>CM059425.1:197532749-200059485 GCA_030390025.1 Squalus acanthias | reverse complement strand
CCCACAATCTCTCTCTCCATGACCTCTCCCTCCCCCGTTTTCTATCCCCCCTGCAATCCCTCCCTCCGCGATCTCTCCCTCCCCGTGATCTCTCCCTCCCCGCGACCTCTCCCTCCGCGACCTCTCCCTCCGCGAACTCTCCCTCCGCGTTCTCTCTCCCTCCGCGTTCTCTCTCCCTCCGCGTTCTCTCTCCCTCCGCGTTCTCCTCCCTCCGCGTTCTCTCTCCCTCCGCGTTCTCTCTCCCTCCGGTTCTCTCTCCCTCCGCATTTGCTCTCCCTCGCCGCGATCTCTCCCTCCCCATTTTCTCTCCCTCGCCGCGATCTCTCCATCCGCGATCTCTCCCTCCGCGATCTCTCCCTCCGCGATCTCTCCCTCCCCGCGATCTCTCCCTCCCCGCGATCTCTCCCTCCCCGCAATCTCTCCCTCTCCGCGATTTCTCCCTCTGCGATCTCTCCCTCCCCGCAATCTCTCTCTCCACACTCTCTCCCTCCGCAACCTCTCCCGCCACGATCTCTCCATCCGCGATCTCTCCCTCCGTTATCTCTCCCTCCGCGATCTCTCCCTCTGCGATCTCTCCCTCCCCGCGATCTCTCCCTCTGCGATCTCTCCCTCCGTGTTCTCTCTCCCTCCCCGCTTTCTATCCCTCGCCGCGATCTCTCCCTCCGCGATCTCTCCCTCCGCGATCTCTCCCTCCGTGATCTCTCCCTCCCCCGCGATCTCTCCCTCCCCGCGATCTCTCCCTCCCCGCGATCTCTCCCTCCCCGCGATTTCTCCCTCTGCGATCTCTCCCTCCCCGCGATCTCTCTCCCACCGCGACCTCTCCCGCCACGATCTCTCCATCCGCGATCTCTCCCCCCGCGATCTCTCCCTCCGTGATCTCTCCCTCCGCGATCTCACCCTCCGCGATCTCTCCCTCCACGACCTCTCCTTCCGCGATCTCTCCCTCTGTGATCTCTCCCTCCGCGATCTCTCCCTCCGCGATCTCTCCCTCCCCGCGATCTCTCCCTCACCGTGATCTCTCCCTCCCCACGATCTCTCCCTTCGCGATCTCTCCCTCCGCGATCTCTCCCTCCCCGCGATCTCTCCCTCCGCGATCTCTCCCTCCGCGATCTCTCCCTCCCCGTTTTCTCTCCCTCCGCGATCTCTCCCTCCGCGATCTGTCCATCCGCGATCTCTCCCTCCGCGTTCTCTCACTCCCCGTTTTCTCTCCCTCCGCGATCTCTCCCTCCACGATTTCTAACTCCGCGACCTCTCCCTCCCCGCGATCTCTCCCTCCATGAGCTCTCCCTCCGCAATCTCTCCCTCCGCGATCTCTCCCTCCGTGATCCCTCTTTCCGCGATATCTCCCCCCGCGATCTCTCCCTCCGCGATCTCTCCACCGCGATCTCTCCCTTCCTGTTTTCTCTTCCTCCGCGATCTCCCCTGCTCGCGATCTCCCCCTCCCCGCGACCCTCTCCTCCGTGACCTCTCCCTCCGCGATCTATCCCTCCACGTTCTCTCTCCCTCCGCGTTCTCTCTCCCTCCGTGCACTCTCTCCCTCCGCGTTCGCTCTCCCTCCGCGATCTCTCCCTCGCCGCGCTCTCTCCCTCCCCGTTTTCTATCCCTCGGCGCGATCTCTCCCTCCGCGATCTCTCCTCCCCGCGATCTCTCCTCCCCGTGATCTATCGTCCCCGCGATCTCTCCCTCCGCGATCTCTCCCCTCCGCGATCTCTCCTCTCCGCGATCTCTCCCTCTCCGCGATCTCTCCCTCCCCGCGATCTCTCCCTCTCCGCGATCTCTCCCTCCTGTGCGATCTCTCCCTCCCCGCGATCTCTCCCTCCGTGATCATTCCCTCTGCGAGCTCTCCCTCCGCGATCTCTCCCTCCATGATTTTTAACTCCGCGACCTCTCCCTCCCCGCGATCTCTCCCTCCGCGACCTCTCCCTCCGCGAACTCTCCCTCCGCGAACTCTCCCAACGTAATCCCTCCCTCCCCGTTTTCTCTCCCTCCCCGCAATCCCGCCCTTCGCGATCTCCCCCTCCGCGAACTCTCCCTCCCCGCGATCTCTCCCTCGACGCGATCTCTCCCTCCCCGTTTTCTATCCCTCGGCGCGATCTCTCCCTCCGCGATCTCTCCCTCCGCGATCTCTCCCTCCGCGACCTCTCCCTCCCCGTTTTCTATCCGTCGCCGCGATCTCTCCCTCCGCGATCTCTCCCTCCGCGATCTCTCCCTCCGCGACCTCTCCCTCCCCGTTTTCTATCCGTCGCCGCGATCTCTCCCGCCGTGATCTCTCCCTCCGCGATCTCCCCCTCCCCGCGACCTCTCCCTCCGCGACCTCTCCCTCTGCGATCTCTCCCTCTGCGATCTCTCCCTCCGTGTTCTCTCTCCCTCCGCGTTCGCTCTCCCTCCGCGATCTCTCCCTCGCTGCGATCTCTCCCGCCCCGCTTTCTATCCCTCGCCGCGATCTCTCCCTCCGCGATCTCTCCCTCCGCGATCTCTCCCTCCGTGATCTCTCCCTCCCCGCGATCTCTCCCTCCCCGCGATCTCTCCCTCCCCGCGATCTCTCCCTCCCCGCGATTTCTCCCTCTGCGATCTCTCCCTCCCCGCGATCTCTCTCCCACCGCGACCTCTCCCGCCACGATCTCTCCATCCGCGATCTCTCCCCCCGCGATCTCTCCCTCCGTGATCTCTCCCTCCGCGATCTCACCCTCCGCGATCTCTCCCTCCACGACCTCTCCTTCCGCGATCTCTCCCTCTGTGATCTCTCCCTCCGCGATCTCTCCCTCCGCGATCTCTCCCTCCCCGCGATCTCTCCCTCACCGTGATCTCTCCCTCCCCACGATCTCTCCCTTCGCGATCTCTCCCTCCGCGATCTCTCCCTCCCCGCGATCTCTCCCTCCGCGATCTCTCCCTCCGCGATCTCTCCCTCCCCGTTTTCTCTCCCTCCGCGATCTCTCCCTCCGCGATCTGTCCATCCGCGATCTCTCCCTCCGCGTTCTCTCACTCCCCGTTTTCTCTCCCTCCGCGATCTCTCCCTCCACGATTTCTAACTCCGCGACCTCTCCCTCCCCGCGATCTCTCCCTCCATGAGCTCTCCCTCCGCAATCTCTCCCTCCGCGATCTCTCCCTCCGTGATCCCTCTTTCCGCGATATCTCCCCCCGCGATCTCTCCCTCCGCGATCTCTCCCACCGCGATCTCTCCCTTCCTGTTTTCTCTTCCTCCGCGATCTCCCCCTGCTCGCGATCTCCCCCTCCCCGCGACCTCTCCCTCCGTGACCTCTCCCTCCGCGATCTCTCCCTCCACGTTCTCTCTCCCTCCGCGTTCTCTCTCCCTCCGTGCACTCTCTCCCTCCGCGTTCGCTCTCCCTCCGCGATCTCTCCCTCGCCGCGCTCTCTCCCTCCCCGTTTTCTATCCCTCGGCGCGATCTCTCCCTCCGCGATCTCTCCCTCCGCGATCTCTCCCTCCCCGTTTTCTATCCCCCGCCGCGATCTCTCCCTCCGCGATCTCTCCCCCCGCGATCTCTCCCTCTCAGCGATCTCTCCCTCTCCGCGATCTCTCCCTCCCCGCGATCTCTCCCTCTCCGCGATCTCTCCCTCCTGTGCGATCTCTCCCTCCCCGCGATCTCTCCCTCCGTGATCATTCCCTCTGCGAGCTCTCCCTCCGCGATCTCTCCCTCCATGATTTTTAACTCCGCGACCTCTCCCTCCCCGCGATCTCTCCCTCCGCGACCTCTCCCTCCGCGAACTCTCCCTCCGCGAACTCTCCCAACGTAATCCCTCCCTCCCCGTTTTCTCTCCCTCCCCGCAATCCCGCCCTTCGCGATCTCCCCCTCCGCGAACTCTCCCTCCCCGCGATCTCTCCCTCGACGCGATCTCTCCCTCCCCGTTTTCTATCCCTCGGCGCGATCTCTCCCTCCGCGATCTCTCCCTCCGCGATCTCTCCCTCCGCGACCTCTCCCTCCCCGTTTTCTATCCGTCGCCGCGATCTCTCCCTCCGCGATCTCTCCCCCCGCGATCTCTCCCTCTCCGCGATCTCTCCCTCTCCGCGATCTCTCCCTCCCCGCGATCTCTCCCTCCCCGCGATCTCTCCCTCCTGTGCGATCTCTCCCTCCCCGCGATCTCTCCCTCCGTGATCATTCCCTCTGCGAGCTCTCCCTCCGCGATCTCTCCCTCCATGATTTCTAACTCCGCGACCTCTCACTCCCCGCGATCTCTCCCTCCGCGACCTCTCCCTCCGCGAACTCTCCCTCCGCGAACTCTCCCAACGTAATCCCTCCCTCCCCGTTTTCTCTCCCTCCCCGCAATCCCGCCCTTCACGATCTCTCCCTCCGCGAACTCTCCCTCCCCGTGATCTCTCCCTCCCCGCGATCTCTCCCTTCGCGATCTCTCCCTCCCCATGATATCTCCCTCCCCGCGATCTCTCCCTTCGCGATCTCTCCCTCCGCGATCCCTCCCTCCGCGATATCTCCCTCCCCGTTTTCTCTCCCTCCGCGATCTCTCCCTCCGCGATCTCTCCCTTCCTGTTTTCCCTTCCTCCGCGATCTCCCCCTCCCCGCGATCTCCCCCTCCCCGCGACCTCTCCCTCCGCGACCTCTCCCTCCGCGAACTCTCCCTCCGCGAACTCTCCCTCCACGTTCTCTCTCCCTCCGCATTCTCACTCCCTCCGCGTTCTCTCTCCCTCCGCGTTTGCTCTCCCTCCGCGATCTCTCCCTCGCTGCGATCTCTCCCTCCCCGTTTTCTCTCCCTCGCCGCGATCTCTCCCTCTGCGATCTCTCCCTCCGCGATCTCTCCCTCCGCGATCTCTCCCTCCCCGCGATCTCTCCCTCCCCGCGATCTCTCCCTCCCCGCGATCTCTCTCTCCGCGCTCTCTCCCTCCGCGACCTCTCCCGCCACGATCTCTCCATCCGCGATCTCTCCCTCCGCGATCTCTCCCTCCACGTTCTCTCTCCCTCCGCATTCTCACTCCCTCCGCGTTCTCTCTCCCTCCGCGTTTGCTCTCCCTCCGCGATCTCTCCCTCGCTGCGATCTCTCCCTCCCCGCGATCTCTCTCTCCGCGCTCTCTCCCTCCGCGACCTCTCCCGCCACGATCTCTCCATCCGCGATCTCTCCCTCCGCGATCTCTCCCTCCACGTTCTCTCTCCCTCCGCATTCTCACTCCCTCCGCGTTCTCTCTCCCTCCGCGTTTGCTCTCCCTCCGCGATCTCTCCCTCGCTGCGATCTCTCCCTCCCCGTTTTCTCTCCCTCGCCGCGATCTCTCCATCCGCGATCTCTCCATCCGCGATCTCTCCATCCGCGATCTCTCCCTCCACGATTTCTCCCTGCGCAAACTCTCCTTCCCCACAATCTCTCTCTCCATGACCTCTCCCTCCCCGTTTTCTATCCCTCCCTGCAATCCCTCCCTCCGCGATCTCTCCCTCCCCGTGATCTCTCCCTCCCCGCGACCTCTCCCTCCGCGACCTCTCCCTCCGCGAACTCTCCCTCCGCGTTCTCTCTCCCTCCGCGTTCTCTCTCCCTCCGCGTTCTCTCTCCCTCCGCGTTCTCTCTCCCTCCGCGTTCTCTCTCCCTCCGCGTTCTCTCTCCCTCCGCATTTGCTCTCCCTCGCCGCGATCTCTCCCTCCCCATTTTCTCTCCCTCGCCGCGATCTCTCCATCCGCGATCTCTCCCTCCGCGATCTCTCCCTCCGCGATCTCTCCCTCCGCGATCTCTCCCTCCCCGCGATCTCTCCCTCCCCGCGATCTCTCCCTCCCCGCAATCTCTCCCTCTCCGCGATTTCTCCCTCTGCGATCTCTCCCTCCCCGCAATCTCTCTCTCCACACTCTCTCCCTCCGCAACCTCTCCCGCCACGATCTCTCCATCCGCGATCTCTCCCTCCGTTATCTCTCCCTCCGCGATCTCTCCCTCTGCGATCTCTCCCTCCCCGCGATCTCTCCCTCTGCGATCTCTCCCTCCGTGTTCTCTCTCCCTCCCCGCTTTCTATCCCTCGCCGCGATCTCTCCCTCCGCGATCTCTCCCTCCGCGATCTCTCCCTCCGTGATCTCTCCCTCCCCGCGATCTCTCCCTCCCCGCGATCTCTCCCTCCCCGCGATCTCTCCCTCCCCGCGATTTCTCCCTCTGCGATCTCTCCCTCCCCGCGATCTCTCTCCCACCGCGACCTCTCCCGCCACGATCTCTCCATCCGCGATCTCTCCCCCCGCGATCTCTCCCTCCGTGATCTCTCCCTCCGCGATCTCACCCTCCGCGATCTCTCCCTCCACGACCTCTCCTTCCGCGATCTCTCCCTCTGTGATCTCTCCCTCCGCGATCTCTCCCTCCGCGATCTCTCCCTCCCCGCGATCTCTCCCTCACCGTGATCTCTCCCTCCCCACGATCTCTCCCTTCGCGATCTCTCCCTCCGCGATCTCTCCCTCCCCGCGATCTCTCCCTCCGCGATCTCTCCCTCCGCGATCTCTCCCTCCCCGTTTTCTCTCCCTCCGCGATCTCTCCCTCCGCGATCTGTCCATCCGCGATCTCTCCCTCCGCGTTCTCTCACTCCCCGTTTTCTCTCCCTCCGCGATCTCTCCCTCCACGATTTCTAACTCCGCGACCTCTCCCTCCCCGCGATCTCTCCCTCCATGAGCTCTCCCTCCGCAATCTCTCCCTCCGCGATCTCTCCCTCCGTGATCCCTCTTTCCGCGATATCTCCCCCCGCGATCTCTCCCTCCGCGATCTCTCCCACCGCGATCTCTCCCTTCCTGTTTTCTCTTCCTCCGCGATCTCCCCCTGCTCGCGATCTCCCCCTCCCCGCGACCTCTCCCTCCGTGACCTCTCCCTCCGCGATCTCTCCCTCCACGTTCTCTCTCCCTCCGCGTTCTCTCTCCCTCCGTGCACTCTCTCCCTCCGCGTTCGCTCTCCCTCCGCGATCTCTCCCTCGCCGCGCTCTCTCCCTCCCCGTTTTCTATCCCTCGGCGCGATCTCTCCCTCCGCGATCTCTCCCTCCGCGATCTCTCCCTCCCCGTTTTCTATCCCCCGCCGCGATCTCTCCCTCCGCGATCTCTCCCCCCGCGATCTCTCCCTCTCCGCGATCTCTCCCTCTCCGCGATCTCTCCCTCCCCGCGATCTCTCCCTCTCCGCGATCTCTCCCTCCTGTGCGATCTCTCCCTCCCCGCGATCTCTCCCTCCGTGATCATTCCCTCTGCGAGCTCTCCCTCCGCGATCTCTCCCTCCATGATTTTTAACTCCGCGACCTCTCCCTCCCCGCGATCTCTCCCTCCGCGACCTCTCCCTCCGCGAACTCTCCCTCCGCGAACTCTCCCAACGTAATCCCTCCCTCCCCGTTTTCTCTCCCTCCCCGCAATCCCGCCCTTCGCGATCTCCCCCTCCGCGAACTCTCCCTCCCCGCGATCTCTCCCTCGACGCGATCTCTCCCTCCCCGTTTTCTATCCCTCGGCGCGATCTCTCCCTCCGCGATCTCTCCCTCCGCGATCTCTCCCTCCGCGACCTCTCCCTCCCCGTTTTCTATCCGTCGCCGCGATCTCTCCCTCCGCGATCTCTCCCCCCGCGATCTCTCCCTCTCCGCGATCTCTCCCTCTCCGCGATCTCTCCCTCCCCGCGATCTCTCCCTCCCCGCGATCTCTCCCTCCTGTGCGATCTCTCCCTCCCCGCGATCTCTCCCTCCGTGATCATTCCCTCTGCGAGCTCTCCCTCCGCGATCTCTCCCTCCATGATTTCTAACTCCGCGACCTCTCACTCCCCGCGATCTCTCCCTCCGCGACCTCTCCCTCCGCGAACTCTCCCTCCGCGAACTCTCCCAACGTAATCCCTCCCTCCCCGTTTTCTCTCCCTCCCCGCAATCCCGCCCTTCGCGATCTCTCCCTCCGCGAACTCTCCCTCCCCGTGATCTCTCCCTCCCCGCGATCTCTCCCTTCGCGATCTCTCCCTCCCCATGATATCTCCCTCCCCGCGATCTCTCCCTTCGCGATCTCTCCCTCCGCGATCCCTCCCTCCGCGATATCTCCCTCCCCGTTTTCTCTCCCTCCGCGATCTCTCCCTCCGCGATCTCTCCCTTCCTGTTTTCCCTTCCTCCGCGATCTCCCCCTCCCCGCGATCTCCCCCTCCCCGCGACCTCTCCCTCCGCGACCTCTCCCTCCGCGAACTCTCCCTCCGCGAACTCTCCCTCCACGTTCTCTCTCCCTCCGCATTCTCACTCCCTCCGCGTTCTCTCTCCCTCCGCGTTTGCTCTCCCTCCGCGATCTCTCCCTCGCTGCGATCTCTCCCTCCCCGTTTTCTCTCCCTCGCCGCGATCTCTCCCTCTGCGATCTCTCCCTCCGCGATCTCTCCCTCCGCGATCTCTCCCTCCCCGCGATCTCTCCCTCCCCGCGATCTCTCCCTCCCCGCGATCTCTCTCTCCGCGCTCTCTCCCTCCGCGACCTCTCCCGCCACGATCTCTCCATCCGCGATCTCTCCCTCCGCGATCTCTCCCTCCACGTTCTCTCTCCCTCCGCATTCTCACTCCCTCCGCGTTCTCTCTCCCTCCGCGTTTGCTCTCCCTCCGCGATCTCTCCTCGCTGCGATCTCTCCCTCCCCGTTTTCTCTCCCTCGCCGCGATCTCTCCATCCGCGATCTCTCCCTCCGCGATCTCTCCCTCCGCGATCTCTCCCTCCCCGCGATCTCTCCCTCCCCGCGATCTCTCCCTCCCCGCGATCTCTCTCTCCGCGCTCTCTCCCTCCGCGACCTCTCCCGCCACGATCTCTCCATCCGCGATCTCTCCCTCCGCGATCTCTCCCTCCACGTTCTCTCTCCCTCCGCATTCTCACTCCCTCCGCGTTCTCTCTCCCTCCGCGTTTGCTCTCCCTCCGCGATCTCTCCCTCGCTGCGATCTCTCCCTCCCCGTTTTCTCTCCCTCGCCGCGATCTCTCCATCCGCGATCTCTCCATCCGCGATCTCTCCATCCGCGATCTCTCCCTCCACGATTTCTCCATCCGCGATCTCTCCCTCCGCGATCTCTCCCTCCACGTTCTCTCTCCCTCCGCATTCTCACTCCCTCCGCGTTCTCTCTCCCTCCGCGTTTGCTCTCCCTCCGCGATCTCTCCCTCGCTGCGATCTCTCCCTCCCCGTTTTCTCTCCCTCGCCGCGATCTCTCCCTCCACGATTTCTCCCTGCGCAAACTCTCCTTCCCCACAATCTCTCTCTCCATGACCTCTCCCTCCCCGTTTTCTATCCCTCCCTGCAATCCCTCCCTCCGCGATCTCTCCCTCCCCGTGATCTCTCCCTCCCCGCGACCTCTCCCTCCGCGACCTCTCCCTCCGCGAACTCTCCCTCCGCGTTCTCTCTCCCTCCGCGTTCTCTCTCCCTCCGCGTTCTCTCTCCCTCCGCGTTCTCTCTCCCTCCGCGTTCTCTCTCCCTCCGCGTTCTCTCTCCCTCCGCATTTGCTCTCCCTCGCCGCGATCTCTCCCTCCCCATTTTCTCTCCCTCGCCGCGATCTCTCCATCCGCGATCTCTCCCTCCACGATCTCTCCCTCCGCGATCTCTCCCTCCGCGATCTCTCCCTCCCCGCGATCTCTCCCTCCCCGCGATCTCTCCCTCCCCGCAATCTCTCCCTCTCCGCGATTTCTCCCTCTGCGATCTCTCCCTCCCCGCAATCTCTCTCTCCACACTCTCTCCCTCCGCAACCTCTCCCGCCACGATCTCTCCATCCGCGATCTCTCCCTCCGTTATCTCTCCCTCCGCGATCTCTCCCTCTGCGATCTCTCCCTCCCCGCGATCTCTCCCTCCGCGATCTCTCCCTCCACGATCTCTCCCTCCGCGATCTCTCCCTCCCTGCGATCTCTCCCTCCGCGATCTCTCCCTCCGCGATCTCTCCCTCCGCGATCTCTCCCTCCGCGATCTCTCCCTCCCCGCGATCTCTCCCTCCCCGCGATCTCTCCCTCCCCGCGATCTCTCTCTCCGCGCTCTCTCCCTCCGCGACCTCTCCCGCCACGATCTCTCCATCCGCGATCTCTCCCTCCGCGATCTCTCCCTCCGCGATCTCTCCCTCCCTCTGCGATCTCTCCCACCGTGATCTCTCCTTCCGTGATCTATCCCTCCGCGATCTCTCCCTCCGTGATCTCTCCCTCCGCGATCTCTCCCTCCTCGCGATCTCTCCCTCCCCGTTTTCTCTCCCTCCGCGACCTCTCCCTCCGCGACCTCTCCCTCCGCGACCTCTCCCTCCGCGACCTCTCCCTCCGCAAACTCTCCCTCCGCGATCTCTCCCTCCATAATCCCTCCCTCCCCATTTTCTCTCCCTCCCCTCAATCCCTCCCTTCGCGATCTCTCCCTTCGCGATCTCTCCCTCCGCGATCTCTCCCTCACCGCGATCTCTCCCTCCCCGCTATCTCTCCCTCCGCGATCTCTCCCTCCCCGTTTTCTCTCCCTCCGCGATCTCTCCCTCCGTGATCTCTCCCTCCCCGCTATCTCTCCCTCCGCGATCTGTCACTCCCCGTTTTCTCTCCCTCCGTGATCTCACCCTCCGCGATCTGTCCATCCACGATCTCTCCCTCCGCGATCTCTCCCTCCCCGTTTTCTCTCCCTCCGCGATCTGTCCATCCGCGATCTCTCCCTCCGCGATCTTTCCCTTCCCGTTTTCTCTCCCTCCGCGATCTCTCCCTTCCCGTTTTCTCTCCCTCCGCGATCTGTCCATCCGCGACCTCTCCCTCCGCGATCTCTCCCTCCGCGACTTCTCCCTCTGCGACCGCTCCCTCCGTGACCTCTCCCTCCGCGATCGCTCCCTCCGCAATCTCTCCCTCCGCGATCTCTCCCTCCGCGATCTCTCCCTCCGCGATCGCCCCCTCCGCGATCTCTCCCTCCGTGATCTCTCCCTACCTGCGACCTCTCCAACCGTGACCTCTCCAACCGCGACCTCTCCCTCCGCGACCTCTCCCTCCGCGACCTATTCCTCCGCGACCTCTCCCTCCGCGATCTCTCCCTCCGTGACCTCTCCCTCCGTGACCTCTCCCTCCGTGACCTCACCCTCCGCGACCTCACCCTCCGCGACCTCTCCCTCCGTGACCTCTCCCTCCTCGATCTCTCCCTCCGCGATCTCTCCCTCCGCGATCTCTCCCTCCGCGATCTCTCCCTCCGCGACCTCTATCTCCGCTACCTCTCCCTCAGCGACCTCTCCCTCCGCGACCTCTCCCTCCGCGATCTCTCCCTCCGCGCTCTCTCCCTCCGCGATCTCTCCCTCCGCGCTCTCTCCCTCCGCGAACTCTCCCTCCCCGCGATGTCTCCCTCCGCGATCTCTCCCTCCGCGATCTCTCCCTCCGCGATCTCTCCCTCCGCGATATCTCCCCCCACGATCTCTCCCTCCGCGATCTCTCCCTCCGCCATCCCTCCCTCCGCGATCTCTCCCTCCGTGATCTCTCCCTCCGCGATCTCTCCCTCCGCGATCTCTCCCTCCGTGATCTCTCCCTCCTCGCGATCTCTCCCTCCACGTTTTCTCTCCCTCCGCTACCTCTCCCTCCGCGATCTCTCCCTCCGCGACCTCTCCCTCCGCGACCTCTCCCTCCGCGATCTCTCCCTCTGCGTTTTCTGTCCCTCCGCGATCTCTCCCTCCCCGTGATCTCTCCCTCCGCGATCTCTCCCTCAACGATCCCTCCGCGATCTCTCCCTCCCTCCGCGATCTCTATATCCGTGATCTCTCCCTCCGCGATCTCTCCCTCCTCGCGATCTCTCCCTCCACGTTTTCTCTCCCTCCGCTACCTCCCCCTACGCGATCTCCCCCTCCGCGACCTCTCCCTCCGCGACCTCTCCCTCCGCGATCTCTCCCTCCCCGTTTTCTGTCCCTCCGCGATCTCTCCCTCCCCGTGATCTCTCCCTCCGCGATCTCTCCCTCCGTGATCTCTCCCTCCGTGATCTCTCCCTCCGCGATCACTCCCTCCGCGATCTCTCCCTCCTCGCGATCTCTCCCTCCGCGATCTCTCCCTCCTGTGTGATCTCTCCCTCCCCGCGATCTCTCCCTCCGTGATCATTCTCTCTGCGAGCTCTCCCTCCGCGACCACTCCCTCCCCGCGATCTCTCCCTCCGCGATCTCTCCCTCCACGATCTCTCCCTCCGCGAACTCTCCTTCCCCACAATCTCTCTCTCCGTGATCTCTCCTTGTGCGATCTCTCCCTCCCTGCAATCCCTCCCTCCGCGATCTCTCCCTCCCCGTGATCTCTCCCTCCCCGCGATCTCTCCCTTCCCAATCTCTCCCTCCGTGATCTCTCCCTCCGTGATCTCTCCCTCCGCGATCTCTCCCTCCGTGATCTCTCCCTCCCTGACCTCTCCCTCCGCGACCTCTCCCTCCGCGAACTCTCCCTTCGCGAACTCTCCCACCGTACTCCCTCCCTCCCCGTTTTCTCTCCCTCCCCGCAATCCCGCCCTTCGCGATCTCTCCCTCCGCGAACTCTCCCTCCCCGTGATCTCTCCCTCCCCGCGAGCTCTCCCTTCGTGATCTCTCCCTCCCCGTGATCTCTCCCTCCCCGCGATCTCTCCCTTCGCGATCTCTCCCTCCGCGATCCCTAACTCCGCGATCTCTCCCTTCCTGTTTTCTCTTCCTCCGCGATCTCCCCCTCCCCGCGATCTCCCCCTCCCCGCGACCTCTCCCTCCGCGATCTCTCCCTCCGCGTTCTCTCTCCCTCCGCGTTCTCTCTCCCTCCGCGTTTGCTCTCCCTCCGCGATCTCTCCCTCGCCGCGATCTCTCCCTCCCCGTTTTCTCTCCCTCGCCGCGATCTCTCCCTCCGCGATCTCTCCCTCCCCGCGATCTCTCCCTCCCCGCGATCTCTCCCTCCCCGCGACCTCTCCTTCCGCGACCTCTCCCTCCGCGACATCTCCCTCCGTGACTTCTCCCTCCGCGATCTCTCCCTCCCCGTTTTCTCTCCCTCCGCCATCTCTCACTCCGCGATCTCTCCCTTCCTGTTTTCTCTTCCTCCGCGATCTCCCCCTCCCCGCGATCTCCCCCTCCCCGCGATCTCCCCCTCCCCGCGACCTCTCCCTCCGCGACCTCTCCCTCCGCGACCTCTCCCTCCGCGACCTCTCCCTCCCCGATCTCTCCCTCCGCGATCTCTCCCTCCCCGCGATCTCTCCCTCGCCGCGATCTCTCCCTCGCCGCGATCTCTCCCTCCCCGCGATCTCTCCCTCCCCGCGATTTCGCCCTCTGCGATCTCTCCCTCCCCGCGATCTCTCCCTGTGCGCTCTCTCCCTCCGCGACCTCTCCCGCCACGATCTCTCCATCCGCGATCTCTTCCTCCGCGATCTCTCCCCCCGCGATCTCTCCCTCCGCGATCTCTCCCCCCGCGATCTCTCCCTCCGTGATCTCTCCCTCCGTGATCTCTCCCTCTGTGATCTCTCCCTCCCCGCGATCTCTCCCTCCGCGACCTCTCCCGCCGCGATCTCTCCCTCCGCGATCTCTCCCTCCGTGATCTCACCCTCCCCGCGATCTCTCCCTCTGCGATCTCTCCCTCCCCGCGACCTCTCCCGCCGCGATCTCTCCCTCCGCGATCTCTCCCTCCTCGCGATCTCTCCCTCCCCGCGATTTCTCCCTCCCCGCGATCTCTCCCTCCCCGCGATTTCTCCCTCCCCGCGCTCTCTCCCTCTGCGATCTCTCCCTCCCCGCGCTCTCTCCCTCCGCGACATCTCCCTCCACGACCTCTCCCTCCGTGATCTCTCCCTCCGTGATCTCTCCCTCCCTGTAATCCCTCCCTCCGTGATCTCTCCCTCCCTCCGCGTTCTCTCCCTCCCCGTTTTCTCTCCCTCCATGATCTCTCCCTCCCCGCGATCTCTGCCTCCGCGATCACTCCCTCCGCGATCTCTCCCTCCGCGACCTCTCCTTCCGCGACCTCTCCCTCCGCGACCTCTCCCTCCGTGACTGCTCCCTCCGCGACCTCTCCCTCCGCAATCTCGCCCTCCGCGACCTCTCCCTCCGCGACCTCTCCCTCCGCGACCTCTCCCTTCGCGATCTCTCCCTCCGCGATCTCTCCCTCCGCGATCTCTCCCTCCGTGATCTCTCCTCCGCAACCTCTCCCTCCACGATCTCTCCCTCCGCGACCTCTCCCTCCACGACCTCTCCCTCCGTGATCGCTCCCTCCCCGTAATCTCTCCCTCCGTGATCTCTCCCTCCCCGTAATCCCTCCCTCCGTGATCTCTCCCTCCCCGTAATCCCTCCCTCCGCGTTCTCTCCGTTCCCGTTTTCTCTCCCTCCCCGCGATCTCTCCCTCCGCGAACTCTCCCTCCGCGATTTCCCCCTCCCCGCGATCTCTCCCTCGCCGCGATCTCTCCCTCGCCGCGATCTCTCCCTCCCCGCGATCTCTCCCTCCCCGCGATTTCGCCCTCTGCGATCTCTCCCTCCCCGCGATCTCTCCCTGTGCGCTCTCTCCCTCCGCGACCTCTCCCGCCACGATCTCTCCATCCGCGATCTCTTCCTCCGCGATCTCTCCCCCCGCGATCTCTCCCTCCGCGATCTCTCCCCCCGCGATCTCTCCCTCCGTGATCTCTCCCTCCGTGATCTCTCCCTCTGTGATCTCTCCCTCCCCGCGATCTCTCCCTCCGCGACCTCTCCCGCCGCGATCTCTCCCTCCGCGATCTCTCCCTCCGTGATCTCACCCTCCCCGCGATCTCTCCCTCTGCGATCTCTCCCTCCCCGCGACCTCTCCCGCCGCGATCTCTCCCTCCGCGATCTCTCCCTCCTCGCGATCTCTCCCTCCCCGCGATTTCTCCCTCCCCGCGATCTCTCCCTCCCCGCGATTTCTCCCTCCCCGCGCTCTCTCCCTCTGCGATCTCTCCCTCCCCGCGCTCTCTCCCTCCGCGACATCTCCCTCCACGACCTCTCCCTCCGTGATCTCTCCCTCCGTGATCTCTCCCTCCCTGTAATCCCTCCCTCCGTGATCTCTCCCTCCCTCCGCGTTCTCTCCCTCCCCGTTTTCTCTCCCTCCATGATCTCTCCCTCCCCGCGATCTCTGCCTCCGCGATCACTCCCTCCGCGATCTCTCCCTCCGCGACCTCTCCTTCCGCGACCTCTCCCTCCGCGACCTCTCCCTCCGTGACTGCTCCCTCCGCGACCTCTCCCTCCGCAATCTCGCCCTCCGCGACCTCTCCCTCCGCGACCTCTCCCTTCGCGATCTCTCCCTCCGCGATCTCTCCCTCCGCGATCTCTCCCTCCGTGATCTCTCCTCCGCAACCTCTCCCTCCACGATCTCTCCCTCCGCGACCTCTCCCTCCACGACCTCTCCCTCCGTGATCGCTCCCTCCCCGTAATCTCTCCCTCCGTGATCTCTCCCTCCCCGTAATCCCTCCCTCCGTGATCTCTCCCTCCCCGTAATCCCTCCCTCCGCGTTCTCTCCGTTCCCGTTTTCTCTCCCTCCCCGCGATCTCTCCCTCCGCGAACTCTCCCTCCGCGATTTCCCCCTCCGCGACCTCTCCCTCCGCGACCTCTCCCTCCGCGACCTCTCCCTCCGCGACCTCTCCCTCCGCGACCTCTCCCTCCGCGACCTCTCCCTCCGCGACCTCTCCCTCCGCGACCTCTCCCTCCGTGACCTCTCCCTCCGCGACCTCTCCCTCCGCGACCTCTCCCTCCGCGATCTCTCCCTCCGTGACCACTCCCTCCGCGACCTCTCCCTCCGCGACCTCTCCCTCCGCGACCTCTCCCTCCGCCATCTCTCCCTCCGCCATCTCTCCTTCCGCGATCTCTCCCCCCGCTATCTCTCCCTGCGTGATCTCTCCCTCCGCGATCTCTCCCTCCCCGCGATGTCTCCCTCTGCCATCTCTCCCTCCGCCATCTTTCACTCCGCGATCTCTCGCCCTCCGTGATCTCTCCCTCCGCTATCTCTCCCTCCGCTATCTCTCCCTCCGCTATCTCTCCCTCCCCGCGGTCTCTCCCTCCATGATCATTCCCTCTGCGTGCTCTCCCTCCGCGATCTCTCCCTCCACGATTTCTAACTCCGCGACCTCTCCCTCCTCGTGATCTCTCCCTCCACGAGCTCTCCCTCCGCGATCTCTCCCTCCGCGATCTCTCCCTCCGCTATCTCTCCCTCCGCGATCTCTCCCCCCGCGATCTCTCCCTCCGCGATCTCTCCCTCCGTGATCTCTCCTTCCGTGATCTCTCCCTCCGCGATCTCTCCCTCCGCGATCTCTCCCTCCTCGCGATCTCTCCCTCCCCGTTTTCTCTCCCTCCGCGACCTCTCCCTCCGCGAACTCTCCCTCCGCGATCTCTCCCTCCGTAATCCCTCCCTCCCCATTTTCTCTCCCTGCGTGATCTCTCCCTCCGCGATCTCTCCCTCCCCGCGATGTCTCCCTCTGCCATCTCTCCCTCTGCCATCTCTCACTCCGCGATCTCTCGCCCTCCGTGATCTCTCCCTCCGCTATCTCTCCCTCCGCTATCTCTCCCTCCGCTATCTCTCCCTCCCCGCGGTCTCTCCCTCCATGATCATTCCCTCTGCGAGCTCTCCCTCCGCGATCTCTCCCTCCACGATTTCTAACTCCGCGACCTCTCCCTCCCCGCGATCTCTCCCTCCACGAGCTCTCCCTCCGCGATCTCTCCCTACGCGATCTCTCCCTCCGCGATCTCTCCCTCCGCTATCTCTCCCTCCGCGATATCTCCCCCCGCGATCTCTCCCTCCGCGATCTCTCCCTCCCTCTGCGATCTCTCCCTCCGTGATCTCTCCTTCCGTGATCTCTCCCTCCGCGATCTCTCCCTCCGCGATCTCTCCCTCCCTCTGCGATCTCTCCCTCCGTGATCTCTCACTCCGCGATATCTCCCCCCGCGATCTCTCCCTCCGCGATCTCTCCCTCCCTCTGCGATCTCTCCCTCCGTGATCTCTCCTTCCGTGATCTCTCCCTCCTCGCGATCTCTCCCTCCCCATTTTCTCTCTCTCCCTTCGCGATCTCTCCCTCCGCGATCTCTCCCTCCGTAATCCCTCCCTCCCCATTTTCTCTCCCTCCCTGCGATCTCTCCCTTCGCGATCTCTCCCTCCGCGATCTCTCCCTCCCCGCGATCTCTCCCTCCGCGATCTCTCCCTCCGCGATCGCTCCCTCCCCGTTTTCTCTCCCTCCGCGATCTCTCCCTCCACGATCTCTCCCTCCGCGATCTCTCCCTCCGCGTTCTCTCCCTCCCCGTTTTCTCTCCCTCCGCGATCTCTCCCTCCGTGATCTCTCCCTCCGCGATCTCTCGCTTCCCACGATTTCTCCCTCTGCGATCTCTCCCTCCGGGATCTCTCTCTCCGCGAACTCTCCCTCCGTGATCTCTCCCTCCGCGATCTCTCCCTCCGCGATCTCTCCCTCCGCGATCTCTCCCTCCGCGATCTCTCACTCCCCGCGATCTCTCCCTCCCCGCGATCTCACCCTCGCCGTGATCTCTCCATCCGCGATCTCTCCCTCGCCATTTTCTCTCCCTCCGCAATCTCTCCCTCCCCGCGATCTCTCCCTCCGCGACCTCTCCCTCCGCGACCGCTCCCTCCGTGACCTCTCCCTCCGCGATCGCTCCCTCCGCAATCTCTCCCTCCGCGATCTCTCCCTCCGCGATCTCTCCCTCCGCTATCTCTCCCTCCGCGATCGTCCCCTCCGCGATCTCTCCCTCCGTGATCTCTCCCTCCGCGATCTCACCCTACCCGCGACCTCTCCCTCCGCGACCTCTCCAACCGTGACCTCTCCAACCGCGACCTCTCCCTCCGCGATCTCTCCCTCCGCGACCTCTCCCTCCGCGTTCTGTCCCTCCCCGTTTTCTCTCCCTCCGCGACCTCTCCCTCCGCGATCCCTCCCTCCGCGATCTCTCCCTCCGTGACCTCTCCCTCCGCGACCGCTCCCTCCGTGACTTCTCCCTCCGCGATCTCTCCCTCCGCGATCTCTCGCTCCGCGATCGCCCCCTCCGCGATCTCTCCCTCCGTGATCTCACCCTCCGCGATCTCACCCTACCCGCGACCTCTCCCTCCGCGACCTCTCCAACCGTGACCTCTCCAACCGCGACCTCTTCCTCCGCGACCTCTCCCTCCGCAACCTCTCCCTCCCCGCGATCTCTCCCTCCGCGATCTCTCCCTCCACGATTTCTCCCTCCGCAAACTCTCCTTCCCCACAATCCCTCTCTCCATGATCTCTCCTTCTGCGATCTCTCCCTCCCTGCAATCCCTCCCTCCGCGATCTCTCCCTCCCCGCGATCTCTCCCTCCGCGATCTCTCCCTCCCCGTGATCTCTCCCTCCCCGCGATCTCTCCCTTCCCGATCTCTCCCTCCGTGATCTCTCCCTCCGCGATCTCTCCCTCCGTGATCTCTCCCTCCCTGACCTCTCCCTCCGCGACCTCTCGCTCCACGAACTCTCCCTCCGCGAACTCTCCCACCGTAATCCCTCCCTCCCCGTTTTCTCTCCCTCCCCGCAATACCGCCCTTTGCGATCTCTCCCTCCGCGATCTCTCCCTCCCCGTGATCTCTCCCTCCCCGCGATCTCTCCCTTCGCGATCTCTCCCTCCCCGTGATCTCTCCCTTCGCGATCTCTCCCTCCCCGTGATCTCTCCCTCCCCGCGATCTCTCCCTTCGCGATCTCTCCCTCCCCGTGATCTCTCCCTTCGCGATCTCTCCCTCCCCGTGATCTCTCCCTCCCCGCGATCTCTCCCTCCCCGTGATCTCTCCCTCCCCGCGATCTCTCCCTTCGCGATCTCTCCCTCCCCGTGATCTCTCCCTTCGCGATCTCTCCCTCCCCGTGATCTCTCCCTCCCTCTGCGATCTCTCCCTCCGTGATCTCTCCTTCCGTGATCTCTCCCTCCTCGCGATCTCTCCCTCCCCATTTTCTCTCCCTCCCCGCGATCTCTCCCGTCGCGATCTCTCCCTCCGCGATCTCTCCCTCCGTAATCCCTCCCTCCCCATTTTCTCTCCCTCCCCGCGATCTCTCCCTTCGCGATCTCTCCCTCCGCGATCTCTCCCTCCCCGCGATCTCTCCCTCCGCGATCTCTCCCTCCGCGATCGCTCCCTCCCCGTTTTCTCTCCATCCGCGATCACTCCCTCCGCGATCTCTCCCTCCGCGATCTCTCCCTCCGCGTTCTCTCCCTCCCCGTTTTCTCTCCCTCCACGATCTCTCCCTCCGCGATCTCTCGCTTCCCACAATTTCTCCCTCTGCGATCTCTCCCTCCGCGATCTCTCTCTCCGCGAACTCTCCCTCCGTGATCTCTCCCTCCACGATCTCTCCCTCCGCGATCTCTCCCTCCGCGATCTCTCCCTCCGCGATCTCTCACTCCCCGCGATCTCTCCCTCCGCGATCTCTCCCTCCGCCATCTCTCACTCCGCGATCTCTCGCCCTCCGTGATCTCTCCCTCCGCTATCTCTCCCTCCGCTATCTCTCCCTCCCCGCGGTCTCTCCCTCCATGATCATTCCCTCTGCGTGCTCTCCCTCCGCGATCTCTCCCTCCCCGCGATCTCTCCCTTCGCGATCTCTCCCTCCGCGATCTCACCCTACCCGCGACCTCTCCCTCCGCGACCTCTCCAACCGTGACCTCTCCAACCGCGACCTCTCCCTCCGCGATCTCTCCCTCCACGATTTCTCCCTCCGCAAACTCTCCTTCCCCACAATCTCTCTCTCCATGATCTCTCCTTCTGCGATCTCTCCCTCCCTGCAATCCCTCCCTCCGCGATCTCTCCCTCCCCGTGATCTCTCCCTCCCCGCGATCTCTCCCTTCCCGATCTCTCCCTCTGTGATCTCTCCCTCCGTGATCTCTCCCTCCGCGATCTCTCCCTCCGTGATCTCTCCCTCCGTGATCTCTCCCTCCCTGACCTCTCCCTCCGCGACCTCTCGCTCCACGAACTCTCCCTCCGCGAACTCTCCCACCGTAATCCCTCCCTCCCCGCAATACCGCCCTTTGCGATCTCTCCCTCCGCGATCTCTCCCTCCCGGTGATCTCTCCCTCCCCGCGATCACTCCCTTCGCGATCTCTCCCTCCCCGTGATCTCTCCCTTCGCGATCTCTCCCTCCCCGTGATCTCTCCCTCCCCGCGATCTCTCCCTTCGCGATCTCTCCCTCCGCGATCCCTCCCTCCGCGATCTCTCCCTCCCCGTTTTCTCTCCCTCCGCGATCTCTCCCTCCGCGATCTCTCCCTCCCCGTTTTCTCTTCCTCCGCGATCTCCCCCTCCCCGCGATCTCCCCCTCCCTAGCGACCTCTCCCTCTGCGACCTCTCCCTCCGTGATCTCTCCCTCCGCGTTCTCTCTCCCTCCGCGTTCTCTCTCCCTCCGCGTTCGCTCTCCCTCCGCGTTTGCTCTCCCTCCGCGATCTCTCCCTCCCAGCGATCTCTCCCTCCCCGCGATCTCTCCCTCCCCGCGATCTCTCCCTCCCCGCGATCTCTCCCTCTGCGATCTCTCCCTCCCCGCGATCTCTCCCTCCGCGCTCTCTCCCTCCGCGACCTCTCCCGCCACGATCTCTCCATCCGATCTCTCCCTCCGCGATCTCTCCCTCCGCGATCTCTCCCTCCCCGTTTTCTCTCCCTCCGCGATCTCTCCCTCGCCGCGATCTCTCCCTCCGCGATCTCTCCCTCCGCGATCTCACCCTCCGCGATCTCTCCCTCCGCGATCGCTCCCTACGCGATCTCTCCCTCCGCGATCTCTCCCTCCTCGCGATCTATCCCTCCCCGCGATCTCTCCCTCCCCGCGATCTCTCCCTCCCCGCGATTTCTCCCTCCCCGCGATCTCTCCCTCCGCGATCTCTCCCTCCGCGATCTCTCCCTCCCCGCGATCTCTCCCTCCCCGCGATTTCTCCCTCCCCGCGATCTCTCCCTCCCCGCGATTTCTCCCTCTGCGATCTCTCCCTCCCCGCGCTCTCTCCCTCAGCGACCTCTCCCTCAGCGACCTCTCCCTCCGCGATCTCTCCCTCCGCGACCTCTCCCTCCGCGCACTCGCCCTCCGTGATCTCTCCCTCCCCGTAATCTCTCCCTCCGCGACCTCTCCCTCCGCGCACTCGCCCTCCGTGATCTCTCCCTCCGTGATCTCTCCCTCCCCGTAATCCCTCCATCCGCGTTATCTCCCCCCCCGTTTTCTCTCCCTCCGCGATCTCTCCCTCCGCGACCTCTCCCTCCGCGAACTCTCCCTCCGCGAACTCTCCCAACGTAATCCCTCCCTCCCCGTTTTCTCTCCCTCCCCGCAATCCCGCCCTTTGCGATCTCTCCCTCCGCGATCTCTCCCTCCCCGTGATCTCTCCCTCCCCGCGATCTCTCCCTTCGCGATCTCTCCCTCCCCGTGATCTCTCCCTCCCCGTGATCTCTCCCTTCGCGATCTCTCCCTCCGCTATCCCTCCCTCCGCGATCTCTCCCTCCCCGTTTTCTCTTCCTCCGCGATCTCCCCCTCCCCGCGATCTCCCCCTCCCTAGCGACCTCTCCCTCCGCGACCTCTCCCTCCGCATTGTCTCTCCCTCCGCGTTCTCTCTCTCTCCGCGTTCTCTCTCCCTCCGCGTTTGCTCTCCCTCCGCGATCTCTCCCTCGCCGCGATCTCTCCCTCCCCGCGATCTCTCCCTCCGCGACCTCTCCCGCCGCGATCTCTGCCTCCGTGATCTCACCCTCCCCGCGATCTCTCCCTCCGCGATCTCTCCCTCCCCGTTTTCTCTCCCTCCGCGATCTCTCCCTGGCCGCGATCTCTCCCTCTGCGATCTCTCCCTCCGCGACCTCTCCTTCCGCGACCTCTCCCTCCGCGACCTCTCCCTCCGTGACTGCTCCCTCCGCGACCTCTCCTCCGCAATCTCGCCCTCCGCGACCTCTCCCTCCGCGACCTCTCCCTCCGCGACCTCTCCCTTCGCGATCTCTCCCTCCGCGATCTCTCCCTCCGCGATCTCTCCCTCCGTGATCTCTCCTCCGCGACCTCTCCCTCCGCGATCTCTCCCTCCGCGACCTCTCCCTCCACGACCTCTCCCTCCGTGATCGCTCCCTCCCCGTAATCTCTCCCTCCGTGATCTCTCCCTCCCCGTAATCCCTCCCTCCGTGATCTCTCCCTCCCCGTAATCCCTCCCTCCGCGTTCTCTCCGTTCCCGTTTTCTCTCCCTCCCCGCGATCTCTCCCTCCGCGAACTCTCCCTCCGCGACCTCTCCCTCCGCGACCTCTCCCTCCGCGACCTCTCCCTCCGCGACCTCTCCCTCCGCGACCTCTCCCTCCGCGACCTCTCCCTCCGCGACCTCTCCCTCCGCGACCTCTCCCTCCGCGATCTCTCCCTCCGTGACCACTCCCTCCGCGACCTCTCCCTCCGCGACCTCTCCCTCCGCGACCTCTCCCTCCGCCATCTCTCCCTCCGCCATCTCTCCTTCCGCGATCTCTCCCCCCGCGATCTCTCCCTGCGTGATCTCTCCCTCCGCGATCTCTCCCTCCCCGCGATGTCTCCCTCTGCCATCTCTCCCTCCGCCATCTCTCACTCCGCGATCTCTCGCCCTCCGTGATCTCTCCCTCCGCTATCTCTCCCTCCGCTATCTCTCCCTCCCCGCGGTCTCTCCCTCCATGATCATTCCCTCTGCGTGCTCTCCCTCCGCGATCTCTCCCTCCCCGCGATCTCTCCCTTCGCGATCTCTCCCTCCGCGATCTCACCCTACCCGCGACCTCTCCCTCCGCGACCTCTCCAACCGTGACCTCTCCAACCGCGACCTCTCCCTCCGCGATCTCTCCCTCCACGATTTCTCCCTCCGCAAACTCTCCTTCCCCACAATCTCTCTCTCCATGATCTCTCCTTCTGCGATCTCTCCCTCCCTGCAATCCCTCCCTCCGCGATCTCTCCCTCCCCGTGATCTCTCCCTCCCCGCGATCTCTCCCTTCCCGATCTCTCCCTCTGTGATCTCTCCCTCCGTGATCTCTCCCTCCGCGATCTCTCCCTCCGTGATCTCTCCCTCCGTGATCTCTCCCTCCCTGACCTCTCCCTCCGCGACCTCTCGCTCCACGAACTCTCCCTCCGCGAACTCTCCCACCGTAATCCCTCCCTCCCCGCAATACCGCCCTTTGCGATCTCTCCCTCCGCGATCTCTCCCTCCCGGTGATCTCTCCCTCCCCGCGATCACTCCCTTCGCGATCTCTCCCTCCCCGTGATCTCTCCCTTCGCGATCTCTCCCTCCCCGTGATCTCTCCCTCCCCGCGATCTCTCCCTTCGCGATCTCTCCCTCCGCGATCCCTCCCTCCGCGATCTCTCCCTCCCCGTTTTCTCTCCCTCCGCGATCTCTCCCTCCGCGATCTCTCCCTCCCCGTTTTCTCTTCCTCCGCGATCTCCCCCTCCCCGCGATCTCCCCCTCCCTAGCGACCTCTCCCTCTGCGA
Source organism: Squalus acanthias (assembly GCA_030390025.1). Lineage (NCBI taxonomy): Eukaryota > Metazoa > Chordata > Chondrichthyes > Squaliformes > Squalidae > Squalus > Squalus acanthias. The sequence continues at coordinate 200,036,274 of CM059425.1, read as the reverse complement.
CCTCTCCCTCCGTGATCTCTCCCTCCGCGTTCTCTCTCCCTCCGCGTTCTCTCTCCCTCCGCGTTCGCTCTCCCTCCGCGTTTGCTCTCCCTCCGCGATCTCTCCCTCCCAGCGATCTCTCCCTCCCCGCGATCTCTCCCTCCCCGCGATCTCTCCCTCCCCGCGATCTCTCCCTCTGCGATCTCTCCCTCCCCGCGATCTCTCCCTCCGCGCTCTCTCCCTCCGCGACCTCTCCCGCCACGATCTCTCCATCCGATCTCTCCCTCCGCGATCTCTCCCTCCGCGATCTCTCCCTCCCCGTTTTCTCTCCCTCCGCGATCTCTCCCTCGCCGCGATCTCTCCCTCCGCGATCTCTCCCTCCGCGATCTCACCCTCCGCGATCTCTCCCTCCGCGATCGCTCCCTACGCGATCTCTCCCTCCGCGATCTCTCCCTCCTCGCGATCTATCCCTCCCCGCGATCTCTCCCTCCCCGCGATCTCTCCCTCCCCGCGATTTCTCCCTCCCCGCGATCTCTCCCTCCGCGATCTCTCCCTCCGCGATCTCTCCCTCCCCGCGATCTCTCCCTCCCCGCGATTTCTCCCTCCCCGCGATCTCTCCCTCCCCGCGATTTCTCCCTCTGCGATCTCTCCCTCCCCGCGCTCTCTCCCTCAGCGACCTCTCCCTCAGCGACCTCTCCCTCCGCGATCTCTCCCTCCGCGACCTCTCCCTCCGCGCACTCGCCCTCCGTGATCTCTCCCTCCGTGATCTCTCCCTCCGTGATCTCTCCCTCCCCGTAATCTCTCCCTCCGCGACCTCTCCCTCCGCGCACTCGCCCTCCGTGATCTCTCCCTCCGTGATCTCTCCCTCCCCGTAATCCCTCCATCCGCGTTATCTCCCCCCCCGTTTTCTCTCCCTCCGCGATCTCTCCCTCCGCGACCTCTCCCTCCGCGAACTCTCCCTCCGCGAACTCTCCCAACGTAATCCCTCCCTCCCCGTTTTCTCTCCCTCCCCGCAATCCCGCCCTTTGCGATCTCTCCCTCCGCGATCTCTCCCTCCCCGTGATCTCTCCCTCCCCGCGATCTCTCCCTTCGCGATCTCTCCCTCCCCGTGATCTCTCCCTCCCCGTGATCTCTCCCTTCGCGATCTCTCCCTCCGCTATCCCTCCCTCCGCGATCTCTCCCTCCCCGTTTTCTCTTCCTCCGCGATCTCCCCCTCCCCGCGATCTCCCCCTCCCTAGCGACCTCTCCCTCCGCGACCTCTCCCTCCGCATTGTCTCTCCCTCCGCGTTCTCTCTCTCTCCGCGTTCTCTCTCCCTCCGCGTTTGCTCTCCCTCCGCGATCTCTCCCTCGTCGCGATCTCTCCCTCCCCGTTTTCTCTCCCTCGCCGCGATCTCTCCCTCCGCGATCTCTCCCTCTGCGATCTCTCCCTCCCCGCGATCTCTCCCTCCCCGCGATCTCTCCCTCCCCGCGATCTCTCCCTCCCCGCGATCTCTCCCTCCCCGCGATTTCTCCCTCTGCGATCTCTCCCTCCCCGCGATCTCTCCCTCTGCGCTCTCTCCCTCCGCGACCTCTCCCACCACGATCTCTCCATCCGCGATCTCTCCCTCCGCGATCTCTCCCCCCGCGATCACTCCCTCCGTGATCTCTCCCTCCCTGATCTCTCCCTCTGCGATCTCTCCCTCCCCGCGATCTCTCCCTCCGCGACCTCTCCCGCCGCGATCTCTGCCTCCGTGATCTCACCCTCCCCGCGATCTCTCCCTCCGCGATCTCTCCCTCCCCGTTTTCTCTCCCTCCGCGATCTCTCCCTCGCCGCGATCTCTCCCTCTGCGATCTCTCCCTCCGCGATCTCACCCTCCGCGATCTCTCCCTCCGCGATCGCTCCCTCCGCGACCTCTCCCTCCGTGATCTCTCCCTCCCCGTAATCCCTCCCTCCGTGATCTCTCCCTCCCCGTAATCCCTCCCTCCGTGTTCTCTCCCTCCCTGTTTTCTCTCCCTCCCCGCGATCTCTCCCTCCGCGAACTCTCCCTCCGCGATTTCCCCCTCCGCGACCTCTCCCTCCGCGACGTCTCGCTCCGTCACCTCTCCCTCCGCGACCTCTCCCTCCGGGACCTCTCCCTCCGCGACCTCTCCCTCCGCGACCTCTCCCTCCGCGACCTCTCCCTCTTCGACCTCTCCCTCCGCCATCTCTCCTTCCGCGATCTCTCCCCCCGCGATCTCTCCCTGCGTGATCTCTCCCTCCGCGATCTCTCCCTCCCCGCGATGTCTCCCTCCGCCATCTGTCCCTCCGCCATCTCTCACTCCGCGATCTCTCGCCCTCCGTGATCTCTCCCTCCGCTATCTCTCCCTCCCCGCGGTCTCTCCCTCCATGATCATTCCCTCTGCGATCTCTCCCTCCGCGATCTCTCCCTCCACGATTTCTAACTCCGCGACCTCTCCCTCCCCGCGATCTCTCCCTCCGCGATCTCTCCCTCCGCGATCTCTCCCTCCGCGATATCTCCCCCCGCGATCTCTCCCTCCGCGATCTCTCCCTCCCTCTGCGATCTCTCCCTCCGCGATATCTCCCCCCGCGATCTCTCCCTCCGCGATCTCTCCCTCCCTCTGCGATCTCTCCCTCCGTGATCTCTCCTTCCATTTTCTCTCCCTCTGCGACCTCTCCCTCCACGACCTCTCCCTCCGCGAACTCTCCCTCCGCGATCTCTCCCTCCGTAATCCCTCCCTCCCAATTTTCTCTCCCTCCCCGCAATCCCTCCCTTCGCGATATCTCCCTTGCGATCTCTCCCACCCCGCGATGTCTCCCTCCGCGATCTCTCCCTCCGCCATCTCTCCCTCCGCGATCTCTCTCCCTCCGCGATCTCTCCCTCCGCTATCTCTCCCTCCGCTATTTCTCCCTCCGCGATTTCTCCCTCCCCGCGATCTCTCCCTCTGCGATCTCTCCCTCCGCGATCTCTCCCTCCCTGCGATCTCTCCCTCCGCGATCTCTCCTTCAGCGATCTCTCCATCTGCGATCCCTCGAATCCGTGATCTCTCCCTCCCCATAATCCCTCCCTCTGCAATCTCTCCCTCCCCGCGATCTCTCCCTCCGCGTTCTCTCTCTCTCCGCGACCTCTCCCTCCGCGATCTCTCCCTCCCCGCGATCTCTCCCTCCGCGATCTCTCCCTCCGCGATCTCTCCCTCCCCGCGATCTCTCCCTCCGCGATCTCTCCCTCCGCGACCTCTCCCTCCGCGATCTCTCCCTCAGCGATCTCTCCCTCCGCGGTCTCTCCCCCCGCGATCTCTCCCTCTGCGATCTCTCCTTCCGTGATCTCTCCTTCCGCGATCTCTCCCTCCGCGACCTCTCCCTCCGCGATCTCTCCCTCCGCGATCTCTCCCTCCCCGCGATCTCTCCCTCCGCAATCTCTCCCTCCCCGCGATCTCTCCCTCCGCAATCTCTCCCTCCCCGCGATCTCTCCCTCCGCGATCTCTCCCTCCGCGATCTCTCGCCCTCCGTTATCTCTCCCTCCGCGATCTCTCCATCCGCGATCTCTCACTCCGCGATCTCTCCCTCCGCGATCTCTCGCCCTCCGTGATCTCGCCCTCCGTGATCTCTCCCTCCGCGATCTCTCCCTCCCCGCGATCTCTCCCTCCGCGATCTCTCCCTCCGCGATCTCTCGCTCCGCGATCTCTCCCTCCCCGCGATCTCTCCCTCCGCGATCTCTCCCTTCGCGAACTCTCCCTCCACGATCTCGCCCTCCTCGATCTCTCCCTCCCCGCGATGTCTCCCTCTGCGATCTCTCCCTCCGCCATCTCTCCCTCCGCGATCTCTCTCCCACCTCGATCTCTCCCTCCGCTATCTCTCCCTCCGCTATTTCTCCCTCCGCGAACTCTGCCTCCCCGCGATCTCTCCCTCCGCGATCTCTCCCTCCCCGCGATCTCTCCCTCCGCGATCTCACCCTCCCCGCGATCTCTCCCTCCGCGATCTCTCCCTTCGCGATCTCTCCCTCCACGATCTCGCCCTCCGCGATATCTCCCCCTGCGATCTCTCCCTCCGCGATCTCTCCCTCCCCGCGATCTCTCCCTCCGTGATCTCTCCCTCCGCGATCTCTCCCTTCCTCATCTCTCCCTCCGCGATCTCTCCCTCCGTGAGCTCTCCCTCCGCGATCTCTCCCTCCACGATCTCTCCCTCCGTGATCTCTCCCTCCGCGATCTCTCCCTCCCCGCGATCTCTCCCTCCGCGATCTCTCTCTCCGTGATCTCTCCCTCCGTGATCTCTCCCTCCGTGATCTCTCCCTCCGCGATATCTCCCTCCGCGATCTCTCCCTCAGCGAGCTCTCCATCCGCGATATCTCCCTCCGCGATATCTCCCTCCGCGACCTCTCCCTCCCAGCGATCTATCCCTCCCCGTGATCTCTCCCTCCCCGCGATCTCTCCCTCCGAAATCTCTCCCTCCCCGCGATCTCTCCCTCCACATTTTCTCTCACTCCGCGACCTCTCCCTCCGCCATCTCTTCCTCCGCGATCTCTCGCTCCGCGATCTCTCCCTCCGCGATCTCTCCCTCCGCGACCTCTCCCTCCGTGACCACTCCCTCCGCAATCTCTCCCTCCCCGTTTTCTCTCCCTCTGCGACCTCTCCCTCTGCGATCTCTCCCTCCGCGATCTCTCGCTCCCCGCGTTCTCTCCCTCCGCGATCTCTCCCTCCCCGCAACCTCTCCCTCTGCGATCGCTCCATCCGCGATCTCTCCCTCCGCGATCTCACCCTCCGCGATCGCTCCCTCCACGATCTCTCCCTCCCCGCGATGTCTCCCTCTGCGATCTCTCCCTCCGCCATCTCTCCCTCCGCGATCTCTCTCCCACCTCGATCTCTCCCTCCGCTATCTCTCCCTCCGCTATTTCTCCCTCCGCGACCTCTGCCTCCCCGCGATCTCTCCCTCCGCGATCTCTCCCTCCCCTCGATCTCTCCCTCCGCGATCTCACCCTCCCCGCGATCTCTCCCTCCGCGATCTCTCCCTTCGCGATCTCTCCCTCCATGATCTCGCCCTCCGCGATATCTCCCCCTGCGATCTCTCCCTCCGCGATCTCTCCCTCCCCGCGATCTCTCCCTCCGTGATCTCTCCCTCCGCGATCTCTCCCTTCCTCATCTCTCCCTCCGCGATCTCTCCCTCCGTGAGCTCTCCCTCCGCGATCTCTCCCTCCACGATCTCTCCCTCCGTGATCTCTCCCTCCGCGATCTCTCCCTCCCCGCGATCTCTCCCTCCGCGATCTCTGTCTCCGTGATCTCTCCCTCCGTGATCTCTCCCTCCGTGATCTCTCCCTCCGCGATATCTCCCTCCGCGATCTCTCCCTCAGCGAGCTCTCCATCCGCGATATCTCCCTCTGCGATATCTCCCTCCGCGACCTCTCCCTCCCAGCGATCTATCCCTCCGAAATCTCTCCCTCCCCGCGATCTCTCCCTCCACATTTTCTCTCACTCCGCGACCTCTCCCTCCGCCATCTCTTCCTCCGCGATCTCTCGCTCCGCGATCTCTCCCTCCGCGATCTCTCCCTCCGCGACCTCTCCCTCCGTGACCACTCCCTCCGCAATCTCTCCCTCCCCGTTTTCTCTCCCTCTGCGACCCTTCCCTCTGCGATCTCTCCCTCCGCGATCTCTCGCTCCCCGCGTTCTCTCCCTCCGCGATCTCTCCCTCCCCGCAACCTCTCCCTCTGCGATCGCTCCATCCGCGATCTCTCCCTCCGCGATCTCACCCTCCGCGATCGCTCCCTCCACGATCTCTCCCTCCCCGCGACCTCTCCCTCCGTGATCTCTCCCTCCGCGAACTCACCCTCTGCGATCTCTCCCTCCGCGATCTCTCCCTCCGCCACCTCTCCCTCCGCCATCTCTCCCTCCGCCATCTCTCCCTCCGCGATCTCTCCCCCCGCGATCTCTCCCTCCGCGATCTCTCCCTCCGTGATCTCTCCCTCCGCGATCTCTCCCTCCGCGATCTCTCCCTCTGTGATCTCTCCCTCTGCGATCTCGCCCTCCGTGATCTCTCCCTCTGTGATCTCTCCCTCCCTGCGATCACTCCCTCCGCGATCTATCCCTCCCTCCGCATTCTCTCCCCACCCGCGATCTCTCCCTCGCCGCGTTCTCTCCCTCCGCGACCTCTCCCTCCGCGATCGCTCCCTCCCCGCGATCTCTCCCTCCGCGATCTCTCCCTCCGTGATCTCTCCCTCCCCTCGATCACTCCCTCCCCGCGATCTCTCCCCCCGTGATCCATCCTCCGCGATCTCTCCCTCCGCGACCTCTCCCTCCGCGACCTCTCCCTGCGCTATCCTTCCCTCCCTGCGACCTCTCCCTCCGCGATCTCTCCCTCCGCGATCTCTCCCTCCGCGATCTCTCCCTCTGCGATCTCTCCCTCACCGCGATCTCTCCCTCCCCGATCTCTCCTTCAGTGATCTCTCCCTCCGCGAATTCTCCCTCCGCGACCTCTCCCTCCCCGATCTCTCCGTCCGCGACCTCTCCCTCCCCGATCTCTCCCCCTCCGCGATCTCTCCTTCCGCGAATCTCTCCCTCTGCGATCTCTCCGTCCGCGATATCTCCCTCGCTTTGATCTCTCTCTCCGCGATCTCTCCCTCCCCGTTTTCTCTCCCTCTGCGACCTCTCCCTCCGCGATCTCTCCCTCCGCGATCTCTCCCTCCGCGATCTCTCCCTCCCCGTTTTCTCTCCCTCGGCGATCTCTCCCTCCCCGCGATCTATCCCTCCGCGATCTCTCCCTCCCCGCAATCTCTCACTCTGCGATCTCTCACTCCGCGATCTCTCACTCCGCGATCTCTCCCTCCGCGATCTCTCCCTCCGCGATCTCTTCCTCCGCGATCTCTCCCTCCCCGCCATCTCTCCCTCCGCGATCTCTCCCTCCCCGCGATCTCTCCCTCCGCAATCTCTCCCTCCGTGATCTCTCCCTCCCCGTTTTCTCTCCCTCCGCGACCTCTCCCTCCGCAACCTCTCCCTCCGCGACCTCTCCCTCCGCAATCTCTCCCTCATCGCGATCTCACCCTCCTCACGATCTCTCCCTCCGCGATCTCTCCCTCTTCGCGATCTCTCTGTACTCACGATCTCTCCCTCCGCGATCTCTTTCTCTGCGCTCTCTCCCTCCGCGATATCTCCCTCCGCGATCTCTCCCTCCGCGATCACTCCCTCCGCGAACTCTCCCTGCGCGATCTCTCCCTCCGCGTACTCTCCCTCCGCGATCTCTCCCTACTCGTGATCTCTCCCGCCGTGATCTCTCCTTCTGCGAGCTCTCCCTCCCCGCGATCTCTCCCTCTGCGATCTCTCCCTCCCCGCGACCGCTACCTCCGCGACCTCTCCCCCCGCGACCTCTCCCCCCGCGACCTCTCCCCCCGCGACCTCTCCCCCCGCGACCTCTCCCCCGCGACCTCTCCCCCCGCGACCTCTCCCCCCGCGATCTCTCCCCCCGCGATCTCTCCCCCCGCGATCTCTCCCCCCGCGACCTCTCCCTCCGCGACCTCTCCCCCCGCGACCTCTCCCCCGCGACCTCTCCCCCCGCGATCTCTCCCCCGCGACCTCTCCCCCCGCGATCTCTCCCCCCGCGATCTCTCCATCCGCGATCTCTCCCCCCGCGATATCTCCCTCCACGACCTCTCCCTCCCCGCGATCTCTCCGTCCACGTTTTCTCTCCCTCCGCGATCTCTCCCACCCTGTTTTCTCTCCCTCCCCGCGATCTCTCCCTCCACGATCTCTCCCTCCGCCATCTCTCCCTCCGCGATCTCTCCGTCCGCAATCTCTCCCTCCCTCCGCGATCTCTCCCTCCGCGATCTCTCCCTGCGCGATCTCTCCCTCCGCGATCTCTCCCTCCGCGATCTCTCCCTCCCCGCGATCTCTCCCTCCGTGATCATTCCCTCCGCGATCTCTCCCTCCGTGATCTCTCCCTCCCCGTTTTCTCTCCCTCCGCAATCTCTCCCTCCCCACGATCTCTCCCTCCGCGATATCTCCCTCTTCGCGATCTCTCCCTCCGCGATCTCTCCCTCTGCGATCTCTCCCTCTGCGATCTCTCCCTCCGCGATCTCTCCCTCCCCGCGATCTCTCCCTTCGCCATCTCTCCCTCCGCGATCTCTCCGTCCACGATCTCTCCCTCCCTGCCATCTCTCCCTCCGCGATCTCTCCCCCCGCGATCTCTCCGCCCGCGATCTCTCCCTCCTCGACCTCTCCCTCCGCGATCTCTCCCTCCCCGCGATCTCTCCCTCCCCGTTTTCTCTCCCTCCGCGATCTCTCCCTCCCTGTTTTCTCTCTCTCCATCCGCCATCTCTCCCTCCGCGATCTCTCCATCCGCGATCTCTCCCTCACTTTGCGATCTCTCCCTCCGCGATCTCTCCCTGCGCGATCTCTCCCTCCGCGATCTCTCCCTCCGCGATCTCTCCCTCCCCGATCTCTCCCTCCCTCCGCGATCTCTCCCTCCCCGCGATCTCTCCCTCCCCGCGATCTCTCCCTCCCCGCGATTTCTCCCTCCTCGTCCTCTCCCTCCGCGACCTCTCCTTCCGCGACCTCTCCCTCCGCGAACTCTCCCTCCGCGACCTCTCCCTCCGCGATCTCTCCCTCTGCGATCTCTCCCTCTGCGATCTCTCCCTCCTCGTGATCTCTCCCTCCTCGTGATCTCTCCCTCCGCGATCTCTCCCTCCGCGATCTCTCCCTCCGCGATCTCTCCCTCCTCGTGATCTCTCCCTCTGCGATCTCTCCCTCCACGATCTCTCCCTCCGCGATCTCTCCCTCCGCGATCTCTCCCTCCGCGATCTCTTCCTCCGCGATCTCTTCCTCCGCGATCTCTCCCTCCGCGATCATTCCCTCCGCGATCTCTCCCTCCACGCTCTCTCCCTCCGCGATCGCTTCCTCCGCGATCTCTCCCTCCCCGCAATCTCTCCCTCCGTGATCATTCCCTCCGCGATCTCTCCCTCCGTGATCTCTCCCTTCCCGTTATCTCTCCCTCCGCAATCTCTCCCTCCCCACGATCTCTCCCTCCTCGATCTCTCCCTCTTCGCGATCTCTCCCTCCGCGATCTCTCCCCTTGCGATCTCTCACTCCGCAATCTCTCACTCCCCGCGATCTCTCCCTCCCCGTGATCTCTCCCTCTGCGATCTCTCCCTCCGCGATCTCTCCCTCTTCGCGATCTCTCCCTCCGCGATCTCTCCCTCTGCGATCTCTCCCCCTGCGATCTCTCACTCCGCAATCTCTCACTCCCCGCGATCTCTCCCTCCCCGTGATCTCTCCCTCTGCGATCTCTCCCTCCGCGATCTCTCCCTCCGTGATCTCTCCCTCTGCGATCTCTCCCTCCGCGATCTCTCCCTCTGCGATCCCTCCCTACTCGTGATCTCTCCCTCCGCGATCTCTTCCTCCGCGATCTCTTCCTCCGCGATCTCTCCCTCCGTGATCATTCCCTCCGCGATCTCTCCCTCCACGATCTCTCCCTCCGCGATCGCTTCCTCCGCGATCTCTCCCTCCCCGCAATCTCTCCCTCCGTGATCATTCCCTCCGCGATCTCTCCCTCCGTGATCTCTCCCTTCCCGTTTTCTCTCCCTCCGCAATCTCTCCCTCCCCACGATCTCTCCCTCCTCGATCTCTCCCTCTTCGCGATCTCTCCCTCCGCGATCTCTCCCTCTGCGATCTCTCCCCCTGCGATCTCTCACTCCGCAATCTCTCACTCCCCGCGATCTCTCCCTCCCCGTGATCTCTCCCTCTGCGATCTCTCCCTCCGCGATCTCTCCCTCTGCGATTCCTCCCTACTCGTGATCTCTCCCTCCGTGATCTCTCCCTCCCCGCGATCTCTCCCTGTGTGATCTTTCCATCCCCGCGACCTCACCCTCCGCGATCTCTCCCCGCGATCTCTCCCCCCGCGATCTCTCCCTCTGCGATCTCTTCCCCCGCGATCTCGCCCCCCGCGACCTCTCCCCCGCGACCTCTCCCCCCGCGACCTCTCCCCCCGCGACCTCTCCCCCCGCGACCTCCCCCCCGCGACCTCTCCCCCCCAGACCTCTCCCTCCGCGATCTCTCCCCCGCGAAGTCTCCCTCCGCGACCTCTCCCCCCGCGATCTCTCCCCCCGCGATCTCTCCCTCCACGACCTCTCCCTCCGCGATCTCTCCCTCCCCGCGATCTTTCCCTCCCCGTTTTCCCTCCCTCCGCGATCTCTCCCTCCCTGTTTTGTCTCCCTCCCCGCAATCTCTCCCTTCACGATCTCTCCCTCCGCCATCTCTTCCTCCGCGATCTCACCGTCCGCGATCTCTCCCTCCCTCCACGATCTCTCCCTCAGTGATCTCTCCCTCCGCGATCTCTCCCTGCACGATCTCTCCCTCCGCGATCTCTCACTCCCCGATCTCTCCCTCCCTCCGCGATCTCTCCCCCCCCGCGATCTCTCCCTCCCCGCGATCTCTCCCTCCCCGCGATCTCTCCCTCCCCGCGATCTCTCCCTCGCCGTGATCTCACCCTCCGCGACCTCTCCCTCCGCGACCTCTCCCTCCGCGACCTCTCCCTCCGCGACCTCTCCCTCCGCGATCTCTCCCTCCTCGTGATCTCTCCCTCTTCGCGATCTCTCCCTCCGCGATCTGTCCCTCCGCGATCTCTCCCTCTGCGATCTCTCCCTCCCCGCGATCTCTCCCTCCGCAATCTCTCCCTCCGTGATCTCTCCCTCCCCGTTTTCTCTCCCTCCGCGACCTCTCCCTCCGCAACCTCTCCCTCCGCGACCTCTCCCTCCGCAATCTCTCCCTCATCGCGATCTCACCCTCCTCACGATCTCTCCCTCCGCGATCTCTCCCTCTTCGCGATCTCTCTGTACTCACGATCTCTCCCTCCGCGATCTCTTTCTCTGCGCTCTCTCCCTCCGCGATATCTCCCTCCGCGATCTCTCCCTCCGCGATCACTCCCTCCGCGAACTCTCCCTGCGCGATCTCTCCCTCCGCGAACTCTCCCTCCGCGATCTCTCCCTACTCGTGATCTCTCCCGCCGTGATCTCTCCTTCTGCGAGCTCTCCCTCCCCGCGATCTCTCCCTCTGCGATCTCTCCCTCCCCGCGATCGCTACCTCCGCGACCTCTCCCCCCGCGACCTCTCCCCCCGCGACCTCTCCCCCCGCGACCTCTCCCCCCGCGACCTCTCCCCCCGCGACCTCTCCCCCGCGACCTCTCCCCCCGCGACCTCTCCCCCCGCGATCTCTCCCCCCGCGATCTCTCCCCCCGCGACCTCTCCCTCCGCGACCTCTCCCCCCGCGACCTCTCCCCCGCGACCTCTCCCCCCGCGATCTCTCCCCCGCGATCTCTCCCCCCGCGATCTCTCCCCCCGCGATCTCTCCATCCGCGATCTCTCCCCCCGCGATATCTCCCTCCACGACCTCTCCCTCCCCGCGATCTCTCCCTCCACGTTTTCTCTCCCTCCGCGATCTCTCCCACCCTGTTTTCTCTCCCTCCCCGCGATCTCTCCCTCCACGATCTCTCCCTCCGCCATCTCTCCCTCCGCGATCTCTCCGTCCGCAATCTCTCCCTCCCTCCGCGATCTCTCCCTCCGCGATCTCTCCCTCCGCGATCTCTCCCTCCGCGATCTCTCCCTCCCCGCGATCTCTCCCTCCGTGATCATTCCCTCCGCGATCTCTCCCTCCGTGATCTCTCCCTCCCCGTTTTCTCTCCCTCCGCAATCTCTCCCTCCCCACGATCTCTCCCTCCGCGATATCTCCCTCTTCGCGATCTCTCCCTCCGCGATCTCTCCCTCTGCGATCTCTCCCTCTGCGATCTCTCCCTCCGCGATCTCTCCCTCCCCGCGATCTCTCCCTTCGCCATCTCTCCCTCCGCGATCTCTCCGTCCACGATCTCTCCCTCCCTGCCATCTCTCCCTCCGCGATCTCTCCCCCCGCGATCTCTCCGCCCGCGATCTCTCCCTCCTCGACCTCTCCCTCCGCGATCTCTCCCTCCCCGCGATCTCTCCCTCCCCGTTTTCTCTCCCTCCGCGATCTCTCCCTCCCTGTTTTCTCTCTCTCCATCCGCCATCTCTCCCTCCGCGATCTCTCCATCCGCGATCTCTCCCTCACTTTGCGATCTCTCCCTCCGCGATCTCTCCCTGCGCGATCTCTCCCTCCGCGATCTCTCCCTCCGCGATCTCTCCCTCCCCGATCTCTCCCTCCCTCCGCGATCTCTCCCTCCCCGCGATCTCTCCCTCCCCGCGATCTCTCCCTCCCCGCGATTTCTCCCTCCTCGTCCTCTCCCTCCGCGACCTCTCCTTCCGCGACCTCTCCCTCCGCGAACTCTCCCTCCGCGACCTCTCCCTCCGCGATCTCTCCCTCTGCGATCTCTCCCTCCTCGTGATCTCTCCCTCCTCGTGATCTCTCCCTCCTCGTGATCTCTCCCTCCGCGATCTCTCCCTCCGCGATCTCTCCCTCCGCGATCTCTCCCTCCTCGTGATCTCTCCCTCTGCGATCTCTCCCTCCACGATCTCTCCCTCCGCGATCTCTCCCTCCGCGATCTCTTCCTCCGCGATCTCTTCCTCCGCGATCTCTCCCTCCGCGATCATTCCCTCCGCGATCTCTCCCTCCACGCTCTCTCCCTCCGCGATCGCTTCCTCCGCGATCTCTCCCTCCCCGCAATCTCTCCCTCCGTGATCATTCCCTCCGCGATCTCTCCCTCCGTGATCTCTCCCTTCCCGTTTTCTCTCCCTCCGCAATCTCTCCCTCCCCACGATCTCTCCCTCCTCGATCTCTCCCTCTTCGCGATCTCTCCCTCCGCGATCTCTCCCCCTGCGATCTCTCACTCCGCAATCTCTCACTCCCCGCGATCTCTCCCTCCCCGTGATCTCTCCCTCTGCGATCTCTCCCTCTGCGATCTCTCCCTCCTCGATCTCTCCCTCTTCGCGATCTCTCCCTCCGCGATCTCTCCCTCTGCGATCTCTCCCCCTGCGATCTCTCACTCCGCAATCTCTCACTCCCCGCGATCTCTCCCTCCCCGTGATCTCTCCCTCTGCGATCTCTCCCTCCGCGATCTCTCCCTCTGCGATCTCTCCCTCCGCGATCTCTCCCTCTGCGATCCCTCCCTACTCGTGATCTCTCCCTCCGCGATCTCTTCCTCCGCGATCTCTTCCTCCGCGATCTCTCCCTCCGTGATCATTCCCTCCGCGATCTCTCCCTCCACGATCTCTCCCTCCGCGATCGCTTCCTCCGCGATCTCTCCCTCCCCGCAATCTCTCCCTCCGTGATCATTCCCTCCGCGATCTCTCCCTCCGTGATCTCTCCCTTCCCGTTTTCTCTCCCTCCGCAATCTCTCCCTCCCCACGATCTCTCCCTCCTCGATCTCTCCCTCTTCGCGATCTCTCCCTCCGCGATCTCTCCCTCTGCGATCTCTCCCCCTGCGATCTCTCACTCCGCAATCTCTCACTCCCCGCGATCTCTCCCTCCCCGTGATCTCTCCCTCTGCGATCTCTCCCTCCGCGATCTCTCCCTCTGCGATTCCTCCCTACTCGTGATCTCTCCCTCCGTGATCTCTCCCTCCCCGCGATCTCTCCCTGTGTGATCTCTCCATCCCCGCGACCTCACCCTCCGCGATCTCTCCCCGCGATCTCTCCCCCCGCGATCTCTCCCTCTGCGATCTCTTCCCCCGCGATCTCGCCCCCCGCGACCTCTCCCCCGCGACCTCTCCCCCGCGACCTCTCCCCCCGCGACCTCTCCCCCCGCGACCTCTCCCCCCGCGACCTCCCCCCCGCGACCTCTCCCCCCCAGACCTCTCCCTCCGCGATCTCTCCCCCGCGAAGTCTCCCTCCGCGACCTCTCCCCCCGCGATCTCTCCCCCCGCGATCTCTCCCTCCACGACCTCTCCCTCCGCGATCTCTCCCTCCCCGCGATCTTTCCCTCCCCGTTTTCCCTCCCTCCGCGATCTCTCCCTCCCTGTTTTGTCTCCCTCCCCGCAATCTCTCCCTCCACGATCTCTCCCTCCGCCATCTCTTCCTCCGCGATCTCACCGTCCGCGATCTCTCCCTCCCTCCACGATCTCTCCCTCAGTGATCTCTCCCTCCGCGATCTCTCCCTGCACGATCTCTCCCTCCGCGATCTCTCACTCCCCGATCTCTCCCTCCCTCCGCGATCTCTCCCCCCCCGCGATCTCTCCCTCCCCGCGATCTCTCCCTCCCCGCGATCTCTCCCTCCCCGCGATCTCTCCCTCGCCGTGATCTCACCCTCCGCGACCTCTCCCTCCGCGACCTCTCCCTCCGCGACCTCTCCCTCCGCGACCTCTCCCTCCGCGACCTCTCCCTCCGCGATCTCTCCCTCCTCGTGATCTCTCCCTCTTCGCGATCTCTCCCTCCGCGATCTGTCCCTCCGCGATCTCTCCCTCTGCGATCTCTCCCTCTGCGATCTCTCCCTCCGCAATCTCTCCCTCCCCGCGATCTCTCCCTCTCCGCGATCTCTCCCTCTTCGCGATCTCTCCCTCCTCGTGATCTCTCCCTACGCGATCTCTCCCTCCGCGATCTCTCCCTCCGCGATCTCTCCCTCTTCGCGATCTCTCCCTCCTCGCGATCTCTCCCTCCGCGATCTCTCCCTCCGCGATCTCTCCCTCCGCGATCTCTCCCTCCCTGCGATCTCTCCCTCCGCGATCTCTCCCTCCTCGCGATCTCTCCCTCCGCGATCTCTCCCTCCGCGATCTCTCCCTCCGCGACCTCTCCCTCCGCGATCTCTCCCCACGCGATCTCTGCCCCCCGCGATCTCTGCTTCCCGCGATCTCTGCCCCCTGCGATCTCTGCCCCCCGCGATCTCTGCCCCCTGCGATCTCTGCCCCCCGTGATCTCTCCCTCCCCACGTTCTCTCCCTGCGCGATCTCTCCCTCCGCGATCTCTCCCTCCGCGATCTCTCCCTCCCCGCGATCTCTCCCTCCGTGTTCTCTCCCTCCCCGCGATCTCTCCCTCCGCAAACTCTCCCTCCCCGCGTTCTCTCCCTCCGTGATCTCTCCCTCCTCGCAATCTCTCCCTCCCCGCGATCTCTCCCTCCGTGATCTCTCTCTGCCCGCAATCTCTCCCTCCCCGCGTTCTCTCCCTCCGCGATCTCTCCCTCCCCGCGACCTCTCCCTCCTCGATCTCTCCCTCCCCGCGATCTCTCCCTCCGCGATCTCTCCCTCCCCGCGATCTCTCCCTCCCCGCGATCTCTCCCTCCGCGATCTCTCCCTCCACGATCTCTCCCTCCCCGCGATCTCTCCCTCCCCGCGATCTCTCCCTCCTCGTGATCTCTCCCATCGCGATCTCTCCCTCTGCGATCTCTCCCTCCCCGCGATCTCTCCCTCTGCGATCTCTCCCTCCGCTATCTCTCCCTCCACGATCTCTCCCTCCCCGCGATCTCTCCCTCCGCGATCTCTCCCTCCGCGATCTCTCCCTCCGCGATCTCTCCCTCCCCGCGATCTCTCCCTCCGCGATCTCTCCCTCCGCGATCTCTCCCTCCACGATCTCTCCCTCCGCGATCTCTCCCTCCCCACGATCTCTCCCTCCGCGATCTCTCCCTCCACGATCTCTCCCTCCGCGATCTCTCCCTCCCCGCGATCTCTCCCTCCGCGATCTCTCCCTCCGCGATCTCTCGCCCTCCGCGATCTCTCCCTCCGCGATCTCTCCCTCCCCGCGATCTCTCCCTCCCCGCGATCTCTCCCTCCCTCCGCGATCTCTCCCTCCCCGTGATCTCTCCCTCCCCGTGATCTCTCCCCCCGCGATCTCTCCCCCCGCGGTCTCTCCCTCCGCGATCTCTCCCTCCGCGATCTCTCCCTCCCCGTGATCTCTCCCTCCCCGTGATCTCTCCCTCTGCGATCTCTCCCTCCGCGATCTCTCCCTCCGCGATCTCTCCCTCCCCGATCTCTCCCTCCCCACGGTCTCTCCCTCCCCACGATCTCTCCCTCCGCGATCTCTCCCTCCCCGCGATCTCGCCCTCCGCGATCTCTCCCTCCCTGTGATCTCTCCCTCCGTGATCTCTCCCTCCGCGATCTCTCCCTATGCTATCTCTCCCTCCCCGTGATCTCTCCCTTCTCATAATCTCTCCCTTCCCGTGATCTCTCCCTCCCTGCGATCTCTCCCTCCACGATCTCTCCCTCCCTGCGATCTTTCCCTCCCCACTACTTCCCGCTTCCCGCAATCTCTCCCTCCCCGCGATCTCTTCCTCCCCGCGATCTCTTCCTCCCTCCGTCCCTCCTCGTTGCTTTGCTCCAAGCCCCCCTCACCTTGTTCCGATCTTCTCCGTGTGCCGGGGACTGTCTCCAGCGGTCCCCGGCTGAGGCCTTCTATCATTGGCTTTCCCGCCCGGCAGCTGGCCAGCCTTTCAATCTGGCTGGCTGTCAGGCGGGAAACGGAGTAAAAGTATTATGATGTCCTACCATTAAATTTGGCAGGACTACTGGTTTCCCGGCTGCAAACATATGCCCCCGCTCCTTCCATGCCTCCCCGCAAATATTGGGGCCATAGGAACAGGAGTAGGCCATTCAACCCCTCGATCATGTTTCCACCATTCAATTCGATCATGGCTGATCTGTACCTCAACTCTATTTACCCGCCTTAGCTCCATATCTCTTGATACCATAACCCAACAAAAATCTATCGATCTCTGATTTAAATGATGCCACACTTGCCGGCAGTGCAGCCTCGATATTCGCCCCCAAATTGTCTCTCATATAATCAGACACACAATAAGGATGTACGCCCAATTTTGCAACCCTCTTTCTGGGGTTGAGAGCAAACTCCTGCCACTGGCACAGTGCCTCGCAAAGGTTACCTGATAATGCTAGCTTTCTGCTGGAGCAAGAACAGGAGCGCATTTCAACAGCAAATCAGATGTTCTTACAATCAATAGGATTTTCACTTTTACCTGCAACTGTCCTATGATTTTTGAGTAAATTTCATGACAAATTGGCACCTTTAACAATACACAATAGTTACAGTAGTACACAATATGAATTCATGTGAATCGATAAATATAAAAAAATTATATGCATAGTTCACCACTTCTGATTGAAATAAATAATAATTTATTGCGTGTAATGGTAACTAGTGGGGTGCCACAGGGATTGGTGCTGGGGCCTCAACTATTTACAATCTACATTAATGACTTGGATGAAGGGGCCGAGTGTAATGTAGCCAAGTTTGCGGATGATACAAAGATGGGTGGGAAAGCAAGTTGTGCAGAGGACTCAAAGAATCTGCAAAGGGATATAAGACAGGCTAAGTGAGTGGGCAAACATTTGGCAGATGGAGTATAATGTGGGAAAGTGCGAGGTTATCCACTTTGGCAGGAAAAATAAAAAAGCAAATTATTATTTAAATGGAGAGAGATTACAAAATGCTACAGTTCAGAGGGACCTGGGGGTCCTTGTGCATGAAACTCAAAAAGTTAGCATGCAGGTACAGCAAGTAATCAAAAAGGCAAATGGAATGTTGGCCTTTATTGCAAGGGGGTTGGAGTATAAAAGCAGGGAAGTCCTGCTACAACTGTACAGGGTATTGGTGAGACCACACCTTGAGTACTGCGTACAGTTTTGGTCTCCTTATTTAAGGAAGGATATACTTGCATTGGAGGCAGTTCAGAGACGATTCACTAGGTTAATTCCAGAGATGAGGGGTTGACTTATGAGGAAAGGTTGAGCAGGCTGGGCCTATACTCATTGGAATTTAGAAGAATGAGAGGTGATCTTATGGAAACATATAAGATACTGAGGGGGCACGACAGGGTATATGCAGGGAGGATGTTTCCCCTCGTGGGGAAATCTTGAACTCGGAGGCATAGTTTCAGAGTAAAGGGTCGCCCTTTTAGAACTGAGATGAGGAAGAATTTCTTCTTTCAGAGGGTCGTAAATCTGTGGAATTCTCTGCCCCAGAGAGCTGTGGAGGCTGGGTCATTAAATACATTTAAGGTGGAGATAGACAAATTTTTGCAAGATAAGGGAGTGAAGGATTATGGGGAGCGGGCAGGGAAGGGGCTTTGAGCCCAAGATCAGCCATGATCTTATTGAATGGTGGAGCAGGCTCGAGGGGCCAAGTGGCCTATTCCTGCTCCTATTTCTTATGTTCTTATGTTCTTATGTGCCGGGTGTTTTTCGAGTAGCTTAAAAGAGCTATCATCAATCAGCAGATTTCGGGAGAGAAGACAAGAGCAGAACAATGAACAGTGAACAGGAACAGGTAGCGCTACACTTTGTGCAAGGCATGTTTGAATATTGAGAACACATCAGTAACCAATTTGGTCAGGGAATTTTCTAGTTTAACTGGAAGGAATATTCAATAACTCAGAGCCAAGAGAAAAGAGGAAATGAGAACGACTGATCACACTCAGAGATTGTTTGTGCTGGGAAAAACAAAGAAATTAGGAGAAGCAGATTCAGAGGTTTTGCTAAGAATTTGAAATTCTAAGCATTGAGCAAAAGTAGAGGGAGGAAATGATCCAGACTGGGTTCATGAACCAGTCAAATATGCTCCATTTTAATCAGTTCACTGTGTAGCTGAGCTCCAGCACTCGTACCATGTCTCCCTGTGCAGAAGGAGGTGCTGTTGTTACAGATCACTAAACCGAACACGCAAAAGTGTTACGAGGGATAATGTACAAAGCAAAGAATCTGTTTATGTACTTCCAGTTTTATGTGGCTCTCAATCAGGTTCACTTAACGTTCCTTTTAATTATTCAACAAACATTGACTAATTTAATTTTTAAAAACAAGGTTCTTAAACAGTCTTTAATACAATATAGCCACAAGCCACTAACTCTTAACAATCACCGTGCTTTTTCAGTCTTAGTATGGTGTGGTTATTTGCACTTTGTTTTTTTTTTCCTTTAATATAATATCCCAATAAGCTCTTGCTATTGATAAGCAGCTGTAAATTATTGATCTATTAAGTACAGAGATATTATTACAGATAATGTTAGCATGTTATGAGGTTGCGGTAAGGCTGCTATTGTCACTGGGACGTTTTTCTATGTTAAAGGCACTATATAAATGTAAGTTGTCGTTGTTACTAATGCGGCTTTATAAATCAACGGTGTATACTCATGGGAAGATTGCACTAGAAACTTCAGTAATGCTGTCCCTATTCTTCCGGTTAAACCTTTTTTCCCCCTGTGTTTCTTCAACCAGCCATCATTTTAAGTTCAAATGCCTTCTAACTGTGAAGATGATTATGTTGAAGGATTATGCCTGCAGCATTAACCCATCTTTTCTTTTTTCATTTTTCCAGCATTGCTGATTTTCTTTTTATCTGTGATGTGAAGATTTATATTTAGGAGAATGAATACGGTCTTTTTATATTTTTTCTGATGGCCTCTAATGCTATTAATGATCTTGAAGGCATGTATATAATCAGGGCTTTCACCATCCTAGTGATTGCTTTGGAATGAAATAAAACCAAGCGCTATCAATCGCTTGGTCACCTCAGAACCCTCCCCACATGATAAACACATTCTTGTTCGTTATTGCTTCACTGTTCACTTTAAGAACATTAAGTTCTCCTTGGCCATTCTGTAAAAATACAGATAGTATTTTAATATTAAAAATGAAGACAATGGTGAAAAACAGAGCTACTTTGGTTCCATTTTAGGTCAATTGCCACACAGTTCTAGTAGGCTCTTTTATTGTGTCTGTTCTGACTACCAGACTATTGGTAAATACTGTAATAGATTCTAGTAAAATGCAGTCCACATTTGGGACAGAGGAAGGTTATTATTTCATGCATATAAATAATACAGTGAGGAGAAAGTAATAAATATTACTTTGGCTCTTTTCATTTCTCTGTGGTGACCTAAAGGGCATTATACCTATAGATAATTGTGAGTCGATGTGATCTACACAGAAAAGCTCAATGAAGCCAATGTGAGTTATTGGGGTGATAGACAATTATGCTGCATTGAATCAATCGAGACATTTCTCACAAGTCTTCCAGCATCTGTATTTCTAGTGGGCAGCAGAATAATAGTATTGAGTACGTTGCAGTAATAGAGAGAGAATGAGATCAGTGATGGTTTGAGAGTTGCATTCCCAAATTTAAAAATTATGAGTTTTACTTTTAATGGGTCTCTTTAACCACTAACTCTGAGGCCACGAATTTAATTGACCTCAGAGGGTGGGTTTGGAGGCAGGTCAGTGGCTCCCAAACTGACCCGACACCAAACGGCGGGAGAGGCAGTTAAGGCAGTTAACAGCTTGTTAACTGCCTGGATAATCCTATTTTAACTGCCTGTTCGGATTTTGCAGGTTTTTCAACATGCTGCCTGCCTTCAGAGAAACACGGCAGCTGAATCGAGCCGGGTTGAGCGTGGACCTGAATTGTTGCCAGCTGCTCGAACAGCTTAAAAGCGGTCCTGCAATCTCTCATTCTTTCACATGCCACAACTTAGTGCTTTGAGGCTTGAGAGACATTTTTCAGCTCTACTAATCTTGTGAGTGTTGAGGCTGAAATTCATGTGCAGTGTGACCTCCTTGGAATATCCTTTGGCCTCTTTGTCTGAGCGCAAACAACCTCCATTCCTTGACTGAGATATATACCAGCGGTATGGGAACCATTTATATCCTCTCATCCTGGTCGTCAGATTCGGAGGAAGAGCAGCCGCGGCAGCAGCAGAACCATGCCCACCAGCAGCACCAACAGCAGGAGCGCCAACCTTCTCCTCAGCCACCTGATGATGCACAAGGCAGAGGGCGTCAGTGCAGGGCTGCACCTCGCCGCAGGAGATACCCCCAACACAGGGTTTACAGACAGAGGATCAGCTTCCTCAGCATGACTGAGTAGCAATGCCAAAGGAGGATGAGACTTCCGCAAGACATAGTCGCTGACATCTGCTCAATGCTGCACCAACACCTGGGGCCCAGAGGAATGGGTGGACACTCCTTACCAGTGGCTGTCAAAGTCACCACCGTACTCAACTTCTTTGCTTCGGGCTCCTTCCAGGGATCATCAGCAGACATCAGCGGCATCTCCCAGTCGGCCGCACACACTTGCATCACGCAGGTTACCGATGCCCTCTTTGCAAAGTCGCACAATTACATCCACTTCTCCACGGATGAAGCAAGTGTAACTGTGCGTGCCGTTGGCTTTGCAAATATGGCAGGCTTCCCAAGGGTGCAGGGCGTCGTAGACTGCACACATGTGGCTATTAGGACACCCCATCACAACCCAGCTGTATTTGTCAACCGCAAGGGATTCCACTCCCTTAACGTCCAGCTGGTGTGTAACCACAGGAACATCATCATGCATGTTTGCGCCAAGTTCCCTGGCAGTTGCCATGACTCGTTCATCGTGCCGCAGTCTACTGTGCCTCAGCTGTTCAATCCACCAACCCAACTTTCTGGATGGCTACTTGGCGACAAGGGCTATCCCCTGAAAAAATGGCTTATGATACCGATGAGGAGGCCATCAAATGAGGCTGAGGAGCGCTACAATGTAACCCACATTTCCACCAGAAGCATCATAGAGCAAACCATCGGCTTGGTCAAAATGCGATTCCGATGCCTGGACAGATCTGGTGGAGCCCTGCAGTATGCACCAGCCAGGGTCTCCAGAATCATCGTTGTCTGCTGTGCCCTGCACAACATCGCACAGCAGCGCGGCTTAGTGCTGCCTGAGGAACAAGTGGCTCAGCGCAAAGCATCCTCGGAAGAAGAGGGGGAGAACGGGGAGGAGGAGGAGGAAGAGGACGAGGAGGAGGAAGAGGACGAGGAGGAGGCTGAGGAGGAGGTGGAGGATGAGTACAAGGAGGAGAAGGCACGCCTTGCGGGGCCAGATGTGACCAATGCAACAGCACTCGAGCACATTGCTGGCCGTCACGCAAGGGATGCACTCATCCATGCCAGATTCGCGTAAGCTTACGCTTCAACCACAAGTGGCTTGCATATGGCTACGAATGTGTGGACGACCTTCTTAACATGCCAGACATCATCTCTCCAATAAACGGTGCTTTCCTATCACTCTCAGCACCATCATTACAAATGCAAGTCGCCCTGAGCCCTCAATGTGCAACTTCCATTTCCCAGAACACATAGGCCAGAACTTCAACTGTTTGCCATCACTTTTGTTTAATCACATCACAAAAGGATGACAATTGAAAAAATACAACAGAACAAAACACCCAAGTGACTACCCTTGTGATTATTTGTGTGTTAGCTTCCTCTTACGCGTGCTTCTACGTGGTGCTTCCCCTGTGGCTTCAGCAGATGTAGAGGCACCTTGCTCACTTTGATGCTGTGCCTGCTTAGACACCTTTGGCGGACATCCTCTGAGTTTGGGAGCCTGGGAGGGCTCCTCCACAGTCTGCTCCTCCTGTGGCTCTGCAGGGGCTGAGACGGCCATCTCAGTTGGGTGCGGAATCTGGGGCTCTGACCAATGGCTCCACAGTGTCATAGTCGTGTGAGCACTTGGAGAGGAGCCCACACTTCCTTGTTGTCGACCACCAACATCACTCTCATGGGTCACCCGCACTTCACTGCTAGCAAGCGGCTGGAGAGCACCTTGCTGCACATCATTGGAGCCATGAGGACTCGTCTCTGTACTGACAGTCCTCATAACGGGGACATCCATGTACCTCTGGTGTCTCTCCTCAATAGATGCCCATCTATCCTCCATAGCAGACCATCTATTTAGAAGAGTCTCCATGTTCTCGTGTGTCTGGTGACTTATGTCCTCCAATGAGGCTGCCACCCTCTCCATGGCGGCACGTTTATGCGCCATTGCCTCCACAAAGACAGTGCTCATGTTTGAGATGGACTCCTCCATTCTCTGCACACTCGCAGTTACCCTGGAGGCAAACCCTGCCAGAGACTCCTGCACTTGTTCATGGAGCTCCAGCACCGCTCTCTTTCTGGATGGCCCCAGAGGCATAGCGGCTACATGCAGCTGAGCAGAGCTAGGACTGTCCTGCGACCTCCGACGAGGACTCACCACTGCTGTCGCTGTCTCCACCATCTGCTGATGCTTACTTGTGAGCTGTGATACACCAGGTGACAACACTACTCTATGTTGCGAAGGCCCCGCTGAGGTGTGCGTATCTGTGTTGGTGCTGGGTGCGCTGAGTCCTGGTGACTCTGCTTCCTCAGAGGCTGCAGGTTCCTCTGAGGAGTCGTCCGGCTCTTCCTCCTGGATAGTGGGGAGGGGAGCTCTCAATTACCTGTGGGAGAGTAAAGGCATGAGTTACACATCTGATTTTTAGGTAGCAGACACATCCTATTGTGCAGATGATCCAAAGTCAATCTCTATGAACATCATATGCCATTGCAGTCAATCATGAATTCTAAATGCGAAGGTTGAAAATCTATTCTGTCACCAGCTTCGTCTAGTGCGCCCATCTCTCCAACCCCCACTTCCAGCTCCTCGCCACCTCCCACGATCTCATGCGCAGCCTCCTCAGCACTTGTCAATGTTGCCAGGGATGGTGGGCCTCCTCCTGTCTTTGCTCTCTCCCTCTTATTGTGGGCTATCTTTTCCTGCAAGGAGGGATACAAGTGGAGTTTCAGCGAGAGTGATGGAGTGACCGTGAAGAATCCATAATATTGAAGCTTAGAGGGAGACCAAGATGGAGTGAGGTGTCAAGAGTAAGCTGCCTCCCTGTGCGTTGTTAGTTGTTGTCATTGCATAACAGTGAGAGCGAGTGTGAGGAGTGCATAGTAGAATGGTGAAGTGATTCAGTACAGAGAGAGAGATGGATAGGTAAGGGTGTAAGCGAAGTAAGGGTAAGGTGGGATGTGGAGGAGCAGGCTTACAAAGCAAAGTGCTGGTGATGAGAAGAGAAGGGAAGCAGATTGAAGGTAAGTGTGATGTGATACTTACTTTTGATGATTGCAGAAGATCATTAAACCGTTTCCGGCACTGGACCCAGGTGCGTGAACATAAGGACCTAGTGCTGACCTCAGCAATGTGCAGCCAGGCTGCCTTTGTTTGCTGAGGAGGCTTCCTCCGGCCATTGGGAGGGAACAGAATCTCCCTGCGCCCTCTTACTCCCTCCACAAGAGCTTGGAGGGAGTCCTCATTAAACCGTGGAGCAGCCTTGGCTTTGGCAGCACTCATTGTATCCTGGGCCCATTCAAACACAAGCAGAAACGAAAAATGAAAGGCTGAGGCTGCATGGGCCCCTTAAAAACAACTGCAGCAATGACGTCATCAGAGGCGACTAACTCATTGGACCGGGCAGCGCGCACGACGGCACTTAATAGGCCACTTAAATTAAAATCTCAATTCGGGAGCGGCTGAAACCGGCAGCGGGACCGGAACCCACCCACCAGGCAACCCGACTCCAACCCGCCTCCTCTAGTAAATTCGCAGCCTGAGTCCAAGAAAATGTGCAAAACAACTGCTTTTGTCCGAACTTAAAAGTTCCTTTTAATACACTGCAGCTTAGGGTTTATTCTGGTCTGGGCTATTAATGCTTAACGCTGTCGACATGAAGATCAAAAGAGGATGGAATAATTACATGAAACAGTAATACAGAATCCATAGTGATTACTAAGAGAAGACAACAGTACAGGAAACCAATTTGCTTGCTGGTAATTAAAAATTTTAAAAAAGGCATCCAAAAGAGGGGTAGATTGGACAATGCTGTTTGTAAATACCTCATAAGGATCTAACCTGCATGGAGAAATTCACAAGGGTTGGCCAGGGATATGTTTTTTGTTTCAATTTTAATTTACCTCATAACTGCAATTCTACAGTTACTGGAATTGATCACCAAATGAGTTCTAGGTTTGGGGTACACACCTAGTTAGCATTACCTTGAGTCACTCGAGCTCTGCGCAATGTTTGTAACTCTTCTTTAAACCTGACAGCACTGTATCATTTTCAAAATCACTTCCCTTAGGCCAGATCCAAATAAGTGCAGTGCCTGCAAACCTTTAGTCATTACTAATGTGGGAAAGTCATAAAGGTTATTATAGCAGTCAAAAAACCAGACGGCTTTTTAACGATATCCTGACAATAAAAGAGCCTTTTGTGGAGAAATTGCATCAAATTGAAGAAAAAAAATGAAGGAAGGGAAACAATCTAAAATACTAACATCTGTGAGTTTTAACTGATTTGATTCAAAGGAATGAGCAGGTTAGTCATCCTTACACTTTCAACACCATTCCTTTTTCTCATTGCTTTGTCTTTTATAACATAAAGCAAGCCCCAGAGAAAGCCAGTGTCGAGCTCTGGTTTCCCTGGCACGTTGCACACATTGAAGCCATGTCTTTCTCTTCATTCTGCACTCTTCATGGCTGATTGATTTTTGTCTTACTTTCTCCTCCCGGCTGAGGTTTCTGTGAGATTAGAACTGGGTGCCATAAATGCTGCAGCCTGGCTTTAAGTCCGAGCTTTTGCAATTGCTCTTGTCTCTTTACCTTACAATGAAGATGGGATTTATTCAGGTACAAATCTATGTGTGGCGAGAGTGCAACTTCCTTTCACTGATTAATGATTCAGTGTATATTAGCAGTGCAAAGTACTAGAAACCTCCTAATGTTAAGACATCTGCCTTGTATTTGTTGCCCGGGACCTGACTGCAGTGTGCAAACCTGGCTACTAATCTATTAAGATTTCTACATGAATTTCAGCTTTGTACCAATGATGCTGCAATGACTTCTGATGTATGTACCTAAATACTTTTAAAAAGGTACCATTTTTTCCTTGTTTTATACGTTACTATCTTGCATTATTTCCTTTGCTGAGTGGTGTTGCCCTGAATTTTCCTGAATATTTTCTGTTAACTTACACTCTGTAGGGTGGAAATTACTGTCAATAATGTTATTGAACAAATGTTCAACACCCTTGTACCAAGTTCCTCTCTCTGCTATTTTAATGGAAGCATTAACCCATTTATTTTAGTTAAAGATTCTGTTAAAATAGCAGAAAGGGAATAAGTGTGTTAAGCATTTGCACAATAACATCACTGAGAGTAATTTCTATCCTTGTATCTCTCATACTCTCAGGCCCTGAAATTACACCATGGGATATTAATATACAAACGCGTAACATGTCTGTCAGAAATTCCTCGCCGTTATTTTAGCAGAGGCATTAACCTGTTAAAAATACATTAGTATTTCATGGCGTAATTTCAGGGCCTCAAAAATATTTCTGAACTTTTTAAATCGACTCTCCCTGCACTCGCCTCCACCCATTTGCCTCCAACACCACCCACCCCCCACCCCCCACTCCCCCCCCCCCCCACTCCCCACCCCCCAGCGAGGCAGCGGCTCAAATTAGGTCCTGCCGAAGCGGCAAGTTTCCTCTGGAGGCACAACAGGTGCTGGCAACTGGTCCAATTATTAAAATGAGGCCCAAGGCCCAAATTCTGTTGAACCTCAGGCCTCCCGGTTTGGGTGCACGTGCCCAGAGACAGGCCATAATGAATTTTTACCCCATATTTTATTACCTCTCTTATCCAATTAACTTCAGCTAATTCATTTTTACCATATGGCATAAACCTACTTCTCTACGCTGTAGAAATTGAGCTTTCAAAAAAAAAAAACTTTTTCTCATAGATTATGCCCCTAATACTTGGAATCATTCTGTTTACTCTCTGCATCCTTTCCAATATTTGTACAGCCCCTTTGTAATGTCGTGAGAAGAAACTAATTTGTTTTAAATAAATGAGTGAAATCCTCTATTAAGATTTCAGATATTAATATTTGAATAGCATCATTTCAAAGCCCCTAAGTCCTGGAGTCACCCCCTTGAAACCTAGGGGGAAAAATTCGGTATTGATCATTTTGGGGCACTAACATTGACCGGGCGCAAACTTTAGTGCCGGCGCTAATTCGCGAAATTCAGTTTTAGCACCCCAAGAGGGAAGTGGAGCGCTAAATCAAGCGGTACACACTTCTCTTAGGGCGCTAACATCGGAGAGCGGGGCGCTACCGCAGAGCGCTACTCAAGTTCCGGCGCCTTCCCGTTCTTAAAGGGGAGGTTCAATCATGCTGCACAGTCTCACTCTGATCATTGCTGCTTGTGACCTGGGCCTGCAAGGCGGTGGAATCCATCAACCAAAAATCTCATGGCTGCTCAGAGGCCCAGGGAGAGAGCTCGCCGGTTAAGTGACCAGGCATTGGAAGCTCTGGTTGTGGCTGTGGAATGTCGACGGGCAGTGCTGTTCCCAGACACTGGCAGGAGGCCATTGCCGCTGGAGTTCAGAAGGATGTGGAGGGAGGTGGCCCAGTACGTCTCAGCCAGAAGCCTGGTCCAAAGGACTCACACCCAGTGCTGCAAGAAGTTCAACAACCTCACTCGGGTGGTCAGGGTGAGTACATGCTTCAAAAACCTTTACATCCCACCATCTCAACCTGACTCTGTGCACAGACGGTATAAACAGCCAAATCCCCAACACTCACCCACCAACTATGCCCATCTACTAAAAGTCACATCCACATCTCACAACTTGCAGACATTAACAGCTATTCAACTATGATAGGCACATCTGCCAAACACATGGCTGCACACTCACTCACACGCTGTCCTTTTTCTTGCAGGCCAAGCTTGCTCATAACAGGATGGAGCAGCAATGCACGGGAGGAGGTCAGGCGGAGCTGCACCCCCTCACACAGCTGGAGGAGTGAGTGCACAGCATCATCGCGGCCCAGGTCGTGGGCGCTGTGGCAGTCGGAGAGGTCGACCCTCTTGGGGACAACAATGGTATGTTCATCACCTTTCCCTCTTCTCTGATTCCACTTCCCCCTCACAACACAAGCCCTTCCCACTTTCCATCTAAGTATACTGTCTCCATTCCTTGCTCCCTTCCTGTCCCTCTCCCCTGATGTTAAACCCACTCTTGTGCCTTAATGCTTTCAGATAATCAGCCACCATCTGACCAGTCTGTCCCTCAGCCTCCCAGTGACAGCGACGCGGGAGAGGAGGAGGAACACCAAGCCAGAGCCTCACTGCCTGTGTCTCCCGAGGGCAAGACATCCGATAATGGGGCCACATGGTCGCTGGAGGGGAGCAGAGGAAATGGCTCTGATGTGGGTGAAGCTCCGGGACCCAGCGAGCTGCAGCAACACCATGGGGAAAGGGAAGCTCGGGGGCCATCTCCCCGGAGGGTGAGTGCACACACGAGTTCTGCTGCACAGGACTCAGATGAGGACCTCGATGTCGAGGCAATGACCACACAGGCGATGAGCATGCACACTGAGCTCATGGGTGCAATGGCAGGGGTGCCCAACAGCATGGATGCACTGGCTAGGAGCATGGAGGAGTCCGCCTCCAGCATTGCTCTCATCTCTGCGCAAACCATCGAGCCCATCCTTGGCACTTTGCAGAGGATGCTTGACTCGCAGAGAGACAGTGGGGACTCAGACCTCATGCCGCGTGTATAAGACGTTCTGATTGTCTGACAGTTTATAGAGTTCAGAACCGTGGAACAGACAACTCGAGACAGAGATTTCAGGATAAACTATTCTTTACTTAAAAATCAACAAGAGGTTACAAGTAAGTACCAAATACAAACTGGACTCAATTCATTTACTTATTACAAGCATGCATCTAAAATCATTGACTTTAAGCTCAGGTGATCATAAGCAATCACATACATACTAACACCAGTGAGATGACTAGATGTATGACTTTAACTGGCAACTGACCAGATTCCCCACGACTGCAGCCGCGAGTGTCAGTCTCCAATATCCCTTATACCCCAAAACTTGGCAACTCGGCCATAGCATTTGTGTCCCAAACTGTGTGATTAACGTTGTTTTTCTCTCTCTCCTTCTGTCTGTTTTGATGCTTAGTTAACCAAGGCCAGGCATTCAAGGGTTGGAGAGAGCTGTTGTTTTCACATCTGCAGGTTGTTGACTCGTGGTTCTCACAGAATTTTCAAGATCTTATCTTTTGAAGGAAAAATACCAGAACATCATTTATTTTACAAATATTTTAGCCAAGCAGTCTCTTGTCCTCAAAGCTTGTCGGTACATTTGGTCACTTTTAGATTCAGTTAAGGTTACTATGGACAGTATTACATGTGTCGTGGGTGAGGTGGCAGCAGCTATTGCAGCACAGGCCGAGGCAACACAACGGCTTAGCGCTGTAATGGAATCAGTGGTTGGTGGCATCCAATCTCAGACTGCTCTGGTGCAGTCTCAGATTGATGCCATGCAAGCGCTGACGGCTGCCATCCTCGCTGGGTCGCCCACAGTCCACTGAGGATCTCACAGTGCCACAGCAGGCCAGCAATCTGTGCTCGAGTAGATTGCTCCGGATGCTGAAGTTCTGACCCGAAGGAGTGGCAGTGTGTCAGTCGAGCAGGAAGATGATGGCCTCTCTCAGGATGACAGCATTCCTGCTCCCACCACTGCCACTCGACCATTGCACTTGCCGCAGACTGTAACCCAGCCAGCCCAGACTGCTGCCGCCCATGCAGAGGTGGTGCAGTCTGCAACCGGGCCTTCAAGGCCCAGAGTTGGTCGAGGGCGTCCTGCAAGGCCATCTGCAGTCTCTGGCTCCTAGACTCAGCAGCCTTCCGCCAGCCTTGCTGCAGCCACTGGGGCCACATTACGGAGGAGCAGTAGGGTTGGGAGGGGGGAATTCCAAAGGGGAGGGAAATCATTGAGGAAGGCCCAGTAAATAAAATGTTAATAGCAAATGGGGGGAGTGCGTGTACAAAAGTTGATGTGTTTGTAAATATATTGTTCAGTTTGGTAAGAAATAGTTCCGTTTGCTAAGAACCAGTTGTGTTTGTTCATAAATTGTTGTGTTAGTTTATTATTGGTTGTGTTTGATAAGACAGAGTTGTGCAGAATAATAAATGTGTATTTCGACGTTTCAAATTTTGTCACGTTTCTTATTGGAACTTTGCCTGGTGATAGGGGCTGCGAGCTGGCTGTAATGATATGGTTGTTCTGCACAAATGCCATGAGCTATCTCATTTATTGGAAGCGCTGTCTAATGAGGTGTTCACGAACGGCCCTTGCAGAAGTAACATTGAGTGACTCCCTCCTACATTGGTGCTCCTCCTCCTCCTCTTCATCCTCTTCCTCTGCCTCCTCCTCCTCCTCTCCCTCTTCCTCCTCCTGAGGTGGACCTGCAATTCCTGGTGGCAATGGCTGGGCCCTCAGAATGGCCAGGCTGTGCAGCATGCAGCACACAACAATGAAAATGGAGACTCGATCAGGGCTCCTCCAGAGCGGTCAAGACAGCGGAACCATTGCTTTAGCACGCTGATAGTCTGTTCGATCAGGTTCCTGGTGGCGCTATGGCTCTCATTGTATGCATGTTGAACATGTGTGTTGGGGTTGCAGGGGGGTGTCATCGGCCAGGTGGCGAGTGGATAACCCTTGTCCCCGAGCAGCCAGCCGCGAGCTTCATGTGGTGGGTGGAACAGTGCTGGGCCACCAGTCTGTTGCAGGATGAATGCATCGTGGCTGCTGCCAGGATAGCAGGCATTGATGGCAAGGATGCTCTGTCTGTGGTCGCACACCAACTGCACATTCAGAGAGTGGTAGCCTTTGCGGTTGCGGAACACCTCTGCACTGTGATGAGGTGCCCGCAATGCCACGTCGGTGCAGTCAATGGCGCCCTGAACCGTGGGGAAGCCCGCTATCCTTGCAAAGCCACATGAGCGTTCATGCTGTTTGTCTCGGGTCATGGGGAATGAGATGTACTCCCTTCTCCTTCTGTAGAGAGCGTGTGTTACCTCCCGGATGCAGCAATGGACAGCAAACTGTGAAATGTTTGCAATATCCCCTGTTGAAGCTTGGAAGAAGCCGCTGGCATAGAAATTGAGAGCGACTGTGACCTTCGCTGTCACTGAGAGAGACGTCCTGGTCCTGAGCTGAGGCTGGAGATCTGGCTGCAGGAGGTGGCAGAGCTCTGTGACCACCTCCTGGCTGAAGCGGAGCCTTCTAAGGCACTGCTCCTCTGACAGATGAATGTATGAGAACTGATCCCGCAATACCCTGGGAGGGTAAGGTCTCCTGTGGAGAGCCCTGTTGGGCCTCCTCCCTCTGGCCACGTTTTCCAATCTTTCTCTCTGCCTCCGCTGCCTCTGACAGTGAAGCTGGAGGGCGCGGTCCTGTGCCAGTACAGCCCCCATTAAGTGTTGGAAATGTTACAGTATCAAAAGTAAGACAAATGAACCTGATAAATTTTTGTCAGGAGCAAAACCCCTTCAAGCAGGAAAACCTTAAATGGGTCAAGACGTCTCTCTGCTTCTGTCAAAGTGACAAAAAAAACCAGGAAGTGCACGCCTTTAAATAGCGCTCCCGCAGCTCCCAGCCGACTGCAAACCGCCTCCTCTACCTGTCGTTCCTAACGGCAGGCGCTGAGGCAGGGGGCGAAAATGAATTTCCAGTCCGTGGGGGATGCACGGCTTGATGACGTCATGATCTCCGGGCGCAGGAGTTTGTGGCGGTAGTATTTAGCGCCACCGCAAACTGCCAGGTGAATTTCGCCAGCGGCGCTAAAATCGCCGCGCCCGGGCGGTAAGTCATTAGTGCCCCGTTACCGCCCCCCGGATGCGCTAATGGGAGGCGCTAACCAACAGAATTTCTCCCCACTATTCTTCGGGACAGCTCCTTGCTCCTGGTGCTGCAGCTAATCACCTGGTTGGATGCGTCATCCTTCAGTCAACTGACGTGAGCAGCTTTTTGAAGTTGTATCTGGCCCCCTTTATAAAAGATACAAACCTGTGCTTCTTCAAGGTCCAGGCCATAATCCTGGTATGAGCTGGGGCCCGTGTGTGCCAATCAGTTCCCAGCCTAATTTCTGGCCCTTCTGTTTTGGTGTGACTGATGGAGAAACTACACAGTTTAATAAGCAGCCATAAATCCTTCTAAAACTGTCTACAAGGATTTAATTTATCCTTTTACACAGGTAGAACTTAGAGCAGAGTTTCTTGATGAAGAACTGAAATCAACGTGTCCTTTTTACTACACAGACTAGTCAAAGTGCATGAAAAAGCAAAACTTTGTGCGAGAAATTTGGGCGCGCTCATTTTTGCCACGTAAGGTAATTATTCTGCGCACAAATGGCGAGGTCCAAGGTGCTTTGGATATTGGGCCTCAGACCTCATTGGCATAGAGACAATGCTGCAGAAGGAAGTAGGTAAGTTGTTGAAAGTTTGGTGCAGCAGTGGCCCACAGGTAAGTGATTGGTGGCGGGGAGTGGGATGGCGGGCATCAGGGGTGTGAGCTATCAGGCCTTGGAGGAGGGGGGGAAGCAATCGGGCCTTGGGATGGGGGGATCGGGGGTCGGAATGGGGGGAGATTGGGGGTCTGGGGTCTGGAGGTCAGGCTTCTCAGGTCTGTAGTGGCAGCATTTAGGATGATGATAGTGGTAAGTACGTACCTTTTTTTTATGTAGCCGATCTTTAGGGTTTGTTTCCCTGGCGCTGGCTGCTGGCTGCCTCAGGGCAAACCAATGTTGCTGTAGGGGACCCGAAGCAGACTCTTGTTTGTCCTTACCCAATATGGCGGGCAGAGCAATTTCGGTCCAAAGTGTGCGCGCGCTTCCTGCCTGTCATTTTGGTGCCTTAAAAAGGCATGTAGCTCCTGGAAAAGGGGTGCTGCATGGCCCAGTTTAACACCCTCTGACTTCTTCCTCCAGCACTTCCATTATCATCCTGTCAGGTTTCTCAAAATGATTGTCTTTAGCAATAGAAACATCCGGTTTATAAAATATATTTTGCTTTGAGGAAGGCTCTCCAGGTAAATCTTCATAAGATTAACTCCCAAAGTACATTGAACATTGAATATGGTGATAAGATTAAACTTTACAAACACTCATAACGATACGATTGGATGATCAGGCATTTTTGATGAGGTTACTAGATGTAGTTACTAAAGGACTCAGACAAATATTCAACCAAATAATGATCAAGAAATACTGCTTACCTATACAGTGACAATGGCTATTTATATTTAAACTTCGTAATGACATTCCAGCCAGTCTCTGATGACTGAAGGCATTTATCTTTATGGACAAGCCAATGGAATCCATCTTAAATCTGGGATGCCCTCGCTTTTTATAGACAAGGCTAACAGCATAGATAGTTCTATATTTGTCATAATGATATAGTTAAAATGTTCACCATTTACAAGCAGCGACACCAAATCAAAGTCCGATTGAGTCCATGCAGAACAGAATCTATCAATATAAATCACTTAAAATCAAGTAACGATATAATACGATCGTTAAGAGTAAGGGGTGCGAATATACAAAGAAATTAATCTTCCACCAGGGGTCTCCTATCACAAATCCTTAGTCTGTCAAATTGACGCTATTAATTACCCAGTATTGTACTTTCTGAATGACCTTTCATGGTTCCCATTATTCCACTGGCCTTCGTAGAGAAGAATAGAGTTGTTCTCACAAGAAGAGAATATTGAGGGGAATATGGTTGTTGTAACAATAGTATTTTCTTTTTAACCCTTTAATTTTCTCTTCTTTTCCTTTCTCGCCTCACCTGAAATTAGTGACCCATGCTTGGGGTATGGTTCCATGGGTACCGGCAGTCCTATGGTACCTTGCCCAAATGGTCATTCTAGGTGTGAGCCTAGATGGTGATTGTAGGCAGGCTATTCAATTGTAATGGGCAACAACTAGGCCTATACTTGTCCTCACCACATAGCCAAAAAACTGCACTTTACAGCAGGGTGTTACTATGGTCAGTGGTCCTCTGTACTTCCTCACTTCATTTTCCTAATGCTCCAAATATAATGTTCTTCACGTTACTTCTTCTTCCTACACCCTCATTATAATGAAATCAAGACTCATCGCACCATATCCTACATCAACTCATTTTTTCCCAGCATTTCAAAACCACTCTTGCAACTAACACCTGGGATAGTCAGGATAGACCTGACCAATATTTAACATGAGTCAGCTTATTTCTCCCTTGTACATTTTTATTTGAATTGTCCTTTCCTGTACTTTGTGTTTGAGGCTGCCACTCCTTTACTTTTTTTTAAGTCTCTCACTCCCTCTGCTTTTTAAATTTCATAGCCTGAGGGATTCAATGACTCTGCTGGCTTCCTCACCTGCCCTATGCTGCCCCCCACATGGCTGCTCCAATGTTGTAGGAAGCAAAATGAAAAGGAAAGTGTTGTTGAGAAAATTAAAAAAGTAAAGTATAGAGCAAGAGAAGAAAAACATGTGAAGATGGGGCAAAAGTGGGTTTAGAGACAAAACAAAGTGAAGGAGGCTAGAAACCAAAGTGGAGAGAAACAAAAGTGAGGGAGAGAGTGAGGAACGGATGTGGTAGCAAGAAAAAGAAGTAAAGGAGGAGAAAGACATACAGGTAGAAATTGGTCCTTGTTCCGCCCGTTTTCTGGGTGGAAAACAGGGCCAATTTCAAGGTGCAGGATATTTTGTTCAATCTGCACCTGCGTTATGGGACAGCCATTATTGCAGGCGTTATGGGCGATCAACTTTAGGTCCCTAACATATGCCCCCTTGCAGAAATTGTTTGGTGATCAGCGAGCAGGTGTCAGGCCAGCTCTTCTTACAATTCTTCATGGCTCCTGCGGTCACCAACAAAATATAAGTACATTAAAAAAATAATCAACCAGTAATCATTGCTGTGGAGTGCTGCCCTGACTCCAGAATGCTCATGACTAGCCCCCACTCCTGTTGCCACTCCAACCCCCCCCCCCTCCTGGGACTTACCTATGGGCCACTGCCTGAACCTGAAATGAAAGGGAAGGACAAGGGTCAGCAGTTAGCGGGAAGGGTAAGCAGAGGCAGATTCATGGCTGGTCAAAGCAGCTGCACTTTGTCAAGCAGAGTGTATAGCATGAGATTGCAGTGAGAAGGGAAAAAGAAGGTAGGATGTGGTGAAGGCCTGTGGGACTTGTCCTCTAGTTACGGCACAGCCTTGACGAATGTTCCCTGTAAGCTGTGTGGTCACACGGCCATACAGTGCTCCAGGGGTCCTGCGCAGCGGCTTGTCGGCTTTTCAATAGAAAGGGGCTGCGCGGCCCGAAAAAAAATTACAGGGAAGATTGGTCCTGACGCACCCCTGCCCATGATGCCGGGCACCTCCTCCTCCAGTGAGGACAGGACATGCAGGTACGATTTCCCTCCTCCTGTGTGTAACAGCTTCTCCTGCAAGAAGGGAGTGTTAGTGGTAGCCTAGTGAGATGTCTTGAGGATGTGCATGTCATGGTAGAATAGTGCAGATGTTGTGTGAAAGGGGGCAGAGGTGTGGGGAAGTGAGGGAAGTAATTGTGAGATCAGTAGCAGCTTCAGACTATGGCAGTAGCAGCAGCAGGAAGTGGAGAGAAGTGTGCTGCTGTAATTGGAGGAGAGTGATGGGAAGCGGGGGAGGGAAGGCTCATGAGTATTGGGGTTACAGGTGGTGCAGAGCTAAGCAGAGAGTAACACAGATTAGAGTTAGGAGCCTTACCTCAGTAACCTGGCCAGGTCATTACACTTCTCCGTACATTGCTGCCAAGCCTTGGCTACAATCTTTCTAGCATTCCCCTCCCCCATGACTTCTGGCCACCACTGCAGAGACACTACGGGAACCTTTGGTCCCTGGCGGGAAGAGCACCTCCCTTGTCCTATTGATCCCCTTTTCCAGGATGTCTAATGCAGCATCAGAGAATCTGGGGTATCTTCCAGCACTAGGTCTTTCTGCCAATTTGACTGTTGTAAAACGAATTGAAGTGAATTCCGGATGCCTGCAACCAATGAGCACCTCCCCTTTAAGAAGTGCAGGCTGCCTTTAAATCATGTTAGGGAGGCCGTATTTTCTGCCCCCCCCCCTCCGCCAACCTATTAGCCAATCAGCAGCATAAGTAGCGCTGGCAGCTCGCCTGCTTAAAACAAATGAGGCACGAGCATGAAAATCGCTTGTGCCTCTGGCCCACTTGTTTGGGCGCGTAGAGCAATCACTGTGTACTTCCCGATGGAAAACCTGCTTAAAGGACTCTTGCCCATAGCCGTATTCTTAGTTAGAGGGGAGTAAGAGGCTGAGGCCCCAAAATTCCAGTTGGGTGCTAAGATGGAGGTCAGGCAGTTTGCTTAACGGAGGCCAGAATTTAGGGCAGAATCTGGTTCCATCTTGCATTCTGGCTTCAAGACAGAAAGCAGAGAGTAGGGGTAAAGGGTAGCTATTCAGAGTGGCAGAAGGTGGAAAGTGGTGTTCCACAAGGATCAGTGCTGGGACCACTGTTGTTCACAATTTATATTAATGATTCAGATTTTGGTATCAAAAACACAATTTCTAAATTTGTAGATCACTGAAAGTAGCGACGCAGGTCAACAAGGCCATAAAAAAGCAAACCAAGCACGAGGATTTATTTCTAGAGGGATTGATTTGAAATGTAGTGAAGTTATGTTAAACCTGTATCGAACCTTGGTTAGACCACACTTGGAGTACTGCATACAATTCTGGTTGCCATATCCTAGATCCTGGGGAGGGGGGCGCTTGATGGTCCTGTGGGAGAGTAAAGGCATGATTTAGACATCTGATATTGATGTAGCAGACACATCCTTTTGAGCAGATGATACAATGCGATTCTCTATGAACATCATATGCCATTGCAGTCTGAGAGGGATGAAACTCTATTATGTCACCAGCTTCCTCGAGTGTGCCCGTCTCTCCATCGCCCACTTCCAGGTCCTTGCCACCTCCAAAATCTCGTATGCAGCCTCCTCAGCACTGGTCAATGTTGCTAGGGTAGGTGTTTCTCCTCCGGTCAGTGCTCTCTCTCTCTTATTGTGGGCTATCTTTTCCTGCAAGGAGGGACACAAGCGGTGTTTCAGCCACAGTGATGGAGTGAATGTGAATAATCCCTACCATAGAAGCTTTGAGGGAGATGAAGATGGGGTGAGGTGCCAAGAGGAAGCTAGCTCGCTGTGCATTGTTAGTTGTTGTCACTGCATGACAGTGAGAGCGAGGCTAAGAGGTGCATAGGCAGGATGCTGAAGTGATTCAGTGCAGAGACAGAGATGGACAGGTAAGGGTGCAAGGGAAGTAAGGGTAAGGTGGGATGTGGAGGAGCAGGCTTACGACGCAGAGTGCTGGTGATGAGAAGAGAAGGGAAGCAGATTGAAGGTAAGTGTGATGGGGTACTCACTTTTGATGTTCGCACAAGATCATTGAACCTTTTTCGGTACTGGGTCCATGAGCGTGAACATATGGACCTTGCGCTGACCTCCTCAGCAATGCGCAGCCAGGCTGCCTTGGTCTGCTGAGGAGGCTTCCTCTGGCCATCAGGAGGGACGAGAATCTCCCTGCGCCCTCTGACAGCATCCACAAGTACATGGAGGGAGTCATCATTAAATCGAGGAGCTGCCTTGCCTCTGGAAGAAGTCATTGTGTATAATTCAATATCAATGAGTCCAGGAATCCAGAAGAGAAAGGCTTAGGCTGGATGGCAGCTTTAAAAGCAGCAGCTATGATGATGTCATCAGAGGCGGCCAGCTGACCCGATCGCACTCATTGGACCGGCCAGCGCGCCTCCATGAAATTAACAAGCTCATTAAATCAAAATCGGACATCAGCAGCTGATCCCGCCGGAAGCGGCTCCGGAACCCGCCCACCACGCAACCCGACTCCAACCCGCCTCCTCTATAAAAATCGAGCCCACATTCTCCCTCACTGTTCTTGTCCTGCTACAATCTAATCTTTTAAAACCCAAGCTTGGCATCAGCTAATCATTATCTCTTGATTTACTTCTCCTGCGGTATGGACTTGCTCTGCAGCTGGACACAACTTTTAAAGGAAAAATGTCCCACAGAATTGATCCTGCAGGTGACTAGGGTCACAAAGACAATCAATGAATTTACATTGGAATTGTTATGGGGTAAACACTGAACCTGCCCATATACTTGTACATGCAGCAATAATCCTGGTTCCGATAGTGACTGTTAATTCTACTTTTACAATTCAGTAAAGGACAGAGTTCAAGGTAATGACACAGATAGAGAGAGAACTCAGCAGTAAGTTTTTCAGCCCTGGCGCTGAAGCAAGGTTAACCTCATGAATTATGCGTAGTCAACTCTCAGCCCTGATTGGGCTCGCCAGTGGAAGCTCACTATCAGTGACAGGGCAGGAAATAGCATGCAATTACAGCTCTTAAAGGCTATGGCTACGACTTAAATGGCTTCCTTAATTCTTTTTGGGCACAAACCTGGAAATGACTGGTCAAAGATGCTGAACACTTCCATTTTTTAATGCTGTTTTAGCATTTTATGTGCAAGGTCCCTGTCTGGGGCCTCAAAAGCACCCTCCCCACAGGAACTCTCCATTTTGCTTGGCCTGAGGTGGCAGACAGAGTCAATATTATGTCCAATAGTCAAAGAATGTGGGAGCAGATTAGGAAAAAAGTTTAACACCGAGGAATTTTGCCACGGTAAGGCAGACCAATATTTCACTACCTGTTTCCCGACAACACAACAGTGAAA
Source organism: Squalus acanthias (assembly GCA_030390025.1). Classification (NCBI taxonomy): domain Eukaryota; kingdom Metazoa; phylum Chordata; class Chondrichthyes; order Squaliformes; family Squalidae; genus Squalus; species Squalus acanthias. The sequence continues at coordinate 199,998,004 of CM059425.1, read as the reverse complement.
ACACTTCAATTGTGCTTCATTGGCCATTAAGATTGAGATCATCCATTCAGCTGCCTCTGCTGCGTTCCCCCTTGCTCTTGCTCACCTCTGTCTGTTTATACTTTCTAATCTATCTACCCTCATGCTTTCTCTGAGCTCACCTTCACAGAATCCCCACAGTGCAGATAGAGGCCATTTCGGCCCATCGAGCCTGCACCAACACATATCCCACCCTATCCCCGTAACCCCACGTATTTAATCCCCCCTAACACTAAGGGTCAATTTATCATAGCCAAATCAACCTAACCCGCACATCTTTGGACTGTGGGAGGAAACCGGAGCACCCGGAGGAAACCCACGTAGACACGGGGAGAATATGCAAACTCCACACAGACAGTCACCCGAGGCCGGATTCGAACCCGGGTCCCTGGCGCTGTGAGGCAACAGTGCTAACCACTATGCCACCGTGTTGACCTTGTCCATGAGACCCACCTCCTGCTCTCATTCCCACTAATCTGATAACCACCCAAATTCCCTTCCTGGGCCCCATGCTAGCTGATATTTGTAAATAGTTCGGTCTACTCAGGTACGGTCTCCTCCCCTTTTAAAACTATCATCATCACCCTCCCTCCTCAAACAACCCATCCCTCCGACCTTGCAAATTACTGCCATATCTCCAACCTTTCTTCCCTCTCTAAAGTCCTTGAATATGCTGTCACCTTCCAAATCCATGTCCCTCTTTCCCACAACTCCATGTTTAAATCTCTTCAATCAGTTTTCCAACAGACCTAATTAAAGTCACAAATGATTACCTCTGTGACTGTGATTGTGGTGCATTCTTCCTCCTTCTCAATCTCAACCCCCTGTAGCCTCTGATCCAATGTTTCTTTAGCAAAAATAAATCCGTGATACAGATCCTTATATTCCTGTATTGATGCTCTATGCCCTGGCCGGGATTCTGCTCCCAGTTGTGGTGTTCCGGTGGGGTGGGACTTGCATCCACACTTCCGTCATCATTGGAACTCCAACCCAGGTTTCCCACTGCCAAGAGAGAGCCCACCATTAGTTAGCTGAAAGATCCCAGTGGTGCTGCAGCGGGACTGCCATTTCAGCATCAGAGGTAGTCGGGCAGTTAAAGCAGCAGAATCACCCTAAAGAGACTGAAGCCTGCAAAGCAAGGCAAGTGGGGTCCATAAAGGAGGGAGAGGAGGCCTCTACATGACCCTCTCCTTCCATCAGGAGACCTTAGAGCTATTACCAGCGCTTCCTGGGGTCTAGTGCCACCTTTCCTATGGCGGTTCTGAGAAGTGACAATAACATGTGCGGATGGGAAGGAAATCTTCCGGGAAGTTTAGCCCTTTCCCCCACAGTCATTTGCTTGCAACAATCAGAGAAGGAACATCATGTGGCGGTCCTGGAGAGGGCAGGGGGAGGGAAATGCAGATAGAATTTTGTGGCAGTGTAGGCCTCACTGCTCACATTTTCCCTCATTCTCTGCTGCTATCCTGCCTGATTTTTTGCAGGATCATGGAGGAAAATCCAGCCCCTATATCACTTTGAGCTATTACTGTAAGTACCCTTTTACAAGGTTGAATTTCTGACAAGTAATCCAACCTAAAATTGCGTAGATATCTTTTGACATCACTATAAGTTGCAGCTTGTATTTGGTGTCCTAACTGGAGAATTGGAAATGTTATACCCTTGATCAAAAAAGGGTGTAAGGATAAACCCAGCAACTACAGGCCAGTCAGTTTAACCTTGGTAGTGGGGAAGCTTTTAGAAACAATAATCCGGGACAAAGTTAACAGTCACGTGGACAAGTGTGGATTAATTAAGGAAAGCCAACACGGATTTGTTAAAGGCAAATCATGTTTAAATTACTTGATTGTGTTTTTTGATGAGGTACAGAGAGGGTCGGTGAGGGCAATGCGGTTGAAGTGGTGAACATGGACTTCCAAAAGGCGTCACATAATAGGCTTGCCAGCAAAGATGAAGCCCATGGAATAAAAGGGACAGTGGCAGTATGGATACGGAATTGGCTAAGTGACAGGAAACAGAGAGTAGTGGTGAACAGTTGTTTATTGGACTGGAGGAAGGTACACAGTGGTGTTCCCCAGGGGTTGGTACTAGGACCACTGCTTTTCTTGATATATATTAATGACTTGGATGTACAGGGCATAATTTCAAAATTTGCAGATGACACAAAATTTGGAAGTACAGTGAACAGTGAGGAGGATAGTGATAGACTTCAAGAGGACAGAGACAGGCTGGTGGAATAGGTGGACACGTGGCAGATGAAATTTAAGGTAGAAAAGTGTAAAGTGATACATTTTGGTAGACAGAATGAGGGGAGGCAATATAAACTAGATGGTACAATCCTAAAGAGGGTGCACGAACAGAGAGACCTGGGGTATATGTGCACAAATCGTTGAAGGTGGCAGGGAAGTTTGAGAAAGCGGTTAAAAAAGCATACACGATCCTGGGCTTCATAAATAGAGGTATAGAGTACAAAAGCAAAGAAGTTATGATGAACCTTTATAAAACACTGGTCTGACCTCAGTTAGGGTATTGTGTCCAATTCTGTGCATGTGAAGGCCTTAGAGAGGGTGCAGAAAAGATTTACAAGAATGGTTCCAGGGATGAGGGACTTCAGTTACTTGGATAGACTGGAGAAGCTGGGGTTGTTCTCCTTAGAGCAGAGAAGGTTGAGGAGAGATTTGATAGAGGTGTTCAAAATCATGAGGGGTCTAGACAGAGTATATAGAGAGAAACTGTTCCCATTAGCGGAAGGGTCGAGAACCAGAGGACACAGATTTAAGGTGATTGGCAGAAGAGCCAAAGGCGACATGAAGAAAAACTTCTTTACGCAGCGAGTGGTTAGGATCTGGAATGCACTGCCTGAAAGGGTGGTGGAGGCAGACTCAATCGTGGCTTTCAATAGGAAATTGGATAAGTACCTGAAGGAAAATAATTTGCAGGGCTACTGGAAAAGGGCGGTGGAGTGGGACTAGCTGAAGTGCTCTTGCAGAGAGCTGGCATGAGCTCGATGGGCTGAATGGCCTCCTTCTGTGCTCTAACCATTCTATGATTCTATAATACATGGTACCAACAACAAACTTTACTTTCACTGACGCATCTGCTCCTGAAGATCGAGTCATTTTTATCTTAAGTTAGATGTATTCTGTAATCTCTTGCAATTGTGCTCAGACATGCTTTTGTACCCAATTGAAATGGTATGACTGTTTCATTTACTACTAATGATGGCACCCAGGGGTAGAAATTTGCCTTGGGCGGGAGCGCAAAGCGGGCAGTATCGCAATTGCCTGTTTTACTCCCGGCCCGATATTCAGTTCCTTTTCAGTCAATCTCATTCACACCGCTTTCTCATTCAAAGAGATCAGCAGCATCATGAATCTCAGTTTGTAGGTCAAAATGGAAAAAGTCATATGGACTGGAATGAAGGCATATTGTCATGTCCATCTGGAAGGAGCTCTGAACTGTGTAAGACCTTGTTGTACTTGATGTGTGAGGACTTGATTCCTGCATTGGTTCTGAAAAAGGAAATGATTCAATCCCCACTATGTATTTTTTTTAAGGGGGAGAAATTCGGTATTGCCCCGTTTGGGGCGCAATTATCGGCTGGGCGCAAAGTTTAGCGCCTGGCGCAAATTATCGCCTCCGACTACAAACTTGACTTCTATCGCCCCTGGAGGTGATTGCAGCGCTAAATCAGGCGCTACACACCTGTCTTAAGGCGCAAAGGCTGAGGAGCGAGGTGCTAACTCAGAGCGTGGGCGAAGCTCAGGTGATGTCAGTTAGCTATGGAACACAGACACAATGGCACCGGCCAGTTCTTAAAGGGGAGGGTCGATCTTGCTCTCCAGCCACACCCTGCTCATTGCAGCCTTGAATCTCGGTCTGGACAGACCTCAACCTCAAAGCTGCTGCAAAGGACTATGGAGAGGGCCAGGGAATGAGCTCAGCGCTTCAGCGACCAGGCCTTGGTGGCTCTGGTTGGCGCAGTGGAGCGCTGAAGATCAATACTGTACCCAGGGAGTGGCAGGAGGCCATTGCCCCGTGACTATAGAAGAGTGTGGAGGGAGATGGCTCAGCACGTCTCCTCAGGAGCATGGTGCCCAGGGCCCATACACAATGTCGGAAAAAGTTCTATGACCTCACTCTGGTGGTCAGGGTGAGTGGCTGCTTTTCAATACCTCTCCATCCCTCCATCTCAACCTCACTCTATGGCCAGAGGGTGTTAAAAACCCCAATGCCCAACACTCATCCAAGACCTATGGCCATCTCATAAAACACACAAGCACATTCCACACCTTGCATACATTAAGGGCTGTTCAACTATGGGAGGCACATCAGGCAAGCACATAGCAGCATATATTAAGGGCTATTCAACTATGGGAGGCACATCAGGCAAGCACATGGCAGCATACATTAAGGGCTATTCAACTATGGGAGGCACATCAGGCAAGCACATGGCTGCATACATTAAGAGCTATTCAACTATGGGAGGCACATCAGGCAAGCACATGGCTGCATACATTAAGGGCTATTCAACTATGGGAGACACATCAGGCAAACACATGGCTGCATATTTACTCAGATGCCGTCCTTTTTCTTGAAGGCCAAGCTATCTCACAATAGGTGGCAGCAGCAACGGACGGGTGGAGGGCGGCCTCAGCTGCAAATTCTCAGCGATCTGGAGGCGCGCGTCCACAGGATCGTCGCAAGCCAGGTGATAGGTCCCGTGGCCGCTGGAGAGGTCGACCCCTTCAGGACAGCAATGGTAAGTTCATCAGCTTTCTCTCCTCTCTCATTTCACTTGTCCCTCACAACACCAGCCTTTTACACTTTCAATCCAACTTACTAAATGTCTCCAGTCCTTGCTCCCTCACTGCCCCCCTGTCCTGACGCTAAAGCCACTCTTGTACCTCCCTGCTTTCAGATGGTGAACCACCAGCTGAGGAGACGGGCCCTGAAGCTGCCAGTGGGAGCGACGCTGCAGGCAAGGAGGAAGAGGAAGCCGGAGCCTCAGTGCCAGCATCTCCCGAGGGAGCCCATGCCCACATTGGGACCACGTCTTCCCTGGAGGGGAGCAGGGGGGAAGGGTCTGATGAGGGTGAAGCTCCGGGACCCAGCGGGCTGCAGCAACGTGATGGGGGTAGGGAAGCTCGGGGGCCTTCTCCCGGAGGGAGAGTAGGCCAGTGAGTCTTGCTGCACTGGACGCAGAGGAAGAGCGGCTCATCGCGGAAATGAACACCCAGGCGGTGAACATGCACACTCAGCTTATGGGTGCAGTGGGAAGGGTGCCCGAAAGCATTGATGGACTGGCAAGGAGTGTGGAGCACACCCGCTGTAGCACAGGCGGACGCAACGCAACTGCTTAGTGCTGCAATTCAGTCACTGGCTGCTGTGATCCAGTCTCAGACTGCTCTCATGCAGTCTCAGATTGAGGCAACGCAAGCACTGACTGCTGCCATCATCGCTGGTTCGGCCACATTGCCCCGGGGCTCTCACCGCGCTGCAGTAGGCCAGCAATCTGAGCTCGAGCAGATTGCTCCAGATGCTGAGGTGCTGCCCCGTGGGAGTGCCAGTGTGTCGGTCGAGCAGGGAGGTGCTGTCCTCTCTCAGGATGACAGCATTCCTGCTCCCACCACTGCCACTTCCCCATTGCACTTGCCACCGCCTGCAACACAGCCAGCCCAGACTGCTGCCACCCATGCAGAGTTGGTGCAGCCTGCAGCTGGGGCCTCCAGGCCCAGAGCTGGTCGAGGGTGTCCTTCAAGGGCATCTGTAGTCTCTGCATCTGACATTCAGCAGCCTTCCACCAGCCTTGCTGCAGCCACTGGGGCCCCATTACGGAGGAGCAGTAGGGTGGGAAGGGGGGAATTGCGCAGGGGATAGAGATCAGCCTCGAAGGGCAAACAGTAGGAGGTCTAAAGAAATGTTGGGAATGTTTGTAGTAAAGGCCGAGGTTCGTCTGATAACTTTTGTTTAGTGTTTTGCCCATTATCTCCAGCTTGTGAGAACCAGTTATGTTAATTAATGATTTGTTGTGTTTGTTTCTATTAGTTTGTCATGAATAAATGACACACACAGAGTTTGTAAAATAAAAAAGTTGTTGTATTCAAAATGTACATGTTTGGCCTTTGGAATCATTGCTGCCTTGGCCGGCTATAGGGGTTGCGGGTTGCTTTCCATCATGTTGTTCTCCATGCCAGAAGCCATCTTCCAAGTAGGGGCCTAGAAGCGGCTTGTTATCAGCCGTTGACGGACGTCCCTTGCAGTTTCAACTTTGTGGGCCTCCCTCCTGCCTTGGTGCTGCTGCTGATCATCCTCCTCCTCCTCCTCTTCCTCTTCCCCCTCCTCCTCCTCCGGTGGTGCACCAATGCCTGGTGGCATTGGCTGGGTCCTGAGGATTGCCAGGTTATGAAGAATGCAGCACACAACTATGAACAGGGAGACTCGCTCAGGAGAGTACTGCAGGGCTCCTCCTGAGTGGTCCAGACAGCGGAACCGTTGCTTCAGCACGCCGATCGCCTGCTCAATTATGTTCCTGGTAGCGATATGGCTCTCATTGTACTGCAGCTTGGCAGGGGTGTTGGGCTTATGGAGCGGTGTCATCAGCCAGGTGCAGAGTGGATAACCCTTGTCCCCGAGGAGCCATCCACTTGGCTGATGCGGTGCCTGGAAAAGTTCTGGCACACCAGTCTGGTGCAGGATGAAAGCATCGTGGCTGCTGCCAGGATAGCGGGCATTGACGGCGAGTATCAGCTGTCTGTGGTCACAGACCAACTGGACATTTAAGGAATGGTAGCCCTTGCGGTTTCGGAAAACTTCTGCATTCTCATGCGGTGCCCGCAATGCCACATGTGTGCAGTCAATGGCGCCCTGCACCATGGGGAAGCCCGCTATCCTAGCAAAGCCAAATGCTCGTTCATGCTGTTTGGCCCGGGTCATGGGGAAAGAGATGTACTGGCGTCTCCTTTTATAGAGGGTATTTGTGAACTGACGGATACAGGAATGGACCACGAACTGGGAGATATTGGCGATGTCCCCAGTAGCTGCTTGAAAGGAGCCGGTGGCATAAAATTTCAGAGCCACTGTGACATTCACTGCCACCGACAGAGATGCCCTGGTCCTCAGTTGAGGTTGCAGATCTGGTTGCAGCAGGTGGCAGAGCTCAGTGACCACCTCCTTGCTGAAGCGCAGCTGCGCAAACACTGCTCCTCAGACAAATGAATGTAGGAGAATTGTTCCCAGAATACCCTGGGAGTGTAAGGTCTCCTGTGCAGAGGCCTGTTGGCCCTCCTCCCTCTGGCCATGTTTGCCACTCTCTCTCTGCGTCTCTGATGCCTCTGATTCTGCAGGCGCAGGACGACGCTCCGAATCAGTGCAGCCCTCATAGTCTCTTGACAATAGAAGCAATGAAGGTCAAATCCAAAAGAACCTGCAAAGTGATGCTCAGTAGCCAAAACTACTTCACACAGCGTTGAATCTCTCCAGAAGTCTCTCTCTCTCTCTCTCTCTCAGAATCTCTCTCTCTCTCTCAGAATGAGTTGTGCAAAAATGTCTCCCACAAAAAAAGCCAGGAAGAGGGCGCCTTTAATTAGCGCTCCCCCAGCCCCTTCCCGACTGCAAAATGTTCCACTCTCCCTGTCGTTGCTAGTGGCAGGCGGAAAGGAAGGGGGCACCACTCAATATCCGGTCCGGGGCGCTACCGGGGTGTTGCACGCTCGCCTGACGTCACGATCTGCGGGCGAAAGAGCTCATGGCGGTAGAGTTTAGCGCCGCTGCAAAAACTCCGGTCAATTTCACGAGCGGCGCAAACATTGCTGCGCCCGGGCGCTAGTTGCTTTGTGCCCCGTTAGCGCCCTCTTAGGGCGCAAATGGGAGGCACTAATCAAACAAATTTTTCCCCTAAATGTCCAAATGTGGCACTCTAAAATGATTACAGTTTTCATTCACAGAACCTGCCTAAAGCAGTTCCTTTATAATTTTGCTGTACAAACTTACTGGTTTACCCTTTGTAACCTTTGACTTCATAAAGGATACATTTTGCTTTTAAGCTGATGACCATTACACTTGAAGTCTTCTATTAGTACAATAAATAATTGTTAACCAACCTTGATCTTTGTCTCTGCTGATTAAGTTCTTGCAGGGTTTGTTGCTGTAGGTTTTTCCATGATGGAGATCTCTCCTGCTGATCCTCAATCATGTTGTGTTAAAGCCACATGTCTCTCTGGGACTTGGGTAAATCATGGGAGTGGCTACTAAAATATTCTCTTTCAAGTCAAACAGCAAGTTAGTTAAAATATACACATTATCATGGTAGTTGATGTATCCTATCACTTTCTCTCAGGTATCACATCATATGAGAGCTGTAGAATCACTTTTCTCTGAGTCGTTTAAAGGCCAATTTTGAAATAGTGAAAGAAGTGCATTTCTTCCCCTGTGAATTCCTATGGCTATTTTCATTCTGGTAATTTTACCGTTTAAAATACAGCTACATTTTATTGCAATAATTTATTTGCTGAAAATCTTGCCTCTAAAAGTCAGAAGAATTAGATTCCAGGCTGTTTTACTTTACTTTATTTAATTTAACTGGCAGTGGCCTGTGGATAATGGATAAATGAATATTGCAGTTTTTAAAATGCTAAATGATTACAAAGAAGAATGAAAAATGGGAACTGGTGGAAAATGCATTTTAACTTTTCGCTGGATATCTGGTTTCAATGCAACTCAGTAAGATGGTTCAGTGATGGCTAAAGCAGCTAAGTCTCAGTCTAGTTCCTGGGACCAAAGTCTGCTTTAACTTCAAAATTTCCAGTAGAAAGTGGAGTAGAAAAGGTAAGATTATGTTTTCACAATCTAGATTTGGCCTTTTGTTTAATATCATTCAATTAAATTCAGATGGTAAAATCTCCCTAATATCTTCTCATGTGGCTCGGTGTCAAATTTTGTTTGTTAACGCTCCTGTGAAGCGCCTTGGGACATTTTATTACATTAAAGGCACTATATAAATGCACGTTGTGGTTGTTGTTGTCACTGTATTTTTCTGCAGCTGATTGAATTAACTCACATCGTAGATTTTGTAAGAGACAGAGAGGCAGAAATTGGTTCGTGACCAAACCCAGGAGCGGCAACAACTGCCACACCGGAAAGGATGTGCAAGAGGACCACATAAAATGGGTCTTCTTGCATCATCAGGACATGACCAGCATGCTGGGGGTGCCAATCATCCCCCAGGAGCCTGCGTAATCATCCTGAAGTAGACAACAGTCGGCCAATGGGGCCGCCAGCACTGGCCTCATGGTCAGTCCGGAGGGGGCGAGTGGTGGCAGGCAGTGCTGCTCCTTCCAGTGGTTCCTTTAAGGGACGTTGGTTTAGCTGCTTTAGGCCTAGAGAAAATTGCCCACAGCTTGCACGGTGCCTGCTGCGGTCAGTCTCGATCGCATATGGGAAATGGGCCTGAAACCTGCCGTTAGGCCCTGGATTTGCATAGGAAATAGGCCTAATGCTCGTTTCACGAATGCACCCTGGACAATTCTGGGACGCCCTGACCAATTTGGCATGTGGCACTCTCTGAGTGCAGAATGAGCATGTGTAGGCTGCATGCCATATTGGACCATTTTTCACCTGAAAAACATGTTCTGCTCGATCCAAATTCTAGGCCAGAGGCTCTGGCTGGTTCTTCCCTGTGGATATTGTATTTAATAGGTCCTGAGTTATCCATACCTCCCTAATTAAGTAATTATAAATTTAAAAAAACAAGGGCTTTATCTGGTAGGACAGTAGTTCTGAAAGATATAGTTGATCAATGTGAGTGGATTATATAATTTAAAGGACCTCTAAAATTCTACAGAAACTACTACACGTCAAGAGATCCGGGCACTTGCCTGCTTTTAAAACTGTCTGTCATACCCTTGAGTATCCATATAATTTAAATTACTTGGATGAAGATGGTTGAATAGTAATTCATTTCCCATGAGATCTTTTCAAATGGACATCATATGATACCAGTGCCTTGACCTCAGTCCCTCGGGACAATACTATGTTGCTACAGATCTCATATTCCGTTGCCATGAAACCCGTGACCTTTCATTCTTCCAGTAGGTGCTCCAGGATGGAAAATGTGATCCTATATTGAGTTGTTAAATTCTGTTCTCTCTTCATTTATTAGCTTTGAAACAGTTTTGGACACTTATTCTTTTTTCATAGTGTGGAAAGTGGCTCTAGGCTTAACAATCACCAGTAATGATTACTAATTTAGATTCTTCAAAATATTATGGGGGTAGTTTTACTTCACATTGTGTAAAACGGGTGGCCGATCCGTTCCTGTCAGTTTTAGGTTAAAATTACCCCCAACATTTCTGAGAGAATGCCAAGAAAACGATGGAGATCCAGTTGTGGCAAGTGTCTGCCATTTCTGGGAGTCTCCTCAATGCCACGTAAAGGGAGGAACATTTGCCTACCCATTACAACAGCAAATGATAAATGAGCCAGGAGGGTGGAGACTCCCTGAGCTGGGAGTTTCCACTCTTCAGAGAGACCTGGCAATATAATGGCAGTTGGTATGCCAAATATGTGGTATCATACTCGTCTCCATTTTATGAGTAGTTGGGCCCCACCTATGGGTTCAGGTCAGGCGAGCAGCCTGGACCCCTGAAGATTTTTACTTTTTCTTTTGAAAAATGATTCCACATTACCTTATGGACATAAAATGAGTGCAACGAGGGCAGTTGATATCATTATGACCGAGGGTTGGGGGTGGAGGGAGGCCTGGGTCTTGGGAGCAGGGTACCAGAGATGCATTTGAACTGGTTCTTGTGCCTGCCAGACCCATGCAAATTAGTACCATCTAACTGACTCTGCAAATTCTGGTGCAGTCAGGCATTGTCAGGTTCGATCCCTGTGTAACCAACAGGATTGTCAGCTGAGGAATTCTGGAGCCTATGTATGAGACTTTGATAATAAGAGCCACCTACCTACCTGCATAGTTTTCCTCATTTTACTCCATTATATGCATGATGATTATCTTGACTGTCAAATTCTTGAGACTGATCCACTCATCCAAACAGCACTGTCAAAGAGGAAGCGTTTTGGCAGATTTGTGTTTGCAGTTTAACAGATTGACATCAGCACAATCACAATAAATCATTCAGATCAACATTCAGCATAATCATCGTCAGAAAAAACAACAGATCACAACTCAGAAAAAGCTTCTGCATATCTATGAACAAGGTAAATTCCACCAAATCCTTCTGACAGTGTTAAATAGAATAACCCTTGTTCCCTTTTTCAAACCATATTTTGTAGTTTTCAGAAAGTTTTACAATTTATACTTGCTATATTTCACGCTTTCTCCCAATACCTATTTTAACATATTCTCATTACAAAAGGGAGTTTTCATAGATCCAGATTTTGACCTCTTATGTTGAGTATATGAGATATAATCCGCCAGCCTCTCCTTTTATTGTAAACTTGCCACCGCATAGTAGAATTCAACTACAACTCACGTCACTTCAGAAGACAAATAATATCAGTCATGCCAGATACTTTTTGTAACAGGCTAAACTATGAACAGGTTTACTCATGATTAGAGTTATTTATGGATGCAAGCAGTTCAGGCGAAATATTGAACTACAGAACCAGAAGTCTGTAAACACTTCACAAAGAATCAAACAAACAAATCAGGCAAGTTCTTTTCAATTCTTCTTATAGAATTTGACATAAAGTACTTCTGAGAAAGAAAGTGAGCAATCTTGTTCTTCGGTGAAGGCAGAATACAGGGCTGAATTTTCCAGGGTGGTAACGGGCGTGATCAGTGGCAGGTCAGGTGGGAAAGTTGTTATTTTTGACATCGGGTCAGAAACCCACTGTCATCGTGCTCCCATGCGCCTTTCCCACAGGCGCTTCTGTCATCGTGGAGCCGACCTGACCTGCAGCGGCGGGGGACCCAATTGAAATCATTATGAGGTACTTTACAGGCACGTAAGAGCCTTTTCTCCCCTACTTTTTAAATTTCCCTGCATGGCCACAGGATTCACGCAGCTCGGGAACCACGTCTGTCAACCTGAGGCGTGAGTTCCGTGGCCATTGCTCCAGCTGATTACTTGACAGCATGGAAAACAAACCAAAATAAAAACATGTTGATTACAACAGCTAACAGATTGATTCTGTTCTACTTGAAAAGCTACTGGTAAATATTAATTCACAAATTCCTGAAAGGATGTAAGTGCTACCCTGGATGGTGAGGGAAATACATTTTTCATTGGCCATTCTCGGCTGTTGCCTTCCAACTCAACAGTAATTGCAATGAATTAATCTGCACTATAAAAAATGACATACACCATTTAAATACATTTTTGTGTTGTTTCTGGTCAGGTTTTTCTCACAGTATACTGTGATTGTCCAGTTACACATTAAATCAAGTCATCAACCGTAACAATTTCATGCTCATCACTCATTCCACTGGTTTAATTTGCTTTCAGTCCCTGAATATGACTAATTTAATTTTTCAGTCTGAGACTTTAGGGTGAATGTCTGCGGAAATTCTCTCACTTGTCCATTGTTAACTTCAACGGAAGAGCTGCAGAAATCCCAGAAACACATTGTAAGCACCACTTACACTGTTTGTCAGGAATTCTGCAGCTCTTCCGCTGAACTTGCATAAGATTGTAAATCCACTCCTTTACAATTACTTTTAAAATCTGCTTAATTTTATGTATTACCTATACACACACATCTTTTATTTGTACCAGTTACTGATACAAAAGTCTATAGATTTGTGACTAAAGCACCAATAACTTCACAATTAATGTACTTTTTTCATTATGTTCCTGATCGTATTTGTAGATGGCGTCATATTACTTACTGATAATATTATTAAAATATTTCTTTGTAACTCATATATAACTTTTATTATATTATTGTACAGTAAAGATTCAACAACCACTATTTTAGATTAAACTTAAAATGTAATGTGGCCATGGTCCCTTTAAAGATCCCGGCTTAAAACACTTCATGAATGAATTCACCAGATCCGCTTCATATGATTGGGCTGGGTAACACCCTGGGCAGGCTTAATAGGCCCCATTAAGGTAAGTTCATTTTCTACAGCGGGATGGAGCCAACAGCGGGGTCGCGACCCGCCACGGACACTGGCCGCACCGGACCTGCCAAGGTAAGAAAAATTCCGGCCACAGTCTTCATAATGATTCTATAAACATGACCTTATGGAGCCTAATTTATCTTTGTGCACCACTGCAAAGTGAATAGAACTGCTGACACACAAAATGTGCTCTTTCTTATACGCACAATCTCTTTGGAAAACAGTTGGCTCAATAGTACCACAATATTTACAAAGATATGTGGTTGACTGTATATGGGGGCTAATTTTCATCTTGAGGTGTAAGTCAGATCTAATTTGGTTTTCACTACTTTAAGAGTTCCCTGAATCTCAAGTACAAATAGCACTCAGTTCTCCAGTTTTAGCTCATTTGCAATTATTCATAACTCCAGCTGAAAATTCAGGTGGATCCAAGGATAACAGCACTGGTAGGAGAGGAACATTGCATGTAAGTCAAATTTAAAGGGATGGAGAGAATTAATGGGGTGTGTCACAAGCGGAGGGGGATTTAAAAAAACTTCTGGATAGCATTAAAATGCATCTCAATGCAACAACAGTCTTTGCCAAGGTTGTAGAGACAAGGGATTAAGAGGTGGCAGGTCAACATGAAGGGAAAGAGGCCAAAAATCTGAACTCTTTTGGTGAGATGGGATATAATGTGCGTGCATCACAACTTTCCGAGTTGGATTTTTGGGCCATCTCTGTTCAATATATCAACTTACTGTCAATTACTTGTAGTGAATTCTGAGCAATGTTCTATTGGGAACTCTCATCCACTCAGGATTTTATTGAGACTGACCAAATTCACTTGTCACGTTTGCAGCCATCAGAGGAGATGCGGCATTCATTATTTTGGGCTAGATTTGAATCCATATTCCAAAGTGTAACCTACTGCACCACCCATTTTCTCTACTCTTTTATCTATTTTAATTTGTAGGCTGATATTAATTTTAGTTGTTCATTAAATTATTAAGTAAAATCTGAAAAGGATAGAATAATAAAGTTGCACAAAATCACCCTGGTATGCAGGCTGGCTGGGCACAGTTAACCAAGTCCCATTGTCTTGCTTGTTGATCTGCTAACTTTACTAATCTGGTATCTGCCAGCATTCTCATTGTAGCTGAGGATTTTACCAGTCAGTGCTGCTTTGAGCTCTCCAACAACTGTAAAGGAGCCCAAGTACTTCTTTGCAAGTGTTGATCACTGCAGACAGTAGATCTGGACCAAAAACCCAGCATCCTGAGTTAATGAAATTATGGGTATTCGAAAGGTTTGTATGCTGTTTGTATTTTAACTGCTGAGCTGGGTTTGCTGCTACAATCACTGGCATGGATCAAAAAACAAGCAAGCTATTTGAAATGTTAGTGTATGCAGTGGGGCAGATTGTGAAATAGTCACATTTAATTTCTCTGAACCATTAAAAGAAAATGTTTGCCGGAAGATGATAATACCTAGACATTAATGCTCCACTTTACAAGGTGCAAAAGTAACTTCAAAAGACAGGCTGTAACATGAAAGAATTCCTTAGGCATTATTCGCATTGCAGGTTGACCATGTGTTGATTGAAGGTCTGAACTGGGATCTCATGCCCTGTATGTACATTACATCATGAAAGTTTTTAAAAGATTAGTTTCATGCAGAAACATTATCCTTGTCAGAATGTGTAGGGAACACAGTGAAGAAAGGTATTTTAAATCCATCGTGAACTGATTCTCTCCTTATTGTGTTTTTTAGTATTGTTCTCTCAGCATCTTGCTCCATGTCACTGGTGTCAATTTTAACTTGTATCACCTAGCCTCAAACTGAGCTTGGTAGCCTTACTGCCCCGTTAACCCCAACCATGCTGCCACGCCATTTTGAAACGGGCCTACCGCTGGGTTCTCAAGAAGTCTGCCTGTTTCAGACAATAGGCCCCTATTATTTTTGTGGGGCCAGGAGGAGCATTCTTGCTTCTTTGCGCCTCACAAAAATAATCTAGGCCGCTGTCGCTCCGGGACCTACCCTCTGCAATTGTGATCACCCCACACTTATCTTTCTGCCTGCTGGGGCAGCCCGATATTAGTAGGCCACAATCCAGCCCTTTAGAACCCCACAGCTTACCGGTATCCCTGCAATTTGTTCTTCTTCAAGTATTTATCCAATTCCCTTTTGACGGGTACTATTGAATCTGAGTCCACCATACAAGTTGATGAGGCTGCAGCTGAAAATCACTACCACGTCTTCGCTTTGAGTGCAGGAGACCGGCCGCCACACTCCGCCTGTCAGTCGCCCAAAACCCAAAATTGGCACCACTACTATGTATTATTCAACTTGTAAATAAACTATTATACTATGGGTGAACTTAATGGAGGTGGAATTTACAGAGAGACAGAAAAGACAGTTCTGAGGGGAAAGATAGAATAGCCAAGAGTAGAAAGAGAAGGAGATGAAGCGGTAAAAATTGGTTATGACCTGTTTTCGGGCGCATAAGCAACAACATGCACAGAGTGCACGCACCAATCGGGAGGCTCGAGGCTCACCCAAAATTAGGCCTTGGACCTCATTTCAATAATTTGGGTGAGCTGCCAGGGGCCTTCGATGCCTCCAGAGGCAGATCTGCCTATTGCCAGCATTTCAATTTTGGGTCACATGCCTCGTCGGCAGCTGCCCTGAGGTAAGTCCCAGGAAGGGTGGAAGGACAATAGAAGGGTGGGGCCAGCAATAGCCCTCAGAAGTGCTGGGTTAGCCGAGAGTAGTCCTCCTGCTCCTCCTGGCTTTGGAGAAATGTTTTTTTTTAAACTTGCAGTTTGGTGGCAGTCACTGCTTAGGTTATAACGACGACTGAAGAGTCCTTAGAGGAGCAGGCCCGCCGCTCATTGCTCACCATTTCAGTGGAGGGGTTGTGAAATGGGCATTAGGCCCCTTATTTACATATGTAAGAGGGCTAACAGCAGTTTCAGGTGGGTGTCTGGGCAACTGTGTAAACCAATATGGCAGCACCCATAACCCTGGTGCTGATCGGGTGTGAGACATTGCACCCTGAAATCGGCCTTCGTTGCACCTATTTTATGCCCATAAAATGGGCTCAATGAGGTCCATTTGCTACTCCAAAATTTTGCTGAAGGGGCAGAAGCAATAGAAGAAATTGGGAAAGGAATGTGTTTCAAGTTTGAGCAAATCCCAGGTCAGCCTGCGGTGACTTTTGGAAGCAGAACTCAAGCTGAGCTATTAAAAAACACAGAAGGAAAAGGCATTACAGCTGTGCTCAATTGAACTAGCTTAAACGTTTCTGGCATTGCTTGTGAATGTAGATCACCAGTTAGCCCTGATACTGTGAAGGAAGATAGTAAAATAAAATTTTAGCAAAATTAATCTTTCTGGTCTACTAATCACATTTTGTAGCATGAGTAGAGGTGACAGTGATGGTTGATTTTAATATCCAGAATTCAGTTTAGTTACAGTTTCAGAATGTTATTTCACTTTAGATTGCAAAAAAATTGGTGGTTATTCAATTTACTGTTTTTTCTAAGTGGGATTGTACTAACTGGAATGTGAGCTGCCCTGGTTCACGTAACTATAAAGGCAATGTGGATTATCATTTTATCACTACTTCTCCCTGAGATTGCGTGTCTCATACACATTTTCAATGTTTTTATGCTTGCAATGTTTTCAACCTTGGTGTTGTGTTTGACCCTGAAATGAGCTTCCGACAACATATCCGCTCCATCACCAAGGCTGCCTACTTCCAGCTCCATAACATCGCCTGACTCTGACCCTGCCTCAGCTCATCTGCTGCTGAAACCCTCATCCATGTCTTTGTTACCTCTAGACTTGACTATTCCAGTGCTCTCCTGGCCGGCCTCCCGTCTTCCACCCTCCATAAACTTGTGCTCATCCAAAACTTGGCTGCCCCTGTCTTAGCTTGCACCAAGTCCTGTTCACTCATCACCTCTGTGCTTGCTGACTTACACTGACTCCCGGTCCGACAACGCCTCATTTTAAAATCCTCGTCCTTGTTTTCAAATGCTTCTATGGCCTCACCCCACCCTAACTCTGTAACTTCCCCCAGCCCTACAAGCCTTTGAGATCTCTGTTTTAGAAGAATTAATAATTCCATAAAATCTACAGAATGAAGGAGGAGTCAAGAGTTAGCTTCAGCTTGTTGATCTGGAACTGCAAATAGAGCAGAAGATACTTTGGCAGCAGGGATATACTCACATGCTGGTACAGCTTGTTGTTTTGACATGTGAGCACCAATGGTTCCACCATGATAGCCACCTTCCACTGAAAATAATTTGTTCCACATCTCCCATCCAGCGGTCTGCATATGATGCACCACATGCAAAATCAAGACCTGGGGAAGATTATGGCCAATCCTGGAGACGCCCAGAGTGTTGATATTGGGTATGAATACTAAAGCAAATATCAAAATCGAAGTGATGTGAAATCGAGCAGTACGGACAGGTCCACCCAATAACTTTAATGAATCCAACTAACTAATCCATTTCCTGTTGTGGTGTTCTGCTTCTTTAAAATAAAATGTCAAAGCCCATGGGCAGAAGGACAAAATGAGAAATTTGTCTTGTCTGGTCAAAATGTCCTTGTGAAGAGTGGCTGCAAAGTCAACAGTGTGGGTAGCCTGGTGCAAATTAAATCACTGAGTGATGTCTAGCAAACATGCCATCCATCACTACTTAAGCCTAAACTGAAGACTAAATTATGAAAGGAGTCTGAGGGTTGCAGTGACCTCAGGGCTGATTTTAACCCTGCTCAACCGGGCTCCGATAATCGTACTGGACCCAAAATCACCATCTTTATATTGGTGGATGAAAAGTTCTGATGAAAGGTCATTGATCTGAAACATTAACTGATCTGCTGAGTGCTTCCAGCATTTTCTGTTTTTATTATATATTGGTTGTGTTTTTTAGGGGCGGTAAATGGGTAGAACATCAAGAAAATCCCAGAGACGATTAAGCTACACCCTCCTGGCTTCATGTGCATGCGTCAGGATGGGCTTTAGGTGAGCGGCTCAGTGTTAAGGTAAGGGTGGGGCCCTACCACCCTCCAAGATCATCCAATTCTGATCTTTTACGTAGCCCTGATTTTAATCTCTCCACTATTGGCAGCTGTGCCTTCAGCTGCTTAGGCCCTAAGCTCCGGAATTCCCTCCCTGAACCTCTCCACTTCTCTATCTTTCACTCCTCCTTTAAGATGCTCCTTAAAACCTATCTCTTTGACCAAACTTTTGGTCATCTGTCCTAATATTTCATTATGTGGCTCGGTGTCAAATTTTGTTTGCTAACACTCCTGTGAAGCGCCTTGGAATGTTTTGCTGCATTAAGGGCGCTATATAAATGCAAGTTGTTGTTGGGTCAGAGGAGAGAAATTGTGGTGTCCATTTTTGGGCTGGAGTTTCAGCAGAAGGCATCTCTGCCCCATTTTATTTGCCAGACCACCTCTATACTACCTGAAAACAGGCAATGAAAGTCCAAAGTGAGAAGTCGCACAACACCAGGTTATAGTCCAACAGTTTTATTTGAAATCACAAGCTTTCGGTGCGCTGCTCCTTCGTCAGGACTTCACCTGACGAAGGAGCAGCGCTCCGAAAGCTTGTGATTTCAAATAAAACTGTTGGACTATAACCTGGTGTTGTGCGACTTCTCACATTTGTCCACCCCAGTCCAACGCATCTCCACATCAATGAAAGTCCAGGCATGGAGTAGCAAAGGGGGAGGAAGAGCTGTGCTGCAAGCCTCCTCTTGACTGTAAAGGAGTGGGAAAGTGCCCAATGGACGCTGTGGAATTTCCTTGCAGGGGCAGGAGAAATTGGAAAAGAGTCAGACCTGAGCAGTTACTGGTGCCTGGGGGCATTAGTGGTACCTACATGGGAGATCATTTTGAGAAAGTAAAAATGACATACAAAGAATAAATCTAGAATCCATTTGTGTGGGTGAGAATACATGTTATCCATTTTTTTAAATTGAGAAAGCTAAGTGAAGGGTCAAGGTTCAAAGGGCAGAGCATGATCATTGTTGTAAAGCTGAGATTAAAGAAGTAGTGGTTAGGCACCAATGACTAGTGGTCCTAAATTTTTTGCTGCTGCACAGTAACCAAGGACTAGTGGCAAGCAAAGGATACCACAGGTAAAATCTGCAGATATGTCACTTCTTCATAACATCCTACTTTTTTGTTTTTAGTAATAAGTTAAGCGTTTTAAAAATAGTAGTAAATATTTCACGATGGTAGGAAGCTTTGTAAAGATAAGGATTTCAGTGAGCCGATGGTTTGGCTGGCAATGATCTTTTAACCACCCAGGATATGGGAAGTCTGAATCCGGCCTGCTGTGAAATTAGCAGTTATTGAACAAGCACATCCTGCACGGAGATGTCAATAAGAACAGTTATTAAAGAACTAACCATAGTGATCAACTACATTTATTGCAGATTTTAAATACCAATTGCACCCTTTCTAAAGCACAGAATAACTCATGAGGTCAAATCACACTTAAATCATTTGTGCATTGAAATTTGTGCTTGCATTTTATTTGCTTTGAAATTGGCTAATGGCACGCAGACGCCATTTTGAAGCTTCACATCAGTTGTAAACAAACATTAAAATTCTGAGCATACCCACATAGCTTACAAGCACCCTCTAAAAACAGCTGCAGTCTCCAATTCAACAGATGGTGTTTAATAATAGTCATCTTTGTTGTAGAGGTGCTTTCATTTTGCACCCCGGAATTCTATAAAGCTGTTTTTTATCAAATTGCTTGCAATTATATGAAAGGTGGAGTGGTGACCGCTTGAGCAGGTTGCCATGGTGATGCTGGTCTATTATTTTCTAATAGCAGTAACAGAAAAGATTTAAAAAAAAATCTATCTCACTTGTTCTACACCCATTCACGTAGATACATTTGAGAGAAATTTCATTTATAAATAATTAACTTGCATTCTCAAAACTTATTAACTAGTTGAATACTGATGATAAACTCTTTGGGGATGAAATTGGATTGGGCCCGAAAACAGGCGTGGGGAGCACGAAGCGTAATCTGCCCGCGCCCGTTCAAAGTGGCGCAGGCAGCATGCAAAATTCGTGCTGCCTGCTCATTTACATGATTGGCGTGCTGAGCTCAGCGCTAAACATGCTGTGGGTTGGCTCAGCGCTCAAGAGAGGGGCCAATATCGGGTGCAGTCTACTGGCCAATAAAATTTTGCCTAGGCTCTCTACATTTCTTAAAGAGAAGATGCTTTGTTGCAGAAGCACATCATTGTCACTCTGCATGCAGCCATGGCTCAACATGGAAGAGAAATGGCAAGGAGATTCTCTGATGCAGCACTGGAGGCCTTGGGGGTACACAGAAGAAGACAGATCCTCTACCCGCTGGGGGGGCAGGATGCCTTCAGGCAGAATACCAGAAGGCAGTGGGAGTAGATAGTAGAAACATAGAAACATAGAAAAATCGGAGCAGGAGTAGGCCATTCGGCCCTTCGAGCCTGCTCCGCCATTCAATATGATCATGGCTGATCCTCTATCTCAATACCATATTCCCGCTCTCTCCCCATACCCCTTGATGCCTTTTGTGTCTAGAAATCTATCTAAATCCTTCTTAAATATATTCAGTGACTTGGGGCTAAAAATTGAGTCGCGCCCCATTTGGGGCGCAGCGCCCCGAAAAAATTAGCGGCCCCGCGCCAGAACTTCAGTGGTTGCACCCCAAGAGGGAAGCGGGGCGCCACTGGAAGCACCCCGCATCCCTCTTGGGGCGCTGCGAGGGAATATCCTGGCGCTACGTGCCGCAGCGCCAGGCGCTGTGGCACGTCGCGCCGCGGTATTGCAGGCCTTCCTCCCCTTCTTAAAGGGGAGGGACCCTGCGCAGCGCGAACCGGGGCCCAGCTGGGCCCCCAGGGATCGGGAGTGCCGGCAAAAGAGCCCGGCACTCAAGAGAAGTGCCGGGCTCTTGGAGCGCAGCCGGCACTTCACGGTGGGGGGGCTTCACGGGGGCCGGGGACAGCAACGGGGGCAGGTGCTGGCAGGTGGCCAGCAACAAAAATGGCCGCCTGCCACCTCCCCTTTAAATATCGCCGCCCCGGCCGCACGTACGCCTCCCTGAACCCGTCGGACATAGCGTCTGCCGGTAAATCAGGGGGCGCGACTGAAGATCGCGGCTGGAGCGCGAGCGGGGTGCTGCGCACGGCGATGACGTCATCGCCGGCGGCGCAGCGCCACAGGGCGCTACCGGCTGGCGCCGCCGCTAACCTCCCGCTGAATTTTACGGGAGGCGTGGGCGGCGCTGCGCCCGGGCGTTAGCTGCTTTACGCCCCATTAGCGCCCTCTTAAGGCGCTAACGGGAGGCGCAAGCAGCTGAATTTTTCCCCCTTGGCCTCCACAGCCTTGTGTGGTAGAGAATTCCACAGGTTCACCACCCTCTGAGTGAAGAAATTTCTCCTCATCCCAGTCCTAAATGTCCTACCCCATATCCTGAGACTGTGACCCCTCGTTCTAGACCCCCCAGCCAGGGGAAACATCCTCCCTGCATCCAGTCTGTCTAGCCATGTCAGAATTTTATACGTTTCAATGCGATCCCCTCTCATTCTTCTAAACTCTAGTGAATACAAGCCTAGTCAACCCAATCTCTCCTCATACGACAGTCCCAGGAATCAGTCTGGTGAACCTTCGTTGCACTCCCTCTATAGCAAGTATATCCTTTCTTAGGTAAGGAGACGAAAACTGCACACAGTACTCCAGGTGTGGTCTCACCAAGGCCCTGTATAACTGTAGTAAGACATCCTTGCTCCTGTTCTCAAATCCTCTTGCAATGAAGGCCAACATACCATTTGCCTTCCTAACTGCTTGCTGCACCTGCATGTTTGCTTTCAGTGACTGGTGTACAAGGACACCCAGGTCCCTCTGTACATCAACATTTCCCAATCTATCACCATTTAAATAATACTCTGCCTTTCTGTTTTTCCTACCGAAGTGGATAACTTCACATTTATCCACGTTATACTGCATCTGCCATGTATTTGCCCACTCACTCAACTTGTTTTGGTGTCCATACTTAAGAAAAGACATACTTGCTCTCGAGTCAGTACAAAGAAGGTTCACTCGGTTAATCCCGGGGATGAGGAGATGGACATATGAGGAGAGGTTGGGTAGATTGGGACTCTACTCATTGGAATTCAGAAGAATGAGAGGCGATCTTATTGAAACATATAAGATTATGAAGGGGTTGGATCGGGTAGATGCGGGGAGGATGTTCCCGATGATGGGTGAAACTAGAACTAGGGGGCATAGTCTTAGAATAAGGGGCTGCTCTTTCAAAACTGAGATGAGAAGGAACTACTTCACTCAGAGGGTGGTAGGTCCATGGAATATGCTGCCCCAAAAAGCTGTAGAAGCTACATCATTACATAAATTTAAAACAGAAATAGACAGTTTCCTAGAAGTAAAGGGAATTAAGGGTTACGGGGAGCAGGCAGGAATTTGGACATGAGTCTAGGTTCGGATCGGTCATGGCCCTGTGGGTAGCGTAGCGGGCTCAGGGGCCGTGTAGCCTGATCCTGCTCCTATTTCGTGTGTCCAATTCTGTTAGGTTCAGGAGATGGTTCTGTGATAGTAGATTGGCAGTTAGGATCAGATCAGCCACGATCTTATTAAATGGCGGAGCAGGCTCGAGGGGCCAATTGGCCTACTCCTGCTCCTATTTCTTATGTTCTTATGTCTAAATCACCTTGAAGCCTCTTTGCATCCTCCACACAACTCACAATCCCACCTAGTTTTGTGTCGTCAGCAAACTTGGAAATATTACATTTGGTTCCCTCATCCAAATCATTGATATATATTGTGAATAGCTGGGGCCCAATCACTGATTCCTGCGGTACCCCACTAGTCACCGCCTGCCACCCCGAAAAAGACCCATTTATTCCTACTCTCTGTTTCCTGTCTGTTAACCAATTTTCAATACATGCCAGTATATTACCCCCAATCCCACGTGCTTTAATTTTGCACACTAACCTCTTATGTGGGACTTTATCAAAGGCCTTCTGAAAATCCAAATACACCACATCCACTGGTTCTCCCTTATCTATTCTACCAGTTACATCCTCAAAAAACTCCAGTAGGTTTGTCAAACACAATTTCCCTTTCATAAATCCATGTTGACTTTGTCGAATCCTGTTGATATTTTCTAAGTGTCCTGTTATCACATCCTTTATAATCGACTCTAACATTTTCCCTACTACTGATGTTAGGCTAACCGATCTGTAGTTCCCTGTTTTCTCTCTCCCTCCTTTTTTAAATAGTGGGGTTACATTGGCCACCCTTCAATCTGCAGGAACTGTTCCATAATCTATAGAATTTTGGAAGATGACAACCAATGCATTCATTATTTCCATGGCTACCTCTTTTAGTACTCTGGGATGCAGATTATCAGGCCCTGGGGATTTATTGGCTTTCAGTCCCATTAATTTCTCTAGCACTATTTTTTTACTAATACTAGTTTCCTTTAATTCCTCCTTCTCACTAGACCCTTGGTTCCCTAACATTTCTGGGAAGTTATTTGTGTCCTCTTCTGTGAAGACAGAACCAAAGTATTTGTTTAATTGCTCTGCCATTTCCTTGTTCCCCATTATAAATTCTCCCGTTTCTGACTGTAAGGGACCTACATTTGTCTTCACTAATCTTTTTCTTTTCATCGGGATTAGACAAAGTCAACATGGATTTATGAAAGGGAAATCGTGTTTAGCAAACCTACTGGAGTGTTTTGAGGATGTAACTGGTAGAATAGATAAGGGAGAACCAGTGGATGTGGTGTATTTGGATTTGCAGAAGCTGTCAGTACCACGTGTGTTGCTCCCAGGACCTGGATCCAGTGCTGCAAGAAGATCAATGACCTCACATGAGTGGTCAAGGTGAGTGACTGTATCTCCAAATGCCATATCCCATCAACTGCACCACTAGCCTCATACAATGCTCAATGCACCATACCCCCATTACTCACCTATCAACAATCTCTAGCAACCATGACTCATATCTCACAAGCATAGTTTCACCTCACCCTTACACACTTACCACTGCTGAAAGCCTCACACCCACATCTCACACCTTGCACACACTGCCAGCTATTCAACCATGACAGGCACGTCACCCAAACACATTGCACCGCAGTCACTGACATACTTCTCTTTCTCTTGCAGGCCAAGGTGGCTCACAACCGCCATGAGCAGCAACAGACAGGTGGAGAGGAAGCAGGTCTTCAAAACCTCACGGAGCTGGAGGAGACAGTGCTGGAGATCATTGGAGAGCCCATCACTGAGGCCGTAGCGAGCGGGGAGGTTGAAAGCATTGCTGATGACGGTATGCTCATACCTAATCCTTCTTCTCACATCTACCTCATCCCACAATCCCTTCTCACTTACAAGCTGCTGATGGTGTAAGCATGCACATCTTGCTTCACCCCCTCCCCTCACTGCAACTCGATTCTTGTGCCTTTCTCCTTTCAGATACCCAAGAACTGCCAGCAGCCTAGCCTGTCCCTGACCTAGTAGAGGAGGAGAGTGAAGGAGGAGAGTCACTCGATCTGACACGCCCAGGCATCAGCTCAGAAAATGGCACTGTGCGAACTTTAGAGGGTAGTATAGAGGTGGGATCTGCATGTGGTGAGTCACCAGGCATGAGTGGGCTGCAGCCAGGCCAGGGGAAAAGGGTGGCTCGGGTGCCAGCTCCCCGGAGGGCAAGTTCGCAAACGAGTTCTGCTGCACAGGACTCAGATGATGACTTCGATGGGGTGGCCTTCAGAAGAAGGGTGATGGGCATGCACACAGAACTGCCAGTGAGCCTCTTGTCAGTGTCAAGGAGCATGGAGGGGCCACCTCCAACATTGCATGGGGCTTTGCGCAGAGCTTGGAGCTGATGATTTCCAGGATGGAAGTGATGGGCAACTCCATCAGAGCACTTGTGGAGCCAACCATGATGCTCGGTGTGATGGGTGATGTCGCAGCTTCCATTGCAGCAGAAGCAGAAGCGACCTAATGTCTGAGTGCTGCACTGGAAGCTCAGACTGCTCTCATGCAGGCTCAGCTTGCTGTGACGCAAGCTCGGACTGATACCATTGTGGCTGGGTTTATGAGTGTGGAAAGAGGCTTGCAGGGTCTCACAGCAGTCCATCAATTTGTGCTCCAACAGATGGCTAGGAATGGTGAGGCGCCTCCCCGGGGGAGTGGCAGTGGCTCCATGGAGCACGAACCCGCAGTCCTCTCTCAGGATGACAGCATTCGTACTCCCACCCCTGCCTCTCTGCCAGTACCCTTGCTGCTGCCTGTTAGCCAGCCAGCCCAGACTGCTGCCACCCATGCCGAGGTGGTGCAGTCTACAGCTGGGCTTTCCAGGCTGAGAGGTGCTCGAGGTCGTCCTGCAAGGCCATCTGCAGTCTCCTCCACAGAAAGTCAGCAGCCTTCCACCAGCCATGCTGCAGCCACTGAGGGCGCACTTCGTAGGAGCACTAGGATAGGCAAAGGAACACAAAAGACAGACACTAAGGAATGCACAAGGGTACAAAAGTAAAATACTGCAGATGCTGGAAATCTGAAATAAAAACAGAAAATGCTGGAAATACTCAGCAGGTCAGTCAGCATCTGTGGAAAGAGATGCCTGATCTGCTGAGTATTTCTAGCATTTTCTAAATGCATAAGGGTGATTAGTTGATTTATTATGTAGTTTTGGATTGATTAATTTATAAATTATGTTGGGAATGTTTGTTTTGTGGTGGCTTTCATTTCAGCTTTGTGTCCAAGAGGATGTTGTGATGTTCCGTGAAAGAGGGTTAGTAAGATGGGGAAGTTTTTTATTCGTTTTTTTTTAATGGATGTGGGCGTCGCTGGCAAGGCCAGCATTTATTGCCCATCCCTAATTGCCCTTCAGAAGGTGGTGGTGAGCCGCCTTCTTGAACCGCTGCAGTCTGTGTGGTGAAGGTACTCCCACAGTACTGTTAGGGAGGGAGTTCCAGGATTTTGACCCAGCGACGATGAAGGATTGGCGATATACTTTCAACTCAGGATGATGGTGACTTGGAGGGGAACTTGGAGGTGGTGGTGTTCCCATGCGTCTGGTGCCCTTGTCATTCTAGGTGGAAGAGGTCGCGGGTTTGGGAGGTGCTGCCAAAGAAGCCTTGGCGAGTTGCTGCAGTGCATCTTGTAGATAGTACACACTGCAGCCACGGTACGCCGGTGGTGGAGGGAATGAATGTTTAGGGTGCTAGTGAAGGGATAATTACAAGTCCTAGCCCTTTTCGGGCTACCCCAGATCAGGCGTATTCTCCAGACGTTCACCTTCCACTAAAGTTAGAGATAGCCGAATCCTATAAGACGCTTAATTGGGTCTAAAGGTTCAGACTATCTCTCCCTAAAGGAAAGGAATGCCCTGAAGATGTTACCATCCTCCGGATAGCACTTTTAACAAGTTTAACTAGACTGTAACCTTCCGGATATTATGAGGGTCCGGAAAACCCCCCAGAATTCTGCAACTCCTTACAGAAGAGTGTACAGAAATTGAATTCACGAGTTTGATACAGAAATACTCTGTGAGACAATTTTTAAAATATATAGATTTATTAAAGAACCGACATGTAGTTAACAGCTGTTGATTTCAATCGCAAATTTAACAGTCCAAAATACAAATAACTTACATTTCTTATCAGAGATCCTTATTCTCAAATCTTAACTTCGTTACATTTCCATACTTCTACTTATTTCTTAATCCAGAATATCCACCAAAATCAAATACCTTGATTACCCAAGACTCAAAGAGTTGTAGGCCTACAGAAAGGTTCAGAAGGCGAAAATCGCTTGCCTTTCCAGCGACTTCTGACTTTCTATCTGAAAAGCTCTATTTTTATACCTTTTTTTAGTGATTTATCCTTTGAAGTTTTCTGCTGATGTAAGCTAATTATCTCTAGCCATGCCTCTGTTGACTTCTTTCTATTCTTACTGTTAATTCAGCTGTTAACTTTCAGAATCCTGTCTGCTGTATAGGTGTTTCAAAACCTATCATAAAATGGTTTAACAGCAGTATCTATTTGATGCCATTCTTAGCAAGGTCTTCCATTGATTTCTTAATATTGGCTTAACTGCTTGTATTTCAGACTTCTCGTCTCCTTGTGTTCCAAGTTCAACACATAAACAATGTGATTGCTTGGTTCATCTATTGATGTAATATTTACAAAGTCTCCTGTTTGTACCTTTTACAATTTGTAAATCAAAAACACTTCATCTAGGGTGTTCTTTGCATTTCTTAGTTACTTCAATTGATTGTATATATAATCGTGTTTCCTGTTTCATTTGATGTTACTTTTACAAAGGCACATGGTTTTTTAATGTTCTGTTTTTCTGTTCGACGTGTTAGTTTTTAACACTTTACTTGGGCATTGCTATTGTGTTGGTTCCAAACAACAGACTCCTTGGAACCAACTCTTTGCTTCTTCAATGAGGCCTTTGTGTCAGTGTCAATAACCAATCTTTATCTCAAAAGCCTGTATGGTGTTTACAGCTTTGTGACGTTGAGGCTTTTAGATTTTTAAACCCAGTTTGTCATGTTTTAATAAAATCAGAATTCTGTTCATAGGATGGTGTATTTTTCTGAATAGGTTTGGCTCATTCCTTTACACTAGAGGGGGTGCCAATCAAGCGGGCTGCTTTGTCCTGGATAGTGTCGAGCTTCTTGAGTGGCTTTGGGGCGTCAGGAGGTGAGACATTCGCCGCAGAATACCTAGCCTCTGACCTGCTCTTGTTGCCACAGTATTTATGTGGCTGGTCCAGTTAAGTTTCTGGTCAATGGTGACCCCCAGGATGTTGATGGTGGGGGATTCGGTGATGATAACGCCATCAAGGAGCGGTGTTTAGACACTTGCTTGTTGGAGATAGTCATTGCCTGGCACTTCTGTGGCGCGAATGTTACCTGCCACTTATTAGCCCGAGCCTGAACGTCGTCCAGGTCTTGTTGCATGCTAGCATGGACTGCTTCCTTATCTGAGGAGTTGTGAATGGCACTGAACACTGTGCAGTCATCAGAGAACATCCCCATTTCTGACCTTATGTTGGAGGGAAGGTCATTGATGAAGCAGCTGAAGATAGTTGGGCCTAGGACACTGCCCTGAGGAACACCTGCACCGATGTCCTGGGGCTGTGATGATTGACCTTCAATCACCACAACCATCTTCCTTTGTGCTAGGTATGACTCCAGCAGTGGAGAGTTTTCCCCCTGATTTCCATTGACTTCAGTTTTACTCGGGCTCCTTGATGCCACACTCAGTCAAATGCTGCCTTGATGTCAAGGGCAGTCACTCTCACCTCATCTCTGGAATTCAGCTCCTTTGTCCATGTTTGGACCAAGGCTGTAATGAGGTCGGCAGCCAAGTGGTCTTGGCGGAACCCAAACTGAGCATCAGTGAGCAGGTTATTGGGTAAGTGCCGCTTGATAGCACTGTCGATGACACCTTCCATCACTTTGCTGATGATTGAGAGTAGACTGATGGGGCGGTAATTGGCCGGATTGGATTTGTCCTGCTTTTTGTGGACAGGACACACCTGGGCAGTTTTCCACATTGTCGGATAGATGCCAGTGTTGTAGCTGTACTGGAACAGCTTGGCTAGAGGCGCGGCTAGTTCTGGAGCACAAGTCTTCAGCACGATAGCCGGGATGTTGTCAGGGCCCATGGCCTTTGCTGTGTCCAGTGCGCTCAGCCGTTTCTTGATATCATGTGGAGTGAATCGAATTGGCTGAAGACTGGCTTCTGTGATGGTGGGTGCCTCAGGAGGAGGCCGATATGGATCATCCACTCGGCACTTCTGGCTGAAGATGGTTGCAAACGCTTCAGCCTTGTCTTTTGCACTCACGTGCTGGGCTCCACCATCATTAGGATGGGGATATTCATGGGGCCTCCTCCTCCCTTTAGTTGTTTAATAGTCCGCCACCATTCATGACTGGATGTGGCAGGACTACAGAGCTTTGATCTGAGCTGTTGATTGTGGGATCGCTTAACCCTCTCTATAGCATGCTGCTTCCGCTTTTTAGCATGCATGTAATCCTGTGTTGCAGCTTCCCCAGGTTGGCCCCTCATTTTTAGGTACGCCTGGTGCTGCTCCTGGCATGCTCTTCTACACTCCTTATTGAACCAGGGTTGGTCCCCTGGCTTGATGGTAATGGTGGAGTGAGGGATATGCCGGGCCATGAGGTTACAGATTGTGGTGGAATACAATTCTGCTGCTGCTGATGACCCACAGCGCCTCATGGATGCCCAGTTTTGAGCTATTAGACCTGTTCTGAATCTATC
Source organism: Squalus acanthias (assembly GCA_030390025.1). Classification (NCBI taxonomy): domain Eukaryota; kingdom Metazoa; phylum Chordata; class Chondrichthyes; order Squaliformes; family Squalidae; genus Squalus; species Squalus acanthias. Next base: position 199,968,575 of record CM059425.1, on the reverse strand, counting down.
CAATTTAGCACGGTGGTAGTGCCACACAGCATGATGGAGGGTGTCCTCAGTGTGAAGACGGGACTTTGTCTCCACAATGACTGTGCGGTGGTCACTGCTGCCAATACTGTCATGGACAGATGCATCTGCGACAGGTAGATTTGTGAGGACGAGGTCAAGTAGGTTCTTCCCTCATGTTGGTTCTCTCACCACCTGTCGCAGCGTTGAGCAACGAGGATCTGGGGTTTCATTCATGGGAACCGGATTCTGATTAGGTGCAAATATGTAACAGCACAAGGAGAGGCAAGGATTAATCAAGGATAGTCAGCATGGCTTTGTCAGGGGGAGATCATGTCTAACCAATTTGATTGAATATTTGAGGGGGTGACTAGGTGTGTGGATGAGGGTAGTGCAGTTGATGTAGTATACATCGACTTCAGTAAGGCTTTTGACAAAGTCCCACATGGGAGACTGGTCAAGAAGGTAAGAGCCCATGGGATCCAGGGCAATTTGGCACATTGGATCCAAAATTGGCTTAGTGGCAGGAGGCAGAGGGTGATGGTCGAAGGTTGTTTTTGTGACTGGAAGCCTGTGTCCAGTGGTGCACCGCAGGGATCGGTGCTGGGTCCTTTGCTGTTTGTAGTGTACATTAATGATTTAGATATGAATGTAGGAGGTATGATCAGTAAGTTCGCAGATGACACGAAAATTGGCGGAGTGGTAAATAGCGAGGAGGGAAGCCTCAGGCTACAGGACGATATAGACGGGTTGGTCAGATGGGCAGAACAGTGGCAAATGGAATTTAACCCTGAAAAGTGTGAGGTGATGCATTTTAGGAGGACTAACAAGGCAAGGGAATACACAATGAATGGTAGGACCCTAGGAAGGACAGAGGATCAGAGGGACCTTGGTGTGCATGTACATAGATCCCTGAAGGCAGCAGGACAGGTAGATAAGGTGGTTAAAATGGCATATGGGATACTTGCCTTCATTAGCCGAGGCATAGAATATAAGAGCAGGGAGGTTATGATGGAGCTGTACAAAACACTAGTTCGGCCACAGCTGGAATATTGTGTGCAGTTCTGGTCGCCACACCATAGGAAGGATGTGATTGCATTGGAGAGGGTGCAGAGGAGATTCACCAGGATGCTATCCGGGCTGGAGCGCTTCAGCTATGAAGAGAGACTGGACAGGCTGGGGTTGTTTCCCTTAGAGCAGAGAAGGCTGAGGGGGGACCTGATTGAGGTGTACAAAATTATGAGGGGCATAGATAGGGTAGATAGAAAGGAACTTTTCCCTTCAGTAGAGGGGTTTTGAGGAAAAACTTTTTCACCCAGAGGGTGGTAGGAATCTGGAACTCACTGCCTGAAAGGGTGGTAGAGGCAGGAACCCTCACAACATTCAAGAAGCATTTAGATGAGCACTTGAAACGCCATAGCATACAAGGCTATGGACCAAGTGCTGGAAAATGGGATTAGAATAGACAGGGCTTGATGGCCGGCGCGGACACGATGGGCCGAAGGGCCTCTTTCTGTGCTGACTCTATGCTCACGGAGAGCCCGTCCGGAATGGGGATCTGTTGCCTGCTTCCTCCCTTCCTCCTATTCCTGCTCCTCATCCTCCTCTTCTCTTCCTCCTCCTACTCCTCCTCTTCCTCCTCCTGAGATGGTCACAGAACCCGCAGTGGCAAGGGCTGCATTCTAATGAAGACCAAGTTGTGGAGCATGCAGCAGACCACCATGAAATGGGACACCCACTCCAGCATGTACTCGAGGGCTCCTCCTGAGTAGTCAAGGCAGTGGAACCGTTGCATTAGTACCCCAATGGTCTGCTCGATGAGGTTCCTCGTGGCAGCATGGCTTTCATTATATGATTGCTGGACATGGGTGGTGGGGTTGTGGCCAGGTGTAGAGCAGATAGCCCTTGTCTCCGAGCAGCCACCCTCGGGTTTGACGTTGTGGCTGGAAGATTGCTGGTACAATACACTGGCGCAGGTTGAAGGCATCATGACTGCTGCCAGGATACCGGGCATTCACCATCATGATGTGCTGGGCGTGGTCGCACACCAACTGCACATGAAGTGAGTGGTAGCCTTTGTGGTTGCAGTTGCGGTACATCTCAAGATTGATATGTGGCACCCGCAAAGCCACGTGTGTGCGCCCCGCGCCATTGGGAAGACCGATATCCTGGCAAAGCCAAATGCGTGTTCCTCCTGCTTCTCTCTGTTCAGAGAGAAGACAATGAAGTCCCTTTTGCTGGAGTACAGAGCCTCTTTGACCTTCCAAATGCAGCAATGGATGGCGAACCAGGAGATGTTAGCTACGTTGCCTGTTCCAGACTGGAAGGATCTGGTGGCGAAAAAATTGAGGGCCACTGGCAGTGCTGTTGTCGCATTGCTCTGAGGCTGCAGGTCTGGTTCCCAGAGGTGGCAGAGTTCTGTGACCACCTCCTTGGTGAAGCGGAGCCTCTGAATATACTGCTCCTTGCTTAAGAGCACGTAGGATAAGTGCTCTCGGAAGACCCAAGGTGGGTAAGGCCTCCTGCTGAGAGCCTTCTGCCCTTCCTCCTCCTCCCTCTGTGCACAGCTTGTCCTCTTCTTTGCTGCGTCTGCTGCATCTCCCTGTCATGCTCCAGCACGAGGATGACTGCAAGTAGAGTCCCATGACTGGGAGCAAGTGGTGTGAGCAGAACCCTTGAATTCAGAAGCAAGGCGTTCTCCACTTACAGCAACACTCCTTGTCACCGCTCCAACTTTAAATAACTGTAGAAAGCTCCAAACCATTGCACAAACTTACGCAGAGCCAGTACAAATCAAAAAGCAAGTCACCTGCAAGTTGTTAATGATCCCTTTAAATACCGCTGGTGGGGGGTTCCTCGTGCAGCTTTACGCACGTTCAGCTGCTCGTGTTTTGGAGAGTGCGTGCAGTTGAGCGACGACGTCCAAATGGCAGGCCATGTGTCAAATCAGCGTTGCACACTGATTGACATCACGATCTGACTGATTAGCATTTTCCTGGCGAACGCAGGCAACGGCCGACCTGCCTAAAATGGCAGCCGCCACTGGCCACGCCGGAAGTGAGGCACCCGCCATTTTTTTACCGAAACCAGCCTTAACAGTCGGCACTAAGGTGCCGAATTTCATGGCCTTTGTCTGTTGAGGTAGGTACTGTCTTGTTTTTAACCTTCAGCAATTAGTGTACAATATATTTCCCAAGCCTATTCTTTCTGACTGTAAAAGCTTTTTTTTAAAATCATAACAAGAAGTTTATCTAGGAAGCACTTGTGTTTGCTTGTTGTGGAATAGTAATGCAGTTTTTTATAAGGCTATATACTAAAGAATAAAGCCCAGAATAAAAGATGGAAATTAAGCAGTAATGAATATCCAGTTAAACTCCACCAGAAACCTGAACAGCTGATTGTCCCCAACTCCTTAGCACAGTACCAGTGGGATCCATTAGTATTATTCAAAACTTATCTTCACTTATTTTGGAGAAAGTCTTGTATTCATATATTCTTTTCAGTTTCTATTTGCCATTGGAATGGTTTATTTACAATGTCAGACTTATGGGGATGTTGTAACCCTATCTCCGACTCATTCTACCAATCAGCAAGGCTCAAAGCCACAAAATTACTCTTCTGATCTTCTGATGGAGATACATTGATTTGAGCTGGCCCCTTCTTTAGCATAGTTAACACTGCTCTACTTCCTTCAGTGCTGCTCCAGTCAGGTTCTTGCACAGGACTATTAACCCAATTGATAGTATCTCTCTGATGCCGTATAGGATGTTAAAAGAAAGAAAACAAAGACGCATTTATATAGCGCTTTTCACGACCACCGGACGTCCCAAATCACTTTATAGCCAATTAAGTACTTTTTTCTGAAGTATAGTCACTGTTGTAATGTAGGAAACGCGGCAGCCAATTTGAGCACAGCAAGCTCCCAGAAACAGCAATGTGATAATGACCAGACAATCTGTTTTTTGTGATGTTGATTGAGGGATAAATATTGGCCAGAACACCGGGGATAACTCCCTGCTCTTCTTCGAAATAGTGCCATGGGATCTTTTACGTCCACCTGAGAGAGCAGACGGGGCCTCGGTTTAACGTCTCATCCGAAAGATGGCACCTCCTTCATTCTATCTTTTCCGACCATCTTTAATACTTATTTGCCCCAGTGTAAACAAGATGTGATTACCAAACCACGAAGCTGAACATTTTAATTGAAGAGACATTACAGCAGGAGGGGTAGATGGACAACATCTTGGTCAAGCTTTCTGAACAGTTATGGACTTCTGAACGTTGTAGAGAAACAAGACATTTGTTTGACACTGTCCAATCCAGACCAGCTCTGCCCGCTGTGGTTATGTTGCTGCTTGTTTTTCAGATGGGGAGTACCTGTACTTATATTATTTAATGAGTCATAGCACTGCATTATCCACAGGAATGATGTACACTATTGATGGGCAATTAGACACAATTAAATATCTAAAAGAAAACAAACTGTGCATCTCAAAAATGACATCTGCTACAACATCCAGTTGAGCCAAAATATATTACTGAAGTTTACAACATTTGTTAGCAATAGATTCAACCACTGTCATTTTCAAATATTTGTGAGTATTTCAAAATATGTGCAACTGTGTTGCAAACACTTTTCACTGTCAGAATTTTTTTATTTTATTTTCCTACAGGGCAGCCTGGGTAGTGTGATTTCAACAAAACTTGCTTGCGGATTCTAATCGCACAGTTCCTTATCACTGATTATTTGGATCCTAAGAAGCAATAAATAAATAAAAACATTAATTCACCAAAATTTCTTGCAAACATACGTCTTTCATTGTGTCCATGGAATTTGCTGCTTACTGAATTATGCAATTGTCTACCTCTAACCCTCAGCTAATCATTCCCTGTACCCAATAATTGGCCTAACCTGGCTACAATTGTGCTATTTATCATGAATAATCAAACTAATTTCACATTGGGGAATTCTAAACTATGAGCTCATTATCTCTGGCTAATAAGACATGAATTTTGTCCACAAGATGAATTGAGTAATTCTTATTAAATGCATTTCGTCACTGACATTAATTTAGCAGTTTTGTGTTGACTGTAGCTATCTCAAGAGGCTATAGGCCCAGCTCTGTATATCGTCCATTGGGTTTCCAAGCAAAGTGTATGCAGCAGATAAATACATTTTGAGATAAATTAACTGGACTCTACTTAAATGTTAGTTCAATATCAACATATAAAATTTGACCTTTCCCGCACAGCCTCAAATTGAATGAAGCTGGAAGTAAATGGTTTTTTTCAAAATCCAACCCTCCCCCATCAAAAATCAGCATTTTATAAGGAGGAAATTCCTAACCTTTTATATAATTTTTGTGTAATAATTTTTTCAGGATTAAAGCAGCATGTTTGTGGATTATTTTGCATTCATTGATAAAGCATTTTATTTTTAAATCAAGTTATCAATTGAGGTAGAAGAGGGTTGGATGTGTTTCAATATGGTCAATGGCTTTGGATTTTGGATTCAGTTTGATGGTCTACATGAAAATGGAGACACTCAACATCAACTTTTCCCAGTAATTTTATTGTGGACATTGTGGGGTGGATTTCCCTTTAATTTATTAGGGGGTTTTGGGGCAGTAAACAATGGTGCATTGTCCCTTTAAATGGACTTTCCTTCAAGACTAACAGTATTCTTGTGGCAGGCTAAGTGAGTTCACAGAGATAAGATGATGCTTGGGTGTTTGCAGAGGTTCTCCTTTGCATGGTTGAGTTACCCAAACACTCAAGTTATGACATGAGAGGTAAGGAGGTGAGTGTAGCCTCTATCATTGGTAAAAGATGTGCATAGGGAACAATGCCTTGATTTATTTTGGCCACCCTTGTGAGGTCATTGAACCTCTTCCTGCGCTGAATGGCAGTTCTTGGGTTGGTGGAGGTTGTGTTGGCTGCTTCAGCAACCACCCTCCATAGGATCTTAACCACCTTTTCATGGGATTTCCTGCCCTGAGTGCTCAATAGTCAATTCCTTTTCTCTCTTACTTCAGCCAGCAATGCCTCCACACATGCATCAGTGAATCTGGGAGCCCTTTCTGCAGCTGACTCCCTGGAAGTTGCAGCTCCTTCAGATATCATGCACTTGTGCTTTCTACTCTTCAAAAAGTGATGTCCCCGTTTACCCAATTACTCAAATCTCTCCCCCTCGCAGTGGCGGCAACCTGATCAGAAGTAATATTAACGCTTCTATCCTGCTATGCATTGCTAATGAGGGCCCCGGGCGGGAAGTTCAGTGGGTTAGCGGTAGATTCACCTGGATGGGTGGAAGTCCTACACCATCCCACCATTAACTCGCTGATAGGAGAAGAATCCAGCCCCATGTGTGAAGAAACCTACACAATGTAATCTATAGTGCACATCAACATTTTAATAAGGTTGAGGTGCCATATCAACGTGTCACACGTGCACTTTTATTGATTAGAAACACTTGCTTCTATCAGACGTATTAACAATAACTGGGCTCACAAGCTTCTATAATTAAAAACTCTTTGTGACTAACAATAATTTTACACTGGTTTGATGCTATGCAGTAAAATGAAGTCGTATCAGTTCATGAATTCTGACGTATGTTAAACATTGTAAAAAATCATTTACACTGGTGAACTAAACACATCAACGCAGGTAATTTTGGGGACAGATCCTATTAACTTTAGTCATGAAGCATATTCCAGCTAGTTAGATTCTATACATTACTGGAGTTATGAGTTAAACTTGAGCCAAATTGTAAACTACACCTTCAGGCCATACTTATCACAGGGAATGCTTTAAAAAAATATATTTTTCAGATATTCACCAACTCCATCCCTCTCCCTGGCCATGGTCTGAGGCTGAACTAGACTGTTCGCAACCTTGGTGTCGTATTTGACCCTGAGATAAGCTTCTGACCACGTAAGCTCTCCATCACCAAGACCATCTACTTCCACCTCCGTAACATCGCCTGGCTCTGTCACTGCCGCCCTCCGCTCATCTGCTGCTGAAACCCTCAGCCATGCCTTTGTTACCTCTAGACTTGCCTATTCCAATGCTCTCCTGGCCAGCCTCCCATCTTCCACCCTCCATAAACTTGAGTTCATCCAAAAGTCTGCTGCCCGTACCCTAACTCGCACCAAGTCCTGTTCACCCATCACCCCTGTGCTTGCTGACCTACATTGGTTCCCAGTCTGGCAATGCCTTGATTTTAAAATTCTCATCCTTCTGTTCAAACCCCTCCATGGCCTTGCTCCCCCTATCTCTGTAACCACCTCCAGCCCTGCAACGCTCCATGATCTCTGCACTCCTCCAATTCTGGCATCTTGCGCATCCCCGATTTGAATCGCTCCACCATTGGCGGCCGTGCCTTCAGCTGCCTAGGCCTTAAGCTCTGGAATTCCCTCCCTAAACCTCTCTGCCTCTCTAGTTGTCTCACCTCCTTTAAAATGCTCCTTAAAACCTAACTCTTCTGTCCTAATGTTGTCAGAAAATGCTGGAAATACTCAATGGTCAGACAGTATCTGTGGAGAAAGAAACAGAGTTAACATTTCAAGTCGGTGACCTTTCATCAGAACTGATAAAAGTTAGAGATATAACAGGTTTTAAGCAAGTGCAGAGACAGGGAAAGGGACCACCTGAAGGGACCGTTCCCTCTGCAACACCCTGGTCCACTCCTCAATCACCCCCAACACCTCCTGTCCATCCCATGGCACCTTCCCATGCAAGTGCAGGAGATGCAACACCTGCCCTTTTACCTCCTCCATTCCCATCGTCCAGGGCCCCAAACACTCCTTCCAGGTGAAACAGTGATTTACTTGTATTTCTTTCAATTTAGTATATTGTATTCGCTGCTCATGGATTGGATGACCGCTTTGCAGAACACCTCCATTAAGTCCACAAGCATGACCCCGAGCTTCTGGACGCCTGTCACTTTAATTCTCCACCCCACTCCCACTCTGACCTCTGTGTCCTCAAGTTCAAGAAACAGCACCTCATCTTTCGATTAGGCACTTTACAGCCTTCTGGACTCAACATTGAGTTCAACAATTTCATATCATAACCTCTGCCCCCATTTCTTCGGATGGCAGCTGTTGATGATTCTGCCATTCCCATTTATACCTCCCCTAGACCCATCTTTTGTTTCTTTACTTGTCCCATTACCATCTCCTTTTGCCTTGCACCATCATCCCTTTAATCATTTAAACTCTCCTGCCTTCCACCGTATCACAGACCTTTCCTTTTGTTCTTTCCTCCCCTCCCCCCTTTCCCTGCCCCTGCACTTGCTTAAAACCAGTTATATCTCTAACATTTTCCAGTTCTGACGATAGGTCATCGACCTGAAATACTAACTCTGTTTCTCTCTCCACAGATGCTGCCTGACCTGCTGAGTATTTCCAGCATTTTCTGTTTTTATTTCGGATTTCCAGCATCCGCATTATTTTGCTTTTGTCCTAATATCCTATGTGGCTTGGTGTCAAATTTTGTTTGATAATGCTCCTGTGAAGTGCCTTGGGACATTTGACTACGTTAAAGGAGCTATATAAATGCAAGTTGTTGTTGTTGTTGTTATTATTTGCTGTACCGTAGTGAATAATTAGTGAACCTCTAATATTGAATGGTTGGAGGCTGTGCACCAAAGAAGGGTGACCCTATTTGGGGTTGAAGGCCACCCTCCAGTAAAAGCTTAGGTGCAAACTACATAGAAGGAGGTCACTGACTAAATCAATGCAGTCCCCAAGGTCCCTAGCACCCAGCTACAAATGCAGAAGAAGTTTGGGATTTCAGGAGGTTGGTGAAAGTAAGCGTACTTCTCAATTTTGCACACATTTCTTGCCTAGCAAGCATGGCACAAATCTAAGTTTGGAACTCCTGGACCCAGTAGAAGACACTATTTAAAGCATTGCACACAATCATTGCTTTTGGCACACACTTTATCATTGTGCCAAAGTTGGATGGTATAATTTTCTTGCTGGTAGAGGTGGAAGAGTAAACAAATGCTCAGCTCTCCAGCCCAAGGCCCTCCTCTACTGTTAAGGAGTTTTTCAGTAGCCCTGGTCTCCTAGGAGCCGTTCCCCAATATTTCTTCTCTTTCCAAAAATGGAGGGACCATGGACTGCTGCAAGATGTGATATCATGACCGCTTTCTGGCTAATGGCCATTGATGGGCTGAATAATGTTTCAGCGGTCAGAAACCACCTGAACATTAATTAAGTTCAAACCTTCACTGTTCATCTAGGTTGTGGGATCGATATGAGGAGGCCTGATGTCCACATAGGTTCCATCTGCAACACCTTGCTCCTCAGGATACCTTGCCACCTTGTGAAAGCTCTGCATCCTGGCCAGCTGATGCCACCTTTCTAGAGGGAAAGTGAGGAAGGTGTTGCCCTTTGCAAACATAGCATTTGTCATGTGTTTAATACATGCACGCACTGCACACTACCTGATTATAACAATTGTCCTCTGAGGTGACTTGGTAAGATCCAGTAGCAGGAAAGCTTTGCGCTGTGGTAGCCTTCACTTCTGCAGGAAGATCATTCCCTGTTCTGAATGTTATCTGCAGATGGTGCAACTCTGACTGCCTGCCTTGTAAAGTGGAGATGGTGATGATGCGACTCTTCTGACCTGTTCAGGTATATTTATAAACAATAGCTTGCATTTATATAATGCTTTTAATATAGGAAAATATCCCAAGGCATTTCACAAAGCGTAATCATACAAAAATTGACACCGAGCCAGAGAAGAAGATATTAGATGGGGTGATTAAAAGCTTGGTCAAAGAGTTAGATTTTAAGGAGGGTGTTAAAAGAGGAGAGAAATTTGGAATGATGGGAGGTTGACAGAGGGAATTCCAGAGCTTAGGGTCTGGATGGCTGAAGGCACAGCCACCATTGGTGGGGCAAAGGAAGTGGGGTTGTGTAGGAAGCCAGAGTTGGAGGAACGCAGAGTTCCCAGAGTTTTGTAGAGCTGGAGGAGGTTGCAGAGATAGGGAGAGGCGAGGTCATGAATGGATTTGAACACGGAAGAGAATTTAAAATTTGAGGTGATGGTCGACCGAGAGCCAATGTAGGTCAGCGAGCACAGGAGTGATGGGTGGGTGGGACCTGATGCAGGTTAGGATATGGGCAGCAAAATTTTAGATGTTCAAATTTATGGAGGGTGGCGGATGGGAGGCCGCCCAGGAGAGATTGGAATAGTCGAGTCTGGTAGTGTCAAAAGCATGGATAAGGGTTTCAGTAGCAGATGGGATGAGGTAGGGGTGGAGATAGGTGATGTTACGGAGGTGGATGTAGGTGACCTTTGTGATGGAGAAGATATGGGGTTAGAAGCTCAGCTCGGGGTCAAATAGGATGCCAAAGCTCCGAACAGTCTGGTTCAGCCTCAGACAGTGACCAGGAAGGGGACGGGAGTTACTGGCAAGGGTACACAATTTATTGCAGCAACCAAAGACAATGTTCGACGCTGAACTTCCAACTTCATGTCCTCTCCTTCACAAAGATTACCCACTTCCATCTCTGTAACATCACCTGCTTCTGTCTCTACCTCAGCCTATCTACTGCTGAAACCATCACTGATGCCTTTGTCATCTCTAGGCTTGATTATTTCAATGTTTCCCTGGCTGGCCTCTCATCTTCCACCCTCCATAAACTTCACTGCATCCAAAATTTTCCTGCCTTCATCCTATCCCGCACCAACTCACGATCACCCATTAAAACAATCCTTGCTGACCTCCATTGACTCCCAGTCCCCTCAATGCTTCAAATTTAAAATTTTCATCCTTATCTTTGAATCCCTCCATGGCCTCACCCCTCCCTATCACTGTAATCTCTTGCAGTGCTACAAACCCCCAACTTTCCATTCCAATTACTGTGACCTTTTGTGTATCCCTCCATTCATTTGCCCCACCATGGGCAGCTGTGCCTTCAGACACCAAGGTCCAACAAATTGGAAATCCTTTGCTAAACCCCTTTGCTGTTCAACCACTCTCCTCCTTTGAGACCCTCCTTAAAATCCATCTCTTTGAATAAGTGATTGGCCACGTCTCTTAATATCTCCTTCTTTGGCTTGACATCCATTTGTTCCTTATACCTCTGTGAAGTGCCTTGGGACATTTTTCTACAGTAAAGGTACTATATAAATACAACTGTTGTTGCATTGCTTTTGTAATGGCCCTCAGTGCAGACCCAAGTCTATTGTTACTTCCAAAATAACACACAGATGCGATATGAATTTTCAATTGATCTTATTTATCAAGCACTGCCACACAACTCATCCCTGTAGCAGTAATCATATTGATGCAAAGAGTATCTCAAGGTGAACAATCTTCATATATACAGAGCAATTACAAATCAATTATTATTAAAAATACACTTTAATGAAACTTGCCAACACTTTTAACAGTTATACATTGTTCAAATAAATCGATTTACTGATATGAACAGTCTCGCATTTCCACATCAAGCTTAGCTTGCCTGCAACCTATCCCTCTTAAATATTCAAAGCCCAGGCCAGGCTAAAAGTGATTTGAAATGGTCAAACCTTCCTGTGCACACTTGGGAACAGTTCATATGCCTGATGGCTGAATGGTTTTTTCAAAAAAAAATAAGGAAAGATTTTAACCGTTTTTTTCATACATGAACTTACAGCCATTACGAAGATTTTTTAAATTTTCAAGCAGCAAACTCTCCTAAAGCGATCCCTTAAACTATGTTAAGCACTACTAAAATGTGAAACTGTAAGGTACCTGAATATTTGGCACTCATGTCTCACTGTACGCTCATTCAATATATAACACCTTTTTCTCCTGCTTTCATGCTCTCCCAACAAAGAAATTCAGGCAGTAAACCAGACAGAAGAACCTTGGCACTGAAGAAAGCCAACAACAACACCTGCTGGTTTCCAAATCTCAAAGAACTGCAGAAGCTAAAGCGACCTAACAACTTAGTCTATTGTGTGCAACTCTGGGAATGTCACCAGCCCTCTATTCTGAGTGACAAAATGCTAAATATAGCATGTGCTTTGAGAGACAAGAGAAGAAGTGCTTTCAAATGTTTGTTTTTGTTTCTGTTGAGTTTCTCATGACATAGTCATAGGCTGGAATTCTGCATACCTCGGCGGGTCTGGTGCGGGCGGTGTCCGTGGCGGGTCGCGACCCCGCTGCTGGTTCCACCTCACTGTACAGAATGAACTTACCTTAATGGGGCCTATTAAGCCCGTCCAGTGCGTTACCTGGCCCAATGAGATGGAGTGGGTCTGGTGACGTCATTCATGACCCGTTTTCAGCTGGGATCTTTAAAGGGACCATAGCCACATTAGATTTGATGTATAGTGCTGACAGAGTACTACAGCATTGGAGAGCAGCAAACACTGATAATGACTGCACAGAGGCAGACGGCTGCACCCAGGTTCTCTGATGACTCCCTCCATATGCTTATGGAGGGAGTCAGAGTATGCAGTGAGGTCCTCTTCCCTTCCAATGGGCGTACGAGACCTCCTCAGGACACCAAAACAGCCTGGTTGCAGATTGCAGAGGAGGTCACAATCAGGGATGTGTTCAGGAGGACCTGGGTGCAGTGCCACAAATGTTTCAATAATCTCATTAGATCAGGAAATGTTAGTACAAAGCCACACTCAACTTCATCCTGCTGTGTCTCTCATCACATCCCCATCACTCTGCCTTCCCTACCCCTGCACATCCTTACTCACACCAACATACCTTGCACCTCCACCCATCCCTCTCTCTCTATCTACATTATCACATCCCCATCTCACTAGCCATCCCTCATACTCCCCCTCATCCTAGTGCAATCATACCAACTAACAACACACAAGGGTAGCCACTTGGGGTGTTTTATCCAATGTTTATGTAAAGTTTCCGTTAATGTGGTATCAAACATAAAAATCTTTATTTTCAACACTATTTTCAATACTTTCCTTTCTTGAACATATTTGTGTGCACCTTTGGAAGTGGCTTAGTGAGTTGCAGTGAGTGATGAGACATAAAGGTACCCCCCCACCCCCGCAATGGTGACAAGTGTGAAAAGAATGGCTTAGTCATTGTAGGGATGCTTTGGTGTTGGTGTGGGGTGGTGCCAACCTGGCGCATCATGTGGAAGCCATATGGGTGTACAGCGTAAAGTTAATGAAATCTGGCCATGATGAAGCCATCCCTGGCCTCCCAGGCAGCAATGTGCTCGGGTGCTGATGCCCTCTGTCCTGTGCAGCATCAGGTGATTGCGGAGAAGGTTGGTGGTGGTGTTGTTGGTGCTGCTGGTGTGCCTGGTGCTCCTGGTGTTGAGGTTCATCGTGGTCCGATTCTGAGGGCCAAGGTGAAACAATATAAACGGCACCCATGTTGATGGAATAGATGGCAGGTGAAGTAGAGATGACAGAAGCATTCTGTCAATGGTGAGAGAGTTCTTCCAATGAGGTGACACTGATGGAGACTTTGTTGGAAAGACTTTCAGCCTGCAGAATTTGTGCTGGAAATGGACTGAGCAACAGCTTCTGCCTGAGGAAAGTGATCATCTGTCAGGTGGGAGCTTTTACTGTACATTTCATGCTGTCAAGTAATTAGCTGGAGCAATGGCCACGGAACTCCCGCCTCAGGTTGACAGACATACTTCCCGAGCAGTGTGAATCCCGTGGCCATGCAGGGAAATTTAAAATGTAGGGGGGAAAAGGCTCTTAAGTGCCTGTAAACTACCTGATAATAATTTCTATTGGGTCGCCTGCTGCTGCCGGTCGGGTCGGCTCCGTGATGACAGATGCACCTGGGGGAAAGGCGCGTGAGGGCGGGATGACAGCAGGTTCCCGACCCGCTGTCAAAAATAACAACTTTCCCACCTGACCCACCACCGATCGCGCCCGCTACCACCTCGGAAAATTCCAGCCATAGTCTTTGGCACCCACCACAAACTCCATACTCTTGTCACTGACTCCAATCCCCTCCCTGGCCACTGTCTGAGGCTGAACCAGAACATTGGCATTCTGTCTGACTCTGAGTTGAGCTTCCAACCCATATCCACTCCATCACAAAGACCGCTTACTTCCAACTCTGTAGCATTGCCTGCCTCTGTCCCTACCTCAGACCAAATGTTGCTGAAACCTTCATTCATATCTTTGTCACCACCAAACTTGATTACTTTCCTGGCCAGCTTTTCATCCTTCACTCTCCATAAATGCCAGCTGATTCAAAACTCTATTGCCTGTAAGCTGTCCCACACCAACTCACACTCGCGCATCACACCCGTTCTATATTGACTTCTGGACCCCAGTACTTCAAAATTAAAATTCTCATACTCGTGTTTAAATCCCTTTATGGCCTTGGTCCTTCCTCGGTGTAACCTCCTCCAGCCCTACAATTCCCTCTCCCCTATACGCTGACTAATTTTTGCATTCTTGAGCTCAAGGGTCCTGAGACCAACTCTTGCTTCTCTACTGCCGTCCTGGCTGAAATCAGCTAACTCAGCATAAGCCAGAGATTGAAACTTGTGCATCCCTTCTCCCTTTGCCCACCATTGGTGGCCATGCCTTCAGGCACCTAGGTCCTACTCTCTGGAATCCACTACCTAAAGCCTTCCCTTGAGACATACCTTAAAATCGACCTCTTTGACCAAGCTTTCGGTCACCCTTCCTAATTTCTCCTTCTTTGGCTTGCTCTGTGAAGCACCATGAGACATGAAAGGTGCAATATAAATGCAAGTTGTTGTTTTTGTAATTGTTATTCAGGGTCTTTATACTTTGTTGGTCCTTATTTCCTGCTGAATACTTCTTTGAACTTTACCATATATTATTGTTCAGAAATGGCTGCAATGCACAATCTGCTTCACCGTTTTCACTTAATTTCACATCTTGGAAAGAATAGTTTCACTCAATTCTATATTTATGCACTTATATTTATATCTTAATATTTCTGTTTATTGCTGATGGAAATATATTTGCTCCAATTTTTCCCTTCCTCATCTGGTGACATGCCAGGATGCAGTTCCATAGCCACCAACAGGAGATCAGCACCTCGTCCAGGTGGCAGTGCTTCATGCATGAGCCTGGACATTTGGTAAGATATTTAATCATGAGTGGGGAGAAGCATCACAGCTGAACCTCCTCCTGTCTTTATCTAATGTCACCAGGCACAAACTATCCAGTAAGATTCTATTGGACAGTGATCAAGAGCAGGAACCCTGATTAATGTTTGCATTCGAGGGGCGATTTTCTGATGTCAGAGGAGGCGGGTTTGGAGGCGGGAAAGGTGGGAAAATCAGAATCAAAGAGGTCGGGTTTGGAACCTGCCTCCAACCCGCCTCTGCGGGATTTTGCCGGTGCCAGTTTTGGATGTCGGGAAATGCTCCTGCCTCCAGCTGGCCATTGCGCTATTAAAGATCCTTAAATGCTCGTTAAGGGCCTCTCTGAGCCTATTTTGAGAGGCCCTCGAGATTTTTCCAGCTTTTCGGCGTGATCCACACACCTCCTAAACCACGCCAGGTAAACCTGGCAGGTTGACTCATGGGTGGCCTCCTCACTGCTGCAGGTCTAACAAGACATCGTTTATTACAGCAAGGATTACTTGTAGGTGCCAGATCTTGACTTTAAAAGGTCTCTGAGCATGTTTAGAAGGCCTTCCGAAGTCAGAGGTGCTGCAGCTTGACTCCATCAATTCTGGGACCTCCTTGGAAGACCCTCTCCTCGCTTGCAATGAGCGCTTCCCCAAAGGAGGCATCTACAAGCGGCATGGGAACCATTCGTTGTCTTTCTGCATGGACATCAGATGAGAATGAGGAGGAGGAGGAGGAGGACCTGGAGGAGGAGGAGGAGGACATGGAGGAGGAGGAGGAGGAGGAGGAGGAGGTCAGAGCGCCGGTGTATCGACCAGCGGCAGTGGCAGCACGCGAGCACATGGCTAGCCGGGATGCAAGGGATGAACTTATCATGGCCAGATTTGCATAGGTTGCCCAAGTTGGCACATGTCCTTGGCTCCATCCTAAGACATCATTGACAATGGACATGACTCTCTGGCCTCCTTTCACTCAGGCCACCAACCTGACAATGCAAGTCTGGCGGTGCCCGCAATGTGGAGCTGCCTAAGGCGAAAGAACAGATGGCATAACGCCAGTATTTTGGCTTCAAATCATTTTAATGCTTTCCAACATAGATGGCATTTCATCAATACACAGAAACAGTCTCCCAATCTGCACACAGATCTGGAGGTTATATCCCTTGCCAGCTGTACCCACACAGCCTTGGTTTCTTTGGCAGGCCTCTTCCTCCAAGATGAGTGGAAGAGCACCTCCATGCTAGCTGTCACCCCCTCCAACAACATTTGCAGCGCCTCATCCGAGAGCCTCGGGTAGGCCCTTGCCTTGGAATTGGACATAGTGGTTTCTCAAAAGATGTTGGAGGTGGTGCAGGAAATGCAGAAATGCTGTGGAACGAGCCAAGGGAGCAAGAAACCATAAAATCAGACTGGAAAAGTGCTGTCAACAGAGGCGAGTTTCAGTCCCAAAACACTAATTGACCAAGGGCATCCCACACCTCTGAAATCAAGTGGCCAATCAGGGGGAAATCGCAAATTTTTGAAACCTATCAGTGGAGGCGAGTTTCAAACCCACCCAAACTGAAACCCGCCTTCATCTCGCCTCCAGTGGGAAAATCGCCTCCTCTAGTTCAAGGGTCCTGGGACCAACTGCTGTTTCTCTATTGCCATCCTGGCTGAAATCAGCTAACTCAGCACAAGCCAGAGATTGAATCTGAGCCCTTCCCAGTCTGCATGGTTCAGTACCATGCCAAGTGATATATTGATCCATTCTGTCATTGAGAAAATTCCTCAATGAAAGTTAAAGAAATGCTCATTAGTGGTAGGACCAGCATAATAGTTCAAGCAAATGAGGATACACCTACTCTCAGCCATAAGATCATATAGAAAAGTTAAGGATTAATGGTTACCTATCATTCAAATTCACATCATGGTTTTGGGTGAGTTTTGTCTGTTCTTGTTTAGGTTACCAGATAGAACTGGAGCCTTATTCAATGGTGGACTGGTACTTTAGTTCTATCTTGTAGCTTGGGCAGGAACTGGTAACATTCATCCAAAAGATACAAGTAAATTTGAATGATAGGTCGTCAGTGAGATCTAACGTGGCTGGGAGTAGACAGCTCTTCACTCTTGTTGACTGCACAGAGAGGCTAAACGATGTAAGATTGTTTAGCTGGCTCTGAACAGGATGGCATATCCTACTGGTCAGTTGACAGTGGTTATGGTGGAAGAATGAGACGTGTAATGACCAGTAGACTGCTCCAGGGGTTAATGTAGATCTAAAAAATCTTTATGCTTTCTAAATGAGATCCTAATAGTACAAGTAAAAGCAGTGTCTTCTGTATGTGCTTTTAATTTTATTCTTAATATCTTTTTGAAGAAAATGCAATAATGTTTACAACATTTATGTTTACGACATTTGGTACGTGCAGTACATTTAGCATTCTACCAAAGAATTTAACTACATATCCAACATGCACTGCACAAAACAAATACATTCGATTAGAATTATTTTTAAAGCCATTAAAAAAAAGCACTTGTGAAATCTAAATTCCAGTACTCTTTTTCATCCGTTGTCATGGCAGACTTGACGTGCAAGCCTAGGCAACAAAGCAGTGAGATAGGAGGCTGATTTATTTTTTGCCATTTTGCGTAAATGTGGCAGGCAACAGTTATTAGGGAGGCAGTCAGCGGAGACCAGTGCTTTTATCTTCCATTTCAGACCTTTCATTAGCGCTGCCCGTCACTTCACTTTCCTAACAGCAGTCCTAGTCAGATAATGTATGCCTCACGTCACCTCCACTGAGGGGAACCAAGCAAAGAGCTGCACGAAATAGCCTTGGCATCTCATCTCCAGACTCATCAACACAACGAAACCTGCTTGTCATTACATTTTATCACCATGAATTCGGGCAGGAGCTTAAAACTCTGCTCTCCGAATTTGAGGTGATGTTTCTTCAGGTTTGTGCAGTGATCTGAAAAAGCATTTTTTTGATGCATCATATTGATTTCTGCTTCCACTTTGTTCCTTACACAGCTGTGCTAGTAGCTCCTCAGGTTTGTATTCAAGGACAGTCAGAGACAAACAGAGCTAATTATTGTGCTGTTAAGGTTAACAGATTTAATTCTGGCTAGCAGATTTTTCTTCTTTGTTGCTTGGGGAGGGAATGCTTGATTTTTAAATGCCGGCTGTTGTTATCAGTATTTTTAGCTCTGTGTCATCAGCAATATAGTAGACTTGGCTGAGAAATCAATTGATAATTTCCACAATGAAATGTAATTAATTTGTATGTATTCCAATAGCTCGTTGTATTCAGTTGTCCAGTGAAAATTTTAGTTTTAGTTAAAGGAACACTTTAAAAAAAAATCTGCCACGTCAAAATATTACCGAAAGTTATATACATGTTGCCTATTTTGTTCTTCAAATTGTTGGAAAAGATTCAAAGATTATTTCATATTTCCAGTTTTCCTTTATATCCATGTTCTACATTTGTCTCCTCGTGTTGTTTCCTTTGTGCTATAACAGAATGCTAATTATAAGCTTTAAGGAGACCTTGTTTGCATTGAAAGATGCAACACAAAATCAACATAAATTGAAAACTGTCAATGCAGCAAGAAGACACTGACTATTTTCTGCCAGTCGTTGATGACTATGATGGCTGTGCAGTTAAATACATTGCTTGTCCTGATCATTCATCACCACTAGGGACAGACAGACACACAATTGGGAACTGACTATCAAACAGGCACTATAAAACATTGCAATAGAAAAACGTGGCTGCGAAATTCCCCCTCTTAGAGCTGGCATTTAAGGCCGGTTTCGGCAGAAAAATAGCGGCCGCCTCGCTTCTGGTCACTTCCGACGCGGGCTGCGGCGTTCGCCATTTTGGGCACGTCAGTAGCGCAGCTGTTGCCTGCATTCAGCAGAAGAATGCAAATGAGGTAGGTTGTGAAGTCAGTTAGCATGTAATGCGACCTGCTATTTTGGACATCGCCGCTCGAGTGTACGCCTTCTCCAAAGCACGCACAGCTGAACATGCGTTCAGCGGTATGACGCACCCCCCCCCACCCCCACCAATGCTACTTAAAGGAACACACGCAACTTTGAGGCAAGTTGCTTTTTGCTTTTGTACTGGTTCCTGTTTATTTGAGTAATGACTAGGTGTAAGACATTTAAAAAGTTGTTAAAGTGTGCAGGGAGTGCTGCTGGACGTTTGTAAGGCATTGCCTCTTAAAGGAAAGCCTCTGAGAACACCACTTGCTCCCAGTCCTGATGCTCTAGTTGCAGTCCCCCTTGGGCTGCAGCATGACATGGAGATGGAACAGAGGCAGCAAAGGGGACAAGCTGCTCAGAGTGGGAGGAGTAGGAAGAAGAGGAGGAGGAGGAAGAGGAAGAAGCAGAAGAGGATGAAGCAGAAGGAAGGAGGCAACTCAGACAGCCCCTTTCCATCCGTGATACCAGGGATCGAATCATCCGCCTCCGGTACCAATGAATGCAACCCCAATTCCCCTTTCAACATTAATCCCACACCTTACCTTCCCGCCGTTACTGACCATCACAGTGTCCTCTTGTCCACAATTCTGAAATAAAAGCCACCACAAAGCAAACATTCCAAGACAACTTTATACATCTATCCATCTAATATTACATCAAAAAATCAACTAGGTAACTTGTGCATTCCCTTAGTGACTGTCTTGCATGCACCTTTGTCTATGCTGGTGCTCCTACGCAGTGCTATCCCAGTGGCTGCAGCATGGCTGGTGGAAGGCTGCTGGCTTTCAGTGGGGGATACTGCAAATGGCCCTGCAGGATGACATCGAGGAGCTCTGGGCCTAGCAGGCTTGGCTTTGGCCTGCACCACCTCGGCATGGGCAGCAGTTTGGGCTGGCTGACCGGCAACAGCAAGAGCACTGGTGGAGTGGCAGTGGTGGGAGTACAAATGTTGACATCCTGAGAGAGGACAGCAGGGTCGTCCTTGACAGATCCATTGCCACTCCCTCGGGACGGCGCCTCAGAAATCCTAGTAATCTGCTGGAGTACAGACTGCTGGTCTACTGTGAAACACTGCAAGCCCCTTTCAACATTGGTAAACCCAGCCATGTTGATAGCAGTTTGTGCTTGCGTGGCAGCAAGCTGAGCTTGCATGACTTCAGTCTGAGCTTCCATTGAAACACTCAGACATTGGGTGGCTTCTGCTTGTGCTGCAATGGAAGCTGAGACATCGGCCATCAGAGGCGGCATGATGGTTGGACCCACAAGTGCGTTAATGGATATGCCTAACCCTTCCACGCTGGAAAGAATGGGCTCCAAGCTCTGCCCAAAGCCCTGTGCAAGGCTGGAGCTGGACTCCTCCATGCTCCTTGACATTTCATTCAGGCTTTCTGGCAGGCCTGTTAATACACCAAGCATTTCATTGTGCATACCCATCAACGTTCTTCTGTAGGCCACCCCCATCAACGTCTTGTACAGTAGAACCCGTGTACGACCTCACCATCCGGGGAGCTGGCAACAGCCCACTCGTGCCCGGTGTCTCACCACGTGCAGATCCCACTTCTAACCTACCTCTAAATTGCGTGGAGTGTCAGTATCTGATCTGGTGGCTGGGAGTGTGAAATCCAGTGACGGTATTTCTTCTTCTTCTTCTTCTTCAGTCTCCTCTCCCTTTTCTTGGTCAACCACTGGCTGGGCATGCTAGATTTCTTGGATATCTGAAATGAGAAACACTATCCTGATTTGGAAATATGTCGCTGTTCCTTCATCATCGCTGGGTCAAAATCCTGGAACTCCCCCGCAACACACTATGGGAGCACCTTCATCACACAGACTTTAGCGGTTCATGAAGGCGGCTCACGACCACCTTCTCAAGGGCAATTAAGGATAGAAACATAGAAGATAGGAGCAGGAGTAGGCCATTCGGCCCCTCGAGCCTGCTCCGCCATTTAATGAGATCATGGATGATCATCCAAATTCAGTACCCTGTCCCTGCTTTCTCCCCATATCTCTTGATCCCTTTAGCCTTAAGAAATATATCTAACTCCTTCTTGAATATATTTAATGAATTGGCCTCAACTGCCTTCTGTGGTAGAGAATTCCACAGGTTCATCACTCTCTGGGTGAAGAAATTCCTCCTCATCTCAGTCCTAAATGGCTTATCCCTTATCCTTAAACTGTGACCCCTGGTTCTGGACTCCCCCGCCATCGGGAACATCGTTCCTGCATCTAGTCTGTCTAGTCCTGTTAGAATTTTATAAGTTTCAATGAGATTCCCTCTCATTCTTCTAAACTCTAGCGAATACAAGCCCAATCGTCCCAATCTCTCTTCATACGTCATTCCTGCCTTTCCAGATATCAGTTTGGTGAATCTTCGCTGCACTCCCTCCATGGCAAGAACATCCTTCCTCAGATAAGGCGACCAAAACTGCACACAATACTCAAGGTGTGGTCTCACCAAGGCCCTGTACAACTGCAGCAAGACATCCTTGCTCCTGTACTCGAATCCTCTCGCTATGAAGGCCAACATACCATTTGCCTTCTTAACCGCCTGCTGCACCTGCATGCTTACCTTAAACGACTGGTGCACAAGGACTCCCAGGTCTCGTTGCACTTCCCTTTTTCCCAATCTATTGACGTTCAGATAATAATCTGCCTTCCTGTTTTTGCCACCAAAGTGGATAACCTCGCATTTATCCACATTATACTGCATCTGCCATGCATCTGCCCAATCACCCAACTTGTCCAAATCATACTGGAGTTTCTCTGCATCCTCCTCACAACACACACGCCCACCCAGCTTTGTGTCATCTGCAAACTTGGAGATATTACATCTAGTTCCTCGTCTAGATCATTTGTATATATTGTGAATAACTGGGGTCCTAGCACCGATCCCTGCGGTACCCCACTAGTCACTGCCTGCCACTCGGAAAAAGACCCATTTATTCCAGCTCTTTGCTTCCTGTCTGCCAACCAGTTCTCTATCCAAGACAGTACCTTACCCCCAATCCCATGTGCTTTAACTTTGCACGCTAATCTCTTATGCGGGACCTTATCGAAAGCCTTCTGAAAGTCCAAATATGCCATGCCAGTGATGCCTACTTCCCGTGAACGAAAAAAAAAAGAAAGGCACAAGGGTAAGGTTGGGGTGAGCGGAGGGGGGGTAAAGCAAGAGCTGCATGCTTACACCATGTGCAGCTTGTAAATCAGAAGAGATTTTGGGATGAGCGGGAAGTGGGATGTGAGAAGGAGGATAATGTATGAGGATACCGGCATCTTGTATTCTTTCAGCCCCGCCACTGGCCATAGGCTCAGCCATGCCCCTGCCAAGAATGGCCGCACTGTCTCCTCCATGGGGGTGAGGTCATGCAGGCGAACCGGTTACATTATGCTGGTGCTGGTTATGTGCCACCTTTTCCTGCAAGGGAAAGGGAAGTGTGTCAGTGACTATGGTATAATGTGTTTGGTGAAGTGGCTGTCACGGTTGAATAATTGACAGTGTGTTCAAGCTGTGAGAAGTGGGTGTGAGACTTGCAGCAGTGGTAAGTGTGTGCGGGTGAGATGAAGCTAGGAATGTGAAGTGTGCCTTGTATTTGGCAGAGATTGTTGGTAGGTGAGTGATTGGGGTGTGTTGCATTGAGCAGTGTGTGAGGCTAGTGATGCAGTTGGTAGAAGATGGCTTTTGAAGATGCATTCACTGGCCTTAACCATTCGTCTGAGGTCATGAAACTTCTTTCAGCACTGGAGCCACGTCCTGGGGGTGGGGGGGGGGCGGGGGGTGGTGGTGACGCTGCTGACAGTGACCACCTCACTGATCTGGTCCCACATCCTTCTTATAGTGTTTCTGGACGGCCTCCTGGTCCCCCTGGGTAGGGGAGCTCTCTTTAAGTGTTGACCCCCTGCACAAAAGCCTCGAGTGCTGCATCCGAGACTCTGGGTGCCCTTTCCCTGGCCTGTTGAGCCATTTTGGTTTGTGCTGAAGCAGTTTTAAAATTTTTGATCACCAGAAGGAAGCTCACCTTTAAGAGGTACAGACTGCCTTTAAGAGGTGCAGGCTAGCTTCAAATAAAGCTAGCCTTGCGTGAACATTGCGAACTTTGGCCCCCTGCTGAGTGCACAGCCAGTCAGCAGCACGCTTAGTGCTGGCCTGTGAGCTGCTATTATTCTCTTCTTAGGCAGTCCCTCGGAACCGAGGATGACTTGCTTCCACATTAAAAATGAGTTCCCAGGTGACTAATGAGTCCAATGCAGGACCTTCAGTCTCTGTCACAGGTGGGGCAGACGGTGGTTGAGGGGGTGGGTGGGTGGGGTGCTTGGGTTGACGTGCGCTCCTTCCACTGTTTGTGCTCAGCTTCCACTTGCTCCCGGCGAAGAGACTTGATGTGTTCGGCGCCTTCCCGGATGCTTCTCCTCCACTTTGTGCGGTCTTGGGCCAGGGATTCCCAGGAGTCGGTGGGGTGTTGCACTTTCTGAAGGAGGCTTTGAGGGTGTCCTTGAAGCGTTTCATCTGCCCACCTGGGGCTCTCTTGCCGTGTCAGAGCTCCGAGTAGAGCACTTGTTTTGGGAGTCACGTATCGGGCATGCGGATGATGTGACCCGTCCATCGGAGCTGATCGAGCGTGGTCAAAGCTTCGATGCTGGGGATGTTGGCCTGAGCGAGAACACTGACGTTGGTGCGCCTATCCTGCCAATGGATTTGCAGAATCTTGCGGAGGCAGCGTTGGTGGTACCTCTCCAGTGCTTTGAGATGCCTGCTGTACATGGTCCATGTCTCTGAGGCATACAGGAGGGCGGGTATCACTACTGCTCTGTAGACCATGAGTTTGGTGCCGGGTTTGAGGTCCTGGTCTTCAAACACTCTCTTCCTCAGGCGACCGAAGGCTGCACTGGCACACTGAAGGCGGTGTTGGACTTCGTCATCGACGTCTGCCTTTGTTGACAGTAGGCTCCCGATGTATGGAAAGTGGTCCATGTTGTCCAAGGCCTTGTCGTGGATTTTGCTAATTGGGTGGCAGTATTGTGTGGCGAGGGCAGGTTGGTAGAGGATCTTTGTCTTGCGGATGTTTAGTGTAAGGCCCATGCTCTCGTACGCTTCGGTGAAGGTGTTGACGATGGTTTGGAGTTCGACCTCCGAGTGTGTGCAGATGCAAGTGTCGTCTGCATACTGTAATTCGACGACAGAGGATGGAATGACCTTGGATCTGGACTGGAGGCGACGGAGGTTGAACAGTTTCCCGTTTGTTCTGTAAATTAGCTCCACTCCAGCGGGGAGCTTACTGAGGGTGAGATGGAGCATTGCAGCAAGGAAGATCGAGAAGAGCGTTTGTGCGATGACACAGCCTTGCTTGACCCCCGGTCCATACGTGAATTGGGTCTGTGATGGAACCGTTGGTCAGGATCACGGCTTGCATGTTGTCGTGAAGCAGGCGAAGGATGGTGACAAACTTTTGAGGGCAGCCGAATTTGAGGAGGACACTCCATAATCCCTCACGGTTGACAGTTTCAAAGGCCTTTGTGAGGTCAAAGAAGGCCATGTACAGCGGTTGGTGCTGTTCCCCGCATTTCTCTTGTAATTGATGTGCGGTGAAGATCATGTCCATTGTGCCCCTCAGTGGGTGGAATCCGCATTGCAACTCTGAGAGGCGCTCTTCAGCCACTGGGAGAAGGCGATTGAGGAGGATTCTTGCGATGACATTGCGAACTTTGGCCCCCTGCTGAGTGCACAGCCAGTCAGCAGCGTGCTTAGCGCTGGCCTGTGTGCTGCTATCATTATAATTTAGCAGGCAGCATGAATTTTACTTGCTGCCTGAACTCCTTTCAATGGTTGCGGGCCGATCGTGCATCACGATCCCCATGCTCGTTTTCGGGCCTAATCCAATCTCACCCCCATTACTCTTATTCTGTTTGTCCCTATTCTCAAAAGGTTTCATTTGACAGCACCTATCAGAAGAATTGATTTTAAGTGCAATTTTCTTTTAGCCATACTTCAACAATTTTTGCATCACGAGAAGTTCTCGTACTTTGTTTCCTTTTTTGATATTTTCAGAGTAGTCTTGCTGCTCCATATACCAAGAAATCATAAATGAAAATAATACTGTATAGTGGTAATGTACATAAGAACATAAGAAATAGGAGCAGGAGTAGGCCAATTGGCCCCTCGAGCCTGCTCCGCCATTCAATAAGATCATGGCTGATCTGATCCTAACCGCCAATCTACTATCACAGAACCATCTCCTGAACCTAACAGAATTGGACACACGAAATAGGAGCAGGATCAGGCTACACGGCCCCTGGGCCCGCTACGCTACCCACAGGGCCATGACCGATCCGAACCTAGACTCATGTCCAAATTCCTGCCTGCTCCCCGTAACCCTTAATTCCCTTTACTTCTAGGAAACTGTCTATTTCTGTTTTAAATTTATGTAATGATGTAGCTTCTACAGCTTTTTGGGGCAGCATATTCCATGGACCTACCACCCTCTGAGTGAAGTAGTTCCTTCTCATCTCAGTTTTGAAAGAGCAGCCCCTTATTCTGAGACTATGCCCCCTAGTTCTAGTTTCACCCATCATCGGGAACATCCTCCCCGCATCCACCCGATCCAACCCCTTCACAATCTTATATGTTTCAATAAGATCGCCTCTCATTCTTCTGAACTCCAATGAGTAGAGTCCCAATCTACCCAACCTCTCCTCATATGTTCATCCCCTCATCCCCGGGATTAACCGAGTGAACCTTCTTTGTACTGATTCGAGAGCAAGTATGTCTTTTCTTAAGTATGGACACCAAAACTGTATGCAGTATTCCAGGTGCGGTCTCACCAATACCTTGTACAACTGAAGCAATACCTCCCTATTTTTATATTCTATCCCCTTAGCAATGAAAGCCAACATTCCATTGGCCTTCTTAATCACTTGCTGCACCTGCATACTAACCTTTTGAGTTTCGTGCACCAGGACCCCCAGATCCCTTCGTACTTCAGTACTTTCCAGTTTCTTGCCATTTAGATAATAACTTGCTCTACTATTTTTCCTGCCAAAGTGCATAATCTCACACTTTCCAGTATTGTATTCCATCTGCCAAATCTCTGCCCACTTACTTAGCCTGTCTATGTCCCCTTGCAGATGTAACTGCAGTTTTGCAGAAAGCATTTTACTGCTGGCCCAGTTTGGTACAAAATTATAGCATCTGACTCTGAAACAGTTTGGTTTGAATTCCAAAGTTTCCTGTTACTTCAACTTTTGTGCCTTGATGGTGTAAGATTCCATAGGTCTAGGCTGGGGCACTTCATGGAACATTGGGCTTCCAATTGATATGTTCCTTCTCAGA
This sequence comes from Squalus acanthias, assembly GCA_030390025.1. Lineage (NCBI taxonomy): Eukaryota > Metazoa > Chordata > Chondrichthyes > Squaliformes > Squalidae > Squalus > Squalus acanthias. The sequence continues at coordinate 199,942,217 of CM059425.1, read as the reverse complement.
AGTGAGAAAAAGCTGACAAGAGATTTTTTTTTCCTCCCTTGCTTGATTTCCTGACTAATTATACAATTCCTATGCCTTATCATCCTTCCAACTGGAGGAGGGGGCCACTGAACTCAAATTACACTTGAGAGTGGACTAAAAGGAAACTAATCATTATGGCATGTTTTGTTTCAGCTCAGTACTTCTGATAGTGTAGAGGATTGTTTTATTTTGAACTCTATTCTACTCTGTTACTGAGAAATGATGATATTTTAAAGGAATTCTTGTCAACAGTGATTGTTGATTATATATCTTTGCTGATAAGCTTCATTAAGGCACACAAGAGAAAGAATTCAAAAGACTCTTGAGCTTCCAAGGAATATTTTAAAGTGTGAAACGTGTCTGAAACTTCATTTGTATCATTTTATAGAAAAAGGCATGAATGCAGCTCCCAGCAGAAGAAACAATTCTGGACTGCGTGGTATTTCTTTCTGATAATAGAATTACTCAAGTGGACACCAGCAAACCCTGATTATAATTGTTAGTGAAGATGTAGCTCAGTCACAGATAGGATTTCAGTTCTGTTGCCCTTTCAGGATAGATTAAATTATAGCGAGATTGATATGACCACTGTGATTGGCTAGTATAGTGCTGTAAGTCCCTTGATAGCCTCACTGAAAGTTGCATTAGAAAAGGTAATGCTGTATTTTAAAGTCTTTAGCCACACTAGTGATTGTTTTGGCACTTGCTTATACCTGATATGTGCATGCAGGGATGTTATTGCCCTTGTAAGATGCCACATATGATAATATAATTTCTACACACGTCACAAGCTCATTCTCTTTAGGATATTACACTAAGGGGTAGAAATTAGGTCGCGCCCCATTTGGGGCGCAAATATCGTCCGGACGCAAATATTAGCGCCTGGCGCTAATTATCGGCACTGACAGGAAACTTCACTTTTACCGCCCCGGGAGGTGAGTGGAGCGCTAAAGCAGGCGCTGCACACCTCTCTTAAGGCGCAAAGGCCGAGCAGTGAGGCGCTAACTCGGAGCGCTGGCGAAGCTCATGTAATGTCAGTCAGCAATGGAACACACACACAATGGCACGGGCCAGTTCTTAAAGGGGATGGTTAATCTTGCTTTCCATCCACATCCTGTTCATTGCTGCCTTGAATCTCGGCCTGGAGAGACTTGCACATCAAATGTGCTGGAAAGAACAATGGAGAGCACCAGGCAAAGAGCTCAGAGTGCAGCTCCCACGGTCTCTGCTAAATCGATACAAGGAATGGCAAATCAAAATGAACCTGCAAAGTGCTGCTCAGTACCCAAAACTCCTTCACACAACGTTGAATCTCTCCAGAAGTCTCTCCCTCTCTCTCTCAGAATGCGTAGTTCAAAAATGCCACCAACAATAAAAGACAGGAAGAGGCCCCCTTTAAATAGCGCCCCCCCCAGCCCCACAGCGATTGATAGCGTTCCAGTCTTCTGGTCGTTGGAAGCGCCAGGCGGTAAGGCAGGGGGCGCCACTCAATTTCCGCTACGGGGCGCCCCAAGGGCGTTGCACCATGGAATGACGTCACAATCTGCGCGCGCAGGTGGTCGCAGCGGTAAGTTTTAGCGCCGCCGCACAATCTCAAGTTAAGTTCTCGAGCGGCGCAAACATCGCTGCGCCCGGGCGTTAGCGGCTTTGCGCCCCATTAGCGCCCTCTTAAGGCGCTAACGGGTGGCGCAACCAAGTGAATTTTTACCCCTAACTGTCTTGTAATCACAGCAATTTCTTCATGCTATGATAGGAGGGGTTGTAGATTCTCCTGGTTGGATAGGGCTGTGTTGGGACAAATTGCCTTTCTTATCTATTTTGACAGTGTTTTAGCGGGAAAACAACTTCTGGGGCGCTACCACTAATTTCCGTCGCGGGGGCACTAATTTTTCTGGAGCTAAAAATAGGACAGGAACGAACAACTTTGCTCATTCAGGCTTTCAAACCCTTCTCGAGCGGATCGCGGGCAGGAGGCGAAGACCAAATGGGTGTGGGGACCAGCAAATCACTCCGAAATTAAACATGCTGCGTGGAGGGAGGAGGCACTGAGGCCAACTTCCCTCCACCCCAGGACTGGTACTGAGGCCAAATGGGGCGCTACTCAATTTTTCGCCCCAGCAGCCTTACCTTTAATTAGCGCTCCAGAAGTGCCCGGCCTCCCGAACAACACCTCATGCAGCTGTCGGTGTTATTAACTGGCGATGCTGCAGGGGGTGGAACTGAATTTCGGGTCCGGGGCGCTGCGCAGCTGGATGACGTCATGATTTCCGGGCACAGGAGAGCGTGGCGCTAGTGGTTGCTGCTGCCGCAAACCACCAGGTGAATTTCACGGGCGCCGGTACTATCGCTGCGCCCGGGCGGTAAGTCATTAGCGTCCCATTATCGCCCCCCCGGAGGCGCTAACGGGAGATGCAAAGGAGGCGAATTTCTAGCCCTATGGCTTTTTAAATCTGATATTCGGGTGGAGAAATACAACTCACGGTCACCTTTTTGCACTCATAAAATAGGCATTAGGCCTCCGTATTTCGTGTGGTGGTCTCACGAGCTCGATGTGCACCGAGAGTGTGCCTGACGCCATATTGAGTCGGGCACGGTTTAGTCACCCAGCAGTGCCTGTCTGAAACTGAAGGAGGTCTAATTAATATTTGTAACTGAAGGTTCGGCGCTTGTTTAAGGACTCTTCTGCCATATTCAACTTCTTGAGCGCTGGATTTGCCTATTCTAAAAGCCACCCACAAATTCCTGGGTGGGAAGAGTTGGGAGGGAGGCTGCACCAATGTTATTTAAAGGGATCTTCAGCTATATGTAGGTAAGTAGCTGGTTAGTTGTTTTAGACTGCTAATGGGCTTTTAGGCCTATTTCTGGCAGTGTTGGTTGCTATAGTTGACTAGAACAATTGTTGCAAGTTATTGTTTGGAGCTGCAGGACAATCTCTGCCAAGAGACTTCTGCATAAAGTTAATCTGCCAACATGGATGTGCTGCTTGCTCTGCCATTGGGGCTGGAGGATGAGGAGGAAGAAGAGTAGCAAGTAAGAGAGCTGCAGCTGCTGGGAGAAGAGGGCGTAGGAGGGGAGGATGCAGGAGGCCTAACACTATACGAGTGTACAGGAACGGAACACCTTGCCTCCAGTTAACTGAGGAGCAGTGTGTCTGGCAGGTCTGCTTCACCAGGGAGACTGTGAGAGAGTTATGCCACTTGTTGCAACACCAACTGCAGCCTAGCACCAGGTCACACCCTTCATTGCCTGTAGCTCTGAAGGTTAGTGTGACCTTGAATTTCTATGCCTCAGGGTCATTCCAGGCTGCAACGGGTGGCATTACCAACATTAGTCAGTTTGCAATGCATTCCTGCATCAAGAATGTCATGGATGTGCTCTTTGCTAAGGCTAACAAATTCATCACTTTCCCTATGGAGACAGCAAAGCAGGAAGACAGAGGAAGGCTTTGCCAGGATCGCAGACTTCCTCCAGTGGCAGGGAATCATTGATTGCACCCACATCATTGTGAGCTCCACATCAAGACCCCGGACTATACATAAATGGGAAGGGCTTCCACTCGCTGAATGTGCAGCTGGTGTGTGACGACAGGCATCATTGCAACATGCAGATTTGTGCCCAGTGTCCTGGCAGTTGTCATGATGTCTTTGCATTGCGCCAGTCCTCAATCCCCCCACGCATCCACCCAGAGTATCAGGCTGGCTGCTTGGGAACAAGGGGTACCCCCATAACACTCAGCTCATGACACGTGTCAGGAACTGGAGCAACAACACAGAGGAGTGAGACAGTCGGAGCCACACCTCTACCAGAGCTCTGATTTAACAAACGGTCAGCCTTTTGAAACAGAGGTTCTACTTCCTAGATAGGTCTGGAGGCGTCCTGCAATATAGCCCTGCGAGAGTCTCCTAATTAGTTGTCATTTGCTTCATGCTCCATAACTTTGCCCTGAAAAGTGGGGCAGCCCTTAGAGTCACCTGAGGAGGAAGAAGTGGAGGAGCAGGAAGAGGAGCAAGACACTGAAGATGCTGAAGAAAAGCAAGGGTTACCAGCCCTACCACTTGCCAGAGCTGCACACCAGCAGATCACTGATTGATTCATCCCTCCTCCCTTGCACTAACAGTCCTTCCTACATTACACCCTGTAGTTAAATGTCCTCAACTTCACCACCAGCTTAAGTATTTCTATCATATCATTAAGCATGGTCAAACAAATACCAATCTAAAGAAACTCTGTTCAACAAGAAACGGGTTCATAATGGTTCATTTCCAATTGCAATAACAAAATTGGATAACTAAAGGTCGCCCTTGAGGAATCCCTAGTGCCTGTCTTAAGTGTTCTTTTGCCTACTCTGGTGCTTCAACAAGGTGCTATCCCTGTGGCTATAATATGGGAGGAGGATGGCCGCTTGTCATTCATTGAGGGCACTTGAGATGACTGCGGTGAGCGACCTCGAGGAGAGGGCCCACCTGCAGACTGCAGTAGCTCAGTGACAGCTGGGTCAGTCTGGCACCTACATGGGCACTGGTTGAGTGGCTGGCGGGGGAACACGCATGCTGTCATCCTGACAGAGGACAGTATGCGCCTCTCCCATGGTGCCACTGTCACTCGCATGGGACTGCGTTTCAGCACTCCCACTGCTCTGTGTCAGAACAGAGCGCAGAAATGATGTGACGGTCTGGAGACCCCTATCCATCCATTTTTTCATGCTTCACAAACTGGAGGAGATGTTGGAACCCAGAACCATAATATCAGCAGTCTGAGCTTCCATCAACGCTGTCAGAGCTGTCACCACAGGCTCCATAACTGAAGGCCCCACTGCAGTGTACATGTAGGTGACCACACACTCTCTGGTTGGCTGCATTGATTTGATGCAAGGCTTGATGACCCCACACAAGTTGGATGTAGACTCCTCCATACTGTCTGACAGGCAGCCCAATGGATCGAACAATAGATGATGCCACATTCAGCTTGTGTATGTTCTGGGAACCAGTAAAACAAAGTCAGACAATCATTTATGGGGAGGGGGAGGAAAATCAGAACCATTCAAATGCAGATATTCAATCATCAGTCTTCTTTTATAGGCTGGGCCATGGAGGTATTCATTCATGCTCTCTGCGGCAAAGCTAGGCCGTGAGCTCACCCTCCAGTGTAGATTGTCACTAGAGTGCGGCTGGCTAGCGGAGCGCACTGGCCAGCTACCTGATCCCCCCGGCTGGAGGCTTGGCCCACTTTAGGCACCAATAAGTTGAACACCTTTATTTTAAATCTGCTACACCCTGTTTCTACCGGGTGGAGGGAGTTAAAATCGCCCGTCAACGTTCACCGCTGGGCAGAAAACTAACAGGTGCATATCGGCCACCCGTAATATGACCCGCCTGATTTTTCTTCCTGCGTTTATTGCCCAGTGGTGGAAGCTAAAATCTATCCCTGTGCAACATTCCAATATAATGGCCTGGAAATTTGCGGTCAGCGGCGAAGCAAAGGCGTGCTCCGCTGGCCCCAAAGTAAGCTTCACACAAAGATCTCGCAATCCCTGTGTCGAGAAGTTCGGGTTTTCCGACATGTAATTCAAATGAACGGAGTATAGTGGGAATCCCCTTGTGCGAACTGCTGTGACGTCAACAAGCTGTCTAAGCAGCCAATCAAAATGCAGAATTCTCACAGACAGCGAACAAGGAAGTGAGTAAGCTCTTAAAATTCTAACTTTTTAAAAATGTTAGCGAGAGCAAAACAAAGATTGGGGCTCTCACAGTTTCCCTGATTTGAGAGATTACACTGATTGCCGGCTCTGTAGGTGGTGGGGGGTGGGGGTCCGCGGGTATTGGCATAGCACAGCCTGTGGAAGATCAGTGAATGACAGACAGCAACTTCAGGATTTCTGCCTGTGCATACACCAAATCCTCAAGTTGTGGTCAGTTTCAAAGGCGGAATGACGGTGAATGCCGTCAGTTCGCCTTCATCCGGACTGCAAATTCCAGCCCATTATTATATAATGAGAACTATGTTGGAATAGTATAACCGATATGAACTAATAGGGACTGATCCTCATAAAAAGACACCAATTGATTTTGTGTATTTAAATCAGTATTGATAAATTTTCCTTGATGAGCATGATATGATGAAGGGGATTATTTTATTTTCACCGGGTTTTCCTAATTAACAGGCTTTTACTGTGCCGTAATATTATGTATATAATTGAGTACAAGCATGAATAAAAAAACTGATAAAACATTACGAATTAATTATATGATTAAAGGAATCAGCACAAACATTGTTTATTTGGTTAACATTTTAGCTTTAACAATATACCCCTTGTGGGATGAATATTTGCATCAAATTGGTTGGAGGGGGGATGAACCCTAATCTATTGATTTATATATATAACAGTCATGGCTTCATTTGAAGAACATGGTATACGAGTGCTTGGAGGTGAACTTATAGATTTCTGAATTATTAACACATATTTAACCATTAAAGAAAAAGGTATTGATAGAATATCAATAGTATTAATTATTTAGTTGCATATAAAGGAAGAGAAAAGTTAGCCATCTCCTGCTACCTCTGCATGGACAAGCTTGGAAACGACACTAAGAAATGAGTTAATAAGCTTGCTAATAGCTTCCAGGGGATCTATCTGACCTTTAGGGGAATGCGAGAATTTGCAGATGTCTCAGGTGTCTCAATGGGGCTTAGCATGTGCTTCAGCATTTGATTTAGAAATGTGACTTGTTTAGAAAAAGCATAATATGAGCATCATCCTCAAGTAGTATGCATGAAAGAAAGAAAGACTTGCATTTATATAGCGCCTTTCACGACAACCGGATGTCTCAAAGCGCTTTACAGCCAATTAAGTACTTTTGGAGTGTAGTCACTGTTGCAATGTATTACGGGCCAGATGTACTAACCCTTTTGCACTGATGTAAAGCAATTTCAAATATGCATCAATGTAAAAATGGTAGTACTTTGGAATCAGATTGCAATCTGAGTATGGACCACGTTAAAGTTAAGAGATAGGAGAGCACCTCCAGCACTCACACTCTCTGGGGATCATACCAGTTGCAGCATAAATGGACACCAGCGTGAATACAGATTCATTAAACCTATTGGAAATTTCATAACTATAATTTTCAGTGTTTAATGTTAATTGGTAGCTGACCTCTCGATAGCTCTCTCTTGTCATTAACATTTAAAGGCACTTGGAAGCTAGAGAGCAGAGCTCCATTGCACCAAGCCAGAGTGATGCAGGAGCTGGCAGGATAACTTGGGTCTGCTGGTGTTGTCTCATGTGGTCGGAAACATTAAAAAGGCCATTTTGCTTATGGGTACCAGCCTATGATAGAGCGAGGAAAAAAAGTGCATGTCACACTGATTTGTAGGAGTGTAAGTACAAGGGGGGTGAAATTGGTCTTGGGCAGTCGTGCAAAATGAAGAATAGTGAATCTGCACCCCTTGTACACTTTGCCCGATTGTATTTTCCATTGAAATTATTTTCCAGTTACAACAATTTTCATGAAGAAAGTTAACTCCCTACCTACACAAGCTAATGTTTAGGCTTAGACAAAATAGGCGTTAGAGTACGTAACAGCAGAATAATGTTTTTGAATGGATTTTCACCTTATTTAATGCAATGATTGAATATCTGCATTTGAATGGTTGTGATTTTCCTCCCCCTCCTCCCCACAAATGATTTCCTAACTTCATTTTTCTGGTTCCCAGAACATACACAAGCTGAATGTGGCCACACATCACTGTCAAGCGAGTAATCAAACAGGGGAAAAAATCCATACATTATCATACTTGCTCTCAAATGGAACTTTACCTTATCTAACTTGTACTTAAGTGGACTAGCCTGTACTGATCGATCTGCCAAGCTCATGTATATTTAAAGTCTGCTTACAAGACATTCCTGTTGACAAACCCAGTCCTTGCTTTCTATAAATTGATGGCAGTGTCCAGATCAAGTTTGTCAAAACATTTTTTTTAACCATTATCTTGGTTGTATTTCTATATTTGTGGAACTAATGCTGGTAATAAAAATCAGGGGGAAGATTTCCTCTATTTGATCAATGAAATCATTTTTTACATCATTATATTAAAATTATTTTAAATCAAATTTGTGGTCAAAAAGCTATTTCATTGCACAATTTCTCCTAGCAACCACTGCAGATTTTTTTTTAACTATTTGATTATTTAAAATAATTTTTTCCACCTCTTTTCATGGTTTAGTTATTGTTTTTAACTCTTCGAGGAGTATGAATGCTTCTTATAGCTCATTTCAAAAACATAATAAAGCTTAATATTTTTAGTTTCTGTAAGAAACACAGCAGGCCTGCAATAGAAATTACTGTTAGCGATATTAACAGAACTGTTAATGTTATTGTGTGACATTCCTCTATCTGTTATATTATCGCAGGCACTAACCTGTTCATTATAAAATGAGTTAACGCCTCCACTAAACATTCAAATGCCCTAAGCATTCTTCCACTGATATCACAAACAGTAATTGCTAGGCTTATGTGTTAGTGACTTTGTAAACATAGTGGTCTAGTAATTGGTTGGCAATGGCCTTCTGGCACGAACTGGGTGAAGGGAACGATCTCTGTGCCGGAACCAATAGGCCCAAGGCGCATACGTTTACATGAGACTGGCGAGCTACAGATGCCTGCTAGGCATCCCCAGGCAGAGGGTTTCAATTTTGGGCTACTGCATCACAGACAGCCGCCCTCAGGTAGGTCTTGGGAGAAGGGGGGAAGCGATCGGGAGGAGGCCGGGCGGTGGGGGGGCGGGGGGGGGGTGGGGTAGGCGGCGATGGTTTACGGCACTGCAGTGGACACGGGAGGAGCAAGAGTGCTCCTTAGGGTTCCACATTCAGGTAAACATTTTTTAAAAAGTACCTTTTTAGTGGTGGCCTGCAATGGCCCCTTTAAGGACCGCTGGTTGGGCCACATGTAGAACACATTTTCCTGAATGCAGCTGGCCCAGCATTGGCTGCTTTCAGGGCAGCCCAATTTTGCAAAGGGGGGGTTCTCAAATGGACATTAGGCCTGCTTTTTGCATTTGCAAAGGCAAAGTCGTGAAGGCTTCCTCACTCTGTCCCCAGATAAAATGTTTTTCAGGTGTTTTCTATCTATATATGCTTTGGCGATTCTGTATCTAATTTACTTCACCTGAGGAAGGAGCAATCGATAGCTCCGAAAGCTTGTGATTTCAAATAAAACTGTTGGACTATAACCTGGTGTTGTGCGACCTCTCAATTTTGCCCAGATAAAATGCCATTGGGGTCCTATTGATGTAATAGGACCCCAATTCACATAAATTCATGAGGCTCCCGCCTGCCGATTAATATCAGAGGCCGCAGGAAAGGGTCGAGTTCCAAGCGGGTAAGTAACTTGCTCATTTTTAATTGCCTACCCAACCGGTTCCCGCTGGGTGGGTAGGGTTAAAATCGACCCCCATATATGCATTCTTCTAGACAGTATTACAATCATGTTAGAAATAATGATCAGAGGAAATTCTTGCCCCAGTTACTTCCGACAAAATGATATTACAAAGCAGATTCAGGTGATTTGTTTGGTCTACAAACATATTCATTTAAATTCAGTTATCTCCAGTTGAAATCTACAGGTGTTATAAAGGGAAATGTCTCATGATGTGACCATAACTCATTTGTGACTTTTTCCTCTCCTGATGTGTTTAATGTCACTTATGGAGATATTCTTCATGGTTGGTTGGCAATGTCCTCTATTTATTGGAAAATGATCATACCAACCTCACCTAGTCATTTGCATCACTTTTATTTCTATAAATAGTTTGCATTAGAAGCAGCAAGGACCTAAAGATACAGTAAGTTGTCAATAGGATTACTTTTCTTGCCATCCAGAAATTTGTAGCATTGTATTTTTAATACTCAGATTTACATGATTCTCCCTTCACATTTTTGTATATGACTCCATCTCGACAGAGCATTGATTTCAAAATCTTCCTCTTTATCTACAAATTCCCACATGGTCTTGCTCACTGTGCCTCTAAATAACAGGAAGCTAGATAAATGCATGAGGGAAAAAAGAATAGAAGGTTATGCTGATAGGGTTAGATGAAGAGGGGTGGGAGGAGGCTCGTGTGGAGCATAAACACCGGCATGGGCCAGTTGGGCCTAATGGCCTGTTTCTGTGCTCTACTGTTTCTGTCATTCTATGTAATTTTATGTAAAACCTCCTCCAGCTCTACATTCCAACCAGTATTTTTTGCTTTTCCAAATCTGCTCATCTCCTCCTCCCTTCCCCCGCTCCATCATCGGTACAGAGCCTTCAAGCACCATGCCCCTAAACTTTGGAATTCACTTTCAAAACTCATCTACCTTGCTGTATCTCTCCCTTCCTTCAAAAGCTGCCTCAGAACCCATGTCTTTGACCAGTTATTCTGCCATCTTCCTTAACTCTGTTCTACCTCTTGCCCGTTGTCTGTTTCACTCATTCCATGAAGCGTTACGTTAAAGCCGCTATCTAACTGCAAGTTATTGGCCCAGAAATTCCATTGGCAGACCTCCCGCGGGTGGAGGGCTGCGATCTGGAAAAATCTGCGCCTGGACCGGAGGGCTCCCAGGAGGCACAGAGTTCCATTGCTGGGCCTCTCCAAACTGCCAGAGGTGCAGGCAGTTCACAGCGTCCCTGGGATCACGTGGGCCATGGGGAGCCAATCAGAGAAGGGAATCTCCCTTCATACATTTGACAGGAAGACCTGTCAAATATATGAATAGAGATCACCCCCAAAACATAGTAAAACTTAAATAAATAAAAAAAAACATATTTTTAAAATGACTTTAAATTACAATAAATTAAGTATTTTAAACAAAAATTTTATTTTTTGAAAAAAATAATTAAAGTTTTTAACGGGGCTAAAAATAAACTTACCTTTCTTTAAAGTATTTTTAAATGATAAATCAGTGGAAATTAAAAAAAAAACTTTTTTCAACTCTTATCCTCGTAAAAGCAGGCCTAACGCCTGCTTTTACCAGGCGCAGAAATTGTAAGTGTTTTCTGCGGGCGGAGGGTCTCCAAAAAACAGAACTCTCCACCCGCAGAGGTCCTTCTCCTGGGCAGCCAGAGGATCTGTCAAGAGCTTTCTTGACAGATCAGAAATGCCGGTTTCCAGCGCATGCGCAGTGCATGCCTAAAACCGGCATTTCCGTTGGCCCTACAGGTGAGTACAGCGTACACCCTTAGGGAACGGAATTTCTGCCTCATTATTTCTCATGTGACAATTCACTTTTCTTTGCATATCCTCCTCCACCTGCTTAAATGAAGCCTCTCCTTGACTCCTGCTGCTCCATGTTGAACCCAAAACTAATGTAGTAGCTGAGCAGCAGGATAGATAAGGTTATTTTTTTCCTTTTAGGGTGAAGTGTTTTATCATCAGTTGCAGCAACTCGCCAAAGGCTCCTTCGACAGCACCTCCCAAACCCGCGACCTCCATCACCTAGAATGACAAGGGCAGCAGGTGCATGGGAACACTTATCACCTCCAATTTCCCTTCCAAGTCACATCTCATCCCGACAAGGACATATATCATTGTTCCTATATCGTCGCTGGCTCAAAATCCTGGAACTCCCTCCTGTGGGGGTACCTTCATCATACGGACTGCAGCGGTTCAAGAAGAAAACCCACCATCACCTGCTCAAAGGCAACCAAGAATGGGCAATAAATTCTGGCCTTGCCAGCAACACCTACATCCCGAGAATGAATAAAAATAAATCATAAGTCAGCCAACAATTATGTTACTAAAAATGTTTCAGATTTAGTGATTTAAATAGGGTCAAAAATGATGATAAAATAACGACACAAACATTTACATGCTACTCCTGGAAGGATTTTTTTACAATTCTTTCAAACTCCATCCCCCCACCCAATAATCTAAGTTGAACAAAAAGTTAGTCTGACTGGGTTTTGACAAATAAAAGTAGATTTGTGCAGTATATAAAAATAATACTCCAAAACTATTTTCATTAAATTTGTGGTCAAAAAGCTATTTTATTGCACAATTTCTGCTAGCAACAATTGCAGATTTTACTTTAATTATTTGATCATTTGAAATATTTTTTGTCCATCCTCTTTGCGTGTTTTAGTTATTGTTCTTAACTCTTTAAGGAGCTTGATTGCTTCTTATGGCTCATTTCAAGAACATAATAAAGCTTTACATTTTTGGTTTATTTAAGAAACATATCCCACCTGCTGAGCGCTGGATTTCCTGTGCATTTGTAGTTTCCATCATCTGCCAGCTTGTTTCTAAGCATCCATCTCTCTTTTCTATCCAAAGCGATGTCCTTGGGGGAAGGTGGGTCACAAACCTTTCTATTTGAAAATTATGCCTCCACAGATGTAAAGACAGTTGTTCCGTGCTTTTAGTATACAGGAAACCTGGAAGTACTTGCCGTAGATGTCACTCCATCACTCCATTTATCTCAAAGGGGAAAATGGGTAAGAAACGTTTTCCCCTGTCTCATCACCAGCAGCCTGGTGCTTTCATCACCAGCAGCCTGGGTGGGAAACCTTATGATATTTGGAGGGCTGCGAATAGAAGTACCTCCTTTATCTTGAATTTTTTCCCATCGATCTAGATTCCAATGTAGAAGAGGAGGTGGCTGGAACTTTCTTTCCGCTGCCTTATCTTTGTTTATGTGCCACCAAGAGGTTTCCCTATTCATATTTTTGACTGATATAGTCGACAATAAATTGTGCTGCTTATGTCTCTGGAGATGCCAAGTCTTTCTTTTCTTTTATGTCAGGTTTTGTCTAGGTCCTGCCCAAACATCTACCTCTCACCGTCCTCCGATAGAAAAAGACCTCACTCAATTTCATGTGTGAAAATGTAAATAAAAAATGCAAAATAAACGGTGAGGAAGAATCAATTTCTCCATCGCCCCAACCCATTTGCTAAGATAACTACTTTTCTCCTGTCAACTGGATTTAAAGACATATCTGTTTTAGTTCATTTTATACAGGTTAAATGACGGCCAGAGGGGATTGACTGTTCACTTGGTATCTCTGTGCTACTCTAATTATTCATTAGCATATTTAATGGTATAGCTGTGTTGATACTGCTCATTCAGATAGCACGCAACAGATAAAGGGTTTTGCACCCTGCAAAGCAAAGAGACACTGAAAGAGTTAAGAAGCTATTTATTTATTTTTCTAAAAAAAAATTATTATGGGATGTGGGCGTTGCTGGCAAGGCCAGCATTTATTGCCCATCCCTAATTACCCTCGAGAAGGTGGTGGTGAGCCACCTTCTTGAACCGCTGTAGTCCCTGTGGTGAAGGTACTCCCACAGTGCTGTTAGAGAGGGAGTTCCAGGATTTTGACCCAGCAACGATGAAGGATCGGCGATATACTTCCAAGTCAGGATGGTGTGTGACTTGGAGGGGAACTTGGAGGTGGTGGAGTTCCCATGCGTCTGTCGGTGGTGGGGAAGCTTTTCTAAACAATAATCTGGGAGAATATTAACAGCCATGCACTATTGGACAAGCATGCACGAATAAAGGAGAGCAAGCATGGATTTGTTAAGGGCAAATCGTGTTTGACTCACTCGATTCAATTTTTTGATGAGGTAACAGAGAGGGTGGATGAGGGCAGTGTAGTTGATGTTGTGTATATGGACTTCCAAAAGGCATTTTATAAAGTACCACATATTAGGCTTGTTAGCAAAATTGAAGCTCATGTGATAAAAGGGGCAGTAGCAGCATGGATACAAAATTGGCCAAGGGGTAGAAAACAGAGTTGTGTTGAATAGCTGTTTTTCGGCCTGGAGGAAGGTATACAGTGGCGTTCCTCAAGGTTCGGTACTAGGACCACTGCTGTTTTTGATATACATTAATGACTTGGACTTGGGGGTACAGGGCACAATTTTTAAATCTGCAGAGGACACCAAACTTGGATGTGTAGTAAACAGGAAGATAGTAATGGACGTCAAGAGGACATAGACAGGCTGGTGGAATGGGTGGGCACGTGGTAGATGAAATTCAATGCAAAAAATTGTGAGATGATACATTTTGGTAGAAAGAATGAGGAGAGACAATACATACTAAATTGTACAATTTTAAAGGGGGTGCAAGAAGAGAGGCACCTGGGGAGTGTTCATGCACAAATCTCTGAAAGTGGCAGGACAGATTAACAAAACAGTTAATAAAGCATATGGGGTCCTGGGCTTTATAAATAGAGGCATATAGTACAAAAGCCAGGAAGTTATGCTAAACCTATATAAAACACTAGTTTGGCCCCAGCTGGGGTATTGTGTCCAATTCTGGGCACCACACTTTAGGAAGGACGTGAAGGCTTTGGAGAGGGTACAGAAGAGATTTACTAGAATGGTTCCAGGGATGTGGGATTACAGTTACGTGGATAGACTGGAGAAGCTGGGGTTGTTCTCCTTAGAACAGAGAAGGCTAAGAGGAGATTTGATAGAGGTGTTTAAAATCATGAAGGATTTAGATAGAGTAAATAAAGAGAAACTGTTTCCAATGGCTGAAGGGTCGTTAACTAGAGGGCACAGACTTAAGGTGATTGGCAAAAGAATTAGAGGTGACATGAGGAAAAACCTTTTTACACAACGAGTGGTTAGGATTTGGAATGCACTGCTTGATAGGGCGGTAGATACAGATTCAATAGTAACCTTCAAAAGGGAGTTAGATAAATACTTGAAGAAGAAAAAATTGCAGGGATATGGGGAAAGAGCGGGGGAGTGGGACTAACTGGATTGCTCTTCGAAAGAGCCGACGCAGACTCGATGGGCCACATGGCCTCTTTCTGTGCTGTACTCTTCTATGATTCTATAGGACCAAGTGAATGTCTGTTGGTAGTTTAGGTATTTTATGTTGGTGGCAAATGTATAGACCGCAGCCATTGCTTAAACTTAAAGGGGCATCGCACTACTGGAAATACAGACATAGCATTCTAATAGTGATTGTTAAGTCATGCCACGGTAATGTATTTTTGATGTAGTGACTGAATTCATTTCACAGTCAGGTGATTTGGATTGCAAAATGTGATTACATCACAAAAACATTATTTTACCACATTGTAAAGATGTAAAATGACAGATGGATCTTCTGGACTATTTTCCTTTACAAAATGGTAAGAATTATCCTTTATCGTCTTTTTCAGCTGCTGTGTGTGTATATATGTGTATATTTTTCCTAACAGTTTTATTTTTCCTTCTTAATATTTACCAGCCTCTTTATAACAAAGATGGTTGTTTTTTGATTAGAGAAAGCAAGCTTTTACATTTAAGAGTAGCTGCTCCCTTGCACTGTTTGCATGCAGTCTGCGTTGCTTCTGGGGAAAGCAATCGTTTAAGCATCGAGTCTTCTGTCTGCATTTAAATTAGTGTGATCAGGAATTCGGTCTGGATTCATTAATCGTGGTGTAATTCAGGATCAACAACATCACTACTCACCCCAATTTCTGATGCTGTCAGAATTTCATTCAGCCTTGTTTTAATATACACGTGCTCCTTACAGTTGATTTATTTACTGTTTCCTGCAATTTTATATCTCCCCAAACAAGGAAACACTGTAGTATGTAGAATGCTGTACCAAAGGCTTTCATCATAAATCAGTAATGTATCACATAACCTGATATTGCTGCTATATATACATTTCATAGTAAAAGGCAGTCAATTTGTTCTCATACTGAAATCCCCTTCCTTGTTCCTGTGTTGCTACTCTCACCTCTCAGCCTTGCATTCTCATGACGAGTAACTAAATAAAAAATCCAAATTTGCCTCACTCACCAAAAAGAATATGTATCATTAAGAAAAATGAAACAAATGGGTATCATGAAGCCAATGTGATAATGTTGTGGTTCAGAAATATTTATAAACCTGGAAGTAGTATCTAGACCAGTTGCTGGTTGCACTAGCTTGCTGCTCTCCCCTAAAGCATGTAACAATACGATACCCAGCATCATTTGTACAGAAGGTTACTAAAACGGTGTTAATGTATGAACATTCTCCTACATTGCCTTCTTATAATATATACTGTGTACTATTTTGATTTTGTTCAGCTAAACTGTCAATTCCAGACATCGAGAGTTAATTCAGGCTCATTTTGGAGTCATCTCAAATGAATCTGTTTTACAAGGTGTACTTGTAATCACCTGTGGTTGAATCTTAAGAAATGCACATAATAAATTATTCTGTTCCCCATGTTATAAAATGGATATGGAGGTACTGGAGAAGGTGCAAAAGCGAGCCTCCTCCCGGCCTTCTTCACCTAACCCCATCAACATATCCCTCTATTCTTTTCTTCCTCATATGTTTATCTAGCTTCCCCTTAAATGCATCTATGCTAGTTGCCTCAACCACCCCATGTGGTAGTGAGTTCCACATTCTAACCACGGTCTGGGTAAAGATATTTGTCCTGAATTCCCTATTGGATTTATTAGTGACTGTCTTATATTAATGGCCCCTAGTTCTGGTCTGAAGAGATACCCTTCTTCCCAGTATTTTGATATCAGGCTGTGTAACTTTGAAGCACCAGTAACCCTAATTAGTGATGTGATTCAAAGTCCCAAGTGTTTTTTTCCATAATCCAGTGTTATTGATTCAACACATGTATTTGGTCTTATCTATAACACCTTAGCTGTTATTATGATACATTTGATACGCCTTTGGTTTGTGGTATAGTGTTTATACCTCCCATTCCCACTCTCTACAACTTACTTCTTCAGCCAGGCTCCTCAAGAGGCTCCAATAGTGGTGACCAATGCCAGTGAGTGACTGTTCACAAAGCGTTGCTGCTAACAGATAGGCAAAATGTATTTCCTATTCAATCCTTACAAATAGTACAATGATGTAATTATTTTAATTGTATTTTTCTGTGAGCAGAGTAACAATCAGATTGAATGGTTTGAATTTAAGGTGTTATATCAGTATGAAAAAGTGCTCAGGAAGCATATATTTTAATTATTTTAACTCATGACACAATGGGGTAAAAATTGAGTCGCGCCCCATTTGGGGCGCTAACCTCGCCGGGGCGCGACTTTTAGCACCCCGAAAAAATTAGCGGCCCCGCGCCGGAACTTCAGTGGTTGCGCCCCAAGAGGGAAGCGGGGCGCCACTGGAAGCACCCCGCATCCCTCTTGGGGCGCTGCGAGGGAATATCCTGGCACTACGTGTCGCAGCGCCACGCGCTGCGGCACGTCGCGCCGCGGTATTGCAGGCCTTCCTCCCCTTCTTAAAGGGGAGGGACCCTGCGCAGCGCGAACCGGGGCCCAGCTGGGCCCCCAGGGATCGGGAGTGCCGGCAAAAGAGCCCGGCACTCAAGAGAAGTGCCGGGCTCTTGGAGCGCAGCCGGCACTTCACGGTGGGGGGGCTTCACGGGGGCCGGGGACAGCAACGGGGGCAGGTGCTGGCAGGCGGCCAGCAACAAAAATGGCGGCCTGCCACCTCCCCTTTAAATATCGCCGCCCCGGCCGCACGTACGCCTCCCTGAACCCGTCGGACATAGCGTCTGGCGGTAAATCAGGGGGCGCGACTGAAGATCACGGCCGGGGCGCGAGCGGGGTGCTGCGCACGGCGATGACGTCATCGCCGGCGGCGCAGCGCCACAGGGCGCTACCGGCTGCCGCCGCCGCTAACCTCCCGCTGAATTTTTCGGGAGGCGTGGGCGGCGCTGCGCCCGGGCGTTAGCTGCTTTACGCCCCATTAGCGCCCTCTTAAGGCGCTAACGGGAGGCGCAAGCAGCTGAATTTTTCCCCCAATATGTTTCAAAAAAGTAATTACTTTGTTTAAGTACAAGAATGTTTTATTTTGTTTTGCACCGTGAAATTTGATTTTTAAATTCTGAAGCCGGAAGATGGGAAGTCAAAATTGGTGGGGGATCAGGTTGCTGCCAGGGACCCATGGAAACAGTTCCCAGCAAGATGAGTAATGATTTGGGCAGGGAGGGGTGGAGGTAGGCAAGTCCATGATTGGGGAAGGAGGGAAGCCCGGGACAGGAGAGACCCAAGGTACCCTACTGGGGCACTCCTGCTCCTCCTGGCCCACAAGGAACCTTTAAAAATTAAAAGAAACTCACATCTCTGCACCTCCTTTGGCCAGGATCCCTGCTGCTGCTTCCAGTGTTTATTAGCATCACCAAGACTTTGCTGGCCTTAATAGGGAATACAGTTAGAATGGCGTGTGTGCCTCGATTATGTCACTGGGACGTGACACTACCATTTAAATTAGGTCCCGCTCCTCTGGGGCAGGTGGCATTTCCGTGCCTGAATTCAGGCAAGTAAAAATGGTGGGGACAGGAAAGCATCGGAATGCAGTGCGAACCAATCTCCCTCCACCATCTTACCCGCCCTCACCCCCGCCCGAATCATTCTCATTGGGCGAGGGGGTTTAAAAACCGGCCCTACAGTTTTTATATCTTCATCTAACTTCCACCTTATTATTTTTCCATGGAGTTAGTGAACTTGATTTTCCCATCATTATAACTCTGAACATTAATATCATATTTCTACAGAGTCTGAATGTTATTATATGGAAAAGAAATTTCATGCGATATTGAATTAGTTAATTGCTTTCTGTGGCTATAAAGAAGTCCATATATTTTAACAAATGGAGTTCTGGCACAGTGGACATACTAATCAGCACTGCAGTTGTAAATGAAAGTTAGATGTCTAGTAAACTCAATGAATTGCTTCTTTTGACCAGCTTGACATCGGCCCTCATAGAGAGTGCCAATTTAGAACAGAGGCTTCCATCAAAGCACTGGGTCAAAACCATCACTCTTGCCAGAAACGTTGTGCCTCAAGGATTGATTCTGTCTCACTCCCCAGCTACTCACTCAGACGGAAACTGATGGTGTACAGTCGTAGACCGAGAAATTCACCCGCACAGCGCACATTTTCGGGGAGCTAAATGGCCTTCTAAGCCTCCAATATGACGAGCAGGAAGTGCATGCTCTTTACGATTCGGAAGTGTGTCATGTAGTGCTCACACCTGAAAGATGTGCTGGCCTTTGCATATGCAAATAAGGGGCCTCACGCCTATTCCAGGCCCCCACTGCAAGATTGGTTTGCGCTAAGGCAGCCAGCATCAACGCCAGCTGCACTCAGGAAAATCGGGCATATATGCGGCCTAACAGGTGGTCCTTAAAGGGACTGCCTATTAAGCCACAACCAAACAAGGTAAGTTTTAAAATATACTCACCTGAATGTGGAGCTAGGAGGAGCTCCTCCTGACCCCACATTAAAATAACATGGGCCACTGCTGCCCCTCCTGATCGTCGCCTCTATCCACCCCATCGGGCCAGCGACCACCTAACTCCGGCCACTACTACCTCTTGACCCGGTCGCCCACCTACCCGTCATGTTTGCCCCCTTCCTCAATTACAGAGTTAACGTTTCAGGTCAATGTCTGTTCATCAGAACATCGTTTCTCTCTCCACAGATGCTGCCTGACCTGCTGAGTATTTCCAGCATTTTCTGTTTTTACTCCCATTTATAGTGTTCTTGATAAGCTCAGACCCAGCGCCAATCAACTGCAAAAGGACATTTGAAAATTAAGTGCTAAATACAACACCTTTTGGAGTGTAACATCACATTGTATGTTTGTGCTTCCATAAAAATTTAGCAAAATTTTTCAACATTATATTCTCCACAATTTTAAACAATCTTGTAATATAAACAGAAACTAGTATGTAATTTTGGTAACATCCATTGGTGGCTAATTATCCCTGTACTGTCGGTATTAATGTTGCATGGCTTTTAACTCGGGAAAATACAACAAACATTCTGCATGTTGAAATATTTAAGTATTGAGGAAGGGTTTGCAGGTTGACCAACTTTGACCAATATTGCATTAGGGTGAACCAAATTGCTTAATTAAGGATTTAATAGAATTACTTATTTAGGTAGTTAAAAAATGTATAAGATAATCAAAAAGGTAAAACCATAAATGAAAGCACAAATTGCGGCCTGCCTTGCTTGTACCACTGTGTACTCTTCAAAGGTTATAAGAGTCCATCTCCTTCCTGGTGGTTGTGTGCATTCTCCTGTTTAAAATGCAGTTACTGCATTATTGATTTCCAGGATATGTTTTAAAAAGCATTTAGCATCGGCCAATTAGTTACTTCTTAATGCAGAATGTCAAAACAGAGTTATTGATCCATTAATTGATCAATTGATTCATCATTTTCCCATGCCAGAAGTGGGACTGAAGTTAAACTGTGGAAAGAAGAGAAGCAGTGCTTTGTGGAGTCTTGCACTTTGTGACAATTTTTGATAGAAAACTGATAGAACTGAAGACGCTCCTCAACTCAGCACGCCTGAGTGATAAACACTGACTGCAGTTTAAAAACTGACATTTGGTTTCAGAGTGATCATCACATTTCATTTGATTTTCTTTAACCTTTTCAACACTAGACTAATGCAATGCACAAAAACAAAATGAACATTTACAACTCTGTTTTCTTAATAATACCAGCACAAAAATGTTTTACGATGCTATTACTTTTAAGTCCACAATAATATCAGCATTATGCAACTAAAATCACTGACAGGACATTTTCAGCTGGTGTTATAAACTACGGATGTGAAGTTTGGGTGGTTACTGGACATCACCTGAATCAACAGATTAAATCCAGCATTGAAATTCCTCCCTTCTATCTGTTGCTGTTTATGATTTATACTAGACAGTTTTGCTTATCTGACTTAATTTTTTAGTCTTTGGCCGGAAACTGGAGCAGAGGATGTGGTCTTGGAGAGGTTTTATGTCAGCAACTATTTTACTTTTGCTTTTTTAAAGCACATTGAGGTTCTTGTGTGAATGGATAAAAATGCCTCTCCCTTCCTTGGTACTAGTGATGAAAACTGGATTAACAGATGCCCAGGTAATGACATTTTTTTCCCTTTGCTATTGCTTGTAAAGTATCACTTTTTCAGTTCTTTTGGGCTTCAGTAGCAATGCAACAGCTTAGACCATAACTGTGTGAGATGAGTTAAATGTGTTTGTGACAGCACTGTTGCAAGCTTACAGAGAACCAACCAACAGATTGTCCAGAATATTTTACATTTGCTATTATAATGAAAGACTGCATTTCTTTCCTGGTTGTGGCTTGGTATTCTGAGCACTGATTTCTGAACAACAGATGTTAGTCAAGCAGTTCCACCCACAAGTGTGGGTGCAAGAGATACATGGGACAGTAGATTGTTACTGAGAGTGGGTTACACTGTAGTAGGATGTTGAAGCATTCTAACCATGCGAGCAAAGCTCGAGCAGTTTCTGAACCCTGGCATAATTGCCCTCTTGAAACTTGCTCGATTAATTAGAAAACTTACCCAAGAAAGAAAGGTTAATGGAACGAGGTGCTAAGTTTTTGGAACTAATGATTTGCACAGACTGATCACATCTTGAATGTGCCCCTCAACTCAAAATAAAGTGATATGAACTTTTTAATATCATAACAATGTATACAAAAGTAAGCTAGCTAGCAAAAATCAAAGAAATGTATTATAAATCACACTATTATTTTCTGCTCAGTTTATCATCATTTTTCTTTCTTCTAAAGTTCAATCTTACCAGGGTTGAACAGAGCAAGTCTCATGCCTAAGGAACCCTGACAGTTTAGACAGTCTAAATTTAATAAAATGCAATTGTTGTATGCTTGTACAGATGAAAACTTGTCTGTTTCAATTGTAGCTCTGTACTTATTAGCAAGATGGGTACTGACACTGTCAATCTTGTAAAATGATTGGCTGGTATTCATGATGTAATTCTATGTGATTTTACTCACTTAGAGAATCCAATTTTTAGATGCTGTGTGACAATACCCTACATTCAATATCACTTAATTGGATAGATATTCAGGTCAATGATTGTACCCATGAAGTTGAACATTGTAATGAACTTTGGGGGTAGATTTCCACAGGGATTTCCTGTTCATCTGCTGTAACTTTAGCAGAAGAGCGGAGAACCCCAGGAAAATTGCATTTATGCCATTATTCCAGGATCTCTGTGGCTCTTCTGCTGAAGTTACGATGGATGAGCAGGAGAACCGCCAAGGAATTCACTCCCTTTATGTTAGAGGATGTTTACCTCAGTCGGGAATATATTGATAGCTCTTTAGATTTAAAAACAATGTTAATTCCTGCAGGTAGAGAGTTAAATATAGCCCTATTTTGATAATCTGGGTAAAGAATGAAAGCCTTCCTGAATGTAATCGTGTCAGTGATGCTTGTGTGTTTTTATACACCAAGGTCAAAAAAAAAGTGGAGGAGAAGAGAAAGTAGATCAGGATGTAATGATTAGATGATGTCATCTTGGATTTCAAAAGCCTGAAGATTGCCGATGGAATGCAAGGCTGAAGAAAGTCTTGATATTCTGGGACAGAATGAAATTGAGGAGACTAATAAGTCTTGATTGCAACGGTAAGGATGCAGGAGGAGGATGTTTGTACAGATCACTACTAGAAAATGTGTCATTTGGGTTCTGTGCAGCACAACCGATGAACAGCGATTTGTTGAAAATCTTGAGGTTGATAGGCACTCTGTTATTTTAAAGCTCTGCAACTTAAATCTAATTATCCTTCACTAATTTCCTGAATTATATCTCACAATTGTTTAATACATCCAACCAACACTATAAATTCGGCTATGCTCAAACTGTATTGGAATGCCCAAGGTCAGAAACCTGTTCCTGGACTATTTTACTTGGGAAACTTTGAAACTCAGTAGCTCATGCTTTTCATATGTAAAATTGAGGTTACCTGCTTGTGCAGCCTCAGCCTCTGGCTCCCTGCCTGTTTCCAAAGATTCAGCACTGTGAAGCTTCTCTCCTATCTCCCTCCTAGCACTCATCACAGTGATCTCCTCCATGACCCATTCTCTGCTCGCTCAATTCGTTCCTGACAACTGAACAACCGTTTCTTGGCGCAATGCTTGCTGACATTGTCGACTACATACTTTCCTCAGGCATTGTTCCCCCTATCCCTTTAAAACTACTGTCATCACCTCCTCCTAAAAAGCCCACTCTCAACTTCTCCATCCTTTCCAACTATTGCCCAACTCTGCATGCATTTTCCGAGCATCTCTGTTCAAATCTCTTCACCCTGGTTTTCATCATGACCATAGCACCAAGGCTACCCTGGTCAAATTCACTAAAGGATATTCTGCATAACTGAAGTTGCAGTGCAAACAATGTCCATGTTCTCTTCAGCCTCTGAAATGTACTCACTGTTGAAATATAGGGAAATGCAGCACCCATTTAGCATACAGCAAAGTCGCACAAACAGCAATGAAATAAATTACCAGATAATCTGTTTTGTTGGGGGCGATTTTCTCACTGGAGGTGAGATGAAGGCGGGTTTCGGTTTGGGTGGGTTTGAAACTCGCCTCCACTGATAGTTTTCAAAAAATTGTGATTTTCCCCTGATTGGCCACTTGGTTTCAGAGGTGTGGGATGCCCTTGGTCAATTAGTGTTTTGGGACTGAAACTCGCCTCTGCTGACATCACTTTTCCAGCCTGATTTTATGGCTTCTTGCTGCCTTGGCTCATTCCACAGGATTTCTGCCTATGCTGCACCACCTGCAACATATTCTGAGACACCACTATGTCCAATTCCAAGGCAAGGGCCTCCCCGAGGCTCTCGGATGAGGCACTGCAAATGTTGTTTGAGGGGGTGACAGCTAGCAGGGGTGTGCTCTTCCACTCATCTGGGAGGAAGAGGCCTCCCAAAGAAACCAAGGCTGTGTGGGTACAGTTGGCAAGTGATATAACCTCCAGATCTGTGTGCAGATTGGGAGAATGTTTCTGTGTATTGATGAAATGCCATCCCTGTTGGAAAGCATTAAAATGATTTGATGCCAAAATATTGGCGTTATGGCATCTGTTCTTTCGCCTTAGGCAGCTCCACATTGCGGGCTCTGCCACACTTGCGTTGTCAGGTTGGTGGCCTGAGTGAAAGAAGGCCAGAGAGTCATGTCCATTGTCAATGATGTCTTAGGATGGAGCCAAGGACATGTGCCAACTTGGGCAACCTATGTAAATCTGGCCATGATAAGTTCATCCCTTGCATCCTTGGTAGCCATGTGCTCGCGTGCTGCCGGTTGATACACCGGCGCTCTGACCTGCTCCTCCTCCTCCTCCTCCTCCAGATCCTCCTCCTCCTCCTCCTCATCCTCATCTGAGGTCCATGGAGAAAGAAAACAAATGGTTCCCATGCTGCTTGCAGATGCCTCCGTTGGGAAGTGCTCATTGCAAGCGGGGAGAGGGTCTTCCAAGGAGGTCCCACAGTTGATAGATTCAAGCTGCAGCACCTCCGACTTCGGAAGGCCTTCTAAAAGTGCTCAAAGACCTTTTAAAGCAAAGTTCTGGCACCTGCAAGTAATCCTTGATGAAATAAATGATGTATTGTTGGACCTGCAGCTGTGAGGAGACCACCCACGAGTCAACCCGCCAGGTTTAGCTGGCGTGGTTTAGGAGGGTCATTGAACATGCCGAAATGCTCGAAATAAAGCTTAGAGAGGCCCTTAATGAGTATTTAATGATGTTAACTAAAGCTATGGTCAGCTGGAGGCGGGACCGTTTCCCGACCTCCAAAACCGGCACCGGCAAAATCCCGCGGAGGCGGGTTCCAAACCCGCCCTCATTGTTTCTGATTTTCCCGCCTTTCCCGCCTCCAAACCCGCCTCCCCCGACGTCAGAAAATCGCCCCCGTTATGTTTGTTGAAGGCTACATATTGGCCAGGATACATCCACTGCTCTTCTTCAAATGGTGCTCTGAGATCTTTATGTGCACCTGAGAAGGCAGACAGCGCCTCGGTTTAACGTTTCATCCAAAAGGCGGCTGTTCTGATATTGCAGGACTCCCTCAGCCTAGATTCTGTGCCCAAGCCTCTGGAGTAGGACTTCAACCCATGATCTTCTGACTACTGAGTCAAGGCTTGCTGGGCATGGGGTCACAGCACAATTCGTCAGGGAATTGGCTAGTTCACTCAGAGATGGTTGGTATGAAAAATGATGCAATAGGAATTGGTCTTCTGAGGTTGTGGGCAATGTTCCTGCTAATTTTTTTTTGGTTGCACAGCCCATTCAAATTATCGCGCATCCGTGGTTTTTTCCATTATAAAACCGTTGAGCGGCTTACGTGAGACCTCCAGATCACTCGCGGCTGCACAGACTAATGGGAACATTGGTTGTGGGATAAGAAACCATGGCCCCATTATTTCTCCTCCTTCTTTGCCCAGGTGCTGGATGGATGCAGTGTTTGCATAGCATGGCCTGGTCACATACCTGGTGCAGGCCCACTGTTTTCTAGTTTCACCAATGTCAAATGAAGAATTATTCTACAAATGCTGTAGGATTGTGCCAGCAAACCTGGCGGGGTTTTGCATCTGGAAATGGGTGTGAGAACACGGGAACGGATGCAGTCACGAGCCTGGCCACTAGCCTTGTGGTTTTCTGGCTGCTATCCTCCAACAGCAACCAGAAGGTCTCCAGACTTGAAGATACATGGGGAGGCTGCAAAAGACGGTCTGACTTACATTCTCAACCCACCCTTGCCTTGTTGCCTGGCTCCCTTGGATTATGAAGGGGCCCAGGCGCAAGCCCTGATGCAGCATTTTTGGCCGGTCCTCAAAATCGGCGCCCTTCCATTGCAAAGTGAGGAAACTGAGGTGGGAGGGCTGGGAACGCCCCCTTCCGCCTTATTTTCTTGCCTGCCCTGTTGTTAAAATTCTCATCCTTATGTTCAAATCCCTCCATGGCCTTGCCCCTCCCGATATCTGTAACCTCCTCCAGCCCTACAACCCTCCGAGATACTTATGCTCCTCCAATTATGGCTTCTTGCACATCCCAGATTTCCTTTGCTCCATCATTGGTGACCATGGCTTCAGCTGCCTAAGCCCTAGCTCTGGAATTCCCTTCCTAAACCTCTCCGCAGCTTTACCTCCCTCTCCTCATTTAAGTCGCTCCTTAAAATATACCTCTTTGACCAAGCTTTTGGCCACCAGTCCTTATATCTCTTTATGTGGCTCTGTGTCAAATTTTGACTGATAACGCTCCTGTGGAGCGCCTTGGGACATTTTACTCTGTTAAAGGTGCTATATAAATGCAAGTTTTTGTTGTTGTTGTAGGCACAGGTCCATTACTGAATCTCTGGAGATGCCCTGGAAATCCTGGGGCAACGTAAAGGGGCAGAGACCTGATATAATGGCTCTCCGTTCCTTCTTTTTTCATGTTGTGCCTGTGAACTGAGCATTCCCCAGGTGCTAAAGAGAGGAATATTGGGGTCCTTATCAAGGCATGATAGAAGGAGCTTTACGCTGAAGTTGGTTGTGCTATATCTAACTAAGAGGCAACGTTCCCTTTAAGCTGCCCGGCCGTGTCTGGAGGTCCTGCACAGCCAGCTCCCTGGCTTTCAAATGGAAAAAATTGCGCATGTGTGGAATTTTGAATGGGCCGCGCAGCCCGTTAAAGAAGCCGTGGGGCCCAAAAGAAATTAGAGGGAACATTGCTTTGGGGTACTTCAGGCACTGGGTGCCTAAACTAGAAAGGTGTTCCCAACACAATGAGCACATACCTTACTAGAACATATCAATTACAAATGAATGACTCATTACTGATTTTTTTTTAACTGAATTAAGTTCTTTGAGAAACAAACAAATACAATTATAAATTAGAATAAGTGGAATCTTCCAAGATTTTTGAGATGCCTCTGTCTCTCACTCCACTGCACCAAATTGATGAATCTTATTCTCCAGGAAACCATTGATCCTTCCACAGTTTGTCAGATTTGATCAGTCAGCCAAGCTCCCTGGAACTGCTGTCACCCCAAAATGAGTAAGTATTTCCTTAGAGACCTTCTGTGAGGTTAGATTTCAGTAAATGAGTGAGACATGGATCCTGCTCCCATTCCCTGTCTCAGCACCGGCTCAATACCATCTTCATACAGCTCTAGAGGCTATTTCTTAATAGCCCTCATCTTGATAAACACAAATTTTACCCCATAGAAATTAGATTAATGCTAAAATATTGTTTTTTTTAATGATGCTTTTAACTTGTTTCAGAAAACCAGATCCTAGCTAAAGTAGCACCATCTTTTGAAATAGTTTAATAAACATATTTTTATTTGTTTGTAAATATGATGTGATGATGTCAATCATGTTGCAACACATAACCAGATCACTTGCAGAGGACAGACATCATGGTGACAAAAAAAATGGAATATTCGTTTTCCTCCCCAAACAAAAACATATTTGCCAATCAATTTTTCATGAAGACAGTGGCCCTTTAACTTTCCTCAGACTTTATGCATCTTATTATCGATCAAAAGTATTGCACAATGTAGTGCACAAAAGTATTGCACAAAAGTAAGGGGTACAATGGACATGATCTTCACCGCACGCCAATTACAAGAGAAATGCAGGGAACAGCACCAACCATTGTACATGGCCTTCTTTGACTTCACAAAGGCCTTCGACACTGTCAACCGTGAGGGATTATGGAGCGTCCTCCTCAAATTCGGCTGCCCTCAAAAGTTTGTCACCATCCTCCGCCTGCTTCACGACAACATGCAAGCCGTGATCCTGACCAACGGTTCCACCACAGACCCAATTCATGTACGAACCGGGGTCAAGCAAGGCTGTGTCATCGCACCAACGCTCTTCTCGATCTTCCTTTCTGCAATGCTCCACCTCACCCTCAGTAAGCTCCCCGCTGGAGTGGAGCTAATTTACAGAACAAACGGGAAACTGTTCAACCTCCGTCGCCTCCAGTCCAGATCCAAGGTTGTCCCATCCTCTGTCGTCGAATTACAGTATGCAGACGACTTTTGTGTCTGCGCACACTCGGAGGTCGAACTCCAAACCATTGTCAACACCTTCACCAAAGCGTACGAGAGCATGGGCCTTACACTAAACATCCGTAAGACAAAGGTCCTCTACCAACCTACCCCCGCCACACAGTACTGCCCCCCGATTATCAAAATCCACGACAAGGCCTTGGACAACGTGGACCACTTTCCATACCTTGGGAGCCTACTGTCAACAAGGGCAGATGTCGATGACGAAGTCCAACACCACCTTCAGTGTGCCAGTGGAGCCTTCGGTCGCCTGAGGAAGAGAGTGTTTGAAGACCAGGACCTCAAACCCAACACCAAGCTCATGGTCTACAGAGCAGTAGTGATACCCGCCCTCCTGTATGCCTCAGAGACATGGACCATGTACAGCAGGCACCTCAAAGCACTGGAGAGGTACCACCAACGCTGCCTCCGCAAGATCCTGCAAATCCATTGGCAGGATAGGCGCACCAACGTCAGTGTTCTCACTCAGGCCAACATCCCCAGCATCGAAGCTTTGACCACACTCGATCAGCTCCGATGGATGGGTCACATCGTCCACATGCCCGATACGAGACTCCCAAAACAAGTGCTCTACTCAGAGCTCCGACACGGCAAGAGAGCCCCAGGTGGGCAGAGGAAATGCTTCAAGGACACCCTCAAAGCCTCCTTGAAAAAGTGCAACATCCCCACCGACACCTGGGAATCCCTGGCCCAAGACCGCACAAAGTGGAGGAGAAGCATCCGGGAAGGCACCGAACACCTCGCGTCTCTTCACCGGGAGCAAGCGGAAGCCAAGCGCAAGGAGCGCACGTCAACCCAAGCACCCTGCCCCTTCAACCACCGTCTGCCCCACCTGTGACAGAGACTGTAGGTCCCGCATTGGACTCATCAGCCACCTGAGAACTCATTTTTAATGTGGAAGCAAGTCATCCTCGTTCTGAGGGACTGCCGAAGAAGAAGAAGACATGAAAAATGAATGGGAAAAGGAAGGTAATAGAACAACTAAGTGATGAAAACAGAGAAAATATTTGTGTAATATTTGTATCTTCATAATTATTTTTTTAATTCTCTGACAGCCTACACTGAAAGGAAATTTGCCATCTTTAGGATCTATTTTCTTTCCATCATGGGTTATTTCTGATTGTATTTAGTTGCTCAGATGAATTGAAAGAGCTTTTAGTGAGTTGGCTGTATCAATGTGAAATGAAAGTTGAAGGATTTTATTTTGTAGCTTTTAAAAGAGTATCAATTCCTTCCATTTTCTTCGCTGACCTTGCATTTCACTGAGCTTCACACCAGCAGCTGATAGGACAGCTGAGTTGATGGCCTGCTCTCCACAGCACTGATGAGCACATCACAAACTGCTGGCCATTACATGACAACTGCTGCAGCTAGATATATAGTTTTAAAAACTTTACTACAGTTATGACTATCTTGGGCAGAGAAAATATCAAAAACACACAGAGAATAAATGGAAGGAGTTTACCCAGTGATGATCAACAAATAAAAGAACATACTTAAACACTCGCTCTTCTTCAGTACAATGAGTAACATAATGAGCAACTTTTAATTTTATTATGTAGCCATTTATAGCTATAGTGAATCATTCTTAATGTACTTTTATTTCCTGAGTGGTGTTGTCTGTAAGCAAATAATGGCATAACCGTTTGTTTCATTTTGCAATTGGATGGCTTATTCCATGATTGGGTCAAAAAGTGGATGTCTCTGTGCTAATTGAGTGGCCAGGCAACTCCATTAGATTTCACAAAGTTTGTTAATTTATATGATTTTCTTCAGGTCTCTGTGAGTTTTCTACACAGGCAGTTCTGTGTCAACTGGAGTGTGTGGGGAATCCAGGGTGCAGAAGCTCTTGAAGGGCACTGCACTTAAAGGGAGTCAACATCTATTTTCCTGAATCCTAATTGCGCGGGAAGTGAAGATGTTCGGAGGAGCAGCAACAACAGCCCCCTTCACTGAAAAGAACCTGGAGATTCTGCTGGAGGAGATGGCCAAGAGGAAAGTGGTCATATTTGGGACTGAGCAGAGTTCTCCGATTAGAGCTAATGTGCAGCAAGCACGGCAAGGGGTGCTCAGCAGAGTCAATGAAATCTCCAATGTGAATAGGTCATAGAGGCAAATGTGAAAGAAGTTTCCTGGCTGAGGATGAGCGCACAGATAGTCTTGAATAAAGGAGCTCACTCAAAGGAAAGGAATGTCTGTTTAACGGGCAGCTGATTATTGGTTATTGCCCGTTTTACACTCTCGCCAAAAGGCAAAATTACCCACAAAAATTCTGTAATCTTTTGGGCTTGCCAAATTTACTGTAGGGCGCTGCCTGTGATTAGGCCTACTGCCTGATTCCATGCTGCTCTCCTGTCCTAGGTATTGTGCACCCCGAGCACATTATGAGGGGATTGTCCCTCTACTGTTCAAAGCAGAGCAGGTCCTTGCCTTATTAGTCAAATATAATTGGCTTTACCAATCTAATCTATATGACCAAAGATAATCTCAAAGCAATGCCATTTTATTACACAGTGAACAATTTATTTTGTTTATCTGTTTCTTCAGCAGCACATAAAAAAGCAAACAATTTCTAGTTAATTTTGCTCCTCTCCAGAACCCTCAAAATCTGCTAGGTATACTTACAATGCCACCTGTGCCTTGACAGTGGAGGTCGTATAGCGATAATGGGCATACAAGAAAGAGGACCAGTAACATGCAATGCCAATTGTTATTTTTTTTTCTTTTCAGCTAATGACCCCAGCATTAATGTATCATCATGATTGTGACATTTCCCTTGCTGTACAATTATTGAAGGCTGCTTGCTGCATCATAGTGATGTGTCAAATATTCAACTCTTGGGGGGGAGGGATTGCTCCCTGCATTATAGGTAGTGCGTGTGCTAAAGGTGTATTGACATATAGGCCTAGGTAAAAATCACCTTTTCATCTCTCATACTTTCTGCACAGCCCTGCAGACCCTACCTTTGCCTCAGTACTATCAACCCTTCTCTTCCTGGTGTGCCAGGGTGTCCAGCAGAGCAGACATCATTGCACTTCCTTTCTGCTTGCACTCACATGCTCAAAAGCTGCCACTGCCCCCACAACTACTTCTGCCTCTTGGCCACACTTGCTGCTACTTCCTGTCATCGTGTTAACTATGGCAAACTGGCTCATACATGGCGAGGATTGACTCCCTTTGCCCAGGGAACCTATTAACCCACGTCTACTCTTCTTGTAGGAGAAGATGGCACACAACAGGAGAGAGACAACATGTGAATGCAGTTTTCTTCAAGGTGTGGCTGTAGTACCGAAAGAATCTCACCAGGAGTAACAAGGTAAGATTTTCCTTCACACCTTTTATACTTTCTGTACAGCCTTGCAGGATTTACCTTTGCCTCAGCATGATAAATCCTTCCCTTGCCACTTTCCCATGGCTCTCCATAGGTCAGCAGGAAATACTTCACGGCACCTCCTTTCTGATCTCACTCACACCCTCAAAAACCTACCTCACAGATACTTCTCCATCTTGGACATATATGCAGCTTCTTCCTATCATAACGCAGATTATGATAAATTGGCTCACACATGGTTGGGTTGAAAGCCTTTGCTCAGAGCACAAATTAACGCACTTCCACTCTTGCAGAAGAAGCTAGCATACAATAGGAGGGAGACAACCAGAACAGGGGGAGGTCCCGCCACACTGCAAGCACTCATCCTTATGGAAGAGACATCATAGGAAGGCACACAGCAGTCAGCATCAGAGATGGCGAGGTTGGAGGCCTGGCACAGCAGTGTGTGTTGGCATCTTCCATTCCTCTACTTAACTCTTTCAGTCACACACTTACACAGTGACATATTGAGTATGACAATCGGGTGATGTATTGCATTGCCACTGATCTGTAGTGCTTACCCACAAAAGTATATGCTAACCCTTATCCCCCTCCCTGTTTTCTAGGTCAATCAGATGACTTGGTCTTTATTGCTAGGCAGATTGATGAGGAAATCCCAGATGACAATGCAACGTCACTTGCTCTTACTATGCCAGCATCAGCATAAGAAATCAACATCCCACATAACTTAAATGCGCTGGGGGATTCACCAAGCACGTAAGCAAGGGTAGGTAGAAGTGGCAAGGAAGGAAAAGGAAAGAGCTAACTTGGGGGCCAGCTCATGTCCTAGCTCTGCTGGAGGACAGAGATGTAGGGGTAGGTTTTCAACCCCTGGTCATAAAACTGACACTGTGGATCAGCTGCCTATTATAGAAACTGCCTGATTTTAATTTCCATTGATTTGAATTGGTGGCAAGTTGAAAATCTACCCCATGCTGAGGTCCAGTATTTAAAAGAAAAATTATTTCTATGCACCAGCAATTGCTAAATGCATTGGACTGCTTGCCAGAGAACTTCCAAAACATGTCTGATAGTGTGGTGGAGTCCACTGCCAACTTGTGTGTGGTTCTTGTGCATGGCATCACCACTCTGCAGTCAATCATGGAGCGAGTGGTCACCTCAATGGCTGAATCCACCCCCACAGGAGTCTGTGACACCATCTCTCAGGGATGCTCATACTGGGGCCATGCAGGATCTGAGCTCAACCATCTTCGCCCCTTTGGACAGGCTGAGAGAGCGAATAGATAGGGAATGGAACATGATGCCATCACTCATGATGACAACAATTCTATACCATAGCGACGCCCTGAACCAACATCCGCCCTGTTA
This sequence comes from Squalus acanthias, assembly GCA_030390025.1. Taxonomy (NCBI): domain Eukaryota; kingdom Metazoa; phylum Chordata; class Chondrichthyes; order Squaliformes; family Squalidae; genus Squalus; species Squalus acanthias. Next base: position 199,909,656 of record CM059425.1, on the reverse strand, counting down.
CCAGAAAGCAAGTTGGGCCAGACTGCCGTGGCTGACCATGCACCCTTGAATGAGCCACAGGAGCCTCCTTCCTCTCATGTTGCAGCCACTTAGGAGCACTAGTGAAGCACAAGCATATGTAAGAGTACACTTCAGACAGGCACTAGGGGCTCACATCAGGGATGTCTGTTTTTGTGGGTCTGATTTGAAATTGATTCAGATTCCTTCATGTTCTGATCATTGTCGTACAATCTGAGGTGTTCAGAAACATAAAACTGCAGCTTTCAGAACAAATCTGAATGAAATCTGAAATTAATTGAACTAGGTGCACACAGGGAAACATCTAAATATCTAAACAGCCTTAGATCTGGATCAAATTGGACTTTTAGATTAAACCTTTGAAACTCAACTCTATTCATTAGCAACTAGGAAATCAAATAGGGAATTCAGAAGAAACTTCTTTACCCAGAGAGTGGTGAGAATGTGGAACTCGCTACCACAGGGAGTAGTTGAGGCAAATAGTACAGATGCATTTAAGGGGAGGCTAGATAGGCATATGAGGGAGAAGGGAATAGAGGGTTATGCTGATAGATTTAGATGAGGAAAGATGGGAGGAGGCTCGAGTGGAGCATAAACGCCAGTATGGACTGGTTGGGCCGAATGGCTTCTTTCTGTACCGTATATCCTATATAATCCTACGTAAAACTGTGAATCTATTCCAAATATAATGTCTAATTTCTCTGCAGTGTTTAACGGATGCCAAAAAATGGAATCTCAGTACAGCATTAAATACATATAACTACTAAATTTACATTCCAGTGCACTGTATTTGACCAGGCAGTGGATCGTTCAAAAGTGTACATTAATTAGTGATGAATGCACTTTATTAACTATTTACATAGTCAGCATGCTTCCTGTTTCAGACTGACTGGTGTATGTAAGTCACCATTAACACATACCTGGTCATTCATTAGTACTTGACTGACTCTCAACTGGAGATGTTTTGTTTGATTTCCATTGACTAAATAATTATTGTGTTATAAAGTGTAATAATGCATGACTTTAGTAGACTACAGCATACGTCATTAATGGATTTGTTGTTAATGGAAATGTTCATCTGTTTCCTTTCACCTGAGTACAGAAAGGCTATTGACACCTATTTTTATTTCTCCAGCCATTAGTCGGAACCTGTTTTATGAAATGCCCTCATCCTTTAACGAATAAATGAATTCTTATGATGTTGTCCTCATCATCTAGTGCCAGAATGACCTGTCCAAATCATTAAATGGTTAGTAAATGAAAATCATTCATTTGAAAAGTTATTTTTACTATATATATATGACATCATGCTGGGAATGAGATGTTGCAAAAAGCTTGTGTGTGTTCAATAGAAACCATTTGGCAGCCTGGAGATTTCCTCTCAAATGATAATGGAACCCCACTGTACATTGTTAAATCAACAGGAAGTGTTGACATCTCCAAACACAGATATAGTTATGAAGATGAAAAATCAAATGCAAATGCTGGAATCTGAGATAAAATAGTAAATGCTAGAATCTAAAAAGTGAAAATGTTGGTTATTATTTTGGGTGTATACCCTCCTTCAGAACCATGAACAGTCTGCAGCCAAAACTTTTGCATCACTTTTCCTTTTTCAGATGCTGATAGACCTGCTGAATATTTCTAGTGTTTTCTGGGCCAAAAATCCTCAGCCCTTCCGGCCTACGTTCACCATAACTCTAGCCAAAGTGCACCAGAAAGGCTGGGACTCAGATATGACAGGTTCCAACCTAACGTTGGGATTTCCATAGGGCCTTGTAGGGGGCAGAGTCTCCACCCGCCCCTTATAAGGACATCGATGAAGGAGAGGGCGGGCCGGGGGCGGGGACTCCTAACACCAGGAGTTCCTGTGGCCTTGGCCTTCAGAGGTACCCTGGTTAAACTAGGCGTACCAGTTTGCCAGGATGCATGAGGGGCCCACCTGTGGGTCCAGACCAGCATCAGGGCTTGGAGTCAAGATTGAGCAAGTATTTGGACCATATTTCGGATATCTAAGAAAGAGGACTGAGAGCGCAAGACTTATTTCTTCTCTGGGGCGCTCCGACACTTGCTCATCTCTTGGACTGGCACACTCCTGCTGCACTTTGTGGCCTCAAGGTAAAGGTGAGCGATTGAGATGCACCCCTAGTGGTGTGGGCACCTGCCTGGGCCATGCAAATGGAGTATCTTCCTATTGACCCCACAAACTCAGGTGGGGTCAGTACCGAAGGTTACCAGCAGGTGCGCTCTGGCACTTACGCAAGAATTTTGGCTTCTCTGATGTTATTTCAGCCAGAATTATGTTGGTTTAAGCAGCTGCTAGAATTAAATAACCATGGATTGGTGAAAAATGAGGTTTCATTTACAGACACAATCAAATAAATCCTAAATCCCGAGTTCACAGCTACACAGTAGCTGAAACATTTTGATTGATTCTGTCATAAACTGGCTTCTCTTGGTTGTAATAGCAAGCCTCAAATTGTCGCCCCTTTACCAGTGTGTGGACTTCCCGTAATCCTTGAAAACAGATGCTATTTCTTTAAATACCTTGCAATATTTTTTAAGTCACTCATAGAATTCATTGATTTTTTTTCCCTTTTAAGAAAATAAATTATTCGACTGTGTCCAGTAATTTAGCAAATATGTTTCAACACAGAATATATTCTCTACATTTTAAACTAACTCTGGGAAAAAATTCAGATATTAGAAAATTTAAATTCTGTGGTAATAATGCTTGATAATAGCAAAAAGTCAATACTATATTGGGCCAGATTTTGCTCTGAACGGGGAACGTTAGTCTTGCCTATAAACTTTCTATGGGTTTTTGCAAGCCAAGTTACTGTCAGCCAACCAGCCAAAAAGCACAGCACGCTCTACAGGGCATCTGGGACCTGTGTGAACAGGGCAGGCAACTGCGTGTCTCCTTAACCAATCAGATTGAAGAATCATTAATGAGGAATTGTGAGTTGCCTTATTCAAGATCAAATCAGGTATAGAAAGTGAAATAAAGAGAATGAATGAAAGATTGGATTAAGAGAGAGATTAAAAAGAGACAGAAAGAAAAAGTAAAAATAAAGTATTTAATTTTTTTAAAATCTCCAACAATAATTAAAAGCTGAAGGAATGAGACTCCACACTTTTAAATGTTAATTTTCAGTATCAGAGAAGCTATTGCCAGTAATTAAGACTTACCATGCCGTTAAAAGGGTACTTGGCAAGTTTAGTCCATTTCTGGGAGGTAAGTACAGCAACTTCATGCCGTTCAATACATTTACAGAATCATAGAGTAGTTACAGCACAGAAGGAGGCCATTCGGCCCGTTAAGCCCGTGCCGGCTCTCTGCAAGAGCACTTCAACTAGTCCCATTCCCTTACCCTTTCCTCGTAGCCCTGCAAATTTTTCTCCTTCAGGTACTTATCCAATTCCCTTTTGAAAGCCATGATTGAGTCTGCCTCCACACCCTTTCAGGCAGTGCATTCCAGATCCTAACCACTCGCGACGTAAAAAAGTTTTTCCTCATGTCGCCTTTGGTTCTTTTGCCAATCACCTTGAATCTGTGTCCTCTGGTTCTCGACCCATCTGCCAATGGGAACAGTTTCTCTCTATCTACTCTGTCCAGACCCCTCATGATGTTGAACACCTCTATCAAATCTCCTCTCAATCTTCTCTGCTCTAAGGACAACAACCCCAGCTTCTCTAGTCTATCCATGTAACTTAAGTCCCTCATTTCTCGTAAATCTTTTCTGCACCCTCTCTAAGGCCTTCACATCCTTCCTAAAGTGCGGTGCCCAGAATTGGACACAATACTCCAGTTGAGGCCAAACTAGTGTTATGTAAAGGTTCATCATAATTTCCTTGCTTTTGTACTCTATGGCTCTATTTATGAAATTGAGAGGTCGCACAACACCAAGTTATAGTCCAACAGTTTTATTTGAAATCACAAGCTTTCGGAGCTATCGATTGCTCCTTCCTCAGGTGAAGTAAATTAGATACAGAATCGCCAAAGTATATATAGATAGAGAACAAAGCATATGTACCTTACAATTGCAGACCACTAAATTAAGTCATCCTGACTATCTGCCGAGGTGTGATAAAGTTAATCAAGTCAGCCAGGAAGGTACCACATCAAAGACATAGCAAGATACAACTGAGACAATGAGGTGTAGTCGCAGGGGTTCTAACGTGTCAAAAGCTGCCGTCTGTATGTAAAACGAAAAGCTTTAAAATTTTTACTTTTTTACTGGGAAAATTTTTACTTTTTTACTGGGAATCACATCTGTGAACAAGCCAACGACGACTCGAGTCCGGATCACGTCATGTATCGTGACATAAACCCAAGATCCCGGTTGAGACCGTCTTCATGAGTGCGGAACTTGGCTATCAGTTTCTGCTCGATGATTTTGCGTTGTCGTGTGTTTCTAAGGTTGCCTTGGAGAACGCTTACCCGCAGATCCGAGGCTGAATGTCCTTGACTGCTGAAGTGTTCCCCGACTGGGAGGTAACAATCCTGCCTGGCGATTGTTGCGCGGTGCTCGTTCATACGTTGTCTCAGTGTCTGCATGGTCTCGCCGATGTACCATGCCGCGGTGCATTCTTTCCTGCAACGTATGAGGTAGACAACGTTGGCCGAGTCACATGAGTATGTACCATGTACCTGGTGGGTAGTGTCCTCACGTGTGATGGTGGTATCTGTGTTGATGATCTGGCATGTCTTGCAGAGTTTGCCATGGCAGGGTTGTGTGGTGTCGTGGTCGCTGTTATCCTGAAAGCTGGGTAATTTGCTGCGAACGATGGTACTTCTGAGGTTAGGCGGCTGTTTGAAGGCAAGTAGTGGAGGCGTGGGGATGGCCTTAGCGAGGTGTTTGTCGTCATCGATGACATGTTGAAGGCTGCGAAGAACATGGCGTAGTTTCTCCGCTCCGGGGAAGTACTGGACGACGTAGGGTACCCTGTTGGTTGTGTCCCGTGTTTGCCTTCTGAGGAGGTTTACTTCACCTGAGGAAGGAGCAATCGATAGCTCCGAAAGCTTGTGATTTCAAATAAAACTGTTGGACTATAACCTGGTGTTGTGCGACCTCTCAATTTTGTCCACCCCAGTCCAACACCGGCATCTCCGCATCATGACCTCTATTTATGAAGCCCAGGATCCCGTATGCTTTTTTAAACACTTTCTCAACCTGCCCTGCCACCTTCAATGATTTGTGCACATATACCCCCAGGTCTCTCTGTTCATGCACCCCCTTTAGGATTGTACCCTTTAGTTTATATTGCCTCTCCTCATTCTTCCTACCAAAATGTATCACTTCGCACTTTTCTGCATTAAATTTCATCTGCCACGTGTCTGTCCATTTCACCAGCCTGTCTCTGTCCTCTTGAAGTCTATCACTCTCCTCCTCACTGTTCACTATACTTCCAGGTTTTCTGTCATCTGCAAATTTTGATATTGTGCCCTGTACACCCAAGTCCAAGTCATTAATATATATCAAGAAAAGCAGTGGTCCTAGTACCGACCCCACTCTATACCTTCCTCCAGTTTGAAAAACTTCACGTCTAACTCCCTTGAAATTCTCATCCTTGTTTTCAAATACCTTCATGGCCTTGCTCCTCCCTATCTCTGTAACTTCCTCCAGCCCTACAACCTTTCAAGAACTTTGCACTCCTCCAATTCTGGCCTCTTGTGCATCCCCAATTTGAATCGCTCCACCATTGGCGGCCGTGCCTTCAGCTGCCTCGGCCCTCAACTCTGGAATTCCCTCCCTAAACATCTCCTCCTCTCTCTTCACCTTTAAGATGCTCCTTAAAACTTACCTCTTTGACCAAGCTTTTGGTCACCTGTCCTAATATCTCCTTATGTGGCTCGGTGTCAAATTTTGTTTTAGAATGCTCCTGTGAAGCACCTTGGGATGTTTTACTACGTTAAAGGCGCTATATAAAAGCAAGTTATTGTTGTTGAATGACTGATAATTTTGCCTCCATCACCCTAACTCTGTGTGAAGAAATGCTATTTTACCTTAGTGGCTTAACTTATAAATGTATACAGAACATTTTTTATCCCATTAACATCTTATATACCTCTAAGATCCCCTCTCATTCACCTCCTTTCAAGGCTGAAGGGTGCCAATCTTCTCAAACTTTCTCCATAACTCAGTCTCTGGTACGAAAGGGGGAATTTTAATTCCCTCCACCTGACGGAGCTGGGCAGAACGTAAGTTAAAATCGAGAGGCTCTATTTGCCACTCCACCGCGCTCCGCAGCAGGTTTAAACCTGCTGTTTTTGCCGGCGGGTGAGACGTTGCTCTGATTCAGGCGGGACCATCTTTAATATATGCTAATTGGGGTCTTATGATGTACATAGGACCCCAATCGCATTTTAACACCGTATTAAACTTCACTCAGTAAAACCTGTCGGGAAAGAAGCAGAGGCTCTAAAAGTTAAATGTTAAACTTATCTTTGTGGGGCTAGGAAGAGCAGGAGTGCTCCTCCAGGTCCCACAAGCAAAGTCTGGGCCTCTGCTACATCAGGCTCCCGGCTCCCTGCCCACCCACAAGGCCCTGCCAAATCCCTCCCGCCCGAGTATCGGCGGACGGCCTCTGGGCTGCCTGACCTTCAGCTTGCTGGCAGCCAGTCACCTGCCTTTTTTTTGTCTGTTCCGAGTGGACAGCTGGCCGGCAGCATAGAAATGAGGCCCAGCCATTAATATTGGCTGGGAATCAACCTTGTGGTCCTTCTTTGTACCACTTCCAATCTTTGGATGGTTCCCTTGTGCCTTGGTGACAGATCATGCAGTAAGAATAATAAAACAGATAATGGGGAACTCTGTGTTATTGGGTTGAATTTAAATCTTTCCTCCTTTAAGATGCTCCTTAAAACCTATCTATTTGACCAAGCTTTTGGTCATCTGCCCTAATTTCTCCTTATTTGGCTTGGTGTCAAATTTTGTTTTATAATACTCCTGTGAAGCACCTTGGGACGTTTTACTACGTTAAAGGCGCTATATAAATACAAGTTGTTGTTGTTTTTATGGTTTGTGAAACACATATTATTGATATGAAAACAATATGAACATTTTTCCAGTTCCGCAGTATCTGTAAGACTCAAGCAATCACTGGTAGAATTGCAGTTCAGGTTACACCTAGTTTATTGGTAAAGGCCTGTGGAAAACATCTGTTCTCGGCTCCATAGCAGAGGGTTAGGAGTTCAAGCTTCAATTAGAGGTCTTGAGATTATAGCTAATAATGACACCCCCGACAGCATGATAGGAGGGATCTGCACTGTAGGAAACAGCGGCTTTTAGATGAGACTTTAATCAGAGATCATGTCTTCCAGTTCAAATGGATGGTATAAGTCCCATGACACTTATCATAAAGAGTAGTATTTAACCCTAAGGTCCTGGCCAATATTTTTGGCAGAAAATTATCCCAGTGTCCTACTTTCCCTAGATACTCAACGGAAATAAAAATCAGATTCCTAAGGCTTTCTTGACTATTCACCAGTTCCATATGGAAAACATATTGGCCTGGATTTTGCTGTAGAAATAATGGTGAGGCTAACAGCGTTCACCATTTTTAAAGTGTAAATCGGACAGCAACCTCCAGTGACCGCACATGCGCAGTTAAACGCGGAAATCAGTAAGTTGCTGTCCAAGTTGGCCTGCTCCTCCAGAAGCTGCGCTATACCACTATCTGGCTGAGAGACTTGACATTGAAACACATTGAACGGCGTGAAGTTGCGATACTTACCTGATAAATACACACTAAACTTGGCAGAAAAAGTTAGGGCTTGTCCATTCCAGTGCAAGTAAATTTTTAATGTCGTGATAAGTCTTAATTACTGCCAATCAGCCTCCCTGGCCTTGAAAACTAACTTTAATAAGTGTGGAGTCTCATTCCTTCAGATTTTAATTATTGTTTGCAATTTAAAAAAAATTTAAACCTTTTTCTTTCTGTCTCTTTTATCTCTCTCTCTCAATCCCATCTTTCTTTCCATCTCTCTATTTCGCTTTCTGTAGCTGATTTGACATTGAAATAAATATTCTCGCTGACACTTCCTGGTTCAGACTCTTCGCTGCTCATTAATGATTCTTCACTCTGATTGGTTAAGGAGATACATAGTTGCTTGCTCTGTTCACACAGGTGCCAGATCCCCTGTAGAGGGCGCTGCATGGAAATGGCTCTCTAATTTACAGTAAATTCCTGGCAAGATCCCATAGAAAGTCTGTGGGCAAGTGCAAGTGTAATGAACGGCTTGCACCGTTCGTTCTCCGCCGAGTGCAAAATCAGGCCCATTGATTTACCTGTGTTGGATATTTACACATATAATGCAGAAACGGCAGTTCTGCATATTGAATTCATGGAACCTTCCCTGAAGTCTCCCTTGAAATAGAGAATAATGGATAGCTGGGAGTGATTACAAAGCAGTAATCTAATTAAAGGCCTAAAATGACATCATAAACTGTGAGAACGAAGCTCAATTTGCTCTTAACGATCGCTTGAACTGTGAGATTAGACAAGTTTTTGGAATCACTTTGAATATCTGCTATTTTTTGTAATATAGTCAGGTTCAAGTGTGGCTTTACTCAGGTTTTGGTCCATTGTTGGATTTTAGAACTGATATCGAGTGTGCTCCATGTCATTGATGCTTGTTGGCATTCATTATCAGTTGTAATATAATTTACTTTGCTTATATGCAATAATTTAATTATTTAGATCTTTTATAGTCCATATTTACCTTTCATATAAAATCCCACCTCCAATCATGTTTTCTGTGTTTGTCTGCTAAGTGTTGAAAGACTGCTGGAAAGTTTCATTAATGACATAATCACAGATTCTAGAATTAGTATACGTCATTCATTCCAAATCTCCTGAATCCAAGCCACCTCTTGCTCCCTGTTATTTGGGGTTTCAGACAACATCTGTTGGTAATCCCAAGCAATAGGCAATCAACAGCAGCCTGGATGCAGGAAAAATGATCTTTCTACTCCATTCAGCCCTGGTCTCCTCCTGAAAAACACACTATTTTACATCTCTCCCAATTTTTATTTTTATTGACTTCAATGGAAATAAAAATCGGGAGAGATGTAAAATGGGCTGCTGATTTATACTATTACACAAAGTCAAAATCTATTCCACTGCCTCTGAGAAAATTTCACTTTGTTGGAAATATACTACAAAATAAACTCTATTTTCAACTCTCAAAATCTCTGTTAAATCTAAAAGAAAAGCTCCTCCAGAAAGGGAAACAAGAGGCTCCCAGATCATATCTAGTGATGGCTTCTCTTCCTATCTACATGCTGTTCCTCAGTGACATCATCTACAAACATGGGGTCAACTTCCACATGTACCCTGATGACACCCAGCTGTTCTTCTCCAGCATCTCTCTTAACCCTTGGTTAGACTGCATCACCAACATCCATTCCTGGATCATTCGTCAATTCCTCCAGCTCAATATTGGGAAAATCGAAGCCATCACCTTTGGCCCCCAACATATATTCCAATCCCTTGCCAACAATCCCATTCTCCTTCTCAGTCACGATCTCAAGCTGAACCAGACCACAGTGTTGGTTTCCTGTTTGACCTTGAACCGATTTTCAGATCCTATATACTCTCCATTACTAAGACTGCCTATTTCCTCCTCCACAATATTATCCACCTCTCTCCTTACCTCAGCCCCTCTGCTGCCAAAGCCATCATTCATTCCTTTATCACCTGCAGACTTGACTATTCAAAAGCACTCCTTGCTAGCCGCCCATCTTTCAGCCTCCATAAACTCTATCCAAAATATGTGCATGTACTTTAATGCATGTGCATTAAGTCCCAATCTCCCATCACTCACCCTTGACCTACATTGGCTCCCCATTCCCAATGCCTTAAATTTAAAGTCCTTGTCCTCAGGCCACACTCAAACACTCCATTCCTTTGACTTTTTCCTCTTGTACATTCCCCTCCCTTTGCCTACCATTGATTTCAGGATCTTCAGTTGCCTACTCTCTAGATATTCCTCCAAACCTTCCATCACTTCACCTCTTTCTCCTCCTTTAAAAAAGATCCTGGACAAAACTTTTGGTCAACTCTCTTAATTTCTCTCTTCTTGGCTTGGTGCCTATTTTCCATAGGTGTATTCTGTGTCACTCAGGATATTTTGACCATATTGTGCATTCTCATGTCTACAAAAAGAGGATATGCCGATGAAGAGTAGTTAATATGCTAAATGGACGTTGTCGCAAACTTGGTGTCATATTGGACCCTGAAATGAGCTTCCGACCACATATCCGCAGCATAACTAAGACCGCCTACGTCCACCTCCGTAACATTGCCTGTCTCCGCCCTTGCCTCAGCTCATCCGCCGCTGAAACCCTCATCCATGCCTTTGTTACCTCTAGACTTGACTATTCCAATGCACTCCTGGCTGGCCTTCCACATTCCACCCTACGTAAACTTGAGGTCATCCAAAACTCGGTTGCCCGTGTCCTAACTCACACCTAGTCCTGTTCGCCCATCACCCCTGTGCTCGCTGACCTACTTTGGCTCCCGGTTAAGCAGCGCCTCAATTTCAAAATTCTCATCCTTGTTTTCAAATCCCTCCATGGCCTCGCCCCTTCCTATCTCTGTAATCTCCTTCAGCCCCACAACCCCCTGAGATATCTGCGCTCCTCTAATTCTGCCCTCTTGAGCATCCCTGATTATAATCGCTCAACCATTGGTGGCTGTGCCTTCTCTTGCCTTGGCCCTAAGCTCTGGAATTCCCTGCCTACACCTGTCTGCCTCGCTACCTCTCTTTCCTCCTTTAAGACGCTTCTTAAAACCTACCTCTTTGACCAAGTTTTTGGTAACCTGACCTAATTTATCCTTATCTGAAATAACAACAGAAAACGCTGGAAAAACTCAGCAGGCCAGGCAGCATCCGTGGAGAGAGAAACAGAGTTAACGTTTCAGGTCGAAGACCTTTCGTCAGAACTGGAAAAAAACAGGAAATGAAATAGATTTAAAGCAAGTATAAAGCTGGGAAAAGGGGGAGGGGATGAAAGAACAAAAGGAGAGATTATCCTTATCTAGATTGGTGTCAAATTTTTTGTCTTAAAATACTCCTGTGCAGCACCTTGGGACATTTTACTATGTTAAAGGTGCTATATAAATACAAGTTGTCGTTGTTTTTCACAGATACTAAACAACAAAGAGTTCACTAACTTGTCTGGGTAATTGAAAAACAACCGTCACCCATTGTGTTGGAAAACCCTTTGATCTCTGTCTGTGAAATGAAGGATAAGAAGAGAGACATGGAAGTTATGCTACAGCTGTACAAGCTTTTGTGAGATCCTATCTGGAGTAAAGTGTTCAGTTCTGGGCACCACACCTCAAACAGGATATAATGGCTTTGGAGGCGGTGCAGCAAAGATTCACCAGAATGATGCTGGGACTAAAAGGGTTAAATTATGATGACAGATTGTATAGCGTAGGCTAGTATTCCCTTGCATATAGAAGATTAAGGGGTGATCTAATTTAGGTGTTTAAGATGATTAAAGGATTTGATAGAGAGAAACTATTTCCACTGGTGGAAGAGTCCAGAACAAGGGAGCTTAACCATAAAATTAGAGCTAGACCATTGAGGGGTGATGTTGGGAAGCACTTCTTCACACAAAGGGTAGTGGAAATCTGGAACTCTCTCCCCCAAAAAGCTGTTGAGGCTAGATCAATTGAAAATGTCAAAACTGAGATTGATAGATTTTTGTTAGGCAAGGGTATTAAGGGCTATGGAACCAAGGTGGGTAGATGGAATTAAGATACAGATCAGCCATGATCTAATTCAGTGGTGGAACAAGCTCAAGGGGCTGAATGGCCTACACATGTTCCTATGTAGATATCCAAAAGCAGACTACCTTTTGCAACAGGGAAGCTACTGAGTTGTATCAATTGAACTAAGTGAATCTGATCATAATTACTGCTCTGTACATTCACCTGACCATGGAACAAAGAAGCTTAATGATTTGAACTAAACCTTGCCTCATCTACTGTTAACTCAGTCTGCCTTTGGAAAAGTTGATGAAATAAATATGTATAATTCATAGATATCTGGTTCAGGGTCACAAAAGGGTTCCATTGTTTCATTGTAAAAGTAGATAAGAGGACAGCACGAGTCAAGTCCCACAAAAGTAAAATATTCAGGCTGCTTATAGAAGTGACTGACACCACTGAACTGGAGAAGGTATCTGCAGCAAACCCGAGTTCATAACAAGCATCTTGAGAAGTTTCTTACATTAAAGGTCCTATATAAATGGAAGTTATTGCTATTGGTGGTTATAAAATAATAAATAAATAGATTGCTTTGTTTCCTGAATTTAAATGGAACACTTTGCGGCCCACCTCAATCACTTTAACAGTGTACACTTATGTTTGTTTTTCCTTAAGTAAATATCACGATTTATAATTTTGAAACTCTGTGATAATGTTACTAATGGTACTTCTGGCAAATTCCCCATTACCAAGATGGCTACTCCGCAACTTCAGTTCAACTGAGAGTCTGTTGGTCTTTCTATATATGATCTTTATGGAGTTGACTGCCATATCCTGGAGTTAAGCTCAGAAGTTTTATGGCATCCATCCCACCCTTGTGAATTGTTAAGTGCCTTTTTATGACCAGGAATCAAAAGGTTGCAGTTGTTGCAACTTTTTCAAATTGGGCAATGAATCAGGGTCATGCACTTTGGGGAACTAAGCACTGGCCTCTTTTGCTTCTGGCTATAGTTAACAATCTGAAATTTGATCGGCAAACATGGAACTATGTCAATTCTACAATGTTTGAATGCATCAGTGATTTATCAGATAAGACAACTTAGATGCATTGATTGAATGGCTAGAAGCCAATGGGATTGTTATCAATTCTCCAAAAGTAAAATAAATAATGCTTGGCTGAATAATAAAAGATTTCTAAATTTAAGAACAAGTCAAATACAGGTTGATAATGTTACCAATCCAATTCTGTTTAGTAGCTTATTATGTACTAATTAGAACTGGCATATCTATGTAAATGTAGACATATATCTAGTCTATCAAGGGATTGTATTATTTTCATATTTTAATAAAGATCTGGTTTAAATATTGGCAATTCATTATAATTTAAAAGAACAGTGATTTGACCCTGCATGAAAAATGCTTGCCAGGTTAGGCCTTTTAGTTTAACATTGAGGATTTGAATTAAGTCCAAAAACAACCTTGGGAGTTAAATTATGAAGAACCTTTCAGGCTGGATAATGTGGCAGGATAAATCGGAGAAATAGTTGGAAAACAGTTGTTTAACTAACGTGATCATAAACTGCAATATTTATTGGTGGAAGATCAGAGAAAGAGTTTTAATTTGAGAAACCATCATAAATGGTTGATTTTTTCCTTAGAAAGCCTAAAAAAATTACAATTAGTCTTATTTACTGTTGTCTTACTACCATTTGTTGATTTATTAAATGTGAAAAGTTACAGAATTAATTTGTAACATAATGCAACATGAATGTTTTGGGACATAGGAGGACTTTGGTCCATTGACAACTGGTGGGAGGCATTTTAGCAATCTTTTGTATTTTAACTCGTTTTTAATTCTTTTATGTCTTTGTGAGTTCATACACATTCTCCGTCAGGCAACTGTTCCTCTGCTCCATGTAAAAGGTTTGTCCATTTTCCAAGTATTACTTCACTTTTTTTGAGGTTTCAGTAAAGCTGCAGTATTATTATAAATTGTTAACAGTGGAGGTGCACTGCTGTAATGGCTGAAACAGAGCAGAAATGTGGTCATATTGAAGAAGAGTGTGGCACCAATCCTCTTTGCATGTAGTGAGGACACAGTTTATCCCCTACTCTGCTCACGGTCCCATCTGAGCAATGTTGAGTGGAGATCCACTGGGTGTTGGCTGTGAGATGTCCAGTTTGAGAGGTACCTGGCACTGCCACAGGGAACATTGTGAGAAGTCGCACAACACCAGGTTATAGTCCAACAGTTTTATTTGAAATCACAAGCTTTCGGAGCGCTGCTCCTTCGTCAGGTGCAGCGCTCCGAAAGCTTGTGATTTCAAATAAAACTGTTGGACTATAACCTGGTGCTGTGCGACTTCTCACATTTGTCCACCCCAGTCCAACACCAGCATCTCCACAACAGGGAGCATTGGCTGGGGTGTGTCAGCAGGACCCCTGCCTGGCAGTAGAAGTATTAGTTCAAATGGATGAAAGGAAATGTGAAGATAGATTACAGTGGAAAAAAATAAGCTTGAATATAATGAAACTTTCACGTAAGTGGACCAACTATATGTCATTGTAAAGAAATTGGGGAAAACATATATGGAACAGAAAATTATATATGGGAGATAACTTGATGGATAAATGTACCATATGGCCTGACACTGAGCCCTGGAGACGGTTCTAGGTTTGATTCGTGGTCTGTGCTGATTTAGCTGATCCCAGCACCGGAGGCTGATACAATTGGCTTTAACGTCCCTGGACTAAGGGGGAGAAAAATCAGCCAGAGTTCCTGCTTCTCACCAGCATCCAACAGTCTCTCCTGGATACACATACATATAGATATCAGCAATTATCTGAAGCTTAACTGTAATGCTCCCTATGAATGAAAAGCCCATCGACACTCGCTGTCCAGGCTTAAACACAAAAAGTGGCAGTAGGGTAAGGTCATGGTGAGCTACCAGTATCGGTATAACTGCTCCCCTGTGTGAGTTGCAGGAGGGGTATAAGGTGAGAATTGGAGGAATTCAATATGCGTTTAAATAAAGAACAAGGCAGGATTTGAGCTGCATATGAGAACAGTAATAAAACTTTACGTATTATGACAGCTATTGTAAGTTACTTTCAATCTCATCATTTGAACTATTTAAACCATATACGTATTTAAGGTTAAAGTGTAATGTCAGAGCATTGTTGAGGGCCTACTAATTTCCCTACCTTATTTTCATCAGCTGATCCTTGCACTATGATTAGATGCCACAATATGTTATTATGTGTTTTACTAAAAGAAAGAGAAAAGAAAGACTTGCATTTATATAGCGCCTTTCACGACCTCAGGATGTCCCAAAGTGCTTTACAGCCAATTAATTACTTTTGAAGTGTAGTCACTGTGGTGATGTAGGAAACACAGCAGCCAATTTGTGCACAGCAAAATCCCACAAACAGCAATGTGATAATGACCAAATAATATAAGAACATAAGACATAAGACGTAGGAGCAGGAATAGGTCATTCGGCCGCTCGAGCCTGCTCCGCCATTCAATAAGATCATGGCTGATCTGATCTTGGCCTCAACTCCATTTCCCTGCCCGCTCCCCATAACCCTTCACTCCCTTACCATTCAAAAATCTATCTATCTCCACCTTAAATATATTCAGTGACCCAGCCTCCACAGCTCTGTGGGGAAGAGAATTCCAAAGATTCACGACCCACTGAGAGAAGAAATTCCTCCTCATTTACGTTTTAAATGGGTGCCCCCTTATTCTGAAATTATGCCTCCTAGTTCTAGATTCTCCCACGAAGGGAAACATCCTCTCTGCATCTACCCTGTCAAGCCCCTTCAGAATCTTATATGTTTCAATAAGGTCCCCTCTCATTCTTCTAAACTCCAGTGAGTATAGGCCCAACCTGCTCAACCTTTCTTCATAAGACAACCCCTTCATCTCCAGAATCAACCTCGTGAACCTTCTCTGAACTGCCTCCAATGCAAGTATATCCTTCCTTAAATAAGGAGACCAAAACTGTACGCAGTACTCCAGGTGTGGTCTCACCAACGCCCTGTACAGTTGTAACAGGACTTCCCTACTTTTATACTCCATTCCCTTTGCAATAAAGGCCAACATTCCATTTGCCTGCATGCTAACTTTTTGTGATTCATGTACAAGGACCCCCAGATCCCTCTGTACCTCAGCATTTTGTAATCTCTCCCCATTTAAATAATAATTTGCTTTTTTGTTTTTCCTACCAAAGTGGATAACCTCACATTTTCCCACATTCTACTCCATCTGCCAGATTTTTGCCCACTCACTTAGCCTATCAATATCCCTTTGGAGATTCTTTGCATCCTCCACACCATTTGCTTTCCCACCTATCTTTGTATCATCAGCAAATTTGGCTACATTATACTCGGTCCCTTCATCCAAGTCATTAATATAGATTGTAAATAGTTGAGGCCCCAGCACTGATCCCTGCGGCACCCCTCTAGTTACAGTTTGACAACCTGAAAATGACCCATTTATCCCGACTCTGTTTTCTGTTAATTAGCCAATCCTCTATCTATGCTAATATATTACCCCCAACCCCGTGAGCTCTTATCTTGTGCAGTAACCTTTTATGTGGCACCTTATCGAATGCCTTCTGGAAATCCAAATACACAACACCTACTGGTTCCCCTTTATCCAATCGGCTCGTTACATCCTCAAAGAACTCTAGCAAATTTGTCAAACATGATTTCCCTTTCATAAAACCATGCTGACTCTGCTTGACCATATTATGATTTTCTAAATGTCCTGCTACCACTTCCTTAATGATGGACTCCAGCATTTTCCCAATGACAGATGTTAGGCTAACTGGTCTATAGTTGCCTGCTTTCTGTCTCCCTCCTTTCTTAAATAGGGGCGTTACATTTGCAGTTTTCCAATCCGCTGGGACCTCTTCAGAATCCAGGGAATTTTGGTAGATTACAACCAATGCATCCACTATCTCTGCAGCCATCTCTTTTAAGACCCTAGGATGCAGGCCATCTGGTCCAGGGGACTTGTCCACCTTTAGTCCCATTAGTTTGCCTAGTACTTTTTCTCTAATAGTCTGTTTTTGTGATGTTGATTGAGGGGTAAATATTGGCCAGCATACCAGGGATAACACCCCTGCTCTTCGAAATAATGCCATGGGATCTTTTATGCCCACCTGAAAGAGCAGACGGGACCTCGGTTTAACAGTTCATCCAAAAGACAGCATCTTCGAAGGTGCAGCACTACCCTCAGTACTGCACTGGAGTGTCAGCCTAGATTTTTATGTTCAAGTCTCTGGAGCGGGACTTTAAATCACAACCTTCTGACTCAGAGGCGAGAGTGCTACCAACTGAGCCACGGCTGACACATGAAGGTTATCAATGGTAATTAAGTGTTATAGCGAAATTTGGTGTTGGGAATAATGGCCGGAATTTTCCAGGGGGTCAACAGGCGGGATCAGTGGCGGGTTGGGTGGGAAATTTGTTTTTTTTGACAGTGGGTCGGGAACCTGCTGTCATCCCGCCGCAACGCACCTTTCCCAATGGCGCATCTGTGATCTCGGATCGGACCCGACCCGCAGAGGCAGGCAACCCAATTAAAGCAAGTAGTAGCTTGTTGACTGAACCTTAATATGGTTTTAACTTTACCTTTTCACTTTAACTGCTCGCCCACGGGGTCCACGCTTGTCGTGGACCACGTCTGTTAACCTGAGGCAGGAGTTGAATGACCATTGAATCAGCTGATTAGTTGACAGCTTGAAATGTACTATAAAAGCTCCCACCTCACAGCTGTTCACTTTCCAGAAGCTGTTGCTTACTGCATTTGAAAGACAGATTGAACTTTATGCAGGCTGCAAGTGTTTGGAGCAAACTCTCCATCCAGTGTCACCTCATTGGAACAACCTCTCTCACCATTGACAGATTGCTTCTGTCATTTCAACTTCACCTGCCATCTATTCCATCAGCATAGGTACCGTTTATACTGTTTCACCTTGGTCCTCAGAATCTGACCACGATCAGCCCCAACACCAACATCACCAACAACAACACCAACCTTCTCCGCAATCATCTGATGCTACACAGGACAGAGGGCATCAGCACCTGAGCACATTGCTGCCCGGGAGGCCAGGGAGACTGCAACTCACTAAGCCACTTCCAAAGGTGCACACAAATCTGTCCAAGAACGCAAAACATTGAAAATAAAGGTTTCAATGTTTGACAGCGCATTAACAGAAACTTTACATGAGCATTGGATAAAACACCCAAGTGGCTACCCATCTGTGTTGTTAGTTGGTATGATTGCACTAGGATGAGGGTGAGTGTGAGGGGTGGCTCATGAGATGGGGAAGTGATCATATAGATAGAGAGGGATGGGTGGAGGTGCAAGGTAATTTGGAGTAAGTAAGGATGTGTAGGAGTAGGGTAGGGAAGGCAGAGTGATGGGGATGTGATGAGAGGCACAG
Organism: Squalus acanthias; assembly: GCA_030390025.1. Taxonomy (NCBI): domain Eukaryota; kingdom Metazoa; phylum Chordata; class Chondrichthyes; order Squaliformes; family Squalidae; genus Squalus; species Squalus acanthias. The sequence goes on along the minus strand of CM059425.1, from coordinate 199,891,453 downwards.
CAGGATGAAGTTGAGTGTGGCTTTGTACTAATGTTTCGAGATCATTGAAAGATTTGCGCCACTGCACCCAGGTCCTCCTGACCACATCCCTGCTTGTGACCTCCTCTGCAATGTGCAACCAGGCTGTCTTGGTCTCCTGGGGAGGTGTCCTCTGCCCATCAGAAGGGAAGAGGACCTCCCTGCGTGCTCTGACTCCCTCCATAAGCATGGCCTGTTTCTGTGCTGCATATTCTATATAATTCTATGTAATTAAACCAGTGTGCAAAAGCAGTAATGGAATGTTATTCTGACATTACCACTAATCTCGTTTTTACTTCCAGCCTAAAAGGTTGGTGTAAAGACAATAGCAAAAACAAAGTATGTTCAGAACTTATTAAAGCCTGTGTTCCTGGTATAGATCAGTTGGGCCGATTGGACTGTTTCTATGCTGTAAATTCAATGTAAATTCTATAAAGTGATGGGGCGAAGAGGATATAAAAGAAAATTGGATTCTGCGCTCCCATTGAGAACAGGAGTTTGTCAGCTTAGCATTGTTAAAGTGAGCTGTACAGAAGATTTTACAGTCATAGGGAATGGGTGAAACAGCCATCCTTGGCTTTACTAGAAGCTACAGGAGAGGGAAATCTGAGACTGTAAAGGGCATAGGCAGTGTCCCACTGACAGAACTAACTTTTCAACGATCTACCACACCAGAGTTACTTACCCTGATTGAGATCCAGCACATCATAAGGCCGAGGGTCAGGAGGGTTGCAATGACTGAGATGTGCCACCTGGTCTGCAAAGACCTGCAGACACAGTCAAATATCTGCGCACACTACTGGTGAATTGAAGGTCCCCAGTGCCTGCAACTTTTACGCAGAATTCAGTCACTATGCCATCCACTGCTCCATTTAGCCGGTAATTGAAGCCCTGTTTCACCATGCACTCAACTAGATATTCTTCAGTATTGACTATCAGAACAGAGGCATTAACCAGTTTAAAATAAATGGATTAATTCAGGCATTAAAATAGCAGATAGGGGAATATCAGTCAAATGCAAGTGTTCACATGCTTTATTTGCCAACAGTCATTTTTGAGCCGTTATTATTAGAAAATAAAACATAGGGTACAAATTCCGGCTAATGGGGGAGACAGAAATGGGGCTAGATGTGAGCGAGGGGAAGGGGCAGTGACTTAGTTTTGGGATGGACTCCAGATCTGCTCCGGTTTCTTCCCTCTAGGTTTTGCCACAAAGTGTGCTGGCGGGGTGGCTGGGGGTTTCTTCCATCTGCCCCTGTAATGTCAAAAGCCAAACTTTAGGGCATGTCTGGGGGACGTACCTGGGCTACCTTGAATATTCTGGCCAGTGCATCCCTGAGAGGTTAACGGAATCCTTTCCTACTAAGAGCAGGTGTGAGCGCTGTCGTGGGCCTGAAGTGAGCCCTAAGCTGAGCTGCAATCGATTCTAGAAGGACTGATTGGTATTTCAAGTTGTCCTAGGCCTCATTACGTAAGGTTTTAACATTTTTTGGTGCATTTCTTGGGTTTCGGGTTCCCCCTCTCAGAACAGCAGGATGCCGCTTTAAATTCCTGAGTGGAATGGATGCCTGTGCCACTGGAATAACAGGCACCCACTCCGAATATTTAAACGACCTTGTGCCTGAGATTTGAGACACGCTCAATGGCAGGGCAAAATGGTGGATGTCGCACTTCCAGCCTCTCAAAAGTGTCTGCGGAATTTGTTTAGGCACATTTAACTGTGGTTAAACACTATTAGACTGTTTTATACAAGTAAATGGGCTGAGTTTATAAAAATCAACTGATTGAGTTTTAGCTGATTCAATTGATTAATTTGCACTATTCCAACTTGTATGTGATTGGGCGATTACATTTAATGCTGCCACATTCACTATTATAGTATTACTAAGAAACTATATTGTAGGCACCTTGACAGCAAGGTCATAGTTTCATTACCAATTCATGGCTAAAAGCTAATTTGTACTTGACAAGAGCAAAAACTGGCCTCAGTGGCAATTGCACTGTATTGGTTTGATTCCTTTCCAATGGTACATTGTGTGCGCTCATTGTAGTATTTGATATTTAACTTCCAAGGGGATTAATTATGACTTTGTGCGATAGTGTAAAAGGGTGATAACAAATCGGCAGCCCGTTGTACATCTCTCCTGATTTTTATTTCCATTGATTTCAATGTAAGAGATGTAAAAGGAGCTGTCGATTCGCTGTTATCCATTTTGCACCAGTGCACAAATCAAAATTACTGCCAAGGTGTGTTTAACATTGGGCCGGATTTTGCAGTAGAAATAATGGTGAAGCTAACAGCATTCACCATTATTAAAGTGCAAATCGGACAGCAACTTCTGCCGACTGAACATGCTCAATCAGGAAGTTGTTGTCAGAGTTGCCCTGCTCTTCCAAAAGCTGTGCTTTACTGGTATCTTGCCGAGAGACTCGGAATTGAAATACATGGAACGGCGTGGAGTTGTTGTACTTACCTGATATATGCATACTAAACTTGCCAGAAAAAGCTAGGGCTTGTCCATTCCAAGGTAAGTAAATTTTTAACGGTGTGATAAGTCTTAATTACTGCCAAACAACCTCTCTGGCCCAGAAAATTAATTTTTTACAAGCGTGGAGTCTCATTTCTTCAGATTTTATTTATTGTTGAAGATTATTTTTTTTTTTTTAAATTGACATTGTTTTAGCTATTCTAACTTAACACTTCCTGGTTCAGACTCTGCGCAGCTCATTAACGATTCTTCAAACTGATTGGTTAAGGAGATACACAGTTGCTTGCCCTGTTTACACAGGCCCCAGATCTGTTGTCTTAACCTGACTTCTGTTTGTTCACTTGAGTAGTAACGAATTCAGTCTTCTGGTTATAATCATTTTATTCTTGAACTTCAGCATAAAAAGCAATTTACAAGTGAAGTATAGTCACAGATAGATAAGCAAACCTAGGCATGGGTCCTTTCGTGCTCCTTGAACAAAGGAAAAAGCTTATATTTATACACTATTTTCTTAACAAACCGGAGCTGGCATTGCCTAATATGGTAGTCTCTGGCTGCTGCATAGTCCAGACACACATGTCAACGGAGGAAAAATTGAGTCGCGCCCCCTTTGGGGCGCTAACTTCGCCGGGGCCCTACTTTTAGAGCCCTGAAAAAATTAGCGCCCCCGCGGACGAAATTCATCAGTAGCACCCCAAGAGGGAAGCGGAGCACTACTGGAAGCACCCCGCCTCCCTCTTGGGGCGTTGCGAGGGCATATTGCGGCACGTCGTGCTGCGGTACTGCAGGCCTTCCTCCCCTTCTTAAAGGGGAGTGGCCTTGCGCAGCGTGACCTGGGGCCCAGCTGGGCCACCAGGGATCAGCGTGCTGGCAAAAGAGCACAGCACTCAAGAGAAGTGCTGGGCTCATGGAGCGCAGCCGGCACTCCGCGGGGGTGCTGGTCTGGAGGCTGGGGACGGCAACAGTGGCAGGTGCTGGCAGGCGGCCAGCAAGAAAAATGGCCGCCCGGCACCTTGCCTTTAATTAGCGCCGCCCTGACCGCAGGTAGGCCCCCCTGACCCCGTCGGACATAGTGTTCGGCAGTAAGTCAGGGAGCGCTACCGAAGATCGCGGCCGGGGCGCAAGCAGGGCACTGCGCACGGCAATGACGTCATCGCCGGCGGTGCAACGCCGCAGGGCGCTAACGGTTACCGCTGCCGCTAACCTCCCGCTGAATTTCGTGGGAGGTGTTGGCAGCGCCGTGCCCGGGCGCTAGTTGCTTTGTGCCCCGTTAGCGCCCTCTTCGGGCGCTAATGGGAGGCGTAAAGCAACCGAATTTTTCCCCCTGCATTTTCTTCAACATACATGAACAATGTTAGAAGCACGTAAAAACACTGTGGCCTTTCTGTGGTAAGCATAAACCTTCTAGTCTCTAGACTTTCTTATCATAACATAACATTTCTAATCTACACATTCTATTATGAAAATATCCAATGGTTGTGAACACCGGCTGTTGCTAAGTGAAATCTATATCTCTCCCTCTCTCTAATGATACCAACTACCTTCTTTCGCTATATCGAATGAACTAAACATGAACACCTTTCAGAAGCTGAATTAACTGAGTTCCATAGGCCAACATGTCCTACTTTTTTTTATTTTTTCCCCAATGGATTACGTTACCTCTTAGTAAAGTGTTTTATATCCTTCTATATCTTTAATAATTCTGGCTTACTCTTCGTGCCCTTGCTATCTCCTTACCTTTCCTTATATTTTCTATGTCTCGTATCGATTTCCTTACAAAGCATATTGTAATGACCAGAATCCCTAAAGCTATTATCTGTGCTATCACCAATCCCACCTGGAACAATCTAGCCCAAGGATGTAGTTCCACACTAGAGACTGCTTCCCACCATTCATGATTCCCACGTCTCGTGATTGCCTGTTCTGTCTCTCTATTTGTCTGTATCATTTGCAATGTGTTTCTGGGATGTCCTAGTTCGCTCAATTATGGCCTTTAAAGCCAAAGAGTATATAATGTCCCATATGTGGAATGGCTCAAATGGCTTCATCCTCCACAGGCAGTCTCATCTGTAGAAAAGTGGCGTTATGATGATGTACCAGTACCAATGTTTTAGCACCGATACGAGTGTCTCTCGTTGGAGTCAGACAAAACTGGCGTTTTAGTATGGGGCAACGGGTGAACCCACAGTCATATGAGTGGCCGTGGTAGTCACACAATACTGTCCTTTTCCTTTATACACAGTATTAGTTTGGTCCTCGCCCCATTTACTTATTCCAATCTCACATTTTGGTGATTCTTTGTCGAGAGTGAATCCACAAGCTGGAACAGTATGTTGATGGACTATGTCACATCTACAAACCCACGTTGTCTCCTTCAGAGTACAACACTGCATATCTGGTGCTATCCAAGTTCCTCCCTTCTTAATCAGATATCTTGGATATTCCTCATACTGTTTATGGATCAGACCTAACTCAGAGTCTTCCAACATTCCGATCAATTCTACCCTATACACCTTCCAAGGTTTAGTTTCATTTCCTTAACAGATGCAAGACCAATACCACTGGTATAATATCTTCAGTTCTTTCCCCTTCCCTAGGGGACAAAAACGCCATTCCCATTTACTGCATCATATCATAGTCTATGTCTTGGTTCTTTTGAACCATTTTCTCAGTTGTTCTTCATGAATAAACAAAGGGATTTGATTACCCTCTATGTTGTGCAGTCCCTTCTGTACCACATTCATCATAAATGTCGCATAGAGGCTACACATGATACCTCTAGTAAGGTCTTGATTCTGGTTAGCCTCATTGTTTGCCAATTTTTCTTTTAATTGCCTCTTCATTACTTCATCGTGTTCCCACATACTTTCTATATCTATTCTGAGTACTCCTGCTAACCTTGCCAATACTCCTATTCCCAGCCATTCTGTCAGCCCTCACTTTCTTTGTGATTTAAACAGATTCTCCTTATGTTCCTCATCTTCCTCGGCCCTTGATCATATTTTCTATTCTTCACTAACATGTCCTTTACTAATTCTCCTACCATTTTGTCTATTAATTGTGAATAACTCCCTTCACATAATCTAGTTGACAGATTCAAGCTCATGTTTAACACAACCAGTACAATTTCAAAATGCAGATCGTTACATAATAAATTTCCTGATTCAATTACTTCTAGTCTATTAATATTTGGGTTCTTTTGCTGGATCGGACAGTTCTTTTTGTGAGGTGGGATGTCTTCTTTTTGGTCCCACATACGTTTTAGTGTTGATCACCATCAGCGTTTGTACTTGGCAAACCAATAGTTAATATTACTTATCAACATAAGACATTTCTTACTTTAAAATAACCTGCTGTCATTACCTTTTAAGTTTGTATTGATGACTTTTACAATGTTCCTGATTAATTTTTGTCCTAATGTGATACTAAGGGCTAAAAATTGAGTCGCGCCCCATTTGGGGCGCTAACCTCGCCGGGGCGCTACTTTTAGCGCCCCGAAAAAATTAGTGGCCCCGCACCGGAACTTCAGTGGTTGCGCCCCAAGAGGGAAGCGGGGCGCCACTGGAAGCACCCCGCATCCCTCTTGGGGCACTGCGAGGGAATATCCTGGCGCTACGTGCCGCAGCGCCAGGCGCTGCGGCACGTCGCGCCACGGTATTGCAGGCCTTCCTCCCCTTCTTAAAGGGGAGGGACCCTGCGCAGCGCGAACCTGGGCCCCCAGGGATCGGGAGTGCCGGCAAAAGAGCCCGGCACTCAAGAGAAGTGCCGGGCTCTTGGAGCGCAGCCGGCACTTCACGGTGGGGGGGCTTCACGGGGGCCGGGGACAGCAATGGGGGCAGGTGCTGGCAGGCGGCCAGCAACAAAAATGGCCGCCTGCCACCTCCCCTTTAAATATCGCCGCCCCGGCCGCACGTACGCCTCCCTGAACCCGTCGGACATAGCGTCTGGCAGTAAATCAGGGGCCGCGACTGAAGATCGCGGCTGGAGCGCGAGCGGGGTGCTGCGCACGGCGATGACGTCATCGCCGGCGGCGCAGCGCCACAGGGCGCTACCGGCTGGCGCCGCCGCTAACCTCCCGCTGAATTTTGCGGGAGGTGTGGGCGGCGCTGCGCCCGGGCGTTAGCTGCTTTACGCCCCATTAGCGCCCTCTTAAGGTGCTAACGGGAGGCGCAAGCAGCTGAATTTTTCCCCCTAACTCTTTAACTGAACCCTATTCATTCTGTGACCAATTTAGTGTTTGAGGTCAGGATGTGTCCCATCCCACCTGGTTCAGGGGAGTCTTCCTGGTCTCCCGCATATGGGACTCCCAATCTTCCCAAGGAGCCTGCCTTAGGATTCTTTATAACCACCGAAATTATGCTTTTGAGAGGCTATATCTCGGTTTATCAGCGATTCCAAACCTAACTCTTTTGAGGTCCTCTGCTTCCTCATGGAGGTCGCTTCTCACTTGGATCCATGTTTTGTTATGGAACCTGTAAGGTATGGCCTCCTTGTCTCCTACCTTCAGCCTGTAGCTGATTTGTATACAACCATGGTCCCCTTGTCCAGACAGAGACAGGCCTCGGCCTCCCTGATTTTTTTGTTTTTAGCCTCCCTACAAGCTTTCTTTGTTCAGCAGTTACTGGAGGCCTTGAAACTGACGACCATTCTAGCTGTAAGGAAATCCTAATTTGATCAGCATTCTCTTTACTTTTAATTTTAATCCCTCTGACAGGTAGCAGTGTGTTTAATTCTAACCTAATTATTTCAAAGTCGGTTTCTCTATGGAGAATGTGTCATAGTCTTGACGATTTAAAAAGTTGTCTCACTCTCCTAAGCCACATTAGCCATTTCATGTTGTGCTGTTGTCATTAACTGAGCATGTCTGAGACCCGTTCTTCAGTGCAAATTCAACATGCATTCCCACATGCTAGTTACTTCACACGGAACGCATTTACATTTGCACACACACCAGTATCCCAATATCATGCCACACGTGACATCTGATCCAAGCCATTCTCGGGCTTCAGGTGATCTGATCAAAAGATTGTGCAGTGTCTGGAGATCTTTGCTCATCTCCCCCTGCATGGTCCCGATGTCTCGGGTAGTGGCCAAGCTATCAAATGCAGTTTTCTTATTGTTCAATATAGGCAATGACACAAACATCTCCAAGAGAAAGCTTATCAATATACTACACTTCCCTGACTTTCGCAAGAATTTACATTACTACCCAGGTGATTATTCCAATTCACCTAAGAACAATGATTTAAGAAAAATTCCCATTTGGTGGTGTAATTTTCCTGTTTTCATCTTATATCCTCACTCACTTCCTCTCATTCAATTTTATACAGTATTCACCATTTCATTCATGAGCCTTGGAGAAATGTTACTGTCTAATACAATATTATCATAATATCTTTAAAACATAGAGCAAACGTTCCCACTTGGTCCAAGTTTTAACACATTTTGTTTGTTTCATTTTATTTAACCAAATCTCTTCTTGTACCTTTTATTCCCCAAAATATGCCAGAGAGCAATTCAGTCTGCAAGATGAGGGATGTTAGTTACCATTAACACAACAGTCTCCCCCAAAAAACTTCTTTCTGAATACATAGTTTGGACGGAACCACATAGACTGGACCTTTTCAAAAATAAAATTTGATTTCATATAAATTTCCCTTCCCGAGTGCTTGAACAGCAACTTCTATCAATTTATCTAATCAATTTTAATTTCATAAACAAATAATGCCAGACTTTGTGATTTTACAAAGAAGACAAAAGTAACAATTGCGTTTGGATGCAAGTCGTTTATCTTCCCCTTTGAGCAATGCGTCTTGGAAATAACAAATGATCCCAATGGGTTAAAGTCTTAAGTCCAATTTTGTCACCATGCTGCGACATTCGATGTCTGCAGATATCTGCAGATAAATTCTTAAAACTGCTGGATCTCTTGCTATGCCATCAACCTCCATACGGTCTGAGAAACCGTGATCCCCTGTTTATAAGAACAAAGAAACAGAGAATCCATTGTGGCTCTGCTAAAGAGCCCAATAGGTTAGTTTGACAATTCATAATTTCCTTCTGTCACTGTGGGGAAATATCCACTTAAATTAAGAAACTTAAATTTAATAATGCCCCATATAAATTTAAATCCAGCAATACAAAAGTGTTTCTTTGCTGAATTAAGAAAACAGCTGTCAGTGGAAAGGGTTAACTTCTTTATAGGTTTATACGAATGCGGAGCAAAACATTGTCAGATGCCATTGCGTCACTTCACGTAAATTTAGAAAAACTTTCCCAAAGAACTAAACACACTTTACTTTTTATTATATTTTCCAGCAAAACTCGTTATCAACATCACGATTAACTTCAGACATTCTGTGAACTAACTCTGTTCCAACTATCGGATGTCTTCCTCTTTTTTCTCAATGTGAAAGCCTCATGTCCGGAACTCTCACACAATTTAAAACCACCAGAATTTCACTGTGGCCACAATGAAAGTCGGTGATTCACCGTTTAATAGGTTAGTTAAACCTCAATAGTTTTAATTTAGTTCAGACCAATATTTTATTGACTAAACACAATACAGAACAGATAAAATAAAACAAAAATCGCATGTGCTTACAGTAAATTACATCTTTCCTTTTCTTTCTTCAGGTGTCTTTCCAAATGACTGTAAAAATATTGAATATAACTGAACAAAAATATTAGTTCTTCAGTGAAACAAAACTTTTAACACTCTTACACAAAAGGGAAAAGCGGGTGGAGCCACAGTGGCATCAACACCTTCACACAAGCTTTTCACAGAGGCAGTACACTGAAATCTTGCAGATTTTAATAGTAGAAAAGGGACATAATCTTTCTCTTTCTCCTTCTTTATTCCATCATAGACTACCTTATCTTTTTTCCCTCTAACCACGTTTCAATTTCTGAACTTTGTTACTTAACCTCATGTGGAAAAGCAGTCAATTGTAACCAAGACACACTGGCCACCCTTCTGATTCTTCCAACACTGGTCAATGTGATCAATCTGCAAATTTCTCTCCATCCACCCTATCAGTTCCCATTAATATCTTAATATCCCCCTTTTTTTTAATTCCAGGGAATACCACCATAGTTTGTATAATCTCTCCTCGTAATTTAACCCTTGAATTCTGGTAAATCTCTGCACTCCCTCCAAGGCCAACATATCCTTCCTAAGGTGTGGTCTAACCAGGGCTTTGTATAGCTGTAGCATAACTTCTACCCCCTCCTATTTTAGTCTTCTTGATATAAAGGCCAGCATTCCATTAGCCTTTTTGATTATTTCTGATTTTAATGATCTACGTGCAACGATCCCCAAGTCTCTTTGGACTTCCACTGTTTTTAGCTTTTCACCATTTAGAAAGTACGATCCTGTTCTATCCTTTTTAGGTCCAAAGTGGACGACCTCACATTTGCCTGCATTAAAATCCCATTGTCACAGTTTTGCCCATTCATTTAATCTATTACTATTTCTTTGTAATTTGTGCTTCCATCTACACTGCTTACATTGCTGCGTATCCTTGTGTCATCGGTAGACTTGCAATAACAGCGCTTCGTAATTGTTCAAACTGATTTAAAACAATACCATGGGGCCTTTAAACAGGTTTTTCTAACTCTAGTCCAATGTTTTGAAAAGTTCAAATGTATTTTCTACCATGGCAACCGTAACTTCAAGGCTGAAGCCTGGACTGAAACTTATCTTTAGTTAAACAAACGTTTCTTTTGGCTTTTCTCAGCCTTTCCACATCAGCGTTTTTAACTTAAATTGTAGTTCAGAGTTTTTTCCCCCAATTCTGGGTGCACAATCTTAGATTAAAAAGAACATACTCAATCAACCGTATTCACACTTCTATGCAACTTAGAAATATAATTTATAATGATTTCTTATCTCTGGTCCTCTCAACATTGTTTGAGTCCGTCACCCTTAATTCTGTCGCCTTTTGATACTAGTCCACGTCTGGGCTGCTCAAAAACAACACTGATTTCTTATCTCTGGCTCCTATTGGAGGAGACCAGTCTCTCCTATTTTTCCTTCCATTGATCCCTGCAATGGGTTATGAACTCAAAGCGGCAAAATTTATGTGATATTCCCTGGTTGCGAGCCAAGAAACATTCACACATACTCTCGGAAACTTTTTCACTTTAAAAAAAATAAAAACAGAACATGTTGAAGACACTTATCCTACTTCTTCCTCACAGCAATCCTATAACTTTGGCTGTGGGCTTTTTAACTTCTTTCTCCTTTTCCTAACCCCTTTTGTTACATATCAAGTGTTCAACCCAAGGGTTTTATTAGCTGCTATTTATGCCACAAACTTCTCAGGCAATGCCACGCTTGGAGTTTGGTTAGTATACAGCTTAGATTACCATTCCTGGTTTCTAGCTGCTGGCATCCTTTTTCCCTCTGTCTTTCCTCTCTCTGATAGTTGTTAACCCTTATGTCACCACATTGTGTGCAAATGTGAGCTGCATAGTGCAACAACTGCCTGCCTTTACAATCATCTGCCCGCACCCTCCATGAGGGTACTTCGTTATTATCGTTTAACATTTTATTTTTACAGTTGTTCTCTGTTTGGCCCTCTCCTTCTTAGACTCGGCCTTTATCACACTTCATCGTAAAGTCCCTGTAAGGGTCACTGTTGCTCTCCTCAAAAGATCCTTCTCGAGTGTGCTTTTGGAAATAACCTTCTGCCCACAACATTCACAATAATACTCCTTTTATTATTATTTAATTTTTACAGCTGTTCTTTATTTGGCCCTCTCCTTCTTTGACTTGGCCTTTATTGGAGGTGATCAGTCTCCAATTTCCTTACAACAACCTTCCCCTTTCTATGCTGCCTATAAGAGATTGAGGACTATATGATTAGTACAGGGGTCCTTCAGCCACTGTCATGTTAAAACACCATGTAGCTTTTTATCTGCTATACCCCTCTATCAAATTTATTACTACTCCCATGTGTATATGTTCTTTTATCCTGAGGATTGCTACATTGCCTTGGTTTGTCGATGGTGAAAGTAGTCCACCTCCTGTCCCAGAGCTCATTCTTGATTGAGTTCTTGATGGTTGAGGTTCAACTTTAGTCCCGCCTCGACATCCCCGGTTTTCAAACAGCAACAAGATCAAGTACTTCGCTCGGCTCGCTAATGTTTTCTTAAACAGACTTCTGTTTGTTCACTTGAATAGTAATGAATTGAGTCTTCTGGTTATAATCATTTTATTCTTGAACTTCAGCATAAAAAGCAATTTACAAGCAGAGTATATTCACAGATAGACACGCAAACCTAGGCATGGGTCCTTTCATGCTTCTTGAACAAAGAAAAAAGCTTACATTTATACACTATTTTCTTATCAAACTGGAGCTGGCATTGCCTAATATGGTAGTCTCTGGCTACTGTATAGTCCAGAGACACAAGTCTACATTTTCTTCAACATACATCAACAACGTTAGAAGCACATAAAAACACTGTGGCCTTGCTGTGGTAAGCATAAACCTTCTAGTCTCTAGACTTTCTTATCATACCATAACATTTCTAATCTACACATTCTATTATGAAAATATCCAAGGCTGGTTGGTTGCGAATACCGGCTGTTGCTAAGTGAAATCTGTATCTCTCCCTCTCTCTAATGATAGAAACTACATTCTTTCGCTATATTGAATGAACTAAACATGAACACCTTTCAGAAGCTGAATTAACTGAGTTCCATATGCCAACAAGATCCCCTGTAGAGGGCGCGGCACCGAAATGGCTCTCTCATCACAGCAAGTCATGGTGCAAAACCACACAGAAAATCTGTGGGCAAGTGTAAGTGTAAAGAACAGCTAGCTGCTCATTCGCCGCTGAGAGAAAATCCGGCCCTATGTATATTTGGCACTCTTCACATATTACTTATTTAAGCGTTGGTTTATACTTGTCACTTGAATAGAAAATTCAATGGCATGTGCATCTATATTAGATTGTGAGCTTAACTAAGGAGGTGTGCCAATATCAGTGGAAGACACATTGGCCTGAATTTTAGCCTGGAGGCGAGTTCTGTGCGGGGGTGAGGGGGCGGGGGAGGTAGTGGGGGGGCGATTGTGAGGTTGGAAACCCGGAAGAACAGGTTTCCCGAACGTCCTGCAGAATTTAACTGCAGGGCTCCATTAAGTGGGGATCCCGCCCACAGGCGGCCTGATTGACAGGCTGGGGGCTTTTCGGGCAGGAAGCCTATGAGAGCAGGTAGATGTAATGGGGAATGAGAGAGATCGTGGGTGGTATGGGGGGAGTCTGGATCATGGGGGGAGATCCGATGGTGGTCTGGGAGGTCATGATTGTGGGAGGGAGGTCTGGAATGGTCTGGGAGTCTGACGGTGGTCGGGGGGCGGAGGGGCGGGGAGCAGGCAGATCCTGGGGAGGGGGTTTACTAGGTAGCCTGTTGAGCCTGGAGGAAACTCTCCTGCTCCTCCAGGCCCACAAGCAGTGCTGTGAAGGCACTTACCTCATGAATTCAACCCATTGCGCCTCCTTTCAGCGGCCGAGTTTCCTGAGGCCTGGGAAACCCGGCCGCCTGTGGTTAAAAATGGAACGACTGTTAAAATGAAGACAGGCAGCCTCATTATAATATATTAAATGACCAACCCACTTCCCGCAAGCAGATTGGTTGCCCGCTCTTCATTCCACCTCCGTGGGACGCCGATTTCTACTTCTGTAACATCGCTCGTCTCCGCCCCTGCCTCCACTCATCTGCTGCTGAAACCCTCATCCATGCCTTTGTTACCTCTAGACTTGACTATTCCAACATACTCCTGACTGACCTCCCACGTTCTACCCTAAGTAAACTTGAGGTCATCCAAAACTCGGTTGCCCATGTCCTAACTCACACCAATTCCCGTTCACCCATCTCCCCTGTGCTCGCTGACCTACATTGGCTCCCAGTTAAGCAACACCTCGATTTCAAAATTCTCATCCTTGTTTTCAAATCCCTCCATGGCCCCTCCCTATCTCTGTAATCTCGTCCAGCCCCACAACCGCCCCCCACCCCCCACCCCGAGATATCTGCGCTCTTCTAATTCTGCCCTCTTGAGCATCCCTGATTATAATCGCTCAACCATTGGTGGCCGTGCTTTATGTTGCCTAGGCCCTAAGCTCTGGAATTCCCTGCCTAAACCTCTCCGCCTCTCTACCTCTCTTTCCTCCTTTAAGACGTCCTTAAAACCTACCTTTTTGACCAAGCCTTTTGTCATCTGCCCTAATTTCTCCTTATGTGGCTCAGTGTCAATTTTTTTGTTTTATAATACTCCTGTGAAGCACCTTGGGATGTTTTACCATGTTAAAGGCGCTATATAAATACAAGTTGTTGTTATTAAGATTCAGCCCATTCTGATTGCGGTCTGATCCTACACAAAGGAAATGGTAGTGAGAGAAGTTATTCTGCGAGTGCACATCATAGAATTGAATTAAAAAATAAGACAAAAAAATTTCACTAGTTTGAGAGATGAGTCTCTTTTGGATTTTAATGAATAATTCTGTCCTCATAAAACTTTCATAATTGTTTCAGGCCCTTTTGAAGCTTAAAGGCTAGTTTTTGACTTTTGGGCATGTGACTGGCGGAGTGCGCTAGTCAGCTGCCCATTCCGGTGGCAAAGCGGACCTCATGATTTTCAGGCTCCGGTTAATTTACATTCTGGGTTTGGTTCGATTGCGCAGTAGTGGGCGTGATGAGCTCTCGCATGGTGCAATCACAATTTAATTATTTAAAGGGCCAATCTGAAGATGCAATTGGGAGGAGTTGGAGTTGGGAAGAAGAGAGAGGAAGTTCCAGAATGGATTTGAGATGGTCAAAGGCTGTGCCGTGATTCAATGACGCCTCCCTTGTTGTGCTGGGGGCTGTGGGGAGTCGGAGAGAGATACTCTTGCCCAGCAATGGGAGGAAGAAACCTGCTGGTGAAACCAAGATGGCATGGCTGGAGGTGCCCCAGGAGGTCAGTAGCAGAAGCATTGTGGCATGCTCCTGTATTCAGTGCAGCAATTACTTTAATGACCTAACTAGGTCAGAAAAGGTGAGTACAGTTTCACATTCACCTATATCCTGCTGTGTGCATCACCCCACACCTCACTCTGCCTTGTCAAGCCTACTCCATCACATCACTCCTCACAGCCACTTACTTTGCAAGTGCACCCACCCTTCTCTTCTCTGCACTTCCTCACATCCCCATCTATCCATCCACCACTGCCACTCACCCTCATCCTTATGCAATTTCATGCCTCTCCCTGATAGTCACCCTTACCAAATGCACTGCATCCATCGGGTGAACACATGCCATTATAGTCACTCATCAGTCTGTTCATTCCCTCATTGCAGGAGAAGATAGCACTGAACACGAGAGAGAGGCAGAGAACTGGAGGTGGTCCTCCACGCATTTCCCAACATACAAGTGCAGAGGAGGAGGCATTGGCCTCCCTGGGCATCAGAAATGGGGAGACGGGGAGCTCCCAGCTACCTGGTGACACAATTAAACATCAGCCACCCACATGTCATATGGCACTCAGTCATGTTGACTTGATTTCAAAAACGAGTGAAATATGATCAACTTCATAATGATAACTTGCAGCATTCTTACCTTGCCAGTACTAATTCATGTCTTTTATCTCTGCCAGGACCTTCACGCGAGCAACAGAAGTCGGTGGACCTCGCGGACAACAAATTCTCAGAGGAGCTGAATGCTTCTGAGTGTGCACCGTCACAGGACACATACATACCAGGCACCAGCGCAGATACTCGCACTTCAGTGGGACCACTTAGACAGATAGTTGGGTTTTCACCTGGTGACTCACACTTCACAAGTGAGCAAGAGCAGATGGTGGTGGCAGAGACAGCAGTGGAGAGTCCGCATCAGAGGGTGCAGTCATCGCCAAGCTCTGCTCAGCTGGACACAAATACTGTACCATGGAGCCATCAATGAAAAGGAGAATCATTGTGCAGCAGCAGACAATGTGTGATGTACTGACAGGCTTTCCAGCACACTGACCATGATTGCAGAGAGAGTGGAGGAGTCCACCTCAAACATGAGTGGGTTGATGTAACAGGGAATTGCAATGATGTGTTCTTCCATGGATAAAGTGACTAGCTCTGTGGAACATCAAACACTACAATCAAATGAGGCCATGCACGCCTTGACCACGGTCATACAGACTCTGGATGACAACATGTCTGCCACCTTAAATAGGATGACAAATACTTTAGCCTTACCTTACATTGCTGCACTAATCTGCACCAAAGTGCTGTCCAGCACAGTGGTAGCAGTGAAATGTGGCTGGGCCATGAGAGGGATGATGGCGAAAGGGGTCACGGAAGTTGGGACTCCACTCAAAGCACTTCCACTTTTCACCCGTTGTCCACCCCCAGTCAGTAGTCGACATGCTGCCTTGTCTCCCAATGGCTGAGTCTGCCCCTGCGCTGGTGTAGGTGATGCAGTCTTTGGCGGGGCCCTCACGGGCTCCAAAACCCAGAGGTCATTGGCCAAGAGCATCTCAGCAATCACAGCAGCCTGCCTCTATCTCTGCTCAAGCCGCAGGAGCTGCACCACGTAGGAGCGGTAAGAAAAGAAAGAGTAAAGCTTTGTAGTTGCACAAATGTTTGCACATGGGTGAATGATAAAATGTAATGTTGCTAAATTCCTGTTGTTTAGTTAAAGCACATAAATATTATTCTTTTGCACCACTTTCCTGTCTTGCCCATTCTTGGTTGCTGGGCGGCAAGTCGCCTTTTAAGTTGTTTGAAGTTGAATGAGATGACATGAATTGATGGGGACCAATGGGGGAATGTGCAAGGGGTGGTTGGTTGTTTGCAGGACTGCATTGTGTCAGTGGCATTGGGGGGGGTGGGGGTGGTGGGTGTGAAGAGTGGCCGTTGCATGTGCTTGTGACATAGGTTCACTGGTGCAACCTAAGTAAACCTTGCATCAATAAAGGCATCCCTGGCATCAATGTGAGTAGCTGGTGTTGCATTGCCCTCATCACCTTCCTCCTCCTCCTCCTCCTTGGAATCATCCGAAGAGGATCTGAGCTCTGCGCCGTGTTCCTCCTGCAGGTCCAAACCTTGCTGCTGCGCAATGTTGTGCAGAGCATAGCACACCATGACCATTCTGGAGACACTGGCTGGTGCGTACTGAAGGGCACCTCCAGATCTGTCTAGGTAACAGAAGCGCATCTTCAGTATGCCGATGGTTTGTTCGATTACACATCTAGTGGTCATATGCCATTCATTGTAGCGCTGTTGTGCTTCATTCGTCAGCTTTTTGACGGGTATCATCAGCCAAGCCACCCCTTGAGTGTGCTTTCAGGTCCGGCAACTGCTGCAGGACGAAAGCATCATGGCAGCTCCCGGGAATCTTGCACATACCTGCAGAAATATCTTCCTGTGGTTTCACACCAGCTGCACATTGATGGAGTGGAAGCCCTTGCAGTTGATGATGACACCCTGCACCTGTGGGAAGCCAGCCAGAGATGCAAACCCGAATGCCCACTCATTCTTACTGGCATCATCGCAGGTGAAGTTCATATAATTGCTGGCCCTTGCAAACAAGCCATCAGTCACCTGTCTTATGCATTTGTGGGCCACCGACTGGGAGATCTCAGATATGTTTCCGGCGGAGCCTTGGAACGATCCAGAGGCAAAAAAGTTGAGGGTGGTGGTGACTTTCACAGCCACTGGTAACGCGTGGCCACCAGGTCCAGCAGGCAGCAGGTCTTCTTCTAGCAGGTTGCAGATGTCTGCCACCACCTGATGTGACAACCTGAGACTCCTGAGACACTGCTGTTCGGACATTTCAAGGAAACTCAGCCTATGTCACGGGTAGTGCCTCCCGTGAGCTGCACCCTTCTGCTGTTCCCCTCTCTGCTGCTGCCCTCTCTGCTGCTGCCCTCTCTGCTGCTGCCTTCTCTGCTGCTGCCTTCTCTGCTGCTGCCCTCTCTGCTGCTGCCCTCTCTGCTGCTGCCCTCTCTGCTGCTCCCCTCTCTGCTGTTGTTCCCCTCTCTGCTGCTGCCCTCTCTGCTGTTTCCCTCTCTGCTGCTGCCCTCTCTGCTGTTCCCCTCTCTGCTGCTGCCCTCTCTGCTGCTGCCCTCTCTGCTGTTCCCCTCTCTGCTGTTCCCCTCTCTGCTGTTCCCCTCTCTGCTGTTCCCTCTCTGCTGCTGCCCTCTCTGCTGCTGCCCTCTCTGCTGCTGCCCTCTCTGCTGCTGCCCTCTCTGCTGCTGCCCTCTCTGCTGTCCAGCTGCAGGTCTCTGAATAGCAGGCTGGTAGTGCTGGTTATATTGGTCCTTGTCCGAGGTCCAATCTAAGGAAGCCAAAGCGACACCCATCCTGATGTGATTGAGAAAACTTCCAAAGTGTAGAAAGTCAAGTACTGAGAACAAACCCTTTCCCACTAGCAGGTATTTATTGCAGCATTTCCTTGAGTTTTAATCAGTTTCCTTAATTGCCGTTGTGTTCTCTCCTTGCCTTCACTGGCGAGTTTCAGGAAGCCTAGGAAACCCGTCGATGTGCCATTAAATTTGAAAGTGAGTTGAAATGTCACTCTAATTGAGCGTTTTGCCTATGTTAATAGACTACCTGCATCTCCCAATGGGATTGCTCGCACACAGCCTAACACGCTCCAGTTAAATGCAGAGGTTGGTGGGTGGTACCACCTTCCCGACGTGCTGACATTTTTGCCGGTTTTAGCCCCCCACCTGCACCCAAACCCATGTGCTCCTCCAGCTTAAAATTCCCCATATTCTGGCTGTTATTTTATTAAAAAAAACATCTTAAAATAATGGCCCTGAATTTACTGTTGGTATGACGCGTGAGAGTATGCCGTCATACCGCCTTTGAAATTGACTGCAAGTTCGGGATTTCCACAGGCGCATGCACATGTGCTAAATCCCAATCTTGCAATCTGTCAAGTTCCGAATAGAAAGATGATCCACTGCAACTTTCAAATCCTCATTGCTAGCAAAAAGTTGGGCTAATTGCCCACCAACTGCGCATCAATTATGCTGGAAAATTTTACGGCTGGTGCAAACAGGTGCAGGAGCCTGTTTGCACAGCATAAGGGGAGGGGGGATGAGAAAATTGCAATTTCAGGGCCATAATAATTAAAAAGTAACACATAAAAGAGCCTACCAAGCAGCTATAAAGTCTCAGTTTGAGGGATGAGATTGTTTTAATATTTTTTTTTAATCATGCAGAGTCTTCCAGTAACTAACTGTACTTACTCCAAAGTATTCCTTGTGCTTTTTAAAGCCAAGTATTGTACTTGTTAAATAAATATTTAGTATCACACCGTTTAATTCACAAGTTGTAATATACGGGGCTTTCTATGTTTCCTGATTGGCTAATGAAAAGAGCACCGCCCCACGTGATCCCAGGTATGCTTACGCACAACGGTGCGCCCCTGAGATCCGTGGGCCACTACGCTGTGCACAACTCTGCAGTGTTTCAAAGCAAGTTTTTGCTCGGGGCTTCGCAGGAGGTAAGTGCAGATTTCATTCAGAGGTTGGCGGTGTACTCCTTAGCTACGCCGCCGACCGCAATTTCAGGGCCAATGAAAAAATTTAAGTATTAACACGTATCACACATAATAAAAACGGAAACCCTTTCACCCTCACTACTTGGTATTTGAGTTGTTGCCACTCTGTCCTGCTGCTTATCCAACAATAAGACCTGGATAAGACAACAGTACTTACAGCTAAATATTGGAAAAACCTTAACCATTCAATTGGCCTCACAAACACTTGCATGTCTCTAACCTAGAATGCAACATCCCTGGCTATTACTTCAAGTTAAGGTCAGAGGTGCCGAATCCTGATACCCTGTTCGACTCTGAACTCATCCTCCTTCCTCACATCTGACCTATCACCAAGACCGCTTTCTTTTGAAGGGATAATTACAAGTCCTAGCCCTTTTCGGGCTACCCCAGGTCAGGTGTATTCCCCAGACATTCACTTTCAACTAAAGTTAGCGGTAGCCGAATCCTAGAGACGCTTAATTGGGTCTAAAGGTTCAGACTATCTCTCCCTAAAGAAAAGGAATGGCCTGAAGATGTTACCGTCCTCCGGATAGCACTTTTAACAAGTTTAACTAGACTGTAACCTTCCGGATATTATGAGGGTCCGGAAACCCCCCCCAGAATTCTGCAACTCCTCTCAAAGGAGTGTACAGAAATGGAGTTCACGAGATTGATACAGAAATACTCTGTGAGACTATTTTAAAAATATATAGATTTATTAAAGAACCGACATTCAGCTAACAGCTGTTGATTTCAATCGCGACTTTAACAGTCCAAAATACAAATAGTTTACATTTCTTATCAGAGATCCTTATTCTCAAATCTTAACTTCGTTACATTTCCACACTTCTACTTATCCAGAATATCCACCAAAATCAAATACCTTGATTACCCGAGACTCAAAGAGTTGTAGGCCTACAGAGTGGTTCTGAAGGCGAGAATCGCTCTGCCCCTTCCCAGCGACTTCTGACTTTCCATCTGAAAAGCTCTATTTTTATACCTTTTTTTAGTGGTTTATCCTTTGAAGTTTTCTGCTGATGTAAGCTAATTATCTCTAGTGATATTTCTGTTGACTTCTTTCTATTCTTACTGTCAGTTCAGCTGTTAACTTTCAGAATTCTGTCTCTACCTTTAGGTGTTCAGATCTTATCATAAAATATGGTATAACAGATTTATCTCTTTGATGCCATTCTTTCGAAGGTCTTCCATTCAATTCTTAATATTAGCTTAACTGCTTGTATTTCAGACTTCTCGTCTCCTTGTGTTCCAAGTTCAACACATAAACAATGTGATTGCTTGGTTCATCTATTAATGTAATATTTTCAAAGTGTTCTGTTGTGTACCTTTTACAATATGTAAATCAAAACCACTTCAACCAGGGTGTTTGTTTTCCTAGCCATCTTAGTTGGTTATATATATAATCGTGTTTCCTGTTTTATTTGATGTTACTTTTACAAAGGCACATGGTTTTATAATATTCTGTTTTTCTTGTTCGAAGTGTTAGATTTTAATACTTTACTTGGGCATTGCTATTGTTTTGGTTCCAAACTACAGACCCCTTGGAACCAACTCTTTGCTTCTTCAATAGGCCATTGTCTCAGTGTCAATAACCAATCTTTATCTCAAAAGCCTGTATGGTGTTTACAACTTTTGTGTTAACACTTCATCTTATCTCAGAAGCCTGTATTTCTGTTTACAGCTTGTGTCATTGAGGCTTTTAGATTTTTAACCCCAGTTTGTCATGTTTTAATAAAGCTAGAATTCTATTCATAGGATGGTGTATCTTTCTGAATAGGTTTGGCTCATTCCTTTACACTTTCACCTCTGAAGCTTTGGCTGCCTCTGCCCCAACTTTCCCCCTCTACTGCCAAAACTCTAAAGCATGCATTTATTACCTTGAAGCTGTACATCTCCAAACCTCTCCTTGCCAGACTTTCTACTTCAACCATTTGTAAACCATATTTCATCCAGGGCCTTAATAAGAACATAAGAAATAGGAGCAGGAGTAGGCCAATCGGCCCCTCGAGCCTGCTCCGCCATTCAATAAGATCATGGCTGATCTGATCCTAACCGCCAATCTACTATCTATCACAGAACCATCTCCTGCATCTAACAGAATTGCACACAGTAAATAGGAGCAGAATCAGGCTACACAGTCCCTGGGCCCGCTCCACTACCCACAGGGCCATGACCGATCCGAACCTAGACTCATGTCCAAATTCCTGCCCGCTCCCCGTAACCCTTAATGCCCTTTACTTCTAGGAAACTGTCTATTTCTGTTTTAAATTTAATTAATGTTGTAGCTTCTACAGCTTTTTGTGGCAGCATATTCCATGGACCTACCACCCTCTGAGTGAAGTAGTTCCTCCTCATCTCAGTTTTGAAAGAGCAGCCCCTTATTCTAAGACTATGTACCCTAGTTCTCGTCTCACCCGTCATCGGGAACATCCTCCCCGCATCCACCCGATCCAACCCCTTCACAATCTTATATGTTTCAATAAGATCGCCTCTCATTCTTCTGAACTCCAATGAGTAGAGTCCCAATCTACCCAACCTCTCCTCATATGACCACCCCCTCATCCCCGGGATTAACCGAGTGAACCTTTTTTGCACTGCCTCGAGAGCAAGGATGTCTTTCCTTAAGTAAGGACACCAAAACTGTATGCAGTATTCCAGGTGCGGTCTCACCAATACCTTGTACAACTGAAGCAATACCTCCCTATTTTTATATTCTATCCCCCTAGCAATGAAAGCCAACATTCCATTTGCCTTCTTAATCACTTGCTGCACCTGCATACTAACCTGTTGAGTTTCGTGCACCAGGACCCCCAGATCCCTTTGCACTTCAGTACTCTCCAGTTTCTTGCCATTAAGATAATAAATTGCTCTAGGATTTTTCCTGCCAAAGTGCATCACCTCACACTTTCCAGTGTTGTATTCCATCTGCCAAATCTCTGCCCACTTACTTAGCCTGTCTATGTCCCCTTGCAGGTTTTTTATGTCCTCCTCACTCACTACTTTCCCTCCCATCTTTGTATCATCTGCAAATTTTGATATGTTACACTTGGTCCCTTCCTCCAAATCGTTAATATAGATTGTGAAGAGTTGGGGACCCAGCACTGACCCCTGTGGAACACCACTAGTTACTGATTGCCAGTCTGAGAATGAACCATTTATCCCAACTCTTTGCTTTCTGTTAGATAGCCAATCCTCTATCCATGCCAGAATATTACCCCCAATCCCGTGATTTTTTACCTTAAGCAATAATCTTTTGTGTGGCACCTTGTCAAATGCCTTTTGGAAGTCTAAATACACTACGTCCACTGGTTCCCCTTTATCCACTCTATATGTTACTTCCTCAAAGAACTCCAGCAAATTTGTCAAACATGACTTCCCCTTCGTAAAACCATGCTGACTTTGTCCTATTAAATTATGATTATCCAAATGTCCTGTTACTGTTTCCTTAATAATGGACTCCAAAATTTTACCTACCACAGATGTTAGGCTAACCGGTCTATAGTTACCAGCCTTCTGTCTACTGCCCTTTTTAAATAAGGGTGTTACATTAGCAGTTTTCCAGTCTGCCGGGACCTTAGCGGAATCCAGGGAGTTTTGAAAAATTATTACCAATGCATCTACAATCCCTACCGCCACTTCCTTCAAGACTCTAGGATGTAAGCCATCAGGTCCAGGTGATTTATCCGCCTTGAGTCCCATTATTTTACCGAGTACCACTTCCTTAGTGATTTTGATCGTGTTTAGCTCCTCTCCCCCTATAGCCCCCTGTTTGTCCAGTGTTGGGATATTCTTAGTGTCCTCTACTGTAAAGACTGATACAAAATATTCATTCAGTGTTTTTGCCATCTCCATATTTCCCACCATTAATTTCCCGGTCTCATCCTCTAAGGGACCAACATTTACTTTAGCCACCCTTTTTCTTTTTATATAACTATAAAAACTCTTACTATCTGTTTTTATATTTTTTGCTAATTTACTTTCATAATCTATCTTCCCTTTCTTAATCAATCTTTTTGTTATTTTTTGCTGCCTTTTAAAGTTTTCCCAATCCTCTGTCCTCCCACTAGATTTCGCTACCTTATATGCCCTTGTTTTTAGTCGAATACTATCCTTAATTTCTTTACTTAGCCACGGATGACTGTCCTTTCTTTTACACCCTTTTCTTTTCAGTGGAATATATTTTTTTTGGAAGTTGTAAAATAACTCCTTGAATGTACACCACTGATCATGTGTCGTCTTACCCTTTAATCTATTTTCCCAATCCACTCTACTCAATTCTGCTCGCATACCTTCATAGTCTCCTTTATTCAAGCTTAGCACGCTTGTTTGAGATCCAACCTTCTCACCCTCTAATTGAATATGGAATTCAACCATGTTATGGTCACTCATTCCAAGGGGATCCTTTACTAGGACATTTTTAATTAATCCTGTCTCGTTACACAGGACCAGATCTAAGGTTGCTTGCCCCCTGTGAATGATTTTCCTCACACATAGACCTACATTCTCATCAAAGAAAGAAAGAAAGACTTGCATTCATATCGCGCCTTTCACGACCACTGGACATCCCAAAGCGCTTTACAGCCAATTAAGTAATTTAAAAAAAATGTAGTCACTGTTGTAATGTAGGAAACACGGCAGCCAATTTGCACACAGCAAGCTCCCACAAACAGCAATGTGATAATGATCAGATAATCTGTTTTTGTCCTGTTGATTGAAAGTTTCGATATTGGCCAGGACACCGGGGATAACTCCCCTGCTCTTCTTTGAAATAGTGCCATGGGATCTTTTACGTCCACCTGATAGAGAGCAGACGGGGCCTCGTTTTAATGCCTCATCCAACGATGGCACCTCTGACAATGCAGCACTCCCTCAATACTGCACTGGAGTGTCGGCTTAGATTTTTGTGCTCAAGTCTCTAGAGTGGGACTTGAACCCACAACCTTCTGACTCAGAGGCGTGAGCGCTACCAACTGAGCCATTGGCTGACACAATCCTACAAACCACCCCCATCCTTGACCAGATCTACTGGTTTCCAATGTCCTAGAGAATTGAATGTAAGGTTCTCATCCTTCCCTCCAAATCCCTCCATTGGCTCGTTCCTCCTTATCTCAATGACCTCCTCCAACTGTATGTCCCTTCGTGCACTCTCCGTTTCTTTGACATTGACCTCCTTCTCGGTGTCGGCTTTATTTGTGGCCATTCTTTTAGTATTAAGCCCCTATTCCCTGAAACCTCCCGCAGCATCTCTGCGTCCTTACACTCCTAAAGTCTCTTTTCCTCCAGCATGCTTTTGCCCCCTCTTAACCTCGCTCTTCACTTTCTCCATCCTGCTTGATGTTCACATGACCACTATCCTGCAAAGTGCTTTGAGACAACTCTCTGTACGTGGAATGCCATAGAAATGTAAGCTGTTGTAAGGAAGTCCCTGATGTGACGTTGACCTAAATTTCAATTTTCAATCAGTTTCTTCCTTTGCATAATCAGCACTAACATTGTACATATGTGGCTCATTCACTGCACAAAGTGCTTGTGGACCAGTATGGAATAGAATGACAATACTAACTTTCAGATCTTTTCTATATTTAAAAGCTAAATCAGCATAATAACCACAATATTCAAAAATGATTTCAGTTCTACCAAAACGCAATGTCATAATGTGAGCATTTGGGGGATGGGTGAAACTATCAGAACACATGCTTCCAAAACCAACTTTAATTCTAGCATTATATTGCATTTTAAATCACAAAGTTTGTATGATTGATGAATGATACTTTTAAAGTTAATATTGACTGATTTTGTGCCTACAATTTCCAGCATAACAGTTCTGGTTTCGATGTTCTATGTTTTGTTATTTATTTGAGGCAATGCCAGAACCAGTACAACTGTCAGGATAAAGAAAATGAAGGGAGGAGAGATATAAAGGGAGAGGGGAAGGAGAAAGAGAAAGGATAGAGTGGGAGAGCAAGTGGGAAAAGAGGGTGTCTCAGAGTTGTGGTTATACATTCTCTTTATTAGCTGCTTCCTTGATAGAGCTGAAAAATTATTTTGCAAAGAGAGGTGGACTTCCTTTTTCCATTCATGACAATTCAAATTACAGAACATTCAACAAGAGGCCCAGTCTCATAAATGCGAGTTCTTTCTTTCTTCTCAAGATTATTAAGTGCCTTATTTTTCTCTGTGTGTAAAGTTTAGCAAAGATAAGCAGATGTGGATAAACAGATGAGTCGGACTATGGAAAACAGAGGCACATCTTCCATTTTTACCTCTATTCAGTCTTGCTCTTGTGTATTTGCAAAGGCTAGCCCACCAAAAATCCCTGTTAAGAGCAATCAGAATAAACTCAAGCAGTGTTGCATGCAGGGGCATAAATATGAAAATTGAATTCATTACTCATAGGCATAACTGTGATTTTTGTTGTACAGGAAAAGGGCAAGTTTTCAAATCTTGAACGAATTGTGTGGTGGAGTTTTTCATGCCCACAGCATGGATCCAGCTGCCATTTCTGGTTATTATACAGTGCAGCAAGATCATGAAGAATGGATGGAATAGGAATGCAGAGAGTATTGGGAGCACACACTCACAGACAAACTATCCCACACAATGAGCTGCCACAACATGGGTCTCACAGAGGACCAGTAGCTAAATAAACTCAGACTCAGCAGAAAGCATGCAACTGAGGTGTGCCATCTTGTCCACTATGATTTACAGGGATAGTCAAATATCTGCACATCACCAGTGGCAGTGAAGGCTACCACTGCCTTCAGAAGCAGGACATCATTGACTGCAATGCATTCAGGCGCCTACCAATAATGCTGTGACATACCTAAATAGGAAGGGTTATTATTAATCGACGTGCAGATGGTATATGACCACCACCAGAAATGAATGCATGTCATTGGGCACTTGCCTGGGAGTATGCATGATGAGATAGAGGGCTGACTCAGACACTAAGCGGTGTATCCACAGCTGATCACACCTCTCCACAATCCCCAAACACCAGGAGAGATCAGATACAACAAAGCACATTGTAAACCAGGATCTTCACTGAACAAATATTTGGGGTGCTAAAGCAACACCTTAGATATTTGTATCAGTCTGTTGTTTTATGCTATATAAAATATCTGTGGACATGGCCTCAGCATCAATTTGGATGTGAAACACCATCAAAGCATGAAAGAGCAGGAAAACAATGGGGCCCAGGAGCTACCAGCAGCCATTGCAGATAGGTGCATGAGGTTCTCATTGACCAAAGCTTTTAGTGAACTCTTCAATTAGCCACTGACAGCTTCTTGGATCTTGGGCCCCAAAACATCCTTAGTAGCACTGGTAGCATTTGTGGATGATGCTCTTACTGCTGTGTCTATGACCTGCATAACCACAATCATCACTACAGCTGCCAGTAATATCGCTTCCTACTGAATGGCAGACTGCAGTGCAGACAACTAATCCAGTGCCTGTGCCACACGATCCAAGCGTTCCTACATCCTCTGCTGGAAAGCAGGCCAATGCTGTTCTCCTCTCAGCAGCTGCATCATTTGCTAACTTTTTGCCACCAATGCTATGTGTGCTGCCTCATCCGTATCAGTCAATAATATATATGAAGCACCTGCATCTGATTGCTTCAAGTGTGGGTGATAATGTTTGGTGATGTGGTGAATACTCTTGTGAGGCTGTGCCCTGCTGACTACTGCCTCTCCCTGCACTTTGAAGAGGGCAGATGGCACATTAGTCCCTAAGCATACTTATCTATTTGGATATTGTGCCTTCATTGCGCGCAAGTGCTTCATACTAAATGCAATCAGTGTGTTGGCAGATGCTGATGTAGCACATAGTGCAAATCATAGAATATATATCTACACCAGGTGGCTCACGGAGCCCTCCAACCTCCTAAGGACCAGAGCCTTCCTGAGCTTCCATCCCTATTAATTGCCTTATGTGCTGCTTATGTTAGCTCCTGGACATATCACTGCCTGCTTCACTCTTTGCCTTGCTGCCCAATACTGGTGTCAGCCAAGGCTCAGTGGTAGCTTTCTCGCCTCTAAGTCAGAAGATTGCGGGTTCAAGTCCCACTTCAGAGATGAGCACAAAATCTAAACTGACATTCCAGTGCTGCTCTGGCAGAGGTTATGGGGGTTAAATTCGATTGATTTGCACCTCCCGTTAGCGCCCTAAGAGGGCGCTAACGGGGTGCAAATCAACTAGCGCCTGGGCGCGGTGCCGCTAACGCCTCCCGCGAAATTCAGCGGGAGGTTAGCGGCAGCGCTAATCGTTAGTGCCGCGCGGTGCTGCGCCGCCGGCGATGATGTCATCGCCGTGCGCAGTGCCCTGCTTGCACCCCGGCTGTAATATTGGGTGGCGCCCCCTGACTTACCCCTGGACGCTATGTCCTCTGGGGTCAGGGGGGCCTACCTGCGGCCGGGGCGGCGCTAGTTAAAGGGGAGGTGGCGGGCGACCATTTTTGTTGTTGGCCACCTGCCACCATTGCTGTCCCCGGCCCCCGTGAAGTCCCCCCACGGGGTGCCGGCTGCTCTCCGTAAGCCCGGCACTCCTCT
This sequence comes from Squalus acanthias, assembly GCA_030390025.1. Taxonomy (NCBI): domain Eukaryota; kingdom Metazoa; phylum Chordata; class Chondrichthyes; order Squaliformes; family Squalidae; genus Squalus; species Squalus acanthias. Next base: position 199,863,850 of record CM059425.1, on the reverse strand, counting down.
TGAGTGCCGGGCTCGTTTGCCGGCACTCCCGATCCCTGGTGGCCCAGCTGGGCACCGGGATGCACTACGCCAGGCCCCTCCCCTTTAATAAGGGGAGGAAGGCCTGCAGTACCACGGCACGTAGCGCCACAATATTGGCTCGCAGCGCCCCAAGAGGGACGCGGGGCGCTTCCAGTAGTGCCCCTCCTCCCTCTCGGGGCGCTACCTGGGAAAATCGGCTGCGGGGGCGCAACTTTTTCGGGCGCTAAAATTAGCGCCCCGGCGAATCAGGTGGATGTAAAAGATCCAAAGGCACTATTTGAAGAAGAGCAGAGGTTTTGTCCTTGGTGTCCTGGCCAATATTTATCCCTCAACCAACACCTAAAAATAGATGATCTGGTCATTATCACATTGCTGTTTGTGGGAGCTTGCTGTGCACAAATTATTTGCTGTGCTTCCTACGACAGTGACTACAATTCAAAAGTACTTCATTGGCTATAAAGCACTTGGAATGTCCTGAGTTCGTGAAAGGCGCTATAAATGCAAATCTTTCTTTCTTTTACCATGGCATGTAAACATAAAAGCACTGCAGATTAATAAGAGAGACTACTGTGCCACTTGCATTGTATTCACTAATTTGACTGACTCAGTACTTCCTGTATATTTCACTAATATATGTTTAATATCTTTAACAAGTTAAAGTTAAAAGCATCATGCATGTAGATCATTCATCTCCATATTCTTCCCTTAACATATTGCTCTTTTTCAAGTCATAGAAGATCCATAGATCCTTCCAGGTCCTCACAGTGGTTGACCTCAGGTTGATCTCGTCAGCTTTGAGTCTATTGTAAATTTATGGAACACCTTCCTCCCCATCATGCTACAAGAAATTCACGTGCATTAACGACCACTGATCTTTATCTTGGCCGACATAACAATAGTCACTCCAAAAGTGGTTAATTGAGATGTTTTGACATGATCAGGTCTATATAAAGGCAACTTTCTATTTTCCTTTCTTTCCTCAATGGAATTTCTTGGTCTGTGTAATGGCCTTTCAAACATCTTTTTGTGGCGTTTTCAACAAGTTAAGTGTTCTCCACTGCTGACTGAATGAAATATTTAACATTTATTTTGGTTAAATGCAAACTTATCTTCTTGAGAGGTTTGAAAACAGCATTATTATTTGTGCATCATAATTGGTAATTTTTTTCTCATTTCCACTAAGAAGGGTAACTAATTCCCGGGCATGGGGATGTCCAAAATATCCTCTAAAGAGTTAAAAAAAAATACACCGGCCTGCCGCCAACTTTCACTGGCGGGTTTGAGACTGTGTGGGCCTTAGTTTAAATGGCGAGCGCATCCAGGATAACGCCATCAGGACGTGACTGACCTATTTATATTAGGCACTTGCTCCTCTGGAATAGGCAGCCTTCCCATGCCTGCTTTCAGGCTAGTTAAGATGGTGAAGTGCGGGAACGCAGTGCACTGTTCCTGCCGTGGGGGGTGGGGGCGAGGGGCGATTTAAATTCCCCCTACAGATTCGGATTGCACTGAAACTTTGTCAACAAAATCACTTACAGCCGTCATCTTGATTTGGAAACGTTGGCTGGGAAATTCTTTGCAGCTACTCCCACTCTGCAGGCGTTACTTTGCCGGAAGTCCAGTGGAATCCTCCTTTACGTGCGTAGCGGGAGCAGCTCCAAGGAATTTCCCAGCCATTATTTTCTACACCAGATGGCAATTATCCTTTATTGTAAAAATAGGAAAACATACCCCTAATTTTCTTCACTTGTTCAGCTTCATCTCCTAAAGATTCAGTTGTATAGAGCCTTGGTCAGATCCCATGTGGAGTACTGATTTCAGTTTTGGGCACTGTACCTCAGCAAGGTCTTGGAAGGGATACAGAGCAGATTCACCAGAATGATACCGGGGCTTAGAGGGTTAAATTATGAGGACAGGCTACATAAACTTGGCTTGCATTCCCAAGTGTAGAAGATTGAGGGGTGATCTAATCGAGGTGTTTAAAATGTTAAAACGATTTGATAGGTTAGATACAGAGAAACTATTTCCTCTGGTAGGGGAATCAAGAACAAGGGGAAACAATTTTAAAATTAGAGCTGGGCAATTTAGAAGTGGAATCAGGAAGCACTTTTTCACACAAAGGGTAGCGGAGATTTGGAATTCTCTCCTCCAAAAGGCTGTGGATGCTGGGTCAGTTGAAGCTTTCAAGACTGAGAGTGAAAGAATTTTATACAGTCAGGGTATCGAGGGATATGGAGCTAAGGCGGGTGGATGGAGTTGAGGTGCAGATCAGCCATTGTCTAACTGAATGGTGGAGCAGACTTGAGAGGCTGAATGGCCTACTCCTGTTCCTATGTTTTTAACTTTTTTTCTTTCTTTTTAAAATAGGAGAAAATCCACGTTCATGCAATGTGCACTACATAACATGCGCACTAATTGCCAATCAGAGGCAATGTGTCTGATGTAGAAATAAATTTCCAAGGATTGTTCATCTGGCCTGAACTGCTCACCCTTGCAATAATTATTGCAGCACAGAGTCCACTGACATTGATACTGTTACCAAAACAAAGAGGGTTTCTGGAATATCTGAAATATCTGAGGGCACACTGCTAGGTCCATTTACCCACAGAGGCCTACAATTAGTTATTCCTAGTGCTTTCCTTCTCTGCTATTGATTTTTTTTCACTCCCACTAAATTTAATTGCAAACAAATCACAAGGCCTGATGAATCCTCAGACAAAGCCATATTTTGTGGCATCTCTAAGGAACCCAACCTGTCAATAAAATAACCACCTCATCTCCAGACTGTTCATTTGGCCTCCCTGACATAGTGGCAAGCCTCATCATGCATTCTGCAGACCATAAGTAAGGTATGAAATGACCCTGAGGTTTTATTAAATTAGTTTTAACCAAGGTCCTACAGCTTAATAGATTTTAAAGAGATGCAGCTTTTAAAGGGGCAGCAGCTATCCCGATTGGGACACTCAACCCTATGAAATTAATTATTACCAGATACAAATAATGAACCAGCAGTTGTATTGCATGTACCGTTCTATCACCACTCTCTAAGTAATATTGTGGAAATTATTAATGTAACCATGTTTCATCCTAGATCAGTGCAATTGGCCTACTATAGAGATCTTCACCTCCTATTAAACATCTGTGTAATTTTTGTTCTTTTAAGTCAATAGGGAACTGACCTTGCAACCCCCAGCTAATTGGGTAAATTACAAACATGATTCATATTATGGAGATTTCTTACTTTATCATGATAACTAAAATAACAAAATGGGTAAATGTGAGGCCCAGTAGATCCAGCTTTCCAAACAGGTGATTTCTCTGTTACAAGTCATCTGGATAGTCCTTGCTTGACAATTCCAGATCTTTCATCCCCTATCCTCAGCTGATAAATTCATTTGCACAATTAACCTGTTCCACAATTAAGTGTATGTTTCTAGAAAACAACTTTAAAGGGCCTCTGTTTTTCACCCGGGAAAGCTCATACCTAGAGTAAAGCATGAAAAAGGGGCCACTCCCTTTGCTTTGTCCTCATATTTCCAAGGTTTCCTCAGAATGTGGGTCAAGCACTTTCAGCTAGAATGGGTGCAAACATTCACATGCCATGCAAACGAGATGACAGTGACAACACCAAATCTCCTGCCTCATTTCCCTGGGTCTCCATGTGATGGAGGCCTGAGGAGAACGATGACCACATTAGTGGCCCTTGGACTGGAGGATCTGAGAGGGACAGGTAACAAAGTTCTGGAGGCAGAAACATAGAATCATAGAACCATAGAAATTTACGGCACAGAAGGAGGCTGTTCAATCCATCATGTCTGTGCTGGCCAAAAAAGAGCTATCCAGCCTATCCCACTTTCCAGCGCTTGGTTGTTAGCCTTGCAGTTTACGGCATTTCAAGTGCATATCCAAGTACTTTTTAAATGTGATGAGGGTTTCTGCCTCTATCACCCTTTCAGGCAGTGAGTTCCAGACCCCCACCACCATCTGGGTGAAAAAAGTTCTCCTCAACTCCCCTCTAATTCTTCTACCAATTACTTTAAATCTGTGCCCCCTGGTTATTGACCTCTTTGCTAGGGGAAATAGGTCCTTCCTATCCACTCTATCTAGGCCCCTCATAATTTTATACACCTCAATCAAGTCTCCCCTCAGCCTCCTCTGTTCCAAAAAAAACAACCCCAGTCTATCCAATATTTCCTCATAGCTAAAATTCTCCAGTCCTGGCAACATCCTTGAAAATCTCCTCTGTACCCTCTCTAGTGCAATCACATCTTTCCTATAATGTTGTGACTAGAACTGTACACAGTACTCTCGCTGTGGCCTAACTAGTGTTTTATACAGTTCAAGCATAACCTCCCTGCTCTTATATTCTATACCTCAGCTAATAAAGGAAAGTGTTCTGTATGCCTTCTTAACCACCTTATCTACCTGTCCTACCTCCAAGGATCTGTGGACATGCACTCCAAGGTCCCTCTGTTCTTCTACACTTCTCAGTGTCCTACCATTTATTATGTATTCCCTTGCCTTGTTCACCCTCCCCAAATGCATTACCTCACACTTCTCCAGATTGAATTCCATTTGCCACTTTTCTACCCAGCTGACCAGTCCATTGATATCTTCCTGCAGTCTACAGCTTTCTTCTTCACTATCAACCACACAGTCAATTTTTGTATCATCTGCAAACTTCTTAATCCTGCCCCTACATTGAAGTCTAAATCATTGATGTGTACCACAAAAAGCAGGATACCAAGTACTGAGCCCTGCGGAACCCCACTGGAAACAGCTTTACAGTTACAAATACATCTGTCAACCATTACCCTTTGCTTCCTGCGACTGAGCCAATTTTGGATCTAACTTGCCACTTTCCCTTGGATCCCATGGGCTTTTACTTTTCTGACCAGTCTGCCATGTGGGACCTTGTCAAAGGTTTTGCTAAAATCCATGTAGACTACATCAAACGCACTACCCTCATCAACCCTCCTTATTACCTTCTCAAAAAATTCAATCAAGTTAGTCAGACACGACCCTCCCTTAACAAATCCATGCTGAATGTCCTTGATTAATCAATGCCTTTCGAAATGACGACTAATACTGTCCCTCAGAATTTTTTCCAACAATTTGTCCACCATTGAGGTTAGGCTGACTGGCCTGTAATTACTCAGTCTATCCCTTTCTCCCTTTTTAAACAAGGTAGGTCTCTTTTATCAGGGCCAGAGGACATACATTGGGGTGAAGGCATTCTGCCTGCTGTTTTTGGACAGCAGCCCGAAGATCCAAACAAGTGACTATTATCACTGCTGCAGGCCTGTCAGGTAGGCTTTCCAACCCTATTTCCAGGTACAAGTCCCTGGCAAGGTGTAGGTTGTGCTGAGGGAATGGTGGGCCTAGGGTAATCACCTAAACTCAGAAATATGGGCAACTTCAGTCAGGTCTGACAGAGTGCACTTTGAATGCACTCTACCTGACTTGTGCCCAGGTTGCAGGAGGAGGAAATTGGCCCTTTACAGTATATGTTCAAGAAACAAACATAGGAGCATTTAACATATTTTGTGGAATAATTATTATTTTTGTCTTGTGTTTTACGCATCCATGTCAAAAATAACAAGGGTGTGGAAGGGAATTTTAACATTTCCAGCCAGTATTGTCATCAAGCATTGCAAGAGCAAATAATGAATGCAGAGCAACTTGCAGATTACTCCAATGTCTAATGCCTTTCTTATGCTAAAATTAGTTGATTCCAAAGGGGTTTTAAATGTAGAGACTCCACTGAGATCTGGCGAAGTTGACAGTTCAGCAGGGAGGCTGATGCAATGTCCTACAATGCAACGTGCATCATAACATGCATTGGAACAACTTACTGGCATGGCGGAACACCTCAGATTGCCAACGATGTACCAGTACAATGAATAAGGCCAGGATTAACTTGCAGCATTCAACAGGCACTTTGGCTTCTTCTAAAATGAATTATCCGTGTACAGATCCATGGAAAGTGATTGTAGAATGTTTGGAGGAAGTAAAAGTATCACATTGTCATTATTCAGTGAGCTTCCTCTGCGGTAGAAAGTTCAGTATGACGAAGGCATCGTAACCCAACGCTAGGAAAAACACCTCCTACTGCACTGGCGTACCACTTCAATTCATCCAACAAGGGTATTAAGGGTTACGGAACCAAGGCAGGTAGATGGAGTTAAGATACACATCAGCCATGATCTAATTGAATGGCAGAACAGACTCGAGGTGTTGAATGGCCTACTCCTTTTCCTATGTTCCTAACATTGAATATAAGATTGCTAAGAATATCAGGCAGGAATCTGGTCAAGATTGGTGGCAGTGTAGCCTTAGCACCTGCCCACCTTCCAGAACCCTGACCATGGAGGATCTTCTTGAATGCTAGTGATAGGCTCTCGGCACTCCTTCTGGTGCAGCCTTGGGTGGGAGTGGAGAGGAGGGGAAGGAAAGTCACTGCAGATGTGTAGCATGGCCGGTGACACAGGCTGAAATAAAAAAAATCCTTTTGTAAAATGTATTTTAAAATTACTGCGTTGCCTAGTGTAATTGGTTGCTTTGTGATCAATCACACTGGCAGGACTGAATAATCGATTACACTAGACAAGGCGGGTGTTTCATTTCTGAGCTCCCGTTCCATCTCCTTAGTAATGCTAGACACCAGCGCCTAGAAATTCAATGATACTGCACCCATTTTACAGATCTAAAATGGACGCAAAAGCGTCCAAAATGGCAGGCCATGTGCACATGCAAATTCTGAATTGGGAGTGCTCTGCCCGCCATATTAGTATAGGTATCAAAAGAGACATATACAAATAAGGGGTCTAATGCCTGTTTGATGCCCCTTTTACCTAATTGGTTTGCCCTGAATGCAGCTAGCTCTGTCTGTCGTTATACACTTGTGCACAAAGTCAAAATGACCACCAGTGCCTTTACTAAGTTACGAATGATCAGCCCAATAACATATTATTCTGAACCTCAGAGCTAGACTTTTGAGCAATGACCTCTAGGGTCTACATTCAGTGAGGCGCAGCATATCTTTCCACTCTCATTTTATTATTTAAACCTCACAATTATTTTGGGCTGTTCAAGTTTGCAATTAAGTTTTCCGTGTCTGCACACAGTCCATATTCTGTTGGCACAGAGACATCTCTGCCCATTTATAGTGTCACATGGATCATTTTCATGTATTATTCATGCATTTTTAGATAGTTAACACAATGTATGAAATTGAATTATTCAACAGTACACCTGGGTGTGAAATAATAAAACACATTTATGGCTCTGTAGTATCACAGCGTTCTGAAACCCTGTGTTACCAATTAGTTAAAAGCAGTATCAATAGCTATGATTTATCAAATACTCAGAAAATCAAAGTTAGAAAAATATGATAATCAGGAGGGAAAGGATTGATATGTAACATTTAGCACCTTGATTAATTTATAGTATTAAACAGTATGATGATTAGGTTCCACTGTACCAACAAATCCAGGTCTACCATAAAAGAATAGTCTCAGTCCTTCTCGCACACCCTTACACTAATTGGCACCAGCCATAATATAAATGCAAGTTATTTATTTCTTTTACTCAATATTGTCACTAAGCTTATTTAGCATATTGGTATCATTACACAATGGGAAAATAGTACTTAAACCAATGTGATGAAATTTAAACAAAAGCAAAATACTGCTGATGCTGGAAAGCTGAAATAAAAACAGAAAATGCTGGAAATACTCAGCAGGTCAGGCAGCATCTGAGGAGAGAGAAACAGAGGCCACGATTTCGCCGACCGAGGCGGGTCCGGGGCAGCCGGGGTTGGTAGTGCGGTCCCAGCCCGCTGCTTGCTCCAGACCGATCTCTCCAAGTGATTGCACGTTGATTGGGCTTGTTAAGCCCACCCAGCGAGGTTCCCAGCCAATTAAAAGGAAGTGGGTCTGATGACGTCATTTGATGACGCGTAATCTGCCGGTTTCCTTAAAGAGGCCATGTCCAAATTTATTTTGACAGTTCTGTTGTCAGTGTTCTACAGCATTGAGGTGCTGCAAACACTGATAAGCACTGCACAAAGGTGCACGGCTGCACCCAGGCTCTCCCATGACTTATGGAGGGAGTCACAGTACACAGGGAGGTTCTCTTGACTTCCAATGGGCGGAAGACACCTCCCCAGGAGACCAATGCAGCCTGGTTGCACATTGCACAGGAGGGCACAAGTAGGGATGTCATCAGGAGGACCAGGCTACAGTGGCGCAAACCTTTAAATGATCTCAGTAGATCATGAAACGTTAATGCCAAGCCACACTCAAGCTCATCCTGCTGTGCCGCTCATCGCATCCCCATCACTCTGCCTTCCCTACCCTACTCCAGCACATCTTTACTCACACCAATTTACCTTGCACCTCCACCCATCCCTCTCTATCTACATTATCACATCCCCATCTCACTAGCCACCCCTCACACTCACCCTCATCCTTCTACAAGCATACCAACTAACAACACACAAGGGTAGGCACTTGGGTGGTTTAGCCAATGTTCATGTGAAGTTTCTGTTAATGTGCTGTCAAACATTGAAATCTTTATTTTCAGCACTTTGCGTTCTTAGACAGATTTGCGTGCACCTTTAGAAGTGGCTTAGTGAGTTGTAGTGAATGGTGAGACATAAGGGTACCCACCCCACCACCACCCACCCCCCCCCCCGCCCCCACAATGGTGATGTATGTGAAAGGAATGGCTTGGGCATTGTAGGGATGCTTTATGTTGTTGGTGTGGGAAGGTGCTAACCTGAAGCATCATGTGGCAGCCAGGGTGTGCAGCGTCAAGTGAAGTAAATCTGGTCATGGTGAGGCCATCCCTGGCAGCAATATGGTCGGGTGCTGATGCCCTGGGTCCTGTGCAGCATCAGTTGATTGCGGAGAAGGTTGGTATTGATGTTGGTGCTGCTGGTGTGCCTGGTGCTGCTGGTGTGCCTGGTGCTGCTGGTGTTGGGGTTGATCGTGGTGGGATTCTGAGGACCAAGGTGAGATTTTTTCAAGGGCACCGATGCTGATGGAATAGATGGCAGGTGAGGTTGAGATGACAGAAGCGATCTGTCAATGGTGAGAGAGGTTGTTCCAATGAGGTGACACTGGATAGAGAGTTTGCTCCAAACACTTGCAAGCTGCATAAAGCTGAATCTGTCTTCCAAATGCAGTAAGCAACAGCTTCTAACCTTGGAAAGTGAAGACCTATGAAATGGGACCTTTTATAACCATATGCAGCTGTCAAGTTAGTAAATCATCACATGCTGACACAACACCCGACCTCCTTACCTGATGTGATCCCCAAGCAGCGGGGAAGCCGTTGGCGAACTCTAAAAATCTAAAGGTGAGCTTAAAATAGTACTTAATTGCCTCTTAACAATGCATTTAATGATCTAAATTGTCTCCCCCGCCGCTTGGTGTCGGGTCAGTTCTGCACTGACAGACCCGACACCTGGGAGACTCGCGTACAGGCGGCTTGACAGCGGGTTTTCGACCCGCTGTCAATCTTTTCTATTTCGACATCTGACCCGACTCTGATCCCGCCCTCTCAGCGCCGGTAAAATTCCCGCCAGAGTTACCCTTTCAGGCCAGTGACCTTTCGTCAGAACTGAAGAAAGTAAAAGATGTAAAAACAGAAAATGCTGGAAATACTCAGCAGGTCAGGCAGCATCTGTGGAGAGAGAAACAGAGTTAACGTTTCAGGTCGATGACCCTTCGTCAGATTTCCAGCATCCGCAATATTTTGCTTTTGTGTTAAAGTTAAAGATATAACAGGTTTTAAGCTAGTGCAGAGGCAGGGAAAGGAGGGAGGGAAGGAAAGAACAAAAGGGAAGGTCTGTGATAGGGTGGAAGGCAGGAGAGATTAAATGACAAAAGGGGTGATGGTATGAGGCAAAAGGAGATGGTAATGGGACAAGTAAAGAAACAAAAGATGGGTCTAGAGGAGGTGTAAATGGGAATAGCAGAATCGTCAACAGCTGTCATCCAAAGAAATGGGGGCAGAGGTTATGATCTGAAATTGTTGAACTCAATGTTGAAGGCTGTAAAGTGCCTAATCGAAAGTTGAGGTGCTATTCCTCGAGCTTACGTTGAGCTTCATTGGAACAGTGTAGGAGGCACAATTTCAAAATTTGCAAATGACACAAAACTTGGAAATATAGTGAACAGTGAGGAGGATAGTGATAGACTTCAAGAGGACATAGACAGGCTGGTGAAATGTGCGGACACGTGGCAGATGAATTTTAACGCAGAAAAATGAGAAGTGATACATTTTGGTAGGAAGAACGAGGAGAGGCAATATAAACTAAAGGGTACAATCCTAAAGGGGGTGCATGAACAGGGAGACCTGGGGGTATATGTGCACAAATCGTTGAAGGTGGCAGGGCAGGTTGAGAAAGCGGTTAAAAAAGCATACGGGTTACTGGGCTTCAAAAATAGAGGCATAGAGTACAAAAGCAAGGAAGTCATGGTGAATCTTTATAAAACACTGGTCCGACCTCAACTGGGGTATTGTGTCCAATTCTGGGCACCACACTTCAGGAAGGATGTGAAGGCCTTAGAGAGGGTGCAGAAAAGAGATACAAGAATGCTTCCAGGGATAAGGGACTTCAATTATGTGGATAGACTGGAGAAGCTAGGGTTGTTGTCCTTAGAGCAGAGAAGATTGATAGAGGTGTTCAAAATCATGAGGGGTCTAGATAGAGTACATAGTGAGAAACTGTTCCCATTGGTGGAAGGGTCGAGAACCAGAAGTGATTGGCAAAAGAACCAAAAGCGACATGAGGAAAAACATTTTTTACGCAGCGAGTGGCTAGGATCTACAATGCACTGCCTGAAAGGGTGGTGGAGGCATATTCAATTGTGGCTTTCAAAAGGGAGTTCGATAAGTACCTGAAAGAAAAACAATTGCAGGGCTACGGGGAAAGAGCGGGGGAGTGGGACTTGCTGATGTGCTCTTGCAGAGAGCTGGCACGGGCTCGACGGGCCGAATGGCTTTCTTCTGTGCTGTAACCATTCTATGATTCTATGATTACTTACATGCACAACTCTAAAAACCCTTCCATCCACTTTAACAGCCTCATACCCCCACATCTCTTATTTCATTTCTCCCATGCCACTTGTCATACGCTCCTCAAAGGCTAGCCTTATCCTCATTTACTCTATTTTCTTGCAGGACAAATTGGCGCACAAGGCACAGCCACCTTTAAACCCCTCTCCCCCTTTAAGGTAAAAGTCATGGAGCTCATGGCGAGGCACTCAGCTCTTACTGTGGGAGATGGCAAGATTAACAGCATCTTGCCAGGATATTGAGTGAGCAGCGACACTGTCATTCTCGCATCCTTGTGAAGCACCACGCAGACTCAGCCTTCCACCTTCTCCGTGTGAAGGGGTGAGTGAATTCACAGCAAGTGTATGTCTCTTTAATCAGCTGCAGCATTTTAAAAGCAGTGGGGAGTACCTATTTCCCTTCTTCTCAGTGGTGGTAAGCCCATGACTAGCAATTTTATCACTCTAAACCCGCTCCGCATTCGTAATTAGAGTCGTCCCAGGAAGAAACGGTGGGTTAGCAGTGGAGTCACATGGGCAGGAGGAAATCCTATACTGCCGCTAACCTGCCAATCAGAGGAAAATGCAGCACAGTGTTTCTCTGTATTTCTCTTTCGCTCTCTCTCTCTCTCTCTGGCTAGCTGGCTCTGAATTATGTCTATTTCTCTAAGCTAAAATTTTCCCTGACAAAAAAAATCATTCTGCAGCTTGCTTTCAAATAATTTGAAAATAGAAAGAATGTGAGGAGATATTCCTGTCTTTCCTACGCCCAGGCACTAGTCACGGATGCAGACTACAGTGAACTGCATCGGAGCGGAACCCCACCTATGTTTCCAATTCTGATCAACAGCACAGCCCAACGTGTCCCTATGCAGGGCGGTCCCTGGCAGTAAACTCGGCCCAGAATCATAGGGGAGGAAATTCAGCTGCTGCTGCAGACCTTTCAGGACATTAGAAATTTCAGTAACTGCAGGAAAAAAATAATTGTTGAAAATATTATGAAAAATGTATTTTGAATAATTGAATTGGTTTGCTTGATTTGCCTTTTTCTAATACATTTGCATCACCATTAATAAATTTAAATTGCAATCATGAAATTTGCATATTAGCACATCAGATGTGTTACTTTTTTATGAATGCATAAATCTAGCTACTCAGGTTGAAGTTTGACTCAGAAACTGCTCGCAGTTTTGATTACATTTAATGTGATGGAGAAGTGTGTGCAGCATGGTGACTGAAGTGTGATGGACAGGGTGCGTATGCAGACATACGGTTTTTAATATATTAGAGATAATGGGGGCGAAATTCGTCTAGGAAATCGGGCGGGGTGTAAAACGGGTGGCCGATGTGTTATATATCACACCCAAGTGAAAGGTGTGGCATAGTAATTTATTTCCTGCTTTTTGCCTTCCATATGCCCTCACAGTCAGGCAGTCTCCTTCAGGGGAATGTGAGCTAGGCCAGGGTATGCACTTCTCCATGTCTGCTGTTCTGGTGCAGTGATGCTCCTTAATGTTACCCACAGTAAGTGCACTTAATATATATGATGGGCACCACCAGGCTTTCCTTCCATTGATGCTGACCACCTAATGAACCTGCAGAGATGTGACAAAAGCCACCATTACAGAGGCTGCTAGGCCTGAGTGTCTGAGGACACTGTTTGCTTGTGAAGTACATGCTGTGCCTGAGAACCAGAGAATACTGCAGCCAACAGATTGATGGAGTTGTTATTCTGCCAAGACAGTTTGTACAGATCTGTCTCACTGTTGCTATTGGAAACATTGCTACGCTGTTTTCCAGTTTTCTTTTGTTGAGAATAAAACTGGCAATTTGTTTTGAAATAGTCCCCACCACTTAAACCGCCCACGTTTAAATCAGGCAATCGTTGAAATCGGGCAAATAGCGCAAACCACCCGCTGTTACCATTATTGTCAATTACAAAGTTGCCGCTTACAGCGCATTATGTGCACTGGCTATTATGGGCAGAAATTGGTGAGTAATTAGCACCTCATTAAGGTGCAATCACCTGTTCATTCACTCGGCTAAGCACGCTGGCTATTTCGGGCATGGAGCTGCATGGGGATTCCAGCTGAAGAGAAACTGGGCGAAGTTGACAAATCTCCGAGGACAGCATCAGTGTGGAGGTGCAAGTCAGGAGTTTGTGGATCTTTGCCATGTCCTGTCAGTGTGAGAATCACACAGAACATTACACGATAACACCAGAAAAAAATATGAGCGGGTCAGAATTATGGAGAACTGAGTTCCAGTAGCGCCTCCCATGTACCTGATTAGGACAGGATAGTTCAGGTACAGTCAGTGGCAGGGGAGTGTAACGGGCTTTAAACGGAACTCTTTGAAATACTCATTAAGGGAAAAATGTTCCAGTCAGGGTTATAAACAAACAACATAGATTCATATAAACCGTCCAATGTGTATAGCGGGCAAATAACGTTAGCACCGAGGCGCCCGCTATAATCGGTGGAGACTGTAATACATATTGAAATAGTATTAAAATCTGGATTCTAACCAAAGACATGTTGGTCATGTTAATAGCTGTATTGTAGCAGGGAATGGACATATATGAATTCTGCTCAACTGCAATGCAGTGTAATGGAAGCCTGCTTAAGAAAATGTGAATCACACTGATTAGGTTATAAAATATATTTGCTCTGGTTATGTTTTGAATGATCCAACCCAGTTGACTGATAGCAAAAATATGAAAACAGACCTCTCTAACCGATTATTTTTAAGAAGTAACAAAGTGCACATGGTTTAAATTCGAAGACAGGATGAGGTATTCTGGTGAACGAGTGAGATGGTTCATCTCTTTCAGCCAACACTAAGAGCAGCAATAAAAATTCAGCGCCATATCTCCCAATAGCTTTGTCCAGAGAAGATGCCAAACAGAGAATGTTTCTGAATGCCATTGGAATCTGTTGATGCGGCAGCTGCTAGGTGCTGAATACAAATGCATCCCTTTAATTTTTTGGGTCATTGAAACTATTGTAGGGACATCTCACTAAACAACTGAAGAAACAGCAAGGGAGGGGATTGGAGACAAAGAATAAACTGGTAGGGAGATGTTTTGAGCAAACGAGGTTTCAACTGCTCCAGGATCGTAACCAAGATTTACCAAGGCTGTTTGCACAGTGTTATTTTTATTTTGTTGCTGCTGTTGACACAAATGCAAACACAACCAAGGAATAATATGGAAAGAATAAAACAGATTCCTTATTTTTCTTAGGCAGTATGCACAAGAAAAGAAAATCTAAAAATTTGCTGTGACAGTAATAACAGCTGGGAAATTGGTCTTGCAGCAGACACCGGTGCCAAGTGGGCAACATGCCTGTAACGCACATCCAAAGACAAATGCCCCAGGCTCACTGAAAACTGGGCCTTGGGCCACGGGCATTCTGATGCAGTTCGCCGGTTGGGGCCTTCTCAAAATTGGTTGTCTTGAGCGGCGAGTTGTCCCGCAGGCAGGTTCTAGGAGGGAGGGAGGCGAACCACTCTCCCAGAGGGCCAATCGTGGACCAGCAGCCCGCAGTATTGTTGTAGAGCCAGGAGGCACAGTTCAGCTCCTCCTGCCTTCACGTTAAGGTAAGTAAAAAAAAAAGTTATCATTAGTAGGGAAAATGCTAGAATCTATTATTAAGGACATGGTAACAGGGCACTTAGAAAATAATAATAGGATTGGGCAGAGTCAACATGGATTTATGAAAGGGAAATCGTGTTTGACAAATCTGTTAGAATTTTTTGAGATTGTAACTAGCAGAATAGATAAGGGGGAACCAGTGGATGTGGTGTATTTGGATTTTCAGAAGGCATTCGATAAGGTGCCACACAAGAGGTTATTAAACAAAATTAGGGCTCATGGGATTGGGGGTAATATACTAGCATGGATTGAGGATTGGTTAACGGACAGAAAACAGAGAGTAGGAATAAACGGGTCATTTTTGGGTTGGCAGGCTTTAACTAGTGGGGTACCGCAAGGATCAGTGCTTGGGCCTCAGCTATTCACAATCTACATCAATGATTTGGATGAGGGGACCAAATGTAATATATCCAAGTTTGCTGATGATACAAAGCTGGGTGGGAATGTAAGTTGTGAGGAGGATGCAAGGAGGCTTCAAGGGGATATAGACAGGCTAAGTGAGTAGGCAAGAACATGGCAAATGGAATATAATGTGGAGAAATGTGAAGTTATCCACTTTGGTAGGAAAAATAGAAAAGCAGAGTATTTTTTAAATGGTGAGAGATTGGGAAATGTTGGTGTTCAGAGGGACCTGGGTGTCCTTGTACACGAATCACTGAACGTTAACATGCAGGTACAGCAAGTAATTAGGAAAGCAAATGGTATGTTGGCCTTTATTACAGGAAGATTTGAGTATTTACTGCAATTATATTGGGCCCTGGTGAGACCACACCTGGAGTATTGTGTACAGTTTTGGTCTCCTTACCTAAGGAAGGATATACTTGCCATAGAGGGAGTGCAACGAAGGTTCACCAGACTGGTTCCTGGGATGGGGGGATTGTCCTATGAGGAGAGATTGAGTAGACTAGGTGTATATTCTCTAGAGATTAGAAGAATGAGAGGTGAACTCATTGAATCATACAAAATTCTTACAGGGCTTGACAGGGTAGATGCAGGGAGGATGTTTCCTCTGGCTGGGAGTCTAGAACCAGGGGTCACAGTCTAAGAATAAGGGGTCGACCTTTTAGGACTGAGATGAGGAGAAATTTCTTCACTCAGAGGGTGGTGAATCTTTGGAATTCTCTACCCCAGAGGGCTGTGGAGGCTCAGTCATTGATAATATTCAAGATAGAGATCGATAGATTTTTGAATATTAAGGGAATCAAGGGATATGGGGATAGTTCAGGAAAGTGGAGATGAGGTAGAAGATCAGCCATGATCTTATTGAATGGTGGAGCAGGCTCGAAGGGCCACATGGCCTACTCCTGCTCCTATTTCTTATGTTACTATGTTCTTACCTGTTCTTCGGCAGCCTCCAGTGGTCCCTTTAAGGACCGTTGGTTAGGCTGCTCTATACCCAGAATAATTGAGAAGAGCATGCACAGTGAATTTGGCATTGGGGTCCTAAGACATGCATAGGCCCCTGATTAGCATATTCAAGAAGTCCTAATGCCTGTTCTAGGCAGGCACCCTGGTCACATGGAAGTTGCTGGCTGCCAATTTGAAAGGCGGGGCACATCCGGGGAGAATCGGGCATAGCAGTTTGTGGCTGGAAATTGGTCCCCTTAACTCCTATTGTTCACCCAGAAATCGGGTGCAACAGGGGCTAATTTCTCCACAATTTCTCTCTCTCTCTCTCTGGGCTGAATTTTCACTTTTACCGCCAGGTAGTTGCGGATCGGCCGCCCATTTTACAACCCACCCGATTTTCATTTCCATGGGATGGATGGCAGTTAAACTGCCCGGGTTAATAACCCACCAGAAAGCCACCCCGGATCCTGCTGTTTCCCATTTTATTGAAAGCCTATGGACAGGCGGCTGAGCCCAAAGCAGGCATGGTCCTAATTCACGGTCCAATGATGTCATCGGGGTCCAACAGCCTTTTTAACTTCGGCCTGAGCAGGAAGCTGCTGTGGAATTTCCCCCAGCTGAAGGCCAGTGTGAAAAGGGCTAGGAAGTTGAAGAGGCCCTTCAGGTAAGCATTTATTCTCCTCTGTGGGGCCCAGAGGTGCACTCCTGCTTCTCTGGGCGCCACAAGGAAAGTTTAGACCTCTGTTGCCTCAGATTTTCCCTCCTTCTGTACCTTGAGAGCTCCAGGAATTCCCTTCCCCTCACTCATCTCAGTGCCAGCGGGAATCCGGCAGCCCCTTGCCACCCAAGCCCTGCCTGTTCAGGGCAGGAAGTGAACCGGAGGCATGTTTATGAGGCCAGTCAGTTAAAATCAGCATGACCTCATCCTGCCATGGGTGGGTGGGAAACTAATTAAAATCAATGGTTTCCCACCAGAAACATATTGGCAGCTAAAATCCTCCCCTCCTTTAAGATAGAAGTGTTCTCCTATCATCTTGTTACCAAAGACAGAAAGAAAGACTTGCATTTATATTGCACCTTTCATGACCTCAGGACGTCCCAAAGTGCTTTACATTCAATGATGTACTTTTGAAGTGTAATCATTGTTGTAATGTAGGAAATATGGCAGCCAATTTGCACACAGCAAGATCCCACAAATAGTAATGTGATAATGACCAGATAATCTGTTTTAGTGATAATGGTTGAGGGCTATATATTGGCCAGGACAAAACAAAGTATAAATGAGAAATATCAATTTCACATCCTGTTGTAATAACATTAATCTTTTTAAATCGTAATACATTCTTTGCTACTTGGGGGATTATGTGGTGCAGTGGGTTAACCCATTACCTTTTTAATTCTTCAACCAACATTTGAATCAAGCCCAGAAAGATAGCATGAATGTCTCCTCCATCTCTCAGTTGTAAGAGGTGATCTGAAATGAGTCCAAGGTGATCTCAATCTAGTTCCTTGACCCCACAGAGGAAAACTGCCCAACAGTTGGCAATCTCACTAAGTAAAGTCATAAGGATAGTTGATGTTAGAAGTGGGAAAACCACACGAGTGCAGCAAGAGATTCTCTTGTTAATATGGAACAAAGAGAGCTTCACTCTACGGTTTAATACGTTAAACATTAAACCCGATTTGGGAATGATTCACACTAACACTGGATGACAAAAGTGGAAAGAGTGCTGCACTCACCATCCTTGATGAGCACAAAACTCACCTAAAAGCTCAATGCTTCTACTTGCAAAACAAAATTATTAGTAATTCTGCCACACATGACACATTTATAGTTCATCACCACAACCTACAATCACTAACCACATTTTTAAAAACCTAAGCTGTGAATTGCCTTCCCACTCTGCTTCTCCATACTCTTCCCACATACTAAAATATGCTTTTTTCAGTTGGGAAATACCTCTTACTCACGCCTTAGGAAATATCTTACAAAGTGTTACTATAGAATAACATGTGCCTACGTACGTTACATTAATTCAAAAAAACAAAACACAGTGCTCAAGTAATGGGTAATGTGAAAGAAAATGAACTCAAAAAGGATGAAACTTCTTGAATAGAAAAAGACTAATGGAAAATTTCCACTTAGTCCACTTAGTCAAACCTGTCAATTATTATACCTCCCATTATTCTTAATCAATTGAAGTACGCAGATTATCCTTTGTACAACCATGAGGGATGTACCATGGCCTTGATAAATACAAACTACTTACTAAGAGAAAAAAGTTTGCTGGTATCAGGAGGAAGGTGTAAGTAAGTGCACTGCTCACTTTTACACACATTTCTTGTGGTCTCCATCAAGCGTAGCAGAAACCTCAGTTGGGAACTCCCACATCCTATGGGGAGATATTATTTGGAGTATTGCACACGACCTTTACTCTCTTGCACACATTCTTTCATTGTGCCAAAGCGAGGTGGTGCATTTTCTTGTAGCTAGAGGCAGCAGCCGAGAAACAGCAAACAGATGCTTAGGCTTCCATCCCATAGCCTATTTCTGTTGGTGGGGGTGTCTCTGCAGCCATGGATGTAGAAGTTTGACTGATGAATAATTAAGATGTTATGGCTGTTTCCTGGATAATAGCCATAGATGTGCATATTGATGTTTCTATGGTGAGGTTGCACTTAAACATTATTGAAGTGCAAACCCTTTCAGTTCATCTAAGCCATGGGGTTGCTATGAGAAGCCCAGATGCCTGCAGGAGTACCAACATCACCACTTTGTCCTCAAAGGAACCCTGTCACCCAGTGCAAGCTCTGTGTACTGTCAAGCTGATACCTGCTTTCAACAGGGAAAATTATTCCCTTTGCAAAAATATGCCTGGAATTTCCACATGGGTTCTCTAGTGGGAGATTGGTAGAGATCCGGAACAAATGATTTAAATGGCTAAAAGTTTCCATTTATACCATTTTTGTAGAGGTTCTACCGATCTCCCGCTGAAGGTAAAAGAGGAGATCAGTGGACCCTACAGAAATCAAGGCCATATCTAGCTTTCCTCTAAATGCATCTATGCTATTTGCCTCAGATATTGTTACAGGCGGAGCATGCCGGAAGATATGAAATTTGGTGTGGGACCAAATTTAAACAAGTATTTGATGTTGATGCCCCCTGAAATCGGACCTCACAAAATGCCATGTGTGGTGAATCAGGTGTAGAGTGTTGGGGGTCGGATTTTCCAATCTGCATTGCCACCCCCCGCCGCCCAGTCTCCAGCAGAGAGGCTCCATGCCGCTAGTGGAGCCTTGAAGAATTGGGGCTAAACTGTGTAGTGTAATCTTGATCCAAAGTTACATGAAGAGCACTGAAGCAAGAAGTGTGATATTGCCTCCAAACGATAGTCCCACACTGCTTGGCTTCACACCCACTGCATATGAACATATTTCACTGCAAAGTTTTGAAACATCCGCGGTCCATTGGACCATCTGAGGACCTTTTAACCTTAGGCACCCTGCGGTGAAGAAGTGGTTTTAGGTGCCCATTCCAGGGGGGGAGGGGAACGCACCCACCTGGAAACCTTCCAAAACAGTGGCATCAGCCCCCTTTATAAGAGAGCCAAGAAAACTTTTAAGTTATACAAAACCTTTGGGGACGTAGGCTGCATCCCAAGCCTGGACTCCCAATGTGGGCTCAGTTCTGCCAACTGGCAGGCCAATACGGCTGCTTTCACTTGGTGTACTGGCCTGCAGATGTCCTACAAGGCTGGGGATGCGAGAACTCCCAGCCTGGGAGACCCTTTCCCCCACTCCCCCCCCCCGCCCGCCCCCCCCCCCGCAAACCCATATATGCTGCTGGTTTTGCTTGGTGCGTGTGGAGACTGTACCCCAAACAAGGCCCCACGGAAACTGTCGGATAAAGCCAGGACCAATTGTATCTAGATCCTGGCCTAATATACGTCCCTTCCGCCCATATCCTGCCCGAGAGTGCTCCAGAAAGGCTGCGGATATTCAGACGGTGTATCTTGATGCTTTTCTTTGAACTGTCTAACAATTCCCCTAAATGGATCAATACTTCAGTAAAATTCTTGGGTTGCTCTTGAGAGCAGTTTCAAGTTGATCAAGTCCCACCTGTCCCCATCTGCAGATGCTCTCAGCAACCAGTTTAAATTTTTGTGCATTATTGATTGAAGCTAATGGATTCTGGCATTTGAAAAAAACAACTTATTTTAACATCTGCCATAAAAGTGTTAGCAACAGGCAGAATTGTAACAAAAGAAAGACAGATTGCGAGATGTAGAGATAGACAGGCTGGACCCATTCTTTATTGCACCTCCCAGGCTAGTCCTGGATAGCTAATTTGCAATTATATGTATAAAAAAACTATGTTATATTGCTCTGCAGATTTCTTGCTAATGCATTGTATTTATTCCAAGAATATGTCATAGCTAAATACCGTAATGATTCACTCCACACTGCAGTTACATCACAGTTCCCAGAACATTAGAGAAAAGCACCTCAGAAAATGATTACAGCTGAAATAAAGATTTTCACGTATTGAACAGCAGTTTTTACCAAAGATTTTTCTTACCATCAAGCCAAGGTTAAATACCTGACATCATAAATATTTATTTGAAAATAAATGGCCGCACTTTACCTTTTTGCTGATCTCAGCTAGCTGAGGAGCAGTGTTTTTCACTTCTTCAGACAGTGCTTTTAAATAGTCCATGGCAGAATTACCATATTACACAAAGCATAGCAGGGGCAATCCAACACAAAACTGCTAGACAATTGATGTATCTTAAAGGAGTCAATAGTCTAACAATCACAATACAGTAAACATACATTAATTACGCTGACAAAAGCAAACATAGGAAGCAATTCAAATTTCACTGCAAAGTCTATTACAATATGGGAAGCGGGAGACATATTACTGCATCTTCCATTCTTTAGGTAATATAGCACAATAACTGCCGCATTTTCAGACTTGTCCACTCTCTCACTCCACCGATTTATAGTAGAGCGGTCAGCAATGGGCAAATCCTGCGTGTGAGATTTTTCCACCAGTTTCACAAATCTCAGTTGGGTCTGCTTTCCTGTAGCTCAGTGGCCATGCTGAGCTAAAGTACAGGGCTAGTGGTATGGTAGGAATGCATACAAGGATGGCGCCCTCTCTCAGGATAGCAATACATGCATGGCCCCCTGGCAACTTCCTCTGATACTTGCCCTTATGGCAGAAAAGGCACAGGCCAGACTGCCCATGCAGTAGCATTGAGAGTGTAGACTGCATCAGATTCATCTCAGGACATAGATGCAGGGCCATGTGAGATGAGGGCGATCTCAGTCCCAGGAATGCAGTACCCCATACACCCTTGTCACTCAAGTAGCACCTAGGAGGAGCATAAGATTGAGTTTAAGAGTGCAGACATCACACACTGGTGTCAAGGGGAGGCACGGTGGTAGAAGTACTCAGTACATCGACACAGTGTCGGTTTCAAATAAAATTATGGTAGCACTGAAGTTCTTGTACAGGCAGCGTTTTGGAAAAGAGCAGAGATTTCTTCTTTAGATAACATGAATGGGAGCTTTAGGAATCGTTGCACACAGAGAAGGGTCTCCAGGTGATGGTATATTTGTGGAGGGAAGAACGAATAGTCACACTGCACCCTTGATGTATTGGCCAGATATGGTAAAAAGAAAATCTCCTATGTGAGAGTGAAAGAAAATGAAAGAACAAACTTGTATTTTTATAGTGCCTTTCACAGCTGGTGACATACTTTTGAAGTGTAGACACTGTTGTAATATAGGAAACACGGCAGCCAATGTGAAAACAGCAAGGCCCGAGAAACAGCAATGAAACAGTTTTAGAAACAATAATCAAGAAAAAAATTAATGGGCACTTGGAGAGGTTTAAGCTAATTAAGGAGAGCCAACACGGATTTAAAAGGCAGATCGTGTTTGACTAATCTAATTGAATTTTTTGATGAAGTAACGGGGAGGATTGATGAAGGGAATGCAATGGTTGTTGTCTACATGGATTTTAGGAAGGTGTTTGACAAAGTACCACATAGAAGGCTGGTTAACAAAATTGAGGCTCATGGAATAGGTGGATCAGTGGCAGCTTGGATAAGGAATTGGCTTAAGAACAGAAAACAGTGAGTTGTGGTAAATGGCTGTTTTTCAGACTGGAGGATGGTAGACAGTGGTGGTCCCCAAGGGTCAGTGCTGGGGCCACTGCTTTTTTTGATATATATAAATGACCTGGATATTGGAATACAGAGTAGAATTTCTAAATTTGCCGATGGCACCAAACTTGGGGGTGTGGCAAACAGTGAGGATGATACCAATCGACTGCAACAGGACATAGAAAGGCTAGTAGAATGGGCAGACAAGTGGCAGATGGAATTTATTACAGAGAAGTGTGAGGTGATGCATTTTGGCAGAAGGAACAGTGAGAGACAATATACACTAATGGCACAGTTTTAAAGAGTGTGCAGGGACAGAGAGACATGGGAGTTAATGTGCATAGGTCCCTGAAGGTGGCAGGACATATTGAGAGAGTGGTTAGCAAAGCATATGGGATCTTGGGCTTCATAAATAGAGATATTGAGTACAAAAGTAGAGAAGTTATGCTGAACCTTTATAAAGCGCTGGTTAGGCCACAACTGGAGTATTGCGTCCAGTTTTGGTCACCACACTTTAGGAAGGATGTGCAGGCCCTTGAGAGGGTGCAGAGGAGATTTACCAGAATGGTTCCGGGGATGGGGGATCTTAGCTACAAGGACAGGTTGGAGAAGCTGGATTTGTTTTCATTAGAGCAAAGGAGGTTGAGGGGTAATTTGATAGAGGTGTTCAAGATTATGACGGGTTTGGATAGGCTAGACGAGGAAAGGCTGTTCCCACTAGTTGCTGGTACAAGGACTAGGGGACACAGATTTAAGGTTTTGGGCAAGAGATACAGGGGGGATGTGAGGAAAAACATTTTTACGCAGCGAGTGGTGAGGACCTGGAACTCGCTGCCGACGGAAGTGGTGGAAGCGGAGACACTCAATGTTTTCAAGGGGAGACTGGATAGGCACTTGAGGGAAATAAACTTGCAGGGCTACGGGGATAGAGCAAGGGAATGGGACTGACTGGATTGCTCTACAGAGAGCCGGCACGGACTCGATGGACCGAATCGGGAGAGGGGGGTCTGGCCACAATTGGGGTGGGGGGGGTGTCCTGCTTTTTAATCTCTCTCCTAGCTCCCTAAACTTTGCCTGCAGGACCTCATCCCTCTTTCTGCCTGTGTCATTGGTACCGATATGGACAACGACCTCTGGCTATTCACCCTCCCCCTTCAGAGTGTCCTGCAGCCGCTCAGTGACACCAGGGAGGCAACATACCATCCTGGAGTCACGCCTATCTGCTCCCCTAACTATCGAATCCCCTACCACTATTGCTCTTCCACTCTTTTTCCTCCCCACCTGTGCAGCTGCGCCACCCGTGGTGCCGTGAACTTGTCTCTGGCTGCACTCCCCAGAGGAACCATCGTCCTCACCAGTACTCAGAACAGAATACTAGTTGAAGAGCGAGATGCACTCTGGGGACTCCTGCACTACCTGCCTGGTCCTCCTCTTCTGTCTAGCGGTCACTCATTTCCTCTCTGCCTGCACACTCTTAAGCTGCGGGGTGACCACCTCCTGAAACGTGCTATTCACGTAACTCTCAGCCTCGCGGATGCACTCAGTGACTCCAGCTGCTGCTCAAGCTCCGAAACCCAGAGCTCGTGTTGCTGCAGCTGGCAACACTTCCTGCACATGTGGTCGTCCAGGCTACGGGAAGCATCCAGGACTTCCCACATGGCACAGGATGTGCACTCCACGGGACCGAGCTGCCCTGCCATGCCTCTAGGTATTAGATTAATGAACTAAAGTATTTAGTATAACCCTCTGCCCTTAGTTAAAGACTAAAAGGCTGCAGACAAAAAAAAAGGGATGCTCAAAAAAAAGAAATAAACTACCAAAACTTAAAAAAAAAACACTCACCAGCTATTCACCAATCAGCTCCTTCCCTAGTGCCGATGTCACTTTTTTCACTCTGACGCCACTCTTTTGAATTTTGCCTCTCAGTTCCCACTGCCGCTCCCACGCAGGTCCGCCTCCTCCGGTGTCGGGCCTCCTCTGCTGCGCTCCTTTTTGGCCGCTCCGCCTTCTCTCAGGTCCCGCTGCCGCTCCCACTCAGGTCCATCTTGCTCTTCTATGAACCATCCTGAGATTTTCCTTTGAGAGTGAAAGAATGCTGGCCCATTTGACTGTCTTAAAATGAAGGCATTGTAACAACTCTGTGGGAAGCAAGTATTCACTTGCATAATGCAGTACTGCTGGTCCCTAACAAGTGGAATCCTTTTCTGGTGGCATTGAACAAGGGAGCATGTATGGCCGCACAGATGCAATCTAGGGATAAAAGGGTCAGTAGCAGCATGGATACAAAATTGGCTGAGGGATAGAAAATAGAGAGTTGTGGTGAATGGCTGTTTTCGGAGCGAGGTATACAGTGGTGTTTCCCAGGGTTCAGTACTAGGACCATTGCTGTTTTTGATATACTTTAATGACTTGGACTTGGGGGTACAGGGCATGATTTCTAAATTTGCAGATGGTACGAAACTTGTTAGTGTAGTAAACAGTGAGGACATAGGCTGGTGGGATGGGCGGACACATGGCAGATGAAATTCAATGCAGAGAAGTGTGAGGTGATACATTTGGTAGGAAGAATGAGGAGAGCTCATACACGCTAAATGGTACAATTTTAAAGGGGGTGCAAGAACAGAGAGACCTTGGGGTGCTTGTTCACAAATCTTTGAAGGTGGCAGAACAGGTTAACAAAGCAGTTAATAAAACATATGGGATCCTGGGCTTTAAAAATAGAGAGGTCGCACAACACCAGGTTATAGTCCAACAGTTTTATTTGAAATCACAAGCTTTCGGAGCTATCGATCGCCCCTTCCTCAGGTGAAGTAGAGAAATACAGACTCGACAAAGCATATATAGATAGCGAACAATGCATGTGTACCTTACAATTGCAGACAACTAAATTAAATCATCCTGACTATCTGCCGAGGTGTGATAAAGTTAATCAGGTCAGCCAGGAAGGTACCACATCAAAGACATAGCAAGATACAACTGAGACAATGAGGTGGCGTCGCAGGGGGTCTAACGTGTCAAAAGCTGCCGTCTGTATGTAAAACGATAAGCTGTAAAATTTTTACTTTTTTACTGGGAAAATTTTTACTTTTTTACTGGGAATCACATCTGTGAACAAGCCAACGGCGACTCGAGTCCGGATCACGTCATGTATCGTGACATAAACCCAAGATCCCGGTTGAGACCGTCTTCATGAGTGCGGAACTTGGCTATCAGTTTCTGCTCGATGATTTTGCGCTGTCGTGTGTTCCTAAGGTTGCCTTGGAGAACGCTTACCCGCAGATCCGAGGCTGAATGTCCTTGACTGCTGAAGTGTTCCCCGACTGGGAGGTAACAATCCTGCCTGGCGATTGTTGCGCGGTGCTCGTTCATACGTTGTCTCAGTGTCTGCATGGTCTCGCCGATGTACCATGCCGCGGTGCATTCTTTCCTGCAACGTATGAGGTAGACAACGTTGGCCGAGTCACATGAGTATGTACCATGTACCTGGTGGGTAGTGTCCTCATGTGTGATGGTGGTATCTGTGTTGATGATCTGGCATGTCTTGCAGAGTTTGCCGTGGCAGGGTTGTGTGGTGTCGTGGTCGCTGTTATCCTGAAAGCTGGGTAATTTGCTGCGAACGATGGTACTTCTGAGGTTAGGCGGCTGTTTGAAGGCAAGTAGTGGAGGTGTGGGGATGGCCTTAGCGAGGTGTTTGTCGTCATCGATGACATGTTGAAGGCTGCGAAGAACATGGCGTAGTTTCTCCGCTCCGGGGAAGTACTGGACGACGTAGGGTATCCTGTTGGTTGTGTCCCGTGTTTGCCTTCTGAGGAGGTCTAGGCATAGAGTACAAAAGCCAGGAAGTTATGCTTTTTAAAAAATTCGTTCATAGGATGTGGGTGTCGCTGGCAAGGCCAGCATTTATTGCCCATCCCTAGATGCCCTTGAGAAGGTGGTGGTGAGCTGCCTTCTTGAACCGCTGCAGTCCGTGTGGTGATGGTACTCCCACAGTGCTGTTAAGTAGGGAGTTCCAGGATTTTGACCCTGCGACGATGAAGGAACGACGATACACTTCCAAGTCAGGATGCTGTGTGACTCAGAGGGGAACTTGGAGGTGGTGGTGTTCCCATGCGCCTGCTGCCCTTGTCCTTCTAGGTGGAAGAGGTCGTGGGTTTGGGTGGTGCTGCCGAAGAAGCCTTGGTCAGTTGCTGCAATGCATCTTGTAGATTGTACACACTTCAGACGCGATACGCCAGTGGTGGAGGGAGTGAATGTTTAAGGTGGTGGATGGGGTGCCAATCAAATGGGCTGCTATGTCCTGGATGGTATCAAGCTTCTTGAGTGTTGTTGGAGCTGCACTCATCCAGGCAAGTGGAGAGTATTCCATCACACTCCTCACTTGTGCCTTGTAGATGGTGGAAAGGCTTTGGGGAGTCAGGAGGTGAGACACTCGCCGCAGAATACCTAGCCTCTGACCTGCTCTTGTTGCCACAGTATTTATGTGACTGGCCCAGTTAAGTTTCTGGTGAATCAAGGCTGGGAACTGAACATCCAGGGGTATTCAACATTCAGAAAGGATAGAATAAAAGGAAAAGGGGGTGGGGTAGCATTGCTGGTTAAAGAGGAGATTAATGCAATAGCTAGGAAGGACATCAGCTTGGAGGATGTGGAATCAATATGGGTTGAGCTGCAGAACACCAAAGGGCAGAAAACGTTAGTGGGAGTTGTGTACAGACCTCCAAACAGCAGTAGTGAGGTGGGGGAGGGTATGAAACAGGAAATCAGAGGTGCGTGCAAAAAAGGCACGGCAGTTATCATGGGTGACTTTAATATGCATATAGATTGGGCTACTCAAACTGGAAGCAATACGGTGGAGGAGGATTTCCTGGAGTGTTTAAGGGATGGTTTCCTAAACCAATATGTTGAGGAACCAACTCGAGGGGAGGCCATCCTGGACTGGGTGTTGTGTAATGAGGAGGGACTAATCAGCAATCTTGTGGTACGAGGCCCCCTGGGGAAGAGTGACCATAGTATGGTGGAGTTCTACATTAGGATGGAGAAGGAAACAGTTAAGTCAGAGACCATGGTCCAGAACTTAAATAAGGGCAACTTTGAGGGTATGAGGCGTGAATTGGCGAGGTTAAATTGGCAAGCGATATTTAAGGGGCTATCAGTGGAAGGGCAATGGCAGACATTTAGAGATCGCATGGATGAACTACAACAATTGTACATCCCGGTCTGGCATAAAAATAAAAAAGGGAAGGTGGCTCAACCATGGCTAACAAGGGAAATCAGGGATAGTATTAAAACCAAGGAAGTTGCATACAAATTGGCCAGAAGTAGCAGCAAACCCGGGGACTGGGAGAACTTCAAAACTCAGCAGAGGAGGACGAAGGGTTTGATTAGGGCAGGGAAAATAAAATATGAAAGGAAGCTTGCAGAGAACATTAAAATGGACTGCAAAAGCTTCTATAAATATGTAAAAAGAAAGAGGTTAGTAAAAACAAACGTAGGTCCCCTGCAGTCGGAAACAGGGGAAGTCGTAATGGGGAACAAGGAAATGGCAGATCAATTGAACAAGTACTTTGGTTCGGTGTTTACTGTGGAGGACACACACAACCTGCCGGAAATAAAAGGGGTCAGAGGATCTGGTAAGAGGGAGGAGCTGAGGGAAATCCTTATTAGTCGGGAAAAGGTATTGGGGAAATTGATGGGACTGAAGGCTGAAAAATCCCCGGGGCCTGATGGTCTGCATCCCAGAGTACTTAAGGAGGTGGCCTTGGAAATAGTGGATGCATTGACGATCATTTTCCAACATTCCTTCGACTCTGGATCAGTTCCGATGGAGTGGAGGGTGGCCAATGTAACCCCTCTTTTTAAAAAAGGAGGGAGGGAGAAAGCAGGGAATTATAGACCGGTCAGCCTGACATCGGTCGTGGGTAAAATTATGGAAGCAATTATTAAAGATGTCATAACAGACCATTTGGAAAGTGGCGACATGATAGGTCCAAGTCAGCATGGATTTGTGAAAGGGAAATCATGCTTGACAAATCTTCTGGAATTTTTTGAGGATGTTTCCAATAGGGTGGACAGGGGGGAACCAGTAGATGTGGTGTATTTGGACTTTCAGAAGGCCTTCGACAAGGTCCCACACAAGAGATTGGTGAGCAAAGTTAAAGCACATGGGATTGGGGGTAATGTGTTGACGTGGATTGAGAACTGGTTGGCACACAGGAAACAAAGAGTAGGAGTAAATGGGTACTTTTCAGAATGGCAGGCAGTGACCAGCGGGGTACCGCAGGGTTCGGTGCTGGGACCCCAGCTGTTTACATTATATATTAATGATTTGGACGAAGGGATTAAATGTAATATCTCCAAATTTGCGGATGACACTAAATTGGGAGGCAGTGTGAACAATGAGGAGGATGCTAGGAGGCTACAGAGTGACTTGGACAGGTTGGGTGAATGGGCAAATGTATGGCAGATGAAGTACAATGTGGATAAATGTGAGGTTATCCACTTTGGTGGTAAAAATAGAGAGGCGGACTATTACCTGAATAGTGGCAGATTAGGGAAAGGGGAGGTGCAACGAGACCTGGGCGTCATGGTACATCAGTCACTGAAGGTGGGAATGCAAGTGCAGCAGGCAGTCAAGAAAGCAAACGGAATGATGGCCTTCATAGCAAGGGGATTTGAGTACAGGAGTAGGGAGGTGATGCTACAGTTGTACAGGGCCTTGGTGAGGCCACACCTGGAGTATTGTGCGCAGTTTTGGTCTCCTAACTTAAGGAAGGACATTCTTGCTATTGAGGGAGTGCAGCGAAGGTTCACTAGATTGATTCCTGGGATGGCCGGACTGACATATCAAGAAAGATTGGGTCAACTGAACTTGTATCCTCTGGAGTTCAGAAGAATGAGGGGGGATCTTATAGAGACATTTAAAATCCTGACTGGTTTAGACAAATTAGATGCGGGAAGAATGTTCCCAATGGTAGGGAAAACTAGAACCAGGGGTCACAGTCTAAGGATTAAGGGGAAGCCATTTAGGACTGAGCTGAGGAGGAACTTCTTCACCCAGAGAGTGGTGAATCTATGGAATTCTCTTCCACAGAAGGTTGTTGAGGCCAGTTCGCTAAATATATTCAAAAGGGAGTTAGATATAACACTCACAACTAAGGGGATCAAGGGGTATGGCGAGAAAGCAGGAATGGGGTACTGAGGTAGCATGTTCAGCCATGAACGCATTGAATGGCGGTGCAGGCTCGAAGGACCGAATGGTCTACTCCTGTACCTATTTTCTATGTTTCTATGAATGGTGACCCCCAGGATATTGATGGTGGGGGATTCAGCGATGGTAATGCTGTTGAATGTCAAGGGGCGGTGGTTAGACGTTCACTTTTTGGAGACAGACATTGGCTGGCACTTGTGTGGCGCGAATGTTACCTGCCACTTGTCAGCCCAAGCCTGAATGTCGACCAGGTCTTGCTGCATGCGGGCATGGACTGCTTCATTATCTGAGTAGTTGCGAATGGCACTGAACACTGTGCAGTCATCAGCGAACATTCCCAGTTCTGACCTTATGATGGAGTGAAGGTCATTGATGAAGCAGCTGAAGATGGTTGGGCCTAGGACACTACCCTGAGGAACTCCTGCAGCGATGTCCTGGGGCTGTGAAGATTGACCTCCAACCATCACAACCATCTTCCTTTGTGCTAAATATGACTCCAGCCAGTGGAGAGTTTTCCCCCCAATTACCATTGACTTCAATTTTACTAGGGCTCCTTGATGCCAGACTCGGTCAAATGCTGCCTTGATGTGAAGGGCAGTCACTCTCACCTCACCTCACCTCTGGAATTCAGCTCTTTTGTCCATGTTTGAACCAAGGCTGAAACGAGGTCTGGAGCCGAGTGGTCTTGGCGGAACTCAAACTGGGCATCAGTGAGCAGGTTATTGGTGAGTAAGTCCCCCACCCAGAGTACATTCTGTGCCCTTGCTACTCTCAGTGCTTCTTCTACGTGGTGTTCAACATGGAGGAGTACTGATTCATCAGCTGAGGAAGGGCGGTCGGTAGTAATCAGCAGGAGGTTTCCTTGCCCATGCTTGACCTGAAGCCAAGAGACTTCATGGGGTCCATTGACGACACCCAGGGCCACTCCTTCCCGACTATATATCACTGTGCTGCCACCCCTGGTGGGTCTGTCCTGCTGGTGATGGAGGGGTTTGGGACATTGGCTGAAATGTATGATTCTGTGAGTATGACTATGTCAGGCTGTTGCTTGACCAGTCTGTGGGACAGCTCTCCCAATTTTGGCACAAGTCCCCAGATGTTAGTGAGGAGGACATTGCAGGGTGGACTGGGCTGGGTGTGCCGTTGTACGTGTCTGTAGCTGGTGCTGGGTAGTCTGTCCGGTTTTATTCTTATTGTTTTTCACAACTGAGTGGCTTGCTAGACCATTTCAGAGGGCAGTTAAGAGTCAACCACATTGCTGTGGGTCTGGAGTCACATATAGGCCAGACCAGGTAAGGATGGCAGATTTCCTTCCCTAAAGGATATTAGTGAACCAGATGGGTTTTTACGACAATCATGGTCACCATTACTGATGTTAGCTTTTTATTCCAGATTTATTTAATTAACTGAATTTAAATTCCCCAGCTGCCGTGGTGGGATTTGAACTCGTGTCTCCGGATCATTAGTCCAAGCCTCTGGATTACTCGTCCAGTAACATAACCACTATGCTATCATTCCTGCTAAATCTGTGTTAAATCTATATAAAACACTAGTTTGGCCCCAGCTGAAGTATTGTGTCCAATTCTGGGCACCACCATGGTCAGATTTACTTCACTTCATCCTGCTGTGCCACTCATCACATCCCCAACCCTCTGCCTTCCCTACCCTACTCCTGCACATCCTTACTCACACAAACTTACCTTGCACCTCCACCCATCCCTCTCTACATTATCACTTCCACATCTCACTAACCACCCCTCACACTAACCCTCATCCTAGTCCAATCATACCAAGTAACAACACACAAGGGTAGGCATTTGGGTGTTTTAGCCAATGTTCATGTGAAGTTTCTGTTAATGTGCTGTCAAACATTGAAATCTTTATTTTCAATTCTTTGCGTTCTTGGACAGATTTATGTGCACCTTTGGAAGTGGCTTAGAGAGTTGCAGTGAATGGTGAGACATAAGGGTACCACCCTGCAATGGTGATGAGTGTGAAAGGAATGGCTTGGGCATTGTAGGGATGCTTTATGTTGTTGGTGTGGGGTGGTGCCAACCTGGCGCATCATGTGGCAGCCAGGGTGTGCAGTGTCAAGTGAAGTAAATCTGGCCATGGTGAGGCCATCCCTGGCGTCGCGGGCAGCAATGTGGTCGGGTGCTGATGCCCTCTGTCCTGTGTAGCATCAGTTGATTGCGGAGAAGGTTGGTGTTGATGTTGGTGCTGCTGGTAAGCCCGATGATGCTGGTGTTGGGGTTGATTGTGGTGGGATTCTGATGACCAAGGTGAGATTTTTTCAAGGGCACCGATGCTGATGGAATAGATGGCAGGTGAGGTTGAGATGACAGAAGCGATCTGTCAATGGTGAGAGAGGTTGTTCCAATGAGGTGACACTGGATAGAGAGTTTGTTCCAAACACTTGCTAGCTGCATAAAGCTGAATCTGTCTTCCAAATGCAGTAAGCAACAGCTTCTAACCTTGGAAAGTGAAGACCTATGAAATGGGAGCTTTTCTAGACCATTTGCAGCTGTCAAGTTAGTAAATCATCCCATGCTGACACAACACCCGACCTCCTTACCTGACGTGATCCCTGAGCAGCGGGGAAGCCGTTGGCGAACTCTAAAAATCTAAAGGTAAGCTTAAAATAATACTTAATTGCCTCTGAACAATCCAGCTAATGATCTAAATTGCCTCCCCCGCTGCTTGGTGTCGAGTCTGTTCAGTGCTGACAGACGGGACACCTGGGAGACTAACGTGGCGGCGGGTTGACAGCGGGGTCCCGACCCACTGTCAATCATTTCAAATTTCACAGCTGACCCGCCTCCGATCCCGTCCTCTCAGCGCTGGTAAAATTCAGGCCGATGGGCCAAATGGCCTCCTTCTGTGCTTAACTATTCTATGAATCCTTGGACCTTTGGAAAACCTGCCACCCTATAGAATTGTCATGCTGGCGCTATTGGGAAAAAGATGAAATGCTTGCTCTAGCCAGCAATGCATCTGTAACTTGCCTGATGCATCTGTGAAAAACTGATTGGCTAGTGTTAGTCATGTCTCCAGTGGCAGCAGAGGAGTTTGACAGGATTTAACAGTGGGTGAATGCTGGGATTTTTCCCAAACATGGAATAACTCATTTGAATAATTTGCATAAGGAGCCATTTGGAGTAGGTGAGGAGAGATGTGATCTGCTGTTTTCTTCATTAAAGTCCCAACTATCAATTACTGGGTTTCTTTCTCTCACCCTTCAATAAAAAAGCTCCTGTTTTTATTTTTAGTGAAAGACAATGGTGTGAAATTTAAGGGTGGAAGTTTTGCCCTTCATAAATCAGTACTGTGGGGACATTTGACCTGAATCTATGGCCCAGAAATTCCGATCGCAGGCCTCCCACGGGCGGAGGGCTGCAATCTGGAAAAATCTGCGCCTGGACCGGAGGGCTCCCGGGAGGCGCAGAGTTCCGTTCCTAGGCCTCTCCAAACTGCCGGTGTGCAGGGCCCACGTATCCCAGAGGCGCAGGTGGTTCGCAGCGTCCCTGGGATCACGTGGGCCATGGGGAGCCAATCAGAGAAGGGAATCTCCCTTCATACATTTGACAGGAAGACCTGTCAATTATATAAATGGAGATCACCCCCAAAACATAGTAAAACTTTAAATACATTTTTAAAAAAACATCACATTTTTAAAATGACTTTAAATTACAATAAATTAAGTATTTAACAAAAATTTTATTTTTTGAAAAAAATTAACGTTTTTAACGGGGCTAAAAATAAACTTACCTTTCTTTAAAGTATTTTTAAATGATAAATCAGTGGAAATTAAAAAAAAAAAAATTTTCAACTCTTATCCTGGTAAAAGCAGGCCTTACACCTGCTTTTACCAGGCGCAAGAATTGTAAGTGTTTTCTGTGAGCTTTCTTGACAGATCAGAAATGCCGGATTCCAGCGCATGCGCTGTGCATGCCTGAAACCGGCATTTCCGATGTCCCTACGGGTGGGTACACAGCGCGTCCACACCCATAGGGATCGGAATTACGAAACTTTTATTTTTACACAATTAATGGTTATGTGAAGTAAGTAAGTAGAATTTGATTCTTGTGAGAGTTTGGTGCTAGTGATAGTCAGGCTAACACTATCCACACTTTGCAGTTAGATAGACACAGAGGGATGTCAGTGCAGGCAACCCCAGTTTTGTGTGTGCAGTGTGATATATCGGCCATCATGGAACCTCAGTGTAGCTACAGCCACCATATTTTCATTAAATGTCCTGAATCTGAGTCTCTGGAGCATAGGATTTATGTGCTCAGGAAACAATTGGCTCCACTTTACAGCATGAGTGAGGATGAGTGGCTTCTGGATTGTACTGTCCAGAATGTGGTCAGAGGTAGACACCTCATGGTATAGAAAGAGAGAATTCAGTTACCATCTGCAGGGGCAGCAGTAGGAGTTGGGCCACAGCTACAGGGAACCCCTGAGTGGACCTCCTGCCCATCTTTCAATTCCAGCGGCCCAATTTATGCTGGTAAAATGAACAGTTCCAATTGGAAAATCTAGGCCATGGTCTCTCCCCTGTATTGTAAGAAGTTTGAGCTGAAGTGTAACTTGAGGAATGGAGTTATTGAAATATAGGTCTCAATTTTAACTCCCAGGGAACATGGAAAAGTGGCCTTTAAAACTGGGTGACAGGAAGCGGTCGCTGAGGACCCAGGGGAATGGTCCCCGGCCCAAGGTAAATGCTCTGGGAAGGGAATCCCAGTCTAGGAGGCGTGGGGAGGCTGGGGTGGGGATCTAAGGTTTCCATGTGGGGCCCGGAGGAGCACTCTTGCTCCTGGTCCACAAAGAACCAATTTTTTTTCTTTTTTAAAAACTTACCTTGCTGGATCTCTTCTTTCCCTGGCTCCTGTTTCCTGCAGGTTTATCCCAGTGGGGAAGCCATCACTGCTCCCCTGCTCAGGCCTCAGGTTAAGAAAGCAGAGCAGGCCCCGATGATGTCAGCGGAGCCCGCTCTATATATTTCAAGAGGCTCTGCTGGCTTGGGGCGAGTGTCCTTGCTGCTTACAATTCAAAATTGCAATCATCCCGATCGATGCGAGAAAGGAGTGGTTAAGTCCCCTGCGTCATTTTAACTGTGCCCCCTGACCCTCACCAGCCTGGTTTCCACCAGACGGGAAGAGTTAAAATCAACCCCATAGACCAGAATGTAACAATATTTGATAGTGGTAACAAAAAAAGAGGTAATTACTACCATTAAATCTACTGCAAAAAGCAATCTTCAGTTACTTTAATGACAACACATTACAATATAATATTAAATGAAAGTGAGAATGATTAGAGCACAGCAACACCTGCATTAAATAACCAGTCTTCTTCGGGATTGCACCAAAAACTATTTGCATAAAGTAGGTGTTGTTCAACAGCAGTAAACTAAATGTTTTTACAAATTACTAACATTTCAGCTAGCTATTTAATCAAGGTGAAGGGTTTATCTCTTTGGAACCCTTGGTCTCGAAACAGAGGTGTAAATACCCAATGAATAGTTCTGTTCTGGTTTGGAGCCCTGGAGCTAGCTAAAGCTTAGATCTGTCAGCTGCAATCATGGCAATTTAATTAGTTCTCCCCCTTGCCATGAGTTAAAGATGTCACTTGTTGTTGGATCATCTTAACTGGTGGGAAGAGCAAACTGATTAAAGCCCATTTAGTCCTTATTCTTAGCTTGGGATTTCAGCTGTAGCCAGGCCCCAGGCATTAAACCTGTGTGTTTTTTAAAGCTTACTATACGAAAGCATATTGTAAAACTGATGCAGGTACATTACACGGGGACAATTTTATGTTTCTTTTTTAGTGAGGGAACTATAATATGGTGCCAAATTCTATTCTTTAATCATGCATTATACAGCAGCAAAATTGTACTGCTGTTGCATAATGGCATGAATAATTTCTTGCCATCTGATTTTAATAAACTTCTACTTGCTGCCTAGGTTCACATATGAAGTGCAGTTACTTAGGTGCCTGTGAGCATTTACCCATTGAGTCATCAAAATTACATATAATCTGCTTTGAAACAGAGAGGCTTTTAATGTTTTTCATTGGCTCTTGTAGTTGGCATCAATACCCTTTTAGTTTGTTATTAGCCAATCTCCTGTGCTACTTATTGCCCTGGGAGATGTAGCAAACACATGGCTGAGACTTTAAAGTGTCAAAGACCTGCTTATGGGATTAAGCATACTCTATGGGGATGCTCTTTGTCATACGGCTGAGATTATTGCAGCATCTCTGAATCATGTGCTAATACCTTATTCTGATGTTCTGAAATCTATTACAGAAAAACAGACAGTCCACATTGCTTATATTGGGCCTATCGGTTAACGTGGTATTCCTGTGCTATGAGATGGACGGTAAAACAAGTAGCGCTTCTCAAACATTAGACTAGTATTTAAAATGCTACCAAATCACCAGAAAACAAAATAAACCAGCATGCCTGTGGGTTCACAAACTTTTTTTTAAGCCACACTTGTTAAAAATGATCATAAAAACAGTAACTTCTCATTTCATTACAGAACATGTAATTGTACTTTACAGTTTACACCACAGTAGTCCTACGTGTTAATTTTCCAGATTTCTTTCCCTAATTGGCCTGGGTTTCTAGCTGTTTTTTCATCTCTCCCAGGAGATTACATGGCTGTACTGTGATGCATAGGGCATCACAACTGTATGGGACAGGCTGGATGGACCAGTGGGTGTGTTCATATGTTCATCTCTGGCGAAAAACTCCGTGATCTGTGTTTGCACTGTCTTTTTCTGGAAGAATGGACACCAAACTTTTTCCACCTTCCTTAGTGTGTCCCAGTTTGGCTCTATATCGGGATGCTACTCTTTTAGGTGGACTGTGCTGGCTCATCTTCTTTAGGAGGTCAATTTTCGTGCTGAGGCTCATCACTTATCTCTTTCTGGCCAAGTTTGCCAATGCAGTCCGTGCTGTTAGTGCAAATGGCAACCCGACCCAAATGACGGGATTAAGTAGCCAATGTAATTGCACCTTAACCAGGTTGACTACTGATTGAACAGCTGAGTCTGCCAAAATTAGCCAGAGCTTTTAATACAGTTTAAGTGGTGCCTTTGCCATTGACATTTATGGGAAGGATAGTGGTTAAATTTAGTTGCTCGGTATAAACGGCTGGTTCCAATAACCACAGGCGGTATAGGCGGTTGGGATTGCAGATGGTGATATGCATGCCAGACTATGCGTTATTAATGTACTATATATTAGCAATGCTTAAAAGAATTGATCATTTAGCACTGAATATCACACAAGTGGGATACCGAAAAGGAATAGTGGTATATGCTGCCAATGTGTGGCAGTTTATAAAATGGAGTCCATTTCGCTCTTTTTGCTCAGATGATCTCATAACCATAAAACAAGGCCCAATCACTTTAATGTGTTACTTGCTTTTCCACTTGTTATAAATGCTTATAATCAGGCAGAACACCGGCCAACAAAAATAATCTAGTGGCTCATTTGCATTAAAACCTGAGCTCCTAAAATGGCAGATTTGATAATTTAACATTCAACAACTTTAGGGCATTAGTTTTTGCTATTTTGCTGCAAGCATTCACCAGTTTAATTTAAATCAGTTACCAAATTGTTACGTTTTCTGAATTAATTGAACAATTGCCATGTTTTTTATTTAAAAACCCATTCTATTTGTCTGGTAGCTGGAATATTTCCGATCTTTTTGTCATGGTAAGATTTCAAGAAACTTAATAAACCGCTTTTAATTTCTGGAAGATTCTAAACCATTTGAAAACAGGTAGACTTCAGATGTTCCAGGAATAAATGGGTTAGCGAGCAAATTAAGCTTTAAATGATATGCTGTGGCCTGGCTCCAAAACAAGTACTGGCGCTGGGACTGTTCAGCTTTGTTTGTTCAAACCCCTCTCAAAAGTAGCTTGTCCTCTGTTGTTCAATACATGATGGTGATATCTGTTCATTACTTTTGTGGGGGTTTTCTCGTTCTCGGTTTCGCAGCTTAAAAAGGAAGGCAGGGAAAGAAAGAATCTACCACATTTCATTAACAAATTAGATGAGAACTTTTCAGCATAAGGTTTATTTGTTCTCAGTTATTTCCCAGGCCCATGCACACATATTTTATCTACTAGGATAAAGAAAAATCAACCAGCAAACTGTTAAGGCTGTTACCAAGGAGACTGGCAAATGCTCATTGCTGCTAATTTTGATGAGGCCACCAATAAGTGGGTCACTGCCTACTCAATTGGTCATTCTCATCTTTGTTGAGCAAGTCTGAAAGAACTTGATGCGTTATAGCAATCTGCCTCCTTGTTCCTATCATTCTTTCTGTTTTTAAGGTAACAGATTTCCATGCTAAACTCCACAAACAGAGCACACTGAATTGTTAATCCAATACAGTGAAACTTACTTATGAGAACATGAGAAAGCGTCAATGAGAAAAGACCATTTGGGCATCAAGTCCTTTCTTTACATGGATTGCATGCCAACTCATTGAATCTCCTGAAGAAAGGTTCTGCAAAGTTTCTCCTTGTTCCCTGTGGTAAATGCAGAAATGATCTTACCTTAGATTTTGCATCATTCGTTCTTGACTAGTTCCTTTTCATGGAATGAAATTTCCATGCTCCTGGCATCTTCAGAACAATCATGCTCCACACTGCCTTTAAACAGATCTAGATGTATTTATTCCATAATCCTCAATCCTATTCATAATCCAATATTCACGTAGCTCTTTTTTTTTTAAAGTGTTAATTGACTGCTTTAGTTCTTTTTGTTTCATGCACAATCCTGGTTTAAAAAAAGTTTCTTCTAGCCTCAAGCCTAGCTTGACACAATTGTGCCCTTTATTGTGAGGTTCAAAGTCTAAGTTAAATAGTCTATTTGTAACTATATTATCCATTAATCCCAGCTTTTTAAAACATGAATCTTTTTTTTCCCCAAAGAAAACAAGTTGAGTTCTGTCATTCTCTCCTCATAACTTGAAGCCCTAAATCCTAGAATCATCCTTGTCATTCTCTGAATCATTCCCAGTATCAATGCCCTTTTGAAGGTGAGGCACCCAAAAATGCATACAATAGGGAAGATTTCCTCGCTGTATTGGGTGTAGCAAAATCGTAAACATGTTCTTTTTAAACTGGTTTATGATTCTGCTACACCCAGCACAGAAAGAAATCTTTTCCTCAAGATTTAAAACAGAGCCTCCTCAATTATCTGTGTGTGGTCAGATTAATTTGTTACAACTTATAATCAAATGCCTTTCTGATGCATCCCAGTACACAATTAGCCTCATTGCTAACAATTTCACACAGACTGGGAATAGTCAATAATCATACAAGA
Source organism: Squalus acanthias (assembly GCA_030390025.1). NCBI lineage: Eukaryota > Metazoa > Chordata > Chondrichthyes > Squaliformes > Squalidae > Squalus > Squalus acanthias. The sequence continues at coordinate 199,825,029 of CM059425.1, read as the reverse complement.
TCCTTTTGCTTGTCCAGCTTTGCTAATGAGAATCCCTTTATCATGTACACGTGTTAGAGTAATAGATGAATGTGCTCCAATTGGCTGAATTGGTTTTTTTTTGTCTTTCACTTATCTTAGAATTAAAACAACAGTTTGCATTTATATCAGAATGTCTATTGACACCACTGTGTCAGCCAATGAATTGAAGGCAGAGCGCAACTTACAGCAGGTTTTAAGGAGTGGCTTCAATTATATGTTTTATAATACCTCATTTACCCTTAAAGGACTCATCCACTCGTCTATGTACTATTTTCATTGCTTAAAAAAAATCTTTAGATTACCCTGGCTACAATCTGCCCTCTTACCTACATGTCCTGGCCAATATTCCTCCCTTAACAAACAGTGCTAAAAGAAAAACTGCTCACATTCATCTCATTTGATGTTTGCAGGATTTTGCTGTGTGCAAATTGACTCCTGCATTTGTCCACATAAGAATGGTGACCACAATTCAAATGTAATTCATTGGACATAGTACTTTGGGATATCTTGAAGATGTAATAAGAAGCTCTATAAATGCAAGCTCTTTCCTTCTATTACCCATGTTTATTAGCCTCAATTGAATTTTGTGTGATTCTCCTTCAGTACTATTTTCTTTTTTGTACATAGAATCATAGAAATTTACAGCACAAAAGGAGGCCATTCGGCCCATCTTGTCCGTGTCGGACGACAAAGAGCTATCCAGCATAATCCCACTTTCCAGCACTTGGTCCGTAGCCTTGTAGGTTTCGGCACTTCAAGTGCATATCCAAGTACATTTTAAATGTGATGAGGGTTTCTGCCTCTACCATCCTTTCAGGCATTGAGTTCCAGACCCCCACCACCCTCTGGGTGAAAAATTTCTCCTCAACTCCCTTCTAAACTTCCAACCAATTACTTTAAATCTATGCCCCCTGGTTATTGACCCTTCTGCTAAGGGAAATAGGTCCTTCCTATCCACTCTATCTAGGTCCCTCATAATTTTATACACCTCAATTAGGTCTCCCCTCAGCCTCCTCTGTTCCAAAGAAAACAACCGCAGCCTATCCAATCTTTCCTCATAGCTAAAATTCCCCTTCCCAGGCAACATCCTCATAAATCTCCTCTGTACCCTATCTAGTGCAATCACATCCTTCCTGTAATACGGTTACCAGAACTGCACGCAGTATTCTAGCTGCGGCCTAACTAGTGTTTTATACAGTTCAAGCTTAATCAATTCAGAACCTCTCTGGCCACAGGGGAGGTGCCAGAGGACTGGAGAACAGCTAATGTAGTACCATTGTTCAAGAAGGGTAGTAGGGATAAACCAGGGAATTACAGGCCAGTGAGCCTAACATCAGTGGTAGGGAAATTATTGGAAAAAATTCTGAGGGACAGAATTAGTCTCCACTTGGAGAGGCAGGGATTAATCAGGGATAGTCAGCATGGCTTTGTCAGGGGGAGATCATGTCTGACCAATTTGATTGAATTTTTCGAGGGGGTGACTAGGTGTGTGGATGAGGGTAGTGCAGTTGATGTAGTCTACATGGACTTCAGTAAGGCTTTTGACAAAGTCCCACATGGGAGACTGGTCAAGAAGGTAAGAGCCCATGGGATCCAAGGCAATTTGGCACATTGGATCCAAAATTGGCTTAGTGGCAGGAGGCAGAGGGTGATGGTCGAAGGTTGTTTTTGTGACTGGAAGCCTGTGTCCAGTGGTGTACCGCAGGGATCGGTGCTGGGTCCTTTGCTGTTTGTAGTGTACATTAATGATTTAGATATGAATGTAGATGTATGATCAGTCAGTTTGCAGATGACAGGAAAATTGGCGGAGTGGTAAATAGCGAGGAGGGAAGCCTCAGGCTACAGGACGATATAGACGGAATGGTTAGATGGGCAGAACAGTGGCAAATGGAATTTAACCCTGAAAAGTGTGAGGTGATGCATTTTGGGAGGACAAACAAGGCAAGGGAATACACAATGAATGGTAGGACCCTAGGAAGGACAGAGGATCAGAGGGACCTTGGTGTGCATGTACATAGATCCCTGAAGGCAGCAGGACAGGTAGATAAGGTGGTTAAAAAGGCATATGGGATACTTGCCTTCATTAGCCGAGGCATAGAATATAGGAGCAAGGAGGTTATGATGGAGCTGTACAAAACGCTAGTTAGGCCACAGCTGGAATACTGTGTGCAGTTCTGGTCACCACACTATAGGAGGGATGTGATTGCATTGGAGAGGGTGCAGAGGAGATTCACCAGGATGTTACCTGGGCTGGAGCGTTTCAGCTATAAAGAGAGACTGGACAGGCTGGGGTTGTTTTCCTTAGAGCAGAGAAGGCTGAGGGCGGACCTGATTGAGGTGTACAAAATTATGAGGGGCATAGATAGGGTATATAGAAAGGAACATTTCCCCTTAGTAGAGGGGTCAATAACCAGGCGGCATAGTTTCAAGATAAGGGGCAGGAGGTTTAGAGGGGATTTGAGGAAAAACTTTTTCACCCAGATGGTGGTTGGAATCTGGAACTCACTGCCTGAAAGGGTGGTAGAGGCAGGAACCCTCACAACATTCAAGAAGCATTTAGATGAGCACTTGAAACGCCATAGCATACAAGGCTACGGACCAAGTGCTGGAAAATGGGATTAGAATAGACAGGGCTTGATGGCCGGCGTGGACACGATGGGCCGAAGGGCCTCTTTCTGTGCTGTATAACTCTATGACTCTGACTCTAATCTCCCTGCTCTTATATTCTATGCCTCAGCTAATAAAGGCAAGTATCCCATATGTCTTCTTAACCACCTTATCTACCTGTCCTGCTACCTTCAGGGATCTGTGGACATGCACTCCAAGGTCCCTCTGATCTTCTGCACTTCTCTGTCCTACCATTTATTGTGTATTCCCTTGCCTTGTTAGCCCTCCCCAAATGCATTACCTCACACTTCTCCAGATTTGAATTCCATCTGCTACTGTTCTGCCCACCTGACCAGTCCATTGATATCTTCCTGCAGTCTGCAGCTTTCTTCTTCATTATCAACCACACGGCCAATTTTTGTATCATCTGCAAACTTCTTAATCATACTTCCTACATTCAAGTCCAAATCATTGATATATACCACAAAAAGCAAAGGACCCAGTACTGAGCGCTGCGGAACCCCACTGGAAACAGCCTTCCAGTCACAAAAACATCCTTCGACCATTACCCTTTGTTTCCTGCAACTGAGCCAATTTTGGATTCAACTTGCCACTTTGCCCTGGCTCCCATAGGCTTTTACTTTCGTGACCAGTCTGCCATGCGGGACCTTATCAAAAGCCTTGCTAAAATCCATATAGACTACACCAAACGCACTACCCTCATCGACCCTCCTTGTTACCTCCTCAAAATATTCAGTCAAGTTAGTCAGACACGACCTTCCCTTAACAAATCCATGCTGACTGTCCCTGATTAATCCGTGTCTTTCTAAATGAAGATTTATCCTGTCCCTCAGAATTTTTTCCAATAACTTTCCCACCACCAAGGTTAGGCTGACTGGCCTGTAATTACTCGGTCTACCCCTTTCTCCCTTTTTAAGCAACAGTACCACGTTAGCAGTCCTTCAATCTTCTGGCACCACACCTGTAGCCAGAGAGGATTGGAAAATGATGGTCAGAGCCTCTGCTATTTCCTCTCTTTCTTCTCTTAACAGTTTGGATACACTTCATCCTGGCCTAGGGATTTATCCACTTTCAAAGATGCTAATTCCCTTAATACTTCCTCTTTCACTATGTTTATTTCATCTAATATTTCACACTCCTCCTCTCTGATTGCAATGTCTGCATCGTCCCTCTCTTTTGTGAAAGCAGATGCAAAGTATTCATTAAGAACCATACCCATGTCTTCCGCTTCCACACACAGGTTACCTATATGGTCCCTAATAGGCCCTAATCTTACTTTAGTTATCCTCTTGCTCTTAATGTATTTATAAAACATCTTTGGGTTTTCCTTGATTTTACTTGCCAATATTTTTTCATGCCCTCTCTTTGCTTTCCTAATTTCCTTTTTGATTTCACCCCTGCACTTTCTATACTCCTCTCGGCTTTCTGCAGTATTGAGTCCTCGGTATCTGTCATAAGCGTCCCTTTTTTTTCTTTATCCTACCCTGTATGCCCCTTGACATCCAGGAAGCTCTAGATTTATTAGTCCCACCCTTTTTCTTTAAGGGAACAATCTTGCTCTGAACCCTCACTATCTCCTCCTTGAATGCCTCCCACGACTCTGACACTGATTTACCTTCAAGTTTCTGTCTCCAGTCTATTTTGGCTAAAACACCTCTCAGCTTAGTAAAATTAGCTTTTCCCCAATTGAGAACTTTTATTCCTGGTCTATCCTTTTCCATAACTACCCTAAATTTAACTGAATTATGATCACTACCACCAATATGCTCTCCCACTGATACACTTTTTAAAAATTTGTTTATGGGATCAGGGCATCGCCGGCAATGCCAGCATTTATTGCCCATTCCTAGTTGCCCTTGAGAAGGTGGTGGTGAGCCGCCTTCTTGAACTGCTGCAGTCCATGTGGTGATGGTACTCCCACAGTGCTGTTAGGTCGGGAGTTCCAGGATTTTGACACAGTGACGATGAAGGATCGGCGATATATTTCTAAGTCAGGATGGTGTGTGACTTGGAGGGGGTGGTGATGCCATGCACCTGCTGCCCTTGTCCTTCTAGGTGGAAGAGGTCGCGGGTTTGGGAGGTGCTGCCGAAGAAACCTTGGCGAGTTGTTGCAGTGCATCTTGTAGATGGTACACACTGCAGCCACGGTATGCCGGTGGTGGAGGGAGTGAATGTTTAAGGTGGTGGATGGGGTGCCAATCAAGCGGGCTGCTTTGTCCTGGATGGTGTCGAGCTTCTTGAGTGTTGTTGGAGCTGCACTCATCCAGGCAAGTGGAGAGTATTCCATCACACTCCTTACTTGTGCCTTGTAGATGGTGGAAAGGCTTTGGGGAGTCAGGAGGTGAGACACTCGCCGCAGAATACCAAGCCTCTGACCTGCTCTTGTTGCCACAGTATTTATGTGGCTGGTCCAGTTAAGTTTCTGGTTAATGGTGACCCCCAGGATGTTGATAGTGGGGGATTCAGCGATGGTAATGCCATTGAATGTCAAGGGGATGGGGTAGACTCTTGCTTGTTGGAGATAGTCATTGCCTGGCACTTCTGTGGCGTGAATGTTACCTGCCACTTATCAGCCCAAGCCTGAACGTCATCCAGGTCTTGTTGCATGTGGGCATGGACTGCTTCATTATCTGAGGAGTTGTGAATGGCGCTGAACACTGTGCAGTCATCAGCGAACATCCCCATTTCTGACCTTATGTTGGAGGGAAGGTCATCGATGAAGCAGCTGAAGATGGTTGGGCCGAGGACACTGCCCTGAGGAACTCCTGGGGCTGTGATGATTGACTTTCAACCACCACAACCATCTTCCTTTGTGCTATGTATGACTCCAGCCAGTGGAGCGTTTTCCCCCTTATTCCCATTGACTTCAGTTTTACTAGGGCTCCTTGATGCCAGACTCGGTCAAATGCTGCCTTGATGTCAAGGGCAGTCACTCTCACCTCACCTCTGGAATTCAGCTCCTTTGTCCATGTTTGAACCAAGGCTGTAATGAGGTCGAGAGCCGAGTGGTCTTGGCGGAACCCAAATTGGGCATCAGTGAGCAGGTGCCGCTTGATAGCACTGTCGACGACACCTTCCATCACTTTGCTGATGATTGAAAGTAGACTGATGGGGCGGTAATTGGTCGGGTTGGATTTGTCTTGGTTTTTGTGGATAGGACATACCTGGGCAGTTTTCCACATTGTCGGATAGATGCCAGTGTTGTAGCTGTACTGGAACAGCTTGGCTAGAGGCGCGGCTAGTTCTGGAGCACAAGTCTTCAGCACGACAGCTGGGATGTTGTCGGGGTCCAGTGCGCTCAGCTGTTTCTTGATATCACGTGGAGTGAATCGAATTGGCTGAAGACTGGCTTCTGTGATGGTGGGTGCCTCAGGAGGAGGCCGATATGGATCATCCACTCGGCACTTCTGGCTGAAGTTGGTTGCAAACGCTTCAGCCTTGTCTTTTGCACTCACATGCTGGGCTCCATCATTGAGGATGGAGATATTCTTGGAGCCTCCTCCTCCCGTTAGTTGTTTAATGGTCCACCACCATTCACGACTGGCTGTGGCAGGACTGCAGAGCTTTGATCCGTTGATTGTGGGATCGCTTAGCCCTGTCTATAGCATGCTGCTTCAGCTTTTTAGCATGCATTTAGTTCTGTGTTGCAGCTTCTCACCTCATTTTTAGGTACGCCTGGTGCTGCTCCTGGTATGCTCTTCTACACTTGTTGTTGAACCAGGGTTGGTGGTAATATGCCAGGCCATGAGGTTACAGATTGTGGTGGAATACAATTCTGCTGCTGGCCACAGCACCTTATGGATGCCCAGTTTTGAGCTGCTAGATCTATCCCATTTAGCACGGTGGTAGTGCCACATAACTCGATGGAGGGTGTTCTCAGTGTGAAGACGGGACTTCGTCTCCGCAGTGACTGTGTGGTGGTCACTGCTGTCATGGACAGATGCATCTGCGACAGGTAAGGATGAGGTCAAGTAGGTTTTTCCCTCTTGTTGGTTCACTCACCACCTGTCGCAGGCCCAGACTGGCAGTTATGTCCTTCAGAACTCGGCCAGTAGTGGTGCTACTGAGCCACTCTTGGTGATGGACATTGAAGTCCCCCACCCAGAGTACATTCTGTGCTTTGCTACTCTCAGTGCTTCTTCCAAGTGGTGTTTAACATGGAGGAGTACTGATTTACCAGCTGAGGGAGGGTGGTAATCAGCAGGAGGTTTCCTTGCCTATGCTTGACCTGAAGCCATGGGACTTCATGGGGTCCAGAGTCAATGTTGAGGACTCCCAGGGCCACTCCTTCCTGACTGTATCACCACCCCTGGTGGGTCTGTCCTGCCGGTGGGACAGGACATACCCAGGGATGGTGATGGAGGAGTTCAGGACATTGGCTGGAAGGTATGTCAGGCTGTTTTTTGACTAGTCTGTGGGACAGCTCTTCCAATTTTGGCACAAGTCCCTAGATGTTGGTGAGGAGGACTTTGCAGGGTTGACTGGGCGTTGCCATGTCTGTAGCCGGTGCCGAGGTCGATGCCGGGTGGTTCGTCAGGTGTCATTCTTATTATTTTGTTTCAGTAGCACTTCGTTACAACTGAGTGGCTTGCTGGGCCACTTCAGAAGGCAGTTAAGAGTCAACCACATTGCTGTGGGTCTGGAGTCACATATAGGCCAGACCAGCAGATTTCCTTCCCTAAAGTGAACCAGATGGCTTTTTAACAACAATCCGATAGTTTCATGGTTACCTTTGCTGATACTAGCTTTTTATTCCAGATTTATTAATTAACTGAATTTAAATTCCCCAGCTGCTATGGTGGGATTCGAACTCACAGTCTCTGGATCATTAGTCCAGGATTACTAGCCCAGTGACATTACCACTATGCTACCTTTCCACCTGCCCAGCTTCAATCCCTAAAACTAGGTCCAGAACCGATCCCTCTCTTGTTGGGCTTGCTACATACTTGCTAAAAAAGTTCTCCTGAATGCACTTTAAGAATTCTGCTCCCTCTATGCCTGTCACACTAATTTTATCCCAGTTAATATTGGGGAAGTTGAAATCCCCTACTATTACTGCCCTATTTTTGCTCGTCTCAGAAATTTGCCTACATATTTGCTCTTCTATCTCCCTCTGACTGTTTGGGGGTCTATAGTACACTCCCAGCAGTGTGATTGCCCCCTTTTTGTTTTTCAGTTCAATCCATATGGCCTCATTTGATGATCCTTCTAAGATATCCTCCCTCCTCACAGCTGTAATTGATTCTTTAATCAATATTGTGACCCCCCCTCCTTTTTCTATCCCCCTCTCTATCTCGTCTGAAAACCCTGTAACCAGGAATGTTGAGCTGCCATTCCTGCCCTTCTTTCAGTAATAGCTATAATATCATACTCCCACGTGTCTATCTGTGCTCTCAGCTCACATGTTTTAAATTATTTCTGCATGGCCTTTTAAGCTTAGAAATTGGCAATATTAGCAACAAATGCATTCATACAACATTTCTTTGTCTTTTTTAATGCAGGCGTTTATCTATTTAAAATAACAGCTTAATTGCTTGTTCTAAAACAATAGAAGGGAATGTTTTCTGATCTTTTATTGCTGATGTCATCAACAGTAATTTCTAGGTTTTGATTTCTTATTCAGCCATGTGGTCTTGGTCTTGTTACATTTGTTCTTACAGTGATGTATTTATTTTCCATATGCTTCAAATTGTCTTGAAAGCATTTTGGGCTGGATTTTCTCAATGGAGACGAGCTGGAGGCGGGACTTCTGGTTTCCGGGTTTCAGTCCCACCCCCAGCGATGTCTGACCAACCCATGCTATTTTCCCTTGGTTGACCTTGTTAAGCCCGCCCTGCGGGCTTACCAGCCAATTAAGAGAAAGCCGGTGACAGATGACGTCAGCGTATGACGCTTCATCTGTCGAAAAATTTTGGACGGATGAATTGTTAGCGTTGGACAGCTTTGAGAAGCTGTCAAACACTGACAATCTCTGTTCTAAGGTGAGCCCTTGCACACAGGCTCACCGAGACCTCTCTCCTCAGCAGAAAGCAGATGGCTGCTGCATCTGAGAATGCAGCAGCCATTCTGTCATCTCTGCCGTTGAGATGAGGCACCTCCGGATCCTCAAAGGTTGAAGCCTGCAGAAAGAAGCAAAGTAAGGAAACTTTTTCCAACACTTTACACTCACCTCTCATGCTTACCTCTCCACACTTGCACCCATCACTCACCTCTACAGCTGACATTTCGACCCCTCTCACCCCCGCAGACCCACTGCTCGCCTCGCTGACCCTGGCGAGGTTCGCAGCTGTCGGGAAGCCCGCAATTGCAGGCATAAAATGGGGAAAAGCCTCAAAACTGCCTGTTAACTACTCACCCTCTGGGGAGCTGGCCCCAGAACTTCCCTACCCCCATGGTGTTGCTGCAGCCCGCTGGGTCCAGGAGCTTCGTCCTCATCAGACCCTACCCCCTTGCTCCCCTCCAGGGAAGGCATGGTCCCAATGTCGGAATGGGCTCCCTCGAGAGACGCAGGCGGTGAGGCTCCGGCTTCCTCTTCCTCCTCGTCTGGGGTGTCGCTGCCACTGGCAGGTTGAGGGACAAGGCTGGTCAACTGGTGGTTCACTATCTGAAAGCAGGGAGGTACAAGAGTGGCTTTAGCGTGAGGACAGGGGGGCAGTAAGGGAACAAGGACTGGAGACAGTTAGTAAGTTGGATTGAAAGTGTAAAAGGCTGGTGTTGTGAGGAGCAAGTGGAATAAGAGAGGAGAGAAAGCTGATGAATATACCATTGCTGTCCCCAAGGGGATCGACCTCTCCAGCGGCCACGGCACCTATGACCTGGCTGGCAACGATCCTGTGCATGCGTGCCTCCAAATCGGTGAGAGTGTGTAGGTCAACCAGTCCTCCTCCCGTGCGTTGTTGCTCCCGCCTGTTATGAGAGAGCTTGGCCTGCAAAAAAAAGGATGGTGTCTGAGTTAATATGCAGCCATGTGCTTGCCTGATGTGCCTCCCATAGCTGAATAGCCCTTAATGTATGCAAGGTGTGGAATGTGCGTGTGTGTTTTATGAGATGGCCATAGGTCTTGGATGAGTGTTGGGAATTTGAGGTTTTTAAACCCTTTGGGCACAGAGTGAAGTTGAGATGGAGGGATGTAGAGGTATTGAAAAGCAGCCACTCACCTTCACCACCCGAGTGAGGTCGTTGAACTTCTTATGACATTGGGTGTGGGTCCTCGGCACCAGGCTCCTCGAGGAGTAATGCTGAGCCAAACTCTTCTGTATTCACAGGGCAATGGCCTCCTGCCACTCTGTGGGTATAACAGTGCCCGTCGCCGCTCCACAGCGCCAACCAGAGCCACCAAGGCCTGGTCGCTGAAGCGCTGAGATCTTTTCCTGGGCCTATCCATTACTGGTTCCAGCACAATTGCTTTAGAGGTCTCTCCAGGCCGAGATTCAAGGCTGCAATGAGCAGGCTGTGCCTGGCCAGCAAGATGGACCCTCCTCTTTAAGAACTGGCCGGCGCCAGTCTGTCTGTGTTCCATTGCTAACTGACATCACCTGAGCTTCGGTAGCGCAGGACTCAGATGAGGACCATGCCATCGTGGCCATGAATAGCCAGGCCTTGAGCATGCACACTGAGCTCATGGGTGCAATGGCAAGGGTGCCCGAAAGCATGGATGGACTGGCTAGGAGTGTGGAGCTGTCTGCTGCAGCACAGGCCGCGCAACGCAACGGCTTAATGCTACAATTCAGTCATTGGCTGGTGCCATCCAGTCTCAGACTGCTCTCATGCAGTCTCAGATTGATGTCACACAAGCACTGACTGCTGCCATCCTCGCTGTGTCGGCCACATTGCCCCGGGGCTCTCACGGTGCCGCAGCAGGCCAGCAATAGGGGATGCGGGTTGCTTTCCATGATGTTGTTCTCCATGCCAGAAGTCATCTTCTGAGTAACGGCCTAGAAGCGGCTTCTTATCAGCCGTTCACGGACAGCCCTTGCACTGGCAACATTGTGCGCCTCCCTCCCACATTGGTGCTGCTGCTGATCCTCCTCCTCCTCTTCCTCCTCCTCTTCCTCCTTCTCTTCCTCCTCCTCCTCCTCCGGTGGTGCACCAATGCCTGGTAGCATTGGCTGGGTCCTCAGGATTGCCAGGTTATGAAGAATGCAGCACACAACTATGAACAGGGAGACTCGCTCAGGAGAGTACTGCAGAGCTCCTCCTGAGTGGTCCAGACAGCGGAACCGTTGCTTGAGCATGCTGATCGTCTGCTCAATTATGTTCCTGGTGGCGATATGGCTCTCATTATACCGCAGCTTGGCAGGGGTGTTGGGGTTACGGAGCGGTGTCATCAGCCAGGTGCAGAGTGGATAACCCTTGTCCCCGAGGAGCCATCCACTTGGGTGATGCGATGCCTGGAAAAGGTCTGGCACACCAGTCTGGCGCAGGATGAAAGCATCGTGGCTGCTGCCAAGATAGCGGGCATTAACGGCGAGCATGAGCTGTCTGTGGTCACAGACCAACTGTACATTTAAGGAGTGGTAGCCCTTGCGGTTTCGGAATACCTCTGCATTTTCATGCAGTGCCCGCAATGCCACATGCGTGCAGTCAATGGTGCCCTGCACCATGGGGAAGCCCGCTATCCTAGCAAAGCCACATGCGCGTTCATGCTGTTTGGCCCGGGTCATGGGGAAAGAGATGTACTGGCGTCTCCTTTTATACAGGGCATTTGTCACCTCCCGGATACAACAATGGACAGTGAACTGGGAGATATTGGCGATGCCTCCAGTAGAAGCTTGAAAGGAGCCACTGGCATAAAAATTCAGAGCCACTGTCACCTTCACTGCCACCGACAGAGACTGCCTGGTCCTGAGTTGAGGCTGCAGATCTGGTTGCAGCAGGTGGCAGAGCTCAGTGACCACCTCCTTGCTGAAGCGCAGCCTGCGCAAACACTGCTCCTCAGACAAATGAAAGTATGAGAACTGCTCCCTGAATACCCTTGGAGGGTAAGGTCTCCTGTGCAGAGGCCTGTTGGCCCTCCTCCCTCTGGCCATGTTTGCCACTCTCTCTCTGCGTCTCTGCTGCCTCCGATTTTGCAGGTGCAGGACGATGCCCCGAATTGGTGCAGCCCCCACAGTCTCTTCTAAATCGCTGGAATGAAGGTCAAATCAAAATGAACCTGCAAAGTGCTGCTCAGGACCCAAAACTCCTTCACACAGCGTTGAATCTCTCCAGAAGTCTCTCTCCCCATAAAAATGCGTGGTGCAAAAATTTCGCCAACAAGAAAAGGCAGGAAGCAGGCTGCCTTTAAATAGCGCTCCCCCAGCCCCTTCCCAACTGCAAAACGTTCCCCTCTACCTGTCATTGCTAGTGGCAGGCGGAAAGGCGGGGGCGCGACTCAATATCTGGTCCGGGGCGCTACCGGGGCGTTGCACGCTCGACTGACATCAAGATCTGCGGGCGCAGGAGATCGTGGTGGTAGTGTTTAGCGCCACCGCAAAATGTCTGGTCAATTTCGCGAGCGGCGCTTACATCGCCGCGCTCGGGCGCCAACTTCCTAGCGCCCACCGGAGGCGCTAACGGGAGGCGCTAAGCAACCGAATTTCTCCCCCTATGAGTTCAAGCCCCACTCCAGTACACCAAGGCTGACAGTCTAATGCAATACTGAGAGAGTGCTGCAATTTCATAGGTGCCTCCTTCAGAGGAGATGTTAAACTGAGGCCTCAGGTGGTCATCAAAGGTACTTTGGCACTTTTCAAAGAAGAGCAGGGAGTTCTGCTCGGGTCATAGCCAACAGTCTCCCCTCAACCAATACTGCCATTAATTGAATATTCATTACATTGCTGTTTTTTTAGATCTTTCAGTGTGTAAAATGGTAACCCTGTTCACATGCAATGACTGCACTGTATGTGAAGCACTTTGGGACATTTGATAAAGCGCTCTATAAGTGTAAGTTCTTTGTTTACTGCACTGAGCCTCTGAAATACCATCAACCATCCTGTAGTTGAGATCCAAATCATCTGAGGTTGGCTCTGATTGGTTCGAAATTGACTCTAAAGGCCTATTTTCCAGCTAACTGGGGCTAAGGACTGCAAAGATCGACAGGGTAATGATACAGAGGCAACCAAATCTGCTTGTCATGCATTTTTAAATCAGCAAACTAAAACCCCACTGCTCAGAGTTATCGAGCTAACAGCCTTGACAGTGCAATCATACCCTAAGATAACAAGGTCTATCTTTATAAAACATTCAATAGCTTCTTAGGTTCATCTCTTGAGCATCTTTCACTCAGACATATCTAATGCTAATAATGTTAATATTTTCTCCAACTCGGTATACTTCCACTTCCAAACTTTTTTTAACATATTTTATTCCAATTTTCCTCTTCTATTCCCCCCTCGCCCCTCCCCCTTCAGTTGCAGGTCCTGACTCTTGAGGTCTTGTTCCACAGGCACTGGAAACCCTCTTGTACCTTTCCCAAGTAAGTATTCTTTATGTGTGAGCCTAAACGGTAAAGGGTTGGAGCCTCATCTGCACACATCAGTGGATCCATAATGGACAGAAAATGTGGGCAGCCTGCTTATGATTTTCTAATAAGTGCAGTCAATGGGCGAGGCTTCCCACCAGTGGCACAAGCTCTGAAAAAGACTCCCTAAGTTTGAGCAGGCTATTCAACTATAGATGGCATTACAGCAGTCCCTGATTCTGTCCTCAAGTGTTATCCACACATGTGGACCTTCCAGCAGGGGTCAATGGATAGTGATCAGGAACAGGAATATAGGCTGGATTTCCCCCTTCCAAGATCTTGGGAATAAATCAATTTGGGTACCCCAAATACTGACTTTGCTAGATCAGTTAACTCGGCATAAACCAGCGATGAACCTGAAACATTCTGATCTGTATGGCCAGTGGCAGCTTTACCCACAAAGCCATTGGAGAAGCTAATTCAACTGTTGATGTTAAACAAAAGTGAGAAGTCGCACAACACCAGGTTATAGTCCAACAGTTTTATTTGAAATCACAAGCTTTCAGAGCGGCTGCTCCTTCACTTCACCTGACGAAGGAGCAGCGCTCCGAAAGCTTGTGATTTCAAATAAAACTGTTGGACTATAACCTGGTGTTGTGCGACTTCTCACATTTGTCCACCCCAGTCCAACACCGGCATCTCCACATCAATGAAAGTCCAGGCATGGAGTAGCAAAGGGGGAGGAAGAGCTGTGCTGCAAGCCTCCTCTTGACTGTAAAGGAGTGGGAAAGTGCCCAATGGACGCTGTGGAATTTCCTTGCAGGGGCAGGAGAAATTGGAAAAGAGTCAGACCTGGGCAGTTACTGGTGCCTGGGGGCATTAGTGGTACCTACATGGGAGATAATTTTGAGAAAGTAAAAATGACATACAAAGAATAAATCTAGAATCCATTTGTGTGGGTGAGAATACATGTTATCCATTTTCTTAAATTGCGAAAGCTAAGTGAAGGGTCAAGGTTCAAAGGGCAGAGCATGATCATTGTTGTAAAGCTGAGATTAAAGAAGTAGTGGTTAGGCACCAATGACTAGTGGTCCTAAATTTTTTGCTGCTGCACAGTAACCAAGGACTAGTGGCAAGCAAAGGATACCGGCATCTCCGCATCATGGATGTTAAACAAAAGCTTCTTCTCTTCAGCAATACCTCTCTTATGGCAGCCAGGCTTATAGACGGCAGGCACTAATATTCTGGTTTCTTCTTCAGTGTCATGTATTTTGTTTATGTTTCAGTATATTTGTAGTAGCACCCTCTGTTTCAGAGAAATCAGAAGCGTACACATTACAACAACAACAACTTAAACGTTTAAAGCGCTTCACAGGAGCGTTATCAAAAACAAAATGTGACACTTTATTACATCTGCTTAGCCAGTAGGTAAAGCAGTTTCAATGTACATCATAACATTGTAACATGCTTATCCAGTTCCCATTAAATAGATGTAGGGAGCCAAATGTCAATTAAATGAAAGCACTGAGGTTTGATTTACACTCTTGATAACAAGAAGGCAGTAGAACTTTTGTTATCTTTGCTCATATTCACTAAGCTAGTCGAGAGAACATTTCAGTAATTTATTAATCATTAACAGCAGTCAATCATGGGCTACCAATTTCAGTTTAATGGTTCTATCTTTAATTAATAATTAATGTTTTAAAAGCATATTTGATCCATACTTCAAGTACTTTTTGAAGTACTGCTATCTATCAACAAATGAGAAGCTTTATTATTTGATAGACAGCCCAGAAATGACAAAAATGTATAAAGCATTAAAAAAAATCAGAGCTGCAAATGGGGAAAAAGTATACGATGGGGCTAAATTGGAAAGGGCCCAAAAATGGACGCGGGGATCGTGATGCGGGATTAACCCCTGCCCATTGCTTCTGATGCAGGCAGCAAGCAAACTTCATGCTGCCTGCTAATTTACATGATTGCAGCATGCAACCACGCTAACCGTGCTGTTGAGTGGCAGCATGCCTGAACAGCGGGCGCAAAATTGTGAGAGGCTAGCACGAGTTAAAGCTAGTGTTCAGAGAGATTTAGGCGTCCTCGTACAGAAAACACATTTAGGCGTCCTCGTACAGAAAACACAGAGTTAACATGCAGATACAGCAAGCAATTAGGAACGCACATGGCATGTTGGCCTTTATTGCAAGGGGGCTGGAGTACAAGGGTAAGAAAGTCTTGCTGCAATTGTACAGGGCTTTGGCGAGACCACACCTGGAGAACTGTGCAAAGTTTTGGTCTCTTATCTAAGGAAGGATATACTTGCCTGAGAGGCGGTGCAACAAAGGTTCACTAGATTGATTCCTGGGTTGAGAGGGTTGTCCTATTAGGAGAGGTTGAGTAGGTTGGGCCTATACTCTCTGGAGTTTAGAAGAATTAGAGGTGATCTCATTGAAACATATAGGGGGAAAAATTCAGTTGGTTGTGCCTCCTGTTAGTGCCTTAAGAGGGTGCTAATGGGGCGCAAAGCAACTAGCGCCCGGGCGCGACGATGTTTGCGCCGCTCGCGAAATTAACTAGACATTTTGCGGCGGCGCTAAACACGACCGCCACGATTTCCTGCGCCGGCAGATTGTGACGTTAGTCGAGTGTGCAACGCCCTGGTAGCGCCCCGGTGCGGATATTGAGTGGCACCCCCTGCCTTACCGCCTGCCGCTAGCAACGACAGGTTGAGGGGAGCGTTTTACAGTCAGGAAGGGACTGGGGGAGCGCTATTTAAAGGCGACTGCTTCCTGCCTTTTTTTGTTGGTGACGTTTTTGAACCACGCATTCTGAGAGAGAAAGAGAGAGACTTCTAGAGAGATTCAACACTGTGTGAAGGAGTTTTGGGTACTGAGCAGCACTTTGCAGGTTCATTTTGATTTGCCCTTCCTTGTATCGATTTAGAAGAGACCGTGGGGGCTGCACTCTGAGCTCTTTCCCTGGTACTCTCCATTGTTCTTTCCAGCAGATTTGATGTACAGGTCTCTCCAGGCCGAGATTCAAGGCTGCAATGAGAAGGATGTGGATGGAAAGCAAGATCAACCCTCCCCTTTAAGAACTGGCTGGCGCCATTGAGTCTGTGTTCCATTGCTGACTGACATCACGTGAGCTTCGCCAGCGCTCTGAGTTAGCGCCTCGCTCCTCGGCCTTTACACCTTAAGACAGATGTGTAGCGCATGATTTAGCGCTCCAATCGCCTCCAGGGGCGATAAAAGTCAAGTTTGCAGTCGGAGGCGATAATTAGCGCCAGGCGCTAATCTTTGCGCCCGGCCGATAATTGCGCCCCAAATGGGGTGATACTGAATTTCTCCCCCATAAGATCCTGAGGGGGCTAAACAGGGTAGATGGTGAGAGGTTGTTTCCCCTGGCTGGAGAGTCTAGAGCTAGGGGGCATAGTCTCAGGATAAGAAGTCGGCCATTTAAGACTGAGATGAGGAAGAATTTCTTCACTCAGAGGGTTGTGAATCATATCATAGAATCACAGAATCATCGAAATTTATGGCACAGAAGGAGGCCATTCGGCCCACCGTGTCTGTGCCAGACGAAAAAGAGCGATCCAGCCTAATCCGCATTTCCAGCTCTCGGTCCATAGCCTTGTAGGTTACGGCACTTCAAGTGCATATTCAAGTACTTTTTAAATGTGGTGAGGGTTTCTGCCTCTACCACCCTTTCAGGCAGTGAGTTCCAGAAACCCACCACCTGCTGGGTGAAAGAGGTTCTCCTCAACTCCCCTCTAATCCTTCTACCAATTACTTTAAAAATCTTGGGCTTTCTCTACAATAACAACAACAACTTGTATTTATATAGTGCCTTTAATATAGTAAAATATCCCAAGGCACTTCAAAGGAGTATTATAAGACAAATAATTTAACACCGAGCCACATTAGGAGAAATTAGAGCAGGTGACCAATAGCTTGGTCAAAGAGGTAGGTTTTAAGGAGCGTCTTAAAGGAGGAAAGAGAGGTAGCGAGGTGGAGAGATTTAAACAGGGAATTCCAGAGTTTAGGGCCAAGGCAACAGAAGGCAGGCCACCAATGGTTGAGCGATTATAATCAGGGATGCTCAAGAGGGCAGAATTAGAGGAACGCAGATATCTCGGGGTGGGGGGGGGGGAAGGTTGTGGGGCTGAAGGAGATTACAGAGATAGGGAGGGGCGAGGCCATGGAGGGATTTGAAAACAAGGATGAAAATTTTGAAATTGAGGCGTTGCTTAACTGGGAGCCAATGTAGGTCAGCGAGCACACAAGTGATGGGTGAACGGGACTTGGTGCGAGTTAGGACACAGGCAGCCGAATTTTGGATGACCTCAAGTTTACGTAGGTTAGAATGTGGGAGGCCAGGAGTGCGTTGGAATAGTCAAGTCTAGAGGTAACAAAGGCATGGATGAGGGTTTCAGCAGCGGATGAGCTGAGGCAAGGGCGGAGATGGGCGATGTTACAGAGGTGGAAATAGGCGGTCTTAGTTATGCCGTCGATATGTGGTCAGAAGCTCATTTCAGGGTCAAATATGACACCAAGGTTGTGAACAGTGTGGTTCAGCCTCAGACAGATGTTAGAGAAAGAGATGGAGTCAGTGGCTAGGGAACTGAGTTTGTGAGGGGACCGAAAACAATGGCTTCGGTCTTCCCAATATTTAATTGGAGAAAATTTCTGCTCATCCACAAGGGCTGTGGATGCATATTCTTACCCCCATGGAGGAGATGGTGCTCACCATCATTGTAGGGGCCATTGCTGAGACTGTGGCCAGCAGCAGGGCTGAAACCATGGAAGGGTATTCTCATATCTAATCCTTCTTCTCACATCCCACTTCCCCCTCATCCCACAATCTCTTTTAAATTACAAGCTGCAGATGGTGTAAGCATGCACCTCTTACTCTTCCCCACCCCGCCCCTCCTCTCACCACAACCCTACCCTTGTGCCTTTCTCCTTTCAGATACCCAAGAACTACAACCTGGCCAGGCAGTGGTGGAAGAGGAAGAAGACAGTGATGATGAAGAAACACCGTGACTCGATTTCACACTCACAGCCAGCAGCTCAGACACACTGTATGTAATTTAGAGGATAGCTTAGAGGCTGGATCTGC
This sequence comes from Squalus acanthias, assembly GCA_030390025.1. Classification (NCBI taxonomy): domain Eukaryota; kingdom Metazoa; phylum Chordata; class Chondrichthyes; order Squaliformes; family Squalidae; genus Squalus; species Squalus acanthias. The sequence goes on along the minus strand of CM059425.1, from coordinate 199,806,821 downwards.
ACGTGGTGAGACACCGGGCATGTGTGGCCTGCAGCCAGGGCGGGGGACAAGGCTAGCGCAGGTGCCAGCTTGCCAGAGGGCGAGGTCGCACAAGAATTCTACTGCAGAGGACTCAGGTGAACACTTTGATGGGGCAGTCTACAGAAGAACACTGCTGGGCATGCACAGTGAAATACTTGGTACATTGGCAGGTCTGTCAGAAAGCCTGCGTGCAATGTCAAGGAGCATAGAGGAGTTTGGCACCAACTTGGCACAGGGCTTTGTGCAGAGTTTGGAGCCCATCCTTTCCAGCATAGAAGTCGTGGCCATCTCCATTAGCACACTTGTGGACCCAACCATGATGCAGCGTCTGATGGCCAATGTCTCAGCTTCCATTGCAGCACAAGCAGAAGCCACCCAATGGCTGGGTGCTGCAGTGGAAGCTCAGACTTCTGTCATGGAAGGTCAGCTTGCTGCCATCATGGCTGTGAATAGCAGTGTTCAAAGTGCCTTGCAGGGTGTCACAGCAGTCCAGCAATCTCTCCTCCAATAGATTACTGGGATTGTTGAGGCGTCGCCCTGGGGGAGCACAGTGGCTCCGTGGAGTAGAAACCTGCTGTCCTCTCTCAGGATGACCCATTCGTCCATTCGTCCACCCACCACTGCAACTCTGCCAGTGGCCTTGCTGTTGCCTGTCAGTCAGCCAGCCCAGACTACTGCCGCCCATGCCAAGATGCTGCAGTCTGATGCCAGGCCTTCTAGGCCCAGAACTGCTCGAGGTCATCCTACAAAGCAGTCTCCCCCACTGAAAATCAGCAGCCTTCCACCAGCCATGCTGCAGCCACTGGGGTAGCACTGCACAGGAGCACTAGGACAGGCAAAGGCACACATTAGACAGGCACTAAGGGAATGCATAAGGGTGATCAGTTTACATTTGTATGCAATATGGCATGGTTTGATTTATAAATTTGGTTTGGAATGTTTATTTTGTGTTTGCTTTTATTTTTACATTGTGACCAAGCCGACACTGTGATGGTCAGTAACAGTGGGAAAACAAGGTTTGGGACTGTTGGTGAATGTGGAATTGCATTGCGTTTTATGGTATCGCAGTCGGATGAGTTGTTCATGGACAGCCCAGCCAGAAAGGGCCACCTCCCTTCCTCCTCCTCCTCCTCCTGCTCCTCAGCTGCTCGCCGTATAGCTGGTGGCAAGGGCTGTGCCCTCATGATGATAAGGTTGTGCAGCATGCAGCAGACCATGACGAATCTTGACACCCACTCTGCCGAGTACTGCAGGGCTCCTCCAGAGCGGTCCAGGCAGCGGAAGCGTTGTTTCAGCATGCAGTGGTCTGCTCCATCAGATTCCGTGTGTCTGCATGGCTTTCGTTGTATGCACACTGCCCAAGTGTGCTTGGGTTGCGCACCAGAATCATGAGCCATGTCCTCAACTTTTAGCCCTTGTTGCCCGGTAGCTACCCTTTGGTTTGTCACGCTAGCTCAAATGCATCTAGCGCAGCAGACAGCCGCATAATGAAGGCATCATGACTGCTGCCAGGATACGTGGCATTGATCGGCATGATTCGCTGCGTATGGTCGCGCACCAGCTGGAAGTGAGGGAGTGGAATCCCTTTCGGTTGTAGTACATCTCCAAGTTGACATGCAGCAGTTGCAAAGTGATGTGCATGCAGTCAATGGCACCCTGCACCATGGGGAAGCCTGCAATCCTTGCAAAGTCGTGTGCTCGCTCCGCCTGCTGCTCTCTGACAAGAGAGAATGAACTTTAGTCAGGTTTCTTTGAGTAGAGAGCCTCAGTAACCTCCCTTATGCAACAGTAGATGGCAAACTGTGAGCTGTTGCAAATATCTCCAGCGCCAACCTGGAAGGAGCCTGACGCATAAAAGTTCATGGCCACGGTAACCTTCACAGCCACTGGCAATGTGACCCTCGCCCTGCGCTGTGGCTGCAGCAAGTAGCAGATTTCAGTGAGGACTGAAGCGCAGACGTCTCACACACTGTTTCTCACTGAGGTTCAAGTAGGAGAATTGCTCCCTGAACACCCAGGGCGGATATGGCCTCCTGCTGATAGCCCTTCTCCCCCTCCTCCTCCTCCGCCTTCTAGCAGCTTGCTCTGCTCTGTGTTGCCTCTGCTCATTCTCCCAGTCATGCTCAATTCCTAGGGGAATGCTGACTACTGCACCCATATCTTGGAGCAAGTGGTTTGTGCAGAAGCCTTGAAGTCAGGACAAAGTCCTTCAGCACCATGCACACCACTCCCTGTAGACTGTAGCAACTTTATAGACCTCTAGAAAGCGGCAAACACTTGTACAATCACAGCAACAGCCAATAGAAATTAATCGGCAACTAACCTGAAAGTAGTTGATGATCCCTTTAAATAGCGCTGGTGGGGGTTCCTTCCTGCTGCTGAACGCGTGTTCAGCTGTGCATGTTTAAGAGAGGTAGTTAGCTGGAGCGATGAGCTCCAAAATGGCAGCGCTGGCGTCAAATCAGCGTTACATGCTGATTGATGTCATGATCTGCCTACTCTGCATACTTCCGGCGGACGCTCACTGCGCACGCGCTAACAACCTCACCAATATGGCGTCTGGTGTGACTTGCACTAGAAGTGTGCACGTGTGTAAAATGGCACTCATAGTGCCGCAAAAGCAGGTGCTACTGATCCCAATTTTGTTTCCGATGACTCTGTAATCTATATGATGACTCTATACGGAATCAAATGATGACTCTCTATACTGAATCTATACTTTCAATCTGGTTAATGCCCTCGGTCAATGCAACAATTTGACAGTGACACAAAAGGATAGATACCATTAGGTTATTATGGAGGTAACATATCAGAGCACACAGTATTGCTTATGTGCAGGTGATTTGAGGCAAATAATATTCAGAAAGTAAGCTGGATAGGTAATGGTATGTTGATTAGGATGTCTAAAAAGAGCTTACTAATATTCATATATGTATGAAAATAAATGATCAAACGTTGTTGTACAGCTTCATCTAGTCCATAATTCTTCAGTACGGGTTTCGTGTTAATTGTTCTGGTTTGATGGTTTCTCGCTAATGGTGCCTTGCAGGTTGTTCTTGTCTGTGGTTTCTCCTTGTCAGTGATTCACTGATAGCTGTCACACTGTAACCTGTGAGACAGAAAGAACCAGTGAATCATTGTTCGTTTAAAAAAGACTTCGTCTAGCCAAAAATTGAATTATTTTGGTTGTACTGTTCAATTTTTTAAAAATTCGTTTTTATGGGATGTGGGCGTCGCTGGCAAGGCCAGCATTTATTGCCCATCCCTAATTGCCCTTGAGAAGGTGGTGGTGAGCCGCTTTCTTGAACTGCTGCAGTCTGTGTGGTGAAGGTACTCCCACAGTGCCGTTAGGGAGGGAGTTCCAGGATATTGACCCAGCGACGATGAAGGATCGGCGATATACTTCTAAGTCAGGATGGTGTGTGACTTGGAGGGGAACTTGGAAGGTGATGGTGTTCCCATACGTCTGTTGCCCTTGTCCTTCTAGGTGGAAGAGGTCACGGGTTTGGGAGGTGCTGCCAAAGAACATACATACGAACATACGAATTAGGAGCAGGAGTAGGCCACTCGGCCCTTCGAGCCCGCTCCACCATTCAATAAGATCATGGCTGATCTGATTACTCCACATTCCCGCCTACCCCCGATAACCTTTCACCCCCTTGTTTACCAAGAATCTATCTACCTCTGCCTTAAAAATATTCAAAGACTCTGCTTCCATCGCCCTCTGAGGAAGAGAGTTCCAAAGACTCACGACCCTCTGTGAGAAAAAATTTCTCTTCATCTCTGACTTAAATGGGAGACCCCTTATTTTTAAACAGTGACCCCTAGTTCTAGATTCTCCCACAAGAGGAAACATCCTCTCCACATCCACCCTGTCCAGACCCCTCAGGATCTTATATGTTTCAATCAAGTCACCTCTTATTCTTCTAAACTCCAGCAGATACAAGCCTAGCTTGTCCAACCTTTCCTCATAAGACAACCCGCCCAATCCAGGTATTAGTCTAGTAAACCTTCTCTGAACTGCTTCCAACGCATTTACATCCTTCCTTAAATAAGGAGACCAATACTGTACACAATACTCCAGATGTGGTCTCACCAATGCCCTGTATAACTGAAGCATAACCTCCCTACTTTTGTATTCAATTCCCCTCGCAATAAACGATAACATTCTATTAGCTTTCCTAATTACTTGCTGTACCTGCATAGTAACCTTTTGTGATTCATGCACTAGGACACCCAGATCCTTCTGCATCTCAGAGCTCTGCAATCTCTCACCATTTAGATAATATGCTTCTTTTTTATTCTTCCTGCCAAAATGGACAACTTCACATTTTCCCACATTATACTCCATTTGCCAGATCTTTGCCCACTCACTTAACTTAGCTATATCCCTTTGTAGCCTCCTTATGTCCTCTTGACAATTTACTTTCCTACCTATCTTTGTGTCATCAGCAAATTTAGCAACCATACCTTCGGTCCTTTCATCCAAGTCATTTATATAAATTGTAAAAAGTTGAGGCCCCAGCACTGATCCCTGTGACACACCACTCATTACATCTTGCCAATCAGAAAATTACCCATTTATGCCTACTCTCTGTTTCCTGTTAGCTAGCCAATCTTCTATCCATGCCAATATGTTACCCCCTACACCATGAGCTTTTATTTTCCGCAATAACCTTTGATGTGGCACCTTATCAAATGCCTTCTGGAAATCTAAGTACAGTACATCCACCGGTTCCCCTTTATCCACAGCACTAGTTACTTCCTCAAAGAACTCCAATAAATTGGTTAAACATGATTTCCCTTGCACAAAACCATGTTGACTCTGCCTGATTACTTTGAACTTTTCTAAATGCCCTGCTATAACGTCTTTAATAATAGCTTCTAACATCTTCCCTATGACAGATGTTAAGCTAACTGTCCTGTAGTTTCCTGCCTTGGCGAGTTGCTGCAGTGCATCTTGTAGATGGTACACACTATCTTGGTGTTTCCCTATGCTGCCTTTGGGGGCAGGAAGAAATCTCAGCGCTCTAGTTCATCGAAAATTTTACTCATGGATATTCCCTTCCCTTGGAAAAGTAACAAAGTTGGATAGTGTTCATGATTGGATAACTGGATATAGTCTGTGGAAGGAGTGAGCTTGATGGAGTAAATGGTTTTATATAGTTCTTTCTTATGCTCTTCTAAATCATTCTTTTGTGTACATTCTCTACAATTTATAACCAAGTGAGTATAGCAGATTCAACAAGTATTTCTTCAGCTAAGACAAAATTAAAAAGAGGAGATATTGCAAAGTGGTCTAAAGGTGAAACTGTTCAGATATAATACTGTCGGCATTAAATGCTGCAGAAGGTCCAATATGAAGGACGGTGGTCCACTGGATTTAAAAAAGACACAAATCCAAGTCTTCAGTAGTTGGGAGTGATGATTAAGATTACTTCACACTTTTTCTCTAATAGTGATGCAGTGATTGCTCTTGTCCCATGTTTTTTTAACGAACAATGATTCACTGGTTCTTTCTGTCTCACAGGTTACAGTGTGACAGCTATCAGTGAATCACTGACAAGGAGAAACCACAGACAAGAACAACCTGCAAGGCACCATTAGCGAGAAACCATCAAACCAGAACAATTAACACGAAACCCGAATTGAAAAATTGTGGACTCAGACTAATTGGCAAAATAATTATTAGCGACAAACCACAGGATTAGTGATCAGCATGGGAGCAATGGTAGAAATCCTTGGGACAAAGGTGATCGCCTGGACCAATAAAAATAATGGTGCACGAGAACACAAATAAATTGCAGAATAAATGGACTTAACTCTTAGTGTGCCACAGAATTTTGATGATTGACATGGGAGTATTGCCGACCTATAATCCTACTATAGTGATCATTACTGTTATAATTTGCTAAAAAAATTGGTTGTTGCATTTGTTTTTTAGACAATTAGAGCATTTTTTTTTAATTACTCCGGCATCCAAAATGGAAAGTGGGGGCCAGAAGAAAGTAAGGAAAAGATTATATAGTTTTAAACTTATGAAGGCTAAATTAAGCATCGGAAAATAGTAAAATGGAAAATTAAAATAATAAAAATAGTATAGATAGGGAAGAGGTAAAAAGTGGTAGTGGGTAAAAAGGGTTGGAAAGGTGATAATTAAATGGTCTGGTTCTGAATTCCAAACAAGTTCCCGTGATACTTTCCCGGATAGCGCTGCTCCCTGCTGGGAGTGCAGAATTGGCCCTAATAGGGGTAGATCTTGACTTTATGCGATAGTGTAAAATAGGGTGATAGCGAGTCGGCAGCCCGTTTTACATCTCTCCCGATTTTATTTTCATGGAAGGCAACAGAGTGATAAGGCCATCCAGTTTTATGCTAGGTTCCCCAAAGTGCAGGGTGCAATAGATAGCACCCGCATACCATTACGATCCCCTACTATTCATTCCCTCAACTTTCTTAACAGAAAGGGGTACCACTCTCTGAATGTCTAGATTGTGTGTGACCAGATGCTAAGTATCCTTCATGTGGATGTCAGATTTTCTGGAAGTTGCCACGATGCATTCATTGTCAGGAATCCGTCCCTCCCTGAGCTGAGATAGACAAGGAAGATAAACAAGTAACAGTGGATTGTGGATGACAAGTGGTACACTTGCTCCAATGGATAATTAGCCCCACTACAAGCTGCAAGAACAGCAGATGTGGCGTGCTACGGAGGCACACCCTCTACCAGAGTGGTCATTGAGAAAACCATTGCGATCTTAAAGAGGCACTTTCACTGCCTTGATAGATCAGGAGGGTTTTAATAATATGCTCCTGATCGAGTATCCCATATAGTTGTAGCTTGCTGTGCCTAGCAAAAACATTGCCATCTAAAAAATTCAGGACACAGAGATTCCTGTGGAGGTGATCCTAATTGTTTTGGAGGCAGAAGAACATGGAGTGGATTATCAGGAGGACTCCTCAGTGATGGCTGCAAAGGGCATGAGAACTTATCAATGAAATGCTCTCATCTTTTTAACAGTCTTCCTTTACCACCGCTATCATTACTCATGGGAGAGGCTGGATGGACCAGTTTGCTGTCCGTCATTTATCATATGTTCATTAACCCCCACATGCAGGAGAGGCATAGATCTAGTGCAGCAGCAGGATATAAAACCTGCTGCTGCTTAAAGGGACAGTAGTAACACTGAAGGAAGCAGAAAACCTGGGCGACAAGGATGGCAGCCAGATCAAAGAAATAAGCTGCAAACCTCACGGAGCTAGACTTCATGTCCTCGTGATGAAGATACAGAGTAGGGGGAACAGGTTGTTTGGAGCCAGGGCTGGAGACCCGGCAAAAACATGGTACACACTTTGTGCAGTGAGGTTATTGTGGCAGTGAGTGCCACCTCCTTGAATCCCAGGATTCTTTTGCCGTGCAGGAAGAAACTTAATGATCTAACCAGAGCTGCCAAAATAAGTTACTTGCTCCCCTGACCCTTCCTTCCAGTCTCTTTATATTTGTGACACTCCTTCACTCCTTTCATTACCCTAATGGTGCCAGAGAGGTTTAGGTGAAAGTGGGATCTGACAATAGGATCTAACAGTATGGTGTCTGACTCCCTGGCATATATTATTTTCTATAGGTATATTGGAGGATGGTGACTGCATCCATGCTCTAGTTGAGGTGATCTATAGAGACTTCTGTTCTGACTAAATAATCAGGATTGGACTTCAGCTTTGTAAATACTTGAATTTTAATAACTCTGAAACCTCTCCTCAAAGAAGCACCTTTAATGGTATAGTAATTTGAATGAAACATCACATATTATTTCTTTCCTTTCATCTCATTCTTGTGACATATCCTTTGATCATTTATTCTCCTCAACACCCCAAGCAACATTTCACCAGCCCTTCTTCCACCCCCTAGAACATAATTCTTATTCTTCAAAGGGACATTCAATTTACAGCACAGAAACAGGCCATTCGGCCCAACAGGTCTATGCCGGTGTTTATGCTCCACATGAGCCTCCTCCAACTCTACTTCATCATCTCAACATATCCTTCTATTCCTTTCTCCCTCATGTACTTATCTAGCTTCCGCTTAAATTCATCTATGCTATTTGCCTCTTCCACTCCATGTGGAAGCGGGTTCCACATTCTCACCACTCTCTGAGTAAAGATGTTTCTCCTGAATTCCTTATTGGATTGATTAATGACTATCTTATATGTATGGCCCCTAGTTTTGGACTCCTGAACAAGTGGAAACATCTTCTCTATGTCTACCCTATCAAACCCTTTCATGATTTTAAAGACCTCTATCAGGTCACCTCTCAGTCTTCTCTTTTCTAGATTAAAGAGCCACAGCCTGTTCAGTCTTTCCTGATAGTTTACCCTTTCAGTTCAGGTATCATCCTTGTAAATCTTTTTTGCACTTTCCCCAGTGCTTCTATATCTTTTTTGTAATACTCATTTTACTTCCTGATCTTCTGAGCCAAGATCCTTTCTCACTACTGTCCTTATGTTAGCCTTTATTATCAGGGCTACCCACCCACCACCCACCCCCCCCCACTCTTTTTCCATTTTGCCTGTCTTTTCTTAATGTCAAGTACCCTAGAATATTTAGTTCCCAACCTTGGTGACCTTGCAACCACGTCTCTGTAATGGCTATTAGATCAAAGTCATTTGTCTCCATTTGTGCCACTAATTCATCTATCTTGTTACGAATGCTTCGTGCATTCAGATAAAGAGCCTTTAATTTGAACTTTTTACCATTATTCCCTGCTTTCACCTTATTGGCTGATGCACTAATCTCTGAATTCCCTTGCGTCATCCTCTCTTTTATTGCCTATGTATTTAGTGTATGCCTTTTTCTTAGTATCAATTTTACCCTTATCTCTTTACTTGTCCATGGTATCTCATCATTGGCTAGTTTGCTCTTGTTTTTTAGTGGAATATATTTCTCCTGAACTCTCTTGATTCCCTTTTGAAATATTTCCCACTGCTGCTCAATCTCTTTGTTTGTCAAATATTCTACTTAAATTTCCATTGGACTGATAGTTAATCATTAAACAGCTGGTTATAATCTACCAGTTTTTACATAAAAGTTTGTTTTCCAAAGTTAGTTTTATTCTCCACTTGGATTATTTTCATTTTATGGGCTCTACTCTATCTTAGAGCAGGGTTATCAATTCTGCCATAAATTTGGTTTCTCAAATAGACATCCCACAAAGTTATTTTGTTCAATTTTCACTGGCTTTTGAAGAAACCACATAACGTACTGTAGGAGGAATGAGTTGACCTCACCAGTTGCAATAAAATTCAATGTGCCGAATGGGTACAGAGAGTTTTTATTATTTTTCGTTGCATAATTGTGTTCTTGAAAGCTGTGAACTGATCCACTGACTAACAGGTGTGGTGCCAATTTGTGTACTAGGCTCTTATTTTTGTTGCTGTGTGCTTGAATTACTACAATCTAGATTGCAATCTTTTGCTGTTATGGCTAATCTTTCTAGTTGCTTCTTTTTGTTTTGGGGAATACTTTGCTCAGCATTTCTCATGGCAAGTTTCCTTTTTCTTGTGGTGTTATGTTTCTGTATTTTTGTTGATATTATTCTCCAGTTTTTGGATTTGGTTGGTACCCCGTAACAGAATTGAATTCTACTAAACACGTAAGTAGTTTGTTTTTCAATCAGTTTCCTTAAATTATAGCTCAAAATAGCCAATTGGCAAAACTTTGCACCATAGCCAATTTAATTATTTTTTTACCAATTCAATTTCAACGGAAAACTGAAAACATTTCACATAGCATAAATCATGCATAGGAGTGATAAGACTTCCAAATGTACTGCTGTCTCGGGGAAACTTGACAGTAAATTAACAGTTTGCTGCATTGAAATCCAGAAACTAGGAAACATTTTGTTCTTGAATCAGGATTCTGTATTATCCGAAATAGTTGAATGCTTGGATAAGGAACTCTATACCATGGGAGTGAAAGCAAAGTGGGTTGTTTGATTGAAATTCTTAGTTTAGATTACATTGTAGTTGACTACAGTTGGAAGTGATTCTGTAATTGCAAGGAATGTACCTTGGGAAATAGAAGACATTCAACATTTGATTTTCTGTAACATCATTTTAATTTAATAAATCACTCCCTGTGAGTGCGATTCCCTTCTGAAAGTGCCGGATTGCCGGAATTACCACTGTTTCATTTTTGGCATTGTTCCTTGCTATTGTTGTCATTGAGTTCTTACTATTGTTCTCGAAAATTGTAATATTAGTTTATGCTAGTCTGGAACTTTCTCTGTGTTATGCATAATCCTGAATTTGTTTAGCAATGTTAATCATTCATCAGATGGTGATTCATTTTGATTTGATTTGATTTGATTTGGGATTTGTTTGCACAACACAAAATGAGCATGGGGTATATCGCTCCCAAGTTTACTTTGGGTGTGGTTAGTGGATTTACATTGGCCCTTCCGAAACTTCCTGGATTTCAAATGCATCTGAAATTTTGACATCGTGACATTGGCGTGTGATAGCGAATGGAGGGGGGGCGGGGTGCGAGGGGATGGTATAACAGGTGATTCATCTGCTACCACTCATTTTGCACCTCTGCCAAAGTTGAATTTTACCACCATCATAACATTTGGGAGTGCATGTGCAAAATTGTTGCCAGCCTGCTGTGAGTATGGTCAGGATCAGACCAGGAGCCAGGAGGACTAGCCTTGTTGGATCTTGCACTCATTTCAATAGGCTTCCTGCATGCGTGGAATGAGTACTGGTAGTGTAAAGCAGGGGATGGAAAATCCAGCAAGGCAGCAGCTGTTAAAGAGACGCTTGCCACTAAAGGGGAGGGTAAATTTTTTTTGCTAGCAAAAGAAATGGATATGAGAAGTGATGTGGGGGAAATTCCTCTTTTGATAATGATGCCTTGAATCCTGCCGCAGGAGGTGCTGACGGGCACTCTTCTGTTAAAGCTAAAGTTTAAATGCATGGATGGTGGTCATTGAGAAAGTGAATGCAGCCTCCCAGTCCATAGGACCAAGGAGCAAATGTGCAAGAAGTTTTCAGGTATCAAGAGAGTGTAAAGGTAAACCTAGCCAAATTTGGACAGGTAGTTACTATTGGTATAAAACCTGCATAGAACAAACACTGGCCCTGAATTTACACAGGTTTCTCCCAATCTCCTGCCATAACTTGTGACACTGATCAATTTGGAACGAGTACAGAAAAAAAACTGTTTTGGGAGGAAACTGTTATGAAGGAATTCTTACCTGCAGACTGGACAAAGAATTTCTGAATGAGTAACAAACATTATTCTTTATTGTAGGTAAAGGGAGCACCTGTATATCTCGTGAGGATACCACCTTTCACTGTTCCAGCTGAGACCCGGTGGCTATAACTTTGTGATGACTGGGAAGGTGTTGTGAGTTCCACATGCTTGCAAATTTATTATGTGTCGTGCCTTCTGCTATTTGTGTAATTGTGTACTAACTCGGCACTGTGGCTGTCGAGCTGCTGCAGTTGCAGTTCATCAAAGTGCCATGGGGAGATGAACTTGCCCAATTTTGCAAGGGAAACTGGCTTCCCGCAAACAGTGGGTGTGATTGGCGGTAGTTATCCAATCTTGGCACCATTTAAAATTAAAACATACAGCAATCATTGTAATTATGTGTTCAAGTTTTGAAAGTTTGTAGTTTAACAGCAATTAAAAACATTTGCTACATTCTCCCTAGAAGTGACATCCAACTGGAAATGAAAAGAAAAACTGTAAAACAAACTTACCAGGCTGACTGGAAAAGATCCGTGCAAATGTACAAGAAATTGGCTGAGAACCAGAAGAATTGCTGCTGCTGTAAACTTTCCACGCTCAGATTTTTAAAAAGTCTTTCAGTGTTAGGTGAAGGAGCTTAATAAGCAGCTGGCACATTGATGTCATGAGGTTTTAGGGGTACCAAAGTCCCACTGTGCACTTTCAAAACCGAACTGCAGAAGACCGTATTTGCACTGCAGTCTGGGATTAGCAGTTCGGGTGTGATTCATCTCTATACTATTTTAATGAACTTGTTAATCCACTTGAAGTAAACAGCTAATTGGCTTTGTTAAAATGACAAACAATGGCAAATTTCACTCAAACATGTTAAGCAATTATTAACTATAACACACACAAGAATTACTATCCCCAAATGTCACTTGAAGAATAGCAGACTTAGGGGTAGATTTTAACTGGGTAGGGGGGCAGGGCGAGTGCAAAGTGCACTTATCAGCCGCGATTTTACGAGTGGAGGCGGGTTGGAGGCGGCTTTGATGTTCGGCGGGTTCCGGTCCTGCTGCCAGTTTCAGCCGCTCTGAAATAACGATTTTTGCTTAAGTGGCTGATTAGCGGGTTCGGGTCTGCTGCTCGCATCTGCTGACGTCTTTCAGCCAGCTGCATTTCAGGGGCCCACACAGCCTTGTTTTTGATCAATCCTATTCTGCTGCTTCTCGGTGTGACACATCTGAAAATGACTGCTTCAAGACCCAAGGCATCTCCCAGATTTGATGATGACTCCCTCCATGCTCTTGTGGAGAGAGTGAGAGGGCACCAAGAGGTATTGTTCCCCTCAAATGGACGGAGGAAGCCTCCTCAGCAAACCAAAGCAGCCTGGCTGCAAATTGCTGAGGAGGTGAGCGCCAGGTCTTTGTGTGGTCGCACCTGGGTTCAGTGCAGGAAAAGGTTCAATGATCTGCTATGCTCAGCAAAAGTGAGTATAACATCACACTTACCTTCAATCTGCTCCCCATCTCCTCTCATCACCAGCACTCTGCATTGTCAACCTACTCCTGCACATCCCACTTTACCTTTACATCCGTGGCACCCTTAACCATCCCTCTCTATGTACAGAATCACTTCACCATTCTACTATGCACCCCTCACACTCGCTATCACTGTTAGGCAATGACAACAACTAACAACGCACAGGGAGGGCCATTGGTATTGGCACCTCACTCCATCTTTGTCTCCCTCTAAGCATCTATGTTATGGATTCTCTACACTCACTCCAACATTCTCACTCAAACTTCACTTGTGTCCCTCATTGCAGGAAAAGAGAGCCCACAATAAGAGGGAGAGGGACAGGACAGGAGGAGGGCCACCTTCCATTGCCCATATGACCACTGCTGAGGAGGCTGTACTCAACATCGTCGGAGGTGCTGAGGAATTGGAAGTGGGGGACGGAGAGACGGGCACAGTAGAGCAAGCTGGTGACAGAATAGATTTGCAGCCCTCTCATTTAGATTGCATGAGTGACTGATATGGCATCTGATGTTCATACAGATTGAGTTCTGATCCTCTGCACAATTCAATGTGCCTGCTACGTTAATATCACATGTCTAACTCATGCCTTTACTCCCCCACAGGACCATCGAGAGCCCCCCCCCCCCCTCACTGTCCAGGAGGAAGAGCCGGAAGGCTCCTCAGAGGAAGCTGCAACCTCTGAGGGCGCAGTGTCAGCAGAATTGAGCGCACCCAGCACAAGCGCAGAGACGCACACCTCGGTGGGTCATTTGCGTGATAGAGTAGTGTTGTCACCTGGTGTATCACAGCTCACAAGTGAGCATCAGCAGATGGTGGTGACAGGGACAGCAGTGGAGAGACCTCGTCGGAGGCCGCAGGGCGTTTCTAGCTCTGCTCAGCTGCATGTGGACCCTGTGCCTCTGGGGCCATCCAGAAAGAGAGCGGTGCTGGAACTCCAGGAACAAGTGCAGGAGTCTCTGACAGGTTTTGCATCCACGGTAACTGCGAGTGTGCAGAGAATGGAGGAGTCCATCTCAAACATAAGCAATGCCATGTTGGAGGCAATGGCGTATGAATGTGCCACCATGGAGAGGGTGGCAACCTCCTTGGAGGACACAAGTCGCCAGACTCAACAGAGCAGGTGACTCTTCTGAATAGATGGTCTGCTATGGAGGATAGATGGGCAGCTATTGAGGAGAGACACCAGAGGTACATGGATGTCCCCGTTATGAGGACTGTCAGTACAGAGATGGGTCCTCATGGCCCCACTGATGTGCAGCAAGGTGCTCGCCAGCTACTTGCTAGCAGTGAAGTGCGGGCGACCCATGAGAGGGATGTTGGTGGTCGACAACAAGGAAGTGTGGGCTCCTCTCCAAGCGCTTACACTCCCATGCCACTGCGGAGCCCTTGGTCAGAGCCCCAGATTCCTCACCCAACTGAGATGGCCATCTCAGCCCCTGCACAGACGCAGGAGGAGCAGACTGTTGCCGAGTCCTCCCAGGCTCCCAAACCCAGAGGACACCCGCCAAAGGTGTTGAAGCAGGAGCAGCATAAAAGTGAGCAAGGTGCCTCCACATCTGCTGAAGCCACAGGGGAAGCACCACGTAGAAGCACGCGTAAGAGAAAGTTAATACACAAATAGTCACAAGGGTAGTCACTTGGGTGTTTTGATGTAATACAAATTGAAGATTATCATCGTCATTTCAATTGTAATAAAGAAATGCGATGGCAAAGATTCAAAGAGTTGGCCTATGTGTGCCCAGAAATGGAAGTGTCACAGTGAGGAGTCAGGGCGCCTTTCATCTGCAATGATGGCGGTGAGAGTGATAGGAACCCACACTTTATTGTACATTGTGTATGGTGTGTTAAGAAGATGGCAGCCACATGTGTTTGCTTCATAAACTTAAGCGAATCTGGCATGGATTAGTGCATCCCTTGCCTCACGGCCAGCAATGTGCTCGCGTGCTGGTGGAACTGGCACATCCGCCTCCGCAAGGTCTTCCTCCTCCTCCTCCTCCTCCTTCTCCTCCTCTGAGGAGGCTGGGCACTGAGCCACTTGTTCCTCAGGCAGCGGTAAGCCAGGCTGCTGTGCGATGTTGTGCAGAGCACAACAGACCACGATGATTCTGGAGACCCTGGCTGCTGAGTACTGTAGGGCTCCACCTGATCTGTCGAGGCATCTGAATCGCATTTTGAGCAAGCCGATGGTTTGCTTGATGATGACTCTGGTGGAAATGTGGCTGACATTGTAGCGCTCCTCAGCTTCGTTTGATGGCTCCTCAACGGCGCCATTAGCCACGTCTTCAGGGGATAGCCCTTGTCTCCAAGTAGCCATCCGGAAAGTTGGGTTGGTGGATTGAACAGCTGAGGCACAGTAGACTGCTGCAGGATGAACGAGTCATGGCAACCACCAGGGAACTTGGCGCAAACATGCATAATGTTCTTCCTGTGGTTACACACCAGCTGGACGTGAAGGGAGTGAAAGCCCTTGCAGTTCACAAATACAGCTGGGTTGCGATGGGGTACCCTAATGGCCACATGTGTGCAGTCTACGACGCCCTGCACCTTTGGCAAGCCTGCCATATTTGCAAAGCCAACCGCATGCGCGGTTACACTTGCTTCATCCGTGGAGAAGTGGATGTAATTGTGTGCCTTTGCAAAGAGGCCATCGGTAACCTGCGTGATGCAAGTGTGTGCGGCCGACTGGGAGATTCTGCTGATGTCTGCTGATAATCCCTGGAAGGACCCTGAAGCAAAACAATTGAGAGCGGTGGTGACTTTGACTGCCACTGGTAAGGGGTGTCTATCCGCTCCTCTGGGCTCCAGGTGTTGGTGCAGCATTGCGCAGATGTTAGCGACTACCTCTCGCGAAAGTCTGAGCCTCCTTTGGCACTGCTGCTCAGTCATGTTGAGAAAGCTCATGCTCAGCCTGTGTTGGGGGTTTCTCCTGCGGCGCGGTGCAGCCCTGCGCTGACGCCCTCTGCCCTGTGCAGCATCAGGTGGGTGAGGAGGAGGTTGGCGTTCCTGTTGTTGCTACTGCTGTTGTGCCTCATTCTGCTCCTGCCGTTTGGTGGCGGGTCTGATCGGGACTCCCAGAGCCGACACTTGGGAAAGATGTTTGGAGGCGGGTTGATGGCGGCTTCGGAACCCGCCGTCAATCAAAATGAATTTAACCTCTGACCTGCCTCCAAACCCGCCCTCTGAGCACCGGCAAAATCGCGGCCATAGAATAGATTCATAGGGCTGGATTTTCATAGGGCCATTGAGGCGGGATTGGAGGCATGTGGGGGGTTAAAATTGCAGAAACTGGCGGGCGGGCCCGATCCCGCCTCCACCCAATTTTGATGAAATCGTGTCTACTGGTCCCGTCTCCGTCCCGCCTCCAAGAGGCGGGAGAGGCCATTAATGCCCTTAACAAGCCCTAAATTGGCTCTGTAATGCCATTTTGATAGTTTTTTGCTAGTTTAACCCTTTTCCCACGTGAAGCACGCCTGATCTGAAACACGCCAGTGAAACCTGGCGGGAGCACAGGTGGATTGCTGACTCTCAGCTGCAGCTCAACCATTAAATAGGAGATTTGATCAGCCATCATTTGCAGGTGGCAGGACTTTGTTGTCACAGGTCTGGGGGAACTTTTAGAAGGCATAACCACAGCTCTGGAAGTTTGGAGCCTGACACCCATCTCCAGTGTGACCTTCTGGGAAACCCCTCTCGCCACCCTCATTGAGCGCTTCCTCAACTGAGGCATATACCAGAAGCATGGGAGCCATTTATTTCCTTCCCTCCTGGGCATCAGATGAGGACGAACACCAGCCGCGGCACCAGCAGAACCATGAACAACAGCAGCACCAACAGCAGCAGCAACAACAGGCTGCTGCTCACCCGCCTGAATCTGCACAGGCCAGAAGGGGCCAGCGCATGGAAGGCCGTCAGCGCAGGAGATACCCCCCAAACAGGGTCTACAGACACAGGGTCAGCTACCTCAACATGTTTAAGCAGCAGTGCCAAAGGCGGCTCTGACTTTTGCGAGAGGTAGTGGGTGACATCTGCGCAATGCTGCAACAAGATCTGGAGCCCAGAGGACCAGGTGGACACCCCTTACCAGTGGCCGTCAAAGTCACCACCGCACTCAACTTTTTTGCCTCAGGCTCATTCCAGGGATCAGCAGCAGACATCAGCGGCATCTCCCAGGCGGCCGCACACACCTGCATCACGCAGGTAACCGATGCCCTCTTTGCCATCGCGCGCAATCACATCCATTTCACCAAGGATCGAGCAAGTGTCACGGCGCGTGCGGTTGGATTAGCTAATCTGGCAGGCTTTCCAAGGGTGCAGAGCATCGTTGACTGCACACATGTGGCCCTTGAGGCACCCCATCGCAATCCAGGTATTTTTGTCAACCGCAAGGGCTTCCACTCCCTCAACGTTCAGCTGGTGTGTGACCACAAGAAGGAAGTTTTGCATGTTTGTGCCAAGTACCCTGGCAGTTGCCATGACTCCTTCATAGTGCGCCAGTCTAGTGTGCCTCCGCTATTCAGTCCACCAGACCAATTTAACAGATGGCTACTTGGAGACAAGGGCTATCCCCTGAAGACGTGGCTAATGACGCCTTTGAGGAGCCCATCCAACGCAGCTGAGGAGAGCTACAACTCCAGCCACATTTCCACCAGAGCCATAATCGAACAAACCATCGGTATGCTGAAGATGCGCTTCAGATGCCTGGATAGATAAGGTGGAGCCCTGCAATATTCAGCAGCCAGGGTCTCCAGAATCGTGGTGGTTTGCTGTGCACTTCACAACATGGCACAGCGTCGTGGCTTACAGATGCCGGAGGACCAAGTGGCTCCTCACATAGCCTCCTCAGATGAGGAGGAGGAGGAGGTGAAGGAGGAGGAGGAGAGAGAGAACGAACATCTTGCAGAGGCCCATCAACCAGCGGCAGCATTACGCGAGACCATAGCTTCCCGGAATGCAAGGGACGCACTCATCTTGGCCAGATTTGCTTAGCCTAGACAATCAAGCACTTTTGCCTCACAGCTTCTTACCAGAGCTACGACAATGGCCAAGAACCAGCGGATCCCTAACAATTTGACCACCATACTGACAATTGCAAGTTATCCTAAGGCCTCATTGTGGAAGTCCCATTAGCGAAATGACAGACGCCACAACTGCAGCTGTAGCCATCAGAGTTTTTATTTACACTTAACATCTGATGGCTTTTTTACATTAAACATCAAATTTCACCCAAGTCACTACCCTTGTGACTATTTGTGCAGTATCTTTCTCTTACGCGTGTTCCTACGTGGTGCTTCCCCTGTGGCTTCAGCAGAGGTGGAGGCCCCCTGCTCAGTTTATTGCTGCTACTGTCTCTACACCTTTGGCGGGCATCCTCTGGGGTTGCGAACCTGCGAGGGCTCGGCAACAGTCTGCTGCTCCTATGGCTGGGCAGGGGTTGAGACGCCGATCTCAGTTGGGTGCGGACTCTGGTGGGGCTCTGACCGAGGACTTGTCAGTGGCATGGAAGTGTGAGCGCTTGGAGAGGAGCCCCCACCTCCTTGTTGTCTGCCACCAACATCCCTCTCATGGGTCAGGTCCACCTCAGCGCTTGCAAGTGGATTGAGAGCACCTTGCTGCACATCAGGGGGGCCATGGGGACCCGTATCTGCACTGGCAGTCCTACTCAGAAGGACTTCCATGAAGGTCTGGTTTCTCTGTTCAATAGATGTCCATCGCTCCTCCAGAGATGTCATTCTACTCTGAACACTCACCATGTTTTCTGCACTCTGGCGACTTATCACCTCCATGGAGGTTGCCATCCTTTCCATGGTGATGCGTTCATGCGCCAATGACTCCACAAAGGCTCTGCTCATGTTCGCTATGGACTCCTCCATGCGCTCCACACTCGCAGCGACCCTGGAGACAAAACCTGTCCGAGACTCCTGCATCTGTTCCTGGAGTTCCAGCACCGCTGATCTTATGGATGGCCCCAGAGGCAGAGGGTCGCCATGCAGCTGAGCCGAGCTAGGAGAGTCCTGCGCCCTCCGACTAGGACTCTCCACTGCTGTCCCTGTCTCCACCATCTGCTGATGCTCACTTGTGAGCTGTGATACACCAGGTGACAACACTACTCTATGTCCCGAGGGTCCCACCGAGGTGTGAGTCTGCGCTGGTGCTGGATGCGCTGAATTCTGCTGACACTGCGCCCTCAGAGGTTGCAGATTCCTCTGAGGAGTCTGGATGCTCAGGCTGGTCCTCCTGGCTAGTGGGGATGGGTGCTTGTGATGGTCCTGTGGGGCAGTAAAGGAAAGAGTCAGAGATGTAATGCCAAGGTTACTTGCACATTGCATATTGCAGATGATCATAAATCCATCTGTTAGAGCTTCAGATTCATTATCAGCGACTCATGCAATGTCAATGAGAGAGATGGAACACTATTCAGTCACCAGCTTGATGCACCCGTCTGTCCGTCCCCCACTTGTGTATCATCTTCCACTCCCACGATCTCCAGGACCGCATCCTCCCAGGGGGTGAGCTGGGCTAATGAAGGAGGCCCTCCTCCTGTCCTGGCTCTTTCCCTTTTATTGTGAGCTCTCTTTTCCTGCAATGAGGGAGACAAGTGGAGTTTGAGTGAGATTGAAGGAGTGAGTGTAGAGAGTCCATAGCATAGATGCTTAGAAGGAGACAAAGATGGAGTGAGGTGGCAAGACCAAGGGCCCTCCCTGTGTGTTGTAAGTTGATTTCATAGCATGACAGCGATAGGGAGTGTGAGGGCTGCATAGTCGAATGGTAAGGTGAATGTGACCATAGAGGGAGAGGGAATGGGTAAGGGTGCATGGATGTCAGTGTCAAGTGGGATATGGAGGAAGAGGTTGCTAAAGCTGAGTGCTGGTGAGGAGAGGCAATGGGGATCAGATTGAGGGTGAAGGGAAAGTCATACTCACTTTTGCAGTACGTAGAAGGTCATGAAACCTCTTCCTGCACTGGAGCCAGGTTCTGCGGGTGATGGATAAAGAGTTGACCTCCTGGGCGACCTGGACCCACACAGCCTTGGTCTGCTGGGGAGGCTTCTTCCTCCCTGAGGAAGGGAAGAGCACCTCTCTGTTGGCTCTTGCTCCCTCCACTAAAGCTTGCAGGGCAACGTCATCGAACCTGGGAGCAGACCTGGGTCTTTGGCTGGCCATTCCTCCTGCAGTTGCCTCTAAGATACAAGCCCAGAAGCTTGGCAGTCTGCAGAAGAAGCAAGGCTTGTTGCAGACCTTAAATGCAGCAGCAATGATGACATCATCGGAGGCGACTTTCAGACTGGAATAACTCATTGGCCATGGGTTCTCACACGTTGGAACTCAATTGGCCAATTAAGTTAAAATCGCATCACTCTCCCACATCAATCTAGATTCGGGTGGGCAACACAAAAAGCGGATAACACGACCCCAACCCGCCCCAGTATCAAAATCCAGCCCATAGAAACTTATTGCACAGAAGGAGGCCACTCGGCCCATTGTGCCTGTGCTGGCTCTTTGAAAGAGCAGTCGTGCTTAATCCCACATCCCCGCTTTTTGTCCGTAACCCTGTAAGTTGTTCATCTTCAAGTACCTGTCCAACTCGGTTTTAAAATTATTTATGGTATCAGCTTCCACCACCTTTTGAGGTAGAGTTCCCGATCCCGACAACTCTGAGTGAAAAAATTTCTCCTCGTGTCCACTCGAGATCATTTGCCAATGATTTTGAATCTATGACCTCTAGTTATTGAGCCATGCACCAGAGGGAATATTTTTTCCCTATTTACTCTATCAAAACCTCTCATCATCTTAAAAACCTCTATTAGGTCACCTCTTAACCTTCTCTGTTCCAAGGAGAACAGTCCTACCTTTTCCAACCTCTCCTCATAACTGAAGTTCCTGACGCCTGTTAACATCCTGGTGAACCTGCTTTGTACCCTTTCTAAGGCCTTTACATCTTTCCCAAAATATGGTGCCCAGAATTGTCCAGAATACGCCAGCTGAGGCCTAACCAGTGATATATAAAGTTTTAGCATGATCTCTTTGCTTTTATATTCTATCCCTCTTTTTATAAAACCAAGTAACCCATATGCTTTTTTGATCACCTTATCAACTTTCCCAGCCACCTTTAAGGATTTGTGTATATGGACACCAAGGTCTCTCTGCTCATCTACACTTTTCAAAAACGTGCCATTTATAATCTGCTGTTTTTCAATATTAGTCCTCCCAAAGTGCATTATTTCACACTTCTCTGCATTGATCTTCATTTGCCATGCTTCTGCCCATTTAATCATCCTGACTATGTCAGCCTGAAGCCTATAACTATCCTCATCATGATCTACTATGTTGCCAAGTTTCAGATCATCTGTAAACTTTATAATGCTGCTCCCTACATCTGAGTCTAGGTTATTTATAAAAATTGCAAATAGTAATGGACCCAAAACTGACCCTTGGGGAACACCACTGCAAACCACCTCCCAGTCTGAAAAACATCCATCCACCACCACCCTTTCCTTCCTGTCACTGAGTCAATTTTGTATCTATACCACCACTTTCCTCTTAATTCCTTGGGCTTCCATCTTCTTAATAAGCCTCCTGTGTGGCACTTTGTCGAATGCCTTCCAAAAGTCCATATATACAACATCTACTGCACTACCTTGATCAACCTTCTCCGTTACCTCGTCAAAGAATTCAATCAAGTTCATGAGACACTATTTACCTTTAACAAATCCATGCCGCTCTCCTTGATTAACCCATGCCTTTCCAAATGAAAGTTTTTTTTGTCCTGATAATGATTTCCAATAACTTCCCCACCAACGATGTTAGGCTGACTGGCCTGTAGTTTCCTGGTTTATCCTTCTCTCCTTTCTTGAATAGTTGCATAACATTAGCAACCCTCCAGTCCTCTGGCACTACTCCTGTATCTTTCAACAACCTAGGATGCATTCCATCTGGACCAGGTGACTTACCAACTTTCAATAATGCTAATCTTTTTTAGTACATCTTCTCTATCTATTATTATCCTGTCCATAACTTCCCTCTCTTCTTTTAGTGTAACCTTCACATCATCTGCTTCCTTTGTGAACACAGATGCAAAGTACTCATTTAATACTTTATGGGGTAGAAATTAGGTCGCGCCCCATTTGGGGCGCAAATATCGTCCGGACGCAAATATTAGCGCCTGGCGCTAATTATCGGCACTGACAGGAAACTTCACTTTTACCGCCCCGGGAGGTGAGTGGAGCGCTAAAGCAGGCGCTGCACACCTCTCTTAAGGCGCAAAGGCCGAGCAGTGAGGAGCTAACTCGGAGCGCTGGCGAAGCTCATGTAATGTCAGTCAGCAATGGAACACACACACAATGGCACGGGCCAGTTCTTAAAGGGGATGGTTAATCTTGCTTTCCATCCACATCCTGTTCATTGCTGCCTTGAATCTCGGCCTGGAGAGACTTGCACATCAAATGTGCTGGAAAGAACAATGGAGCGTACCAGGCAAAGAGCTCAGAGTGCAGCTCCCACAGTCTCTGCTAAATCGATACAAGGAATGGCAAATCAAAATGAACCTGCAAAGTGCTGCTCAGTACCCAAAACTCCTTCACACAACGTTGAATCTCTCCAGAAGTCTCTCCTTCTCTCTCTCAGAATGCGTAGTTCAAAAATGCCACCAACAATAAAAGACAGGAAGAGGCCCCCTTTAAATAGCGCCCCCCCCAGCCCCACAGCGATTGATAGCGTTCCAGTCTTCTGGTCGTTGGATGCGCCAGGCGGTAAGGCAGGGGGCGCCACTCAATTTCCGCTACGGGGCGCCACAAGGGCGTTGCACCATGGAATGACGTCACAATCTGCGCGCGCAGGTGGTCGCAGCGGTAAGTTTTAGCGCCGCCGCACAATCTCAAGTTAAGTTCTCGAGCGGCGCAAACATCGCTGCGCCCGGGCGTTAGCGGCTTTGCGCCCCATTAGCGCCCTCTTAAGGCGCTAACGGGAGGCGCAACCAAGTGAATTTTTACCCCTATGTCCTCTGCCTCCACATGAAGATTTCCCTTTGGGTCTTTAATAGGTCCAACTTTTTCCCCAGCAAAACGCTTACACTTTAAATGCTTATAAAAAGTTTTAGGGTTCAATTTAATGTTGCCCGTTAACCTTTTCTCGTAACCTCTCTTTGCATCCCGTATTAACTTTTTCAATTCCCTCGTGTACTTTCCATTATCTTTCTGGCTATTAACTGAATCTGGCTCCTGACATTTGTCATAAGCCTCCTTTTTCTGTTTTAACTTTTATTTCTTTTGTTATCCAGGACATATTAGCTTTGGATGCTCTACCTTTTCCCCTCCAAGGAATATGCCTAGTTTGTACCTGAACTATCTCTTCCCTGAGTGCCCTCCATTGCTCCGTTACTGCTTTACCCGGCAATCACATTTTCCAATCTACCTGTGCTAGGTCCCTTCTTAAATCACTGAAATTAGCTCTTCCTCAGTTTAGCATTTTTACCGTCGCTAATTTCTGGTCTCTTTCCATAATTAATTTAAACTAAATTATGTTGTGGTCACTGTTAGCTAGATAATCTCCTACTGTAACACACTCTACTTGCCCTACTTCATTTCCCAGAACCAGATCCAACACTACTTCCTTCCTCGTTGGATTGGAGACATATTGATCAAGAAAGAACTCTTGTGCACATATCAGAAATTCCCCTCCTTCCCTACCCTTAGCACTATGCTTTTTCCCAGTCTATATTAGGGTAATTAAAGTCTCCTAATATTACTACTCTATTTTTGTTACATGCCGTTGAAATTTGCTGACAAATTTGCTCAACTATCTCCTTCTCACTGTTTGGGGCTCTATAAAAAAATTCCCAGCAATGTATCAGCTCCCCCTCTGTTCCTCAACTCAAGCCAAATAGATTCAGTCCTAGAACCATCTAGTAAATCCTTTCTACTTAGAACTGTAGCGTCATCCTTAATCAATACTGCCAGCCCCCTCCTTTTTTTCCTTCTTTATCATTTCTGAATACTTGGGGGGTGATTTTATCAATGGGGACGTGATGGAGGCGGGACTGCTGCTTGTCGGGTTTTAGTCCCGCCTCCATCGACGTCCAGCCAACCCACACAATTTTCCCTTGATTGACCTTGTTAAGCCCACCCAGCGTATGACGTTTCATCTGTCAAAGATTTTTGACAGATGAATTGTCATCGTTTGTCAGCTTTGAGAAGCTGTCAAACACTGACAATCTCTGTTCTTTGGTGAGTCCTTGTACTCAAGACTCACCAAACCTCTTTCCTGAGCAGAAATCAGATGGCTGTTGCATCGGAGAATGTAGCAGCCATTCTGTCATCTCTGCCGTGGAGATGGGGCAGCTCCGCAGCCTAAAGGGATGGTGAGACCGCACTTGGAATACTGCATACAGTTTTGGTGTCCATACTTAAGAAAAGACATACTTGCTCTCGAGGCAGTACAAAGAAGGTTCACTCGGTTAATCCCGGAGATGAGGGGGTGGACATATGAGGAGAGGTTGAGTAGATTGGGACTCTACTCATTGGAGTTCAGAAGAATGAGAGGCGATCTTATTGAAACATATAAGATTGTGAAGGGGCTTGATCGGGTGGATGCGGGGAGGATGTTCCCAAGGATGGGTGAAACTAGAACTAGGGGGCATAATCTTAGAATAAGGGGCTGCTCTTTCAAAACTGAGATGAGGAGAAACTTCTTCACTCAGAGGGTAGTAGGTCTGTGGAATTTGCTGCCCCAGGAAGCTGTGGAAGCTACATCATTAAATAAATTTAAAACAGAAATAGATAGTTTCCTAGAGGTAAAGGGAATTAGGGGTTATGGTGAGCGGGCAGGAAATTGGACATGAGGCTGAGTTCGGATCGGTGGATGGCGGAGCGGGCCCAAGGGCTGAGTGGCCGGGTCCTGCTCCTACTTCTTGTGTTCTTTAGATTTGAGGTTAGGATCAGATCAGCCATGATCTTATTGAATGGTGGAGCAGGCTCGAGGGGCCAATTGGCCTACTCCTGCTCCTATTTCTTATGTTCTCATGTAAGCCTGGAGGAAGAAGCAAAAGTAAGTAATCTTATTAAAACACTTTAGACTCACCTCACACACTTACCTCTCCACACTTGCACTCATCACTCACCTGCACACCGGACATTTCAGCCCCGCAGACCCCCGCAGACCCACGGCTTGCCTCGCTGACCCTGGCGAGGTTCAGAGCCGTCGGGAAGCCCACACTTTAGGGCTCAAAATAGGGATTAGCCAAAAACTGCCTGTTAACTACCTGTTAACAGGCAGTTAATTGGCACTAATCCCCTTCTGGCCTCGAGGAGACAGGACCCGGCGCGGGTTGGGTACCTGCCACCTGGGAAGATGGCATGGAGGCGGGTTGGGGGCGGGATGGGTACCCGCTCCCTGATTCTGCCATTTTCCCGGCAGTCCCGCCTCCATACCCGCCTCCCCAGGGCTGGGAAAATCGCCCCCTCGGTAACCAGGAATAGTAAGAACCCATTCCTGGCCTTGTTTGAGCCATGTCTCTGTTAATGCAACCACATCATAATCCCATGCAGCAATTTGTGCCTGCAGCTCACCAACCTTATTAGTTACACTACAGACATTGACGTACATACAATTCAGCACCTCCTTCGTCACTTTTGCTATTTTCCTCAATCTGGTCCCCGCAATTTTTGGGATATTCCTAATTTTACCACTGTTTATATCTCTCTGCCCTCTGATCTCATTTCTGCTCCTCTCTGCTACTTCCTGGTTCCCCGCCCCCTGCCAAATTAGTTTAAACCCTCCCCAACAGTACTAGTTAACCTCTCAGCGAGAACATTGGTCCTGGATTTATTCAGGTGTAACCCATCCATCTTGTACAGGTGCTCCTCCCTCAGAACTGGCCCCAATGCCCCAAGAATCTGAAACCCCCCCATCTGCACTACTTTTCCAGCCACCTGCACTCTCATCCTGTTTCTACACTCACTAGCACTTGACACTGGGAGTAATCCTGAGATTACTACCTTTTGAGGTCCTGTTTTTTAATTTTTCCTAGCTCCTGAAACTCTGCTTGTAGGACCTATGTCATTGGTTCCAATATGGACCACGACTTCTGGCTGTTCCCCTTCTCCTCGTAGAATGTCCTGCATGCACTCGGTGATATGCTATACCCTGGCGCCAGGGAGGCAATGTACCATTCGGGAATCACGTTTACGATTACAGAAACGCCTGTCTATGCCCCTAACTATCGAATCCCCTATGCCCATTGCATTTCTACTCTTTCTTTTTCCCCTGTGTGCAGTCAAATCTTCCGTGGTGCTGGGGGTTTGATTCTTACTGCATTCCTCCAAGGACTAGTCACCCTCAAAACTGAAAACCACCACTAGAGTCCTACCACTGAAAAGCAAAAGATACTAGCTAGAAGCTTGGTGGAGGGCCTCCAACGTTCCCCTCTCCGACCCTCCCTATTGCCTCCATCCCCATAATTTCCATGGGCTTATCCTCGTAAGAAGTCATAAATCGCAGCTTTTTTGACCTCCTCCCTCTCTCTGCATGCTCTGCTTTCTGTTATGTGCAGGCTTCTCCTTCAGGCAGATATAAATGGAACATGTGTTGGAAGGAGGAATGTGAGACTTGTGCGCTATCCAAATGCCCATCTTATGAGAGTGTGAACATGCAGCATCAAGGAACCTAGCGCTGGCATTATACTTAGTGTTTGCCAAGTACAAAGGTTTGCCAGCAACTCTTTAAGAGTTGTTGGTCCTGATCATATCACCCCTTACCCAGCACTCCCAGCACATGCGCTAAGCACAGGAAACAGCACAGAAATATTTAAATTAGCTGACCCTGCATTGTGACGTGTGGTCAGTCACCTGCCCCCAAGGCCTGGAAACAAATGTGGAAGAAAATGCCCAAAAGAATTGGTCCCAGGAGCTCTTATCTCTGCCAAAGCTACAAGTATTCCAGAAAAAGCAAATTTACAACCTTTATCTTTCAATTTAACCTATTCAACAGCAGTGGATGTGAAGTCCTGAGGATGTGGTAAGGCACTATGTAAATTTATTCATTCTTGGGATATGGGCATTGCTGGCAAGGCTGGTATTTATTCCCCATCCCTAGTTGCCATTGAGAAGGTAGCGGTGAGCCTTTTTCTTAAACTCCCACAATGCTGTTAGGTAGAGAGTTCCAGAATTTTGACCCAGCGACGATCAAGGAACAGCAATATATGCCCAAGTCAGGGTGATGTGTGACTTAAAGGGGAACTTGGAGGTAATGGGAGGTGCTACCGAAGAAGCCTTGGGAAGTTGTTGCATTGCATCCTGTAGATAGTACGCACTGCAGCCACGGTGCGCCGGTGGTGGAGGGAGTGGATGTTTAAACTGGTGGATGGGGTGATGTTTAGGATTGTGCCCACACTGCCCAATATCTAATTATACAATAGTGTAAACCAGGGAACGTAACAATAATACCGCCTTGTGATCTGAGCTGGATACCATTTCCTTCACACATGCCCTCAGCAGTACTTCTCGAGTCTTTCGCAAGGCAGACTAATTCACACTTTGAGGAAATGAGGTTGAATACAGATCCACAAACTACTTTATTTTGCAATTGGTAAGTGAAAAAAATGGAGAAATATTTGTCATAGCTCTCAGCACATTTGAATTTGTATCACTCCTCACAATAAATAAACACTATCCCTATTAGAGGGAATATTTTACTTTTTCTGGTCAGCTTTCTCACCGAATCTTCTGGACCTTGTTGCTTCTCTCTTAAACAGGGGAATCTGTACACCCCTTGTCACCATTACTAGATCTTCCACAAAACTGAACTACACTTGTTCCTCTTTTTTGTTATTTTACTTTTGAACACAGGAATTGAGGGGGTGGGGGGCATCAACTTCTTCCCTGTTCAACAATGCACCAGTAGACCTGTCACTAAAATTGGCTAACTTCTACCCTAAGAGTGGATTCTCAGCAGATTCCCCTTACTCGGCTCAAATGCATAGTCATCCCAACACTAATAGGTGTGGTTGTTTGTAGTAAGCCTGAAACGATATAATGAATTAACTAATGTCCGTGATCAATGTGGAATGTACCTTCAGTGCCTGGTTCATTACATATAAATTCCCCTTTGTCTCAGCAGCTTCTGTACATGGCTGTAAAAAGGATTGTAAACATATGTGAACCACTTTCATTCAAAACAGACCACATAAATGTAATTCATTTCTAAGTCCTTTCTATGGAAAAATAATTAAATAATCCTGAAACACAACAAAGGAGAATTTGCATCTTGTGATATTAGCATACAAATCCTTAGTGTGTTTTATTGGTCAGTAAGTTTGCAGATGATACTAAAATCTGTGCAAGGGTTAAGACAGTAGAGGAGTATAACCTGATGCAAAGAGATTTAGATGTGCTAGAGGAATGGGCCAGACAATGGTAAATGGCATTTAACCTAGATAAATACAGTGCCATGCATGTAGGTAGGACCAACACTTAGGGCTGGATTTTACCAGCCCTGAGGAGGCGGGTCTGGAGGCGGGACTGCTGGGAAAATCCCCAAAAATGGGAGCGGGTCCCAAACACGCTCTCAATCCGCTTCCAGCCAATCTTCCCGGGAGTCGGGTCCCCGATTTGCGCAGGGACCTGACTCCGAGCGGCAGGAAGAGGATTATAGCCACTTAACTGCCTGTTAACAGGTAGTTAACAGGCAGTTAAGAGGCTTTTTACAATTTTTTGACTGCTGCTGCGGGCTTCCCGACGTTTGGGGAACCCCGCCAGGGTAAGTGAGGCATGCTGTGGGTCTGTTGTTATGTTGGTGTTTGGATGACAGCTGCAGAAGTGGTGTGAGGGATGCAATGGGACACTGGTGAGTATCAGAGGTAAGGAAATGTTGTGAAAGTAATTTTTAATGTGGTTAGATGTTTCTGCAGGTGACAAGCTGTGAAGTGTTTGTGTAGCCTCATCTCATCAGGAGAAGTGACAGATGGCTTCTGCAATCTCAGCTACAGCTGCCATCTGTTTTATCCTAAGGAGAGAGTAATTGGAGAGCCTAGGTGAAAGGGCTCACCTTTGGACAGTGATTGTCAGTGTTTGACAGCACCTCAATGCTGTCAAACACTGTCAAATCATCTGTCAAACAAGTGTGGTGCATATGCCTTTAAGAAAACCGGCAGATGAAGCGTCATCAACTGACGTCATCTGACACCGGCTTTCCCTTAATTGGCCAGCAAGCCCACAGGGCAGGCTTAACAAAGCTAATCAGGGCAAAATAGCGTCTGTTCGTCAGACGTCGCTGGGGGCGGGACTGGAACCCGAAAGCCAGCAGTCCCGCCTCGAACTCGGCCTGGAAGGTAAGATTCCGCCCTTAATGTTAGCTATGGCTTAGTTGGTAGGACTCTTACCTCTGATTCTGAAGGTAGTGGGTTCAGAGACCCACTCCACAGATTTGAGCACAAAATCTAGGCTGGCACTCCAGTGCAGTACTGCAGGAGTTCTGCACTGTCGGAGGTACCAGCTTGCAGATGAGATGTTAAACTGAGGCCCCGTCTACCCTTTCATGGTGGACGTAAAATATCCCATGGCACCATTTCAAAGAAGGAGCAGGGGCGTTCTCCTTGGTGTCCTTATCAATATTTAGTGCTCAACCAACATCATCAAAAAACAGATTATCTGGTCATTATCGCTTTGCTGTTTGTGGGAGCTTGCTGTGTGCAAATTGCCTGCCATGTTTACTACATTACAACAGTGACTACACTTAAAAAGTACTTCATTGACTGCAAAGCACTTTGGGACACCTGAGGTCATGAAAGGCGTTCTATAAATGCAAGTCTTTCTTTTTAGAATATACATCATTTACAGGGAACGATAGTGATAGCAGTTGAAAGAGAAAAGGTTCTAGGTGTTATTGTGCACAAATGACTAAAGTTTCATGACCAATGCAGAGAATCTGTAGCTAAAGCAAAGAGGATATTGGGTTGTATTAATAGAAACATTCAGTACAAATCAAAGGACACCATTCTGCCATTATACAGGCCCTTGATTAGACTGCATCTCGGGTACTGCACCCGGTTTTGGTCCCCTCACATGGTGGGTAATATAGTGGCCTTGGAAAAGGTTCAGAGGAAAGCTGCAAGAATGATTCCTAGCTTAAAGAACCTTAGTTACACAGATAGGCTTAAAGAGCTGGGTCTATTTACTCTAAAGCAGCGGAGACACGGAGACGACCTGATAGATGTCTATAAAAAAAAGGAAGGGCTGGATTGCATGCCACTAACCAGTTTAAAATAAACAGGATAACACTATTCTAATGGAGCTAGTCGCCTGTTTCAAATAAGTAGGTATTAAAATAAATAGATTAATACTTCTGTTAGATAGTATAGAGCATTTGTATGCTACTATTGCACAACTTGCAGCTGCTATGTGTTTTTGATTGTGTCCTTTGATTGTCTTCTTTGGTAGCAGTACCATTGAAAGTAGGAGTCACATCTAAAGGGGTAATGTAGAATTTGGACTGCGGATCATCAGCAGCACACTGATGCCTGTGCCACAGAATGTCATCAGCTATCTCAAGGGAGGGCTCAGTGTCGCTGATGGGGCCCGGCAATGGGATAGTGCTTAGATTTTGCAACATCATAGGCTCTCTATCATATTGCTGACTCTGTGCACTATATTGCTGAAGCTGTTTGCTGTCGTTAGTCTGGCTGTGACCAGATTGAATGACATTCCTGACCTCTGAAACCTTTCATTATTGATGACTGCAATCTCGTTCCAAGATTTGGAATCTATACTCTCAGAGCTGTTTGAAAAGTAGACCCATGTCAGATATAGACATGGCCAAAACACTTTATAACATTGCCCCATGTTACTGTAACCACGAATCATTGAGGATTCTAATTTAGTCACCCTGCTAGAAAATTTTGAATTGTTGGTCCATTCTAGCAACTTTGCTGTCCAGCTGCCCCACTCCCTCCTCCTCTGCAAGTGCTTCAGATCTGCAGTGCCTAGGCCTAAAGTATGTCTCTTCCACTTTCCTTTCCACACTGAAAGTGTTAGATCCTCTGGGCCCGATATTTACTGGGGCGGGTTTAGTGAGCGGGGGTGGGGGGTGGAGGATTTTCTGTCCCCCCGCACGCTGTTCAGTTTTAATCTCAAAGTGTGCGTCTTTTTTTTCCAGCAGGTTCCCCACCCAGAAGCCACCGTGATTGACAGGCTTGGCTCCCTGTCGGGCGAGGAAAGCTCCGAAGGAGGCCACAGGCCAGGAGCAGCTAGGGAGCCTGCAGCTGGATTAGTGGTAGCATGGAGGATCTGGATCTTGTGTGTGTGTGGGGGGGGCGGGGGGGCGGAGAGGGTTGTTTGCTGATCCCGGGGGGCGCGGGGAGTCCGATCCCGGAGGGGGATGGTGTGCTGATCTCCGATCCGGGAGACCCATTCCCCTGGTGGGGGTGGGGGAAGTCTGATCCCGGAGGGAGGGGTTTCAATCTCCAAAACCCGAGGGGGGTTCTGATCTCCGATTCAGGGGTTTTCTGATCTCCGATCCAGGAGGGGTTCCGATCTCTGATCCGGGGTGGGTGTCCGATCTCTGATCCGGGGTGGGGTCCGATTTCCGATCCCGGGAGTGGTTGGAGGGTCCGATGGCTGGCAGGGAATAAGGTAAGCTTGGTGGGCTGGGAGGAAGCTCCTGCTCCCCCTGGCCCACAAGCAGTACTGTAAAGGCACTTGCCTTTTCCATAAAGCAGTCCTTGTCTCCCTTTAGCTGCCAGGCTTCACGAGGCCTGGGAAACCAGCCCACCAGGGTTAAACCTGGAAGATAGGTTAAATCTGAGGCACGCAGCCTCATTATAATATTTAAATGACTAACCCGCCTCCTGCGAGTGGATTGGTTGCCCGCCCCTTGTCCTGCCTCCGTTAAAACCGGATGTGGGTGGTTTGGAGGCGGGTTGGTGTCAGGTTTGGGATTTAAAACATTTTCACATCTCACCCAACTCAACCCCACCTGTTTTTGAGGGTTGAAATTCCCCCCTCTGTGTCAAGTCAAACCCCCTGTGGTGATGTGCACTCATGTGTATGTGCTCTCTTTTCTGATGGTGTCTCCTGGTGGTGCTGTTTGCTGCAGTGTGATGTGCTAGTTGCCTTTGCACTCTGGGTGTTCTGGCTTCACCAATAACCAATAGGAATAGCTGCCAAGATTCTCATGACTAATTCAACAATGGCTGTTGCAAATGATTGTTTGCACCGCTAGCATAGACTTACAGCCCAAAATTTAGGCACAGCAGGATCTGAAGTCAGCTGATACCGGTGTAACTGGCGGAGTAACTTTATTTCTCAGATCTGAAGCTTTTAGAATTTATTTTTAAGTTATTAAATCAGAACTGCAGTGTCTGCCCTAGAGAGTCAAATCGTTTTTCAAGTTCTCCTCCAGTGCACCATCAACTTACTTAAATGAGCATTCAACCTGAATACATAAGTTGCAAGACCCAGAGCATTCTCCATAGAACAGTATTAGTGCAAATGTGTAATTTCTCAAGAGCGGAGGTCATGAAGTTTCATTCTAGCACTTACATTTTGTAAATAACTGCAGAGTTCTTAGAATCGCTTACTTCTTCGTTATCATGAGACTTCCTGAATTGGAGATTGATGCAGTGGGTTTTGCAAATATCTATCAAAATAAATAAGTACTGGTCCAATTCAGCAACACAATTATAAAGATGGTTGCATGAAACCATCCAGTTGTAGATACTAGTTAAATCTGATTTCCACAAATTCACATTTAGGCTTCCTGAATTGGTTGCACTTATCAAGGATTGAAGAAGAAGAACAACAACTTGTATTTATATAGCGCCTTTAACGTAGTAAAACGTCCCAAGGCGCTGCACAGGAGTATTATAAGACAAAAAAAATTGACACCAAGCCACATAAGGAGATATTAGGGCAAGTGACCAAAAGCTTGTTCAAAGAGGTAGGTTTTAAGGAGTGTCTTAAAGGAGGAAAGAGAGGCAGAGAGCTTTAGGCAGGGAATTCCAGAGCTTAGGGCCTAGGCAACAGAAGGCACGGCCACCAATGATTGAGAGATTATAATCAGGGATGCTCAAGAGGGCAGATATGTCGGAGGGTTGTGGGGCTGAAGGAGATTACAGAGATAGGGAGGGGTGAGACCATGGAGGAATTTGAAAACAAGGATGAGAATTTTGAAATCGAGGCGTTGCTTAACCAGGAGCCAATGTAGGTCAGCAAGCAAAGGAGTGATATGTGAACGGGACTTGGTGTGAGTTAGGACACGGGCAGCCGAGTTTTGGATCACCTCAAGTTTACATAGGGTAGAAAGTGGGAGGCCAGCCAGGAGTGCGTTGGAATAGTCAAGTCTAGAGGTAACAAAGGCATGGATGAGGATTTCAGCAGCGGATGAGCTGAGGCAAGGGCGGAGACGGGCGATGTTACGGAGGTGAAAATAGGCGGTCTTAGTTATGCGCGGATTTGTGGTCGGAAGCTCATTTCAGGGTCAAATATGACACCAAGGTTGTGAACAGTGTGGTTCAGCCTCAGACAGGTGTTAGGGAGAAGGATGGAGTCAGTCGCTAGGGATCGGAGTTTGTGGCGGGGACCGAAAACAGTGGCTTTGGTCTTCCCAATATTGGAGAAAATTTCTGCTCATCGAGAACTGGATGTCGGACAAGCAGCCTGACAATTGAGAGACCGTGGAGGGGTCGAGAGAAGTGGTGGTGAGGTAGAGCTGGGTGTCATCAGCGTACATGTGGAAACTGATGCTGTGTTTTCAGATGATGTTGCCGAGAGGCAGCATGTAGATGAGAAATAAGAACAAAGTTTAAATAATTATAAAATTTGATTATTTAAGGAAATATACAATGAAGTAAAAATGTTAGCATACAGGTGCATAGTTTTGATCAATTTTATTGGAACTAGTGAAACAACCATTAATTTAAGCCAAGGTTCAGCTATTTAGAATATAGAAATTAGAATGCAAGATAATACTTCTGCATTCACACTTGTTTTACGTCGGTTTTTACGTAGGCAAATTATCTCTGCAGGAAATTTGGGCGTATATTTGCAGAAATAAGCATACATTTTGGAACACTTTCTGCAGAAGTGTGAGACAGGAAATTCTGGGCCAGATCTGTGTTTATCTGTAGAATATTTCACCTTACATTTTTAATTACTTTATAACTTTTAAATATATTAGAGATATAGGGGGCTCACCAGAGGCCAGTGACTGTCTCGGCGATCTGGTCCCACATCTTTCTTTCTGGAGGACCTCCTGGCCCCCTGTGGGTAGAGGACCTCTCTTCCACTGTTGACCCCCTGCACAAAGCTCGAGTGCTACGTCCGAGACCCTGGGTGCCTTTTCCCTGGCCTGTTGAGCCATTTGTGTTAGTGCTGAAGCATTTTTAGCATTTTTTTGTGCAGAAGGGAGTTCAACTTTAAGAGCTGCAGACTGCTTGGTTCTGAATGATTTAAATTTTTTTTCAGAAGGCAGTTCAGCTTTAAGGGCTAGAGACTGCCTTGAAAACGAGCAGCGTAGCTTTAAGGAAAGGCAGCCTTGCTCCAGCGATGCTAACTTGGGCCCCCTGCTGAGCGTACAGCCTGTCAACAGCGCGATAGTCGCTAGGCTGTGCGCTACAATCATTTAAATTAGCAGGAAGCACCAAATTGACGTGCTGCCTGCGCTTTCTGAATGGGCACAGGCACATCTCACATTGCGGTGCCCGTGCCCGTTTTTGGGCTTATTGAATTTCTAGGCCTGAGTCTTCAAATAAAAGCTCCTTTTGGCACACACATAATTGTACGATGTATTGGAAAGTCTGCCAAAGAGTTGCCATACCATGTATGAAAGTTTGAAGGAGTCTGCGTCCAGCTTATGTGGCATTCTGTTGCAGGGCATCAGAACTTTGCAGTCTACCATGGAGTGTGTATGTCACCAGCTTTTGCAGTTTTGATGGAAGCTGTCATTCAGACTCTGGCCTCCAGTGTCTGCACCACCTTCGATAGACCACATGGATAAGGGCTTTAAAGGCATCACTGAGCTCCTGAAGGTTGCTCTCTCACAGATTAGTGTGTGTGATGAACCACAGCCTCATGGAACTGGGAATGGTGCAATGGGAGTGGCACATGTTGCCATCTCGCAGAATGACAGCACATTGCCACCCCCTCAACCAATACCCACCATGGTGCTGGCATTCTGCTATGCTGAAACTATCTCATTGGAGTGATAGAAAATTGAAGAAAGACACTGTGGCTTGGCACATGGAAGAAAAATGAAAAATTGAACCTCCCAGCCTCCAATTGCAGCAAAGAAACTCCCTCTGCAGCTTTATTTCATAGTAAGGTGAGCATACAGTTATGATCAGATTCACTTCGTTCAGTCAGTAAAATTTATCTTTGTGGACGGTGGCTCCAAGGTGCAACATGTAGATGAGGAAGTGAAAGGGGCCATGGATAGATTCTTTGGGCACTCTAGAGGTGACAGTACAGGAGCCGGAAGTGAAGTCATTGCTGGAAATATGCTGGCTGTATTTTGAAAGGTAGGAAGGGAACCTCACAAGGGCAATAAATGGATTAATACTGGTGTTAAAAATCTAGCAGATGGAGGCATGTGATACGAACACATTAAGTGCTCATCTACTAAAATTGGCAACAGTAATTAATAGGGTTTAATGTATAAATACAAAATGTCATCATTTGATGGAAGTGCAAGCTTATTCAATTAGTAATCACTTTAGTCAGAATCATTCAACATAGTCAACGCAATGGTAAAACCAGAGAGCAGGATCAACCATGAATTCCTTTCTGCTTCTGTTTGTAGCATGTACTCAGGGAAATGAAATCAGTGTCTCACATCGCTGATGGATTTTTGAGCAAAGTTTACCCTGGTGTTACAAGATGTGGGTCTGCCGTATGTACCTTCTCACACCCAATGGCGTCAGTCACTCCTGTAAGTGGTCTGAGCATTTTACTTTCATGGGAGGTGACTCACACTAGGCCTTGGAAAGGTCCCAGCCTGCACCAGAAGTAAGATAATCAATCCCAAAAATGGATTAATGCTGCCATAGGCATTAAATGTGGTGGAAAAGAAGGAAAGATTGAGGCAGCAATGGCAACAGCTGCTGCTCACAGATGTTGTACTTCTCCATCAGCTTCAAACTGGAACTGAAAAGGACAAACGTGATAGGCCTGCTCAGCCGGTGCAAGTGAGGCGGAGTGTAACCCACGGCTACCCAAACTGCAGGATGCTAACCCCTTCCCAAACTGCGGGGATTAGGTCATTAGCGTGTTCAGGGTGCCTCTAAGGGTGCATCAGAGGCACCTGCCAGAAGGCGGATTGACATCCAGCTGCTCCACCAGGTTACCCCCAAGACACTTTCAAGCCAAAGAAAAAGCTGTGGTAAAGGATCTTTACCTCCAACAGGAGGCATAACTCTGGAAGCATTGGTTCCCTTTTGGGCGGAATGATCTTACTTCTGGCAAGGACTGAGCCCTTTCCAAAGCTTCCACATGATTCACAGCAGTTCTCAGCTGGTGCGAGATCTGCTGAGGCTTTTTAAAGGTGTAAAGGGTGAAAGTCCCAGGTTAACCTAAGAATTCCCCCAACACACCCCTTGATGTAGGGAAGGCGGGTGGAAGATCCATCCATGCCTCCCCAATTGGAAAATGACTGGGCCAAAAATCCAGAATGAAGTCTAGGCACAAGCAGATTCTGCCCGACTTTCCAATCCCCCATCGGGGAAACTGCCTCAGACCCGATCGGAATTTTGGGCCCACTATCTGTAGCAACAGTTTATTTACTGCTATCACGCTTGGTAAGTCTACTAATAGTCTGCTTGTTATAGTCTTGGTTACATCAGTATTGCTCCCTGCTGATTTCTATTTAAATACTCCAGCTATTGTCTGCTGTTACTGTCACCTGAAATTAAAATAACAGGGACTGCAGCAAATGCTGCACAGTTAACACAATAAACTGCATTGCAAGCTTCAGTACAAAGGTATAGAAGGCAAAGGGCTGAAAAGGAGCTCAGACTGCTTGGAACCCTCATGATCACTGGCATCAGATGCCCATGATAACATATCTTCTGACACAGGACCAATTACCTGGATAGGACTGCAAAGCAACCCATGCAACCTCATGATTATCCAGTTATTGAACTGTGCCATCTCGTGGCACCCCAACTGGAGAGCAATCCATCTTGGCTCTGCCTGTGAGTGCGGCATTGACTTAGTGATAGCATTCCTGCCTCTGAGTCAGAAGGTGTAGGGATCGAACCCTGCTCCATACAATTTCAGTGGGTGGGAGACCAGAGCTCCGACTCTGAATTCTGGGTTGATATCCAGTGGGATATTTGTGTCTGGTGGGTGTGGGCACCCATAAAACCCTCCTGCCTTGTAGGACTAACCACCCTAACAGCTGGTATAAAGGTGGTTATGGCCATGGAAGGAGCCTATTGCGGCCTGTCAGACTGTTAATCAGCCTGCTAATCCTCCAATATTCTCCAAAGGGGAAGAGTGTGAAGATATGAAAACAACAACAGCTCTGCCTGTGGCTCTTCATGTGACTACAACCTTGATTTTTTTATGCTCGGGCTCCTTCCAAGCTGCTGCTGGGGGGATGGGCAGGGAGATTTAACGGAACTGGGGTGCTCCTCAGTGCACTGCCGTATCGATACTGTCACTAAGACAAGCCACAAGGTCAGTGTCGGCTTCAGTGAGAGCTGCAGGCACTTTGTGCAGGTTCACAGCAGCTGTTGCTACTCATGTGTTGCATTTCCTTGACGGTTCAATTTTAACTCCCATTCTGCCCAGTTTTCTCCAGGCAGAGGGAGTTAAAATACCCCTTGCCCCGCCCCTCCTGCCCAGGTGTCACGTATACAGTTAATCTTGGACAATTTCCAAATTAGATGCTAATGAAAATTAGACAATATTTGTTGACAAATCTAATATTCACTAACATTTTAATTATTAGTTAATCTATGTAAATGAGCTAAACAAATTTAAATTGTGGTCCCATTATTTAACACTGCAGTCAACAAATTTGGCATCTTTAGTATTTTTTGTTTGTAAAACTCCATGTAAACACTCTGTAAAGTAAATTTCTGAAATTAAGGAAAATATTGAAGGTTTGCTTTAAAGATTGCCACAGATGTAAATGCGTTTCACCGCCATCTGACCTTTCCAGTGGTTCTCATTTTCCTAGCTAGAAATCCATGGAGACCATTTTGTCCAAGGGGTCAGAATCTCTTGAGTCTTATCTGATTCACAAGGTCAGCAGATCACATCAACCATAAAATCCTCAAGTTCATAGTCAGGTTTGATTCTCTCAGCCTGGAATTTCCTTGGAGCTGCTCCCGCTCCACCTCTGTAATTGCGTCTGGAAGTGCGGCAGAATCCCTGCAGGAGCAGCTCAGGAAATTAATCGTTAATGTCTTGATGCAAATTGCTTTCCTCATTTTGAGCTAATTTTCCTCTTTAGTCCAGCCTTGAAAAAAGAAGGCTGAGGGGTGACCTAATAGAGGTCTTTAAAATTATGAAAAATTTTGATAGAGTGGATACAGAGAGAATGTTTCCACTTGTGGGGAAGAGCAAAACTAGAGGCCATCAATATAAGATAGTCACCAAGAAATCCAATAGGGAATTCAGAAGAAACTTCTTTACCCAAAGAGTTGTGAGAATGTGGAACTCGCAACCACAGGAAGTGGTTGAAGCGAATAGTATAGATGCATTTAAGGGGAGGCTAGATAAGCAAATGAGGGAAAAGGGAATAGAGGATTATGCTGATAGATTTAGACGAGGAAAGACAGGAGGAGGCTCGTTTGGAGCATAAACGCCGGCATAGACTGGTTGGGCCAAATGGCCTGTTTCTGTGCCGTATATATATCCTATGTAATCCATTTTCAATTAATTTGTTGACTCCACGCACTCCAATGCAAGATTCTTATTCTTTAAAAAAATATAAGCATCCTTCTATAGTGTCATTTTATTTTCTTCTGACTCAGGAGAATCAGCAATTTTCAATTAGAATAAAATAGAATAATACAGGAGGCCTCGGAATTGGACTCCACGTACACTTTGGGCACACCAATGTGGAACTCTGTCACACCCCCATCCCAAGCAGCAGGTGCCACTCAAATGATCCCAATCTTGTATTGGTGCTGGCAATATTTTTTTATATTAGTTCATGGGATGCGGGCGTCGCTGGCAAGGCCAGCATTTATTGCCCATCCCTAGTTGCCCTTGAGAAGGTGCTGGTGAGCCGCCTTCTTGAACTGCTGCAGTCCGTGTGGTGAAGGTACTCCCACAGTGCTGTTAGGGAGGGAGTTCCAGGATTTTGACCCAGCGACGATGAAGGATCGGCGATATACTTCCAAGTCAGGATGGTGTGTGACTTGGAGGGGAACTTGGAGGTGGTGGTGTTCCCATGCGCCTGCTGCCCTTGTCCTTCTAGGTGGTAGAGGTCGCGGGTTTGGGAGGTACTGCCAAAGAAGCCTTGGCGAGTTGCTGCAGTGCATCTTGTAGATGGCACACACTGCAGCCACGGTACGCCGGTGGTGGAGGGAGTGAATGTTTAAGGTGGTGGATGGGGTGCCAATCAAGCGGGCTGCTTTGTCCTGGATGGTGTCGAGCTTCTTGAGTGTTGTTAGAGCTGCACTCATCCAGGCAAGTGGAGAGTATTCCATCACACTTCTTACTTGTGCCTTGTAGATGGTGGAAAAGTCTTTGGGGAGTCAGGAGGTGAGACACTCGCCGCAGAATACCCAGCCTCTGACCTGCTCTTGTTGCCACAGTATTTATGTGGCTGGTCCAGTTAAGTTTCTGGTCAATGGTGACCCCCAGGATGTTGCTGGTAAGGGATTTGGTGATGGTAATGCCATTGAATATCAAGGGGTGGTGGTTAGACTCTCGCTTGTTGGAGATAGTCATTGCCTGGCACTTGTGTGGCGCGAATGATACCTGCCACTTTTCAGCCCAAGTCTGAACGTCGTCCAGGTCTTGTTGCATGCGGGCATGGACTGCTTCATTATCTGTGGAGTTGTGAATGGCGCTGAACACTGTGCAGTCATCAGCGAATATCCCCATTTCTGACCTTATATTGGAGGGAAGGTCATTGATGAAGCAGCTGAAGATGGTTGGGCCTAGTTTATTATCAAGGGAGCATTACAAAATTGAGTTTAAACAGGAATGTTCCATCCAGACATACATCATATATGTCAAGATAAAGAGTGAAAAAATGTCTATAAGAAGGTCTTCCTGTCCTTTTTTTTGTATAAATATTAATATGAATTATCAGGCATCAACTGTGATTAGGTGTGATGTTAAAATAGATAGGATGATCGCATCTGCCAGAAATCCCATCAGTTTCACCAATCGTACAGCCAATGTAAAGTACGCCTGCATAATGCTGTACAATTGCTGTAAGTGGGGCCTATAATGCCATAACATAACAACATTCAATCGCCCAGAGTTTCATTACTTTAGTTGACAGGACAAGCTTTGGACATTACAACAGTGATGACGCTTCAAAACTACTTCATTGACTGTAAAGCACTTTGGGATGTTCTGAGGTTGTGAAAGGCGCTATATAAATGCAAGTTTTTTTTTCTTTCTTTCTTTACTCAGCCCATTGCTACACTCTTGAGGCTGTCTCTATGGGACCATATTATAGATAAAGGCATCAAATAGGGTGGGTGACAGTGGACAATCTTTCTTCATTGCTCTTTTGAGTGTGGCAGACCCCATTGACTACACTCAATGGCTGAGAAATTGGAAGGTTTAGCGCTGGCCGTTAAGGCCCATTTTTGCTGAAAAAATGGCAGCTGCCTCACTTCTGGTGGGTCCCACGGTGGCCGCCATTTTCGGCAGGTCAGCAGCACTGCCGTTGCCTGTGCTCGCGGCAAGTATTTTAATTAGCAGGAGCGTGACGTCAATCGCCGCTCCACTTACCGCCCTCTCTAAAGCACGCCTGTGTGTGCACCTGTTGACAGCGTGGAGTGGCGGGCGAAAGCGGCGGTGAGCTATAACCTGTACAATAAACAGCTGCTGAGATAACTGGTAACTATGGAGAGCTCAGACTACGTAATTGGAGTGAAAACTGCTTCCAATTAGATGCATCAAATCTCCCCCCTGCTCAGTCAAGCATTACAGGAGGTAAATACTTTTAAAAATAAACTACACTGCACTGCAATTGAAAGAATCTCAGGAAAAAAATCAAGGCTGCATTTCCTTAAATTTTATACATTGGGTTTTCTAGTTTAGGAACTGATAAAATAAGATGCAAAGTTTGGAAGTCTGTTTTTAAAAGGCTTAGGGGGAAAAATTCGGTATCGACCATTTTGGGGCGCTAACATCGCCTGGGCGCTAGCTTTAGCGCCCAGCGCTAATTAGCGCAGTTGACCGCGAAATTCAGTTTTAGTGCCCCTAGAGGGTGCTGGAGCGCTAATTCAAGTGCGCCACTTCCTTCTTAGAGCGCTAACCCCGAATATTGGGACGGTGCGTTCTGCAGCGCTACGCACTGGGCCACGGAGCGCTGCCATATGGAAAGGCTCTTCTCATTAAAGCAGAGGGTCCAAGCCCACAACTCTGTGGAACCCTACCTGGAGCACTGGGGAGCGGGGTGCCATGCCAGCAGTCCGGCACTCAAGAGGAGTGCCATGTTGCCAGATCGCGGCACGGACCCCCCGCGTTCAAAGATGCAACGGGCCGCGACAAGTAAGTCGGCCGTTTTTTTTCCCCTCGCCCGCCACCTCTCATTTACTTACTGCCCCGTGAGCCTCCTGCCGCTCCATTCCCGCCCCCTGAATCGGTCGCTGTCATCGCCCTGTGCAGATTCAGGGGCCACGGGCCAATTTTGCAGGCGGGGCGAAAACGGAGCGCTGCGCACGGTAATGACGTTGTCATCGCCAGCGGAGCGGGGCGCTACCGGTTACTGCCGACACTAAACTCCCATTGAATTTAGCGGGAGTTGTTAGTGGTGCTGCGCCCGGGCTAACGCCCCCCCACCCCCGAGGCGCTAACAGGAGGTGCTAAGGTACCCAATTTCTAGTCCTTAACACCATATTCTCACCAAGAATTCTTCAAAAGTCTTTTTATTTGTATTCGTCGCTGGCAAGACCAGCATTTATTGCCCATCCCTAATTGTCCTTGAGAAGGTGGTGGTGAGCCGCCTCTGTGTGGTGAAGGTACTCCCACAGTGCTGTTAGGGAGGGAGTTCCAGGATTTTGACCCAGCGACGATGAAGGAACGGCGATATATTTCCAAGTCAGGATGGTTTGTAACTTGAAGGGGAACTTGGAGGTGGTGGTGTTCCCATGCGCCTGCTGCCCTTGTCCTTCTAGGTGGTGGAGGTCACTGGTTTGGGAGGTGCTGTTGAAGAAGCCTTGGCGAGTTGCTGCAGTGCATCTTGTAGATGGTACACACTACAGCCATGGTATGTCGGTGGTGGAGGGAGTGAATGTTTAAGGTGGTGGATGGGATGCCAATCAAGCGGGCTGCTATGTCCTGGATGGTATCGAGCTCCTGACACACTCCTTGTAGATGGTGGAAAGGCTTTGATGAGTCAGAAGGTAAGACACTCATCGCAGAATATCTAGCCTCTGACCTGCTCATGTAGTCACAGTATTTTTCTGGTTGGTCCAGCTAAGTTTCTGGTCAATGGTGACCCCCCAGGATGTTGATGTCGGGGGATTCGGCAATGGTATTGCCGTTGAATGTCAATGGGCGGTGGTTAGAATTTCTCTTGTTGGGGATGGTCATTGCTTGGCACTTGTGTGGCGCGAACGTTACTTGCCACTTATCAGCCCAAGCCTGAATGTAGTCCAGGTCTTGCTGCATGTGGGCATGGACTGCTTCATTAGCTGAGGAGTTGCGAATGGAACTGAACACTTTGCAATCATCAGCGAACATCCCCACTTCTGACCTTATAATGGAGGGATGGTCATTGATGAAGCAGCTGAAGATGGTCTGCTGTTGTTAAAGAGTTAATTGAACTCTCTTCTGCATGCTTTACACCAGTAAACTCCTGAACAAGAGGTTCATGTTTCTCTTTTTTTTAATTTATTTTCATTGATGTCTCATGCAATGGTTTAAGGACATCTGTGACACAGTCTTTATGTGGTGTTTCCAGTCACAGTCCCTCCAGATCTGAGCCTGTGCTTTTAGAGCCATTCACCAGGGAGTGAATCCCCTATGTGATATGCAGGCTAGTGCACTGTCACTGCTAGCTGCAGATGGTGCAGCCCCATCCCACTCCCCCTCCCCCTCCAGCACCATGGTGGAGCACAAACCTCCACACTGCAACCATCTGGGTGAAAGATCTGTGGAGCTATGGCAGCCAGCGAAGGTGGGGGTACCAGGCAGTCTGGCACCCATTTGTGGCCCTCACACAAGACCCAGGCAAATGTCCGCGAAAGTAAGAGGGGAGCCGTGGCCAAACAAATGCTGCGTAATGCGCCGTAATGCACAATGCTCCAACCTTACAAGGGCCATCAGTGGACTCAATACCTCCTGACCCAGAAAAACCCAGGAACTGTCACCAAATGATCCGAAACAGCGCATTGCCGGAGAACACTGGACTGATCCTTCAGATGCAACCTATGGGCTCCTGCTGAGGTTAGCGCTGGAGGAGAGCTGGGGGAGAGCTGGAGCTGGGGGAGAGCTGGGGAGAGCTGGAGCTGGGGGCGAGCTGAAGGAGAGCTGGAGCTGGAGGAGAGCTGGAGGAGAGCTGGAGCTGGGGGAGAGCTGGAGCTGGGGGAGAGATGGAGCTGGGGGAGAGCTGGAGCTGGGGGAGAGATGGAGCTGGGGAGAGCTGGGGAGAGATGGAGCTGGGGGAGAGCTGGGGGAGAGCTGGAGCTGGAGGAGAGCGGGAGCTGGGGGAGAGCTGGAGCTGGGGGAGAGCTGGAGCTGGAGCTGGGGGAGAGCTGGAGCTGGGAGAGCTGGAGCTGGGGGAGAGCTGGAGCTGGGGGAGAGCTGGAGCTGGAGGGGAGCTGGAGCTGGGGGAGAGCTGGAGCTGGGGGAGAGCTGGAGCTGGGGGAGAGCTGGAGCTGGAGGAGAGCTGGAGCTGGGGGAGAGCGGGAGCTGGGGGAGAGCTGGAGCTGGGGGAGAGATGGAGCTGGGGGAGAGCTGGAGCTGGGGGAGAGCTGGAGCTGGGGGAGAGCTGGAGCTGGAGGAGAGCTGGAGCTGGGGGAGAGCGGGAGCTGGGGGAGAGCTGGAGCTGGGGGAGAGATGGAGCGTGCTATACAAGAGGTTCTCCGCTTCACTCGTAAATCAGTAGGCAGCACCAGAATACCGGTGCTCTTTTTACGGGCGGCCGTGAGCCTTGGCCCACAGTGTTACCAGCCGTTTTCCGGCCTAATGGAATTTCTAAGCCTATATGAATATAAATAGAATATACTCAATGGGCCTGCCATATTTCTTGTTTGGAACATGGGAATATGTACTAAAAACACTTTCTATAAAGGAGGCATGGAGGTGTAGGGTGTTTTTGCGTGCCCCGTCTCTCTATGACTCTCCCTTGAGTCGACCCATGCATTAAAAACTCCCCGGTTTGGGTTGTTTCCCTTGGACGGCAGGAGCTTTTGCCAATAGTCCCTGCCTAGCCCGTCGATTAGCGGGTAATCCCACACAGAGAGAGAGACCCAGGCCAGATAGGTCTCCTCCTATGCCCGATGCACAGCATCCCCAGCGGGATTACTGTGTAACCCGGCCGTGACCGGATGCCACCCGGTTGGTCTTCCGAATTATACCACGAACCACAAGCCCCACAACCCCCAAGTTCGGACCCAAGGAGTTACTATGGATAGATTATAATTGACTCAGACAAAACGAAACGGTTCAGGTTGGTCAAAGATCGATTCCTTTAGTACACTCACAAAACGACAACCCCTACTCCTCTCGCTTACGGCATAACAAGTAGGTGACCGTGGACAGTAGCTTATAACCTTAGACTAAAATACCCACCCTGTTGGTTATGCCGAACCAACCCCTTCCCAGAATCTAAGCCTAGATAATGGAAAAACCCTTCTAACTAAACTCCTCTCCCGGTTTGGTCAGA
The DNA here is from genome assembly GCA_030390025.1 of Squalus acanthias. NCBI lineage: Eukaryota > Metazoa > Chordata > Chondrichthyes > Squaliformes > Squalidae > Squalus > Squalus acanthias. The sequence goes on along the minus strand of CM059425.1, from coordinate 199,762,010 downwards.
ACCCACACTTGGAAGCCTCCTCACACACACACACACGTGTTAGCCTGCGTCTTGGACACTTGCAGTTCCTCAGCAGCCAAACACGCGGGCGGTCCTGGGGATTTCTAGAGGTGTATGCTGGATATAATTACCAGCCCTTGTCGTTGATTCACGCAGTCCCGGGTCCGTTCGACTCCAGAGACAAAACCGTGTCTAACAGAGGCATGCGATGAGGCCTAGAGAGTTACGTTCAGGTGGTACGACGAGGCACTCACTTCGGGCGTTCCTGGAGAGTTGACAGACGCGTAGCTACGCGGAGAACCCCGTTCCAGATGGTAGAGAAAAGCAAGCCCTGATTCCCCAAAGTTCAGCTTATTTATACCCGGTATAATACACAAAACTGGCTGGGCAATTCCTGGTTACCATGGTCGCAGAGACGCTAGTTGGTCTTCCTGGTGACATCTCTGTCCTGGATTGGTCATCTTGATGAAAACAATGGTAGGCCATGACTGTAGATGAGCAGTTCTTGAAGTGCTAACTGCTAACTAAGTTCTTGACTGCTCCTTCATTGAAAGAGTCCAGAGGTGTTACCTTTGGCCTGCAACCCTCATTGTCCATCCAGACATCCCGGCTCCATGGACAAAAGGTGTTTTTCCACAAATCACACAAGTTCGAAATGAAAAGGCCCTTGCCTTTCATGACGTCAGCGTTGAGACTGGTCCCATGACAACCCAAAAGACAGACAGTTCCTGCTATCTTCACAGAAACCAAAAACAGTCCTTTTTTTTAAAGTCCAAAAGTCCAAACTCCATTTTGAAACGCAGCCCAAGTGCATCTCCATTTTAAAAGTCCAAAAATCCTTCAGGCGCATGCACCCACTGATGTTGGCACTGGCCAAATCTTACACCCCCCTGTGATAATAACACCGTCAAACCTATGGCAGAATTATCACGCAACCGGTGTGTGTATGGAGGCCCCGGTATGTCTTCAGACCAAACCATACCTACCTTCCCGGGAGTTTCCTAAACTAAAACAAACTGTTCCCAAAACTTGGACAACGAATCAGTTCCCTGAACGTACAATGTCCCCAAAACTTTAAAACTCGTTACAAGGTGGAGACAGAAAAACCTGTCTCCCTGAGTAATTTGTGATCACATTCATAACGATAACGGAAAAGGTAAGTCGTTTCTCCCCACAGCATTTCTCAGAAATGAATTTAAAGCGGGAACCCTCCCCCACAGCCGCCAATTTTAATTACACTAGGCGACCAGGCTTCGGGCACCCTTGTACCTTCCCATAAACGCATTAAAACCCGCGCAACAGTACCCGATGCAACATATACAACAGACTGGGTTGGCCCCGCCGGTCCACCCGAAAACGCATACATCCGACAGTACATCGCACAACTCATTTATAGCAACGTTGGAACAGCTTGTGGAGTCCGGGGCCGATAATGCAGCAGTCTCAGCCACCGATCTCGAACTGCTTTCCCTTGTTGCCTGCAGGTCACAAAACAAAACATACAACAAACAAAACACCCGCAAACGCAACCTTAAAGAACGGAAAATGTACAAAGCTGGGCCTGCTGGCCCCAGCCCTGGAGAGCCCCACGACCTACGTCGGGGGCCTCTTGCGGCTGACTGGGGGTGAGTAAGGTGGCATCCACGGCGCCCTAGGCCGCCGGACTCGACTGCCCCTTCTTCCCCTGCTACCGGATCGTCTGGTAGCGGGTCACCCTCATCCCACATCCAGGGAGGGAGACTTGTCTCAATCATGCTCACAATTGTACCCTTGTGGCGCACGTCCCGCATGGTTCCCTCCTCGGGTTTAAACAGCTTGCACTGATTGATGTGGAACCACTTCGTGCGCCTAGGGAGCTTTATGGCATAGACCATAGGACTGGCTTTGTCCACAATCGCGTATGGTCCCATGTATAAAGGCTCAAACACCCCTACCTGAGCATAGTTCCAGACCATGACCTGATCCCCTACCTCCCATTCGTGTGTGTGCTGAGGCTCTAACAACAATTTGTTCTGGCGATGTTGTATCCCCACGTTGTGGGCTGCCCGCCCGTAGACCTGTTTTAAGGTCATGTACAAGTTCTGAACGAACCTATCCCAGTTGACCTCCTGGAGCTGAGACTCGGTGAGGACCGACGCCAACACGTGGGTTGGGGTACGCATGGTCCTCCTGGTCATTACCTCGTATGGGGAATACCCTGTGCTCCTGGAAGGGCTGGCCTGGACCCCCATGAGGATCAAAGGCAGGACCTCGTCCCATGACTTTGGGAACTGGCCTACCTCCTTCCTCAACTGTTCCTTCAGGGTCCGGTTCATGCGCTCCACAATCCCCGATGACTGGGGGTTGTGAGCCACATGCCACTTCCCTTCTATCCCCAAGAGCTTGAGGGTCGTCTGCATGACCTGCCCCGTTAAATGGCTCCCCTGGTCGGATTCCACTACCTGGGGCAGCCCCCACCTTGAGAACACTTCCTTGACCAGTATGCGAGCAGTGGCCAGGGCTGTAGCTGCCCGGCAAGGAAAAGCTTCCACCCACTTGGAGACCACATCCACCAGGACTAAGCAATACTTATTCCCGGATTTTGTGGTGGGTAGGGGTAAATAAAATCGATCTGCACCGATCGCCATGGTCCCTCTACCCTCCTGGTGTGTCCCAAAGGAGCCTTCCTGTGCTGAGGGTCGGGATTGTTAGCTGCACACACTAAACAATGTGTGCAGAAACCCCTTACATCCTCCCTTAGCTGCGGCCAACACCCTGCCTCTTCTACCCGCTGCCAAGTGGTCTCTGGTCCTGGGTGTCCCGCCCCGGGGCCCCCGTGAGCTAGCTGGAGAAAGTCCTCCTGATGCTGTACTGGGACCACCCACCGGTCCCCCTTAAACAACATCCCGTCCTTGACGCTGATGTCAGCAGCGCCAAAGGGACCTTCTATTACCTCCCCCTTCTTCCTACCTAGTAGGACGGCCTTGAGAATGGGGTCCTGTGCCTGTGCCTGTTTAAGGTCCGGGGCTAGAGCGATCCCTGGTGTGCCTCCCCTGTCCCGGATGGCTGCTACTGGGGCCGCTTTCCCTGGATCCCACAGGGTTCCCTCTCTAGCTCCCTTCTTTGCTAATTCATCTGCCCTCTGGTTCCCCTCCCCACGGGGTTCTGTCTTTGAATGGGCCTTTACCTTGTGGATGTAATAATCCCCTCTATTCTTAGTGGCCTCTAAGATTTTGTGGAGCAACCATGCTGTGGCCAGGGGTCTCCCGTCGGCGGATTTAAACCCTCGTCTTGCCCAGATTGCCAAATATTCAGTGCAACAGTTGCACGTGAACATTGAATCCGAGCAAATAGTATATGGAGGGGGGAACTCTTCGGGGTGGGTCACCACGTAGGCCACGGCCACCAGTTCGGCGTGCTGAGCGCTCATGGTGCTGGGAAGTTTTATGACCTTCTCTACTTGAGCAGTCGGGTCATAAATCCCGCAACTTGTGAGCCGCTCCCCGTTGGACACGGTAGTAGAACCATCCACGTAGATGTCCCGGCCCGTTGGATGTATCCCGGCCCGTTGGATGTATCCCGGCCCTGAGTCCCTCCTCCACGTCCCATACCCCTTCCACTGTGCATGTGTGTGCCGTCCCGGGGTACACCATGTTTCCTGCAAGTTTCGGCTCAGTCAACCCCTGCTCTAAGCTGCGAGAGCAGTAGGGTCCAGCGAGCAATGCGGCACTGCTCACTGTCCCGTCCTTAATCCGCCCATCCAAAAGCATCTGGGTTGGCGTGTGATGCGTTAGGAGGACTGGCGGGGAGGATCCCGTGAAGAGCTGCGAGCGCTTCACGGCCCAATGCGTGGCTAAAAGGTGCCTTTCGCAATTGGAGTATCCTCTCTCCACATCTGTGAGCACCCTGGAGGAGAACACCACGGGTCTCAGCTTGCCGTGTCGCTCCTGGAGCAACACCGAGCTCAAGCTGTCCCCGCTGGCTGCTACCTCTAGAGAGAACTCTTCCCCCTGGTTAATCGCACCCTATGCAGGTGCCGTTTGGAAGTCCCTTTTTAGCTGGGTGAATGCGGCCTGGCAGTTGGAATCCCACTCCCATTCGACTCCCTTGCGGAGGAGCCGAAGTAAAGGGGCTGCTGTGGCTGCATATCCCTCGATGAAATCCCGGCAGTACCATGTGAGCCCCAGAAAAGACCTCACCCCTGACACCGTCTTGGGGGCTGGGAGCTCCTGTACTGCCTTTCATCGGGCATCATCGATCACCCTTTCACCTGCTCGGACGGTCAGCCCGAGAAATTTTACTTCCTTCTGACCGACCTAAGCCTTCTTTCGGTTGACTTTGAAACCCGCATCCCTGAGTAACTTCAGCAGCTCGCTCAGCAGTGGCCCGTGCTCCTCTTTATCACTAAAGAGGAGAATGTCGTCCACATACTGAACGATCTGCTGGGGCTGGCTAAAATTCTTCAGAGCATTAGCCATGCTCTGGTGGAAGATGGAGGGGCTGTTATGAAACCCCTGGGGAAGACACGTCCAAGTATACTGTTGGCCCTTAAATGTAAAGGCGAACTTATACTGGTCTTCCCGTCGAAGGGGAATCGACCAGAACCCATTTGAAACATCTAGCACCGAGAACGTGGTCGCGGTGGCTGGAATATTTCCAATTAGGTCCGTTACAGCCGCAACTGTGGGCGCGCAGGCTGGAATATTATTGTTGAGGACCCGATAGTCCACCGTGGCTCTCCATGACCCGTCAGGTTTCTTGACCGGCCAAAGGGGAGAGTTCACATGGGTGGCAATCGGCCTCAACACGCCCTGCTTTACCAGGGAACCCAGTGCCGTCTCCAAGTCTGCCTCCGCTTCCCTGGGAAAACTATACTGTTTTTGGGGCCTAGACGTGGATCCCCGTCTACTCTAACCTCTACCCCAGTCACCCATCCGCAGTCGTGCTTGTGGGTGGCGAAAGCATCTAAATTGCTCCGCACCTCTGCCTGGTACTGGAGCGGGGTGTTACTGACCAAAATCTCTAGGTCGTAACTACCCAGGGGCTTCATGCTGCAGATGCTCCCTCGTCCCCCCTTGTCTCTGGGTATTACCACTACCTCATCCACCTTATCGGAACCCACCGCTCCCCACAGGCAATGGTTCCTAAAATCTACAATGATCCTGTGGGCCAACATGAAGTCGGACCCAAGGACTCCCCACCCGGGCTGATCCCATTTCATGAGAACGCACTCCCATTTAGTGGTGAGGGAACCTAGCTTAATGGTAAGGGCAGTAGACCTTGCTCCCGCCTGCTCATCCCCGGTGAACCCCATCAAACTGAAGGGGACTTTACTGGACCAGGGTGAATTGGCCGGGTCCTTGGAATGGATCACTGTGCTCGAGGCTCCGGTGTCCACCAGGTACTTCTCCGTGACCGTTTCCATCCCTATCCGCACACAGGGCCTGCCCCACTCATCGTAGATGAGCGGGCACAGGTACTCAGGCTGAGCACGCTCTAGTCAGGGTGACGGGGGACCCACTGGAGCACTCGGTATGACCTCACTGACTGCAGCATCAAGTCTACCGGTGTCCTTGCCCATCACCGTACGGAGGGCAGCCACTAGGACCTTGTATCCTGACTGCTGGCTGGTCTCCCTCATGTTGGTGTTTGGGGACTTCTTCCCGGGAGGCCCTCCTAGGCCGGGTACCCCTTTCTGGGTTGGACACTCCCGCCTCCAATGCCCCATCTGTCCACACTGAAAACAAGCTTTTGACTCGCTAGTGTGGGGCCCTTCCTGACGCCATTCCTTCCTTTCCCCCTTACCGGCCTTCATCTCACTGACCCTACCCCGTTGCTTTGCCTCCTCCCCACCCAGGGACTTGAAAGCCATGGTGAGCTTTCTAAGCACCCCGGCCTCGTTGATAGCGAGGTCCTCGGCATCGAACCAGGCGTCGGCCTTGTCTCGAATACCTGGGAGGCTTTTCGCAACCACGGACCTTAGCCAGTGATTACGGACCTCCCCTAGCAGTTGTGCCCACCGTGGCCTTAGTGTAGACGGGCCAGAGCCTGTCGGCAAACGCAATCGCCGCTTCTCCGGGCATCTGCAGGGTATTCTCAACCAGGGAAAATGGACTCCCCTGTGTATGGCCCATGGCTCGTAGGATTTCCTTCTTGAGCCCCACTATAGTGCCTCGTCCCGCCTTAGAGGCAGTGGGCAGGCTTTGGTATAGTGTTTTAAAAACATTTTTTTTATTCATTTTATGGGATCAGGGCGTCGCTGGCAATGCCAGCATTTATTGCCCATCCCTAGTTACCCTTGAGAAGGTGGTGGTGAGCCGCCTTCTTGAACCGCTGCAGTCCGTGTGGTGATGGTACTCCCACAGTGTTGTTAGGTAGGGAGTTCCAGGATTTTGACCAAGCGACGATGAAGGATCTGCGATATACTTCTAAGTCAGGATGGTGTGTGATTTGGAAGGGAACTTGCAGGTGGTGGTGTTCCCATGCGCCTGCTGCCCTTGTCCTTCTAGGTGGAAGAGGTCGCGGGTTTGGGAGGTGCTGCCGAAGAAGCCTTGGCGAGTTGCTGCAGTGCATCTGGTAGATGGTACAAACTGCAGCCATGGAACGCCGGTGGTGGAGTGAGTGAATGTTTAAGGTAGTGGATGGGCTGTCAATCAAGCGGGCTGCTTTGTCCTGGATGGTGTTGAGCTTCTTGAGTGTTGTTGGAGCTGCACTCATCCAAGCAAGTGGAGACTATTCCATCACACTCCTTACTTGTGCCTTGTAGATGGTGGAAAGGCTTTGGGGAGTCAGGAGGTGAGACACTCGCCACAGAATACCTAGCCTCTGACCTGCTCTTGTTGCCACAGTATTTATGTGGCTGGTCCAGTTAAGTTTCTGGTTAATGGTGACCCCTCAGGATGTTGATAGTTGTGGATTCGGCGATGGTAATGCCATTGAATGTCAAGGGGATGTGGTTAGACTCTTGCTTGTTGGAGATAGTCATTGCCTGGCACTTGTGTGGCGCGAATGTTACCTGCCACTTATCAGCCCAAGCCTGAACGTCGTCCAGGTCTTGTTGCATGCGGGCATGGACTGCTTCATTATCTGTGGAGCTGCGAATGGCGCTGAACACTGTGCAGTCATCAGCGAACATCCCCATTTCTGACCTTATGTTGGAGGGAAGGTCATTGATGAAGCAGCTGAAGATGGTTGGGCCTAGGACACTGCCCTGAGGAACTCCTGCAGTGATGTTTGACCTTCAACCACCACAACCATCTTCCTTTGTGCTAGGTATGACTCCAGCCAGTGGAGCGTTTTCCCCCTGATTCCCATTGACTTCAGTTTTACTAGAGCTCCTTGATGCCAGACTCGGTCAAATGCTGCCTTGATGTCAAGGGCAGTCACTCTCACCTCACCTCTGGAATTCAGCTCCTTTGTCCATGCTTGGACCAAGGCTGTAATGAGGTCGGGAGCTGAGTGGTCTTGGCGGAACCCTAACTGGGCATCAGTGAGCAGGTGCCGTTTGATAGCACTGTCGATGACACCTTCCATCACTTTGCTGATGATTGAGAGTAGACTGATGGGGCGGGAATTGGCCGGGTTGGATTTGTCCTGCTTTTTGTGGACAGGACATACCTGGGCAGTTTTCCCCATTGTCGGATAGATGCCAGTGTTGTAGCTGTACTGGAACAGCTTGGCTAGAGGCGCGGCTAGTTCTGGAGCACAAGTCTTCAGCACGATAGCCTTTGCTGTATCCAGTGCGCTCAGCTGTTTCTTGATATCACGTGGAGTGAATCGAATTGGCTGAAGACTGGCTTCTGTGATGGTGGTGACCTCGGGAGTAGGCCGATATGGATCATCCACTCGGCACTTCTGGCTGAAGTTGGTTGCAAACGCTTCAGCCTTGTCTTTTGTACTCACATGCTGGGCTCCACCATCATTGAGGATGGGGATATTCTTGGAGCCTCCTCCTCCCATTAGTTGTTTAATGGTCCACCACCATTCAAGACTGGATGTGGCAGGACTGCAGAGCTTTGATCTGATCTGTTGATTGTGGGATCGCTTAGCCCTGTCTATAGCATGCTGCTTCCGCTTTTTAGTATGCATATTGTCTTGTGTTGCAGCTTCCCCAGGTTGGCACCTCATTTTTAGGTACACCTGGTGCTGCTCTTGGCATGCTCTTCTACACTTGTTGTTGAACCAGGGTTGGTCCCCTGGCTTGGTGGTAATGGTAGAGTGAGGCATATGCCGGGCCATGAGGTTACAGATTGTGGTGGAATGCAATTCTGCTGCTGCTGATGGCCCACAGCACCTCATGGATGCCCAGTTTTGAGCTGCTAGATCTGTTCTGAATCTATCCCATTTCGCACAGTGGTAGTGCCACACAACACGATGGAGGGTGATTTCAGTGTGAAGACGGGACTTCGTCTCCACAATAACTATGCGGAGGTCACTGCTGCCAATGCTGTCATGGACAGATGCATCTGCGACACGTAAATTGGTGAGGACGAAGTCAAGTAGGTTTTTCCCTGTGTTGGTTCACTCACCACCTGCTGTCGCAGGCCCAGACTGGCAGTTATGTCCTTCAGAACTCGGCCAGCAGTGGTGCTACCAAGCCACTCTTGGTGATGGACATTGAAGTCCCCCACCCAGAGTACATTCTGTGCCCTTTCTACTCTCAGTGCTTCTTCCAAGTGGTGTTCAACATGGAGGAGTACTGATTTATCAGCTGAGGGAGGGCAGTAGGTGGTAATCAGCAGGCGGTTTCCTTGCCCCTGCTTGACCTGAAGCCATGAGACTTCATGGGGTCTACAGTCAATGTTGAGGACACCCAGGGCCACTCCTTCCCAACTGTATACCACTGTGCCACCACCCCTGGTGGGTCTGTCCTGCCGGTGGGACAGGACACACCCAGGGATGGTGATGGAGGAGTTCAGGACATTGGCTGAAAGGTATGATTCTGTGAGTATGACTATGTCAGGCTGTTGCTTGACTAGTCTGTGGGACAGCTCTCCCAATTTTGGCACAAGTCCCCAGATGTTGGTGAGGAGGACTTTGCAGGGTTGACTGGGCCGTTGCCGTGTCCGTAGCCAGTGCCGAGGTCGATGCCGGGTGGTCCGTCCGGTTTCCTTCTTATTATTTTGTTTCACAGTGGTTAGTTACAACTGAGTAACTTGCTAGGCCATTTCAGAAGGCAGTTAAGTGTCAACCACATTGCTGTGGGTCAGGAGTCACATATAGGCCAGACCAGGTAAGGATGGCAGATTTCCTTCCCTAAAGGACATTAGTGAACCAGATGGGTTTTTACGACAATCCGATCGTTTCATGGTTACCATTACTAATACTAGCTTTTTTATCCCATTTAACTGAATTTAAATTCCCCAGCTGCCGTGGTGGGTTTTGAACTCACGTCTCTGGATCATTAGTCCAGGCCTCTGGATTACTAGCCCAGTGACATAACCACTACGCTACCATTCCCATGTGTCCCTTCTAGGGAGAATAAAAGTAACTTATGCGTTTCTGCATCGCTACACTCGTTTAAGCCCCCTATCTGTTCTACCTTAGCGAAATGGACTGTGGGGTCCCCTTTGATGCTAAGTTTTTTCAGCCCCTCCACCATTGTTTAGAGCTGAGGAGTCATGAACGGGACCTGTAGTCATTTTGGAGCGGGCCCTCATCACCGTTGGGTGCCAGCGGACCATACCTCCGCTGCCGCAATGGACACATGGGTCCCGGTTGCTCCCTGCCCACTGGTGGAGCTACTTCCTCCTGTACTGCTACCGGCACTTCTGCTTGGGGCCTATCCTCTTCCCAGTCTAACTGGAATCCACCTGTTGCCATTAAGCACACCATGCCTCTAGCCCCATCCAAAGCTTCCTGATCTTTTCCTCGCACTGATCATGACTACAATCCTGAAAACCCCTACTTCTTGCTACACTGTAGGCGGTTTTGATATCATTATACTGGCTGTCTAGCCCTTCAGCTTTCGGTGCTAAACGGGAGTTTTCCTCCTGGAGAATTTGTTCGTTGAGCTTGGCCTCTGTTACTTGGCACTGTAGATACTCCCCAGCCGTCCGGGAAGACTCTTCTACAGCCCTCCTTTCCTGCTTATCTAGAGTTAATTCCTCACCAACTGCCGACCCACTATACCCCGTGCGTCTGATTCCCTTTCAGACTCCTCCAGCTGCCCCTGAAGCAGCTGAACCTGTTTTTTCAAGCATATCAGCCAAATTGCCTTTTCTTTGGACTTCTTATGCTCCTTTCCCCCTGTCCATTCAGCTGCCCTATCCTGAGGACTGTCTGAGTGTAACATGTCCAGCACCCACTGCTGGGACAGGTTAATTTTGGTGAACATTAGGACGCGATCCTATCTTCCAAACCCGACCGAACCGTTTCAACCTTAGAGTCATTTGGACTACCCACGCCCTCAGGTCCTGCCGCGGTCGCCATTTCTGTAGCGTGTTTTTGCATGCCCCGTGTCTCTATGACTCTCCCTTGAGTTGACCCGTGCATTAAAAACTCCCCGGTTTGGGTTGTTTCCCTTGGATGGCAGGAGCTTTTGCCAATAGTCCCTGCCTAGCCCATCGATTAGTGGGTAATCCCACAGAGAGAGAGAGACCAAGGCCAAATAGGTCTTCTCTGAGGAAGGATGTTCTTGCCATGGAAGGAGTTCAGCGAAGATTCACAAGGCTGATACCTGGGATGGCAGGAATGACATATGAGGAGAGATTGGGTCGATTGGGCTTATACTCGCTGGAGTATAGAATGAGAGGGGATCTCATTGAAACATATAAAATTCTGACAGGTCTGGACAAACTAGATGCAGGAAGAATGTTCCCGATGGTCGGAGAGTCCAGAACCAGGGGTCATAATCTAAGGATAAGGGGTAAGCCATTTAGGACAGAAATGAGGAAGAATTTCTTCACCCAGAGAGTGGTGAACCTGTGGAATTCTCTACCACAGAAGGTAGTTGAGGCCAAATCATTAAATATATTCAAGAATGAGTTAGATATATTTCTTAAAGCTAAAGGTATCAAGGGATATGGGGAGAAGGCAGGTACAGGTACTGAATTTGGATGATCAGCCATGATCTCATCGAATGGTGGAGCAGGCTCGAGGGCCGAATGGCCTACTCCTGCTCCTATCTTCTATGTTTCTATGTTTCCTATGCCCGATGCACAGCATCCCCAGCGGGATTACTGTGTAACCCGGCCGTGACCGGATGCCACCCGGTTGGTCTTCCGAATTATACCACGAAGCACAAGCCCCACAACCCCCAAGTTCGGAACCAAGGAGTTACTATGGATAGATTATAATTGACTCAGACAAAATGAAACGGTTCAGGTTGGTCAAAGATCGATTCCTTTATTACACTCACAAAACAACAACCCCTACTCCTCGCGAGTAGGTGACCGTGGACACTAGCTTATAACCTTAGACTAAAATACCCACCCTGTTGGTTATGCCGAACCAACCCCTTCCCAGAATCTAAGCCTAGATAATGGAAAAACTCTTCTAACTAAACTCCTCTCCCGGTTTGGTCAGAACCCACACTTGGAAGCCTCCTCACACACACACACACGTGTTAGCCTGCGTCTTGGACACTTGAAGTTCCTCAGCAGCCAAACACGCGGGCGGTCCTGGGGATTTCTAGAGGTGTATGCTGGATATAATTACCAGCCCTTGTCGTTGATTCACGCGGTCCCGGGTCCGTTCGACTCCAGAGACAAAACCGTGTCTAACAGAGACATGCGATGAGGCCTAGAGAGTTACGTTCAGGTGGTATGGCGAGGCACTCACTTCGGGCATTCCTGGAGAGTTGACAGACGCGTAGTTACGCAGAGAACCCTGTTCCAGATGGTAGAGAAAAGCAAGCCCTGAATCCCCAAAGTTCAGCATATTTATACCCGTATAATACACAAAACTGGCTGGGCAATTCCTGGTTACCATGGTCGCAGAGACGCTAGTTGGTCTTCCTGGTGATGTCTCTGTCCTGGATTGGTCATCTTGATGAAAACAATGGTAGGCCATGACTGTAGATGAGCAGTTCTTGAAGTGCTAACTGTTTGTTAAGTTCTTGACTGCTCCTTCATTGAAAGAGTCCAGAGGTGTTACCTTTGGCCTGCAAACCTCATTGTCCATCCAGACATCCCGGCTCCATGGACAAAAGGTGTTTTTCCACAAATCACACAAGTTCAAAATGAAAAGGCACCTGCCTTTCATGACGTCAGCGTTGAGACTGGTCCCATGACAACCCAAAAGACAGTCAGTTCCTGCTATCTTCACAGAAACCAAAAACAGTCCTTTTTTTTAAAGTCCAAAAGTTCAAACTCCATTTTGAAACGCAGCCCAAGTGCGTCTCCATTTTAAAAGTCCCAAAATCCTTCAGTTACATGCACCCACTGATGTTGGCACCAGCCAAATCCTACAGAGGCAAAATACAATGAAACTCAGTGCTGAGATGCTGATCTTGACCATGCTGCTCAGGTCAGGCAACAATTGGAGGCCAGGTGACTTCCCACAGATGGAAAGAAAGACAAAGGAGCTATCAACACTATCAATCTTTCACACCACCTTATGGCCAGTTCTATAGTGGAATTGACAAATGGAAAACTCTCTCAGTTGTTACTGGTTAGGAGGCTAAAAATGTGCAGATTAAAATACCTGTGGGGAATGTGGGGGTCGTGTGGGGGAGGCAGGGAATAAACAAATCCATACAATCACCAACTAATAGGGCAACATTTACATGAACAAAAGCCCAAATGTCTTTGGGGCCTGGAGCAGAGATCTGTAAAAATGGCTGAGAGCTGAGGAGAGGTTGGGAAATTGGGCAGGACCCAGAATCGTTGGGTCTTCTTCTTGAAGAACACAAATTGGGATTTCGCAAGTGGGTTGGGGGGAAACAGGGTGGACTGAAGTACCGTCCGCCCCATAAATGACCTAATTTTGAAAGAGAGTTGAGGTCAGGGTTGATGGCACCTGCCAGATTACCTGCAGATTCCACCTTCTGAGCGCCTAGTGACCTGGACACCGGAAAGAAAGCAGCATTTAGGTCCATGGAAGAGAATAAGTGGGGCCCACAGGGATGATGAAACTTGTGTCTTGGTCTGTCGCACCCAAGAAGACTGTTCAAGCAATAGTTTAATCTATCCTTGTTACAAAAGGAACGGATTAAGATTGAACAGTGAACGTTGAAGCTGCATCCACTGGCTTTTTGCCCACATGCTATCCTAGCGCCACATCTTCTTCCTCCCTCCCCACACCCCCTTCACCACAAGCAGGCACTCGAGAAGTGCCCATATCAGCATGGGCATCCCCTGCAATTAGTTAAATAACTTGACCTCGCCCTGATCCTGGATACTCCGACAGGGTCAGGTGTATGAGTCATCAGTGGATTGCGATTCCTGCTCTTGGTGCGGTAGCATAGTAGTTATGTTACTAGACTAGTAATCCAGTAGGCCTGGACTAATGATCCAGAGTTCACATCATACCATGGCAGCTGGGGAATTTAAATTCAGTTAATGAAATAAATCTGGAATATCAGTAATGGTGATCATGAAACTACCGGATTGTCGTAAAACCCCATCTGGTTCACTCATGTCCTTTAGGGAAGGAAATCTGCCATCCTTATCTGGTCTGGCCTATATGTGACTCCAGACCCACAGCAATGTGGTTGACTCTTAACTGCCCTCTGAAATGGTCAGCAAGCCACTCAATTGTACCAAACCGCTACAAAAAAGTATACTAAGAATAAAACCACCCGGCATCGAGCTAGGCACCGGACACGACAAAGGCACACCCAGCCCAGTCGACCCTGCAAAGTCCTTCTCGCTAACAGCTGGGGACATGCCCAAAATTGGGAGAGCTGTCCCACAGACTAGGCAAGCAACAAATGTTACACCCTTGTTCAAAAATAAACCCAGCAACTACAGGCCAGTCAGTTTAACCTCAGTAGTGGGGAAGCTTTTAGAAACAATAATCAGGGACAAAATTAACAGTAAACTTGGACAAGTATGGAATAATTAAGGAAAGCTAGCATGGATTCGTTAAAGGTAAATCGTGTTTAACCAACTTGATCAAGTTTTTTGATGAGGTAACAGAGAGGGTTGATGAGGGCAATGCAGTTGACGGGTGTACACGGATTTCCAAAAGGCGTTCGACAAAGTGCCAGCAAAGTTGAAGCCCATGGAATAAAAGGGACAGTGGCAGCATGGATATGAAATTGGCTAAGTGACAGGAAACAGAGGGTAGTGGTGAACGGTTGTTTTTCGGACTGGAGGAAGGTGTACAGTGGTGTTTCCCATGGGGTCAGTACTAGGACCACTGCTTTTCTTGATATATATTAATGACATGGATATGGGTATACAGGGCACAATTTCAAAATTTGCACATGACACAAAACTTGGAAGTATAGTGAACAGTGAGGAGGATAGTGATAGACTTCAAGAGGTCATAGACAGGCTGGTAGAATGGGCGGACACGTGACAAATGAAATTTAACGCAGAAAAGTGCGAAGTGATACATTTTGTTAGAGAGAATGAAGAGAGGAAATATAAACTAAAGAGGACAATCCTAAAGTGGGTGCATGAACAGAGAAACCTAGGGGTATATGTGCATAAATCATTGAAGGTGGCACGGCAGGTTGAGAAAGCAGTTAAAAAAAGCTTACAGGATCCCAGGCTTCATGAATAGAGGTATAGAGTACAAAAGCGTGGAAAGTATGATGAACCTGTATAAAATACTGGTTCGGCCTCAACTGGAGTATTGTGTCCAATTCTGGTCACCGCACTTTAGGAAGGATGTGAAGGCCTTGGAGAAGGTACAGAAAAGATTCAAGAGAATGATTCCAGGGATGAGGGACTTCAGTTACGTGGACAGACTGGAGAAGCTGGGGTTGTTCTCCTTGGAGCAGAGAAGATTGAGAGGAGATTTGTTAGAGGTGTTCAACATCATGAGGGGTCTGGACAGAGTAGATAGAGAGAAACTGTTCCCATTGGCAGAGGGGTCGAGAACCAGAGGACACAGATTTAAGGTGATTGGCAGAAGAATCAAAGGCGACATGAGGAAAAACTATTTTACGCAGCGAGTGGTTAGGATCTGGAATGCACTGACAGAAAGGGTAGTGGAGGCAGACTCAATCGTGGCTTTCAAAAGGGATTTGGATAAGTACCTGAAGGAAAAAAATTGCAGGGCTACGGGGAAAGGGCGGGGGAGTGGGATTAGCTGAAGTGCTCTTGCAGAGAGCTGGCACAGGCTCGACAGGCCGAATGGCCTCCTTCCGTGATGTTTCTATGATTCTATGATTCTATGAACAGCCTGACATAGTCATACTCACAGAATCATACATTTCAGTCAGCATCCCAGACTCCTCCATCAGCATCCCTGGGTATGTCCTGTTCCACCAGCAGGTCAGACCCACCAGAGGTGGCGGCATAGTGGTATACAGTCGGGAGGGAGAGGCCCTGGGAGTCCTCAACATTGACTCCGGATCCCATGAAGTCTCATGGCATCAGGCCAAACATGGGCAAGGAAACCTCCTGCTGATTACCACCTACCGCCCTCCCTCAGCTGTTGAATCAGTACTCCTCCATGTTGAACACCACTTGGAAGAAGCACTGAGGGTAGTAAGGGCACAGAATGTACTTTGGGTGGTGGTCTTCAATGTCTTCACCAAGAGCAGCTCGGTACCACCACTACTGACCGAGCTGGCTGAGTCCTGATGGACATAGCTGCCAGACTGGGCCTGCGGCAGGTGGTGAGCGAACCAATATGAGGGAAAAACCTACTTGACCTTGTTCTCACCAATCTACCTTTTGCAGATACATCTGTCCATGACAGTATTGGTAGGAGTAACTACCGCACAGTCCTTGTGGAGACAAAGTCCCGTCTTCACACTGAGGACACCCTCCATCGTGTTGTGTGGCACTAACACCGTGCTAAATGGGATAGACTCAGAATAGATCTAGTAGCTCAAAACTGGGCATCCATGAGGCATTGTTGGCTATCTGCAGCAGCAGAATTGTATTCCACCACAATCTGTAACCTCATGGCCCAGCATATCCCTCACTCTACCATTACCATCAAGCCAGGGCACCAACCCTGGTTCAATGAGAAGTGTAGAAGAGCATGCCAGGAGCAGCACCAGGTGTACCTAAAAATTAGGTGCCAACCGGGTGAAACTACAACACAGGACGACAGACATGCTAAACAGCGGAAACAGCATGCTATAGATAGAGCTAAGCGATCCCACAACCAACAGATCAGATCAAAGCTCTGCAGTCCTGCCATATCCAGTCGTGAATGGTGGTGGGCAATTAAACAACAAATGGGAGGAGGAGGCTCCATGAATATCATCATCTTCAATGATGGCGGAGCTCTGCATGTGAGTGCAAAAGACAAGGCTGGAGCGTTTGCAACCATCTTCAGCCAGACATGCTGAGTGGCTGATCCATCTTGGCCTCCTCCTGAGGTCATCACTATCACAGAAGCCAGTCTTCAGCCAATTAGATTCACTCCACGTGATATCAAGAAATAGCTGAGCGCACTGCACACAGCAAAGGCTATGGGCCCGACAACATCCCATCTGTCGTGCTGAAGGCTTGTGTTCATTTCTGCAATGGACGCAGAGGAGGAGCGGCTGATTGCAGAAATGAACAGCCAGGCGGTGGGCATGCACACTGAGCTCATGGGTGCAGTGGGAAGGGTGCCCGAATGCATTGAGTCACTGGCAAGGAGTGTGGAGCACTTCGCTGTAGCACAGGCGGATGCCACACTAAAGCTTAGTGCTGCAATTCAGTCACTGGCTGCCAGGAACCCATCTGAGACTGCTCTCATGCAGACTCAGATTGAGGCCACGCGAGCACTGACTGCTGCCATCCTCGATGGTTCGTGCATATGTCCCCGGGGCTGTCACCGCGCCGCAGCAGGCCAGCAATCTGTTCTCCGGCAAATTGCTCCGGATGCTGAAGTGCTGCCCCGTGGGAGTGCCAGTGTGTCGGGCGAGCAGGGAGTTGCTGTCCTCTCTCACGATGACAGCATTCCTGCTGCCAACACTGTCACTTCTCCACTGCACTTACCACCGCCTGTAGGACAGACTGCTGCCGCCCATGCAGAGTTGGTGCAGTCTGCAGCCGGGCCCTCCAGGCCCAGAAGTGGTCGAGGCCGTCCTTCAGGGGCATCTGCAGTGTCAGGGTCTGACGAGCAGCAGCCTTCCACCAGCCTTGCTGCAGCCACTGAGGTCCCATTACGGAGGAGCAGTAGGGTTAGAAGGGGGGAAGTGCGCAAGGGAAGGAGATCACCCTCGAAGGGCAAAAAGTAGGAGGTGTGCCAAAATGCTGGTCATTTTTTTATTAAAGGCCGAGGTTCATGGTCCAACTTTTGTTTAGTGTTTTGGACATTATCTCCAGGTTGTGAGAACCAGTTATGTTATTGACTGTTTTTTTGTGTTTATTTCTATGAGTTTGTCATGAGGAATTGACACACACAGAGTTTGTAAAATAAATAAGTTTCTGTATTCAAAATATACATGGCTGGTGGTTGGAATTATTGGTGCCTTGGCCGGCTTAGGGGTTGCGTGCTGGGTTGATTAGTGTTTGTAGCAATGGCAGGGGCCCTAGAAGCGGCTTGCTATTAGTCGTTGATGGACGGCCCTTGCAGTTTGACCATTGTGGGCCGCCCTCCTGCCTTGGTGCTGCTGATGATCATCGTCCTCGTCCTGTTCCTCCTCTTCCTCCTCCTCCTCTGGTGGTGCTACAAGGCCTGGTGGCATTGGCTGGGTCCTGAGGATTGCCATGTTGTGCAACATGCAGCACACGACTACGAAGTTCGAAACTTGCTCAGGCGAGTACTGCAGGGCTCCTCCGGAATGGTCCAGACAGCGGAACCGTTGTTTCAGCACGCCGATTGTGCGCTCAATAATGTTATAAGAACATAAGAACATAAGAAATAGGAGCAGGAGTAGGCCAATCGGCCCCTCGAGCCTGCTCCGCCATTCAATAAGATCATGGCTGATCTGATCCTAACCGCCAATCTACTATCTATCACAGAACCATCTCCTGCATCTAACAGAAATGTTCCTGGTTGCTTGATGGCTTTCATTGTACCGCAGCTCAGCAGGGGTGTTTGGCGTACGGAGCGGTGTCATCAGCCAGGTGCTCAATGCGTACCCCTTGTCCCCCAGAAGCCAACCAACTGGCTGATGCGGTGCCTCGAAAAGTTCTGCCACAGTAGTCTGGCGCAGGATGAAAGCATCGTGGCAGCTGCCCGGATAGTGGGCATTGACAGCGAGAATCACCTGTCTGTGGTCACAGACCAACTGCACATTCAAGGAATGGAACCCCTTTCTGTTCCTGAATTCCTCTGCATTCTCTCGCGGAGCACGCAAAGCCACATGCGTGCAGTCAATGGCGCCCTGCACCATGGGGAAGCCCGCTACCCTCGCAAAGCCCATAGCACGGTCATGCTGCTTGTCTGGGGTCATAGGGAAAGAGATGAAGTCTCGTCTCCTTCTGAAGAGGGCATTGGTGACCTGCCGGATGCAGCGATGCACCGCAAACTGGGAGATATTGGCGAGGTCCCCAACAGCAGCTTGGAATGAGCCAGTGGCGTAGAAGTTCAAAGCCACTGTGACCTTCACTGCCACCGACAGAGACGTCCTGGACCTCAGCTGAGGCTGCAGATCTGGCTGCAGCAGGTGGCAGAGCTCAGTGACCACCTCCTTGCTGAATCGCAGCCTTCGCAAACACAGCTCCTCGGACATATGGATGTAGGAGAGCTGTTCACGATATACCCTGGGAGGGTAAACTCTCCTGTACATGTGCCTGATGGCCCTCCTCCGTCTGGCCATCATTGCCACTCTCTGTCTGCGTCTCACTATCCTCCGATTCAGCTGGAGCAGGACGACGCCCCCAATCATTGCAGCCCCCATATTCTCTTTGCCAGAAAAGTAATGAGGTACAGCAACTAAAGTAGCAACAAAGTTAGGATGAACTAGGCCAAACTACCTCACAAAGCGTTGAGTCAATGTAGAAGTCTCTCTCTCTCTCTCTCCGAATCTCTCTCTCTCTCTCAGAACGAGTGGTGCATAAATGTCGACCACAGAAAAAGACAGGAAGA
The DNA here is from genome assembly GCA_030390025.1 of Squalus acanthias. Taxonomy (NCBI): domain Eukaryota; kingdom Metazoa; phylum Chordata; class Chondrichthyes; order Squaliformes; family Squalidae; genus Squalus; species Squalus acanthias. The sequence goes on along the minus strand of CM059425.1, from coordinate 199,742,936 downwards.
GGCCCCCTTTAAATAGCGCCCCCCCCAGCCCCACACCGATTGATAACGTTCCAGTCTTCCGGTCGTTGGAAGCGCCAGGCGGTAAGGCAGGGGGCGCCACTCAATTTCCGCTCCGGGGCGCCCCAAGGGCGTTGCACCATGGAATGACGTCACAATCTGCGCGCGCAGGTGGTCGCAGCGGTAAGTTTTAGCGCCGCCGCACAATCTCAAGTTAAGTTCTCGAGCGGCGCAAACAGCGCTGCGCCCGGGCGTTAGCGGCTTAACGCCCCATTAGCGCCCTCTTAAGGCGCTAACGGGAGGTGCAACCAAGTGAATTTTTACCCCAATATGTCCCACCCCCTATATATGCTACCTGTGGGGAAACATGGCCATGTGCCATCACCTCCATGGTACAATTGATAGGTCGTGCGCCAGCAGCTTTAAACCCACACTGTGGTTTCGAATAGGCGTTCAAGTGCTGGGGACACAGTATTATGTGTGAACCCCGGCTCTTGCACCCGGAGAGGTCAGTACCTGTCATGGCGTGCTCCCACTTTATGACATAAGGTGGGACCGCTGTAAAATGGATGTGTGCACCCCCTTGAATGACTCCAATGTTCTCCACCCTGTATACTGGTACGGGTCGGGCTGTCCCACTCATGACCGGCATTCTCACTACTATCCCCATGATAGTGTGATTTGAACGCCCACAATCTATTGGGACAGGGTAGGCTTCAGAGGCTAGACGAAATTGGCATGGGCTCAGCGAATTGCTAAACGGGTGGAGGGCTGCGAGGTGCTTGTTGCTGATCCAGGAGGGGACTAAACCTTGCTTTAATGAGTCTTTTCATCCAGAAAGTCACCTCCGATGACGTCATCAATGCTGCTGCATTTAAGGCCTGCAAGCAGCCTTGCTTCTTCTGGAGACTTTAAACTTTATGCCCATTGTTGTGATCGCTTCATTCAGTAACTATGTCAACCAGTAGACCAAAGTGTGCTCCAAGGTTCGATGAGGCCTCCCTCCAAGCTCTGGTGGAGGGAGCAAGATCAAATAAGGAGGTGCTCTTCCCTTCCTCAGGGAGGAAAAAGCCTCCCCAGCAGACTAAAGCTGTGTGGTTGCAAGTGGCCCAGGAGCTCAACTCAATCTTTAAGTGCCGCAGAACCTGGCTGCAGTGCAGGAAGAGGTTTCATGACCTTCTCTGCACAGGAAAAGTGAGTATGACTTTCCCATCACCCTCAATCTGATCCCCATCGCCTCTCCTCACCAGCACTCTGCTTTGTCAACCTCTTCCTCCACATTCCACTTGACACTGACATCCCTGCACCCTTACCCATTCCCTCTCTCTCTATGGTCACATTCACTTAACTATTCTACCATGCAGCCCTCACACTCCCTATCACTGTGATGCAATGACAACAACTTACAACACACAGGGAGGGCCCTTTGTCTCCTTCTATGCAACTATGCTATGTATTCTCTACACTCACTCCTTCATTCTCACTCAAACTCCACTTGTGTCCCTCATTGCAGGAAAAGAGTGCCCACAATAAGAGGGAAAGAGTGAGGAGAGGAGGAGGGCCATCCTCAGTAGCCCAGCTCACCACCTCGGAGGAGGCGGCCCTGGAAATTGCCGGTGTCGAGGACGATTCGCATGTGGGGGACGGACAGACGGGCGCATCACAGCAAGCTGGTGACAAAATAATTTGGCATCTCTCATTGACATTGCATGAGTGACTGATAATGATTCTGATGCTATAACAGATTGACTTATGATCATCTGCACAATTCAATGTGCATGCAACCTTTACCTCACATCTCTAACTCTTTCCTTTACTCCCCCACAGGACCATCGACAGCCCCCGTCCCCACTGTCCAGGAGGAACAGCCTGAGCCTCAAGACTCCTCAGAGGAAGCTGCAACCTCTGAGGGCGCAGCGTCAGCAGAATTCAGTGCACCCAGCACCAGCGCAGACACTCACACCTCGGTGGGACCTTCGTGAGATAGAGTAGTGTTGTCACCTGGTGTATCACAGCTCACAAGTGAGCATCGGCAGATGGTGGAGACAGGGACAGCAGTGGAGAGTCCTCGTTGGAGGGCGCAGGACTCTGCCAGCTCGGCTCAGCTGCATGTCGACCCTGTGCCTCCGGGTCCATCCAGAAGGAGAGTAGTGCTGGAACTCCAGGAACAGGTGCAGGAGTCTCTGGCAGGTTTTGTCTCCAGGGTCGCTGCGAGTGTGGAGCGCATGGAGGAGTCCATCGCGAACATGAGCAGAGCCTTTGTGGAGGCATTGGCGCATGAACGTATCACCACGGAAAGGATGGCAACCTCCGTGGAAAGGATGGCTATGGTAGAGGAGAGGATGGCTACGGCCATGGAGGAGCTAAGTCGCCAGAGTGTTGAAAACATGGTCATTGTTCAGAATGGACTGACATTTCTATTGAGCATAGAAACCAGACCTTCATGGAAGTCCTCTGGAGTAGGACTTCCAGTGCAGAAATGGGTCCTCATGGCCCCCCTGAAGTGCAGCAAGGTGCTGTCAAGCCACTTGCTAGCTCTGAAGTGTGGCTGACTCATGAGAGGGATGTTGGTGGCAGACAACAAGGAAGTGGGGGCTCCTCTCCAAGCACTCACATGACCATGCCACTGCAAAGCCCTCGGTCAGAGCCCCACCAGAGTCCTCACCAAACTGAGATGGGCGTCTCATGCCCTGCACAGCCGCAGGAGCAGCAGACTGTTGCCAAGCCCTCACAGGTTCGCAACCCCAGAGGACGGCCGCCAAAGGTGTCGAGACAGGAGCAGCAAGAAAGTGAGCAAGGGGCCTCCACATCTGCTGAAGCCACAGGGGAAGCACCACGTAGGAGCACGCGTAAGAGGAAGATAATGCACAAGCAGTCACAAGGGTAGTCACTTGGGTGTTATGTTGTGTTTATTTTTGAAATGCCATCAGTTGCTTGTTGTGATAAAAAATTCTGATGGCAAACTGTTGAAGTTGTGGCCTGTGTCATTTCGCAAATGGGACTTCCACATTGAGGGCTTAGATCGACTTGCAATTGTCACTATGGTGGTCAGAGTGATAGGAATCCGCAGGTTATTGTCCATTGTCGATGCTTTGGTAAGAAGGTGTGAGGCAAAAGTGTTTGATTGTGCAGGCTAAGCAAATCTGGCTAACATGAGTGTGTCCCTTGCATCCCGGCCAGCAATGTGGTCGCGCGCTGGCGCCTTCTGCCCTGCGCAGCTTCAGGTGGGTGAGCAGCAGTTTGTCGCTCCTGTTGTTGCTGCTGCTGTTGGTGCTGCTGTTGTTCATGGTTCTGTTGCTGCCACGGCTGGTCTTCGTCCGAATCTGATGTCCAGGAGGAAAGGAAATAAATGGTTCCCATGCTTCTGGTATATGCCTCAGTTGAGGAAGCGCTTAGTCAAGGTGGGGAGAGGGGTTTCCCAGGAAGTCACACTGGAGATGGGTGTCAGGCTCCAAACTTCCACAACAATGAGTATGCCTGCTAAAAGCTCCCCCAGAACTGAGACAACAAAGTTCTGCCACCTGCAAATGATCATTGGTGAAAACTCCTTTTTAATGGTGGAGCTGCAGCTGTTAGTAAGCAATCCACTTGTGAGGCCACCAGGATTAACTGGCGTGTTCCAGAGGAGACGTGCAGGACTGGGGAAATGTGTTCAAATCAGAAAGGCCTCTCAAAATGGGATTATAGAGGCAATTAACTGGTTGTTAAGGGCCTTAAGGGCCTATCCCGCCTCTTGGAGGCAGGATGGAAATGGGGTCTGAAACTCCGATTCTGGGAAAATTGCTCGGAGGTGGGCTGGAGGTGGGATCGGAGCCGCCCGCCATTTTTTGCAATTTTGACACCTCACACGCCTTCAATCCCGCCTCCTCGGGCCTGGCAAAATCGAGCCCAAAGAGTCTGCAAAGGGATATAGATAGGTTAAGTGAGTCGGCAAGAATTTGGCAGATGGAGTATAATGTGGGAAAATGTGAAGCTATCCACCTTGGTAGGAAGAATAGAAAAGAAAAATATTATTTCAATGGAGAAAGACTACAGAATGCAGCGGTACAGAGGGATTTGGGTGTCCTCGTACATGAAACACAAAAAGTTAACATGCAGGTGCAGCAAGTAAATAGGAAGGCGAATGGAATGTTGGCCTTTATTTCACGGGGGATAGAGTATAAAAGTAGGGAATTCTTGCTACAACTGTATAAGGCACTGGTGAGACCACACCTAGAGTACTGCGTACAGTTTTGGTCCCCTTATCTAAGGAGGGATATACTTGCATTGGAGGCAGTTCGGAGAAGGTTCACTAGGTTGATTCCTGGGATGGAAGGGTTGTCTTATGAGGAAAGGTTGAGCAGGTTGGGCCTATACTCATTGGAGTTTAGAAGAATGAGAGGTGACCTTATTGAAACATATAAGATTCTGAGGGGGTTGGACAGGGTAGATGCTGAGAGGATGTTTCCCCTCGTCAGGGAATCGAGAACGAGCGGGCATGGTCTCAGAATAAGGGGTTACCCATTTAAGACGGAGATGAGGAGGAATTTCTTCTCTCAGAGGATCGTGAATCCTTGGAATTCTTTACCCCAGAGAGTTGTGGAAGCGGAGTCATTGGGCTGGATTTTGTGAATGGAGGTGAGTTGGAGGCGGGACAGCTGCTTGTCGTGTCAATGTCTGGCCTCCATCCTCGCCTGACCAACCAGAGGGATTTTCCCCTGATTGAGCTTGTTAAGCCCGCCCTGCGGGTTCAGCAGGCCAATTAGGGAGGAAGTCACTGACAGATCACGTCAACGTCAGACGTGCTATCTGTCAAGACTTCTTGAAAGAAGAAATGTCAGCGTTCGACAGCTCTGTGAAGCTGTCAAACACTGACATTCTCTTTAGTTTGATCAGTTCTTGTGTTGATGACTCATCAAACCTTTCAAATTTGTAAATTTCACATGGCTATTGGAACGGAGGTTCCAACAACCATTCTGTGAAATTGACAAGCAGGATGTCGGCTCTCCCGATCCACCGCAGCTAAAGGCTGTATGAAGAAAACAAGGTAAGTGAATACTTTTTAAAATTTATCACTCACCTTGCATACTTACCACTCCACACTTCCACCCATCACTCACCTCACTTTCAGGTGGCTCCGACCTCCGCAGACCTCCTCCAACCCGGCGGGGTTCTCCGAGGTCGGGAAGCCTTCACCTGTGAAGGTAAAATGGCACTAATCCTTTTTTCTGCCTGTTAACTACCTGTTAACAGGCAGTTAAAAGGATTAAAAACAGAAAATGCTGGAGATACTCAGCAGGTCAGGCAGCATCTGTGAAGAGAGATCTCTGTGAAGAGATGTTTCTCTCTTCACAGATGCTGCCTGACCTGCTGAGTATCTCCAGCATTTTCTGTTTTTATTTCAGATTTCCAGTATCTGCAGTATTTTCTTTTGGTATTAGTTAAAAGGATTAAATACCTTTCCCGCCTCCAGGAGACGGGACCCGAAGCTGCACATCTTCCCGCCTCCTGGCAAAAGGGCACGGAGGCGGGATGGGGGCGGCTTTACCATCCGCACCCACTTTCTCCGAGTTTATCGGCTGTCCCGCCTCCATGCCCGCCTCCTTGGGGCTTGGAAAATCCAGCCCATTGAATATATTCAAGGCTGAAATAGACAGATTTTTGAGCAACAGGGGAGTCAAGGGTTATGGGGAGCGGGCAGGAAAGTGGAGTTGAGGCCAAAATCGGATCAGCCATGATCTCATTAAATGGCGGAGCAGTCTCGAGGGGCAGAATGGCCTACTCCTGCTTTTATTTCTTATGTTCTTATGTTATGTTCTTATACCTAGCACAAAGGAAGATGGTTGTGGTTGTTGGAGGCCAATCAACTCAGCCCCAAGACATTGCTGCAGGAGTTCCTCTGGGCAGTGTCCGAGGTCCAACCATCTTCAGCTGCTTCATCACTGATTTTACCTCCATCATAAGGTCAGAAGTGGAGATGCTCGCTGTTGCTTGCACAGTGTTCATTTCCATTCACACCTCCTCAGATAATGAAGCAGTCCATGCCTGCATGCGGCAAGACCTGGACGATATTCAGACCTGGGCTGATCAGTGGCAAGTAACATTTGCACCACACAAGTGCCAGGCAATGACTATCTCCAACAAGAGAGTGTCTAACCACCACCCCCTTGACATTCAACGGCATTACCACCGCTGAATCCCCCACCATCAATATCCGGGGGGGTCACCATTGACCAGAAACTTAACTGGACCAGCCACATAAATACTGTGGCTACATGAGTAGGTCAGAGGCTGGGTATTCTGCGGCGAGTGTCTCACCTCCTGACTCCCCAAAGCCTCTCCACCATCTACAAGGCACAAGTCAGGAGTGTGATAGAATACTTGAAAGGATATTTACTAGTCCTAGCCCCTTTGGGGCTACCCCGTATCAGGCGTATTTCTCAGATGTTCACTTTCAACTAAAGGTTGAGGTAGCTGAATCCTAAAGACGCTTAACTGGGTCTAAGGGTCTGGGCTATCTCTCCCTAAAGGAAAGGAGCAACCCAAGAATGTTACCGCCCTCCAGATAGCACTTTTAATAAGTTTAGCTAGACTGTAACGTCCCGGATATTATAAGGGTTCGGAGATCTCCCCTCAGAAATGAAGCTCTTCACCAAAGAGTGTACAGAGATTGGTTTCGCGAGTTATTGATACAGAAGACTTATGTGAGACAATTCTAAAAATATATAGAGATTTCTTAAAAGAACCGACATGCAATTTACAGTTGGTGAATCAGTCAATCATAACGTTAACAGTCCTAAAAAGAGAAAAAGTACAATCTTATTTTCAACAGAGAATCTTACTTTTAAATCTTAACTTCGCTATAGTATTACAGTTCTTAAAATTTTCTATACAGGATATCCATCAATATCAAATTACCTTCAATCCCCAAGGTACAAAGAGTGAAAGACTACAGAGCCACCTCTGTAGTCGAGAATCGCTTTGCCCAATTAAAGCGATTCTGCTATCTCATTTGAGACTTCAATATTTATACCCTTTTTCAGTTGTATTCCATAAGGTTTCTGTTGCTCCAAGTTAATTATCACTATTTATCTTTCTGCTGACTTCTGCAATTCTTACTGCCACATCAGCAATAGTTATTGGGAGTTTACCATATAGGTGTGAAGGGCAGATGTCCCTTATCTCATGTGTCATCTTTAAGAGGTTTAATCAAGATCATTTATCCAGGGTTGACCATTGTTCTGTTCCAACAAGGCCACCCATTCGGAGCCACCCATTCTTCTGTTTTAATAAGTTATTTATTCAGAGTCAACAACTGTCTTATCTCAACAAGGCCAGAATTCTTTCATAAGGTAGTGTATTTTTCTAAAAAGGTTATATAGTTTATTCCTTCACACACCCCTCTTGACCAAAAAATGACTCAAGCATCAAGGGCTGGGTTTGGTCAATTTTTCAAATAAGGTTGCAATAGTACATTAAACAACATTAATTTCACGAGATTTAGAAGAGCCTAATCATGGGCTACATTAAAATTCCTCTAAGTCATCCCCAGGACAATGTTTTGCCTTATTTTAAATTGGACAGAAATTAAAAGAATATTAGGTACATTGTCATGCAATTAGCGAAACAATATGTAATTAGAATGTCCAATTGGCAGATGTACGTTCCGTAGAGGTGAGTCAAGGAGACGTTGTTGGAGCTGGCTGAAGCTTGACGAAATCTGCAATTTTCTGAAGGCTGTGATCAGGATCGCTGTTCCATTGATCCATCATGAGGACAGATTCTGCTAGTAGCAGAGAAGACTGTTGGAGCGAGCGGATGTTCATTGATGTAGAACGTTTCTTGTGACATCGGGAAGAGTCACTTGATTTTATAAAGTCCGTAAAAAATTGATTTAAAGGTACAACCGCTCTATACACATCCGATTGGTATATCGAGAGAAGTATTATCAAACTGTTCCTCAAATGATGATGAACCATTAGAGAGGTAAGTTCTGTCATCAGGAGACTTTGGTTTTCCTTGTTTTCTTAAAGGCCTTGCCAGAAGCTCAGTTGATTCCTTCTCCAACTGCAGTGTTTTCCTCCTCCGTTGAAGTAACTTGTTAGTCTTTACTCGTTTCAGTTGTGGCTTTTTGCTAAATCAATTTCTGAGATGTTGCCAAGCATTGTGTGGAGGAGTTGGCGACACTGTCTGGCTGACCGTCATCAGTAGTTTGATCGCATCCGTTTCCGGTGTCATGCTCCAAGCTGGGTCTTGGAAGACAGTGTACGACTGCACCTTGTATTGTTCCTCCATTTCGGTATCCCGCAGGATACCTTTTTAGATTATCTATGGAGACAGTTTTAAGTTTGCTTGCCATTCGGCTGATTAAAAGGTATTTCAACAGCTCTTTCATTAATAATGGAACGTATTTGAACAGGTTTTTTCCACTTAGGTCTTAAACCAGGTCTTTGCTTGAACTTCTTTTCCTGTACCCATTCTCCTGCTAGGGGTTGCCATGCTTTGTTTGTCAATTTTTTCTGCCTATTTGTCTCCCTTATCTTCTGAGCAATTTGATGTATCTCGTCTGTTATTTTTTTTTAATCTAACTGTCACTGTCGGGTCAAGGAATCAGAGAGTGAAGAGGCAATTAAAGAACTATGGGTAAGCGGTGTATGCATCTCAACCCCATACATCAGATAATATGGAGTTTTAGGGGACACTGTCCCTGATGGTGGTCCACTTTTTTCCCCTGATTTTCAACAGTTTGACCAATAGCTTTTTTACTTCCTGGTTTTTACGTTCCACCAGCCCCGCTGATTGTGGATGACGTGGCGTGCTGTGCTCTAACCCAATCCCCCTTTGTTCACAGTAGCCTTTGAAGACCTTGGAGACAAAGGCTCCGCCTTGATCGGAGTGTAGGATTTTGGGTGCACCAGCTACAGTAATTATGTCAGTAATAGCATTGGCGAGTGCATTTTCCGAAACAGTTTTTATGGGGACCAACCAGCAGAAGGAAATGCATCCATCAACATAAACGAGAACATATCTGTATCCCAAAGATGAGGGAAGTGGTCCAATGAAGTCAATAAAGAATTTTCCCATTGGTTCATCAGCTTTCACAGGAGCCAATGGTGGTGGCTTAATTAGTGATGACTTATTGGTTAAATTGCATGGCTCACAATTTGCCATGTATGTTTTACAAGCCTTAAGCATGCTTGGCCACCAATATAAGGGAGTCAATTTGCAGAATGTTGTTCTGGCACCACAATGTGCTTGACATATGCACTCGTGAGCTTCTTTTACAAGCTGTCTCGTTTGTATCTCGGGGGTACTTCTCGGTTTCCATTGGGCAACTTAACTAGCACAATACCAGTAGGGGTTGCCGAGTAAAAGTACTTTGATGGATTTCCTGGTGGATTCTCTTTTGTTGGGTCTAATAGCTGAATCAGTTCCTCATCCTGATTAGCTGCCCATTCTGCACTAGTGATAACACTAATATTGGCAGACCCCTCTCGAGGGGGTGTCATGCAGACCAAACATTTCACTTGTTCGTCTGCAAGACTGTTGCCTTTTGAGTGTACTGTCCCAGTGGTATGCCCGTTTACATGAATCACCTGACAATTCTGTTTCTCCATCCTCGAACGGAGAATGTCTTCCCACAATGACTTATGTTTTATGGGTTTACCCTTATGATTGGTAAACTTTGTTTGTTCCCAGAAAACTAGATCTTGGTTATATCTCTTTTACAATAGTCACTATCTGTACAGATTAATGTGGGTTTAATAGGGTCTGCCTTTTCTAAAGCATACTGTAGTGCTGCGGCTTCAGCATATTGTGCTGTCTTATGGCCAAGGGGTATGGACAGTAATTCTTCTGGTTAAAAAGAATAGGAATCTCGAAAAGTCCCTACTACTATCCCCATCCCAGCTGAGGATTGTTGGGATGTCCCTTTTTTAATCGTCATTGATGATCCATCACAGTAAATGACTTGATGGTACTCTGTAAGCGGTCTCATAGGAATTTGTCTGATTCCCTCCTTCGTATCATCATCCTCCATGATGGGGAGATGCTCTAAGTCCATTTTGACTGATTTTTGTTCCTCCCTCTTGGGGGTATCATGCTTTCTAGATCACTTAGGGGGTCTGTCGGACCGTTTAGTATCTCGACGATCCTCCCGTTAGGGTGGACGTTGGTTCTACCGGGAATCTTTTTGATCCCTATTTCGGTTTTCCTGGTATCCTCCCATGTTCTCTGATAGTTTTGGCCAGGGTAAAAGCTGTCCCCATAGGGACTCCACTGTCCTTTGCTTTCCTTTCGAGGTTTAGCCCCTTGTCTATCCCATCTTTCCTGGAGCTGCGGATGGATGCATACTGGAGCATTCGCGATGCTGAGGACATCGTGGATAGCACATTTAGGGAGTTGGTCACACCGCAGGTAAAGGGTGTACAGGCAGGAAGGGAATGAGTGACCACCAGGCAGAGTAATAGGCGCAGGCAGGTAGTGCAGGGGTCCCCTGTGGACATCCCCCTCTCAAACAGATATAGCGCTTTGGATATTGTTGAGGGAGATGACTTATCAGGGGAAGACAGCAGCAGCCAACTTCCTAGCACCGTAGGTGGTTCTGCTGCACAGGGTGGGAGGAAAAAGAGTGGGAGAGCTATAGTGATAGGGGATTCTATTGTAAGGGGAATAGATAGGCGTTTCTGCGGCCGCAAACGAGACTCCAGGATGGTATGTTGCCTCCCTGGTGCATATATCAAGGATGTCTCAGAGCGGCTACAGAGCATTTTGGAAGGGGAGGGTGAACAGCCAGTTGTCGTGGTGCATATAGGTACCAACGATATAGGTAAAAAATGGGATGAGGTCCTAAAAGCAGAATATAGGGAGTTAGGAGGTAAATTAAAAAATAGGACCTCAAAGGTAGTAATCTCAGGATTGCTACCAGTGCCACGTGCTAGTCAGAGTAGAAATAGAAGGATATTTCAAATGAATACGTGGCTAGAGGAATGGTGCAAGGGGGAGGGATTCAAATTCCTGGGGCATTGGAACCGGTTCTGGGGGAGGCGGGACCAGTACAAACCGGACGGTCTACACCTAGGCAGGGCCGGGACCGATGTCCTAGGGGGAGTGTTTGCTAGTGCTCTGGGGGAGGGTTTAAACTAAAATGGCAGGGGGTTGGGAACCTGAGCAGGGAGACAGAGGAAAGGGAAACAAGGATTAAAGCAAAAGATAGGAAGGAGAAAAACAAAAGTGGCAGTCAGAGAAAACAACGGTTTAAATCAAACGTGGCCACAGTAAATACTAATTCTAAAACGTCTAAGAGCGTTAAAAAAACAAGCCTGAAGATTTTGTGTCTTAATGCAAGGAGCATTCGGAATAAGGTGGATGAATTAGCTGCGCAAATAGAGGTAAACGAATATGATTTGATTGAGATTACCAAAACATGGCTCCAGGGTGGCCAAGGCTGGGTACTCAACATCCAGGGGTACTCAATATTCAGGAAAGATAGGCAAAAAGGAAAGGGAGGTGGGGTAGCATTGCTGGTTAAAGAGGGGATTAACACAATTGAAATGAAGGATATTAGCTCTGATGATGTGGAATCTGTATGGGTTGAACTGAGAAATAACAAGGGGCAGAAAACGTTAGTGGGAGTGATATATAGACCTCCAAACAGTAATGCGGAGGTTGGGGATGGCATTAAAAGGGAAATTAGAGAAGCGTGCAATAAGGGCACAGCAGTCATCATGGGTGACTTTAATTTACATATAGATTGGGCTAACCAAATTAGTAACAATACTGTGGAGGAGGAATTCCTGGAGTGTTTACGGGATGGTTTCCTGGACCAATATGTCGAGGAACCAAACAAAGAACAGGCCATCTTAGTCTGGGTATTATGCAATGAGAAAGGATTAATTAGCAATCTTGTTGTGCGAGGCCCCTTGGGTCGGAGCGATCATAATATGATAGAATTCTTCATTAGGATGGAGAGTGAAGTAGTTGACTCAGAGACTAGGGTCCTGAATTTAAATAAAGGAAACTACGATGGTATGAGGTGCGAGTTGGATAGGATTGATTGGGGAATGTCACTCAAAGAGTTGATGGTGGATAGGCAATGGCAAACATTCAAAGACTGCATGGACGAACTACAGAATTTGTTCATCCCAGTTTGGCATAAGAATAAAACAAAAAGGGTGACTCAACCGTGGCTAACAAGGGAAATTAGGGATAGCATAAGATCCAAGGAGAGGACATATAAATTGGCCAGAAAAAGCAGTAACCCTGAAGATTGGGAGCACTTTAAGATTCAACAAAGGAGGACAAAGGGATTAATTAAGAAGGGGAAAATAGAATACGAGAGTAACCTTGCAGGGAACATAAAAACTGACTGTAAAAGCTTTTATAGATATGTGAAGAGAAAAAGATTAGTGAAATCAAGCATAGGTCCCTTGCAGTCAGAATCAGGGGAACTTATAATGGGGAACAAAGAAATGTCAGACCAATTAAATACATATTTTGGGTCTGTCTTCACAAAGGAGGACACAAATAACCTCCCAGAGATGTTGGGGAACATAGGGTCTGATGAAAGGGAGGAACTGAAAGAAATCAGTATTTGTAGGGAAATGGTGTTAGGGAAATTGAAGGGATTGAAGGCCGATAAATCCCCAGGGCCTGATAATCTACATCCTAGGGTACTTAAGGAAGTGGCCCTAGAAATAGTAGATGCATTGCTGATCATCTTCCAACATTCGATGGAATCTGGAACAGTACCCATGGATTGGAGGGTAGCTAATGTTACCCCACTATTCAAAAAGGGTGGTAGAGAGAAAACGGGGAATTACAGACCGGTAAGCCTGACATCAGTAGTGGGAAAAATGCTAGAGTCCATTATAAAAGATGTAATAGCTGAGCACTTGGAAAACAGTGACAGGATCGGACAAAGTCAACATGGATTTACAAAAGATAAATCATGCTTGACTAATCTACTGGAATTTTTTGAGGATGTAACTGGTAAAATAGATAAGGGAGAACCAGTGGATGTGGTGTATTTGGACTTCCAAAAGGCTTTTGATAAGGTCCCGCATAAGAGATTAGCGTGTAAAGTTAAGGCACATGGGATTGGGGGCAAGGTATTGACTTGGATAGAGAACTGGTTGGCAGACAGAAAGCAAAGAGTTGGAATAAACGGGTCTTTTTCCGAGTGGCAGGCAGTGACTAGTGGGGTACCGCAGGGATCGGTCCTTGGACCCCAGCTATATATTAATTATCTAGACAAGGGAACTAGATGTAATATCTCCAAGTTTGCAGACGACACAAAACTGGGTGGGTGTGTGTGCTGCGAGGAGGATGCCGAGAAACTCCAGGATGATTTGGACAGGTTGGGTGGTTGGGCAGAAGCATGGCAGATGCAATATAACGTGGATAAATGCGAGGTTATCCACTTTGGTGTCAAAAACAGAAAGGCAGATTATTATCTGAATGGCAATAGATTGGGAGAAGGGGAAGTGCAACGAGACCTGGGTGTCCTTGTGCACCAGTCGCTGAAGGTAAGCATGCAGGTGCAGCAGGTGGTTAAGAAGGCAAATGGTATGTTGGCCTTCATAGCGAGAGGGTTTGTGTATAGGAACAAGGATGTCCTGCTGCAGTTGTACAGGGCCTTGGTGAGACCACACCTTGAGTACTGTGTGCAGTTTTGGTCGCCTTATCTGAGGAAGGATGTTCTTGCCATGGAAGGAGTTCAGCGAAGATTCACAAGGCTGATACCTGGGATGGCAGGAATGACATATGAAGAGAGATTGGGTCGATTGGGCTTATACTCGCTGGAGTTTAGAAGAATGAGAGGGGATCTCATTGAAACTTATAAAATTCTGACAGGACAGGACAAACTAGATGCAGGAAGGATGTTCCCGATGGTCGGGGAGTCCAGAACCAGGGATCACAGTCTAAGGATAAGGGGTAAGCCATTTACGACAGAAATGAGGAGGAATTTCTTCACCCAGAGAGTGGTGAACCTGTGGAATTCTCTGCCACAGAAGGCAGTAGGGGCCAATTCATTAAATAGATTCAAGAAGGAGTTGGATATATTTCTTAAGACTAAAGGGATCAAGGGATATGGGGAGAAAGCAGGGACAGGGTACTGAATTTGGATGATCAGCCATGATCGCATTGAATGGCGGAGCAGGCTAGAGGGGCCGAATGGCCTACTCCTGCTCCTATCTTCTATGATTCTATGATTCTATGATTCTATGAAATCTTTCTCGTGTTGTGGGCGAGTTGGGGTTGTAAACCTTCTGGAATACCCTCCTGGGGGTCCTGAGCCATGAGTTTGTGTCTGGGCGGTGTGGACTTGAGACTTGGGTCTATGCGGTCCTTGTTTCTGAGTACTAAAGGGTACCTTCTCCGGTATTTTTATCCATAGTTTCTGGTCTCATTATCGGTTTAGTTTGGGGTAGAGCTAAGAGGTCGTGATTTAATTGGATAATGCAATTGACATTATCCCATCTTTGTTGGTTATCTCGATAATTGTTTAGAGCACCCTCACAGACAAGTTTGAGGGCGATATTTTGGTATTGATTGGCCAGGCAACTGTGGACAATGTCCCAGTTATCCTGTGTGAGTACCTTGCCTAATCTGTAGGCAGCTACCAGCCCTTTCGTTTTGGCTGTATTAGTGAGTATTTCCTTGATGGAACCCAGTACATGCCCTCCCTGAGTTGCCGTGAGAACATAGACGTATATTTGAACCCAGTTGTTGCACTGGTTTAATGGGGGAATTAAGTCCGAACTTAGCATCATTTGTAGTAGTTGCCTCAGGTGTTGGGCATTCCAATCTTGGCAACAGGTTTCCGATTTATCAAGGTTAGTTAGAATCCAGCAGGTTTTTTCCTGGCTGGTGTTTCCCGGTCTACCACGCATTGTGTAGATAGAACTTAGGTTTACTTGACCTAGGGGCGCAATGTGTGGTTGCTGGGGTTGGCTTACTGGAAAAGCAATTCCTGCACCTCCAGCATTGAGATAAGATTGAGCTAGTGCCTGTCGGCATTGATTATAATGGATTCTAAGCTGTCTATAGTCTTCTCGAAGATTCTGGTCATTTATTTCATCGTGAGTTTGCCACCTTAACCAGAATCCATGGCCCCCAGGAGCATAGGCTGCTCCGGGTCATACTATTCGGCCATGGTTGCCTCCGCCTTGTTGAGCACTGATCATTAGGCCTCCCAATTGTGCGGGTGTGCACCTTATCATTAAGGAATTTAGTGGGTTTGAAGTATTTGTTTGATTATCCCACTGGATATTCTGTATTCCCTGGTTCTGGGGATCAACATCAATCGTGCCATGAGTTCTAACGGCTTCATCGGCATCAAAGCCTTCTATTTCAAAAATTATTACTTGGTCTTGTGGAGGTATAGGGATAGGATTATTTCCCCTAATAAAGCAATCATTTGAATTTCTTAATGAAAAGACTTGCCCATTTCCGACAGGGTTTGCCATTTCGTCAGGACCTAATCTCGGTTAGGATTTACTATGAACTTTATAAGAAATTTCTGGACCTCAGTGGTATATTGAGGGAGTTCTGATTTAAGTTCTACAAGGCCTGATCAAGGACTTGTCGTCTCTAGAGACTTAAATCTGTCTCTTAGTACCACTGTCAGTAAAGCACACCTTCTATACTTAACAATCTACGAGATGGATATAGATATAAATATAAGTATAGGGTTCTGTATCAAGTCGTTAACACACACGTTGGGCACTAACTGAAAGGATATTTACTAGTCCTAGCCCCTTTGGGGCTATCCCGGATCAGGCGTATTTCTCAGATGTTCACTTTCAACTAAAGTTTGAGGTAGCCGAATCCTAAAGACGCTTAACTGGGTCTAAAGGTCCAGGCTATCCCTCCCTAAAGGAAAGGAGCAACCCGAGAATGTTACCGTCCTCCAGATAGCACTTTTAATAAGTTTAGCCAGACTGTAACGTCCCGGATATTATGAGGGTCCAGAGATCTCCCCTCAGAAATGTACCTCTTCACCAAAGAATGTACAGAGATTGGGTTCGCGAGTTATTGATACAGAAGACTTATGTGAGACAATTCTAAAAATATATAGAGATTTCTTAAAAGAACTGACATGCAATTTACAGTTGGTGAATCAGTCAATTGCAACGTTAACAGTTCTAAAAAGAGAAAAAAATACGATCTTATTTTTAACAGAGAATCTTACTTTTAAATCTTAACTTCGCTACAGTATCACAGTTCTTAAAATTTTCTATACAGGATATCCATCAATATCAAATTACCTTCGATCCCCGAGGTACAAAGAGTGAAAGACTACAGAGCTGCCTCTGTACTCGAGAATCGCTTTGCCCGATTAAAGCAACTCTGATGTCCCATTTGAGACTTCAATATTTATACCCTTTTTCAGTTGTATTCCATAAGGTTTCTGTTGCTCCAAGTTAATTATCACTATTTATCTTTCTGCTGACTTCTGCAATTCTTACTGCCACATCAGCAATAGTTATTGGGAGTTTACCATATAGGTGTGAAGGGCAGATGTCCCTTATCTCATGTGTTAACTTTAAGAGGTTTAATCAAGATCATTTATCCAGGGTTGAGCATTGTTCTGTTCTAACAAGGCCACTCATTCGGAGCCACCCATTCTTCTGTTTTAATAAAGTTATTTATTCAGAGTCTACAACTGTCTTATCTCAACAAGGCCAGAATTCTTTCATAAGATAGTTTATTTTTCTAAAAAGATTATATAGTTTATTCCTTCACATACTCTCCACTTGCCTGGATGAGTGCAGCTCCAACAACACTCAAGAAGCTTGATACCATACAGGACATAGCAGCCTGCTTGATTGGCACCCCATCCACCATCTTAAACATTCACTCCCTCTACCAGCGGCGCACCGTGGCTGCAGTGTGTACCATCTACAAGATGCACTGCAACTACTTGCCAAGGCTTCTTCGACAGCACCTCCCAAACTCGCGATCTCTACCACCTAGAAGGGCAAGGGCAGCAGGCGCATAGGAACACCACCACCTCCAAGTTCCCCTCTGAGTCACACACCATCCTGACTTGGAAATATTTCACTGTTCCTTCATCGTCGCTGGGTCAAAATCCTGGAACTCGCTCCCTATGTGAGCTCTATGGGAGTACCTTCACCACACGGACTGCAGTGGTTCAAGAAGGCGGCTCACCACCACCTTCTCAAGGGCAATTATGGATGGGCAATAAATGCTGGCCTTGCCAGCGATGCCCACATCCCAGGAACTAATAAAAATAACAGTTACAATGGTGGATTGGGGTTGCGGGTTTTTGGCCTCATATTGTTTTTCACATAAGAAGCAAATATTGCATTTTCTGAAAAAGCAAAGGATCAAGATCATATTGCTACCACTTCATTGTTATGTTTAAAAGCTATTTTTACAGGTTTTCACGCAATCTGAACTCCTTTGACTGCAACTGCTCTATTGTTGCATATTTGTATATTTATTGTTCCTCTCAATGGAAAATCAATTTGAAATAGCTGATAATTCTAATTTTTTGTTGTATAATTTCACATTTAGTTGTACTTTTAACTTTGCTTATTTTATATTATTGGATAATTCATAGTTTTTAGTGCAAAAATCTCTTTGGAGCACTATATTTATTTCAGATACATGCAACCCCGAACAGGCACAAATAGTAAGTTAACTAGGTCTTTCTCGAAGAAAGCAGTTTGAATGTTTTTTAATCTTGGCATTGTGTCGCATTAATATCATGGCCTGAATTTTAATATTTTGGCGGGTTGGGAGCGGGGGGGCTCGGAAGCGGTCGGGAAATTTGAGAGAACGGGTTTCCCACAGTGCCGAATTTGTCGCCAGGGCCTGATTTGCATTTGAAACCTCTGTTTCCCACCCGCAGCCAGCCAGATTGGGAGGCTAGGAGCATCATCGGAGGGCTGGAGGAGCACAGTGGGTTTCCAGAGCATGATCGGAAGGCCGGAAGAGCACAGGGGCGGGTGGTGGGAGTGGGTGCGGTTGAGGCAGATGTCATCGGCGGGGCCAGCCTCATGATAAGAATCAGAGCATTGGGGGTGGATCGAAGGCCTCATGGGGGGGGGGGTCTTCGATCGCACGGGGTGGGTTAGGCACTTACCTCCTGGATCCAGCAGCCCTCACCTTAGTTTAGCTGGCGGGTTTCACGAGGCCTGCAAAACCCGACCAGCCATTGTTAAATTTGTAATGGTAGTTAAATCTGAGGCACAGCAGCCTCATTATAATATTTAAATGGCGATCCGCCTCCTTGGAGTGGGTTGGCTGCCCGTCCCCCATCCTGCCTCCGTTAAAACTGGAAGTGGGTGGGTTCTGGTAAGGATTCAGGTTTTTAACACTTTAACTTCCCACCCGACCCCAGCCAACCTTTTTTTGGGTTAAATTTCCCCCCCTGCCCCTGCCATATCTATGAAGTTCCCCTATTTATGACAATAATATTTAAATAACCAGCAGTCATAAACAATGCTGTAATGCCATATCAGTTGCTGCAAGACAAAATAATGACTGATCAGAGACTAATGACACAAATTGTTATGTGGTACAGTTGCTTCTAGCATATTTTCTTCTTCTAAGTGGTTTAAAATGTAACATAAAAGCCATTACCTCTGCCTGTATATCACAGAAATTGCTGCAAATTGTTCCAGATCATAACAGAGTTGAAAGTAAAGCAGAAGGTTGATTTATCGTCATCGTACATTACCTCGATTCAGTGCAATTTATTTAAGGTTGCCCTGACATGCACACGTTGAAAAACTCATAACAAACACATATTAATCACGTTGAACAGATCTTTGAATACCGGTGGTTCAGATAATTAAGTTAATACTCTGTAGTTGCACTACAGCCTGTTGACATGTAGCATGAAAACAATGTGTAAAATTACCATAAATATACCAAACAATTTCATATGTCTAAAGGCTCTACTTAACTTGAGATATAATACTGCTTTAGTAAATGCACAAAGATCCTGCTATATGCATATGGTTTGGACACAACAAGCAGTTGCATATCAAGTTATTAACTTTTACAAACATGACTAACATTGTGTTTACTTGCAGCATACATGATAGTCATATTATGTACCATAATATGAAACAGATTGACCAGATTCACCTTATTTGCATCCCCACCTCTGATTTATTTGCATTGTTCTCCTCACCCAACCCTCTCCTGCCTGTCGTGGGGGGAGGGGGGTTAAAACTCCCCCATGGTGTGTGGCGAGGGGTTTGAAATTCATCCTGCCAATCTTAGCAAAATAGTTGGTCTAAGTTCAAAATGGGACTCAGCAAAATTATCAACAAGAGGAGTACAGTTACAATTTTTATATTACACGTAATTTGATTCATTAGATTTTTACACAAATACAAGTGATAGAAATGGATGAATGGTTTTGTAGTTGTTGAATATGTAAAATAATCTATTTGTAATGAAAGCTACATAATATATTCACCCTTTTTGTCATCACTTCAGAAAATACTTTACATGATTCACCAATTCATGTCTTTTATTATACTTGTAGAATGTAGTAGGCTCTTAATTTCCATAAAATTCTGCTTTATAACCTCTGTTTTACCTGCTCTTGAATCAGGTGACTGTAGTTTTCTGCAGTGATTACATCACAAACAATGCTGTTTTAACAAGATTTTTGGGGGGAGAAATTCGGTTGGTTAGCGCCTCCCGTTAGCGCCTCTGGGGGCCGCTAACGACTCACCGTCCGGGCGCGGCGATGTTAGCGTTGCGGGCGAAATTCACCTGGCAGTTTGTGGTGGTGCTAACCACTACTGCCCCGGAGATCATGACGTCATCCAGCCGCGCATCCCCCCGGACCGGAAATTCATTTTCGCCCCCTGCCTCAGCGCCTGCCGCTAGGAACGACAGGTAGAGGAGGCGGTTTGCATCGGCTGGGAGCTGCAGGAGTGCTATTTAAAGGCGTGCACTTCCTGTTTGTTTTTGTTGGCAAACAATGCTGCCTTGTCACTTTGACCGAAGCAGACAGGCGATTGGACCCATTTGAGGTTTTCCTGCTTGAAGGGGTTTTGCTCCTGACAAAAATTTATCAGGTTCATTTGTCTTACTTTTGATACTGTAACATTTCCAACACTTAATGGGGGCTGTACTGGCACGGGACCGCGCCCTCCAGCTTCACTGTCAGAGGCAGCGGAGGCAGAGAAAGATTGGAAAACGTGGCCAGAAGGAGGAGGGCCAACAGGGCTCTCAACAGGAGGCCTTACCCTCCCAGGGTATTGCGGGAGCAGTTCTCCCACATTCATCTGTCAGAGGAGCAGTGCGTTTGAAGGCTCCACTTCAGCCAGGAGGTGGTCACAGAGCTCTGGCCACCTCCTGCAGCCAGAGCTCCAGCCTCAGCTCAGGACCAGGACGTCTCTCTCAGTAACAGTGAAGGTCACAGTCGCTCTCAATTTCTACGCCAATGGCTCCTTCCAAGCTTCAACAGGGGTTATTGCAAACATTCACAGTTCACCGTCCATTGCTGCATCCGGGAGGTGACAGATGTAAAGAAGGAAAAGGGAGTACATCTCATTCTCCATGACCAGAGACAAACAGTATGAACGCTCATGTAGCTTCGCAAGGATAGTGGGCTTCCCCATGGTTCAGGGCGCCATTGACTGCACCCATGTGGCATTGTGGGCACCTCATCACAATACAGAGGTGTTCCACAACCACAAAGGCTACCACTCTCTGAACGTGGAGTTGGTGTGCGACCACAGACAGCGCATTCTTGCCGTCAATGCCCGCTATCCTGGCAGCAGCCACGATGCATTCATCCTGTGACAGATTGGTGGCCCAGCACTGTTCCACCCACCACATGAAGCTCGTGGCTGGCTGCTCGGGGACAAGCGTTATCCACTCGCCACCTGGCTGAAGACACCCTCAGCATGCATACAATGAGAGCCATAGCACCATCAGGAACCTGATCAAACAGACTATTGCCCTGCTAAAGCAACGGTTCTGCTGCCTTGACCGCTCTGGTGGAGCCTTGCAGTACTCCCCTGATCGAGTCTCCGTTTTCATTGTTGTGTGCTGCATGCTGCACAACCTGGCCATTCTGAGGGCCCAGCCATTGCCACCAGGGATTGCAGGTCCACCTCAGGAGGAGGAAGAGGGAGAGGAGTTGGAGGAGGTGGAGGAGGAGGATGAAGAGGAGGAGGAGCAGCAGCAATGTAGGAAGGAGCCACTCAATGTTGCTTCTGCAAGGGCCATTCATGAACGCCTCATTACACAGTGCTTCCAATAAATGAGATAGCACATGGAATTTGGGCTGAACAACCACATCATTACAGCCAGCTCGCAGCCCCTATCACCGGGCAAAGCTCAAATGAGAAACATTACAAAATTTGATACGTCAAAATAATTCTGCACAACTCTGTCTTATAAAACACAACTAATAATAAACAAACACAACAATTTATGAACAAACAGAACCGGTTCTTAGCAAATGGAACTATTTCTTACCAAACTGAACAATATATTTACAAACACATCAACTTTTGTACACACACTCCCCCCATTTGCTATTAACATTTTATTTACTGGGCCTTCCTCAATGATTTCCCTCCCCTTTGCAATTGCCCTTCCAACCCTACTGCTCCTCCGTAATGTGGCCCCAGTGGCTGCAGCAAGGCTGGAGGAAGGCTGCTGAGTCTGGGAGCCAGAGACTGCAGATGGCCTTGCAGGACGCCCTCGACCAGCTCTGGGCCTGGAGGGCCTGGCTGCAGACTGCACCAACTCTGCATGGGCTGCAGCAGTCTGGGATGGCTGTGTTATAGGCTGCGACAAGTGCAATGGCGGTGTGGCAGTGGTGGGAGCAGGAATGCTGTCATCCTGAGAGAGGACAGCACCTTCCTGCTCGACCGACACACTGCCACTCCCCCAGGACAGAACCTCAGCATCTGGAGCAATCTGCTTGAGCACAGATTGCTGGCCTGCTGCGGCACCGTGAGATCCCAGTGGACTGTGGGTGACCCAGCGACGATGGCAGCAGTCAGTGCTTGCGTGGCATCAATCTGAGACTGCATGAGAGCAGTCTGAGATTGGATGCCACCAACCACTCACTGACTCCATTACAGCACTAAGCCGTTACGTTGCCTCGGCCTGTGCTGCAATAGCTGCTGCCACCTCACCCATGATACGCGGCATGAGGTCTGGGTCCCCACAGTCTCTCTGCGAGTCAACCATCCTCTGCAAAGTGCCAAGGATGGGCTCGATGGTTTGCGCAGAGATGAGAGCAATGTTGGAGGCGGACTCCTCCACGCTCCTAGCCAGTGCATCCATGCTGTTGGGCACCCTTGACATTGCATCCATGAGCTCAGTGTGCATGCTCATCGCCTGTGTAGTCATCGCCTCAACATCGAGGTCCTCATCTGAGTCCTGTGCAGCAGAACTCGTGTGTGCACTCACCCTCCGGGGAGATGGCCCCCGAGCTTCCCTTTCCCCATGGTGTTGCTGCAGCTCGCTGGGTCCCGGAGCTTCACCCACATCAGAGCCATTTCCTCTGCTCCCCTCCAGCGACCGTGTGGCCCCATTATTGGTTGTCTTGCCCTTGGGAGACACAGGCAGTGAGGCTCTGGCTTGTTCTTCCTCCTCCTCTCCCGCGTCGCTGTCACTGGGAGGCTGAGTGACAGGCTGGTCAGATGGTGGCTGATTATCTGAAAGCATTAAGGCACAAGAGTGGGTTTAACGTGAGGGGAGGGGGGCAGGAAGGGAGCAAGGAATGGAGACAGTATACTTAGATGGAAAGTGGGAAGGGCTCGTGTTGTGAGGGGGAAGTGGAATGAGAGAAGAGGGAGAGTTGATGAACATACCGTTATTGTCCCCAAGGGGGTCGACCTCTCCGATTGCCACAGCGCCCACGACACGGTTCTCGCTCCTCCAGCTGTGTGAGGGGGTGCAGCTCCGCCTGACCTCCTCCCGTGTGTTGCTGCTCCCTTCCATTATGGGCAAGCTTGGCCGGCAAGAAAAAGGCCAGCGTGTGAGTGAGTGTGCAGTCATGTGTCTGGCAGATGTGCCTATCATAGTTGAATAGTTGTTAATGTCTGCAAGTTGTGAGATGTGGATGTGACTTTTAGTAGATGGGCATAGTTGGTGGGTGAGTGTTGGGGATTTGGCGGTTTATACCGTCTGTACACAGAGTCAGGTTGAGATGGTGGGATGTAGAGGTTTTTGAAGCATGTACTCACCCTGACCACCCGAGTGAGGTCGTTGAACTTCTTGCGGGGTTGGGTGTGAGTCCTGTGGGCCACGCTTCTGGTCGAGATGTACTGGGCCACCTCCCTCCACATCCTTCTGAACACCTGCGGCAATGGCCTCCTGCCAGTGTCCGGGAACAGCACTGCCTGTCGGCGTTCCACAGCCGCAACCAGAGCTTCCAATGCCTGGTCACTTAACCGGCGAGCTCTCTCCCTGGGCCTCTGATCAGCCATGAGATTCCTGGTTGAAGGTTTCCACCTCCTTGCAGGCCCAGGTCACAAGCAGCAATGATCAGAGTGAGTCTGTGCAGCATGATTGAACCTCCCTTTAAGAACTGGAAGGCGCCAGTCTGTCTGAGTACTTGTAATTGACAGCGCCTGAACTTGAGTAGCGCTCTGCGGTAGCGCCCCGCTCCACAACGTTAGCGCTCTAAGAGAAGTGTGCAGCGCTTGACTTAGTGCTCCACTGCCCTCTTGGGGCGCTAAAACCAGTGATACTAATTTCTCAATTAATTCTTTAGCTTTTTCAAATTCTTATTCAGACCATAGAAACTATTTTTTGTTTTGAAATGATAGACAATAGTGAATGACTTTATCTGCAATTTAATCTTGAGGTTCACTAATATCCAGATATTGTAACTTATACTCTGGAGTAACATTAAAGTCAAGCGCTCCCCTATTTATCCATTCATCCATCCTTCCCTCCATCCACCCATGATTCAGTATGCAGCACTTTCAATATTAGAATATTGGACTGCTAACAGCACGGAGTGTTGAAGTAACCCACTGAGTACCTGAGATTTCTTATATTATGGTTGTAAAATTCCCAGATATTAACATCGAGGCTGCTGACCAATTGAGAAATTAGTATCACTGGGCTAAGTTGCCAAAATGTGTGACACTGCCAGATTCCCAATGTGCACTCCCAGCGTCGAAGCTTCAGCGCTGGGAGCGCGAAAGACAATTTTGCCTTTCTTGATATTACATGATTTGCGTGATTTTATACACCTCTTTCAACTGTACATGAAAAAACATTAGAAGCTAAATTACGTTAAATAAAATGCCAAAATAGTATTAAACTATGAAATAACAGGTTAACGCCAGCATAATAAAAAGCACAAATAGGTATTTTAGGGATAATTTTCAAACTTTACTCACCAGGTTTTGAGGTGCTCACTGATGCTCAGTTTGGGTTCCGCCAGGACCAGTCGGCTCCAGACCTCATTAAAGCCTTGGTCCAAACATGGACAAAAGAGCTGAATTACAGAGGTGAGAGTGACTGCCCTTGACATCAAGGCAGCATTTGACCGAGTGTGGCAGCTGCCGCAGTCTTGAATCGGGTCCTGATATGAGAGGCCAGAGTGTCCGTCGGTTTCAGGCGGAGGCTACTTGTAATTTGCAAATCGGGGCCCAATAATTTACATCGGACCCCGAATGCAATTTTAAGGTACAAATGGACAGAGCGTGCACTGCCCAAAGGGACCACTGGAGACTGCTCAGAAAACAACTGAAATGTTTTAACTGTTATTTCTGTGGGACCATGAGTGCTTTGTCTGGGCCAACACAAAAAATTCCAGTCCATTGCCAACTTGTACGAGGACATAGAAACATAGAAACATAGAAGATAGGAGCAGGAGTAGGCCATTCGGCCCCTCGAGCCTGCTCCGCCATTTAATGAGATCATGGCTGATCATCCCAATTCAGTACCCTGTCCCTGCTTTCTCCCCATATCCCTTGATCCCTTTAGCCTTAAGAAATATATCTAACTCCTTCTTGAATATATTTAATGAATTGGCCTCAACTGCCTTCTGTGGTAGAGAATTCCACAGGTTCACCACTCTCTGGGTGAAGAAATTCCTTCTCATCTCAGTCCTAAATGGCTTACCCCTTATCCTCAGACTGTGACCCCTGGTTCTGGACTCCCCCGCCATCAGGAACATCCTTCCTGCATCTAGTTTGTCTAGTCCTGTTAGAATTTTATAAGTTTCAATGAGATCCCCTCTCATTCTTCTAAACTCTAGTGAATACAAGCCCAATCGTCCAATCTCTCTTCATACGTCATTCCTGCCATCCCAGGTATCAGTCTGGTGAATCTTCGCTGCACTCCCTCCATGGCAAGAACATCCTTCCTCAGATAAGGCGACCAAAACTGCACACAGTACTCAAGGTGTGGTCTCACCAATGCCCTGTACAACTGCAGCAAGACATCCTTGCTCCTGTACTCGAATCCTCTCGCTATGAAGGCCAACATACCATTTGCCTTCTTAACCGCCTGCTGCACCTGCATGCTTACCTTCAACGACTGGTGCACAAGGACTCCCAGGTCTCGTTGCACTTCTCCTTTTCCCAATCTATTGCCGTTCAGATAATCTGCCTTCCTGTTTTTGCCACCAAAGTGGATAACCTCGCATTTATCCACATTATACTGCATCTGCCATGCATCTGCCCAATCACCCAACTTGTCCAAATCATACTGGATTTTCTCTGCATCCTCCTCACAACACACACGCCCACCTAGCTTTGTGTCGTCTGCAAACTTGGAGATATTACATCTAGTTCCCCCTAGGATTGCCCGCCCACCCCCCAGGCTTTGAATCTTGGCCGGCTCTGTGTAGGAACCGGCCAATTTCCCGCACTCACCAACCCTCAGAGTGCCATTTTGGTACCAGCAGCTCACCAGCTGCAGGTAAATGGGGCCCGGGTCTCGAAATGGCTCCGAGCTCACGGTGGGAGCAATCGGCAGGTGACAGGCCTGTTGTGTGTCTCAAATTAAAATTTCTTCAGTTGGTTTCTTTGAAGCATTAAAATCCCCCATCTCCCCTTCACTTCCAATTTTCAGCAGGATTTATTTCTAAATAAAAATTTTAAATCACAGAATTTAAAAACAATAAGCTGAAAATGAAAAGCCCTATCCATTTTTTTGTAATTTTACATGGTCCTAAAGTGAAGCCAAACTGTTTTCAACCTTCTTTCACATATAAACAAATCATTTGCTGCCTGTGGATGTGTGGTCGGCTATTAGCCGTTTGATGTAAAAAGAATTTAAATATTATTATGACCTGACAATCATTAACTTAACAGGTTCAAAGATCCCGATATTTACAGGGAGGATGGGAGGGAGCGGGGGTGACTGTTTTGCATTCGGAAAACCTGGAAGAACGGGTTTTCCTCTGGTTCTGCCAAAGTTAACGGCAGGACCCGATGAACATTTTTTGTCTGTTTCCCGGCCGCATTGAGAGGCTGTTGGGCAGGTAGGTCTTCGGCACCAGCTGCAGCTGGGGAGCAGACATGAGGGTGGGAGGGATCAGAAAGGCTGGGGTAGGGTGAGATCGGAACCTGGAAAGTGGGGAGAGCGGAGGCCGGGCGGCAGGATTAGATTGGAGGCCATGGGTGAGGGGAGATCAGAGGCTGGAAGGGTGGGAGATTGGAGGCTGGAGGGTGGGTGATCGGAGGTCGGTGAGGGAGATCGGAGGCTGGGGGGATATCAACTGCTGGGGGGGGAGAGATCTGAAACTTTGGGGGGGAGATCAGAGGCCGCAGAGGGGAGAGATCGGAGGCTGGGGTTGGAGGAGATCGGAGGCCGGGGGAGGGGGAGATCGGAGGCTGGAGGGGGGGAGATCGGAGATCGGGGGGCGGCGGTGGAGATCGGAGGCTGGTAAGGGCAGGGGGGGATCAGAGGCTGGGGGGGTGGGGGGTGGGGGGAGATTGGATGCTGGAGGGATGGGGGGAGAGCGGAGACCAGAGGGCAGTGGAGATTGGATGCTGGGGTGGGGGGGAGAGATATAAGGCTGGGGGGGGGGGGGTAGATCGGGGACGGGGGCAGGAGATCGGAGGCTGGAGGAGGGGGAGATAGGAGGCTGAAGGGGGAAATTGGAGGCTGGAGAGGGGCTGATCAGAGGCTGGAGGGAGTGAGCGGAGGCTGATGGGGGGGCTGATGGGAGGCTGGAGGGGGGGGGGTGATCGGAGGCTGGAGGGGATGATCGGAAGCTGGAGGGGGTGATCGGAGCCTGGAGGGGGTGATGGGAGGCTGGAGGAGGGGGTGATCGGAGCCTGGAGGGGGGGCTGATGGGAGGCTGGAGGAGGGGGTGATCGGAGCCTGAAGGGGGGTGATCGGAGCCTGGAGGGGGGGCTGATGGGAGGCTGGAGGAAGGGGTGATCGGAGGCTGATGGGGGGGCTGATGGGAGGCTGGAGGGGGTGATCGGAGGCTGGGGGGGCTGATGGGAGGCTGGAGGGGGGGATGATCGGAGGCTGGAGGGGGTGATCGGAAGCTGGAGGGGGTGATCGGAGCCTGGAGGGGGTGATCGGAGCCTGGAGGGGGTGATCGGAGGCTGGAGGAGGGGGTGATCGGAGCCTGGAGGGGGTGATCGGAGGCTGGAGGGGGGGCTGATGGGAGGCTGGAGGAAGGGGTGATCGGAGGCTGGGGGGGCTGATGGGAGGCTGGAGGGGGTGATCGGAGGCTGGAGGGGGTGATCGGAGGCTGGAGGGGGTGATCGGAGTCTGGAGGGGGTGATCGGAGGCTGGAGGGGGTGCTGATGGGAGGCTGGAGGAGGGGGTGATCGGAGGCTGGAGGGGCTGATGGGAGGCTGGAGGGGGGGCTGATGGGAGGCTGGAGGAGGGGGTGATCGGAGGCTGGAGGGGGTGATCGGAGGCTGGAGGGGGGGCTGATGGGAGGCTGGAGGAGGGGGTGATCGGAGGCTGGAGGGGGTGATCGGAGGCTGGAAGGGGTGATCGGAGGCTGGAGGGGGTGATCGGAGGCTGGAGGGGGT
The DNA here is from genome assembly GCA_030390025.1 of Squalus acanthias. Lineage (NCBI taxonomy): Eukaryota > Metazoa > Chordata > Chondrichthyes > Squaliformes > Squalidae > Squalus > Squalus acanthias. The sequence goes on along the minus strand of CM059425.1, from coordinate 199,714,977 downwards.
GATCGGAGGCTGGAGGGGCTGCTGATGGGAGGCTGGAGGAGGGGGTGATCGGAGGCTGGAGGGGGTGATCGGAGGCTGGAGGGGGGGCTGATGGGAGGCTGGAGGGGGGGCTGATGGGAGGCTGGAGGGGGTGATCGGAGGCTGGAGGGGGGGCTGATGGGAGGCTGGAGGAGGGGGTGATCGGAGGCTGGAGGGGAGGGCTGATGGGAGGCTGGAGGAGGGGTGATCGGAGGCTGGAGGGGGACTGATGGGAGGCTGGAGGAGTGGGTGATGAACAGCCCAGTTTTTATGGCTGGGCTGTGCTAGGCTCAATAGAGTCTCTCCTTGAAGGTACACAAGAGTCTTATCAAACCTTTAAAAAATATTAATGTCCTTAGCCCATGATTTCTTTAGGTTTGCCAAGGTAATGTGCAGCTGTAAGTCTCCAAAAATGGTTAAAGTGTTTTTGAGGGTTTCTTACACTCATCCAAATATGGTATGTCAGTACTAGTTCACTGAATCCGCATTGCTCTTGCCTTCTGGGAGCTTGAAGATGAGGAGGAGTTAGGAACATAGGAACAGAAGTAGGCCATTCAGCCCTTCGAGCCTGTTTTGCTATTCAGTTAGGTCATGGCTGATCCGTACCTCAACTCCATTTACCAGTCTTTGCTTCATATCTCTTGATACCCTTACCCAACAACAATCTACCGATCTTGGTCTTGAAAATTTCAATTGACCAACCTCAACAGCTTTTTGGGGAACGATTTCTAAGTTTCAACTACTGTTTGCATGAAAATGTGCTTCCTGAGTTCAATCCTTAAATGGCCTAATTCTAATCTTAAGATTATGCCCCCTTGTTCTGGATTCCCCACCATAGTTTCTCTGTATCTGCCCAAAAGAATTCCATTATCATTTTAAAGATGTCGATTAGATCACCCCTCAATCTTCTAAACTCAAGGAAATACAAGCCACGTTTATGCAACCTGTCCTTGTAATTTGACCTTTAAAGCCCAGTGCTGTACCCCCTTCTAGGCCAATACATCTTTCCTGAGGTTCGGTGCCCAAAACTGAACTCAGTACTCCAGATGTGGTCTGACCAAGGTTCTGTATAACTGAAGCATCACTTGTTCACTTTTGTATTCTAATCCCCTTGAGATAAAGGCCAACATTCCATTAGATTTTTTGATCCCTTTTAATGATTTGTGTACATGGTCACCTAAATCCCTCTGTTCCTCCACAGCTGTTAGGAACATACGAACTGGAGTAGGCCATTCAGTCCCTCGAACCTACCATTCAATTAAATCATGGCTGATCGGTATCTTAACTCCATTTACTCGCCTTTCTCCACCATCCACGAGCATAGATGGCTCAGATGCTGAATTCAAAGAGGAATCAGCAGTTACTTGTAAATGTTTCATTGGCATAAAAATAAATTCTGAATTGAGTTGCATATAATGTGGAAACAGTATAGCTCTTCCAAACAATGAGAAAAATGAGAACAATGCATTTCTCACATTAATGGAATTTTAACAATTTACTGGAATTATTTAAAAGCATATTTATCTCGACTCCACGCATATTTTTAAGAAATGGATGAAATATGAAACTCATTAACCAAACAATTACATTAATAACCAAACGTGCTTTTCTCAGAAATCATATTTCTAATGGTTCTTTTTCTTATTGCTTGGCATTTTAAGTTGTTAAATCATATTTTGAATATAATTTTGAATATCTGCTTTGAATGTGTTGCCCTGCTATTTAAAAACATAGGGGAAAATAGATTTCAGGCACAGGAAGCTGTGTGAATCTAATGGTCAGTACTTGATGCAATTATAGCAGGTCTAAAAATAAAGAGGATGACTTGAGTGTAAAACCCTTTTGTTTGGTCACAGGATCTCTTTCATTGCTACTTGTGCAGTTTCACCTCAGCTGTAAGCAGGCCTGCCCCATTCACCTCCTCCATTTTATAGGATTCTAAATGAATTGGTAAAATCAGAAGATGGCAGTAATGCTGCAAAACCTTAAAGCTATTTATTGAGAAGCTACAGTGCAGACCTTAAGCCTGTTGCAATCGGATGTAAAACTGGGCAGGTCAAAAAATGCGGGTGTGGGGGGGAGGGTGTGGGGGGAGGGTTGTGGATGGGGGGTGTGGGGTGGGGGGGGATGGGGGGGGTGTGGGGGGCCTGGGGGGGTGGGAGATGGGGGTTGGGGGACGGTGGGGTGGGGGGACGGGGTGTGGGGGGCTGGTGGTTGTGGGGTGGGGGTGGGGGGATGGTGGGGTGGGGGAGGGGGTGGGGGATGGTGGGGTGGAGGGAGGGGGTGTGGGGGGCTGGGGGGAATGGTGGGGTGGGGGAGGGGGTGTAGGGATGGTGGGGTGGGGGAGGGGGCGTGGGGGGCTGGGGGGTGTGGGGTGAGGGTGGGGGAGTTGTGGGGTGGGGGTGGGGGTGGGGAGAGGGGGTGTGGGGGTGGGTGAATGGTGGGGATGGAGAGGCTGGGGTGGGGTGGGGGTGGGGGGATGGTGGGGTGGAGGGAGGGGTTGTGGGAGGCTGGGGGGAATGGTGGGGTGGGGAGAGGGGGTGTGGGGGGCTGGGGTGGGGGGAATGGTGGGGTGGGGGGCGGGGGTGTGGGGGGCTGGTGGTTGTGGGGTGGGGGTGGGGGTGGGGGTGGGGGGATGGTGGGGTGGGGGGTGGGGGGGTGGGGAGCTGGTGGTTGTGGGGTGGGGGTGGGGGGATTGTGGGGTGGGGGAGGGGGTGGGGGGATGGTGGGGTGGAGGGAGGGGGTGTGGGGGGCTGGGGGGGTGGGGGAATGGTGGGGTGGGGGCTGGGGGGTGTGGGGTGGAGGTATGGTGGGGTGGGGGAGTTGTGGTGTAGAGATGGTGGGGTGGGGGAGGGGTGTGGGGGGCTGGGGGAGTGGGGTGGGGGTGGGGGAGTTGTGGGGTGGGGGTGGGGGGGGAGGGGGTGTGGGGGTGGGTGGATGGTGGGGATGGAGAGGCTGGGGTGGGGTGGGGTGGGGGTGGGGGATGGTGGGGTGGGGGGGCTGGTGGGGTGGGAGATGGGGGTTGGGGGATGGTGGGGTGGGGGGAGGGGGTGTGGGGTGCGGGTGGGGGGATGGTGGGGTGGGGGGAGCGGATGTGGGGGGGCTGGGGGGGGTGGGGTGGGGGTTGGGGGGTGTGGGGTGGAGGGATTAGTGTGTGGGGGTGCGGGAATGGTGAGGTGGGGGGGGCTGGGGCCGGTGTGGTCGGGGTTGGGGGGATGGGGATGGGGGTGGGTGGGGGGGTGGTGGGTGGTGTGTGATCGGGATTGGGGGGATGGGGGTGGATGGGTAGTGGGAGTTAAAATCAACGCCTCTGTCTCAACAATAACAACTTGCAGTTATATAGTGCCTTTAACATCATAAAACATATCTCGAGGCACTTCACAGGAGCATTATCAGACAAAATTTGACACCGAGCCACAGAAGGAGAGATTAGGACAGTTCACGTAAAGGTTGGTCAAAGAGGTAGGTTTTTGAGGAGCGACTTAAAGGAAGAGGAAGTGGTAGAGAGGCAGAGAGGTTTAGCGAGGGAATTCCAGAGCTTAGGGCCTAGGCAGCTGAAGGCATGGCTGCCAATAGTGGAACAATGAAAATCAAGGATGCACAAGAGGTCAGAATTTGAGGAGCGCAAAGATCTCGGAGGGTTGTAGGGCTGAAGGAGGTTACAGAGATAGGGAGGGGAGAGGTCATGAAGGGATTTGAACACAAGGATGAGAATTTTAATTTCGAGGCATTGCTGGAATCAGACCTGCACCAAGGAGCAACATCAAGATGGCACTAAAACACTGGCAAGAGGGACTAACTGGTGAGGCCAACCCAAGTTTCAGCTGAGTGGCATGCCCTGGGTCCAAAGTGCCACTCACATTTCCATTCATGCTCCTGTAGGCACTGCCCTCTTTTTTATCAACAGAAAGGCTTACTGCTCCTTTGATGTACAGATATTATGCAAGTTAATGCTTATTTCCCAGGGCATGGTCACAACACACATCTCTTGATGGAATCAAGGGTTCCTCAGTGGTTTGAGGTGAAAGCTGAAACCAGAAAATGAAGTATCACTGATCTCTGGGAGATGTGGGTTAACCTATTCCATACATATTGATCCCGTTGTAGAACCTCTGGACGTCTCAAGAAATGAACAACAATGATGCAAATTTAGAGCGTAGAAATATAACAGAGCAAATGTTTAGCTGTTCAAGCAATGTTTGGGACACTCTGGTACCTTATGGAGCAAGTTGACACAATGCTGCTGAAAGAATCCTGAGAAATCTCCATTTCAGATTCCCACGAACTAACATGGATAAAATGAAATAAGCATTATTAATTGTAGGTTTAAGTTTGTATTATGTAACTGTTAGTCAATGCACGCCGATTCTTGAATAATTATGCTTTTAAACTAATGTAATATGCCTTGGGTAGACCCGGTTAGATTTTAAAATGGAATAAAGAGGCATTGAGCCTGCTTGAACAAATATTAAAAATGCAGACTCCAACAAGGCAGAGGGAGAAAAACTGAGAGGGTTAATGGAATTCCAGAGACTAAGATAAGAGGCAGGGGCCATAAGAATGTTATGAGTTACATGTTAGTTGTTTTTTTTTGAATACTTGTTTTAATATCTTATAACCATTAATATCTTGTAATCATCAGTAATAGATCTATAATCGTGTGTAAGGATTGGATGTGGAAGTTTGTAATCATCAACTGCATGCAAATATAACCTGAATTATGTATAACATATAACCCTTTTTCTTATGCTTAAAAGTCTGTGAGTAAGCTGTAACCAGACAACCTGGAGTGAGAAAGAGATTGCTATGGTCGAATAGGCTGCAGTTAGCCTGCGAACCAAGGTTAGCTGTAGTTACCAGTATGCTGGAATGTTATAATGTCCGCAGTGAATAAAAACAAGGGCCAATAGCAGGGACCGTATCTCAACCCATGGAAACATATTCCTTTTGTAATACCATAACTACCCCAGATCTATTACAGAGGAGTTTCCCTGCTGTCTGCCACAGGGAAAGTCGTCGCAAGAATCCTCCTCAATTGCCTTCTCCCAGTGGCTGAAGAGCTCCTCCCAGAGTCGCAATGTGGATTCCGTCCACTAAGGGGCACAATGGACATGATCTTCACCGTGTGTCAAATACAAGAGAAATGCAGGGAACAGCACCAACCGCTGTACATGGCCTTCTTTGACCTCACAAAGGCCTTCGACACTGTCAACCATGAGGGATTATGGAGCGTCCTCCTCAAATTCAGCTGCCCTCAAAAGTTTGTCACCATCCTCCACCTGCTTCACGAATACATGCAAGCCGTGATCCTGACCAACGGATCCACCACAGATCCAATTCACGTACGGACCGGGGTCAAGCAAGGCTGTGTCATCGCACCAACGCTCTTCTCGATCTTCCTTGCTGCAATGCTCCATCTCACCCTCAGTAAGCTCCCCGCTGGAATGGAGCTAATCTACAGAACAAACGGGAAACTGTTCAATCTCCGTTGCCTCCAGTCCAGATCCAAGGTCGTCCCATCCTCTGTCATTGAATAACAGTATGCAGACAATGCTTGCGTCTGCGCACACTCTGAGGTCGAACTCCAAACCATCGTCAACACCTTCACCGAAGCATACGAGAGCATGGGCCTTATACTAAACATCCGTAAGACAAAGGTCCTCTACCAACCTGCACCCACCAGACAGTACTGCCCCCCGATTATCAAAATCCACAACGAGGCCTTGGACAACGTGGACCACTTTCCATAACTCGGGAGCATACTGTCAACAAGGGCAGATGTCGATGACGAAGTCCAACACCACCTTCAGTGTGCCAGTGCAGCCTTCGGTCACCTGAGGAAGAGAGTGTTTGAAGACCAGGACCTCAAACCCGGCACCAAGCTCATGGTCTACAGAGCAGTAGTGATTCTCGCCCTCCTGTATGGGATACACACTGTTCTCTGCAGCTAGGAGCGTGAGTCCCGAAAGCTATGTTGCCTACCCGGTGCCAGGGTAAAGGACATCTCCTCTGGGCTGGAGAAGAACTTGGAGTGGGAGGGGGAGAATCCAGTTTTCATGGTCCACGTAGGTACCAACGACATAGGTAGGACAAAGAAAGCGGTTCTGCTGAGAGAGTTTGAGCAGCTAGGGACTAAATTAAAAAGCAGAACCACAAAGGTCATAATCTCTGGATTATTACCGGAGCCACGAGCAAATTGGCATAGGGTCAACAGGATCAGGGAGATGAATGTGTAGCTCAAAGATTGGTGTGGGAGAAGTGGATTTCGATTCGTGCGGCACTGGCACCAGTACTGGGGAAAGAGAGAGCTGTTCCGTTGGGACGGACTATACCTGAACCATGCTGGGACCAGAGTTCTAGCGAATCGAATAACTAGGGAGGTAGATAGGGCTTTAAACTAAATAAGGTGGGGGGGGGGGGGAGCGGGGTGGTGGCGCAGGGGATCCTGGTGGAGAGAAATCTCGAATGCTAAAGAGAAAAGACAAGGAAGCAGTTCAGGAAAGTGATTGGGATAAGGATAACAAGATTGTGTCAGGAAGGGACAGAGCGTACAAACAAAGGAGTGCACTAACAAATATGGTCCAGGTAAGAAAAAATGGTAATAAGACCAATAGGGCCATAGTACAAAAAAATGTTAAGATGTCTAAAAAAGTTAAAAAGACAAATCTAAAGGCACTGTATCTGAATGCACAAAGCATTCGTAATAAGGTAGATGAATTAACAGCGCAAATAGATGTAAATGGATATGATATAATTGTGATTACGGAGACATGGCTACAGGGTGACCAAGGCTGGGAGCTGAATATCCAAGGATATTCGATATTTCGGAAGGACAGGCAAAAAGGAAAAGGAGGTGGGGTGGCGTTGTTAGTAAAGGATGAAATCAGAACAATAGTGAGAAAGGATATTAGCTCAAAAAATAAAGATGTAGAATCAGTCTGGGTGGAGCTAAGAAGCACCAAGGGGCAGAAAACATGGGTGGGAGTTGTCTATAGGCCTCCAAACAGGAGTGGTAATGTAGGGGACGGCATCAAACAGGAAATTAGAGATGCATGTAACAAGGGTACTACAGTAATCATGGGTGACTTTAATCTACATATAGACTGGCCAAACCAAATTAGCAATAATACTGTGGAGGATGAATTCCTGGAGTGTGTACGAGATGGTTTTTTGGACCAGTACATTGAGGAGCCAACTAGGAACAGGCTATCCTAGATTGTGCAATGAGAAGGGGTTAATTAATAATCTTGTTGTGCGGGATACTTTAGGGAAGAGTGACCATAACTTGATAGAATTCTTCCTTAAGATGGAAAGTGAAGAAGTCCAATCCGAAACTAGGGTCCTAAATCTAAACAAAGGAAACTACGAAGGTATGAGGAGTGAGTTGGCTATGATAGATTGGGGAGCTTCATTAAAAGGCACGACGGTGGATAGGCAGTGGCTAACATTTAAGGAACGAACGCATGAATTGCAACAGTTATACATTCCTTTCTGGCGCAAAAACACAAAAGGAAAAACGGCCCAACCATGGCTAACAAAAGAAATTAAGGATAGTATTAGATCCAAAGAGGAGTCATATAAAGTTGCCAGAAAAAGTAGCGAGCCTGAGGATTGGGAGCAGTTTAGAGTTCAGCAAAAAAGGACCAAGAGATTGATTAAGAGGGGAAAAATAGAGTATGAGAGTAAACTTGCAAGGAACATAAAAGCGGATTGTAAAAGCTTTTACAAGTATGTAAAAAGAAAAAGATTAGTGAAGACAAATGTAGGTCCCTTACAGTCAGAAACGGGGGAATTTATAATGGAGAACAAGGAAATGGAAGAGCAATTAAACAAATACTTTGGTTCTGTCTTCATGGAAGAGGACACAAATAACTTCCCAGAGATGCTAAGGAACCAAGGGGGAAAAATTCAGTTGGTTGCGCCTCCCGTTAGCGCCTTAAGAGGGCGCTAATGGGGCGCAAAAGAGTCTAGCGCCCGGGCGCGGCGATGTTTGCGCCGCTCGCGAAATTAACTAGACATTTTGCGGTGGCGCTAAACACTACCGCCACGATCTCCTACGCCGGCAGATCGTGACGTCAGTCGAGTGCGCAACGCCCCGGTATCGCCCCGGAGCGGATATTGAGTGGCGCCCCCTGCCTTACCGCTTGCCGCTAGCAATGACAGGTTGAGGAGAGCGTTTTGCAGTCAGGAAGGGACTGGGGGAGCGCTATTTAAAGGTGACCGCTTCCTGCCTTTTATTGTTGGTGACATTTTAGAACCACGCATTCTGAGAGAAAGAGAGAGAGACTTCTGGAGAGATTCAACGCTGTGTGAAGGAGTTTTGGGTACTGAGCAGCACTTTGCAGGTTCATTTTGATTTGCCCTTCCTTGTAACGATTTAGAAGAGACTGTGGGGTCTGCACTCTGAGCTCTTTCCCTGGTACTCTTCATTGTTCTTTCCAGCAGATTTGATGTGCAGGTCTCCAGGACGAGATTCAAGGCTGCAATGAGCAGGATGTGGATGGAAAGCAAGATCAACCCTCTCCTTTAAGAACTGGCCCGCGCCATTGTGTCTGTGTTCCATTGCTGACTGACATCACATGAGCTTCGCCAGCGCTCTGAGGTAGCGCCTCGCTCCTCGGCCTTTGCGCCTTAAGACAGGTGTGAAGCGCCTGATTTAGCGCTCCAATCACCTCCAGGGGCGATAAAAGTCAAGTTTGCAGTCGGTGGCGATAATTAACGCCAGGCGCTAATCTTTGCGCCCAGATGATAATTGCGCCCCAAATGGGGCGATACTGAATTTCTCCCCAAGTGTCTAGTGAGAAGGAGGAATTAAAGGAAATTAGTATTCGTAAAAAAATAGAGCTGGAGAAATTAATGGGACTGAAAGCCGATAAATCCCCAGGGCCTGATAATGTGCATCCCAGAGTACTAAAAGAGTAGTCATGGAAATAGTGGATGCATTGGTTGTCATCTTCCAAAATTCTATAGATTATGGAACAGTTCCTGCAGATCGGAGCAGTTATACAGGGCCTTGGTGAGACCACACCTGGAGTACTGTGTGCAGTTTTGGTCTCCTTACCTAAGAAAGGATATACTTGCCATAGAGAGAGTGCAGCGAAGGTTCACCAGACTGATTCCTGGGATGGCAGGACTGTCGTATGAGGAGAGATTGGGTCGACTAGGCCTGTATTCACTAGAGTGTAGAAGAATGAGAGGGGATCTCATTGAAACGTATCAAATTCTGACAGGGCTAGACAGACTGGATGCAGGGAGGATGTTTCCCCTGGCTGGGGGGTCTAGAATGAGGGGTCACAGTCTCAGGATACGGGGTAGGACATTTAGGACTGAGATGAGGAGAAATTTCTTCACTCAGAGGGTGGTGAACCTGTGGAATTCTCTACCACAGAAGGCTGTGGAGGCCAAGTCACTGAATATATTTAAGAAGGAGATAAATAGATTTCTAGACACGAAAGGCATCAAGGGGTATTGGGAGAGAGCGGGAATATGGTATTGAGATAGAGGATCAGCCATGATCATATTGAATGGCGTAACAGGCTCGAAGGGCCGAATGGCCTACTTCTGCTCCTATTTTTCTATGTTTCTATGTTTCTATGCTTCAGAGACATGAACCATGTACAGCAGGCACCTCAAAGCACTGGAGAGGTACCAGCAACGCTGCCTCCGCAAGATCCTACAAATCCATTGGCAGGATAGGCGCACCAAAGTCAGTGTTCTCACTCAGGCCAACATCCCAGCATCGAAGCTTTGACCACGCTCGATCAGCTCCGATGGATGGGCCACATCGTCCGCATGCCCGATATGAGACTCCCAAAACAACCTCTCTACTCGGAGCTTCGACATTGCAGGAGAGCCCCAGGTGGGCAGAGGAAATGCTTCAAGGACACCCTCAAAGTCTCCTTGAAAAAGTGCAACATCCCCACTGACACCTGGGAATCCCTAGCCCAAGACCACTCAAAGTGGAGGCGAAGCATCCGGGAAGGCGCCGAACACCTCGAGTCTCTTCGCCAGGAGCAAGCGGAAGCCAAGCGCAAACAGCGGAAGGAGCGCACGTCAACCCAAGCACCCCACCCACCCGCCCCTTCAACCACCGTCTGTCCCACCTGTGACAGAGACTGTAGGTCCCGCATTGGACTCATCAGTCACCTGAGAACTCATTTTTAGTGTGGAAGCAAGTCATCCTCAGTTCCGAGGGACTGCCTAAGAAGATCTAAGTCTTCATGGTCAAAAACAAATGATGTAAGAGTGTCATCAGACCAAAAACCTGCGTAAGCCAGGGTGCTACGAATGTGGCATCTTTATGATTGGATTTTGGGTTTGTGTGTCAGCCAGTGATTGGTTCAGGAGGACGCCATAGGTTTTGAATGAGAGTAGGGGTATAAGAAGGGGGTCTTAACAACCACAAATTGTAGAAGATTTCAGGAGTAGAAGATTACAGGACGAATCAAGGTGACACCCGGGAGACGGAGTGGGAGAGAGAGAGAGAAACAAGAGACACCGGGTGTAGCCCACTCACGGTTGTGGCTTCTACCCAGAGTATAAGTGTTAATATAAGTCTCAATTATACTCTGTAAACTGCTGCTTGAATACTGTAATGTATTAAGTCTTGCTTGTGCAGAATAAAGTTAAATCACTGTCCCCAATACGGGTCAACCTCGAATTATTTGGAACCAGGGTCCCTCTGGAATCCTACGTTGGAGAAAAGTGTAATTGAAAGACATACAGCCATGCTTGCTGAAGAGGAGTTGCAATTATACAGGTCCTAGGAGGAGGATGAGGGGAAACCTTAACCCCCTGTAGAACGGTAGCCAGTGCATTGCCATTCATCAATGTGTTTCTCTTTCCCTCGAGGCATGTGCACAGCTCTATCTGCAGAAAAGGGACAGAATTCAATAACTTTATCAATACATGTGACATAAAAGTGTTTTTAATGGCTTGCAATAATATAATGACAATTTTTAGTGTTGAGCATTTTCTATTATTAGTATAATAATGTGTGTGTGTGCAAAATGTTTAATGTGATGCACCATTGTGCTGTTCCTTTGTGCTACGTGAACCAGTGTACTATGCTCTTTCTTGTACACTACTCCTAAGTGATGCGGTATTGGAAGGTGTGGGCGTGGAGGATTCTTGAGAGGTTTCCTGAGGACTTAAGATTTCACTGGCTGCCTAGCTATATGGCTTGCAAGCACTGCTGATTCTGCCTGTGAGCCAGAAAGAGGCTGTATGATTACAGCTGGGGGACTTGGCGCTGCTTCTTCTGAATCTTTTCCAGGAGAATATAAGAGCCAGCTGCTGCTTTAATGCTTCTGTCTGTATTATGTTTTTTGGGTTTTACCTTAGGTATTCTACTTGGGTTCAATGTCACTGATCATTCCTGTAAAGGGATCTCAGCTACTCTATGATATAGAGTGTGGATTCACCTGCTCAATATCTAGGTAAAGAATAGCTGGACCCAGGGATTGGACAAAGAAAACTTGTCACTTTATGTCTGCTCATTAGTATCATGTTCTGCCATGTGATTCTCACCTTTGGTAGATGGATTGAATATAACCTCTATCAGGCTAAAGCTGAGGTTATAAACAAATAAACACATTTATTTAACATGGACCAGGTAAATGAACAGTAGTCAGTATGAAACAGTGTATCCAGACAATGATTGCGTGAATCCTCATGGAATTTTAACCCCTTGTTTTGAGGCTATATGTTGTGTTGTCTGCCCTTTATGGTTCCTCTGTCAATTTCCCCCCTATAGTCTTTGCAAAGGTTGAAAACTTGAATTAACCATTTTTGAACCTTTAAAAAAGCTATGATATTTATATCCCCATTTATGTAGCCACTTACCTTTAATCACCATTCTTCTTTCAATTTTTTCCTCTCATCCCATCCTAAGGCTCAGTTCCATATGTGCCAGCAATCCTCTGATATCTGGCCCAAATGGACATTCTTCATGTGTGAAACTAGATAAACATTGGGTGGCTATTTGACCACAACAACAACTTGCATATTACCATAGTAGGGGAAGGGGGTCAGGGAGAATCATTCCTCATCCCTCATCCTGTCCTCACCCAACATCCTCGTACCCACACTTTGCAGCAGGGATCTTTAAATAGTGATCAGGACTTGCTGATTTCCCTTGACCTGGGAATACTGAGACCAAACCATAGTGCCCAGCAACAATTCTATAATCACCTGAACAATCGATTTGGGGCTGCTTAGAGTGTCAGTCAAGAAAATTGTGGAGCTTTTGTTGAGAGGCCTGGAAAATTAATTGTATAAAACTCTGTCAAAAGAATTTGTTAAGAAAGGATGTGAGACATGAATCATCAGAAACTCCAGATGGTTTCTCAACATAATGGGAGCAGATAGGAGAACCTCCTGCCCATTCTCCACCCCCCACCCCCCAACTGTAGGATAGAATGTACCTGTAGGATTTAGTAAACATGGTTAAGATTTTGTAACCATTATTAAATAACTATAATATGTGAAATTGTATGTTAAAAACCTAAAAAGCCTATATAAAATGGCGAATGGTTGAGACCAAAGCATGATGGTAAAATTAAGCCAACATTATACTAACTGTGAGAATAGTGCTGAGGTAGTGTAGATTTTCTGTTATATTAAAAACAAGAAGCCAGTGAAGGACAAAACATTAATTAAGTCTCAAAGTAAGATCAAGGGTTTTCAACACCTAACATCCCTTATCACTGAAGTTTCAGACCAGTCTAGATAATGGGCTATGGGAAAGGCAAAAGATGTAAAAGTTCTCATACTCAAAGTTCACAGCAGAAAAGGGGAGGGAATCATAGACCGTACTTGTGAAGGTCAGAATGGTGAGACAGCTGCAAGTTGCTATGTATTTTGAAGGGGAAAAAAAGGTATAAAGGAACAGCTATTGAACACTGAAAGCAGCGCGAAACCAGAGGATGAGAAGCTTCAGTCAACAGAACACAGCAAGAGTTAAAGAGACTGCACCACAGTCACTCGGAAGGAACGCCAGGGTTCAATGAACAGACTGTGACTATCTTCTTGTTAAGTATTACTTCTTTGTACCGGATGTTTAATGCTTAATAAACCTGTTTTACTTATACACAATATACCTGTACCCAGAGTGATTTGTGCAGTCATGGAAAAATTATTATAAAGAGCTTTTAAAAGCTACAGATAGGTACACTCTATCCTACACCACCACCCCCAGAGCACAATTTGTGGGGCAAGGTATGAGACCCAGGAACCCAGAGAGCCTGGGCTCTGATCCACATTGCAGCCTCTCCTCCTACCCCACCACCACCCCACTTCCCCATCCCTTGCTGGGATCACACTGCAGTTCCTCCCTCCCAACCCCCGCTGGAATTTCTACCTTACCCTTTCCATTTTTAGTTAATACATTTTTTCTGCTCCTTTTAAACTCACTCCATGCTATTTGCTACTCCTCAATTTGGAGAAGGGGAAAACAGATTGTTTTCTAGCCTATTGCTAGCAGTAATACAAAAGCAACATACTGCAGATACTAGAAATCTGAAATAAAAACAGAAAATGCTGGCAATACTCAGCAGGTCAGGCAGCATCTGTGGAGAGAGAAACAAAGTTAATGATTCAGGACGATGCCCTTTCATCAGAACTGGAAAAAGTTAGAGATGTAACAGGTTTGAAGCAAGTACAGAGGCAGGGAAAGGGGGGAGGGGAGGAAAGAACAAAAGGGAAGGTCTGTGATAGGGTGGAAGGCAGGAGAGGTTAAATGACAAAAGGGATGATGGTGCAAGGCAAAAGGGGATGGTAATGGGACAAGTAAAGAAACAAAAGATGGGTCTAGAGGAGGTGTAAATGGAAATAGTTGAATCATTACCAACAACTGCTGTCCAAAAAAATGGGAGCGGTGGTTATGATCTGAAATTGTTGAACTCAATGTTGAGTCCAGAAGGCTGTTAAGTGCCTAATAAACAGATGAGGTGCTGTTCCTCAAGCTTTCATTGAGCTGCATTAGAACAGTGTAGAGGCCAAGGACAGAGAGGTCAGATTGGGAGTGGGGCGGAGAATTAAAGTGACAGGTGACCAGAAGCTCAGGATCATGCTTGCAGACTGAACGGAGGTGTTCCGCAAAGCGATCACCCAATTTGCGTTTGGTCTCCCCAGTGTAGAGGAGACAGCATCGTGAGCAGCGAATACAGTATACTAAATTGCAAGAAGTACAAGTAAATCGCTGTTTCACCTGGAAGGAGTGTTTGGGGCCCTGGACAGTGGGAAGGGAGGAGGTAGAAGGGCATGTGTTGCATCTTCTGTGCCTGCATGGGAAGGTGCCACGGGAAGGGGAGGGGGTGTTAGCACTGTGCTAGCACTGTTCTTTAAACAAAGTAGCTGTATGAGAAGAAGCTGGGATTTACTGATTTTATTCCTTATTTATCTAGAATCTGGTCAGTGCTTCACTATGGTCAAGATAGGGAACTAAATACATAAGGGAATCACATTATGCTTTCTAGTTTAGCTGGTCATTTATTAGTTCGGCAGTAAAGAACAATCAACACAAAATCCTTTTTAGCTATTTTAAAAATGTTACTTCATTTAACAAACATTTCCCACCACTGTCCTCCATGGATGAAGTGCTGTCTTTTTAGTGTCTTTCAAAGCCTATTGATATTTTATGGATAAACTAACAACATGCACGTAGATGAGAAAGAAGGGTGGAATTTGAGTTTTCTATGGGGGATGGATTGTTAAGTAATATCAAGCAAACATCTTAAATAATATGGCGCCAGATTTTCCATTGTTTCATGATTGTCTCATGTAAAACAGAGAATAATTCTAATCTTTTTAATAGCACAGAAATGTTAATTTACCACACTGATGATTAAAGCATTTGCTGGTACTATGGAAACCAAAACTTGATCTTTAAACAATGATAGATTGCAAGAGTTTTCAGCTCATTCGTAGGCGATTCTTTAAGCATACTCCTCGCCATGCATTTTGTGCTCATTCAGAAGAAAAAGTAGGCTTTGCAATGGCATGAAAAATAACCCGCCCTTTGTTTCTGATTAGCTTTCACTAGAAGCAGAGAGCCAGAGCTCAGTCCTTTTAATCTGAAATGCTGCTTTCTACATAATTTAATGACAACATGTTAGCAGTGCTCCTAACAATTACCACACAGTGGATTCAATGTTAATGTATTGTAAGTAGAGTATATATTTTATTCTACTTTATTATGTTGGCATTGATGTGCTTTTTGTTAGCTTGTTCTATTTTTTGATTTTACTGAAATGCTATGGTAACCAGCTTCTTGACAAGGCATGTATCAAAGGCAGAAAAAGGACACAAAATAAGACAGTTAGATTCCAGGTGAAGGCAGCGATTTATTCCATAAACTGACTGCTAACAATAATTAGTTTTGAAGTGATACTTAATCTAGGAATTGTCTGTCAAAATAGTTTAATTTAGGTATACATCTGCCAAGAAATACATTGCAAATTTAACTTTGATACATGTACATAATTTAATGGCCTGACAAAACGATGGGTCAGAATAATTTTGGTTGAGCTAATTGTATTGCTTATAGTGGAAAGGTTATTTGGGTGGTTACCCTATTTTTTTTACTTTGGCCCGTAATTTCCGATCCCTAAGGGTGTGTACGAGCTGTGTATACACCCGTAGGGACCTCGCAAGTGCCAGTTTCAGGCATGCGAAGTGCATGCGCTGAAAACCGGCATTTCCGATCTGTCAAGAATCCTCTTGACAGATCGGACGCCTGCCCTGGAGAAGGGCCACTGCGGGTGGAGAGTTCCGCTTTCTGCAGAACCTCCGCCCGCTGAACTCCCTTAAAAATCTTGGGGGAAAAATTGAGTCGCGCCCCCTTTGGGACGCTAACTTCGCCGGGGCACTACTTTTAGCGCCCCCGCGGCCGAAATTCATCGGTAGCGCCCCAAGAGGGAAGCGGAGCGCTACTAGAAGCGCCCCGCCTCCCTCTTGAGGCGCTGCAAGGTAATATCACGGCGCTACGTGCCGCGGTACTGCAGGCCTTCCTCCCCTTCTTAAAGGGGAGGGGCCTTGTGCAGCGCGACCCGGGGCCCAGCTGGGCCACCAGGGATCGGAGTGCTGGCAAAAGAGCTCGGCACTCAAGAGAAGTGCCGGGCTCACGGAGCGCAGCCGGCACTCCGTGGGGGGGGCTGCAGAGGAGGCCGGGGACAGCAACGGGGGCAGGTGCTGGCAGGCGGCCAGCAACAAAAATGGCCGCCCGGCACCTCAACCTTTAATTAGCGCTGCCCTGGCCGCAGGTAAGCCCCCCTGACCCCGTCAAACATAGCGTCCGGCGGTAAGTCAGGGGGCGCTATCAAAGATCGCGGCCAGGGCGCGAGCGGGGCGCTGCGCACGGTGATGATGTCATCGCCGGCGGCACAGTGCCGCGGGGCGCTAATAGTTACCGCCGCCGCTAATCTCCCGCTGAATTTCGCAGGAGGCGTTGGCAACACCACGCCCGGGCGCTAGTTGCTTTGCGCCCCATTAGCGCCCTCTTAGGACGCTAACGGGAGGCGCAAAGCAACCAAATTTACCCCCTTTACACCGCCATAAGGCCTGCTTTTACGAGCATAAGAGTTTAAAAAAGTAAAAAATATTTTTTTTCTTCACTCATTTATAATTTTAAAATACTTTAAAAAATGTTAAGTTTATTTTTAGCCCCATAAAAAAAATTAAAAAAAAAATTCAAAAAATTTAATTTTTGTTTAAAATATTTAATTTAATGTAATTTTAACTCATTTTAAAAACGTGATGGTTTTAAAAAAAATTTATTTAATGTTTTGATGTCTTTTTTCAGTGATCCCCATTCATACTTTTGACAGGTCTACCTGTCAAAAGTATGAAGGGGGATTCCTTTCTCCCATTGGCTGGCCTGGCCCACGTGATCCCAGGGATGCTTGCGAACCGCCTGCGCCCCTGGGATACCTGGGTCTCTGCGCGCGTGCACCAGGAGAGGCCCAGGATCGAAAATGGCCGGACCTCGGGAGCCCTCAGGTAAGGGCGTAGATTTTTTCCCGATAGGAGGCATCCGCACGCAAGAAGCCTCCTATCGGAAAATATGGGTCATAATTACCATAAGGTCACAATTTCCTTTGCTTCTTTTCTCAGATCTGATCCATCACCAAGACTGCCTTCACCTCTAAAACATTGTCCGCCGCCATCTCTACCTCCTATGCTTCTGCCACAGACCCTAATCTATACCTTTATCACCCCAAGGCTGAACTTCTCTAATGCTCTTCTTTCCAATCACTCAACTTCTACCCTCCATAAATAGCAAGTCATTCAAAATAATGCAGTCTGTGGTCTCACTGTGCTAAGGGCTGCATTACCATGATCCCTGTCTTTGCCACGGATCTAGCTCTCCATGCCTCTGAGAATTAATTTTAAGATTCTTATCTTCATCTTCAAATTCTATAATTGGTCACCTCTTCCTACCTCCATAATCTCTCCTAACCATATATTTCTGCATGCACCTCCGCTCCTTTGGCACTCTTCTTCTTAGGCAGTCCCTTGGAACCGAGGATGACTTGCTTCCACATTAAAAATGAGTTCTCAGGTGACTGATGAGTCCAATGCGGGACCTACAGTCTCTGTCACAGGTGGTTGAAGGGGCGAGTGGGTGGGGTGCTTGGATTGACGTGCGCTCCTTGTGCTGCTTGTGCTTGGCTTCCACTTGCTCCCAGCGAAGAGACACGAGGTGTTCGGCGCCTTCCCAGATGCTTCTCCTCCACTTTGTGCGGTCTTGGGCCAGGGATTCCCAGGTGTCAGTGGGGATGTTGCACTTTTTCAAGGAGGCTTTGAGGGTGTCCTTGAAGCGTTTCCTCTGCCCACCTGGGGCTCTCTTGCCGTGTCGGAGCTCCGAGTAGAGCGCTTGTTTTGGGAGTCTCGTATTGGGCATGCGGACGATGTGACCCGTCCATTGGAGCTGATCGAGAGTGGTCAAAGCTTCAATGCTGGGGATGTTGGCCTGAGCGAGAACACTGACTTTGGTGCGCCTATCCTGCCAATGGATTTGCAGGATCTTGCAGAGGCAGCGTTGGTGGTACCTCTCCAGTGCTTTGAGGTGCCTGCTGTACATGGTCCATGTCTCTGAGGCATACAGCAGGGCGGGTATCACTGCTGCTCTGTAGACCATGAGCTCAGTGCTGGGTTTGAGGTCCTGGTCTTCAAATACTCTCTTCTTCGGCGACCGAAGGCTGCACTGGCACACTGAAGGCGATGTTGGACTTCATCATCGACGTCTACCCTTGTTGACAGTAGGCTCCCGAGGTATGGAAAGTGGTTCACGTTGTCCAAGGCCTTGTCGTGGATTTTGATAATCGGGGGCAGTACTGTGTGGCGGGGGCAGGTTGGTAGAGGACCTTTGTCTTAAGGATGTTTAGTGTAAGGCCCATGCTCTCGTATGTGTCGGTGAAGGTGTTGACGATGGTTTGGAGTTTGACCTCTGAGTGAGCGCAGACGCAAGCGTCATCTGCATACTGTAATTTGACGACAGAGGATGGGACGACCTTGGATCTGGACTGAAGGCGACGGAGGTTGAACAGTTTCTCGTTTGTTCTGTAAATTAGCTCCACTCCAGTGGGGCGCTTACTGAGGGTGAGATGGAGCATTGCAGCAAGGAAGATTGAGAAGAGCGTTGGTGCGATGACACAGACTTGCTTGACCCTGGTCCGTATGTGAATTGGGTCTGTGGTGGAACCGTTGGTCAGGATCATGGCTTGCATGTTGTTGTGAAGCAGGCGGAGGATGGTGACAAACTTTTGAGGGCAGCCGAATTTGAGGAGGACACTCCATAATCCCTCACGGTTGACAGTATATTTCTGCATGCACCTCCACTCCTTTGGCACTAGTCCACCTCTTATTCCATGCTTCCTCTGCTCTAATGTCAGTGGTCACTCCTTCAGGCACTATGCCCCCATCCTCTAGAACAGTGTTTCTCAAACTGGGGGTCCGTAGAGGCTTTCCAGGGGGTCCACGTCTGGAGGTAATTTCAAGCCTGCACCTCTTTATAAAACCGACAAAGATTCTGTTCTTGTGAATTATTCTCAACGGCTGGACTCACCTCCTCACGGAGGCCCGCAGCTCTCACTCACTTTGCAATGAGTGCCCCCTGCCGGTTGAGCCGATTCCTCTCCCTGGTCATCCTCCCGACACGTGATTAGAGCACCTGCGGGGCCCTTCAAACAAGTGCCTGAACGTGTTCACGCAGACACGTACAATCCCACAGTGCAGCTGTTACAGAACATGCCAGTGGGACAGTACGGCGGTGAGTCATGCTTCCAGCAGCATCCCAGCATGGGCTTGGGTGCTCGTGCCCTCACTCACTTTGGCCGTCCTGCTAATGGTTTTAAAAATTGTCCAGCACTAAGTGGCTAATAGTGACCATCTGTTGCTGCGGAGTCCCCGGAATTGTTGTGGCACACCCACCTCACTGATTTCTGTCAGTAAATACCTTTTTTCTTAAAGCATTATTAAAACACTCTTTACCTGCAGCACTTTCATATTATAAGTATTATATATTATTATAATTTAGATGGGGGGGGGAATCTGTGATTACTAATCCATTTGAAAAGGGGTCCTTCAACCAAAACTGTTTGAGAACCACTGCCCTAGAACTCCCTCTCTCAGCATCTCCATGTTGCCATCTCTTACTCTGCCTTCAAAAGCCTTCTAAAAATCCTTCTATTCAATTGTGCTTCTGCCCTCTCTTCTCTTTCTCTCTCCTGATCAGTGTCCACTTCATTGTCCCCATCCTCTAAAGTACTCTGAGATACCTCTATATGTGGAGTACTATAGAAATATAAGTTGTACGTATTCTGCTACATATGAAACAGCTGTGATTATAAACTAATGGATTTCATTGCAACTTGATGCTCTGTCTTACATTTAAAACAGATTGTGAAAAGCAACCTGGAAGCAGACATTTTGGGATCTGAAGGGCTGACCCATTCTTAGCTTATGCCCTTCTTTGCTGCAGATCCACCACAGCAATGTAAATCAGACAATTAGGAAAAGGAGGAACATGATGATGATGATGAGGAGGAGAACTAGCAGGAGAGAAGGAAAATTGTCCTTGCAGATTATGATGATGATGATAAGGAAGATGATGATGATGAGGGAGAGGATGTGAAGAGAAAGCCCACCCTTATGTCCCAGGCCCTAGATCCTCTGTCACAAACTCTTCAATATCACCCCCCGTGTCACTTACTTTCTCACTCCCACACACCACATCAGATAATTTCACCTGGGGGAATGAGATATTGATAGTAAGGATGTGGCACCAGGTGATTCACAGAGAAAGAGGGAACAGAGGAATGGGGAGAATGTGTCACTTTCCCATGGAGTCTGAGAAGAAGGCTTTGGTGTGGTAGGACTCAGAAATCGTGGGTACTCACCTGAAAAGAAGTATATTCAAGGAACATTACACTTATGTGGAGGCCCTGAGATCTGCCTCTGAGGATGTGCAGCAAGGTGTGTCTTATGAGTGTACAGCCCTCATTTGTGGTAACATCATGGAAGCTTTTTCCTCATTGCAGACATCAATGGAGCATGTGGTAGCCTCATTGGAATCTGCAGCTTTCGGTATTAGTTACAAAAATTTTGCAAACGGGGAAGAAAGGCTGTTTGACTGGGTGGGGCAGTTGGAGGCAGGTGGTCATGTGATGAAATCACCAGGAAGACGTCTAACCAGAGTTGGCAACCCTACTCATGTCAGTAGCACATGGACTTCCCTAAAATGAAATCGCGGAGCCTGGGAAGTGAGCAGTGACTTGCATAATGTGCTGCTGAAGGCTGCAAATGAGCTGAACATTCAGAAATTGAAATCCTTTCTGATTCAGGTAGATAGTGGTATTATACAAGGGAGCACATAGGGCCATTTTTGCACAATCTATATCCCACTGCACCTTTGGGAAGTGTGTTCAGTCTGTCAAGCTGTAAAATTACATAGCCTTTCTTGCACTGTCTATTATCCATGGGGAAGTAGATGAACTGTATGGCTTGAGGAAACAATGCATCTTTGACTTGTTTCATACATCTATGCACAGCTGATTACCTGCTATTCGTAATGTTCCCAGTGGCAGCGTGAAAGGACATCGACACATAAACATTGAGTGCAGTTGTAACTTTTACAGCCACTGGCAGTGCATGCTCGTGGTGGAGGTTGACTGCAGATTTACTTGCAGCATGTGACATAACCCAATCAGGCTCCCCTTGTCTATCAAATCCTCCACAGGCACTGCTTCTTAGACATGTGGAAGCATGTGCACCCCTGTTAATATATTCTGCTGCGGGGTAACCGGCAGATGAGTGCAGCACGTCTCTAGTGCAGCCTGACCTGCCTCATCTCCCTCTATTGGTCCTCTTCGTCTTCCTCTAAAAAGCAGAGGCATAGGGAAATTCCCAGTGGAAAGCCCACAGTGGAAGTTGCCACAAAAGTTCTTGAATGAACTTCAGAGGCAACAGGAATAAACCAAAAATATAATAAAAGCATCAACAGGCCTGACAATGTGTCAGTTTAATAATTGGTTTCCATATGAAACACAGAGAATATCCAGTTTTTAAAGGTGGGGAATTGAAACAGTGTTAAATATGCGGAAAAGATGGAAGCTGGCACAAATTACATTATTATGGGCTCATTTACATGGATCTGTCCACAAACTGGCAGATGCTTCCTAGAACTAACAAAAGTCCAATCAGAAAATCAGATGGTGGGGGAATAGGTGGAAGTCCAGCTTGATAAATCTCTGCCCAATTTCTGATTGGGTTTGTTATGTTATGTACCTAGGACAAGGAAAGGCCACCAGGCCCACATACATATGTCCTATATTTTTGGTGGATTTCGTACCCATGAACCTACCCTCCGGCCTCTTCCTTCCCTTCCTCCTCGGGAATGGGGAAAAACAGATACTACTACAACAACAATAACAACGTGTATTTATATAGCGCCTTTAATGTAGTAAAACGACCCAAGGCGCTTCACATGAGCATTATAAAACAAAATTTGACATCGAACCACATAAGGAGATATTAGGGCAGATGACCAAATACTTGGTCAAAGAGGTAGGTTTTAAGGAGTATCTTGCAGGAGAAAAGAGAGGTAGAGAGGCGAAGAGGATTAGGGAAGGAATTCCAAAGCTTAAGGCTTTGGCAGCTGAAGGCAGGGCCACCAATGGTGGAGCAATTAAAATCGGGGATGCTCGAGAGGCCAGAATTAGAAGAACGCAGAGATCTCGGAAGGTTGTGAGGCTGGAGAAGATTACAGAGATAGGCAGGGGCGAGGTCATGGGGGGAATTGAAAACGAGGATGAGAATTTTTAAATCAAGATGTTGTTTAACTGGGAGCCAAAGTAGGTCAGTGAGCACAGGGGTGATGAGTTTTGGATGACCTCAAGTTTACAGAGGGTAGAACGTGAGAGGCTGGCCAGGAGAGCATTGCAATAGTCAAGTCTAGAGGTAACAAAGGCATGGATGAGGGTTTCAGCAACAGATGAGCTGAGGCAGGATCGGAGTTGGGTGATGTTCCGGAGTTGGAAATAGGTGATCTTAGTGATGGCGTGGATATGTGGTCGGAAGCTCATTTCAAGGTCAAATATGACATGAAGGTTGCGAACAGTGTGGTTCAGTCTCAGACAGTTGCCAGGGAAAAGGATGGAGTCGTTGGCTAGGGAATGGAGTTTGTGGTGGGGACCGAAGACAATGGCTTCGGTCTTCCCAATAGTTAGTTGGAGGAAATTTCTGCTCATCCAGTACTGGATGTCGGACAAGCAGTATGACAATTTAGAGACAGTGGAGGGGTCAAGAGAGGTGGTGGTGAGGTAGAGTTGGGTGTCATCAGCGTACATGTGGAAACTGACGCTATGTTTTCGGATGATGTCGCCGAGGGGCAGCATGTAGATGAGAAATAGGAGGGGGCCAAGGATAGATCCTTGGGGGACACCAGAGGTAATGGTGTGGGAGTGGGAAGAGAAGCCATTGCAGGTGATTCTCTGGCTATGATTAGATAATTAAGAATGGAACCAGGCGAGTGCAGTCCCACCCAGCTGGACGACGGTGCAGAGGCGTAGGAGAAGGATGGTGTGGTCAATCATGTCAAAGGCTGCACACAAGTTAAGAAGGAAGAGGAGGGATAGTTTACATTTGTCACAGTCACAAAGGATGTCATTTGTGACTCTGATGAAAGCTGTTTTGGTACTGTGGCAGGGGCAGCAACCTGATTGGAGGGATTCAAACATGGAGTTGTGGAAAAGATGGGCATGGATTTGGGAGGCAACAACACATTAAAGGACTTTGGAGAGGAAAAGGAGGTTGGAGATGGGGCAGTAATTTGCAAAGACGGAGGGATCAGGGAGTGTTTTTTTGAGGAGAGGGTTGATGACGGCAGATTTGAAGGCGAGGGAGACAGTACCTGAGGAGAGAGAACCGTGAACAATATCAGCTAACATGGGAGCCAGGAAGGGAAGTTGGATGGTCAGCAGTTTAGTGGGAATAGGGTCGAGGGAGCAGGAAGTGGGTCCCATGGACAAGCTGAGCTCGGCGAGGGCATGAGGGGAGATCGGAGAGAAACTGGAGAAAGATGTGAGTTCAGGGCTATGACGAGGAGAACCTTAGAGGAAGTTTGGCCCGGTGGGCATGGGGAAGGGAGGGAAGTGGCAGAGGCAGCTGATCGGATGGTTTCAATCTTAGTGATAAAGAAGTCCATGAGCTCCTTGCTCTTGTTCTTGGAGGTGAGGGTGGAGGAGACAGGGGAGAGGGATTTAAGAAGACGGTTTGCAGTAGAGAAAAGAAGCCGGTGGTTATCTTTGCATTCCAGAATGATCCTGGAATAGTGAGCAGTTTTGGCAGAATAGAGCAGGACCCAATGATGCTCTATGTGGTCCAGCCAGATCTGGCGGTGAATAGCTAAACCAGTTATCCGCCATATCCGTTCAATCTGCGTCCCTTGGACTTAAGGGAGTGGAGAAGAGGGAATGGCTAGGGTGAGAGATAGTAATGGTTTTAGTGGGGACTAGGGCATCAAATGTGAATGTGAGCTTGTGGTTGAGCAGATCGGTTGCTGCAGAAATGTTGTGGTGAATGCAGGGCCAAAGACTAGACAGTTGGGATTTTGAAAGTGCAGTTGTAAGTGAATTGGGAGAGAATTTTTTCCACAGACACAGAAGGAAGTAGGGTTGGGAGGGGGAAGAAGGATGTGGGTGGAGAGCGATAGAAAGAAATGATCAGAGATGGCCTTATCTGTGATTGACACGATGGGAGTAGCGAGGCCACGTGAAATAGCAAGGTCAAGGGGGTAGCCGTGAATATGGGTTGGGGAGTTTACGTGGAGGGAGAAATTAGGTTAGGAGGGCAGTGAACTCGGAGGAGAGAGAGCATGATGAATTTAGATGGAGGTTGCAATCACCAAGGATGAGACGTAGCTCGCTGCAGAGGCTGAGGGAGGAAAGCAGTGAAGATATCTCGGTGAGAACATTTTTATGGTACTTGGGTGGACGGTAGAGAGCAAGGATTTTAAGTGAAAGGGGTGGAATAAGGTGAGTTGCTCAATGGAGGCGAAAGTGCCAGAGGAGTAGGGGGACAGACCAAGTTGTGATTTGGTGATAGACCCACACTGCCACCGCAACGGTCTGGGCGGGGCAAGTGGTGGAAGGTATAGCCAGGCGGGGAGGCTTCATTTAGGGGGAAGGTGTCATCACCCCTCAGCCAGGTACCTATTGGCAATCCATTCGATTTAGGTGCAAGAATCAAAAAATAATCCAAAGAAAAACAAAATAAACAACAAATTTTTAAAGTTAATTGTAGACAACTATCTGACTTCTTTTTCAGAGCTCCTGATGTTGAAGCTACAAGATTAAACTTTTCTGAGTACACGCTGAATCAGAGAACTTCGCTCGCTGGCAGTGTCTATTGGAAAACCCTTCTTGTTAAGAGTATTAGCACTGCGAATTTCCTTTGGGGGTTCTCCTAATCGGTCACCACAACTTCAACAGAAGATCATCAGAAACCCCATTTACCTGGTTTATCTGGGTTTGCACCAATGTTCCCGTGGCCGATCGGGAGAAATTCCTAGCCCAGAAATGCCGTGACTTGTGCTTTTGTAGCTAATTTTACACCTTCCAGCCTGCTGAGTTTGCTGAACTGCAATTCTGTTACTTGCTATTGCACAAGGATAGTTCTATGGCACCTTGAAATATTAGGGTAAGTCTGCGATGCCATGCTCCCAGTGAGTAACTGTATTCACAGGAGCATAGGTTAGCGATGGGGTTGCAACATTGTATCCTGATACTCTGGCCTACACATTCTTCAAGCATTCAAGCGTGAGATCGAGGAGCTACACTAATTATATGAACATAAGAAAAGTCAAAGATGAGAAAAGGTAATTCACCCCTTAGAAGCTCATCACTCCAGAAAATTAATTCCTGCATCATGGCATCTAATAGTATATAGACTAACCCTAATGATTTTGCCTACATTGCCAAACATTTTTCACTCATTCAGTAAAGCAGTTTTTCCTGATATGTCTGTTTTGAATTTACTTTTCACTAATTTATATTTATGTCCTCTGGTCTTACTTTCTTGGTGTACTTTGAAATAAGAATTATTTAAAGGTTTGTTGTAGTAAAGTGTTTAGGAAAATTATCAGACACTTCCCTGTTGTAGGTTCACTAAATTAAATGGCAGTAAATGTCTTGCTTATCTTCTGGCGGGATGGGAAATGATTTGATTTTGGAATTGACTGTGCTTGTCGTCCTGCTTGGTAACACCAGTTTTTGACTCAGACCTGCTTTTGGGCACAAGATTGTGCTCTGATCCTGTGGTCGATCCTTGCTCATGTATAAATGAGTACACACCCATATTCCCAATTGCTACTCTGAGGGAAGGGTCATGGATAATGTGCTGGTCGAGAGAGGCTGATATCCACCTGAAAACCCCAATTTTAGAGGTTTCTAAGCCAAACTTCAAATGAAAAAGAAGGTCCATCCTTTGTGTGCATTTAATTATCTGCAAGGCCTCAGTCAACTTAACGCCAGCCTGAGGCTGGTGCCTATTAATGTTTTACTGTGCAGTGAACATACATCAACTTCAAAGTAAAGTTGATGTACCCTGATCATGTAAACATTGTAGCAGATGAAGTTGTGTTGGCGGAAATCAAATGGTGCAGTGGCTTGGCTGTGTTAGAGCTCCTACATTATAACAGTGACTAAACATTAAAAGTATTTCATTGGCTGTAAAATGCTTTGGGACATACTGAGGTCGCAAAAGGCACTATATAAATGCAAGTCTTTCTTTCTTTATTTCTTTCTATCTTTATTACCTCTGAGGTCATAGCTTTGAGTCACAACGCAGGCTTACAACTCGTCTGCCAAATGTGTGGTGATTTTAATCAAGTTTTAACTAGCTCATACGGTGGGACATCATGCCCAGAGAGAATTGGTCACTTTGACTAGTGGCCATGGTAACAGTTCAGTGCAGCTGTACCTGTCTTGCAGAAAGCATGCTTTTTGACTGGTGGGTTTTACAGAGCAGGCTTTTGTCTACAGGCTGCAAATGTGAGATATTTGAGAAAAAGAATGAATCACACACTATTATATAATGAAGTGTGATACTATTACATGTGTCAGAACTAAGTAATCATACCTTGGTCTTATATTGCTTCACACTGTATTATCTAACAACAGTAATTTGTGATAAATCAAGAGGTATACCTTTAAACATAAAACACTAACAATGATTACTGTGCATTTTTATTTTAACACTATTGATTATGAGATTACTTCCTTTATCTGTTGAAATAGTTTTGCCTTTGTAGCGTAGGAAAATAAAGATTTATATTAAAGAATGCAACTCTGAAGGGTTGGACAAGATCTGTACTTTAGTACTGTACAAAGCCTTTTCAATGTCCTATGGCTATTTCTTTGAAAATAGGATTATTACAGCTATTACAATTATACTGTTACATACTTAAAAATATTATGCTATCAAACTAAATTATATTCTGATACTGAAATCTTCGATTGTAAATGTGATGATTTTACTAATTTTTTACAGGGATGACTTGCTTCATGAAGTAACTGTCAGCTCGACCTGACAGTAAACAGGCTTCTTGTTTGCTAAGCCACAGAGCAGTATTAGCATTGTTATTATAACCTATACCAGATGAAACCAAGAAACTAGTTAACATTTAAAATTAAACTGGGCGCAGTAGAGAGTCAGATCAATTAGTACAAATAACAGTTGTGTATGTTTGGGCATGTACTGTATTTGAAGCATCAGATCTGGACTTGTAACAAAAGTACAACTGGATTGAACCTCTTTGGTTTTTAAGTGTACTTACACAAATTCAATACTCAATTGTAGAATACACAACGCTAAATTACATTTTTTGGCTGATTTTATGAATATATGTTCCCAGCAACGAGCCTCAGCTATCAGGAGCATATTTAACGAAATCGTGGGCATGTCCCCAGCAATTTCCCATTCTCTGGAGCCCTCCTGCTGGCATTGAGAGAAGGCCGCTGGAAGCAAGGTAAGTGCAGTGATTGTTGCAAGAGTTTTACGGCTGGGGAGCGCCAGGGATCCCAGGCAGCAGAGATCGGACTTTCTGGGCAGGTCAAGGAGAAGCATTTGTGTTCCTCCGGGCTCCAAAAAGGAACGTTTTTTTAAACTTACTTTGCTGTGTCTCACTGGCTTAGGAACATAGGAACAGGAGTCGGCCATTTAGCCCCTCGAGCCTGTTCAATGAGATCATGGCTGATCTGTGACCTAACTCCATCCTTTGCCCCATATCACCTTAATACCTTTGGTTAATAAATATCTATCAATCTCCGATTTAAAATTAACAATTGATCTAGCATCAATTGCTGTTTGTGGAAGAGAGTTCCAGACTTCTACCACCCTTTGCGTGTAGAAATGTTTCCTAACTTCACTCCTGAAAGGTCTGGCTCTATTTTTTAGACTGTGCCCCCTAGTCCTAGACTCCCCAATCAGAGAAATAGTTTCTCTCTATCTACCATATCAGTTCCCCTTAATATCTTGAAAACTTCGATCAAATCACACCTTAACCTTCTAAATTCCACGGAATACAACTCTAATTTATGCAATCTCGCCTCATAATTTAACCCTTGGAGTCCAAGTATGATCATTCTGGTAAATCTACACTACACTCCCTCCAAGGCCAATATATCCTTCCTAAGGTGTGGTGCCCAGAACTGCTCACAGTACTCCAGGTGTAGTCTAACCAGGGTTTTGTATAGCTGTAGCATAACTTCTACCCCTTTGTATTCTAAGTCCTCTAGATATAAAGGCCAGCATTCCATTAGCTTTTTTGATTATTTTCTGTACCTGTCCATGACATTTTAATGATCTATGTACATGGACCCCAAGTCTCTTTGGACCTCCACTGTTTTTAGCATTTCATCATTTAGAAAGTACTCTGTTCTATCCTTTTTAGGTCCAAAGTGGATGACCTCACATTTGCCTATATTGAAGTCCATTTGCCACAGTTTTGCCCATTCGCTTAATACATTAATAGCTCTTTGTAATTTTATGCACCTATCTACAGTGCTTACAATATTGCCTATCTTTGTGTCATCGGCAAACCTGGATATGTGGCTTTCTATGCCATCATCTAAGTTGTTAATAAATACGGTGAATAGTTGAGGTCCCAATATAGATCCTTGTAGGACACCACTAGTCACATCCTGCCAATTAGAGTACCTGCCCATTATCCCTACACTCTGTCTCCTGTCGCTCAGCCAATTTCCTAACCAGGTCAATAATTTGCCTTCAATTCAATGAGCTTCAACTTTAGCAACTCGCCAAGGCTTCTTCGGCAGCACCTCCCAAACCTGTGACCTCTACCGCCTAGAAGGACAAGGGCAGCAGGCGCATGGGAACTCCCTCCCTAACAGCACTGTGGGAGTACCTTCACCACACGGGCTGCAGCGGTTCAAGAAGGTGACTCACTACTACTTTCTCAAGGGCAAATAGGGATGGGCAATAAATGCTGGTCTTGCCAGCGACACCACATCCCATAAACGAATAAAAGAAAAATAACAGTCTCTTATGAGGGACTTTATCATAGTCCATACAAATAACATCCATAGACATTCCCCTGTTCACTACTTTAGTAACCTCTTCAAAAATTTCAATCAGGTTTGTCAGGCATGACCTGCCCTTTACAAATCCATGCTGGCTCTCTCTGATCAGCTGAAAAGTTTCAAGGTATTCGGTCACTCTATCCTTTAGGTATAGACTCTAGTAATTTCCTGACAACAGATGTTAGGCTAACTGGTCTATAATTCCCTGGTTTCCCTCTCTCACCTTTCTTAAATAGTTGAGTGATATGCACAATTTTCCAATCCAATGGAATGGTTCCTGAATTGAGAGAACTTTGGAAGATTATAGTTAGGGCACCTGCAATGTTCTTACCTACTTCCTTTAAATCCTGGATGGAAACCATCTGGTCCTGGGGCTTCCTGATAGGTTCACCTGACGGGGTGGCCGCGGTGGACTCCCTGCTCAGGAATGGGTTAAAATTCCATCAGGGTGCAATGTGCATTTATTAATGAGGCTCCCCCGGCGTGAAAATCGCACATCGGCGAGAACAGACCGAGAACTGGAGCAGTATCATTTTAACTGCTCCCCACTCTGTTCCCGCCGATCGGGGAAGAGTTAAAATCACCCTGCCAGTCTGTGTCAGAAGCGCCCTTTCGTTTCATCTACTTCGGTTATATTTAAACCCAGAATCTCTGCCAAACCAATTCACTGATGTTGTCAGATTGTGGTTATCTATATTTTGTTTCATCTTTTTCTTTTACTGTGGCTATCTGTAAGTCTGTTGATGTCACAGTACTTGACGTTTCTTGCAAAATAATTATAGGTTCTGAATAAAACCACCTTGTGGATCTTGCAATAATTCTCAACCAGTTAGAATTTTTCTATGCTCAAAATCTATTTGGATGATCATGAATAACAAGATGTTTGTATATCGGGGTCTTGCTGCACTAATACCTGTTTCAGCACGAGGTGAAGCCAAATGCCAAAGCAATAAATCGCTCCCTAATACACATGCTCCTAGTTCATTACTACCATTAGATCAGTCATTAGGCTCTTTGGCTGAAAGTAATAAGAATGTAATAATGTATAAAATATTTATTTATTCTTCATTTCAGTATTCTCTACATGCTGCAAGGTTGAACCCAGATTGGCAACTGACAAAATCACAGGGATTTCATTCCTTTAATATGTTTTCATAAAGGATATCGATCACTTCATAACATCAGGTCATTTCAGGTTCTGTAAATTATATTTTTAAATATTTTTAATAAATTGAAAAATAATATTCATATTGTTTTTTGACCATTATTTTACAAGATGTTCTGCCAAGAATACTTTCCCCTTATGTGTTTTAAGCAGTGCACAAGAAAGAACCTTCACAGTTACTGATGGGCTTAACAAGTATCTGAGGCTTGTCTTCAATAAATGTTCTGAAAGCTTGTCATTCTCTTTGGATTCTCATCAAGAACCTAAAATGACTGCCTCCAATACTGGAAAAAGATTCGGCAAAAGCAAATTAACCACAGCAGTAAGGACAGTTTTTTTGGTGAATTGGTGCCTTTCCCTTTTTAGGACAATACTTACAATTATGAGGTCCAGTTTCTTGACTCATTGGCATTGATTGGGAAGTCACCCACATCATCTCCAGCAGTAGACGCTGGTCATTCTGATGTGGCACTAGCCAGCATCATGTACAGGGTTAGCTCAGAACCAGATAGTAGTGAGTGGTAGGAGCTTAGAGAGTTGACTCTTCTTTGCAATTTTTGGTTAGACCAGTTAATGAAGGAACTCATAATTCAAATGCTGTATCTAACATGGCATGAGGATCAAGTGGTCCAAAATTTCTGAAGGTGATCAGTGAAGTTCATTTGCAGCAGCAATTTAATATTCCTTCCTTGTATCTGCCTCAACATTAGTCTGATTTGGAACAAAGGTTCCACCATGTGGATGCAAGGAGAGCTCTGTGCTTTCTATTGATAGAACATGACATTTTTATAAAACTTAGCAAGCTTCTATGTCTCATGCATCCAGTACCTCTGTTAATGCTATTTCTAACTAAAAGCTGACAAATGGTTCGTGGAATGTATTATCATCGCACAAGCAAGAAAGCCGCAGGTGAAATTAATCAGCATTCGATGAGGTCTGCATTGACCTTGTGGGCTAACCTCAAAATGGTTTCTATCGACATCGTTTGAAGAGCTGCTACTTGGAGCAGCTGTGTATGTTTTTTTAGCATAATTATTTCGATTTATAAAGGGTAGCAGTTTGGCAGCTGTTTTAGCTGCAGGTGTTTCCTCTTGTCTGTGATGGCTATCCTCTTCTTTCTAGGTATTATTGTGTCAGTCTGCAGCAGTATATCAGGATGCTGGAATGAAACTTGGAGTACATACATTGTAGAATCTTTCTTCTTACTTGCAACAGAAAAATTCCACGATACCATCATTCTGATCCTCCAGTCCTTCTTTCTGGAGTGACTATAAATACTTACTGTTCAAGTTCTTCTGCCTCCTTTAGTTTTTGTTTAAGACAACGAAGCGGGAGAGATGTCTTTATGCATTGTAGAAAAGGAAATGACAGGTGGAGGAATATCCAAACCATATTAAAGGGATGCTGTCCTCATGATTCTCCTCATTGAAAACCTGGACATAACGTTGCAGTATTTAAAGGATGTTTCAATCTGACAAGTGAAAAAAATCTGGGGGGCCAGTTTTCCTCCATTTAACCTGCCCCGGCATAAATCAGGCAATGCACTACTGCATTGCACCTGACAGGAATGCAGATGAATTTCTCAGTTCAGCTAATTTGCATGCCTTGCTCTTCACAGAAACATCCTTGGGAATGTACGAGCACCCCAGAATTTGGGGTGAGGGGGGTTGGTGGTGGATGGGAGGAACTTTTCTGCTGTTACAGGCCTAAAAGGCCTTATGTCCACTGGCTTTGGACCTTCTCGGACAGAAGGCAGACGGCCTCTCTGCTCCTCCTTGCTGACCTAGAAGAATGTTTTGAAAATGGAGCTGCCTGGAGGCGGTTGGAGGTTGCTCAGAGGTCCTTGTGAGATCCTCCAACCTGAAGAGGCTGGTTGTAATCTTTGAGGCCCAATTTCACTCCGTGATCCTCTGTTTGGGCATCTGCTACGCGGAAGCCCAGGAAACTGAGGTGGGAGCCATCTATCCAGGCATTCTGCAAATTTTCTACCGAAGTTATGGCAGCCGGTTGGGAGAGCCCCAAGAATATTCCTGTGATCGACTAGGAGTGGATCCAGTGTGCCCCTTCCCCCACCTGGCCAGTTTCCACCAACATTTCTGCCATGTTTCATTGGTGGGGGGGAGCTCCAGATGCGCCTCCCCAAACCCTTGCTCCTGGAAACCCATACCCCGACCTCACAGATTTTGGCAGGGTGAGCAGCCAAGTCCCATGTCCCCATGGATTTTCTAGGCCGCTATATTTGCTAGCTTCCAATCCTGCAGAAATTCTCCAGTATTCAATAAATCTTTCATTAATTTAGCCAATGCCCTGCCAATTTTCTTGCTAGCATCCTTCTGTATGCTAGAATAGAATCTAACTGGCACAGACAATTTATTTGTCTTCAGTCCTTTTAACTTATCAAGTACTTCTTCCTTTGAATTCAACTTATCCTATGATATTTGTTCTACCACAATAATTGGATAGTTAACCACGGCTTTCCTCCCTGGTGAACTTCTGAAAAATAACCACAAAGTCATTCCGCTATTTTCCTTTCATCTTCAATTATTCCACCACTTTAATCTTTTAAAGCCAACTTCCTTCCTAACCATCCTTTTACAATTTATAATACCACGTATTTTCTAGTTTTTTTCCCAATCTTCAGTCATTCTCCATTGCTGGCAAGACTGGCACTTTATTGTCCATCCCGAGTTGCTCTTGAGAAGGTGGTGGTGGGCCTTCTTCTTGAACCACTGCAGTCCGTGTGGTCAAGGTGCTCCCACAATGCTGCTGGGTAGAGAGTTCCAGGCTTTTGACCCAGCAACTATGAAGGATCAGTGATATATGTTCAAGTCAGGATAGTGTGTGACTTGGAGGGGAACATGGAGGGGATGGTGTACCCACCTGCTGCCCTTGTCCTTCTAGGTGGTGGAGGTCATGGGTTTGGAAGGTGCTGCCGAAGAAGCCTTGGTGACTTGCTGCAGTGCATCCTGTAGATAGTACACAATGTATGCCAGTGGTGGAGGGAGTGGATGTTTAAACTGATGGATGGGGTGCCGATCAAGCGGGCTGCTTTGTCCTGGATGGTATCAAGCTTCTTGAGTGTTGTTAGAGCTGCACTCATCCAGGAAAGTAAAGAGTATTCCATCACACTCCTGACTTGTGCCTTGTAGGTGGAGGAGAGACTTTGAGAAGTCAGGAGGTGAGCCACTTGTCGCAGAATACCCAGCCTCTGACTTGCTCTAGTAGCTACTGCATTTATGTGGTAGGTCCAGGTGAGCTTCTGGTCAATGGTGAACCCCAGGATATTGATGGTGATGGATTTGGCAATGGTAATGCTATTGAATATCATGGGGAGGTGGCTAGGCTCTCTTTTATTGGAGATGGTCATTGGCTGCCACTTGTGTGGCATGAATGTTGTTATTATTATAGTTATTATTGCACAGAATGTCCTTTACTATATTCCCTAAGTGTACCTCTGCACCCCGATTATGTTTTTTAGTCTGTTCACATTTTCTTGTGCTTCCTTTTTCAATAGACTTTCTATAATATGTTTTTCATTTCTCATCTCCATTTGAATTCAACGTGATGGAGTGGCATAGCACTCATCTTGTTTGCTGAAGTGGAACTGCTGCAGCTTAAGGTGGGTGAGAGAAGGGTTGTCCTATTTGCCTCCTCAAGGCATCCACCCCAGAGGGCAGCAGGTCAGCATTCCTGATGGGGGTTAGCAACCAGGTTCAAAGCTGCTTGCACATCCTTCAAGACCTACAACAAATGCAGAAGAAGGTGACACACCTAAACCTATCCATTAGTTCCATTTACCAGGTACATGGCACATGTATGCTTGCCACAAAAAGTTGCTTGCCAACCTGTTAACCCATGCCAAGCCCTCACAGAATTTTGCAGCCCAATTGCTGACCGTATATGTCCATACAGCACATTTTACAGCTGCAGCTTACAATTAAAAGCCTTGGTACATTCAAATCTTCAAAGGGCTTCAAATATAAAACCATTAAAACATTAGGTACTTCGATATTCCAATACAAATCTGGCCAGTTCTGTTTCTGCATTTGTTATCTTTTTTCCTTTATGGTATCTCTCTCTCTCTTTTTCTTTTTCTCTTGTTTTCTCTATTAGGCAGAGGTGTCAGTTGAAAGTGATTAAAAGCAACTTTTATTATCATTGAAGTCATTTTATTGAGTTGATCACACTACAAAAATTGAACAGACTGATCCATTAGGCTAGAGGGTGTGTTTTTAAACTAGTAATGGATAACTCAAAATTCAAGAAAATATGCAACAAGCTGGCAGATTTCCTTTTTAAATAGTATTACGTCAGCCTGGAATTTGCGTTTCAGCGGTGTAGTGACGACGCTCGCAACTGACCTCAAAGAAAGCTGCCCACAAAGATCTAGCGATCTCTGTGGTGTGAATTTCAGCTCTCACGACTTTAGTTTGAATCTGGCACCAAATCAAGCGAATGTCCAGCGTCCAGCAACAGTAATGTCATCAAGCAGGCTTAGCAGCCAATCACATTGAAGAATTCTCACAAATAGCAAACCAGGAAGTAAAATGCACAGATTATAATTTACTTTTTACAAATTTTACAGAGAGCTAAATAAAGATTGGGACATACACATGGGGTTAAGGTAGAAGCTGAAATATGTAACAAACTTTACATTTTTTTTTATAAATGATGTAATTATTATCATATTAATGGAAATATTTGATATTCGACAAATATAAAATTAGTTTATCAGGACCAGAACGGTTGTTCAGCAGTCAATAGGCCATTCAAGACTCAGTTACACCTCTTTCAACAAGGCTTAACTTTTTTGGGGTGTGTAACAGCAATATTCCAGTGTAATTTTCTCCAATTAAATATTGGGAAGACCGAAGCCATTGTTTTCGGTCCCTGCCGCAAACTCCGTTCCCTAGCTACTGACTCCATCCCTCTCCCTAACATCTGTCTGAGGCTGAACCACACTGTTCGCAACCTTGGTGTCCTATTTGACCCTGAAATGAGCTTCCGACCACCTATCTGCAGCATAACCAAGAATGCCTATTTCCACCTCCGTAACATCGCCCGTCTCCGTCCCTGCCTCAGCTCATCCGCTGCTGAAACCCTCATCCATGCCTTTGTTACCTCTAGACTTGATTATTCCAACGCACTCCTGGCTGGCCTCCCACATTCTACCCCACATAAACTTGAGGTGATCCAAAACTCGGCTGCCCGTGTCCTAACTCGCACCAAGTCCCGTTCGCCCATCACCCCTGTGCTCGCTGACCTACATTGGTTCCCAGTTAAGCAGCGCCTCGATTTCAAAATTCTCATCCTTGTTTTCAAATCCCTCCATGGCCTCGCCCTTCCCTATCTCTGTAATCTCCTTCAGCCCCACAACTCCTCTAAATCAAGCGCTACCACTTCCCTTAGAGCGCTAAAGGGAGCGAGAGGTGCGGTAGCGGCAGAGCGCTGCACAATGTTCTGTGCAGCGCTATCGGTTTTACAGGCTCCTTCCCTCCCTTAAAGGGAAGGGCCAATGCTACGGTTATTGATGGCTAAGTCTGGGAATGGTCGTCGACGGCACCTGCGATACGCACATAGCAGCCCCAAGCATTCTAAGAGCGTGCAAGGCTGATCAATCGTGAGCTGGAAAAAAATCAAAATACAGCACACTGGGGACATTATTAAATTTTGGCCTACCTGACCACCACTGCCTTTAATTAGCACTCTCCAAGCGGCCAGCTGAGGTGACAACGCCTCCTACAGCTGCCGTTGTTGACGCCCGGTGATGCTGCAGGGGGCAGAGGCGAATTTTACATCCGGGGCGATAACGGGCCGCTGCGCGCTGGATGACGTCATGATCTCCGGGGCGCAGGAGATTGAGGCGGTAAGTTTTAGAGTCAGCGCTAACCCGCCGTGGAAGTTCGCGGACGTCGGTAATTTCGCTGCGCCTGGTCGGTAAGTTCTTAGCGCCTCGTTATCGCCCCCCGGAGGCGCTAACGGGAAGCGCAAAGGAGGCCAATTTCTCCCCCATATTTTCCAAGGAATATGAGGCCTCTTTATTCTTCCTACCAAAACGTACCACTTCACACTTATCTATAATGAAGTTAATTTGACAATTACACACCCATTCTGCAAGTTTATTAATGTCTTCCTGTATTTTGTCGCAGTCTTCCTCTGTATTAACTACACCCCCCCAATTTGGTGTCGTTTGCAAATTTTGAAATTGTTCTACCGATTCCTGAGTCCGAATCGTTCATGTAAATGGTGAACAACAGTTCTTGACCAAAATTTCTGGTATTAAAGAGCTCCTGTTTAAGTACCATATCTAAATGCAATATTCTTTATAGTGATCTCCCCATCTTACTGAATGATGGTGCAGTCCTTCCAGGATTTCCCTGCTTTTTAGTTAACCCTTTCTCTCTTTTTATTTTTGTGTTCTTTCACAGATACACACGACTGAATGTGATTCAGAATAAGTTGCAGCTTTGGCACATGCTTGTCACTGTGCATGTATTCCTTCAACTTATCACATGTCAAAGCTATTTCTCTGCAGGATGACACCTAATACAAGAAAACAGAACTGGACTTGAGGAGGGCTCATAAATTACAAGCCCTTAACTCCCTTGAAGGATGCCAGCCTGAAGAACTTTGCTTATAAGACCACTGAGGTGGTTAAGAGAAGGTAAAGCTTGTGTACGCTATGATTACCCAGGGAGGCTGTGACAGAGTAATGCAGCACTTTGCAAAGAGACCCATTGGAATGCAAGCCCTATTGGAATATCAGCTGCCTGACAATCCACCACTACTTCCGCTCTTCTTCCAGAAAACATAATTATAAATGGGTTATGTTGCCTGAGAAGCAAGAAACATCACTCAGGTTTGAATATCAGCACCTAATTTGTATACCTATAATTTATGTTACATAGAAACATATAGAAACATAGAAGACAGGAGCAGGAGTAGGCCATTCGGCCCCTCGAGCCTGCTCCGCCATTCGATGAGATCATGGCTGATCATCCAAACTCAGTACCCTGTACCTGCCTTCTCCCCGTATCCCTTGATACCTTTAGCTTTAAGAAATATATCTAACTCATTCTTGAATATATTTAATAACTTGGCCTCAACTACCTTCTGTGGTAGAGAATTCCACAGGTTCACCACTCTCTGGGTGAAGAAATTCCTCCTCATTTCTGTCCTAAATGGCTTACCCGTTATCCTTAGATTATGACCCCTGGTTCTGGACTCTCCGACCATCGGGAACATTCAATCCTGCATCTAGTTTGTCCAGACCTGTCAGAATATTATATGTTTCGATGAGATCCCCTTTCATTCTTCTATACTCCAGCGAGTATAAGCTCAATCGACCCAATCTCTCCTCATATGTCATTCCTGCCATCCCAGGTATCAGCCTTGTGAATCTTCGCTGAACTCCTTCCATGGCAAGAACATCCTTCCTCAGATAAGGCGACCAAAACTGCACACAGTACTCAAGGTGTGGTCTCACCAAGGCCCTGTACAACTGCAGCAGGACATCCCTGTTCCTATACTCAAACCCTTTCGCTATGAAGGCCAACATACCATTTGCCTTCTTCACCGCCTGCTGCACCTGCATGCTTACTTTCAGCGACTGGTGCACAAGGACACACAGGTCTCGTTGCACTTCCCCTTCTCCCAATCTATTGCCATTCAGATAATAGTCTGCCTTTCTGTTTTTGACACCAAAGTGGATAACCTCGCACTTATCCACGTTATATTGCATCTGCCACGCTTCTGCCCACTCACCCAACCTGTCCAAATCATCCTGGAGTTTCTCGGTATCCTCCTCGCAGCACACACTCCCACCCAGCTTTGTGTCATCTG
Organism: Squalus acanthias; assembly: GCA_030390025.1. Lineage (NCBI taxonomy): Eukaryota > Metazoa > Chordata > Chondrichthyes > Squaliformes > Squalidae > Squalus > Squalus acanthias. The sequence continues at coordinate 199,676,853 of CM059425.1, read as the reverse complement.
CAAACTTGGAGCTATTACATTTAGTTCCCTTATCTAGATCATAATGTATATTGTGAATAGCTGGGGTCCAAGGACCGATCCCTGCAGTACCCCACTAGTCACTGCTTGCCACTCGGAAAAAGACCCATTAATTCCTATTCTCTGCTTTCTGTCCACCAACCAGTTCTCTATCCAAGTCAATACCTTGCCCCCAATCCCATGTGCCTTAACTTTACACGCTAATCTCTTTTGCGGGACCTTATCGAAAGCCTTTTGAAAGTCCAAATATACCACATCTACTGGTTCTCCCTTATCTATTTTCCCAGTTACATCCTCAAAAAATTCCAGTAGATTAGTCAAGCACGATTTACCTTTTGTAAATCCATGTGGAGTTTGTCCGATCCTGTCACTGTTTTTCAAGTGCTCAGCTATTACATCTTTTATAATGGACTCTAGCATTTTCCCCACTACCGATGTCAGGCTTATCGGTCTGTAATTCCCCGCTTTCTCTCTACCACCCTTTTTAAATAGTGGGGTAACATTAGCTACCCTCCAATCCATGGGTACAGTTCCAGATTCCATCGAATGTTGGAAGATGATCAGCAATGCATCTATTATTTCTAGGGCCACTTCCTTAAGTACCCTAGGATGTAGATTATAAGGCCCTGGGGATTTATCGGCCTTCAATCCTGTCAATTTCCCTAACACCATTTCCCTGCAAATACTGATTTCTTTCAGTTCCTCCCTTTCATCAGACCCTATGTTCTCCAACATCTCTGGGAGGTTATTTGTGTCCTCCTTTGTGAAGACAGAACCAAAATATGCATTTAATTGATCTGCCATTTCTTTGTTCCCCATTATAACTTCCCCCGCTTCTGACTGCAAGGGACCTACACTTGATTTCACTAATCTTTTTCTCTTCACATATCTATAAAAGCTCTTACAGTCAGTTTTTATGTTCCCAGCAAGCTTACTTTCATATTCTATTTTCCCCTTCTTAATTAATCCCTTTGTCCTCCTTTGTTGAATCCTAAACTGCTCCCAATCCTCAGGGCTACCGCTTTTTCTGGCCAATTTATATGCCCTCTCCTTGGATCTTATGCTATCCCTAATTTCCCTTGTTAGCCACGGTTGAGTCACCCTTTTTGTTTTATTCTTATGCCACACTGGGATGAACACAGTCTGTAGTTCATCCATGCAGTCTTTGAATGTTTGCCATTGCCTATCCACCGTCAACCCCTTGAGTGACATTCCCCAATCAATCCTACCCAATTCGCGCCTCATACCATCGTAGTTTCCTTTATTTAAATTCAGGACCCTAGTCTCTGATTCAACTACTTCACTCTCCATCCTAATGAAGAATTCTCTCATATTATGATCACTCTGACCCAAGGGGCCTCGTACAACAAGATTGCTAATTAATCCTTTCTCGTTACATAATACCCAGTCTAAGATGGCCAGATCTCTGGTTGGTTCCTCGACATATTGTTCCAGAAAACCATCTCGTAAACATTTTATGAATTCCTCCTCCACAGTATTTTTACTAATTTGGTTAGCCCAATCTATATGTAAATTAAAGTCACCCATGATGACTGCTGTGCCCGTACTGCATGCTTCTCTAGTTTCCCTTTTAATGCCGTCCCCAACCTCTGTTTTACTGTTTGGAGGTCTATATACCACTCCCACTAACGTTTTCTGCCCCTTGTTATTTCTCAGTTCTACCCATACAGATTCCGCAGCATCAGAGCTAATATCCTTCCTTTCAATTGTGTTAATCCCCTCTTTAACCAGCAATGCTACCCCACCTCCCTTTCTTTTTTGCCTATCTTTCCTAAATATTGAATAACCCTGAATGTTGAGTTCCCAGCCTTGGCCACCCTGGAGCCATGTTTCTGTAATCCCAATCAAATCGTATTCATTTACCTCTATTTGTGCAGCTAATTCATCCACCTTGTTCCGAATGCTCCTTGCATTAAGACACAAAGCCTTCAGGCTTGTTTTTTTAACACTCTCAGACCTATATGAATTATTATTTACTGTGACCATGTTTGATTTAAACCGTTGAGTTCTTTGCCTTCTACTTTTGTTTTTCTCCTTCCTGTCTTTAGCTTTTATCCTTGTTTCCCTTTCCTCTGTCTCCCTGCTCAGGTTCCCAACCCCCTGCCACTTTAGTTTAAACCCTCCCCAACAGCACTAGCAAACACTCCCCCTAGGACATCGGTCCCGGCCCTGCCAAGGTGCAGACCGTCCCGTTTGTACTGGTCCCACCTCCCCCAGAACCGGTTCCAATGTCCAAGGAATTTGAATCCCTCCCCCGTGCACCATTCCTCTAGCCACGTATTCATTTGAAATATCCTCCTATTTCTACTCTGACTAGCACGTGGCACTGGTAGCAATCCTGAGATTACTACCTTTGAGGTCCTATTTTTTAATTTACCTCCTAACTCCCTATATTCTGCTTTTAGGACCTCATCCCGTTTTTTACCTATATCGTTGATGCCTATGTGCACCACGACAACTGGCTGTTCGCCCTCCCCCTCCAAAATGTTCTGTAGCCGCTCTGAGATGTCATTGACCCTTGCACCAGGGAGGCAACACACCATCCTGGAGTCTCGTTTGCATGCAGCCGCAGAAACGCCTATCTATTCCCCTTACAATTGAATCCCCTATCACTATAGCTCTTGCACACTTTTTCCTCCCAGCCTGTGCAGCAGAGCCACCCATGGTGCCAGGAAGTTGGCTGCTGCCGCCTTCCCCTGATAAGTCATCCCCCCCAACAGCATCCAAAGTGGTATATCTGTTTGAGAGGGGGATGGCCACAGGAGACCCCTGCACTACCTGCCTGCACCTCTTACTCTGCCTGGTGGTCACCCATTCACTTCCTGCCTGTACACCCTTTACCTGCGGTGTGACCAACTCGCTAAACGTGTTATCCACGACGTTCTCAGCGTCGCGAATGCTCCAATATGCATCCAGCCGCAGCTCCAGCGCCGCAATGCGGTCCATCAGTAGCTGCAGCTGGATACATTTCCCACACACATGGTCATCAGGGATACAGGAAGCATCCCTGATTTCCCACATATAGCAGGAGGAGCATATCACGGCACCGAACTCTCCTGCCATGACTTACCCTTTAATTAATTAATTAAAATTAAACTAATTGAATCCCACCAATTTCACTTCAATTAAATGATATACTCAAGGGCCCTTGCTTAACAGCAGTCCCCGCTACACCACAGAGACTCTAGAAACTATAAACCACAGAATTTAAGTATGGAAAAAAGGAGAAAGAGAGAAATACTCACCAACCAATCACTTACCTGCTTTCTGGTGACGTCACACTTTGATTATTTTTTACTTCTCTCTCTCCCGCTCTCGGGGCTCAGATTGGTAAGCCTACCTGGTCGCCGCCGTCTCTTTTATGGCCGCCGCCTCGCCGCTGCCGCTCCACCCAGGTCCGCCGTCTCTGTGGGCCTACCTGGTCGCCGCCGCCTCTTTTATGGCCGCCGCCTCGCCGCTGCCACTCCACCCAGGTCCGCTGCCACAATGTAGAACTATTAGAGTTTTGTTTTGTTTTAGGATTTGGCTTCAGAAGCTGAGGGATCTTTTAAAACAAGCAAAGACTAATCCCAATAGCTAAAGCCAGTCCAGGGGTGGGGGGCTCCTTTGACTACTGGGAACACTGATGTATCCATCCCACTAGATCTCCAAGGAGTGCAGATGCATAGTTATTGTTGGGACTGCTAGAAAATGGTAGCATCCACTACACCCAATGAATTCTTGAAACCATTATGGATATATCACTCCAATGCAAGGAAATGTGGATGCATTCACACCACTAAGACAACAGGAGTTGAATAGATCTTTCCATTAGAGTATCAAGAATGAAAAAATTAAAAAGTTCTACCTAACTTTTATTGCCTTGGCTCCAGATTGGGATTTTTTTCTAGCTGCTGAAAATACGATTAAATGCCAGAAATCAAATTTTCTTCTTTGGATTGGAATGTATTTTGAAAATGCACATATCTTGGCATGTTCCCTCTGGATTTCTGCTGGTAACAACAACAACTTGCATTTATATAGCCCCTTTAACATAGTAAAGCCCAAGGCGCTTCACAGGAGCGATTATCAAACAAAATTTGACACAGAGCAACATATGATATTAGGTCAGGTGACCAAAAGCTTGGTCAAAGAGGTAGGTTTTAAGGAGCGCCTTAAAGGAGGAGCTAGAGGTAGAGAGGTAGAGAGGTTTAAGGTGGGAATTCCAGAGCTTAGGGCCCAGGCAGCTGAAGGCATGGCCGCCAATTGTGGAGCGAAGAAAATAACTTCAACATAACTGTGGCAGAACCTACTCAAAAACAGCAGGGGCCATATTATGCTGGGTCCACGCGGATTCCTGGATCTACCCACTGGCTTTGTAAGAGGCGGAACTTTTATCTGCCCCTTATAGATCATTAATGACATGGGGTGTTCCTGAGGATGGAACTGCGATGGGGGGTGGGGGGGGCGGTGGGGGGCGGCTGGGCAGGGACTCCCTGTACTGAGAGTTAACTCTCCCCTGTCTCAGTAGGGACCCAGTGTATTACTGCAGGGCGGTACGCTGAATGAGATGAGATGTACCAGCTTCCAGATAGGCGCAAGTGCGTTACACAGGGCACACAACGAGGTGAGGGGAGCAGCCTGGATCCCAAAGAAAAGGTAATTTTTATTATTAAAAAAATGGACGGGCTGCCTTGAATGGGGGAACCGAGGGACGTGACACTATTGGGTCTTGGGGTGTGGGGCCTGGACAAATAGCCTCCTCCCATCCAATCGAAGCCAGGTGCTGGATTTACTGGGAGGGGCAGGTTCCGGAGATGCACCCATCGTGGCACAGGGCACCCACCAGCCCCGTGTAAATTAGGTGCCCTCAAGCTGACTCTAGCAGGGTTGTGGCCCGCTGAATTTCGGCGTCCTTATTTTCAGTCTGCCTTTTTTCTGGTTAGCAATGTTTCATACCATTTGTTGTGATGTGAGCATTTAATAATAACATTTTTACAAAAAATGTCAATGAACAATGTTTTCCACCCTGTTGCCATCATTTTGTTTTCTCACTGCTGAACAGAATACTGGAGAGCAGTGAGTGTCACAGCAATAGCAGTAGCAGATCTAAAGGAGAAACCTTTGACATTACTGGTGTGGCAACAGGTCACACCCTCCATTTAGAAACCAGAATACAGAAAAAAAATGATCCCTAATGCAATAATGATTATTAGAAATAATTGCATTGGTCGCTATTTGACTTTCTGAAAAGCTAAACCTTTAAATAAGAATAATAAAAACATTATTTTCAGTAGTGTTAGTTGAAAAATGTCTTGTTGACCCCAAATTAACAGAATGAAAATTTTTATTAAAATGAATTCTTAAAAACATTTCCATCAGTAAGATCAATAGTGAAGTTCCAGCTTCTCTTATGATCGCAAGATGAATACAACTTCGCTTTTCTGATTTTTCAATGATTTGTGTAATTCATCTGTGCACTAATCTCCAAATTTCAACTTAAAAAAAATCACGTGTTGAAGATCACAGTAGTTAAATTATCAGTCAAGTAACAGATTTGTAAATGTAATTTTCTGTAGAAGAAGTGAGGAAGGAAGTGATGACTAAAAGCAGGCATAAGAAATCATTTGATTAATTAGCCGGTTTTGTGGTGCTGGAGAAGCTGGGGTTGTTCTCCTTGGAGCAGAGAAGATTGAGAGGAGATTTAATAGAGGTGTTCAAAATCATGAGGGGTCTGGACAGAGTAGATAGAAAGAAACTGTTCCCATTGGCAGAAGGGTCGAGAACCAGAGGACACAGATTTAAGGTGATTGGCAAAAGAACCAAAGAGAAAAACTTTTTTAAGCAGCGGGTGGTTAGGATCTGGAATGCACTGCCTGAAAGGGTGATGGATGCAGACTCAATTGCGGCTGAAAGAAAAAAAATTGCAGGGCTACGGGGAAAGGGCGGGGGAGTGGGACTAGCTGAGGTGCTCTTGCAAGGAGCCGGCACGGGCTCGACGGGCCAAATGACCTCCTTCTGTGCTGTACCCATTGTATGATTCTATGATACTTGCTAGTGCCAGTGTGAATTATGTGCTCATGTCCTTGAACCCACACCTTTCTGACTCAGAGGAAAGAGTGCTACCACTGAGCCTAGCTGACACTATTATTTTATAGGTGCTTTTTGCCACTTCTGACTTGTTCACATTTAACCAGTATCTGACTGATAAACGTTAACTCTGTTTCTCTCCCCAGTTCGGACGAAGGGTTATCGACCTGAAACATTAGCTCTGTTTCTCTCTCCACAATTCTACCTGACCTGCTGAATGTTTCCAGCATTTTCTGTTGTTGATTCTATGATACTTGCTAGCTTGTGAATGGTGGCTTTGAAAAATAATTGCGGGCTTTGATTGTTTGGTTTTCTGCTGGTTATGTATAAAGAAAGAACTTGCATTTATATGGTGACTTTCACATCCTCAGGACATCCCAAAGAACTTCATAGGTAACAAATTACTTTTTGAAGCGCAGTCACTGTTGCTTTGTGGGCAAATACAGCAGCCAATATGCATGCAGCAAGATCTTACAAACAGCAATGAGATAAATGACCAGTTGATCTGTTTAAGGTGTTGTTTGAGGGAGGAATGTTGGCCAAGGCACTTCTTCAATAGTGTCACAAGATCTTTTATGTCCACCTGAATAGGCAGACAGGGCTTCAATTTAACATCCCATCCAAAAGGTGGCAGCTCTGATAATACAGCACTCCTTCCTTCAGTAATGCACTGCAGTGCCAGTGTGAATTATGTGCTCATGTCCTTGAACCCACATCTTTCTGACTCAGAGGAACGAGTGCTACCACTGAGAATAGCTGACACTATGTTTTTATAGGTGCTTTTTGCCACTTCTGATTTGTTCACATTTAACCAGTATCTGACTGATAATAGATAATTGGTTCTTTAAGCCCACTGTGATTTTCATTGTCATATGGACATGTGCACCGGGAATTTCCTGGGGAATTCTATTGATCAGTCGCTGTAACTTCAGTGGGAACCCAGATTATGCAGTGTAAGCAGGATTTCTGCTGATCATCTGCCGAAGTTACGGCAGCCAATCGGGAGAGCCCCTGAGGAAATTCCCAGTGGTGATGCTTTAGTGGTGTGGTGTGACGCTTCTGAGGCCACACTTGTAAGTGTGAACACCTTTGAAAACTGTGACACGACAGATGCATTTAAGGCACTGGGCTTTAAATCATATATCAATGGTTTTAAAGGTGTTCTTAAACAAGCGGTATATCACGAAGTTGGAAGAATGTTCAAACACAATAAGCAGTGCATGAGATCTGTCAGTTCATACACCAGTTTAGTTTAAATGTCTGTCGGGAGTGTACACACCAAACCTACGTTAGCTGGCAGGTGTCAGTTATACTGTCTATAGAACCGGTATTAGCCTTTGCTCTAAATTTACTAACATTAAAAAAGCACCAAATATAATGTTTCTGATGACAATGTTTATTGTAAGACAGAATTTTTCCATTGAATTTGTTGTATCACAAGAAACTTTCCATCTCAATTTGGGAAACTGGTCACATTTCAACATACAAATATATAACACAAGTACTTCGGCATCATCTAAAAATCAGCCAAGAGCTACACAGACCATTCAAGAAATAAATGTGTACAACAGACTGTAACAGAAAAAAAAGGCAAAGGTTCCAGCAAAGAGACACCATGGAGCTGATTTGTGCAGCAGGCTGCCCAGAACCAGGCTCGTTAAAGTTTTAAAGTGATTTTTGCGGAATTAGTGATCCTCCCGGCCCCACAGAAATCCACCCTCTGCGGCCCTCCCACAGGATCGCCTTCCCCCACTGTCACTATCTGCACTGGCTGAGTGCCGCACTGAACCCGCCGGATTTTCGGCCCTCACCGACGATAATGGAAACGAGGCCCAAGCGTGAGAATTGGCCGGGCCTCGGAGCGATTCCATCGGCCAGCTAACGGGCTCGTACCGTCCGGCTCCCGCTCCATGGAATCAGATACATGATGACAATCTACCCCCCACATATCTGAATCTCAACATCTGTGCAGTTTTTGTGAAAGACACAGAATACAAAAATGTCATCAGAGACTTTACTTTTTTCGGAGAAATTGAAAAATATAATTAACCAGAACAAAAAGGAGAGAGAAAGAAATATATTAAACATCAAGCTGAATTTAAAAAAATAACACCAGGTCACAGTTTCAGTTCCAAGAGATTGGTAAAAATTGTCTTTGTAGACTAGAAGGACACAAAAATCTCTACCTTCCCAATGTCATTGAAGTGGCAAGTAATTTCAAAGGAAGGGAGGATTGGGTTGTTGACATTGTCTTGCCAATCACCACCACTAAGAAATACTTTAAAGCCACAAAATCAAGCTGAAATATCCATTGACCTTTCAGCTGTCGAAAACTATGTTCACACAATGATGAAGAAAAATGAAGCTAACCCACAGTGGGCCTGTGTTTGGCCTGACTGGAAGCCATTCCTGATACTGTTATCATAAATGAAGTGAGCTGCACTTCAGTTATTTAACATGTCTTTTAATGTGCCTGCCTCTGCTTTCTCTCCCCACCCTAAATCCAATGTGTAAGAAGTTAGTTGCTAGCTAACAGGTAGAATAGAATCACAGCACAAGACTTTTAATCAAGTGTGAACATAGCTAAAGATTTCTCCAGGTTCTGGCGACAGCAGTGTTCATTTTAACAGAAGCAGCCCCTCTATCAGTGCCTTAGTCTTACTGTTGCTTTCTAACATGTTAACCTTTCTAAAATGTTAAAATTAGTTGATGTAAGGCATGACATATGTCAGTAATGAACCTAAAGCTGTGTTGTACCATGGATGTCACACTTCAACATCTACAGAATTCACAGAAATGTTTCATAGAAGTTACCTCATTTGCTGATTTAATTTAAACCTCTTAAGACAAGCATATGCCATAATTTGTGCCTGTAAAGTATTCTGAGACTTCATCAGCAAATAATCAGTATTGAGGACTTTTCTTCATCAGGCTTTTATGTTCATATCCATTACCCTTTAAAAAGGACTTGTAAAAGCAGCAAATAGTGGAGTATAAGAAATAGCTGGGATTTTATCAGCTTAATAGCTAATATATATTCTTGACTGACATCAACAATTCAAATGGCCAGAAGTTTTGACCTTCTTGAAGAAAGTCCTACTTGCTGAGTTCAATGTTATAATGCAGTAGGCCGAGATTTACAACAAAACTCACTGAGTTCTTGCTCTTCGTACATCTGTACTAAGATTGCAGTGCAGTATAATTCTGTTAGTAAGCCTAAAAGCAGATGGAAGGCACATCCTTCAGATCATAGGAACATAGGAACAGGAGTAGGCCATTCAGCCCCTCGAGCCTGTTCCGCCATTCAATTAGATCATGGCCAATCTCTACCTCAACTCCATTTACCCGCTTTTGTTCCATATCCTTTGATACCCTTACTAACAAAAATCTATTGATCTCAGATCCATCGGTGGATCATCCTGATAACATCTACAACATTGTCTGTTACGCTATCCTGCAAATCCACGGGGTGTAAATTCACTTTTATATCTCTCTGAACTACTGTAACTCTGGTAGATAAGAATTCAGTTTAACGAACCTGTCAAATATCAAGTGAATAGCAGGACATAATGGAAAATAATCTGTGTCATTTATATACAACTCAATTCTTTTGCTGATTAATGGCCATTTGAGCCCCACTTAATGAAGCAAAACAACTAAATGATGTGATGCTTTAATTAATAAATTATGTAAAAAAATAAAAATTTGTAAATGAAACTAAAGGTATTAAATTATTAAATATTTGGCCATAAAATTTTAAAAATGAATGGATATCCTATACTGATCTCCTCTAGTTATTTTGAGAAAATAGGAGAACAGACAAATCCTAAGAGCAATCCATGCTTTGTTGCCAAATGCAGTTACAAGTTACAACCGTGCTCCCTCACAGAGGGAGTACGCTTTAAAAAGGAGAAAATGTTAGGTTTTGACAGATTGAGTGCTTACTTTAGCGTGAACTTGTCAAACAGATACGAAATCTAACCTAGGGTTCCCCAGCATCACCAGATAACTGAGATTTATATGTCAACAAGCTAGACATGAGCCATCGACCATGCATCTTGTACTGCAATGCACCCATGCTTTGTCTGTCAGAATATTGTCAGAGGAAAAAAAATTAAGCAAGCAAAGGATGCTGAAAATGAAGATACCACAGCAACAAGAATGTGATGCTAGGATTAGGTTTTATGTGATGGCTATCATATGTTAATTATAGGATCACTTCTGTCTACCCTAGGGACTTAATTTCACTATCTCCTTGCAGATTATATGATCTTTATAAATTTCTCCATATTTCTGCATTTCTATCATCCTGTTAAAGCATAAGGCCGTTTCCTGCAGCTAATGGCCTCCAATAGGGTTTCTAATTAAATATATGTAACACCATTATGGATAACATCCTACATCTAAAAGGTGTACAAGATATGAGCGATATTTTGTACATACAGTATGGTATTAGGATCATGCACAATTATATTTCGCTCACATACCTAAGGGGAAAAATGCTTTAGGATAAGTACATTTTCAGATGATTTGCCTAGACAACTACAAGTGCTGTGTTATTAAAGTCAATCACCTTCAGTATTTGACCCTGAAATTAATACTGAACATTACAGCGAGCTCCAGCCTGAAGCTCATAAAGCCTGTCTGGAGACTGCATTCACATAATTATAGTCGCTCATTGTTCTAGATGCCCAGTTCATAGCGAATTGTTGTATTGCACTTGCTTCTTTGTGAGACATGTCATCCAATGCAAAAAAAAAACAAAGAAAGCAAGAAGCCAGGAAAGGTTTCTGTATAATGGACTTGAGTGGAGCGGCTAGATGATGCCATGTTTTCAAGGTCAGTTTTAGGGAGTCCATTGGCAAAGTTGAAGCATATTAAATTATCAGTATGCAGTAAATCATGATATAATGCCTTCCTGCTCTGAATTAAAAATGTTTTCCAAATACATCTATATTTCCTCAGTTTCAGCTAATACTTGTTCATGGCCTGTAGGATATGTGTAGTTGAACTTGAATCAATTGTTTTTTTCCTTTCCTTTCTTTGTGTTGCAGCTGAATGTTTATGATTCACAGTCATCTGTTCTTCCCTTTTTTCATCCAAATCAAAGGCAAATCACTAGGAGTCATTGTTAATTGCAGTGAGAAATTTTGACTGTCTTCAGCAGAATAATCAGTTAGATTAAGGCCTGCATCTAGGCAGAGTTATAAATGAGCAAAAGCCAGATCAATTTGAGAGAGAATGATAAAACTCAAAGTCAATAACGTGTCTACAGATGGAGTTTTGTCATTTTGCCCTTTAAAGCTTCTCCTCATTGCTATTAATACTGTCAGGGATCAGAGCACGTTTCTTCGTAATGCAGCAACAATCTCGCACACACACGCACGCCTACAATTGTCAAAGTGAGGCTTAGCCGAGGATGTCCAGATAGACCGGAGAGGCCTTTGCCAATGTCTGGAGAAGACTGTGAATTTCCTTGATGTTGAGTCTCATGTGTGGTTCACGCTGCCAGCAACCGAGCATCAGGTCATACACCTCTTTCGGGCAGGTCCGAGGACGCTGCAGCACACGGCCTTGGGTGATGCATTCGATAACCTGTTGGCAAAATCAGAGAATATTAGGATTAGCAGCGGCTTCAAATTTGCAATTTGACTGATAAATAACTTTGTGGCATCTTTGGGTAAATTTCTTCCATTTGTTTTGTATTTTTGACTCCTTTACTTCAATGCCATGTCTGATCCCTCCAGCTAAAACACGATGTATATTGCCGGTTCCTCATTTTCCAACAATACCCCCTTTAGCCAGTTGCCAAGAGGTGTCAGAGAGTTCCCTCCCCTCCAATTTTCCCTCTCCCCTAATTGGGGCTGCTGCAGTGTCTGCTCAATACCTCCCCATCTGACTAAGCCTAGATAGAGAATTGAGCAAATGGTAATCAAACCTGCATCCATCCCTGCACCGTGCCACACTAATGCTTGGTGCTACTGCACCATCCATTTTATTTTATTATTTTTTCCTCCACATTGTGTACTTTCACCTAGCTCTACCTGCTCCTTGGTCTTTGCCAATGCCCAGAAGGTCCAGGAAATCAAAGTTATGCTGTGGTCAGAATGAGACCATTATGTAGTTGGTCTTATATACTCTGTTTATTACACTAACATTCAAAAGGAAAATTAGGGGGTAGGTTCAAAGCTAGAAGGAGGGAATCTTGAAGATTTCCCATTGCCATTCATAAGGACGCTGACGGTAGCACTATTTCCAGTTACTACAAGCAGTAAAATCCAGCATGTTTCAGGTAACATATGAGTTAAGAGAAACACTGTTCTCTCTTGCAGAAACTACTGTACTGTAATGGCAAGCTTCCTTAAAGAACAGCTACTACTTTTTGACTACAGCTTATAAAATCTTATACAAACCTCATTGTTTGACAGCTGGTACCAGGGTTGCTTTCCGTATGTAAAGATCTCCCATAACACCACCCCCAAACTCCAGACATCGCTCTCAGTGGTGAATCTCCTGTACATAATGCTTTCAGGAGGCATCCAACGAATGGGGAGCATTGTATGACCACCAACCTGAAAAGAAAAAAGATGAAGTGTCAACATACTTGAATGGAAGAATTAAAATACAGAAATCATTGCATCAAAACAGAAGCTTGGAAATATAGTAGTGCATTAAGCAAAAATACGATACCACACTTAAGACACATTATAAATGGGTATGGGACTGAACTGAGACTGAAGTTAATACTGTCCAATTTTAGTCATTAGACTCATTTTGGTTTAAAAATGTGGTCTGTTTTAATGTACCTCACTCTTAAAAATAAACACAGCTCTTTGTGTTTAAATGGGTTTTGTGACCTGTCTCACTTTTCTTGATCATAAATTTCACTCCTGATATTCTTCCAGTGTTAACAGCCCTGTGTAATACTGTTTCATTAAAGCCATTAACTCCGTAAACGCATGTATTTTATTAGAAATGTATTTTTTACTCAACTATGCAAGTTCTGCATTGCTGGAAATACCAACCCCTCAAGAGTAAGGTCTACCAGGAGTTTTTAATCTTGCACGGGTCAAAGTTCACACAGCCAAACTACATTGCTGGAAGTTACCACCTGCCATCTGTATCTTAGCAACAGTGACATAGCCAGAGTTACCATTTTATCTGGATTACTGAAATACTTTAAAAACGGTCAAATTTTAGTAGTTTTCTCTCATTGCCTCAAACAGATGCATTTGTTAATGCTATGGGTGTGGAATAAACATATTACTTAATATGCTGCACTTATTTCTCTGCTTATGACCACCTTGGATTAGTATCAGTTTGTTGCCCCACACATATTAATCCTCCTTCGTTGTAACAAAAGTAGACGGATTTCAATAACAACATTTTATTGGAAGGAGGATCTGCATAATCCGGAGGAGATAGCAATCATTCGACCTAGTTAGAAATGTTTACAAATAAATACGCAATCATTTTCATGCGTTAGCAACAATGAATAAACAAAGTACAGATATTTGTTTTTCATCATCTTCCATGCTTCTCTCATTTATATTTCTCATATTACTGTTTCCTTCCTCAGCTGAAAGAATCTGGCCAGCTGCCCTCAATGTAACCATGGTCAATGCTACTCCATAATTGTTTAAAGGGGAAGTAGGGAAATTTTGCCAGTTTTCCCACTTGCTGGGATTTAGACTGAGCTTCTCATTAGGGATTCAATACACCAACCCTGAAATATTAAGAATTTAGAATGTCTTCAATTAAAATATTTCTGTCAAGCCACAATTTTTGGTAAAATTGTTCATGTCTCTGTCACTTATGGCAAAAAATCATAAAGCACTGGCCAGGAATTTCCGCAGAATTGCTCCTTCTCCGCTTCCATAATTTTGCCAGAAGTACGGTGGAAACCCTACAATCCCCTGCTAACACCCTGTTCTTACAACTCAACATTACAAAGAGGCTCAACAGTATTCTATATTAAATATATTGGGGCCACTTTTAGTCCTTGTTATGCTCCACAAACAGGCACAGATGTGGTGTAAATCAGTTCCAACACAGCAGTATTGTCAGTGAACTCAAACAGGGGTGAGTTTTATACTGATGCTTTTGCCTTTCCAAAAAATCTCATTATTGGTTCAGTGCAAGAAAATCTCTGCAGCACCAATAACAGTGCTCAACTGATCCACTGAAATGCGTTCCAAATGGTTTGTAGTTAAGTGAAAGCAAGTACATCTCTTTGATACATGATTACAAAATATGTCGAGGTAATTTTATGAATTTGCACTCCCAGCTGCAGTACTTTGCCCACCAGAAGCACAAAGTGAAAATCTGGGTGTGTGTTCCCAACAATTTCCCTCATTATACATCAGCTTAAACAGTTGAATGTAGATGGGCGATTTTCCTCAGATTTAAACCCAGCAAACACTCGGTTCCTGGGCACAAATCAGAGGAGAAAGGAGCAGAGAACCATGATGCTGAGACTCTGCCCCCTTTTGTGTTGCCCTGAAATTTCTCCAGAGGAGAGATGAAATGTTTGCACCTGGAGCAAATGAGATCCCATTAGATCTTCAGGGCTGGAGGCCTGTCTTTGGACAGCAGCCAGAAGGTCTTGCAGCCAGTCGCCATTACTGTTGTTGCAGGCCTGAGAGGTTGGATTTACACCCATGTTTCCAGGCTCAAGGCCTTACTGAGGGGCAGACTTGCTCCAAGGATATGTTGAGTCTATGATAATGACATGATCCATAAATATGGGCAGGTTCAGGTTAGATCAGGCAGAGTACACGTCAGGTGCTCTCACCCGACATGTGCCCATGCGGAGAAGGGGAGAGAAATTGTCCCCTAGAATCCTTATATCAGAATTATGACCATTCTTACATTGCTTGAAACCAGCCCAAAGACTCTGTGCTTGCACAGAATGCACTTTTAAAACTATTATCCCAGCACAGGTTTCACTAAAGAAAATCTGTAAATGACATATATTGAACTAACCAAAAAAAATTAACTATTATCCTAAATTTGTGATTTAAATAGAGATGCCAGTTAATGAAGGGAAGTTTGTGATCATCTATAAACTTGCTCAACGGCACAGAAACAGGCCATCCGGCCCAACCAGTCCATGCCGGCGTTTATGCTCCACACGAGCCTCTCCAGTCTTTCCTCATCTAAATCTATCAGCATAACCCTCTATTCCCTTCTCCCTCATATGCTTGTCTAGCCTCCCCTTAAATGCATCTATACTATTCGCTTCAACCACTCCCTGTGGTAGCGAGTTCCACATTCTCACCACTCTTTGGGTAAAGAGGTTTCTTCTGAATTCCCTATGGATTTCTTGGTGACTATCTTATATTAATGGCCTCTAGTTATGCTCTTCCTCACAAGTGGAAACATTCTCTCTGTATCCACTCTATCAAAATTTTAAAGACCTCTATTAGGTCACCCCTCAGCCTTCTTTTTTCAAGAGAAAAGAGACCCAGCCTGTTCATCCTTTCCTGATATGTATACCCTCGCATTTCTGGTATCATCCTTGTAAATCTTCTCTGCACTCTCTCCAGTGCCTCTATATCCTTTTTATAATATGGCGACCAGAACTGTACGCAGTACTCTAAGTGTGGTCTAACCAAGGTTCGATACAGGTTTAGCATAACTTCCCTACTTTTCAATTCTATCCCTCTAGAAATAAACCCTAGTGCTTGGTTTGCTTTTTTTATGGCCTTGCTAACTTGCATCGCAACTTTTAGTGATTTGTGTATTTGTACTCCTAGATCCCTTTGTTCCTCATTTAGATGTCAAGAACTGAATGACCTGAGCTATGGGCAGCTATTTGAATTTTATGCCATTACAAAATAGGATGACTCCAGCATTATGCAAGTGAGTGACTGATACTTTATTCCAGATAAACAAAAATCATAATTTAAACACAGATGCTGCATGACAATCAAAATTGAGTTTTATTTATAGGCACTGTAAGATGACAAAATGTGAGAACCCACAATCCTCTTTCATCCTATTGACTAGCATCGATGTACTTTCAGCAGGAACTCATATCTGTACAATAGCCTTGAGCCTTCAGAGAGTGACTAATTGTCAAATGGCTCAAGCCTCATTAAAAATTAAAGTCCAGCTCTCAGCACTGTTTGTTATTCATGTGCCAGCCTGGTTTCAGCAGTTTTTGTTGCCTAAAATATTAATGACTGTCCTTCAATCTCATGGAAGCTGCTCTTTTAGTACCAGCTGTATCAAATATCTTCTTTGCACCACTCCTCTTCCAACTACCACCACAACCACTATCACTGTAACCATGATTGCCATGGTGGTGAGAGGTGTGAATTTTATCCCAGTTGGTCAAAAGTTGCCACTTTTGTTCAATTTCCCTTGCTGACTTGAAGACACAGGGCTGCCTGCCCAGTGCCATTCATCTCCCTTGCTGCAGTTTGCAGAAAGCATCGTTTTGTTGGATTTTGCTAACTTTAAGTTTCTGCTATATATTTTTCTTTTGTCTTTTTCTGTGATCCAATACTGAAAGTAGATAGGACTGATGATTGCCAGGCTGCAAATGGCTGCAGATTCACTTTGAAGCAGTGCCAGGAAGTGATTTGATTATATCGGGCATATCTAAGTTTGCCTGCTGGTGAAAGACCGCAGCTTTGCTGATAACATCGAATAAATCTACAGCTTTGTTGGGAATGGAACACATGATATGTACTAAGTGTCATCATAAGCAATATCAGGCAATCGCCAAATTCCTTATTTGCAGCAGTTTAATTGAGTTGGGAAAATAAATTCACAGTTAAGGAAACGCAGCATTTCCAACCTAATTTATCCTTGTTATAAGTAACTGGCTCTGCTCATAATGACTGCAAATGTTTGAGAATTACTCTGGGGCTATAAAACATGAGTGTCAGATGGTGATGCTGTGGCTGTTTAAATACCACACTGTTTGAATCAGCACAATGTCAGGTCACTAATGTAATGTCTTGGGAACAAGTTACAGTATCGGTTCCAAGTTTCTCACAGTTTGTACTCTGGCTTTAGCAGCTTAGCAAGTCATGCCAGAGAGGAAAGCTGCTTTAGGGTCACATCATCAAGATGAATGACCAATGAAAAATGACATTCGAAATATATGTGTAGAAGAGATGAGTGCTTGGGATGGAGGCCATGAGATTTGGGTATTTGTAAAGACAAAGGGCTAGAAATTGGGCACCCTAGCGCCTCCCATTATTGCCTCCACGCTAAGCACTTACCGACCAGGCACAGCGAGAAGATCAACTCCTGCTATATTCGGCGGGAGGTTTGCAGCGGCGGTATGGCGTTGTGCCCCGTTCTCCTTCGCCTGGAGATCGTGACGTCATCGCCATGCACATCACCCCGGACCCGAACTTCGGTTCCGCCCCCTGCAACATCGCTGGGCGAAAACACCGGCAGCTGCAGGAGCGTTCATCGGGAGGCCGGGCGCTTTGGGAGCAATATTTAAAGGTGAGCTGGCCGAGGTAATAGGAAAAAAATCTCAAATGCTCTTGCTGTTTTTTTTTTTTATTTTTCTTTGCCAGCGATCGATCAGCCCAGCACTTCTGCTGCTTCTCCTTCTACCTCACTCCTCCAGACTAGCAAAAGTGCCAGAGGGTAGGGATCCGTAGCTACAAGGTTGCCGAGGGCATGGATCCATATTTATCAGACCACTAAGGGGCAGAGTAGCATATCTGCCACAAGACTGCCAAATAGCACATTCATGTGCCCGAGTACATAAATCCATATCTATCATAATACCGACAGAGAGCACAGATATACATCTGCCACTAGACCATTAGAGGGCAAGGATACATATGTAGAGGCTATAAAAAGATCACTGTGAATCTGATAACAGTCCTAGAAGAAACTGTACAAACTATCTAATGATAAATGGAAAGCATAGTTACTTTGGCTCTAGCCACAGACAGCAGATCGTCAACCTACCAGTTTGTTATAAAGTAGGGAGACTTCTGGCCTACTGTTTAAAATGGTGTTACAAAAATGCATTTTGTCCCTCAAACAAATACACTACAATGTTGAGCACAAGGCAAAATGGTGTCACAAATGCATGGGAGACAGTTTGCCTTTCTGTGAATGAGCGGCACTTTTAAAAAAAAGAGATAGATGTATCCAAACTCAAGTAATCCAAGTTGGTTCAAATTTAATTAGCAAACCTGAAATATATGAATTCTGATCAATTTAGGTTTGTAATTTGGTCTGATGCTAATCGCTGACATAAGTGCAGGTCTGCTACCACTGGGGTGCATTTTTAAAATGGTACCAAATATACACAGCACAAGTGCTACTATTAGGTGTGCTGCATGTTTGTTGTGGAAATGCACTTGCGAATTTTCAGTGTGCTTATGGATATCCTTCATCTTCAGAAGTATTGCAACATAAATAAGAGGATAGCCTAAGTGCTCAAAGTGGGCACTTACTCCTGGGATGGTGGGAGCAGACCGCTCATCAGTGGAAGGTTAGCCTTGCACCAGAGGGGATAGCAAACATTTCCATACATCTATTTGCAAAGCATTAAAAACAATCCGAAATAGTAAACATTGTAGCATTACTTTCAGCAACTTGGGAAATCTCAATTTTTGTGTCGCTACTGCCTTGCTTAAAAACAGGGCGGTAGTGGGACCAAATTCAAGCAGCAGGTGGTCGCACCAACTTACCATTGTGTTGCCATTGTCCTAATTTTTGGCGGACCTTCATCCTGGTGCCCAGAGTCCCCATCAGAAACAGGTGGGAGCCTCATACATAGATGTGAAACGGGGTGAAATGACGCAGTTAAGACCCCAAAGTCATTTTCATCTCTGCCCACCTGACTGCTGCCAGTTCCCACGCCTGCTCACTAACCATACAAGTCGGCAGGCAGCCAATTCCAGCAATAAGTAAGGAGATCATCAACTGCTTTCAGGGAAAGCTGGATGGAACTTCGGGAGACTTATGGCAGTCGCTTGTGGGTTTTGCACCTTTGAAATGTTATGTATTTGCTGCTGTAGGTTCTGGCCACATGTTGGCTGCTGCTAAAGTCCTGCTTCTTTGTATTCCTGACGCTAAAAACACTTCCCCTTCAAAGTGCTGCTGCAGGCGCTTCACAAGCATCTGCCGTGGCCCGAGTAACTACCTCCAGAATCGGTGAACACCTACTGAGGAGCACATTTCACATTGTAATGAAGGTCCAGAAACAAACTCAATCGGGTCCCACACTCATTCCTTTGGATGGCCACTGTGTATCCCCCACCCAATGCTATTCCGATTAACATGCAACATGAAAATCGTCTCCATCATCTTCCAGAATATTACCTTCTTCCACCCTTGGGGTGGGGAAGATCCATAAGACACTTAGGGGGGAATTTTCTGGGGTCCGTGTGGGCACGATTGGAAATAAGTTGCAGCGGGTCGGGAACCGCCGTCATCCCACCCCCACGTGCCTTTCCCTCGGGTGCGTTTGACGGTGCGGCAGCAACCCGGCCAGCAGAGGCGGGCAACCTAATTTAAATCATTATCACCTTGTTGTCAGACCCTTAAGCACATTTTTCAGCCTACCTTTCAAATTTCCCTGGCTACCCACGGGATTCATGCAGCTCGGGAACCATGTCTGTCGGCCTGAGGCGGAATTCAGTGGCCATTGCGCCAGCTGATTAGATGACAGCATGAAATGTATTATAAAAGCTCCACCTCACAGCTGATCACTTTCCTCAGGTAGAAGCTGTTGCTGACTGCAATCCCACATTTAGCTTTCTACAGGCTGCAAGTGTTTGCAGCAAAGTCGCCATCCAGTCTCACCACATTGGTACAACCTATCACACCATTGACAGCTTGCTCCTCCGATCTCTACTTGACCTGCCACCTATTCGATAAGCATGGGTGCTGTTTATACAGAACCATGATGAGCCCCAACACTAGCAGCACCAGGCACACCAGCAGTGCCAACAACACCACCACTAACCTTCTCCTCAACCACCTGATGCTGCACAGGACAAAGGGCATCAGCACAGGGCTGCACCGTGCTGGAGGCAATACCCCCAACATAGGGTATACAGGCAGAGGATGAAATTCCTCAACATGACGGAGCAGCAGTGCCAAAGGAGGCTCAGGCTATCGCGCCAGGTTGTTGCAGACATTTGCACAATGCTCGAGCAAGACCTGCAGCCCAGAGGAGCGGGTGGACTCGCCTTACCAGTGGCTGTCAAAGTCACCAGCGCCCTCAACTTCTTCGCCTCAGGCTCCTTCCAGGGATCTGCAGCAGACATTTGCGGCATCTCGCAGTCGGCCGCCCATAGATGCATCACACAGTTCACCGATGCCCTCTTTGACAAGTCAGCCAATTGTATCTACTTTGCCACTGATGAAGCCAGTGTTACTGAGCGGGCGCTCGACTTTGCCGCTCTGGCTGGCTTCCCACGGGTACAGGGTGTCATCAACTGCACACATGTGACCATCAGGGCACCCCATCATAACCCAGGAGTCTTTGTCAACCACAAGAGCTTCCACTCCCTCAATATCCTGCACAGGCTGGGAGGAAAAAGTGTGGAAGAGCTATAGTGATAGGGATTCAATTGTAAGGGGAATAGATAGGCGTTTCTGTGGCCGCAAATGAGACTCCAGGATGGTGTGTTGCCTCCCTGGTGCAAGGGTCAAGGACGTCTCGGAGTGGCTACAGAACATTTTGGAGGGGGAGGGCGAACAACCAGTTGTCGTGGTGCACATAGGCATCAACGATATAGGTAAAAAACGGGATGAGGTCCTAAAAGCAGAATATAGGGAGTTAGGAGGTAAATTAAAAAATAGGACCTCAAAGGTAGTAATCTCAGGATTGCTACCAGTGCCACGTGCTAGTCAGAGTAGAAATAGGAGGATATTTCAAATGAATATGTGGCTAGAGGAATGGTGCAAGGGGGAGGGATTCAAATTCCTTGGACATTGGAACCAGTTCTGGGGGAGGTGGGACCAGTACAAACGGGACGGTCTGCAGCTGGGCAGGGCCAGGACCGATGTCCTAGGGGGAGTGTTTGCTAGTGCTGTTCGGGAGCGTTTAAACTAAAGTGGCAGGGGGTTGGGAACCTGAGCAGGGAGACAGAGGAAAGGGAAACAAGGATAAAAGCAAAAGACAGGAAGGAGAAAAACAAAAGTAGCAGGCAAAGAACTCAACGGTTTAAATCAAACATGGTCACAGTAAATAATAATTCATATATGTCTGAGAGTGTTAAAAAAACAAGCCTGAAGGCTTTGTGTCTTAATGCAAGGAGCATTCGGAACAAGGTGGATGAATTAGCTGTGCAAATAGAGGTAAATGAATACGATTTGATTGGGATTACAGAAACATGGCTCCAGGGTGGCCAAGGCTGGGAACTCAACATCCAGGGGTATTCAATATTTAAGAAAGATAGGCAAAAAAGAAAGGGAGGTGGGGTAGCATTGCTGGTTAAAGAGGGGATTAACACAATTGAAAGGAAGGATATTAGCTCTGATAATGCGGAATCTATATGGGTAGAACTGAGAAATAACAAGGGAGTGGTATATAGACCTCCAAACAGTAATACGGAGGTTGGGGATGCCATTAAAAGGGAAATTAGAGAAGCATGCAGTGAGGGCACAGCTGTCATCATGGGTGACTTTAATTTACATATAGATTGGGCTAACCAAATTAGTAAAAATACTGTGGAGGAGGAATTCCTAGAATGTTTACGGGATGGTTTTCTGGAACAAGGGCCCAGAAATTAAAGACTGAGTGTTGACGCGGGGGTAAGGCTTCCCCGCGATCTCTCACTCCGCGTTGGCTTTTTCAGATCCAGCTCGCACGAACTTGATGTTCTAGACATCAGCTGTGCTGTGCTTGCGTATCCCACCGGCGTAGTGAATTTGTGCGAGCTGTGGGATCACGTGACTCAGTTAGAGCCAATGGCAGCACACCATCTTCCATTCATAAGTTTCACATAAGTGCTGTGAAAGCTATGAATCTTACACACCCCCAAAATAACAGCTAAACCTCAATTAAATTTTTAAAAAAAACCATCACATTAATAAAATAAGTATAGTTAAATAAATTAACCATTTTAAATAAAAAATTTAATTTTTGAAAAAATTTAAAATCTTTTAAAAAGTTATAAAAATAAACTTACCTGTCTTTAAAGTCTCTAAAAAAGATATACCTGTTAAAAAAAATTCTAAATAATACTTAATTCACTACTTACCTTGTTAAAAGTGGGTCTTACTCCTCCTTTTTTCATTTCTAAAATCTTCCGTCCTTACCTGCGCATCCAAAGCACTAAGTGCACAGCGTGCGCGCAGCCTGTAGCGCGCACGCGGTGCACCGAGGAACCGCCCCCTTTTCCAAAAACCAAGTGCCGGTTTTCAGCGCATGCGTAGTGCATGCAGAAAACCGGCAATTGGTGACAGAATACGCGAGAGTACACAGTGCGTACTCTCGCGTCGCGGGACTAATTTTTGGGCCAATATGTCGAGGAACCAACCAGAGATCAGGCCATCTTAGACTGGGTATTATATAACGAGAAAGGATTAATTAGCAATCTTTTTGTACGAGGCCCCTTGGGTCAAAGTGATCATAATATGATAGAATTCTTCATTAGGATGGAGAGTGAAGTAGTTGAATCAGAGACTAGGGTCCTAAATTTAAATAAAGGAAACTACGATGGTATGAGGCGCGAATTGGGTAGGATTGATTGGGGAATGTCACTCAAAGGGTTGACGGTGGATAGGCAATGGCAAACATTCAAAGACTGCATGGATGAACTACAGAATTTATTCATCCCAGTGTGGCATAAGAATAAAACAAAAAGGGTGACTCAACCATGGCTAACAAGGGAAATTAGGGATAGCATAAGATCCAAGGAGAGGGCATATAAATTGGCCAGAAAAAGCAGTAACCCTGAGGATTGGGAGCAGTTTAGGATTCAACAAAGGAGGACAAAGGGATTAATTAAGATGGGGAAAATAGAATATGAAAGTAAGCTTTCAGGGAACATAAAAACTGACTGTAAGAGCTTTTATAGATGTGTGAAGAGAAAAAGATTAGTGAAATCAAGTGTAGGTCCCTTGCAGACAGAAGCGGGGAAAGTTATAATGGGGAACAAAGAAATGTCAGGCCAATTAAATGCATATTTTGGTTCTGTCTTCACAAAGGAGGACACAAATAACCTCCCAGAGATGTTGGAGAACATACAGTCTGATGAAAGGGAGGAACTGAAAGAAATCAGTATTTGCAGGGAAATGGTGTTAGGGAAATTGACGGGATTGAAGGCAGATAAATCCCCAGGGCCTGATAATCTACATCCTAGGGTACTTAAGGAAGTGGCTCTAGAAATAGTAGATGCATTGCTGATCATCTTCCAATATTCGATGGAATCTGGAACTGTACCCATGGATTGGAGGGTAGCTAATGTTACCCCACTATTCAAAAAGGGTGGTAGAGAGAAAGCGGGGAATTACAGACCGGTAAGCCTGACATCGGTAGTGGGGAAAATGCTAGAGTCCATTATAAAGGATGTAATAGCTGAGCACTTGAAAAACAGTGACAGGATCGGACAAAGTCAACATGGATTTACAAAAGGTAAATCGTGCTTGACTAATCTATGGAATTTTTTGAGGATGTAACTGGGAAAATAGATAAGGGAGAACCAGTAGATGTGGTGTATTTGGACTTTCAAAAGGCTTTCGATAAGGTCCCGCAAAAGAGATTAGCGTGTAAAGTTAAGGCACATGGGATTAGGGGCAAGGTATTGACTTGGATAGAGAACTGGTTGGCGGACAGAAAGCAGAGTGTAGGAATTAATGGGTCTTTTTCCGAGTGGCAAGCAGTGACTAGTGGGGTACTGCAGGGATCGGTCCTTGGACCCCAGCTATTCACAATATACATTAATGATCTAGATAAGGGAACTAAATGTAATATCTCCAAGTTTGCAGATGACACAAAGCTGGGTGGGAGTGTGTGCTGCGAGGAGGATACCAAGAAACTCCAGGATGATTTGGACAGGTTGGGTGAGTGGGCAGAAGCATGGCAGATGCAATATAACATGGATAAATGCGAGGTTATCCACTTTGGTGTCAAAAACAGAAAGGCAGACTATTATCTGAATGGCAATAGATTGGGAGAAGGGAAGTGCAACGAGACCTGGGTGTCCTTGTGCACCAGTCGCTGAAGGTAAGCATGCAGGTGCAGCAGGCGGTAAAGAAGGCAAATGGTATGTTGGCCTTCATAGCGAAAGGGTTTGAGTATAGGAACAGGGATGTCCTGCTGCAGTTGTACAGGGCCTTGGTGAGACCACACCTTGAGTACTGTGTGCAGTTTTGGTCGCCTTATCTGAGGAAGGATGTTCTTGCCATGGAAGGAGTTCAGCGAAGATTCACAAGGCATGGGATGGCAGGAATGACATATGAGGAGAGATTGGGTCGATTGGGCTTATACTCGCTGGAGTATAGAAGAATGAGAGGGGATCTCATCGAAACATATAAAATTCTGACAGGTCTGGACAAACTAGATGCAGGAAGAATGTTCCCGATGGTCAGAGAGTCCAGAACCAGGGGTCATAATCTAAGGATAAGGGGTAAGCCATTTAGGACAGAAATGAGGAAGAATTTCTTCACCCAGAGAGTGGTGAACCTATGGAATTCTCTACCACAGAAGGTAGTTGAGTCCAAGTCATTAAATATATTCAAGAATGAGTTAGATATATTTCTTAAAGCTAAAGGTATCAAGGGATATGGGGAGAAGGCAGGTACAGGGTACTGAGTTTGGATGATCAGCCATGATCTCATCGAATGGCGGAGCAGGCTCGAGGGGCCGAATGGCCTTCTCCTGCTCCTATCTTCTATGTTTCTATGTGCAGCTTGTCTGCAATCATAGGAAGATCATCATGCATGTGTGTGGCAAATTCCCTGGCAGCTGCCATGACTCTTTCGTCCTTCATCAGTCCACCCTCCCTCTGCTCTTCACTCCTCCAAACAGACTTTCCGGCTGGCTGCTTGGAGACACGGGCTATCCACTGAAGACGTGGCTCACGACACCCTTGAGGAGAACAAGTACTGAGGCCAAGGAGAGATATAATGAAAGCCACATTTCCACCAAATGTGTTATAGAGCAGACAAGAGGCATGCTCAAAATGCACTTCAGATGCCTTGACAGATTTGGAGGAGCCCTTCAGTACACACCAGCCAGGGTCTCCAGAATCGTCGTGGTCTGCTGCGCCCTGCACAACACAAGATTAGCGCTGCATGAGGAGCAAGGTACTGAGCACACAGCCTCTTCAGAGAAGGAGGAACAGGAGGAGGAGGAGCAGCAGCTGGAAAGCGAGGAGGAGGAGGAGCAGGAGGAACCTGCGTGCCAGATCCTACCGGCACCTGAGCACATTGCTGCCCGGGAGGTCAGGGATGGCCTCATCATGGCCCGATTTACTTAACTTTATGCAGTACACCCATATGGCTGCTACATACTGCGCCAGGTTGGCACCACCCCACAGCAACACCATAAAGGATCCCTACAATGACCAAGCCATTCCTTTCACACTGACCACCAATGCTGGAGGTACCGTGATGTCTCACCATTCACTCCAACTCACTAAGCCACTTCCAAGGGTGCACACAAATTTGTCCAAGACCGGAAAATGGTGAAAATAAAGATTTTTTTGGTTGGCATTACATTAACGAAAACTTGACATCAACATTGAATAAAACACCCAAGTGGCTACCCTTGTGAATCTACTTGTGTGTCATCTTTCTCTTACGTGTGCTTCTACGAGGTGCTACCCCTGTGGCTTCAGCAGAGGTAGAGGCAGCCTGCTCACTTCCCTGCTGCGACTGCTTAGACACTCTTGGCGGACGTCCTTTGGGTTTTGGAGCCTGTGATGGCCCTGCCAAAGTCTGCTCCCCCTGCGACTGTGCAGGGGCAGACTCGGCCATCGCTGTCCAGGGAGGCATCTGGGGTCCTGACTGAGGGGGTGGCAATAGGGGAGAAGTGTAAGCACTTTCAGAGGGGCCCACACTTCCACGTCCCCTCTCACCATCATCCCTCTCATGGGCCACCCGCACTTCTCTGCTAGCAAGGAGCTGGAGAGCACCTTGCTGGACATCAGTGGGGCCATGAGGACCCACGTCTACGCTGACATCCCTCCTAGACAGGAGGTCTATGAGCCTCTGCCATCTATTCTCCATAGAGACCATGTGCTCCTGTGAGTGGCGAATTAGCTGCTCCATGTAGGTGGCCATCCCATCCATGGAAGAGCCTACAGTTGCCATCGCCTGCGACACGGTGGAACTCATGTTGGAGATGGACTCCTCCATTTTCTGGACATTTGCAGACATCGCGGTCGCAAAACCTGTCAGAGCCTCCTGCACTTCTTCCTGCACCTCCAGGATCACCCTCTTTCTGGATGGCCCCCGAGGCTCAGCATCTGTATACAGTTCAACAGAGCTGGGAGTGTCCTGCGCCCTCCGGCGAGGAGTCTCCACTGCTGTACCTGTCTCCACCATCTGCTCTTGCTCACTTGTGACTTGTGACAGACCCGGTGACAACACTATTCTATCTTGCGTGGGACCCACCCAGGTGTGCGTCTCTGCGCTGGTGCTGGGTGCGCTTATGTCTGGTGATGCTGCACCCTCAAAGGCCGGAGGCTCCTCTGAGGAGTTGTCTTCCTCTTCCTCATGGACAGTGGGGGGTGGGGTCTTGATGGACCTGTGGGAGAGTAAAGAGATGAGTTAGATATGCCATATGAAGAATGGGTACAGATACCATTATGCACATGATGTCCATTCAGTGGCTGCTGACATCAGTCCCCATATGAGTGACTGATGTATGCCATGTAGCTGTATGATATGTAATTCTGTCACCAGGTTGCTGAGATGTTCCCTCTCTCTCCATCTCCCACCTCCAGCTGCTCAGTGACTCCCGATATTTCCAACACAGCCTCCTCTGCTGTTGTGAGGGTGGCAAATGATGGAGGCCCAACTGCAGTTCTCTCCCTCTCATTGTGCTCTCTTCTGCAAGGAGGGAAAGAAGAGAAGGTTGAGTGAGAGTGATGGAATGAGTGTAAGGAATGGATGAGTTACATCTTTAGAGGGAGACTATAATGGATTGGGGTGGCAATGCCAAGTGTGTGTTGTTAGTTGGTATGATTGCATTAGAATGAGGGTGAGTGTGAGGGGTGGCTAGTCAGATGGGGATGTGATAATGTAGATAGAGAGAGAGGGATGGGTAGACATGCAATGTATGTTGGTGTGAGTAAGGATGTGCAGGAGTAGGGTTGGGAAGGCAGAGTGATGGGGATGTGATGAGAGGTGCAGCAGGATGAAGTTGAGTGTGGCTTTGTACTCACCTTTCCTGATCTAATGAGATCATTGAAATGTTTCCGGCACTGCACCCAGGTCCTCCTGAACACATCCCTGCTGTTCACCTCCTGTGCAATCTGGAGCCAGGCTCTTTTTCTCTCCTGGGGAAGTCTCTTCTGCCCATTTGAAAGGAAGAGGACCTCCCTGCGTGCTCTGACTCCCTTCATAAGCATTTGTAGGGAGTTATCGGAGAACCTGTGTGCAGCCCTCTGCCTCTGTGCAGTCATGTCTCCAAGTGTTTGGAGCAATCGAAGCCTCCAGTGCAGTGACTGCACACTCCTAGATGAATCTTCAAATGCAATGTGGCCACGGCTCCTTTAAATATCCCGGCAGAAACCGTGTCATCAATGACGTCATCAGACCCGCACCTTGTAATTGGGCCGGGTAACGCGCAGGGCGGGTTTAATAGACCCCGTTTGTGCAAAGTCGATTTCTGCAGCGGGATGGAAGCAACAACGGGGTCGCGACCCGCCACGCCGACCGCCCGCACCCGGCCTACCCAGGTAAACAAAATTCCAGCCTTATGGTCAAGACGAAGATTTTGCAAAAGGTGGATCAATTTGCCAAAAATTGTGTGTTCAACAAATGGCCTCATGGAGCTGAAGAGCGTAAAAATATCTGCGAACAGGAAGAGGCCATTTACCCAAAAAGGCCGGTGCCTTTTTTGATGAATCTCAACCTGAGCAACTCACATTCTCACCATATCCCTCAATCCCTTCTCTCTTCATAAACACAACTAATTGCCTTTTGAACTCATGTAAATTATTTGAAGATTGATTCTACAAGTCTATTATCCTTTATGTAAAATAACTTCCATTTTGTTAGTCCTATCTTCCTAATATTTAACTCGTGTCCCTTGATATTCAACACAGTGAACATTTTGCCTGCATTAGCTTTGTTAATCCGCTTTATAATTTTGAATATTTCAATTAAGTCTCCTCAAAGTCTCCTGTTTCCCAAAGAAAATAAACCTTTCCTCAGAATCTAAATCCCCGATATTCTAAATCCCCGATATTCTGATAAGAAATACTACATATGTTTT
Source organism: Squalus acanthias (assembly GCA_030390025.1). NCBI lineage: Eukaryota > Metazoa > Chordata > Chondrichthyes > Squaliformes > Squalidae > Squalus > Squalus acanthias. Next base: position 199,648,355 of record CM059425.1, on the reverse strand, counting down.
TCTTTGTTATTGTAAATGCTCTTTTCTTTTTTTCTAGATCGGGGATTAGGCTGTGTCTTGCTATTCAATTGCAAAACCAAATGTTGTCTTAATTATGAGATGAATTAACATCAAAGCATACGGAAGAATATTTGATGAGTCCCTATTCTCCAGACATCAATTGACCTTTTGGCCTTGCTATCTATGCAACTGACACTTCTTTAAGATCCATGGAAAATTATTCTCAATTCATCAATAATGCTCTTGACCTGTATTTAATAAACATTATGAATGCAGAGGATCTCAGGAGTGGAAAGAATTGTCTGCCTATTTACTGCAGTGTCAGGTTCCAGTTAGCGATTCTGGGCTATAAGCCATTTTGTGCTGAAATCATTAGTTAAAGCTTCAGTTTTCATGTAAACAACCTTTCACATGCAATGAATGTAAGACTGGTTTAGGTCATCCAACTTTGAGGTGACATTTCCACACCTTGCCAGTAAAAACAATTAGCCATTAAATCCAATGTAAAAGAAATTTTCCAGAGAATGTTGTTGTTGTGCGTTTCCCTTCATCTCTGCTTTCTGAGCATGCTTTTTGTCTCAGCAGGATTTAGTCTTAAAGAGGCACTGTCACCTCAATAGAAAGCTCTTGGGAAGGTATGATTTTTGGAGCTGCCAGGAAGATTCTGCTCCAAAATTCTGCTTAAACAACAACAACTTGTATTTATATAGTGCCTTTAACGTAGTAAAACATCCCAAGGCACTGCACAGGAGTGTTAAAAGACAAAAAATTTGACACCGATCCACATAAGGAGAAATTAGGGCAGGTGGCCAAAAGCTTGGTCAAAGAGGTAGGTTTTAAGGAGCGTCTTGAAGGAGGAAAGAGAGGTAGAGAGGCGGAGAGATTTAAGCAGGGAATTCCAGAGTTTAGGGCCTACGCAACAGAAGGCACAGCCACCAATGGCTGAGCGATTATAATCAGGGATGCTCAAGAGGGCAGAATTAGAGGAGCGCAGATATCTCGGGGGGTTGTGGGGCTAGAGGAGATTACAGAGATAGGGAGGGGCGAGGCCATGGAGGGATTTGAAAACAAGGATGAGAATTTTGAAATCGAGGCGTTGCTTAGCCAATGTAGGTCAGTTTGCATTGCAATGTAAGCTTTTGCAATACATCTAGGTAAATCCAAAGAAATCATAATGGCGAGTGAGATTGGCAATTCAATAATGCTGCTTCATGAACTAAATCATTACATACTCCTCTGTTCATAGATAGGTGCAACTGGGGCAGACTTCTGCTTTCATTTTGTTGGACTTGAATATATGTCAGCTTATAGAGCAGTTCTTTAAATACAACTTTAAATATAATAAATAAACTAACATGTAGATAATCATTTGACAGAATTAACTCTCAACATTAACATAGTCTGACTGCAAACTGAAAATCAATATTATTGTAAAATGTTAACATTTTATTTCTTTCAAGTGGTCAGTGATGTTACTGGAATTGTCCAAAGATGTGGCATGGAAAGAAGCCACCAATGGCTGCGGGCTACATTTGGGGTGAGCGTGGTTGCAGGAAAAATATGGCCCTCAGTGGCTCCCACCCCACCCCTTGTCCAGCCATTTGTGGATAGAGTAGATAGCGATGAGATTGAGGGTGTGGTAGGAAAGGAATGAATGCTGGGAAGGTGAAGGGGTAGGGGATGTAATTACACCCTCCTAACAGTGGAGGCATTGCAACACTAGCACTAGTAGCAGGGTAAAATTACAACATGACGGGGGTTAAGTTGGGCTGTGCAGCACTAATTTTTCAGGCGCTTACATGGCCTCCTAACTATGTAACAAAATGGTGGGCAAGAAGTGTGCGCATACTTCCGATCAGTCGTGCACTGCCCCACTCCCCCCTCCACCATATTGGGTAAGGACAAATAAGAGACGTCCTTTATCCATGCCTGAAGCAGGCGTTAGGTCATTTGGATATTCAAATAAAGGACCTAACGTTTGCTTCAGATCCCTGCTGCAACATTGGTTTGCCCCGAGGCAGCCAACGCCGACTGTCTCGGGACAAATCAACTCTTAACATCACATAAGTAAAAAAAAAGTAAGTACTTACCGTCGCCGTCCCAATGCTCTCGGTCCCAAGATCCCCAACCACCAACCTCCAGGTCCAAACTTTGAGCACCTACCTCCTTCCGCAGTGCCGTCTTCATTATGATGATGTCCGAGGCCCCATATCCGTGCCTCCTCGGACGTCAACATTTATGCGCAGGGGAATAACGATGCGCCGGGGGGGGGGGGGGGGGGGAGGGGTCACCCAAAAGTGGGTGTTCCCAAATTTAACCCCCAATAAGTCTATAAAGGCAGTTTATTTCTTTAAAATGGTACGTGACTTGGAGGGGAACTTGGAGGTGATGGAATCCTGGCACATCTTCAGCAGAACAAGAGTTCTACATGTCATGAGGTTGCATCCCTGGCCATGGCTTATTTTCTGGGGTCAGAGCCATTCGCTTTTTGAAGGTAGGCATCCTGGCTTCCACCAGGTGGTTTGACTGGAGGGGGAGGCAGAGGTTGGCTGTGGCAGACTTCAGAGGCTTACCACAGTGGAGTGAAGTCGGCTGCCTCTGTGCTGAATGAAGAAGGTCAAAATGTTAATAAAAAATAATTTTAAAAGCACTTTACATGAGATACGCTTTAGAAATAAAATTTGTCGCTCACACATCATGGTCATAGTTTATGACATCATCAGAATTGATTTGAATTGCCCTTGTAATTCACTATAGATTTTGTATGCAAAACTCTGACCATGTTTCTACCAATAACAACAACAATATAGGTAACAAATTCTAACAAAATTTCATGATGAATTCAATAATGAAGATTGAAAGTACAATTCATCATTAACAGTATCAGTAATGCCAACCTCACTGTCTCATAAATCATGAGACAAACTCTTAAAAATCATGAGATTTGGTGAGAAATCATGAGTTGCTATTTTTTTCAAACATAAACCGATATAGATTGACGGTTGGTTTATAAACCTCATTAGTGGCTTTATTTAATCTCTAACAGGTTACACAGCTCTTTACAAAAACTATATTACTGCATCTAAAAATGCTTTACAAAAAAACTTTTTAAAAACTCCTACCTGTTCTCACCGCGTTGCTACGTTTGGGTACTCCTCGAGTTTCGGGCGACAAATTTTTCAGCAACAGGTAAGCACAAAATTATTGTATTCTAAACAGAAATGCCAATGCTGTACACAGCCTATTAAGGACATCCTTCCACATTCATGTTGGTGTTGTATCATAGAGAAGGGATATGGGCAGCACACGTATTGTACGTTCCAAGACGATTAGCAAATAGGGGCAGCATCTACAGTGTTTAAGAGGCCACCTTGACTTGCACTTTACCAGCTTTGGGCTGGTTTTGCTAAATGTTTTCAGGGTTTTACTTTTTTGTTTTTATTGTATCCAGGGATCCTTGAGATCTCTTAAATTCTAAACCAATGCAACCTTAATCTTAGATAACATTCAGTGAATCAGATTTAGCATTGGTTTTTCAAGGGGAGGAGTTGTTTTAACCCAAGATGACCCTAGCCAATTAAGCTCAGCCCCAGTGCAAACCACTCAATTTATTGACCTAGAGTCTACCAATTAAAAGTATGGCTCTGCAATAAAATGTACTGCCTTGTGTACAAGGGTCTTAGTGGATGGAGGATTTCATCCAGTCGACTACTGGGGGATCTAAGAAATGAAGGTCGACATTTATGCTCTCTCTTGCTAATGAAGAAAACAAATTAGCAGCAGGGCTCAAAAGTAGAATTTAGCTAAATTTTAGAGCTTCACTACTACTTTCACATTTAACAAAGTGAAATAATTTAAAGAATAAATTCTGTAGAATCAGATCATGGATTTCTTTTTACTGATCTCAGTGGGAGGGGTATAACTCACTAATTAACTTTACCAGAATGAGTGATAGGTTCCTGGAGTGCTGTGAGATTCCTAGTGTGAGGGGACAAAAGAACATGTCACACTATCCTGCTGATTGATTGTCACAGTACCCCAAATCACTGGACTTTATTTAAAGGCCTATTGCCTGCTAACTTGTCCTTTCAGCCAGAGGCTGAACCTTGAGTTTAAGACTTGTAGAAGGAAAAAGTGAACTTCTTCCTCAGAATTTTACAGAATAAAAGTGTTAATTTGTCAATCATAAAATTCTACAACTAAGAATATCAAAACTACAAAGATTGTTTCATTAATTATTAAAATTATATTATTTTAACTGATTTAAGTAACGAAGGTGCCTATTTCTATCCATTTTCCACTTATAATTCCTATACATTGCAAACTCTGAACCTGTGCCATCTTCTGAGAATGTTATTTTCTTGTTTATGCCAGATTTTGTGCCAAATCAGAGCTACTGTACTTGTGAAGGTATTTGGTCCTCAGTAGGGGTTTTCTTTTCATTTTGAGTTGTTTTTGTGCTTTATTTCAGTTTTGTGGCGCTTCCAATTTAATTATGCTTCTAAACTAAAGTTTCCCAAGAATTAAAAGTAAGTGGTAATGGATGATGAATTCTTCATTGATGGAAGAGAACAAATACAAATGGTCCTAGAAACCGATTACAGATTTCACAAGAATGAAGTCATCTTGCTATTTTTCATCAGCCTGGGAATTTGGCTGCCTTCTTTAATCCTTTGGTCAATCCTTTTTTAGTTTTCCAGTCATTCATAGACTTTCTTCAAGTAGTCCAGTGTCCTTCTCTGTTTTTATGTAAATTGGTAGCATAAGTTCGATTTGTATTTAATGTTGTCATTATTGTTGTGCTTGATTGCCTATCTTCTTTCTTTAGGCATATCTGTAGTCTACACCCACTTGTCATAATTGAGCATCTGAATACAATTTACTCTGATTCAATCCCCTTCCCTACACCAACTTGCATTATCTTTTAAAGCTGTGTACATAAATGGCTTCAGTGCATGATTTTTTGTCATTTGTGTTATTGACTGGTCGAGAACTTTATTGTACTTCATATTTATTATCTGATTCTGTTTATGCGTCAGCTGTGGCTCAGTTGTAGCACACTTGCCTCTGAGGCAGAAGGTTGTGGGTTCAAGTCCCACTCCAGCGACTTGAGCACAAAAATCTGGGCTGACACTCCAGTGCAGTACCGAACGAGTGCTGCACTGTCGGAGGTGCCGTCTTGCGGATGAGACATTAAACCGAGGCCCCGTCTGCTCTCTCAGGTGCACGTAAAAGATCCCATGGCACTATTTTGAAGAAGAACAGGGGAGTTATCCCCAGTGTCCTAGCCAATATTTATCCCTCAATCAACATCACTAAAACAGATTATCTGATCATTATCACATTGCTGTTTGTGGGAGCTTGGTATGTGCAAATTGGCTACCGCGTTTCCCACATTACAACAGTACCTCATTGACTGTAAAGTGCCTTGGGACATTCGGTGGTCTTGAAAGGCACTATAAAAATGTAAGTCTTTCTTTCTTTATGTTTATATTTGCTGCATTCTTATGCTATCACAGTCTAGGTTCACACTATGACTTGTCTACCCCTTTCTTTTGTCATTTACATCTACATGAAAGAGTGTATATAATTAAAGGAAAGGACAGTTGGCTCATCATGTCTGTTGCTTCCACAGACCACTCTTTAATTCTACCCAGCTCCCACTTGACCCTCAGAAGACGGACCTGGTATAAGATCAGCAGAGGTAAGTTTGGTGAGACCAAGTGTAACATGCTAATCACCAATCAAAGTGAGGCCTACCTGGGGGTCCAGGCCTAGATCATGGGCTGGACCCCCAAAGATAATGACTGACAATTTCTTTAAACAAAATTTCAGTCCAGCCCCTTGCAAAGGGGGCCACTGAGGGTAACTGGAAGTTGTTTCTATGGGGGAGTGGGGAGCAATCCCCTTCCCAAGACAGTTACTATTCTGCTGGACACTCTGGTCTCTTAATCAGGCAGGCATACCAAATGAGCTTCTAATGGCACGGGATTCCGCCATTGTCATTCTAATGAGGGGACTTCCATTGACCCTGCAAATTTGAGGGGGGGTTGTGGTGGAGGTCCAGAGTGGGCATAGATTTTCAGCCACACTATTTAAATGCAAGTTGTTTTTTGTTGTTATACAAAAAATCGCTTTAGTTCGTTCCAATGCAATGGTCTGGTACATGTCTGTTATATATTAAAAATGGTAAATGGCCGCAGCATTGTATTGGTATTGTGCCTGAAGGTGCAACTGTGAAGATCAACCACCCTTGTATCTAAATTAACTTTGGTCATTTTTGAAAAGGGAAAACAAACTGTCTACAATGTAACTAAGCCAGAAATTTCACTTTATGGCAAGTGGAATTTCAGACAAAGTATAGCTCTGAACAATCTCCACAAGCATCAAATAATTTAATTGGTTAAATCAATTAGTAATCAAACGCCATTACAGTTGTAGAGTTAAAGGTTACCTGATTTAAACTGTCAGGTAGAATTCCTTGCATGTGTACCTCTATTCCTTGTATTCAGAAGTTTGAATGTGAGCATGACATTAAGGGGCCGAAGTTCAACTTTGGAAGGGGCGTGAAACGGACGGTAGAGGATCGACTGACATCAATGGAAAGGAAATTCAGGTGGGGTGCATAATGGGCAGCCAATCCATTCCGGCCTGCTATACACACTCAGCGAAGTTGTATTTCACCTCCTAGGGATGTTGAAGCCTGTGTCATGTCCCCTAGTTAGCTTGTGATTAAAGATTTGTATGGTTCAGGATACTGTTCTAGACATTACGGGCACACATCACACACTTTTTTTTCTATAAAGACAGTTTCACTTTAATTAACTGATAAAAATCTTCTAATATTTTTGCAATAAGTGGATGAAATTTATCCTGATTTTTCAATAATCAGATAACACAAAGTAGCAAAGCAGTTTGGAACAATAGTAGTTCATAGAATTAGAGAATTACTTTTGATAGGACAAGTGTGCCAATGTCTGTGAATGTATTTGGATATGTGGGTGTGAACAAGAGTAGATCTATAGATTAGGATTGCACTGGACCAGAGGAGCTTCAAGAAATCTAAAGGTTTAAAGAATGCCAGCTGTGACTTTTGATGTACCCTATGGAGAATACAGATCCCAATTAAAATTCTGAGTATTTCAAAAAACTGAGCAATCTTCATTCCTAATTAACTACGTTGCTGTTTCCAGCTCTGAACTGGCAGAAATCAAAATGCAGAGTGCTTTTATAAATTTAGATTTGTTTTCCTGAAAACAAACTCTAGAATTGATTTCTAGGTACTTGCTAAGGCAAAAAAAAGAAATCATGTTGCATCCATGCACTATGCAGCATCCATGTCGTGTAAGTCTGGCTGCTGATGCAAAGCAGTACACTACCCTGGTGTGGCACTGCATACTAATCTGAAAGACAGAAATGACTTTTCTCTGAATTGTCTGATATATCCCTCTTTCTAGCTGCTGAGGTTTGCTGCCATGGAAACAAATGCGTAAAGCCCGATATCAACATCTCCAGCGTATTCCACAAGTGAGTTTCAAAGAAAATGGTTGGTCACAGTCTGACAATGCTGCTGTTTCAAGATAAAACAACCAATAACGAAACAACAGGAAATGAATTTCTCTCTAATTAGGATTAATGATGTTACAAACGTCTCCACTTTGTTACTTTAGGTGAGGCAGGTTTCAAACTGACAGATCATGCTCCTGTCTGCGTGCACAATGGAGTAGCTTTCCTCCATTAGCAACCTGGCAGTGGGCGTTATGATGGGTTGTAGCTAAACAGAATTAGTTCAGGGAAAAACCGCAGAGAAGGAAAGGGAAAAAAAAACCTTGAAAAAAAAGTAACAAAAATATCCAGAATAAATCATATTTTACAGTAATTACTGTGATGGTATTTTTTTTACATCTGCTCCAAAACATTAACAATTCAGAATTAAGCCTGTTAATGGAGAGGAACAAATAGACGCATAGCTTCCCTGCGTAGGCTTCAAATAATAAACTGTGTTCTGTCTCAAAAGCATAAGAGGGTTGTCAGCAATCGCTGGTGTTTGAGAATCAACTCTCCTGAGAAAGTATCCTGTTTCTAAATACTATGCAAGTGCCAATAGCTGATATATGAAAAATTAGTTATGTTGAAATTTTCAAGTGCTTTACCACCATTGGAACCATTTTTTGAAGAGAATGAAAACTCCTGTTGGATCAGCTGTAACAACTCTGATTGATTATTTTTTAGTTCACAAAAAGGTCACAAAATTAGTCCTTGGCTCAGAAAAGCTTAATTACATGTCCGTCTGTTCAGTCTGACCTGAGATTGCAGGGAACACATTATGATTCCATCATTACAGCACTGAATTTGATATATCATGGCTAAGGATTTATTGTGGTGTTAGTATTAATGAATACGCTTCCCATTCTTAGCTGGTGTATTTTAAACTAAACAGTACTAAAAGGACAATACTAAATGCTGACCAGTGGGGAGTCAGATCCATGGACCAATGGAATTATGGTAGCTGTAATCAGTCTGGCTGAGGCTGCCATCTCTTGGGACAGCAGCACATGCCAAGTCTATGTCATTCACCCTCAGAGCACCATGCCAGTGGCACATAAGAGATGCCAACAGGCTGCTTGGGCACAAGCTCCAGAAATGTAGCCAGCAGTGGCTCTTTCCCAGGAAGAGACTACCATGAGAGCAGGTGCCACCTCTGTCCCAGAATCCTTTTGCAGCACAAGAGCAGTCAACCACCTGTCACGATATTGGGTCTTAAGAGAGAAACTAGAATAAGAAAAGAAATGGCACATTTAGCCACCTAGAACATGTCAGAAAAGCATAAGCTCACTTCTGGTTACTTTGGAGTTTGTTACATCAAAAGAGAATGCTCACTTGTTGTGCTTAGTTATTCATGGAGATCAGAGCCAGACAGGAAAGGGTGCAGTTAATTTGTGCTGACTTGCTGGCCCCGAAATTTACGGGGAGGCTTGAAGGGAGCGGGGGAGGCCGAAAGCGGCCGAAGAGCCTAGCAAGGGTGGGGACGCGACGGTCCTGCCGAATTTAACGGCAGGACCTCATTATCATTTTTAAATTCTGTTTCCCATCCAGCAGCCGCCCAAATTGGCAGGCTGGCCGGTTGCCAGAAGGGAAAATCAGCAGCAGGAGGCCACAGCTGGGGACTCTTAGGGATGATCCCCGCCAATTAGGAAGGGCTGCCGATCAGGGCTTGGCGGGGTGGGCGGTTGTTGGCCGCGATCATGGGGCAGGCTGCGGATCGGGTTCTGGGGGCAGGGGGCGCTGATCACAGCAGAAGCTAGAGAGCGGCCACGATAGGCAGAAGAGAGACCGAAGGCTGCCTTGTGGGCTGGGGGGAGCAATCCTGCTCCTCCTGGCCCACAAGGAGTGCTATAAAAAGCACTTACCTTCCTGAGTTGGCAGCTCCTGGCTCCATTTCGCAGCCAGGTTTCCCGAGCCCTGGAAAACTCGCGGCAGCAGTTTAATTTAAATCAGGCTCCCAATTGCACTGTGGGAGCTTGATTTAAATATGTTAATGAAGTGTCCCACCTCTCCAAGATGGGACACTCGCACGCCTCGCTACCCACTGCCGTAAAAGTGATGGTAGGTGCGTACGCATTTCTTGGTTTTTAGGGTTTAAACACCCCCTCCCCGACTTCTTCCTGCACGTCATTGGGGGGAGAGTGTGGTTAATATCGAGCCCATTCAATCAGGTATTTATTATTGGCATGGTCATATGGGGCAAATAGTGTTGTGATGTACTAGGATGGGTACTGGATTGAAGGCCTTGTCCTTCATTTGAAAGTGGAGGAGAAGTAATTAAAGTACTGGTGTCAAAGGTAGAATGTGTTAAACAGAACAGAGGATTTCAGTGATGAGACATGAGTCATTGAGAATTCCTCAGAGTGACAGTGATCCTGATGCTCTCCTCCATACCGTTCTTCCATTAAAGCAGCTGGGGCCACCTCCCCAGGAATGTCCAAGTCCAGGCCTTTCTGTTTGGCAAAATTGTGCAAGGCCCAGCAGGCTACCACTAAGGGGGACACGAGCTGAAGCATAAAGCAGAGCCCCTCCCAACCTGTCTTCAAAAGCATCCCTTTTTTATCGCAATGATCCTCTCAATGACCATCTGGTAGAGGTAGTGCCTCGTTGTAGCACTCCTCTGCTGCTGTGTGGGCAACTCTTAATGGGTCATTATCCATGGGAGCAGAGGGTATATCTTGTCACCCACAAGCCATCCGTTGACATGATTTTATTCCTTGAACAGCTGAATTTTGAGGGCTGAGTATTCTGCGACTAGGAGCTCACCTTCTGACCCTCAAAGCCTCTCCACCATCTACAAGACTCAAGTCAGGAGTGTGATGAAGTACTCACCACTCACCTAGGTGGGTGCAGCCCCAACAACAGTCAAGAAGCTCAAAGCCAACCAGGACAGAGCATAGGTGCCCATACCACTGGACCTAATATTCATCCCTCCATCACCAGCACACTGTGGCTGTGGTATGTACAATCTACAAGATGCACTGCAGAAACTCACCAAGGTAACTTTGCGGCCTCTACCACCAAGAAGGACAAGAGCAGCAATGATTTGCCACCTCCAAGTTCCCTACTACCACACACCATCATGACTTGGGCATATATCATTATTCCTTCAATATTGTTGGGTCAATGTTCTGGAATTTCCTACATAACATTATTGTGGGAGCACTATTGCCACAACAACTGCAGCAGCTCTAGGTGAAGGCCCACCACCACCACCTGCGGACTACTAGGGTTGGGCAATAAATGTGGCCTTGCCAACATTGCCCATATCCTCATAACAATTTATTTTATAAAGGCTGAGTGCTTCACGACAATTACAGTAAATTTCACACTGACATGAAGGATCCTTAGCATGTTGTCACACACCATCTGTAAATTCAGGGATTGAAAGCTTTTTCTCTTCAGGAAATTGAGGCTGTTAACTGTGGGAACTTGCAAAGCAACATAGGTGCCATCTATTGCAGCCTGGACCTGGCAAAACTAGATGGCTCTATCTTGCTGATACCTTGCTATAATGCCAACGTTAGCAAATTCACCAGCTCTCCTGTAAAGTTCATCAGCATTTGACACATGCATGCTCGTACTACACCAGTAAGGTACCAGTATGATTGCCTCTTTTTGAACTGCCTGTAAATCTTTGCTGTAGTACAGTGACCAGAACTGTACATATTACTCCACGTGTGGTTGTAGGAGTGACTTGTACAGATCCATTATCACCACCTGAAATTTGCGCTCTATTCCTCTGGCTATACATCCCAAGTCCATGCCCATCTTTCCTGCAACTCCATGTTTGAATCTCTCTAACCAGGTTTCCACCCCTGCCGCAGTACTGAAACGGCCCATGTGACCATGGGAAACTATCTCTCCTCATCCTTCTCGACCTGTCTGCAGCCTTTGACATGGTTGGCCACGCCTCTCCAGCTGGACTGCCCTCACCTAGTTCCATTTTATCTATCCAATCATAGCCAAAGAATCACCTGCAATGGCTTCTCCTCCTGCTCCAGCACCATTACCTCTGGAGTCCCCCAAGGATCTATCCATGGCCTCTTCCTATTTCTCATCTACATGCTGCTCCTCGGCAACACCGTCCAAAAACACATCAGGTTCCACATGTTCGCTGACGACACCTAGCTCTACCTCACCACTCTCTCTCGACCCCTTTCCTCTCTCTGATTTGTCAGACTAACATCTAGTACTGGATAAGCAAAAATTACCTCCAACTAAATATTGGGAAGACCGAAGACAGGTCCCCGTCACAAACTCCGTTCCCTAGCCACCAACTCTATCCCTCTCCTTGGCAACTCTCTGAGGCTGAACTAAACCGTTCGCAACCTTGGTGTCGTATTTGACCCCAAGATGAGCTTCCGACCACATATCCGCTCCATCACCAAGACCACCTACTTCCACCTTCATAACTTTGCCTGACTCTTCCACTGCCTCAGTTCATCTGCTGCTGAAACCCTCATCCATGCCTTTGTTACCTCTAGAATTGACTATTCCAACGCACTCTTGGCTGGCCTCCTATATTTCACCCTACATAAATTTGAGCTCATCCAAAACTCTGCTGCCTGTATGCTAACTCGCACCAAGTCCCATTCATCCATTATCCCTGTGCTCGGTGAGCTATGGCTCCCGGTCCGGCAATGCCTCAGTTTTAAAATTCTCATCCTTGTTTTCAAATCCCTCCACGGCTTTGCCCCTCACTATCTCTGTAATCTCATCCAGCCCTACAACTCTCCGAGATCTCTGCACTCATCCAATTCTGTCCTGTTGCACATCCCCGATTTTAATCACGCCACCATTGACGGCTGTTCCTTTAGCTGCCTATGCCCTAAGCTCTGGAATTCCCTCCCTACGCCTCTTTACCTCTCTACCTGTCTCTCCTCCTTTAAGACGCTCCTTAAAACCTACCACTTTTGACCAAACTTTTGGCCATCTGTCAGAATATCTCCTTATGTGACTCGGTGTCAAATTTTGTTTGATAACGCTCCTGTGAAGTGCCTTAGGACATTTTAGTACTTTAAAGGCATTAAATAAATGCAAGTTGTTGTTGTTGTTGAGTATGTTAGCTTTCCTTAATGCTGCTGCACACTGTTCTATTGGTTTCAGTGAGCTATCCGTCAATATCCCCAGATCCTTCTTCTGCATTGTGCCCTGCAGCCTACAGCAATTTAGTTTGCATTTACACTATTTATTTCCTTTCCCTGGTCTCAGTTGTGCTATTTGCCCACCTTCTCAACCAATCCAGATCCCTTTGTATTTAGATTGTCCCTGACCTATTGTTTGAAATGCCCCCTCCCCCAATTTATTGTCATATTGTCATATGCACGCTTTTTTTAATTCCCTGTCTCTAAACCATTTCTATATGCTGTAAACACAAGTGTTTTCTAGCTATGTTGATTCAGCTCCATTCACAACCATCCTTTGCATGCTGTTTTTTTTGTTGCAGAAACCACCGTGAACCTCCTTTTGTATCTGTACCATCCCCAGAAGAACCTAACCAGCAATTTCTATGATAAAACTGAGCCCAGGGAATATAGGAACTACAGAAGACATTGCTTTCATGATTAAGATCTTATGAAATTGATGAGGAAATCACAACAATAAGCTTGTATTAGAAAAAAGTTTAAAGTGTTATATTAAAAACATCTGTAATTCTGTAATTGTCTTGGAATGAAACTGCTGTCTGAATAAATAAATTATAGGTCTGCTTCAGACAGTTAATTTGAGACTCACAGCTGATTTCTGAAGGCATGGATGAGGAGGATGTGTATTAATGGACAACATAACTCACTTTATTTCATGAACACATGGTGGTACCTCTTGTGCATTAATAAAATTTGCTATTAATTTAAGCAGTGGATCTTAATCACATGCTTGAAAAATCATTTCCTCTTGTCTCCCTCTGCATTACTTCATTAAAGCACTTACACCAGTTCCACTTTCGACTGCTACGACACCAATGGCTTGCCAGGACAAATTTTTCCATCTCCCCTTCTTCGGTGGATACCCAAAATACACCCATAGTGGTGCAGGCAACTGCTGCTAGCATATAAATGTGGTGACTTCCTCCAACCCCGGATGGGGTCAAAAGCAGATGTCACCAGCGGCTACTTCACCACAATCCCGCTGACAGAGCAAGGCCAATGATGTTTATCCCCACTCCTTCTACACTGACCAGATAGGAAACATACCTTCCGCACTGATGGGATATACAGCGTCTACACTGATCAGATCAAAGGGTGACTGATCTGCTTGTTATATGAACAATATATGAGTAGATAAATTCATCTAGATTGAAATTCCTCAGTGAATTATTTATAACAGATTGGTGACATGTTTGGATGGAATTCCTGTTTGCTATTAAATTAAGTAGTTAATGTTAATGATACTGTCAAAACAGAAAAGAGAAGAATTTCATCTGAACAAATTAGTATGTTAAAAATAGCACACAGATAAACTTCTACCCTGATAGAATTCTATGTGACTAGTGAATGTTATTTTTAACATCTGCTCCTAGGGCTCCATCACCCCTCCTCCTTTCAGTTATATACTGCGTTGCATGACAGTACCTACAGGGAATAAAAGATTTGTACCTATTCTGGCATTGAAGGCTAAGTTGGAGACAGAGCCTTAAACAGTATTGCTGATAAATAAAGCAACAGACTCTCCCTGCACCACTGCCACTAAAGTAGGGCAATGCTATGTGGGCATGTTAATGTGCTTTAATTAAAGATTCATGATTCCACAGTGGTGTGCCGGTTTTAGATACTACGGGGATGAATTTCTGTTTTAAGCTATTTTTCTGGGGTTTCCGTGGCTCTTCCACCAAAGCAGACGAGCGGGAGAATGCCCAATGAAAAGTGCTAGGGTAATGAAACACTGCTACTTCATCGCTGCACTACTTAATAATAAAAAGATTTCTAAATGCAGAGGCCCTGGAATTCCTGGGCTTGGGGAGGAAGGGGCACAGCGGCAGTGCAAGTGGGGTGAGTCAGCTGCAATTTGGGGTGGGATCAGGTTACGCCAAGTCTCCATCTCTTTTGTTTACAAAATTCCATTGGAAGTGGTTGTAGGTGCTTCTTGTGTCTGCCCCGCTCCATGCAGATGTCAGTGGAAGAGGCAGGACTGGTGGGTTAGAAATTCCTCCAGTTTCGCCTCATGTGCCACCAACGTGAAGTACACCAGCATGATGAGACTCCGATGGAAATGGGACTCAGAACTTCAGGAAATACCAGTCTCTTAATGGCAATGAAGGATTTCGTTCACATTTATATTTTATAGACCTACTTCGACTGGAATGGTCAGTCAGGTATCGCAGCGCTAAGGTGCCACTGTAAAGTTAATGGCCCTCTAACCCTACCATATATATCGCCTGATCCTGGGATTCTGGAAAAGTTCTGGGCCACAGAAGACTGGTGCCTGGAACCCGTGCTCTGCCATACTTCTGGAGTGGACTGCGGCTCAAGGAATTTTGGGCCTTCTAGAGATTTTAACAATCAAGGTTTGTGAGTGTATTTTCAGCCTTATGGGCCCTACAGTATTATGCTGCCATGCCCAAGTGCCTGAGTGGCATCCTGCTGTATCCTTAATGCCAAACTCTAACACTTAAGCACCAGCTGGAAGGTTAATACTTAGTGAGATTTTTTTGTGTGTAGCATACAGAGGCATTTAAAACCACAAGGCCCTTATCCTTCGGATCTAAATTATACTGCAATCATAAAACACAGCTAGGCTTCTTCTACATCCAGATTTGGTCTGAGTTGGCTCATTAGTAAATATATGGTTCTGTTTAGAAGGGAATAAGTTGTGTTAAAAAGTAAATAAGAACTTGCTGGTAACGGGGTTTGGGAGGGGGCGTCGGTGGTGGTGGGGGCGTAATTTTATGAGGCTGTACTTCTGGCGGGAAATCAAGTGTGTGATATGTGCTCCTAGCAGAGGAGGCTCAGAGTCGGGAGCACGGAATCAGAAAATGACTCTACGGGTTCTCCAATTACATAGGATTATAAAGGATTACATAGGATATACAGCACAGAAACAGGCCATTCGGCCCAACCAGTCCATGCCGGCGTTTATGCTCCACTCAAGCCTCCTCCCGTCTTTCCTCATCTAACTGTATCAGCATAACCCTCTATTCCCTTCTTCCTCATATGCTTATCTAGCTTCCCCTTAAATGCATCTATACTATTTGGTTCAACCACACCCTGTGGTAGCTAGTTCCACATTCTCACCACTCTCTGGGTAAAGAAGTTTCTTCTGAATTCCCTATTGGATTTCTTGGTGACTATCTTATATTGATGGCCTCTAGTTTTGCTCTTCCCCAAAAGTGGAAACATTCTCTCTGTATCCACTCTATCAAAACCTTTCATAATTTGAAAGAATTCTATTAGGTCACTCCTCAGCCTTCCCTTTTCAAGAGCAGAGAGACCCGGGAGAGAAATTCATTATCACCCCGTTTGGGGGGCGGTAACTTTTGAAAGCTGGGAAACTTAGCGCCAGGCACTAATGAGTCCCAACTTTCACGAAATTGGGTTTAGCGCTCCAGGAAGGAAGTGAAGCTCTAAATCAAGCACTCCACTTCCTCCCTGGAGCGCTAAAGGACGCAGGCGGTAGTTGTGCAGCGCTGCACAATGGGCCGTGCAGCGCTGCCGCATTCCGAGGCTCCTTCCCTCTGTTAAAGGGAAGGGCCATCGCTGCAGGCTCTGCATTGGGACCAGTTAGCTGGTCCCCGACGGCGGCCGTGATTCGGCTCGATCAGCCCCATGTACTCTAGCAGAGTGCCGGGCTGATCGATTGCGGCCCAGGACAAGTAAAAAAAAATTTACCAAAACGATTTCAGAAATTTAGGTACTTACCTCGGCAACCTCCCCTTTAACTTACGCCCCCGAAGCGCCCCGCCTCCCGAACAACGCCTCCTGCAGCTGTCAGTGTAATCGCCCGGCGATGCTGCAGGGGACGGAACCAAAGTTCAGGTCCGGGGCGCTTTCGGGGCATTTCAGCCCTTGCCACAGTACCAAAACGGCTCTCATCAAAGTCACAAATGATATCCTTTGTGACTGTGACAAAGGTAAATTATCCCTCCTCGTCCTTCTTGACTTGTCTGCAGCCTTTGACACAGTTGCCCATTCCATCCTCCTCCAACATCTCTCCACCATTGTCCAGCTGGGTGGGACTGCACTCGCCTGGTTCCATTCTTATCTATCTAATCGTAGCCAGAGAATCACCTGCAACAGCTTCTCTTCCCGCTCCCGCGTCGTTACCTCTGGTGTCCCTTAAGGATCTATCCTTTGCCCCTTCCTATTTCTCATCTACATGTTGCCCCTTGGCGACATCATCCGAAAACATACCGTCAGTTTCTACATGTATGCTGACGACACCCAGCTCTACCTCACTACCTTTTCTCTCGACCCCTCCACAGTCTCTAAATTGTCAGACTGCTTGTCCGACATACAGTTCTGGATGAGCAAATATTTTCCCCAATTAAATATTGGGAAGACCGAAGCCATTGTTTTCGGTCCCCGCCACAAACTCCGTTCCCTAGCCACTGACTCCATCCCTCTCCCTAACATCTGTCTGAGGCTGAACCACACTGTTCGCAACCTTGGTGTCATATTTGACCCTGAAATGAGCTTCCGACCACATATCCGCAGCATAACAAAGACCGCCTACTTCCACCTCCGTAACATCGCCCGTCTCCGCCCTTGCCTCAGCTCATCCACTACTGAAACCCTCATCCATGCCTTTGTTACCTCTAGACTTGACTATTCCAATGCACTCCTGGCTGGCCTCCCACATTCCACCCTACATAAACTTGAGGTCATCCAAAACTCAGCTGTCCGTGACCTATCTCGCACCAAGTCCCACTTGCCCATTTCCCCTGTGCTCGCTGACCTATGTTGGCTCCCGGTTAAGCAGCGCCAAGATTTCAAAATTCTCATCCTTGTTTTCAAATCCCTCCATGGCCTCGCCCCTTCCTATCTCTGTAATCTCCTCCAGCCCCATAACCTCCCCAAGATACCTGTGCTCCTCTAATTCTGCTCTCTTGAGCATCCCTAATTGTAATCGCTCAGCCTTTGGTGGCCGTGTCTTCTGTTGCCTAGGCCCTAAGCTCTGGAATTCCCTGCCTAAACCTCTCCGCCTCGCTACCTCTCTTTCCTCCTTTAAGATGCTCCTTAAAACCTACCTCTTTGACCAAGCTTTTGGTCACCTGCCCTAATTTCTCCTTATGTGGCTCGTGTCAAATTTTTTGTCTTACAATATTCCTGTGCAGCGCCTTGGGACGTTTTACTACATTAAAGGCGCTATATAAATACAAGTTGTTGTTGTTGTTGATGCGCACGGCAATGACATCATGATCTCCGGGCAAAGGAGATCGTGGCACAAAATCTTACTGCCACCTGCAAACCTCTCACCGAATTTCGCGGGAGTCGTTCATCTCGCAGCGCCGTTATCATCCCCCAAAGGAGGCCAATTTCTAGCCCCCAGTCTGTTCATCCTTTCCGGATAGGTATAATCTCCGATGTGCTTGCCTGAACAGGGTATTAGCCTAATAATTATCTGACCTTTGACATGGTATGCAAAAAGTCTTCTTGGTCATGAGAGGTTTCTATAGCATAGTTCTATACTGGCTTGGTCTGTATATTAGTCAGTCTTCACTATTGACCAATCTTATTGTGGATCTTGTGTTTCACATACAAGATGTGGGCATGCCTACTTCTAGTTAATGACTGTGTTACGCTGAAGGGTTCATTTCCCAATGTTAACCTATCTTTCTTCTTTTCTGGTGCTGTGTTTATCTGGCATTTTCATTTTTTTTATTTCTGTTTAATGATTGATGTATTCTAATCACATTTGTTAGTTAAAATGAACAATGCTGAATCCTGTTCTGAATGTGATGTCACACAACCAGAAAAGTACAGGAGAGGAGAGCTCAGAATCAGGAATTCTTCAAAGTCAAGTCTGGTGGACAGCTTTGAAGTAATAGGGGCAGAATAACTACTTTTTGATTCAGGGTGGGAGGTTCCACCACTAAATCCTACCTAAGAACAAATAAACGGAATCACATGCATCAGTCAGCTGAATGTCCACTTGAATTTGAAAACATCCCAGTTGAACATATCTGAATTTTACTCAGGTGTTTTCAATGTGCCTTATTTTATTCTATTCAGATCCAGATGGATTGTTTGGCTGGTTAAGAGTAGCTATAGTTTTTTTTTAATGAGTGTAGCAGAAGCTATTAACTGGAATCTAGAATAAAAAAAGTTCTGTATTTCTGTCCAAAATTCAGAATCGGATTGGTCCAATGAACACACGTCTGTCAGTCAGCAAGTCAGAAGCACCACAACAGCTGAAAGGGAATTATTCACGAGTAACATGTCAGTTGTGTCAGGCTAGGTGTGGTGATGTCACACAAGCCGCCGTAGATGTTAGTCTGTTCACAACAGACAACTTTGATGTATGTGACAAGCTCCAGCATGTTAGGAACATAAGAACATCATTAGTTAAAATGAACATTCAGCTCCTTGAGCTTGTTCTGCCATTCAATTAGAACATAGCTGATCTGTATCTTAACTCCATTTACCCACTGTGGTTCCATAGCCCTTAATACCCTTGCCTAACAAAAATCTATCAATCTCAGTTTTGAAATTTTCAATTAATCTAGCCTTGACAGGGGGAGAGATTTCCACTACCCTTTGTATGAAGAAGTGCTTCCTGACATTACCCCTGAACAACCTAGCTGTAATTTTAAGGTTATGCCCCCTTGTTTTGGACTCCCACACTGTTGTTTCTAACATGTTGCAAATATAGCCACTGCTACAGTAAGAATGTCACTACTGAATTATAATGCCGATTTACTGTACTAGAACATTTACTGTTAACTAACCCATTTATAATGCTTACTTAAAAGTAGTTTCACAGATTAGAGAAAAATTGTAATATTGTAGTTAAATGACAACTTACACTTACCCTATAGTAGTCTGTGCTGTACACATCTCTGGACATGCCAAAATCTCCAATCTTCACCAGCAAGTTTTCTCCCACCAGGCAGTTCCGAGTAGCCAGGTCACGGTGAACAAAGTGCTGAGATGCCAGATACACCATCCCTGCTGCTATCTGCATGGCAATATGTAACATCTGCGACTGAGTCAGCTCTGCCATCCTGTTGCACTGGCCGTCACTGAGGAACACAGCATCAGGTCCATGGGACCTAGAGATTCAACAAAAGGGCATTAAACTAAATTAGTATTTGCAAAGTAATGTGTTGGATTGATGGCAATCTGGAATTCACTTGTGAGGAATCACAACTGTGAACCTATGTTCTTTCACTCAGCAGTACATTCCCTCTCCCTCATGTGCATGTTTCTTCTTTTCAAGACAGAAGACAGACGTAAAGTATGATTGAAGTGGAGGTCATACAGCATTGTAACTCTTTAGCAATAATTAAAATTAACTGTAATTACAGTCTAATTACTAATAAAATCTTCCACTTGATCTAAACAATTTGAAATGTGACTTCTGACACATACTAACACAACCAGTCCTGAAATAATACCCACATTAACGTGTATTTGGGAAAGAAATGTGTATTTGTTTACTATTGATTAATTCAGCAAGTTCCTTTTAAGAATGAAATGCAAACATGTGAATAAATACAATTTAATTTACAATGGGGTGGGGCGGGCACACAATTGTGCCAAAAATTGAGAATAGATGCTTTTAAAAATATCTCTCAGTAGGTTGCTTATAAAAAGTCATAAGTCTGGTTGGTGTTTCAACATTACAGATGTGAAAAACTTAGAAAAATGTGTATATACTTTAGAAATGTCTGTTTTACATCATGTTCTGCTCATGATAGATTAGCATTAGTGACTTCTAACCAACCTTTTCCCATCTCAAGTAAGGAATAAGATCAGCACACATGGAATGTCTTGGACCCCTCTAAGTATTTTCTTCAGATCTGCTGTGTTTCATCATAGGAAGATTATTTACAATTTATTTAATTCTTACTCTGCTCAATGAGCAAAAGTCCCACAATGCAGAACAAATGTGTGACTAGCAGTTTAGGAGTAAATAGAAAGTCAGCAAGGATGAGCAAACTGTCGTAAGAATGAGCCTTACGCGTGGTGAACTTAAAGTAAGCTTTAATCAACTAAAAAGGTGCTACATACAAAAGAGGTCTTACTCTATGCCTCTCCAGGATCCAACTGATCAGTCCAGTATTTATCCTGGACTAATCACAGGACGTGATGCAATAAAGTTCGAGTCACAGGAAGCTGTATTGTGTTACCACACAAACCACTTGAAGCAAATCATTGGGTCTGCCTTTCAAAAACATATTTTTTTAGTTTTGTGAAAATGAATTAATATTATTTTTGCTGAATTAGCAAACATATTGAAACAACATTATTAATGTCTTCAGTTAGTGCCAGTGTCAGTGCCAATGGCCCAGAAATGCCGATCGCAGGCCTCCCGCGGGCGGAGGGCTGCGATCTGGAAAAATCTGCGCCTGGACCGGAGGGCTCCCGGGAGTCGCAGAGTTCCGCTGCTGGGTCTCTCCAAACTGCCGGTGTGCAGGGCCCACGTATCCCAGAGGCGCAGGCGGTTCGCAGCGTCCCTGGGAGCACGTGGGCCATGGGGAGCCAATCAGAGAAGGGAATCTCCCTTCATACATTTGACAGGAAGACCTGTCAAATATATGAATAGAGATCACCCCCAAAACATAGTAAAACTTTAAATCAATTTAAAAAAAACATCACATTTTTAAAAAGACTTTAAATTACAATAAATTAAGTATTTTAAACAAAAATTTTATTTTTTGAAAAAAATAATTAAAGCTTTTAACAGGGCTAAAAATAAACTTACCTTTCTTTAAAGTATTTTTAAATGATAAATCAATGGAATTTTTTTTTTTAACTTTTTTCAACTCTTATCCTGGTAAAGCGTAAGGCCTGCTTTTACCAGGCGCAAGAATTGTAAGTGTTTTCTGCGGGCGGAGGGTCTCCAAAAAACGGAACTCTCCACCCGCAGAGGCCCTTCTCCAGGACAGGCAGAGGATCTGTCAAGAGCTTTCTTGACAGATCGGAAATGCCGGTTTCCAGCGCATACGCAGTGCATGTCTGAAACCGGCATTTCCAATGTCCCTACGGGTGAGTACACAGCACGTACACACTCGTAGGGATCAGAATTTCTGCACCAATATCAGTGTTAGTGCCAGTGTCAGTACCAGTGCCAGGGTTAGTGCCAGGGTCAGGGTCAGAGTCAGTATGTTTTCTGGCTGTTCATAACCAGAGAGCGATCAAAAACCTTCCAACATAATGGGTGTAAGACATTTATTGATTACTGAGACAAGCTAACTGAGACTGAAAAGGTGGTGATGGGCTTTCTCCTTGAGCCATTACAGTCTTAGTGCTGATGGCACTCCCACCCTAGTGTTAGGTAGGGAATTCCAGAATTTTGACCCAGCGATGATGAATGGACAACAATATATGTTGAAGTCAGAACGGTGTGTGACTTGAAGGTGAATTGCAAGTGATGGTGTTCCCATGATGTCTGTTCCGCCATTCAATGAGATCATGGCTGATCTGTATCTTAACTCCATCCACCTGCCTTGGCTCCATATCCTTTTATAACATTGGCTAGCAAAAATCTATTGATCTCAGATTTAAAATTATTAATGAAGCGAGCATCTATTGCTTTTTATGGGAGAGAGTTCCACACTTCTACCACCCTTTGCATGAAGAAGCGTTTTCTAACTTCTCTCCTGAATGGCCTGGCTCTGATTTTAAGGTTACGTCCTCTTGTCCTAGACTCCCCCACCAGCGGAAAATGTTTATCTCTATCTACCCTACCAATTCCTTTCAAAATTCTAAATATCTCAATCAAATCACCCCTTAACCTTCTATGTTCCAAGGAATACAAGCCTAGTTTATGTAATCTCTCCTTGTAATCTCACCCTTGGAGCCCTGGTAACATTCTGGTGAATCTATGCTGCACTCCTTCCAAGGCCAATATATCCTAAGTGTGGTGTCCAGAACTGTACACAGTACTCCAGCTGTGGTCTAACCAAAGCTTTGTATAGCTGTAGCAAAACTTCCTCCCCATTATATTCTAGCTCTCTAGTTATAAAGGCTAATATTCCATTAGCCTTTTTGATTATTTTTTGTACCTGACTACTACATTTTAGTGATCTGTGTACATGGACCCCTAAATCTCTTTGGATCTCCCCTGTTCTTAGCTTTTCACCATTTAAATAATATTCGGATCTATCCGTTTTTGGTCCAAAATGGATGATCCCACAGTTTTGCCCACTCACTTAATCTATCAATGTCTCTTTATAATTTTATGCTCCTGTCTACACTAATTACTATATTGCCAATCTTTGTGTCATCAGCAAACTTGGATATATGGCTCTCTATTGTGTTATCAAAGTCATTAATAAATATAGTGAATACTAGAGGGCCCAGCACAGATCCTTGTGTCTACTAGTCACTTCCTTCCAATTTGTGTGCATACCCATTATCACTACTCTCTGTCTTCTACCACCTACCCAATCTCCTAACCAGGTCAATAATTTTCCTTCAATTCTGAGCTTTAATTACATAGGATATACGGCACAGAAACAGGCCATTCGGCCCAACCAGTCCATGCCGGCGTTTATGCTCCACTCGAGCCTCCTCCCGTCTTTCCTCATCTAACTCTATCAGCATAACCCTCTATTCCCTTCTTTCTCATATGCTTATTTAACCGCCCCTTAAATGCATCCATACTATTCACTTCAACCACTCCCTATGGTTGCGAGTTCCACATTCTCACCACTCTCTGGGTAAAGAAGTTTCTTCTGAATTCCCTATTTGATTTCTTGGTGACTATCTTATATTGATGGCCTCTAGTTTTGCTCTTCCCCACAAGTGGAAACATTCTCTCTGTGTCTACTCTAACAAAACCTTTCTTAATTTTAAAGACCCTCTATTAGGTCACCCCTCAGCCTTCTCTTTTCAAGAGAAAAGAGACCCGCCTGTTCATCCTTTCCTGATAGGTATAACCTCTCAGTTCTGGTATCATCCTTGTAAATCTTCTCTGCACCCTCTCCAGTACCTCTATTTCCTTTTTATAATATGGTGACCAGAATTGTACGCAGTACTCAACTGTGGTCTAACCAAGGTTCGATACAAATTTAGCATAACTTCACTACTTTTCAATTCTATCCCTCTAGAAATAAACCCTAGTGCCTGGTTTGCTTTGTTAACCTGTGTCGCTACTTTTAGTGATTTGTGTATTTGTACTCCCAGATCCCTTTTCTCTTCTACCCCATTTAGATTCTTATTTTCCAAGTAATATGTATAATTTTATCTAATACTTTCTTATGTAGCCAGAATGTTACCTGCCATTTGTCTGTTCAAGCCCAGATGTTATCCAGGCATACTGTATGCTGGCACGGGCTGCTCCATTATCGGAGGAGTTGTGAATGAAACTGAACACTGTAGACTCATCAGCGAACAGCTCTACTCTTGACCTTATGACAGAGGTCATTGATGAAGCAGCTGAAGATGGTTGGGCCAAGGACACTGCCCTGAGGAATTCTGGCAGCAAGGCTACAATGATTGGCCTTCAATAACCACAGCCAGCTCCCTGTTTGTCAGGTATGATTCCAGCTATTGGAAGATTTTGCCCTTAACCACCACCCCACTCCCTGCCATTGACTCAGTTTTGCTAGGGTTGCTGCCACACTCAGCTGGATACTGCCCTGATTTCAAAGGGGGTGGGCTACTCTTCACCTCTCCTCTGACATTCAGCTCTTTTGCCCATGTTTGACTCAAGGCTGTGATGAGGTCAGCAGCAGAGTGGTTCTGGCAGAATCTGAACTGAGGAGCTGGTGAGAATAAAAGGCATATAAGCGAATGACAGCACTGAAACTGCTGGCTAACATTATTTCTGTGTCAAGAAACATCTGTTTAATACTTATGAGCAGCGTCTGTTGAAAAATGGCAACCTTCTGACATCCTGCAGTTTCCTATGAGTAAGAGACACTATAGACATTTCAAAGAAAGTGGATTTTATTCAATGTCAGAATCAAAATAATCCTACCATTGTATTTTTCAGTGGTGGGGTGGAGGGAGGTGGGGGCTCCCTAAATCTTGAAATAAATAGATGCCATGGACATAAGAGAAAGAAAGAACTTGCATTTATATAGTGGCTTTCAAATCCTCAGAATATCCCAAAGCACTTCTCAGCCAATGAATTACTTTTGAAATGTACTCACTGTTGTCTTGTAGGAAAACACGGCTGCCAATTTGTGCACAGCAACACATTGAATGACCAATTAACCTGTCTTTATGGTGTTGATTGAGGGATGAATTTTGTCCAGCACACTGGGAGAACTTTCTGCTCTTTTTCGAGTAGTGCAACAGGATCTTTTGCATACATCTCTGGCCTCGGTTTAACGATTCATGTGAAAGATGGCATCTCCAACAAAACAACACTCTTTCAGTACTACACTGAAGTGTCACCCTAGGTTTATGTGCTGAAGTCCTAGAACCTTCTGACTAAGAGGTGAGAATGCTACCTCTGAGCCAAGCTGACAATTAGAATATCAGGACAATCAAAGTCTCACAGTGAGGCATTAAGAAGCTATCTAGAAATGCATGCTTTTGTAAAAAGAACCCACTGCACCACCAAAGAAGCAAACATCTCAAATATATGGCCTTCTAGAATTTTAGCCAATATAATGATTGAGACATAGAAACATAGAAACATAGAATCTAGGAGCAGGAGTAGGCCATTCGGCCCGTCGAGCCTGCTCCACCATTCAATACGATCATGGCTGATCATCCAAATCCAGTACCCTGTCCCTGCTTTAATCCCCACAGTACACATATCCCACCCTACCCCCGTAACCCCACGTATTTAATTCCCCCTAACATATCCCATCCTATCCCCATAACCCCACATATTTAATCCCCCCCTAACACTAAGGGTCAATTTATCATAGCCAAATCAACCTAACCCGCACATTTTTGGACATTGCTCTACAGAGAGCCGGCATGGACTCGATGGGCTGAATGGCCTCTTTCTGTGCCGTAATGACTCTATATAACCCCTGACTGTCAAATGAAAGACTGCCTCAGGCTTACAGTGCAATACTTGCCAGGAACAGACTCCTCAGGAACATAACAACGTGTGATGCAAAGCAGCATTGAGGTTGAATGAAAGATCTAACCATTTATACCAAAAGGTTCAGAGAAAAAGTGGCTGTAGATATGTTGAAATTATGTTTCATGCAATCCAATATGCTTGTTAAACTTATGCTTTGAGCATTGGCTATGTTTTGTTGTAAAAGCAACTATAGGAGAAGGTTGAGGAGCTGTGTTTTGGTAAATGAAGAATTATTTTAAGACAATATTGTGCTTGGATTATGATTTCTATTAACTAGAAAAAAAGATTGATTCAACACTTAAGTCAGCATATGAACAGAAAATGCTTAACAAAAAGTGTACCGTACGCAAAATTCAATAGACTTCTAGGCCCAGAGATTCGTCTCGGACGGTGGCGAAAAGCGGGCGGTATCGGATCGGCCGCCCGTTATACGCAGCACCTGATATTCAGTTCTATTGCGGTACCGCCCGCTTTGCGCCACCGCCCGAGACGAATTTCTAGCCCCTAAATTCTTCATTAGAATCCAGTTGAAATTTAACATTTGCTTGGCTCTGGAATGTTGAATACTGGATAACAAGAGATGTTCTACTTGGATTAAGAATTTTGTATTTGAATATGTTGCTTTGATTAGAATTTTATACAAGGTCTGTGGGAAATGTTTTGGCATGTTGTAATTATTTGCTTGGATCAAAAATGAATATTCCTTTATAGATTCATGATGTGGACTGCAATAAATTTCACTAATTGTAAGAGTATGTGGCTGTCTTGTTTTATGAGAGAGTATCAGAGATCATCTCTTGAAAATCTCCAGATGCAGACCAAAGGTAATATGATACATAACGTGAATTTCAATGAAAATTAGTTTGGTTGATATAATATTAGTAGCTATTTGCCGTCTTTATGGGTTAGAAATTGGACCTCATTGTGCTCATTATACAGGCGTAAAACAGGTGCAATATGGGCTAATTTTGAGGACCAAGTCCTGTGTCAGAAAGGCACCTGCAAGATGTCTATTGGGTCGGGCCATTTTTCAGGCGCCCCTGGAAGCCCCCTAAAATAGGCATTAGACAACGTACATATGTAAATAAGAGGCCTAATGCCTACTTTAGGCCTCCTTGCAGAAATTGGATTGCGATGAGCAGAGCGGGCACCAGGCCTGCTCGACTCAGGATTCTTTAGCGGCCGTCAAAAAAGGTAATTTTTATTTGATAAAAATTTTCAAAAAAAGTTGCTGTGGTGCCAAGAGGTATAGGATTACTCCCCCGACTCCACAGTACTCGCGACCAGCCCCTTCCCATTGCTGCTCCATCCCCACCTCCTGGGACGTACCTTCGGGCCATTGCCAGCGAGACAAGCGGCCTGATATTCATCAAATAGGTGAGCTGGCTGTGGAGGTGTCAGCAGCTCACCCGAAAAATGTAAATGAGGCCCGCGGTCTATTTGTGGACCGGCCTTGGGCTTCACGGTTTGGTCTGATGGTGCGCCACTGGTTATGCATCCAAAACTGGCCCGTGACCAATTTTACCCCTGAATGCCTCTATATTTATGGCATTATGAATGGTAAAACTGTGAATATTAGTCTGTAACCTATGGCAGTAAAAAAATGTTTGCTTTAAGGAGGAACTCCCTAAACCATCCCCCTCCTCACTGACCTCTTGTCACATAGACAATCCAAAACATTTATTCAAAGGTTTTTCTGCCAGCAGTTAGTATGACTGCATTTATACAAATAAGTGAAATGTTATTCCCGACCGTTTGATGAATAAATGTTTTCAACCAATTTTTGAGAAAATTATCTGAGTGAAGAAATGGTCAAATCAATCCTTTTCTTTAGAACTATTTTGGCAACAACAACTTGTATTTATATAGCGCCTTTAATGTAGTAAAACGTCCCAAGGCGCTGCACAGGAGTATTTTAAGATTGCAACTTTTACTTGAACACCAGCACACAACAACTATTGCTCTGATAGGGATGTTTACCAATGTAATGACAGAATAGTAGAAACTATGGGGATGAAATTGGTGTTTGGTGATAGCACAAAAAGGGCGATAATGAATCGGCAGCCCCTTTTATACCCCTTCAATGGAAAAGAAAAGCGGGCAGGGTGTAAAACAGGAGGCCGATTCACTATTGCCCGTTTTGTGCAATCACCAAAGACCAATTTCACCCTCTATGTTTTATATTGATTATCAGAGAAAACTAGAATTTAATAGTAAGTGTGGCATACGGAGATCAGGCGTGTGAATGTGCATCTCCATGTAAATATTTAAGCTAATTACATTAGCCCATTGTTACTGTAATTACGCATTGCTGTGTCATTATCCCAATGTCTTTTTGATCCATTTCCACTGTATTGCTATACCTATTGGGAGCAGGTTTTCAGCAGTAAAATGTAACAGCACCGTATCAATATAGAAACTCTTGCAGTTTTCTGAACCAACCTGAGAAATTTGTTGAGGTCTCCATGCTTCATGTACTCAAATACCATAATGAGTGGGTCACCTTCCACACACACACCATAGAATGTCACAATGTGCTCGTGCTGCAGGTTGGTCAAGAGCTCCGCTTCACGATGGAAGTCCTTGCGTGCGTTGTCACTGGCTTCTTTCAAGGTCTGCATTATTTAAAAATTACAAAAGGTTTTTCAGGAATGTGTTTTTTTGTATATTAGATGATTTAGCAAAAGTGGACTGGAAACAGCTACTTGAAGGTAAATCAGTGTCAGAGCAGTGGGAGGCATTCAAGGAGGAGATAGTGAGGGTTCAGAGCAAATATGTTCCCACAAAGAAAAGGGTGGGACTCCCAAATCTAGAGCCCCCTGGATGTCAAGGGGCACGCAGGGTGTCAAGGGGCACACAGGGTAGGATAAGACGAAAAAGGGAAGCTTATGTCAGATGCCGAGAGCTAAATACTGCAGAAAGCCAAGAGGAGTATAGAACATGCAGGGGTGAAATTAAAAAGAAAATTAGGAAAGCAAAGAGAGGGCATGAAAAAATATTGGCTCGGAATTTGCGGTCAGGATGACTGTTTTCATATGCTACACTGCTAACAATTCTACAATAGTCCTCAAAGCCCACGTTGCCTCCATACAGTACACTACAGGCGATTCCTGTTACATCAATAATTTAGTTTGCTGCAGAAATGTATTTAATTTCCAGTACATACCACACAGAAATTCACACAGAAATATTAAGAAGTATGTTTTATAAGAAGATGCTGCTAAACCATTTCAAACAGAAGTGAAATATTATCAGATGTTGTATTTTGGAGTAAAGTCAAAAGTGGCTCAGTACAGCAAACCATGTAAGATACAACGGAGAAAGTGACCATGATATGAGCAATGAACATGGTGCAATGTGTAATCTGGACAATAAATTATTCATTTAACAGGAATGTACAACAAAATGCATACAGTAAGCAGGAATGCATACAATATGCACTGAGAGCAAGTGGGACTGGTTTTCAATTTCCACTCAGTAGACAAATCTTCACATAGAAAGTGGTCAACTAAGTGGAATCGACTGTGCTTGCATCCCTCTGTTATCAGATTCCTATATTTTCCATGGACAGTTTTGCCGAGCCGTTCTACTGTCATTGCCATATGAAACCAAGCCATACTTCTAAATCCAAGGGTGAGATCATGTATCGTGCTCTTTTGACATTGCATTAGTCCTACACAGCTCAACTTAAAAGATAACTGAGGCTGAAAGATAGACAAGCATTTATCACATGGAGCTCCAGACCAAACCATAAATTAATAATTGAAATTCTATAGCATTATACCTTCACTGCCACCAGAGTCTTGTCTTCTTCTGGGCAGAGGTTATAACATTCAGCGAGAAACACTTTGCCAAAGGCTCCTTCACCCAACTCCCTCTTCAGGACAATATTGTGCCGTTTGATGTTTCGGACAACTGTTAAAACATAAGAATTACCATTATTGCTATAATAAATTAGAAATCATCGGAACATTTCCTCTAATATATTTGGGCAAGTACAAAGGATAGTCAAGTATTTGACTGTTGTGCCTTATATGGAGGACACACAATTAGGAGAGGTGTGAGGTGCAAGTTAGGAAGACCAATCAAACTATGCACAACATAGACTTCATTAGAGTCATTTCATTGTCTCACTGCCCTGTGGAATACTCAGTAATACCGATTTAATATACACATGGGCCAGCAGATATTTCATCCTGTAACTTTTCTTAGTAAGACCACACAGATGCTACATTTGTGCTTCCGTGCAATTTTGCACTTCAATTATTTCACAACTATTGCATTTCCACATTTTTCATCTCTCAATTGTGCCATAAAATAACCGGGCAGGTAGATGTAAACCCAGCTCATTTTTTTTAATTATCCACAATTTTAACCTTAATTATCTCATTATCGAAGGTGTTGGAATGTTTTTTGTGCTCTAGAGTGTAGTTAGGATGCTAGAAAGGAAAAGGCCTGATATGCCACAGTAAAAATAAAGACGCTGTTTCTTCTTCAGTTTATGGCTCTAAGACTATTAAACATAAAGCATTTTTATTTATTTTCTGGAACTATATTTAGTAGTAATTCGCATCATGTATAAGCACATAGGGGGGAATTTTAACCTAAACGGTTGGGTTGGGGGCGTGGGGGTAGTTAAAGTGTTAAAAAACTGAATCCCGACCTGAACCTGTCTCAACCCGCCCACTTCCAGTTTTCACAGAGACGGGATGGAGGGGGGTGGGGGGGGGGGTGTTCAGCCAATCCGCTGTCATTTATTTAAATATTATAATGAGGCTGGCGTGCCTCGTGGTGAACCACCACTATAAATTCAACTCTGGCTGGTCGGGTTTCCTGGGTCTCGGGGAACCTGCCAGCTAAAGGAAGGCGAGGACTAAATGGATCCAGGAGGTAAGTGCATTTATGCTTACCTCCTAGATCCAGCATCCCTACCTAGCTCACCCTCACCCCCAACGAGGCCTCCGATTTCGCCCCCAGACCTCCCCTGCCAGGCCTCCAATCCCCCCAAGGCCTCCTGCACCCACCCCCACCCCAACCAGGCCTCCGATCCCCCCCCACCTTCCTTTGGCGCCCTCCCATGCTGCTCCTCCGCCCCCCGATCCCTTCAGTCCCCCCTCCCCGTGCTGCTCCACTGGCCTCCAATCCCTTCACACACCCCCTCCCCCCGGCTCTTCCGGCTATCCCGTGATCGCGATGTTCTGGACCCCCCCTCCATGCTGGTCCCGGCAGGCCTGCGATCGTAATCACGATGTTCTAGACCGCCCAGCTCCTCTGGCCGGCCCGCGATCTTTTCAGAACCCCCCTATCTGCTCCTCTGGCTGACCCCGGGCGCCATGCGATCCCTCCATTCCTCCTCTGTGCGACCTAGGATCTTCTGCTGAGTCCGATCCGACCCCCCTGCCACCTCCCCGCCCCCCACCACCCGCTTGCTGCTCCAGCCGACCTTGCCCCCCACGCGATCCCTCCCTCCCTCCCTCCTCTGTGCGGCCTAATGCCGCAGACCTACCCGCCTGGAGCCGGCCAGCCTCTCCATCTGGCTGACTACGGGTGGGCAACAGAGGCCTCGCATGCAAATCAGACCCTGCCTATAAAGTCAGCAGGGCCTGCGGGAAACCCGTTCTCTAGGGTTTCCTGACTGCCTCAGAGCCCCCCTGTCCGCAACCCGCCTTTCCCATTAAAATTCAGCCCCTAGTGTCGAGCTCCCTGTCTGAAATGAGGACTGACTTCAATATTTTGGGTGTGTTAATAAAAGCCCATTCAGTCCCAGCTGAATAAATAACTGGAGATTCTTACAGAATCAGTCTAGCCCTGCTTATTATTGAGGATGACCTGAAAGGCCACTTACAAAAGTAGTTTGTTTCCATCTGTGTCTGACTGAACAAAGTGGCTGCTGACAGAACTGGAAGGCAATGCGCACATTGTGGTAAACTAGGGTGGCACCATTTAAATCAAATACATTTAAACCATCACCTGGAAAAGAGAGGGACAATTGCCTGAAGAGGCAATCCCTTTTGAATATCTCTTGGACTGTACTGTCCTCCCAAACAGGGAGTATATTATGGTAGAACATGGGGTAACAGGAAGAGAGGAAAGCAAAGAATTAGAACAATGAAAACAACAATTATTGTAACAAATGATCTTTCAAGAGCCTTCTTCAATGGCTTAGTAGTTTTAATGCATCAAGTAATGTGGCATTGAGCCATAAAAACCACTAAGATTGCAGATTCAATTCCTAGTCTGTGCGGAGTTACCCGATGGTGGTGGAGACACAACAGTTGGCTTCAATGTCCCTGGGTTGGGGAATATCCAATAGTCCCTCTTGGAGAACGTGTGTGGAGGAAGTTTTAGGACAGGGTTAGGCTTAGGTATGGTAATGAAATGGTTTGAGTAGGAGAGCTCAGAACCAAAATTTGTGAGTTCACATCTTATCACTGCAAGTTATGAAACTGAATTCAATAAATCTGTTAACTTGTTAGCTAGCACCAAAATAATCTTATGAAGGTAGCTGTTTTATGGTAAAAACCCAACTGGTGTACCAATGTTCTTCATGGAAGGGAACCTGCCGCCCTACATGTCTGGCCTACATAAGATTCTAGTCCAGATTACATGATTGATTCTTAATGCCCTCTTAAGTGTCCTAGAAAACCACAAAGTTGTACAAACAATCACTACCCAGTTTTTCAAGAAGAAGGCCTACCACCACCTTCCCAGGTCAAATAGGAATGGGCAATAAATGTAGCCTTGCCATCATCGTCCGCATCCAGAATAAAGGTGATGCTGTCCCATGGTATAACAATTTGCCAAAAGTCTAGGCTTACAGATGAAAATTGGCCAATTGTGTTAGATATCAGAGACCTGTTGGTGGCCAAGGAACCGCATGTTCAAGAAGGAAAAACATTGCCTTTCCAAGTCTAGCTGACATGATGCGGAGATGCCGGTGTTGGACTGGGGTGGACAAAAATGAGAAGTCGCACAACACAAGGTTATAGTCCAACAGTTTTATTTGAAATTACGAGCTTTCGGAGCTCTGCTCCTTCTTCAGGTACAGTGAGGGAATACAAATCGATTACACAGTATATATCGATTATATATCGATATATCAGATATACAAATCGATTACTCAGTCTAGCTGAGATTATGGCCGGCATTTTCCTGTTTCCCACGCGCACGGTGCGGGGGTCCCAATAGACGGCAGGAAACTTGGAGTTCCGGGTTTCCCCACACGCTGACATAATACATAGATACATAGAAGATAGGAGCAGGAGTAGGCCATCCGGCCCTTCGAGCCTGCTCCGCCATTTAATGAGATCATGGATGATCCTCCAATTCAGTATCCCGTCCCCGCCTTCTCTCCGTAACCCTTAACCCCTTTTGCCTGTAGAAATATATCTAATTCCCTCTTAAATATATTTAATGAGCTGGCGTACACTGCCCTCTGTGGCAATGAGTTCCACAGGTTCACCACCCTCTGAGTGAAGAAATTCCCCCTCATTTCTGTCCTAAATGGTTTAGCCCTTATCCTTAAATTATGTCCTCTAGTTCTGTTCTCACCCGCCAAGGGAAACATTCCTTCTGCATCTAGTCTGTCTAGACCTGTCAGAATTTTATACACTTCTATGAGGTCCCCTCTCAATCTTCTAAACTCCAGTGTGTACATCCCTAAACTACATAGTCTCTCCTCATAGGTCAATCCCGCCATTCCTGGTATCAGCCTGGTGAATCGCCGCTGCACCCCCTCCATGGCAAGAACATCTTTCCTCAGATGAGGCGACCAAAACTGTACACAGTACTCGAGGTGTGGTCTCACCAGTGCCCTGTACAGCTGCAGCAAGGTATCCCTGTTCCTGTATTCCAACCCTTTTGCTATGAAGGCCAGCATACCGTTTGCCTTCTTGACCGCCTGTTGCACCTGCATGCTCGCCTTCAGTGACTGGTGTACAAGAACACCCAGGTCTCTCTGTACTTCCCCCTCTCCCAATTTATTGCCATTTAAATAATAATTTGCCCTCCCGTTCCTGCACCCAAGGTGGATAACTTCGCACTTGTCCACATTATAGTGCATCTGCCATTTATCCGCCCAATCACCCAGTCTGTCCAAATCGCTCTGGAGCTTCCTGGTCTCCTCCTCTGAGCCCACCCCCCCTCCTAGTTTAGTGTCGTCTGCAAATTTGGAAATGCTGCATCCGACTCCCTGATCCAGGTCATTAATGTAAATTGTGAACAGCTGGGGACCCAGGACAGATCCCTGTGGTACCCCACTTGTTACTGCCTGCCATTCAGAAAATGAGCCGTTTATTCCAACTCTTTGTTTTCTATCTGACAGCCAGTTCTCTATCCATGTCAATACTTTCCCCTTTATCCCATGAGCTTCAATTTTCCATGCTAATCTTTTATGTGGGACCTTATCGAAGGCCTTTTGGAAGTCCAGGTACACCACATCTACTGGCTCTCCCCCATCTATTTTATCAGTTACTCCCTCAAAAAATTCCAATAGATTAGTCAAGCACGATTTACCCTTTGTAAATCCATGTTGACTCTGTCCTATCCTGTCCCCATTTGCTAAGTGCTCCGCTATTTCATCCTTAATGATGGACTCCAGCATTTTGCCCACAACTGATGTAAGGCTTACAGGTCTGTAATTACCTGCTTTTTCCCTACCCCCCTTTTTGAATAGTGGGGTAACGTTAGCTACCCTCCAATCCATGGGCACTGTTCCCGAGTCTAATGAATTCTGAAAAATCATACTTAGTGCATCCGCTATCTCTAGGGCCACCTCCTTCAGTACCCTAGGATGCATGTTATCAGGCCCTGGGGATTTGTCCGCCTTCAATCCCTTTAATGGGTGGGTTCCCCGCCCAGAAGTCAGCCTGATTGATAGGCTGGCTTCCAGTCAGGCGGGGAATGCTGACCAGGACACCACAGGACCAGGTAGGTGCTGGGTCCAGGTGAGGTGATGTGGGGGGGGGGGTTCCAAGCCAGGGGGAGGGTCCAAGCCAGGGGGTGGCGGGGGGCATTCTCAGGGGTGGTCCTATCCCCCGGGGCTGAGTTGCTATCCTGGGGGTTGGGGGGGGGGGGGGTTGCTTCTGATCCCCATCCCTGGGGCTGAGTCGCGATCCCGGGGGGGGGGGGGAAATCTGATCCCTGACCCAGGGGGTTGAGATCGATCCCCGGAGGGGTCCAATCCCCGACCCTGAAGTGGGGGTCCAATCCCCAGCCCTGGGGAGGGGTGGGCTGCTGGTAGGGGAACTTGGGGGACCAGGAGGAAGCACTGCTGCTCCTCCCAGCCCACAAGGATTGCTCCCTGAGGCTGTGCTCACCTCATTGCAGCTACCGGGAATGCCGAGCCCCGGGATTCTCGGCCGCCTGCAGTTAAACCTGCACAGCAGGTTAAAGCAGGGGCTTCAGGCCTCATTATAATATTTAAAATGCCAATCCCATTCCTGGCAGTGGGTTGGCTGCCCGCCCCCCGTCCCGTCTGAGTAAAAGGCGAAAGTGGGCGGGTTGGAGGCGGGTTGGGGTCGGGTTTTAGATTTTTCCAACTTTCACTTACCCGCCCCCCACCTCCAACCCACCCCTTTTTTCCTGTGAAAATTCCCCCCTATATGTGAGATAAAATCATACATGCTGTAAATTTGAAACAAAAACAAAATAAATACACAGTAGGTCAGCAGCTGAAAGAGTTAAGTTCTCATTTTGGCTGGGACCTACTTTCCACAAAACTGTTCAAGTGTCGTACCAGAAACATTCATCTTTCCTTCTCTTTCAGATGCTAATTGTGCTGTTTTTACACACACACACTCTCTTTCTTATGCTGTGATGTATTCCGACACATGAGAAAGTTAAGCTTCAATCTCCAGGAATGTGTTTGGAGTTTTCAAGCCTTTCATAGCAAAGTGGCAATGCCAAAATCTGTTGCCAAGCAGCTATCATTGAATAGAAGGGATTCTCGACACATTGGCATATGTGCTGCTGCTGGTTGAATCAATTCGATTCAAAAGATTCAATTACCTTTGGTCTGAGAAACAGGAGACTTGTAAAGGTCTTGAGGTGACATGAATTTAGTTACATCTTTTTAAAACCAATTTTTTTTCCAGAATGATTTGGCCTAAAATAAAATTGTCACATATGATGCACAATGAACATCAAGTCAACTACAACTACTATTGTTCCATCAATAACTGAAATAATACATTATGATTCTCTCTAGCTTGAAAGGTTTCTATGTTGTTTACCACTCTGGCTTGAGGTTTCTATGTAATATCACAAAAGGTGCAGCATGTCATTACCTTTTATTAATCTAACACATTCCATCGAAACATCTGATTAAATTTACATAAAGGGTAATTTTCAGTTAGATAAATCATCAATTATTCCCTTTTTAGAAGGATCCTCTCAGATCTAATCTCTGTGAGCAATGATTGTAAAATATGATTATCTAATATTCATGAAGTAACATTTTCACTGAAATTATTTTAATTGAGTTTAAT
Organism: Squalus acanthias; assembly: GCA_030390025.1. Taxonomy (NCBI): domain Eukaryota; kingdom Metazoa; phylum Chordata; class Chondrichthyes; order Squaliformes; family Squalidae; genus Squalus; species Squalus acanthias. Next base: position 199,612,170 of record CM059425.1, on the reverse strand, counting down.
CTTGTGGGACAGGTCAACTTGCACCCTCGACACTGTCTATACTCAGCCTTTTTACTTAAGCCAGAGTGTCATTTCCCTGTCAACACCCATAGAAACCAGTAAATAGCAAACAAAAACCTCAAAGACACAGAATGAGCCCCCTCTCTCTGACAATTCTGCCTTCATTGTGAAGACAGCCTTCTTGGAGAACTGCTTCCTCCATCCATTTCCACTACGTGACAGACTATATGGTGATCAGAGCTGCTTTGTCTGACCATCGTCCCATAGCAATTCAACCTGGATCGTGTCCCTTACTGCAGTGACTCTACAAAAGGTCTCCTCATCACTAAGAACACTCTCCAAATATTTAAAAAACAACTGGGGAGAAATGGCAAAATGAGGTAATGTACTAGTATGAAATTCCTCAGGCTGCTACATTACAAAGTCATTAACCAGTCAAGTGCAACACATCTGCTAATATTGCAAAACACAATCCATTCCAATTGCTTTAGAACCCAGAGCAAGACAAAAATAATTTTAAAATATTAAAACAAAAATGTCATAAATAAAAAGGTTAAAAGTTCAATTCTTTTGTTAGCAAATTATTCCTTGGAAATTATAGGTCCAATATTCAGAATCTGCTTTCTGACCCTCCAAACTTATTTTCTGTCTGCCAATTTACCTTTTTATCCCTTTCTGAGATTCCAATGTTTTCAGTTGATTCGGAATGCAATGTTATCCATAGGTTTATGTTAGTGATTGTAATTATTTACTAGGAATAATTATAAACTTTTGTTTTTAAACCTATTATTACAATTCCTCTCCTACTGTCTTCATCTCCAATCTATAAATGCTGATCGCTCTCAGGGATGTTTGCACTGCAGCAATCTGGTCCTGAACTGGCTTCCACCAGGCGGGCAGGGTTAAAATCGGCCCTTCAGTGTCAGCATCACATGTAGAATGGTTAGATGCAAAGTAACCCTTCCAACAACGTGCCTTAACTCCAAGCTCTGAAGAGCTTCCCTTATTGCACCAGTGTGACACTTTTCTGCTTCCTACACCCGCCATCCTGTGACCTTTCTGAGTGAGATTCTCAGTCACTGCCAAGTTAGGGACAGTTCCTCAGGCACAACTGCACATTGTTTCAAATATGTCCAGTGAGACAAGCTTAAGCTGCTGCCTCCCAATACTCGCCACCTCATCAACAGTTCATTTCACCAACATCATGCTGCCTTGAGAAGAGTATTAGCTCACAAAATTTAGAAAATTATAATTATAAAAACGTAAGTGTACAGAGCTAAAATAAAATGAAAAATGTGTACAGTTAAAAGACGCTGCCATGATGATTACATCTATCCAGCATACTGTGCTGTTATTGTCTCGCATATTAAAGAGCCACAATAGACTATCATTCACAGTCCATCAGTGGCCTTAAGTGATCAGTTATCATCTCTATACAGTACTACATGGCACATTCTTGTGCATACATTTTTCAAATTGTGATCAAAATTGATCATTTTAATATCGACAAAACTACACAAAATATTACTACCTCCCCCACCCCTTTTTGCAATCTTGTGAAAATTAGATATACTTCTTTAAGTCGTCAATTACCTCAATCAGTGATACATACACCCACACACATACACACATAGCTTTTTCAGAATAACAGCAAGAAAATGGTCTGCTGTACCAAGGCTTTCCCTCCTGAATACAACTAAAATATTCTTTGTTACTATGGAAACCAAAATGGAAAACACGAATATCTATTCTGTAACAGTTTTCATGCTATTCAAACCAAGGTTACATCCTACATTATATAGTCTCCCATAAATCATTTCTTGAAAATCAACTAATTCACCACTTGTGGCATTACTCAGACAATTTTTCTTTAAAATTGTCGTTCTCTTCCTGTAGCTGCATATCTGCTCCTCTCCCAATCTTTGTCTTTCAGTTTGTCTTCCACTCTTTCTGTCTCCATCTTTCTGTCTGTCTGTCTCTCTTCGTATGGATATCACACATTATTATCTCTCATTGTTATCTCAGTATCTTGCAATTTGCCTTCACCTTTTTGTTCACTCCTTCCCAAATCAGTTAGTCTCATCTTCCCCATTTCCTCTTTATTTTATAAGCCTACTGGTCGCTATTATGTCTCTCACACACTTTTTTCCCCTTGTCTCTATCTGTCTCTCACTTTCTATCTCTGACTATCTCTTGGTTTCTTTTCATTTGTCTCACTTCTCTCTTTTTCCTTTCACCTCCCATGAATGCCCGGAGCCAGATTCAGGGTTTCAATCCTCTGATAGCCACAGAATTTAGCTCATCTATCCCTGGTTATAAAGCAGGGACCAAGGAGCAGGGAGAGAGAGAAGCAAAGGCCTGGACCTTGGAGGAAGAGGAAGCAAGAAAGGAGGTGGAGGGGATGAGGTCTGTTTTAGGATGCAGTCCTGGACAGGATGTTTTTCCTGACATTGTCATACTGGATCTGGAGCTGTGGCCCTAACTGATACTCCCAAGCACATGGAGTGCTTTACCATTAGCAGATGAAAGGGAAACCAGGTGCTGGACCTGCAACAAGGAGGGAGTAAGGGCCTCAGACTGGGAAGGATGTGTGGCTGAGTACTAACCAAGAAGGGAGCAAGGGCTCAGATTGGGAAGGGCAAGGTACCTGGACATTGAAGAGACTGGTAAGTTGGGGCATAGAGCCTGGAGCTTTCACTGGAGCTTGGATGGTGCAGAGTGCCAGTGGACTGAAAGTGCCACTTCTGCTGGGGTTCAGAGTATGCGAGGATAGATGGGAGCTCTCCCTTATATCTTGTAATCACAGGTTTGAATGCAGTAGGAAAAATGTTTTCAAGGCCCTGATCCCAGCACAAAGGCCACTCAATTTGAATGCTGATTAGAGAATCAAGTGTGGACACAAGCCTCCTCTCCAGATCTGCCCTAACCCCAATCCATTCCCCTGAGTCAGAGGGGATTCGTTATGCACAGTAGGCTCCTGGTGGGATTCCCACTGTCAAGAAAGAGCCCACCAGTGTGGGAGCAGAAAATCCCATTGACATTGCAGCAGGGATGTCACTGCAGCACCAGAAGACGAAACCAATACCTTAAAGGGGCAGGAGCACCTGGAAGATAAGATCTGATGTCCCACTGAAGCCATCGACTGAGACTGGTGCTTTCAGTAGGTAATTGTTTGGGGCGGACTGGAGGGAGAGGAGGCTGCTACAAGGCCCTTTCCTTCTACCTGAGGAACTCAAGGCTTTTACTGCCTCTTCCCCATGCCTACTGCAACCTTCCTCATGGCAGCCCAATTTTCAGTGGGATTGCAGAGGACAATTCCCCCCCACCACCCCATCTAGTGTAATCTCACTCTCCTACTCTCTCCCTTTCCCCTTAAATATTATCTTTTATAAACAAATAATTCTCCTTTAAAAATATTTATGGAATCCACTGAAAAAATATAGGTATAGACTTTGCCAAAATGAGATCTGGGTGGTTGACCATATTGTTGGTGGTAATGTTTTTTCACTGGGTTGTAATGCAAAACTAGTCTGCAATAGGAAACTCCTACCAAGATTTAGGTTGAACAAGGAGATGGGTAACAATAAGGTTGAGGGTTACTTACGGTTGGGAATTTGATTTGCTGTTCATCCTTAGTGTTGAATAATATTCTGACAGCTTTTCTTTGTTGTCAATTTCCTCCCCTCCTCTCCATTCCTGAAGGCTTTAACTCCTTTCTATTGTATAGTTCCAGGGTGCCAGGCACCCTTCAGTACCTTGCCCAAATGGCCAAGGCACATTTGCGAGCCTAGACAAAGCCAGTAAGCTGTTTGACTGCAAAGGTATCACAACTGAGCCCAATTCTGTACTCCACCAACGTCCACAACCGCACACTTCACTAGTTAGCAATTAGAAGCAGGAGCCCTGGCTGATTTTTCCTCTCCCAGCCCACGGGTACTGAGGCCAATTGTAGCACCTCAACGGCTGCATCAGTTGAGATCAGCTAACTCAGCACATAATGAGAGTGAATTATTCGGTCCCAGTTTTAATCCACAGGGGGCAAAATTCCCCTCGTTTGCGCCTCCGATGGGAGGCGCTAACGGGGCGCAAATGGCTTCCCCCCCACCCCCCGAGGCGATAACTGCACCTCCCGTGAAATTCCGCCGGAGGTTAGCGGCGGCGCTACCGGGTATTGCCCCCGATCTTCTGCGCCCGGAGATCATGAAAACATTTCCGGGCGCAACGCCCCGGTAGGAGAAAAATTCCACCTCGCGCCCCGCAGCAGCGCCGGGTGATGTTACCGACTGCTGCAGGGGTCGCAAACAGTGAGGCCGGCCGCTAACGGGGCGCCATGTAAAAGCGCAGTGGCCGGCCAACATGAAAAAAATCCCCGATTTAATAATAATAATTTTCTGACGTGGGCTGAGTGCCGCGATCAGTTAGCCCGGCATTCAGCTTGAGTGCCGGGTTGATCGCAGGGCACTTCCGCACCCCGGTGCTCCAGCAGATGCCAAAAAGAAATGCAGAGCTCGTAGCAGGGAGCCCTTCCCTTTAATTGAGGTAAAAGCCCCTGCAACACGGCAGCACCACATGTGGCCACTTGTGGCGCTGCTGAGCACATCGCCCCGGATCGGGACATTCCCCACCTCTTGCGCTCCAAGAGGCAAGTGTTCCCTCTTGGAGCAAAAAATGGGAATTTCTCAAATGTTTGAAAAGGTTAGCGTCTGGCACTAACTTTTCAAACATTTTTGACTTTGCGCCCCAAACGGCCGTCTCGGGGAATTTCTCCCCCACAGTCTGTGCTGAGTTTATTGGTCTCAACTGAGGTGACCAAAGAAGCATCCAAATTGGCTTAGAAGAGAAAAAAACTTAGCTGTGGCTCCTGCTCCTGATTACTGTCCAGTGACCCCTGTTGGAAATGGTGCGTGTATGTTTGTCACATGAGAAGAGGATTGGATTTGGTTGTGATGCTGAATAGCTGCTCGTACTCACTATCTAGATTCACACATGAACAATAGCCACTTGGCCAAGGAACTAAAGGGGTTCTAGATCCTGTGGAACAGGAGCCCAGCGAGGAGTCAATGCTTCCTGGCGAGGAGGGAAGAAAACTGAAGGAAAGAAATTTAAATGGAATCATTAGTTATTTTTGACCCACCAGGACATTGCTAAAATATAAGTACATGTAATAGGAATATCTAGATTTTGTCTTTAAAGGAAACTCTAGATTTCCTACAAATATTTATTTAAATCATTATTATGGTTTCCTGTGCCAAGGGAGCAACACTGCCTCCTCCTGTAATACAACCACTTATTTGAAACTTAATTTCAGACCCCAGCTTAATGTCTGTGGCCTATGGGTGTCAATGATGCATTTACAGTCCCCGCAATCCCAGTGTCAGGCTTCAAGCCTTAAGCTTAGATATCATAGGCTGACATTTTCCAGTGGCAATCCCCGGATTAGGTACTGTGTCTCGGGGAAAACAATGTCCCCAGATGATTCCCCGGTTCAGAAAACTCGCCCCTGTATAAAATCTTTGGGGGAGAAATTCGTGTTCGTCAGCAAAGTTACTGGTGTCACCAGCAACTGGAGTTAATGGCCGCTGAAAATGGCCGCAAGGCTAATGGAGCAAAATTGGTCTGGGGAACATGGAGATAGGTGGCACAGTGCTTACCTTCCTCACAACGCCGTCCTGGTGGCATTGCTGGAGGCATCCGAGACGAAGTTCATGTCCAGGTGCGGCGTTGTAGCTTCCCACAGCCTCTGGAATCGAGGCTATGGAGCTCGCAAGGAATTGTGGGTAATGAGGAGGTCTGAGAATTAAAGGGGCCATGCACACTGAAGCAATACAAATTAACATGAAGTGAAACAATGCAGTTTTCAGCCCTTTCTGCCTTTTAAAAAATATTTAACATTAAAAAGAAGACCCAAATGTGAATATTCAGCTCTTAAAGCTAAATTACCTTCCTAACCTCAACAAATGGGAAAACTGCCTCAGCACTAATACAAATGGCTCAGCAAGCCAGGGAAGGGGCACCCAGGGTCTCGCACGCAGCACTCCAGCTTTGTGCAGGGGGTCAACACTGCAAGACAGGCCCTCTACCCACAAGGGCCAGGAGGCCCGCCAGAAAGAAGGATGTGGGAGTACATCACCGAGGCCATCACTGCCCCCACCATCTGACTCCAGTGCCCAAAGAAGCTTCATGACCTCAGACCACTGGTCAAGGACCGTGAATACATCCTCAAAAGTCGTCTCCTACCAACTGCACCACTAGCCTCACATACTGCTCAATGCACGACCCCCAATCACTCACCTACCAACAATCTGCACCAATCACGAGGCACATCTCCCATTCCTAGCCTCACCTCGCCCCCTTGGAGGAGAGGGTGCAGACCATTCTTGGCAGGGGCATGGCTGAGCCCTTGGCCAGTGGTGGGGCTGAAAGGATACAAGATGTGGTATTCTCATACGTTATCCTCCTTCTGGCCTGCACCTCATACTTGCCTGCCCACCTGTCACCACAACTCCATCCTTCATTTCACACACCCAAGAAATGCAGCCTGCCCAGTCAGTGGGTGACCAAGAAGAGGGAGAGGAGAGTAATTTGACACTCCCAGCCACCAGCTCCTTAAGTCAACCAGCAAGGACATTTGCAGTGTCCCCCACTGAACGTCAGCAGCCTTCCACCAGCCATGCTGCAGCCACTGGGGTAGCACTGCATGACATCAGTAGGATAGGCAAAGGCACACACAAGACAGTCACTAAGAGAATGCATATGGGTGATGAGTTTCTTGATTTCTTGATGTCACATTGGATGGATAGACGCATATAGTTGGATTGGAAAGTTTGTTTTGTGGTGGCTTTTATTTCAGCATCGTGGCCAAGAGGATGTTCTGATGGTCAGTAACAGAGGGAAGGTAAGGTGTGGGACTAATGTTGAAAGGGTAATTGGGATTGTGGTCACTGAGACCAGAGGCGGATGATTCCATCCCGGATCTCCTAGCCAGAAGGGACTGTCTGGCATGCATCCTTCCATCTGATTTCTCCTCTTTGGCTTCCTCCTCTTCTGTGTCTTCCTCTTCCCTCTGCAAGCGGATGCTGCAAATGTGAAATGACAGCATAAAATGCTGGAAATACTCAACTGGTCCGGCAGCATCATGACCTGAGACGTGAACTCTGTTTTTCTCTCCACGGATGTTGCGTGACCTGCTGATTATGCACAAAGGCCTTCATTTACCATCCAAGCCCTTGCAAGTGTCCAGCAGTACTCCCTACACACTTAAAAAACGTTTTACATCGATTGTAGCAAGCCATCACTTCAATAAAATCAAAAATACCCAGACCAAAACCTTACATTCAAACTTACCTAATGATGTCGCGTTGCACGTCGCCATTTTTTCTTTCAGGGCGCAACCAGTTACCTGCAGCGCAAAGGGGGACACGAATATGGCAGCCGCCGTGGGACCCACCACCAGCTGGCGAAAGAGCGGCGGCTTCCATTTTATTGCCATTTCAAGGCACTACGGAGTAGATGAATTTCTAGCCCTTTGTTTTTTTTTAACGCAATTGTACAACAACCTCGGGGGGAGATTCTCAGCCCATTTCCACCCGGTTTGAGCTCAGGAATGGATTCCAGGAGCTGGCTGAACAGAGGTGATCATGGCGGCCCTGCCTTCCCACAATGCAGCGCAGCGGAGAAAAGGCCCCAGTGATAGCTCGGGCCGCACTGCACTCTGGGGAATTGAGTCACCTGACCCCGTGTTTCGGTCAATAGTGACTGGCCGGAGAGTGGAACCTTTAAAATGTGTGGGAGAAGATGAGGGCGCAGTGAGAGCTGGTAGGTGAGTGGATTTACTTTACCTCAGATTAGCATGGTGCATCTTTTTTTTACTGAATAAGACAAGCTCTAAATTTTCCCACCAGGAAGAGGTTTCTGAAACCTTCTGTGACAGAGGTTGTTTCACACTTTATATGGAAAATCTTTAGATTTAAAACTGAGAAATTAAAAGTTAAGGCATTCAGGGACGAGTATAGATGGAACAGCACTATTGCCAGAACACACACTGTGAAGGAATTCTACTATATAAACTTTTTAGAAAAATATACTATATAAGATAAATACACTACAGCCTTTTTAGAAAAATACACTATATAACTTTTTTAAAGGAAGGCATGGCAAGCTGGATTTGGAAATCCTACCTTCTGAAAGAATTCTGGCCTCGTTGAGATAAGACAGTGGTTGACCCTGAAGAGTACCTTATAAGGAACTCTACCTTATAAATTCTTTGGAACATGACAAACTGGGTTTGGAAATTTAGAAACCTAACTATGAAATAGCTATGAAAGAATTCTGGCTATTGAAATAGGACAAATTGTTGACCCTGAATAAGTAACTTTATTGAAACAGAAGAATGGGTGGCCCCGAATGGGTAACATTATCAAAATAAGACAATGGTCAGCCCTGGATTAATGATCTTGATTAAAACCTCTTGAGAATGACATGATGTAAGGTACATCTGCCCTTTGCCCACATATGGTAAACTCCCAATAGCTACTGATGATGTGGCAGTAAGAATTTCAGTAGGTCAGCTAAAAGATGATTAGTGATAATTAACTTGGATCAACAAAAACCTTATGAAAAACAACTGAAAAAGGGGTATAAATATTCGAGTCTCAAATGGAATAATCAGACTCGCTTTAATCGGGCAAAGCGATTCTCGGCTTCAGAGGCGGCTCTGTAGTCTACCACTGTTTGTACCTCGGGGATCAAAGGTATTTGATATTGATGGATATCCTGTAATAGACAAGTTTAAGAATGGTAATACTATAGCGAAGTTAAGATTTATAAGTAGGATTCTCTGTTAAGAATAAGATCATATTTTTTCTCTTTTTAGAACTGTTAAACGTTGCGATTGACTGATTCACCAACTGTAAATTGCATGTCGTTTTTTTAAATAAATCTCTATATATTGTTAGAATTGTCTCATATAAGTCTTCTGTATCAATAACTCGCGAACCCAATCTTTGTACACTCTTTGGTGAAGAGTTACAATTTCTGAAGGAAATCTCTGGACCCTCATAATATCTGGGACTTTACTGTCTGGCTAAACTTATTAAAAGTGCTATCTGGAGGACGGTAACATTCTCAGGTTGTTCCTTTCCTTTAGGGAGAGATAGCCCGGACCTTTAGACTCAGTTAAGCACCTTTAGGATTCGGCTACCTCAAACTTTAGTTGAAGGTGAACATCTGAGAAATACGCCTGATCCGGGATAGCCCCAAAGGGGCTAGGACTAGTAAATATCCTTTCAACACAAGATTCAAGATTCAGTGTAAAGTGAAAATGGCTTGTCTCTACGCATATTCCACTAGCGGAAGCAACAGGATTGTCATACCGGTTTTCTTGAAACGCGTCCTTGGCTACTTTACTGTGCTCCCACCCTGTGTGTCCCCAGATTCGGTTTAGAAAATATGGTCATCCTATGCTATCAGCTACATACAAAACACTGTCTGCAGCTCTGGTAATGCTGCAGTACTTTCACATCCACATTATGCATCTCCCCTTCCCCGAAGACCTGTGCAATTTTGTAATTATGGCATTAATTGAGTGCTGCAGGGTTCAGGGTCTTCAATATTTCATATTTACAGAGGCTATAAACATTATGTTCAGGTAGTAAAGATATGTCAACAAGCAGTTGAAGCCGCAAATGCAATCCTCCCCAGCCCTGACCTGCAATTCCCTTAATTACAGCAGGTTTCTGGCTCAGCAGAAAACGAGGTAGGGTTCTGCTCAAATCCTGACCATTGCATTACATTAAGTTATTCTTCCGTTCCACCGCTTTGAAAGTGCAGGGTCCAGAATGAACCGAACTTTCATTGTAAAATGACTGAAAAGGATTTAATAGACAGCACCCAAAGTTATAAAAATACCTGACCTGATAATAAATCAGTCACAGCTATGGCAACAACCTTAATTCTGTGCTGAGATTCCATTACTTCATTGGCTAGATAATGTGGCTGCAGTGTGTACCATCTACAAGATGCACTGCAGCAACTCGCCAAGGCTTCTTCGGCAGCGCCTCCCAAACCCGTGACCTCTTCCACCTGGAAGGACAAGGGTAGCAGACACATGGGAACACCAACACCTCCAAGTTCCCCTCCAAGTCACACACCATCCTGACGTAGAAGTATATCGCCGATCCTTCATCGTCACTTGATCAAAATCCTGGAACTCCCTCCCTAACAACACTGTGGGAATACCTTCACCACACGGACTGCAACGGTTCAAGAAGGCGGCTCACCACCACCTTCTCAAGGGCAATTAGGGATGGGCAATAAATGCTGGCCTTGCCAGCGACGCCCACATCCCATATACGAAAAAAAATAATAACAACAACTTGTATTTATATAGCGCCTTTAACATAGTAAAACATCCACTGGCGCTTCACAGGAGTATTATAAGACAAAAGATTTGACCCCGAGCCACATAAGAAGAAATTAGGGCAGGTGACCAAAAGCTTGGTCAAAGAGGTAGGTTTTAAGGAGCGTCTTAAAGGAGGAAAGAGAGGTAGAGAGGCGGAGAGGTTTAGGGAGGGAATTCCAGAGCTTAGGACCTTGGCAAGAGAAGGCACGGCCTCCAATGGTTGAGCGATTATAATCAGGGACCTTTCATCAGATGAGACCTTTCATCCACTGCGATAGGTTACCTCATTCTCTACAGTTTTTTAATAACATCTTTTAGGGATATCTTATCCTTGACCCCTTTATCTTATGCCCGTCAAATATCAGACTCTAGTTTGAAAGCTATTGACTAAATTTTAAAGGCAGCTAATTATCATAGCTCCGCCCCCAGTAAAATCAATAGCAAGATCGAGTTTGCTGAATTAACATCACTGTGATTGCCACAGCCACTTAGACCATTGCAGAACGGCATCGAGGGCTCAGAAATTGTAAAGTATTCAATCGTTCAGTATGTTTAGGCACAGCTTGCATGAAATTCCCAATAAATAAAATTACATTGGTCTAACATGTTGAAGGAGAGTTTTACCCAAATGTAACTATTTTGGAACAACCTGATTACTTTACATGTCGAGGATTCTACTAGTTTATTTAAAAACATAAGTGGGGGTGAAATTGGGTGCCTTTGCATCACCAGTCAGCGCCCCCATGGGGCGCTAATGGGGCACAAATGGCTTTGCGACCGGGCACGGCACTGATATCGACTGCTTTTCTTGATATATATTAATGACTTGGACTTGGGTGTACAGGGCACTGTTTCAAGATTTGCAGATGACACAAAACTTGGAAGTATAAAGTGCGAAGCGATACATTTTGGTAGGAAGAATGAGGAGAGGCAATATAAACTAAAGGGTACAATCCTAAAAGGGGTGCATGAACAGAGAGACCTGGGGGTATGTGTGCTCAAATCGTTGAAGGTGGCAGGGCAGGTTGAGAAAGCGCTTAAAAAAGCATACGGGATCCTGGGCTTCATAAATAGAGGCATAGAGTACAAAAGCAAGTAAGTTATGATAAACCTTTATAAAACACTGGTTCGGCTTCAACTGGAGTATTGTGTCCAATTCTGGGCACCGCACTTTAGGAAGGATGTGAAGGCCTTGGAGAGGATGCAGAAAAGATTTACGAGAATGATTCCAGGGATGAGGAACTTCAGTTACGTGGATAGACTGGAGAAGCTGGGGTTGTTCTCCTTAGAGCAAAGAAGGTTGAGAGGAGATTTGATAGATGGGTCTAGACAGAGTAGATAGAGAGAAACTGTTCCCATTGGCGGAAAGGTTGAGAACCAGAGGACACAGATTTAAGGTGATTGGCAAAAGAACCAAAGGCGACGTAAGAAAAAAAAAATTTACACAGCGAGTAGTTAGGATCTGGAATACATTGTCTGAAAGGATGGTGGAGGCAGACTCAATCGTGGCTTTCAAAAGGGAGTTGGATAAGTACCTGAAAGAAAAAACATTTTCAGGGCCACGGGCAAAGGGCGGGAAAGTGGGACTAGCTGAAGTGCTCTTGCAGAGAGCTGGCACGGGCTGAATGGCCTCCTTCTGTGCTGTAACCATTCTATGATTTTATGATTCTATGTTCTGGCACAGGCAGTGAGAGCACGCAGGGAGGTACTCTTCCCTGCTGATAGGCGTAAAAGACCACTCAAAGAAACCAAAAGAGCCTGGTTGGAGATCGCAGAGGAGGTTAGCAGCAGGGGTTGCACCTCGTAGAAGCACTCGGAAAACAAAAAAGACACAAAAATAGATGTACAAGGGAATGCACATGGGTGTATGAACAAATTTTAGTGTTAAGTTTCAGTTAGAAACATAGAAACATAGTAAAATAGGAGCAGGAGTAGGCCATTTGGCCCTTCGAGCCTGCTCCGCCATTCAATATGATCATGGCTGATCCTCTATCTCAATACCATATTCCCGCTCTCTCCCCATACCCCTTGATGCCTTTTGTGTCTAGAAATCTATCTATCTCCTTCTTAAATATATTCAGTGACTTGGCCTCCACAGCCTTCTGTGGTAGAGAATTCCACAGGTTCACCATCCTCTGAGTGAAGAAATTTCTCCTCATCTCAGTCCTAAATGTCCTACCCCGTATCCTGAGACTGTGACCCCTTGTTCTAGACCCCCCAGCCAGGGGAAACATCCTCCCTGCATCCAGTTTGTCTAGCCCTGTCAGAATTTTATACGTTTCAATGAGATCCCCTTTCATTCTTCTAAACTCTAGTGAATACAGGCCTAGTCGACCCAATCTCTCCTCATATGACAGTCCTGCCATCCCAGGAATCAGTCTGGTGAACCTTCGCTGCACTCCCTCTATGGCAAGTATATCCTTTCTTAGGTAAGGAGACCAAAACTGCACACAGTACTCCAGGTGTGGTCTCACCAAGGCCCTGTATAACTGTAGTAAGACATCCTTGCTCCTGTACTCAAATTCTCTTGCAATGAAGGCCAACATACCATTTGCCTTCCTAACTGCTTGCTGCACATGCATGTTTGCTTTCAGTGACTGGTGTACAAGGACACCCAAGTCCCTTTGTACATCAGCATTTCCCAATCTATCACCATTTATTTTGATGACACAGATAAATGTATTTCTTTGCACCACTTTCTGGTCTTGTCCATTTTGCCTCAAACCTTGGAAGTGGCTTTGTCACTTGGAGTGAATGGCGAGACATTACTTAACCTCGATCATTGGGTGTTTGGGTGAGAAGAATGGCTTAGTCATTGCAGGGAAGCTTTAAGGTGTTGTTGGAGGTGGGTGGGGGTGGAACTTAGTACAGTATGTGGCAGCCATATGGGTGCATTGGAGCAAGTTAAGTAAATCTGGCCATGACGAAGCCATCCCTGGTGTCCCGGGCAGCAATGTGCGCTGCTGCTGGTGCCATCTCCACCTTAGGTTCCTCCTCCTCCTCGTCTTCCACCTGTTCCTCTTCCTCGTTCTCACCTTCAAAAGAGGCTGTGCGATCTGTGCCTTGCTCTTCCTGTAGCTCCAATCCTCACTGCTGCACTATGTTGTGCAGCGCACAACAAATGATGATGATTCTGGAGACCCTGGCTGGTGCGTACTGAGGGGCTCCTCCAGATCTGTCAAGGCATCTGAAGCGCATCTTCATCATGCTGATTGCTTGCTCTATGACACATCGGTGGACATGTGGCTCTCATTATAATGCTCCTCAGCCTTATTACTTGGCCTCCTCAAGGATGTCATCAGCTACGTCGTCAGTGGATAGTCCTTGTCTCCAAGCAGCCAGCTGGTAAGTCTGTTTGGAGGTGTGAAGAGCTGAGGGAGGGTGGACTGGCGCAGGACGAGAGAGTCATGACAGCTGCCAGGGAATCTGGTGCACACACATGCATGATGATCTTTTTATGGTTGCAGATGAGCTGCACAATGAGGGAGTGGAAGCCCTTACGGTTCACGAACACTCCTGGGTGGTGATGGGGTGCCTTGATGGCCAATTGTGTGCAGTCAATGATGCCCTGCACCTGTGAGAAGCCAGCCAGAGCCGCAAAGCCGAGCTCCCGCTCAGTAACACTGGCTTCATCAGTGGCAAAGTTGACATAATTGGCTGACTTGTCAAAGAGGGCATCGGTGCCCTGTCTGATGCATCTGTAGGCAGCCGACTGCAAGGTCCCGCAGATGTCTGCTGCAGATCCCTGGAAGGAGCCTAAGGCAAAGAAGTTGAGGGCGGTGGTGACTTTGACAGTCATTGGTATGGCTTGTACACCAGGTCCTCTGAGCAGCAGGTCTTGTTCCAGTAAGCAACAAATGTCTGCGACAACCTGGCGCAATAGCCTGAGCCTCCTGAAGCACTGCTGCTCAGTCATGTCCAGGAAGCTCATCCTCTGCCTGTATACCCTGTGTTCGGGGTATCGCCTCTGGCGCGGTGCACCCCTGTGTTGACCCCCTCTCTCCTGTGGATCATCAGGCCGCTGAGGAGAATGCTGCTGCTGTTGAGACTGCTGCAGCAGGTGTTACTGGTGCCGTTTGGGGTGGGCACATCTTGGTCAGATTCTGAGGTCCAAGGTCAGAGAGCATAAGCGGCACCCATGCTGATGTAATAGATGGCAGGTAAAGTGGAGATCAGAGGGCCAATCCCTCAATGTTGTAATAGTGACTAGCAATGTGGGGAGAGTGGCTTCCGAGGTTGCAGAAATGACCTGCAAACTGCTGACAGCTAAATCTCTGCACAAAATGGAGTCAGCAAGAGCCTTTCCATTAACTAAATAATCAGGTGTAATGTGGGAGTATTTATGTGTTTTTCCCAGCTCTCAATTAATGCACTCGCACAATGGCCACTGAGATTCCGCCTCCTCTTCACAGGCGAGCTGCCCGAGGTGCATGATACCTGTGCTCCTGAAGTTAATGCCAAAAGCTGGTGTTAAAAACCCTCTTAAGGGTCTCTCAACAAGCATTTAATTATTGGATGAGGTCGCCTGCCTCTCCCGATTGGGTCCTCCAAATGTGCCCGAGTTAAATGCGGAAGTCGGTGGGATGACAGCGGGTTCCCGATGCGCTGGCAATTTCGGCCATTTTTACTGCCGACCCACCCGCAAACCTGCACGCTCGGCAATGGGAAAATTCCAGCCCTTGTTTCAGCCCTCTTGCACTCTACGGGGGCGATTTTGCCAGCCATGGGGAGGCGGGTTTGGAGGCAGTACATCGGGAAAATGGCAGAATCTGGGAGCGGGTACCCATTCTGCCCCCAACAGATGAACTGAAGGTGCTGATGAACACATGGGAGTATGATATTGTTGCTATCACAGAGACATGGTTGAGGGAGGGGCAGGACTGGCAGCTCAATATTCCGGGGTATAGAATCTTCAGGTGAGACAGAGGGGGGTGTAAAAGGGGAGGGGGTGTCGCAATATTAATCAAGGAGTCAATTACTGCTGTAAGGAGGGATGATATCGTAGCAGGTTCCTCTAATGAGGCCATATGGGTAGAACTTAAAAACAAAAAGGGGGCAAGCACTTTGCTGGGAGTGTACTATAGGCCCCCAAACAGTCAGGGGGAGATAGAGGAACAGATATGTAGGCAAATCTCAGAGAAGTGTAGAAATAATAGAGTAATAATAGTAGGCGATTTCAACTTCCCCAATATTAACTGGGATAGTCAGAGTGTGAAAGGCTTAGAGGGTGCGGAATTCTTAAAGTGTATCCAGGAGAGCTTTTTGAGCCAGAATGTAGAAAGTCCTACAAGAGAGGGGGCGGTACTGTACCTAATTCTAGGGAATGTAGCCAGCCAAGTGGTAGAAGTGTCAGTAGGAGAGCATTTTGGTGACAGTGACTATAATTCGGTGAGATTTAAGGTAGTCATGGAAAAGGACAAAGATGGACCGGAAATAAAGGCTCTAAATTGGGGGAAGGCCGATTTTAATATGATAAGGCAGGATCTGGCCAAAGTGGACTGGGATCAGCTACTTGTAGGAAAATCCACATCAGAGCAGTGGGAGTCTTTCAGAAAGGAAATAGAGAGAGTACAACGCCAACATGTTCCCGTAAAGGTCAAGGGTGGGACCAACAAGCCCAGGTGGCCTTGGAAATAGTGGATGCATTGACGATCATTTTCCAACATTCCTTAGACTCTGGATCAGTTCCGATGGAGTGGAGGGTGGCCAATGTAACCCCTCTTTTTAAAAAAGGAGGGAGGGAGAAAGCAGGGAATTATAGACCGGTCAGCCTGACATCGGTCGTGGGTAAAATGATGGAAGCAATTATTAAAGATGTCATAACAGACCATTTGGAAAGTGGCGACATGATAGGTCCAAGTCAGCATGGATTTGTGAAAGGGAAATCATGCTTGACAAATCTTCTGGAATTTTTTGAGGATGTTTCCAATAGGGTGGACAGGGGGGAACCAGTAGATGTGGTGTATTTGGACTTTCAGAAGGCCTTCGACAAGGTCCCACACAAGAGATTGGTGATCAAAGTTAAAGCACATGGGATTGGGGGTAATGTGTTGACGTGGATTGAGAACTGGTTGCCACACAGGAAACAAAGAGTAGGAGTAAATGGGTACTTTTCAGAATGGCAGGCAGTGACCAGCGGGGTACCGCAGGGTTCGGTGCTGGGACCCCAGCTGTTTACATTATATATTAATGATTTGGACGAAGGGATTAAATGTAATATCTCCAAATTTGCGGATGACACTAAATTGGGAGGCAGTGTGAACAATGAGGAGGATGCTAGGAGGCTACAGAGTGACTTGGACAGGTTGGGTGAATGGGCAAATGTATGGCAGATGAAGTACAATGTGGATAAATGTGAGGTTATCCACTTTGGTGGTAAAAATAGAGAGGCGGACTATTACCTGAATGGTGGCAGATTAGGGAAAGGGGAGGTGCAACGAGACCTGGGCGTCATGGTACATCAGTCACTGAAGGTGGGAATGCAAGTGCAGCAGGCAGTCAAGAAAGCAAACGGAATGATGGCCTTCATAGTAAGGGGATTTGAGTACAGGAGTAGGGAGGTGATGCTGCAGTTGTACAGGGCCTTGGTGAGGCCACACCTGGAGTATTGTGCGCAGTTTTGGTCTCCTAACTTAAGGAAGGACATTCTTGCTATTGAGGGAGTGCAGTGAAGGTTCACTAGATTGATTCCTGGGATGGCCGGACTGACATATCAAGAAAGATTGGGTCAACTGAACTTGTATCCTCTGGAGTTCAGAAGAATGAGGGGGGATCTTATAGAGACATTTAAAATCCTGACTGGTTTAGACAAATTAGATGCGGGCAGAATGTTCCCAATGTTAGGGAAAACTAGAACCAGGGGTCACAGTCTAAGGATTAAGGGGAAGCCATTTAAGACTGAGCTGAGGAGGAACTTCTTCACCCAGAGAGTGGTGAATCTATGGAATTCTCTTCCACAGAAGGTTGTTGAGGCCAGTTCGCTAAATATATTCAAAAGGGAGTTAGATATAACACTCACAACTAGGGGGATCAAGGGGTATGGCGAGAAAGCAGGAATGGGGTACTGAGGTAGCATGTTCAGCCATGAACGCATTGAATGGCGGTGCAGGCTCGAAGGACCGAATGGTCTACTCCTGTACCTATTTTCTATGTTTCTATGTTTCTATGTCAAGGGATATACAAGAATGGATTAGGAAAAAAAGGGAGGCTTTTGGCAGATACAAAGGACTTAAAACAATGGAAGCCCTAGAGGAGTATAGAAAGTGCAGGGGGGTACTTAAAAAAGAAATTAGGAGAGTGAAGAGAGGGCATGAAAAAACACTGGCGGGCAAAATAAAGGAAAATCCCAAGGTGTTTTATAAGTATATTAAGGGCAAGAGGATAACCAGGGAAAGAGTAGGGCCCATTAGGGACCAAAGTGGCAATCTGTGTGTAGAGCCGGAAGATGTAGGTGAGGTTTTAAATGAATATTTTGCATCTGTGTTCACTATGGAGAAGGACAAGGTAGGCATAGAAATCAGGCAGGGGGATTGTGATATACTTGAACAAATTAGTATTGAGAGGGAGGAGGTACTAGCGGTTTTAGCGGGCTTAAAAGTGGATAAATCCCCAGGCCCAGACGTGATGTATCCCAGGCTGCTGTGTGAGGCAAGGGAGGAGATTGCAGGGTCTCTGACACAAATTTTCAGAACCTCTCTGGCCACAGGGGAGGTTCCAGAGGACTGGAGGACAGCTAACGTAGTACCATTATTCAAGAAGGGTAGTAGGGATAAACCAGGGAATTACAGGCCAGTGAGCCTAACATCAGTGGTAGGGAAATTATTGGAAAAATTCTGAGGGACAGAATTAGTCTCCACTTGGAGAGGCAAGGATTAATCAAGGATAGTCAGCATGGCTTTGTTAACCAATTTGATTGAATTTTTCGAGGGGGTGACTAGGTGTGTGGATGAGGGTAGTGCAGTTGATGTAGTCTACATGGACTTCAGTAAGGCTTTTGACAAAGTCCTGCATGGGAGACTGGTCAAGAAGGTAAGAGCCCATGGGATCCAGGGCAATTTGGCACATTGGATCCAAAATTGGCTTAGTGGCAGGAGGCAGAGGGTGATGGTCGAAGGTTGTTTTTGTGACTGGAAGCCTGTGTCCAGTGGTGTACCGCAGGGATCGGTGCTGGGTCCTTTGCTGTTTGTAGTGTACATTAATGATTTAGATACGAATGTAGGAGGTATGATCAGTAAGTTCGCAGATGACACGAAAATTGGTGGCGTGGTAAATAGCGAGGAGGGAAGCCTCAGGCTACAGGACGATATAGATGGGTTGGTTAGATGAGCAGAACAGTGGCAAATGGAATTTAACCCTGAAAAGTGTGAGGTGATGTATTTTGGGAGGACTAACAAGGCAAGGGAATACACAATGAATGGTAGGACCCTAGGAAGGACAGAGGATCAAAGGGACCTTGGTGTGCATGTACATAGATCCCTGAAGGCAGCAGGACAGGTAGATAAGGTGGTTAAAAAGGCATATGGGATACTTGCCTTCATTAGCCGAGGCATAGAATATAAGAGCAGGGAGGTTATGATGGAGCTGTACAAAACGCTAGTTAGGCCACAGCTGGAATAATGTGTGCAGTTCTGGTCGCCACACTATAGGAAGGATGTGATTGCATTGGAGAGGGTGCAGAGGAGATTCACCAGGATGTTACCTGGGCTGGAGCGCTTCAGCTATGAAGAGAGACTGGACAGGCTGGGGTTGTTTTCCTTCGAGCAGAGAAGGCTGAGGGGGGACCTGATTGAGGTGTACAAAATTATGAGGGGCATAGATAGGGTAGATAGAAAGGAACTTTTCCCCATAATAGAGGGGTCAATAACCAGGGGCATAGTTTCAAAGTAAGGGGCAGGAGGTTTAGAGGGGATTTGAGGACAAACTTTTTCACCTAGAGGGTGGTTGGAATCTGGAACTCACTGCCTGAAAGGGTGGTAGAGGCAGGAACCCTCACAACATTCAAGAAGCATTTAGATGAGCACTTGAAACGCCATAGCATACAAGGCTACGGACCAAGTGCTGGAAAATGGGATTAGAATAGACAGGGTTTGATGGCCGGTGCGGACACGATGGGCCGAAGGGCCTCTTTCTGTGCTGTATAACTCTATGTCTATGACTCTAACCCGCCTCCGTGCCATCTTCCCAGGAGGCGGGTATCCGACCCGCGCCGGGTCTCGTCTCCTCGAGGCGGGAAGGGGATTACAGCCACTTAACTACCTGTTAACAGGTAGTTAACAGGCAGTTAAGAGGATTATCCCCATTTTTCCAACAGAAGTGCGGGCTTCCTGACGTCGGGAAACCACGCCCAGGTCAGCGAGGTGAGCAGTGGGTCTGCGGGGGTCAGAGGGTTCGAAAAGCTGTCAAACGATGACAATTCATCTCTGTCACCGGCTTTCCCTTAATTGGCCTGCTAAGCCCACAAGGCGGGCTTAACAAGGTCAATCAAGGGAAAATAGCGTGGGTTGGCCGGACGTCGATGGAGGCGGGACTAAAATCCAACAAGCAGCAGTCCCACCTCCAACGTGCCCCATTGACAAAATCACCCCCTACGTTTGTACTCGTTTAATAGGGAGACCAAGGTTGTGGGCGCCACAAGCGCAAACACTAAGGTTGAAAAGACTAAACAAAATAAAGACTTGCATTTATACAGCGTCTTTCATGACCTCAGAGCGTCCCAAAGTGCTTTAGACCCAGTTAAGTACCGTTGAAGAGTTGCCACTGTTGTAAGGTAGATTTTGGTCCTAAGACCTGTGGCGCAGGTGCAGAGTAGCTGTTGGAGGCCAGAAAATATGCCTAAGACCATATAACCCAATCTGCACTACTTTCACTTAAAGCCCAATTTTTTCGTAAGCATTTAGGACTGGTCTTGCCAAAAAACAGCCATAGCTTCTTTTTAATGCTTAATGCACTGAAATGAAGCTGAGATTTTCAATTAGATCTTAAAGGCTTTTTAAGTCATTTTTTTGTTTTGCTGTACATTTTAAAAAGGCTTCTGCTATAAATTTTTTAATATGAAAAATCATTTTTTGCACACCAGTCACAGTATTTCATGGTTAAAGTGAAAGAAAATGAAAGAGGGCAATAAACTCAGAGGAGAGGGAGGAGGTGACCTTAAGGCATTTTAATCTGGAGGCAGGTCGGGAGTGGGGGGGGGGGACTAGAAAGCGGTCGGGAAACCCGGAAGAACGGGTTACCCGCAGGCCCTGCCGAATTTAACGGCAGGGCCTGATTAACACTTCAAAGTTCTGTTTCCCACCCGCAGCCAGCCAATTGGAGAGGCTGGCTGGCTGTCGTGCGGGTAGGCCTGTGGCATTAGGCACAGAGAGGAGGAAGGGAGGAATCAGTAGGGATCGGGAGGAGGGTAAATTGGGTTGGAGGAGGATCGGGGGAATGTGGACGGGGCCGGAGGATTATTGAAGGGGGATGTGATCAGGGGTGGGGGGTGTTGAATCGAGGAGGATCGGCCGATGTCGTTGGGGCCGGAGGAGGATCGGGATTTGTGGTCGGGGCTGGAGGGGGAGGCTGGGAAGGTGATCGTAGGCCGGAGGAGGGATCGGAGGCCTCAGGGAGAGGAGGTCAGGGGGCTGCTCGGAGGCCTGATTGAGGGGTGGTGGTCGGAGACCTCGGGGAGGGGAGGTTGGGGGGTGACCGGAGGCCTTGTGGGGGGGATCGGAGGCCTCAGGGGGGTGTACGATCGCAGGGAGTAGGTGAGGCAGTGATGCTGGATCCAGCAGCCGGGGCCTGGGAAACCCGACCAGCCAGAGTTGAATTTATAATGATGGTTCACCATGAGGTATGCCAGCCTCATGATAACATTTAAATGGACGACCTGCCTCCTGATAGCGGGTTGGCTGCCCCCTTTCCGACCCGCCTCCATTAAAACCAGAAGTGGGCGTGTTGGGGGTGGGTTGGGGTCAGGATTCCGTTTTTTAACTCTTTAACCTCCTACCCAACTTCAACCCACCCGTTTATTGGGGTTAAAATTCCCCCCCAAATGTCACTGGCGGTATCATCCCTATTATCCCTGTTAGGTTGACTGCAGATGTCCTTGCAGCAGATAGCCTCAGACAGCAAGCACTACAGCCATATTGATCGCAACTGCCCTTGACATCAAGGCACCATTCAATTAAGTATAGGACTAAGAAGCCCTAGAAAAACTGAGGTCAATGGAAGTCAATTGAACAACCCTTCAGTGGCTGGAATTATATCTGGCATAAAGGAAGATGGAGGTGGTTATTGGAGACCAGTCATTGCACCCTCAGGTCTTCACTGCAGGAGTTCCTCAGGAAAGCATCCTCAGCCAACCATTTTTAACTGCTACATCAATGACTTTCTCTCCATCATAAGGTCAGAAGTAGGGATATTCACAGTCTTCAGCTCCATCTACAACTCCTCCAATAATAAATCAGTCCATGCCAACCTACAATGGGACCTGAATAACATCGATGCTTAGGCTGACAACTGGCAGGTAATATTTATATCACATAGTGCCATGTAATGACCAACAAGAGAAAGTCCAGCTATCTTTCCTTGACCCAATATACCACTGTCGCCGTGTCCCCCACCACTAATATCTTGGGGGTCAACATAGACCCGAAGCTAAATTGGAGCAACCATATTAAAAAACAGGTTACAAGAGGCATAGGCTGGGTACCGTATGACAAGTGGCTCACTTCCATCTCCTCAAAGTCACTCCATCATCTACAAGGCTCAAGTGAGGAGCATTCACCACTCCCATGGATGGGTGCAGCCACAATACTCAGGAAGCTCAACAACATCCAGGACAGTGTAGTCCATTTGATTGCCACCAGCCTTCCCAGATATAGGTGCAATATTCCAGTGTAGGATTCACTTGAGGCTTTATAAGCTGTTAAGAATTATTGAGAAGAACAGAAATGCCGCATGAAAGAGAAAGCAGTTTCTTGTAGCTTCTTTTCTTAATGGCTGAGATAGGGGAGTTCCATCTGAGGTCAGAGGAGATATTGAGGCCAAGAATGTTGATAGCTGAAGAAGGACTAAGGATGGAGCCATCAAAGATAAGAGGTGACAGCTGTTAGTTGGACTTTTGAGAAATATGAAGAAACCAGAGTAAGTTTTCATCTTTGGCACTCCTTGTGCAGAGTTTCACATACCAGCAGCACATACTGGAAACTTGGGCATGCGTCTATCTTGTGACTCTACAATTTAATGCATGGAAAATCATGGGGTGACAATTTGGATGCAAACCAAATTACTATCAGTTACTTTCTGCCTTTATTCTCTTTCTGTTTACAAGCAGCAGACGTAAAATAAAAGAGGCATTGAGGTGGCAAATACCACTGACCGACAGGCACGTAGCTGCCACTGAGTAAAGAGGGACGGGACTGACAGTCAGCAGTTCCCAAATTATTTTCAGATTGAATATAGAACTGTGCCTGTACCAATAAAATACATCCTGTGACAAGAAGAACATTTCAGACATTCCCTTTTAATCGAGCATTTTTTGATTTATACTTCATGTACTTTAAGGAAATTAAAAGCTGAGTCTGTTTTTCTCCTTAATTTGTTGCTGGCAGATTTAAAGAACTTTGGGCTGATATTGACCAAAACTTTCTCCTGTATTTGACATTATTCTATTAAGATTTATTTACCTCCCGTAATTCGAAGTTTGGTTGAAATTTTCCTATTAAAAGTAATAAAACAGAGTCTACTGAAAAACAGAAAGGACTTTTTTGCACTAATGGAGCTAATTGATTTTGCGTAAAATATTGCAGTTGTGCTGGACCTTTCTGTAATGCAGACACAGTGTTATTGAAATTCCTTTCATCTTCTCATCATCAATAACTACTCCATATACAACTGTCTCCGCATGTTTTACAGGCAAATTTATCAAACTGAGCTCACTTGTATTGGCATATTAAAACAGAGAATAATTAGATGGCTCCCAATCTAGTGCCTGGCCTTCAAGCTATGGATTGTGCCGATTTTCACATTCCCATAACCACTGGCTACAAGGACAGCATTTTCAAAGAATGCTTACACTGTTGATGTAGTCGTATTTAAGCAATTAGAGTTCTGTAAGGATTACACCGCATCAGAGGCAGACCTGTGTACAATTTAATCCAAGTGTTTTAAAGTATAATGTTTTAGTAACTGAAATGGCTCCTGAGACCAATAAATTTGGTATATGAATGTGCAGCCTTGCGCACTGTGTAAGAAAATCTAAATTTGTTTCATACATGGTTCTGTATTTTTCTATATTTTATTATCAAAATGGATCGAGGCACTGGAAAAGGTGCAAAAAAGATTTATAAGGTGATACCAGAACTGAGAGGTTATAACTATCAGGAAAGATTGAAAAGGCTTGGCTCTTTTCTCTGGAAAAGAGAAGGCTGAGAGGTGACCTGTTAGAGGTCTTTAAACTTATGAGGGGACTTGATGGGTAGACATAGAGAAGGTGTTTCCAACCCAATTTTCAACTCCTGGCAGTCTGGTTTTCAGGCACAAAATGGACGGCTGTGAGTTGACTTTCTCCCCTATGTTCCTAAGATTTGTAAGGAAAATAATCAGTGCAGCTATTGTCTCAAAGGCACAGCAGATAAAGAGATGGGTACAGCACTTATGATTGCGTACCTAAGCTACAGAACCCTGCAGCATGAAGCATCTGAGCATTTTGTCCATATAAGGGAGCACAATGTAATAATAAATTGTGGAAGGCTAGCAAATTTTTTTCATTCCTGTATGGCTTGTGCAGAATTGTGCCTCTGAATGAGTTTAACTATCCATTTAGGGTTGGCCTCCCGAAACCATGCGTTTTTTTTCTCACACAACTCTCTGTTTGAATCTTTCTAATCAGGTTTCTGCCCCTCCCATAGCATGGAAATGACTAAACAAAGTCATGAACAATGTTCCCTATGACTGTGACTATGCTGGATTATCCCTCCTCAACCTCCTCTTCAACTGCTCTACAGTCTTTGACATGGCCGACCACACTATTCTCTTACAATGTCTCACCTCCGTTGTCCAGCTCAGTGGGACTGCCCTCACTTGGTTTTACTCTTACCAATCCAATCATAGCCAAAGCATCTGCAGAAATGGCTTCTCTTCCTGCCCCTATACTGATACCTCTGCAGTCCCCCAAGATTATATCCTTGGCCTCCTCCTCTACATGCTGCCCCTTCGTGATATCAATAGACATGGGGTCAGCTTCCATATGTACGCTGATGACACCCAGCTCTACCTCTACACTCTCAACCCCTCCACTGCCTCTGTGTTGTCAGACTGCTTGTCCGATATCCAGTCTTGGACGAGCCACAATTTCCCCCCAAATTCTCATCCTTATGTTTAAATTCCTTCATGGCCTCACCCATCCTAACACCCCCCCCCCCGCCCCCCCACCCCCCCCACCCCCCACACTTCTCTCTCCTCCTTTAAAACCCTGCTTAAAATCCACCTCTTTGCCCAAGCTTTTAGTCACCCCTCTTATTATCTCCTTCTTTGGTTTTTGTTCAATTTTCTGATTACACCTCTGTGAAGCACCTTGGGACATTTTTTATTTTAAAGGCACTATATAAATACAAGCTGTTGTTAGTGGGGGTGCAAAATGGCTGCTGTGTTTACCTGCAAAACGGTCACTACACTTCAAAAGTAATACATTGTATGAAGCTCCTTGAGATGTTTTGACATGACAAAGGCACACAAAAGGCAAGTGTTGTTATTAGAAGAAAAGCTCAGTAATAAGCTTTGTCTCATGTCACTCAGGAATGCTTTTTCTTCACAGAAAATCAGAACACCTCCATGTTAAAGTGGCAGACTGTCACAGCAATGGAGAACCAATTATATCCAAACGTTTGCTAACTGGTACAATGTAAATAATAACTGTGGTTGAGGTTAAGGTTGATCCAATCTCAGTGATTCAGATTAATAAACAAGAAACTGTTCAAACTTTGGTGGCGTGGTTCATGAAATCATCTGAACCCATTGACTGGGTTACTGCTTTGTAGTAATTCTCTGTGCTGTAAGATAAATCATGCCCAAGCATCAGGAAATGTAGGATGATCTATACTATGCAAACCAGAAAATGGGATGATGTTTAACTCTCATCAACTAAGCATCAATTAATAATTTTGGGGAATAAACTGTCAGTGTAGAAAGATAAGGTCTAGTTTTTCTATCTTTTTCCCATGTCATTCTAAACACAACCTCCACTAACAGAATTTAGACTGGTAGTGGAACAGCCTTTGAAATCTTGTAGAAACAACATCTGACATTTGAGAAACTGTCATTGGAAGTATTCTTTCAGCAACATATAACTCAGCTAATGCTAGAGGAAGCACTGGGTGTGTTTATAGAGACTAGGCACTATTTTATTGTAGCATCTATGTCAAAACATTTTCAAAGATCTAAGGCAGGTTATTTAATTATCTAATCAAGTAATACGGAATCAGGAAAGCAAAATGCTATATGGTTGGCTGTCAACTTCATACATTCAAATGGTATTAAGAAAATGCTATGACATTAATTTTCTGTTGTTGCAATGAGCTCTGGGAGGACTCACGACTAAACTGTTCTTGGCTGTTTATATGTAAATATTTGAAGTTTCAAATAATTAGCATTTTAAGCACAGATTGTCTTGGTTTCACTGTCCAGAAAATGAAAATTGCAATTTTGTCATTGAATTTGATGTTTATCGGTATTTTTTGCCCAGTTGAAATGAAGTGTGAAGTTGTAAATTTATGCAAAATACTGTTGTACTGTTAGCTGCGGAAGTAGTTGCTATTGTGCTGTTACGATGCTGCCTGTGTTGGTGAGGTGATCCAAGACCTATCGATCACTGGACACAGCTAGGTAATTGCGAGAGACAGAGACAGACCTTGCAAGGGCACTGCGGGTAAAATGGAGAAGGAAAGTGAGAAGAAAGAAAAAGTCTAAACAAAGACATTGCAAGGACATGGAAAAGGAAAAGGAAAGAATAGGAGCATAGAGCCAGGATAGAAAAGGACACAGCAGAGAAATTGAAAAGAGATGATATTGACAACAACAGTTACAACACATATTTACACAGAGCCTTTAACATAGCAACACATCTCAAGATGCTTCAGAGAGGTGTAATAAAAAAACAATCATAGACCACAGAGATAGAGCTGAGTGAGAGACAACGTCAATAAATTGTGGAGGAACTGGAGGAGGGGAGACCTAGCAGACTGAGGACAGAATTGGGAGGTGGAGAAGGGTAACCAAGATTTCGGAAACTCAACAACCAGCTGACTGATCAGAGGTTTGAGATGGGGAATGAAGAAGAGCAGAATAGGGAGATTAAAGAGACAGCAACAAAGAAAGAAAACTAGAATTCAAGACAGATAAAAAGAGAAACACTGATGAATAAACGAAGAAAAAAGAAGTAAGGAAAAATTGAAAGTGAGGCAGAAAAATAAAAAGAATTAGAAATGGAAATGAGGAAAGAAAGAAAATGTCAGACAGTGGAATAAGCAAAAGAAATCGAGAAGTAAAGAAAAAAGTTATAGACTGGTTCCTGGGATGAGGGGATTGTCCTATGAGGAGAGACTGAGTAGACTAAGCCTATATTCCCTAGACTTTAGAAGAATGAGAGATGATCTCATTGAAAAGTATAATATTCTTAGAGGGCTTGACAGGGTAGATGTAGGGAGGATGTTTACCCTGGCTGGGGAGTCTAGAACCAGGGGTCACAGTCTCAGAATAAGGGGTCGGCCATTTAGGACTGAGATGAGGAGAAATTTCTTTACTCAAAGAGTTGTGAATCTTTGGAATTCTCTACCCCAGAGGGCTGTGGATGCTCAGTCATTGAGCATATTCAAGACAGAGATCGTGAATAAAGAATATTAGGAATAGAGGCTGAGCAAGTGCAAAAGAGAAAAGGAAGACACTGTAGAGTACATTTTCTGAGTGTGTCGGCAGTGAATAAACTCGCAGAACATATCAGAAAACTAAGCAACACGTCTGTGATTTTTCTAATCATATGGTGGTGGTAGCCGAGGTTCCTTGCTGCTGGCAGACTCAGAAACTTTGGGGGCGAAATTCATTATCGCCCAGGAATGTGCGTTAACTTTGGAAAAGTTTGAGATCTAGCGCCAGGCACTAATGAATCTCGCTGCACGCAAAGTTCAGTGTCATCGCTCAAAGAAAGGATGGGAGCACTAAATCAAATGCTAATGGCCTAGCTCAGTGGCGTTAGACTCAAAGCGCTAAGCAATTTCAGGTGCAGTCTAATCGCTAGTCATCATTGCCACAGGCTAGTTCCACTTCTTAAAGGGGAGGTTCATTCATGCTGCAGAACCTCATTCTCAGCATTGCTGTTTCTGCAGCTGTCTCAGCAAGCAGCAGAAGGCAAAGGAGAAGGAACCGGACCACTGAAGGAGGTGTCATTATGGCAGATCCATGCCCTAGGGAGAGAGCTCGCAGATTCTGCGACCAAGCATGGGAGGTGTTGGTCTTCGCTGTGGGGAGACGGAGGGCGGTGCTGTACCCAGCGGGTGGCAGGAGGCCCTCGCTACAAGTCTTCCGCACCATGTGGAGGGAGGTAGCGCAGCAGGTCTCGGGCAGCACTGTGGTCCGCAGGACCCACACACAGAGCAAGAAGAAATTTAACAACCTCACTCGGGTGGTCAGGGTGAGTCAATGCTTCAACAAATGCTACATACCACCGTCTGAACCAGAGTCTGCACACACTGGCCAAAGCACCACACCCCCAGCACTCACCCACCAAAAATCTCTACCTACCAACACTCACACCCATATCTCACACCTTGCACACAATGACAGCTATTTAAATATGGCAGACACATCTCCCAAACACATTGCTCCACACTCACTCACACACTTTCCTTCCTCTTGCAAGCCAAGGTCACTCACAACAGGAGGGAGCAGGAGCGCACAGGTGGGGGACAACCTGACACCGAACCACTTTCTGAGCTGGAGGAAAGAATGCTGCAGATTATTGGGCTACAGGTGGTGGGCGGCATGGCCACTGGCGACGTTGACCCCCTTGGGGACAACAACGGTATGTGCATCCCTACTCCTTCTTCTCACATCCCACTTCCCCCTCACCCCACAAGTATTTCCCACTTTCCAGCTAATCATGCTGCATGCATGCCTTCTCCCTTCCTGCCCCCCTCCCCTCACCGACTCTTGTGCCTTTATGCTTTCAGATAATGAGCAAGCAGCTGAGCAGCCTGTCCCTGAGGGTACCATAGAGAGCGAGGTGGAAGAAGAGGAGGAGACAGAACGCACCGCATCACTGCATGTCTCACCTGCAGGCACCAGCTCAGATACTGGCACTACACGTTCTTTAGAGGCTAGTATAGTAGTGGGATCTGCACAGGGTGATGCACCGGGGACAAGCGGGCTGCAATAAAGCCATGGGGAAAGGGTAGCTCGGGAGTCAGCTCCCCGGAGGGCGAGTTCACGCACGAATTCTGCTGCACAGGACTCAGATGAGGACCTCGATGGGGAGGCCTTTAGAAGAAGGGTGATGGGCATGCACACAGAGATGATAGGTGTAATGGCAAGGGTGCCCGAGAGCCTCTTGGCAATGGTAAGGAGGAGTCCGCCTCCAACATTGCACAGAGCTCCGTGCACACCATGGAGCCCATCATTTGCAGAGAGACTGTGGCGACCCAGACCTGATGCCGTGTGTGATGGGCGATCTCGCAGCTTCCATTGCAGCACAGGTGGAAGCGACGCAACGTCTTAGTGCTGTAATGCAGTCTATGCTTGGTGCCATCAATTCTCAGACTGCTCTCATGCAGTCTCAGCTTGCTGCCGTGCAAGCTCTGACTGCTGCCATCATGGCTGGGTCAACCACCGTCCACCGGGGCTTTCACGGTGTCGCAGCAGGCCAGCAATCTGTGCTCCAGTGATGCTGAGGTGCTGCCCCGGGGGAGTGCTAGTGGGTCAGTGGAGCAGGAAGCTGCTGTCCTCTCTCAGGATGACAGCATTCCTGCTCCCACCACTGGCACTCTGCCATTGCCCTTGTCACTACCTGTCATCCAGCCAGCCCAGACTGCTGCCGCCCATGCTGAGGTGGTGCAGTCTGCAGCCGGGCCTTCTAGAGCTGATCAAAGGCATCCTGCGAGGCCAACTGAAGTCTCCCGCATGGACACTCAGCAGCTTTCCACCAGCCCTGCTGCAGCCACTGGGCCAACACCTCGTAGGAGCACTAGAGTAGGCAAAGGCACTATAACCAGGGGCACTAAGGAATTGCACAAGGGTGAATAGCTAATATTGTTGTAGTAAATATGTGTTCACTGATTATTGATAAATTTATGAATTGGCTTAGGATGATTTTATGGTGTCTCTCATTTCAGCTTTGCGCTGTGATATGGTATGTGACAGGGATGGAATGATGGGGATTTGGTGAGCAACGGGGATCTGGGGTTTAATTCATTCGAACCGCAGTCTGATGAGGCGGTCACGGACCGCCCTTCCAGAAGGTCGATTAAGTGGCTGCCTCCTCCCTCACTCCTGTTTCTCCTCCTCCTCCTCCTCTTTGTCTTCCTCTTCCTCCTCATCCTTGTCCTCCTCTTCCTCTCCCTCTTCCTCCTCCTGAGGTGGTCCCGCAATCCCTGGTGGCAAGGGCTGGGCCCTCATGGTGGCCAAGATGTGGAGCATGCAGCAGACCACCACGAAATGGGACACCCACTCCGGTGAGTACTGGATGGCTGCTCCTGAGCGGTCAAGGCAGCGGAACCGTTGCTTGAGCACCCCGATGGTTTGCTCGATGATGTTCCTGGTGGCAGCATGGCTCTCATTATATGAGTGCTGGGCAGGAATGTTGGGGTTGCAGAGGGGAGTCATGAGCCAGGTGGAGAGCGGATAGCCCTTGTCTCCGACCAGCCAGTCGTGAGCTTGATGTGGTGGCTGGAAGAGTGCTGGCACACTGGTCTGGCGCAGGATGAAGGCATCGTGGCTGCTGCCAGGA
This sequence comes from Squalus acanthias, assembly GCA_030390025.1. NCBI lineage: Eukaryota > Metazoa > Chordata > Chondrichthyes > Squaliformes > Squalidae > Squalus > Squalus acanthias. The sequence continues at coordinate 199,581,796 of CM059425.1, read as the reverse complement.
TAGCGGGCATTCACATTGAGGATTCGCTGTCTGTGGTTGCACACCAACTGCACATTAAGTGAGTGGTAGCCTTTGCATTTACAGAAGACCTCAGGATTGTTATGCGGTACCCGCAAAGCCATGTGCGTGCAGTCAATGGCGCCCTGCACCATGGGGAAGCCCGCTATCCTGGCAAAGCCATATGCACATTCGTCCTGCTTCTATCTGGTGATGGGGAAGGAAATGTAATCCCTTCTCCTACTTTAGCGAGCCTCTGTGACTTCCCGGATGCAGCGATGGACGGCGAACTGTGAATGTTCGCTATATCTCCTGTTGCAGAGTGGAAGGAACCGCTGGTGAAGAAATTGAGGGTGACGGTGACCTTGACTGCCACTGAGAGAGCTGTGGTCGCCCTGATCTGAGGCTTGATGTCTGGTTGCAGGAGGTGGCAGAGTTCGGTGACCACCTCCTTGGTGAAGCGGAGCCTTCTAATACACTGCTCCTCGCTTAATTGAAGGTAGGAGAAGTGCTCTTGGAATACCCTCAGAGGGTAAGGCCTCCTGTTGAGAGCCCTGATGGCCCTCCTCCTCCCTCTGACCACATCTTGCTATCTTTCTCGCTGCCTCCACTCCCTCTGCCATAGATCCTGGAGGGCGAGGTCGACTGCCAGTACAGCCCCCATTAATGTAACGATGTGTAGAACTTTGAAATTTTGTCAGAATAAATGTAACAAATTTTTAGTAGCCACAACACTCCTGATACTAAAGAACCTTTAAATGACTGAATTAAACTCTTGCACAATCGCAAACTGACAAGGAAGCAGTGAAACAGCACTAACCTGACAGCTGCGACTGATCCCTTTAAACAGCGCCCCTGGAGCCATCATCCGCCTGCTTGATGCCTCCTCTTCCTGTCGTTGTCAGGGCGAGGCACTAAGGCAGGGGCGATAATCAATTTGGCAGATCAGGCACTGAGCGAGCGCACGCTCACTGACGTCACGATCTGCCTGACACTAAAGCCCCAGGCGCTAACTGCTAGCGGCAGCGCTAAGGGGCGACTGGATTTGGCGTGAGGCGCAGGATTCGCCTCACTCCAGCGCTACTTCATTAGTGCCCCGTTAGCGCCCCTGCCAGGCACTAACGGGAGGCGCTAACCAACCGAATTTCTCACCCCCCCCAAGCTTAAATGAAGAGAAGAAAAAATAAATTATTTTACAGTGCAGAATTATTTTATTAGAGGGAAAGAAGTAAAACAACTTCCATACAGCAGTGCCTTATCATTTCTCTTAAAACTTCCCCAAGCACTTCACAAGTAATGAATTAATTTTGCATGTGCAATCACTGTTGTTATATCAGCAAGCATGACAACCATTTTGTGCACAGCAAGATCCCCCAAATAGATAAATGACCAGTTAATCTACTTTTGGTCAAGTTGGTTGAGGGTGGAATGTTGGCTAGGGCACCAGGAGAATGCTGTGCTCTTCTTTGAATAGTGCCATGGATTCTTTAACATCCACCTGAACCACAACAACAGGCAGATAGGCCCTTGGTTTGACAGTTCATCTGATGTCTGGCACCCACAGAGTAAATGGAAGCACACAGTAAAAAGAGTAGAACTAGTATAGCTTTTATTTAAGTATATTGAACTGCTGGAGAATGCTTGGGTCCCTGAATTAAAATTTTGAGTCTATTTTATTTTTAATAATGATGGGCCAAAAATTCGGCCCTTCCCGGGTGAGTACACAATGCGTACTCACCCGTAAGGCATCCCGAAGTGCCGGCTTCCTGCATGCACTGCGCATGCGCGGGAAACCGGAACTTCCGGCCTGGTGAAGGGGGCGGTTCCTAGGTGAACCGCGTGCACGGTAGAGGCTGCGCGCACGCAGCAAACTTAGGGTTTTTTTCAGGTTTCTACGGGAGGGTAAGTATTGAAGAACCTATGCTTATAAAAAGGAGGCGCAGGAGCCGTTTTACATAAGAACATAAGAACATAAGAAATAGGAGCAGGAGTAGACCAATCGGCCCCTCGAGCCTGCTCCACCATTCAATGAGATCATGGCTGATCTGATCCAACCTCAACTCTAAAGAACACAAGAAGTAGGAGCAGGACCAGGCCACTCGGCCCCTGGGCCCGCTCCGCCACCCACAGGGCCTTGACCGATCCGAACTCAAACTCATGTCCAATTTCCAGCCCGCTCCCTGTAACCCCTAATTCCCTTTACTTCTAGGTAAGTGGTTAATTAAGTATAATTTAAATTTTTTTTCAACAGGTTTATCTTTTTTAGATACTTTAAAGAAAGGTAAGTTTATTTTTATCACTTTTAAAAAGTATTTTAATTTTTTCAAAAATTTAAATTTTTGTTTAAAGTGGTTAATTTATTTAACTATAGTTATTTTATAAATGTGATGGTTTTAAAAAAAATTATTTTAAGTTTAGCTGTTCTTTTGGGGCTGATTTCAATTCATAGATTTGACAGGTCTTCCTGTCAAATCTATGAATGAAAGATGGTCTGCTGCCATTGGCTCTCCATGGCCCACGTGATCCCAGGGGACGCATCGCACTAACTACGCCCCTGGGACACGCAAGCACTACGCGCTGGCACTTGGAGCAGGCCCAGGAGCTGAAGTTCCCGTGGGCCCAAAACACAACGGCAGGCGCGGTAGGTAAGTGCGCGCACGATCCTTACCCCCGCGGCAAGCCGGAGAGGCGAATTTCAGGGCCATTGCATCAGCAAATCAGAAAAGCCAATACCAGACATATTGCTGCACCTCTAAAATACATGAATGCATCCTTTTTTCTCTCTTCACTATTATAATTAAGAACAGGTGGTGTACAACATCCTGCTGGGTTCCTAGAAATATTCCACTGTGGGAGAGAACCTTTCAATTGCTCAAAATAAAAAGAAACAAACAAAAAGAAGTAGGTGTCATAACAAAAAAACTTGTATGTTTGTTGTTAGGAAGTAAAACAATATGTACCTCAACATTCCAGCAGAAATAAATTTTGATTGATTCTCCAAACATGCTGTGTACACTGTAGCACGGATGAGCCTCACACTGGCAAAGTCCTTTAGTTTTCAAGCTCCGTAAAAGGACAATAACAGCTGTGTTTCCAATGTGTATCCTACCAACATGCATGGTGACCCATTTGTTCATTTGAATGTATTACAAAGAAAACATTAAAATATAGATTGACATATTTGATATTGTGGCACATTTTATAATACAATAAAAATGTTAGAACAATAAAAAATTGATAAAATCCCCTTCTCTATTCCTCCCTACCCCTTCCCACATTGTACCAAATAAGCAAAGATAAAGGGGTGAACTTTCACTTTTACCGCCGGGCGATAGCGGATTTGCCGCCCGTTTTACATACAGCGCCCCATTTTCGTTTCTATTGATTTCAATGGAACCAAAAATCGGGTGGTAAACCTAAGTGCACCCCAAAATCTCTTTAAAGTTGTGGTATAAAACAACCTGCTACATTAACTCCCAGGGAACTGGAGAAGCTGGGTTTGTTCTCCTTAAAGCAGAGAAGGCTAAGAGGAGATTTGATAGAGGTGCTTAAAATCATGAAGGGTTTAGATAGAGTAAATAAAGAGAAACTGTTTCCAATTGCTGAAGGGTCGATAACCAGAGGGCACAGATTTAAGGTGATTGGCAAAAGAACCAGAGGCGACATGAGGAAAAACTTTTTTACGCAACGAATGGTTAGGATTTAGAATGCACTGCCTGATAGGGTGGTGGATACAGATTCAATAGTAGCCTTTAAAAGGGAATTGGATCAATACTTGAAAGAGGAAAAATTGCAGGGAAATGGGGAAAGAGCAGGGGAATGGGACTAACTGGATTGCTCTTCGAAAGAGCTGGTGCAGACTCGATGGGCCGAATGGCCTCCTTCTGCGCTTCTATGATTCAAAAGCTTTTAAAACATGCCTATTAGTGTCCTTACGCCCAAAAGAATCAGCTTAATTTTAAGAGCCTCCTCAAAGGTCCGTAAACAAGTGCAATCAGCGTAAAGTTATAATGGTGATTAATTCGACCGGGGGCATGGTCAGTTTTGTGACCAGTGCTGGCTTCCAGCGCGATTTTTTTAAACTAAAAGATCGCGGAAACTCGAAATGCGCTGAATGCAATTTGCGCTTAAAATTCTCCCATCTTTTGTGCTGCTTTCGATGATTTCAGGCGAATTGCGCTGAAGAAACTCCTACCCAGTCTATGCATGCACAACGCTTTACATATGTATACACTTTGCATTGTGTTGGTAATGATGTACTCACAAGTGTCGGGTTTGAGTAAACCGTGAGAATTCCTGAAGTACTGTGGGTTTTCGATCACAGGAATCTTTGTCATTCCAATGATAACCGCATCAGGCCCACCTTCTGAGGAGGATGGAGTGTTGCTGCCATTAGTTACGTGATGCAATGGACTGGCCGAATCATCGTCAGTGCTGATTACTGAAGAAGGACCTAGAAATAGTTTACATTATTAAAATCAAATACATAACAATGCAAATCCTTCACCACTAGCAGCATTAATATAACAAAAATAGGTCAATCAAATCATCAGTCTGTACATTTTTGTAGGAATTAAACTGTAGATTTAATTTAGTGAATATCTGTGCTCAGTGAAGTGTGTCATGTAAATGCTGGGGAATAGGATATTTATTATCTGGAGCAATGTATCAGCAGTCCATTAAAGATTAAGCTCCACCTTTTTTTTCCACCAAAAGAGTTGAAAGCACACTTTGTGTAATTAGCAATAAACACATTACTGTGTGCACTGTTAATATTGCACAGCGTGATCTTAACTCCCTTAAATGCCAACCTATAAAATTCGGAAACAGTTTCAAAAAAGCTGACACAAACCCAAAAAATGACAACTGAAAAAACAGTGCTAAGTTAAGCCCATGAACGTGGTCACAGCTTTATGGTGACTAAATAAGATTAATTCCTTTTTATTACATTAGATTTCAGGATTCTTAATGGTGTTTTAGATCACATGTCAGAATTCAGTCTGTTTTTCTGTGAAATGTAATGGCCTCGCCTATGACATATGAAAAGTAATTACAATGAGAGTGCATTGGGACATAAGCTTGTCTTGACCAAAGGTGCAGGTTCACCCAATATTTCATCAGTTGTATTTTTAAAATACATGGAAAACTAAACAAAGAACACAAAAATGTATGTTTTTGCAGTATTTAAAGAGAGACATGAGCAAAAGGTATTTCCGAGAGGGTTTGGGGGAAGGCATCTCTGGAAATTTTGATTTTTGATGTTTTTTGGTGTATTTTGCAGCATTCTGCTTTTGAAGCCAAAATTGATGACGAGTAGAATGTCTTAAATGTTCAGCTGAGTCTGCCAACAACAGAATATCATCTGCAAAAAGGCACGTATTTGACATTCCAAGGCCATTTTTCGTGATACCATTGATGACGGCATCGAAAAGGATGAGTGACGGTGGACAATCTTGCCTCCCTTCTCTTTTGACAGAGATAGGTTCAACGAGCCTCTGATCTACCTTACAAGGTTCTTGCAGCTGGAGTACACCTACCAGATATATTTCCAAGGTTTGGCCATGTACTCCGTAGAATCATAGAAAAGACTATTTTCAAACTCGCTGTGCGAGGAGCGCAAATGGGATTTCACAAAGCTGATCATCTGCTCCAAAAGCAGATGATTTTCGCAACTATGAACTCCAACTGGTTTTAACCTCAACTTCTAAAGAGCGCCCCCATTGAACCAATTTGTATTTTTCTACTTCAGAATTGACTATCTCTACAGTCTCTATGGTTGAGAGGGCCTGTTGCATTATGAGTGGAGGTGCATCAGCTAAGAACTGGGTTCGTTGAAATGACTCAAATTAATTTTACTTAGGACCCTTACAAATGGCAAAGAGAGAAGAATTTCACCAATCAGTTTGAACGCCCCACTGTGTGGCCTAATGCCCTACAATGTAAGCATTTCTTGTTATGTGTTTCAAGCAGCAGTACTATGGATGTCACCCTATTTATAAGCTGCCTGGGGTGCAATGTCACAACTGATATTACCATAGATTTTTTAAATATGAAGGTAAGGATGCCTGATAGCTTAGTGACTAATTGTGTATTATGGTGTAGCACTGAACCATACAGGCCGGAAAAGTCCCAGGTTCAAAACCTGGTTTGTGCTGAACTTAGCTGGTGTGGTGATGGAAGCACTATAATTGGCCTCAAGGGTGGGAAAATCATCCAGGGTTCCCATTCTTGATGTCTGTCTGACAATTCCAGCTGCCATGTGTATGTGTGGATGGGAGCTCAGGACAGGACAGTGTTCAGTCTGCGCATGAATGAATAACATCCTGGTACTCACCTTGCTGAACATAAAATTCATCCAATAATGTTTAAAAAATGAATTGTAAAACTCATTCTATGGGCTGCAGCACCAATATACTGTACAGTTGCTGGATTTTATTACTTGAGTTGAATGGCCATCTCATTAACGCATCCAATGGCCCAGATAGTTACTGGGGCTTGGTTTTGGGGCGGGGGTGGGAGGGTTAACCTGGAAGTGTGGGTTTCCCCAAACACCGTGTTTAAATCTTTTTTCCCCAAGTACCCTGCCCGACAGCCAGCCTGCCTGTCAATTGTACTGCAGCCGAGGAGCAGGTAGTTTAATGGTAGTGTTCGGGGGTGGGGGGGGCTCTTAATCACGGGGGGGTGTGGGTAGAGAGTGGTTGGGAGGGGGTCAGTGATCGCTGGGGAACAGTCCTAACTTTTCCAACCTCTCCTCTATTTATAAACCCAAGTAACCCATATGATTTTTTAACCACCTTATCAACTTGCCCTGCCACCTTTAAGGATTTGTGTATATGGACTCCAAGGTCTCTCTGCTCATCTACTCTTTTCAAAATCATGCCATTTATAGTATACTGTCTTTCAATATAAGTCCTCCCAAGGTGTATCCCTGCCCACTTCTCTGCCTTGAACTCCATCTGCCCTGCTTCTTCCCATTTCACTATCCTGTCTATGTCATCCTGAAGTCTACAACTATCCTCATCACTGTCTTCTACGTTGCCAAGTTTCGTATCATCTGCAAACTTTATAATGCTGCTCCCTACACCCGAGTCTAGATTAATGGACCCTAAACTGACCCGTGGGGAACATCATTGCAAACCACCTCCCAGTCTGAAAAATGTCCATCCACCACCACCCTCTGCTTCCTGTCACTGAACCAATTCCGTATCCATACAGCCACTTTCCCATTAATTCCATGGGTTTCCATCTTCATAATAAGCCTCCTGTGTGGCACTTTGTCGAATGCCTTCCGAAAGTCCATATATACAACGTCTACTGCCCTACGTTGATCAACCTTCTCTGTCACCTCATCAAAGAATTCAGTCAAGTTAGTCAGACACAATTTGCCTTTGCTGCCTCTCCTGATTAACTCAAAGAGAGACAAAGAGAGGTTACGAGAAAAGATTAGCAGGTAACATTAAATAGAACTTTAAAACATTTTATAAACATATAGGGGGAAAAATTGGGTTGCTTTGCGCCTTCCGTTAGCGCCCTGAGGGGGCGCTAACGGGGCGCAAAGCACCTAGCACCCGGGTGCGCTGCCGCTAACGCCTCCCGCGAAATTCAGCGGGAGGTTAGCGGCGGCAGTAGCCAATAGCGACCCTTGCTATTAAATCTGGCAGGATCTCCGTGTCCATGGGGTTGGCCTCCCCCGCACCCTCCCCACCTTCCCGTAAATATCAGGGCCATTCAGTCTCCTGACAGAGGCGACCACTTGCAGATAAAGCACCAAGAAGATAAATCTCTGTGACAATTCTGCCAGATATATACCCCCTCCAAAAAAGCAATCAAGCAAAACTCCAAGGTAACCTACGTCTAGCTTTACAGCCCACACTAGTCACCTCTGACCAGCTGTAAACATATATGACATGACACCTGACACCCCCATTATTCCACAGAGTATTGTGTTTCATAGAATCTTGCAGAACTTAATATTTGTGCAGTGAAAATTTTGTGGGAGCATACATATTAATGGTAATTTTAAAATATATTTATCCTCCACCATAACAAAATATATATATATATATCTATGGCAAGAATATTTTTTATTAGTTGAGTCATCCTGTTCAATTCCAGTCTCAACCAGCTATTTATCCTGTTCTTTTCTCTTTTTTAAACGAGTTGATGAACACAAAATTAACTGCAATTGCTGGAATTAAAGATCAAATAAAAAAATCTTCAAATCTCTAATCTGAAATGAGGCTTGTTCATTTTATGAACATGTGAAATTGACAGGCAGGCAAAGACCAGCTGGTCCATCAAGCCTCATACTCATGTCTTCTAGTTCTGTGTGCACAGTGTAAATTGTTCAGTTCTGTGAGTGTTCCCTGGAGCTCGAAATCCCAGGCTCCTCCTTGTCACTCTGAGTGTGATCTGATGACTGAGTTCTAAAGGGTTAAAATAATTTGTTTCAATTTATAATCAAATGTAGAACAAATTACATTACACATGCCATGATGGGAAAGGGGTCATTCTGCAGGAAGGAATTTCTTCTGTCTACATTGCTCTTACTTTTAACGGGAAATCTCACACATAAGGGAAACAGCATGGAACTGGTGGTGGATCCAACAACTGGAAGGAATTGATGCCATACAAGGAAGCAATAGTTTATTTATGCAGGTGGGAGAGATGGTATTGGGAGTTTGGAGGGCTGTGCATAGGTACTGGTATGTCCCAAATTACAAATGCTTTCACTATTGCTATGGAGACTTTGGCTTCAGAATTTCAAGATAGATTCATGGCCTGCTTCAACTCACTTGAAAAATATATATTAGGAACCATAAGTGAGGGATGTAAAGAACTTGCAGATAGTAACTGCTCTAATCTGACACAGACATTTCCATTGATGTTAAATTGTTTTTTATTCATGTTTACTTTTCTACTAAAATTTGTGAAAAACAGGAAAATTTAAATCGGTTTTCTAGTAATTCAAGTATATGAGATTTGATGCTACCTGTTTAAAAAAAAAAAGTTATGTCTGGTGTTCCATTGGAGATGATGCTAGGGCATATCTATTAATGGTTTGAGAGTCAGGTTGTATCCATAATTCTTAGCAATTTAGAAGGGGGTGTTGATTCCCTATTTCCTGACATTCTGGTGGGATGCAACTGATCCCTAGTAATCCAGCAGCGATCACAATTTCAACCTCTGAATCAACTGATCAGATACCTGGCCCACAATAATGCCACCAGGGGCATCAACATCCTGGGGGTCACCATTGACCAGAAACTTAACTGGACCAGCCACACAAATTTTGTGGCAACAAGAGCAGGTCAGATGCTGGGTATTCTGTGGTGAGTGTCTCATCTCTTGACTCCCCAAAGCCTTTCCACCATCTACAAGGCACAAGTAAGGAGTGTGATGGAATACTCTCCACTTGCCTGGATAAGTGCAGCTCCAACAACACTCAAGAAGCTCGACAACATCCAGGACAAAGCAGCCCACTTGATTGGCACCCCATCCACCACATTAAACATTCACTCCCTCCATCACTGGCGCACCGTGGCTGCAGTGTGTACCATCTACAAGATGCACTGCAGCAACTCGCCAAGGCTTCTTCGGCAGCACTTCCCAAACCCACGACCTCTACCACCTAGAAGAACAAGGGCAGCAGGCGCATGGGAATACCACCACCTCCAAGTTCCCCTCCAAATCACACACCACCCTGACTTGGAAGTATATCGCTGATCCTTCATCATCACTGGGTCAAAATCCTGGAACGCCCTCCCTAACAGCACTGTGGGAGTACCTTCACCACATGGACTGCAGCGGTTCAAGAAGGCAGCTCACCACCACCTTCTCGAGGGCAATTAGGGATGGGCACTAAATGCTGGCCTTGCCAGCAACGCCCACATCACATGAAGGAATAAAAAAAATGCCCAAAATTAGGGGTGCTTTTAGACTCTGTCTGTCCTCTGAAGCCTGTCTTGAATCCTAAGTTGTAAAATTCTGTGCAGCATAGTAATACACCTCTGATACCTTTAACCAGAGAAGTGTTGTTTATATATTATTGAAGGATTAATCAAGGATTATTTTTAGCTTTTGATGGTTATAAAACTGCTACTTAACATAGAGCTGATTTAAAAGAACTTAATGGCATTTAGCAGAAAGCAATTTTGAAAATGCATTTGTAATACAATTTACCAAAAATGTCTTACATTGACTATCAGGAATTGTCTTACATAAAGCAAATGCTAATTTCTGAAAAGTGTGTGAGCACTGTGTCATTCTGATTAAATGGGGTCCTTTAATTGTTTTTCAAAGTCAGAATGAGCAATGAGCTCATTTACTGTCACCCAGTATTGATCTCCTTTCCCAACATGCTGCTTCACATGTTACTGGTTTCCAAGAACAGCTTCCCTTTCTGCTCACTCCCCATTTCTCCCCTGTCCAGTGTTCGCCCTCCTCTCGTCAAGGTGCTGGGCTGTAGTTCCAGGGACAGCAGCCCTCTGGTGCTGCCCCCAACTTGCCCTCCCTCACACATGAGCCTAGGCAAATTGTGAGCATGTACTTTGACTGCAACGAACACCTGTGCCCTCCTGACGCCATATATGGCCTTTCCAGCAGGGGTCCCTAAATAGTGATCACAAGTCAATTCTTGTCTTCCTCAGCCCAGATAATGGCGGACCTTCCCAGTCTGTACAGCAGATTGTCTTTATCATTGGTGGAACTGCCAGGCCAGTTCTGCATTTCCTGCTGGAAATTTAAGAGCGTGGAACATAAGAACATAAGAAATAGGAGCAGGAGTAGGCCATTCGGCCCTTCGAGCCTGCTCCGACATTTAATAAGATCATGGCTGATCTTCTACCTCAACTCCACCTTCCTGCACTATCCCCATATTCCTATATGAAACAGCCCTAGCATCTGCACTTCCTACATTTCAAGATGAATTTGTATCTTCATAACTTCAAAATAACCAGATTACAACTGACAGGAGTATAGCCAGTGTAAAGTTCCTGTTACAAATCCCATTTTAGTCTTACTGAGAGACATACAAGGAAAATTTAGTTCAAAGAGAATTCCAAGAGTGCAAAAACATCTGACCTCATCATTATTTGCCATCTCAATTTAGAGAATTCAAAATTGCATTTTAAAAAGCAGAGGAAAAAGTAAAGAATGGTGCATGTCAAGAAAAATATAAACCTAGAAATTCTGGCCAGACCGCCCCATCACCCCCAGATGGAGCAGCTCATTATTATAATGAGCTCCAGGCAGCATTGGCACACGTGTCGTGGGAAGACCGCAGACCCACTCGGAAACAGCAGCGCAGCCACAATGGGGCGAAAACTGAACATGAACAGGTTCCACCCCAACTTGTAGGCTTCATAAGGTTAAAGTGCCATTCCAGCACCAATGTTATGCTGGATATAATGTGTGCAATTGTGACCCTTGAAATTACACTGTGCCAAGTTAGAGTATAAACACTTAGCACATTGATATGACATTACTTTGTTTATTTTTATAATTTAATTTCTCCTTTAAAATAGTTGATCAAGCGATGTTGTCTAAACACGATGGCCTGAATTTTGTCAAAACGCGCACACTGGACTTTCCCGATGTCGGGTCTGCCAGTGCTGAGCAGACCCGACAGGCAGCGACGGGGGAGGCAATTAAAATCATTAATGGCTTGTTTACAGCCAATTATCAATGGTTTTTCCCCGGCTTTTTAGATTTGACAGGTCGCCCACCGGTTTCCCGCTGTGCCTAGACCTCGTCTATGAAGCTGAGGAGGGAGGTCGGTGGTCATTGAATCAGGTGATGAGTTGACAGCTTCAAATGTCAAGTCAAAGCTCCCAGCTGATTGAGAAATGTTCCCTTAACCACTCGCTTCTCTAAACTGCATTTCCACTACAGATTCAGGATGTTGCAAGTCTTTACACAAGTCTCCATCCAGTCTGATCTCATTACCTCTCTATAAAGCATCCCTACAATGTCCAAGCCATTCCTTTCACACTCATCAGCACTGCGGGGGGTACTGTTATGTCTCACCATTCACTGCAACTCACTAAGCCACTTACAAAGGTACACACAAATCTGTCCAAGAATGCAAAGTGTTGAAAATAAAGATTTCAATGTTTGACAGCACATTAACAAAAACTTCACATGAACATTGGCTAAACCACACAAGTGCCTACTCTTGTGTGTTGTTAGTTGGTATGATTGCAGTAGGATGAGGGTGAGTGTGAGGGGTGGCGAGTGAGATGGGGAAGTGATAATGTAGATAGAGAGGGATGTGTGGATGTGCAAGGTAAGTTGGTGTGAGTAAGGATTTGCAGGAGTAGGGTAGGGAAGGCAGAGTGATGGGGATGTGATGAGTGGCACAGCAGGTTGAGGTTGAGTGTGGCTTTGCATTAACGTTTCGTGATCTACTGAGATAATTGAAAGGTTTGCACCACTGCAGTCTGGTCCTCCTGATGACATCCCTGCTTGCGCCCTCCTGTGCAATGTGCAACCAGGCTGCGTTGGTGTCCTGGGGAGGTCTCTTCCACCCATGGGAAGGGAAGAGGACCTCCCTGCCTGCTGTGACTATAAGCATATGGAGGGAGTCATGGGAGAACCTGGGTGCAGCCCTGCACCTTTGTACATTGCTTGTCAGTGTTTGCAGCACCTCAATGCTGTAGAACACTGACAGCACAACCGTCAAACTAAATTTGGGCATGGTCCCTTTAAGGAAACCAGCTGATGACGCATGTCATCAGACCCGCTTCCTTTAATTGGCTGGGTAATGCGCTGGGCGGGCTTAACAAGCCCAATCATCGGAAATGCATTTCGGAGGCCGGGATGGAGCCAGCAGCAGGGCCGAGACCCGCCACCGACATCGCCCGCCATGGACCCACCGAGGTAAGGTAAATCGCAGCCGTTGCATACTTGTAAGTTAATAATACATGGCGACATTCCTAGGCTATAATGTTCATTATGGTACAAAAGTATCAATGGCTAGGCTTGCGAACCACTTCCCTGAAAAAATGTTTAGCTGGAAAAACATAATTGTTTTTTAAATGGACCATGTAGAAGAGAAGGTCAAACTTCTTCTAAAATACACACACAATACAATTGTTTTTTGCTCACTGAAAGTGACAGTTTAGGTCCAAGTAACAGGAGTGCTGAATAACTGACAGTGCAGTACTAGTCTCCTGTAATAACGGACAGTGTAGTACTAGTCTCCTGTAATAACTGACGGTGTAGTACTAATCTCCTGTAATAACTGACGGTGTAGTACTATTCTCCTGTAATAACGGACAGTGCAGTACTAGTCTCCTGTAATAACGGACAGTGCAGTACTAGTCTCCTGTAATAACTGACGGTGTAGTACTAGTCTCCTGTAATAACGGACAGTGTAGTACTAGTCTCCTGTAATAACTGACGGTGTAGTACTAATCTCCTGTAATAACTGACGGTGTAGTACTATTCTCCTGTAATAACGGACAGTGCAGTACTAGTCTCCTGTAATAACTGACGGTGCAGTACTATTCTCCTGTAATAACGGACAGTGTAGTACTAGTCTCCTGTAATAACGGACAGTGCAGTACTAGTCTCCTGTAATAACTGACGGTGTAGTACTATTCTCCTGTAATAACGGACAGTGTAGTACTAGTCTCCTGTAATAACGGACAGTGCAGTACTAGTCTCCTGTAATAACTGACGGTGTAGTACTAGTCTCCTGTAATAACGGACAGTGTAGTACTAGTCTCCTGTAATAACTGACAGTGCAGTACTAGTCTCCTGTAATAACTGACGGTGTAGTACTATTCTCCTGTAATAACGGACAGTGTAGTACTAGTCTCCTGTAATAACGGACAGTGCAGTACTAGTCTCCTGTAATAACTGACGGTGTAGTACTAGTCTCCTGTAATAACGGACAGTGTAGTACTAGTCTCCTGTAATAACGGACAGTGTAGTACTAGTCTCCTGTAATAACGGACAGTGCAGTACTAGTCTCCTGTAATAACTGACGGTGTAGTACTAGTCTCCTGTAATAACGGACAGTGTAGTACTAGTCTCCTGTAATAACGGACAGTGCAGTACTAGTCTCCTGTAATAACGGACAGTGCAGTACTAGTCTCCTGTAATAACTGACGGTGTAGTACTAGTCTCCTGTAATAACGGACAGTGTAGTACTAGTCTCCTGTAATAACTGACAGTGCAGTACTAGTCTCCTGTAATAACGGACAGTGCAGTACTATTCTCCTGTAATAACGGACAGTGTAGTACTATTCTACTGTAATAACTGACGGTGCAGTACTAGTCTCCTGTAATAACTGACAGTGCAGTACTAGTCTCCTGTAATAACGGACAGTGCAGTACTATTCTCCTGTAATAACTGACGGTGCAGTACTAGTCTCCTGTAATAATGGACAGTGCAGTACTAGTCTCCTGTAATAACTGACGGTGTAGTACTATTCTCCTGTAATAACTGACGGTGCAGTACTAGTCTCCTGTAATAACGGACAGTGCAGTACTAGTCTCCTGTAATAACGGACTGTGCAGTACTAGTCTCCTGTAATAACGGACAGTGTAGTACTATTCTCCTGTAATAACTGACGGTGTAGTACTATTCTCCTGTAATAACTGACAGTGCAGTACTAGTCTCCTGTAATAACTGACAGTGTAGTACTATTCTCCTGTAATAACGGACAGTGCAGTACTATTCTCCTGTAATAACTGACGGTGCAGTACTAGTCTCCTGCAATAACGGACAGTGTAGTACTAGTCTCCTGTAATGACGGACAGTGTAGTACTAGTCTCCTGTAATAACTGACAGTGTAGTACTGGTCTCCTGTAATAACGGACAGTGCAGTACTAGTCTCCTGTAATGACGGACAGTGTAGTACTAGTCTCCTGTAATAACTGACAGTGTAGTACTGGTCTCCTGTAATAACGGACAGTGCAGTACTAGTCTCCTGTAATAACGGACAGTGCAGTACTATTCTCCTGTAATAACGGACAGTGTAGTACTAGTCTCCTGTAATAACTGACAGTGTAGTACTAGTCTCCTGTAATAACTGACAGTGTAGTACTAGTCTCCTGTAATAACGGACAGTGCAGTACTATTCTCCTGTAATAACGGACAGTGTAGTACTAGTCTCCTGTAATAACTGACAGTGCAGTACTAGTCTCCTGTAATAACGGACAGTGCAGTACTAGTCTCCTGTAATAACGGACAGTGCAGTACTAGTCTCCTGTAATAACGGACAGTGCAGTACTAGTCTCCTGTAATAACTGACAGTGTAGTACTAGTCTCCTGTAATAACGGACAGTGCAGTACTAGTCTCCTGTAATAACTGACGGTGCAGTACTATTCTCCTGTAATAACGGACAGTGTAGTACTAGTCTCCTGTAATAACGGACAGTGTAGTACTAGTCTCCTGTAATAACGGACAGTGTAGTACTAGTCTCCTGTAATAACTGACAGTGTAGTACTAGTCTCCTGTAATAACGGACAGTGCAGTACTAGTCTCCTGTAATAACGGACAGTGTAGTACTAGTCTCCTGTAATAACTGACGGTGCAGTACTAGTCTCCTGTAATAACGGACAGTGCAGTACTAGTCTCCTGTAATAACGGACAGTGCAGTACTAGTCTCCTGTAATAACTGACAGTGCAGTACTAGTCTCCTGTAATAACGGACAGTGTAGTACTAGTCTCCTGTAATAACTGAGAGTGCAGTACTAGTCTCCTGTAATAACGGACAAATGTAGTACTAGTCTCCTGTAATAAGGGACAGTGTAGTACTAGTCTCCTGTAATAACGGACAGTGTAGTACTATTGTCCTGTAATAACGGACAGTGTAGTACTAGTCTCCTGTAATAACTGATGGTGCAGTACTATTCTCCTGTAATAACGGACAGTGCAGTACTAGTCTCCTGAAATAACTGACAGTGCAGTACTAGTCCCCTGTAATAACGGACAGTGTAGTACTAGTCTCCTGTAATAACGGACAGTGCAGTACTAGTCTCCTGTAATAACTGACAGTGCAGTACTAGTCCCTGTAATAACGGACAGTGTAGTACTAGTCTCCTGTAATAACTGACGGTGTAGTACTATTCTCCTGTAATAACTGACGGTGCAGTACTAGTCTCCTGTAATAACGGACAGTGTAGAACTAGTCTCCTGTAATAACGGACAGTGTAGCACTAGTCTCCTGTAATAACTGACGGTGCAGTACTATTCTCCTGTAATAACGGACAGTGTAGTACTAGTCTCCTGTAATAACTGACAGTGCAGTACTAGTCTCCAGTAATAACGGACAGTGCAGTACTAGTCTCCTGTAATAACTGACAGTGTAGTACTAGTCTCCTGTAATAACTGACGGTGTAGTACTAGTCTCCTGTAATAACGGACAGTGCAGTACTAGTCTCCTGTAATAACTGACGGTGTAGTACTATTCAACTGTAATAACGGACAGTGCAGTACTAGTCTCCTGTAATAACGGACAGTGTAGTACTATTCTCCTGTAATAACTGACGGTGCAGTACTAGTCTCCTGTAATAACGGACAGTGTAGTACTAGTCTCCTGTAATAACGGACAGTGTAGTACTATTCTCCTGTAATAACGGACAGTGCAGTACTAGTCTCCTGTAATAACGGACAGTGCAGTACTAGTCTCCTGTAATAACGGACAGTGTAGTACTAGTCTCCTGTAATAACTGACAGTGCAGTACTAGTCTCCTGTAATAACTGACGGTGCAGTACTAGTCTCCTGTAATAACGGACAGTGTAGTACTAGTCTCCTGTAATAACTGACAGTGCAGTACTAGTCTCCTGTAATAACGGACAGTGCAGTACTAGTCTCCTGTAATAACGGACAGTGCAGTACTAGTCTCCTGTAATAACGGACAGTGCAGTACTGGTCTCCTGTAATAACGGACAGTGCAGTACTATTCTCCTGTAATAACGGACAGTGCAGTACTAGTCTCCTGTAATAACTGACGGTGCAGTACTATTCTCCTGTAATAACTGACAGTGCAGTACTAGTCCCCTGTAATAACGGACAGTGTAGTACTAGTCTCCTGTAATAACTGACGGTGTAGTACTATTCTCCTGTAATAACTGACGGTGTAGTACTAGTCTCCTGTAATAACGGACAGTGTAGAACTAGTCTCCTGTAATAACGGACAGTTTAGTACTAGTCTCCTGTAATAACTGACGGTGTAGTACTATTCTCCTGTAATAACGGACAGTGCAGTACTATTCTCCAGTAATAACGGACAGTGTAGTACTATTCTCCTGTAATAACTGACGGTGTAGTACTATTCTCCTGTAATAACGGACAGTGTAGTACTAGTCTCCTGTAATAACGGACAGTGCAGTACTATTCTCCTGTAATAACTGACGGTGCAGTACTAGTCTCCTGTAATAACGGACAGTGTAGTACTAGTCTCCTGTAATAACGGACAGTGCAGTACTATTCTCCTGTAATAACTGACGGTGCAGTACTAGTCTCCTGTAATAACGGACAGTGTAGTACTAGTCTCCTGTAATAACGGACAGTGTAGTACTAGTCTCCTGTAATAACGGACAGTGCAGTACTAGTCTCCTGTAATAACGGACAGTGCAGTACTAGTCTCCTGTAATAACGGACAGTGTAGTACTAGTCACCTGTAATAACGGACAGTGTAGTACTAGTCTCCTGTAATAACGGACAGTGTAGTACTATTCTCCTGTAATAACTGACGGTGCAGTACTAGTCTCCTGTAATAACGGACAGTGCAGTACTAGTCTCCTGTAATAACTGACAGTGTAGTACTAGTCTCCTGTAATAACTGACAGTGTAGTACTAGTCTCCTGTAATAACGGACAGTGCAGTACTATTCTCCTGTAATAACTGACGGTGCAGTACTATTCTCCTGTAATAACGGACAGTGTAGTACTAGTCTCCTGTAATAACTGACAGTGTAGTACTAGTCTCCTGTAATAACTGACAGTGTAGTACTAGTCTCCTGTAATAACGGACAGTGCAGTACTATTCTCCTGTAATAACGGACAGTGTAGTACTAGTCTCCTGTAATAACTGACAGTGTAGTACTAGTCTCCTGTAATAACTGACAGTGTAGTACTAGTCTCCTGTAATAACGGACAGTGCAGTACTATTCTCCTGTAATAACGGACAGTGTAGTACTAGTCTCCTGTAATAACTGACAGTGCAGTACTAGTCTCCTGTAATAACGGACAGTGCAGTACTAGTCTCCTGTAATAACGGACAGTGCAGTACTAGTCTCCTGTAATAACTGACAGTGTAGTACTAGTCTCCTGTAATAACGGACAGTGCAGTACTAGTCTCCTGTAATAACTGACGGTGCAGTACTATTCTCCTGTAATAACGGACAGTGTAGTACTAGTCTCCTGTAATAACGGACAGTGTAGTACTAGTCTCCTGTAATAACGGACAGTGTAGTACTAGTCTCCTGTAATAACGGACAGTGTAGTACTATTCTCCTGTAATAACTGACGGTGCAGTACTAGTCTCCTGTAATAACTGACAGTGTAGTACTATTCTCCTGTAATAACGGACAGTGCAGTACTAGTCTCCTGTAATAACTGACGGTGTAGTACTAGTCTCCTGTAATAACTGACGGTGTAGTACTATTCTCCTGTAATAACGGACAGTGTAGTACTAGTCTCCTGTAATAACTGACAGTGTAGTACTAGTCTCCTGTAATAACTGACAGTGTAGTACTAGTCTCCTGTAATAACGGACAGTGCAGTACTATTCTCCTGTAATAACGGACAGTGTAGTACTAGTCTCCTGTAATAACTGACAGTGTAGTACTAGTCTCCTGTAATAACTGACAGTGCAGTACTAGTCTCCTGTAATAACGGACAGTGTAGTACTAGTCTCCTGTAATAACGGACAGTGCAGTACTATTCTCCTGTAATAACGGACAGTGTAGTACTAGTCTGCTGTAATAACTGACAGTGTAGTACTAGTCTCCTGTAATAACTGACAGTGTAGTACTAGTCTCCTGTAATAACGGACAGTGCAGTACTAGTCTCCTGTAATAACGGACAGTGCAGTACTATTCTCCTGAAATAACTGACAGTGCAGTACTATTCTCCTGTAATAACGGACAGTGTAGTACTAGTCTCCTGTAATAACGGACAGTGCAGTACTAGTCTCCTGTAATAACGGACAGTGTAGTACTAGTCTCCTGTAATAACTGACGGTGTAGTACTCGTCTCCTGTAATAACGGACAGTGCAGTACTAGTCTCCTGTAATAACGGACAGTGTAGTACTAGTCTCCTGTAATAACTGATGCTGTAGTACTAGTCTCCTGTAATAACTGACGGTGTAGTACTATTCTCCTGTAATAACGGACAGTGCAGTACTCGTCTCCTGTAATAACGGACAGTGTAGTACTATTCTCCTGTAATAACTGACGGTGCAGTACTAGTCTCCTGTAATAACGGACAGTGCAGTACTAGTCTCCTGTAATAACTGACAGTGCAGTACTAGTCTCCTGTAATAACTGACGGTGTAGTACTGTTCTCCTGTAATAACGGACAGTGTAGTACTAGTCTCCTGTAATAACGGACAGTGTAGTACTAGTCTCCTGTAATAACGGACAGTGCAGTACTAGTCTCCTGTAATAACGGACAGTGTAGTACTAGTCTCCTGTAATAACTGACAGTGCAGTACTCGTCTCCTGTAATAACGGACAGTGTAGTACTATTCTCCTGTAATAACTGACAGTGCAGTACTAGACTCCTGTAATAACGGACAGTGTAGTACTAGTCTCCTGTAATAACTGACAGTGTAGTACTAGTCTCCTGTAATAACTGACGGTGTAGTACTAGTCTCCTGTAATAACGGACAGTGCAGTACTAGTCTCCTGTAATAACTGACGGTGTATTACTAGTCTCCTGTAATAACTGACGGTGTAGTACTAGTCTCCTGTAATAACTGACGGTGTAGTACTATTCTCCTGTAATAACGGACAGTGCAGTACTAGTCTCCTGTAATAACTGACGGTGTAGTACTATTCAACTGTAATAACGGACAGTGCAGTACTATTCTCCTGTAATAACTGATGGTGCAGTACTATTCTCCTGTAATAACGGACAGTGTAGTACTATTCTCCTGTAATAACGGACAGTGCAGTACTAGTCTCCTGTAATAACGGACAGTGTAGTACTAGTCTCCTGTAATAACTGACGGTGCAGTACTAGTCTCCTGTAATAACTGACAGTGCAGTACTAGTCTCCTGTAATAACTGACGGTGTAGTACTAGTCTCCTGTAATAACGGACAGTGTAGTACTAGTCTCCTGTAATAACGGATAGTGCAGTACTATTCTCCTGTAATAACGGACAGTGCAGTACTGGTCTCCTGTAATAACGGACAGTGCAGTACTATTCTCCTGTAATAACTGACGGTGTAGTACTAGTCTCCTGTAATAACGGACAGTGCAGTACTATTCTCCTGTAATAACGGACAGTGCAGTACTAGTCTCCTGTAATAACTGACGGTGCAGTACTATTCTCCTGTAATAACGGACAGTGCAGTACTATTCTCCTGTAATAACGGACAGTGTAGTACTAGTCTCCTGTAATAACGGACAGTGTAGTACTAGTCTCCTGTAATAACTGACAGTGTAGTACTAGTCTCCTGTAATAACGGACAGTGTAGTACTAGTCTCCTGTAATAACGGACAGTGCAGTACTAGTCTCCTGTAATAACGGACAGTGCAGTACTAGTCTCCTGTAATAACTGACGGTGTAGTACTAGTCTCCTGTAATAACGGACAGTGTAGTACTAGTCTCCTGTAATAACTGACAGTGCAGTACTAGTCTCCTGTAATAACGGACAGTGCAGTACTATTCTCCTGTAATAACGGACAGTGTAGTACTATTCTACTGTAATAACTGACGGTGCAGTACTAGTCTCCTGTAATAACTGACAGTGCAGTACTAGTCTCCTGTAATAACGGACAGTGCAGTACTATTCTCCTGTAATAACTGACGGTGCAGTACTAGTCTCCTGTAATAATGGACAGTGCAGTACTAGTCTCCTGTAATAACTGACGGTGTAGTACTATTCTCCTGTAATAACTGACGGTGCAGTACTAGTCTCCTGTAATAACGGACAGTGCAGTACTAGTCTCCTGTAATAACGGACTGTGCAGTACTAGTCTCCTGTAATAACGGACAGTGTAGTACTAGTCTCCTGTAATAACTGACAGTGCAGTACTAGTCTCCTGTAATAACTGACAGTGCAGTACTAGTCTCCTGTAATAACTGACGGTGCAGTACTAGTCTCCTGTAATAACGGACAGTGTAGTACTATTCTCCTGTAATAACTGACGGTGTAGTACTATTCTCCTGTAATAACTGACGGTGTAGTACTATTCTCCTGTAATAACTGACAGTGCAGTACTAGTCTCCTGTAATAACTGACGGTGCAGTACTAGTCTCCTGCAATAACGGACAGTGTAGTACTAGTCTCCTGTAATGACGGACAGTGTAGTACTAGTCTCCTGTAATAACTGACAGTGTAGTACTGGTCTCCTGTAATAACGGACAGTGCAGTACTAGTCTCCTGTAATGACGGACAGTGTAGTACTAGTCTCCTGTAATAACTGACAGTGTAGTACTGGTCTCCTGTAATAACGGACAGTGCAGTACTAGTCTCCTGTAATAACGGACAGTGCAGTACTATTCTCCTGTAATAACGGACAGTGTAGTACTAGTCTCCTGTAATAACTGACAGTGTAGTACTAGTCTCCTGTAATAACTGACAGTGTAGTACTAGTCTCCTGTAATAACGGACAGTGCAGTACTATTCTCCTGTAATAACGGACAGTGTAGTACTAGTCTCCTGTAATAACTGACAGTGCAGTACTAGTCTCCTGTAATAACGGACAGTGCAGTACTAGTCTCCTGTAATAACGGACAGTGCAGTACTAGTCTCCTGTAATAACTGACAGTGTAGTACTAGTCTCCTGTAATAACGGACAGTGCAGTACTAGTCTCCTGTAATAACTGACGGTGCAGTACTATTCTCCTGTAATAACGGACAGTGTAGTACTAGTCTCCTGTAATAACGGACAGTGTAGTACTAGTCTCCTGTAATAACGGACAGTGTAGTACTAGTCTCCTGTAATAACTGACAGTGTAGTACTAGTCTCCTGTAATAACGGACAGTGCAGTACTAGTCTCCTGTAATAACGGACAGTGTAGTACTAGTCTCCTGTAATAACTGACGGTGCAGTACTAGTCTCCTGTAATAACGGACAGTGCAGTACTAGTCTCCTGTAATAACGGACAGTGCAGTACTAGTCTCCTGTAATAACTGACAGTGCAGTACTAGTCTCCTGTAATAACGGACAGTGTAGTACTAGTCTCCTGTAATAACTGAGAGTGCAGTACTAGTCTCCTGTAATAACGGACAAATGTAGTACTAGTCTCCTGTAATAAGGGACAGTGTAGTACTAGTCTCCTGTAATAACGGACAGTGTAGTACTATTGTCCTGTAATAACGGACAGTGTAGTACTAGTCTCCTGTAATAACTGATGGTGCAGTACTATTCTCCTGTAATAACGGACAGTGCAGTACTAGTCTCCTGAAATAACTGACAGTGCAGTACTAGTCCCCTGTAATAACGGACAGTGTAGTACTAGTCTCCTGTAATAACGGACAGTGCAGTACTAGTCTCCTGTAATAACTGACAGTGCAGTACTAGTCCCCTGTAATAACGGACAGTGTAGTACTAGTCTCCTGTAATAACTGACGGTGTAGTACTATTCTCCTGTAATAACTGACGGTGCAGTACTAGTCTCCTGTAATAACGGACAGTGTAGAACTAGTCTCCTGTAATAACGGACAGTGTAGCACTAGTCTCCTGTAATAACTGACGGTGCAGTACTATTCTCCTGTAATAACGGACAGTGTAGTACTAGTCTCCTGTAATAACTGACAGTGCAGTACTAGTCTCCAGTAATAACGGACAGTGCAGTACTAGTCTCCTGTAATAACTGACAGTGTAGTACTAGTCTCCTGTAATAACTGACGGTGTAGTACTAGTCTCCTGTAATAACGGACAGTGCAGTACTAGTCTCCTGTAATAACTGACGGTGTAGTACTATTCAACTGTAATAACGGACAGTGCAGTACTAGTCTCCTGTAATAACGGACAGTGTAGTACTATTCTCCTGTAATAACTGACGGTGCAGTACAAGTCTCCTGTAATAACGGACAGTGTAGTACTAGTCTCCTGTAATAACGGACAGTGTAGTACTATTCTCCTGTAATAACGGACAGTGCAGTACTAGTCTCCTGTAATAACGGACAGTGCAGTACTAGTCTCCTGTAATAACGGACAGTGTAGTACTAGTCTCCTGTAATAACTGACAGTGCAGTACTAGTCTCCTGTAATAACTGACGGTGCAGTACTAGTCTCCTGTAATAACGGACAGTGTAGTACTAGTCTCCTGTAATAACTGACAGTGCAGTACTAGTCTCCTGTAATAACGGACAGTGCAGTACTAGTCTCCTGTAATAACGGACAGTGCAGTACTAGTCTCCTGTAATAACGGACAGTGCAGTACTGGTCTCCTGTAATAACGGACAGTGCAGTACTATTCTCCTGTAATAACGGACAGTGCAGTACTAGTCTCCTGTAATAACTGACGGTGCAGTACTATTCTCCTGTAATAACTGACAGTGCAGTACTAGTCCCCTGTAATAACGGACAGTGTAGTACTAGTCTCCTGTAATAACTAACGGTGTAGTACTATTCTCCTGTAATAACTGACGGTGTAGTACTAGTCTCCTGTAATAACGGACAGTGTAGAACTAGTCTCCTGTAATAACGGACAGTTTAGTACTAGTCTCCTGTAATAACTGACGGTGTAGTACTATTCTCCTGTAATAACGGACAGTGCAGTACTATTCTCCAGTAATAACGGACAGTGTAGTACTATTCTCCTGTAATAACTGACGGTGTAGTACTATTCTCCTGTAATAACGGACAGTGTAGTACTAGTCTCCTGTAATAACGGACAGTGCAGTACTATTCTCCTGTAATAACTGACGGTGCAGTACTAGTCTCCTGTAATAACGGACAGTGTAGTACTAGTCTCCTGTAATAACGGACAGTGCAGTACTATTCTCCTGTAATAACTGACGGTGCAGTACTAGTCTCCTGTAATAACGGACAGTGTAGTACTAGTCTCCTGTAATAACGGACAGTGTAGTACTAGTCTCCTGTAATAACGGACAGTGCAGTACTAGTCTCCTGTAATAACGGACAGTGCAGTACTAGTCTCCTGTAATAACGGACAGTGTAGTACTAGTCACCTGTAATAACGGACAGTGTAGTACTAGTCTCCTGTAATAACGGACAGTGTAGTACTATTCTCCTGTAATAACTGACGGTGCAGTACTAGTCTCCTGTAATAACGGACAGTGCAGTACTAGTCTCCTGTAATAACTGACAGTGTAGTACTAGTCTCCTGTAATAACTGACAGTGTAGTACTAGTCTCCTGTAATAACGGACAGTGCAGTACTATTCTCCTGTAATAACTGACGGTGCAGTACTATTCTCCTGTAATAACGGACAGTGTAGTACTAGTCTCCTGTAATAACTGACAGTGTAGTACTAGTCTCCTGTAATAACTGACAGTGTAGTACTAGTCTCCTGTAATAACGGACAGTGCAGTACTATTCTCCTGTAATAACGGACAGTGTAGTACTAGTCTCCTGTAATAACTGACAGTGTAGTACTAGTCTCCTGTAATAACTGACAGTGTAGTACTAGTCTCCTGTAATAACGGACAGTGCAGTACTATTCTCCTGTAATAACGGACAGTGTAGTACTAGTCTCCTGTAATAACTGACAGTGCAGTACTAGTCTCCTGTAATAACGGACAGTGCAGTACTAGTCTCCTGTAATAACGGACAGTGCAGTACTAGTCTCCTGTAATAACTGACAGTGTAGTACTAGTCTCCTGTAATAACGGACAGTGCAGTACTAGTCTCCTGTAATAACTGACGGTGCAGTACTATTCTCCTGTAATAACGGACAGTGTAGTACTAGTCTCCTGTAATAACGGACAGTGTAGTACTAGTCTCCTGTAATAACGGACAGTGTAGTACTATTCTCCTGTAATAACTGACGGTGCAGTACTAGTCTCCTGTAATAACTGACAGTGTAGTACTATTCTCCTGTAATAACGGACAGTGCAGTACTAGTCTCCTGTAATAACTGACGGTGTAGTACTAGTCTCCTGTAATAACTGACGGTGTAGTACTATTCTCCTGTAATAACGGACAGTGTAGTACTAGTCTCCTGTAATAACTGACAGTGTAGTACTAGTCTCCTGTAATAACTGACAGTGTAGTACTAGTCTCCTGTAATAACGGACAGTGCAGTACTATTCTCCTGTAATAACGGACAGTGTAGTACTAGTCTCCTGTAATAACTGACAGTGTAGTACTAGTCTCCTGTAATAACTGACAGTGCAGTACTAGTCTCCTGTAATAACGGACAGTGTAGTACTAGTCTCCTGTAATAACGGACAGTGCAGTACTAGTCTCCTGTAATAACGGACAGTGTAGTACTAGTCTCTGTAATAACTGACAGTGTAGTACTAGTCTCCTGTAATAACTGACAGTGTAGTACTAGTCTCCTGTAATAACGGACAGTGCAGTACTAGTCTCCTGTAATAACGGACAGTGCAGTACTATTCTCCTGTAATAACTGACAGTGCAGTACTATTCTCCTGTAATAACGGACAGTGTAGTACTAGTCTCCTGTAATAACGGACAGTGCAGTACTAGTCTCCTGTAATAACGGACAGTGTAGTACTAGTCTCCTGTAATAACTGACGGTGTAGTACTAGTCTCCTGTAATAACGGACAGTGCAGTACTAGTCTCCTGTAATAACGGACAGTGTAGTACTAGTCTCCTGTAATAACTGATGCTGTAGTACTAGTCTCCTGTAATAACTGACGGTGTAGTACTATTCTCCTGTAATAACGGACAGTGCAGTACTCGTCTCCTGTAATAACGGACAGTGTAGTACTATTCTCCTGTAATAACTGACGGTGCAGTACTAGTCTCCTGTAATAACGGACAGTGCAGTACTAGTCTCCTGTAATAACTGACAGTGCAGTACTAGTCTCCTGTAATAACTGATGGTGTAGTACTGTTCTCCTGTAATAACGGACAGTGTAGTACTAGTCTCCTGTAATAACGGACAGTGTAGTACTAGTCTCCTGTAATAACGGACAGTGCAGTACTAGTCTCCTGTAATAACGGACAGTGTAGTACTAGTCTCCTGTAATAACTGACAGTGCAGTACTCGTCTCCTGTAATAACGGACAGTGTAGTACTATTCTCCTGTAATAACTGACAGTGCAGTACTAGACTCCTGTAATAACGGACAGTGTAGTACTAGTCTCCTGTAATAACTGACAGTGTAGTACTAGTCTCCTGTAATAACTGACGGTGTAGTACTAGTCTCCTGTAATAACGGACAGTGCAGTACTAGTCTCCTGTAATAACTGACGGTGTATTACTAGTCTCCTGTAATAACTGACGGTGTAGTACTAGTCTCCTGTAATAACTGACGGTGTAGTACTATTCTCCTGTAATAACGGACAGTGCAGTACTAGTCTCCTGTAATAACTGACGGTGTAGTACTATTCAACTGTAATAACGGACAGTGCAGTACTATTCTCCTGTAATAACTGATGGTGCAGTACTATTCTCCTGTAATAACGGACAGTGTAGTACTATTCTCCTGTAATAACGGACAGTGCAGTACTAGTCTCCTGTAATAACGGACAGTGTAGTACTAGTCTCCTGTAATAACTGACGGTGCAGTACTAGTCTCCTGTAATAACTGACAGTGCAGTACTAGTCTCCTGTAATAACTGACGGTGTAGTACTAGTCTCCTGTAATAACGGACAGTGTAGTACTAGTCTCCTGTAATAACGGATAGTGCAGTACTATTCTCCTGTAATAACGGACAGTGCAGTACTGGTCTCCTGTAATAACGGACAGTGCAGTACTATTCTCCTGTAATAACGGACAGTGCAGTACTAGTCTCCTGTAATAACTGACGGTGCAGTACTATTCTCCTGTAATAACGGACAGTGCAGTACTATTCTCCTGTAATAACGGACAGTGTAGTACTAGTCTCCTGTAATAACGGACAGTGTAGTACTAGTCTCCTGTAATAACTGACAGTGTAGTACTAGTCTCCTGTAATAACTGACGGTGTAGTACTAGTCTCCTGTAATAACGGACAGTGTAGTACTAGTCTCCTGTAATAACTGACGGTGTATTACTAGTCTCCTGTAATAACTGACGGTGTAGTACTAGTCTCCTGTAATAACTGACGGTGTAGTACTATTCTCCTGTAATAACGGACAGTGCAGTACTAGTCTCCTGTAATAACTGACGGTGTAGTACTATTCAACTGTAATAACGGACAGTGCAGTACTAGTCTCCTGTAATAACGGACAGTGTAGTACTATTCTCCTGTAATAACTGACGGTGCAGTACTAGTCTCCTGTAATAACGGACAGTGTAGTACTAGTCTCCTGTAATAACTGACAGTGCAGTACTAGTCTCCTGTAATAACTGACGGTGCAGTACTAGTCTCCTGTAATAACTGACGGTGCAGTACTAGTCTCCTGTAATAACGGACAGTGTAGTACTAGTCTCCTGTAATAACTGACAGTGCAGTACTAGTCTCCTGTAATAACGGACAGTGCAGTACTAGTCTCCTGTAATAACTGACAGTGCAGTACTAGTCTCCTGTAATAACGGACAGTGCAGTACTAGTCTCCTGTAATAACGGACAGTGCAGTACTAGTCTCCTGTAATAACGGACAGTGCAGTACTGGTCTCCTGTAATAACGGACAGTGCAGTACTAGTCTCCTGTAATAACCGACGGTGTAGTACTCGTCTCCTGTAATAACGGACAGTGCAGTACTATTCTCCTGTAATAACGGACAGTGAAGTACTAGTCTCCTGTAATAACTGACAGTGCAGTACTAGTCTCCTGTAATAACGGACAGTGCAGTACTAGTCTCCTGTAATAACTGACGGTGTAGTACTATTCTCCTGTAATAACGGACAGTGTAGTACTAGTCTCCTGTAATAACTGACGGTGTAGTACTAGTCTCCTGTAATAACGGACAGTGCAGTACTAGTCTCCTGTAATAACTGACGGTGTATTACTAGTCTCCTGTAATAACTGACGGTGTAGTACTAGTCTCCTGTAATAACTGACGGTGTAGTTCTATTCTCCTGTAATAACGGACAGTGCAGTACTAGTCTCCTGTAA
The DNA here is from genome assembly GCA_030390025.1 of Squalus acanthias. Classification (NCBI taxonomy): domain Eukaryota; kingdom Metazoa; phylum Chordata; class Chondrichthyes; order Squaliformes; family Squalidae; genus Squalus; species Squalus acanthias. The sequence continues at coordinate 199,553,462 of CM059425.1, read as the reverse complement.
TAACTGACGGTGTAGTACTATTCAACTGTAATAACGGACAGTGCAGTACTATTCTCCTGTAATAACTGATGGTGCAGTACTATTCTCCTGTAATAACGGACAGTGCAGTACTAGTCTCCTGTAATAACGGACAGTGTAGTACTAGTCTCCTGTAATAACTGACGGTGCAGTACTAGTCTCCTGTAATAACTGACAGTGCAGTACTAGTCTCCTGTAATAACTGACGGTGTAGTACTAGTCTCCTGTAATAACGGACAGTGTAGTACTAGTCTCCTGTAATAACGGATAGTGCAGTACTATTCTCCTGTAATAACGGACAGTGCAGTACTGGTCTCCTGTAATAACGGACAGTGCAGTACTATTCTCCTGTAATAACTGACGGTGTAGTACTATTCTCCTGTAATAACGGACAGTGCAGTACTAGTCTCCTGTAATAACGGACAGTGCAGTACTAGTCTCCTGTAATAACTGACGGTGCAGTACTATTCTCCTGTAATAACGGACAGTGCAGTACTATTCTCCTGTAATAACGGACAGTGTAGTACTAGTCTCCTGTAATAACGGACAGTGTAGTACTAGTCTCCTGTAATAACTGACAGTGTAGTACTAGTCTCCTGTAATAACTGACGGTGTAGTACTAGTCTCCTGTAATAACGGACAGTGTAGTACTAGTCTCCTGTAATAACTGACGGTGTATTACTAGTCTCCTGTAATAACTGACGGTGTAGTACTAGTCTCCTGTAATAACGGACAGTGTAGTACTATTCTCCTGTAATAACTGACGGTGCAGTACTAGTCTCCTGTAATAACGGACAGTGTAGTACTAGTCTCCTGTAATAACTGACAGTGCAGTACTAGTCTCCTGTAATAACTGACGGTGCAGTACTAGTCTCCTGTAATAACTGACGGTGCAGTACTAGTCTCCTGTAATAACGGACAGTGTAGTACTAGTATCCTGTAATAACTGACAGTGCAGTACTAGTCTCCTGTAATAACGGACAGTGCAGTACTAGTCTCCTGTAATAACTGACAGTGCAGTACTAGTCTCCTGTAATAACGGACAGTGCAGTACTAGTCTCCTGTAATAACGGACAGTGCAGTACTAGTCTCCTGTAATAACGGACAGTGCAGTACTGGTCTCCTGTAATAACGGACAGTGCAGTACTAGTCTCCTGTAATAACCGACGGTGTAGTACTCGTCTCCTGTAATAACGGACAGTGCAGTACTATTCTCCTGTAATAACGGACAGTGAAGTACTAGTCTCCTGTAATAACTGACAGTGCAGTACTAGTCTCCTGTAATAACGGACAGTGCAGTACTAGTCTCCTGTAATAACTGACGGTGTAGTACTATTCTCCTGTAATAACGGACAGTGTAGTACTAGTCTCCTGTAATAACTGACGGTGTAGTACTAGTCTCCTGTAATAACGGACAGTGTAGTACTAGTCTCCTGTAATAACTGACGGTGTAGTACTATTCTCCTGTAATGACGGACAGTGCAGTACTAGTCTCCTGTAATGACGGACAGTGCAGTACTAGTCTCCTGTAATAACGGACAGTGCAGTACTAGTCTCCTGTAATAACGGACAGTGCAGTACTAGTCTCCTGTAATAACGGACAGTGCAGTACTAGTCTCCTGTAATAACGGACAGTGTAGTACTAGTCTCCTGTAATAACGGACAGTGCAGTACTAGTCTCCTGTAATAACGGACAGTGCAGTACTAGTCTCCTGTAATAACGGACAGTGCAGTACTAGTCTCCTGTAATAACGGACAGTGCAGTACTAGTCTCCTGTAATAACTGACAGTGCAGTACTAGTCTCCTGTAATAACGGACAGTGTAGTACTAGTCTCCTGTAATAACGGACAGTGTAGTACTATTCTCCTGTAATAACGGACAGTGCAGTACTATTCTCCTGTAATAACGGACAGTGCAGTACTATTCTCCTGTAATAACGGACAGTGTAGTACTATTCTCCTGTAATAACGGACAGTGCAGTACTAGTCTCCTGTAATGACGGACAGTGTAGTACTAGTCTCCTGTAATAACTGACGGTGTAGTACTAGTCTCCTGTAATAACGGACAGTGTAGTACTATTCTCCTGTAATAACGGACAGTGTAGTACTATTCTCCTGTAATAACGGACAGTGCAGTACTAGTCTCCTGTAATGACGGACAGTGTAGTACTAGTCTCCTGTAATAACGGACAGTGTAGTACTAGTCTCCTGTAATAACGGACAGTGCAGTACTAGTCTCCTGTAATAACGCACAGTGCAGTACTAGTCTCCTGTAATAACGGACAGTGTAGTACTAGTCTCCTGTAATAACGGACAGTGCAGTACTAGTCTCCTGTAATAACTGACGGTGCAATACTAGTCTCCTGTAATAACGGACAGTGTAGTACTAGTCTCCTGTAATAACGGACAGTGCAGTACTAGTCTCCTGTAATAACGGACAGTGTAGTACTAGTCTCCTGTAATAACGGACAGTGTAGTACTAGTCTCCTGTAATAACTGACGGTGTAGTACTATTCTCCTGTAATAACGGACAGTGCAGTACTAGTCTCCTGTAATAACGGACAGTGTAGTACTAGTCTCCTGTAATAACGGACAGTGCAGTACTAGTCTCCTGTAATAACGGACAGTGTAGTACTAGTCTCCTGTAATAACTGACAGTGCAGTACTATTCTCCTGTAATAACGGACAGTGCAGTACTAGTCTCCTGTAATAACGCACAGTGCAGTACTAGTCTCCTGTAATAACGGACAGTGTAGTACTAGTCTCCTGTAATAACGGACAGTGCAGTACTAGTCTCCTGTAATAACTGACGGTGCAATACTAGTCTCCTGTAATAACGGACAGTGTAGTACTAGTCTCCTGTAATAACGGACAGTGTAGTACTAGTCTCCTGTAATAACGGACAGTGCAGTACTAGTCTCCTGTAATAACGCACAGTGCAGTACTAGTCTCCTGTAATAACGGACAGTGTAGTACTAGTCTCCTGTAATAACGGACAGTGCAGTACTAGTCTCCTGTAATAACTGACGGTGCAATACTAGTCTCCTGTAATAACGGACAGTGTAGTACTAGTCTCCTGTAATAACGGACAGTGCAGTACTAGTCTCCTGTAATAACGGACAGTGCAGCACTAGTCTCCTGTAATAACGGACAGTGCAGTACTATTCTCCTGTAATAACGGACAGTGCAGTACTATTCTCCTGTAATAACAGACAGTGTAGTACTAGTCTCCTGTAATAACGGACAGTGCAGTACTATTCTCCTGTAATAACTGACGGTGTAGTACTATTGTCCTGTAATAACGGACAGTGCAGTACTATTCTCCTGTAATAACGGACAGTGCAGCACTAGTCTCCTGTAATAACGGACAGTGCAGTACTATTCTCCTGTAATAACGGACAGTGCAGTACTAGTCTCCTGTAATAACGGACAGTGCAGTACTAGTCTCCTGTAATAACGGACAGTGCAGTACTAATCTCCTGTAATAACGGACAGTGCAGTACTAGTCTCCTGTAATAACGGACAGTGTAGTACTAGTCTCCTGTAATAACGGACAGTGTAGTACTAGTCTCCTGTAATAACGGACAGTGCAGTACTATTCTCCTGTAATAACGGACAGTGCAGTACTAGTCTCCTGTAATAACGGACAGTGTAGTACTAGTCTCCTGTAATAACGGACAGTGTAGTACTAGTCTCCTGTAATAACGGACAGTGCAGTACTATTCTCCTGTAATAACGGACAGTGCAGTACTATTCTCCTGTAATAACGGACAGTGCAGTACTAGTCTCCTGTAATAACGGACAGTGCAGTACTAGTCTCCTGTAATAACGGACAGTGCAGTACTAGTCTCCTGTAATAACTGAAGGTGTAGTACTAGTCTCCTGTAATAACGGACAGTGCAGTACTAGTCTCCTGTAATAACGGACAGTGCAGTACTATTCTCCTGTAATAACGGACAGTGCAGTACTAGTCTCCTGTAATAACGGACAGTGCAGTACTATTCTCCTGTAATAACAGACAGTGTAGTACTAGTCTCCTGTAATAACGGACAGTGCAGTACTATTCTCCTGTAATAACTGACGGTGTAGTACTATTGTCCTGTAATAACGGACAGTGCAGTACTATTCTCCTGTAATAACGGACAGTGTAGTACTAGTCTCCTGTAATAACTGACGGTGAAGTACTAGTCTCCTGTAATAACGGACAGTGTAGTACTAGTCTCCTGTAATAACGGACAGTGCAGTACTAGTCTCCTGTAATAACGGACAGTGCAGCACTAGTCTCCTGTAATAACGGACAGTGCAGTACTATTCTCCTGTAATAACGGACAGTGCAGTACTATTCTCCTGTAATAACAGACAGTGTAGTACTAGTCTCCTGTAATAACGGACAGTGCAGTACTATTCTCCTGTAATAACTGACGGTGTAGTACTATTGTCCTGTAATAACGGACAGTGCAGTACTATTCTCCTGTAATAACGGACAGTGCAGCACTAGTCTCCTGTAATAACGGACAGTGCAGTACTATTCTCCTGTAATAACGGACAGTGCAGTACTAGTCTCCTGTAATAACGGACAGTGCAGTACTAGTCTCCTGTAATAACGGACAGTGCAGTACTAATCTCCTGTAATAACGGACAGTGCAGTACTAGTCTCCTGTAATAACGGACAGTGTAGTACTAGTCTCCTGTAATAACGGACAGTGTAGTACTAGTCTCCTGTAATAACGGACAGTGCAGTACTATTCTCCTGTAATAACGGACAGTGCAGTACTAGTCTCCTGTAATAACGGACAGTGTAGTACTAGTCTCCTGTAATAACGGACAGTGTAGTACTAGTCTCCTGTAATAACGGACAGTGCAGTACTATTCTCCTGTAATAACGGACAGTGCAGTACTATTCTCCTGTAATAACGGACAGTGCAGTACTAGTCTCCTGTAATAACGGACAGTGCAGTACTAGTCTCCTGTAATAACGGACAGTGCAGTACTAGTCTCCTGTAATAACTGAAGGTGTAGTACTAGTCTCCTGTAATAACGGACAGTGCAGTACTAGTCTCCTGTAATAACGGACAGTGCAGTACTATTCTCCTGTAATAACGGACAGTGCAGTACTAGTCTCCTGTAATAACGGACAGTGCAGTACTATTCTCCTGTAATAACGGACAGTGCAGTACTAGTCTCCTGTAATAACGGACAGTGCAGTACTATTCTCCTGTAATAAAGGACAGTGCAGTACTAGTCTCCTGTAATAACGGACAGTGCAGTACTAGTCTCCTGTAATAACGGACAGTGCAGTACTAGTCTCCTGTAATAACGGACAGTGCAGTACTAGTCTCCTGTAATAACGGACAGTGTAGTACTATTCTCCTGTAAAAGCGGACTGTGCAGTACTAGTCTCCTGTAATAACTGACGGTGTGGTACTATTCTCCTGTAATAACTGACGGTGCAGTACTAGTCCCCTGTAATGACGGACAGTGTAGTACTAGTCTCCTGTAATAACGGACAGTGCAGTACTAGTCTCCTGTAATAACTGACGGTGTAGTACTATTCTTTTGTAATAACTGACGGTGCAGTACTAGTCTCCTGTAATAACTGACGGTGTAGTACTAGTCTCCTGTAATAACTGACGGTGTAGTACTATTCTCCTGTAATAACTGACGGTGCAGCACTAGTCTCCTGTAATAACGGACAGTGCAGTACTAGTCTCCTGTAATAACTGACGGTGTAGTACTAGTCTCCTGTAATAACTGACGGTGCAGTACTAGTCTCCTGTAATAACGGACAGTGCAGTACTAGTCTCCTGTAATAACTGACGGTGCAGTACTAGTCCCCTGTAATGACGGACAGTGTAGTACTATTCTCCTGTAATAACGGACAGTGCAGTACTAGTCTCCTGTAATAACTGACGGTGTAGTACTATTCTCCTGTAATAACGGACAGTGCAGTACTAGTCTCCTGTAATAACTGATGGTGCAGTACTATTCTCCTGTAATAACGGACAGTGCAGTACTAGTCTCCTGTAATAACGGACAGTGCAGTACTATTCTACTGTAATAACGGACAGTGCAGTACTATTCTCCTGTAATAACGGACAGTGCAGTACTAGTCTCCTGTAATAACTGATGGTGCAGTACTATTCTCCTGTAATAACGGACAGTGTAGTACTAGTCTCCTGTAATAACGGACAGTGCAGTACTATTCTACTGTAATAACGGACAGTGCAGTACTATTCTCCTGTAATAACTGACGGTGTAGTACTAGTCTCTTGTAATAACGGACAGTGCAGTACTAGTCTCCTGTAATAACAGACAGTGCAGTACTATTCTCCTGTAATAACGGACAGTGTAGTACTAGTCTCCTGTAATAACGGACAGTGCAGTACTAGTCTCTTGTAATAACAGACATTGTAGTACTATTCTCCTCTAATAACGGACAGTGCAGTACTAGTCTCCTGTAATAACGGACAGTGTAGAACTAGTCTCCTGTAATAACGGACAGTGTAGTACTAGTCTCTTGTAATAACGGACAGTGCAGTACTAGTCTCCTGTAATAACGGACAGTGCAGTACTATTCTCCTGTAATAACGGACAGTGCAGTACTAGTCTCCTGTAATAACGGCCAGTGTAGTACTAGTCTCCTGTAATAACTGACGGCGTAGTACTATTCTCCTGTAATAACGGACAGTGTAGTACTATTCTCCTGTAATAACGGACAGTGCAGTACTAGTCTCCTGTAATAACGGACAGTGCAGTACTAGTCTCCTGTAATAACGGACAGTGCAGTACTAGTCTCCTGTAATAACGGACAGTGCAGTACTAGTCTCCTGTAATAACGGACAGTGCAGTACTAGTCTCCTGTAATAACGGACAGTGCAGTACTAGTCTCCTGTAATAACGGACAGTGCAGTACTATTCTCCTGTAATAACGGACAGTGCAGTACTATTCTCCTGTAATAACTGACGGTGTAGTACTAGTCTCCTGTAATAACTGACAGTGCAGTACTCGTCTCCTGTAATAACTGACAGTGCAGTACTAGTCTCCTGTAATAACTGACGGTGTAGTACTAGTCTCCTGTAATAACGGACAGTGCAGTACTATTCTCCTGTAATAACTGACAGTGTAGTACTAGTCCCCTGTAATAACGGACAGTGCAGTACTATTCTCCTGTAATAACTGACAGTGTAGTACTAGTCCCCTGTAATAACGGACAGTGCAGTACTATTCTCCTGTAATAACGGACAGTGCAGTACTATTCTCCTGTAATAACGGACAGTGTAGTACTATTCTCCTGTAATAACGGACAGTGCAGTACTATTCTCCTGTAATAACTGACGGTGTATTACTAGTCTCCTGTAATAACGGACAGTGCAGTACTAGTCTCCTGTAATAACGGACAGTGCAGTACTATTCTCCTGTAATAACTGACGGCGTAGTACTATTCTCCTGTAATAACGGACAGTGCAGTACTAGTCTCCTGTAATAACTGACGGTGTCGTACTATTTTCCTGTAATAACTGACGGTGCAGTACTAGTCTCCTGTAATAACGGACAGTGTAGTACTATTCTCCTGTAATAACTGACGGTGCAGTACTAGTCTCCTGTAATAACGGACAGTGTAGTACTAGTCTCCTGTAATAACGGACAGTGTAGTACTAGTCTCCTGTAATAACTGACGGTGTAGTACTAGTCTCCTGTAATAACGGACAGTGTAGTACTAGTCTCCTGTAATAACTGACGGTGTAGTACTAGTCTCCTGTAATAACGGACAGTGTAGTACTAGTCTCCTGTAATAACGGACAGTGTAGTACTAGTCTCCTGTAATAACTGACAGTGCAGTACTATTCTCCTGTAATAACGGACAGTGCAGTACTAGTCTCCTGTAATAACTGACGGTGTAGTACTAGTCTCCTGTAATAACGGACAGTGTAGTACTAGTCTCCTGTAATAACTGACGGTGTAGTACTAGTCTCCTGTAATAACGGACAGTGTAGTACTAGTCTCCTGTAATAACGGACAGTGCAGTACTAGTCTCCTGTAATAACGGACAGTGCAGTACTATTCTCCTGTAATAACTGACGGCGTAGTACTATTCTCCTGTAATAACGGACAGTGCAGTACTAGTCTCCTGTAATAACTGACGGTGTCGTACTATTTTCCTGTAATAACTGACGGTGCAGTACTAGTCTCCTGTAATAACGGACAGTGTAGTACTATTCTCCTGTAATAACTGACGGTGCAGTACTAGTCTCCTGTAATAACGGACAGTGTAGTACTAGTCTCCTGTAATAACGGACAGTGTAGTACTAGTCTCCTGTAATAACGGACAGTGCAGTACTAGTCTCCTGTAATAACGGACAGTGTAGTACTAGTCTCCTGTAATAACTGACGGTGTAGTACTAGTCTCCTGTAATAACGGACAGTGTAGTACTATTCTCCTGTAATAACTGACGGTGTAGTACTAGTCTCCTGTAATAACGGACAGTGTAGTACTAGTCTCCTGTAATAACGGACAGTGTAGTACTAGTCTCCTGTAATAACTGACGGTGTAGTACTAGTCTCCTGTAATAACGGACAGTGTAGTACTAGTCTCCTGTAATAACTGACGGTGTCGTACTATTCTCCTGTAATAACTGACGGTGCAGTACTATTCTCCTGTAATGACGGACAGTGCAGTACTAGTCTCCTGTAATGAGGAACAATACACAAGAAGATTTTACTAGTAAAGGGTGGTGACAATGATTCATTCACCTAGTAGCTGAACTGCAAAATTTCCTCTGACTGACATTTCAGACATGAACTGCCTCATAAAAACATTTTTTATAGAATTGTAGTAATTTGAAAGATAGTTTTGCTTCCCCAAATGTATCCACAATTTTCTAAAGCTAAAATTATTTAAATACCATTGTAGCTTTACATTACAGCCCAGGTAGGCTGTCAAAAATAGGATCCTATCACTTTAATGATCACTTTCCACTTTAACATGCAATGTACTTAAAATGTACTCAAGCTTATGAAAATGTCCACTGGCTGTAAAACTGTCGATGGGCAGGGTTTGATAGGCATTCTTTCTAAAAGGCAACCATAGGTCATGACCCCCATATGTTATCACAGAATAATGGATGGAACAATTGTGCATGGTTACCAGGAGTCAAATGAAAGCCAGAACGTGCTGAAAATATAGCAGCCCAAACATTGTGCTAATCAGTATACACGCTGAACCCCAGCTAGCCAGTGGCAGAGGGAAAGGCCAGCTGGAAATTCTAACAGTTGCCATTCAACTATATTTTTACTTTCTTTTTTCTCTCATCAATTCGGGCGCGGCGCCACCCACGCCTCCTGCGAAATTCAGCGGGAGATTAGCGGCGGCGCTAACCGATAGCGCCCTGTGGCACTGCGCCACCAGCGATGACGTCATCGCGTGCGCAGTGCCCCGCTCGCACCCTGGCCGCGATCTTCGGGAGTGCCCCATGACTTACCGCCGGACGCTATGTCCGATGAGGTGAGGGGGGCCTACCTGCGGCCGGGGAGGCGCTATTTAAAGGCGAGGTGCGGGGCGGCCATTTTTGTTGTTGGCCGCCTGCCAGCACCTGCATGCGCTCCCATCCCCAGCCTCCTGAACCGCCCCCCGCCGCGGAGTGCCAGCTGCGCTCCAAGAGTCCGGCACTTCCCTTGAGTACCAGGCTCTTTTGCCGGCACTTCCGATCTCCAGGGGCCCAGCTGGGCCCCGGGTTGCGCTGCGCAAGGCCCCTCCCCTTTAAGAAGGGGAGGAAGGCCTGCAATACTGCGGCGCGACGTGGCGCAGTGCATGGTGCTGCGGCACATAGCGTCGCGATATTGACTTGCAGCACCCAAAGAGGGATGCGGGGCGCTTCCAGTAGCGCACAGCTTCCCTCTTGGGGTGCAATCACTCAATTTCCGGCACGGGAGCGCTAATTTTTCCAGGGCGCTCCCCGGCGCTACTCAATTTTTAGCCCATAGAGTGCAAAAGCAAGGAAGTTATGATGAACCTTTATAAAACACTGATTCGGCCACATCTGGAGTATTGTGTCCAATTCTGGGCACCGCACTTTAGGAAGGATGTGAAGGCCTTAGAGAGGGTGCAGAAAAGATTTACGAGAATGATTCCAGGGATGAGCAACTACAGTTACGTGGATAGACTGGAGAAGCTGGGGTTGTTCTCCTTAGAGCAGAGAAGATTGAGAGGAGATTTGATAGAGGTGTTCAAAATCATGATAGGTTTAGACAGAGTAGATGGAGATAAACTGTTCCCATTGGTGGAAGGGTCGAGAATGAGAGGACACAGATTTAAGGTGATTGGCAGAAGATCCAAAGATGACATGAGGAAAAACATTTTTACGTAGCGAGTGGTTATGATCTGGAATGCACTGCCTAAAAGGGTGGTGGAGGCAGATTCAATAGAGGCTTTCAAAAGGGAATTGGATAAATACCTGAAGGAAAAAAAATTGCAGGGCTACGGGGAAAGGGCAGGGCAGTGGGACTAGCTGAATTGCTCTTGCAGAGAGCCGGCACAGGCTCGACGGGCCGAATGGCCTCCTACTGTGCTGTAACAATTCTATGATTCTATTCTATGAAATAAGTCACGTGATTGAACAATGTCCTTTTAATGGAGGGCAAGCTAGTAGAGAGTGCCATACACTGATTGATGAGAAATAATTTACTAATCATGCAAGGATGATATTAGTACTCAGGATTTTCACTTTTTTTAAAATTACATCTAAAAGTTTTGGATTCTATTGATACAATTAATTGAGATTAAAATGAAACAGCAAAAGAAGGCTTGTGATAAATGTTGGGTTCACAATTCAGTGGAGAGCCAAGCTAAATATAAAAAGTACAGGGGAGAACTGAAAAAGGAAATAAGAGGGGCAAAGATAATATATGACAATAGATTAGCGGGTAAAATAAAAAGGAACCCAAAAGTCTTTTTTAAGCATACAAATAGTAAAAGCGTAGTCAAAAGAAGGGTGGGGCCGATTAGGGACCAAAAAGGAAATATTCTCGTGGAGGCAGTGGGCATGGCTTTGGCACCAACTGAGCACATTGCATCTGTCTTCATTAAAGAAGGGGATGCTGCCAATGTCACAGTAAAGGAGGTAACAGAGAAAGTGGATAAAATAAAAATAGATAAAGAGGAGGTACCAGAAAGGTTGGCAGCGGTCAAAGTAGAAAAGCCACCCGGTCCGGATGAGATGCATCCTAGGTTGCAGAGGGAAGTAAGGGTGGAAATTGCAGAGGCTCTGGCCACAATCTTCCAATCCTCCTTGGATATGGGGCTGGTGCCAGGGGACTGGAGGATTGCAAATATTACACCCCTGTTCAAAAAAGGTGAGAGGGATAAACCCGGCAACTACAGGCCAGTCAGCCTAACGTCGGAGGTGGGGAAACTTGTAGAGACATTAATCCAGGAAAAAATGAATTGGCACTTGGAAAATTATGGTTTGATAAATGAAAGCCAGCACAGATTTGGTAAAGGCAAATTGTGTTTGACTACTTGATTGAGTTCTTTGATGAAGTCACGGAGAGGGTTGATGAGGTTAGTGTGGTTGATATTGTGTATGTGAACTTTCAAAAGGCGTTTGATAAAGTACCACATAATAGACTTGTTAGCATAATTAAAGGGGCAGTGCCTGTGTGGATATGCAATTGGCTATGGGACAGAAAGCAGAGAGTAGTGGTGAACATTTGGGAGAAAGATTCGGTTGATTTGCGCCCAGGCACGGCTCCGCCAATGCCTCCCGCGAAATTCAGCAGGAGGTTAGTGACGGCGGTAAACGCTAACGCCCCGTGGCGCTGCGCCGCCGGTGATGACGTCATCGTCGTGCACAGCGCCCCGCTTGCACCCCGGCTGCAATCTTCGGTAGCGCCCTCTGACTTACCGCCGGACGCTATGTCCAACAGGGTCAGGAGGGCCTACCTGCGGCCGGGGCGGTGCAAATTAAAGGGAGGTGCCGGGCGGCCATTTTTGTTGCTGGCCGCCTGCCAGCACCTGCCCCCGTTGCCGTCCCCAGCCTTCTGTGCAGCCCCCCCGCGGAGTGCCAGCTGCGCTCCATGAGCCCGACACTTCTCTTGAGTGCCGGGCTCTTTTGCCGGCACTCCGATCCCTGGTGGCCCAGCTGGGCCCCGGGTCGCACTGTGCTAGGTCCCTCCCCTTTAATAAGCGACAAGCAGCGTCGTGATATTCACTCGCAGCGCCCCAAGTGGGAGGCGGGGCGCTTCCAGTAGTGCCCCGCCTCCCTCTTGGGGCGCTACCAGTGAATTTCGGGCGCAGGGGTGCTAATTTTTTCAGGGTGCTAAAAGAAGCGCCCCGGCAAAGTTAGCGTCCCAAAGGTGGCGCAACCCAATTTTTCCCCCTTGTTTTTCAGACTGGAGGGAAGTGTGCAAATAAAATTTAATGCAGAGAAGTGTGAAGTGATTCATTTTAGTAGGACAAATGAGGAGAGGCAACATAAACTAAATGGTACAATTTTAAAGGGGTGCAGGAACAGAGAGACCTGGAACTGAACGTCTTTGAAGGTGGCAGGGCAGGTTGAGAAAGCGGTTAAAAAGGCGTACGGGATCCTTGGCTTTATAAATAGAGGCATAGAGTACAAAAGCAAGGAAGTTATGCTAAACCTTTATAAAACACTGGTTAAGCCTCAGCTGGAGTATTGTGGTCAATTCTGGGCACCGCACTTTAGGAAGGATGTCAAGGTCTAAGAGAGAGTGCAGAGGAGATTTACTAGAATGCTACCAGGGATAAAAGACTTCAGTTTCGTGGAGACACTAGAGCAACTGGGATTGTACTCCTTAGAGCAGAGGGGGTTAAGGGGAGATTTGATAGAGCGGTTCAAAATCATGAAGGATTTTGATAGAGTAAGGAAAAACTGCTTCCAGTGGCAGAAGATGTGGTAACCAGAGGACACAGATTTAATGGCCTGAATTTTAATACTTTGGTGGGTTGGGAGCGGGGCAGCTCAGAAGTGGTCAGGAAACCCAGTAGAATGTGTTTCCCGCAGGCCCTGCTAAATTTAACAGCAGAGCCTGATTTGCATTTGAAACCTCTGTTTCCCACCCACAGCCAGCCAGATGGAGAGGCTGGCTGGCTGCGGGCGGGTAGGCCTGCAGCACTAGGCCATAGAGAGGAGGGAGGGGGTATTACGTGGTGGCTGGGGGCTCATCGGGGGGGCCAGGGGCTCAACGGGGGGCCGGGGGGCCGGCGGGGGGGCAGATGACATTGGTGGGCCGGAGGAGCATCGTTGGGTGGTGGGGTGGTGGGGCCGGGGGGGCCAGGGGAGGCCGGGAGGGCGATCGGAGGCTTGGTGGGGGGGAATCGGAGGCCTCGTGAGGGGTCTCCGATCGCATGGGGTGGGTTAGGCAGGGATACTGGATCCAGGAGGTAAGTGTAAAGGCACGTACCTCCTGGATACAGCAGTTCTCGCCTTCCATGAGTTGGCAGGTTTCACAAGGCCTGCAAAATCCGACCAGCAGGTTAAATCTGAGGCACGCCAGCCTCATTATAATAATTAAATGGGCGATCTGCCTCCTGGGATCAGGTTGGTTGCCTGCCCCCCTTCTCGCCTCCGTTAAAACTGGAAGTGGGTGGGTTGCAGGCGGGTTCTGGTCAGGATTCAGATTTTCAACACTTTGGGGGAAAATTTCAGTTGGTTGCGCCTCCCGTTAGCGCCTTAAGAGGGCGCTAATGGGGCACAAAGCAACTAGCGCCTGGGCGCGGCGATGTTTGCGCCGCTCGCGAAATTAACTAGACATTTTGCGGCGGCGCTAAACACTACCGCCACGATCTCCTGTGCCGGCAGATCGTGACGTCAGTCGAGTGCGCAACGCCCCGGTATCGCCCCGGAGCGGATATTGAGTGGCGCCCCCTGCCTTACCGCCTGCCGCTAGCAACGACAGGTTGAGGGGAGCGTTTTGCAGTCAGGAAGGGACTGGGGGAGCGCTATTTAAAGGCGACCGCTTCCTGCCTTTTATTGTTGGTGACATTTTTGAACCACGCATTCTGAGAGAGAGAGAGAGAGAGACTTCTGGAGAGATTCAACGCTGTGTGAAGGAGTTTTGGGTACTGAGCAGCACTTTGCAGGTTCATTTTGATTTGCCCTTCCTTGTATCGATTTAGAAGAGACTGTGGGAGCTGCACTCTGAGCTCTTTCCCTGGGCCTCTCCATTGTTCTTTCCAGCAGATTTGATGTACAGGTCTCTCCAGGCCGAGATTCAAGGCTGCAATGAGCAGGATGTGGATGGAAAGCAAGATCAATCCTCCCCTTTAAGAACTGGCCCGTGCCATTGTGTGTGTGTTCCATTGCTGACTGACATCACATGAGCTTCGCCAGCGCTCTGAGGTAGCGCCTCGCTCCTCGGCCTTTGCACCTTAAGACAGGTGTGAAGCGCCTGATTTAGCGCTCCACTCACCTCCAGGGGCGATAAAAGACAAGTTTGCAGTCGGAGGGGATAATTAGCGCCAGGCGCTGATCTTTGCGACCGGCCGATAATTGCGCCCCAAATGGGGCGATACTGAATTTCTCCCCCTTTAACTTCCCACAACACCCCAACCCACCCATTTTTTTGGGTTAAAATTCTCCCCAAAGTAATTGGCAAAAGAATCAAAGGCGACATGAGTTAAAAATATTACACAGCGAGTTGTTGTGATCTGGAATCTGAAAGGGTGGTGGAAGCAGATTCAATAATAACTTTCAAAATGGAATTGGCTAAGTGGAAACATTTGCAGGGCTATGGGGAAAGAGCACATGAGTGAGACTAATTGGATGGCTCTTTCAAAGAGCCGGCACAGGCACAATGGACTGAATGGCCTCCTTCTGTTCTGTATCATTCTATGATTCAATCTTTTTATTTAAAATTTAAATTGATCTATTGGCCATATTGGGGTAGATCTTAACTATGTACAAAAGTGTAAACAGGTGATCGAAGTCAATAGAAATAAAAATCAGGAGAGATGTAAAATGGGCTGCCGACTCGCTATTGCCCGTTTTACACTATCGCACAAAGTCAAGCTCTACCCCATTGAGAGTTAAAATTATAACATCACAAAGCAAATATTGGAGGTGCAGAACCTTTTCATCTGATAATGTTTTTGAGTGATTATGATGCCTGTAAATATCTCACTGAAGCTGATCTTAACTGTACAATTTTTAACTTTGGATGAGGAATGGGAGGTTATTTTGTCGGAAAATTCCCCATCGTACTTACCATATGCCAACATGCTTGAATTATTGGTGGCCTGAAATTACAGAGCAGTCCTGGAGAGGGTGTGGAGGAGCTGACCCGCACTCACATTGTCCCTTATTCCAGTAACGCTGCAACAAGTTAAATCCATCATAGGTATTGCACCCATGCCACTAAATTGTGTCTCGACTTTTCCTGTGGAGGTCCCATTGGATTTCAGAGTGAGACATTTAATCAATCTCCTATTTTCACTGCATGCTGTTGCTTCCAGTTCTCTGGAGACAGGCAGTGATGCCATCGCACACAACACTGAAAGAGTAATTACAGAAGGTGGCTCAGTTGGAGAGAATTATGTACTTTATGAAGCTCTGTCACTCATGGTGGGACAAAGGGAGGGGAGATCCGCAGAGGACCAGAGTCAGAGAAATATAACATGGGGCTTGAAGAGAATTGAGAGATAAGGTGGAGCAAAGCCACAGGGACAAGGACAAGGATTTTGAAATTAATGCATTGGAGGACTCTAACCCCAATACCTCTCATCTTAGTTTACATTAAAATTTCACTATTGCTGTTGATTAACGTAAGTGCCTCAAGTTTTTATCTGTTATGAACTTGTGCTTAAAATTTATTACTGCAATATTGCTATCTTTCTGTATAAAGAGTGATGCTGACCTCTTTTTCTTTTTGTTATTTAATTTTTTTTAACAAATTTTCTTATTTTTCTTCCCCCATAAACTGTAGCTATTGCCACAAAGCTTCTAAAAGTGACATTGCAGAAAGGTCAGCACTCACTATTAAATATCTCACCAAGGTCTAAGTGGGGGGGGAGGGGAATTTAATCCCCCAGGAAGGGCGAGAGAGGAGTTCTTAAAAATCTAAAAGCCAACCCCAACCCGCCGCAAATGTGCCTACTTCCAGTTTAACCGGGGTGGGTTGGAGGGCGGGCGAGTAACCTGTTCTCGACAGGCGGGTCAGTAATTTAAATATGTTAGTGAGGCTGTGTGCCTCAGATTCTAGCAGCCATGTGAATTTAACAGCTGCGGATTGGGTTTTCCAGGGCTTGGGAAACCTGGCAGCTGGAGGCAAGAACTGCCCAGTCCAGCAGGTAAGTGCTTTTCCAGAACTGCTTGTGGGCCAGGAGGAGCAGGAATGCTTCCTCCCACCCCCCAAGCTTATCTGCCGTGATCTGCCTTCCTTCCTGTAATCAGCCAACAGCCAACCCCCACCCAATCTCCCTCCTCCCGCGATCAACTGCCCCCCTCGCGATCAGATTCCCCCCGCACTAAAATCTCCAGACCGACTTGCAATCTCGCCCCCCCCCCCACCCCTGACCTGGCAATCTCTCCCTCCCTCCTCAGCGGTCCCCAGCTTCGGCCTTCTAATGGAGAAAAAAAATTCAAACGAGGTCCTGCCGTTAAATTCGTCAGAACCGAAGAGTTCCCCGCATTTCCGGATTTCCCGACTGCTATGAGTCTCCCTCGCTCCCTCGCCGCCACCCCGTAAATATCGGGGCCTAAGTAACTATGCGTGATGTGATTCCAGCACGTTTCTCAGTGTCAACAATTGGATCCAATTTCCAGTCAATTGATTACAATTGATAAACACTGACTTGATTTGGGGACTCAGCCTCCAGCAAAACCAAGTAGAGTTTATTGGATAGCAATAACATAGGCCTAAACACCAAGAGCTATAGAACTAACTAAAAATAGGCCCAGTGGAGGACTGTAAGTTGAGTTGTTTTCTATTTTCTGGTATTAATGAGAACACAGCTCCCAACTACGAACGATTAATGGCTTACCATCTTCCCCGGCAGCTTTGGGAGTAGAATCATTATAAACAGTAAATACGGCCGCAATTTTGCTGACCTCGGTGGGTCCGTGGCGGGTGACGTCAGTGGCGGGTCCCAACCCCGCTGCTGTCTCCCAATTGAATTTCCCCTGATTGGGCTTGTTAAGCCCACCCAGCGTGTTTCCCGGCCAATTAGAGGAAGCGGGTCTGGTGACATCATTAAAGGAACCATGGCCAACTTTATTTTGACATTTGTGCTGTCAGTGTTCTTCAGCATTGAGGTGCTGCAAACACTGACAATCACTGCACAAAGGTGCAGGGCTGCACCCAGGCTCTCCCATGACTTCCTCCATATGCTTATGAGGTTGTAACTAGCAGAATAGATAAGAAGGAACCAGTGGATGTGGCGTATTTGGATTTTCAGAAGGCATTCGATAAGGTGCCACACAAGGGGTTATTAAACATAATTAGGGCTCATGGGATTGTGGGTAATATACTAGCATGGACTGAGGATTGGTTAATGAACAGAAAACAGAGAGTAGGAATAAACGGGTCATTTTTGGGTTGGCAGGCTGTAACTAGTGGGGTACCGCAAGGATCAGTGCTTAGGCCTCAGCTATTTACAATCTACATCAATGATTTGGATGAGGGGACCAAATGTAATACAGGAAACTCTTTGGTATCCGGCACCTATGGGACCAGGATGGTGCCGGTTGATTAAAAATTCCGGATAACGGAGAGGGTTATCTACCGAGGCTATTTTTATCAAACAAAGAGTCAGACTCCTGTTATTGAGGTGTTCGGACTTCCAACAGCGCCAAGAAGCCGAGTAGTGGCAGTTTGGAGAACTACCCCCACTGACTAACTCGGCCACCGCGGGAGACTCGGACTCGGCAACATTTCCGGTTATTGAGGTGTTTTCAGTGTATGAATTTTGCCGGTTAATAGAGAATTCCGGATATTTAGGTGCCGTTTAAATGAGAGTTTCCTGTATATCCAAATTTGCTGATGATACAAAGCTGGATGAGAATGTAAGTTGTGAGGAGGATGCAAGGAGGCTTCAAGGGGATATAGACATGCTAAGTGAGTGGGCAAGAACATGGCAAATGGAATATAATGTGGAGAAATGTGAAGTTATCCACTTTGGTAGGAAAAATAGAAAAGAAGAGTATTTTTTAAATGGTGAGAGATTGGGAAATGTTGGTGTTCAGAGGGACCTGGGTGTCCTTGTACACAAATCACTGAAAGTTAACATGCAGGTACAGCAAGCAATTAGGAAAGCAAATGGTATGTTGGCCATTCATTACAAGAGGATTTGAGTATAAGAGTAAAGACGTCTTACTGCAATTATATAGGGCCCTGGTGAGACCACACCTGGAGCATTGTGTACAGTTTTGGTCTCCTTACCTAAGGAAGGATATATTTACCATAGAGGGAGTGCAACAAAGGTTCACCAGACTGGTTCCTGGGATGGGGGGATTGTCCTATGAGGAGAGATTGAGTAGACTGGGCCTATATTCGCTAGATTTTAGAAGAATGAGAGGTGATCTCATTGAAACATACAAAATTCTTACAGGGCTTAACAGGGTAGATGCAGGGAGGATGCTTCCCCTGGCTGGGGAGTCTAGAACCAAGGGTCTCAGTCTCAGAATAAGGGGTCGGCCATTTAGGACTGAGCTGAGGAGAAATTTCTTCACTCAGAGGGTGGTGAATCTTTGGAATTCTCTACCCCAGAGGGCTGTGGCTGCTCAGCCGTTGATTATATTCAAGACAGAGATCAATAGATTTTTGAATATAAAGGGAATCACAGGATATGGGGATAGTGCAGGAAAGTGGAGATGAGGTAGAAGATCAGCCATGATCTTATTGAATGGCGGAGCAGGCTCGACGGGCCAAATGGCCTACTCCTGCTCCTATTTCTTATGTTCTTAAGTTCTATTCCTGCACATCCTTACTCACACCAACTTACCTTGCACCTCCACCCATCCCCATCCCTCTCTATCTACATTATCACATCCCCATCTCACTAGCTACTCCTCACACTCACCCTCATCCTAGTGCAATCATACCAACTAACAACACACAAGGATAGGCACTTGGAAGTTTTATGCAATGTTCATGTGAAGTTTCTGTTAATGTGCTGTCAAACATTGAAACCTTTATTTTAAATACTTTGCGATCTTGGACAGATTTGTGTGCACCTTTGGAAGTGGCTTAGTGAGTTGCAGTGAATAGTGAGACATAACGGTACCCCCCGCAATAGTGATGAGTGTGAAAGGAATGGCTTGGACATTGTAGGGATGCTTTATGGTGTTGGTGTGGGGTGGTGCCAACCTGGTGCATCATGTGGCAGCCAGGGTGTACAGCATCAAGTGAAGTAAATCTGGCCATGATGAGGCCATACCTGGCCTCCTGGGCAGCAATGTGGTCGGGTGCTGATGCCCTGTGTCCTGTGCAGCATCAGTTGATTGCGGAGAAGGTTGGTGTTGTTGTTGGTGCTGCTGGTGTGCCTGGTG
This sequence comes from Squalus acanthias, assembly GCA_030390025.1. Taxonomy (NCBI): domain Eukaryota; kingdom Metazoa; phylum Chordata; class Chondrichthyes; order Squaliformes; family Squalidae; genus Squalus; species Squalus acanthias. The sequence goes on along the minus strand of CM059425.1, from coordinate 199,533,941 downwards.
CTGCTGGTGTTGGGGCTGATCGTAGTGGGATTCTGAGGACCAAGATGAGAGAGTATAAAGGGCACCCATGCTGATGGACTAGATGGCACGTGAAGTAGAGATGACAGAAGCAATCTGTCAATGGTGAGAGAGGTGATGAGGTCAGACTGGGTGGAGACTTGTGTAAAGACTTGCAGCATGGTGAATCTGTTGTGGAAATGCAGTGAGGAAGAGCTTGTGGCTGAGGGAAGATATCTCTATAAGGTGGGAGCTTTTACTGTACATTTGAAGCTGTGAACTCAACAGCTGATTCAATGGCTATTCATCTCCTGCCTCAGCTTAACAGATGTGATCCCCGAGCAGCGAGGACCCTATGGGCGAGCACGTAAAATCAAAAGGTGAGCTCAAATGTATTCTTAATGATTTCAAAACAATTAATTACCTGAAATAAAAATAGAAAATGCTGGAAATACTCAGCAGGTCAGGCAGCATCTGTAGAGAGAGAAACAGAGTTAACATTTTAGGTCGATGACCCTTCATCAGAACTTCGTCAGGGTTCTGACAAAGGGTCATCAACCTGAAACATTAACTCTGTTTCTCTCTCCACAGATGCTGCCTGACCTGCTGAGTATTTCCAGCATTTTCTGTTTTTATTTCAGGTTTCCAGCATCCGCAGTATTTTGCTTTTGTCTTAATTACCTGAATTGGGTCCCCTGCCGCTGTGTGTCGGGTCTGCTCAGAGCTGACAGACCCGACATCAGGGAAAGGCACGTGGCAGCGGGTTCACAGTGGGGTCCCGACCTGCTGGGGGAAAAAAGTACTTTCCCACCCGACCTGCCACCGATCGCGCTCGCTGACCCCCTGAAAAATCCAATGCTACATTTTAATTAAAAAATTTTTTGGGAAAGGCGAGGATGAAATTTTGAGCTCATCAGGGTGGGTAGTGTCACTACTAAGGAATACATCTACAGTCAGCATTAAGTAAAGCACAGGCCAGATGCAGAGAAGAGTTCTCTTACTTTACCCCAACAATGTTTTTTAATTCCCTACCTCAGAAGAGCATTGATGGCAATTTTTACATTTTTAACAGAGCAAGTTTTTTTGGTTCTGAGTGAAATTTTCAACTGAGTGTAATTTTTAGGTGCGCATTCAGGCTATCATGAACTTGGGTGAAACTGCCGCATGGTAAATTTCTCTTAAGACCCTTACAGCTAGCAGCAGGCGGCTACCTTCATCCAATCATCTGTGCTGAATTTGAATCTCGTGTTCCAGAGGAGAAAGTACAATGTGCCCCTCAATACCCTAATAATAAATACATATTTGTAAATTGTCCCAATGCTTACAGAATGATGCACTGTTAATATGGCGCATACAATGAAATCATGGCGTACTCTACAGTTACAAACTGAGAAGACTTGCATCTATATAGCGCCTTTCACGACATCAGGACATCTGAAAGCACTTTATAGCCAATTAAGTACTTTTGAAGTATAGTCACTATTGTAATGTAGGAAACATGGCTTCCATTTTTCACACAGCAAGCTCCTACAAACAGCAATGTGATCATGACAAGAAAATCTGTTTTAGTGATGTTGGTTGAGGGATAACTATTGACCAGGTTACCGCAGAGGACTCCCCTGCTCTTCTTCAAAATAGTGCCACGGGACTTCAACAGAATTGAAAGGACGTTAACGTTAATGGACATTTTTTGCTGCAGTTTGGAGGTTAGAAATGAGCACTGATGATCAGACTTAGGAACCAATATTCACAGGCACCACCAGATAGGAGCGGGGCAGTAGCATGCCGAAAATCACAGGGCTGAACTAACCACCCCATTCCTACTCCTGATACACCTGCTGCCATTTTGGTTCAGGGCATCACATGGGTAGACCAGGTGCCTTCCTGTTTTGGGTGGGGTCCTATGATGTATAAAGGATCCCGGTACAATCTTGAGGTACCAATGGGTGGAGTGTGCACCACACACACACTGCCCATTAGAACTAGACATAGAGCAGCCTAACCAGTGGTGGAGCAGCCTAACCAGTGGTGGAGCAGCCTAACCAGTGGTCCTCAAAGGGACTGCTGCAGGCCGTTCCAAAGCTAAGTAAGTTTAGTTTTTTTTTGCAGACTTTTATAGGGCCAGGAGGAGCTCCTACAAAAATCTTACTACCCACTCTGAGCCTGCCAGGTCCCCTCCCTCTGCAGTTGCCTAAGCCCCTTTAACATCCAACATCCGGCTCGGTTCTACAGAGAAGCCAGCGGATTTCCCCCTTCACACAATCGGCGAGCTGCCTGTGATTGCTGGTTCAGTGCTTGCTGCTCACTGATGAAATGAAGGTGAGGCTCAGCCATCAGAATTGCTCAGGCCTCTCACTGAGAAGACCGGGTGGGCGGCGGGTAGTGAGATCTCATTGCTCACCGATGTCCTTGGCACGAAGCCTCAGGCATTTTAATGGCCAGAATTATTTTTCATTTCGTCAGCGAGTTGCGTGTGCTAAACCAGGCAGCTCACCGATCGGGGAGTGGGAGAAGGGGGCGGGGGAAATTTGGTGGCTCTTTCGTGCTGCCGAACCGGAAGTTGGGTGTTAAAAGGAGTGGAGGCAATCACGGAGTGAGGGGCATAGACGGGCCAACAGGGGCTGATGCAATTTATCTTGGAGCCAGCACGCTCCTCCTGGCCTCACAAAAATTAAGAACAATCAGAAACTGAGCTGGTTTTGGAGTGGCCTTTAAGGACCATTGGTTCACCCACTCTCCTCCTCATATGAATGGGTGGAGCATGAACGATGCATGCTCTCCCCATTGATACCTCAAAATTGTATTGGGGTCCTACGTATGTCACAGGACCCAATTTGTACGTCACAAGTAGGCTCCCACCTGAAACAGGCGGGAGCCTGGACTGCTCGTGTGGAGGCCCCAACAAAAATGGCGGTGTCAGGAGGGGGAACAGGGCGGTAAATTCAGCCCCGCGATTTTTGGAGCAGCAATGCCCTGTTCCCGCCCGATGGAGGCCGAGAAAAATCGATCCCCATATTGTCTTCAAAGGTACAAAAATAAAATATAAGTGTTATACTCATAAATCTATTGCAACTGTTGGTGGAACATAAGCCAAGAGCAAATACTCACAGTGTGCAAGTCAATTGCTCTTCATCAGGTTAAAAACTAAATGGACCAAATGACTGGCCCCATAGGAACAAGAGATATCAGGGATGGAGAGGTAGTCATAGAGTCTCAGCTGCTTTATTGTATCATATTTTCTGCTCTGTCAGAAATAATTGAAAGTAATGTCAGAGAACAACACAACCAGCCAGGCTAGGCATACCCCAACTGTGCCTGAGGACTTGGTGTTAATCCTGAGCTAGTTCTGCAAGCGCTGTGGCACTCATTACTTCAAATCACAGACCTAAAAGCTTTAAGAAGCTACACTGTGAAATGTGTTCCTAATCAATAATAACTAATGTACGGTTATCAAGCATTTGACGGCTATATTTGCAGTGCAAAAACTAGCACAATCTTTCAACCTACTATAATTTGTATAAGCAAAATTATCTTACTAGTCTTCAGGAGAAAAGATATTAGTGGGGTATATCTTTATTACCCTTTAATGCCAAGCAATAAACATCCACGGCATGTAACCCATTCCCAGTTGGCACCCACAGGAGTTAACATTCTCACGAATGTACATCAGTGATGGGTTTACGGTTCCTGTTCTTCACCACCAGCTCTACACCGTTAGTTCTAGCATCATGTCAAGGCCAACTCATAGCAGCCTGTAACATCACTCTGAACATTTTTTTAAATAAATGGATGTAGCCTCGTCCTTAATAGTGCAAGATTTTGTCTGTGTGATTTTCCTGCTATAGTGGGCCCCATATTCCTCTCCGCTCCCCTTCCCCCACTCCCCACCACCTTTGACCAGGTGCTGGACAGGCAAAGTGCAACCAAAGTACACTGAATCTGTCTTGTCCGCAGAGTACTCAAACTTGGTGTGCCAAGTCATTAGCATGGCCCACTTGTACCTCTTACAGGGTCTCATGCAATGAAATGGGGATGGCAGTGCAGTGGCAAGCCAGAGAAGCCTGCAACAGTGGGCTGGCCACCAGCCTCAGGGCCTTCTGGCTGCTGTTGTCAAGCAGTAGGCGCAGAGTCACTTAGAGGTGAAATTGGGTGCCTTTGCGACCGGTCGCGGCGCTGACATCGACTCCCGCCATATTCAGCGGGAGTTTTGCGGCGGCGCTACAGCCTTGTGCCCGGATCTCCTTCACCCGGAGATCGTGACGTCATCACCGTGCGCAGCACCCCGGACCTGAAATTGACTTCCGCCCCCTATAGCAGCACCAGTTGAAAACACCGACAGCTACAGGAGGCGTGCATCGGGGGGCCGGCCACTTCGGGGGCGATGATTAAAGGCAAGGTGGCTGAGGTAACTGAAAAAAAAACTTACCTTTCCTGTTCTAGCTTTTTCTGCGGGTTTCTGCCCGCGATCGATCAGCCCGGCACTCTGCTTGAATGCCAGGCTGATCGCACAGGATCGCAGCTGCCTTGGTGGTCCAGGTAGGTACTTTTTAAATTGCAGAGCCTGCAGCGATGGCCCTTCCTTTTAAGGGAGGGAAGGACCCTTTGAATGTGGCAGCGCTGCATGGCACAGTGTGCAGCGCTGCTGATTTAGTGCTCCACTTCCCTCTTGGGGCGCTAAAACACAATTTCGCGGTCGCCGCCGCTAATTACCGCCGGCACTAAATTAGCGCCCAGGCTAATTTTTTTTGCAGTTGGCAAGCAGTAGGCATAGAGTCACAGAGACAGAGCACGGACCTGAGCGGCAGCAGAGGCAGCAACAGCAGCATAAAGGGAGCTGAGTGGCGATTCAAAAAAAACACAAGAAGTGACATCACAGGATAGCTGGTAACAACAGAAAACGCTGGAAAAACTCAGCAGGCCAGGCAGCATCCGTGGAGAGAGAAAGAGAGTTGACGTTTCAGGTCGATGACCTTTCATCAGAACTGGGAAGAGCTGGAAATCAAATAGATTTAAGGCCAGGGTAAAGCTGGGAAAAGGGGGAGGGGATAAAGGAACAAAGGAGGAGATGAAGAGACATTAAGAGACATTAAGAGATATGCAAGGCTAGAGGTGGTGTTAATGTGACAGATTAAGGCTGAATGAAGTGTGAAATCTACTGGCAGAATGAAGGACAGCTGCCAGCTTCTAGGAGGAAAAAAAAGGTGGGGGGGACAAATAAAAGGGTGGATAAAATAAAATATAAATGTGATTGGAGCTGAGGTTATGATCTAAAATTGTTGAACTCGATATTGAGTCCAGAGGGCTGTAGCGTGCCTAAACGAAAGATGAGGTGCTGTTCCTCGAGCTTACGCTGAGCTTCCGTGGAACAGTGTATTAGGCCGAGGACGGTGAGGTCAGAGTGGGAGTGAAGCGGTGAATTAAAGTGACAGGCCACCGGGAGCTCGGGGTCCCCCTTACGGACTGAACGGAGGTGTTCCGCAAAGCGGTCACCCAATCTGCGTTTGGTCTCCCCAATGTAGAGGAGTCCACATCGTGAGCAGCGAATACAGTATACTAAATTGCAGGAAGTACAAGTAAATCGCTGTTTCACCTGGAAGGGGTGTTTGGGGCCCTGGACAGTGGGAAGTGGGGAGGTATAAGGGCATGTGTTGCATCTCCTGCGCGTGCACGGGAAGGTGCCGGGCGAAGGGGAAGGGGTGCTGGGGGTGGTAGAGGAGTGGACTAGGGTGTCGCGGAGGGAGCGGTCCCTGCGGAATGCTGAAAGGGGGAGGTGAGGGGAAGATGTGTTTGGTGGTGGGATCACGCTGGAGGTGGCGGAAATGGCGGAGGACAGGATAGCTGGTAACTGATTGATTGGTAAAGGTCACACCATTTTTTTTGTCTTCAAGTTAGGTACTGGAGTTAAATAGCTGGTTAGGGATAAAGCAGGAGCTTGGAGATTAGTAACTGTTAATACTACATTAAATTAGTAACTGTTAATACTATATTATATTAATAACTTGAATTAGATACATCTTAGTCTTAGGTAAAAAATGGGATGAGGTCCTAAAAGCTGAATATAGGGAGTTAGGGGGTAAATTTAAAAAATAGGACCTCAAAGGTAGTAATCTCAGGATTGCTACCAGTGCCACGTGCTAGTCAGAGTAGAAATAGAAGGATATTTCAGGTGAATACGTGGCTAGAGGAATGGTGCAAGGGGGAGGGATTCAAATTCCTGGGACATTGGAACCGGTTCTGGGGGAGGTGGGACCAGTACAAACTGGACGGTTTGCACCTGGGCGGGACCGGGACCGATGTCCTAGGGGGAGTGTTTGCTCGTGCTGTTGGGGAGGGTTTAAACTAAAATGGCAGGGGGTTGGGAACCTGTGCAGGGAGACAGAGGAAAGGGAAGCAAGGATAGAAACAAAAGGCAGGAAGAAGCAAAGCAAAAGTGGAAGGCAGAGAAATCAAGGGTGTAAATCAAACAGGGCTACAGTAAATAATAATTCTAAAAGGACTAAGAGTGTTAAAAAAACAAGCCTGAAGGCTTTGTGTCTCAATGCGAGGAGCATTCGTAATAAGGTAGATGAATTAGCTGCGCAAATAGATGTAAACAGATATGATATAATTGGGATTACGGAGACATGGCTCCAGGGTGACCAAGGCTGGGATTCAACATCCAGGGGTATTCAATATTCAGGAAGGACAGGCAAAAAGGAAAAGGAGGTGGGGCAGCATTGTTGGTTAAAGAGGAGATTAACACAATAGTAAGGAAGGATATTAGCTCTGATGATGTGGAATCTGTATGGGTAGAGCTGAGAAATACCAAGGGGCAGAAAACGTTAGTGGGAGTTGTATACAGACCCCCAAACAGTAATGCTGAGGTTGGGGATGGCATTAAAAGGGAAATTAGAGACGCGTGCAATAAGGGCACAGCAGTTACCATAGGTGACTTTAATCTACATATAGATTGGGCTAACCAAATTAGTAACAATACTGTGGAGGAGGAATTCCTAGAGTGTATACGGGATGGTTTCCTGGACCAATATGTCGAGGAACCAACTAGAGATCAGGCCATCTTAGACTGGGTATTATGTAATGAGAAAGGATTAATTAGCAATCTCGTTGTGCGAGGTCCCTTGGGGAGGAGCGATCATAATATGATAGAATTCTTAATTAAGATGGAGAGTGAAGTAGTTGACTCAGAGACTCGGGTCCTGAATTTAAATAAAGGAAACTACGATGGTATGAGGTGCGAGTTGGCTAGGATGGATTGGGGAGCGTTACTTAAAGGGTTGATGGTGGATAGGCAATGGCAAACATTTAAAGATCGCATGGATGAACTACAGAATTTGTTCATCCCTGTTTGGCATAAAAATAAAACAAAAAAGGTGACTCAACCGTGGCTAACAATGGAAATTAGGGATAGCATAAGATCCAAGGAGAGGACATAGAAATTGGCCTGAAAAAGCAGCAAACCTGAGGATTGGGAGCAGTTTAGGATTCAGCAAAGGAAGACAAAGGGATTAATTAAGAGGGGGAAAATAGAATATGAGTAAGCTTGCAGAGAACATAACAACTGACTGTAAAAGCTTCTATAGATATGTGAAGAGAAAAAGATTGGTGAAGTCAAGCGTAGGTACCTTGCAGTCAGAATCAGGGGAATTTATAATGGGGAACAAAGAAATGGCAGACCAATTAATTACATACTTTGGTTCTGTCTTCACAAAGGAGGACACAAATAACCTCCCAGAGATGTCAGGGAACATAGGGTCTAATGAGAGGGAGGAATTGAATGAAATCAGTATTTGTAGGGAAATTGACGGGATTGAAGGCCGATAAATCCCCAGGGCCTAATAATCTATATCCTAGGGTACTTAAGGAAGTGGCCCTAGAAATAGTAGATGCATTGCTGGTCATCTTCCAAAATTCTATAGACTCTGGAACAGTTCCCATGGATTGGAGGGTAGCTAATGTAACCCCACTATTTAAAAAAGGTGGTAGAGAGAAAAGGGGGAATTATAGACCGGTAAGCCTGACATCGGTAGTGGGGAAAATGCTAGAGTCCATTATAAAAGATGTAATAGCAGAGCACTTGGAAAACAGTGACAGGATCGGACAAAGTCAACATGGATTGACAAAAGGTAAATCATGCTTGACTAATCTACTGGAAATTTTTGAGGATGTAACTGGTAGAATAGATAAGGGAGAACCAGTAGATGTGGTGTATTTGGACTTTCAGAAGGCTTTCGATAAGGTCCCGCATAAGAGATTAGCATGCACAGTTAAAGCACATGGGATTGGGGGTAAGGTACTGACTTGGATAGAGAACTGGTTGGCAGTCAGAAAGCAAAGAGTTGGAATAAACGGATATTTTTCTAAGTGGCAGGCAGTGACTAGTGGGGTACCGCAGGGGTCGGTGCTCGGACCCCAGCTATTGACAATATATATTAACGATCTAGATGAGGGAACTAGATGTAATATCTCCAAGTTTGCAGATGACACAAAGCTGGGTGGGCGTGTGTGCTGTGAGGAGGATGCAGAGAAACTCCAGTATGATTTGGACAGGTTGGGTGATTGGGCAGATGCATGGCAGATGCAGTATTATGTGGATAAATACGAGGATATCCACTTTGGTGGCAAAAACAGGAAGACAGATTATTATCTGAACGGCAATAGATTGGGAAAAGGGGAAGTGCAACGAGACCTGGTTGTCCTTGTGCACCAGTCGCTGAAGGTAAGCATGCAGGTGCAGCAGGCGGTTAAGAAGGCAAATGGTATGTTGGCCTTCATAGCGAGAGGATTCGAGTACAGGAGCAAGGATGTCTTGCTGCAGTTGTACAGGGCCTTGGTGAGACCACACCTTGAGTATTGTGTGCAGTTTTGGTCGCCTTATCTGAGGAAGGATGTTCTTGCCATGGAGAGAGTGCAGCAAAGATTCACCAGACTGATACCTGGGATGGCAGGAATGACGTATGAAGAGAGATTGGGTCGATTAGGCTTGTATTCGCTAGAGTTTAGAAGAATGAGAGGGGATCTCATTGAAACTTATAAAATTTTAACAGGACTAGACAGACTAGATGCAGGAAGGATGTTCCCGATGGCGGGGTAGTCCAGAACCAGGGGTCACAGTCTAAGGATAAGGGGTAAGCCATTTATGACTGAGATGAGGAGGAATTTCTTCACCCAGAGAGTGGTGAACCTGTGGAAATCTCTACCACAGAAGGCAGTTGAGGCCAATTCATTAAATATATTCAAGAAGGAGTTAGATATATTTCTTAAGGCTAAAGGGATCAAGGGATATGGGGAGAAAGCAGGGACAGGGTGATTTGGATGATCAGCCATGATCTCATTAAATGGTGGAACAGGCTCGAGGGGCCGAATGGCCTACTCCTGCTTCTATCTTCTATGTTTCTATGTTTCTAATCTAGAGTAAAAATACTTAATTGGAGAAAGGCCAATTTCAGTGGGATGAAAACGGATCTGGCCCGAGTAAATTGGAATCAAAGAGTGGCAGGCAAAACTGTAATCAAACAATGGGCTGCCTTTGAAGAGGAAATAGTTTGGGTACAGTCGAGGTACATTTCCACTAGGGGGAAAGGTAGGGCAACTAAAGTCAGAGCTCCCTGGATGACGAAAGAGATAGAGAGTAAGATGAAGCAGATAAAGAGCGCATATGACAGATGTCAGTTCGAGAATACATCTGAGAATCAGGCTAAATATAGAAAGTTCAGAGGAGAAGTGAAAAAGAAAGTAAGAGGGGCAAAGAGAGAGTATGAGAATAGAATGGTAGCTAACATAAAAGGTAATCCAAAAGTTTTCTATAAGCATATAAATAGTAAACGGGTAGTAAGAGGAGGGGTGGGGCCCGATTAGGGACCAAAAAGGAGACCTATGCATGGAGGCAGAGGGTATGGCTGAGGTGCTAAATGAGTACTTTGCATCTGTCTTCACCACGGAAGAAGATGCTGCCCTAGACATAGTGAAGGAGGAGGTAGAGGAGATACTGGATGGGATAAAAATTGATAAAGAGGAGGTACTAAAAAGGCTGGCTACTTAAAGTAGGTAAGTCACCAGGACCAGATAGGATGTATCCTAGGACGCTGAGGGAAGTGAAGGAAGAAATCGCAGAGGTACTGGCCATAATCTTCCAATCCTCCTCAGAAACGGGGGTGGTGCCAGAGCACTGGAGAATTGCAAATGTTATACCCTTGTTCAAAAAAGGGTGTAAAGATAAACCCAGCAATTACAGGCCAGTCAGTTTAACCTCAGTAGTAGGGAAGCTTTTAGAAACAATAATCAGGGACAAAATTAACAGTCACTTGGACAAGTGTGAAATAATTAAGGAAAGCTAGCACAGATTTGTTAAAGGCAAATCGTGTTTAACCAAATTGATTGAGTTTTTTGATGAGGTAATAGGGAGAGTTAATGAGGGCAATGCAGTTGAAGTGGTGTACATGGATTTCCAAAAGGCGTTTGACAAAGTGCCACATAATAGGCTTGCCAGCAAAGTTGAAGCCCATGGAATAAAAGGGATAGTGGCAGCATGGATACGAAATTGGCTAAGTGACAGGAAACAGAGAGTAGTGGTGAACGGTTGTTTTTTGGACTGGAGGAATGTCTACAGTGGTGCTCCCCAGGGGTCGGTACTGGGACCACTGCTTTTCTTGATATATATTAATGACTTGGACTTGGGAGTACAGGGCACTATTTCAAGATTTGCAGATGACACAAAACTTGGAAGTATAGTGAACAGTGAGGAGATAGTGATAGACTTCAAGAGGACAGAGACATGCTGGTGGAATGGGCGGACACGTGACAGATGAAATTTAACACAGAAAAGTGCGAAGTGATACATTTTGGTCGAGAGAATGAAGAGAGGAAATATAAACTAAAGGGTACAATCCTAAAGTGGGTGCATGAACAGAGAGGCCTATGTGCACAAATCGTTGAAGGTGGCAGAGCAGGTTGAGAAAGCAGTTAAAAAAGCTTATGGGATCCTGAGCTTCATGAATAGAGGTAAAGGGCTGGATTTTGTCAATGGGAAGCTTTTGGAGGCGGGACTGCTGCTTGCCGGCTTTCAATCCCGCCTAAATCAACTTCTGGCCAACCAGTGGGATTTTCCCTTGATTGACCTTGTTAAGCCCGCCCAGCGGGCTCAGCAGGCCAATTAGGGGGAAGTCAGTGACAGAGCACGTCAACGTCTGATGTGCCATCTAACAAGATTTGTTGAAAGAAGAAATGTCAGCGTTTGACAGCTCTGTGAAGCTGTCAAACACTGACATTCTGTGTAGTTTGATGAGACTTTGAGTTCAGGACTCATCAAACCTTTCAACTTTGCAGAAATCACCTGGCTGTTGGATTGGAGGATCCAACAGCCAGTCTGTGAAATCTACAATGAAGATGTCGGGGACTCCGGCTCCACAGCGGCTGAAGGCTGAAGGCAGAAACAAAGGTAAGTGAACATTTTCTAACACTTTACACTCACCTTACATACTTACCACTCCACACTTGCACCCATCATCACCTCTACATTGCACTTTCAGACCCCTCCGACCCCTGCAGACCTCCTACTTGTCTCCTCCACCCTGGCGGGGTTCCCCGAGGTCGGGAAGCCTGCACTTGGGAAGGTAAAATGGGAATAATCCTATTTTCTGCATGTTAACTACCTGTTAACAGGCAGTTAATAGGATTTAATCCCTTTCCCACCTCGAGGAGACGGGACCCAGGGCAGGACAGCTTCCCGCCTCCTGGCAAAAGGGCATGGAGGCGGGATGGGGGCGGGTTTGCCAGCCGCCCCCAAATTCTGCAACTTTACCGGCAGTCCCGCCTCCATACCCGCCTCCTCGGGGCTGAGAAAATCCAGCCCTAAGAGTACAAAAGTGTGGAAATTATGATGAACCTTTATAAAACACTGGTTTGGCCTCAACTGGAGTATTGTGTCCAATTCTGGGCACCACACTTTAGGAAGGATGCGACGGCCTTAGAGAGGGTGCAGAAAAGATTTATGAGAATGATTCCAGGGATGAGGGACTTCAGTTGCGTGGATAGACTGGAGAAGCTGGGGTTGTTCTCCTTCGAGCAGAGAAGATTGAGAGGAGATTTGATAGAGGTGTTCAAAATCATGAGGGGTCTGGACAGAGTAGAGAGAGAGAAACTGTTCCTATTGGTGGAAGGGTCAAGAACCAGAGGACACAGACTTAAGGTGATTGGCAGAAGAACCAAAGGCGACATGAGGAAAAACTTTATTATGCAGCGAGTGGTTACGATCTGGAATGTAATACCTGAAAGGCTGGTGGAGGCAGACTTAATCACGGCTTTCAAAAGCAAGTTGGATAAGTACCTGAAGGAAAAAAATTTGCAGGGCTACGGGGAAAGGGCGGGGGGAGTGGAACTAGCTGAAGTGCTCTTGCAGAGAGCCGGCACAGGCTCGATGGGCCGAATGGCCTTCTTCGAGGGGCGGACCTGGTTGGAGCGGCAGAGGCCTGAGGTGAGTCATTAAAGGGAGGCCCGAGGCTCAGGTAGGCCTCAGACCAACGTCGATAGCGGGGGAGGAGGAGCCTTTCTTTCTTTCTCTCTCCCACAGAGCGGTCGGCAGCGGGGAAGGAGGGGCGGACCTGGTTGGAGCGGCAGAGGCCTGAGGTGAGTCATTAAACTCATCTACGTGGCCTTTTTCCCCAGCGGGGAAAGAGCTTCGCGGGCTTTTTCAAAGGCAGGGGGCGGGGCCAATTCATTGGTACCCGTATATAGGTGGAGCGGTTGCTAAACCCGAGACACTACACTAGTAGTGACTCCCACCCTCCCACCTCCTCTAACCTTTAGGGGTAGAGGGAATTTAAAAGGTAGGTTCGATTTTATATTTTGTTTTCAGGGACTTAACTCCTGGACCTAAGATAAATAAGTTTAAATTTTAGTAATAAAGTAACATAAGGTTTAAGTCATGACAGGAAGTCTCGGACCCGTTTCATGCTCCTCCTGTGCCATGTGGGAAACCAGGGACACTTCCAGTGTCCCTGACAACTATGTGTGCGGGAAGTGTGTCCAGCTGCAGCTCCTGACAGCCCGCATGGCGGTGCTGGAGCTGCGGGTGGACTCACTCTGGAGCATGCATGATGCCGAGAACTCGGTGAATCGCTCATTTAGTGAGTTGTCCACACCGCAGGTAAAGGCTAGGACAGACAGTGAATGGGTGACCAAGAAGCAGGGCAATATCAGGAAGGTAGTGCAGGAGTCCCCTGTGGTCATCTCCCTCCAAAACAGGTATGCCGCTTTGGATACTGTTGGGGGAGATGGCCTACCAGGGGAAGGCACCAGCAGCCAGGTTCATGGCACCATGGCTGGCTCTGCTGCACAGCAGGGCGGGAAAAAGAGTGGTAGGGCTATAGTGATAGGGGACTCAATTGTAAGGGGAATAGACAGGAGTTTCTGTGGCCGCAACCGAGATTCCAGGATGGTATGTTGCCTCCCTGGTGCAAGGGTCAAGGATGTCTCGGAGCGGCTGCAGAACATTCTGAAGAGGGAGGGTGAACAGCCAGCTGTCGTGGTGCATGTAGGTACCAACGATATAGGTAAAAAGCGGGAAGAGGTCCTACAAGCAGAATTTAGGGAGCTAGGAGCTAAATTAAAAAGTAGGACCTCTAAGGTAGTAATCTCTGGATTGCTACCAGGGCCACGTGCTAATCAGAATAGAGAGAACAGGATAGTGAGATTGAATACGTGGCTTGAGCAGTGGTGCAGGAGGGAGGGATTCAAATTCCTGAGGCATTGGAACCAGTTCTGGGGGAAGTGGGACCTGTACAAAAGGGACGGTCTGCACTTGGGCAGGACTGGAACCGATGTCCTCGGGGTAATATTTGCTAAAGCAGTTCGGGAGGATTTAAACTAATATGGCAGGGGAATGGGAACCTATGTAGCGAAACAGGGGGAAGTAATATGCAGTCAGAAACAAATGTTGGAAGGGTGAGAAACAATAGGGGAAGGCCGAGTAAACAAAGGCAAGAAACACAAAGGGCCATACTAAATCATAAGTCTAAAAGGACAAAGGATGTTAATAAAACAAGCCTAAAGGCTCTGTGTCTTAATGCAAGGAGTATCCGTAATAAGGTGGATGAATTGACTGTGCAAATAGATGTTAACGGATACGATGTGATTGGGATTACAGAGACGTGGCTCCAGAACAATCAAGGCTGGGAACTGAACATCCAGGGGTATTCAACATTCAGAAAGGATAGAATAAAAGGAAAAGGGGGTGGGGTAGCATTGCTGGTTAAAGAGGAGATTAATGCAATAGCTAGGAAGGACATCAGCTTGGAGGATGTGGAATCAATATGGGTTGAGCTGCAGAACACCAAAGGGCAGAAAACGTTAGTGGGAGTTGTGTACAGACCTCCAAACAGCAGTAGTGAGGTGGGGGAGGGTATGAAACAGGAAATCAGAGGTGCGTGCAAAAAAGGCACGGCAGTTATTATGGGTGACTTTAATATGCATATAGATTGGGCTACTCAAACTGGAAGCAATACGGTGGAGGAGGATTTCCTGGAGTGTTTAAGGGATGGTTTCCTAAACCAATATGTTGAGGAACCAACTCGAGGGGAGGCCATCCTGGACTGGGTGTTGTGTAATGAGGAGGGACTAATCAGCAATCTTGTGGTACGAGGCCCCCTGGGGAAGAGTGACCATAGTATGGTGGAGTTCTACATTAGGATGGAGAAGGAAACAGTAAAGTCAGAGACCATGGTCCAGAACTTAAATAAGGGCAACTTTGAGGGTATGAGGCGTGAATTGGCGAGGTTAAATTGGCAAGCGATATTTAAGGGGCTATCAGTGGAAGGGCAATGGCAGACATTTAGAGATCGCATGGATGAACTACAACAATTGTACATCCCGGTCTGGCATAAAAATAAAAAAGGGAAGGTGGCTCAACCATGGCTAACAAGGGAAATCAGGGATAGTATTAAAACCAAGGAAGTTGCATACAAATTGGCCAGAAGTAGCAGCAAACCCGGGGACTGGGAGAACTTCAAAACTCAGCAGAGGAGGACGAAGGGTTTGATTAGGGCAGGGAAAATAAAATATGAAAGGAAGCTTGCAGAGAACATTAAAATGGACTGCAAAAGCTTCTATAAATATGTAAAAAGAAAGAGGTTAGTAAAAACAAACGTAGGTCCCCTGCAGTCAGAAACAGGGGAAGTCGTAATGGGGAACAAGGAAATGGCAGATCAATTGAACAAGTACTTTGGTTCGGTGTTTACTGTGGAGGACACACACAACCTGCCGGAAATAAAAGGGGTCAGAGGATCTGGTAAGAGGGAGGAGCTGAGGGAAATCCTTATTAGTCGGGAAAAGGTATTGGGGAAATTGATGGGACTGAAGGCTGAAAAATCCCCGGGGCCTGATGGTCTGCATCCCAGAGTACTTAAGGAGGTGGCCTTGGAAATAGTGGATGCATTGACGATCATTTTCCAACATTCCTTAGACTCTAGATCAGTTCCGATGGAGTGGAGGGTGGCCAATGTAACCCCTCTTTTTAAAAAAGGAGGGAGGGAGAAAGCAGGGAATTATAGACCGGTCAGCCTGACATCGGTCGTGGGTAAAATGATGGAAGCAATTATTAAAGATGTCATAACAGACCATTTGGAAAGTGGCGACATGATAGGTCCAAGTCAGCATGGATTTGTGAAAGGGAAATCATGCTTGACAAATCTTCTGGAATTTTTTGAGGATGTTTCCAATAGGGTGGACAGGGGGGAACCAGTAGATGTGGTGTATTTGGACTTTCAGAAGGCCTTCGACAAGGTCCCACACAAGAGATTGGTGAGCAAAGTTAAAGCACATGGGATTGGGGGTAATGTGTTGACGTGGATTGAGAACTGGTTGGCACACAGGAAACAAAGAGTAGGAGTAAATGGGTACTTTTCAGAATGGCAGGCAGTGACCAGCGGGGTACCGCAGGGTTCGGTGCTGGGACCCCAGCTGTTTACATTATATATTAATGATTTGGACGAAGGGATTAAATGTAATATCTCCAAATTTGCGGATGACACTAAATTAGGAGGCAGTGTGAACAATGAGGAGGATGCTAGGAGGCTACAGAGTGACTTGGACAGGTTGGGTGAATGGGCAAATGTATGGCAGATGAAGTACAATGTGGATAAATGTGAGGTTATCCACTTTGGTGGTAAAAATAGAGAGGCGGACTATTACCTGAATGGTGGCAGATTAGGGAAAGGGGAGGTGCAACGAGACCTGGGCGTCATGGTACATCAGTCACTGAAGGTGGGAATGCAAGTGCAGCAGGCAGTCAAGAAAGCAAACGGAATGATGGCCTTCATAGCAAGGGGATTTGAGTACAGGAGTAGGGAGGTGATGCTACAGTTGTACAGGGCCTTGGTGAGGCCACACCTGGAGTATTGTGCGCAGTTTTGGTCTCCTAACTTAAGGAAGGACATTCTTGCTATTGAGGGAGTGCAGCGAAGGTTCACTAGATTGATTCCTGGGATGGCCAGACTGACATATCAAGAAAGATTGGGTCAACTGAACTTGTATCCTCTGGAGTTCAGAAGAATGAGGGGGGATCTTATAGAGACATTTAAAATCCTGACTGGTTTAGACAAATTAGATGCGGGCAGAATGTTCCCAATGGTAGGGAAAACTAGAACCAGGGGTCACAGTCTAAGGATTAAGGGGAAGCCATTTAGGACTGAGCTGAGGAGGAACTTCTTCACCCAGAGAGTGGTGAATCTATGGAATTCTCTTCCACAGAAGGTTGTTGAGGCCAGTTCGCTAAATATATTCAAAAGGGAGTTAGATATAACACTCACAACTAAGGGGATCAAGGGGTATGGCGAGAAAGCAGGAATGGGGTACTGAGGTAGCATGTTCAGCCATGAACGCATTGAATGGCGGTGTAGGCTCGAAGGACCGAATGGTCTACTCCTGTACCTATTTTCTATGTTTCTATGTTTTCTATGTTTCCGTGTTGTAATCATTCTATGATTCTATGATTCTATCTGGGGACGCCCCGGAAATCTGAAGGACAATGTAAAGGAGATGGAGACCCGCCATCTGGGAATTCATCATGTCCTAGGAACTACGGCGTGGAATATCGGCTCCATTGTTTCTTCTTTTTTTTAAAAACTATTGTGCATTATTCAGCCCTGAAGATATCATAAGTTACAAATGAGTTAAACTCCTCCACTTTTGTTAGTTTCTTGAGTTTTCCAGAATGTACTGAATGTTTAAACAGAAAACAGCTGTTTAATCATCACCTGGCTGCTTGTGAATATATGCTGACCTCTTATCGTTGGACAAATATTGCATCCAACATATTTTTGGAATCATGATTATGGTAGTTTTGTGATTGTGCAAGGTGATGTCATTAGGGATTTAGAACAGAAAAGTAAATACCTTCACGGTCTTACAGGATGCAGGCTAACACGGACTATTTAAAATTGATTTGAGTCTGCTTCAGACGAAGGAAATGTTTGAAAGGCCCAGATTTGCATTATTCTAAAGTACAGGCTCAGAAATTGTTAGTATATTTGTGACAAGCGAGGATGAATTTTATTCGTAATGCTTTACCACTAATTGCGAATAGTCAAACTTTACTTTTGCCCCAAGCTTCTGGAAGGAAACATGATATGTTGCCATGGAGCTCATCTAATGCAACTAGTTAGTAAGGGCAGTCAGCAAGAAGCACCCAAGTTAGCGACTAGCAAAGCTAGGCCAGGTACCATGAGTGCTCAGATTCACTACTAGCTGCTAATAGTGAATGTGTCAACAGAAAGCTACAGCATTCACAGTCACGCCTGTATGATATTACACATGGCAAAGTTGTGCCCACATCACCATCCAATTAAAACATATGACAATGTGTTGCATGTTTATTTTCATGCTCTAGGTGACTGGGTCACCAACTGAAGGTCAGTAGTCAATGGCAGATCTAGCACACATCCTATCCTTGTTTCGTGTATGGAGACGAAGGGGGTGAAATTCGATAGCGCTAAAACGGGCGCGGGCACCGTGACGCGAGATATGCCCACGCCTGTTCTTAAATCTGAACTGCCTTCTGCACGTAAAAAATTTTAAAATCCTTCAGCACTAGGCAGTCTGCAGCTTTTAAAGCTGAGCTGCCTTCTGCACATGAAAAATACTAAACGTGCATCAGCACCAACAAAATATCTCAACAGGCCAGGGTAAAGGCACCCAGGGTCTCGAATGCAACACTCGAGCTTTGTGCAGGGGGTCAACACTGGAAGAGAGGTCCTCTACCCACAAGGGGCCAGGAGGTCCTCCAGAAAGAAGGATGTGGGACCAGATCACCGAGACCGTCACAACCAGCAGTGCCGGCCCCAGGCCTGGCTCCAGTGCCCAAAGAAGTTTCATGATCTCAAACAAGTGGTCAAGATCAGTGAATGTATCTTCAAAAGCCGTCTCCTAACAACTGCACCATTAACTTCACACACTGCTCAATGCATGACCCCCCCACCCCATCACTCACATAAGAACATAAGAATTAGGAGCAGGAGTAGGCCATATGGCCCCCTCGAGCCTGTTCCACCATTCAGTAAGATCATGGCTGATCTTTGATCTTAACTTCACTTTCCCGCCCGATCCCCATATCCCTTGATTCCCTTAGAGTCCAAAAATCTATCTATCCCAGCCTTGAAAATACTCAACGATTCAGCATCCACAGCCCTTTGGGGTAGAGAATTCCAAAGATTCACAACGCTCTGAATGAAGAAATTTCTCCTCATCTCAGTCTTAAATGGCTGACCCCTTATCCTGAGACTATGCCCCCTAGTTCTAGAATCTCCAGCCATGGAAAACAAACTCTCAGCATCTACACTGTCAATTTCCCTCAGAATGTTATATATTTCAATGAGATTGAATGGCAGAGCAGACTCGAAGGGCCATGTGGCCTACTCGTGCTCCTAATTCTCATGTTCTTATGTTCTTAACCCTCTCATCCCAGGAATCAATCTAGTGAACCTTAATTGCACCACCTCTAAGGCAAGTATATCCTTCCTCAGATAAGGAGACCAAAACTGTGCACAGCACTCCAGGTGTGGTCTCACCAAAGGCCTGTACAATTGTAGCAAGACTTCCTTACTCTTGTACTCCAACCCCCTTGCAATAAAGGCCAACATGCCATTTGCCTTCCTAATTGCTTGCTGTACCTGCATGCTAATTCTCGCTGTTTCCTGTACGGGGACACCTAAATCTCTCTGAACACCAACATTTAATAGCTTCTCAACATTTAAAGACTATTCTGTTTTTCCATTCTTCCTACCAAAGTGAATAACCTCACATTTCCCCACATTATACTCCATCTGCCACCTTATTGCCCACTCACTTAACCTGTCTATACCCCTTTGCAAGCTCTTGTGTCCTCCTCACAGCTTACTTTCCCACCTAGCTTTGTATCGTCAGCAAACTTGGATACATTACGCTCGGTCCCTTCATCTAAGTCATTAATATCGATTGTAAATAGCTGATCCTTGCTGCACCTCACTAGTTACAGCCTGTCAACCTGAAAATGACAAGTTTATCCCTACTCTCTGTTTTCTGACTGTTAACCAATCCTCTATCCATGCTATTACCCCCAACCCCATGAGCCCTTATCTTTTATGTGACATCCTATCAGATGCCTTTTGAAAATCCAAATATACTACATCCACTGGTTCCCCTTTATCTACCCTACTAGTTACATCCTCAAAAAACTCTAATAAATTTGTTAAACATGATCTCCCTTTCATAAAACCATGTTGACTCTGCCTAATCATATTATGATTTTCTAAGTGCCCTGTTACCACTTCCTTAAGAATGGATTCCAGCATTTTCCCGATGACTGATGTCAGGCTAACTGGCCTGTAGTTCCCTGTTTCCTCTCTCCCTCCTTTCTTGAATAGCGGGGTTACATTTGCTACCCTACCAACAATCTCTACCTCACATTCCTAGCTTCCCCTCACCCCTTGGAGGAGACAGTGCTGGCCATCCTTGGTAGGGGCATGGCTGAGCCCTTGGCCAGTGGCAGGGTTGAAATAATGGCCCAGAAATTGATCTCGCTCTGTTCCCGCGGGGGTAAGCCTTCCCCGCGATGTCTCACCTCGCTTATGCTTTTTCAGATCCAGCTCGCACGAACTTGATGTTCCAGACATCAGCTGTGCTGGGCTTGCGTATCCCAGCGGCGTAGTGAATTCGTGCGAGCTGTGGGATCACGTGACTCAGTTAGAGCCAATGGCAGCACACCATCTTCCATTCATAAGTCTCACAGCATGGCTGTGAAATCTATGAATCTTACACCCCCCCAAAATAACAGCTAAACCTCAATTAAATTTAAAAAAAAAACTATCACATTAATAAAATAAGTATAGTTAATTAAATTAACCATTTTAAATAAAAAATTAAATTTTTGAAAAAATTTAAAATCTTTTAAAAAGTTATAAAAATAAACTTACCTGTCTTTAAAGTCTATAAAAAAGATATACCTGTAAAAAAAAATTCAAAAAAATACTTAATTCACTACTTACCTTCTTAAAAGCGGGTCTTACTCCTCCTTTTTACATTTCCAAAATCTTCCCTACTTACCTGCGCGTCCAAAGCATGAAGTGCACAGCGTGCGCGCAGCCTGTAGCGCGCACGCGATGCACCCAGGCCCCGCCCCCTTTTCAGAAGAGCAATTGCCGGTTTTCAGCGCATGCGCAGGGCATGCAGAAAACCGGCAATTGGAGTGGGAATACGCGAGAGTACGCAGTGCGTACTCTCGCGTCCCGGGATCAATTTTCGTCCCAATACATTTTCCTCCTTCTAACATCCCACTTCTGATTTACTAGCTGCTCATGGCGTAACCATGCACCACTTGCTTTCCCCCTACTCCCTTCACCACAAACCTACCCTTGTGCCTTCCTCATTTCAGACACCCAAGAAATGCAGCTTGCCCAGCCAGTGGTTCAACAAGAAGAGGGAGAGGAGAGTGATGAAGAAGTAGAAGAAGAAAAAGAAGAAACACCGTCACTCAATTTCACACTCCCAGCCACCAGCTCCTCGAGGTCATCCTGCAAGGTCATCTGCAGTGTTCCCCACTGAAAGTTAGCAGCCTTCCATCAGCCATACTGCAGCCACTGGGGTAGCACTGCATAACAGCTCTAGGATAGGCAAAAGCACACACAAGACAGTCACTAAGGGAATGCACAAGGGTGATTAGTTGATTTTTTTGATGTAATATTGGATGCAATAATTGGATAAAGTTGGGTTGGAAAGTTTGCTTTGTGGTGGCTTTTATTTCAGCATTGTGGCCAAGGGGACACTGTGATGGTCAGTAACAGAGGGAAGGTAAGGTGTGGGACAAATGTTGAAAGGGGAATTGGGGTTGTGGTCACTCATACCGTAGGCAGATGATTCCATCCCGGATATCCAGGCCAGAAAGTGGCTGTCTGGGTTGCCTCCTTCCTTCCGCTTCCTACTCTTCTGTTTTTTCCTCTTCTGCTTCCTCCTCTTCTGCTTTTTCTTCTTCTGCTTCCTCCTCTCTCTGCGAGCAGCTTTTCCCCTTTGCTTCCTCTGCTCTATCTCCATGTGATGCTGCAGTCCAAGGGGGACTGCAACTAGTGCCCCCAGGACTGGGAGCAAGTGGTCTTTTCAGAGGCCTTCCTTTAACAGCCAAAGCCTTGCAAATGTCCAGCAGCACTCCCTGCACACTTTAACAACTTTTTTAATGTATTGCACCAAGTCACTTCTCTGATAAAATGTAAAAAAAAGTCCAAAAGCAAAAATGTAAACTTACCTGAAAGTTGTGTGTGTCCCTTTAAGAAGCTCTGTTGTACTGCTGCATGTATGTTCTTCCGTGTGTGGCTTGGAGAGGGCGGTATTAAGAGTGGCGAAAATCACAGATCATGCGTCAATTCAGGAGTTGCACGCCGATTGACGTCATGATCTGCATCATTTAAATATGCGTGGCGATCGCAGGCAACGGCATCGCTGCTGACCTGCCCAAAATGGCGGCTCCCGCGTTCCTCGCAGAAGTGGGCGGAAGCGAGGTGGCTGCCATTTTTCTGACAAACTGGCCTTAACGGCCGGCACTAAAGGTTCCAATTTGACGGCCTAAGAATATTAGTACGTAATAAAAATGGTCTTTGACCTCTCGGCTTTCATAAGCAAATTGTCAGGAGCGCATGATACGTGGTGTGGGAAAGGAATCAGCTGAATGGGCTTTTCTGGTCCCTTGCTCTCTTATGCCCTGATGAACCCTTGGAAATCCTGAAGAATCTAAGGTGAATAGCATCAGTTTTGTGATGTGCGGCACTGATGCTACTGAGCAATTCACAAACACAATGCAGTGTTACATGGAGAGATGTGAAAAGGAGAGAAAATAAAGTAAGGACAGAATGGAGAGGATTTTTTTTGCACAGTTCTACTCGGAACTGCTGTTACACTTGCGCCAAAATTAATGCAGACAGGAGCAATAAAATGCTACCAGCAGTGTGTCATAAACACTGCAAAAATGACCTGGAGACACAAGAAAATAGGGGGCTGTCATGGACATTTTTCACTTCTGATTACTCAGAATGATAACCATCATTATATATCACTACTACTATTCCAGTTTAAGCAATTACCACCCCCCCCCCAGACATAACAATACACTATTTTGTACTCACAACATTAGCAGTTTATTTTTCTGTTCCAAACTGGCAGCATCCACTCTCTGCTCTATTCATTCTTGTTCCTGTCAGCTACTCTTTAAACATATTTTTGTGCACAATTGGCATGAATAGGCTTCCTGGCTGGTCAAAGCAAGGCTTAACTAATTTAGGAACTCTCAGTAGAAAAGGATTTTGTGTCCAGGGGTGCTCCATAAAGGAATAAAAGCCTTGAGCCAAGCACAGAAAACGTAGAGGTTTTTGTTTTTCCCCTGACAAGTAAATGCTTGATTTTTTTCCTGAATTAAGCAGATTTTATATGAAAACATATATTAATTCAGAACTATTCCCAGAAGGGTAAGAGTGGAGGGTGAGGGAGGCACGCCAGTAATGCCCTTTAATTTCACTTAAAGAGGTGACTGCTGTTGGTGCTGACAACCTCCAAATTAATTTTAAAAGTTGTCCTTCTTGCTCCTCTCATGACCAGTTCATAATCCCACTGACAGCCTGCACCAAGCTTCTCTCCCAAACTTTAACAGCGCACCCATCCCCCACCACTAAGCTATTCTATTCCTGTCCAAAAGAAACATAAAGGGGGTCTTTGCCCCCTAAAATACCCAACAATAATATTAATAGGGAAAGGAAAAGCCAAATCAAAGAGAACAACGGTAAAATCAAGTTCTTTCTTTCCCCAAATCTATTCCGCCACGTAAAGCCACAGATGTAGGGCAGATGCTTCGTCCTTGAATTTTCAAAGGGAAGGAAAAGTGAATGTAACATTAGAAGGATACTTAGATACTTCTACATAGCTGAGCGGTCGCTAAAATACAGGGATAGAAATAGTTTTATCTAGAAATGCCATGACAAATTTCTAGATTTTCCTTTTAATTATAAGTGTTGTTGTATGAAGCACAACTATCATTTTACCATGGTAAAAAAAAAACAACTCCCCCCTCCCTCCATCATGTCCTGTGTCGCACTTCAAAGGATGAAAATCCCCATTATAAAGATCTATTTCTATGTCAGCAAGTAACAGCACATCAGAATATTTTTTGGTACATCTCCTCTATTACCTCAGATTTCATCAGAAACTAAAAAAACATAACTAAAAAACTTGCTTTTATCTGTAAATAATATTTGGTTTTCAGTGGGCTGACATTTTAATTCTATGTACAAAATTATATGATACACAAGTACGCATGCATACAATTTATAAAACAAAATAGAGTAAAATGACCCAGGAAGTGTAGCAATGTACTTTATAAATAATAATTGTGGTACAATGTCCCTTTCTTTATTACCTTGCCAGGAAAGAGCTTAGCATATTACCTTCAAAGCCTGTGCAATGTTGGCACAGGATAAATAGGTACACTGTGAGATGGCATTTAGTGAAGTGCACCATTAAAAAGGAAAGCAGAATTTCATGCAGCTCAATGAGAGCTATTATTTTCACGGTTTCCAGTGAAGGGTTCAATAGCCATTTCCTTTCCAAAACTGGCTGCACTTGTTTGGCTACTGATTGATTGGGAGAGGACAAGGGCAGGAAATGTGGTTCAGGCTCACCTCTTCTTAAAAAGAAGAAAAAAAGAATACGTCACAGACGGTGCATTCCTGCCTCAATTAATGAACTGGATGTAGCTTTGGATTTTATCTTATCCAGAAGGTTATGCTCGTTTTGAATGAAAATCCCATCAACAATGCCAGCTCTCTTGTCAAGAGCACAGCATGTTTAACAATTTCATTACACAAACCATAGCAGCATTTAGCCTAGAACAAAATTGCTTCGCTTGGTGACATTAATTACTGTTTCACATTCAAAAGAATGAATCGTTTGAGGAGCAATTATGATTCTGAGTTTAAATGATTTTTTAAAAAAAGGTAGCACTCTTCTATCCTCTTCAAATGTATACATGTGTATATATCTTAAATTAGATCTTTTTGAATCTTGTATTTATTCCCAGGTAATAACCTCTGATGATGAAAAGTATGGTGCAATAATGTCCATTTGTTAGTATTGCTTCTATTATTTGTTGCTTTCTATATTTAAAAATTACAAATGAAAAGCTTTTAAAAAAATCTAACAATTCAAACTAACTATATACATAATAATATATACATACAAACAATAAAAAGAACACAAGAATATCAAATGATAAAATCATAATCTTATTCCAGGAGGTGGAATCAATGTTAGTCACAAACAAAATAGAACAAATGAAAAATACAACCAAAACGAAAAGGTACCATCATTTTATTGGTAGCATTTCAATTAAAATAACAAAACAAAAACAAAATAATTAAAACCTAACAACATGAAATTTAGAACGTTATTTTACAACCAGGACTCTGCTTTGCATCAAACATGAGAGAAGAACATATCCAGCAAGTCTTATGGGCCATTACTTTAATTATAACCCTTGCCATGTAGGATTGAGTTGACCCATCAAAAGGAAGTGCAGTGGAGCAGCAATAATGAAGTCAAATGTGTAATTCGTTTTAGCACTTAGAGCTCACTTTTGTCATGCAATTAAAGAGGCATATCCCTTTTGGTACATTTCCTTAAAATCAAATCTGCATGACAGCCTTCTCCACTTGTTTCACCATTCCACAATATGCCGTTGTCTTCCTATAAAATTTAATAAAAGAAAAATGAAGGCAGGCTGCAAAACTTGTCTGATATTCACTGGATAGTGAAAAGGTTTATTTTTCCATCACTCCCACCCCCTCCCTCCAAAGATACATGTGAATAAACACAGAGATGAAGATATCGCTCCTGGACTTGGTTTTAGATAAATTCTACAGCACTGGGTGCATCAGGCATTCTATAATGTGGTTGGAGTGCACGTAAACAAATACTCAATGCTGCAGAAGTGGACTCAAGACTAATCAAAGTCATATAAATTATAACAACCAAAGTGCTTTAATGAGCACAATGTCCCCATGGCAAACCAGAATCTCTACATTCCTTCGCTGAGTAACCATTTTGTAAACCATTTGGCACCTGTGCTTTTAAGACCAAACATGGTAACATTTATAAAATTTGAATTAATCTCTTTGAAGAAATGTCTGTAGCAAGGATTAATGCTTAATAACCCACCAATCATTTTAATAACTATTTGATTTATCCATAATAATTGATTAACACAATAACATCTGTTAACTGTTGAACTCTTAGAAATCTGTTAAGCATCCCAACCCCACTGATTCCTGTTTTATGTTTTTTCCCAAATTTTCTTCCCTCCTTTCCTGAAGGTACTGACTCACACTGGGCTACAGTTCCGTGGCACCTGTAATCCTCCAGCACCTCATCCAAGTGGTCAGACTTTGTGTGTGAACCTTAACATTGAGTGTCAGCAGGCTATTAATTGCATAGAATTTGCAGCACAGAAACAGGCCATTTGGCCCAACTGGTCTATGCCAGTGTTTATGCTCCACACGAGCCTCCTCCCACCCTATGGGGGACAACATCATTGAGCCTGATCTTGTCCTTACTCAACATCCAAACACATAAAGGAGTCTGGTGCCAATTGTCCTGCTTTGGCGGAGATTGGCTAATTTAGTACAGACCATGGATTAAACCTGGAATCTTGATCACTTTAGCTTGGTGTCATACCATATGGTGCATTTACTCAATGAGCTATTGGAGACTTGCACCACCAAGAGGGAGCTCACTGTCCTCCAGCCGTGAAATCCTGGCAATGCTGCAGCTTGACCACTGCTGCAGCAGCACGAGGTGGCTGGGCATTTAAAGGGACAGAAGCAAAAAGAAAGAAAGACTGGCATTTATATAATGCCTTTCACAACCTCAGGACGTCCCAAAGCAGTTTTACATCCACCTGAGAGGGCAGACGGGGCCTCGGTTTAATGCTTATCGGAAAGACAGTATCTGTGACAGTGCAGCACTCCCAGAGTCCTACACTGGAGTGTCAGCTTAGATTTATGCTCAAGTCTCTGGAGTGGGACTTGAACCAAAAACCTTCGTATACAGAGGCGAGAGTGTTATCACTGAGCTACGGCTAACCTGAAGATGGCAAGTACGGCTGCCTTGTAGGTACCCAGGGTCATTACCCCCACGTTCCGGGGCCTACCACCACCTGGTCCATGACGGTCAGGGGAAGCAGTGGTAACTGGCATGGATATGAGGGATATATGCTAAGAGCCCAGAATTGCCGCCCTGCCACCATTTGCTTGTTGATTGGAGCAGCGAGGCTGCAGAAGGCCTCATTTTCCAGTATTCTGTGCAGCGATGTTGCCAGCTTTCAGGTACAATCGTGGGAGGAGAATCACAGCCATGTCCTTTAGTTGCTTTAGCAGAAATCATGCAAATTGTTTTTCTTAGACATCCTAGATTTGAAGCACTGCTCTCGGACCAGTCATTATACTTTAGTCAGCTGCCAGTACCAAACTTCCCCTACTGAGCCTGAAGGTCTCTGTACTGCTGTGAGACCAGGAAGACTCAACTCCAGAATAGGCTGAACAGCAGACACTTCAGCAGCAGGACAGATGTGCACTGCCCAGGAGAATCAGCAACATCTGAAGTTGCAATGTTTTTAAACTGGAAGATTCTCAAAGCAAAACATGGTGGGACCCATATGGTTACCCTG
Source organism: Squalus acanthias (assembly GCA_030390025.1). Lineage (NCBI taxonomy): Eukaryota > Metazoa > Chordata > Chondrichthyes > Squaliformes > Squalidae > Squalus > Squalus acanthias. Next base: position 199,506,724 of record CM059425.1, on the reverse strand, counting down.
GCTTCTGAATGATACTGGACAAAACACATTATGCACAAATTTCAATGATAAAATACATGCATCTAAATTACCCAAAATGGGAAGGGGTACTTCAGTTTTTCTGATTACTTTAATTTGGATTAATTGAGCTTTAAACTTCTTTATGGAAAATGCTAAATATAAACATGAAATGGTTTCTAAGTAAAAGGATTCAAAGTCATTGTTAACTGAATTATCTCTACTCCTTCAGAAGAATGAACCTCGTACTCCAGCTCCATGATGTGCATTACCCAACTATCCAGCGTTCAGTGACAGCAATAGATAAACTCGGTTTTGCTGACAGGTGCGCAGGTTTATATACAAACCAATTAAGGCCTTTGAGACAATCTCATTCAAAGGCAGTAACATTAAGAGCACAAGTCCTTTTCTGGAAGAGGCTCTTGACTAAGACTGCCCTGTAACTGCCAGTAACACCTATTTCCAGGAAGTCCCTTGACACTAAAGAGTATATTTTATGAATTTGCACTCCCAGCTTAGAGTTTTGTGCACCAGGAGTCCATAATGTGAATTCTACCATGGAGATCAGCCCTCCTGAACAGCATTTCCTATCCATTAATATCAATGGATAGAAAATCCTGCAGGGCCTACTGACCTTTGCAGTTGAATTCCCGACATGCGCAGCTGCATGTCAGCACCATTGAATTCTTAAAATCTGCCCTTACGTGTAAGTGTTTTATAATTTTGGACTCTGGATTTACAGCATCTGACACTTTGAATTGCCCAAATCTCAAATTTAAGACTGCATCATCAATCACTTTCTCCATCACAATCTTGTCTTCTTGTATTTTATTGATTATTTATTGACTATGGTCATTGCTCCTTTGACCTTTTCTTTCTTGTGCCTTCTAAATTGCAAATATACCTTCCTACATGCTTTCCCTCATCTCAACATCCTCAGTGTGTTGACATCACAAATCCTCATCCAGTTTCCTGCTCTAACTCACTCTTTCCCAGGACTTCAAACAATGGAACTCTCTACCTCACTCAGCCTTCCCATCCTCTTACTATCTACAGCTATTTAAAACCCAAGTTAGGTGTTACCTCACCGCAACTTCTTGATGTGGCTTGACTTTCTCCTAGATTGTATCCTGCACAAAGTCTAATGTAAATAGTCATTTCCTGGGTTCAATTAGAGACTACTTACTTTTAAGCACACCCTAAAGTCAAATTGAGTTTACTTGCTCCTTCTTTTACTTTTTAAAAGATGCTACCTATTTATTGATATTCCCTATCTGTTCAGTTCTGATCTGTTGATATTTTATGAACATGATATTTGAGCCAACCTGGTGCTCGTCTGACACTTTTAAGTGTGATTGATTTAGTAACAAAAGAGTCCTGATTTTTAACCCGGAGCGGGAATATGGGATGCAGGGGCCGAAGCGGGCAAGGAACCGCATATCCTATCCGACATCAACAGGAATGAGGTCACCACCAGCGGGTGGGAGTCAAGAGTTGTGGAGAGGGTTTGTCAGGTGCCACCAGGAACCCACGGAAACGATCCCCAGTAAGGTAAGTAAGGAATGGGGGGGATCGGAAAAGTCCGCGATCGGTGGGGAACTCAGCACAGGGGAGGCCCATCGTAACATTCCTGTACCTGATTTCAGTCCAGCTAAAATGGTGGAGGTGGGAACACGTCAGGAATGCAGAGCAACCCCACCTACGCCACCCCACCTACGCCACCCCACCCACCCACCCCCCACCCTGCCATCTTAACCCCCTGTTCCCGCCGGGTGGAGGTGGGTTAAAATTCCCCTAAGATTTTTATTTATGTAGATGAACGTTTCTTTTATGACCCAGAACAAGGTGAAGCTGCATAAATATTGAGAATAGGTCAGATTTATCCATTTTCATGTACTCTGCCTCCTTGACCAGGATAATCTCATAAAATCAGTAATGGAAACAGCCCACTTCAACAACCACAATAAAAATGACACAGATTCGCACTGCATATGGAATGGCACAGCCATTTCTTTTGGAAAATTGAGCTCTATTTTTTTTTTTACATACAAAATATTTCAGGACTTACTTAAAGGAACCAAATTTTCTATGTTGAAAAATACATGTCTCCACCATATTGTTAAAGTTGTAATTATTTTAAAAGGAGAAGCCCCAATCATAAAATTGTTAGGGGCAAAATCACTAATATTGTATTGTACTTTACTATTACCAGTAAAAACTCTTATATTTTTAAAAAAATCTTTAATGTGCCTTCTTATGATGGAAGAAATACAAGAATCAGTGGAGTCCTACTTGTCCTTACATCAGTGAAAAGTTAATCAGGTAACATGGATTCAACCAATATTAGCTTTAATCTAACAAGTATTAAACATACAAGAACATACTCTAAACTGCAAAAGGCTACCTAATTAATGCTCCATCTAGTGGATAAACTGCTATTGTAGCACTTTGATTAAATGGACTTTACTACTGTGATCAAGCACAGGAGATGTGGGCCACGATTTCCCCTACCTGGGCGGGGTGAATGCGGAAGATGGCGGCGGCGAGTGACGAACCCGGCCAAAAATAAGATCTTACCATTAAGGGCCTTGTTAGGCCCGCCCTGCGCGTTTCCCGTTCCAATTAATGGGAGCGGGTCCGGTGACGTCACCGGATGACGCGCTTCTTGCTGTTATATTTAAAGGGGCCATGGCCCCGTTTGCTGACAGTTGGATTTTCTTTCGTGAAGCTTATGTTAGTGAGTGGAGGTCTGTACCATAACGTCTGAAAGGCAGAAATCTGCGCCTCGTTTCAATGATGAGTCCCTCCAGCATCTTGTTGAGGGAGTGAGGGCACGTAGGGAGGTTCTCTTCCCTGCGGATGGCAGGAAGAGGCCTCCCCAACAGACTAAATCAGCATGGCTTAATATAGCTGAAGAGATAACGGCGAATTCAGTAGTGCGTCGCACCTGGGTACAGTGCAGGAAAAGGTTTAATGATCTTCTAAGATCAGGAAAAGTAAATATAAACCTACACTTACCTTGATGATGCTGTACCCGTCATCATATTCCCATCACTGTGCATTGCCAACCATACTCCTGCACAAAGTTACTCAGCCCAAGATCCCTTAGACCTTCATCCATCCGTCTCTCTCTATTTACATTATAAGGTCCCCTTCTTAATTTCCACCCCTCACACTCAGCATCATCATTATGCAATGAAAGTAAGTAACATCACAAAAGGAGGCAACTTGGTATCACCAAGCCACTCCATCAAAGTCTCCCTGTGAAGCTGTATGCCATTCCATTAATGATGGTCATTCCATCAGTCTCTTTAAACCTTCTCTTCTTTGCCTCCTTGCAGGAAAAGATTGCCCACAATAAGAGGGAGAGGGAGAGAACAGGAGGAGGCCCTCAGTCCACCTTTCATTTGTCAAGCGCGGAGGAGGCTGCACTCGATATTGCTGGTGTCGTGGAGGTTCTGAAAGTGGGGGATGGAGAGAGGGGCTCAATAGAAGAAGCTGGTGACAGAATGATTATTCATACAGTTGCATGCCTTTCATCAGTCACTCATATGGGGTGTTATGTGATCAGAAAATTAATGGTGATGATGTGTATAATGGTATGTGTCTGCACTTAAGATGTCGTATATTTAAATCATGTCTTTACTCTCCAACAGGTCCATCAGGAGCAACCCCACCCCCCCCAACCCCCGCCACTGTCCAAGAGCAAGAGGAACAAGACGCCTCAGAGGAACCTTCTGCCTCTGAGGGCGCAGCATCACCTCACACAACACAAACCAGCACCAGCGCAGATACGCACACCTCGGTGGGGCCGTCGTGAGATAGAGTAGCGTTGTCACCTGGTGTCTCACAGATCACAAGTGAGCATCAGCAGATGGTGGAGACAGGGACAGCAGTGGAGAGTCCTCGTTGAAGGGCGCAGGAGTCTCCTAGCTCCGCTCAGCTGCATGCAAATGCTGAGCCTCGGGGGCCATCCAAGAAGAGGGCGATCCTGGAGCTGCAGGAACAAGTGCAGGAGGCTCTGACTGGTTTTGCGACTGCACTGACTAAGAGTGTGCAGAGAATGGAGGAGTCCATCTCCAACATGAGCAGCACTGTGGTGCAGTCACTGGCATCTATAGCTTTCTCGATGGAAAGGATGGCCACCTGCATGGAGGAATCACAGCGCCAGTGTAATGACAACATGGTTTCTCTTCTAAATATGTGGTCATCTATGGAGGATAGATGGTCATCTATGGAGGAAACTAGAGGCTCATAGATGTCCTTTCTAGGAGGGATGTCAGTATAGACGTGAGCCATAATGTCCGCACTGAAGTGCAGCAAGATGCTCTCCAGCTTCTTGCTAACAGGGAAATGCGGGTGTCCCATGAGAGGGATGATGGTGGGAGGGGGCATGTAAGTGGGGGCTCCGCTCCAAGCACTCCAAATTCCACCCCCTTGCCAGCCCCTCGGTCTGAGCTGCAGATGCCTCCCCGGAGAGTGATGGCCGAGTCTGCCCCTGCACAGTCGCAGGAGGAGCAGACTTTGGCGGGGCCCTCACAGGCCCCAAAACCCAGAGGATGACCACCAAAAGCATCTAAGCAGTTGCAGCACAGAGGTGAGGAGGCTGCCGCTACCTTTGCTGAAGCCACAGGGGTAGTACCACGTAGAAGCACGGAGAAGAAAGATCCCATATAAATAGTCATAAAGGTTTGCACTCGGGTGTGTTTATCAGTATCATTATGATGGTTGTAAAAATATGGAGCTATGTAATTAAATCATTTATTTCTCTCACTTTGCAGTCGCAGCCAGATGTGTGGGATAGAATGGAGGTGGCAGAGTGTATGGTTAGAGCTGATTGGACATGCAGCAATGGTGCTGATGATGAAAAGAAGGAAGTAGTCATTGATTGAATGGTTTATGTTGCTGGTGTGGGATGATGCCAACATGTGGGCGCCTGTGCCAGGCAAATGTGTGACATCCACAAAGTTACTGGAACCTGGCATTTATGAGGGCGTCCCTGGCATTACAATCAGCAACATTCTCACGCACTGGTCTTAATGGCTGTGCCGGCTCCGCCAGGTCTTCCTCTTCGCTGTTGCCAACCTCATGTTGCTCCTCCTTCGATGAGGCTCTTCACTCTGCGCCGTCTTCATCATCTAGCGCCAGTCCTCGCTGCTGAGCGATGTTGTGAAGGGCGCAGCAGACCACGAGTATTCTGGATACCCTCGCTGGTACATACTGAAAGGCCACTCCAGATTTGTCCAGGTATCTAAACCACATTTTAAGCAACCCTATAATTTGCTCGATGATAGTTCTCGTGGTGATGAGGCTCTGATTGTACCTTCTATCAGCCTCGTTCTCTGGCCTCCTCAAAGGTGTCATCAGCCATATCTTGAGGGGATAGCCCTTGTCCCCAAGCAGGCAACCTGAAAGACTGGTTGGCGGTTCAAACAGCTGAGGGATGGTGGAGTGCCGCAGGATGTACAAATCATGACAGCTGCCAGGGAACTTGGCACACACATGTATGATGATTTTATTGTGGTTGCATACCAGCTGAACGTTTAGGGAGTGGAAATCCTTGCGGTTCACAAAAGCTCTCGGATTGTGATGGGGTGCCCTGATTGCCACATGTGTGCAGTCAATCACTCCCTGCACCCGTGGGAAGCCTGCCAGAGCGGCAAAGCAGATCGCCCGCTCAGTCACACTGGCTTGATGAGTGGTAAACTTTATATAGTTGCCCGATCTTTTACACAGGGCATCGGTGACCTGTGTGATGCATCTGTGTGCGGCAGACTGGGAAATGCCGCTAATTTCTGCGGCAGGTGCCTGGAAGGAGCCTGAAGTGAAGAAGTTGAGGGCAAGGGTGACTTTGACAGCCACTGGTAATGGCTGTTCACTCCTTCCTCTGGGCTGCAGGTCTTCCTCCAGCAATGCGCAAAGGTCGGTGACCACCTGGTGCAATAGCCTGAGTCTCCTTCGGCACTGCTGCTCCATCATGTTTAGGTAGCTCATCCTCTGCCTATAGACCCTGTGCTGGGGGTAATGCCTCTGGTGTGGTGCATCCCTGCACTGATGCCCTCCACACTGTGCAGCATGAGGTGGTTGAGGAGAAGTTTGGCGTTCTTGTTTCTGCTGCTGCTGGTGTGGCTAGTTCTGCTGCTCCTGCGGCTGTTGCTCATCAGACTCGGAGGACCAAGGTGAGAGAGCATAAATCGTGCCCATGTTGATTGCCAGATCCAGTTGAGTTGACAGAAGCAATCTATCACCAGTCAGAAAGTTTCTTCAGAGCAGGTTACAGTGAATATAGAGTTCACTACAAACAATTCCAAAGTGTATGAGGCTGAAAAGACTCTTCCTAACACTGAAGGCTACAGCTTCTGCCATTGGAAAGTGAACAGCTGTAAAATGGTAGCTTTTATACCACTTTTGCAGCTGTCACCTATTGAAAGTAATGGAGAGTCATTGAGAACCCGATTCCACTTACGTGGCGTGTTCCCCGAGGGACAGTAAACTTGTCAAAAAGTTGGTAAAATTGTAAGTGCCTGCTTTTAATCCTCTAAAATAGCTTAAACTACCTGTTAAGTACCTTAATTAACTGGCCCGCTGCTTGGTGTCAGGTCTGCGATACACAAGGCAGACCCGACAATTGAGAAACTTACACGGAGGCGGGTTCAGAGCGGACTTCTGCCCCGCTGTCAATCAGGGCTATTTTGACAGCGGGCCCGCCTCCAAACCTGCACTCGCAGGGTTGGGAAGATTCCGGCCGTGGTTGCTTGACCCCATTACCCTGGTTATGTGTTGGCACAGGCACAGATGTCATCTGTTTCGTATTATAATATTATTACTAATTATTATTATTACTTGCATTTAGCACTTTGTAACTTTGAAGCATTGTAAAACAATTTTCACACAATGCAAATGCATACTTTTGAAGTGCATTGACTGTTATGTGGACATATGCAGCAGTCACTCTGTGCCAGCAACACCTCACAAACAGCAATTAAATAAATGGCCATGTAATCTGTTGTTATATTGATTGAGGGAGAAATGTTAACCAGAATTCCAAGAGGGTTCCATGCTTTTCTTTGAACAGTGCTAGGCAATGGCAAACATTCAAAGACTGCATGGATGAACTACAGAATTTGTTCATCCCAGTGTGGCATAAGAATAAAACAAAAAGGGTGACTCAACCGTGGCTAACAAGGGAAATAAGGGATAGCATAAGATCCAAGGAGAGGGCATATAAATTGGCCAGAAAAAGCGGTAACCCTGAGGATTGGGAGCAGTTTAGGATTCAACAAAGGAGGACAAAGGGATTCATTAAGAAGGGGAAAATAGAATATGAAAGTAAGCTTGCAGAGAACATAAAAACTGACTGTAAAAGCTTCTGTAGATATGTGAAGAGAAAAAGATTAGTGAAATCAAGTGTAGGTCCCTTGCAGTCAGAAGCGGGGGAAGTTATAATGGGGAACAAAGAAATGGCAGACCAATTAAATGCATACTTTGGTTCTGTCTTCACAAAGGAGGACACAAATAACCTCCCAGAGATGTTGGAGAACATAGGGTCTGATGAAAGGGAGGAACTGAAAGAAATCAGTATTTGCAGGGAAATGGTGTTAGGGAAATTGACGGGATTGAAGGCCGATAAATCCCCAGGGCCTGATAATCTACATCCTAGGGTATTTAAGGAAGTGGCCCTAGAAATAGTAGATGCATTGCTGATCATCTTCCAACATTCGATGGAATCTGGAACTGTACCCATGGATTGGAGGGTAGCTAATGTTACCCCACTATTCAAAAAGGGTGGTAGAGAGAAAGCGGGGAATTACAGACCGGTAAGCCTGACATCGGTAGTGGGGAAAATGCTAGAGTCCATTATAAAGGATGTAATAGCTGAGCACTTGAAAAACAGTGACAGGATCGGACAAAGTCAACATGGATTTACAAAAGGTAAATCGTGCTTGACTAATCTACTGGAATTTTTTGAGGATGTAACTGGGAAAATAGATAAGGGAGAACCAGTAGATGTGGTGTATTTGGACTTTCAAAAGGCTTTCGATAAGGTCCCGCATAAGAGATTAGCGTGTAAAGTTAAGGCACATGGGATTGGGGGCAAGGTATTGACTTGGATAGAGAACTGGTTGGCGGACAGAAAGCAGAGAGTAGGAATTAATGGGTCTTTTTCCGAGTGGCAGGCAGTGACTAGTGGGGTACCGCAGGGTTCGGTCCTTGGACCCCAGCTATTCACAATATACATTAATGATCTGGATAAGGGAACTAAATGTAATATCTCCAAGTTTGCAGATGACACAAAGCTGGGTGGGTGTGTGTGCTCCGAGGAGGATACTGAGAAACTCCAGGATGATTTGGACAGGTTGGGTGAGTGGGCAGAAGCGTGGCAGATGCAATATAAATGCGAGGTTATCCACTTTGGTGTCAAAAACAGAAAGGCAGACTATTATCTGAATGACAATAGATTGGGAGAAGGGGAAGTGCAACGAGACCTGGGTGTCCTTGTGCACCAGTCGCTGAAGGTAAGCATGCAGGTGCAGCAGGCGGTTAAGAAGGCAAATGGTATGTTGGCCTTCATAGCGAAAGGGTTTGAGTATAGGAACAGTTATGTCCTGCTGCAGTTGTACAGGGCCTTGGTGAGACCACACCTTGAGTACTGTGTGCAGTTTTGGTCGCCTTATCTGAGGAAGGATGTTCTTGCCATGGAAGGAGTTCAGCGAAGATTCACAAGGCTGATACCTGGGATGGCAGGAATGACATATGAGGAGAGATTGGGTCGATTGGGCTTATACTCGCTGGAGTATAGAAGAATGAGAGGGGATCTCATCGAAACATATAAAATTCTGACAGGTCTGGACAAACTAGATGCAGGAAGAATGTTCCCGATGGTCGGAGAGTCCAGAACCAGGGGTCATACTCTAAGGATAAGGGGTAAGCCATTTAGGACAGAAATGAGGAAGAATTTCTTCACCCAGAGAGTGGTGAACCTGTGGAATTCTCTACCACAGAAGGTAGTTGAGGCCAAGTCATTAAATATATTCAAGAATGAGTTAGATATATTTCTTAAAGCTAAAGGTATCAAGGGATATGGGGAGAAGGCAGGTACAGGGTACTGAGTTTGGGTGATCAGCCATGATCTCATCGAATGGTGGAGCAGGCTCGAGGGGCCGAATGGCCTACTCCTGCTCCTATCTTCTATGTTTCTATGTATCTTTAACATCCACCTGAACATTGGTTTAATATCTCATCCGTTGACAATGCAATGCTCCCCTAGAATCTCAGCCTGGATTATAAACCTAAACCCTGGTATGAACTCAAGCTCGAAATCTTCTGACAGTGGAACGAGAGTTCTACCAACTGAGTCAAGCTGACACACAAAAATCGTATATCTGACTCAGAACTGAACCTGATATGACCAAAACACATACTCTAAAACTGAGCCAGTACTGAGGTCTTATAGCTAATCTTGTGCAAAGGTAGAGGTTAGCAGAACCAGTTATTTGAAGGTTTATTACACAAATACAATTTAAATTTATGGGGGGCGATTTTCCCAGCCCTGGGGAGGCGGGTATGGAGGCGGGACTGCCGGGAAAATAGCAGAATCTTGGAGCGGGTACCCGACCCACCCCCAACCCGCCTCTGTGCCATCTTCTCAGGAGGCGGGTACCCGACCCGCGCCGGGTCCTGTCTCCTCGAGGCGGGAAGGGGATTAGTGCCAATTAACTGCCTGTTAACAGGTAGTTAACAGGCAATTTTTTGGCCAATCCCTATTTTGAGCCCTAAAGTGTGGGCTTCCCGACGGCTCCGAACTTCGCCAGGGTCAGCAAGGCGAGCCGTGGGTCTGCAGGGGTCGGAGGGGCTGAAATGTCCAGTGTGCAGGTGAATGATGAGTGCAAGTGTGGAGAGGTAAGTGTCTGAGGGGAGTCTAAAGTGCTTTAATAAGATTACTTACCTTTGCTTCTTCCTCCAGCCTTCAACCCTTTAGGCTGCGGAGCTGCCTCATCTCATCAGCAGAGAAAGCAGAATGGCCGCTGCATTCTTAAATGCAGCAGCCTTCTGCTTTCTGCTCAGGAAAGCTTTCTAAGTGAGCCTGTGTCCAAGGTCTCAACTTAGAAGACAGATTGTCAGTGTTTGACAGCTTCACAGAGCTGTCAAACGATGACAATTCATCTGTCAAAAAATCTTGACAGATGAAACGTCATACGCTGACGTCATCTGTCACCGGCTTTCCCTTAATTGGCCGGCTAAGCCCGCTTGGCGTGCTTAACAAGGCCAATCAAGGGAAAATAGCGTGGGTTGGCCAGACGTCGATGGAGGCGGGACTAAAACCCGACAAGCAGCAGTCCCGCCTCCATCACATCCCCATTGATAAAATCACCCCCATGATCACCATCGGTCGACTATCACTGGGGCTCGGATGCTCTTTCATCGACTTGTTATGTACTGCAGCTGCATCATGGCCGTTGGCTAATTCAAGGATTAGCTCATACACCTTTTGATGACATTTCCTCCATCGAGGGTCCCACTGACCTACTCCATGTGCTCATTCGCCCAAAGTCGTTGGCACTTTCTGGAAGTGGCCAGGTTACTTAACCGCCACCCAGTGTTGACCAATCACAGGTAGCAGTATCCACTGTCATTACAGTAGCAGCTTTTAACACCTGAACTGATATCAAGGTTCTAATAATTTAATAAAATAAATGAGCCTTGAAGGTGTTTAAAACCTGAATTAAAAAGACTAGAGGGGGAATTTTAATTCCTCGGGCGGAAGCCAGCAGCATGTATAGGCAGCCTACCAGGATGCTGCAGAGAGAGGCTGGCCCATTTTAATGGCCGGTCATAATTAATATGATGTATGACGTACCTAGGACCCCAATTGCATTTTAACCACTAACTGAGTGGAGCGCCCTCTGTGGCTGTCCCGCTAAGTGAAACCTCATCTGAACGAAGAGGTGCTGTAAGTTAAGCTTTAAACTTTTCTTTGTGGTGTCAGGAGGAGCAGGAGTGATCCTTCGGGACTCACAAGGAAAGTCTGGACCTCTGCTGCCCCCCGCCATGCCACCCACGAGACCCATCTAAAACCCTCCCCACTGACACTTTTTTGGGCTCCAGCGGGCGGCCTCGGGGCTCCCTGATCCTGAGCTGCTGGGAGCCAGCCAGCTGCCTGTTTGTGCCCATTTCAGGTGGGCAGTTGGCTGGCGGGATGTAAATGAGGCCCAACCATTGAAATCTGCCTGCTCTCCATGCAAGTTTCCTGGGATAAGATTTAAAATTCCCCTTTGTGTGTCAGCTTTTAAGAGGCAAACCATTGCAAAGAATTCTGATTGACTGTGCTATCATTTTGTTTTGCTATATCCACATTGGAATGTTTGATGAATATTTTTGTGGAAATGGCGAGTGCTGCATATACTGTTGGGAGTACTGGCTCGGAAAACCTCCGCGCTTAATTAACATACACACTTCAAGCTGAAGCACCTTAGATTAATGACTGTGTCTCGACTGACGACAATTCAGCTCCCTCACAATGTTGGCCACAATAGATTGTTCAAGCTCATACTCCCACTTATGACATCATTATTATTCAAGATTAAAACAACAAAAAAATCCAAAGATCAACAGATATGGACGGAACAAAATTAAACAGACCCTAATGTTAATCGTACTGATTTCTTTGTGACTGATTTTTTTTATTTAAAGCTTTCAGGAATTGGTACATATCCATAATTTTCTATGGTCAAGATACAATTTGCATAGTGCTTGGGGAAGAATCTGCTGGATGAAGTGGTGCCTTGTTATTACTGACATGGCTATACATGTGTTGAGAACAACATGTGCCTGATCATCAAGGAAGTTTCCTTGTGACCCTGGGATTTGGTTGAATTCGGGGTGCGGGGGTGGTGGGGAAGATATGAAGCTCCTAAATACATTGATTCGTCTTTGATTTTTGAAAGGGAACTTAATGGTCAGATTCTGTCTTTCAGGGCTATTAAATGCCATGGGAAAGAATATTATATTTGGATGAAAGAACGGGGTAAAGCCCAATAAGGCCAACAGCAGCATTACTTCCACACTCTGCTATGTAACTCAAAGATAAGTAAAACTCAAATATCAGGAGCCTCCCCCCTTTATTTTCATTTTTAATTTATTTTTAAAATTTATAAAAATACGCAGAACAAACTTTAAAGCTATAAATATCTGTGTGGCACTTAACAGTAAAAAGTACATCGGTGCATGTGTGCAACACAAAAAATTGTTCTTAAGTAAGATTTCTTCCAGCTGGTAATTCTAATCAATGAAGAAATGCATAGCCTGAACATGCTGCATTGCTTTTTTGATGCAGGTGGACAGACAGACATAGGAGAAGACATTTCTGACCTTGAAACTGATTTATTGATTATCTGGCACTCCTCTTAACAGAGAGAAAACTGAAACCGCTGTTACTGAATCATTAATGAAGGCGCATGCAGCTTTTTTCACAACACTGTGCATTCAGCTACTGCACTCACTAGACTTTGTCCTCTAATAAGAACTAAAAGCACATTTCAGTGACAGTGCCCTCTCTCATCCTCCTGTACCTCTTTTATTTACACGCGCCTTTTCACAGAAACTCAATATAACTATGGTGTTTTGTTTCTTGCTATATAAATAATTTTGTGGTCTTTCTCCAACCCGTCTCCTGCTCCCAGATAAGCATTAAATCATACCTTAAAGTAGCATATTGCAATTCAGAAGCCATTATGTAAGGGGTTTGAAGTTCATAACAATAAATATTGGGGTAGTATTGTTTTTTGTTTAATTATCCCTCTACAATATAGGGGATATCATTGTGAATGGTCATAACTGTAGTCGCACTGTAAGTGATCAAGGGAAATCGTAGCTGCAAGCATACATGCACTATTTGACTATTTTATTAGATGAGATAGGAAATAATGCAAAGCTCTACTCTGAATCTAACTAAGTTATGCCCGAATGCTTGATGTTGACATTAGTTGCCCAAAATGCAAAGTACTTCATTTCCCAGCTCAGAAACTCCTTCACTTTGATGAGCATAAGAAACATTCACGAAAACAAACGTAAATATTAAATAAATGTCCTTGGACCTGGGTTTTATATGTCTGCACTTTGGGGGTAACTTTAGTAAACATTGGCAAATGGTCTCTTTCTGTGCTGTATCATTCTATGATTCTATGATGGAGGGAACCTCACCAGTCATCATCGTACATCAGCAAATTGCAGGCAGTGAACCTGCGACTTCCCAACATGCACTGGTCGCAGTGAAGGTTCAGAACATAAGAGCATAAGAATTAGGAGCGAGAGTAGTCCTATCGCCAACACATGCTCGGAACATTTGCTATTCACCCAAAACAATGAATTGAGAGCATGTGTTTTCCAAGAGAGGATAAGTAGATATTATCTAGACACAGTCCTAACAACATAATAAACTGCATCCTGTTGCTCTTATTATTCAAATCATTAAGAGTTCATCTGTACATTCAAGGTGAATGCATCATGAGCTCTGTTGAAATCAATAGAGACTTCTTTACATAGCCACAATGGAAAAGAAAACTTCAGCCTAATAAAATTGTGGTTTACTTCTGAAGCAATTGCTATGTCTGAGCACACATTTAAAAATAGAGTTCCGTGCACCATAGTAATCTCATTTTACAGGCCTATATTTAGCACTGCTGACGTCCAGCAATGGAAAAAAAGGACACTGCAATGGTTGGTCTGAAGAAAGTACAAATTATCTGCGTTTGCCATCCTTGACTTCCAGAGCTGTACAGTCTCCTACTAGATCAAATTAAAGTTTATAGATCTTACTTTTTATAGTAGTAACATAGCCTAACCTACAGTATTTCTTGCACAGACTGCTCTCAAGTGGTTTTTAAAAGATGCTAGAGATCCCATTACACAAAAGGGTATAAACTGATGGGGAATGAAACAAAGAAGCCTTCACTGTTCATGGAGAATCAAGGTCTTACTCACAAGTAAACTGTGGAGCCTTTTAATTTTTATAAAAATTACTTATGGTCCTCAGATCATTACATTGCCACTGTTGGACTCTGTTGATTAGGCAGCTGTATTGCTAGTGTAGCTATTTCTTAGTACTTTACAACTAATTTTATTTCTCACTAATTAACTCAATATTAACAACATTATATTGTTCACAATTCATTGATTTTACATGATTGTTTTAATGATTCACAAGAATAGAAGAGAGAGAAAAATTGTCTCTCTCCCTTCCTTCTATCCTAGTGTACTCATTTAAACAATAGTGAAAAGTCAATAAATTAGCAATGAAATCAATAGTGTTGGCAAAGCTGACAATCTTAGATCATCACTCAATAAATTTGTGATGCTGTCTGAATCTTTAATCTTTTATTGTGATATATCATCACTAATCAACTATACAAATAAACAGATCCTCAGTTGAAGCCATGTGAAGAGTGCATCAAGCAGCCGATAGAATCTCTCACAAAGCTGAGTTATTGATCTCGGCCAAATAGCAGAGGAGAGGCACTGAGTGAAGGCCAGATGCTTCCCTCATAGAGAGGAGGGAAAACTGGATGGAGAATCTCACTCGGCATCTCTCAAGTGCCTTTTATTAATTGACTTATAGATTCATAGAATTTCACAGCATAATAAAAGATCATTCATCCCATTGTGTCTGTGCTGGCTCTGAAAGACCTTTTCACTTAGTCTCCTTCCTCTGCCCTTTGAAAAAAAATTCACGTGTTTATCCACTTTCCATTTAAAAGTTCATAAGGATTCTGCTTCCACCACTATTTCTAGTAGGGCATTGCACATACTGACAACCCTCTGCATAAAGCTATTTCTCCTACTGGCCTTGGGTGATGATCTTAAATTTCTTAAGATGGAGCCCTGGGAGTAACTCGTGCACCCACCCCCTCAGCAAGGTCCAGGAACACTAGAAAAAAAGGAAGGAAATAACTTGAAAAAGTACATACCCTCCACCCCCATCCAAAAATATGTTTATCGGGCATCATGACTTCATCCAAGTTGATGGCCTCTGCATTGCTGTGTTCAAAATGGTGGGCCTGATGGTGTAAACTGTAAGAGCTGTGTGATTTGTGTTTACATTTTATTTATGTAACTGTTTTTCTTTATGTTTTCATCTGAACCCTTTCCAACTAACTTAAGCATGAGTTGGCTGGAGGATGAAGAGGAGAAAGTACATGGGCAAGTTTCAATAAAGAAGGACCTGCACTGTTGGCCTTTTAAAACCAGAAGAATCACAATGTTAGGTCATTTGCTAAAATGGGTAATCCATAGGTCCTACCTCCCATGCACAGAAGAAAATATAGCAATAAAGAGATGTAGATATACCTAGTTTCATTAACATACACAGTTAACTCTCGTAAAGTAAACAAGGGGAAATTTACATTTTTGCACACAATTGTGCCTAAATTATTGGCCATTTTTACACTTTGGCGTCTCTGCAGTCAGCAGACAGTTGGAAATAAGTTGACTCTAAATGTGCATTTTAAAAGTCACCGGAGAAATTCAGTACTAATTGGATTCATTATGATCCCATACTACCTGGGTCATAGTTATGTTCGGGTTTACACATCGGTTTGCTACAGGACGGCATCCAGTATAGGAAAGGATGCCAATCTCCTGTAGGCACAATGAGAACTCTCTCAAAAATAGGTCTGTTGGATACATCAACTGAACTAGTCTTTGCTTGCTAGGAAGCCTGACAAGGCCCCAATGATTTGCTTCTTCACAAGCAAAGCAGGAATATCTCATCTCAGGTAGGAGACATTTTAAACATTTTTTTTACATGATATTGTTTCCAGGGGATCATTTTAGGTTCAATATACTTCTCTCACAGAGTATTGTTCCCCTTTAGAGTATAATAAAAAAGGCAAGCACTAAATTCATAAAAAAACGAGGGGAGAGATGGGGAGTTTAAGGGAGGGATTTCCAGAGATTAAGGCTGAGACAGCTGAAAACTGTGTCACCGATACTGAAGCAGAAGGGAGTGGAAGTTCAGGAGGCCAGATTCAGATGACTGAAGGGTGCAGGCTAGGATATAGAGCTGGAGAAAGTTTGGTTGTGGTAAGACAATGGTGCAACTTGTAAACAAGAATGAGGACTTTGAATTTGATGTATTGGGGGACAGGGACCTATAGAAATTGGCAAGGCCAATGTTCAATACAGGGGCCAATCAAAATGAAAACAATCCACACTACCTGGCACTGGACAGCAAACATGTTGATTCTGTTATGTGAGGATCTAACATCCCTCAAGATAGTCCTTTAGTCATTTGATAATGTTGCAAAGTCCTTATTGAACTGAGCTGTTACTGCATAAATGAGATCCCTCCTACTTTACTTCTTGCTAGTTTTTGTGATATTTTTCCCCTATACAGAACACTCTTCTTCTAGCCAGTGGGGTGAAGCATACTTTTCAAAACAGCCATAATTGATTCCCCAAGAGGCACAATTTATTTTTGTTGCACTTAGCAACCTTGCCAAGAAGTGGTGAAAGTCAGAGAGCAGAAGCAACTGAGTTTAGTTGACTGTGAGCCTCATGAAGTAGCTTTTCAATTGTGAGTCATCCACTCAATCCCTTAATTTACAAGTGAGGAGAGGGAAAAGGAAGGGACACCTGCCTAAAACACCACATGAATGTTACATATTGTTCTACTGGCTCCTATCGAATTAAATGACACAGCCAAATTCATACGTGATTGGCAAAATATTTCATGAAATCCAAAACACCTACAAGGAGTTACATTGAATTTTTGTGTGGCATATTGTTCTAGAGGTTTTAATAGTCCATCAATTGAATGAGGTTATCAAATCCCAATCCAATGATTAGCAATTGCAGGCTGAAGTAATATCTCTCCACTCAGCTTGAATAGAGTTTTATTTACAACACATCAATTTAACAAAATTGTATCTTCCTTACCTTTCATTCCAAACTTTGAGTGTTTTCCAAACTTGAGGATAATTAGCATTAGTATCAGTCCAGTGCATGCCAATGCTGTAATCCCAATGACAACATACACCTGAGATAGAAAAACCTTGATATTAGGAAATACAAATCAGTTTTTGTTTAAAATTTGAATATACATCATCCTTAATTATTCTATCTTGGTACTATAAGTGTAGACAATCAATTATGCTGTAAAGTTTTCTTGTGTTATTCTTGTTCGCTTTGGTATTTTGCATTCAGGAAGGGGGCATCATCTGGGGCAGGGAAAGGCTAAGCTTCCTTTGTGGGGCCTGGATGAGCATTCCTGCTCCTGACCCCACAAAGGAAAGAAAAACACTTACAATTTTTGGGTGGGTGGCCTTGCCACCTGCTCAGGCAGATGGTGGGATATTAGCAGTTCCAGGATGGGTAAGTGACTTGAGGCATTTTAACTACCTACCTGTCTGGTTTCAGCCAAACTGGTAGGGTTAAAATCGCCCCCATGGTGTAGTGGGTGAAATGGGAAGTTAGATACAAAATTGGCTCATGGACCACGACTAAAGGGCGGTTTTAGGAACATAGGAACAGGAGTAGGTCGTTGAGCCCCTCGAGCCTGTTCCGCCATTCAATGAAATCATGGCTGATCTGCGACCTAACTCCATATACCTGCCTTTGGCCCATATCCCTTAATACCTTTGGTTAACAAAAAGTTATCAATCTCCGATTTAAAATTATCAATTGATCTAGCATCAATTGCCGTTTGCAGAAGAGAGTTCCAAACTTCTACCACCCTTTCTGAGTAGAAGTGTTTCCTAATTTCACTCGTGAAAGGTCTGGCTCTAATTTTTAGACGATGCCTCCTAGTCCTAGAATCCTCAACTAGCGGAAATAGTTTCTCTCTATCTACCCTATCTGTTCCCCCTTAACATCTTGAAAACTTCGATCAGATCACCCCTTAACCTTCTAAATTCTAGGGAATACAACCCTAATTTGTGTAATCTCTCCTCGTAACTTAACCCTTGAAGTCCGGGTATCATTCTGGTAAACCTACACTGCACTCCCTCCAAGGTCAATATATCATTCCTAAAGTGTGGTGCCCAGAACTGCTCACAGTACTCCAGGTGTGGTCTAACCAGGGTTTTGTATAGCTGATATAAAGGCCAGCATTCCATTAGCCCTTTTGATTATTTTCTGTACCT
Organism: Squalus acanthias; assembly: GCA_030390025.1. NCBI lineage: Eukaryota > Metazoa > Chordata > Chondrichthyes > Squaliformes > Squalidae > Squalus > Squalus acanthias. The sequence continues at coordinate 199,488,590 of CM059425.1, read as the reverse complement.
GTTCTAAAATAAACATTTTAATGATCTATGTACCTGGACCCCCAAGTCTCTTTGGACCTCCACTGTTTTTAGCTTTTCACCATTTAGAAAGTATCCTGTTCTATCCTTTTTAGGTCCAAAGTGGATGACCTCACATTTGCCTACATTGAAATCCATTTGCCACAGTTTTGCCCATTTACTTAATCTATCGATATCCCTTTGTAATTTTATGCTTTCATCTACACTGCCTTCAATGCCGCCTATCTTTGTGTCATCGGCAAATTTGGATATATGACTTTCTATGCCATCATCTAAGTTGTTAATAAATACTGTGAATAGTTGAGGCCCCAACACAGATTCCTGCGGAACACCACTAGTCACATCCTGCCAATTTGAGTACCTGCCCATTATCCCCACTGCCTGTCTCCTGCTGCTCAGCCAATTTCCTAACCAGGTCAATAATTTGCCCTCAATCCCGTGGGCTTCTACCTTAGTTAACAGTCTCTTATGTGGGACTTTATCAAATGCCTTCAGGAAGTCCATATAAATCATATCCATAGACATTCCCCTGTCCACTACTTTAGTCACCTCCTTAAAAAATTCAATCAGGTTTGTCAGGCATGACCCACCTTTCACAAATCCACGCTGGCTCTCTCTAATCAACTGAAAATGTTTGAGGTGTTCAGTCACCCTATCCTTAATTATAGACTCTAGCAATTTCCCAACAACAGATGTTAGGCTAACTGGTCTATAATTCCCTGGTTTCCCTCTCTCGCCATTCTTAAATAGCAGAGTGACATGCTCAGTTTTCCAATCTAAAGGAACGGTTCCTGAATTGAGAGAACTTTGGAAGATTATATGTGAGAAGTCGCACAACACCAGGTTATAGTCCAACAGTTTTATTTGAAATCACAAGCTTTCGGAGCGCTGCTCCTTCGTCAGGTGACTTCACCTGATGAAGGAGCAGCGCTCCGAAAGCTTGTGATTTCAAATAAAACTGTTGGTGTTGTGCGACTTCTCACATTTGTCCACCCCAGTCCAACACCGGCATCTCCACATCATGGAAGATTATAGTTAGGGCATCTGCAATGAGCTCACCTACTTCATTTAAAACCCTGGGATGGAAACCTGGGGATTTGTCACTCTTTAATGCCATATTTTCTTCATTACTTTTATTTTACTTACGTTAATTTTATTGAGTCCCTGTCCCTAATTCAATATTAGTTTCCTTGGGATTTCTGGCATGCTATTCTCTTCCTCTACTGTAAACACTGATACAAAGTAATTATTCAACATGTCCACCATTTCCTTATTAACAATATTACCGCTTTCAGTTTTTAAGGGGCCAACATTGCTCCTGACTACCCTCTTTTTCCTATTATAATTGTAAAAATTCTTTATGTTGATTTTGATATCCCTTGCAAGTATCTTTTCATACTCCCAAGACTGGCAAATGTCCTTCAATGTAGACAAGTGCGACTCTGAAATATTGCCTAAAACTAAATTCCAACTGTGCACATATCTTTAGCTTCCCCTGAGCCATTTATATATAATTAATTCCTGTTTACCACAACTGTATCTTGAGTATCATTATATGAGGAGTTTATTAAGCATTATTAACCTTCAACTCAATTAACAGAAACAGTCTCAAGGCTACAAACCAATGATCAACATATTTTTGTCTAACTCCAGTTTATTGGAATTGAAATGCTGACTTGGAAAGAACTGTTTTAAAATTCTAATTTAGTGGGTCCACAGAGATTAATGCACTTCTTATATTATGATTTTCATAGAGACATAAATAGTACAGAGCTATTGAATCTCACTCTGCTCTCCACTGAGACCCAGCTAAGTTGCTGATCCAACAGTGAAGCGATACGGTCTGATACCTGGAGCCAATACAATGCCTCCAAAACCAAGAACGTGTCAGTGGCCCTGATTTTGATCTCTGTACCAGACCATTTTACAGTGAGAACAGGGCAGTAGCCAGACCAAAATGACAAAGATAAATGTACCACTGACTTCCCGCCTGAGCCCTGCCTGCTGTCATTTTTGAGCAGGCCTCAATTTAGGCAGCCTGTGCTCCCACTGGAAACGGGCAGCAGCTTCATTATTCAATGTGAATCGGGGGTCCTATGATGTTGTTTTGGTGCAGTTAAGCACAGAACCTGCTGAGTACTTGATCTGCTCACTCGCCCCCAAAAGGCTGTGGATGCTGAGACCATTGGAACTTTCAAGACTGAGATAGATAAATTTTTGTTGGGTAAGGGTATCAAGGGATATGGAGCAAAGGCAGGAAACATAGAAACATAGAAACATAGAAACTAGGAGCAGGAGTAGGCCATTCGGCCCGTCGAGCCTGCTCCACCATTCAATACGATCATGGCTGATCATCCAAATCCAGTACCCTGTCCCTGCCCCCTCACACAGAATCCCCATCGAGCCTGCACCGACACATATCCCACCCTATCCCCGTAACCCCACGTATTTAATTCCCCCTAACATATCCCATCCTATCCCTATAACCCCACATATTTAATCCCCCCCCTAACACTAAGGGTCAATTTATCATAGCCAAATCACCTAACCCGCACATTTTTGGACTGTGGGAGGAAACCGGAGCACACGGAGGAAACCCACGCAGACACGGGGAGAATGTGCAAACTCCACACAGACAGTCACCCGAGGCCAGATTCGAACCCGGGTCTCTGGCGCTGTGAGGCACCAGTGCTAACCACTATGCCACCGTGTTGCAGGAAAATGGAGTTGCGATGTAGATCAGCCATTATCTAACTGAATGGTGGAACAGGCCTGAGGGACTGAATGCCCTACTCCTGTTCCTATTATTCTTATATTCCAATGTTCCACTACATAGAGCAGGAAATAGCCAGAACCAGCGTTTCTTAAAGGGATCACTGGAAGGAGCTCTGGAAATAATAAAATATAATGTATTTGTGACTGTATGGGCAGCAGGATGAGCATAACTGCTCCCCCTTCACCTTGCTGCTACCTCCCCCCTTCAATAATGCTGTCCATCACCCCCTGCCCTATCAGTCCAGCTGTTCTCTTTAATCCCTTGCTGCAAGCCCATGCTTGATGGATGCCCCTATGGATTTCCTGCCACCCCAAAACAGTGAGTTGCCTATCAGCACTCAGAACATACTGGCAGCTCTCCGGTTGAATGAAACTGAGCCCTCACCATCAGGTTCAGGTGTCTCGCTGGCAGCATCGTGTGGGCATTGCAATCCCTCCAACCACTGCTCACTCAATGTATGCCAAATACAAAAATTGACCCAACGGTGTCACAACACCATGATGGACATTGGACCTGCTTCACACCAACTATTAGCAAAGTTCCAACCACTCAGCCTCATGGGTAATGAAAAGAAAGAAAGACTTGCATTTCTATAGCGACTTTCACGACCACTGGATGTCTCAAATCGCTTAACAGGCAATGAAGTACTTTCTGAAGTGTAGTCACTGTTGTAATGTAGGAATCGTGGCAGCCAATTTGCGCACAGCAAGCTCCCACAAATGCATATGATGTGTGTAGCAGAATATGTGGAGCACACACATTGGCTTTCTTTGAAATCTGGAGCATCACTGTACATGGGCAGTCACATCTGTTACTCACACATGGAGCTCTGAATAGACAGTGCTGCTCTGAGGCCTGGAGGAATTGGAGCACCCAGATTGTGCTGTCATTGCAATATGGATGGCTCACAGAAGACAATATTATGCAATGAGCCTCACTTTCATTTTCTTAGTTAATTTAACCAGGATATAAACATTTTATGACTGGCAGTATTGGCTTACTTTATATATAATGAAGTACATTGTCATTGCACTTTATGGGCGAATGAAGATTAGTGCTCAGATGTTCACTATAAGTTGGTAGTAATTTCATTATCTGAGGTTTATTATTCTATTCAGTTACTGCGTCTAGCAAATTCATAATGTTTGACCATCAGGACCTTTAACAAACATTTATATTTTATTAAATCAGATTAGTGGAACCTGATGTTTCTGTAGATCGGCAGCAAATTTGCAGACCCAGGGGGCAATTTTAGCCCTACTGTCTGGTGTAAACAGGGCAGGTGGGCAGTTAAAATCACCTAGGTTACTTACCCGCCATCAAGCCACCCAGATCACACCGATTGCAATTTTTATGCAGGCTTCTGGACGGGCGGCTAAGCTGCCCAGCCAAAGCCACTGCGGTCCTTCTTTAAATATGCAGATCAAGGTCCGATGATGTCATCAGACTCTGAGTGCAATTTAACTCAGGCCTTAGTGGGGAGCCACTATGGCTTTCCTGCTAGACCGAAGCGAGTCGGGACCTGACAGGAAGGTGAAGAGGTCCCAACAGGTAAGTTTTTTACTTTCCTTTGTGGGGCCAGAAGGAGCAGGAGTGCTCTTCCAGGTCCCACAAGGAATGTTTAAGCCTCCCCTGCCCCAGACAATGACCTCCTGCCCCCCTCTCCATCAGCACCTTCCCCATACTTATCTGAGTGCCAGTGGGCAGATTATGGCCGCCCAATTTTACGGAGCTGGGAGCCCGGGAGTTAAAATAGCCCGGGCCTGATTTCTGCAGCAACAGGTGTGTTTCCATCTCACTTCGCCACCAACCCGCCCAAAACCCATCGGGTGTTTAAAATAGGGGCCCCAGTTGTACTTGGATCTAACTGTATAAATACTGGGAGCCAGCTCACTGATACAAACTCCTGCAATCCAACTTCAAAGAAGACCAATATAAGAGGCCCTTTTTGTTGATGTGAAAATAATTAAGTCAGGATAACTAGGTTAACTATTGATCGTTGTTCAGTGATTCATCCATTGTATTCCATGAAGTAACTGTTTATCTCAGTCTATGTTTATCTCTCTAACCTTAAATCCTACCCCTAACCACACATTCATCCAACTCTTAACTATTGTAAGGCCCTGCAGCTACATGATGCCCTAAATCTCTGTGGCCCAAATGGATAAAAAATTGGAACAAAGATGCAAATCATTACAACATATTGTAATGATTAAATAAACAAAGATGCTATTGGTGATTACAAGCTACAGATCCTCAATAGTGTGCTGTGGTATCTATCGAACAGAATTCAGTTTTTATGAAAAGTTTTGAACTTAATTCATGTCCCAAAGTTTCTTGAATTGGGCCAGTTCAGGTTAATTTGCTGAACAGCTAAATTTGGCCCAATTTTGGCACATCAGGTTAACCAACCTTTCAACGGTGACATCCATATGCAGAACAAAATGTACCTCTACGGATGTGTCCTCTAATTTCCCCTGATGTCTCAGTGGGTATTAGCTAAGTGGCTGGAGCCATAGTAACTAAGGTAAGGTCTTTCTCATCAATCTTTTTGCCCAGTTCTACATCTCTCAGCTGACCTGCTTTGCCAGTGCTGCTCCGTATCTGGCTGCTCAGAGGTGGCACAAGAGTGGCAAAGGGTGGTTGGTTGTTCAATTTACCCTCCCTTTTTGTGGAGAAGCATCTCTACCCGATAGTGCCAACTGATACCACGGCCAGGATCAGGAACTGCTCAGGTGGGAATCTTAGGGTGACCTCCAAGGTGTCCGTCTGAACACTGTACAAGCATTATTTGCACTTTCTATGTTGATGTTGCAAAGAGAAAATAAGATGACACATTAATGTTTCAAAAATACATTTTAAATTTGCTACTGCTGATTATGTGTATTGCTTCATAATGCAATCCAAAATAATTCATTCCTTCTTGCTCCCTATTATCCAAAGAGGCAAAGTTCCAGCTTGGGCTATTTACAACTAGCCTAGAGAGTCAACATGCTGTAGCTGATCATTGCCACAAAGTTGCAAAGATATAAAAACACTCAATAAAACCATTTCAATTACATATTACACAATGCGCCCAGTGGGAATATTAACAAGATGTCCTCCAGGCACTGAGGAAATTGAAATTAAATAATACATGCATTTTCAATTTTAGATTTATGTACATGCTAAAACTCAGAACTCTCTTTGATGTTTAATTAAAATAACTTTATTGAATATTTTTTAAATCCTGAAAATAATGATCTGCTGCATAACAGGTTCAGAGACAGTGGCCAGGGTGTGATAGTGATGCGGTGACCTCACCAACGGCGAATGACTGTAGAACGTGCCCACCTTGTCATTTTATCATAGAATTTCTTTGGTATCACAATGGTCAGAAAGATAAATGTAGATGAACAAGGCCATTTAGCTCATTCTTCCATAGAAATCTATCTCCCTCCATCACAGCATCTAATATGATTGCAATTAGTATTCTATAAAAACCCATGTGACACTCACCTAGCTTTGACTTAGTAGTAGCATTCTCACCTCTGTGTCACACGCCAGAGGCTTGAGCACATGATCTAGACTGACAATTCAGTGCAGTACTGAGGGAGTGCTGCTCTGTCGGAAGTGCCGTCTTTTGGATGAGACATTAAACAGAGAAGATCCCATGGCACTACTTCGATGAAGAGGAGGGGAGTTCTCCCCGCTGTCTTAGCTAATATTTATCCCTCAACCAACATCACTATAAAAAAAAGATTGTCTAGTTATTATCACATTGCTGTTTGTGGGACTTTGCTGTACGAAAATTGGCTGCCACGTTTCTTACATTACAACAGTGACTACACTTCAAAAGTACTACTTTGGCTGTATAGTGTTTTGGGACGTCTTGAGGTCGTGAAAGGGGCTATATAAATGCAAGATGTTCCTTCTTTCTTTAACCTAGCTGTATGAAGCAGTCTGTTCTTTTGGGTACTAATCTCTTCCTATGGTACTTACAGCAATACCATCTTCCATTGTCTTTTCTGTGACATTAGGTGGGCCAATTGAAGTTGAATTGTCCGAGGTCACAAATGTATCCTGGTCATATATATCTGCAAATGAGAGATATAAAATATTTCAAGTCTTTTATTAGCAGTTTTGACCAACTAACAGAGTGAGCTAAGGCCTTGGTATGGTTATAAGAACATTATAAAGCTGCAGCAACCTTTCTCTGGAATATGAATCAATATCCAATGCCAATCTACTCTGATAGGGCATTAGCAGTACTTCCATAAAGTCCTTCTATATTCCCTACTCCCGTTTCAGCTCGACTGAGCCTTCCCATTACTTTTGAGCAGCCTTTCCACCACACATTACTAACCTGACCACTACCACACACTGCACCCCCCCCGACTTCCACCCACAACTTGGCCATGAGTGACAATACAAGTATCCAACAGTTTTATTTTAAATGATTTTTGCTGTAAAAGTATTTAATGAAACCTCATTATTTCCTAAATAAATTCTCTGTTTTAATATTACGTGTAATTACATAGAATTTACAGCACAGAAACAGGCCATTCGGCCCAACTGGTCTATGCTGCCGTTTATGCTCCACATGAGCCTCCTCCCAACCTACTTCATCTAACCCCATCAACATATCATGCTATTCCTTTCTCCCTCATGTACTTATCTAGATTCCCCTTAAATGCTTTAAATTAGATTCAAAATTAATCCTGATAAGGTTGCATTCCTGTAATTGTATTCTATGTTGTTAACAATATAGAACCAAGATAAATAGAACTGGAACTTGCACAAAGTCTGACAGCAAAATAGTCCATCTATTCAGTATTAGATCAGACATGATACATTTCTGTGCTACATAATCACCTCAATAGAAAGCAAAAACAAAATATTTCAATTTCAGGAGCAGATTAGTTTAAATTTGCAATTGTTTATACAGTTTCTTGCTTAATCTGTTGAATAAGGGTTAGTTCACTTATCCATTTCAATCACCTATTGGGAAGGACATGGGCCCTTGGTAATAACCTGGATCAAAACAGCTCAAAACTGTTATTTATTACGACAACATCTTGTCATTTGGCATAATGCCTGCACTTACCAAGATTTCTAGCAGAGTTTCTGAGTCACAGTGTTAGTATAGACAAGTCACAGTGTTCGTATAGACAAGTTCATTATCTTCCGAAGCAGTGTGAGGTGTAGCTGATGATGTTTCTGAGTGTCTGCAATGCTTTCCGTAATGAAGATGGCTCACTAGCTGAATTAGAATATCACCTTGATAGGCTTTCAGACAGGCCAAAAAATTATCAGCAATTCTTGACAACTTAATGATAATTGTTCAGAATATTTTATCCTGACTGATCCAATTTACCATCTAAGATTTGGTCTCCTTACCAAAGGAAGGATTGGGGTTTAATTCCATAGTGCTGAAAAATGGGCACGGTCACTGTGATGCGCGACATGCCTGTCTGCGTCCGTTCAAGGAGCTCAGGCAGCACATCAAATTCATGCTGCCGACTAATTATAATGATGGTAGTGCACAGCCCAGCACTGAACACACTGCTGACAGGCTGCATGCTCAGCAGGGGGCCCAAGTTCTCGATGTTTGCGCGAGGCTATCTTTACCTAAAGCTAGCATGCGCCTCGTAAAGGCAGTCTGCACCTCTTAAAGTTGAGCTGCCTTCTGCTGAACAAAAATGTTACAAGTGCTTGGCATTAGCCCAAATGGCTCAACAAGCCAGGGAAAGGGCACCCAGGCTCTCGGACGCAGCACTCCAGATTTGTGCAGGGGGTCAACACTGGAAGAGAGGCCCCCTACCCACAGCCATGCTGTAGCCACTGGGGTAGTACTGAGTAAGAGCACTAGGATATGCAAAGACACACACAAGACACTCATTAAGGTAATGCACAAGGGTGATTAGTTGATTGTTTGAAGTAATATTGGATGCATATATGGATAAAGTTGGATTGGAAAGTTTGCTTTGTGGTGGTTTTTATTTCAGCTTTGTGTCCAAGAGGACGTTGTGATGGTCAGTAACAGAGGGAAGGTAAATGTGGGACAAATGTTGAAAGGGAAATTGGGACTGTGCTCACTGGTACCTGCAGGCGGGTGATTCGATCCCAGATAGCGTGGCCAGAAAGGGGCTGTCTTGGTTGCCTCCTTCCTTCTGCTTCCTCCTCTTCTGCTTCCTCCTCTTCTGCTTCTTCCTCTTCCTGCTCCTCCTCCTCCCTCTGTGAGCAACTTGTCCTCTTTGCTGCCTCTGCTCCATCTCCATGTCATGCTGCAGCCCAAGGGCGACTGCAACTAGTCCCCCAGGACTGGGAGCAAGTGGTGTTCTCAGAGGCCTTCCTTTAGGAGCCAAAGCCTTGCAAATGTCCAGCAGCATTCCCTACACTCCCTTCACACTTTTACAACTTTTTAAATGTCTTACACCAAGCCACTACTCAAATAAAATGTGACGAAACAAGTACAAAAGCAAGAATCTAAACTTACCTGAAAGTTGCGTGTGTCCCTTTAAGAAGCAGTGGTAGGGGGTCCGTCATACAGCTGAATGCACGTTCTGCTGTGCATGCGTTGGAGAGGGCGTTAAAAGAAGCGGCGTCGTCCAAAGTAGCAGGTCGTTTGTCAATTCAGCATTGCACGCTGATTGACGTTACGATCTGACTAATTACCATATTTGCAGCAAGCGCAGGCAAAGGCAGCGCTGCCGACCTGCCCAAAATGGCAGGCCGCCGCGTTCCACGCCGGAAGTGGGTAAAAGCGAGGTGGCCGCCATTTTTTCACCGAAACCAGTCTCATCAGCCAACGCTAATGGGCCGAATTTCACGGCCGATATACATGCCTTAGAGGGGGTGCAATGAAGGTTCACTAGATTGATTCTTGGGATGAGAGAGCTGTCCTATGAGGAGAGATTGAGTAGACTAGGCTTATATTCTCTGGAGTTTAAATTTCTCATTGAAATGTATAAAATTCTTAGAGGGCTTGACAGGGTGGATGCTGAATGGCTGTTTCCCATGGCTGGAGAGTCTAGAACTAGGGGTCATAGTCTCAGGATAAGGGGTCGACCATTTAGGACTGAGATGAGGAGAAATTTCTTCACTCAGAGCGTTGTGAATCTTTGGAATTCTCTACTCCAGAGGGCTGTGCATGCTCAGTCGTTGAGTATACTCAAGACAGAGAGCGATAGATTTTTGGCATTAAGGGAATCAATGGATACGGGGATAAGGCAGGAAAGTGAAGTTGAAGTAGAAGTTCAGCTATGATCTTATTGAGTGATGGAGCAGGCTCAAGGGGCTGTATGGCTCACTCCTGCTCCTATTTCTTATGTTCTTATAACAGAACACCTTAGAAAATAATAAAACTCATTTCTGGCTGCGATCAGATGTTCTTTTACTTTATCAATTTTCTGTGCTCATCAAGAGAAGGTTTGTTAATGTTGAGGAACAGGGACTCACCAGCAGCATCAAGCACTCACAGGTCAGGTGTAGCATGGTTAGATACCATTGGGCAACACGGTGGCATAGTGGTTAGCACTGGTGCCTCACAGCGCCAGGGACCCGGGTTCGAATCTGGCCTCGGGTGACTGTCTGTGTGGAGTTTGCACATTCTCCCCGTGTCTGCGTGGGTTTCCTCCGGGTGCTCCGGTTTCCTCCCACAGTCCAAAAAATGTGCGGGTTAGGTTGATTTGGCTATGATAAATTGACCCTTAGTGTTAGGGGGGGAATTAAATATGTGGGGTTACGGGGATAGGATAGGAAGGGATATGTTAGGGGGAATTAAATACGTGGGGTTACGGGGATAGGGTGGGATATGTGTCGGTGCAGGCTCGATGGGGATTCTGTGTGAGAAAGCAGGGACAGGGTACTGGATTTGGATGATCAGCCATGATCGTATTGAATGGTGGAGCAGGCTCGACGGGCCGAATGGCCTACTCCTGCTCCTAGTTTCTATGTTTCTATGTTTCTATACGGAATAAGACTATTCTGCTCCAACCTCAGAAGAGCAGAAAAATGTCATTTCCTACAGCAGTCATCCTGTGACTACTTTAAGTCAAATTACTAATTTATGTCCCTAATAGTGTCAAATTAGAGGTAGTTTTGTGCTGTGTGTCCATGCCCATTGAGACTTCCCAAAGGTTTGTCAAGTAAAATGAGTACACAGATGTTCTTCTCCAGTTTATATCTTACACTAAATAGGAAGACATCTCTTGTTGCACCACCTACCATAAAATCCAGGATCTGTGATCGGTTCGTTACCTAAATTTAAAAAAAAGCATAATCAGGTACAGGAAACTTTTGTTTATCCGGCACCCAAATATCGGAATTCTCGCTTAACCGGCAAAAATCATCCTCCGAAAACTCCTCTCAAATAACCGTCAATGTTGCCGAGTCGCAGTCGAGTCTCCGCGAACGCCGAGTACTCCGAAAACCCCTCTCAAATAACCGGCAATGTTGCCGATCCCGAGTCCGAGTCCGAGTCCGCGAACGCCGATTTAGTCAGTAGGGGTAGTTTTCAAAAGTGCCACTACTCGGCCTCCTGGCGCTGTCGGAAGTATACTGCACATTTCTTGATTTATTTATTTTTCTTTGTTAAAAATAGCCTCGGTAGATATAACTCTCCGTTATCCGGTACTTTCGATAAACCGGCACCACGCCGGTCCCGTCGGTGCCGGTTAATAAAGAGTTTCCTGTACATACATTCTGGAGACACATATTTTTGTTATTTTAGTTAACAAATTTTAGAAATTTAAGCCATAGAAAATTAAGGGAATGTTTTCCTAATCAGGTCTCTGCCTAACCTTTCTTAGTGCCAAAGTTTACTTGACCATACACCTGAACTTTTCTAATAAGCTTCTTGTGAGATACATTATCAAATGCTTTCTGAAAATTCATATATATCCTACATCTACTGCATTCCATTTTCCTATCCAATTGGTCACCTCTTCAAAAGCTCTTAAATTATCAGACGTGACTTGCCTTAGAATTAAGAGTTTGCTTACAACTGACATTAGACTAACTGGTCTATACTTACCCAATTTATGTTCTGACGAAGGGTCATCGACCTGAAACGTTAACTCTGTTTTTCTCTCTCCACAGATGCTGCCTGACCTGCTGAGTATTTCCAGCATTTTCTGTTTTTATACCTAATTTATTTTCCTCCTTCTTCAAAAAGATTTTTATATCAGCTATTCTCCAGTCCTATGAACAATTTGAATATTTAATGAGGATTGAAAAATTGTGACCAGAGTCTCTGCTATCTCCTCTCTGACGTCTTTCAATAGTCTAGGGTGTACATCATTAGGGCCAGGGGACTTAGCCACCTTGAGTTCTGATCATTTCTTTTAGAACCAATTTCTTTTCTACACTTAGCTCTAACAACTGTTCCATATCCTCTTCTAGTACACCTCCATTCTACTTCCACCATCATTCGTAAAAACCATTGCAAAATATTTAATATTTCCCCCATACTTTCATCCTCAACAATTAGACTTTATCTTTTATTCCTGAGTGGTTCAACTCTCTCTTTAACTACTCTTATATGCCTATAAAAGCCCTTACTATTTCCTTTTATGTTATCGGCTGGCCTTTTTCATATTATCTTTTAGCCCTTCTGATCTCCCTTTTAACCTTGACTTTTTAGAATTAAGTACACTACTTTATTCTTCAAGATTATTATTAGTGTTGTACACTTTAATTTTATAATACCCTTCCCAGCTTAGTTTTAATATCTCATTTTATCTAATGAATTCTATTCTTTGATGTACCCACTTTTTGCTTTATGGAAATATAATTACTATACAGTATAGATTCAAAGAGTTACCACTGCTGATACATCAACTTGTTCTCCACCTTTACTGTCCAGTTAATTTGGGCCAGATCCCTTCTTATCGCACTGAAATTTACTTTTTACTAGTCCAACACCTTTATCTTTGAATCTTTATTGTCCTTCTCTGTTCTTACGTTGAACCTAACTATGTTGTGGTCACTTTTTCCCAATTGTTCTCCTGCTCTCGTTTCAGTTATTTGCCCTACTTCATTTTTCAGAAGTAATTCACTATGGGCTGAATTTTCCGTGGTGGTAGCGGGCGCGATTGGTGGCAGGTCGGGTGGGAAAGTGTTTTTTTTTGACAGCAGGTCAAGAACCCGCTGTCAACTCGCTCCCACTTGCCTTTCCCACAAGCGCATCTGTCAGCGTGGAGCTGACCCGACCTGCAGCGGCGGGGGTCCCAATTGAAATCATTATGAGATACTTTACAGGCACTTAAAAGCCTTTTTCCCCCTACTTTTTAAATTTCCCTGAATAGCCACAGGATTCACACAGCTCGGGAACCACGTCTGTCAACCCGAGGCGTGGGTTCCGTGGCCATTGCTCCAGCTGATTACTTGACAGCATGGAAAACAAACCAAAATAAAAACATGTTGATTACATCAGCTAACAGATTGATGGAGATTCTGTTCTACAGTACTTGAAAAGCTACTGGCAAATGTTAATTTTTCACTGGTCATCCTCAGCTGTTGCCTTCCAACTCAACAGTAATTGTAATGAATTGATCTGCACTATAAAAAATGACATATACCATTTAAATACATTTTTGTGTTGTTTCTGGTCAGGTTTTTCTCACAGTATACTGTGATTGTCCAGTTACACATTAAATCAAGTCATCAACTGTAACAATTTCATTCTCATCACTCATTCCACTGGTTCAATTTGCTTTCAGTCCCTGAATATGATTAATTTAATTTTTCAGTCTGAAACTTTAGGGTGAATTGCTGCAGAGGTTCTCTCACTTGTCCATTGTTAAAGTTAACGGAAGAGCTGCAGAAATCCCAGAAACACATTGTAAGCACCACTTACACTGTTTGTCTGGGATTCCGCAGCTGTTCCACTGAACTTGCATAAGATTGTAAATCCATCCTTTACAATTACATTTAAAATCTGTTTAATTTTATATGTTACCTCATCTTTTATTTGTAACAGTTACTGATACAAAAGTCTATAGATTTGTGACTAAAGACCCAATAACTTCCTAATTAATGTACTTTTTAAATTGTGTTCTTGATCGTATTTGTAGATGGAGTCATATTATTTAATGATCATTTTATTTAAATATTTCTTTGTCACTCATATATAACTTTTATTACATGATTGTACAGTAAAGATTCAACACCCACTATGTTAGGTTGAACTTAAAATGTAATGTGGCCATGGTCCCTTTAAGGGTCCAGCTTAAAACGCGTCATGAGTGACGTCACCAGACCCGCTCCATCTAGTTGGGCCGGGTAACGCGCTGGGTGGAGTCAGCAGCGGGGTCGGGACCCGCCACGGACACAGGCCACACCGGACCCACCAAGGTAAGGAAAATTCCGGCCTATATGTTTCTTGTTGGACTAGAAGTATACAGACCTAGGAAGCAGTCTGGATAAATTCTTAAAAGTATTCCCCACTTTGACCACAGGCATTCCCTTTATTTCAGTCCATTTTGGAATAGTTAAAATCACCCAATATTATTGCCCTGTTGTTCTTGTATATCTCTTTGAACTGTCTGACTATCACCACCTCTATCACGTCTCCACTGTTTGGTGTCCTGTAATGGACACTGAGAATATTACCATTTCCTATCCTATTTCTTAATGCTATTCATATGGATTCTATCTTAACACGAGCCTCAGGACACCCTTATGTTCTATCACTGTGGTAGAATCCTTTCTTGTCACTGTCATCCTATTTTTCCCTTCCGTCGCTTCTGAAAATCTTATAACCAGGAATATTAAATTCTTAGTCTTGTCCAAACCTAATCCACATCTCTATTATAGCTACTATATCATGTCGATCCATAGCTATTAATGCTTTGTTGAAATACTTAAAAATAATAGTTATCATGGGCAAAAACTGACAGTCTCACACAGTCATTATTTTAACAGGACAAATGCATTCAAATCCTGAAAACTGGGATTCTGTGAATAATTACAAATCAACCTAATATCTGGATTTGCTTCAAAATGGCAAGTTCATTGGGAACTAACTTCCTGATAAGGTTCAAACAGCTCAAGAACTCAGACTCCAAATATGAGATGGACTAATCACCTACAACTGCCTTTCTCTCTTTGTGTGACGTGAGCTGATTCATGTGCTGCAGCACTTCATGATATCGTCTTATTGGCTGTGAAAGCAACATTGCATGTTTAAAATATTTATGCATTACTTTTAAATTATTAGGTCATTCTCCAAACCGGGAACACAATTATGACTCGCAGATGAGATCAGAAAAAAAAAATGTATACTATAGGAAGATGGTTCATCAATTTCAGAGTAATACAATACATTCTATCTATCAGTTCCATGAGGCATAACTTCATGGGTATCATCACAGTGATGTAACACCGAAAGTGACACTACCGGGGGACCCTGAAACTGAGAAGTGAAAATGCTGACGTAACTGATAGGCCATCAGAATGGAAGCACACAAGATGAAAATGTAAATTTAAGAAGGGAATAATAGGATTGTATGCAAGGTTAAAGTAATTTACTGCCAGGGTTGCTATAAATGAAAAATGAAACAGCTGTAATACAGAATATTAAAGGTAGCTGAAGGGATAAAGTAAAACAAAATGAAGGACAAGAGGAAAAAGCAAATTCTCAAAAGAGCACAAAAAGTTTTGGAAAAAGAGACTTGGAAAAAAAAGGATAAAAATGACCATATGAATGACTGCATACATTTTATTCACAGTCTAGGTGGTCATGTTTACGAACCACATGTACCTCCAAATTATTTCCTTCCAGGAAGGGATGTAATATTACAATATCGTAACACTGTTTTCAGTTAGTGCTGTATCCCTAATCCAATAGTTAAAGAAGGTACTCTAGAAAAGCTGCATCCATGTACAAGGAATGTGTCTCATGCATACATCAACCTAGGCAACAGTTTACACTCTAAGTTCTAAATGGTGTCCAAAAAGGTGGCAAGTTCCTGAAATTAAGTCTTTGCACTAATAAAGTATTAGCACATCTGTTTCATAAATACTTCATTAGAGGAGAGAATTGTGCTATCAACCACTATAAATTTGTTTAATGATGCTCTGCCGCAAAAACAATTCTAGTTTGTGAAGTACTTGTTCAAAGTACCACACTTACCAAAAGCTGAATCATGTTTAATTCTTGATGCCAGTGCTAGATATCATTTGTGTGCTGATAGATTGGTCAGAAAAGAGTTTAGTGCCATCATACAACCAAATGCTACAGAAACATGGTGGGGGGGATGAAATTCGACTTGGGCAGGGACACAAAACAATAGCTTTGAGAAGTCAATAGAATTGAATATTGGGCATGGCATATAACGGATGGCAGATGCGATACCACCTGTTGTGCATCTCAGCCCAAGTCCAATTTCACCCCAATGATTTTTTTAAATTTAGTATACTACTTTAATCAAGTTAGCTTTACATTTTTGCATTATTTTTCATTTACTTTTCATTTCTGTCTTCACAGGCTCTGAGACTGAGTGAAACTCTTTGGCCGCGATTTTACTAACCTGGGCGGGTCCGTGGCGGGCGACGTCAGTGGCGGGTCCCGACCCCGCTGCTGGCTCCATCCCACTGTCTGGAATGAATTTCCCTTGATAGGGCTTGTTAAGCCCGCCCAGCGCATTTCCCAGCCTATTAGAGGAAGCGGGTCTGGTGACGGCATTTGATGATGCGTCATCAGCCAGTTTCCTTAAAGGGACCATGGCCAACTTTATTTTGACATTTCTGCTGTCAGTGTTCTACAGCACTGAAGTGCTGCAAACACTGTCAAGCACTGCACAGAGGTGCAGGGCTGCAGCCAGGCTCTCCCATGACTCCCTCCATATCTTCTTAGGCAGTCCCTCGGAACCGAGGATGACTTGCTTCCACATTAAAAATGAGTTCGCAAGTGACTGATGAGTCCAATGCGGGACCTACAGTCTCTGTCACAGGTGGGGCAGACGGTGGTTGAAGGGGCAGGTGGGTGGGGTGCTTGGGTTGACGTGCGCTCCTTGCGCTTGGCTTCTGCTTGCTCCCGGCGAAGAGACGCGAGGTGTTCGGCGCCTTCCCGGATGCTTCTCCTCCACTTTGTGCGGTCTTGGGCCAGGGATTCCCCGGTGTCGGTGGGGATGTTACACTTTTTCAAGGAGGCTTTGAGGGTGTCCTTGAAGCATTTCCTCTGCCCACCTGGGGCTCTCTTGCCGTGCCGGAGCTCCGAGTAGAGCACTTGTTTTGGGAGTCTCGTATCGGGCATGTGGACAATGTGACCCGTCCATCGGAGCTGATCGAGCGTGGTCAAAGCTTCGATGCTGGGGATGTTGGCCTGAGCAAGAACACTGACGTTGGTGCGCCTATCCTGCCAATGGATTTGCAGGATCTTGCGGAGGCAGTGTTGGTGGTACCTCTCCAGTGCTTTGAGGTGCCTTCTGTACATGGTCCATGTCTCTGAGGCATACAGCAGGGCAGGTATCACTGCTGCTCTGTAGACCATGAGCTTAGTGCCAGGTTTGAGGTCCTGGTCTTCAAACACTCTCTTCCTCAGGCGACCGAAGGCTGCACTGGCACACTGAAGGCGGTGTTGCACTTCGTCGTCGACGTCTGCCCTTGTTGACAGTAGGCTCCCGAGGTATGGAAAGTGGTCCACGTTGTTCAAGGCCTTGTCGTGGATTTTGATAATCGGGGGGCAGTACTGTGTGGCGGGGGCAGGTTGGTAGAGGACCTTTGGGGCCGGTTGGTAGAGGACTAAGGAGCACAATGGACATGATATTCACCGCACGTCAATTACAAGAGAAATGCAGGGAACAGCACCAACCGCTGTACATGGCCTTCTTTGATCTCACAAAGGCCTTCGACACTGTCAACCGTGAGGGATTATGGAGTGTCCTCCGCAAATTCGGCTGCCCTCAAAAGTTTGTCACCATCCTCCGCCAGCTTCACGATGAAATGCAAGCCGTGATCCTGACCAACGGTTCCACCACAGACCCAATTCACGTACGAACCGGGGTCAAGCAAGGCTGTGTCATCGCACCAACGCTCTTCTCGATCTTCCTTGCTGCAATGCTCCATCTCACCCTCAGTAAGCTGCCCGCTGGAGTGGAGCTAATTTACAGAACAAACGGGAAACTGTTCAACCTCCGTCGCCTCCAGTCCAGATCCAAGGTCGTCCCATCCTCTGTCGTCGAATTACAGTATGCAGACGACGCTTGTGTCTGCGCTCACTCGGAGGTCGAACTCCAAACCATCGTCAACACCTTCACTGAAGCGTATGAGAGCATGGGCCTTACACTAAACATCCCTCCATATATGCTTATGGAGGGGGTCACAGCATGCAGGGAGGACCTCTTCCCTTCCCATGGGCGGAACAAACCTTCCCAGGAGATCAACACAGCCTGGTTGCACATTGCAGAGGAGGGTACAAGCAGGGACGTGGTCAGAAGGACCTGGGTGCAGTGCCCCAAACATTTCAATGATCTCAGTAGATCACGAAATGTTCGTAGAAAGCCACACTCAACCTCATCCTGCTGTGGCTCTCATCACATCCCCATCACTCTGCCTTCCCTACCCTACTCCTGCACATCCATACTCATACCAACTTACCATGGACCTCCACCCATCCCCCTCTATCTATATTATCACATGCCCATCTCACTAGCCACCTCTCACACTCACCCTCGTGCTAGTGCAATCATACCAACTAACAACACACAAGGGTAGGCACTTGGGTGTTTTATGCAATGTTCATATGAAGTTTCTGTTAATGTGTCAAACATTGAAACCTTTATTTTCAACACCTTGCGTTCTTGGACAGATTTCTGTGCACCTTTGGAAATGGCTTCATGAGTTGCAGTGAATGGTGAGACATAACGGTACCCCCCGCAGTGGTGGTGAGTGTGAAAGGAATGGCTTGGGTATTGTAGGGATGCTTTACGGTGTTGGTGTGGGGTGGTGCCAATCTGGCGCATAATGTGGCAGCCATGGTGTACAGTGTCAAGTGAAGCAAATCTGGCCATGATGAGTCCATCCCTGGCAGCAATGTGGTCGGGTGCTGATGCCCTCTGTCCTGTGCAGCATCAGGTGATTGCAGAGAAGGTTGGTGGTGTTGTTGTTGGTGCTGCTGGTGTGGCTGGTGTTGGACTGATCGTGGTGGGATTCTGAGGATCAAGGTGAGAGAGTATAAAGGGCACTCATGCTGATGGAATAGATGGCAGGTGAAGTAGAGATGACTGAAGCGATCTGTCAATGGTGAGAGAGGTAATGAGGTCTGACTGGATGGAGACTTATGTAAAGAGTTGCAGCATTCTGCAGTGGAAATGCAGTGAGGGAGAGTTTGTGGTTGAGGGAAGATATCTCTGTAAGGTGGGAGCTTTTACTATACATTTGAAGCTGTCAACGCAATGGCCACTGAACTTCCCGCCTCAGCTTGACAGATGTGGTCCATGACCAGTGTGAACCCCGTGGGTGAGCTGAAATTCATTCATAAGTGGCTCTAAACAAGCCACTGATTACCTGAATTGGGTCCCCACCGGCTGTGAACCCGCCGCTGTGTGTCGGTCCTGCTCAGTGCTGGCAGACCCGACATCGGGGAAAGGCATGTGGCGACGGGTTTACAGCGGCGTACTGACCCGCCACCAATCACACCCCTGACCACCCCTCCCAACCCGCCCCCCACCCCGGAAAATCCAGCCCTTTATTTTTGTGTGATGTACAAAATTTGTCAACCAAACCTTTGGCTTAGCTATCATCCAAAGGTACAATAATTGTTTAAGGGATAGGTCTTGCTATTTTGATCTGAGCCTCTCCTACAATCCATAGATCTCTACAATTGATGGGAGTTCTTGTGTTATTTGGTCCTTAATTGCCACTTACACAGATTGGTTTGGTATTGGGACTGATCAATGTATCTAATTAACAAGTCATTTTGAAACTGGATTAAAAAAAATATATATAGAATAACAAAATATAATAACAATATTAATAACAACAAACAATAACGAAATACCCACCTGGACCAGGAGGATGGTGCATGAAGTGAGCATATACTGTGCCCTTATCCTGTCCCAAATCATTGTTAATGTATAGCGTATAGTTCCCGTTGTTCAGATGGGTTGGATTGTCCAACTGCAGGCAACCATGTTGCTCGCTGATATTCTCCTCATGAATTTGAGTCAGTATAAAATCGGTCTCATTCAGAGGATAATTGTTGTGGTACCATTGAATTTTGGGTGGAGGGTTGCCTGTCACACTGAAAGGAATGCACCAGCGATGATCTGGGATTGCCTCACCCAACATTATTATCTTGGGAGGAACTAGAGAGAAAAAAAATGATGTTAGTTAAACTTAATGGTACATAGAATGTGGTGAAGGTTACATTATTGCTACACAGTTCTCAAATATGTGTGAATGTAAATTCTTGAGAATTAACTAAAATAAAACTGAAAAAGGCCCATGTCCCTCCCTTCATCTCACCATTGGTGGCAGAAACTTCCACCACTTCATCTTGCTATCTGGAACTTCCTCCCTAAACCCCTGCACCTATCCACTTCTCTCTTTGCCTTTTAAAACATTCTCAAACCCCATCTTTTTGACCAAGCTTTCAGCCACTCATTCTAAAATCTCCCTTCCTGACTCAGAATCCATGCCTTTATCGACATCTATCTGTGAAGTGCTTGGGCAACATTTAAAAAAAAAATTAAATACATGATCTAAATACATGTTTTGTGCCATGGAGAGTGCAGTGTGTAATGACTAGTAACAATGAGACTCCACTGGCCAAATAATGGGGAGGGGCCAAAATTGCTTGGCCCTGCTCTGAGGGCGGGAGTGTGGCAAAGCTTCTCATGACCAAATGGAACCAGCATTTTGATTAGGGGTCCAGACCAGGACCCAGGCCTGCAATCCTAAGTGGGCCCCATTTCTGCCACTGAACTGACCTGTACACCAGTTTCAGTCCATCTCTTACTTTTCAGTTTTGTGGAAGGGTCCACACCCAACATGTTAACTTTTCTGTTCTCTACACAGATGCTGTCGATTTTCTCCAATGTTTTCTGTTTTTTGTTCTGAATTCTTCCATCAGCTGAGAGGCTGTTTACTACTTCTATCAATGACATAATTCAAGTGACATCAAGGGATTTTTTTTCTTTGACTCATCAATCATCAATTGCATTGCGTCACAATGTTTGTTAAGCATAGAGTAAAAAATTTGCCAAACAGCAACCATTTAAATAACTGCAGACTAGATTATAGCCTGAAACCTAAACCCGGATATTTTATGTTATGGTGAAGAGAAAGTTTGATTTTCTTTTTTTATTCTTCAACCACATTTGATTCTGTCTGAGCTGATCTTGGGCGTGCTTGGTGGGGTAAAAATGTTAAATAAAATTACATGGATAAGATGTGATAGGAATACTGTGTATACTTACAGAGAACAGTCAGATTGACAAATACCATTGATTCTCCCACTATATTCTCTGCTGCGCAGATAAGCCGCTGTCCATTGTCATCACCAGAAATGTTGCTGAGCTTTAATATTATTGGTGGTCTGGAAATTTCTGCTGACTAGGAAGAGAAATAACATGATGTCACTCACTAGATTATTCTAAGCCTTTTATACCGATAGTATCCCATTCCAACTGATGTACAGTGTTCCTATTACTGACAGTTTCCTATCAAAGAAGTGAGCTGCACGCCTTCAACAGTGTCTGAGACATGACATTCTTTGGCCTCAACAGAAGTGATCTTATTAGTGGTGTGGAAAAAGTAGTGCCGGGACTGTTCACTCTCCAGCCTCATGCCCACGGAACTGTGTCCCAGCAAACGGCCCCACATTGAGGAGAGAAGTGGTAAAAAGGAGAAAATCAGAGGGGAAAATAAACAGTGGACGGAGAATCCAAAATGGGAACCCAACAGAGCGCAGATGATTGTCTGTTAAATAGCAAATTTTTCCCCATTAATTCCTTATTCATAGCATAATGTATCAGAATGATGAGCTGTGCTCGAGATGTTGGAATCCTGAGAGCATCACAGTTATACCTGATAAGTCGAGTAGAGGATGTGTTCTTGCCAGTCCACAGCGGGAGTTGGACGTCCTGTGGCAGTACACTCAATTGCAACTTCTGCCCCTTCGATCACGGTAACATTAGTAATATTTACAGAAGCCTTAGGCATCTCTGAAACAAAGCAAGGAGAAAACACATGAGAAATTCTATGTAGGCAATTGTATCTACATACATGCCTTAGATTTAGAATCACAGAATGATACAGCACAGAAAGAGGCCATTCGGCCCAACATGCCTGTGCCGACTCTTTGAAAGGGCGATCCGATTAGTCCCACTCCCACTCGTATTTATCCAATTTTTCGCTGTACCCTTTTAGACGAGTGAAGAAGAAATATGGTACATGAAAACTGTCTGAAAAAATTATTTGAGCAATTTGATTGCTCAGCTTTTCTGTCACTTGCTACTTAGTAGATGTCAGTTTTGATTGTTCAAAAGCAAAATACTGCAGATGCTGGAAACCTGAAGTAAAAACAGACAATGCTGGAAAGACTCAACCAGTCAGGCAGCTCTGCTGTAGAAACTTCACAACAACCAGCAGTCATTGAGATAGCTAAAGTATTACTAAATTAGTGGCTTCCCCAAAGTACAATGGCTCATTGACTACATACATGCAGTCATTCACACTGCCACCATCAATCTTATGGCTATTATTCCATAAATATGAAAATAGCATGCAACCCAAGCAAGAAAATATTACATCCTAATACAAACTTCCAAGCGACTACACATGATACTTTCATTCTGTGGGGAAATCAAGCATATCTTAGCTCTGAGGGAGAAGATAAGATGGATGGCTGGTTCCTCAGAGACTGTATACTGCAGCTGTAGCTGACGACACCTTGTACAACGCTCGTACTGTAGTACAGAAAAAATGCAAGAGATGCATAGGTGTCACAGAGCCCAATTCAAGCAGACATTTGGGGTGCTAAAGCAATGCTTTAGAAACATGGACTAGTCAGGGGAAAGGGGCCTCAGAAGGTGTGTAAAATGGTAGCAGTATGCTGCAAGCTGCACAATATTGCTATAGACAAAAGCCTCATCGTGAACTTGGATGATGAGCAGTTACAAGGAATGAAAGAAGAGAAGGATGATGGACTGGAGCTGCTACTAGCAGACCAGTTACTGCAGGCAGAAAGACAGATCTTTGAGGAGCAACCTGGTAGATAATGAAAATTGGCAGATAATCGAGGAGCCTCAAATTGTGATCTTATGCTTCTATGTAAAGCAATATCCCAGGCACAGGAATGAAGAGAGATAAATAACAAAGAAGGTATTTGTAGAGCGTTCTACATAAACATCACTTTTCAAACTTACCAATTAGACATTTTGAACAAATATTGATCGTTCAACAACTGACCAACAAAAATGTTATCATTGAGACTGGTTAAGCATCTCAGTAGCTACTTGGAAGTGTGGAAGAAACAGCATTAAAGGTACATTGTGACCAGCAGTTCCATTTATTTTCCCATTAACAGATTCGCATTAAATGAAAATGCACTTTTCAAAATTGCACACTCCATTTTGTTATCAGGTGCTAAATAACAATCACAAAAGGACATTTAATCCCTTTTTATTAAAGAGAAACTACTTCTATAATTCTTCTAGATTTAACCTGAAGAAACATGTTGATGTTTTTGCAAGCATCATAATTACTATAATTAAAAATTAGGTTGTAATGAAGTTCTACACATTAACCTGTCTTTTCTCTTTTCAGAGCTACTATGTATTTCAAGAATTTTCATTTTTTATTTCAGAATTACAGCATTTGCAATTCTTCTTTTTATCTGCCAAGTATGGAATTAGGTAACAATATATTTCTTCCTAACTGTAGTCTCTAAAAGACTCTGTAGAAAAATGACAAAAACAAGTACAGGAACCATATATTCACACCGTTAATTTGTCATCTCTGACACGCAGCTTAATTAAACAACCCCAAAATGGAATTACAGCAGGGTCCTTCTGATTTAAGCATCTCAAAAGTTTTTAATTGCCCAGTCACAAAAGATTAAGGAATCAGCCTCATATGTGGTCTCAATGAGTAATTGGCTGTTCTTTGTAAATGAGTGGCAATGTTAGTCACATGAAAATCATTGGTGCCAATCAGTGTCTGACAAGAGCTTGACACCAAGGTAAATATGAATGGGGTTAGTCTGATTCATTACACTTTTTTCATTAAGATTGTTTGAAGGAGGGGGATTCAATCTGTCAAAGGCTGAAGGTCCTGAGGTCACTGAAATTGTATTAGGCACCACAAGTGCTTAAATCTGTGGCCTTGTGGCTCCTGAATTTAATGACCCACCTACTGATGCTGATCTTGATTGAGTGAATGTCATTCACAGACTTATGAGCAGGACAAGTCTTCAGAGATCCTCCAGTGATTTTTAACTGGGGTGAATGAGTTATAATGGGTAATTTTCAAACCATACACCCCATCAAGCAATTTTGTTCCCCAGCAGTGCACGTCAGAGAATTGTGGGCAGTGTGCCTGTGATTTTCCGACATGCATTGATAGTGAGCGAGTTTCCACACCAGTGGCGCAAACTTATTTAAAGACCGGAGTTGATCCCTCATGAAGTTGCTCATAAACCAAATTTTTTTTTAAATTGTGCCTTGTTTGCTGCTACAGAAAGCCCCTGCGGCTCCTGTACCTCCTGGCATTGGTGTCAGATGGGAAATGGGCAAATGTCACTTGGTTGCTTGCCAGAGGGAACGTATATCCAAAGTCCAGAATGTCTCAGGGGCCCATCAGGGTGTTTTGTCCTGCTAGTGTTTTTATGGGTATGTAGCGGGCCGTGTGAAGAACTGTCCTGCTGGCTGTATCTCAGAGAATTTTTCTTGGGCGGAATGTGATCAGTAAGAAAATTAGAATTGAGGAGCAAGGTTTTGTTTAATATCATTGGTGAATAAGGAAAGTAGAAAATAACCAATTATAAAGGAGAAAAGCTCACCAGGTGAAATTGAGTTGTAACATGTCAGAAACAAAGGCATTGGTACAAATTCCTCTGTCCATTATTTTAACAAAGGTTTTAACACATAAAATTAATGCCCTTGTTGCTAATATCGAACAGCACAATTTCAACACAACTTAATCAATGAGGATGAAGAAAATTGATGCACAGACTTGATGATCACAACAGGAACTCAACAATCATGACATGGACCACAGACACAAGTATTTTATTATAAAAATGTGAACCAGTTTATTTTTTAGTTTATCTAAATTAGTTTGTTGTCTACATTTTCCTGCGCTTTTTATATAGCTAACTTTGGAACTTCTATGGACAAATAGATATCAATGTTTGGAAACAGAGCAGGCGCTTTTGTGCCTGGAAACAGGGGCAGGGATTCCACTACTGCTGCTGCAATCCTGAGAGACCTTTAGCAGCGGTGATGGCCACCAGCTGCTGGCCTTTCTGGCTGCTGCCCAAGAACAACAGCCAGTGGGCCTGTAGGGCTGAAGATCCAATGCAGAGTCTGAATGAAAAGGATTCTCATTTTTATGGGGTCCTCCATGACCTTGCTGGCTGCTGCTCTCAGCTCCTCCAATCTGGGAGCAATTATTGTCAAGTAACAGTGGGTGCCACAGGCTCGGGCCTGCATCAATTGGAGAGCCAGGAAAATTAGGCAGGAGGCATGGAGAAGTACCTCTCACCTTATCTGCATGGCTTTTGAATGCTAACGGCTGCTGCAAGGGCAAGCACTCTGCTTTCTATCAGGGGAGCTGCACAAATATGAGGGCAAGGCAAAGGGGGCAGAGATCTGACACCACAGGACTACAACCCTTTGTCCTTTGCCTGTGCCCAGGAAGCAAGCATTGCCTGGGTGTAAAGTAAAGGAAATTGCTCCATTGCTTCAAGAGGTACTGAGATGACATGATAAACCAGTGGCTTCCCTTATGGTTTATAATGGATGCTAACAGTGATATGGAAAGGATGTAGGCAAAATAGTTGAGTCATTAATAGCACAGTGTACATTATAGGGTTGATTTTACGCTCCTGGCATGGACCTTTGTGCACATCAGTAATTCAGATGTAGAGCTCACTATGCCCATAGGGTTTTCTGCAGGTCCGCTGACCACCATGCCCAAATTCTGAATATGTGCCCCCAACAAGCAAAATTTCATGCTGGGAGCAGGAATTCACAAAATCTACCAGTAACTGTATAGGATTCAGTACCAGTGGCATCTGGTCTAGTTTTGATTTTTGTTTTTGTTGGGCAAGAGTATCAAGGGATATGGAGAAAAGGCTCAAGGCCTAATTCTGTTCCTATGATTCCCTGTGGAGAAATGCGTGATCACCAAATGACAGCTATCCCTGACCCCCATGGTAGATATTGGGAACCCTCTGTTAGAAGTATGGTAGGCATGATGCCAGGACTTAGCTCAGTGCTGCGGGATGTGCTGGCACTCTGATACGCTGTACCAGCCCAGTGGTCTATTTTAAAGTTTACAATTGACTTGATGCTGTAAATAATTCATTCCAAAGCATCTGGCTTCAATCAGTAAGTAGATCATTTCTAAACTATATAATGTTCTTTTAGTAGATACCTCAACATTTATTTACTACCAGTAATTTGATGAATTTTAAGCAAAGAAAGGCAGCAAGTGCTCTTGGCAGTTGGAGCTGACAGATGACTTTAAATTTAAATTGAGTCATTATTGTGTTCAAGATCTCAGTAAACAAGGCTCAGATTTTAACTGCCCCCACCTGACAGAAACAAGGAGGGGGGCAGTTAAAATAATGGATGTCAGTTACACCCACCGATCCGCTTCCTTCCTGTCGTGTCCCCATATTGTCAACCAGAGGCCTGAGTGGGGGGTGGGTGCAGGGTCGGCAAAACATGCCGGGAGCCGGATCCTGAGCCAGAAAGTAACTTTAAAATTTATTTTACAGATTATCTTGTGGGCCAGGAGCGGCCTCACAAGGAAGCCTAGGGCATCCCTAGAACCAGGCTAGGCTCTCCCCCCGATCCCGATCACAGACCTCCCCGTGCCCCCGATCACAGACCTCCCCGTGGCCCCGATCACAGACCTCCCCGTGGCCCCGATCACAGACCTCCCCGTGGCCCCGATCACGGACTTCCCCGTGGCCCCGATTGCGGACCTCCCCGTGGCCCCGATCGCAGACCTCCCCATGGCCCCGATTGCGGACCTCCCCGTGGCCCCGATCGCAGACCTCCCCCGATCGCGGACCTCCCTCGATCACAGACCTCCCCGTGGCCCCGATCGCAGACCTCCCCGTGCCCCCGATCACGGACCTCCCCATGCCCCCGATCACGGACCTCCCCGTGCCCCCGATCACGGACCTCCCCGTGCCCCCGATCACGGACCTCCCCGTGCCCCCGATTGCGGACCTCCCCGTGGCCCCCTTCGCGGACCTCCCCCGATCGCAGACCTCCCCCCGGCCCTTATCACGGCCCCGACCTCTCAGCCACCCCCCACTAACTGCTGGGACTTATCCCACAAGTCCTCCTGTCGCTTGTTTGGGCTCCCGCCTGCCAGTCAGGCTATCAATCTGGCTGGCTATCGGGCGGGAGACTGCAGCATCTTATTTAAATGTGGCCCTGCCGTTAAGATCAACAGGGCCTTCACATCCCGGCCTTGCTATGTTTTCCACACACTCCGCCGCTTTCCCATTAATACCGTGGCCTACATTTTTGGTACTTAACCTTTATCTGTTTCCTACAGTGCTTTCATAGGTCTCTATGAACTTTACGATGGGTAATTTTCAACTTTGCCGCCTAGATGGTAACCTGACAGAGTGGATCACCGGCCGTTGTAGAAACTATCCAATTTCCATCCCATTGATGGAAAAATCAAAGTGTGACTTGACCCTGGCTATCATTGTACACTTTCTAGAGTCTGGCTAAAGAAGGCTATTAAGAAAAGTCCAGCAGCAGAATGTCAGCTGAGCCTCTGGGCTGAAATTTACCAGCCCTGAGGAGGTGGGTTTGGAGGTGGGACTGCTGGGAAAATGGGAAAAATTGGGAGTGGGTCCCAACCCCGCTCCCAACCCGCCTCTGAACCATCTTCCCAGGAGGGGGGTCCCCAACTCGCGCAGGGACCCGTCTCCTGGCAGCGGGAAGGGGATTAGAGCCAATTAACTGCCTGTTAACAGGTAGTTAACAGGCAGTTAAGAGAATTTTTACCATTTTCCGCCTGCTGATGCGGGCTTCCCGATGGCGGGAAACCCCGCCAAGGTCAGCGAGGTGAGCTGTGGGTCTGCTGCAGTGTAAGTGTGCAAATGACACCTGCAGAGGTAGTGTGATGGGTGCAATGGTGCACAGGTAAGTATGACAGGTGAGAGAATGTAGTGAGAAATATTTTTATTCTGTTTATATGTATCTGCAGGTGACAAGATTTGATGTTTCTGGGAAGCCTCATCTGATCGGGAGAATTGACAGATGGCTTCTGCAATCTCACATGCAGCGGCGTCTGTTTTCTCCTAAGGAGAGAGTCATCGGTGAGCCTGGGTGAAAGGGCTCACCTTTGGACAGTGATTGTCAGCGTTTGACAGCACCGCAATGCTGTCAAACACTGTCAAATCATCTGTCAAAAAATTATGGTGCCTGTCACTTTAACAAAACCGGCAGATGAAGCGGCATGCACTGACGTCATCTGACACCGGCTTTCCCTTAATTGGCTGGCAAGCCCACAGGGTGGGCTTAACAAGGCCAATCAGGGGAAAATAGCGTCAGGTTGTCAGATGTCGCTGGGGGCGAGACTAGAACCTGGAAACCAGCAGTCCCGCCCCCAACGCACCTCCTCAGGTAAGATCCCGGCCTCTGAGTCTGGGATTGGGGAGCACCTGAATAGAGGCATCACGCTGTAGCTTGTCATCAATCAAATCAGTAAACCAAACGTAGACAAAAAAAACTTTAAAAAAGTAATAACAATGAAAACAAAAAACTTCCTATACATCCCAGCAACATGGGGGTCAATATTAACTCGTATCGCATGTTGTTAACGGGGCAGTAAGGGGCTCAAAATAGGGTCGGTAACCTTAGCACCCCGTTAACCCCGGTGATGCGGCCCACACCATTTTGCAAGGGGCCTACCGCTGGGCGGCCAAAGTGCCTGCCTGTTTCAGGTAGTAAGCCCATTTCAATATGCGTTTTAATTGGAAATGGTGGGGATATGCACCGTGCAAGCTGTGATCATTTCCATGGGCGATAGAAGAGGAGAGGCCTAACAAGGGTACGTTTGATATTAATTTTGTTGGGCCAGGAGGAGCAGAAGTGCTTCTCTGAAGCACACAAAAATAATCTGGGTCGCTGCCAGGACACTCCCGCCCCACTTGGTCACGACACCCCACACTTACCTTTCTGAGGCTGGGGAAGCCTGATAGATAGGCCTCAATCCGGCGAGCTGTACCAGGACCCCTGTATGGCGCCCCGCAGCTCACCGGTCCGATGTTGATGAGGCCACAGCTCAAAATCGCTGCCGTTTCTTTGGTTTGAGTGTGGGCGACCGGCTTTCACGCTCTGCCAGTCAGTCATCCGAAACTCAAAATCGGCCCCATGGTGTGTATGTGCATAAACAGATAGTTAGAAAGAGAGGTATATTTTTAGTTTCATTTCTTTCTCTCTCAGCACTGTATTTATATTGTTGTGTTAGTTTACCACCATTCTGGCTGGTTTCGACTCATTTCTACTAATAAAGTGATTGATTTGCTTCAGCAGAATTCATTATGAGCAACCTAATGATTTCATAGGGCTCTATAGCAGATAACATAAGGCTCTGTACCCAATAACATAGGGCTCTGTACCCAATAATACAGGGCTCTGTACCCAATAACATAGAGCTCTATACCCAATAACATAGAGCTCTGTACCCAATAATATAGGGCTCTGTACCCAATAATATAGGGCTCTGTACCCAATAATATAGGGCTCTGTACCCAATAACATAGAGCTCTGTACCCGATAACATAGCGCTCTGTACCGGATAACAGAGGGCTCTGTACCCAATAATATAGAGCTCTGTACCCAATAACATAGGGCTCTGTACCCAATAACATAGGGCTCTGTACCCAATAACATAGAGCTCTGTACCCAATAACATAGGGCTCTGTACCGGATAACAGAGGGCTCTGTACCCAATAACATAGGGCTCTGTACCCAATAACATAGAGCTCTGTACCCAATAACATAGAGCTCTGTACCCAATAACAGAGGGCTCTGTACCCAATAACATAGGGCTCTGTACCGGATAACAGAGGGCTCTGTACCCAATAACAGAGGGCTCTGTACCCAATAACAGAGGGCTCTGTACCCAATAACATAGAGCTCTGTACCCAATAACATAGGGCTCTGTACCGGATAACATAGGGCTCTGTACCCAATAACAGAGGGCTCTGTACCCAATAACATAGAGCTCTGTACCCAATAACATAGAGCTCTGTACCCAATAATATAGAGCTCTGTACCCAATAACATAGGGCTCTGTACCCAATAACATAGAGCTCTGTACCCAATAACACAGGGCTCTGTACCCAATAATATAGGGCTCTGTACCCAATAATATAGAGCTCTGTACCCAATAACATAGAGCTCTGTACCCAATAACATAGGGCTCTGTACCCAATAACAGAGGGCTCTGTACCCAATAACATAGAGCTCTGTACCCAATAACATAGGGCTCTGTACCCAATAACATAGGGCTCTATACCCAATAACATAGGGCTCTGTACCCAATAACATAGGGCTCTATACCCAATAACATAGGGCTCTGTACCCAATAACATAGGGCTCTGTACCCAATAACATAGGGCTCTGTACCCAATAACATAGGGCTCTATACCCAATAACATAGGGCTCTGTACCCAATAATATAGGGCTCTGAACCCAATAACATAAGGCTCTGTACCCAATAACATAGGGCTCTGTACCCAATAACATAGGGCTCTGTACCGGATAACATAGGGCTCTGTACCCAATAACATAGGGCTCTGTACCCAATAACATAGGGCTCTGTACCCAATAACATAGGGCTCTGTACCCAATAACATAGGGCTCTGTACCCAATAACATAGGGCTCTGTACCCAATAACATAGGGCTCTGAACCCAATAACATAGAGCTCTGTACCCAATAACATAGGGCTCTGTACCCAATAACATAGGGCTTTGTACCCAATAACATAGGGCTCTGTACCCAATAACATAGGGCTTTGTACCCAATAACATAGGGCTCTGTACCCAATAACATAGGGCTCTGTACCCAATAACATAGGGCTCTGTACCCAATAACATAGGGCTCTGAACCCAATAACATAGGGCTCTGTACCCAATAACATAGGGCTCTGTACCCAATAACATAGGGCTCTATACCCAATAGCAATGGCCTCAGTGATTCCTCATAGTGACCTCTAGTTATATTTAAGACTTGATCTGAATTAATTATTCTTCATTGCCATCAGTTTTTTGAGTACTAACATTGAAAAGATAATTAAATCATTAATATGGCACTAAAATAAATGGCAATTGCAACATAAAATTATTAAATATTCGGCAATCAATAAAGCCAAAGTACTGGTAGCATTCACAATTGACAGAAAGGGCAGCAAATCTGTACGAGATACTAAAAATCTAACAGTTCCCTGGATATTTCAGGCATATGTTCTGCCTGTTAAACCCTTGATAGTTCTCAACTTATTCCCGCTCCTTCCTAGTTCTGCTTCCTCTCCCTCTCTTCCGTTCTCTTCCTCTATTTATCAGACCCTTTAAATGACACCTGAGGGGAAAAAATTCATACACAATGTTTTTGTGGATCAATGGGAAAAACGACAGTACCACAGTCTGGAATCCTCATGTATGACAGCATTATCCTCCAGTCATTCTCCCCTCGACATGTCAGGTTCTGAACCTCTAGGGTGGCCAGGTTGTTTTCCTGCCATAACTGGATCCACGCAATGCCACAAGAGCACAGGAATGGGTTTTCTGTTAAGATCCTAGAGGGAAAAAACATTTTACACCTACATTAGCATCACCCACCAGTGCAGTATTATTTATGTGAATAGTTTCTCTTCAGATAGCTTACTCAGTATTCTCAGTTTTCAAGTAGGGCCACTCACAACAAAATAAAGGATGCTATCTTGTTAGCAAGCAGTGTCCCAGGAAGCTTAGCCAGGTCTAAACATAGAAACATAGAAGATAGGAGCAGGAGTAGGCCATTCGGCCCCTCGAGCCTGCTCCGCCATTCGATGAGATCATGGCTGATCATCCAAACTCAGTACCCTGTACCTGCGTTCTCCGCATATCCCTTGATACCTTTAGCTTTAAGAAATATATCTAACTCATTCTTCAATATATTTAATGACTTGGCCTCAACTACCTTCTGTGGTAGAGAATTCCACAGGTTCACCACTCTCTGGGTGAAGAAATTGTTCCTCATTTCTGTCCTAAATGGCTTACCCCTTATCCTCAGATTATGACCCCTGGTTCTGGACTCTCCGACCATCGGGAACATTCTTCCTGCATCTAGTTTGTCCAGACCTGTCAGAATTTTATATGTTTTGATGAGATCCCCTCTCATTCTTCTGTACTCCAGCGAGTATAAGCCCAATCGACCCAATCTCTCCTCATATGTCATTCCTGCCATCCCAGGTATCAGCCTTGTGAATCTTCGCTGAACTCCTTCCATGGCAAGAACATCCTTCCTCAGATAAGGCGAACAAAACTACACACAGTACTCAAGGTGTGGTCTCACCAAGGCCCTGTACAACTGCAGCAGGAAATCCCTGTCCCTATACTCAAACCCTTTCGCTATGAAGGCCAACATACCATTTGCCTTCTTCACCGCCTGCTGCACCTGCATGCTTACCTTCAGCGACTGGTGCACAAGGACACCCAGGTCTCGTTGCACTTCCCCTTCTCCCAATCTATTGCCATTCAGATAATAGTCTGCCTTTCTGTTTTTGACACCAAAGTGGATAACCTCGCATTTATCCACGTTATATTGCATCTGCCACGCTTCTGCCCACTCACCCAACCTGTCCAAATCATCCTGGAGTTTCTCAGTATCCTCCTCGCAGCACACACGCCCACCCAGCTTTGTGTCATCTGCAAACTTGGAGATATTACATTTAGTTCCCTTATCTAGATCATTAATGTATATTGTGAATAGCTGGGGTCCAAGGACCGATCCCTGCGGTACCCCACTAGTAACTGCCTGCCACTCGGAAAAAGACCCATTAATTCCTACTCTCTGCTTTCTGTCCGCCAACCAGTTCTCTATCCAAGTCAATACCTTGCCCCTAATCCCATGTGCCTTAACTTTACACGCTAATCTCTTATGCGGGACCTTATCGAAATCCTTTTGAAAGTCCAAATACACCACATCTACTGGTTCTCCCTTATCTATTTTCCCAGTTACATCCTCAAAAAATTCCAGTAGATTAGTCAAGCACGATTTACCTTTTGTAAATCCATGTTGACTTTGTCCGATCCTGTCACTGTTTTTCAAGTGCTCAGCTATTACATCCTTTATAATGGACTCTAGCATTTTCCCCACTACCGATGTCAGGCTTACCGGTCTGTAATTCCCCGCTTTCTCTCCACCACCCTTTTTGAATAGTGGGGTAACATTAGCTACCCTCCAATCCATGGGTACAGTTCCAGATTCCATCGAATGTTGGAAGATGATCAGCAATGCATCTACTATTTCTAGGGCCACTTCCTTAAGTACCCTAGGATGTAGATTATCAGGCCCTGGGGATTTATCGGCCTTCAATCCCGTCAATTTCCCTAACACCATTTCCCTGCAAATACTGATTTCTTTCAGTTCCTCCCTTTCATCAGACCCTATGTTCTCCAACATCTCTGGGAGGTTATTTGTGTCCTCCTTTGTGAAGACAGAACCAAAATATGCATTTAATTGGTCTGCCATTTCTTTGTTCCCCATTATAACTTCCCCCGCTTCTGACTGCAAGGGACCTACACTTGATTTCACTAATCTTTTTCTCTTCACATATCTATAAAAGCTCTTACAGTCAGTTTTTATGTTCCCTGAAAGCTTACTTTCATATTCTATTTTCCCCTTCTTAATTAATCCCTTTGTCCTCCTTTGTTGAATCCTAAACTGCTCCCAATCCTCAGGGTTACCGCTTTTTCTGGCCAATTTTTATATGTCCTCTCCTTGGATCTTATGCTATCCCCAATTTCCCTTGTTAGCCACGGTTGAGTCACCCTTTTTGTTTTATTCTTATGCCACACTGGGATAAACAAATTCTGTAGTTCATCCATGCAGTCTTTGAATGTTTGCCATTGCCTATCCACCATCAACCCTTTGAGTGACATTCCCCAATCAATCCTACCCAATTCGCGCCTCATACCATCGTAGTTTCCTTTATTTAAATTCAGGACCCTAGTCTCTGATTCAACTACTTCACTCTCCATCCTAATGAAGAATTCTATCATATTATGATCACTCTGACCCAAGGGGCCTCGTACAACAAGATTGCTAATTAAT
The DNA here is from genome assembly GCA_030390025.1 of Squalus acanthias. Lineage (NCBI taxonomy): Eukaryota > Metazoa > Chordata > Chondrichthyes > Squaliformes > Squalidae > Squalus > Squalus acanthias. The sequence goes on along the minus strand of CM059425.1, from coordinate 199,454,289 downwards.
CCTTTCTCGTTACACAATACCCAGTCTAAGATGGCCTGATCTCTGGTTGGTTCCTCGACATATTGTTCCAGAAAACCATCCCGTAAACATTCTAGGAATTCCTCCTCCACAGTATTTTTACTAATTTGGTTAGCCCAATCTATATGTAAATTAAAGTCACCCATGATGACTGCTGTGCCCTTACTGCATGCTTCTCTAATTTCCCTTTTAATGCTGTCCCCAACCTCTGTATTACTGTTTGGAGGTCTATATACCACTCCCACTAACATTTTCTGCCCCTTGTTATTTCTCAGTTCTACCCATACAGATTCCGCATCATCAGAGCTAATATCCTTCCTTTCAATTGTGTTAATCCCCTCTTTAACCAGCAATGCTACCCCACCTCCCTTTCTTTTTTGCCTATCTTTTCTAAATATTGAATAACCCTGAATGTTGAGTTCCCAGCCTTGGCCACCCTGGAGCCATGTTTCTGTAATCCCAATCAAATCGTATTCATTTACCTCTATTTGCGCAGCTAATTCATCCACCTTGTTCTGAATGCTCCTTGCATTAAGACACAAAGCCTTCAGGCTTGTTTTTTTAACGCTCTCAGACCTATATGAATTATTATTTACTGTGACCATGTTTGATTTAAACCGTTGAGTTCTTTGCCTTCTACTTTTGTTTTTTTCCTTCCTGTCTTTTGCTTTTATCCTTGTTTCCCTTTCCTCTGTCTCCCTGCTCAGGTTCCCAACCCCCTGCCACTTTAGTTTAAACCCTCCCCAACAGCACCAGCAAACACTCCCCCTAGGACATTGGTCCCGGCCCTGCCCAGGTGCAGACCATCCCGTTTGTATTGGTCCCACCTCCCCCAGAACCGGTTCCAATGTCCAAGGAATTTGAATCCCTCCCCCTTGCACCATTCCTCTAGCCACGTATTCATTTGAAATATCCTCCTATTTCTACTCTAACACGTGGCACTGGTAGCAATCCTGAGATTACTACCTTTGAGGTCCTATTTTTTAAGGTAGCAAATGTCAAATGGTAGAAGTAATACTCTGCTATACTTTTCCCTAAATGATTATGCTTGGAACAAACTTTAACAGCAGAGTTAGGGCAACATTAATAAGGCGGTCAGTTTATGCTGTTGTTCCTTCTCAACTGCACCCGGCTGGGTCCCCCACAGGCACCAAGGAAACAAAAAAGATAAAAGGCTAGCAAATATTTTGTACTTTTAAAAAATATATAAAAAATTGAAATGTAATAGTCAACTTGTAAGGACCGATTTTAACTCCCAGCCAGGAGTAGCACAGGCAGGGGCATGCACTGACCCCGTCAATCTCCTGCCCAATCCTGGGAAGCACTAGCTCATTGGCAGACAGGTGGGAGCAGGATTTTGGGTGGCAGAATGCTGCTGCCGGCTAGCCATAGGAATGGTCCCCAACACTCAAGTAAGTGGTCGGGAGGGGGGCTGGGAGGCTAGCGTGGTCAGGGAACGGGGTAGCCCAGGGCAAGGGATGCCCAAGGTTTCTTGGTGGGGCCCAGAAGAGCACTCCTGCGTAGACCTTGGATTAAAATTAAAGTCATACCCGATTACGTCGTCGGACCCTAATCTGCATATGTAAAGAAAGACCCCACTGTCTTCCAAAGAGTGTCCCTCTCTACCAGTCAAAAGATCAAATAAAGACTTCAACATGCGGGAAGGCAGTGGGATTGGTGCGGGTACGTCACTGCAGCCATTTTAGCTGCCCACATTCGGTTTCCGCCAAGTGGGCAGAATGAAAATTGGCCCTGTTGCAGAAAATTCTAAGTGAGGCTAACAGTTCTACTGAAAGATTCAACCGGCAGTCTCATCCTTCAGTCAAGCTTTCTTTCCTCAATTACATCCCACAGTGACCTTGCATCTCCATTACTGCTTAATCCCTTAAGGTCAGGTCACAAATACACACGAATCACTCTTACTGAAAACAAATGCTGATTCATTTTAGTATCTATTTTGTTACTGGTAGAATTTGCTGTATGTGAGAAATGTAGTGTGTAAAAATGCTTCATTGATTAGCTCTTAAATTACATATACAGAAAATCAAATAATATTATTTTATTAGATTATGGCCAGGCCTTACAGAGGGTTCGGATTGGCCAAGAGTCATTGTAAAACCCACATTGGATGCCTAGTTCAACTCAGTCCTGGAACCTTTCACAGCCCAGCACAAACACTGCTGCTGGAATACCAGATAGGATCAGCAACAGCAAAACAATCTGTAATACTTTTAATTAGAAAAAAATGTAGTAAATCCCCATAATCTAATGTCAGTATTGGACTCAACTATGGTTACTTTAGCCTAGGAGAGGCTGTTCAGATGCTAATCTCTGTTTAAAGGCAAACTAAGTGGGTAAATGCTAAAGCCCACAAGAAATATGTACTTTCTCATTCATCGTTAAGTGAACAAAATTACAGTGTAATCTGAATGGAGGCAAAGTTTGAGAAAGGGGTAAAATTTCCAGAATGAGGTAATACACTTAACTTATATAAATGTTATAAATCACTCCAAAAATATCTGTTCTCTTAAATTGATATGTTTTTGGATTCTACTATATAAAATATAACTAAATATTCATTGGAAGTATGTTAATGTTACATCAAAAAAATGTAACTGTGATCTCTGCAACAAAATGACTGAAAAGTATTAAAACTGCATTTAATCAAGTGTGCTTCCTTTTATTTACACCCTTATAATAACACAATGCTGAGTTATCAAATGAAAAAGCCTCTTGAAGTCTTTTTTAAAATTGTAATTTAAATTAATTTTGCTCCAGCAAAATAGCAACATAAAACTAAAATCCTCATCCAGACATAACTCACTTAATTTATTAGTTTGGTGTTTTCTAATCATAAAACAGTTTCTAGAAAGTAATGACTCACCTTCCAAAACTGGCTATTTTAAATGGATATTGTTGCATGTTTAAAATTGGCAACTACACATTTTGCTGTTGAGCACTACCGCAATACACGAGACAAATTGAGTTATTAGAAAATAATGGTATCAAACTTACATGGAAATTTAAGAATATATTAAAGAAACTAAAATCAGCAGTCTAACATTGCTGGCCTGTTTGCTTCAATACTCTCTGTGGGGCAAAGGTAAAGTAATGTTAAGGAAGCCAGGAATAGTCAGGTGTTCATTCTATTCATAACATCCTCAACATTATTTATTACTTGCCCTCAGGGATCTTTCTCCTCAGGGAGTTAATGTGCATAGGTCCCTGAAGGTGGCAGGACATATTGAGAGAGTGGTTAGCAAAGCATATGGGATCTTGGGCTTCATAAATAGAGGTATTGAGTACAGTTTTGGTCTCCTTATTTAAGGAAGGATACAGTTGCATTGGAGGCAGTTCAGATTCGATTCACTAGGTTAATTCCAGAGATGAGGGGTTTGACTTATGAGGAAAGGTTGAGCAGGCTGGGCCTATACTCATTGGAATTTAGAAGAATGAGAGGGGATCTTATCGAAACATATAAGATACTGAGGGGGCTCGACAGGGTAGATGCAGAGAGGATGTTTCCCCTCATGGGGAAATCTAGAACTCGGGGGCACAGTTTTAGAATAAAGGGTCGCCCTTTTATAACTGAGATGAGGAGGAACTTCTCTCAAAGGGTCGTAAATCTGTGGAATTCTCTGCCCGAGAGCAGTGGAGGCTGGGTCATTAAATACATTTAAAGTGGAGATAGACAGATTTTTGCAAGATAAGGGAGTGAAGGGTTATGGGGAGCGGGCTGGGAAGTGGCTTTGAGCCCAAGATCAGCCATGATCTTATTGAATGGTGGAGCAGGCTCGAGGGGCCAAGTGGCCTATTCCTGCTCCGCTTTTCTTATGTTCTTATGTTCTTAAAAGTAGAGAAGTTATGCTGAACTTTTATAAAGCGCTGGTTAGGCCACAACTGGAGTATTGCGCCCAGTTCTGGTCACCACACTTTAGGAAGGATGTGAAGGCCCTTGAGAGGGTGCAGAGAGATTTACCAGAATGGTTCCGGGGATGGGGGATCTTAGCTACAAGGACAGGTTGGAGAAGCTGGATTTGTTTTCATTAGAGCAAAGGAGGTTGAGGGGTGATTTGATAGAGGTGTACAAGATTATGACGGGTTGGATAGGCTGGACCAGGAAAGGCTGTTCCCACCAGTTGATGGTACAAGGACTAGGGGACACAGATTTAAGGTTTTGGGCAAAAGATACAGGGGGGATGTGAGGAAAAACTTTCTTATGCAGCGAGTGGTGAGGACCTGGAACTCGCTGCCGACGGAAGTGGTGGAAACGGAGACACTCAATGTTTTCAAGGGGCGACTGGATAGGCACTTGAGGGAAATAAACTTGCAGGGCTACGGGGATAGAGCGGGGGAATGGGACTGAATGGATTGCTCTGCAGAGAGCCGGCACGGACTCGATGGGCCGAATGGCCTCCTTCTGTGCCGTTATGACTCTATGACTCCTTCCTGTTATAATTTAACAGAGAAATACAGGTCTCCAATGCAGAAATTTCCGATTAAAGTACAGAAAGCTACTACATAGTAGAACATAACTAACAAATAAAAAAATTGATTATAAAGCCTACATCTAATACATACGCCCAGATATTAAACTGCTGCATGAGTACCTAATGAGTTTGGAAAAATTGCTTCTGTCCACTGTTCGAATGGAAGCATTAACCTATTCAGAACAAACAGATAACCACCCTCATTAAAATATTGGACAAAGTAATTTCAAATCAATATCACAATGCATAATTTCTAGGCTATTGTCATTAATATAATAAATATATATTTTTCAGTTTAGTAAATAATTCCATGCTGTCAAAGTATTAAAAGCCTAGATAAGATTTTAGTACATTGGAAACCCTCGCATTAATTTTATCCTAAATGTTTATGAAACACCACTTACAAGTGTGTCAGTTCCAGGTATCGAAAGGGCTTCCAGGACAAGCTTGAAAACCTGTTATTGGCAAGGTTTCTGGAATAGAAATAAAAATAGACTGTGTGAGAGTTAGTTATAATACAGAGGCATGCTGAAAAAAATCAGGCTCAAAATTACTGTTGCCGATATTATCAAACTAATACTTAACATATGACATTTATCTGTCCACTGTTTTAATGCACGAGTTAGTCTATTCATTTTATTTTAAGAGTTAACAGTTCTGTTAAAATAATTGACAGAAAAATGTCCTATGGCATGTTCAAAGTAAATCCAATAATACTGGTAAGTATTTTCTACGCTAGTATAAGCTGTGAAAAAGGAATTATACACAATATAACCTTTGAGCGTGTTATTGTGTACAGTGTAACCTGATTGTGATTTTAAACACAGTATAACCTGTGAGAATTGAATTGAACACAGTGTAACATTTGAGTGTTTTTATGCACAACATAATTTGAGAGTGTGGTGTACGTGATACAAGCTGTGAGAAGGATATACATATTGACCCTGAATTTACGGTTGGTATGACGGAGACCTGTCAGAGTACGCTGTCATACTGCCTTTGAAACTGACAGCAACTTCGGGATTTGGTGCATGCGCTAGCGCGTGCGGGAATCCCGAAGTTGCAGTCTGTCAATGACAGCTCCGAAACTGGCTGGGCTGTCCATCCCTCCCCCACCGCCCCACCCACCCCCCGATTCCCCCCCCCCCCCCGATCTCCCCCCACCCCCCCCCCACAACAGAGCCGGCAATCAGTGAAATCTCGTAAATCATTAAAACTGACAAAAACTTTGGCTCTTCCGCAGTAGGTATGCAGTTAAATTCCCCATTAAAAGTTAGACCAAAAGGGATTAGGTGTAACTGAGGGTTTAACAGCGTATTGACTGCTAAACAAAGGTTAAGGGCCTGGAAAACGAATTTTAATTTTGTGCAATGTGAAATTTGTCCATTTTAATCAAAATTAAAAATTCTTAAAAAGCTTTTCACATTTTTTTTAACTTTTATTTGTGCGTTTTTATTTTAGGTTTGCCTTTTCCCCATGTGAGAACACCAATCTTTCCTTTGCTCTCTCTAACTATTTTAAAAAGTTAACATTTTAAGGGCTTACTCACTTCCTTGTTTGCTATCTGTGAGAATTCTGCCTTTTGATTGGTTACTTAGACAGCCTGTTGACACCACAACAGTTCAAACAAGTTCCGTTGAATTGACTTCAAGGTCGGAAAACCCGAAGTTCTCGACACAGGGATTGCGAGATCGTTGTGCAGAGCGTACTTCGGGGCGAGCAGCGAACGCCTTCGCTTCGCTGCTGACCGCAAATTCAGGGCCAATATAACCTGTGAGCTAGTTGTTTGCACAGTAAACCTGTGAGAATTATGTTATATAAAGGTGGATTTCCCTGATCTTTACCCCCAGGGAACATCCAGTTTTCTGTACGCAAAGGTAAAGAATTGGGTGAGACTAGACTGCTGACTTCCTGCTCTTCCTACATTTTCCTGAGATTTCTGGAGCTTTCCTGGGAAAGCAGTAACATTGGCATCTGCCTGCAGTAGACACAGACCAGTCAGAAGGGATTCCAGCCTCTCAACTCATTCCCCTGTTTGGCCACTTGCTGGGTGTCCCGGGAGAGTGTTTTATATACAACGCAACTGTAATAGAGCCACCTGGTGGACTACTGATGTATATAATAATAAAGCCATATGCAATACAGTTCTTACCAGAAGCCATGTTGTGCTGTTGTATATATATGCTGTGGCTCAAGATATCACAGAATTGGCGATGAGGATGCGATTGCGGATTCCCTAGCTGAAATTTTTGTTGGAGGATAATCCTGCCAACTGATGGAGGGACTGTTAGAGGTTCTTCGTTTTGCAGAAAAACTTAAAAATCCGAGGTCAATTTCAAGCACACGTGGCTGAACTGTTGACTTGGCTCGATGGCCGCGCCTATGGGAATAATAGGGTGCTTGGGTGAGTTCCATCATGACTGAGAGACTTTTGGAGTGTATGTGGAGCGGCTAGAAATGTTTTTCACCGTGGATAGTATTGTCGAAGTCCCCGTTGATGTAAACCGTAACCAGGCGGTTTTAGAAATAAAATGGGCTATTTTTTTGACTGAAGCAGGCCCCAAGGTGTATGAAACCCTGAAAAGTGTGTTTGTTCCCACCAAGCCAAAGGACACGCCACTGAAGGAGATCCTAACCAAGTTAGAACAGCACTACAGTCCTGAGCCCCTGGAAATTGCTGAAAGTTATCGTTTTGAAGCACGTGATCAATTAAATGACGAGGGTATCAGTGAGTACATTGTAGCTTTAAAAAAGCTATCCATTCACTGTCATTTTGGAAACTTTCAGGACCGAGCTTTGCGTGACCGCTTTGTTTGTGGGTTGAAAAATGAACGTATCAGAAGTAAATTGTTGACAACCCCTAACTTAGCTTTTGACTTAGCTTGTCAGACAGCTATGTCGATGGATATGGCCGACTGATACGCCCGAGAGTTCCGTGCCATTTCCAGTCGTCAGACAACCGAGGTGAATCAGCTGCAGGCTAAAAGTAAAAGGCAGTTGGGCTCCAAGGCCTCAGCAGCTGGCCAAGGTAACAGTGCATTGAAGTCGTGCTATCGGTGCCTGGGACAACACATCGCTCAAAGCTGTCCATATTTGAAGGCAGAGTGTTTCTACTGCAAGAAAACTGGGCATCTTGCAAAGGCGTGCCGACAGAAGAGTAAACCGACTGGCAATGCTAGAAGTAGAAATCGCCAGACACTACAAACCGTTGAAGAGAAGCAGCAGGACGAGGAGTTTCTGGAGATTCACGTCATCAGGAGCACGAAGATATCTAACAGCGATTTGCGAGGTATCGTCATCCAAGTAGATGTCGCAGGAACCAGGATACCTATGGAAATCAATACTGGTGCATCCGTGAGCGTAGTACCGGAATCACTATATCGCAAAAAGTTGTGTGATTATCGACTAGAGAAATTAAAGGTAGAGCTGTGAGGCTACTCAGGAGAGCAAATCCCTGTAGTAGGAAGTGTCACCATACGAGTGAAATACAAGGATCAGTGTCAGAGCTTGCCTCTCATAGTAGTGGCAGGGGGACTGTGATATACTCGAACATTTTAACATCGAGAGGGAGGAGGTATTGGCGGTTGTAGCAGGTCTAAAAATGGATAAATCCCCAGGTCCGGACGAAATGTATCCAGGCTGCTGTGGGAGGCAAACGAGGAGATTGCGGGGGCTCTAACACATATATTCAGAACCTCTCTGGCCACAGGGGATGTGCCAGAGGACTGGAGAACCGCTAATGTAGTACCATTATTCAAGAAAGGGAGTAGGGAAAAATCGGGGAACTACAGGCCAGTGAGCCTAACATCAGTGGCAGGAAAATTATTGGAAAAAATTCTGAGGGACAAAATCAGTCTCCACTTGGAGAGGCAAGGATTAATCAGGGTTAGCCAACATGGCTTTGTCAAGGGAAGATCATGTCTGACTAATTTGATTGAATTTTTTGAGGGGGTGACTAGGTGTGTGGATGAGGGTAACGCAGTGGATGTGGTATACATGGATTTCAGTAAGGCCTTCGATAAAGTCCCGCACAGGAGACTGGTCAAGAAGGTAAGAGCCCATGGAATCCAGGGTGCCTTGGCACATTGGATACAAAACTGGCTCAGTGGCAGAAGGCAGAGGGTGGACATGATTGAGGTGTACAAAATTATGAGGGGCATAGATAGGATGGATACTAAGGAGCTTTTTCCCTTAGTAGAGGGGTCTATAACAAGGGGGCATAGATTCAAGGTAAAGGACGGGAGGTTTAGAAGGGATTTGAGAAAGAACTTTTTCACCCAGAGGGTGGTTGGAGTCTGGAACTCACTGCCTGAAAGGGTTGTGGAGGCAGGAACCCTCACAACATTCAAGAAGCATTTGGATGAGCACTTGAAATGCCATAGCATACAAGGCTACGGACCAAATGCTGGAATATGGGATTAGATTAGACAGGGCTTGATGGCCGGCGCGGACACGATGGGCCGAAGGGCCTCTATCCGTGCTGTATAACTCTATGACTCTATGACTCTAGGAGACAAGCCTGCCTTGATATGTAGATATTGGTTGGGATCACTGAAGCTGGACTGGAATGAGATTTTTCGTGTGGAAGCAAAATTTGCATTGAAAGATGATGTCATCAAGCAGTATCCGAAGGTGTTCAGTGAAACGGGCAGTCCGATCCAAGACTTCAAGGTGAGTGTCAGAGTGCAGAAGGATGTAAGACCAGTTTACAGCAAGCCACGTCCCGTACCATACGCACTCAAGGAGAAAGTTGAGCAAGAGCTCAAAAGACTGGAAACTGAGAATATTATCTCTAAGTTGGATCTGAGTAATTGGGCTACACCCATTGTTGTTGTACAGTCAGATGGTAAGGTAAGGTTGTGTGGTGATTATAAGGTAACCGTAAATTAGGTTCCAGAGTGTAATCTACCCAATACGTTGCCAAATGTGGAAGATTTGTTCACAACGCTGACAGGTGGCCAGATCTTTTCGAAGTTAGATCTAACAAACACCTATCTACAACTTGAGTTAGATGAAGAGTCCAAGTCATGCTTAAATATAAATAATCACTGAGGCCTATATCAGTTCAATAGGCTGCCATTTGGAGTGTCTTCTGCCCCTGACATATTCCAGGGGGTGATGAACCAAATTTTGCAGGGATTGAAGGGGTAGTGTGTTATTTGGATGACATACTCATTTCAACACCAAACAGGCAAATCCATGATGAGGTGTTGAATGAAGTGCTCAAACGGCTAGAGAAGCACGGAGTATGAGTAACAGCTCACAAGTTTGAGTTGTTTCAAAACTCAGAGGAGTACTTAGGGCACTGTCTGTGTGGAGTTTGCACATTCTCCCCGTGTCTGCGTGGGTTTCCTCCGGGTGCTCCGGTTTCCTCCCACAGTCCAAAAATGTGTGGGTTAGGTTGATTTGGCTATGATAAATTGACCCTTAGTGTTAGGGGGGATTAAATATGTGGGGTTATGGGGATAGGATGGGATATGTTAGGGGGAATTAAATACGTGGGGTTACGGGGGTAGGGTGGGATATGTGTACTGTGGGGATTAAAGCAGGGACAGGGTACTGGATTTGGATGATCAGCCATGATCGTATTGAATGGCGGAGCAGGCTCGACGGGCCGAATGGCCTACTCCTGCTCCTAGATTCTATGTTTCTATTAGACAAAGATGGTTTACATCCAACCAAGGGAAAGCTGGATGCAATCAGAAATGCATCCACTTCCAAGAATGTCTCTGAACTTCAATCATTTTTGGGTCTTTTGAATTATTACAGAAAGTTCCTCCCAAACTTGGCTACATTGTTACATCCACTGAATGAGCTGTTGAGAAAACAGGTCCCTTGGAAGTGGTCAAAAGAATGCAACACAGCATTCAAAGAGTGTAAAAGCCAGTTAGTAGAGAGTACCATGTTAGTTCACTATGATGTATCTAAGGAGATCAAGCTAGCGTGTGATGCCTCTCCGTATGGTGTTGGGGCAGTGATCTCTCGTGTACCAGATAGTGGGGAGGAGAGACCAATTGCTTTTGCTTCACTCATTCTCAGTGCCAGTGAGTGGAATTATGCACAGATCGAAAGGGAAGCTTTGTCATTAATTTTTGGGGTCAAGAAGTTTCACAAATACTTGTTTGGTCGTAAGTTTTCCATAGTTACTGACCATAAGCCCCTGACAGCAATCCACCATCCAAAGTCACCAGTTCCAACCTTAGCTGCAGCCTGAATGCAGAGATGGGCTTTGATTTTGTCAATGTATATGTATGACATTGAGTACAGATGATCAGCTGATCACAGTAATGCTGATGCTATGTCCAGGTTGCCAACCCCATCACAAGTTACACCCAATAAGGAAGAAGTGTTCTATTTCTCATACATTGATGAGCTGCTAGTCACAGCTAAAGAGATTGGTAGGGCAACCAAACATGACCCAATTATGTCAAAGGTGTATGATTACATAGCAAATGGATGGCCAAACCAGGTATCAGAGGAAGATATCCATTCATACTTTGTTCGTAGGAATGAATTGTCAGTGGATAAAGATCGTATCATGTGGGGAGCAAGAGTGGTTATCCCAGATAGGTTCAGGTCTAAATTGTTAGGAGATCTTCATGAATGTGCTTGACCAAGAGCTTTGCCACAGTTACTTATGGTGGCCAGGTTTAGATAAAGAGCTAGAATACATAGTCAGTCAGTGTACAACATGTCAATCGGTGAGCAAGAAACCACCATCAGTACCATTACAGCCATGGAAATGGCCTCCCAGAGTGTGGCAAAGGCTACATGTAGATTTTGTTGAGCTAGAAGGACAGCAATTGTTCATAGTGATAGTTAGTCACTCGAAATGGGTAGAGGTGTTTCCGATGCGGCTACAAGCAAAACATTAGATAATTTGCAAAGATTGTTTTCTTCATACGGCCTCCCAGAAGAAATTGTGTCTGATAATGGGCCACAATGTTGTTCAGAAGAGTTCACACAGTTCATGAGCAGAAACGATGTGAAACATACCAAAGTTCCACCGTACCACCCTGCTTCAAATGGTGCAGCTCAGTACAAATTGTCAAATGTGCCCTCATCAAGCAAATGTTGGATCCAAAATCCAAAGAATCATCAGTTGTCGTCGGACCACAAACTGGCAAATTTTCTGATTACCTATCAGAATACTCCTCTTAACACTACTGGTAGAAAACCAGCAGAGTTGTTTTCAAAAGACAGCCATGAACCAGATTCACATTGTTAAAGCCAAACTTGGCACAGTCCATAGAAGAGAAACAATCAAGGCAGAAAGAGAGTCATGATAAAGGTAAAGTTAGAGGGAGAAGTGTAAAGTTGAACCAGAAGGTTAGAGTGAAGAACCATCACCATAAATGGTTAAAGTGGTTACCAGGAAGAGTAGTGAAGATATGTGACCCTCGCACATATTTGGTCAAGATGTTTGATCATGGAAAGGTTAGGTTTGTTCACATTGATCATATCTTACCATATCAGATGTGGAAGGAGTTGAAAGCTGGGATGATTCAATTTATTCTGATGAGTCAGATAGTCTTGTTACAAATAGAGTACCGGTAGCAAATCCTACATCAGACGTACCAGAAACAAGTCCAAGATAAAGTCAGAATTTAAGTCTGAGCCCGAGTCAGGCAGACAACCAGTCTGAAAGTGTAAAGAGTCCAAGGGCTAGAAATTCCCCTGGAGCCCCGTTTGGGGCGCTAAATCAGAAAAGCTGGAAAAGTTAGCACCAGGCGCTAACCTCTTCCAGCCTCTCTGAAATTCCCATTTTTTGCTCCAAGAGGGAAGTGGAGCACTAAATCAAGCGCTCCACTTCTTCTTCGAGCGCAAGAGGGGGGGAAGTCCATGACCCGGGGTGCACGGCTCAGCAGCGCCACGCACTGGGGACGCGTAGCGCTGCCGCGTTGCAGGGGCTCTTCCCTGAATTAAAGGGAAGAGCCCCACGCAGCGAACTCTGCAGCTTTTTTTTTAACTTACCTGGACCACCGGGAAGCAGGAGAGCTGTGCGATCAGCCCGGCACTGAAGCAGAGACCGATCACGACACGGACCCACGTCCGGAGGCACAAAAAAAAAGTTTTTTAAAAATCCGACATTTTTTTCAAGGCGGCCTTTAAATGGCGCCCCACTAGCGGCCAGCCACCCTGCTCGCATCCCCTGCAGCAGTCGCTGCCATCGCCCGGCGCTGCTGCAGGGGGCGAAGGGGAATTTTTGTGCCGGGACACTACTGGGGCAATGCGTCTGGAAATGACGTCATGATCTCCGGGCGCAGGAGATCGGGGCTCAACCCCGTAGTGCCGCCGGTAACCTCCCGCCAAGATCAGCGCTGCGCCCGGGTGAAAAGGCTTTTGCGCCCCGTTAGCACCCACCACGGGAGGCGCAAAGGAGGGGAATTTCTCCCCCCAAATGTAGATCAAGGTCAGCCCTTGGAGAAAAATTCTCCACAGGCTCAGCCTAGAACGAGTCAAAGTCCTACAACAAGATCTGAAAGTTCTGTTCAAGAAAGATGGTATCCTCTTTGAAATAGAAAACCAGTGGTTAAGTTTAATCTGTAAATATGGAAAATAAGTTCATATCTTTTGTTTGTGTTACAGAATTCTAGAGTAGAATTTGGAAACATAAAATGGGTTCCATTTGAGAAATGTATACCAAGAGCTGTGTATACCATGCAAGTCATGTACAATGATTATTTGCTATGATTAACTTCTTCAATAAGGAGGGAGAAGTGTAATAGAGTCACCTGGTGGACTACTGATGTATATAATAATAAAGCCATATGAAGTACAGTTCTTACCGGAAGCCATGTTGTGCTGTTGTATATATATGCTGTGTCTCAAGATATCACAGCAACTTGTAAAGAGGAAGACCAATGAAGGTCATTGGCCTGGCAGGTCAGGCTGCACCAGGGGTGCACTGTGCCCACCTGTTGGGACCCTTGCACCTACTTCTGAGGGCAGAAGTGACCAGACCTCACTTTGGCAGTTGATTAGTGTATGCAGAGGCTTCTCTTCCCAAAGGAAGCTTGGACAGCATTAAAATGTGTGAATTTCTGATTAAGCATAATATTGGGTGCTTCCTCACCTTATCACAATACGTCATGGTTTCAGTGGCACTGCATGAAACACAGCATGCCAGGATGAATTACATAGAATTTTACAGCACAGAACAGGCCATTCAGCCCAACAGTTCTATGCCCATATTTATGCTGCAGGTGGGCCACCTTACTTCATCTCACCTTATTGCCATATCACCTCCTTTCCACACTGTAGCACCTGAAAAATGACTGTTCTCCAGGAGCTAATGAGAGCAGCAGCAGGGCCAGTATAATCTGTGAGACTGATGCAATACACTGTGCAACCTGTCAGAGCAGTGTTATATACATTATGTAACTGTTAGATAGGTATTACACAGAGCATTGCCTGTGACAGGGGTGTTATTACAGCCTGTGGGAACCCAGTTATATAAAGAATAAGCTTTGAGAGCAATGTTATGCACAATTGTCCCAAAATTCCACAGACCTTCCAACATACTCCCACTATAACTTCAATAGGAGTCTGCTGAAAGGTCTGAAAACTAGGCCCGGATCTGGATACACCAGGTCGCAGCCTTTCACCTGACATTTTGAGTGCCCAGTTGGGGCATCTGCCACAAACATGGCCATCGGCGTAAGAAGGGGCAGAGACAGGGGTCGCGACTTCCCCTACCTCAACGGGTCCGGTGCGGTCAGAGTCGATGGCGGGTTGCGACCCCGCTGCTGGCTCCAGCCCGCTGTCCAAAGTGATTTTACATTGATTGGGCTTTTTAAGCCCGCCCAGCGCATTTCCCAGCCAATGAAGGAAGCGGGTCTGATGACGTCACTTGATGACGCATCATCAGCCGGTTTCCTTAAAGGGACCATGCACAAATTGATTTTGACATTTGTGCTGTCAGTGTTCTGCAGCATTGAGGTGCTGCAAACACTGACAAGCACTGCACAGAGGTGCACGGCTGCACCCAGGCTCGCCCATGACTCCATCCATATGCTTCCCTTCACATGAACGGAAGAGACCTCCCCAGGAGATCAACGCAGCCTGGTTGCACATTGCACAGGAGGATACAAGCAGAGACGTCATTAGCAGGACCAGGTTGCAGTGGCGCAAACCTTTCAATGATTTCAGTAGATCATGAAATGTTACTGCAAAGCCACACTCAACCTCATCCTGCTGTGCCACTCATCACATCCCCAGAACTCTGCCTTCCCTACCCTACTCCTGCACATCTTTACTCACACCAACTTACCTTGCACCTCCACCCATCCCTCTCTATCTACATTATCACTTTCCCATCTCACTAGCCACCCCTCACACTCACCCTCATCCTAGTCCAATCAAACCAACTAACAACACACAAGGGTAGGCACTTGTGTGTTTTAGCCAATGTTCATGTGAAGTTTCTGTTAATGCGCTGTCAAACATTGAAATCTTTATTTTCAACACTTTGCATTCTTGGACAGATTTGTGTGCACCTTTGGAAGTGGCTTAGTGAGTTGCAGTGAATGGTGAGACATAACGATACACCCCGCAATGGTCATGAGTGTGAAAGGAATGGCTTGGGTATTGTAGGGATGCTTTATGGTGTTGGTGTGGGGTGGTGCTAACCTGGCGCATCATGTGGCAGCCAGGGTGTACAGCGTCAAGTGAAGTAAATCTTGCTATGGTGAGGCCACCCTGGCCTCCCGGGCAGCAATGTGCTCGGGTGCTGATGCCGTGTGTCCTGTGCAGCATCAGTTGACTGCAGAGAAGGTTGGTGTTGTTGTTGGTGCTACTGGTGTGCCTGGTACTGCTGGTGTTGGGGCTGATTGTGGTGGGATTCTGAGGACCAAGGTGAGATAGTTTCAAGGGCACCAATGCTGATGTAATAGTTGAGATGACAGAAGTGATCTGTCAATGGTAAGAGAGATGTTCCAATGAGGTGACACTGGATACAGAGTTTATTCCAAACACTTGCAACCTGCATAAAGCTCAATCTGCCTTCCAAACGCAGTAAGCAACAGCTTCTGACCTTGGAAAGTGAACAGCTATGAGATGGGAGCTTTTATAGCACATTTGCAGCTGTCAAGGAAAGAGATGATTTCATGGTGACACAACTCCTGACCTGCTTACCTGATGTTATCCCCAAGCAGCGCGGAACCCGTGGGCAACCTCGTAAAATTTAAAGGTGAGCTCAAAATAATTTTTAAGTGGCACCCTCCCCCAGCCCCTGTGAAAACAGTGATAACCTGTGGGAACAGTGATAACCTGTGTGAGCAGAGAACCTGTGAGAGCAGTGAGAACATGTCAGAGCAGTGAGAACATGTCAGAGCAGTGAGAACATGTCAGAGCAGTGAGAACATGTGATAACAGTGAGAACCTGTGAGAGCAGTGAGAACATGTCAGAGCAGTGAGAACATGTGAGAGCAGTGAGAACATGTCAGAGCAGTGAGAACATGTGAGAGCAGTGAGAACATGTCAGAGCAGTGAGAACATGTGATAACAGTGAGAACATGTCAGAGCAGTGAGAACATGTGAGAGCAGTGAGAACATGTCAGAGCAGTGAGAACATGTCAGAGCAGTGAGAACATGTCAGAGCAGTGAGAACATGTCAGAGCAGTGAGAACATGTCAGAGCAGTGAGAACATGTCAGAGCAGTGAGAACATGTCAGAGCAGTGAGAACATGTCAGAGCAGTGAGAACATGTCAGAGCAGTGAGAACATGTCAGAGCAGTGAGAACATGTCAGAGCAGTGAGAACCTGTGAGAGCAGTGAGAACATGTCAGAGCAGTGAGAACATGTCAGAGCAGTGAGAACCTGTGAGAGCAGTGAGAACATGTCAGAGCAGTGAGAACATGTCAGAGCAGTGAGAACATGTCAGAGCAGTGAGAACCTGTGAGAGCAGTGAGAACATGTCAGAGCAGTGAGAACATGTCAGAGCAGTGAGAACCTGTGAGAGCAGTGAGAACATGTCAGAGCAGTGAGAACATGTCAGAGCAGTGAGAACATGTCAGAGCAGTGAGAACATGTCAGAGCAGTGAGAACATGTCAGAGCAGTGAGAACATGTCAGAGCAGTGAGAACATGTGAATCCTCTCTGGCTTCAGGTGTGGTGCCGGAGGACTGGAGGACAATGTGGTACCCTTGTTTAAAAAGGGAGAAAAGGATAGACCGAGTAATTATAGGCCAGTCAGCCTAACCTCGGTGGTGGGAAAATTAGTGGAAAGAATTCTGAAGGACAGGATAAATCTTCATTTAGAAAGACACAGATTAATCAAGGATAGTCAGCATGGATTTGTTAAGGGAAGGTCGTGTCTGACAAACTTGATTTAATTTTTTGAGGAGGTAACAAGGAGGGTAGATGAGGGTAGTGCATTTGATGTAGTTTATATGGACTTTAGCAAGGCTTTTGATAAGGTTCCACATGGCAGACTGGTCACGAAGTTAAAAGCCCATGGGATCCAGGGCAAAGTGTCAAGTTGGATTCAAAACTGGCTCGGAGACAGGAAGCAGAGGGTAATGGTTGATGGGTGTTTTTGTGACTGAAGGCTGTTTCCAGTGGGGTTCCGCAGGGCTCAGTACTAGGTCCCTTGCTTTTTGTGGTATTTATCAACGGATCTTGACTTGAATATAGGGGGTATGATTAAGAAGTTTGCAGATGACACTAAAATCGGCTGTGTGGTTGATACTGAAGAAGGAAGCTGTAGACTGCAGGAAGATATCAATAAATTGGTCAGGTGGGCAGAACAGTGGCAAATTGAATTCAATCTGGAGAAGTGTGAGGTAATGCATTTGGGGAGGGCTAACAAGGAAAGGGAATACACATTAAATGGTAGGACACTGAGTAGTGTAGAGTAACAAAGGGACCTTGGAGTGCATGTCCACAGATCCCTGAAGGTAGCAGACCAAGTAGATAAGGTGGTTAAGAAGGCATACGGAATGCTTGCCTTTATTAGCTGTGGCATAGAATACAAGAGCATGGAGGTTATGCTTCAACTGTATAAAACACTAGTTAGGCCTCAGCTAGAGTACTGCATGCAGTTCTGGTCACCACATTACAGGAAAGATGTGATTGCACTCGAGAGGGTACAGAGGAGATTTACAAGGATGTTGCCGGGAGTAGAGAATCTTAGTTATGAGGAAAGACTGGATAGGCTGGGTTTGTTTTCCTTGGAACAGAGGAGGCTGAGGGGAGACCTTCTTGAGGTGTATAAAATTATGAGGGGCATAGATAAAGTGGATAGAAAGGACCTATTTCCCTTAGCAGAGGGGTCAAAAACCAGGGGGCACACATTTAAAGTAATTGGTGGAAGGTTTAGAGGGGATTTGAGGGGAAATTTCTTCACCCAGAGGGTTGTGGGGGTTTGGAACTCACTGCCTGAAAGGGTGGTAGAGGCAGAAACCCTAACCACATTTAAAAAGTACTTGGATGTGCTCTTGGGATGCTCTAACCTGCAGGGCTATGGACCAAGAGCTGGGAAGTGGGATTAGGCTGGATAGCTCTTTGTTGGCCGGCGTGGATACGATGGGCCGAAATGACCTCCTTCCATGCTGTAACTTTCTATGATTCTATGATTCTGTGGGAACAGTGAGAACCGGCGATTACAGTGGGGGAGTGGGAGCAGCAGCTCCTTGGAAATTCCTGGCCAATGAGGACTGTAAGAGCAATTTTATATAGTACAACCTGTGGAACTGGTATTATACACAGTATAATCTGTAAATGTATTTTTATATATAATATTGATGGCCAGGACTTTGTGATAAAAGTATCGATGAGGCTATCAGCGCTCACCGTTATTAAAGAATAAATCAGACAGCAACGTCTGGCAACCCTGCATGCTCAATTAAACACGGAAATCAGGAAGTTTCTGTCCGAGTTGCCCTGCTCCTCCAAAAACTTTGCTATAGCAGTATCTCACCGAGAGACTCGGCATTCAAATATATGGAAGGGCATGAATTTGCGGTACTTACATGATAGATACACACTAAACACACCAGAAAAAGTTAGAGCTTCTGCATTCAAGTGTAAGTGAATTTTAACGGCATGGCAAGTCTTAATTACTGCCAAACAACCTCTCTGGCACTGAAAATTAACTTTTGCAAGTGTGGAGCCTCATTCCTTCAGATTTGAATTATTGTTGGAGATTTATTTTTTTTTAAATTCAGAATTTTATTTTACCTTTTTCTTTCTATCTCTTTTATCTCTCTCTTAATCACATCTTTCCCTCTTTATTTTGCTTTCTGTACATGATTTTACATTGAATTAACTATTCTAACTTACACTTCCTTGTTTAGACTCTGAAAGGATTCTTCAGTCTGATTGGTTAAGGAGACACACCATTGCTTGCCCTGTTCACACAGGTCCCAGATCCCCTGTAGAGGCTGCCGCGCTGAAATGGATTTTTAATCACTGCAAGTTCCAGTGCAAAAGCCCATAGAAAGTCTCTGAGCAAGTGTAAGTGTAATTAACGGCTAGCGCTGTTTGTTCACCACTGACTGCAAAATCTGGGCCATTATAACTACAAACCATGCAACATGCAAAATCGTGCTTTATACAGTGACTACGCTTCAGAAAGTAATTCATTGTCTGTGAAGCACTTTGGAACATTCTGATGATTTGAAAGGCATGATATAAATGCACAGAGTTTATTTCTTTATAACCTGTGAGAGCATTACATGGTATATATAACCTGTGAGAGTAATGTTGTACAGTGTATAAACTGTGTAAAGTAGTACAACCTGCGAGATGGTGTTGCAATGTAATCTGTAAGAGCAGTGTTACATATAGGGTAACGTGTAAGAGAAGTGTGAAATACAATATAATCTCTCCATATGCTGGTTACCCTGCTCCATATTAGACTCACTCCAGCATCTCACAGCTACTAAGACAATATGCATTTAAAATCATATTGTAATTGTATTTTTTTAAGAATATCATCACGTTGTAAAAATGTATTAAAATTGCTGTGACTTAGCTGTATGCATTCTAAGGAATAAAGCACTCCAGGTAAACTGGTAAAGTGTCCCATGAAAGTCATCCTGCAGCTGATTTACGAGAAGGGGGGTTTGAATTAATGAATGGTAGGATTATGCATCATCAGAAAAAGGCTTTCTTCTTCAGGTTCAGAGGCAGAGGTACGAAAGTGTGGCCAGCTTTGTGTAGGGCTTCTTTTACTGCTCATGCCCTCGGCATAGTCTGTCAAACTAACAAACCAGCTAAATAGGTCTTGGATGTTCAAATTGTATTGGTACCCTTGCTTCTGAACATTCTTTTAAAAATACTGTACCAACATAGTGTTAGGTATAAGAATAAGAAATAGTGGAACTGCTGGAAATGCATAACAAGTGAATCTGCATCTGAAAAAAAAATGATGGATAATGTTTATTGGGGGAGGGGAGGAATCCTTCATCAAACTGAAGAAACCCATTTAAAAGGACTGAACCAAACAAAGAAAGGAGGAGAGAACATGAGAGTTCAAATATACTCACTACTGTGACAAAAGAGGTTAAGAAATCACCACCATTAATTTCCGTGGGAGTTTACCCAATCGTCTGCGGTAACATTGGCAGAAGATCCACGGAAATGCCAGTGAAATGGTGTAAAGGGCAGAAAATCTGGAGGATCCCTGCAGAAATACTACCCCCACATCTTGGCTCTCTGATACTCGTCGATCCCTGCTGGAAGTGCCCATGTGTGGACATCAGGTAAGAATTAGATAAGGGTCATCAATCAAATAGCTTGCCAACAGTCATGAATTTGGGCCTTTGAGGTGACTGGTGGTCTTGAAACTGTATTCCATTGAGGAGTCAATATCCTCATGGATGGGGGTAGGGGAAGCTCAAAAGTTGGCAGAGAAAAATTGGCAAGGAAAAGAAAAAAATCATGACTTACATGTACTGAAGCCGAGGGTTATTGAGGAATCCTTGTCGTGAAATAAATGTCAATCCACAATTAACCAAAGTTCTAGAAAATGAAGAAGAAAAGTTCAATAAAGTAATGTTTCACTGGATAAATATCTTTCAAATGTCCAGGTAATGCAATAATTTAATTCATTTGAAATACTCACAGATTTCTCAGTCCAGTGTAAGGTTCCATGTCACGTTCATTGATACCCGACAGGTTGGGTTGGTTTGCAATGTAGCTGTTGAATAAGAAATAACCCAAGATTACTAATTGATCCAAGTACTCTATCAGAGGGCTTTATCAGTTGGATTGTAACTTGCTTTGCTTGGTCACTGGCTCAACTTTACTCTAAACAATTTAGGACAAAACATGACGAGATATTTTGGCTCATAAGAAACATTTTTGTGGTAAAAACAGCTTTTACAAATGTGGTGAAAGATGATATTTTAAGAGGAATAATATAAATTATTCTTTTTCAGGAATTGACTAACACTAACTAAATATACAATGTAAATTTATTATAATAAAACAGGGAATTAGGAGCAGAAACGAATTTAATAACTCAAGCTGGGAACCATTTGTGTTGCTGGGCTTGTCCTTGTGGCAAACAGTACAATAGAAATTAACCTTGATTTTCTGATGCCCGCCACTGGTTTGTACCTCACTGATGGCAGGTGCAACTTGCGAAATGAGGGCTATGATATCATGTTTATGGAGTGAAAGAATACAAGTTTTTTTTATGTTATCTCTCAGGACTGAAGTTAGTATTATTTCTACAGCTCTGTTTTCCATGAAAACCCCACAGCAAAGAAACCACCTGGAGTTCTCAAATTCCATTGAATGTTCAAATGTTCTGGTGTTGATGTCCAGCTGGAGGTTTCTCCCTGAAACAGCAACACTCAGCAGCCATCAATAGCTGACACTGCGATTAACAGAGAGTTTGAATGTTCAGTACCCAAAGTGAATTGGCATGCCAGCATTTTTTCAATCAAAGATAAGACTACCTCCTTTTTGAGATATTTTTCCCCCAACCCTAAAAGAAACCGGTTAATGCTTCCATTAAAATAGCAGCCAAAGAAATTCCATACGAGCATGTTAAGCATTCCTCTGCTAACATTCAAAGAGCACAATTTCAAACATTGGTCTTCCATAGCCATGTACTATCTGCTATTTTTTTTTTTTATCTCTGCATGACCCAATACCCAATTCATATGACAACAAGCATTTGGAAATTAGCTACAAATTAAAAAAGAAAATAATATGAATAGGGTTTTCAGCAAGATTCAAATGAAACAAGTGGGAATTAAAGTGGTGGGGAGATTCACCAATGTAAAGCATAATATCAAGTACATAAGTCAATGAATAAAAATATAAAGGATATCAAATCACTGGAGAGTGATGTTGACATCTCAAATATGTTGCATTTTACCAACAATGTACCTTATAATGCGTCTCCCGTTGTCTTTATTTCTCTCAGCTGTGTTAGAGTACAGAACACAGGAAATGGGGATCGGGCGGGAAAGTGGAGTTGAGGTCGAAGATCAGCCATGATCTTATTGAATGGTGGAGCAGGCTCAAGGGGCTGTATGGCCTACTCTCGCTCCTAATTCTTATGTTCAAGTCTGACATTTCTCAGCTCTCACTCTGGGGCTAATTTTGACTTTGGCTGATAGTGTAAACAGGGTGATATCGATTCAGCTGCCTATTATACATCTCTCCCAATTTTCATTTCCAGAATCAATATGCCCGATTTACACGATCAGCCAAAGTCAAAGTTACCCCCAGTGAGTTATAGCTGAATGCTAACATGAAGAAAGAGCAAAATGATGTGACAAACCACTTGCATCATGCGACCTCACTCCCTGACCACACCATCATTGCCCTTAGGGTGACAGCATACTCCCTTCAGTTATGAAACAGGGATCTGAAATCTTTGATGTTGTCAGAATGCAATACAGTTCTGTATTGTCTGGTGTTCTTCACAGCATTTGTTAAATCTGCAGGCTTAAAAATGAGTAAATCAAACGCTCCCAGGCATCACTTCCCAAAAGAGTCCTAATACATGCGCAGGACCCCTATTTAAATATTTTAATGAGCCTAGTGTTCATTTCAAGTGGCCACCAGGGTTGCCTAAGGACCACCTTAACCAACATGGTGCATTCTGTGTGCATTTCTGGCACGGGACGTCCTATCACAAAATTAATTAGTGGCATGCCAATTTTGTGCCCGAAAACTGGGCACAACATAAATTAATTTCCAGCCCAAGAATTTCACAATAAGGTTCAAATAGAAACATTATACTTCCATTAATCTAAAAATTCAAATAAAGAAAATGGAAAGAGAAAACAGTCTTGTCGGACAAAAACTCTAAAGCAAAAAGTTCAAACGTGCTCGTCTATCAGTAATTTTCCTACTACTCACTGCAATACCTTGGTAAATAGTTATAAGCACAAGCTCAGCTAATTGGTTTTCACTGGTCGAATTGAGGAACTGACTAGCTCTGGAAGAACATCCACTGTTACTGTGTTCTATCAAGTGATCTAAAGCGCGTTCTTTTGAAAGGAGTGGTCCTATAAAAAAATTCATAGAAATTTCGGGCGATGTTTGAACACCCTGAACATTCCCCCTCCCACCTATGCCACTGAGAGAGAGACACAGTAACGCAAAGGCAACTGAGATGGGTGCGAGATAGATCATAATCCCCAATTTACTGTGTGCAATGCCATGGCAGATCCATTAGTAGGTATTCTGTGAATCAGTAGCCATGATAGAAATCAAGAATCAATGAAAACCCCCACCATACACCATCAGAATAGTTTTTGCCTCTCTGAAAGATATATGATTGAATATTAAAAAAATTAAAGGAGAGATTGCGTTTCACAGAAGGGTAGCAAACTATCATTTCATCTCTAGGGTTTGATTTTAAATCTACCCTAGATTGATAAACAGAGTTATCTTTCTCTACCAGCATTGAGGTTCCCATGTGATATGCTCACAATTGCAACAATTGCATAAAATTGGTACTCTCACACTATACAGACATGGCAGGAATTTTCACAAGAGTTTCTATTTGAACCTTATTGTGAATATTGATTAAAAAAAGGGAGAAAATAGAATGAGAGTAAACTAGCAAGAAACATAAAAAAATTGTAAGAGCTTCTACAAGTGAAGAGAGTAGCAAAAGTAAGCGTTGGTCCCTTAAAGGCTGAGACAGGAGAAATTATAATGGGGAATAAGGAAATGGCAGAGACTTAAAACAAATATTTTGTATCTGTCTTCACAGTAGAAGACACAAATAGTATATCAAAAATAGTGGGCAACCAAGGGGCTAATGAAAGTGAGGAACTTAAAGTAATTAATATTAGTAGAGAAAAAGTACTTCAGAAACTAATGGGACTAAAAGCCAACAAATCCCCTGGACCTGATGGCCTACATCATAGGGTTCTAAAAGAAATGGCTGCAGAGATAGTGGATGCATTCGTTGTGATCTTCCAAAATTCCCTAGATTCTGGAACGATCCCATCGGATTAGAAGGTAGCAAATGTAATCCTGCTTTCAAGAAAGGAGGGAGAGAGAAAACAGGGAACTACAGGTCAGTTAATCTGCTATCAGTCATCAGGAAAATGCTGGAATCCATTATTAAGGAAGTGGTAACAGGGCACTTAGAAAAATATAATGGCCCAAAAATTCGGCCGAATACGGGAGAGTACCCGCTGCGTACTCACCCGTATTCGGTCCCGAAGTGCTGGTTTCCTGCATGCACTGTGCGTGCGTGGGAAACCGGCACTTCCGGTATGGCGAAGGGGGCGGTTCCTAGGTGAACCGCGTGCGCACTACAGGCTGTGCGCACGCAGCACACTTAGGTTTTTTTTCAGGTTTCAACGCGAGGGTAAGTATGGAAGATTTTACACATGAAAAAAGGAGGCGTAAGACCCCTTTTGAACAAGGTAAGTAGTTAATTAAGTATAATTTTTAATTTTTTTCAACAGGTTTATCTTTTTTAGAGACTTTAAAGAAAGGTAAGTTTATTTTTATAACTTTTAAAAAAAAATTTAATTTTTTTCAAAAATTTAAATTTTTGTTTAAAGTGGTTAATTTATTTAACTATAGTTATTTTATTAATGTGGTGGTTTTTAAAAAAAATTTATTTGAGGTTTAGCTGTTCTTTTGGGGTCTCTTTCAATTCACAGATTTGACAGGTCTCCTGTCAAATCTATGAATGAAAGATGGTGTGCTGCCATTGGCTCTGCACGGCCCGCATGATCCCAGAGGTCGCATCGCACTAACTGCGCCCCTGGGACACGCACACACTGCGCGCCGACACTAGAGAGAGGCCCAGGACCCGAAGTTCCTGTGGGCCCAAAGCACAACGGCCGGCGCGGAGTGTGATATCGTGCGCGATCCTTACCCCCGCGGCAAGCCTCCGAGTCAAATTTCTGGGCCAATATAATTAGGCAGAGTCAATATGGATTTATGAAAGGGAAATCATGTTTAACAAAATTATTAGAGTTTTCTGAGGATGTACCTAGCAGGGTAGATAAAGGGGAACCAGTGGATGTAGTATATTTGGATTTCCAAAAGGCATGTGATAAGGTGTCACATCAAATGTTACTATGCAAGCTAAGGGCTCATGGGTTGGGGGTAATATATTAGCATGGATAGAGGATTGGTTAATGGTCAGAAAACAGAGAGTAGGGATAAATGGATCATTTTCTGGATGGCAGGCTGTAACTAGTGGAGTGCCGCAAGGATCAGTGCTTGGGCCTCAGCTATTTACAATCTATATTAATGACTTAATGAAGGGACCGAGTGCAATGTATCCAAGTTTTCTGACGATAAGTGGGAAAGTAAGCTGTGAGGAGGACACAAAGGGGAAAATTTTCCCAGCCCTGTGGAGGCGGGTATGGAGGCAAGACTGCCGGGAAAATGGCAGAAACTGCGAGCGGGTACTGAACCTGCTCCCAACCCGCCTCCATGCCATCTTCCCGGGAGGCAGGTCCCCGACTCGCGCAAGGACCCGTCTCCTCGAGGCGGGAAGGGGATTAGAGCCAATTAACTACCTGTTAACAGGTAGTTAACAGGTAGGTTTGAGGCTAATCCCCATTTTACCCCTGCAAGTGCGGGTTTCCCGATGGCTGCGAACCTCACCAGGGTCAGTGAGGCAAGCAGTGGGTCTGCGGGGGTGAGAGGGGTCGAAAAGTCCGCTGTAGAGGTGATTGATGGGTGCAAGTGTGGAGAGGTGAGTGTAAAGTGTTAGAAAACGTTTACTTACCTTTGTTTCTTCCTGCAGGCTTCAGTCCTTGGGGATCCGAAGGTGCCTCATCTCAACGGCAGAGATGACAGAATGGCTGCTTCATTCTCAGATGCAGCAGCCATCTGATTTCTGCTGGGGAAAGAGGTTTTGGTGAGCCTTCAGTGCAAGGGCTCACCTTAGAACAGAGATTGTCAGTGTTTGACAGCTTCTCAAAGCTGTCAAACGCTGACAATTCATCTGTCAAAAAATTTTCGACAGATGAAATGTCATACGCTGACGTCCTCTGTCACCGGCTTTCCCTTAATTGGCCGGCTAAGCCCGCAGGGTGGGCTTAACAAGGTCAATAAAGGGAAAATAGCGTGGGTTGGCCAGACATCGTTGGGGGCGGGACTGAAACCCAAAAACCAGCAGTCCCGCCCCCAACGCGCCCCCATTGACAAAATCCAGCCCAAAGAGTCTGCAAAGGGATATTGACAGGTTAAGTGAGTGGGCAATAAGGTGGCAGATGGAGTATAATGTGGGAAAATGTGGGGTTATTCACTTTGGTCGGAAGAATAGAAAAACAGAATATTTTTTAAATGATGAGAAACTATTAAATGTTGGAGTTCAGAGAGATTTAGGTGTCATGTTCAGGAAACAGAGAGTTAGCATGCAGGTACAGCAAGCAATTAGGAAGGCAAATGGCATGTTGACCTTTATTGCAAGGGGGTTGGAGTACAAGAGTAAGGAAGTCTTGCTACAATTGTACAGGGCTTTTGTGAGACCACACCTGGAGTACAGTGCACAGTTTTGGTCTCCTTATCTGAGGAAGGATATACTTGCCTTAGAGGCAGTGTAATGAAGGTTCACTAGATTGATCCCTGGGATGAGAGGGTTGTCCTATGAGGAGAGATTGAGTAGATTGGGTCTATACTCTCTGGAGTTTAAAAGGATGCGAGGTTAATTCATTGAAACATACAAGATTCTGAGGGGGATTGACAGAGTAGATGCTGAGAGGTTATATCCCCTGGCTGGAGAGTCTAGAACTAGGGGGCATCGTCTCAGGATAAGGGGTCGGCCATTTTAGACTGAGATGAGGAGGAATTTCTTCACTCAGAGGGTTGTGAATATTTGGAATTCTCTACCACAAAGGGCTGTGGTTGCTGAATCGTTGAGTATATTCAAAGCTGAGATAGATGGATTTTTGGACAAAGGGGAATCAAGGGATATGGAGATCGGGCAGGAAAGTGGAGGTGAGGTTGAAGATCAGCCATGATCTTATTGAATGGTGGAGCAGGCTCGAGGGGCTGTATGACCTACTCCTGCTCCTAATTCTTATGTTCTTATGTTCTCATGATCGGCCTCCGTAACTTCGGCAGAAAGTCAGCAGAAACCCCGGATAGACTCGAGAACCCCTGAGGAAATTCTCGAAAACTGTGAGCCTTGCTTGGTGGAGGAAATGGATAAATGGTGTGCTCTACAGTTGTGTAGAATGTGTTCTTTCGAGATTGGAATTAAGGAACAGTTTTGGGCAGAAGAGGGATCTGTGCCTTACTTGGAAGTGCTTAATGCTGACTCTAGATGAAAATATAGCAAGGTATTTCATTCTCTAGTGTTAACATTATTCATTTTGCTCTGTCATTCACTTTATTCATAAATAATATGGAGGAAGCTCCATCTTGTAATATAAAATTTACTGATTACATTAAGCTGTGTGATCATGTGACAATGGTAAGATAGATTGACAGAATTCAAAAGGATTTGAACAAATTGAATGGATGGCCTAAGAACTAACAGATGGATAAATATCAGGTAATGCACATTGGAACAGGAAACATGAGAAGTGTTCACAATGCACTATGGCCTTGAAAACGCACAGTGGGATGATAACGTGTAAACATTTACTGTAGACATCTGAAATTCCTTTCTTCACTTTTTAATGAAGGTGTTAACTTATTTAAAATAAATAGGAATATCACATGAATATGCCAAGCATTTATACTTTACTATTGTGCAGTATAATTTAAAGGCGGCTGTGTTTTGGAGATCTGCGGATGGATTTTTTCTTCCCATTTTCCACCTAGATGAGGAATCTGAATTCTGTCATTAATTGTGAAGAAATTGCCCAATTGTAACTATATTGAACCTTAACCACTGAGGCATATTTAATGGAAACATATTATGATTAATGACAATCGAGCCATTGCTTGATTGCATTAGATGGAAGATGCCCCACAAGCTGATTTTCTCTGGATGTTTTTCCAGATGTTCCCACAATCCCAAAGGCACTTTCCCAAAGGTATGCGACATTTTTTGTTAAACACCTGTTCGGTTGACCTCATTGCAGACTGACCAAATAGAAATCAGACTCTATCCTGTGCTGCAGTAGAGATCTATTTTCGACATTTTAACATGCATTTAATCATATCAACCTGGAAATTACTGTGATATTAGCAGACTAACATTTAATGCACTTGCATGGCATTGCTGTGTCTCCTATATTAGCATAAGTGTTGGAGCATTTAAAATAAAAGGATTAATGCTTTTGTTAAAATAATGGACACTGAAAATAAAAACATATAGGGGGAAAAATTCAGTTGATTAGCGCCTCCTGTTAGCGCCCTAGGCGCTAATGGGCGCAAAGCAGCTAGCGCCCAGGCACGGCGATGTTTGCGCCACTCGCGAAATTGACCAGACATTTTGCGGCAGCGCTAAACACTACCACCACGATCTCCTGCGCCTGCAGATCGTGACGTCAGTCGAGCGTGCAACGCCCCTGTAGCATCCCGGACCGGATATTGAGTTGCGCCCCCTGCCTTTCCGCCTGCCGCTAGCAATGACAGGTAGAGGGGGACATTTTGCAGTCGGGAAGGGACTGAGTAGCGCAATTTAAAGGCGGCCGCTTCCTGCCTTTTTTTGTCGGCGACATTTTTGCACCACGCATTCTGAGAGAGAGAGAGAGAGAGAGAGACTTCTGGAGATATTCAACGCTGTATGAAGAAGTTTTGGGTACTGAACTGCACTTTGCAGGTTCATTTTGATTTGACCTTCCTTGCATCGATTTAGAAGAGACCATGGGGGCTGCACTCTGAGCTCTTTCCCTGGGGCTCTCCATTGTTCTTTCCAGCAGAATTGATGTACAGGTCTCTCCAGGCCGAGATTCAAGGCTGCAATGAGCAGGGTGTGGCTGGAGAGCAAGATCGACCCTCTTCTTTTAGAACTGGCCGGCGCCAGTGTGTCTGTGTTCCATTGCTAACTGACATCACATGAGCTTCGCCAGCGCTCTGAGGTAACGCTTCGCTCCTCGGCGTTAGCGTCTTAAGAGAGGTGTGAAGCGCCTGATTTAGCGCTCCAATCACCTCCAGGGGCGATAGAAGCCAAGTTTGCAGTCAGAGGCAACAATTAGCGCCAGGCGCTAAACTTTGCGCCCGGCCGATAATTGCGCCCCAAACGGGGCGATACCGAATTTCTCCCCCATATATCTTTAATGTGGTTTTCAAGGAATTTCCATGTAGCGGGATAAAAGTATATGGTGTTAATTTAAAAATATCAGTCTAGGTACTTGAGGCTTTACTGTTGTTAATAATAACCACTGTTAACCCTTAATGCTTCAATGAGATTTAATAAAGAAATGATAAAAACAAAATAATTTGACAAAAAAATAATTTGACAGGATTGGAAATTCTGTCTGCATAGCTATCCATTTGGTAATGTATCCATTGTGGTGGAAGGATTTAAAGGTAGACAAACTCACTCTGAATGGGAAGGATTCCCCACCACTGAGTAAGACAGGAAGTTCCTAAGAAGGGGATGACAGAGGGAGCAGATTCATCACCAAGGGCCCAGCAGAAGGATTCTCCATTTAGGTATTTGTGGAGACAGAATTTCCCATCAAATGAACACGCAAGGAGGAGTCAAGGGATATTAATTGTATTTATGGTTTCTCATTTTTTATCCTTCATATGTTATATCCTAGAAATTCTTTTGATGTATTTATACTGCAGTTACCTTTCTGAGACTGGTAGCTGCAGTATTCACTCTAGTGTAACACTTTCGTATCAAAAATGAGTCCAAGGGACTCCCCGAACGCTGTTTAAACCAGGTTTAATCATCCTGCCTAGTGGAGATAAACTCTTTGTGGTGTTAAACCCAAGTAGTGTGAGAATTCTCCAGGATCTCACACTGCTTCTCTCTAGTCTGTCAGGCCCTGACACTGATTATACTGTAACAAGTGGAAACTGCTTTGCAGCAATGCAAAAGTTACAATATAACTGGCCTCATAATTCCTTGTGATCCCACTTTCGAATTACAGAATCTTTTCTTCATTGCATTGTCCTGTCAATCAAAGATAACTTAATTCTGCAGTAGAGAAATCACAATACTCTCAGTCTTCAATCATTGTCAGTTCAGGTCTGCTTTTAACCACCATTAGCACTGTTTTCAAATTATTGAGACCAACATATATCTATCTGTTTATTTATTAGTACATCTGTCCATCTGTCTATACAGTCATTTCTTTGCTCTCTGTACAAATGTATGATTGCATATGTATAGTGCTTTATATCACTTTCTGTTTGGTGCATGGTGATGATACAAAGCTAGGTGGCAGTGTCAGTTGTGAAGAGGATGTGAAGAGGCTTCAAGGGGATCTCGACAGGCTCAGTGAGTGGGTGAGAACATGGCAGATGGAATATAATGTGGATAAATGTGAAGTTATCCACTTTGGTAGAAAAAACAGAAAGGCAGAGTATTTCCTAAATGGTGAAAGATTGGGGAATGCAGATGCTCAAAGGGGCCTGGGTGTCCTTGTACATGAGTCACTGAAAGTGAATGTGCAGGTGCAGCAAGCCATTAGGAAGGCAAATGGTATGCTGGCCTTCATTACAAGAGGATTTGAGTACAGGAGTAAAGAAGTCTTACTCCAATTATATAGGGCCTTGGTGAGACCACACCTGGAGTACTGTGTACAATTTTGGTCTCCTTACCTAAGGAAGGATATACTTGCCATAGAGGTAGTGCAGCGAAGGTTCACGAGATTGATTCCTGGGATGGCAGGACTGTCGTATGAGAAGAGATTGAGTAAACTAGGCCTGTATTCTCTTGAATTTAGAAGAATGAGAGGGAATCTCATTAAAGCATACAAAATTATTACAGGGCTTGATAGGGTGGATGCTGGGAGAATGTTTCCCTTGGCTGGGGAGTCTAGAACCAGGGGCCATAGCCTCAGGATAAAGGATAGGCCATTCAGGACTGAGATGAGAAGAAATTTCTTCACACAGAGGGTGGTGAATCTTTGGAATTCTCTACACCAGAGGGATGTGGAGGCTCAGTCATTGGGTATATTCAAAACAGAAGTCGATAGATTTCTGACTAGTAAGGGCATCAAGGGATATGGCGATAGGGCCAGTGAATGGAGTTGAGGCAGAGGATCAGCCATTGAATAGCGGAGCAGGCTCGAAAGGCTGAATGGCCTCCTCCTGCTCCTATTTCTTATGTTCTTATGTTTTTGATAGGTCATTTGGTTTGCGGGAGCCAGTTAGATTTGACAGTTACATTCAATAACAAAACAGAAAGACAGTCATTACACTTCCAAAAAGGTAGTAAGTTGAAATAACTCCAACAATTTTGAACTTGTAACTGAAAGTTTAACTGAGCAATTTGACAGTAAATATTAAAAATTCAAGTTCTGAAATTTTAGCTAAATTCAAGCTGGTTAAGCACTGAGCTCCCAAATAAGCCTGGATTCAATTTATGAGTAAACTCATTCAGATGCTAAGGATATTCAATTCCATTTTTTTTTTGCGATGTCTATGAGTAACACAATAGGAGATGAACCAGCATTATAAAAACACTCACAGTACTTTAAGGATGGCTGAGTAGGTACAGGCAGTTAGCCTTCCAAATTAGGAGGGGTGACCAAAGGCTTAGTCAGAGGTGGGTTTTAAGGAGGGTCTTAAAGGAGAAGAAGGAGAGACAGAGGGGCTTAGGCAGAGAATTCAAGAGTGTGGGCATAGGCAGCTGAAGGCTGTCAATGGTGGAGTGAAGGCATCGGGTGGAGGGTGGAGGGAATACACAAGAGGCCAGAGTTGGAGGAACGCAGAGTTCCAGAGATTGTAGATCTGGAGAAGGTCACAAAGATAGGAAGGAGCAAGGCCATGAAGGGATTAAAATACAAGGATGAACATTTTAAATTGGAGGCATTGGGGTATCAGAAGCCAATGTAGGTCAGCAAGGACAAGGGTGATAGGTGAAGGGGACTTGATGCTGGACAGGATACAGGCAGCAGAGTTTGGATTGAGCTGGAGTTTATGGAGGGTGAGAGATGGGAGGCCAGCCAAGAGAGAATTTGAATAGTCAAGTTTGGAAGTGAAAAAAGCATGGATGAGAGACACTCCCTGTCTCGGCTAACACATGAAGAATGGATATCAATATAAAGTACGGAGTAGTTGCTGGGCCGGTGGAACTTAAACCCAGCCTGAGTCAGCACCTTCAGGAAAAGAGGGAAGAAAACTGGGGAAAATACTAACTGTTAGGCAGTAATCCTGGGGTTCAGATGACTGCAGTACATCACTCAGGCTTTACTTCTCTGGCTTATGATGTTATCTGAACTTCCTGAATTAAATTGTGGCTATATTACTAAATCCTAATCATCAGCTTGTATCTTAAGTTATTTACTGAAGTAAACAATTTATATCAAAAGTTACGTCAATAATCAGATACACATCCGTAGTACACATAACACTGCTAGTACACACATTGTTAGTACACAAACAGGGCTGCCCTGGTAGACCCATCGTTTCAGCCTGTTCTTGCCCCATGGAACTGATTTCTTCCTATCTCAACTCTATTTTTTCTCCCCTTGTCCAGTCTCTTCCCACCTACATCCGTGACACTTCCGACACCCTCCGCCACTTTAACAGTTTCCAGTTTCCTGGCCCCAACCGTCTCCTTTTCACTATGGACGTCCAATCCCTCTACACCTCTATCCCCCACCAGGATGGCATGAGGGCGCTCCGCTTCTTCCTTGAACAGAGGCCCAACCAGTCCCCATCCACCACTCACTTCCTCCACTTTGCTGAACTTGTTCTCACATTGAACAACTTCTCCTTTGACTCCACTCACTTCCTCCAAATAAAAGGTGTTGCTATGGGAACCCGCATGGGTCCCAGCTATGCCTGCCTTTTCGTGGAATATATGGAACATTCTTTGTTCTAGTCCTACTCAGGTCCCCTCCCTCACCTCTTTTTCTGGTACATTGATGACTGTATCGGTGCCGTTTCCTGCTCTCATCCTGAACTAGAAAATTTCATTTGCTTTGCTTCCAATTTCCACCCTTCCCTCACTTTAACATGGTTCATCTCCGACTCTTCCCTTCCCTTCCTCGACTTCTCTGTCTCCATTTCTGGGGATAGGCTATCGACAAACATCTACTATAAACCCACTGACTCCCACAGCTACCTGGACTACACTTCTTATCACCCCGCTTCCTGTAAAAATTCTATTCCATTCTCCCAGTTTCTCCATCTTCGTCACATCTGTTCTGATGATGCCACCTTCCATACTAGTGCTTCCGATATGTCTTCCTTTTTCCTCAACCGAGGATTCCCCTCTACTGTGGTTGACATGCCCCTCAGCTGTGTCCGTTCCATTTCACGCACTTCTGCTCTCACCCCCTTCCCCTCTCTCCCAGAACCATGATAGGGTTCACCCCACCAGCCTCCACATTCAACGGATCATCCTCTGCCATTTCCGCCACTTCCAGCATGGTCCCCCCCATCAAACACATCTTCCCCTCCCCTCCCCTTTCAGCATTCCAAATGGAACGTCCCTCTGTGACACCCTGGTCCACTCCTCAATCACCCCCAACAGCCCCTCCCCTTCCCACGGCAACTTCCCATGCAAGCGCAGGAGATGCAACAGCTGCCCTTTTACCTCCTCCCTTCCCACTGTCCAGGGCCCCAAACACTCCTTCCAGATGAAACAGCAATTTACTTGTACTTCTTGCAATTTAGTATACTGTATTCGCTGCTCACGATGCCGTCTCCTCTACATTGGGGAGACCAAACGCAGATTGGGTGACCGCTTTGCGGAACACCTCCGTTCAGTCCATAAGCATGACCCCGAGCTTCCAGTCACCTGTCACTTTAATTCTCCGCTCCACTCCCACTCTGACTTCTCTGTCCTCGGCCTCTTACACTGTTCCAACGAAGTTCAATGTAAGCTCGAGGAACAGCACCTCAACTTTCGATAAGGCACTTTACAGCCTTCTGGACTCAGCATCGAGTTCAACAATTTCAGACTATAACCTCTGCCCCTATTTTTTCAGATGGCAGCTGTTGATGATTCTGCCATTCCCATTTACACCTCTTCTAGACTGATCTTTTGATTCTTTACTTGTCCCATTACCATCTCATTTTGCTTTGTACTAACATCGCTTATGTCATTTAATCACTCCTGTCTTCCATCCTATCACAGACCTTCCCTTTGTTCTTTCCGCCCCTTCCCCCTTTCCCTGCCCCTGCACTTGCTTAAAATCTGTTACATCTATAACTTTTTCCAGTTCTGACGAAGGGTCATCGACCTGAAACATTAACTCTGTTTCTCTCGCTTGACCTGCTGAGTATTTCTGTCATTTTCTGTTTTTATTTCAGATTTCCAGCACCGCAGTATTTTGTTTTTGTATTGCTAGTACTCATATGTATTTTCAATTAACAATCAAAACATAATACTTTTGATTTTCATGAGTGTACTTCTATTTGAAAATGACTACTCAAAGTAATTAAATTTAAATCCCATAGTAGATTTGACTGTCATGCAGATCATTGATTATTTGATGCTCTCTAAAATTGAGTTAGGCTCTATAAATTTCACAAAGGATGCTTATATCCTGGGATGAAGACATTCTTTGAGGCTTACTCTAAAAGTTACCCTCTGAGTTACATTTTGTTGTCATACCTGTCAATCATTTCACTCATCTGAAACTGCAGGACCTTCAACTTTCCAAATCTACAACATCACTTGCTTAGCAACCAACAACAATAGACCTATCAAATTAGCTTAACCAGAGTAATCTTTACTAAGAACAAGTCCTCGGATTCATTAGCATTGCATTTTATTGTCATGTTGACCAATGTATATCACTTTTACAGGAAATAGAAACACTAAGGAATCTCCCTGTTACACTTTTGGGTTTCTTTTAATTTTTTTCTCCTAAATAATTTTGACTTCCATGTTTCAGACTACTGTCATAGGTGAAGCCTAGCTTCCCATACCACTAGATATCTATGTAAAATTCATAGCATACCTCGGTAACAACAATACCCTTCAGTTTATTTTAACTGTTGGCTACTATTCTGTGCCATCGTGGGATCTTCCTTGTCTTTGGCAAAATAGCACTACACTAGATGATAGCAAAATACTGCGGATGCTGGAAATCCGAGATCCTGTCTTAGGCTTTCAATTCCAAATAAATGTATTAAAACAAGCTAATAGTAGCAGTAACACAACATTTTTTTTACAGTATTTGTTAAGTTTAGCTAGCTCCTCAATATAATAGAAAATAATATAGTTCACAACTGCTATGCTCAACTTTGTTGTAAGTATTTTTCTGACATTATGGCTCTTTTTCTTTTCTCACTAAGTATGAAAGCTACCCAGCCTGAATCTTCTCTTAGACAGTCCCTCAGAACCCAGGATGACTTGCTTCCACATTAAAAATGAGTTCTCAGGTGACTGATGAGTCCAATGCGGGACCTACAGTCTCTGTCACAGGTGGGGCAGACGGTGGTTGAAGGGGCGGGTAGGTGGGGTGCTTGGGTTGACGTGCGCTCTTTGCGCTGCCTGCGCTTGGTTTCCGCTTGCTCCCGGCGAAGAGACTCGAGGTGTTCGGCACCTTCCCAGATGCTTCTCCTCCACTTTGTGCGGTCTTGGGCCAGGGATTCCCAGGTGTCGGTGGGGATGTTACACTTTTTCAAGGAGGCTTTGAGGGTGTCCTTGAAGCGTTTCCTCTGCCCACCTGGGGCTCTCTTGCCGTGCCGGAGCTCCGAGTAGAGCGCTTGTTTTGGGAGTCTCGTATCGGGCATGCGGACAATGTGACCCGTCCATCGGAGCTGATCGAGCGTGGTCAAAGCTTCGATGCTGGGGATGTTGGCCTGAGCAAGAACACTGACGTTGGTGCGCCTATCCTGCCAATGGATTTGCAGGATCTTGGTGGTACCTCTCTCAAGGTTCCCAACAGGCTCATTGATTTGAAAAAGACAAGTCAATAAATAGCTTCAAAACAGTGACTGGGACCTAGTGAATTCAAACCCAGCCACCAATCAAATATAGAGTTGAACAACTCACACAAGATTTTTTATTTGAATTGAATAGCTTGGCTTCTCCCTTTGACAACCACCTGACAAATTGTTACAACAAATGCATCAAGCTGGGATCTGATTCTGTGGGTGAAGCTGGCTAACTCCTTACGTACTGCGGTAGAATAAAAGGAGCCAAAACCAAGCTAAATCACATTTGCCACAATCTCCACCTCAAATGTAAGTTCTTCATACCTCTAGTAAGAAGTGCAAAATCTATTCTGTGGGTGGTAAATAATAAAGCCGAGTCAACGTTTTAAAATTAAAACTGGCATTTCACCCTTCTCGTACATTTTTACATTACTCATTTGGTAGATCCCAACCATCCATAATTATATATATTTCCACTGATAGAAAAAAAGCAAAGACAAAGTGACATAAGATGGCAGCTTCAACCATTTTATTGCCTACAAATGTAGTAAACATATTGGAGCCATTCACCACATCATTACTCATGAGGTTAACCATAATCCACTTATGACTTTATAATTCCTGAGGTAACTGGCCAGCCTGATTTATGAAGATATTTATATAAGATAGCTGACTATGAGGATCGGGGGAGAAGATTGGGGCCGGAGGATCGGGGGTGGGGGGGGGAAGCAACGATTGGGGCCGGAGGATCAGGGGTGGGGGGGGGGGAAGCAACGATTGGGGCCGGAGGATCGGGGGGTGGGAGAAGCAATGATTGGGGCCAGAGCATTGGGGGTGGGGGGGGGGGAAGCAGGGGGGCCGGCCTGAGGATCATCGGTGGGGGGGGGAGGGGCGCGGGGGAGGGGGGAGTCCGGGAAAGCGAACGGATGCCGTGTGGGGGGATCGAAGGCCTGGGGGGGAGGGGTTGGAATGAAAGGCATGGGGGTTGAATCGGAGGCCTTGTGGGGGGATCGAAGGTCTGGGGGGGGGGGTTGGAATTGGAGGCTTTGTGGGGGGGTGGTCTCCGATTGCAGGGGGTGGGTTAGGCAGGGACCTTGGATTCAGGAGGTAGGTGTAAAGGCACTTACCTCCTGGATGCAGCAGTCCTCACCTTGCTGTAGCTGTTGGGTTTAACGAGGAGTGTAAAACCTGACCAGCTACAGTTAAACACAAAATGGAGGTTAAAGAAGAGGATTCCAGCCTCATTATAATATTTAAATAAACCACCCGCCTCCTGGCAGCGGGTAAGCTGTCCCGCCTCCCGCCTCGCCGCTGTTAAAAACGGAACTGGGCGTGTTGGAGGCGGATTCAGGTCAGGATTCACATTTTTAACACTTTAACTACCCCCACACCCCCAACCCACCTGTTTTTTTTCATACTTCATACTTTAAATGAGAGAAAGAAGGACAGTCATTTTATGCTGGTTCCCTCTGATCTGGAGCTAGGAAATACAAGCACCTATCAATCTGCAAACTTCCCTCACCAACAGTAATTAACCTATAATTGATCTATTTACTGCAATTGGACTTTGTGGCTTTTAAGAGACAGACAAGGACAAGCACAGCTGCACCTTAGCAACAGAAGTAGAAAGAACTTGCATTTATATTTTTTTCTTTCTAATATACTATGCATTAGAGGTTAAATCAATTCTGCTACGATTAAAACATTACATCATCTGACTAACTATGATCAATACCATTCAAGATACACTAATATTATCTATTTCATTTCTTAATTAAAAATATTTTCAATTGCAAACAATATATAATCTGGATGCAATTAGCAGTGCAGCTATACTGCACTTTTGTGTTGATGTGAAGTTGTTTAGGCTGCATATAAATGCAATAAGTGGCACTCAGGTGTCAGGTCCCACTCTAACACTCAAATGCAATATACCCAATCTGTGTCATACCCCATCTAAGAGGCCATCCCACACTTCTTCCAGTTCACAACAGCTCCAGTATAATTCCAGCCTGGAGCAAAGTTACATTTTAAAAGTGCTTAGATGGTCTATTGAACCTCCTGGAAATTTTATGCTTGATGTAGTATTTTTTTAAAATATTAATAGAGGTGGCGGCGGTAGAGTGGTGTACAGTTGGGAGGGGGTGGCACTGCGAGTCCTCAACATTCAATTCGGACCCCATGAAGTCTCATGGGCAAAGGAACCTCCTACTGATTACCACCTACCGCCTTCCTACAGCTGATGAATCAGTACTCCTCCATGTTGAATACCACTTGGAAGAAGCACTGAGGGTAGCAAGGGCACAGAATGTACTCTGGGTGGGGGACTTCAATGTGGCTCGGTAGCACCACTACTGACTGAGCTGGCCGAGTCCTGAAGGACATAGCTGCCAGACTGGGCCTGCAGTAGTGGGTGAGAGAACCAACAGGAGGGAAAAACCTACTTGATCTCATCCTCACCAATCTACCTGTCATGGATGCATCTGTCCATGACAGCATTGGTAGTAGTGACCACCGAACAGTCCTTGTGGAGACAAAGACCAGGCTTCACACGGAGGATACCCTCCATCATGTTGTGTGGCACTACCACCGTGCTAAATGGGATAGATTCAGAACAAATCTAGCAGCTCAAAACTGGGCATCCAGGAGGCACTGTGGGCCATCAGCAGCAGCAGAATCATATTCCACCACAATCTGCAACCTCATGGCCCGGCATATCCCTCACTCTACCATTACCATCAAGCCAGGGGACCAACCCTGATTCAATGAGGAGTGCAGAAGAGCATGCCAGGAGCAGCACCAGGTGTACCAGGTGCCAACCTGGGGATGCTGAAACACAGGACTATATGCATGCTAAACAGCGAAAGCAGCATGCTATAGACAGAGCTAAGCTATCCCACAATCAATGGATCAGATCAAAGCTCTGCAGTCCTGCCACATCCAGTCATGAATGGTGGTGGACCATTAAACAACTAACGGGAGGAGGAGGCTCCATGAATATCCCCATCCTCAATGATGGAGGAGCCCAGCATGTGAGTGCAAAAGACAAGGCTAATGCGTTTGCAACCATCTTCAGCCAGAAATGCCGAGTGGATGATCCATCTTGGCCTCCTCCTGAGGTCCCCACCATTGCAGAAGTCAGTCTTCAGCCAATTCGATTCACTCCACGTGATATGAAGAAATGGCTGAGCGCACTGGATACAGCAAAGGCTATGGGCCCCGACAACATTCTGGCTATTGTGCTGAAGACTTGCACTCCAGAACTAGCCACGCCTCTAGCCAAGCTGTTCCAGTACAGCTACAACACTAGCATCTACCCGACAATGTGAAAAACTGCCCAGGCATGTCCTGTCCACAAAATGCAGGACAAATCTAATCCGGCCAATTACCGCCCCATCAGTCTACTCTCAATCATCAGCAAAGTGATGGAAGGTGGACCACCTGGCTCCAGACCTCATTACAGCCTTGGTCCAAACCCGGACAACATTCAGGCTTGGACTGATAAATGGCAAGTAACATTCGCACCACACAAGTGCCAGGCAATGACTAGCTCCAACAAGAGAGAGTCTAACCACCACCCCATGACATTCAACGGCATTACCATCGCCGAATCACCCACCATCAACATCCTGGGGGTCATCATTGACCAAAAACTTAACTAGACCAGCCATATAAATACTGTGGCAACAAGAGCAGGTCAAAGGCTGGGTATTCTGCGGCGAGTGTCTTACCTCCTGACTCCCCAAAGCGTTTCCAACATCTACAAGGCACAAGTCAGGAATGTGATGGAATACTGTCCACTTGTTTGGATGAGTACAGCTCCAAACACACTCAAGAAGCTCGACACCATCCAAGACAAAGCAGCCCGCTTGATTGGCACGCCATCCACCACCTTAAACATTCACTCCCTCCACCACCGGCGCACCGTGGCTGCAGTGTGTACCATCTACAAGATGCACTGCAGCAACTCGCCAAGGCTTCTTCGATGGCACCTCCCAAACCCGTGACCTCTACCACCTAGAAGGACAAGGGCAGCAGGTGCATGGGAACACCATCACCTGCAAGTTCCCCTCCAAGTCACACACCATCCTGACTCGGAAATGTATCACCGTTCCTTCATCATCGCTGGGTCAAAATCCTGGAACTCCCTCCCTAACAGCACTGTGGGAGTACCTTCACCACAAGGACTGCAGCGGTTCAAGAAGGGGGCTCACCACTACCTTCTCAAGGGCAATTAGTGATGGGCATCCAAGAAACGAATTTTAAAAATGTTCCTGTCTGTATTCCAGTCACATTAAAAATTAGTTTCTAGGCAAGTGGAGCTCTGTGTATATGTCAAAGCATGCGTGCACAAAGCTCAGTTGTTACAGCGCCTTGATGTCAGTCAGACCAAAGTCAGTCTGCAGTATAACTCTAGTCTGCCAGCTCAACATCATAGCTGGCTGTTATTGGTCCAACATCACTAACTGTAGTATAAATTTAGCCAAAGAGATATAGGCATGCCAAATACTCAGAGAAAGGCTCACGCTCAGATAAACCACAAAACCAGGAAACTGGCATTTCACACTCGTGCAGTGAGCAGCATTCTTCTGAGACACTTTTCAGGTTTATCACCACTGTAGTCTACAGGAAGTTTTGCATTGAAGCTGGCTTTAACAGCTTCTGATTAAAGAATACTGTCACTATGTAGAAAGCATAACACTGTTTTGTTCATGGTGTCCAGACTCAACTTGACAATCACAAGTGCAAAAATTTCTAGAACCAAGGTCTAATTCTGTAAAATCACTTTGTAAAGGCGTATAAAACAATTATTTATTTTTATTGTATTTTCTTCTGTTTTTCTTGATTTCTGTAGTCCTGTTCCAGCATTGTTTTTCAGAAGGAACTATTGGATTATTGATTCACAATCCCATGGGTCACAAAAGGGTAGAAAGGAGAAATGAAGCAAGGATGGAGAGATGGCAGAAATGTGCAAAGAAATTGAATGTCAATTTTAAAAATAAAATTAAAATCAAAGGCTAGAAATTAAAATTAAAATCTAGTTGGGCAATTATTAACTTCCAGAAATAATATTCTATTTCTTAATCACGTGATGTGTGGTACACAATGCAGCCACTATAATCACTAAGTTAAAAAAACTATTTACAAAGAAATAACAACTGAAAATATTGCCAGCCAAAAGTATCCAAGTACCTATTAATGAGGAGCCTAGATAAAGTGGATAGAAAGGACCTATTTCCCTTAGCAGAAGGGTCAAAAACCAGGGGGCACAGATTTAAAGTAATTGGTGGAAGGTTTAGAGGGGATTTGAAGGGAAATTTCTTCACCCAGAGGGTTGTGGGGGTCTGGAACTCACTGCCTGAAAAGGTGGTAGAGGCAGAAACCCGAACCACATTTAAAAAGTACTTGGATGTGCACTTGGGATGCTGTAACCTGCAGGGCTACGGACCAAGAGCTGGGAAGTGGGATTAGGCTGGATAGCTCTTTGTTGGCCGGTGCGGACATGATGGGCCGAAATGGCCTCCTTCTGTGCTGTAACTTTCTATGATTCTATAATGATACAAAGGAGTATTAATATAGGAATTATGTTTAATTTAATTTAGCTTTTATTCATTCACTTCTCCCACTTTTGATAATTCTCTCATCTTTTGTGTTCTCTCCCCCGGTATCTCCCTCCATTCTCTTACCCTCTCCCCCCATACCTGGTATCAGTCCTCCATCCACCATTCAAGAGGGTGAACTGATACCTTACTTCCAAACCGCTGCTAATTTCATTCTATAAGCATCCCCAAAGAGGCATTTAAGGGAATTTCTCTCTGATTTCCCACACTCTCTCTGGTTAAGTTCCTTCCTCTTGAAGCCTGGTTAAGATGAAGGTCTCACCATGAGAGGAGCAGTAGGTGTAGCCTATCATTCCACAGCACAATCAGTTAATGCACATGTGTGGATTGCCTTTATTTATTTTACTGTGATAGATTACTGAACTCCATTGTGATCCTCCCTCCCCATTATACTTTCAGCAGTGATAGATTGCGACACAGTTAATAAAATTATCTACTGGACCAGTCAATCTTTGAATAGCCTCAAGTGAATTATAAAATATCCTGCAATTGGGAACAGAGTAATCTGACTGGTTCATGAGATGTTTTAAAAGGGGAGTTCCTTCTTTGTGTTTCAAATCGGAACATAACAAATTTAGTGAATCTCTATTTCGGTTTATACTCTCTATCACTGAAAAATAGGAAAGATGATCAGGCAAAACTCAGGGCAAATAGTTATTTAGGCAATCCTTCCAGTTACATCTGTTGTATACAATAAAGAAATATCATTGCAGCTGATTTTTCCCCGATTCTTTTCTGCAATACTTGTTGTTGCCACTGGTTAAAATTATGTTAGCAGAATTGTATGGAAACATTCTATTAGTGTCAGGTTTAAAACACAGCTAGATTTGTCATGACATGTAGCCACTGTGAGTTGTACTAAGTACAAACAATCTTTTACAAATCTGTTCCCTGTTTTTTATCTGACTGAATTAAACAAGATAAGGTAGTGGCCAGAATTCTGTAAGGTAAACCACTTGTGTCTAATGTTAATAATGACATTTTGATGTTTTCATCTATCCCCTTTCTCATGCTCACCATTGCTTTATTTTTTTTTATCTTGCCAGAATGTTCACATTCCATATGAGCATTGCTCATATAAGTGCTTGTGTGGTCTCTCTCACTCTACTGTCATGCTGAAGTTACCTTGATTCTTTTACCTTATTTCATTACTCCATCTGAATCTTTGTCTGAATAGTCCCTCTTCCCTTTCAATCCCATTTAGTTCATTTTCTTTTCAATTGTTCTCTCTCTTTTTCTCCCATTCTCTTTCTCTCTAGCAAAAAATATATTTCTCAACATAGTGTTATGTTGGAGAGCACCTGTACATGAGGACAGTTTATACATTCACAGCAACCACTATACCTGTCTTAATGTAAATTAATTATTGTTAATTAAGACAAAGTCTTTCTATTGGAACCATATATTAATAAATAGCTACCTCTGGGGCAGTTTCTTAAGTGCTTGTTCTAGATTTTTTAACATATAAAGCTCCTTCTAGTTTTACATTAAATCTTCTTTTACACTTCATAATTTTCTGTATCATATAAGAATAGTCTCTCTTTTATCCATCTGACCTTTCTTTTTCTTTCACTATTTCCTGCTTCCTTTTTTCTCTCTGCACTTTAAATATTCTGCTTTCTTCCCTCTCCCTTACAGTGATTTTCTCCCTCTGTCAATATATTTTGTTTTACTCCTTCATTAACCACATTGTTCATTCTTTCCTCTTCTCCTATTCTGACTTATTCTCATTCGATGTATCATTCTATCATTATCTCTCCCATCCTCTCCACACAAGGACATACTCTCTCTTGTTTTTCTTTTCCTGATATTTTATGTGTGCCTCTCTGATTCCCTCTCAAAGGCACAAATGCATCCTTGTATTGACACTTATTCCCTGGCACTTTTCCATCTCCACCAGTCTTTTCCCAGTCAATTTGTAAAGCTTAGTTGGAGGAAGTTCCCCGTCCCACTGTGTCCTAGACTGAGACTTGAGGAAACCCAAACCAGAAAATGTAGTGCACTACCTCTTTAATAATTTAAACTCAGATGCTCAAGGTCATGCAAAGCTATCAATAGAAAAAAGAAAGTAGTAGAATATTGTATGCTTAAACCGTGAACTAAAATTCCAAAAAGGATGAACCAGACAATGGAAAACTTAATGGAATTCCACAAGGTACAGATCTGCAAGATATTTTTTGGAAAATACACATATAATTCATAGCTTGTACTAGATTGCTTTAGTGCAGTTCTCTAATTTTGAAACTGGACATTTGCGGGGAAATCTGGAATTTGACAGGCTTAGTGCACTTTAGGGATATTGATTTGATCTTTGATTCTTACTGATTCATTTCAGTAACATTTCAAGATTTCAAATTTTGGCAGATAAACTATTTTTCAAAGAAATAAAAATCCTGTGATGTAGGGGGAGTCTGATTTAATGTAACCAGTAATT
Organism: Squalus acanthias; assembly: GCA_030390025.1. Lineage (NCBI taxonomy): Eukaryota > Metazoa > Chordata > Chondrichthyes > Squaliformes > Squalidae > Squalus > Squalus acanthias. The sequence continues at coordinate 199,410,361 of CM059425.1, read as the reverse complement.
ATTATACAATCAGTAGTTATGGGGCCATTTATTTGGACGAATATATGTTGAAACAATTCAGCCATTCTATCAGTAGTTCGGTCACTAAGATTGATATTTTTCATCACTCATCTTTCAATTAGTAGTCACCCACCCACTGCCTCTGCCTGACTGCAAGCATTTTTCCAAGAAAATTTTGTTTTTCCTTTGAGATACTCGCCATGGACACCACATGCAGCATCGATTATTTTGCAATTTTAGCTGAACGTGGTTCTAGGAAAAGTGTTTCAACACCTACTTGAAATGTGACACAATCAATCAGTGCAGCATTAACGTTCACCAAATACTAATTATAACAATGCCCTAAGTACAGTATGGGATTATTTTCAAAATTATGGACTATTTTTGTGCACAACATCTTAACCCAGTGTGGTATTGATTTCTGTTTAGCTTACTATGCACAGTCCACTTGGCCTATATGTAAACATAAGTATAAGCACAGTCCTGATAGTTCTGTATAAGTAATATTTTTGTATAAATCTAATTTTTTCCTAATTTAATCATGGGTATATGTAATCTTTTTGGTTCTTCTGTATATTTCAGGATTCTACAGTATGCCACTCACAATGCAATTTTAAATTTGATTTACAGCATTTTAAATGAATAATATTTGAGTTTAAAGAGTTACTATCTCCTCCATGAAAAATGTGTTTTGTTTGCAGATACAGAACATTCAAAAGCCATGCCACATTTTCACCACAACAATGTCATGTGGCACAGTGTTTCACTTAAACATGATTTATGTCATCACCTTTTGTCCTTATATACAATCCAAAAACAGTTTGCCAATCACAATTTTGATGAAGATGGTTGCCCTTAATTTCTAATTAGACATTTATCCTGCTCTTTCAGAAAGGAGCTGGAGAAGCATTTGGGTGGAACAGGATTGGGAGTTACAGGGGTAGGTATAAACTGACATGATAAAATACTCCATGGAACACATTGATTCCTGTGTTGCTGGGATAGGGGAGGAGGCCACGATTGAATAGTAAAGCTCTAAGGATGGATAAATATTCTGGAGATTATTTAATTACCTTTGGGGATCAGTTAGTGTTAACTTTTGCTCCGCAGATTAAATGGGAGGAGTGGATACACTTTCAGGGTGCATTAACTGGTCAGTGGAGGGAGTGGCCTCTGTGGGCCAAAGAGCCTCTGTGCTTCCCTGCTTTCTGTTCTCACGCTCATTCCCAGGAAACATGAACGAGTTTGAATTATGGCGACATCAGTGGCTTTGCTATTACACTATCGACATCCCTTCCTGCACACTGGGCATTAACATTACTCGCCGGACCCAAAGTGCAGCGCCTTTGCGGCATCCATCCATTCTAATGGGCATCTCAAATTCTGGAAGCGTCCCTCACCGTTATTAGTGCTGACACGAATGTTTGCCCACAAAATAAAGACACGAAGACAGCATTTTGTTACCCAGTCAAGTGTTTTTACTTGAGTTAACAGCCTGGGCTCCTGGTGGAGTGAGAAATGCTGCCTGAGGATTTGAGGTGACCGAGTGAGCGGACACCCTCTCCACAAGGTCTTTCATTTAATCTGCTTCTGCGCTTTATGCTAATTCGACTGTGGTCTTTCTTTTAGAACAAACATTAATCCAGCAGTAAAAGTGAAATCCGGGGACGAGGGAGTAATATAAGGGATTCTGAATCCCAGTCAGTTTAATCGGCTAAATGCGAATCTTGTTGGGAGCCAGCGCCGTCTTCCTATATGTGGTTTTATGGGATCTATCATCGTCAAATATTAATACAGCCTCAGATTAATATATATATATATAAATCACCTGGGACACTTTTGTTTATTCACAGCACAGTAATGTCAACATTTAAACATAATGCATTTCAAATAATGTATTTTGTGTGTTAAGAAGACCTCAAAAAGGAAGACGAAGCTGGTTTCTCTACACTGTCTGCAGCGGCCGCTGACTGCAGTGAAAGCTCGCACCCCGCACTGTAGCAGCGCGGCGATCCTCCTGGTCAGGAGCGGGCAGTGAGCTCAGTGTCCCGACCCTGAGACACTCTGTGTAAGGGGGCTCAGCTTAACCTGACACACGGCGGCGGGGAACTCAGTGATAACCTGCCCCGATTGTTTCACACCGCAAACAAAGCAGTTGGTGAGATGTCAGTCGCCCATAATTCAAGCCAGCTCCGGCATAATACAGGTTAAAATATTAATAATGCTGAAACGCTTGCTGTCATTTTTGCTGTTTTCCTCTGGTCCTTTTCGCATTCACACATCGAAAGGCGACTGGAGCAAAGCAGCTTTGAAATGGGAATGATGGAGTGAAAGGGCTGGCGTGCTTTTGTATTCAGAAAGAGATTAATTAACACGGAATAAACCGAAATAATTGTTATAGGAGGAACAGCCACTTTAAATCTAATACTATTCGTTCCAGAAAGAGAGCGATTTAGGGAATGAAGATTTGAAAAATTGGGGGAAATGGGGAAAAGTGGCAGGAGAGACCGAAGGATTGGGACCAGACAAGATAGTGTGGGGGAGAAAGTGGAGGGAGGGAGTGTGGAGCGATAGAGTGTGGAGAGTGTGGAGAGATAGAGTGTGGAGAGAGAGAGTGGAAAAAGAGAGCGTGGAGGGAGAGAGAGTGGAGAGGGAGAGTGTGGAGAGACAGAGTGTGGAGAGAGAGAGTGTGGAGGGAGGGAGAGTGGAGGGAGAGAGACTGGTGGGAGAGAGAGTGGAGGGAGAGAGTGTGGAGGGAGAGAGTGTGGAGAGAGAAAGTGTGGAGAGAGAAAGTGTGGAGAGACAGAGTGTGGAGAGAGTGGAGGGAGGGAGAGGGGAGGGAGGGAGAGTGGAGGGAGAAAGACTGGTGGGAGAGAGAGTGGAGGGAGAGAGTGTGGAGGGAGAGAGTGTGGAGAGAGAAAGTGTGGAGAGATAGAGTGTGGAGAGAGTGGAGGGAGGGAGAGGGGAGGGAGAGGGGAGGGAGAGAGAGTGGAGGGAGAGAGTGTGAAGGGTGAGAGTGAAGGGAGAGAGAGTGGAGGGTGAGAGTGTGGAAGGAGAGGGAATGGAGGGAGAGAGGGAGGGAGATAGAGTGGACAGAGGGAGTGGAGGGAGAGAGTGGAGTGGAGGGAGAGAGAGAGTGGAGGGAGAGAGGGTGGAAGAGAGAGTGTGGAAGGAGAGAGAGTGAAGGGAGGGAGAGTGGAGAGAGAGTGGAAGAGAGAGTGGAGAGAGAGAGAGAGTAGACAAAGGGAGTGGAGGGAGAGAGAGTGGAGAGAGAGAGAGAGTGGAGGAAGAGAGTGTGGAGGGAGAGAGAATGGAGGGAGGGAGTGTGGAGGGAGAGAGAGTGGAGGGAGAAAGTGTGGAGGGAGGGAGTGGAGGGAGAGAGTGTGGAGGGAGATAGAGTAGAGCGAGGGAGTGTGGAGGGGGAGAGAGTGGAGGGAGAAAGTGTGGAGGGAGGGAGTGGATGGAGAGAGTGTGGAGGGGGAGAGAGTGGAGGGAGAGGGGGGGAGAGAGTGTGGAGGGAGAGTGTGGAGGGAGAGAGTGGAGGGAGGGAGTGGAGGGAGAGAGTGTGGAGGGAGAGAGAGTGGAGGGAAAGAGTGTGAAGAGAGAGAGTGTGGAAGAGAGAGTGTGGATGGAGAGAGAGTGGAGGGAGGGAGAGTGGAGAGAGAGAGCGGAAGAGAGAGTGGAGAGAGAGAGTGGATGGAGGGAGTGGAGGGAGAGTGGAGAGAGAGTGGAAGAGAGAGTGGAGAGAGAGAGAGTGGAGAGAGAGAGAGTGGAGGGAGAGAGAGTGGAGGGAGGGAGTGTGGAGGGAGAGAGAGTGGAGGGAGAAAGTGTGGAGGGAGGGAGTGGAGGGAGAGAGTGTGGAGGGAGGGAGTGTGGAGGGAGAGAGTGGAGGAAGAGTGGGGGGAGAGAGAGTGGAGGGAGAGAGTGTGGAGGGAGAGAGTGTGGAGGGAGAGAGAGTGGAGAGGGAGAGTGTGGAGAGACAGAGTGTGGAGAGAGAGAGAGTGGAGGGAGAGAGTGTGGAGGGAGAGAGTGTGGAGAGAGAAAGTGTGGAGAGAGAGAGTGTGGAGAGAGAGAGTGTGGAGGGAGGGAGAGTGGAGGGAGAGGGGAGGGAGAGAGAGTGGAGGGAGAGAGTGTGAAGGGTGAGAGTGAAGGGAGAGAGAGTGGAGGGTGAGAGTGTGGAAGGAGAGGGAGTGGAGGGAGAGAGGGAGGGAGATAGAGTGGAGGGAGGGAGTGGAGGGAGAGAGAGTGGAGGAAGAGAGCGTGGAGGGAGAGAGAGTGGAGAGGGAGAGTGTGGAGAGACAGAGTGTGGAGAGAGAGAGTGTGGAGGGAGGGAGAGTGGAGGGAGAGAGACTGGAGGGAGAGAGAGTGGCGGGAGAGAGTGTGGAGGGAGAGAGTGTGGAGAGAGAAAGTGTGGAGCGAGAGAGTGTGGAGAGAGAGAGTGTGGAGGGAGGGAGAGTGGAGGGAGAGGGGAGGGAGAGAGAGTGGAGGGAGAGAGTGTGAAGGGTGAGAGTGAAGTATGAGAGAGTGGAGGGTGAGAGTGTGGAAGGAGAGGGAGTGGAGGGAGAGAGGGAGGGAGATAGAGTGGAGGGAGGGAGTGGAGGGAGAGAGAGTGGACGGAGAGAGTGGAGGGAGAGAGAGAGTGGAGGGAGAGAGAGTGGAAGGAGAGAGAGTGAAGGGAGGGAGAGTGGAGAGAGGGAGAGTGGAGGGAGAGAGTGTGGAGGGAGAGAGAATGGAGGGAGGGAGTGTGGAGGGAGAGAGTGGAGGGAGAAAGTGTGGAGGGAGGGAGTGGAGGGAGAGAGTGTGGAGGGAGATAGAGTAGAGGGAGGGATTGTGGAGGGGGAGAGAGTGGAGGGAGAAAGTGTGGAGGGAGGGAGTGGATGGAGAGAGTGTGGAGGGAGAGAGTGGAGGGAGGGAGTGGAGGGAGAGAGTGTGGAGGGAGAGAGTGGAGGGAGGGAGTGGAGGGAGAGAGTGTGGAGGGAGAGAGAGTGGAGGGCGAGAGTGTGAAGAGAGAGAGTGTGGAAGAGAGAGTGTGGAAGAGAGAGTGTGGATGGAGAGAGAGTGGAGGGAGGGAGAGTGGAGGGAGAGAGAGAGTGGAAGAGAGAGTGGAGAGAGAGAGAGTGGATGGAGGGAGTGGAGGGAGAGTGGAGAGAGAATGGAACAGAGAGTGGAGAGAGAGTGGAGAGAGAGCGAGTAGAGGGAGGGAGTGTGAAGTGAGAGAGAGTGGAGGGAGGGAGTGTGGAGGGAGAGAGAGTGGAGGGAGAAAGTGTGGAGTGAGGGAGTGGAGGGAGAGAGTGTGGAGGGAGGGAGTGTGGAGGGAGAGAGTGGAGGAAGAGTGGGGGAGAGAGAGTGGAGGGAGAGAGTGTGGAGGGAGAGAGAGTGGAGGGAGAGAGTGTGGAGGGAGAGAGAGTGGAGGGAGACAGAGTGGAGGGAGACAGAGTGGAGGGAGAGAGTGTGGAGGGAGAGAGAGTGGAGGGAGAGAGTGTGGAGGGAGAGAGTGGAGGGAGAGAGAGTGGAGGGTGAGAGAGTGGAGGGAGAGACAGTGGAGGGAGAGAGAGAGTGAAGGGAGGGAGTGGAGGGAGAGAGTGGAGGGAGAGAGTGTGGAAGGTGGCCATGTGGAGGGTGGGAGTGTGGAGGGAGGGAGAGTGGAGGGAGGGAGTGTGTGGAGGGAGAGAGTGGAGGGAGAGTGTGGAGGGAGAGAGTGGAGGGAGGGAGTGGACAGAGAGAGTGTGGAGAGAGAGAGTGGAGGGAGAGAGAGTGGAGGGAGGGAGTGGAGGGAGAGAGAGTGGAGGGAGCGAGTGTGGAGGGAGGGAGTGGAGGGAGAGTGAGTGGAGAGAGTGTGGAGGGAGAGAGAGTGGAGGGAGGGAGTGTGGAGGGAGGGAGTGAAGGGAGAGAGAGTGAAGGGAGAGAGAGTGGAGGTAGAGAGTGTGGAGGTGGAGAGTGTGGAGGGAGAGAGAGTGGAGAGGGAGAGAGTGGAGGGAGTGAGTGTGGAGTGACAGAGAATGGAGGGAGAGAATGTGGAGGGAGAGAGAGTGGAGGGAGAGTGGAGGGAGAGAGAGTGGAGGGAGAGTGGAGGGAGAGAGAGTGGAGGGAAATAGAGTGGAGGGAGAGAGAGTGGAGGGAAATAGAGTGGAGGGAGAGAGAGTGGAAGGAGAGAGTGTGGAGGGAGAGAGAGTGGAGGGAGAGTGGAGGGAGAGACAGTGGAGGGAGAGTGGAGGGAGAGAGTGTGGAGGGAAATAGAGTGGAGGGAGAGAGAGTGGAGGGAGAGAGTGTGGAGGGAGAGAGAGTGGAGGGAGAGTGGAGGGAGAGAGAGTGGAGGGTGAGAGAGTGGAGGGAGAGAGTGGAGGGTGGGAGTGTGGAGGGAGAGAGAGTGGAGGGAGGGAGTGTGGAGGGAGAGAGAGTGGAGGGTGGGAGTGTGGAGGGAGGGAGTGTGGAGGGAGAGAGAGTGGAGGGAGAGAGTGTGGAGGGAGAGAGTGTGGAGGGTGAGAGTCTGGAGAGAGAGAGAGTGGAGGGAGGGAGTGTGGAGGGTGGGAGTGTGGAGGGAGGAAGAGTGGAGGGAGAGAGAGTGGATGGTGAGAGTGGAGGGAGAGAGAGTGGAGGATGGGAGTGGAGGGTGGGAGTGTGGTAGGAGAGAGGGTGGAGGGAGAGTGTGGAGGGTGGGAGTGTGGAGGGAGAGAGAGTGGAGGGTGGGAGTGTGGAGGGAGAGAGTGGAGGGAGAGAGTGTGGAGGGAGAGAGTGGAGGGTGAGAGTGTGGAGAGAGAGAGTGTGGAGGGAGGGAGTGTGGAGGGAGAGTGGAGGTAGCGAGAGTGGAGGGAGACAGAATGGAGGGAGGGAGTGGAGGGAGGAAGTGGAGGGAGGGAGTGTGGAGGGAGAGTGGAGGAAGCGAGAGTGGAGGGAGAGAGAATGGAGGGACGGAGTGGAGGGAGGGAGTGTGGAGTGTGGGAGTGTGGAGGGAGAGAGTGGAGGGAGAGAGCGCGGAGGGTGGGTGTGTGGAGGGAGAGAGGGTGGAGGGAGAATGTGGAGGGTGGGAATGTGGAGGGAGAGAGAGTGGAGGGAGAGAGAGTGAAGGGTGAGTGTGTGGAGGGAGAGAGAGTGGAGGGAGAGAGAGTGGAGGGTGGGAGTGTGGAGAGAGAGTGGAGGGAGAGAGTGTGGAGGGAGGGTGTGGAGGGAGAGAGAGTGGAGGGTGGGAGAGCGGGTGTGGGGTGCGAGCCCGGGGAGCGAGTGTAAGCGAAGAGTCTGTGGGGGAAGTCTGCGGTAACATTAAACAGGCGTTTATCTTTGCCGTGAGTGAATAATTTGACTTCAGTTTCCGGAGATTGGAGCGGCAACAGATCAATCCTCCTTTCTCTCTCTCCAGTTGTGGGAATCATTCCGTTTTGTAGATTCGGAGGTCCATTCCGAAAGCTTTCATTTTCAGTAAGTAGGTAAATAAACAAAAACAAAGCCATAGCCACCCACCGGAAACTTGTTGAATACTCGAGTAACATACAACCTGCCCAACGGCACTTTTACTCTTAATGCAACCCAAATCCCCATAGCTCAAAGCCTAACTTGATTGCTTGTAAGATTTTCCTTCCTTTTATACAATTTGAATAATTAGAATTTTAGCAAAAAAAAATCAGGAAATGAAATGCAGAATAAGCACAATTTAAAGTTTGTACTTTTCAGTACAACAAGTACTTTGGCGCCTGACGGGTTAAAATAGTCATCCCAGTGACAGAAAGAGGGAATTTGAGCAGGAGAAACATATCACGGGTTGCGAAAGATATATGAAAAGTCACGAACCATATTCTATGCTGAGTCAGTGAGTCTTAAATAACAATAAAATCTTTATCCATTTAAAGAGCAGGAGCTGGCAGCCGGTGATCGCCACCGTCAAACATTCATATCGAAATAAACACATGGGTGCCGGGCCGTGACGTGTCTCTTTAATGTACTGCTATTAAATATTCTCATTGTAGAGGTCAGAATTAACAAGCAGAGAGATATAGCCGATAATTCACCTTATCTTAACTAAATGAATCAATTCGAGTCTAACGAGAAAGCGGCGTTAAAATTATTGGACGATTGTCCGCATCCAGCCTTTGGTTTTTGCCCGAATGTCGACATGTCCAATTGAACGTGTTGGGAATCAGACAGTTAAAGGCAATAGACGATTGGTTTTGAAGTGAATCTGAACAGTGTCCTCCTCAGGAGGAGGCTGGATTCAGTTTGCGGGTTACATTCCTGGAGGGATTCCCCTCCACCTCTACCTGATTTTAGATTTAAAGACGGGACTCGGAGAAACTGTAATAAAATGTTTGTTTGGGGATCTAACGGATAATCTCTACAAGTAGGCAATGAGCAGTGACACTGCGAGAAATGAGCTGATCTGTTCGAGTGATATTCTTACCGGGCTAATTTTAAGACAATTCAATCGTCAACATAACGGGAACTAGTCCCCAAATGAGGTTTGGAAGTGATTTTACTGGTGTTATTTGTAGGTCTCTCCGCCCATTCGGCAGGATACAGTACTCACATTTCAGTGATGTTCTCCATCTCTGCTGCCGAAGACAGGACGGGGAAAGCCACGATGCCGGGCTCTGTGCAGGTGATCCTGGTACTGCTGCATCTGCAGGAGGAAGGACAGGCGAGAGCCAAGCTGCCAAATCCCAGCAATATCCCCAGCAAACAGACCAGAGACTTCCTCAGCCTGTCGCACCAACATCCCGGGTACGAGGAGCCCATCCTCGGCTCGCCTCTCCTCCACACTCCAGATCGGATGTGACTTCCCAACAAAAAAAAAACAAAGGTACAAATCCGTGTCTCTCACGACCAGGACCGGCAGTTTTTTGTTTTATTTCTGAGAGAATCAAGGAATCCGGGATAATCCGTAAATAGAGAGCAGTAGTAACTGTGCGGTCTCCCTCTCTGCGATCTGCAGCATATATAGATAAACAAAATATTTCAACGATGTCTCCAGTTTGTAAATCCTGTCAAGGAGCTTTCTGTCTATATATATCTATATATATAGTCCCAGAGGGGCGATCCGAGTGTTGTATGTGGTACAGGGAAGAGAAGCCGCTTCCCTGTGGATCCGTATCCACTACTTCAGGCTCCGGGAGAGAGGTGGAGTGAGTCTGTGGTCACTGGGGTCTGGAGCATCGTTCCTGCCGCAGTGGTCAGTCAGTCAATCACTCAGTCCTCGCCACCAACTTCCCCCCAACTGCCTGATGCTGACGGGGCTCTGTGCGATCTTCTTTAATTCTCTCCCCCACCCCCCTCCCACCACCTTCTCACCAAACTATTAGATTTTGTAACATCCAATTCGAGAAGCTGCTGAACATGACGTGGGGCTGACGCACGAAAGGGGATGAAGCGGGGTATTTTTTTTGGCAAAAAAAACTATAAAAGAGAGAAAAAGTAAAGAAGCGGTTAAAGGTGTCGGACGTGAGCTTGTTGGCAATGAGACTGGAAATCTACTGCCTACCGGGGCACCGCAGAAACAGCTCAAATCCCTGAGCTCCAAATCACTTCTCTTCTGCCCGGCGAGTATTGTCGGTGCTGGAATACCGAGAGCCACACCGGCTGCACGGAATTAGCGGTACTCCCGACTCTTCAGTTATCCGCTTCTCACACACACCATCTCAAATAATCTAGGGGTAGCATATATAACTTGTAAAATAGTCTGACAAAGTGTCCCCTATTATAATTCGCGAGTGCCTGTTAGTAGTTTTGTTACAATAATGTAATATACCAAACCTCCTGTTTGTTGGGGGGCTCAAAGTGATTTTATCGGGAGGGCAATCACGTCGTAATAAATATAGGGAGAGGGTACAAGCCGGTTCAAGTCCCTTCAAGAAAACCGATTTCAAAGGTTTCCCCCTCAATTGAATTGCTTTGCCCTTAAACAATTTGTACCCTTGTGTGCGTGTATATATATATATATATATGTGTGTGTGTGTGCGTGTATATATATATATATATATATGTGTGTGTGTGTGTGCGTGTATATATATATATATATGTGTGTGTGTGTGTGTATGTATATATATATATATATATGTGTGTGTGTGTGTATATATATATATGTGTGTGTGTGTGTGTATTTTGTGTGTATATTAATTTTTGTACTGCAGCACTTGAGTCTGTCACGGACATCACTATGTACAATGTAGATAACAGGCAGTCAAATTGCTAAAATTGCTAATATTACACGCAGATATTGAATTACAGCATCAGTCAAAAATGATACCATGAATTCACATACAGACGTGATCGAATTCCCGCATTTAGCTCATTGACTTTTAAATGGTCTCTAATAAAAGAACATGTCTGAAAGGCGTTCGGGTTATTGCGAACCGTACTATTCTTTCCCCAAGTCTGTGTGGGTAATACGAAAATGCATTTCATAAAGAGCTCACGTCCTTGTAATACACCTTGCAGCAACAGCCCTACAAGACTTTGATCTTTTTAAACAGGAAATGCAGTATCGTTGTCTGTGCACAAAATCCGCCAATTTTCATAACAACTGATTGCTGAATAATAACGTGATTGCAAAACGTGTTACCCCCCTCTCTCTCTCTGTCGAATTGCCTCTGTTAGTCTCTTCAACCACCCACCCACACACACACGCAACTCCCAGTGAATTTTCCCGCAGTGATTTCGCACTTTGCAGCAATCCAACAAACAGTCTCACAAGCTGGTCTGACACCTACCGGACAACGGAGCAACTGCAGCTTCCAAAAATAAACGCCACCGCAGCCCCGACCGGCTGCTGTCTGCGGCAGCGCACGTCTCTCTGTCTTCTCCCTTAACCCCCGCTGCCAATTTCCTTAAGCAACGGTGCAAGCTGTAAGCTCTTAAACCACTTTTAAATATGCCCGTCTAAAGATTGAAATTGTAAAATAATGAACGGAAGGAAATTAATTGTGTTTTGTACAATTTTTTTAAAAATTGTAAAAGACTGATCATTAAATATAAATTAACAAATAAAAAGCATCCCAACTAGGCGAGACGATATCTATATTTTAATATGAATTTTGCAAAGTGCAATTATCAACTCAAATACGAATAGGAAATTATTTTAAGACGTTCAAATCTGGGTCTCACCTGCCGGGGAAAGGCGCGATGTCAGGACCGCATCGGAAGAACTGCACGATCGAAATTACATGAACCATGAACCAAGGTGAGGTTGCCAGGGACTTGAGGTTTTGACCCCGCCAAAGTGAGGCCGAGATACAGATATATGTACAATATCAAACAGCTAAGGACGACCCCAAGTGAATAAATAATCCCAACATTTTCAGGAAAAATAAAAATGTAACAGTTTAACATTAAAAGCTGTGAAAAATAGTAATAGTTTAATAGCAATATTAATAACAGGGGTTAATAACAGTGACAGAAATCCCATACATGTTACCTGGGTCTGTGGAGGACCATCCCCAGATGCAATGGAGTGGTCAGATAGTGGTTACTTTGATGCATCCCCAGATCCTCCACTAATTCCCCCACAGTTGTCCCTTGGCATAAACACTAGTTTAGTCCAACAGAAAGGCATGACAGATGGGCGAGCCCTACAAACAAACATTGCAAAAACCTGTTGACTAGAGCTATAAAAAAAAGGCTTTTCTGAGACCACAATTTAGCCATGGAGAAGACATTGAGAACAAAGATACATAATTGCTTTATGAGAAATCTATGGTAACATCACCCAAATTCGCCCCGCCTCAGCTCATCTGCTGCTGAAACCTTCATCTGTGCCTCAATGTTAAAATTCTCATCCTTGTTTTCAAATGCCACCGTGGCCTCGCCCCTCCCTATCTCTGTAACCTCCTCCAGCCCTACAACCCTCAGAGATCTCGGCACTCCTCCAATTCTGGCCTCTTGTATATCCCTGATTTTAGTCGTTCCACCATTGGTGGCCGTGCCTTCAACTGCCTGGGCCCTGAACTCTGGAATTCCCTCCCTAAACCTCTCTGCCTCACTACCTCTCCTCCTTTAAGATACTCCTTAAAACATACCTCTTTGACCAAGCTTTTGGTCATCTGTCCTAATATCTTCTTATGTGGCTCGGTGTCAAATTTTATTTGATAATAATCCTGTGAAGCACCTTGGGACGTTTTACTACGTTACTACAACAACAATGCAAGTTGTTGTTGTTGGTAAACTCAAATTCTTTGGCAATACGATATTATTCAAATAAAGGTGTTCAGATTTGCCATGTCTTACCCTAATAATAAATAGACAGCCATTTCATTAAAACAAGTGTCTCTAGGACTGGTTCCAATAGAATCTGAGAAAGATCCAAAAACCTGACCATCTGGCAGCTGTCAAAGTGGCTTACAAGTCTGTACTCCCTCTGGTTGATTCAGTGACTTGAAGCTCCTTGTATCTGAGCATGGGCCAAACATGGAATTATCACTACCTGGACATGCAAGTACAAGTTTAATACCTGATGGTATTTAACCCAGCAGGATGCTTAAGTCTAACATAGAGACAGACAGCTTGTTCAAAGTGCTTCTAACAGGAGAAGATCTCAGTAAATAAATATCTAGACAGATTGGAACACAGGACTGTGGCTGTGAAGGAACTTTAGACAGGTACAGGAAACTCTCGTTTAAACGGCACCTAAATATCCGGAATTCTCTAATAACTGGCAGAATTCATACTCCGAAAACTACAGTATACAGTCGTTTATAAGTTTTGTTTTACTGTTAAGTAATTAAAGAGTTATGGATTACCCTCAACTGGCATTACTGTACTTAATCAAGCATCTTCCACCATCCATTTAACACAACATTCTGTGGGGGAGTACCCAATTATACTGCACATTTCTTGATTTTTTAATTTTTGTTTGTTAAAAATAGCCTCGGTAGATATACCTCTCCGTTATCTGGAATTTTTAATCAACCAGCACCATCCTGGTCCCGTCGGTGCCGGATACGAAAGAGTTTCCTGTATATTGTGTATATTGTGTAAGGACTGTACCTGACGAAGGAGCAGAGCTCCGAAAGCTCGTAATTTCAAATAAAACTGTTGGACTATAACCTGGTGTTGTGCGACTTCTCATTATTGCGTAAGGAGATATTGGGCCGTATATTCCAATGCCTACGGGTGTGTACGAGCTGTTTACACACCTGTAGGGACAGCATGCGCTGAAAACCAGTATTTCCGACCTGTCAAGACAGATCGGATGCCTGCCCTAGAGAAGGGCCTCTGCAGACGGATAGTTCCGCTTTCTGGAGAACCTCCGCCTGCAGAAAACCCTTAGAAACCTTACGCATAAGGCCTGGTTTTACCAGCATAAGAGTTGAAAAAAAGTAAAAAGATACATTTTTTTCACTGATTTATAATTTAAAAATACTTTTAAAAAAGGTAAGTTTATTTTTAGCCCCGTAAAAAACTTTAATTATTTTTTTTCAAAAAATTAAATTTTTGTTTAAAATATTTAATTTATTATAATTTCAACTCATTTAAAAAATGTGATTTAAAAAAATTTTATTTAATGTTTTACAGTGTTTTTGTGGTGACCTCCATTCATATATTTGACAGGTCTATCTGTCAAGTGTATGAAGGGAGATTCCCTTCTCCTATTGGCTCCCCATGGCCCACGTGATCCCAGGGACGCTTGCAAACCGCATGCGCCTCTGGGATACGCGGGCCCTGCGCATTTCGAGTTTGGAGAGGCCCAGGAGCGGAAGTATATGCACCTCGGGAGCCCTCAGGTAAGTCCGTAGATTTTTTCCAGATCGGAGGCCTCCGCACGCAGGAAGCCTCCAATTGGAAAATACGGCCCATTAAATCTGGCGCAGATCTCCTTGGCAAGAATGATTCATATTTTGAGAAAGTGGCTTTGATCAACAGTCTTGATAATGAAAAACTGGGAATCTGAAGACTAGAAATGATGAGAATAGAGCCAGCAAGGAGGCAGCTTTCGTTCATAAGTCTGCATTTTCTAATGGGTGGATGGCGAGGGCATTTGTGCATACAGCCAGGCATAATTAAGCTGGCCACAGAAGTCAGAAGGCTTGCCATCATGCTGTTCTCTCTACCAGCTGTCCCATAAACAGCAATGTGATAATGACCAGATAAACTGCTTTAGTGGTGTTGGTTGAGGGATAAATATTGGCCAGGTAGAACTGGGCCTTCTAGCTGGGAAAGTTGTGATGAAGAAAAACCATTTTAGTTTACTTACTGTAAAACTCAGCACATGTACTTCATTGGCTGTAAAGTGCTTTGGGACGTCCTAAGGTCATGAAAGGTGCTCTTTAAATGCAAGTTTTTTCTTTCTTTATGTGGAGCCTTTTTACTTTCCGATCAGGGAATGGATTATAAATAAATAAAACTTTGCCAACCTTTTTTATTGGATGTAGAATATACGGCTTCCAAAACTAAGTTGGCTGGCCTTAATATCATCTTTAATACAATGTAACCAGTATTTTTGTGGTCTTCCTCTCTGTCGTGTTCCTTCATAAGGATGCAGAACTATCGTCAGTAATCAGTCATCATTCATTCTGCTTACGCGTCCAAATTGTTTTTCACTGATTTGTTCCACTACCATTTTGGTCAGTTCACGTTTTCTTCTAAGTTTCATATTATGTCACTTTTAAGCCAATGGAGCCTAGAATTTATTTTAAGTAGGCCATTTCTACCAGTAATGATCTTTATTCACTTTCTGAATCATGTTCCATTACCATACAGTAAAATAAATAGTACCAAAGCTTCATATAATCTGTCGCTCCCTCCGCAATACTCTGGTCCACTTTTCAATCATCCCCAACACCCCCCTCCCCTTCCCACAGAACCTTCCCGTGCAAGTGCAGGAGATGCAACACCTGTCCTTTTACCGCTGAATTTAGCGGGAGTTGTGAGCGGCACCACGCCCCGGCGAAAAGTCGTTTGTGCCCCGTTAGTGCCCCCCGGGGGTGCTAACGAGAGGCGCAAATGCACCGAATTTATAGCCCAATATGCTTTAAGATAATAATTGAGAAGGACATAAGCATGGCTAAGACCAGGGTACTAGATTGGACAAAAGCAATTTTGAGGGGCTGAGAATAGAACTTGGGAAAATAAAATAGATAACAATATTGGAAAACAATGATGTAGAAAAGTAATGGGAAACATTTAAAATGGTGTTCAACAGAGTCCAGGAAAAATATATTCTGTTAAAAAACAAGAACAAACTAAACACGAATGAGACACCAGGGATGAATAAAGACATAAGGGAAAAATTGAGGGTAAGGAAAGAGGCTTACACTAAGTATATGGACAGCATGGGAGAGCATGACAAGGGAGAATATGAAGAGATTAGGAGAGAAGTAAAAAAAAAAACAATTGGGAAGGCAAAGAGGAACTATGAAATTAAATTATCAAGGAACATGGATTTCAAAAGGGAAAGTCTTGCTTGACTAACCTCATTGAATTTTTGAAGAGTTAACATAGAGAGAGTGGATAAGAGTAATGTAGTAGATGTAATTTATCTAGATTTCCAAAAGGCCTTCAATAATGTGCCACATAATAGAATAATAAATAAGGTCAGAGCATGTGGAGTCAGGGGACAAGTAGCAGAATGGATAGCTAACTGGCTGCAAATCAGAAAGCAGAGAGTAGGGATAAACAGTAGCTATTCAGAGTGGCAGAAAGTGAAAAGTAGGGTCTCACAAGGATCAGTGCTGGGATCACTGTTGTTCACAATTTATATTGTTCAAAAAAGGGGTGTAAAGATAAACCCAGCAACTATAGGCCGGTCAGTTTAACCTCGGTAGTGGGGAAGCTTTTAGAAATAATAATCAAGGACAAAATTAACAGTCACTTGGACAAGTGTGGATTAATTAAGGAAAGCCAGCACAGATTTGTTAAAGGCAAATCGTGTTTAACCAACTTGATCGAGTTTTTTGATGAGGTAACAGAGAGGGTTGATGAGGGCAATGTGGTTGACGTGGTGTACATGGATTTCCAAAAGGCATTCGACAAATTGCCATATAATAGGCTTGCCAGCAAAGTTGAAGCCCAGGGAATAAAAGGGACAGTGGCAGCATGGATCTGAAATTGGCTAAGTGACAGGAAACAGAGAGTAGTGGTGAATGGTTGTTTTTCGGACTGGAGGAAGGTATACAGTGGTGTTCCCCAGGGGTCGGTACTAGGACCACTGCTTTTCTTGATGTTTATTAATGACTTGGATGTGGGTGTACAGGGCACAATTTCAAAATTTGCAGATGACACAAAACTTGGACATATAGTGAACAATGAGGAGGATAGTGTTAGAGGACATAGACAGGTTGGTGGAATCGGCGAACACGTGGCAGATGTAATTTAACGCAGAAAAGTGTGAAGTGATACATTTTGGTAGAAAGAATGAGGAGAGGAAATATATACTAAAGGGTACAATCCTAAAGGGGGTGCATGAACAGAGAGACATGGGGGTATATGTGCACAAATCGTTGAAGATAGTAGGGCAGGTTGAGAAAGCAGTTAAAAAAGTTTACGGGATCCTGGGCTTCATAGAGTACAAAAGTGTGGAAATTATGATGAACCTGTATAAAACACTGGTTCGGCCTGAACTGAAGTATTGTGGAGCACTTTAGGAAGGATGTGAAGGCCTTAGAGAGGGTGCAGAAAAGATTTACGAGAATGATTCCAAGGATGAGTGCCTTCAGTTATTTGGATAGACTGGAGAAGCTGGGGTTGTTCTCCTTAGAGCAGAGAAGATTGAGAGGAGATTTGATAGAGGTGTTCAAAATCATGAGGGGTCTAGACAGAGTAGATAGAGAGAAACTGTTCCTATTGGCAGAAGGGTCGAGAATCAGAGGACACAGATTGGCAAAGGCGACATAAGAAAAAAATTTTTACTCAGCGAGTGGTTAGGATCTGGAATGCACTGCCTGAAAGGGTGGTGGAGGCAGACACAATCATGGCTTTCAAAAGGGAATTGGATAAGTACCTGAAAGAAAAACATTTGCAGGGCTACGGGGAAGGGCGGGGGAGTGGAACTAGCTGAGATGCTCTTGCAGAGAGCTGGCACAGGCTTGACGGGCTGAATGGCCTTCTTCCGCGCTGTAACCATTCTCTGATTCTATATTAACAATTTAGACTTTGGGATCAAAAACATAATTTCTAAATTTGCGGATGACTCCAAATTGTAGGGGGGTAATAGTCAATACTGAGGAGGACTGCAACAAGAAGACATTAATTAACTTACAGAATGGGCATATAATTGGTAAATTAATTTCAATACAGATAAGTGTGAGCTTTTACTTTTTGGTAAGAAAAATAAGGTCACATACTACTTGGAAAATAAGAATCTAAATGGGGTAGAGAGCAAAGGGATCTGGGAGTACAAATACACAAATCACTAAAAGTAGCGACTCTGGTTAATAGGGCCATAAAAAAAGCAAATCAAGCCCTAGCGTATATTTCTAGAGGGATAGAATTAAGAAGTAGAAAAGTTATGCTAAACTTGTATCGATTCTTATTAGACCACACTTGCAGTACTGTGTACAGTTCTGGTTGCCATATTACAAAAAGGATATAGAGGCACTGGAGAGGGTGCAAAAAAGATTTGCAAGGATGATACCAGAAATGTGAGGTTATACCTATCAGGAAAGGATGAACAGGCTGGGTCTCTTTTTTCTTGAAAAGAGAAGGCTGATGGGTGACCTAATAGAGGTCTTTAAAATTATGAAAGGTTTTGATAGGGTAGACATAGAGAGAGTGAGAAAGAGCAAAACTAGAGGCTATCAATATAAGATAGTCACCAAGAAATCAAATAGGGAATTTAGAAGAAACTTCTTTACTCAGAGAGTGGTGAGAATGTGGAACTTGCTACCACACTGGCGAATAATATAGATGCATTTAAGGGGAGGCTAGAAAAGCATATGAGGGAGAAGGGAATAGAAGGTTATGCTGATAGAGTTAGATGAGGAAAGACGGGAGGAGGCTCGAGTGGAGCATAAATGCCAGCATGGACTGGTTGGGACGAATGACCTGTTTCTGTGCTGTAAATTCTATGTAATTCTATGAATGACATCCTTAGTAGGTACAAGAGACACCCACCATTCCCCTCATGGGCACCCCTCCTTTCCTACCATTTGGCTGTCCCATTTCATATTTCCAAAAAGTTAAAGTGAGAAGTGAACAGACTGCTACATTGGTTGCACCTGGTAACATGTTTATAAGGGAATGTCTGCAGACCGCTGAGTGAAAAGACATTGGCTCGTATTTTCCGATCGCAGGCCTCCCGCGGGCGGAGGCTTGCGATCTGGAAAAATCTGTGCCCTTACCTGAGGGCTCCCGGGACGCACACGCTTCTGCTCCTGGGCCTCACCAAACTCCAAGTGCGCAGGGCCCACGTATCCCAGAGGCGCATGTAGTTCGCAACGTCCCTGGGATCACGTGGGCCATGGGGAGCCAATCACAGAAGGGAATCTCCCTTCATACATTTGACAGGAAGACCTGTCAAATATATGAATGGAGATCAATGAAAAAACATAGTAAAACTTTAAAGAAATTAAAAAAAAAATCACATTTTTAAAATGACTTGAAATTACAATAAATTAAGTATTTTAAACAAAAATTTAATTTTTTGAAAAAAAGAATTAAAGTATTTTACGGGGCTAAAAATAAACTTACCTTTTTTAAAGTATTTTTAAATGATAAATCAGTGAAAAAAAATGTTTTAAACTGTTTTCAACTCTTATTCTGGTAAAAGCAGGCCTTACACGACCCTGTATCATTTAAATGATACAGGGTCGCTTCTGGCGAGAGGTTCAGGGTCACCGTGGTGTCACAGGAGGGAAATTATTGCAATAGTTTTTAGGGACAGAGTTTTGGTGGGCCTCCCCGCCCCAATTTACCTGCCAGGCTGCCTGAACGTCACTCGAGAAGAAAATTCCAGGCCATGATGTTAATAGAGGGTGAATGCTCCCACTTGGTCTTTTGTAGCATTAAAAATTAGTCACCTGAGGAGCAGAACTCTGTGCATCCTAGCATCACACAGATAGCATCTTGGTGGCTGGTCTCTGTACAATCTGCAGTGGTGCACAGTCAGCACCATACCTTCAGTTCATTGACTACATATCAGATACTACAGTTGTGCACTGAGATCAGTAGCTGTGGTATAAATGCAGCCTTAAGGTTTTCTGGTCCTCTGGAGACAGCTACACATTTCACCTTGTCTATGCTTAAATTAATGTTTATGTCAAACTGTTTGCTTGCTTCAAATGTAGTTTGTTAATTCCTAAAGGGCATCTTTACTATTTTATCTGACTTGTATAAAACAAAAGGAGTGAGACAAGGTTGCATTCTGTCTCCAATACTCTTGAGTAAATGGTAGATGTAATTATCAAGATTTCAATAAATGACAAGAATATAAGCATCAACTCAGGAGCCCATTCTGTAAACAACCTTAGATTTACCAATGGTGTTAATGCTATTGCTGAAAGTAATGGTGACCTCCATCCAAAGCCAGAAGTAATTTTAATACAAAGAGGAATGCAGAATACTATAGCAAATGTCTTAGTTATGTGAAGCAGGTTGCTAGAATGAAGCCGGGCCACAAATGTGTTTTCAGATGTTGTAGGAAAAAGAGGAATTGGTACAGTGAAATGCTATTGCTTTTGTAAAGAAAAAGGAAAGGAGTAAACTTTGGTAAGTAAGTTTGCAGATGAAATCAAAAGCTACGCAAGGGTCAAGATGATAATGGAGTGCAATCAAATTCAAAAAGATTTAGATGTGCTAGGGGAGTGGACCACACAATGGCATATGGCATTTCATTTAGATAAATGTAGTGTCATGCATATTGGTAGGGCCAACACCGAATACAAGTATCATTTGCAGGGAACAATACTGAAAGAGGTTGAGAGAGAAAAAGATCTAGGTGTTGTTGAGCACACTCACTAAA
This sequence comes from Squalus acanthias, assembly GCA_030390025.1. Lineage (NCBI taxonomy): Eukaryota > Metazoa > Chordata > Chondrichthyes > Squaliformes > Squalidae > Squalus > Squalus acanthias. Next base: position 199,390,485 of record CM059425.1, on the reverse strand, counting down.
GGTTCATGACCAATGCAGAGAAACTGTAGTTAAAGCTAACAGGGCATTGGGATGTACTAATAGAACCATTCAGTATAAATTAAAGGACACCATTTTGAAACCATACAGGTCACTGGTCATTCCGCATCTAGAGTACAGTGTCCAGTTATTGTCCCCCACATGGTGGGTGATATAGTGGTCTTGGAAAAGGTCCAAAAAGCACAAGAATGACGCCTACCTTAAAGCACCTCAGCTACTCAGATAGGCTCAAGGACCTTGGTCTATTTACTTTAGAGCAGCATAGACTTAGAGGTGTCCTGAAAGAGGTCTACAAATTAATTGAAGGGCTGGATAACGTCCCTATTGATAGATTATTCCAGTTTAACAGACTGGGCAGGACTAGGGGACATGAGTTTAAACTATGTAAGAGTAGGAATAGACTGGGTGTGAGGCAGTTTGTCTTTTCCCAGAGAGTAGTGAGCGTCTGGATTACATTGCCAGTTGGTGCAAGGGGGAGGGATTCAAATTCCTTGGACATTGGAACCGGTTCTGGGGGAGGTGGGACCAGTACAAACGGGATGGCCTGCACCTGGGCAGGGCCGGGACCGATGTCCAAGGGGGAGTGTTTGCTAGTGCTGTTGGGGAGGGTTTAAACTAAAGTGGCAGGGGGTTGGGAACCTGAGCAGGGAGACAGAGGAAAGGGAAACAAGGATAAAAGCAAAAGACAGGAAGGAGAAAAACAAAAGTAGAAGGCAAAGAACTCAATGGTTTAAATCAAACATGGTCACAGTAAATAATAATTCATATAGGTCTGAGAGCATTAAAAAAACAAGCCTGAAGGCTTTGTGTCTTAATGCAAGGAGCATTCGGAACAAGGTGGATGAATTAGCTGCGCAAATAGAGGTAAATGAATACGATTTGATTGGGATTACAGAAACATGGCTCCAGGGTGGCCAAGGCTGGGAACTCAACATCCAGGGGTATTCAATATTTAGGAAAGATAGACAAAAAAGAAAGGGAGGTGGGGTAGCATTGCTGGTTAAAGAGGGGATTAACACAATTGAAAGGAAGGATATTAGCTCTGATGATGCGGAATCTGTATGGGTAGAACTTAGAAATAACAAGGGGCAGAAAACGTTAGTGGGAGTCGTATATAGACCTCCAAACAGTAATACGGAGGTTGGGGATGGCATTAAAAGGGAAATTAGAGAAGCATGCAGTAAGGGCACAGCAGTCATCATGGGTGACTTTAATTTACATATAAATTGGGTAACCAAATTAGTAAAAATACTGTGGAGGAGGAATTCCTAGAATGTTTACGGGATGGTTTTCTGGAACAATATGTCGAGGAACACCAGAGATCAGGCCATCTTAGACTGGGTATTATGTAACGAGAAAGGATTAATTAGCAATCTTGTTGTACGAGGCCCCTTGGGTCAGAGTGATCATAATATGATAGAATTCTTCATTAGGATGGAGAGTGAAGTAGTTGAATCAGAGACTAGGGTCCTGAATTTAAATAAAGGAAACTACGATGGTATGAGGTGCGAGTTGGGTAGGATTGATTGGGGAATGTCACTCAAAGGGTTGACGTTGGATAGGCAATGGCAAACATTCAAAGACTGCATGGATGAACTACAGAATTTGTTCATCCCAGTGTGGCATAAGAATAAAATAAAAAGGGTGACTCAACCGTGGCTAACAAGGGAAATTAGGCATAGCATAAGATCCAAGGAGAGGGCATATAAATTGGCCAGAAAAAGCGGTAACCCTGAGGATTGGGAGCAGTTTAGGATTCAACAAAGGAGGACAAAGGGATTAATTAAGAAGGGGAAAATAGAATATGAAAGTAAGCTTGCAGGGAACATAAAAACTGACTGTAAGAGTTTTTATAGATATGTGAAGAGAAAAAGATTAGTGAAATCAAGTGTAGGTCCCTTGCAGTCAGAAGCGGGGGAAGTTATAATGGGTAACAAAGAAATGGCAGACCAATTAAATGCATATTTTGGTTCTGTCTTCACAAAGGAGGACACAAATAATCTCCCAGAGATGTTGGAGAACATAGGGTCTGATGAAAGGGAGGAACTGAAAGAAATTAGTATTTGCAGGGAAATGGTGTTAGGGAAATTGACGGGATTGAAGGCCAATAAATCCCCAGGGCCTGATAATCTACATCCTAGGGTACTTAAGGAAGTGGCCCTAGAAATAGTAGATGCATTGCTGATCATCTTCCAACATTCGATAGAATCTGGAACTGTACCCATGGATTGGAGGGTAGCTAATGTTACCCCACTATTCAAAAAGGGTGGTAGAGAGAAAGCGGGGAATTACAGACCGGTAAGCCTGACATAGGTAGTGGGGAAAATGCTAGAGTCCATTATAAAGGATGTAATAGCTGAGCACTTGAAAAACAATGACAGGATCGGACAAAGTCAACATGGATTTACAAAAGGTAAATCGTGCTTGACTAATCTACTGGAATTTTTTGAGGATGTAACTGGGAAAATAGATAAGGGAGAACCAGTAGATGTGGTGTATTTGGACTTTCAAAAGGCTTTCGATAAGGTCCCGCATAAGAGATTAGCGTGTAAAGTTAAGGCACATGGGATTGGGGGCAAGGTATTGACTTGGATAGAGAACTGGTTGGCAGACAGAAAGCAAAGAGTAGGAATTAATGGGTCTTTTTCCGAGTGGCAAGCAGTGACTAGTGGGGTACCGTAGGGATCGGTCCTTGGACCCCAGCTATTCACAATATGCATTAATGATCTAGATAAGTGAACTAAATGTAATATCTCCAAGTTTGCAGATGACACAAAGCTGGGTGGGCGTGTGTGCTGCGAGGAGGATACCGAGAAACTCCAGGATGATTTGGACAGGTTGGGTGAGTGGGCAGAAGCGTGGCAGATGCAATATAACGTGGATAAATGCGAGGTTATCCACTTTGGTATCAAAAACAGAAAGGCAGACTATTATCTGAATGGCAATAGATTGGGAGAAGGGGAAGTGCAACGAGACCTGGGTGTCCTTGTGCACCAGTCGCTGAAGGTAAGCATGCAGGTGCAGCAGGCGGTGAAGAAGGCAAATGGTATGTTGGCCTTCGTAGCGAAAGGGTTTGAGTATAGGAACAGGGATGTCCTGCTGCAGTTGTACAGGGCCTTGGTGAGACCACACCTTGAGTATTGTGTGCAGTTTTGGTCGCCTTATCTGAGGAAGGATGTTCTTGCCATGGAGGGAGTTCAGCGAAGATTCACAAGGCTGATACCTGGGATGGCAGGAATGACATATGAGGAGAGATTGGGTCGATTGGGCTTATACTCGCTGGAGTATAGAAGAATGAGAGGGGATCTCATCGAAACATATAAAATTCTGACAGGTCTGGATAAACTAGATGCAGGAAGAATGTTCCCGATGGTCGGAGAGTCCAGAACCAGGGGTCATAATCTAAGGATAAGGGGTAAGCCATTTAGGACAGAAATTAGGGGGAATTTCTTCACCCAGAGAGTGGTGAACCTGTGGAATTCTCTACCACAGAAGGTAGTTGAGGCCAAGTCATTAAATATATTCAAGAATGAGTTAGATATATTTCTTAAAGCTAAAGGTATCAAGGGATATGGGGAGAAGGCAGGTACAGGGTACTGAGTTTGGATGATCAGCCATGATCTCATCGAATGGCGGAGCAGGCTCGAGAGGCCGAATGGCCTACTCCTGCTCCTATCTTCTATGTCTATGTTTCTATGTGTGGTGGGTGCTGACTCTCTGTATGCCTTCAAGAGGGAGCTTAGGCTCTTTCTTCCTCTTGCTTTTTACCTCCCGCAAGGGATTACTTGGCTGGGAGAGGATGGGGGGAGGGAAGAAGTGTTTAGTCATGATAGTTGGGCCATCAAGGTGTGGGACAGGCTTGATGTGGCAGCTGGCCTTTTTCAGTCAGTCGAAAGCCTTTTTGGCTCTTTTAAATCTGATTGCAAAACAAAATTAACTTCAAGGTACAATTAACTTCAAACAATTATTTCAGTCATCTAGTGTCAGCAAAGCATTCATGGGTCAGTTGTAGCACAGGCCGATTCAGATTCAAGCTCCTTCTACTTTGTCCCAACAATACAGCTCAGCTCCAATCTCTGAAGTTTATCTCCCACAGCACCAATGTGACATTTTTTTGATTTCCCATATTTGAAATTCTATGCCTTCTCTGATTGTGATTGCTAATTTTAGGACAGATAGCCCAGGTCCACTTAGAAGTGGATTCAGGTTAGCTAAATCCATTTTACGTGGATCCTTCAGAGCCAACAAACAGAAAAGACTTTCGTCCCATGAGCTTGAGCTGGATTTGAACTCAAGATCTATAAGTAAAACACCAGTATCTAACTCCCTGCAGCACCCAGTCCCCTAACAGTTTTAATTAAGTAAAATAACATGCCAAATTATAATTTCAACTATATTGTGGAAAACAGTAACGGACATATATGTATCATCAAAGTGTGTAAAACAACTATTGTCAATAATTGATTTTTAATCCACTGTATAAAAGTAGCCATAACTCAGAATTCTCTTTGTTCACTGTAAAGCTGGCTAGTTTTTGTTCAGAGTATCTTCTTTCAGATAGACACAGACGGCAGAAACATAAAGTCAACCTAGCAAAATGGCATTATGGTCTGAAAGAAGGAGGGCAGCAGTTCTGAAGTAGTCCATCATAACAAGACAGCAACAATGCCAAAGAATGTGAAAGACTTCAAGACAAGATCTCACTCCCAGGAGCTTCCAAAGGGGAAGTTCACAAAACAAAATCCACTACTGAAGCATCTGCAAAAGAGAGACAGCATATAAGTCACTTCAACAAAACCTGAGGCAGCACCAAGTACGAAGTACATAAGTATGTAACGTTTCATTACAGCACAGAAGGAGGCCCGTCAAGCCCTTGCCGGCTCTCAGCAAGAGCACTTCAGCGAGTCCCAGTCCCCCGCCCTTTCCCGTAGCCCTACAAATATTTTTGTTTCAGGTACTTATCCAATTCCCTTTTAAAAGCTGTGATTGAATCAGCCTCCACCACCCTTTCAGGCAGTACATTCCAGATCCTAACCACTCGCTGTGTAAAAAAGTTTTTCCTCATGTCGCCTTTGGTTCTTCTGCCAATCACCTTAAATCTGTGTCCTCTGGTTTTCGACCCTTCCGCCAATGGGAACAGTTTCTCTCTATCTACTCTGTCTAGACCCCTCATAATTTTGAACATCTCTATCAAATCTTCTCTCAACCTTCTCTGCTCTAAGGAGAACAACCCCAGCTTCTCATGTCTATTCATGTAACTGAAGTCCCTCATCCTTGGAACCATTCTTGTAAATCTTTTCTGCACTCTCTCCAAGGCCTTCACATCCTTCCTAAAGTGCGGTGCCCAGAATTGGACACAATACTCCAGCTGAGGCCAAACCAGTGTTTTATAAAGGTTCATCATAACTTCCTTGCTTTTGTACTCTATGCCTCTATTTATGAAGCCCAGGATCCCATATGCTTTTTTAATCGCTTTCTCAACCTGCCCTGCCATCTTCAATGATTTGTGCACATACACCCCCAGGTCTCTCTGTTCATGCACCCCCTTTAGGATTGTACCCTTTAGTTTATATTGCCTCTCCTCGTGCTTCCTACCAAAATGTATCACTTCGCACTTTTCTGCGTTAAATTTCAGCTGCCTCGTGTCCGCCCATTCCACCAACCTGTCTATGTCCTCTATCACTATCCTCCTCACTGTTCACTATACTTCCAAGTTTTGTGTCATCTGCAAATTTTGAAATAGTGCTCTGTACACCCAAGTCCAAGTCATTAATATATATCAAGAAAAGTAGTGGTCCTAGTACAGACCACTGGGGAACTCCACTGTATACCTTCCTCCAGTCCGAAAAACAACCGTTCACTACTACACTCTGTTTCCTGTCACTTAGCCAATTTTGTATCCATACTGCCACTGTCCCTTTTATTCCATGGGCTTCAACTTTGCTAGCAAACCTATTATGTGGCACTTTATCAAACGCCTTTTGGAAGTCCATGTAAACCACATCAACCACATTGCTCTCATCAACCCTCTCTGTTGCCTCATCAAAAAACTCAATCAAGTTCGTTAAATACATTTTGCCTTTAACAAATCCATGCTGGCTTTCCTTAATTAATCCACACTACATTACAACAGTGACTACACTACAAAAGTACTTCATTGACTATAAAGCACTTTGGGACATCCTGAGGTCATGAAAGGCACTATATAAATGTAATTCTTTCTTTACTTTCAGGATTGGATTGCCCCTCTAGCTGTGGTGCCATGAAATGGCACAACTCAGCAATCATCTCCTTGCTCAGAAATCCTGGGCTGAATTTTCCGTGGTGATAGTGGCGCGATCAGTGGCGGGTTGGGTGGGAAATTTTTTTTTGACAGCGGATCGGGAACCCGCTGTCATCTCGCTCCCACGCACCTTTCCAACAGGCGCGCCTGTCATCCTGGAGCTGACCCGACCTGCAGCGGCGAGGGACCCAAATGAAATCATTGTCATGTACTTTACAGTCAGTTAAGAGCTTTTTTCCCCCCTACTTTTTAAATTTCCCTGCATGGCCACGGTACTCACGCTACTCGGGAACCACGTCTGTCAACCTGAGGCGTGAGTTCCATAGCCATTGCTCCAGCTGATTCGATGACAGCATGGAAAACAAACCAAAATAAAAACATGTTGATTACATCAGCTAACAGATTGATGGAGATTCTGTTCTACTTGAAAATCTACTGGTAAATGTTAATTCACAAATTCCTGAAAGGATGTAAGTGTTACCCTGGATGGTGAGGGAAATACATTTTTCACTGGCCATTCTCGGCTGTTGCCTTCCAACTCAACAGTAATTGCAATGAATTGATCTGCACTATAAAAAATGACATATACCATTTAAATACATTTTTGTGTTGTTTCTGGTCAGGTTTTTCTCACAGTATACTGTGATTGTCCAGTTACACACCTTAAATCAAGTCATCAACCATAACAATTTAATTCTCATCACTCATTCCACTGGTTCAATTTGCTTTCAGTCCTTGAATATGACTAATTTAATTTTTCAGTCTGAAATTTTAGGGTGAATTTATGCAGAGGTTCTCTCACTTGGCCATTGTTAATTTCAACGGAATAGCTACAGAAATCCCAGAAACACATTGTAAGCACCACTTACACTGTTTGTCAGGAATTCCGCAGCTCTTCTGTTGAACTTGCATAAGATTGTAAATCCACCCCTTTCTAATTACATTTAATATCTGCTTAATTTTATGTATTACCTATACATGCAAATCTTTTATTTGTACCAGTTACTGATACAAAAGTCTATAGATTTGTGACTAAAGCACCAATAACTTCATAATTAATATACCATTTTAATTATGTTCTTGATCGTATTTGTAGATTGAGTCACATTACTTAATAATATTATTTAAATATATCTTTGTCACTCATATATAACTTTAATTATATTATTGTGCAGTAAAGATTCAACAACCTCAATGTTAGATTAAACTTAAAATGTAATGTGGCCATGGTCCCTTTAAGGATCCCGGCTTAAAACGCGTCATGAATGACGTCACCAGACCCGCTCCATCTAACTGGGCCGGGCAACACGCTGGGCGAACTTAATAGGCCCCATTAAGGTAAGTTCATTTTGTACAGCGACATGTAGCCAGTAGCGGGGTCGCGACCCGCCACAGACACCGGCCGTACCGGACCCACCAAAGTAAGGAAAATTCCGGCCCATATCTTTCTTTTTCTTGTGGCCTACAGACCGGCCGGGCCACTGATATTGCGGCAGCTGATCTTTGGCTGCAGCCCGCCTGCTCCATGCTAAATGCTAAATCGACCGGGTCTCACACCGGACTACCCGGCAGCCGGTTGGCACGTTCCACCGGCCAGATGCCCGAAGACGTTCAGGGGAAAATCCATTCCTGCATATCTCAGTAAAACCATTCCTCCCAGTCTATGGCTACAAACATTGTGGAAAAGGCATGGGCATGTGCTTGAAGTTAAGTTACATCTTCATTATATACAGAATTCAAGGAATGTGCGATTGATATAGTATTTCCTATTAATGTCGTAGATAATACTGAATGAAGAATTGGCCCATTTTTGTCCTTACACAAATTGGATTTGCTACATTGGGTTCAACAACCTGCCTCCATCTCAAAAAAACAGGCACATATATGTTTGAACTGGGTAGTAATGCAAATACTCCCCAGCCTAAAAAACCCCCAAATAATCTCTTACCTTCCAGGCTTATAACTGATCAAGGCTCGTCTGTCTGTTTATTTAGAAACCTTACACCTCATATTACAATCGTCCCTTTCTTTTCTAGTTAATTATTTACCATCTGCTTTGGTTACAAGACTGATATTCCTGAGTATCATGACCATCTGTTAATAAGACCTTATCCCCTTCGGGTAAAGTTTTGCACTGTCAAAAATAGTCCTTACCACTACTTAGCTAAAAACAAAGATCAACTGTATTGCCAGAAAAACAACGGATTTCTTGATTTTTCTCCCCTGGGTTGAGCAAAATAATTGAGCACATTAATTACAAAGATACCTGATTCCAAAGCACCAGTGCATTCATTTATGCACATTAAATCTAGAAGTTGAACATGGTATCAGTGTAAGTGTCAAATATTCTTCCAAATGATATATTTGTCAGAGCAGAATTGTACCACATGGTATTATACTGTTCTTCATACCAACACTCTCTGATCTGTGGGCCTATGATTTATTTGGTATGCAAAGGCACATAGGCCGCGATTTTTCCAGCACTCAGAGGGCTGTTTGGAGGCGGGTCAGGAGTTAAAATCAAAATGATTGACGGCGGGTTCATCCCACCTCCACGCAACTTTACAAAGTGTCGGGTCTGCGAGGCCCGATCAGACCTGACACCAAGCAACGGGAGAGCCACTTAAGGCAGTTAACAGCTTGTTAACTGCCTAGATAATCCGATTTTAAGAGGCTGTTCCCATGTTACTACATTTTCAGCGTGTTGCCCGTCGTGTGACAAACACGCCAGCTGATTGTGCCGGGTTCAGTAACTAGCTGAATACTTGACAGCTGCTCCTGCAGCATAAAAGCGGACCTGTAACATGAGCTCACTTTCAGATGCCAGAACTTTGTGTTTTGAGGTGTTGGAACACTCTTTGCAGGTCTATTGCGCTTGTAAGTGTTTAAGCTGAGATCCATATGCACTGTGACCTTCTTGGAAAACCCTCTCCCCACATTGACTGAACGCTTATAACATCTGTTCCTCAACTGAGATATATACCAGCGGAATGGGTACCATTTATACCCTCTCATCCTGGTCCTCAGAATCGGAGGAAGAGCAGCCGCGGCTGCAGCAGAACCAGGCACAACAGCAGCAGCAACAACAGGAACGCCAACCTCCTCCTCACCCACCTGATGCTGCACAGGGCAGAGGGTGTCAGTGCAGGGCTGCATCGCGCCACAGGAGATACCCCCAACACAGGGTTTACAGGCCAAGCATGAGCTTCCTCAATATGAGTGAGCAGCAGTGCCAAAGGAGGCTGAGACTTCTGCGAGAGGTAGTCGCTGACATCTGCACAATGCTGCACCAACACCTGGAGCCCAGAGAAACGTGTGGTCACTCCTTACCAGTGGCTGTCAAAGTCACCACCGCACTCAACTTCTTTGCTTCAGGGTCCTTCCAGGGATCATCAGCAGACATCAGCGGCATCTCCCAGTCAGCCGCACACACTTGCATCATGCAGGTTACTGATGCCCTCTTTGCAAAGTCGCACAATTACATCCACTTCTCCACGGATGAAGCAAGTGTAACTACATGTGCGGTTGGCTTTGCAAATATGGCAGGCTTCCCAAGGGTGCAGGGCATCGTAGACTGCACACATGTGGCTATTAGGGCACCCCATCACAACCCAGCTGTATTTGTCAACCCAAGGGCTTCCACTCTCAACGTCCAGCTGGTGTGTAACCACAGGAAGAACATTATGCATGTTTGCGCCAAGTTCCCTGGCAGTTGCCATGACTCGTTCATCCTGTGGCAGTCTACTGTGCCTCAGCTGTTCAATCCACCAACCCAACTTTCTGGATGGCTACTTGGAGACAAGGGCTATCCCCTGAAGACGTGGCAAATGACACCAATGAGGAGGCCATCAAATGAAGCTGAGGAGTGCTACAATGTGAGCCACATTTCCACCAGAAGCATCATAGAGTAAACCATCGGCTTGCTCAAAATGCGATTCAGATGCCTCGACAGATCTGGTGGAGCCCTACAGTACGCACCTGCCAGGGTCTCCAGAATCATCGTGGTCTGCTGTGCCCTGCACAACATCGCACAGCAGCATGGCCTACTGCTGCCTGAGGAACAAGTGGCTCAGCGCACAGCCAGGAGGAGGAGGAGGAGGCAGCAGATGAGGAAGACCTTGCAGAGGCGGATGTGCCAGTTCCACCAGCACGTGAGCACATTGCTTGCCATGAGGCAAGGGATGCACTAATCCATGCCAGATTCGCGTAAGTTTACGCAGCAAACACATGTGGCTGGCACACGGAAATAAGTGTCTGGCTGACCTTCTTAACACACCATACAGCATCTGTACAATAAACTGTGGGTTCCTATCACTCTCATCACCATCATTACAGATAAAAGGCGCCCTGACCCCTCACTGTGCAACTTCCAATTCTGAGCACAAATAGGCCAACTCTTTGAATCTTTGCCATTGCATTTCTTTATTACAATTGAAATAACAATGAGAAACTTCACTTTGTATTAGATCAAAACACCCAAGTGACTACCCTTGCAACTATTTGTGTGTTAACTTTCTCTTACGCGTGCTTCTACGTGGTGCTTCCCCTGTGGCTTCAGCAGATGTTGAGGCACCTTGCTCACTTCCATGCTGCGCCTGCTTTGACACCTTTGGCAGGCGTCCTCTGGGTTTGGGAGCCTGGGAGGGCTCCGCAACAGTCTGCTCCTCCTGTGGGTCTGCAGGGGCTGAGACGGCCATCTCAGTTGGGTGAGAAATCTGGGGCTCTGACCAAGGGCTCCGCGGGGGCATGGGAGTGTGAGCGCTTGGAGAGGAGCCCACACTTCCTTGATGTCGACCACCAACATCCCTCTCATGGGTCGCCTGCACTTAATTGCTAGCAAGTAGCTGGAAAGCACCTTGCTGCACATCAGTGGGGCCATGAGGATCCATCTCTGTACTGACAATCCTCATAACGGGGATGTCCATGTACCTCTGGTTCCTCTCCTCAATAGATGCCCATCTATCCTCCATAGCAGACCATCTATTTAGAAGTGTCACCATGTTCATTTGAGTCTGGTGATTTATGTCCTCCGTGGAGGTTGCCATCCTTTCCATGGTGGCACCTACATTCACCATTGCGTGCACCACGCAATTGCTCATGTTTGAGATGGACTCCTCCATTCTCTGCACACTCGCAGTTACAGTGGTTGCAAACCCTGTCAGAGACTCCTGCACTTGTTCCTGAAGTTCCAGCACCGCTCTCTTTCTGGATGGCCCCAGAGGCACAGCATTCACATGCAGCTGAGCAGAGCTAGGAGCATCCAGCGCCCTCCGATGAGGACTCTTCTCTGCTGTCCCTGTCTCCACCATCTGCTGATGCTCACTTGTGAGCTGTGATACACCAGGTGACAACACTACTCTATCTCGCGAATGACCCACCGAGGTGTGCGTCTCTGTGCTGGTGCTGCGTGCGCTCAATTCTGCTGACACTGCGCCCTCAGAGGGTGCAGCTTCCTCTGAGGAGTTGTCCGGCTCTTCCTCCTGGACAGTGGGGAGGGGGGCTCTTGATGGTCCTGTGGGGGAGTAAATATTAATGTAGCAGACACATCCCATTGTGCAGATGATCAGAACTCAATCTGCATGAACATCAGATACCATATCAGTCACGCATGAAATCTAAATGAGAGGGCTGCATATCTATTCTGTCACCAGCTTGCTCTACTGCGCCCGTCTTTCTGTCCCCCACTTCCAGCCCCTCAGCACCTCCGACGATGTCGATAGCAGCCTCCTCAGCGGTGGTTAAGTGCGCCATGGAAGGTGGGCCTCCTCCTGTCCTCCCCCTCGCCCTCTTATTGTGGGCTCTCTTTTCCTGCAATGAGAGACACAAGTGGAGTTTGAGCGAGAATGTTGGAGTGAGTGTAGAGAATCCATAGCATAGATGCTTAGAGGGAGACAAAGATGGAGTGAGGTGCCAATACCAAGGGCCCTCCCTGTGCGTTGTTAGATGTTGCCATTGCATAACAGTGAGAGCGAGTGTGAGGGGTGCACAGTAGAATGGTGGAGTGATTCTGTACATAGAGAGAGAGCGATGGTTAAGGGTGCAAGGGATGTAAGGCTAAGTTGGGATGTGCAGGAGTAGGTTGACAATGCAGAGTGCTGGTAATGAGAAGAGATGGGGAGCAGATTGAAGGTAAGTGTTATGTTAAACTCACTTTTGCTGAGCGTAGCAGGTTATTGAACCTTTTCCTGCACTGAACCCAGGTGCGACCACACAAAGACCTGGCGCTCACCTCCTCAGCAATTTACAGCCAGGCTGCCTTGGTTTGCTGAGGAGGATTCCTATGTCCATTTGAGGGGAACAGTACCTCTTGGTGCCCTCTCACTCCCTCCACAAGAGCATGGAGGGAGTCATCATTGAATCTTGGAGAAGCCTTGGCTCTTGAAGCAGTCATCTCGCTATCAGTAACACTGAGAAGCAGCAGAATGTGAATGAAACACCACAAGGCTGCATGGGCCCCTTAAATACAGCTGAATGGAAAACGTCAGCAGAGGCGAGCAGCAGACCCGAACCCACTGATTGGGCACGGTGGGCTTAATAAGCCCAGTTAAGGCAAAATAGTTATTTCAGAGCGGCTGAAACCGGCAGCGGGACCGGAATCTGCCGAACAGCCAACCCGACTCCAACCCGCCGCCTATGGTAAAATCGCGACCATACAGTTTAGTAAGTACAGATGCTGTACTGGTTGGCATCTACTTGCAAGTTGGCAGGCAGTATAGGGTCAATTCTGTGGTGGAACGCCCAGGCCAAGGACCCTCTCAGGTAGTATGTGCAGCTCATGGAATTAGAAAGGTAGGACTCAAAGCAACTGATGCTTAAATCCTAAATCCATGCAAAAGTTTTTTACATTTTGGATGCAGTGCATTGTGCTGGCCTCGCTGGATAAAATTATATAAATGAATGTGAATTGGTCCCACTCTGGATTCCCAGTGTCTTTTTGCAGCACAACTCTTGATTTGCTGCGTGTCTGGATGAAACAGGCACCAGGAAGCCTACCAGGTGTTCATTGATCTATTACATCATTTAAAGATAGGTTGCTGTATGAGTGAGACTTGAATTCTTACTGCATTTAGAAATGCATGGCTTAATCAAGGATAGCCAATGCCTCCTTGGTATTGGCAAGTTGTGTTTGACAAATTTAATAGAGTTTTTGGAAGAAATTACCAATTGAATAGATAAAGGAAATGCAGTAGATGTAGTATATCTGGATTTTCAGAAGGTGCCCGATAAGATGTCTCACAAGGGACTTATTACAAAATTTCAGGCATGTGGTATAACAGGAAGTGTAGCAGCATGAATAGAAAGTTGGTTGACAGACAGGAAACATAACATTAGGATAACAGAGCATTACCCAGATTGGAGAAAGGTTGGAAGTACTACAGTGATCGGACCTGGGTCCACATGTTCTTGGTATATATAAATGATTTGGACTTGACCATAGGGAGTACAATCTTGAAATTTGCTTGTGACATAAAAGTTTGGTGATTGGCAAACAACAAGAAGTACGACTTCAGGAAGACACAGACAAGTTAGTGGAATGCGCAGACAGGTGTCAATCAGTACTAGCAGATAGTCTGGGATCTGCTCACTTTCATGCCGGACTGTGGAAATCCACCTTTCACAGGGAGGGTAAAAAGAGCCATTGAAAATATAAACTTGTTGCCATTGCCAAGTCATTCTACTCCATCATAATCCACTAAGGAAAACATTATTGTCTTTGAGGAAGGAGTGGGGACAGTTTGGATTTCTTGTGTTTTCAAATTTTTTCAGCCAATTGCCAGAAGGGATACCATGAGTTGATATGCATAATATTAAAATACAACAAAACACAACAGCCATTGGCTCCACCTATTATGCCACCGGTTGCCCAATAACTCGCTGTGCTTAACAAAAGGACAATACAGGTTAAAGTTCATTCAAGGCATCACTGCAACGCGCGATGGTATGAACCTACTTCTCCATTTTCTCCCGGGTTTCTTGCAGCAGTGCCCGGGAGAGTCATCTTCCAGCCCGGGAGACTCTCAGGCAATCCGGGAGGGTTGGAAACCCTACCACAACCGAATAATATACATAACTGCAAGATATGCTGGCTGCAGCCACCACGCTTAACATTGTGGCAGTTGATGGTGCCACAATTGTTTGAAGGGGCAGGAAGAATGGGCAGATGGCTTTTGGGGAACCAGCCCTATTCCCCTTTGGCCTGGTAAGTCAAAGCCTGCAATTTAAAAGATGTCAATTTTATTAATCAAAGTAAGTAAAATACCTAAATCCACTATGTTATAGTAATAAGCTCAAATGTTTGTCATTTTTAAAACCGTTTAGCCAAAATTAACCCTGTTGTAAAAAAGTGTAATAAATAGAAACATTCTCAATCAGCATTGCTTAAAATACATTCAATAGAATTTACCAGTATTTTTTATAGTATTCTTCTACCAATTTTATCCCCTCCCCTTCTCCTCCCTTCTGTCCTAGCTTGACAGCATTGACTAATTGCTGAGGTTCATTCCACAGGTTGCAGTCACCTTTGGAGCCTTCCTAAGTGGTTATTATTCATGTAGGAACCTTGACTGTGAATGTCTGCAGGCTATTTATTTAGCTCCATCACTTCCCTGTCAAAGTTACCTTAGAGAGTTCAAAAGTTCATGCTTTACTTTGTGTTGATATGTTTATACAAAGAAAAATCATAGGGGGTGAATTTTCTCAGGGTTTCTCCCACTCCGCCGCTGTACCTTTGTCAGAAGTTATGTGCGTACACGGGGTTTCCGCTGAACTTCCGCTGAAATTATGGGGGCAGAGCAGAAGAAGTCTGACTTAAATTCTCAGTCATAGTTACCTTCAGAGTGTTAATCCATCGTAATAATGGCTTCTTGGCTTTAACCGGTATCATGTTGCAGATCTTTTCCATCGCCAGGCAGGACAGAAGCTGCTTAAAAGAGTGATAAGCTGCTGAGGGGGCCTATTTACAAACAGCATGCCATGGCACACTCTATTAATGTCAATCATAAAAAATGGTGCTTTGTTTTGTTTTAAAATTGAGGCCAGAAAATTGGTGGACCAGGAGCTAATGTAGATAAGGGTGATGAGTGAATGGGAATTGACACGAGTTCGGATTCAGGCAGCAGAGTTTTGGATGAGCCCCCAAGTTTACGGAGGGTGCAAGGTGGGAGGCTGGCCAGGAGAGAATTAGAATAGTCGAGTCTAGAGGTAACAAAAGCATGGATGAGCTGAGGCAGGAGCAGAGATGGGATATGTTATGGAGGTGGAAGTAGACTGTCTTGGTGATGGAGAGGATATGGGGTCAGACGCCCAGCTGAGGGTCAAATAGGATGATGCCAAGAACCGGTGAGTGTAAAGAAGTAAAAAGTAATCGAAGTGTGACATCACCAGAAAGCAGGTAAGTGATTGGTTGGTGAGTATTTCTCTATTTTTCGCTTTTTTTCCAAACTTGAGCATCTAAATTTAAGTGCCTTGGTGTAGATTAAAAGATATAAGTGTTCCAAATTTTAAAACTAATTAATTAATTGAGATGGGAGACCAGGCAATGTGTTGTTGTTGCATGTGGGAGCTCATGGACACCATTGAGGTCCAAGGCGACCACATCTGCAGCAAATGTTGGCTGCTCGAAGAACTTCGGCTCAGAGTTGATGAGCTGGAGTCCGAGCTTCAGACACTGCGACACATTAGGGAGGGGGAGCGTTACCTGGACACTATGTTCCAGGAGGCAGTCACACCCACTAGAATAATTACTTCCAATTTGGCCCATAGTCAGGGACAGGAGGGTGTGACTACAAGCGAGGCAGGTATTGGGATCCAGGAGGTAGTGGTGGAGGAGCCTCAGCCCTTGGCCTTGTCCAACAGGTACGAGATTCTTGCTCCCTGTGTGGACGAGGCCAGGGACTGCAGGGAGGATGAGCAAACTGACCACAGCACCATGGTACAGGGAGCCATTCAAGTGGGGGGAGCAAAATAAAATGTTGTAGTGATTGGGGACAGTATAGTGAGGGGGATAGATGCTGTTCTCTGCAGCCGAGACCGTGAGTCCCGAAGGCTGTGTTGCCTGCCCGGTGCCAGGGTTAAGGACATCTCCTTTGGGCTGGAGAGAAACTTGGAGTGGGAGGGGGAAGATCCAGTTGTCATGGTCCACGTAGGTACCAATGACATAGGTAGGACAAAGAAAGAGGTTCTGCTGAGAGAGTATGAGCAGCTAGGGGCTAAATTAAAAAGCAGAACCACAAAGGTAATAATCTTTGGATTACTACCTGAGCCACGAGCGAATTTGCATAGGGTAAATAAGATCAGAGAAATGAACGAGTGGCTCAAAGACTGGTGTGGGAGAAATGGGTTTCGATTTGTGGGGCATTGGCACCAGTACTGGGATAAGAGGGAGCTGTTCCGTTTGGACGGGCTTCACTTGAACCATGCTGGGGCTAGAGTCCTGGCAAATCGAATAACTAGGGCTGTAGAGAGGGCTTTAAACTAAATAGTGGGGGGGAGGATCCAGGTGAGTGGGAAAATAAAAAGTCAATGAGAAATGTGAAAGCAATAGAGCAGGATAGAGATGGGGGAAATAATAACCAGTGTGTGACAGGAAGGGACAGAATGTTTAAAAATAAGAGTTTAACAGAAAAAAAGGCCAAAACAAGGAAAAGTGGTAAAAAGACAAAGTTAAAAGCTCTATATCTGAATGCACGCAGCATTCGTAACAAGATAAATGAGTTGACGGCACAAAAAGATACAAATGGGTATGATCTGATCGCCATTACAGAGACGTGGTTGCAAGGCAACCAGGGCTGGGAACTGAATATTCCAGGGTATATGATAATTCAGAAGGATAGAAAGAACGGAAAGGGAGGTGGGGTGGCTTTGTTGGTAAAAGATGGGATCAGTGCAGTGTTGAGAAGTGATATTGGCTCAGAAGATCAAGATGTAGAATCGGTTTGGGTGGAGATAAAAAATAATAAGGGGAAAAAGTCTCTTGTGGGTGTAGTCTACAGGCCCCCGAACAGTAGCAATGCTGTTGGACAGAGTATAAATCAACAAATAATGGAGGCCTGTAAAAAAGGTACGGTAATAATCATGGGTGATTTTAATCTCCATATTGATTGGACAAATCAAATTGGCCTTGGTAGTCTGGAGGAGGAGTTCATAGAGTGCATCCGGGATGTTTTCCTGGAACAGTATGTAATGGAACCAACCAGGGAGCAGGCTATCTTGGATCTGGTACTATGTAATCAGACAGAATTAATAAATGATCTCATAGTAAAGGATCCTCTGGGAAAGAGTGATCATAGCATGGTTGAATTTCAAATTCAGTTGGAGGGTGAGAAAGTTGTATCCCAAACCAGTGTCCTGATCTTAAACAAAGGCAATTATAATGGCATGAAGGCAGAACTGGCTAAGGACTGGAAAAACAAATTAAAGGGTAAGGAAGTTGAAATGCAGTGGCGGACATTTAAGGAGATATTTCATAACTCTCAACAAAAATACATTCCAGTGAGAAAGAAAGATTTTAAGAGACGGGAGCACCATCCGTGGCTAACTAAGGAAGTAAAGGATGGTATCAAATTGAAAACAAAGGCATAAAATGTTGCCACGATTGGTGAGAGACCAGAGGATTGGGAAATGTTTAAAAACCAGCAAAGGATGACTAAAAAAAAATAAAGAGAGAGAAGATGAATTATGAGAGTCAGCTGGTAAGAATCATTAAAACAGATAGTAAGAGCTTCTATAGGTATATAAAAAGGAAGCGGGTAGCTAAAGTAAAAGTTGGTCCCTTAGAGGATGAGACTGGGGAATTAATAATGGAGAACGGGGAAATGGCAGAGACTCTGAACAAATATTTTGCATCTGTCTTCACTGTAGAAGACACTAACAACATCCCAATAATGGATAATCAAGGGGCCACAGGGAGTGGGGAACTAAAGACAATCACTATCACTAACGAAATAGTACTCGGTAAAATAATGGGTCTAAAAGACGACAAGTCCCCTGGACCAGATTGCCTACAGCCCAGGGTCTTAAAAGAAGTGGCTGCAGAGATAGTGGATGCATTGGTTGCAATATACCAAAATTCCCTGGACTCTGGAGAGGTCTCAGCGGATTGGAAAACCGCTAATGTAACACCCCTATTTAAGAAAGGAGGGAGACGGAAAGCAGGAAACTATAGACCAGTTAGCCTAAAATCTGTCGTTGGGAAAATGCTGGAGTCCTTCATTAAGGAAGCAGTAGCAGGGCATTTAGAAAAACATACTGCAGTCAAACAGAGTCAGCATGGTTTTAGGAAAGGGAAATCATGTTTAACCAATTTGCTGGAGTTCTTTGAGGATGTAACAAGCAGGATGGACAAGAGTGAGCCAGTGGATATGGTGTATTTGGATTTCCAGAAGGTATTCGATAAGGTGCCACATAAAAGGTTACTGCATAAGATAAGAACTCACGGAGTTGGGGGTAATATAGAATTGGCTAACTAACAGAAATCAGAGAGTCGGGATAAATGGGTCATTTTCTGGTTGGCAAACGGTAACTAGTGGGGTGCCACAAGGATCGGTGCTGGGGCCCCAACTATTTACAATCTACATTAATGACTTGGATGAAGGATCAAGTGTACTGTAGCCAAGTTTGCGGATGATACAAAGATGGGTGGGAAAGCAAGTTGTGCAGAGGACTCAAAGAATCTGCAAAGGGATATAGACAGGCTAGGTGAGTGGGCAAACATTTGGCAGATGGAGTATAATGTGGGAAAGTGCGAGGTTATCCACTTTGGCAGGAAAAATAAAAAAGCAAACTATTATTTAAATGGAGAGAGATTACAAAATGCTACAGTTCAGAGGGACCTGGGGGTCCTTGTGCATGAAACACAAAAAGTTAGCATGCAGGTACAACAAGTAATCAAAAAGGCAAATAGAATGTTGGCCTTTATTTCAAGGGGGTTGGAGTATAAAGGCAGGGAAGTCCTGCTCCAACTGTACAAGGTACTGGTGAGACCACACCTTGAGTACTGCGTACAGTTTTGGTCTCCTTATTTGGAGGCAGTTCAGAGACGATTCACTAGGTTAATTCCAGAGATGAGGGGTTTGACTTATGAGGAAAGGTTGAGCAGGCTGGGCCTATACTCATTGGAATTTAGAAGAATGAGAGGTGATCTTATCGAAACATATAACATACTGAGGGGGTTCGACAGGGTAGATGCAGAGAGGATGTTTCCCCTCATGGGGAAATCTAGAACTCGGGGGCATAGTTTCAGAATAAAGGGTCGCCCTTTTAGAACTGAGATGAGGAGGAACTTCTTCTCTCAGAGGGTCGTAAATTTGTGGAATTCTCTGCCCCAGAGAGCTGTGGAGGCTGGGTCATTAAATACATTTAAAGTGGAGATAGACAAATTCTTGCAAGATAAGGGAATGAAGGGTTATGAGGAGCGGGCTGGGAAGTGGTTTTGAGCCCAAGATCAGCCATGATCTTATTGAATGGTGGAGCAGGCTCGAGGGGCCAAGTGGCCTATTCCTGCTCCTATTTCTTATGTTCTTAAGGTTGTGAACAGTCTGGTTCGGCCTCAGACAGTGGCCAGGGATAGGGATGGAGTTGGTGGCTAGGGAATGGAGTTTGTGGCGGGGACCGAAGACAATGGCTTTGGTCTTCCCAATATTTAATTGGAGGAAATTTCTGCTCAACCAATACTAGATGTCGGACAAGCTGTATGACAGTGGAGGGATAGAGAGAGGTGGTGGTGAGGTAGAGCTGGGTATCATCAGTATACATATGGAACCTGACATGTTTTTGGATGATGTCGCTGAGAAGCAGCATGTAGTAGAGAGAGGAAGGGGACAAGGATAGATCATTGGGGAATCCAGAGGTAACAATGCTAGAGCGGGTAGAGAAGCCATTGCAGGTGATTCTCTGGCTGCGACTGGATAGATAGGAATGGAACCAGGCCAGTGCACTCCCACCCAACTGGACAACAGTGGAGAGGCGTTGGAGGAGGTTGGCCTGGTCAACTGTGTCAAAGGCTGCAGACAGGTCAAGGGATGAGGAGGGATAGTTTTTGATGGTCACAGTCACATAGGATGTCATTTGTGACTTTAATAAGGGCTGTTTCAGTGCTGTAGCAGAGGTGGAAACCTGATTGGAGGGGTTCAAACATGGAGTTATGGGAAAGATGGCCATGGATTTGGGAGGTGACAACACGCTCTAGCACTTTGGAAAGGAAAAGGAGGTTGAAGATGGAGAGGTAGTTTGCAAGGACAGAGCAATCAAGGGTGGCTTTTTAAAGGATGGAGAGTGATGACAACTGATTTGAAGGGTAGGAGGTCAGTACTTGAGGAGAGGGAACCGTTAAAAATATCAGCTAACGTGGGGGCCAGGACTTTTATTTCAATCTATATATGTGTTTATTTTCTACCCGTATGGGTAGAATTATCGTGGCCATTTACAACCAATTTTCACCAAACTACCAGGGTTTCCATCGATCTCCTGATCCCCGGCTGAAGTTACTAGTGAGAATCTTGAGAGCGAGAGGGGATTGAGATTCAATGTTTGCCATAGCTCAAAAAGGACAGTAGCAAATCAGTAACTTGTTTTAAACCCCGCTCAATTTTCTTTTCCAATGGAAAATTACAAAAGTAATTTCATCGCCATGTCCAATATTGTAATGTGCTACAATCATAATTTAACAATTTCTATTGCTTTTGCATTTTTATTTTGCTTTTACAAAGTGTTTATTTTATTCTTAGAGGTAACAAAATAGCATTTACTACCCCACTGATTTTTTATTTAATTATGTAAATATTTGAATTTCAGTATTTGCAACAGTAAGAATTCTACTCTCCTTTAGGGCATCAAGAGCCCACAAAACTGCTCTCCATTTTAACCGGCGTCTATATTTTAAGGGGTGAATTTCCACGGGGATTCTTCCACTTGTCCAATGTAACTTCAGCCAAAGAGCCATGGAAACCCCGAAAAAACAGTGCAGTTTTTTTCCACCCTTCTCCCACCCGCCTCCCAAGCCTTTTACTTTCATTCATAGGTAGGTGGGAAGGGAAAAAATGGTCAATTGGGCTTAGGCTGAAATAAGGGTTCTTCAACCAACACCATTAATATGTCATTTTGTAGTCCTCACCAATGAAACATAAAAGAAAGTAGCAGGTCAATATGTGACTCTGACACTACTGATATTCTTGTAAATTCAAAGCATGCATAAAATGAAAGAGAAATCAGACAGCTAAGAGATTTTGAGCAAGACTGGAGAAAAACAATCAGTAATTGGTTTTGTACTGGGCGCACAAACCACCCAACCAGATGTGAAAGCTGTTTTAACAGCTGGGACACTAAGAAAAAGGCCTAATTGAGGAAGCCCCGTCAAAAAGCAAATTTTCTTTTAATCTTTCTGTTAAATCCCTTAGGCTCAAATTAGATGGTTGAATACTAATTGGGTGTTAACTTATTTATTTTAAATGGGTTAACACTTCTGGTAAAATAGTGACGAGAGGAATTTCAGGGAGATATATTAAGCATTCATATGCCAGTATTCCACAGCTTGATTTCAAGATCTTAACTTCTCAGCTCTTTTCCCCAGATATTTTTCTATTTTCATCACAGAAGAGTCACACTGTTAATTGTTTCTGTTGTTTTTATGTTCTGATGCACTGGCAGGATCACGATGGATATACTTTATTTATCATTGTCCTGGTTGGGGTGTAAAAAGGAAGCTTCCATTTAAGTAGCTGCGGTAAGAAAAGTATCCCAGTGTGGGCAAGTATTAAGGAATGACAATCAGTATGGAGAGGCTGTACAAAGGTCAGAATGTCTGTGGTAGATAAATGGTGAGGTTAATCTAAAGTGTTTATTGAGAGACCATTGCTCAGCGTGGCCAGGCTGTGCTGTGTATGCACTATAATGCTATGCCAAACATTCTAAAGTTCACTGATTTCACTGTCTTTAAAAATTGGATCAGCAGAGAATACAAACAGTGGCCTGGAAGTTTTGTTCGGTTGCGCTGATATTTCTAGTGGAATTCACCCAAAATCGGCCAAACCATCACAAAAGATCGAAGAATTTCAAGCGCAAGTTACGTCCAGCGCAAATTGAGTTTCCGCGATCTTTTGCGCCAGTTTAAAAAACATCACGCAGGAAGCTGGCCCCGCCCACAAAACTGACAACAGCCCTAGATCAAATTAATCACCATGGCGAGTTTGTACTAATTCCACCTGTTTGCTTGAACAGAGTGTTTTATTTGGGAATTTGGAAAGAGTGGGAATTCGGAGAAGAGGGGGAATGGGTTGTTGCTTTTTGCCTACACTACTTGTAATGCTTTGTTTTACAGGTAGATATTAATTTCAGTACCCTTAACTTAATCTAGATTAAGTAAGTATTCAGAAACTACACTGTAAACTAAATTACCTAAATACAAATTTAATTAAAATAAATAAGGTCATATAGGGATGGCAGTGCAGGTGGTGTGCTGCAACTGCAGCATGTGGGAATAACAGAAAATGCTGGAAACACTCAGCAAGCCAGGCAGCGTCCGTGGAGAGAGAAACAGAGTTAACGTTTCAGGTCTGAGACCCTTCGTCAGAACTGGAAAAAGTTAGAGATGTAACAGATATTAAGCAGGTGCAGGGGCAGGGAAAGGGGGAGGGGAAGAAAGAACAAAAGGAACGGTCTGTGATAGGGTGGAAGGCAGGAGTGGTTAAATGTTGCAAATGGGGATGGCAGAATCATCAACAGCTGCCGTGTGAAAAAATAGGGGTAGGGGTTATAGTCTGAAATTGTTGAACTCAATGTTGAGTCCAGAAGGCTGTAAAGTGTCGCATCGAAAGATGAGGTGCTGTTCCTCGAGCTTATGTTGAGCTTCATTGGAACAGTGTAAGAGGCCGAGGACAGAGAGGTCAGAGTGGGAGTGGAGCGGGGAATTAAAGTGACAAGTGACCGGAAGCTCGGGGTCACCCTTACGGACTGAACGGAGGTGTTCCGCAAAGCAGTCACCCAATCTGCGTTTGGTCTCCCCAATGTAGAGGAGACGGCATCGTGAGCAGCGAATACAGTATACTAAATTGCAAGAAGTACAAGTAAATCGCTGTTTCACCTGGAAAGGATGTTTGGGGCACTGGACAGTGGAAAGGGAGGAGGATAAAGGACAGATGTTGCATCTCCTGCGCTTGCACAGGAAGGTACCGTGGGGAGGGGAGGGGCTGTTGGGGGTGATTGAGGAGTGGACCAGTGTGTTGCGGAGGGAGCAGTCCCTTCGGAATTCTGAAAGGGGAGGGGAAGATGCGTTTGGTGGTGGGATCACGCTGGAGGTGGCAGAAATGGCGGAGAATGATCCGTTGAATGTGGAGGCTGGTGGGGTGAAAGGTGAGGACAAAGGGAACCTTATCGTGGTTCTGGGAGGGAGAAGGGGTGAGAGCAGAAGTGCAGGAAATGGAACGGACACGGTTGAGGGCCATGCCAACTACGGTAGAGGGGAATCCTCGGTTGAGGAAAAAGGAAGACATATTGGAAGGTGGCATTGTCAGAACAGACGCGGCGGAGACGAAGAAACTGGGAGAATGAAATAGAGTCCTTACAGGAAGCGGGGTGGGAGGAAGTGTAGTCCAGGTAGCTGTGGGAGTCCGTGGGCTTGTAGTGGATGTTTGTCGATAGCCTAGCCCCAGAAATGGAGACAGAGAAGTCAAGGAAGGGAAGGGAAGAGTCAGAGATAGAAGAAACGGAGCGCCCTCAGGCCGTCCTGGTGGGGGGTGGAGGTGTAGAGAGATTGGACATCCATAGTGAAAAGGAGACGCTTCTTCCTTGAACAGAGACCCAACTAGTCCCCATCCACCACCACCCTCCTCCGCCTGGCTGAACTTGTTCTCACATTGAACAACTTCTCCTTTGACTCCACTCACTTCCTCCAAATTAAAGGTGTTGCTGTGGGAACCTGCATGGGCCCTAGCTATGTTGTGTTGCCTGCCAGAGTTAAAGACATCTCCTCGTGGCTGGAGAAGAACTTGGAGTGGGAGGTGCAAGATCCAGTTGTCGTGGTCCACGTAGGAATCAACGACATAGGTAGAACTAGGAATGAGGTTCTGCTGAGGGAGTTTGAGGAGCTCGGATCCAAATTAAAAAGCAGAAGCTCAAAGGTAACAATCCCTGAATTTTTGCCTGAGCCACGCGCAAATTGGCATAGAGACAAACAGATTCGAGGTTTAAATGCGTGGCTCAAAGAGTGGTGTGGGAGGAAGGGGGCACTGGCACCAGTACTGGGAAAGAGGGAGCTGTTCCGTTGGGTCGGGCTCCACTTAAACCGGGCTGGAACCAGTGTCCTAGTGAACCAAATAACTAGGGCAGTAGACAGGGCTTTAAACTAATGAAGGGGCGTGGGAGGATTCAGGAAAGGGTAACTTTAAAAGCAGCGAGAGAAATGTCAAGGCTCTAGAGCAGAGTAAAGTTTTGGGTAAAAATAAGCAGAGTAGGTCAGGAAGAGACAGAAAGAATAATAAAGGTAATAAGGCATCAGTGACTAAGGTGACATCAGGGAATAATAGAAATAAGTCAAAGCTAAAGGCACTATATCTGAATGTGTGAAGCATTCACAACAAAATAGATGAATTAATAGCGCAGATAGAAATTAACAGGTTTGATCTAATAGCCATTACTGAGACGTGGTTACAAAGTGGCCAAGGTTGGGAACTAAATATTCCAGGATACTTAACTTTAGAAGAGATAGGCAAAATGGAAAAGGAGGAGGGGTAGCCCTGATAATAAAGGATGGGATAAAGGCAGTAGAGAGAAAGGATCTTAGCTCCCAAAATCAAAAAGTAGAATCAGTTTGGGTGGAGCTAAGAAACAGCAAGGGGCAGAAAACATTGTTGGGAGTTGTTTACAGGCCCCCAAACAATAGTTGCAATGTAAGGCAGAGTATAAATCAGGAAATTAGAGGCGCATGCAACAAGGGTAATACAGTAATCACAGGGGACTTTAATCTACACATAGACTGGGCAAACCAAATTTGCAGTAATAGTGTGGAGGACGAATTCATGGAATGTATGCAAGATAGTTTTCTAGATCAGTATGTTGAGGAACTAACTAGGGAACAGGCTATTTTAGATCTAGTATTGTGCAATGAGAAAGGGTTAATTAATAACCTTGTAGTAAAGGGGCCTTTAGGGAAGAGTGACCATAATATGATAGAATTTTATATTGAGTTTGAAAGTGATTTAGTTAAATCCAAAACTAGGGTCTTAAATATAAACAAAGCAAACTACATAGCTATGAGTGGCAAGTTGGCTAAGATAGATTGGGAAACTACATTAAAAGGAATGACAAAAGCAAAATACTGCGGATGCTGGAAATCTGAAATAAAAACAGAAAATGCTGGAAATACTCAGCAGGTCAGGCAGCATCTGTGGAGAGAGAAACAGAGTTAACGTTTCAGGTCGATGATCCTTCGTCAGAACCTGACGAAGGGTCATCGACCTGAAACGCTAACTCTATTTCTCTCTCCACAGATGCTGCCTGAACTGCTGAGTAT
Organism: Squalus acanthias; assembly: GCA_030390025.1. Classification (NCBI taxonomy): domain Eukaryota; kingdom Metazoa; phylum Chordata; class Chondrichthyes; order Squaliformes; family Squalidae; genus Squalus; species Squalus acanthias. The sequence goes on along the minus strand of CM059425.1, from coordinate 199,364,683 downwards.
TTCCAGCATTTTCTGTTTTTTTTAAAAGGTATGACAGTAGACAAGCAATGGCTAGCATTTAAAGAATTAATATATAATTTACAACAAATATACATTCCTTTAAGGCACAACAAGAGAAAGTTAAAGATAGTATTAGATCAAAGGAAGAGGCTTATAATGTTGCCAAAAAGAGTAGTAAACCTGAGGATTGGGAGGATTTTAGAAGTCAGCAAAGGAGGACCAAGAAATTGATAAAGAAAGGGAAAATAGAATATGAGAGTAAACTAGCGAGAGACTTAAAAACAGATTGTAAAAGCTTCTATAGGTATGTAAAAAGGAAAAGATTAGCGAAAGTAAATGTGGGTCCCTTACAGGCTGAGACAGGAGAAATTATAATGGAGAATAAAGAAACGGCAGAGAAATTAAACAAATACTTTGGCTGCGATTTTGCCAGCAGAGGCGGGATCGTGGCCGGGAGAGGTGGTTGGCAGGTTCCGGCCCTGTTCCCGGCTGCAGCCGCTCTGCAAAAAGGATTTTCCGTTAATATGACTTGTTAAGCCCGCCCTGCGGGGTTGCCGGCCAATTAAAAGGAAGCGGGTCTGATGACGTCATTTGATGATGCGTCATCAACCGATTTCCTTAAAGGGACCATGGATGCATTCATTTTGACAGTTGTGCTGTTAGTGTTCTACAGCATTGAGGTGCTGTAAACACTGACAAGCACTGCACAAAGGTGCACAGCTGCACCCAGGCTCTCGCATGATTACCTCCATATGCTTATGGAGGGAGTCACAGCACATGGGGAGGTTCTCTTCCCTTCCAATGGGCTGAAGAGACCTCCCCAGGAGATCAACGCAGCCTGGTTGTCATCAGGAGGACCAGGCTGCACTGGAGCAAACCTTTCAATGATCTCAGCAGATCACAAAACGTTACTGCAAAGCTACACTCAGCCTCATCCTGCTGTGCCACTCATCACATCCCCATCACTCTGCCTTCCCTACCATACTCCTGTACACCTTTACTCACACCAACTTACCTTGCACCTCCACCCATCCTTCTCTATCTGCATTATCACTTCCCCATCTCACTAGCCACCCCTCACACTCACCCTCATCCTACTGCAAGCATACCAGCTAAGAACACACAATAGTAGGCAATTGGATGGTTTATCCAATGGTCATGTGAAGTTACTGATAATTTGCTGTCAAACATTGAAATGTTTATTTTGAACACTTTGTGTTCTTGGACAGATTTGTGTGCACCTTTGGAAGTGGCTTAGTGCATTGCAGTGAACAGTGAGACATAACGTCCCCCCCCCCCTGCCCCCCCACCACCCCCAATAGTGATGAGTGTGAAAGGAATGGCTTGGACATTGTAGGAATGCTTTATGGTGCTGGTGTGGGGTGGTGCCAACCTGATGCATCATGTGGCAGCCAGGGTGTACAGTGTTAAGTGAAGCAAATCTGGACATGGTGAGGCCATCACTGGCATCCCAGGCAGCAATGTGCACGGGTGATGATGCCTTGTGTCCAGTACAGCATCATTTGATTACGGAGAAGGTTGGTGTGGATGTTGGTGATGTTGGTGTGCCCGGTTGATGTTGGTGTTGGGATTCTGAGGACCAAGGTGAGATTTTTTCAAGGGCACCGATTTTGCTGGAATAGATGGCAGCTGAAGTTGGGATGACAGAAGCGATCTGTCAATGGTGAGAGAGCTTGCTCCAAGGAGGTGACAGTGCATAGAGAGTTTACTCCAAACACTTCCAAACTGCATACAGCTCAAAAGTTTCTTCCGAGTCATGAAGGCTCAAGCTTCTGACATTGGAAAGTGACCAGCTGTGAAATGGAAGCTTTCATACCACTTTTGCAGCTGTGACCTGTTCACAGCAATGGGAAGACATAGAGAACCCAACCTACTTACCTGACGTGATCTCCGAACGGCATGAACCCTGTTAAAAATGTGGTAAAATAGAAAAAGGCTGGTAAAATAGTAGTAAACATGCACTTAACAAGCAGTTAAGTATCTTAAATGCCTCCCCTGCCGCTTGGTGTCGGGTCTGTTCTGAAATCGCAGACCCGACATTCTGGAAACTTACATGGAGGCGGGTTCGCAGCGGGTTCCCAACCTGCTGTCAATCATTTCGATTTTGACAGCGGACCCACCTCCAAATCCACACTCTGAGCACTGGCAAAATTCTGCCCTTTGTGTCTGTCTTCACGGAAGAAGACGCAAAAACATCCCGGAAATAGTGGCGAACTAAAGCGAGAATGAGGAACTGAAGGAAATTAGTATTAGTAAAAAAATAGTACTGGAGAAATTAATGGCACTGAAAGCCAATAAATTCCCTGGACCGGATGGCCTACATCCTAGGGTTTTGAAAGAGGTGGCTATAGAGATAGTGGATGCATTGGCTGTCATTTTCCAAAATTCCATAGATTCTAGAACGGTTCCTATGGATTGGAAGGTAGCAAATGTAACCCCACTATTTAAGAAAGGAGGGAGAAAGAAAACGGGGAACTACAGACCAGTTAGCCTGACATCAGCAGTAGGGAAAGTGCTAGAATCTATTATTAAGGACATGGTAACAGGGCACTTCGAAAATATTGAATGGTGGAGCAGGCTCGAAGGGCCAAATGGCCTACTCCTGCTCCTAATTTTTATGTTCTTATGTTCTTGCGGGCCTTCGAGGAGGCTCTTAAAATTAAACTTTTTTTTAGGCATAAGGGCTCTATTAGGCACCTATTAAAAGCTATTTTTTTTTAATTGGCTAAGAAACTGACTAGTGTACACCAATGTAACTAGTAAATGGTTCTGTATAGTTTTATAAAGTAATTTTCAGTTATTTAAAATCGGGTGGCTCACAGGTGGTAGAATAGACACTCTGATTAAAAATGCTTACTTTTTGTGAAAAGCCCATTTTCAGCTGTATTACTAAAACTACACCAGGTTACCACTCTTAAATATATCGGGCCAGAAATTCGGGTCTCCACGTGTGAGTACGCGCAGTGAACTCACCCGTAGACCCAACGAAAGTGCCAGTTTCGCGCATGCGCTGGAAACCGGAACTTCCGTTCCCTTGAAGGAAGGGGTTCGGAGGTCAAACGCGTGCGCCGGAGAGGCAGCACGCACGCCTGGAACTTCCGGTTTTTTTTCAGGTTTCTCCGTGAGGGTAAGTCCCTAGCAGCTGCGCGTTGAAAAAGCAGGCGTAAGGCCTGCTTTTAACGAGGTAAGAGGGGAATTAAGTAAAATTTAAACATTTTTCCACAGGTTTATCTTTTTTAAATACTTTAAAGAAAGGTAAGTTTATTTTTAGCCCCGTTAAAAACAGTCCTACTCTTAGGGGGAAAAATTCGGTATCGACCATTTTGGGGCGCTAACATCGGCCGGCCGCAAACTTTAGTGCCCTGCGCAAATTAGTACCAGCGAATGCGAAATTCGGCTTTAGCACCCCTGGAGGCGATTGGAGCACTAAATCAAGCGCTGCACACTTCTCTTAGAGCGCTAACATCGGGGAGCGGGGCGCTACCGCAGAGCGCTACTCAAGTTCAGGCGCTGTCAATTACAAGTACTCAGACAGACTGGCGCCTTCCAGTTCTTAAAGGGGAGGTTCAATCATGCTGTACAGCCTCACCCTGATCAGTGCTGCTTGCAACCTGGGCCTGCAAGGAGGTGGAAATCTTCAACCAGGAATCTCATGGCTGATCAGAGGCCCAGGGAGAAAGCTCGCCGACGGGCAGTGCTGTTCCCAGACACTGGCAGGAGGCCATTGCCGCAGGATGTGGAGGGAGGTGGTCCAGTACGTCTCAGCCAGAAGCCTGGTCCAAAGGACTCACACCCAGTGCTGCAAGAAGTTCAACGACCTCACTTGGGTGGTCAGGGTGAGTACATGCTTGAAAAACCTTTACATCCCACCATCTCAACCTGACTCTGTGCACAGACGGTATAAACTGCCAAATCCCCAACACTCACCCACCAACTATGCCCATCTACTAAAAGTCACATCCACATCTCACAACTTGCAGACATTAACAGCTATTCAACTATGGTAGGCACATGTGCCAAACACATGGCTGCACACTCACTCACACGCTGTCCTTTTTATTGCAAGCCAAGCTTGCTCATAACAGGATGGAAAAACTACGCACGGGAGGAGGTCAGGCGGAGCTGCACCCCCTCACACAGCTGGAGGAGCGAGTGCACAGCATCATCGCGATCCATGTCGTGGGCGCTGTGGCAATCGGAGAGGTCGACCCCCATGGGGACAATAACGGTATGTTCATCAACTCTCCCTCTTCTCTCATACCACTTCCCCCTCACAACACGAGCCCTTCCCACTTTCCATCTAAGTATACTGTCTCCATTCCTTGCTCCCTTTCTGCCCCCCTCCCCTCACGTTAAACCCACTCTTGTGCCTTAATGCTTTCAGATAATCAGCCACCATCTGACCAGCCTGTCCCTCAGCCTCCCAGTGGCAGCGACGCGGGAGAGGAGGAGGAACACCAAGCCGGAGCCTGTGTCTCCCGAGGGCAAGACAACCAATAATGGGGCCAAGCAGTCGCTGGAGGGGAGCAGCGGAAATCGCTCTGATGTGGGTGAAGCTCTGGGATCCAACGGGCTGCAGCAACACCATGGGGAAAGGGAAGCTCGGGGGCCATCTCCCCGGAGGGTGAGTGCGCACACGAGTTCTGCTGCACAGGACTTGGATGAGGACCTCGATGTCGAGGCGATGACTACACAGGCGATGAGCATGCATACTGAGCTCATGGGTGCAATGTCAAGGGTGCCCGAGAGCATTGATGCACTGGCTAGGAGTGTGGAGGAGTCCGCCGCCAGCACAGCTGTCATCTGTGCGCAAACCCTCAAACCCATCCTTGGCACTTTGCAGAGGATGGTTGACTTGCAGGCAGACCGTGGGGACCCAGACCCCATGCTGTGTGTCATGGGTGAGGTGGCAGCATCTATTGCAGCACAGGCCAAGGCAACGCAATGATTTAGTGCTGTAATAGAGTCAGTGGTTGGTGCCATCCAACCTCAGACTGCTCTGATGCAGTCTCAGTTTGATGCCACGCAAGCGCTGACTGCTGCCATCCTCACTGGGTTGCCCACAGTCCCTCGGGGATCTCACGGTGCCGCAGCAGGCCAGCAATCTGTGCTCGAGCAGATTGCTCCAGATGCTGAGGTGCTGCCCCGGGGGAGTGGCAGTGGGTCAGTGGAACAGGAGCCTGCTGTCCTCTCTCAGGATGACAGCATTCCTGCTCCCACCACTGCCACTCCACCATTGCACTTGTTGCAGTCTGTAACCCAGCCATCCCAGACTGCTGCCGCCCATGCAGAGGTGGTGCAGTCTGCAGCCGGGCCATCGAGGCCCAGAGCTGGTCGAGGGCATCCTGCAAGGCCATCTGCAGTCTCTGGCTCCCAGACTCAGCAGCCTTCCGCCAGCCTTGCTGCAGCCACTGGAGCCACATTACGGAGGAGCAGTAGGGTTGGGAGGGGGGAATTGGAAAGGTGCGAGTGGATAACCCTTGTCCCCGAGCAGCCAGCCACGAGCTTCATGTGGTGGTTGGAACAGTGCTGGGACACCAGTCTGGCGCAGGATGAATGCATCATGGCTGCTGCCAGGATAGCGGGCATTGATGGCGAGGATGTGCTGTCTGTGGTCGCACACCAACTGCACGTTCAGAGAGTGGTAGCCTTTGCGGTTGCGGAACACCTCTGCATTGTGATGAGGTGCCCGCAATGCCATGTGGGTGCAGTCAATGGCGCCCTGAACCATGGGGAAGCCCACTATCCTTGCAAAGCCACATGAGCGTTCATGCTGTTTGTCTCGGGTCATGGAGAATGATATGTACTCCCTTCTCCTTCTGTACAGAGCATCTGTGACCTCCCGGATGCAGCAATGGACAGCAAACTGTGAAATGTTTGCAATATCCCCTGTTGAAGCCTGGAAGAAGCCACTGGCATAGAAATTGAGAGCGACTGTGACCTTCACTGTCACTGAGAGAGACGTCCTGGTCCTGAGCTGAGGCTGGAGCTCTGCCTGTAGGAGGTGCCAGAGCTCTGTGACCACCTCCTTGCTGAACGGAGCCTTCTAAGGCACTACTCCTCTGACAGATGAATGTGGGAGAACTGCTCCCGCAATACCCTGGGAGGGTAAGGTCTCCTGTGGAGAGCCCTGTTGGCCCTCTTCCCTCTGGCCGGCCATGTTTTCCAATCTTTCTCTCTACCTCCGCTGCCTCCGATGGTGAAGCTGGAGGGCGAGGCCCCGTGCCAGTACAGCCCCCATTAACTGTTGTAAATGTTGCAGTATCAAAAAGTAAGAGAAATGGAACCTGATAAGTTTTTGTCACAAACAAATCTCCTTCAGGTAGCAAACCGTCAAATGTGTCCAAACGCCTCTCTGGTTCTGTCAACGTGCGAAGGCAGCATTGATTGCTGACAGGAAAAAACAGGAAGTGCACGCCTTTACATCGCACTCCCCCAGCTCCCAGCCGACTGCAAACTGTCCTTCTCTACCTGTCGTTCCTAGCGGCAGACGCTGAGGCAGGGGGCGAGAATCAGTTTACGGTCCGGAGCGCTACCGGGGCGATGCGCGCTTGGATGACGTCACGATCTCCGGGCGCAGGAGATCATGGCGGTAGTGTTTAGCACCACCGCAAACCACCAGTTGATTGTCGCGGGCGGCGCTAAAATCGCCGCACACAGGCGGTAACTTGTTAGCGCCCCGCTACCGCCCCCCAGAGGTGCTAACGGGAGGCGCTAACCAACCAAATTTTTCCCCCTTAATGTTTTCTTCTATAACACCTCTGTAGTGTGAACCTCCTTACCTTTCCTACATTCTCTTACATTCTACAGGGTTTTAAGCCCAAGATGGGTGTTATCTAATCCCTAATTCCTGATTTTATCTCATTCTCTCCAGTCTTTTCAACTCTGCTTGTATCCTGCACTATGGGCCTTGACCCTTCACCCAACCTTCTCAGTTATATAACTGCACATGTTAGGATCTTTTAGGTGTTTACAACTTTCTGCAAAGATCACAGGAAACCAACATTATACCAACAAAGTGGTCTCTAGTCCAAAAATGTGCGGGGTAGGTTGATTTGGCTATGATAAATTGACCCTTAGTGTTAGGGGGGGATTAAATATGTGGGGCTATGGGGATAGGATGGGATATGTTAGGAGGAATTAAATATGTGGGGTTACGGGGGTAGGGTGTGATATGTGTACTGTGGGGATTAAAGCAGGGACAGGGTACTGGATTTGGATGATCAGCCATGATCGTATTGAATGGTGGAGCAGGCTCGACGGGCCGAATGGCCTACTCCTGCACCTAGATTCTATGTTTCTATGTTTCTATGTAATCATTGCAATAGAGCTGACAAGTAGATTTCACTTAGCTTAGAAGCAATAAATCCTTCTTTTGTAGATGTATTTAGCTTAGAAATAATAAATGCTGCAAGTTTTCTTCTGGAGCACTGAATTTTACTGCTGCTATGAGCAGGTCCTAAAGTAAATGGCCAACACGAATTACCAAATGCAAACTTTTAAAATCCCAGCAAGCAATGAATCTCTTAGGCAAATAATAATGTTTACAACCACAAAACCTCCAGCTTTCTTGCACCTGTGGGGGATTGCCCAGGTCGCTCTTTGATCCTGCCAATATTCCAATCGGGCCTCTGCAAAAAGAGACCGATCTGCATTATCTGGAGGTTTTCAGGGGTCCAGGCTGATTGGCTGGCCTGGACGATATTGGTGTGGTACATAAGTGCCTTTGTGGAGAATGCCATCACTCATTAAATGTACCAGCCATACAAACGCCAGGTCCCAACTGCGAAGCAGGAGTGGCAATTCCCAGCTTAGGGAGTCCCAGCCCCTGGTTCTCTCCACTATCTATGTTTGCCTTGTAATGGGCGCAAAGGGGCACTCTTTGAAAAGGAAAAGACTGCCCACAGCCAGCACCAAAGAATTGTAGACATAGGATCCAGTCCCACAAGGGCACCCTAGATTCTTCAGCGCTAGTACAGAAACTGAGGAAGCTCCCTGAAACAGCAGAGACTCAATGCAACCAGGCCTCCGCTATCTCCCTGGGAGTTCCACCGGAGTTATGGTGGGTGATTGGCAGAACCTCCATGCAATTTTAGTGCCCTTTATTTTATTTTGATAATTTGAGAATGATACCAGAAATAGAGTGTTTATCAATGTTTTTATTTTATTCGTTCCTGGGAAGATATGCACTGCTCAGAGGATTGCTGCTATCCAGAGGTGGCTTTATGAAAAGCAAAAGGAAAAGCAGTTTTATATTTGTTAAAACCCAATTATGAATAACTGTTGCAGAATTACACCGTCAGGATAATAACTTCTTTGAAGAAATTATTGGTAACGTAAACAGTGCACTTGCTTTGATGTGCTTTGCTTGGACTTTAAGGAGATTTTGATAAGGTCCTGCGAGAGAGACTGCTAATTAAGCTGAAAGCCATGGGAATCCATAGCAAAGTTTGGGAATGGATAAAAGTTAGTTATAAGATAGTAAGGAGAGAATAATAGTGAGAGTTGTTCTGTCAGATGCTGTCAGGAGTTTGTTGAGTGAAGGAGAATGCTCGAATATATCAGTACTCAATTCTCAGTTTCTCAATTAGAGGAAATTACCGGCCAAGATTGCTAAATTTTCAGATGGCCCGAAAATTGAGACAGTAGTAAAAATTGAGGATGTAGCCAAGGATCTGCAGCAGGATTTGGATCAATTATGAAATTAAGGGACAGACGGCTGGTGACAGATAGGCCTGGATTTTCTTTAAAGTTTTCTTTAAGTGACTGGGAGTCACTTCCACTACTTAGAAACTGCAGTTTCTGAGCATTTACTTTGTGAAACTTGCTGAGAATTTAAAGGAACCACACACACACACACACACACACACACACTCTCTTTAACGTCATACTACTATATATTCTTCCAATGCCGGGCAACAGGCTGGTAGTGGGAGTCTCAAAGAAGAGGTAATTAAAATCAGAATACACCTCAAAGCATTATCACCAAGGTATAGATGCAGGAACCTGAGTGAAAACAAGTGTATTTACCAGATTCCTTTCTCAGCAAATGTTTCCTTGAAAAGGAAAAGATTATCCACAACCAGCATCATACAAGTACAGACAAAGGCTCCAGTCCCACAGGGGCATCTCAGATTCTTCGGTGCTAGGCAGGGATCTAGCATTTCTGGGTCCCTGCCTAGTTTCCACCTTTCCAGTAAAGGTTGCGGCGGGAATATGCCGGGACAGCCGCACATTTTAACGGCTATAGTCTCTTCGATAACAATTCTAGTTATTCTACGGGCCTTATTATAGCCTCATTATATCTGATGTCACCTTCTAAAAATGGATGCTTTTTAGGAGAATCATGCCAACTTCTGGCCAAAGACTTTAGTCCACATCCACAAGGAATAGAGCATTCCATAGAATCTGTGGCTGTCAAAGTGGCCACTGCACTGAATTTCTTTGCTAGTAGTTCCTTACAGGCATTGGATGACCTACGTCATATTAGTCAAGCAGCTCTGCACCACTGCATAATGAAGGTCAGTCACTGGATGTTAATGGAATGATGCGGAGATGCCGGTGTTGGACTGGGGTGGACAAAAGTGAGAAGTCGCACAACACCAGGTTATAGTCCAACAGTTTTATTTGAAATCACAAGCTTTCGGAGCTGCTGCCCCTTCGTCAGAGGAGCAGCAGCTCCGAAAGCTTGTGATTTCAAATAAAACTGTTGTTGGACTATAACCTGGTGTTGTGCGACTTCTCACTTTTGTTAATGGAATGGAAGCCCTTCCAATTGATGAAATTCATAGAATCATAGAACGGTTACAGCACAGAAGAAGGCCATTCGGCCCGTTGAGCCCATGCCAGCTCTCTGCAAGAGCACTTCAGCTAGTCCCACACCCCCACCCTTTCCCCGTAGAGGGGAAATTGAGGGGGTTCTCATAGGGCTTTCAAGGCCACAAGAGCACAGTTAATGGCACATTGCATTGGGAACCTAGCTAGTCTGTAGAAGTTGACTGCTCAGTCTTTTTGTTTAGCAGGGTTCATAAGAAATATGATAAATTGAGAAGCTTACCTCTGGGGTGGGGGATGTGCAACTAATGCATTGCTGGGTTGAGAAAACAGGAATGGCCAATGAGCCAGTAGGCCCTGTAGAGTGGGTGCCTACAGCTGAGAGTCAGACATCTTTGGTGATGCTTCACTTTCATTGCCTTTTCCATACCCTCATCATCCTCCTCTTTGAAATAAAGAAATAGAAGCATTCCCATTTGTTCTTACTTCAAGTAATAGGAGAACTGTTCAAAGATGCTGCAGCGAATAAAATTGTTGTCCTAGTAATGTCTGAGAGAGCGGCAGGTTCTGCATCAATTAAGATCTCCACTTTACAGTACCGCCAGTGGGGCACTGTTCTCATCCCCCTAATGCCATTTATATTGTGTTCTTGTGGGGGGGTGGGCGCGGAGGGGGGGGGCAGATGTTAGAGACAGAAACTGATATGAGCCCCACCTGGGAGGTCCAAGCTTGGGTCTCTCCCCCCAAAAAATCGCTTTTATTCCCTGAGTTTTTCAGCCCTCTTCATAAATTTGAATCTTCTGGCCGGAGGCGCCAGTACCCTGGAGCAACATTCCAGTGCCACTTTTCCAGTCCCTCCACAAACGTGGGCGCTCATAGTGGTTCAGGCGCCCACCAGAAAAGTGCAGAGTCCAGAACCTCCCTCTGACTGCAGGAAGTCTGGCAGGCTCAGCGGTGGAGGTTCCCAGCAAGCACATCCTAGCACATATGCCGGGATTGCGGACTCTCATTTTTTTTTCCTGGAAGGCAATGCTGTTGAAATGAATGTATTTTTGTCCCATATGAATTTTTTTTAATGTGACCATGAGTCATTGATCTGTAGTTAATGGAACATAGGTTGGAAATTCATATCAAATCACTGGAGTGGAAATAAATAACTTGTTCATTGGCAAACCAGATTGTACCTGATCAAAATTTAATGTAATATAAATGGAATGAAGAAAATCTAGTGCATGGGAAAAATATCTTCTTAAGTAGAACTTGCACTTAACTGGTGTGTAAAGTAGTCTCTACAGTATACCCTTTTAACTAGCATTGAAATAATGCCAACTGAAATGAAATGGGACGAGTGCTTCAAGGTCAATGTGTTGCATACCAAACTCAAGGAAAACCCTTTCATGTTTGCTGCTTTGTTTTCTTAAGTTGACTCACCTTCTGCCTGTAAACTCTAAAGATGTGAGCAGCTGACAAGAGCTTATGAACCTGGTAAGTAGGAAGGAGCTGATGGGAAGATAATGTTTTCAGTCATGAGCATTCCAGACTGTGGCAACATAATTTTCCTGTTTTCCCATCTTTCTCCCATTCATCCAAAAATACATCACAGAGGAATTTTCTCCCTCCGGTGACATTAGAAGGTTTTGATAGATGCAGCAAGAGAGCAGAAGAAAGGGAGAGGAAGCAGAACTAGGAAGCATTGGGAATAGGTTAATGTCATTAAGGGACTAGATTTAACAGGGAGAACACATGCCTGAAATACCCAGGGAACTATTAGATCTTTAGTATCTGATACGGATTTGCTGCCTTTTCTGTCATCTTTGAAAGTCACCAGTATTTTCTGCTAATTGATCTCGGGATTTAAAAAAAAAATTATTTTCAATTTAAGTTTTTTCAACTTTTAAAAAATTGTTCTGTACTTTTAATGGAGGGTCTGAGTTCAAATCTCATCAGTGGCTAACATTTAAATTTAACTTTGGTCAGGATTTTGAAAGCCAGCTGAATAGGTTATTTCCTGTTAGTCAAGAGATCCATCCCAGGGCTGAGGAAAAACTGACAGGGTCACTTCAAAACAGAAAATGTTGCAAATACACAACAGAACCATTAGCATCTGAAAATTTTAAAATGGGCTAAAATTCTGGGTAGAGACCCTTCATCAGAACACAGACTGAAGGATGGCAATCTAAAACATTAACCTATCTTTTTCATTTTCAGATGGTCTTGTGTATTTCAGCATTTTCTGTTTTTATTTCAGATTTCCAGCATTAGAAGGGTTTTCTCCTTATCTGTACCCTGCAGACGCCCCCTTCTGGCTTATCAGAAAATTAGTGGTCATAGATGTGTAGCGCAGATGTCTGAGCTGTCTCAGGTCTGGTATAGCACAGCCAGAAACAGAGTAATGCTCACTCTGATCTGCTTCAACTACATGCCTCAACCCCAATCTTAAATGAATATATGTGTTTTACCAATGTGAGTTTATCTTTCTCCCACACCAGCCCTCAATGTGGCCTTTCTGAATGAGATTGTCAATTTAGTGCCAATTTGTGCCACAATATGTGCAGTTTTATGCTGTGGAATAGCCTAAGTGCAATTACTTACGATATTTTCTTAAAGCTATCAGAGAGGATGCTTTCATTCCATCGGTCTATGCTGTATTAAAACCCACATACCAAACACCCACTGTGCCTCCAGTCTCCCCTGATGAATATAGCTTTCAGTTTCGCCTGTTGCTAGTTTTTCTTGTGATGCAGGCAGAGTAACTAAATATTTCTGCTACCTGTGTACACATTTGTACCTATGTCTGTATAAATGTAATGCCACACACAGTTTATATAACTAACCCCATTTATGGCTATCAATTCCAGTTAAGATGACTGACTTTTCAACAGTTACTTCATGAACAGGTTAGTTATTCCTAATATGGAGAGCAATTCATTGTTTTTAAAGTGTCAGTTTCTGGAATTTATGAATGACTCAAGTTGCAGCTGACTTGTCATAGTTCATTTCTCTGAATGGATTGTCATTGAGGCCTTCACTGCCATTGCGGTAATCACTCGGGGTGCCAAGGGATGGTACCACTAAGAGTTGGCATGAACCAGGATTGCTAAGGGCAAATAAAGCAGCAAAGAGCTGTGTAGTGATAACGAGGATCAGATGATGACTGATAGTAATTACCTGCAGGACAACATACAAAGCCCAAGGAGAAAACTGGGATATATGAACATTTCCTGTTAGCAGTGTGGTTTCTCTACTTTTGGGTATGTGTAATATTCCTACTTTTCAAGTAGTGAAGCAGTCCTTTAGTTGCTGGAGAAGTAGCACACCGACCATCAGTGCAGGTGCATGCTGATTCATTTTTGTTTCCGGGTGTGAGTATCCAATTTGCAAGGAACAAGTCCAATAGGAGAAAACCAGGACGCAACCCTCATTTTCCTTCACAGGTGATAGTCATGATTATAAATGGGTGCAGTTTAATAATTATTTCTAAAAGAAGAAAAATATTCACTGGGACTTTTAAGGGTAGATTTATTTCTACATGCCCAACGAGAACGGGGTGTGCAGGGGGTTAAAATAGAGGCAGCGTCCTGCATTCCTGCTTGGCACCGAACTCACGTCAGCTGGTGTTTTACTCCAGGGTTTCGGTATGGTGTTTAATATTTAATTAATGCAGGCTATACTGCCTTATAATATAAGAGTCATCACTTTAACAAATGTGTTCATACAGTATTGCCAACTCTCGCAATTCCATCGCAAGACACGCGATTTAGGAGTGAAATAAAGCTTCACTCATGATGGAATGCCTAAATCTTGGGATTTTATTTAGAAAAAAATATGCAGATTTGCGCATGCGCAAACAAAATACCATGTTCAGAGGGCTTTCCATAACAACCATAATGAACAATCAACCGAGCGAACCACTTCCTCCCTTCGAGAGGAGGGAGCTGTGTTCCGCTTCCTCCCCTCCGGCTCGGCTGACAACAGCGCAGCGGCCCCTGTTGCGATGATTGGCTCCATGACCTTGGACCCCTTCCTCCTACTTCTCGTGAATGCCAAGAGATCTCGCAATATCTTGCGCCTCCTGCGGGGCTGCCATGGTAACGGAGAGGCAACGCAAAGCGGCTGGAGCATAAGGTGGGTGAGCGAAGGAGCCGAGGACGGTCGAACAGAAGAACTCTATCGTCAAACGTATTTTACGGTCCTTTTTTGGAACCAAATCAAGTATTGAAGCCTTAAATTAATCTGGATTGTGGAGAGTACAGTATTATGGAGAGACCGACAGGCCCTAACCCCCAGCAGCACTGAGTGCTGAGCCTTGTGCCAGGTCCTGGGTACTGTAATGTGCAGCCATGTACTAGCTTCAAATAAATTAGAGGTGTTCTCACTCCAGGTTAAAGAGGAATCTAATAAACAGTTTTCAAAATTATGAACGGTTTTGAGAGGGTAAATAGCGAAAGATTGATTGGTAAATTGGTAACAATTGTAATTGTTAGTATCAAAGACAAAGTTAGAAATGTTTTCACACAGGGTTGTTGGAACATAGGGTGCTTTACCACAAGTGGCTATTGAGATAGGCACTGTAACATTACTTAGAAGGAAATTGGATAAGTATTTGAAAAGGAATGAATACAAAATCATATGGGTAAAGGAAATGGGATTAGGATAGCTCCAGTTGAAAAGTTAGTACCATAATATGGCACAATGGAGAAAATAGTCTACATCACTGCTATCATTTCCATGATTTAATTGATTTTATAGTTCAAATTAAAGCTGGATGGACAGGCTAGGTTCTAGAGGGATGAGCTTTTATGGGCTGAATGCCTTTGGTTAGCAGCTGCAGGGAGTGCATTGTGTGGTGGTTGTGTTGGGCACCAGGTGAACAGTGGTGATAACGGGTAGGATTTAAAAAAAATTTTTGCAAAGCATTTTCAGATGCAGTAATATAGATTTTGTAAAGAGCTGTGACCGTTAGAGATTAAATAAAGCCACTAATGAGGTTTATAAATAAATTGTCAATCTATATTGGTTTATGTTTGAAAAAAAATAGCAATTCATGATTTCTTATCAAATCTCATGATTTTTAAGAGTTTGCCTCATGATTTATGAGATGGTGAGATTGGCATTACTGTTCATATACAGTGTTGAGTGAATCATAAGCACATTGGAGTAAATTTTGATTTTGTGCAATAGTGTAAAACAGGTGGTGTAACGGAAGCTCGGGGTTACCCTTACGGACTGAATGGAAGTGTTCCGCAAAGCGGTCAGCCAATCTGCGTTTGGTCTCCCCAGTGTAGAGGAGACCGCATCATGAGCAGTGAATACAGTATACTTAATTGCAAGAAGTACAAGTGACCCCGAGCTTCTGGTCGCCTGTCACTTTAATTCTCCGCTCCACTCTCACTCTGACCTCTCCGCCCTCGGCCTCTTACACTGTTCCAATGACGCTCAATGTAAGCTCGAGGAAAAGCACCTCATCTTTCAATTAGGCACTTTACAGCCTTCTGGACTCAACATTGAGTTCAACAATTTCAGCCATAACCTCTGCCCCTATTTTTTTTTCACATGGCAGCTGTTGATGATTCTGCCAGTGCCATTTACACTTCACCTAGACTCATCTTTTGTTTCTTAACTTGTCCCATTACCATCTCCTTTTGCCTTGCACCATCATCCCTTTTGTCTCTTAATCTCTCCTGCCTTCCATCCTATCACAGACCTTCCCTTTTGTTCTTTCCTCCCCTCCCCCTTTCCCTGCCCCTACACTTGCTTAAAAACCTTTTACATCTCCAACTTTTTCCAGTTCTGACGAAGACCTGAAACATTAACTCTGTTTTTCTCTCTCTACAGATGCTGCTTGACCTGCTGAGTATTTCCAGCATTTTCTGTTTTTAGGTCATGAACACTCCCTCCTACCTTATTTTAATGCTAATACTAGTCTAATGCAGACGTAGGTCCAGTTACTCCCAATCAAGGTTCCCCAGGAAATTCCAGGCTGCATGGTAGGGGCAGGGATATGACAAAACAGGTATTACCCAGTTTTCCTCTTCACTGTAATTGTGAACAGCGTGTTCCCCAGACACAGTGGAAAGGAAAACCTTCTCCCTTCAGTTCGTCGACAAAACTCAGTGACTGAAAACACTTCCTTCATATCTCCACAGATAATTCTTCTATATTCAAAACTAACAGATTTTGCAGGAAGAGAATGATAACCACAACAGTAATGAAAAGTCTGGTGAAGGGAAGCACACAATGGACGCCAAAGACAATGGATCCGGGGTTCAGTCTATTCACTGCGTTATTGAATAACAGGCCGATTGGATAAGTAACTGGCTATCTCATAGCAGTCAAGGACATTCAGCCTCGGATCTGCGGGTAAGCGTTCTCCAAGGCGACCTTAGGAAAACACGACAACGCAAAATCATCGAGCAGAAACTGATAGCCAAGTTCCGCACTCATGAAGACGGTCTCAATCGGGATCTTGGGTTTATGTCACGATACATGACGTGATCCGGACTCGAGTCGTCGTTGGCTTGTTCACAGATGTGATTCCCAGTAAAAAAGTAAAAATTTTAAAGTTAATCGTTTTACATACAGACGGCAGCTTTTGACACGTTCGACCCCATGCGATTCCACCTCATTGTCTCAGTTGTATCTTGCTATGTCTTTGATGTGGCACCTTCCTGGCTGACCTGATTAACTTTATCACACCTCGGCAGATAAACAGTCAGGATGATTGAATTCAGTTGTCTGCAATTGTAAGTTACACATGCTTTGTTCTCTATCTATATATGCTTTGACGATTCTGTATCTCCTCACTTCACCCGACGAAGGAGTTTTAACTCCGAAAGCTTGTGATTTAAAATAAAACTGTTGGACTATAACCTGGTGTTGTGCGACCTCTCAATTTTATCTCATAGAAGGCAGAGGGTGGTGGTGGATGGAGCATTTTCGGACTGGAGACCAGTTACCAGCGGTGTGCCACAGGGGTCGGTGCTGGGTCCTCTGCTGTTTGTGATTTTTATCAATGACTTGGAGGAGGGGACTGAAGGGTGGATCAGTAAATTTGCTGATGACACCAAGATTGGTGGAGCAGTGGATGAGGTGGAGGGCTGTTGTAGGCTGCAAAGAGACATTGATAGGATGCAGAGCTGGGCCGAAAAATGGCAGATGGAATTTAACCCTGATAAGTGCCAGGTGATTCATTTTGGTAGGGCAAATTTGAATAAGGATTACAGGGTCAACGGCAGGGTTCTGAGGAACGTGGAGGAACAGAGGGATCTGGGGGTTCATATCCACAGATCTCTGAAGGTTGCCACTCAAGTGGATAGAGCAGTAAAGAAGGCCTATGGTGTGTTGGCGTTTATTAACAGAGGGTTTGAGTTTAAGAACCGTGAGGTTATGCTGCAACTGTACAGGACCTTGGTGAGACCACATTTGGAATATTGTGTGCAGTTCTGGTCACCTCACTATAGGAAGGACGTGGAAGCATTGGAAAGAGTGCAAAGGAGATTTACCAGGATGCTGCCTGGTTTGGGGGGGAGGTCTTATGAGGAAAGATTGAGGGAGTTGGGGCTTTTCTCTTTAGAGCGGAGGAGGATGAGAGGCGACTTAATAGAGGTTTATAAGATGATGAGGGGGATAGATAGAGTGGATGTTCAGAGACTATTTCCTCGGGTAGAGGCAGCTGTTACAAGGGGGCATAACTATAAGGTGCATGGGGGGAGATATAGAAGGGATGTCCGAGGTAGATTCTTTACTCAGAGAGTGGTTGGGGTGTGGAATGGACTGCCTGCTGTGATAGTGGAGTCGGACACTTTAGGAACTTTCAAGCGGTTATTGGATAAGCACATGGAGCACACCAGAGTGATAGGGAGTGTGATAGCTTGATCTTGGTCTCGGACAATGCTCGGCACAACATCGAGGGCCGAAGGGCCTGTACTGTGCTGTACTGTTCTATGTTCTATGTTCTATGTTTCACATCTGTGGCAGGATCCTCCTGTTCTGGATTTTGCAATGCAAGGTAGAAAATCTATTTGAACAGACAGAGCAGCACATCAGTCATAGTGGGTAGGGGCTGGCCTTTCATCGACCCCAGCACACAGGAGAAGGGCACTGGCTTGTTACCTCAGGCCATTCAAAATGTCACAGAACCTGTGCAGTCTGGTTTCATGATATGACAATACTGCATCACATGGCACAATTTTGGTGATTGCCGTTGGCAGAGCAGGGTGTTCCATTAGCTAATCACCGCATCAGACTAATCAGGAGCCAGCGAGCCACCGCCTCACAGCACCAGGGATGGTACCAATATTCCCATTAAGCTGCGCAGCCATGTGGCCGCGCAGCGGTCTGGAGGTCCCGCGCAGGCCGCTCACTGGCTTTAGAAAGGAAATAACCGCACGTGTGCGAAAAATTTAATGGGTGGCGCAGCCAGTTAAAGGGCCCGCGCACCCAAAAAAAAATTACCGGGAACATTGGATGGTACCATTCAAAGATTCCCTCAACTTCTCTGAATGCCAGTTTGCCGAGAATGTCATGGCAACAATATGTCCTAGAACCAACAAGGGGACAAGCCATATTAGATTTAATAATGAGCAATGAGCCAGATTTAGTTAACAGCCTAATGGTGCTTGAACATTTATCGAATAATGACCATAATATGATTGAGTTCAACGTAGCATTTGAAAGGGAAAAATGCAAAACAACTACTAAGATTCTAGATTTAGGTAAGGCCGACTTCAACAGGATGAGACAGAGACTGTCCACAGGAAACTGGGCAAATTTGTTAATGGATAAAAAGACAGAAGATGTTCAGATGTGGGAGGTGTTCAAAAAGAATTTAATGTGTTACAGAGTCAATTTATATCCCTAAAGGAAAGAGCTCTACTTGCCAAAAAAACAGCCATGGACGACTAAAGAGGTAAGGGACAACATAAAACTAAAAGAAAAAGCATACAAGAATACAAAAATTAGCACAGATCCTGGTGAACTGGAGAGATACAAAGAACAGCAAAGGGTGACAAAACAGATAGTAAGAGCTACAAAAAGGGAGTATGAAAAGAAACTTGCAAAGGATATCAAAATCAACACAAAAAACTTTTACAATTATATTAGAGGGTGGTTAAGAGCAATGTCAGCCCCTTAAAAACTGACAATGGCGATATTATAAAGGCATCGTGCATTAGCAACACCAAATTTCTGATTGGTCTTGTTGGCGGACAAAACACACCCAGCAGTTTGTCTGGAATGTGTAATTAGATCCTGCTACCCTGAGTAATCAAGATCTTTGCAATGTGTAATTTGATCCATTCATTGTGAGAGCCAGGCTCCAGACAGAGCTCACAGTGCTAACACGAGTGCTTTCAGAGAACAGACAGGAGTCACGCTCCCGGGTTAGGACATTCTCCCCCCAACAAGTCCCTGACCTTCTCCACCCAACAAGTTCCTGACATTCTCCCCCCAATAATTTCATGACATTCTCCCCGCTACAAGATCCAGACCTTCTCCCCCAACAAGTTCCTGACCTTCCCACCCCCACAAGTTCATGACCTTCTACCCCCCCAACAAGTTCCTGACCTTTTCCCCCAACAAGTTCCTGACCTTCTCCTCCCCCAACAAGTCCCTGACCTCCCCAACATATTCCTGACCTCCCCACAAAAAGTTCCTGACCTTCTCCCCAATAAGTCCCTGACCTTCTCCCCAAAATGTTCCTGACCTCCCCCAACAAGTTCCTGACGTTCTCTCCCAACAAGTTCCTGACCTTCTCCCCCAACACATTCCTGACATTTTCCCCCAACAAGTCCCTGACCTTCTCCCCAACATGTTCCTGAACTTTTCCCCCAACAAGTCCCTGACCTTCTCCCCGACACGTTCCTGAACTTCTTCCCACAAAAGTTTATGACCATCTCCCCCCAACAAGTTCCTGACCATTTCCCCCAACAAGTCCCTGACCTTCTCCCCAACATCTTCCTGACCTTCTCCCCAACACGTTCCTGAACTTTTCCTGAAAACAAGTTCCTGACCTTCTCCCCCCAACAAGTCCCTCATCTTCTCCCCAACATGTAACTGACCTTCTCCACCCAACATGTTCCTGACCTCCCCCCAACAAGTTCTTGACATTCTCCCCACAACAAGTTCCTGACCTTCTCCACCCAACACATTCCTGAACTTCTCCCCCAACAGGTTCCTGACCTTGTCCACTCAACAATTCACGACCTTCACCCCCAACAAGTTCCTCAACTTCACCCCCAACAAGTTCCTGACCTTTTCCACCAACAAGTTCCGGACAGTCTGCCACAACAAGTTCCTGACCTTCTCCCCCAACAGGTTCCTGACATACTCCAACCAACAAGTTCCAGACCTTCTCCCCGACAAAGTTCCTGACCTTCTCACTCAACAAGTTCCTGACATTCTACCCCCAACAAGTTCCTGACCTTCTCCCCCACAAAGTTCCTGACCTTCTCACTCAACAAGTTCCTGACCTTCATCACCCAACAAGTTCCTGACCTTTGTCACCCAACACGTTACTGACCTTCTCCCCCCCAACAAGGTCCTGACATTCTCCCCCTAACAAGTTCCTGATATTCTCCCCCCAACAAGGTCCTGACCTCCCCCGAACAAGTTCCTGTTCCTTCACCCCAACAAGTTCCTCACCTTCACACCCAACGCGTTCCTGACCTTCTCACCCCAATCATTTCCTGACCTTCTCCCCCAACAAGTTCCTGACCTTCTCGCCTAACAAGTTCCTGACCTTCTCCCTCATTAAGTTCCTGACCTTCTCCCCTCCAACAAGTTCCTGAACATCTGCCCCAACAAGTTCCTGACCTTCTCCCCCCAGCAAGTTCCTGACATTCTCCCCCCAACAAGTTCCTGACCCTCTTCCCCCAACACATTCCTGACCATTCCCCAACAAGTCCCTGGCTTTCTCCCCAACATCTTCCTGACCTTCTCCACCCAACAAGTTCCTGACCTTCTCCCCACAACAGTTTATGACCATCTCCCCCCAACAAGTTCCTGACCTTCTCACCACAACAAGTTCCTGACCTTCTCACCACAACAAGTTCCTGACCATCTCCCCACAACAAGTTCCTGACCATCTCCCCACAACAAGTTCCTGACCTTCTCACCACAACAAGTTCCTGACCTTCTCACCACAACAAGTTCCTGACCATCTCCCCACAACAAGTTCCTGACCATCTCCCCACAACAAGTTCCTGACCTTCTCCCCCTATAAGTTCCTGATCTCTCCCCAACAGGTTCCTGACCTTCTCCACCCAACAAGTTCCTGACCTTCGTCACCCAGCACGTTCCTGGCCTTCTCCCCCACAACAAGTTCCTGACATGCTCCCCCCAACTAGTTCCTGACCTTCTCCCCCCAACAAGTTCCTCACCTTCTCCCCCCAACATGATCCTGACTTTCTCCCCACAACAAGTTCCTCACCTTTTCCACCAACAGGTTCCTGATCTTCTCCCCGCAACAAGTTCCAGACCTTCTCCTCCAACAAGTTCCTGACCTTCTTCCCCAACCAGTTGCTGACCTTCTCCCCCAACAAGTTATTGACCTTCTTCCCCAACAAGTTCCTGACCTTCTCCCCCAACAAGTTATTGACCTTCTTCCCCAACAAGTTCCTGACCTTCTTCCCCAACAAGTTCCTGACCTTCTCCCCAACCAGTTGCTGACCTTCTCCCCCAACAAGTTATTGACCTTCTTCCCCGACAAGTTCCTGACCTTCTCCCCCAACCAGTTCCTGACCTTTTCCCCCAACCAGTTCCTGACCTTCTCCCCCAACCAGTTCCTGACCTTCTCCCCCAACAAGTTATTGACCTTCTTCCCCAACATATTCCTGACCTTCTTCCCCAACAAGTTCCTGACCTTCTCCCCCCCCCATTAAGTTCCTGACCTTCTCCCCCAATAATTTCCTGACCTTCTCCCCCAATAAGTTCCTGACCTTCTCCCCCAACACGTTGCTGACCTACTCCCCTCCAACAAGTTCCTGACCGTCTGCCCCAACAAGTTGCTGACCTTCCCCCCGCAACATGTTCCTGATCTTCTCTCCCCAAAAGGTTCCTGACCTTCTCCCCCTACAGGTTCCTGACCTTCGCCGCCCAACAAGATCCTGACATTCTCCCCCCAACAAGTTCCTGACCTATTCCCCCATCAAGTTCCTGATCTTCCCCCTCCAACAAGTTCCTTATACCTTCCCCGAAGAGGTTCCTGACCTTCTCCAGCAACAAGTTCCTGACCTTCGTCACCCAACAAGTTCCTGATCTTCTCCCCCCAACAAATTCCTGACCTTCTCCCCGAACAAGCTCCTGAACTTTTCCCCCAACAAGTCCCTGACCTTCTCCCCAACACGTTCCTGAACTTCTTCCCACAAAAGTTCCTGACCCTCTCCCCACAACAAGTTCCTGACCATTTCCCCCAACAAGTCCCTGACCTTCTCCCCAACATCTTCCTGACCTTCTCCCCAACACGTTCCTGAACTTTTCCTGAAAACAAGTTCCTGACCTTCTCCCCCCAACAAGTCCCTCATCTTCTCCCCAACATGTAACTGACCTTCTCCACCCAACATGTTCCTGACCTCCCCCCAACAAGTTCTTGACATTCTCCCCACAACAAGTTCCTGAACTTCTCCACCCAACACATTCCTGAACTTCTCCCCCAACAGGTTCCTGACCTTGTCCACTCAACAATTCACGACCTTCACCCCCAACAAGTTCCTCAACTTCACCCCCAACAAGTTCCTGACCTTTCCCACCAACAAGTTCCGGACAGTCTGCCACAACAAGTTCCTGACCTTTTCCACCAACAAGTTCCGGACAGTCTGCCACAACAAGTTCCTGACCTTCTCCCCCAACAGGTTCCTGACATACTCCAACCAACAAGTTCCAGACCTTCTCCCTGACAAAGTTCCTGACCTTCTCACTCAACAAGTTCCTGACATTCTCCCCCCAACAAGTTCCTGACCTTCTCCCCCACAAAGTTCCTGACCTTCTCACTCAACAAGTTCCTGACCTTCGTCACCCAACAAGTTCCTGACCTTTGTCACCCAACACGTTACTGACCTTCTCCCCCCCAACAAGGTCCTGACATTCTCCCCCTAACAAGTTCCTGATATTCTCCCCCCAACAAGGTCCTGACCTCCCCCGAACAAGTTCCTGTTCCTTCACCCCAACAAGTTCCTCACCTTCACACCCAACGCGTTCCTGACCTTCTCACCCCAATCATTTCCTGACCTTCTCCCCCAACAAGATCCTGACCTTCTCGCCTAACAAGTTCCTGACCTTCTCCCTCATTAAGTTCCTGACCTCCTCCTTCCAACAAGTTCCTGACCTTCTCCCCTCCAACAAGTTCCTGAACATCTGCCCCAACAAGTTCCTGACCTTCTCCCCCCAGCAAGTTCCTGACATTCTCCCCCCAACAAGTTCCTGACCCTCTTCCCCCAACACATTCCTGACCATTCCCCAACAAGTCCCTGGCTTTCTCCCCAACATCTTCCTGACCTTCTCCACCCAACAAGTTCCTGACCTTCTCCCCACAACAGTTTATGACCATCTCCCCCCAACAAGTTCCTGACCTTCTCACCACAACAAGTTCCTGACCATCTCCCCACAACAAGTTCCTGACCTTCTCCCCCTATAAGTTCCTGATCTCTCCCCAACAGGTTCCTGACCTTCTCCACCCAACAAGTTCCTGACCTTCGTCACCCAGCACGTTCCTGGCCTTCTCCCCCACAACAAGTTCCTGACATGCTCCCCCCAACTAGTTCCTGACCTTCTCCCCCCAACAAGTTCCTCACCTTCTCCCCCCAACATGATCCTGACTTTCTCCCCACAACAAGTTCCTCACCTTTTCCACCAACAGGTTCCTGATCTTCTCCCCGCAACAAGTTCCAGACCTTCTCCTCCAACAAGTTCCTCACCTTTTCCACCAACAGGTTCCTGATCTTCTCCCTGCAACAAGTTCCAGACCTTCTCTCCCCATAAGTTCCTGACCTTCTCCTCCAACAAGTTCCTGACCTTCTCCCCCAACAAGTTATTGACCTTCTCCCCCAACCAGTTCCTGACCTTCTTCCCCCCATTAAGTTCCTGACCTTCTCCCCCAACCAGTTCCTGACCTTCTCCCCCCCATTAAGTTCCTGACCTTCTCCCCCAATAAGTTCCTGACCTTCTCCCCCAACAAGTTCCTTACCGTCTGCCCCAACAAGTTGCTGACCTTTCCCCCGCAACATGTTCCTGATCTTCTCTCCCCAAAAGGTTCCTGACCTTCTCCCCCTACAGGTTCCTGACCTTCGCCGCCCAACAAGATCCTGACATTCTCCCCCCAACAAGTTCCTGACCTACTCCCCCATCAAGTTCCTGATCTTCTCCCTCCAACAAGTTCCTTAACTCCTTCCCCGAAGAGGTTCCTGACCTTCTCCAGCAACAAGTTCCTGACGTTCATCACCCAACAAGTTCCTGACCTTCTCCCACCAACAAGTTCCTGACCTTCGTCACCCAACAAGTTCCTGATCTTCTCCCCCCAACAAATTCCTGACCTTCTCCCCGAACAAGCTCCTGACCTTCTCCCCGAACAAGTTCCTGACCTTCTCCCCCCCAACAAGTTCCTGACCTTCTCCCACAATTATTTCCTGACCATCTACCCCGCAAAAAGTACCTGACCTTCTCCCCACATCAAGTTCCTGACTTCTTCACCAACACATTCCTTATCTTCTCCCCTCCAACATGTTACTGACATTCTCCACCCAACATGTTCCTGACCTCCTCCCCCCAACAAGTTCCTGACTTTCTCCCCAACAAGTTCCATACCTTCGTCACCCAACAAATTCCTGACCATCTCCCCCAACAAGTTCCTGATCTTCTCCACCCAACAGGTTCCTGACCTTCGTCACCCAGCACGTTCCTGACCTTCTCCCTGACAACAAGTTCCTGAACTTCTCCCCCCAACAAGTTCCTGACCTTCTCCCCAACAAGTTCCTGACCTTCTCCCCCCAACAGGTTCCTGACCTTCTCCCCCCAACAGGTTCCTGACCTTCTCCCCCCAACAGGTTCCTGACCTTCTCCCCCAACAGGTTCCTGACCTTCTCCCCCCAACAGGTTCCTGACCTCCCCACAACAAGTTCCTGACCTTCTCCCCCAACAAGTTCCTGACATTCGCCCCCAACAAGTTCCTGACCTTCGCCCCCAACAAGTTCCTGAACTTCTCCCGCAACAAGTTCCTGACCTTCTCCCCCAACACGTTCCTGACCTTCTGCCCCCAACAAGTTATTGACCATCTTCCCCAACAAGTTCCTGACCTTCTCCCCCAACAGATTCCTGACCTTCTCCTCCAACATGTTCCTGACCTACTTCCCCAACAAGTTCCTGACCTTCTCCCCCAACCAGTTCCTGACCTTCTCCCCCAACAAGTTCCTGACCTTCTCTCCCCCATTAAGTTCCTGACCTTCTCCCCCAACAAGTTCCTGACCTTCTCCCCCAACAAGTTCCTGACCTTCTCCCCCAACAAGTTCCTGACCTTCTCCCCCAACCAGTTCCTGACCTTCTCCCCCAACAAGTTCCTGACCTTCTCTCCCCCATTAAGTTCCTGACCTTCTCCCCCAACAAGTTCCTGACCTTCTCCCCCAACAAGTTCCTGACCTTCTCCCCCAACAAGTTCCTGACCTTCTCCCCCATTAAGTTCCTGACCTACACCCCTCCAACAAATTCCTGACCGTCTGCCCCAACAAGTTGCTGACCTTCTCCCCGCAACATGTTCCTGACCTTCTCTCCCCAAAAGGTTCCTGACCTTCTCCCCGCAACATGTTCCTGACCTTCTCTCCCCAACAAGTTCCTGACCTTCTCCCCGCAACATGTTCCTGACCTTCTCTCCCCAACAAGTTCCTGACCTTCTCCCCGCAACATGTTCCTGACCTTCTCCCCCAACAAGTTCCTGACCTTCTCCCCCAATAAGTTGCTTACCTTCTGCCCCAACAAGTTCCTGACCTTCTCCCCCCAATAATTTCCTGACCTTCTCCCCCAATAAGTTCCTGACCTTCTCCCCCAACAAGTTCCGGATCTACACCCCTCCAACAAGTTCCTGACCTCCCCCAACAAGTTCCGGATCTACACCCCTCCAACAAATTCCTGACCGTCTGCCCCAACAAGTTGCTGACCTTCTCCCCGCAACATGTTCCTGACCTTCTCTCCCCAAAAGGTTCCTGACCTTCTCCCCGCAACATGTTCCTGACCTTCTCTCCCCAAAAAGTTCCTGACCTTCTCCCCAACATGTTCCTGACCTTCTCCCCAACAGGTTCCTGACCTTTGCCGCCCAACAAGATCCTGACATTCTCCCCCCAACAAGTTCCTGACCTACTCCCCATCAAGCTCCTGATCTTCTCCCTCCAAGTTCCTTAACTTCTACCCCGAAGAGGATCCTGACCTTCTCCAGCAACAAGTTCCTGAACTTCGTCACCCAACAAGTTCCTGATCTTCTCCCTCCAACAAATTCCTGACCTTCTCCCCGAACAAGCTCCTGACCTTCTCCCCGAACAGGTTCCTGACCTTCTCCCCCCCAACAAGTTCCTTACCTTCTCCCACAATTATTTCCTGACCATCTACCCCGCAAAAATTACCTGACCTTCTCCCCACATCAAGTTCCTGACTTCTTCACCCAACACGTTCCTTATCTTCTCTCCTCCAACATGTTACTGACATTCTCCACCCAACATGTTCCTGACCTCCTCCCCCCAACAAATTCCTGACCTTCTAACCAACAAGTTTCTGACCTTCTCCCCCAACATATTCCTGACATTCACCCCCAACACGTTCCTGACATTCTCCCACAATAATTTCCTGACCTTCTCCCCGACAAGTTCCTGACCTTCTTCCCCAAACAAGTTGCTGACCTTCTCCCCCCAACAGGTTCATGACCTTCTCCACCCAACAAGTTCCTGACATTCTCCCCCCAACAAGGTACTGACATTCTCCCCCCAACAGGTTCCTGATCTTCTCCCGAAACATGTTCCTGACCTTCTCCCCCATCAAGTTCCTGACCTTCGTCACCCAAGAAGTTCCTGACCTTCTCCCCACAACAGGTTCCTGACCTACTCCCCCAACAAGTTTCTGACCTTCTCCCCCAACAAGTTCCTGACCTTCGTCACCCAAGAAGTTCCTGACCTTCTCCCCACAACAGGTTCCTGACCTACTCCCCCAACAAGTTTCTGACCTTCTCCCCCAACAAGTTCCTGACCTTCTCCCCCAATAAGTTGCTGACCTTCTGCCCCAACAAGTTCCTGACCTTCTCCCGCCAATAATTTCCTGACCTACTCCCCCAATAAGTTCCTGACCTCCCGCAACAAGTTCCGGATCTACTCGCCTCCAACAAATTCCTGACTGTCTGCCCCATCAAGTTGCTGACCTTCTCCCCGCAACATGTTCCTGACCTTCTCTCCCCAAAAGGTTCCTGACCTTCTCCCCGCAACATGTTCCTGACCTTCTCTCCCCAAAAAGTTCCTGACCTTCTCCCCAACAGGTTCCTGACCTTTGCCGCCCAACAAGATCCTGACATTCTCCCCCCAACAAGTTCCTGACCTACTCCCGCATCAAGCTCCTGATCTTCTCCCTCCAACAAGTTCCTTAACTTCTACCCCGAAGAGGTTCCTGACCTTCTCCAGCAACAAGTTCCTGACGTTCATCACCCAACAAGTTCCTAACCTTCTCCCCCCAACAAGTTCCTGACCTTCGTCACCCAACAAGTTCCTGATCTTCTCCCTCCAACAAATTCCTGACCTTCTCCCCGAACAAGCCCCTGACCTTCTCCACGAACAAGTTCCTGACCTTCTCCCCCCCAACAAGTTCCTTACCTTCTCCAACAATTATTTCCTGACCATCTCCCCCGCAAAAATTACCTGACCTTCTCCCCACATCAAGTTCCTGACTTCTTCACCCAACACGTTCCTTATCTTCTCTCCTCCAACATGTTACTGACATTCTCCACCCAACATGTTCCTGACCTCCTCCCCCCAACAAGTTCCTGACTTTCTCCCCAACAAGTTCCATACCTTCGTCACCCAACAAATTCCTGACCATCTCCCCCAACAAGTTCCTGATCTTCTCCACCCAACAGGTTCCTGACCTTCGTCACCCAGCACGTTCCTGACCTTCTCCCTGACAACAAGTTCCTGAACTTCTCCCCCCAACAAGTTCCTGACCTTCTCCCCAACAAGTTCCTGACCTTCTCCCCCCAACAGGTTCCTGACCTTCTCCCCCCAACAGGTTCCTGACCTTCTCCCCCCAACAGGTTCCTGACCTTCTCCCCCAACAGGTTCCTGACCTTCTCCCCCCAACAGGTTCCTGACCTCCCCCACAACAAGTTCCTGACCTTCTCCCCCAACAAGTTCCTGACCTTCGCCCCCAACAAGTTCCTGACCTTCGCCCCCAACAAGTTCCTGAACTTCTCCCGCAACAAGTTCCTGACCTTCTCCCCCAACACGTTCCTGACCTTCTGCCCCCAACAAGTTATTGACCATCTTCCCCAACAAGTTCCTGACCTTCTCCCCCAACAGATTCCTGACCTTCTCCTCCAACATGTTCCTGACCTACTTCCCCAACAAGTTCCTGACCTTCTCCCCCAACCAGTTCCTGACCTTCTCCCCCAACAAGTTCCTGACCTTCTCTCCCCCATTAAGTTCCTGACCTTCTCCCCCAACAAGTTCCTGACCTTCTCCCCCAACAAGTTCCTGACCTTCTCCCCCAACAAGTTCCTGACCTTCTCCCCCAACCAGTTCCTGACCTTCTCCCCCAACAAGTTCCTGACCTTCTCTCCCCCATTAAGTTCCTGACCTTCTCCCCCAACAAGTTCCTGACCTTCTCCCCCAACAAGTTCCTGACCTTCTCCCCCAACAAGTTCCTGACCTTCTCCCCCATTAAGTTCCTGACCTACACCCCTCCAACAAATTCCTGACCGTCTGCCCCAACAAGTTGCTGACCTTCTCCCCGCAACATGTTCCTGACCTTCTCTCCCCAAAAGGTTCCTGACCTTCTCCCCGCAACATGTTCCTGACCTTCTCTCCCCAACAAGTTCCTGACCTTCTCCCCGCAACATGTTCCTGACCTTCTCTCCCCAACAAGTTCCTGACCTTCTCCCCGCAACATGTTCCTGACCTTCTCCCCCAACAAGTTCCTGACCTTCTCCCCCAATAAGTTGCTTACCTTCTGCCCCAACAAGTTCCTGACCTTCTCCCCCCAATAATTTCCTGACCTTCTCCCCCAATAAGTTCCTGACCTTCTCCCCCAACAAGTTCCGGATCTACACCCCTCCAACAAGTTCCTGACCTCCCCCAACAAGTTCCGGATCTACACCCCTCCAACAAATTCCTGACCGTCTGCCCCAACAAGTTGCTGACCTTCTCCCCGCAACATGTTCCTGACCTTCTCTCCCCAAAAGGTTCCTGACCTTCTCCCCGCAACATGTTCCTGACCTTCTCTCCCCAAAAAGTTCCTGACCTTCTCCCCAACATGTTCCTGACCTTCTCCCCAACAGGTTCCTGACCTTTGCCGCCCAACAAGATCCTGACATTCTCCCCCCAACAAGTTCCTGACCTACTCCCCATCAAGCTCCTGATCTTCTCCCTCCAAGTTCCTTAACTTCTACCCCGAAGAGGATCCTGACCTTCTCCAGCAACAAGTTCCTGAACTTCGTCACCCAACAAGTTCCTGATCTTCTCCCTCCAACAAATTCCTGACCTTCTCCCCGAACAAGCTCCTGACCTTCTCCCCGAACAGGTTCCTGACCTTCTCCCCCCCAACAAGTTCCTTACCTTCTCCCACAATTATTTCCTGACCATCTACCCCGCAAAAATTACCTGACCTTCTCCCCACATCAAGTTCCTGACTTCTTCACCCAACACGTTCCTTATCTTCTCTCCTCCAACATGTTACTGACATTCTCCACCCAACATGTTCCTGACCTCCTCCCCCCAACAAATTCCTGACCTTCTAACCAACAAGTTTCTGACCTTCTCCCCCAACATATTCCTGACATTCACCCCCAACACGTTCCTGACATTCTCCCACAATAATTTCCTGACCTTCTCCCCGACAAGTTCCTGACCTTCTTCCCCAAACAAGTTGCTGACCTTCTCCCCCCAACAGGTTCATGACCTTCTCCACCCAACAAGTTCCTGACATTCTCCCCCCAACAAGGTACTGACATTCTCCCCCCAACAGGTTCCTGATCTTCTCCCGAAACATGTTCCTGACCTTCTCCCCCATCAAGTTCCTGACCTTCGTCACCCAAGAAGTTCCTGACCTTCTCCCCACAACAGGTTCCTGACCTACTCCCCCAACAAGTTTCTGACCTTCTCCCCCAACAAGTTCCTGACCTTCGTCACCCAAGAAGTTCCTGACCTTCTCCCCACAACAGGTTCCTGACCTACTCCCCCAACAAGTTTCTGACCTTCTCCCCCAACAAGTTCCTGACCTTCTCCCCCAATAAGTTGCTGACCTTCTGCCCCAACAAGTTCCTGACCTTCTCCCGCCAATAATTTCCTGACCTTCTCCCCCAATAAGTTCCTGACCTCCCGCAACAAGTTCCGGATCTACTCGCCTCCAACAAATTCCTGACTGTCTGCCCCATCAAGTTGCTGACCTTCTCCCCGCAACATGTTCCTGACCTTCTCTCCCCAAAAGGTTCCTGACCTTCTCCCCGCAACATGTTCCTGACCTTCTCTCCCCAAAAAGTTCCTGACCTTCTCCCCAACAGGTTCCTGACCTTTGCCGCCCAACAAGATCCTGACATTCTCCCCCCAACAAGTTCCTGACCTACTCCCGCATCAAGCTCCTGATCTTCTCCCTCCAACAAGTTCCTTAACTTCTACCCCGAAGAGGTTCCTGACCTTCTCCAGCAACAAGTTCCTGACGTTCATCACCCAACAAGTTCCTAACCTTCTCCCCCCAACAAGTTCCTGACCTTCGTCACCCAACAAGTTCCTGATCTTCTCCCTCCAACAAATTCCTGACCTTCTCCCCGAACAAGCCCCTGACCTTCTCCACGAACAAGTTCCTGACCTTCTCCCCCCCAACAAGTTCCTTACCTTCTCCAACAATTATTTCCTGACCATCTCCCCCGCAAAAATTACCTGACCTTCTCCCCACATCAAGTTCCTGACTTCTTCACCCAACACGTTCCTTATCTTCTCTCCTCCAACATGTTACTGACATTCTCCACCCAACATGTTCCTGACCTCCTCCCCCCAACAAGTTCCTGATGTTCTCCCCCCCAACAAGTTCCTTACCTTCTCCCACAATTATTTCCTGACCATCTCCCCCGCAAAAATTACCTGACCTTCTCCCCACATCAAGTTCCTGACTTCTTCACCCAACACGTTCCTTATCTTCTCTCCTCCAACATGTTACTGACATTCTCCACCCAACATGTTCCTGACCTCCTCCCCCCAACAAATTCCTGACCTTCTACCCAACAAGTTTCTGACCTTCTCCCCCAACATATTCCTGACATTCACCCCAACACGTTCCTGACATTCTCCCCACAATAATTTCCTGACCTTCTCCACCAACAAGTTGCTGACCTTCTCCCCCCAACAGGTTCATGACCTTCTCCACCCAACAAGTTCCTGACATTCTCCCCCCAACAAGGTACTGACATTCTCCCCCCAACAGGTTCCTGATCTTCTCCCTAAACATGTTCCTGACCTTCTCCCCCATCAAGTTCCTGACCTTCGTCACCCAAGAAGTTCCTGACCTTCTCCCCCCAACAGGTTCCTGACCTACTCCCCCAACATGTTCCTGACCTTCTCCCCCAACAAGTTCCTAACCTACTCCCGCAACAAGGTCCTGACCTTCTGCCCCCAACAAGTTATTGACCTTCTTCCCCAACAAGTTCCTGACCTTCTCCCCCAACAAGTTATTGACATTGTTCCCCAACAAGTTCCTGACCTACTTCCCCAACAAGTTCCTGACCTTCTCCCCCAACCAGTTCCTGACCTTCTCCCCCAACAAGTTCCTGACCTTCTCCCCCCCCCATTAAGTTCCTGACCTTCTCCCCCGACAAGTTCCTGACCTTCTCCCCACAAGTTCCTGACCTTCTTCCCAACAACTTCCTGACCTTCTCCCCCAACAAGTTCCTGACCTTTTCCCCCAACAAGTTCCTGACCTTCTCCCCCAATAAGTTCCTGACCTTCTGCCCCAACAAGTTCCTGACCTTTTCCCCCAATAATTTCCCGACCTTCTCCTCCAATAAGTTCCTGACCTTCTCCCCCAACAAGTTCCGGATCTACTCCCCTCCAACAAATTCCTGACCGTCTGCCCCAACAAGTTGCTGACCTTCTCCCCACAACATGTTCCTGACCTTCTCTCCCCAAAAGGTTCCTGACCTTCTCCCCGCAACATGTTCCTGACCTTCTCTCCCCAAAAGGTTCCTGACCTTCTCCCCGCAACATGTTCCTGACCTTCTCTCCCCAAAAGATTCCTGACCATCTCCCCAACAGGTTCCTGACCTTTGCCGCCCAACAAGATCCTGACATTCTCCCCCCAACAAGTTCCTGACCTACTCCCCCATCAAGCTCCTGATCTTCTCCCTCTAACAAGTTCCTTAACTTCTACCCCGAAGAGGTTCCTGACCTTCTCCAGCAACAAGTTCCTGACGTTCATCACCCAACAAGTTCCTAACCTTCTCCCCCCAACAAGTTCCTGAACTTCGTCACCCAACAAGTTCCTGATCTTCTCCCTCCAACAAATTCGAGACCTTCTCCCCGAACAAGCTCCTGACCTTCTCCCCGAACAAGTTCCTGACCTTCTCCCACAATTATTTCCTGACCATCTCCCCCGCAAAAATTACCTGACCTTCTCCCCACATCAAGTTCCTGACATCCTCCCCCCAACAAGTTCCTGACCTTCTTCCCAACAAGTTCGGACCTTCTCACCAACATATTCCTGACATTCACCCCCAACACGTTCCTGACCTTCTCCCACAATAATTTCCTGACCTTCTCCCCAACAAGTTCCTGACCTTCTTCCCCAAACAAGTTGCTGACCTTCTCCCCCCAAACAGGTTCATGACCTTCTCAGCCCAACAAGTTCCTGACATTCTCCCCCCAACAAGGTACTAACATTCTCCCCCCAACAGGTTCCTGATCTTCTCCCTAAACATGTTCCTGACCTTCTCCCCCATCAAGTTCCTGACCTTCGTCACCCAAGAAGTTCCTGACCTTCTCCCCCCAACAGGTTCCTGACCTACTCCCCCAACATGTTCCTGACCTTCTCCCCCAACAGGTTCCTGACCTACTCCCCCAACATGTTCCTGACCTTCTCCCCCAACAGGTTCCTGACCTACTCCCCAAACATGTTCCTGACCTTCTCCCCCAACAGGTTCCTGACCTACTCCCCCAACATGTTCCTGACCTTCTGCCCCCATAAGTCCCTGACCTTCTCCCCAAACAAGTTCCTCAACTTCTCCCCACAACAGGTTCCTGACCTTCATCACCCAACAAGTTCCTGACCTTCTCCCCCCAACAAGTTCCTGACCTTCTCCTCCAACAAGTTCCTGAACTTCTCTCCCCAACAGGATCCTGACCTTCTCCACCAACAAGTTCCTGCAAAGTGCTGCTCAGTACCCAAAACTCCTTCACACAGCGTTGAATCTCTCCAGAAGTCTCTCACTCAGAATGCGTGGTACAAAAATGTCACCAACAAAAAAAGGCAGGAAGCGGTCGCCTTTAAATAGCACTCCCACAGTCCCTTCCTGACTGCAAAACGCTCCCCTCAACCTGTCGTTGCTGGAGGCAGGCGATAAGGCAGGGGACGCCACTCAAATATCCGGTCGGGGCGCTACCGGGGCATTGCACACTCGACTGACGTCACGATCTGCTGGCGCAGGAGATCGTGGCGGTAGTGTTTAGCACCGCCGCAAAATGTCTAGTTAATTTCGTGAGCGGCGCAAACATCGCCGCGCACGGGCGCCAGTTGCTTTGCGCCCCATTAGCGCCCTCTTAAGGTGCTAATGGCAGGCGTAAACCAACTGAATTTTTCCCCTAAGTGCCCAGTTATTGCATCCTTTATAATAGATTCCAGCATTTTCCCAACTACTGATGTGAGGCTAACAGGTCTGTAGTTCCCCGTTTTCTCTCTCCCTCCTTTCTTAAATAGCGGGGTTACATTTGCTATCCTCCAATCTGCAGGAACCATTCCAGAACCTATAGAATTTTGGAAGATGACAACCAATGCGTCCCCTATCCCAATGGCCACCTCTTTCAAAACCCTGGGATGTAGGTCATCCGGTCCTTGGGATTTATTGAGTTTTAGTCCCATTAATTTTGCTAGTACTGTTTTTTTATTAATAGTAATTTCTTTAAGTTCCTCATTCTCGCCTCACCCTTGGTTTTCTCGTATTTCTGGGAGGTTTTTTGTGTCTTCCTCCGTGAAGACAGAAACAAAGTATTTATTTAATTTCTCAGCCATTTCCTCATTCCCCATTATAAATTCTCCCATCTCTGACTGTAAAGGACCTACATTTACCTTCACCAGTCTTTTCCTTTTCACATACCTATAGAAGCTTTTACAATCCGTTTTTATATTTTTCGCTAGTTTGTGCTCATATTCCATTTTCCCTTTCTTTATCAATTTCTTGGTCCCCCTTTCCTGATTTCTAAAAAGATCCCAATCCTCAAGCTGACCGCTTTTTCTGGCAACTTTATAAGCTTCCACCTTTGACTTAATACTAGCTTTAATTTCTTTTGTTAGCCATGGTTGGATCACTTTTCCTTTTGGGTTTTTATGCCCTAGAGGAATATATGTTTGTTGCAAATTATGCATTATTTCCTTGAATGTTAGCCATTGTATGTCCACCTTCATACCTTTTAGTGTAGTCTCCCAATCTACCATGGCCAACTTGTCCCTCATACCCTTGTAGTTTCCTCTGTTTAGATTGAAGACCTTAGTTTCAGATTGGACTACATCACTCTCAAACTTAATGTAAAATTCAATCATATTATGGTCACTTGTCCCTAAAGACCCCTTTACCACAAGATTATTGATTAGCCCTTTCTCATTACACAGTACCAGATCCAGAATCGCCTGTTCCCTGGTTGGTTCCTCCACATACTGATCCAGGAAACCATCTCGCATGCATTCCAAGAATTCGTCCTCCACACCATTAGTGGTAATTTGATTTGCCTAGTCAATATGTAGATTAAAGTCCCCCATGATTACCGTATTGCCCTTGTTACATGCACTTCTAATTTCTTGATTGATACTGTGCCCTACATTACCACTACTGTTTGGTGGCCTATACACAACTCCCACCAATGTTTTCCGCCCTTTGCTATTTCTTAGCTCCACCCAAACTGATTCCAGTTCTACATCACGATCTGCTGAGCCAAGATCTTTTATCTCTACCGTACCGATCTCATCCCTTATTAACAGCGCTACGCCACCTCCTTTTCCTTTTTGTCTGTCCTTCCTAAATGTTGAGTACCCTGGAACATTCAGTTCCCAGCTTTGGTTACCCTGCAACCATGTCTCTGTAATGGCAATTACATCATACCCATTTACATCTATTTGTGCCATTAATTCATCCACCTTGTTGTGAATGCTATGTGCATTTAGATAAAGTGCCTTCACCTTTGCCTGTTTAATATTTTTCTGCACTTTGACCCTCTTTACTGTTGGCCTTTGTTTCTGCTCCCTACTAGTTTTGCTGACTACTTTTCTAACTTGCACTTACAGCTTTGTTTCTCTCTGTTCTGGGCCCACACTTAGGGTCCCAGCCCCCTGACAAACTAGTTTAAATCCTTCCCAACAGCACTAGCAAACCCCCCTGCGAGGATATTGGTCCCGGTTCTGCCAAGGTGTAATCCGTCCAGCTTGTACAGGTCCCACCTTCCCCAGAATTGGTCCCAATGCCTCAGGAATTTAAATCCCTCCCTCCTACACCATCTCTCCAGCCATGCATTCACCTGGTCTATTCTCCTAGAGAAGACAATGAAGTCCCTTCTCTTGGAGTACAGAGCCTCTGTGACCTCTCAGATGGATGGCGAACTGGGAGATTTTAGCTATGTCACCTGCTGCAGACTGGAAGGATCTGGTGGTGAAAAAATTGAGGGCCTCAGTGACCTTGAGGGCCACTGGCTGCACTGTGATCATCGTGCTCTGAGGCTGCAGGTCTGGTTCCAGGAGGTGGCAGAGTTCTTGACCACCTCCTTGGTGAAGCAGAGCCTCTTAATACACTTCTTCTGGCTTAAGTGTAGGTAGGAGAAGTGTTCCCTGAAGACCCTAAGTGGGTAAGGCCTCCTGCTGATGAGAGACCTCTTGCCCCTTCTCCTCCTCCCTCTGCGAGCATCTTGTCATCTTCTTCGCTGCCTCTGCTCTATCTCCCTGTCATACTCCAGCTCGAGGGGGACTGCAAGTGGTGTGAGCAGAACCCTTGAAATCAGAAGCAAGGCATTCTCCATTTGCAGCAACACTCCCTGTCACCTCACCAACTTTAAATGACTGTAGAAAGCTCCAAAATGTTGCACAAACTTACACAGAGCCAGTACAAATCAAAAAGCAAGTCAGCAGCAAGTTGTTGCTGATTCCTTGAAATAACGCTGGTGGGGGGTCCTTCCTGCTGCTGAACGCATGTTCAGCTGTTTGTGATTTGGTGAGGGCATTGAATGGAGCAGCGACATCAAAATGGCAGGTTGTGCGTCAAATCAGCGTTGCACACTGTTTGATGTCCTGATCTGCCTCATTACCATCTCTGTAGTGCGCACAGGCAACAGCCACGCTGCCGACCTGTCTAAAATAGCGGCGGTGGCGGCGGGACCCACCAGAAGTGGGCAAAATCGAGGCGGCTGCCATTTTTCCTCCGAAACCGGCCTTAACAGCCGGCACGAAGGGGTCGAATTTCACGGCCGCCATCTGTTAGAAATGTCTCAAACTGTCTCAAACAAGATGCCATAAAAAGTAAACTAAGTAATATAAAAAAGAACAGGAAAAGTAAAACTACTCAGAGCAGATGAAATGGTTTTACAACATTTAATTTTATTTAGCATTTTTAAATCTATATTTTAATATAATAATATTACAGTAATAACATTACCTCTGACATCTCAAGATGTTTAGCAATATTGTACAGCTTTGTTGTTGCAGCTGATTGTCTCTCTCATCAATTTGACACAGGCTGTGATAAGACTCCAGCATTTGCTCAATATACAGCACAGATATTGGCCCAGAAATTGATCTCGCTCTGTTCCCGCGGGGGTAAGCCTTCCCCGCGATGTCTCACCTCGCTTATGCTTTTTCTGATCCAGCTCGCACGAACTTGATGTTCCAGACATCAGCTGTGCTGGGCTTGCGTATCCCAGCGGCGTAGTGAATTCGTGCGAGCTGTGGGATCACGTGACTCAGTTAGAGCCAATGGCAGCACACCATCTTCCATTCATAAGTCTCACAGCATGGCTTACACCCCCCCAAAATAACAGCTAAACCTCAATTAAATTTAAAAAAAAACCCATCACATTAATAAAATAAGTATAGTTAATTAAATTAACCATTTTAAATAAAAAATTAAATTTTTGAAAAAATTTAAAATCTTTTAAAAAGTTATAAAAATAAACTTACCTGTCTTTAAAGTCTATAAAAAAGATATACCTGTAAAAAAAAATTCAAAAAAATACTTAATTCACTACTTACCTTCTTAAAAGCGGGTCTTACTCCTCCTTTTTACATTTCCAAAATCTTCCCTACTTACCTGCGCGTCCAAAGCATGAAGTGCACAGCGTGCGCGCAGCCTGTAGCGTGCACGCGATGCACCCAGGCCCCGCCCCCTTTTCGGAAGAGCAATTGCCGGTTTTCAGCGCATGCGCAGGGCATGCAGAAAACCGGCAATTGGAGTGGGAATACGCGAGAGTATGCAGTGCGTACTCTCGCGTCCCGGGATCAATTTTCGGCCCAATCTCTCCTTTTGTCCCCTTTCCTGATGTTAGGGTTAAATTCCACAGGTGCCAACAGCTCTCCAGTAACTCACCATAGGCCTTTCATCATGTCTGAGCCTTGACCATTTCTGCTGGAGTTCCCTGATCTCCTGCCGTAACCTCAGCAGAAGATAAGCGGAAACCCGGATAAGCGGGATAAACAGCTGTTTATGCCGTCTCTCCGGGGTTTAGGCCAATAATCCACCAAAGTTACAATTGGGAGATCTCCCATGGAAATTGCAGGTGCAAGCGTTAGAAGGCTATTCTACCATCAAGGCAACATAACCAAGCCCTATTTCTCAGTCAATGTCCATCCAGGCGCACTGTCCTGGAGGGCTTACTGGACGGTGATCAGGAGTGGGAACCGTGGTTGAGTTTTTCCTCTTTCTGGCTGAGGAGCCAATCTGAAAATGTGGCTGACAACTTATCATAGTTAAAATGGGTTTCCAGTCACATTTTCAGATTGAAAGCTCATGAACAAGAAAGACAAGACACTTGCCGGGAATTTCCTCCCGGCTTCTTCTGCCCCCGCCACCGTAACTTCAGTGGAGGTTTGCTGGAAACCCTGTTTATGTTGCGTGAATGGGGTTCCCGCCAAAGTTACAGCAGTGGAGCGGGCGAAGCCCCTGGGAAATTCACCCACAAAGAAGTGGATAAAATAGGAAAATATTGGGGTGATTCTGTGTTCCCGCACTCCCTGCGTTCAATCGCACTCACAGGGAGTGCAGCTCGGAGATAGGACTACACGTTATAGTCTCGATTCTTTGATCTAAACTCCCTGTGAGTATGGCATCCTGCTGGGAGCATGGACCACCTAATTAATTCTTATATTGCTTTTTAAAACAAACTTAATCTGATACTGATTAAGAATTGCATGAAGTTCAATTCACTGCACCACTTTAACTGAAACAAATAACAGTGTATAAAACGTTAAAAGTAATGCAATCTGTAAGTAACACATGATCACCATTTAAAAAATCTGAACTTCAGGTAGAATGATAAGCTCTTGAGGTATCTAATTCAGCAGCATATTACCATTTCTCACTAAAATAGGTGAATGTTGTATTTTTAAATGTGTTTTGTGAGGAATCCATAGTGGAGATACTCCTGTACACGTTACTGGGATGGAGCGGCACCAGCTAATGCTCCAACATTATGCTCAAGATAACCCTCAACCATCCCCATGGGATCTGAATGGC
Source organism: Squalus acanthias (assembly GCA_030390025.1). Classification (NCBI taxonomy): domain Eukaryota; kingdom Metazoa; phylum Chordata; class Chondrichthyes; order Squaliformes; family Squalidae; genus Squalus; species Squalus acanthias. The sequence goes on along the minus strand of CM059425.1, from coordinate 199,325,751 downwards.
AACATCTGGTGAAATATGGAGATCAACCGCTTGAGTCTTACCACTATGTGCATTACATTATTAATGAGAGAGACAACAACAGCAACTTGCATTTCTATAGCGTCTTTAGGGGTAAAAATTCAGTTGGTTGCGCCTCCCGTTAGCGCCTTAAGAGGGCGCTAATGGGGCGCAAAGCCGCTAACGCCCGGGCGCAGCGATGTTTGCGCCGCTCGAGAACTTAACTTGAGATTGTGCGGCGGCGCTAAAACTTACCGCTGCGACCACCTGCGCGCGCAGATTGTGACGTCATTCCATGGTGCAACGCCCTTGTGGCGCCCCGGAGCGGAAATTGAGTGGCGCCCCCTGCCTTACCGCCTGGCGCATCCAACGACCAGAAGACTGGAACGCTATCAATCGCTGTGGGGCTGGGGGGGGCGCTATTTAAAGGGGGCCTCTTCCTGTCTTTTATTGTTGGTGGCATTTTTGAACTACGCATTCTGAGAGAGAGAGGGAGAGACTTCTGGAGAGATTCAACGTTGTGTGAAGGAGTTTTGGGTACTGAGCAGGACTTTGCAGGTTCATTTTGATTTGCCATTCCTTGTATCGATTTAGCAGAGACTGTGGGAGCTGCACTCTGAGCTCTTTGCCTGGTACTCTCCATTGTTCTTTCCAGCACATTTGATGTGCAAGTCTCTCCAGGCCGAGATTCAAGGCTGCAATGAACAGGATGTGGATGGAAAGCAAGATTAACCATCCCCTTTAAGAACTGGCCCGTGCCATTGTGTGTGTGTTCCATTGCTGACTGACATTACATGAGCTTCGCCAGCGCTCTGAGGTAGCGCCTCACTCCTTGGCCTTTGCGCCTTAAGAAAGGTGTGCAGCGCCTGCTTTAGCGCTCCACTCACCTCCCGGGGCGGTAAAAGTGAAGTTTCCAGTCAGTGCCGATAATTAGCGCCAGGCGCTAATATTTGCGTCCAGACGATATTTGCGCCCCAAATGGGGCGCGACCTAATTTCTACCCCTTAATGTTGAAAGACATCCCAAGGTGCTTCACAGAGGTGTGAGTCAAAAAACGGATGCAGAGCCAAAGAAGGAATTATTAGGAGGGGAGATTAAATGGTTGGTCAAAGAGTTGGGTTTAAGGAGACTTCTAAAGGCTGGAGAGGTGAAGGGATGTAAGGAGGGAATTTCAGAGCATGGGGCCTAGGTGGTTGAATGCAAGGCCGGCAATGTTGGGGTGAAGGATTGCAGAAGAGGCTGGGCCAGAGGAATGGCGAGTTCAGGGAGGTTGTTACAGGCCTGGAGGAGGTTACAGAGTATGGGAGAGGTAATGCCATGGGAGGATTTAAACACAAGGAAAAGACTTTGGGCTAAAAATTCAGTTGGTTGCGCCTCCCGTTAGCGCCTTAAGAGGGCGCTAATGGGGCACAAAGCAGCTAGCGCCTGGGCGCAGCGATGTTTGCGCCGCTCGCAAACTTAACTAGACATTTTGCGGCGGCGCTAAACTTTATCGCCGCGATCTCCTGCGCGCGCAGATTGTGACGTCATACGAGAGTGCAACGCCCTTGTGGTGCCCCGGAGCAGAATTTCAGTGGCGCCCCCATCCTTACCGCCTGGCGCATCCAATGACTGGTAGAGTGAAACGCTAACAATAGCTGTGGGGCTGGGGGGGGCGCTATTTAAAGGGGGCCTCTTCCTGTCTTTCTCTGTGGTTGACATTTTTGCACCACTCGTTCTGAGAGAGAGAGAGAGAGATTCGGAGAGAGAGAAAGAGAGACTTGTGCATTGAGTCAACGCTGTGTGAGGTAGTTTTGGCTACTGATCCTAACTTCGCTGGTACTTTGGTTTCTGGCCTTCATAACTTTGCTTGCTAAGAGACTAGGGCTGTACTGATGGGGGGCATCGTCCTGCGCCAGCTGAATCGGAGGAGACAGAGACGCAGAGAGAGAGTGGCAATGATGGCCAGACGGAGGAGGGCCAACAGGCGTCTGTACAGGAGAGCTTACCCTCCCAGGGTATATCGTGAACAGCTCTCCTACATTCATATGTCTGAGGAGCAGTGTCTGCGAAGGCTGCGCTTCAGCAAGGAGGTGGTCACTGAGCTCTGCCACCTGCTGCAGCCAGATCTGCTGCCTCAACTGAGGTCCAGGACGTCTCTGTCGGTGGCAGTGAAGGTCACAGTGGCTCTGAACTTTTATGCTACTGGCTCATTTCAATCTGCTGTTGGGGACATCGCCAATATCTCCCAGTTCGCGGTGCATTGCTGCATCCGGAAGGTCACAAATGCCCTCTTTAAAAGGAGACGAGAGTTCATCTCTTTCCCCATGACCCCAGACAAGCAGCAAGAATGCGCTCTGGGCTTTGCGAGGATAGCGGGCTTCCCCATGGTGCAGGGCGCCATTGACTGCACGCATGTGGCTTTGCGTGCTCCGCATGAGAATGCCAAGGATTTCCGGAACAGAAAGGGGTTCCATTCCTTGAATGTTCAGTTGGTCTGTGACCACAGACAGCTGATACTCGCTGTCAATGCCCACTATCCTGGTAGCTGCCACGATGCTTTCATCCTGCGCCAGACTACTGTGGCAGAACTTTTCGAGGCACCGCATCAGCCAGTTGGTTGGCTTCTCGGGGACAAGGGGTATCCACTGAGCACCTGGCTGATGACACCGCTCCGTACGCCCAACACCCCTGCTGAGCTGCGGTACAACGAGAGCCATCAAGCTACCAGGAACATCGTGGAGCACACAATCGGCGTGCTCAAGCAACGGTTCCGCTGTCTCGACCATTCTGGAGGAGCCCTGCAGTACTCGCCTGAGCGAGTTTCCAACATCGTAGTTGTGTGTTGCATGCTGCATAACATGGCAATCCTCAGGACCCAGCCAATGCCACCAGGCCTTGGAGCACCACCAGAGGAGGAGGAGGAAGAGGAGGAGGAGGATGATCAGCAGCAGCACCAAGGCGTGAGGGCAGCCCACAATGGTGAAACTGCAAGGGCCGTCCGTCAGCGGCTGATAGCAAGCCGCTTCTAGGCCCCTGCTGTGGAAATGGCTTCTGCCATTGAGAACAGCATGAATGAACCCAACACGCAACCCCTAAGCTGGCCAAGGCACCAATGATTCCAAACACCAAACATGTATATTTTGAGTACCAAAACTTATTTATTTTACAAACTCTGTGTGTGTCATTTCTTCATGACAAACTCATACAAATAAACACAAAAAAACAGACATTACCATAACTGGTTCTCACAACCTGGAGATCATGTGCAAAACACTCAACAAAAGTTTGACCACGAACCTCGGCCTTTAATAAAAAAATGACCAGCATTTTGTCACACCTCCTACATCGAGGGTGAACTCCTTCCCGTGCGCCCTTCCCCCCTTCTTACCCTACTGCTCCTCCGCAATGGGACCTCAGTGGCTGCAGCAAGGCTGGTGGAAGGCTGATGACTGTCAGGCCCTGACAATGCAGATGCCCTTGAGGGACGGCCTCGACCAGTTCTGGGCCTGGAGGGCTCGGCTGCAGACTGCACCAACTCTGCATGGGCGGCAGCAGTCTGTCCTACAAGCGGTGGCAACTGCAGTGGAGAAGTGACAGTGGTGGCAGCAGGAATGCTGTCATCTTGAGCGAGGACAGCAACTCCCTGCTCGACCGACACACTGGCACTCCCACAGGGCAGCACCTCAACATCCGGAGCAATCTGCTGGAGCACAGATTGCTGGCCTGCTGCGGCGCGGTGAGAGCCCCGGGGAAATGTGAACAAACCAGCGAGGATGGCAGCAGACAGTGCTCGCGTGGCCTCAATCTGAGTCTGCATGAGAGCAGTCTGAGATTGAATTGCAGCACTGAGCTTCAGTGTCGCATCCGCCTGCGCTGCAGCGAAGTGCTCCACACTCCTTGCCAGTACTTCAATGCATTCGGGCACCCTACCCACTGCAGCCATGAGCTCAGTGTGCATGCCCACCGCCTGGGTGTTCATTTCCGCGATCAGCCGCTCCTCCTCTGCGTCCAGTGCAGCAGGACTCGCTGGCATACTCTCCCTCCGGGGAGAAGGCCCCCGAGCTTCCCTACCCCCATCGCGTTGCTGCAGCCCGCTGGGTCCTGGAGCTTCACCCTCATCAGACCCTTCCCCCCTGCTCCCCTCCAGGGAAGGCATGTTCCCAGTGTCGGCATGGGCTTCCTCGGGAGAGGGTGGCACTGATGCTCCGGCTTCCTCTTCCTCCTCGGCTGCAGCTTCACTCCCACTGGCAGCTTCAGGGCCCGTCTCCTCAGCTGGTGAATCACCATCTGAAAGCAGGGAGGTACAAGAGTGGCTTTAGCGTGAGGACAGGGTGGCAGTAAGGGAGGAATAAGTGCAGCGAGTTAGTAAGTTGGATTGAAAGTGTCAAAGGCTGGTGTTGTGAGGGACAAGTGGAAGGACAGAGGACAAAAAGGTGATGACCTTACCATTGCTGTCCAGAACGGGATCGGCGTCTCCAGTGGCGACGGGACCGATCACCCGGCTTGCCACAATCCTGTGGACGCGCTCCTCAAGATCGCTATGGGGTTGCAGCTGAGGCCGCCCTCCACCCGTCCGTTGCTGCTGTCTCCTATTATGCGCCAGCTTGGCCTGCAAGAAAAAGGACGGCGTCTGAGTAAATATACAGCCATGGTCTTGCCTGATGTGCCTCCCATAGATGAATAGCCCTTACTGTATACAGCCATGGTCTAGCCTGATGTGCCTCCCATAGGTGAATAGCCCTTACTGTATACAGCCATGGTCTTGCCTGATGTGCCTCCCATAGGTGAATAGCCCTTACTGTATGCAAAGTATGGAATGTGTGTGTGTGCTTCATGAAAGGGCCATAGGTGTTGGATGAGTGTTGTTAATTGTGGTTTTAAGACCCTCTGGCCATAGAGTGAGGTTGAGATGGAGGGATGGAGAGGTATTGCAAAAAAGCCACTCACCCTGACGACCCGAGTGAGGTCGTTGAACTTTTTCCGGCATTGGACATGGGTCCTGGGCACCATGCTCCTGGAGGAGACGCGCTGAGCCACCTCCCTCCACACTCTTCTGTAGTCGCGCGGCAAAGGCCTCCTGCCACTCTCTGGGTACAGTATTGCTCTTCGGCGCTCCACCGCGCCAACCAGAGCATCCAAGGCCCGCTCGGTGAAGCGCTCAGCTCGTTCTCTCGCCCTCTCCATCCTTGGCTGGAAAATGGAATCTCAGGTCTCTCCAGGTCGGGATTCAAGGCTGCAATGAGCAGGGTGTGGCTGGGGAGCAAGATGCCCCCCCCCCCTTTAAGAACTGGCCGGCGCCAGTGTGTCTGTGTTCCCTCGCTAACTGGCAGCACCTGCGCTGCGCTCGCGCTCTGAGTTAGCGCCTCACTCCTCGGCCTTTGCGCCTTAAGACAGGTGTGCAGCGCCTGATTTAGCACTCCAATCACCTCCCGGGGCGTTAAAAGTGAAGTTTCCAGTCAGTGGCGATAATTAGCGCCAGGCGCTAATTTTTGCGCCCGGACGATATTTGCGCCCCAAACGGGGCGCGACTGAATTTTTCCCCCTTTGAAATTTCAACCAATGGGGTACCAGAAACCAATATAGGTCAGTAAGGTGTGACAAGTGAAATAGGACATGGTGTGGGAGAGTAACTGAAGTTAATGGAGGGTGAAGGATTGGGCCGGCCAGGACAACATTGGAGTATGTTCCCATCACTTAAAACGTCCACGTTTAAAATGGGCAGTCACTTATATCGGCCAAAAAGCGAAAACCATTAACTATTTACATTAATGTCAATTTCAAAGTTGCCGGTTATAGCGTCTTAAGCCCTCTATTTATTTTGTCCAGAAACAGCTATGTTCACTCACTAGATCGCACTTTGTTTACTGTACAGAAAGCAACTACAATCATAAGTACCTGTAAATAGCACCTATTTAAAGTGCCTCTTGCATTGAAAGCAACAATAATCATAAGTAAATACAGTAGAGTAAGGTCAAAGCGCTGCCCCATTATACTGGCCATCGAGTATAGCGGGCAAATCACATCCATACTATAAACCATGGGGACTATAATCAAGTCTGGTGACAAAGGCATGAATGAGGGTTTCAGTGGCAGATCACTTCACAATATTGTAAAACATTTAATTAAGTACTTACATCCCTGCGGATTTGGTTGAAGCTATGTTGCATAGTGAACACAGGTCTAGCCTATGAGACAGATAGCTACTGTCCCTCTCGTGCTCTGGGGCTGTTGTAGAAGAGGTGAGAGGGTATCATTAGTGTGCCTATAAATTCCTTTATAAAGTTATTAGTAGCAATATAAGCAAACATACACTTAACATTTTTGTATGATATTTGTCAACCGTGAGGGATTATGGAGCGTCCTCCTCAAATTCGGCTGCCCTCAAAAGTTTGTCACCATCCTCCGCCTGCTTCACGACGACATGCAAGCCATGATCCTGACTAACGGTTCCACCACAGACCCAATTCACGTACGGACCGGGGTCAAGCAAGGCTGTGTCATCGCACCAACGCTCTTCTCGATCTTCCTTGCTGCAATGCTCCACCTCACCCTCAGTAAGCTCCCCGCTGGAGTGGAGCTAGTTTACAGAACAAACGGGAAACTGTTCAGCCTCCGTCACCTTCAGTCCAGATCCAAGGTCGTCCCATCCTCTGTCGTCGAATTACAGTATGCAGACGACGCTTGCGTCTACGCTCACTCGGAGGTTGAACTCCAAACCATCGTCAACACCTTCACCGACGTGCACGAGAGCATGGGCCTTACACTAAACATCCGTAAGACAAAGGTCCTCTACCAACCTGCCCCCACCACACAGTACTGCCCACCGATTATCAAAATCCTCAACAAGGCCTTGGACAACGTGGACCACTTTCCATACCTCGGGAGCCTACTGTCAACAAAGGCAGACATCGATGACGAAGTCCAACACCGCCTTCAGTGTGCCAATGCAACCTTCGGTCGCCTGAGGAAGAGAGTGTTTGAAGACCAGGACCTCAAACCTAGCACCAAGCTCATGGTCTACAGAGCAGCAGTGATACCTGCCCTGCTGTATGCCTCAGAGACATGGACCATGTACAGCAGGCACCTCAAAGCACTGGAGAGGTACCACCAACGCTGCCTCTGCAAGATCCTGCAAATCCATTGGCAGGATAGGCGCACCAACGTCGGTGTTCTCGCTCAGGCCAACATCCCCAGCATCGAAACTTTGACCACACTCGATCAGCTCCGATGGACGGGTCACATCATCCGCATGCCCATACGAGACCCCCAAAACAAGCGCTCTCCTCGGAGCTCCGACACGGCAAGAGAGTCCCAGGTGGGCAGAGGAAACGCTTCAAGGACACCGTCAAAGCCTCCTTGAAAAAGTGCAACATCCCCACTGACACCTGGGAATCCCTGGCCCAAGACCGCACAAAGTGGAGGAGAAGCATCCGGGAAGGCGCCGAACACCTCGAGTCTCTTCGCCAGGAGCAAGCAGAAGCCAAGCGCAAGGAAGCAAGGAGTGCACGTCAACCCAAGCACCCCACCCACCCGCCCCTTCAACCACCGTCTGCCCCACCTGTGACAAAGACTGTAGGTCCCGCATTGGACTCATCAGCCACCTGAGAACTCATTTTTAATGTGGAAGCAAGTCATCCTCAGTTCCGAGGAACTGCCTAAGAAGAAGGATGATATTTGTCTGCCCACTATTTTAATGAGAAGTCGCACAACACCAGGTTATAGTCCAACAGCTTTATTTGAAATCACAAGCTTTCGGAGCGACTGCTCCTTCGTCAGGTGAAGTATTTTAAATTAGTTAATACTTCTATCAACATTCTGGCCTCTTGAGCACCCCGATTAATCTCTCCACTATTGGTGGCTGTGCCTTTGGCTGCCAAGGCCCTAAGCTCTGGAATTCCCTCCCTAAACCTCTCCGCCTCTCTACCTCTCTTTCCTCCTTTAAGATGCTCCTTAAAACCTACGTCTTTGACCAAGCTTTTGGTCATTTGTCCTAATATCTCCTTATGTGGCTCGGTGTCAAATTTTGTTTTATAACACTCCTGTGAAGCACCTTGGGATGTTTTACTGCATTAAAGGCGCTAGATAAATACAAGTTGTTGTTAACATAGCGGACAAACAAATGTCAGGTAAATGTAACTAAGTATTCACTCGCTTATATTGCCAACATTAATTTCTAGGCTATTGCCTCTCTTATATTCAGGTGTTTTTCTCCTCAAGAAATGTGTTGAATTTCTTCTGTTTCCATGCTTTTCCCAGCAATACCAGGTTCTTCCTATTTAGCAAAGACAAGCTCCTCCTCTGAGATCACAAGGTTTTGATGCTGTTTCAAACCAGCATTTGAAGATGTGGATGATTCATCTTGGAGATACAAGAAGAATGATGGAATGAAGCTCAGTGCAATGAACAAAAATAAGAAAGAAAACAATTGCAGAAACTTAAAACATTAAAATTTATGTTGAACTTATTAAAACAAATTGATTAAGGAGCATGATGTTTACAAGATCACATGGTAATTACGGACGAGGAAGGCTATTTGGCCCATCTTAATTTATCTATCCAGAGACATCCTAACATCCTCCCTTTATAGTATCCAGTTGTTCCTTAAAGATTCCAGAGTTCATGGGGACAATTTTCACTTGCAGGAGCGCGTGGGTTTGGGAACAGGTGAGGGGGGAAATTGACAGTGCATCGGGAAGCTGGCTCCAACCCACCAATTTCCGCATTTAACTGCAGCGTATTAGGCTGCGTGTGAGCAACCCCCTCGGCAGAGGCGGGTTGTCAATTTCAGTATGTTAATCACTCATTAACAGCGATATTAAAATGGGATTGGGGATTTAACTGTGGGTGCATGGGTTTCCTGGGCTTCTTGGAACTCGCCAGTGAAAGCAAGATGAGAACACAACAGCAACTGAGGGGGCTGAAGACATGTCAGGCAAATATTCCAATAAGTACTGAAACCTCACAGCTGCTTTCTTGCCTGATTGTGTGAAAGGCTTTTGTTCAGAGTGCGTATGCTGAGAGGTTACTTTCACAACTTTGGAGGTGACTTTCACTACTTTGGAGGTTTATACGTCTGACTTCCACTTTGGAGCTGTGATCCATCAGGTCAGCATGGGTGCTGCTTATGCTGTTTTACTTTGGACCTCAGATGAGGACCAAGATGACCAGCAACAACAACAGCACCAGCAGCAGCAGGAGCAGCGCCAGCAGGAGCAGCACCAGCAGGAGCAGCACCAGCAGGAGCAGCGCCAGCAGGAGCAGCGCCAGCAGGAGCAGCGCCAGCAGGAGCAGCACCAGCGTGCTCCTCAGAGACCTGCCACTCCACAGGAGAGAGGGGATGAGCACAGAGGTGCAGCTCGCAGGAGAACACAGGGTGTACAAGCAGCGGATGAGCTTCCTGGACATGTTGGAACACCAGTGTCTCAGGAGGCTCAGCTGGTGGCAAACATTTGCAGCCTGCTGGAAGAAGTTCTGCTGCCAAGTGGACCTGGTGGCCACGCTTTACCAATGGCTATCAAAGTCACCACCGCCCTCAACTTCTTTGCCTCTGGCTCCTTCCTGGGCTCTGCCGGAGGCATTTGCAGGATCTCGCAGTCGATGGCCCACAAATGCACAAGACAGGTGACTGATGGCATGTTCACTGGCGAGCTATTATCGGTGGCAATCATCTACAGTTTGCCACCGATAATAGCAGTCAGAATGAGTGGGCACTCGGGTTTGCGGCTCTGGCTGGCTTCCCACAGGTGCAGGGCGTCATCGATAGGACGCAGGTGGCAATTAAGGCACCCCCAGATCACCCAGGAGTATTCATCAACCGCAAGGGCTTCCACTGATTCAATGTGCAGCTGGTCTGCAACCACGAAAAGGTATTTATGCAGGTGTGCACATGATTCCCAGGCAGCTGCCATAATGCTTTCGCCCTGTGCCAGTCCACCCTCCCTGATCTCTTCGCACCTTGAGGCAGATTTACCGGCTGGCAGCTTGGAGAAAAGGGATACCCACTTAAAATGTGGCTGATGACACCCGTGAGTAACCCAACCAATGAGGCCAGGAGCGATACAATAAAAGCCATATAACAACCAGATGTGTCATTGAGAATGCAATTGACATGCTGAAGATGCACTTCCAGTGCCTTGACAGATCTGGAGGACCCCTTCAATATGCACCAGCCATGATCCCCAGCATGATGATTGACCTCCAACAACCACAACCGTCTTTCTTTGTGTTAGGCATGGCTCCAGTCAGTGGAGAGTTTTCCCCCTGATTCCCATTGACTTCAATTTTACTAGGGCTCCTTGATGCCACAAACGGACACGCCTATTTGGTTTCACTGGCAGGCTTCTTCCTCCCATCAGTAGGGAACAGTATCTCCCTGCGGGCCCTTACAGCCCCCAGCATCACCTCCAGGCAGGCATCACTAAAACAAGGCGCAGACTTTGCACGTTGGGACTCCATTCTGACAATTCCGTGTGTTGTACTCCCAACCCCAGAATCCATCAAAGGTCAACTTTGCAGTGTCCCTTTAAATACTGGAGTTGAAATCAACTCATGCGGGTCGTCATCATGCCCGTTCAACCTAATTGGATGGGAAAGCCACAAGTCAGATGCAAATGCAGTGGTTGGGTTAAAAAGTCACTGACAGACGCGCTGCACTTACTTCTGGGTTTCCTGCTCGCTACCAGATGCCCCCACTCCCAGCGTGTCGGCATGTTAATATTCCCCCATGTCTCCACTACTCTAACTGGAAGTTATTTCCACAAGTTAATTGTTCTTTGTGTGAAGAAGAATTTCATGATATCACTCCAAAAATACCCTTTTACGAGTTTGAACTAGTGTCCCACAGGCGATGTAAAAGATTGGAAATTTGGGTTATTTATGCCAATTGGATTTGGCCCCTTAAAATTAGCATTTTTAGTTTGGTGACAGCAATCTGGCACCATTTACTGTAGTGTTAAATCTATATTGGAGTGTGAGGGTTAAAATTGCCTTAATGTCTAAATGCAATAATCTGCTCCAGCAGTAACTGGGTAGTTAAATCACCGATACTTAAATGCCTGCCCTTTGATCACCACAGTATCTCAGAATTACATATTGTAACGAAACACAACTATAGTAACATTGATCATTCATTTTAGGAAGTTTTCCAAGGTGCGTTAAACTATGTTTACGTGCCAGTATTCAACATAACTCCCAGAGATGTCGGGGAACATAGGGTCTAATGAGAGGGAGGAACTGAAAGAAATCAGTATTTGTAGGGAAATAGTGTTAGGGAAATTGACGGGATTGAAGGCCGATAAATCCCCAGGGCCTGATAATCTACATCCTAGGGTACTTAAGGAAGTGGCCCTAGAAATAGTAGATGCATTGCTGGTCATCTTCCAAAATTTGATAGACTCTGGAACAGTACCCATGGATTGGAGGGTAGCTAATGTTACCCCACTATTCAAAAAAGGTGGTAGAGAGAAAACGGGGAATTATAGACCAGTAAGCCTGACATCGGTAGTGGGGAAAATGCTAGAGTCCATTATAAAAGATGTAATAGCAGAGCACTTGGAAAACAGTGACAGGATCGGACAAAGTCAACATTGATTTACAAAAGGTAAATCGTGCTTGACTAATCTACTGGAATTTTTTGAGGATGTAACTGGTAAAATAGATAAGGGAGAACCAGTGGATGTGGTGTATTTGGACTTTCAGAAGGCTTTCGATAAGGTCCCGCATAAGAGATTAGCGTGTAAAGTTAAGGCACATGGGATTGGGGGCAAGGTATTGACTTGGATAGAGAACTGGTTGGCAGACAGAAAGCAAAGAGTTGGAATAAATGGGTCTTTTTCCGAGTGGCAGGCAGTGACTAGTGGGGTACCGCAGGGATCGGTCCTAGGACCCCAGCTATTCACAATATATATTAATGATCTAGACGAGGGAATTGGATGTAATATCTCTAAGTTTGCAGATGACACAAAGCTGGGTGGGAGTGTGTGCTGCGAGGAGGATACCGAGAAACTCCAGTATGATTTGGACAGGTTGGGTGATTGGGCAGAAGCATGGCAGATGCAATATAATGTGGATAAATGCAAGGTTATCCACTTTGGTGTCAAAAACAGGAATGCTGATTATTATCTGAATGGCAATAGATTGGGAGAAGGGGAAGTGCAATGAGACCTGGGTGTCCTTGTGCACCAGTCGCTGAAGGTAAGCATGCAAGTGCAGCAGGCGGTTAAGAAGGCAAATGGTATGTTGGCCTTCGTAGTGAAAGGGTTCGAGTACAGGAACAAGGATGTCTTGCTGCAGTTGTACAGGGCATTGGTGAGACCACATCTTGAGTATTGTGTGCAGTTTTGGTCGCCTTATCTGAGGAAGGATGTTCTTGCCATGGAGGGAGTGCAGCGAAGATTCACCAGGCTGATACCTGGGATGGCAGGAATGACGTATGAGGAGAGATTGGGTCGATTGGGCTTATACTCGCTGGAGTTTAGAAGAATGAGAGGGGATCTCATTGAAACTTAAATAAAATTCTACCAGGACTAGACAGACTAGATGCAGGAAGGATGTTCCGATGGCCGGGGAGTCCAGAACCGGGGTCACAGTCTAAGGATAAGGGGTAAGCCATTTAGGACTGAGATGAGGAGGAATTTCTTCACCCAGAGAGTGGTGAACCTGTGGAATTCTCTACCACAGAAGGCAGTAGAGGCCAATTCATTAAATATATTCAAGAAGGAGTTAGATATATTTCTTAAAGCTAAAGAGATCAAGGGATATGGGGAGAAGGCAGGGACAGGGTACTGAATTTGGATGATCAGCCATGATCGCATTGAATGGCGGAGCAGGCTCGAGGGGCTGAATGGCCTACTTCTGCTCCTACCTTCTATGTTTCTATGTTTCTATTATCGAGATTTGGGTACAACAGAACACAGTTACGGGAAACAAACATTATTTAAAACAAAACACATTTTGCACTGCAGGCAATTCAAAACATGGTCTAGTAATTTACAAACCCATTTGCAATACTGGATTTGCCAATTGGCAGGCACTCCCCAGACCCTTAGGCCTATATTTACTTATGACTACATCTTATTATCTTCCAAGGAGAGCTCACAAGGTTAGCACTCTTTATACAAAAACAAGAAACACTGGAAACATTCAGCAGGGCAGGCAGGATCCGTGGAGAGAACAGATGAGGCATTTCCGGTGTGAACCCTTCGCAATTCTGCGGAGGAGTCAATACCCGAAAAAGTCTTGTCTGTTCTCTCCATGGATGCTGTGTGAGGGTTTCCAGCATTTACTGATTTTGTTTCAGATTTCCAGCATCTGCAATATTTTGCTTTTTTTTTATTAGTACATTTTATATCCCTTCATTCCCCAGCAGCCCTCATGCAATGTCAAGAAAGTCCAAGGCATAAATAAGACACCATTAAACTAGTGATCTCACTTAACACACACCATCGTTCAATCTCTGATTACCCAGCAAGTCTTTTGGCCTCTCTGTTCCTAAAGCAGCTATCACATTGTGCCTGAGACTGGACAGATCATTCGGTATGGAACACAGTTCTTCCCACCTATCGACATTCACATCAGTAAACCTTTACTGCTAATTGCAAGCACATTGCAAATACATGGTCACAATCCTCAGTTAATTTACTTTTTTATGGAAACAATTCAAGACAATGGTTACTCAGATCAAGGTTACATTCAGACATTTTCTTAAAGGTTAACCGTTTCTATTGTTGGATTGTTGGCATTTTAGAACCCATTTAGTACAGATTGTGCAGTAAAGGTACCATTACTATTATTGCTGCCTCAGCCCAGATATTAACCTAAAGGCGGCTTCTGAGGGGGGGGGGGGGGGCGGAATTGCGTGGGTGAAACCAGAAGTCAACTCAACGGCTCGGAATCTGCGATCGCAACTCAATTGAAGCAATTAATTTTGTCTTCCAGATTTCAAGTCTCCAATCTATGCAGCGGGCGTGATGCGCACCCGCATGACATGGTATCAGTTGTATTTAAAGGGACAATGCACAAATGGAAATTGCCCGTGTTCAGGATGGATACTGCACATAGAGCAAGGGCAGCACCCAGATTCAATGATGCATCCTTGGAATTACTGCTATGTGCACTCAGGAGGAGGAGAGATATACTTTTCCACAGCAATGGGAGGAAGAAACCTACAGCTGTCACCAAGAAGACATGTTGGAGGTAGCTGAGGAGGTGAGCAGCAGCAGCATGGTGCCCAGGTCATGGATGCAATGTAGAAAGCGGTTTAATGACCTAACCAGGTCAGGAAAAATGAGTACATTTGCTGATTCACCTACATCCTGCGGTTTAAGTCCCCACCTTTCACTCTGTCTTGCCAAGTGTACTCCATCACATCACTCCTCACACCCAGTCAAACTTCAGCACCCAGCCTTTACTTTCTATGTACTTCATCGCCTCCCCATTTATCCATCACCATTGCCACTCACCCCAATCCTTATGCATTGTGATGTATCTGTCTCATAGTCACCCTCACTGAATGCACTGCATCTATCAGGAGAATACCTCACCTTCTTTCACAGGTCTATTTTTTCATCCTTTGTAGGAGAAGAAAGCACAAAACGCAAGGGAGAGGGAGAGGACAAATAGTCCAGCTACTAGATGCAGAGGAGGAGAACCTGGAGATAAGTGGCACATCTGCATCCCTCTCAGTCGGAGATGGAGAGATAGGGAGCTTGCAGATAGCTGGTGACAGAATTACAAATATCTCTGACACACTTATGCTGACTTTCTTTCATCAATGACTGAACTATGAGAAGACTGAGTATGGCGATTGTCAAGATTGCGACTTTGCCACCACTAAATCATATCCCTTTCTTTTGTCTTTCAAGTGTTGCTGGACATCCATGAGGACGATTCCTCAGAGGATCTCGTTCCTGCTGAGGGTTCACCATCACAGGACGTACAGTCATGTGCCAGCGCAGATACTCGCACTTTGGTGGGTCCAGTTAGACAGTTGAGTTTTCACATGCTGATTCACACCTCACAAGTGAGCATGAGTGGACACTGGTGGCAGCAACAGCTGTGGAGAGTCCGCGTCGGCGGGCACAATCCTCTCCAAGCTCTGCTCACTTGGACACAGATGCTGAACCCCAAGGGCTATCATTGAGAAGGAGAATGCTAGAGGTGCATCAGCAACTTAGCCAGGTGCTGACACACTCTCCACAATACCGGAGAGGATAGAGGCATCCAACTCAATCACTAATGGATTGGTTGCGCAGGGAATTGCGAGAATGTCTGCTATGGAGAGAGAGGCCGCCTCCATGGAGCTTCAAACAAAGCTCTCCAATGAGTCCTTGCAGGCCATGGCCGAGTAGGAGATGTCTACCACCTTAAACAGGATGACAGATACCTTATCCATGGCCTTACAAGGCATCACTTATCTTCACCAAGCTGGTCTGCAGCAAAGTGGTAGGATTGATGTGGCGTTGGCCCAGGAGAGAGATGATGGCAAAAGGGGACATGGAAGTGGGAAATCCACTTAAAGCACTCCCACTTCCGTTCCCCCCCCTCCCCCCACACCCTCCCCAGCCAGTACCCGACATGCTGCCTCATCTCCCGATGGCCAAGTCTAGGGTGCACAGGTGCAGGTGGAGTCTATAGTGGGGTCCTCAGGGGCTCCAAAACCCAGAGGTCAAAAGCATCTCAGCAGAGCAGGGATCTGAGCATCCTGCCTCGACCTCCTTCCCATCCCACTCACCCTTCCACCGCTGACCTCTTGGACTCTGCCAACCGTGGCAGTGTGGCCTTTATCACCAAATCTCACCTCGGTCTGTCCCCCTACTCCTCAGGCACCTTCTCCTCCTTTGAGCATCTCACTTGTTCCACCCCTCTGAACTCTCCTTTAAAATCCTCAATCTCTACCATCCACCCAAGCCCCACCTGAGTTTCTCACCAGGATATCCTCGCTCTGTTCCTCCCTCAGCTTCTGCACTGAGTGACTTCTCATCCTAAGTGATTTCAACCTCCAGCTGAACTAACTGTGCCTTCTCTCCTTTCAGTTCACTGCCCTCCTGTCCTCCTTTAACATCTCCCTCCATATAATTCTCCTACCCATATTCATGACCATCCCCTTGATCTTGCCATCTCATAGCCTTTGTATTCCCATCGTCTTAATCACAGGCAAGACCATCTCTGATCACTTCCTTGTATCCCTTATCAGTCACATTTCCTTTCCCCCCTTCTAGCTCCACTTCCTTCTATGCCGCCCCTGAAAAAACTTTCCCCCCAAGTCACTTACAACAGCATTTTCAAACTAACAACTGTTAGCCTTTGGCTCTCCGTTCGCCATGACACTTCTGCAGCTGTCGATCTGCTCAGTCATTCCCTCATCTCCGCCTTTGATGCCTTTGTCCCTCTGCGACATCAAGCGAAGCCATGAAGTCAGGTTCCACATGTTCTTTAACAACACCCAGCTCTACCTCATCACCACCTCTCTGGACCCATCCACTGCCTCTGTGTTGTCAGACTGCTTGTCCGACATCCAGTCCTGAATGAGCCGCAATTAAACATTGGGAATTGTCTTCGGTCTCCGCCACAAACTCTGTTTCTACCCCCATCCCTGGCCACTGTCTCAGGCTGAACCAGACTGTTCGCAACCTCAATGCCCTATTTGACCCTGAGCTGAGCTTCCAACCCCATACCCTCTCCATCACCAAGACCGCCTACTTCCACCTTCGTAACATTGCCCATCTCCGCCTCGCCTCAGCTCATCTGCTGCTTTTATTACCTTTAGACATGACTATTACAATGCACTCCAGGTCAGTCTTCCATCTTCCATCTTCCATAAATTTGAGCTCATCCAAAACTGTGCTAATCGTATCCTCACCAACCCCACAGATTGACTATCCAGCCACATCGGGGGAGGGGGAAAGCTCGGGCTGCGAGCGGGTGGTCTGGCTGTGATTGGTGGGAGGTAGCCCAGCACAAAGGAGGCCCATGGCTTCCTTGTGAGGCTCAGAGGAGTACTCCTGCCCCTTCTGGCCCACAAAGAAACCTAAAGTAAAACTTTTAAACTTACCTTCTGGGCCTCTTCTGGCCCACGATCCAGCTCCGGACAGGTATGGTCTGACAGGGAAGCTGATATTGCCCCTCCGGTTCAGGCCTTCAACTAAAATTGCAGATTGTGTCTGATGACATCATGGGACCCAATCTGCATACTTAACGTAGGACCCCGTTCCTTCCTGCAGGTGTCCCGCTCACCTGTTAAAAAGATATGGTTAAGAGCGGGACACGGTGGGAAGGCAGTAGGATAAGAGGGGCCAAGTGACTGGCATTATATTAACTGCACCTCCATCCAGTTTCTGCCAGGTGGGGCAATTAAAATTTGGGCCTGAGTATCAGCGAGCAGGTTGATGGAGAGTAGGTGCCACTTGATGGCACTATTGATGACACCTTCCATCACTTTACTGATGATTGGAAGGTGGCTAATTGGCCAGGTTATATTTGTCCTGCAATTTGTGGATAGGGCATACCTGGGAAAGGTTTCACATTGTTGGGTAGATGCCAGCTTCCTAGGGAGCCGGCCAGTTCTGGTGCCCAGGTCTTCAGCACCAGAACTGGGATCCGGGATGTAGTCAAGGTCCAGTATACTCAGTCACTTCTAATGTCACATGCAGTGAACCGAATTGGCTGGACATTGGTGAGGACCTCGAGAGGAGGCCAAATAGGATCATCCACTCAGCAATTTTGGCAGAAGACATTTGCAATGACTTCAGCTATGTCTCTTGCACTCAGGTACTAGACTCCACTATGATTGAGGATGGAGGTGTTTATAAGAGCCTCCTCCAATCACGAATTGCCTGATTATCCACCACCATTCTCAGTTGGATGTGTTTGTGTTACAAAACTTTGCTCTGAACCATTGATTGTGAAACTGCTTAGTTCTGTCTGTGCCTGCAGCTTTTGGTAATTAGCATGCGGGTAGCCCTGTGCTGTAGCTTCACTAGATTGGTGCCTTATTCTAAGGTTTGCCTGCTGCTGTTTCTGGAATGGCCTTTGACACTTCCCGTTGAACTATGATTGATTACCTGGGTTTCATGGTGATGGGAAATGGGGCTTGTGCAGGACTATTAGGCTTCGAATTGTGGTGGTATACAATTCTGCTGCTTCTGATGGCTCACAGCATCCTATGGATGCCCATTTTTGGGATGCTGGTTCTGTCTATAGTCTGTCCCACTTAGCACAGTGGTAGTGCCACACTACACATTGAAGAGTGTCCTCACTGTGAAGATGAGACTTTGGGCTAGAAATTCATTATAGCCCAGAAGTGGGTGGTATCATTAGAAAAGTTGAAGAATTAGCGCCAGGCGCTAATGCTTTAGACTGCACACAAAGTTTGTGCTCACTGCTCAAAGAAATGATTGGAGTCCTAATTCAAGTCTTAAAGCCCAAGCTCAGACCCAACACTGCGCTGGAAAATAGAGTGCTGCAGATTATTGGGCGCCAGGTGGTGGGCGCCGTGGCCACCAGCAGCGTTGACCCCCTTGGGGACAACAACGGTATGTTCATCTCTACTCCTTCTTCTCACATCCCACTTCCCCCTCACCCCACATGCGTTTCGCACTTTCCAGCTAATCATGCTGTATGCATGCATTTCTCCCTTCCTGCCCCCCTCCCCTCACCTTAACACGACTCTTGTGCCTTTATGCTTTCAGATAATGAGCAAGCACCTGAGCAGCCTGTCACTGAGAGCACCATAGAGAGCGAGGTGGGAGAAGAGGAAGAGGAAGAGCACAGCGCGTCACTGCAGACTCACCCACAGGCACCAGCTCAGATACTGGCACTACGCGTTCTTTAGAGGCTAGTATAGTAGTGGGATTTGCACAGGGTGAGGCACCAGGGACGAGTGGGCTGCACCAAGGCCAGGGGGAAAGGGTAGCTTGGAGGCCAGCTCCCCAGAGGTCGAGTTCACGTGCGAGTTCTGCTACTCAGGATGCACATGAGGACCTCTATGGGGAGGCGTTTAAAAGAAGGGTGATAGGCATGCACACGGAGATGATAGGTGCAATGGCAAGGATGCCCGAGAGCCTCTCGGCAATGATAAAGAGAGTGGAGGAGTCCGCCTCCAACATTGCACAAGGCTCTGCGCACACCATGGAGCCCATCATTTCCAGTCTGCAAAGAATGGTAGACTCCCAGAGAGACCGTGGTGACCCAGACCATATGCCGCTTGTGATGGGCAATTTGGCAGCTTCCATTGCAGCACAGGTAGAAGCGACGCAACGTCTTAGTGCTGTAATGCAGTCTAAGCTTGCTGGCATCCAATCTCAGACTGCTCTCACGCAGTCTCAGCTTGATGCCACACAAGCTCTGACTGCTGCCATCATGGCTGGGTCTACCACTGTCGACTGGGGCTTTCACGGTGTCGCAGCAGGCCAGCAATCTGTGCTGCAACAGATTGCTAGGGATGCTGAGGTGCTGCCCCGGGGGAGTGGCAGTGGGTCAGTGGAGCAGGAACCTGCTGTCCTCTCTCAGGATGACAGCATTCCTGCTCCCACCACTGCCACTCTGCCAATGCCCTTGTTGCTGCCTGTCATCCAGCCAGCCCAGACTGCTGCTGCCCATGCTGAGATGGTGCAGTCTACAGCTGGGCCTTCCAGGATCAGAGCTGGTGGAGGGCGTCCTGCAAGGCCATCTGAAGTCTCCCGCACAGACACTCAGCAACCTTCCCCCAGCCCTGCTGCAGCCACAGGGCCAACACTTTGTTGGAGCACTAGAGTAGGCAAAGGCACAGTAACGAGAGGCACTAAGGGATTGCACAAGGGTGAATAGTTCGTATTTTTGTTGTAAATATGTGTTCACTTATTTTTGACAAATTTATTAATTCAGTTTGGATTCTTTTGTGGTTTGTCTCATTTCAGCTTTGTGCTGTGATATGGCCTGCGACAGGGATGGAATGATGGGGATGTGGTGAGCAACGGGATCTGGGGTTTAATTCATTCGAACCGCAGTCTGATGAGGCGGTCACGGACTTCCCCTCCAGAAGGCCGAATGAATGCCTGCCTCCTCCCTCACTCCTGTTCCTGTTCCTCCTCGTTCTCCTCCTCCTCCTCCTCTTCCTCTTCCTCCTCCTGAGGATGTCCCACAATCCCTAGTGGCAAAGGCTGTGCCCTCACAATGGCCAAGTTGTGGAGCATGCAGCAGACCACCACAAAATACGACACCCGCTCAGCCGAGTACTGGAGGGCTCCTCCCGAGCGGTCAAGACAGCGGAACCGTTGCTTCAGCACCCCGATGGTCTGCTCGATAATGTTCCTGGTGGCAGCATGGCTCTCATTATATGAGTGCTGGGCAGGAGTGTTGGGGTTGTGGAGGGGAGTCATGAGCCAGGTGGAGAGCGGATAGTCCTTGTCTCCGACTAGCCAGCCGTGAGCTTGACGTGGTGGCTGGAAGAGTGCTGGCACACCGTT
Organism: Squalus acanthias; assembly: GCA_030390025.1. Lineage (NCBI taxonomy): Eukaryota > Metazoa > Chordata > Chondrichthyes > Squaliformes > Squalidae > Squalus > Squalus acanthias. Next base: position 199,305,331 of record CM059425.1, on the reverse strand, counting down.
CTGGCGCAGGATGAAGGCATCGTGGCTGCTGCCAGGATAGTGGGCATTGACATTGAGGATTAGCTGTCTGTGGTCACACACCAACTGTACATTAAGTGAGTGATAGCCTTTGTAGTTATGGAAGATCTCAGGATTGTTACGTGGTGCCCGCAAAGCCACATGGGTGCAGTCAATGGCGCCCTGCACCATGGGGAATCTCACTATCCTGGCAAGGCCATATGCACGCTCGTCCTGCTTCTCTCTGGTGATGGGGAAGGAAATGTAATCCCTTCTCCTACTGTAGGGAGCCTCTGTGACCTCCCGGATGCAGCGATGGACGACGAACTGGGAGATGTTCACTATATCTCCTGCTGCAGACTGGAAGGGTCCGCTGGTGAAAAAATTGAGGGTAATGGTGACCTTGACTGCCACTGAGAGAGCCGTGGTCACCCTGATCTGAGGCTGGAGGTCTGGTTGCAGGAGGTGACAGAGTTCTGTGACTACATCCTTGCTGAAGTGGAGCCTTCTCATACACTGCTCCTCGCTTATTTGGAGGTAAGAGAAGTGCTCTCGGAATACCCTCGGAGGGTAAGGCCTCATGTTGAGAGCCCTGATGGCCCTCCTCCTCCCTCTGGGCACATGTTCCAGTCTTTCTCATTGCCTCCGCCTGGAGGGAGAGGTCAACTGCCAGTACAGCCCCAATTAATGTAACCAAGTGCAGCAGTTTGATTTTTTAAAGAATAAATGTAGCTACTTTTTAGTAGCCACAACACTCCTGATACTAAATAACGTTAAAATTACGGAATGAGACAGTTGGACTATGTGAAACTGACAAGAAAGCATTGAAACTCCACTAACCATCAGCTTCGACTCATTACTGATGATCCCTTTAAATAACGTCCCTCGAGCCGGCTTCCTGGTGCTTCATGCCAGCTCTCCCTGTCACTGTTTCCTCCAGGCACTAAGGTAGGTGGCGACAATCAATTTCGCAGATCAGGCGCTCAGTGAGCTTTGCACACTCACTGATGTCACGATCCACCTGGCGTTCAGGCTCCCGGTGATAACTGTCAGCGGCAGTGCTGCGGGGGGTGGGGGGTTGAGATTTGGTGTGCGGCTTTGGATTCGCCTCGCCCTGGCAATAATGCTCTAGTGCCCTGTTAGCACCATCTTCTGGTGCTAATGGGAGGCGCTAAGGTATCGAATTTTTCCCCCATTGTCTCAACAAGAACTTCTGCATTGTGTGGTGTTCACTCCGACTAATGCTATCATGGACAGACATGACTGCAACGGGTGGGTTGTTGAGATCAAGTAGGTTATTCCCTCATGTTGATTCCTTCACCACCTGACAGCTATGATCTTCAGGACTCAGCCAGCTTGGTCAGCGATGGAACTACCAAGCCACTCTTGGTGGTGGACATTAAAGTCCCCGACCCAGAGTACATTCTGTGCCCTTGTTTTCTTGAGTGCTTCCTCCAAGTAGTGTTCAACATGGAGGAGTACGGATTAATTATTTGAGGGTGGGTAAGATGGTGATCAGCAAGAAGATTCCATGACCATCAGCACAGCCTCCACTACAAAATAAGGAAGAAATAATCCTGCAGGAAGAAAGATGAAGGGGTTCACTGCAATTTATGTAGGAACATAGGACCTGGGAAAATGGATAGCCTCGCCTCTTCCAGCCAATATGACAACTCGCGCACCTTTTCCATCCAAGAAAAGGCCAGGGCTTGGGTTGAAGGCTTGGGTCTCCTGCCAGCATCTAGTCATTTACAAAGTATTGCAAAGTATTTACAGCACAAAATCAGGCCATTCGGCCCAACAGGTCCATGCCGGTGTTTATGCTCCACACGAGTCTCCTCCCACCCTTCTTCATCTAACCCATCAACATATCCTTCGATTCCTTTCTCCCTCATGTGCTTATCTAGCTTCCCCTTAAATGTATCTATGCTAGTCGGCTCAACTACTCCTTGTGGTAGTGAGTTCCACAGTCTAACCACTCTCTGGGTAAAGATATTTCTCCTGAATTCCCTATTGGATTTACTCGTGACACCTTATATTTATGGCTCCTATTTCAGGTTGTTGTGGAGTATTTTAAACCAACACTCGACACAAGGTTTTAGATCGTTATTCAAATGGTCTTTATTACACCGGCGGGGAGACAATCTCTACTGGCGCACCAGGAGACTTCTCCAAATTAATACAGTAAGCGTTACATATTTATACGTTCAAAAGTCATGGTAGCCTCGTGCACAATCTGCTCTCGCAACTTAATTGGATCTTGGCCCGCGTGCACCTTCACGGATTGGATTACATATCTTAAGGTGTACATATGCAAGTTGCATAACTAATTGTTAACCTAAACTGCTGAAATGCTGAGCAAAAATAACATGTTATCATTGTGACCCAGACAGCAAACCACAAGAGCAGCTTAGGTGCACAAACAAAATTTTTCTTAGAACTGGTGTCTGTTTACACGGTCAGCTTTGACCACACCTCACGGATGTGGTTTTTCATGTCTGCCACTGCCACTTGCACATCACTATGTGAGCTGTCAGCGTGCTTTCCCCACGTCAAGGTCTTACCCACAAATGGAAACATCTTCTCTACGTCTACCCGATCAACCCCTTTCATAATCTTAAAAACCTCTATCAAGTCATCCCTCAGTCTTGTCTTTTCTAGAGAAAAGAGCCTTAGCCTGTTCAATCTTTCCTGAGAGGCATAACCTCTCATTTCTGCTATAATTCTAGTAAATCTTTTTTGACCTTCTCCAGTGCCTCTATCCTTTTTATAATATGGAGACCAGAACTATTCATAGCACTCCAAGTGTAGGCTAACCAAGGTTCTATACAAGTTTAACATAACTTCTCTTCTTTTCAATTCTATCAGTCTAAAAATGAACTCCAGTGCTTTGTTTGCTTCTGTTATGGTTTTATTAACCTGTATTGCTACTTTTAATGATTTGTGTATTGTTTTGAGCAGACTTAAATAGATCAAAATAAATAAATCCCCAGGATAAATGATAATTATTGACTAAGTAGCAGCAGTTTGTAAAAAGCTACAATGATTTTACTGCCACATCTATAGTTTCTCACATTCAGTCTGCCAGTTCTGAAGTTCAGGCTTAAGATGTAGGTATTGAGAGAATGGACTCCTGCCAAAAATCTGAGTTATAGCTGAGGCAAGAGAACACTCACGAAATTAAAAAGAAGCAAAGGCTTATAACAAGGACACCCCAATGAAGTTATGATTCATCTGAAGTAATGTTGACATTGCAGTTTCTCAGCATACAGCAGTAATATTCAAATTGCTTCCAGTAAATTCACTGGAACTTGTAAGTTCTTTTATATGAGTCATAAAAAACTGGATGGACCACCCGGCATCGAACGCAGCAGCGGCTATGGATATGACAATGGCACAACCAGCCCAGTCGACCCTACAAAGTCTTCCTCATCAGCATCTGTGGGCTTGTGCCAAAATTGGGAGAGCTGTCCCACAGACTAGTCAAGTAACAGCCTGACATAGTCATACTCACAGAATCATAGCTTTCAGCCAATGTTCCAAACTCTTCCATCGTCATCCCTGGGTATGTCCTGTCCCACGGGCAGGACAGACCCACCAGGGGTGGTGGTCAGGAAGGAGTGGCCCTGGGAGTCCTCAACATTCACTCCAGACCCCATGAAGTCTCATGGCTTCAGGTCAAGCATGGGCAAGGAAACCTCCTGCTGATTACCACCTTCTGGCCACCCTCAGCTGATGAATCAGTACTCCTCCATGTTGAACACAACTTGTAAGAAGCACTGAGAGTAGCAAGGGCACAGATTGAACTCTGGGTGGGGGACTTCAATGTCCATCACCAAGAGTGGCTAGCTGGCCGAGTCCTGAAGGACATAGCTGCCTGTCTGGGCCTGCGACAGGTGTTGAGAGAACTAACACGAGGGAAAAACCTACTTGACCTCATCCTCGCCAATCTACCTGTCGCAGATGTATCTGTCCATGCCAGCATTGGTAGCAGTGACCACCACACAGTCATTGTGGGGACGAAGTCCCATCATCACACTGAGGACACCCTCCATCGTGTTGCGTGGCACTACCACTGCTAAATGGGATAGATTCAGAACAGATCTAGCAGCTCAAAACTGGGCATCCATGAGGCACTGTGGGCCATCAGCAGCAGCAGAATTGTATTCCACCACAATCTGTAACCTCATGGCCCGGCATATCTCTCATTCTACCATTCCCATCAAACCAGGGGACCAACCCTGGTTCAATAAGGAGTGTAGAAGAGCATGCCAGGAGCAGCACCAGGCATACCTAAAAGAAATGCGGTGCCAACCTGGGGAAGCTGCAACACAGGACTACATGCATGCTAAAAACCGGAAGCAGCATGCTATAGACAGGGCTAAGCGATCCCACAATCAACGGATCAGTCCTGCCACATCCAGTCGTGAATGGTGGTGGACCATTAAACAACTAACAGGAGGGGGAGGCTCCATGAATATCCCCATCCTCAATGATGGTGGAGCCCAGCACGTGAGTGCAAAATACAAAGCTGAAGCGTTTGCAACCATCTTCAGCCAGAAGTGCCGAGCGAATGATCCATATTGACCTCCTCTGAGGTCCCCACCATCACAGAAGCCAGTCTTCAGCCAATTCAATTCACTTCATGTCATATCAAGAAACAGCTTAGCGCACTGGATACAGCAAAGGCTGTGGGCCCCGACAACATCCCGGCTACCGTGCTGAAGACTTGTGCTCCAGAACTAGCCGCGCCTCTAGCCAAGCTGTTCCAGTACAGCTATAACGCTGGCATCTATCCAATAATGTGGAAAACTGCCCATGTATGTCCTGTCCACAAAAAGCAGGACAAATCCAATCCGGCCAATTACCGCCCCATCAGTCTACTCTCAATCATCAGCAAAGTGATGGAAGGTGTCGTCGACAGTGCTATCAAGCAGCACTTACTCACCAATAACCTGCTCACTGATGCCCAGTTTGGGTTCTGCCAGGACCACTCGGCTCCAGACCTCATTACAGCCTTGGTCCAAACATGGACAAAAGAGCTGAATTCCAGAGGTGAGGTGAGAGTGACTGCCCTTGACATCAAGGCAGTATTTGACCGAGTGTGGCATCAAGGAGCCCTAGTAAAACTGAAGTCAATGAAAATCGGGGGGAAAACTCTCCACTGGCTGAGTCATACCTAACTCAAAGGAAGATGGTTGTGGTGGTTGGAGGTCAATCATCACTGCCCAACCATCTTCAGCTGCTTCATCAATGACCTTCCCTCCATCATAAGGTCAGATATGGGGATATTCGCTGATGACTGGACAGTGTTCAGTTCCATTCGCAACTCCTCAGGTAATGAAGCAGTCCATGCCCGCATGCAACAAGACCTGGACGACATTCAAGCTTAGGCTGAACCGCCTCTTGACATTCAACGGTATTACCATTGCCGAATCCCCCACCATCAACATCCTGGGGGTCACCATTGACCAGAAACTTAACTGGACCAGCCACATAAATACTGTGGCAACAAGAGCAGGTCAGAGGCTGGGTATTCTGCGGAGTGTCTCACCTCCTGACTCCCCAAAGCCTTTCCACCATCTATAAGGCACAAATAAGGAGTGTAATGGAATACTCTCCACTTGCCTGGATGAGTGCAGCTGCAACAGCACTCAAGCAGCTCGACACCATCCAGGACAAAGCAGCCTGCTTGATTGGCACCCCATCCACCGCCTTAAACATTTAGGGGTAGAAATTAGGTCGCGCCCCATTTGGGGCGCAAATATCGTCCGAGCGCAAATATTAGCGCCTGGCGCTAATTATCGGCACTGACAGGAAACTTCACTTTTACCGCCCCGGGAGGTGAGTGGAGCGCTAAATTAGGCGCTGCACACCTCTCTTAAGGCGCAAAGGCCTAGGAGTGAGGCGCTACCTCAGCGCACGAGCGCAGCACAGCTGCTGCCAGTTAGCGAGGGAACACAGACACACTGGCGCCGGACACTTCTTAAAGCGGGGGGGGGCCACTTGCTCCCCAGCCACACCCTGCTCATTGCAGCCTTGAATCTCAGCCTGGAGAGACCTGTAATCCATTTTGCTGCCAAGCATGGAGAGGGTGAGAGAACTTGCTCATCGCTTCACCGAGCGGGCCTTGGATGCTCTGGTTGGCGCAGTGCAGCGCAGACGATGCATGCTGTTCCCGGAGAGTGGCAGGAGGCCTTTGCCACGCGAGTTCAGAAGAGTGTGGAGGGAGGTGGCTCAGAGCGTCTCCTCCAGGAGCATGGTGCCCAGGACCCATGTTCAGTGCCGCAAAAAATTCAACGACCTCACTCGGGTCGTCAGGGTGAGTGGCTTTTTCTCAATACCTCTCCATCCCTCCATCTCAACCTCACTATATGGCCAGAGGGTCTTAAAACCCCAATGCACAACACTCATGCAACACCTATGGCCCTTTCATCAAACACACACACACATTCCACACTTTGCATACAGTAAGGGCTATTCACCTATGGGAGGCACATCAGGCAAGACCATGGCTGCATATTGTAAGGGCTATTCACCTATGGGAGGCACATCAGGCAAGACCATGGCTGTATATTTACTCAGATGCTGTCCTTTTTCTTGCAGGCTAAGCTGGCTCATAATCGGAGACAGCAGCAACGGACGGGTAGAGGGCGGCTTCAGCTGCAACCCCTCAGCGATCTGGAGGAGCGCGTCCACAGGATTGTGGCAAGCCGGGTGATCGGTCCCGTCGCCACTGGGGACGCCGACCCCGTTGTGGACAGCAATGGTAAGGTCATCACCTTTTTGTCCTCTGTCCTTCCACTTGTCCCTCACAATACCAGCCTTTGACACTTTCAATCCAACTTGCTAACTCGCTGCACTTATTCCTCCCTTACTGCCACCCTGTCCTCACGCTAAAGCCACTCTTGTACCTCCCTGCTTTCAGATGGTGATTCACCAGCTGAGGAGACGGGCCCTGAAGCTGCCACTGGGAGTGATGCTGCAGCTGAGGAGGAAGAGGAAGCCGGAGCATCAGTGCCACCCTCTCCCGAGGAAGCCCATGGCCACACTGGGAACACGCCTTCCCCGGAGGGGAGCAGGGGGGAAGGGGCTGATGATGGTGAAGCTCCAGGACCCAGCGGGCTGCAGCAACGCCATGGGGGGGGGAGGGAAGAACGGGAGCCTTCTCCCCAGAGGGAGAGTATGCCAGACACTCCTACTGCAATGGACGCAGAGGAGGAGCGGCTGATTGCAGAAATGAACAGCCAGGCGGTGGGCATGCACACTGAGCTCATGGGTGCAGTGGGAAGGGTGCCCGAATGCATTGAGGCACTGGCAAGGAGTGTGGAGCACTTCGCTGTAGCACAGGCGGATGCCACACTAACGCTTAGTGCTGCAATTCAGTCACTGGCTGCCAGGAACCCATCTGAGACTGCTCTCATGCAGACTCAGATTGAGGCCACGCGAGCACTGACTGCTGCCATCCTCGATGGTTCGTGCACATGTCCCCGGGGCTGTCACCGCGCCGCAGCAGGCCAGCAATCTGTTCTCCGGCAAATTGCTCCGGATGCTGAAGTACTGCCCCGTGGGAGTGCCAGTGTGTCGGGCGAGCAGGGAGTTGCTGTCCTCTCTCACGATGACAGCATTCCTGCTGCCAACACTGTCACTTCTCCACTGCACTTGCCACCGCCTGTAGGACAGACTGCTGCCGCCCATGCAGAGTTGGTGCAGTCTGCAGCTGGGCCCTCCAAGCCCAGAAGTGGTCGAGGCCGTCCTTCAGGGGCATCTGCAGTGTCAGGGTCTGACGAGCAGCAGCCTTCCACCAGCCTTGCTGCAGCCACTGAGGTCCCATTACGGAGGAGCAGTAGGGTTAGAAGGGGGGAAGTGCGCAAGGGAAGGAGATCACCCTCGAAGGGCAAAAAGTAGGAGGTGTGCCAAAATGCTGGTCATTTTTTTATTAAAGGCCGAGGTTCATGGCCCAACTTTTGTTTAGTGTTTTGGACATTATCTCCAGGTTGTGAGAACCAGTTATGTTATTGACTGTTTTTTTGTGTTTATTTCTATGAGTTTGTCATGAGGAATTGACACACACAGAGTTTGTACAATAAATAAGTTTCTGTATTCAAAATATACATGGCTGGTGGTTGGAATTATTGGTGCCTTGGCCGGCTTAGGGGTTGCGTGCTGGGTTGATTCGTGTTTGTAGCAATGGCAGGGGCCCTAGAAGCGGCTTGCTATTAGTCGTTGACGGACGGCCCTTGCAGTTTGACCATTGTGGGCCGCCCTCCTGCCTTGGTGCTGCTGCTGATCATCGTCCTCGTCCTGTTCCTCCTCTTCCTCCTCCTCCTCTTGTGGTGCTGCAAGGCCTGGTGGCATTGGCTGCGTCCTGAGGATTGCCATGTTGTGCAACATGCAGCACACGACTACGAAGTTCGAAACTTGCTCAGGCGAGTACTGCAGGGCTCCTCCGGAATGGTCCAGACAGCGGAATCGTTGTTTCAGCACGCCGATTGTGCGCTCAATAATGTTCCTGGTTGCTTGATGGCTTTCCTGGTACCGCAGCTCAGCAGGGGTGTTTGGCGCACGGAGCGGTGTCATCAGCCAGGTGCTCAATGCGTACCCCTTGTCCCCCAGAAGCCAACCAACTGGCTGATGCGGTGCCTCGAAAACTTCTGCCACAGTAGTCTGGCGCAGGATGAAAGCATCGTGGCAGCTGCCCGGATAGTGGGCATTGACAGCGAGTATCACCTGTCTGTGGTCACAGACCAACTGCACATTCAAGGAATGGAACCCCTTTCTGTTCCTGAATTCCTCTGCATTCTCTCGCGGAGCACGCAAAGCCACATGCGTGCAGTCAATGGCGCACTGCACCATGGGGAAGCCCGCTACCCTCGCAAAGCCCAGAGCACGGTCACGCTGCTTGTCTGGGGTCATAGGGAAAGAGATGAAGTCTCGTCTCCTTCTGAAGAGGGCATTGGTGACCTGCCGGATGCAGCGATGCACCGCAAACTGGGAGATATTGGCGAGGTCCCCAACAGCAGCTTGGAATGAGCCAGTGGCGTAGAAGTTCAAAGCCACTGTGACCTTCACTGCCACCGACAGAGACGTCCTGGACCACAGCTGAGGCTGCAGATCTGGCTGCAGCAGGTGGCAGAGCTCAGTGACCACCTCCTTGCTGAATCGCAGCCTTCGCAAACACAGCTCCTCGGACATATGGATGTAGGAGAGCTGTTCACGATATACCCTGGGAGGGTAAGCTCTCCTGTACATGCGCCTGATGGCCCTCCTCCGTCTGGCCATCATTGCCACTCTCTGTCTGCGTCTCACTATCCTCCGATTGAGCTGGAGCAGGACGACGCCCCCAATCATTGCAGCCCCCATATTCTCTTTGCCAGAAAAGTAATGAGGTACAGCAACTAAAGTAGCAGCAAAGTTAGGATGAACTAGGCCAAACTACCTCACAAAGCGTTGAGTCAATGTAGAAGTCTCTCTCTCTCTCTCTCTCCGAATCTCTCTCTCTCTCAGAACGAGTGGTGCATAAATGTCGACCACAGAAAAAGACAGGAAGAGGCCCCCTTTAAATAGCGCCCCCCCCCAGCCCCACACCGATTGATAACGTTCCAGTCTTCCGGTCGTTGGAAGCGCCAGGCGGTAAGGCAGGGGGCGCCACTCAATTTCCGCTCCGGGGCGCCCCAAGGGCGTTGCACCATGGAATGACGTCACAATCTGCGCGCGCAGGTGGTCGCAGCGGTAAGTTTTAGCGCCGCCGCACAATCTCAAGTTAAGTTCTCGAGCGGCACAAACAGCGCTGCGCCCGGGCGTTAGCGGCTTAACGCCCCATTAGCGCCCTCTTAAGGCGCTAACGGGAGGCGCAACCAACTGAATTTTTCCCCCTTACTCCCTCCACCACCGGCTGCAGTGTGTATCATCGTCAAGATGCACTGCAGCAACTCGCCAAGGTTTCTTTGGCAGCACCTCCCAAACCCGAGACCTCTACCACCTAGAAGGACAAGCGCAGCAGGCGCATGGAAACACCACCACCTCCTAGTTCCCCTCCAGGTCACACACCATCCTGACTTGGAAATTTATTGCCGTTCCTTCATCGTCGCTGGTTCAAAATCCTGGAACTCCCTTCACCACACAAATTGCAACGGTTCAAGAAGGCGGCTCACCACCACCTTCTCAAGGGCAACTAGGGATGGGCAATAAATGATGGCCTTGCCAGCGACGCCCACATCCCATGAACAAATAAAAAAAATGTCTGAAGCATTATAATTAATGCTCATTTCAGATAAAGGTGCTGAAAGAACATTTAATAACAAGAGGATGATCTTGTGCGCCCTACGATTGGATTGATTTTTCTAAATAAGGGTTTTTTAAATTACTACATCAAATAGTTTACATAGGCCCTAAAATTCCTGAAGTCCTGTTCTACTAGTGCAAGTATAGCATAGTGGAACTCCCATCTGCCATGTTCAAAGGCCTAGATCCTGTCCTGAATTGCATGAACAGGGTTGTTTACAAGTCTGGGGTGGGCCCATCAGCAAGGACGTTTGAGTGGCTCCCATCCTTAAACCCCAGTCAGAGAGAAGTCCCTGGAAATGCCTGATGAAAATCTTTGTTTTTATCTCATCTTCACCCAATGGAGCAAGCAGGCATTTTTGAGAAGTCAATTGTTCCACTGACATCTTATAAGGGTGGAATGGGTGGAATTTCCTCTGGTTTCTCAGTAAAGAAAGAACTTGCATTTATATAGCGCCTTTTACATCCCAAAGCGCTTTACAGCCAATGAGGTACTTTTAAAGTGTATAATAGGAAACACGGCAGCCAGTCTGGATTCAACAAGGTCCCACAAACAGCAATTAAATAAATGACCAGATAATTTGTTTTTTAGTTGTGTAACTCCCCTAGACATGGCCCCTGGTATAGGGAGGGCAAGCGGAAGATCCATCTACTGGAAAAAATGGGGTGCTGCAAACAGACAGAATCCCCACAAAACCAGGTTCTGCCCCAAATTCCTACCTCCTTACAGGTAGAAAACTTATTTTCCACCCTCTCCAAATTTACAGTTCTTAGGGGAAAAATTGGGTTGCTTTGCGCCTCCTGTAAGCGCCCCCGGGGGCGCTATCGGGGCGCAAAATCCCAAGCGCCCAGGCGCGGCGCCGCTAGCATCTCCCGCGAAATTCAGCAGGAGGTTAGCGGCGGCAGTAGCGCCCGTGGCGCTGCGCTGCTGGCGATGAAGTCATCGCTGTGCGCAGTGCACCGCTCGCGCCCCTGCCGCAATGTTGGGATGCGCCCCCTGACCCATCGCCAGACGATATGTCTGACAAGGTCAGGGTGGCGTTTTTGCAGCCGTGGCGGCGCTACTTAAATGGCAGGTGTCGGGCACCCATTTTTTTGGGGCCGACTGCCAGTACCCTGCTCCCTTCCCCTTTTTCCTTCGGGGTGCCGGCCGCGATCGCTCAGCCCGGCACTCCTCTTGAGTGCTGGGCTGTTTTCACGGCACCCCGCTCCCCGGTGGTCCAGCAGGGCCCGGTGAGCGCAGCACTAGGCCCCTCCCCTTTAATCAGGGGAGGGAGGCCTGCAATGACGCGGCGCTATGTGCCGACGCTCATGGCGCTGTTGCACATAGCGCCGCAAAATTCACCGGTAGCGCCCCAAGAAGAAGGGGGAGCGCTTCCAGTAGCGCCCCGCCTCCTGCTTGGGGTGCTACTACTGAATTTACGGTGTAGGTGCGCTAACTTTTTCGGAGCGCCCTGGCGACGGTAGCGCCCCAAAGGGGGCGCCACCAAATTTTTCCCCCCTAGTGTTTAAATGATGAGTGACCACCAAAGAAGCAAAGAAATCTTCCATCATTTTTTAACTGCTAAGCTCATATTCTCTTTGCAGTTTCCTTCTGCCAAGTCTCTCTTCAATTCTTAGCAAGTAGGTTTAACCAGACCTTCAATGGCATAGATCTCCATTCAATAATTCCTGCTTCATTTATCTAATCATTGCACTCCCACTTTAACTCTCTGCTGCTGCCTCTTATATTCTTTGTCACCTTTGTCTAGTGATATTTCTGTACCTCCCCACACCACCCGTTGTATTGGCTAGTATTAAGAATTCATATTTTTCATAGAAGCATAGAATAGTACAGCACAGAAGGAGGCCATTCGGCCCATAGAGTTTGCACCGGCTCTTTCAAAGAGCAATCCAGTTAGTCCCACTCCCCTGCTCTTTCCCAATATCCCTGCAATTTTTCTCCTTCAAGTATTTTGAAGGCTACTATTGACTTATTATCCACCACCCTATCAGGCAGTGCATTCCAAATCCTAACCACTCATAGCATAAAAAAGTAATTCCTCTGGTTCTTTTGACAATCACCTTAAATCTGTGCCCTCTCATTATCGACCCTTCAGTCATTGGAAACAGTTTCTCTTTATTTACTCTATCTAAACACTTCATGATTTTAAACACCTCTATCAAATATTCTCTTAGCCTTCTCTGCTCTAAGGAGAATAACCTCAGCATCTCCAGTCTATCCACATAACTGTAATCCCTCATCCTTGGAACCATTCCAGTAAACCTCTTCTGCACCCTCTCCAAAGCCTTGATGTCCTTCCTAAAGTGTGGTGCCCAGAATTGGACACAATACTCCAGCTGGGGCCGAATCAGTGTTTTATATAGGTTTAGCATAACTTCCTGGCATTTGTACTCTATGCCTCTATTTATGAAGCCCAGGCTCCCATATGCTTTATTAACTGCTTTGTTAACCTGTCCTGCCACCTTCAAAGATTTGTGCACAAACAGCCCCAGCTCTCTCTGTTCTTTCACCCCCTTTAAAATTGTACCATTTAGTATGTATGGTCTCTCCAAAATCTTCCTACCAAAATGTATCACCTCACACTTTTATGTGTTAAATTTCGTCTGCTATGTGTCTGCGCATTCCACCAGTCTGTCTATGTCCTCTTGAAGTCTATTACTATCTCCCTCACTGTTTACTACACCTCCAAGTTTCATGCCATCTGCAAATTTCGAAATTGTGCCCTGCACCCCCAAGACCAAGCCATTAATGTGTATCAAAAACAGCAGTGGTCCTAGTACTGAACCCTGGGGAACGCCACGCTATACCTCCCTCCAGTCCGAAAAACAGCCAGTCACCACAACTCTCATACAATTCACATCTTCATCCTGGTATGTATCTTTCCCTCAAGAATTGTGCTGTTTTTCTGAACTAATAAATTATTATGTCATCTTGAAATTATATTTATATTGTCAGTTACCTCACTATTAAAATTTATCTTGCATTATTTACCAACTGAATATATGTTGTTAATTATTATCACATTTCTCCACGATCATAGGTTCTAAATGTGTTTGTGTGGCTGTGGGTGCGTATGTATATATTTGGGACTCTTGCCTCGGATACTGGCAGTCAGTTGTTTCTGAAAGTTACCAGTTCCTTACTGAATGACCAAATCAGTAAAATGAATCACCATTATAAAATTTGCACTGATTTATAGGTGAAGGAAGAAACCGCTTTTTGCAGGCAAAGGTTAATTAGGTTAAGTTCTGAGTTTTCAGGTTACGGTCTATAGATGTGTCTAGTGTTGATAGTAGCTGGCTGATATGCATGAAAGTGGCCAGGTAATAGATTCCAGTCAATGTTTGTTGAGCTTCTCATTAGTATTCCATGGGATGTTCTTCACTATATTGTGATTTACTATTATAAGAATTTGTGCTATTGTTCCTTTGAACTATCTTCAGAGCAATCAACACAGTGACATAATAATCAGAGACATGCAACCCTGAGCACTTGGGGCTTATACGTTCCATGTATAAAGTTCTACCTGCACTATCCACCTCGAAACTGCATTCTGTTTACAAGGGAGAAGAGAAGTTTCATCTGTTTCTATTCAAAAAAAAGTAGAAAAAGTCAGAAAAAATATTTGCTCGACTGCTTGATTTTCACAGAAGAAGTCAGAAGCTTGAAAAGACTAAATGGGCTTATGGTCTGTTTCAAAATCTTTTATGCAGTTATTACGTGCATACTATTAGCCTAATATCTTTGCTTCTGTAAATATCTTAAGTGTAAATAAAGTCAATTAACCAACAGTTGGCCTGTACCAGTTGGGTCCGCTGTGTAATACTTTCCATCTTTCAAGAGAAACGAGACATAGGGGGCTAAATTGGGCCATGTAGCACCCCTTTCTTAGGCTCCACATGGCCGCCAGTGGAATGCTGCATAAGGGGGGTCACTGAGGATCTCTATTCAAAGTGAAACACTTTCATCTCATTCCCTCTTGCCAGAGACAAGCTGGCCAAGCAAGCATGAGGGTTTCCCATGATGAGAAGCTCAACAAACATTGACTGGAATCTATTACCTGTCCACTTTCATGCATATCAGCCAGCTACTATCAACACTAGACACAGTTATAGACCGTAACCTGAAAACTCAGAACTTAACCTAATTAAGTGTTAATTAGGGGGCCATTGACTATATGCACGTTGCCTTACGTGCACCTCTCATGAACTCGGCCATTTTCATGAACAAAAAGGGATTCGACTCCCTCAATGTGCAGCTGGTGTGCGACCATAGGCAGCGCATCATGCAGGTGAATGCCCGTTATCCTGGCAGCAGTCACAATTCCTTCATACTGCGGCATTCTTCTGTGCCACCTGTATTTGACCTACCACGGCAAGTCAAAGGCTGTCTACTGGGTGAGAAGGGTTATCCACTCATGACATGGCTCATGACTCCAGCCTACAATGAGAACCATGCTGCCACAAGGAACACTATACAGCACACCATTGGCATCCACAAGCAACACTTCCGCTACCTGGACCGCTCTGGAGGAGCCCTATAGTACTCAGCTGAGCGGGTATCAAGATTTGTAGTAGTATAACAACAACAACTTGCATTTATATAATGCCTTTAATGTAGTAAAACATCCAAAGACGCTTCACAGGAGTGTAATCAAACAAAATTTGACACCGAGCCACTTAACGAGATATTGGGACAGATGAACAAAAGCTTGGTCAAAGAGGTAGGTTTTAAGGAGCGTCTTAAAGGAGGGGAGAGAGGCAGAGAGGTTTAGGGAGGGAATTCCAGAGTTTAGGGCCTAGGCAGCTGAAGGCATGGCCGCCAATAGTGGAGTGATTAAAATAGGGGATGCACAAGAGGCTAGAATTGAGATCTCGAAGGGTTGTAGGGCTGGAGGAGGTTACAGAAATAGGGAGGGGCGAGGCAATGGATTTGAAAACAAGAATGCTGCATGCTACACGACCTGGCCATTATGAGGGAACAGCCCTTGCCACCACCTATCATGCGAGAATCTGAGGAGCAGGAGCACGAGGAAGAGGAGGAGGAGGAGGAAGTGGAGGAGGAGGAAGTGCACAGGAAGTGGAGGAACACAAAGAGGAATGGAGGCTACAACATAGACAACTCCTTTCTACCTGGGCTCTACATGATCAAATAATTAATGAGTGATACAAGTAACCTCAACCACACCTCCCCATTCACCAACAGTCCCACACTCCTTACCTTTCCTCTATCACTGACCATTACATCGTCCTCTTTCTGACAACGCAAAAATAAAAACCACCAGAAAACGTTCATTCCAATGCAATTTTATAAATACATTCATTACATAATGCATACAAAATTAAACGATCACCCTTGTGCATTCCCTCAGTGCCTGTCTTCCATGTGCTTTTGCCTATCCTAGTGCTCCTACAAGGTGCTTCCCCAGTGGCTGCAGCACGGCTGGTGGAAGACTGCTGACCTTCAATTAAGGAGGCTGTAGGTGGCCTTAGAGGAAAAGCTTGAGCAACTCTGAGCCTAAAGGGCCTGGTTTCAGACTGCATCATCTCAGCCTCAGCTGCAGCAGTCTAGGTTGGCTGGCTGACAGGCTCATGACTCCGGGCAAGGGCATTAGCGGAGTAGCAGGGCTGGGAGGAGGAATGCTGTTATCGTGAGAGAGGACAGCAGGCTTGTGTTCCATGGAGCCTCTGCCACTCTCCTGGGGCGGCACCTCAGCAATCCTACTGATTTGTTGAAGAACAGATTCATGGACTGCTGGGATGCCCTGGAAGCCCCTTATCCAGAGCCACAATGGCAACAGTCTGAGCTTGCAAGGAAGCAGTCTGAGCTTCCATTGCAGCACTTAGACCTTTGACACAAGCCGTTTGTGCTGCAATGGAAGCTGTGACATCAGCCAGCAATGCTGCATCATGGTGGACTCCACAGGTGTGCTGATGGAGGTGACCACCTGTTCCATGTTGGAAAGGATAGACTCCAAGCTCAGCGCAAAGCCCTGTCCCAAGTTGGTGCTGGACTCCTCCTTGCTCTTGACATTGTGGCTTTCTGGCAGGATTTCCAGTGCGCCAAGCACTTTGTTATGTACACCCATCAGCCTTCTTCTGGAGCCTGACCCATTGAAGTCCCCATCTAACGCCTCTCAAGCAGAACTAGTGTGTGACCTCGCCCTCCGGCGAGCTGGTACCTGCGCTAATCTTCCCCCCACCTTGGCTCCTGTGCACTTGTGTCCAGTGTCTCACCATGTGCAGATGCCTCCTCTATCCTATCCTCTAAAATAAGTGCAGTATCTGTTTCTGAGCTGGTGATTGCGAGTGTAAGATCGAGTGATGGTGTCTCTTCATCTTCACTGTCTTCTTCCTCTTCCTCCTCAGACTGGGAAGCTTCCAGTTCTTGGATATTTGAAATGAAAAAGGGACAAGGGTTGAGTTGTGGTGAAGGAAGAGGAGAAAGTAAGAAGTGCGTGCTTGTGGGATGAGGGAGAAGTGGGAAGCGAGAAGGAGGTTTAGGTATGCAGATACCCTCATCATCAATCCCTTCAGCCCCACTAGCGGACACAGCCTCAGCAATGCCCCTTCTCATGATGGCCAGCACTGTCTCCTCCATGAGTGTTAAAACATACAAGTGCGCTTGTCCTCCTCCAGTTCTTTGCTGCTGCCTCCTGTTATGCGCCACCATCTCCTGCAAGAAAGAGGGAAGTGTGTCAGTATGTGTCCTGCAATATGTTTGGGTGATGTGGCTGCCATGGTAGAATAGCTGCCAGTGTGTGTGAGCCGTGAGATGTGGGTGTGAAGCTTGCAACAGTGCTAAGTGTGTGAGGATGCAATAAAGGCATATGAATTGAAGGGCAAAGCACTGATTGATAGAGATTGTTGGCAGGTGGGTGATAGGGGTGTAGTGAAACTTAGACCAGAAACTTAGACCAGCCACGTAAATACTGTGGCAAAAAGAGCTGGTCAGAGACTAGGTATTCTGCAGCGAGTGACTCAGCTCCTGATTCCGCAAAGCCTTTCCACCATCTACAAGGCACAAGTAAGGAGTGTGATGGAATACCCTCCACTTGCCTGGATGAGTGCAGTTCCAACAACACTCAAGAAGCTCGACACCATCCAGGACAAAGCAGCCCACTTGATTGGCACCTCATCCACCACCTTAAATATTCACTCCCTCCACCACCGACGCATCGTGGCTGCAGTGTGTACCTTCTACAAGATGCACTGCAGCAGCTCGCCAAGGCTTCTTTGACAGCACCTCCCAAACCCACGACTTCTACCACCTAGAAGAAAAGGGCAGTAGGCGCATGGGAACACCACTACCTCCAAGTTCCCCTCCAAGTCACACACCATCCTGACTTGGAAATATATCACCGATCCTTCATCGTCGCTGGGTCAAAATACTGGAACTCCCTACCTAACAGCACTGTGGGAGTACCTTCACCACATGGACTGCAGTGGTTCAAGAATGCGGCTCACCACCACCTTCTCAAGGGCAATTAGGGATGGGCAATACATACTGGCCTTACCAGCGAATAAAAAACAAACTGTTGCATTGAATTACAGCACAGAAACAGGCCAAACAGCTCAACTGGTATGTGCCGGCCTTTATGCTCCACACAAGACACCTCCCACCATTGGCAGCCATGCCTTCAGCTGCCTGGACCCTAAACTCTGGAATTCACTCCCTAAATTGCTCCGCTTCTCTACCTCTCTTTCCTCCGTTAAGATGTTCCTTTAAACCTTGTGACCAAGCTCAAGGTGACCAGTCCTAATCTAACCTTCTGTGCGCGGTGTCAAATTTTACTTGATAGCGCTTCTGGGAAGCGCCTTGGGACGTTTTACTACGTTGGACCCCCATTACCAATACCACCAATGCAGCATCGGTAAATCGTCCGGCTCTTTCTCTTGGTTGTTATGCCATTGGCCTAGAAATTCTGGGTTTTGACATTGGCCATTAATCCCCTTCTGAAGGAAAAATGTCGGGCACCTCGCCAGGTCCCACGGCGGCCACCATTTTGGACAGGTCGGTAGCACTGCCGATGCCTGCGCTTGCTGCAGATATTTAGATTAGGCAGATCATGACATCATTGAGTGTGCAACGCTCACTTGATGCCCGATCTGCAATTTTTGCGGTCGCCACTCCACTTAATGGCCTGTGTTATAATCACAACCAGCTGAGCAAGTGTTCAGCAGCACGAAGGAGCCGCCAGCAGCGCTATTTAAAGGGATCATCATCAACAACAACTTGCAGCTGACATGCCTTTTCAGTTTGACTGGCTCTGTGCAACTTTCTGCAGCTCTTGCAGCTTTCTAAATTTGTTTCAAGTTTCCGAGTTCATAGGGTGCCTTGGTGTAAGTGCAGAGCACCTTCATTCTCATTTAAAGGTTTCTGCTCACACCACTTGCTCACAGTCATGGGGGCTCTACTTACAGTCTCCCTCGCGTTCGAGTATTTTCAGGAGAGGGAGCGGAGGCAGCGAAGAAGAGGAGAAGTTACGTGCAGAGGGAGGAGGAGGAGGGTCAGGAGGGCTCTCAACAGAGGGCCTTACCCACCTAGGGTCTTCCGAGAGCACTTCTCCTACCTCCACTTAAACAAGGAGCAGTGTATTAGGAGGGTCCGCTTCACCAAGGAGGTAGTCACAGCACTCTGTCACCTCGTGCAACCAGACCTGCAGCCTGAGAGCAGGGCGACCACACCTCTCCCAGTAGCACTCCAGGTCACCGTGGCCCTCTATTTCTTTGCCAGTGGATCCTTCCAGTCTGCAGCAGGAGACATAGCTAACATCTCCCAGTTTGGCATTCATCGCTACATCCGGGAGGTCACAGATGCTCTCGACACCAGGAGAAGGAACTACGTTGCCTTCTGTCTGAACAGAGAGAAGCAGGATGAGCGCGCATGTGGCTTTGCCAGGATAGCGTGCTTCCCTGTGGTTCAGGACACCATCGACTGCACCCATGTGGCTTTGCGGGCGCCGTTTACCAAACCTGAGATGTTCCTTAACCACAAAGCTACCACTCACTTATTGTGCAGTTGTTGTGCGACCACAGACAGAAAATCATGATGCTCAATGCCCAGTATCCTGGCAGCAGTCATGATGTCTTCATCCTGCGTCAGTCCGGTGTGCCAGCAATCTTCCAGCCACCACGTCAAACCTGGCTGATGACTCCCCTCTGCAACCACACCACTCCTGCTCAGCACTCATATAATGAGAGCCATGCTGCTACAAGGAACATCATCGAACAGACCAACAGTTCCGCTGCCTTGACCGCTCGGGAGGAGCCCTCAAGTACTCTCCGGAGATGGTGTCCCATTTCGTCGTGGTGCATGCTCCACAACTTGAGGGCACAGCCACCAGGGATTGCAGGACCACCTCAGGAGGAGGAGAAGGGAGAGTAGGAGGAGGAGGAGGAAGAGGAATGGGATGAGGAGGAGGACAAGGAGGAAGGGAGGAGACGGGCAGGAGATCCCCATTCTGGACGGGCTGTACATGAAGGCCTCATCAGACTCCGATTCCAGTGAATGAAACTCCAGATCCCCGTTGCTCTCCATATCCCCATCATACCATCCCTCTGTCATGGAACATCACAGCGTCCTCCTGGACACAAAGCTGAAATGAGAGCCACCACAAAACAAATATTCCAAAAAAAATTTATAAATGTATTACTATTCAATCAACATTACAATATGAACTAATCACCCTTGTGCAATCCCTCAGTGCCTGTCATTCGTGTACCTTTTCCTACTCTAGTGCTCCTATGAAGTGCTCCCCCAGTGGCTGAAGCATGGCTGGTGGAAGGCTGCTGGGTTTGCAAACTACAGATGGCCTTGCAGGACGAACTCAACCAGCTGTGGACCTAGAAGGCCCGGCTGTAGACTGCACCAACTCGGTATGGGCGGCAGCAGTCTGGGCTGGCGGGCTGACAGGCAGTGGCAAGGGCAATGGTGGAGTGGCAGTGGTGAGAGTAGGAATGTTGTCATCTTGATAGAGGACAGCAGGTTCTTGCTCCACGGAGCCACTGCCCCTCCCCCGGGGAGGCGCCTCAGCATTCCTAGCAATCTGTTGGAGGACAGATTGCTGGCCTGCTGCGACACCCAGCAAGCCCCGCTCGACACTGGTAAACCCAGCCACAATGGCAGCAGTCTGACCTTGGGTGGCAGCAAGCTGACCCTGCAGGACAGCAGTCTGAGCTCCCACTGCAGCACAGATGTTGGTCACTTCCGCCTGTGCTGCAATGTAAGCTGTGACATCGCCTATCACACGCAACATCATGGCTGTGTCCACAAGGTCTCTCCTGGAATTGTCCATCATTTCCATCCTGGAAATCATGGGCTCCTAGTTCTGCGCAAAGCCCCGTCCAATGTTGGAGCCGGACTCCTTCATGCTCTTTGACATTGACAAGAGGCTCTCTGGCAGGCTTGCCATTGCACCTAGCATTTCCATGTGCCCTGTTCCATCACCCTTCTTCTGAAGGCCGCCCCAAAGAGGCCAACCTAGTTGTGTGCAGCAGAACTCATGCATGAACTCATCCTCCGGGCAGCTGGCCCCCGAGCTATGCTTTCTCCCTGGCCTTGCTGCAGCCCACTCGTGCCCGGTGCCTCACCCTGCGCAGATCCTGCCTCTATACTACCCTGTAAATTCCACACAGTGTCAGTTTCTGAGCTGGTGTCTGTGAGTGTCAGATGCAGTGACCGTGTGTCTTATTCTTCTTATCCACTCTCCTCCACAGCATGAGGGACTGGCTGGCCTGCTGGCAGTTCTTGGGTATCTTAAAGTAAAAAGGCACAAGAGTCGGGTTGTACTGAGAGGAGGTGGGAAAGCACAATATCCATGCTTACAGCATCAGCAGCTTGTAAGTGAGAAGGGATTGTGGGATGAGGTGGAAGTGGGATGTGAGAAGAAGGATTAGGAATGACCATACTGTCATTGTCAGCAACGGCTTCAACTTTTCCCATTGCACGGCCTCAGTGACTGCCACTCCAATGATGTCAAGCAAGGACACCTCCAGTTTGCTCAGGGTCTGTATAGTGGCTTGACCGCCTTCCATCTGCCATTGTTCCCGACGGTTATGAGCCACCTTTGCCTGCAAGAGAAAGGGAAGTGTGTCAGTGAGTGTGCTGCAATGTGTTTGGGTGATTAGCTGCCAGTGTGTGCAAGGTGTCAGATGTGGGTGTGAGTGTTGCAGCAGTGATAAGGTTGTGAGGGTGAAGTGAAGCTATGATTGTGAGATATAAGTGGTGATAGGTAGAGATTGTTGGTAGGTGAGTGATGGGGGTATGGTGCATCAGTGTGTGAGGCTTGTGGTGCAGCTGGTGGGATATGGCATTTGCTGAAGCCTTCACTCGCCTTGACCTGCCGTGTGAGGTCATTAAACTTCTTTCGGCATTAGATGCAGGTCCTTGGCACAATACTGGTGGCCGTGATGTAGTTAGCTGTCTCCTGCCAGAGCCTTCTACTGGTAGCCTTGAATGGCTGCCTGCCCCCTATGAGAACAGTACATCCCGCCTTCTTTCAACTGTCACTACCAAGGCCTCGAGAGCAGCATCCGAAAACCTTCTAGCTCTCTCTCTGGGGTGTTGAGCCATGGCTTCGTTTAGACTGGCAATGAGGTGCTGCTGCAACAAAGTACCTCCCCTTTAAGTAGTGGAGCGAGCCTAGCCCAAACATTACTGGCCATTAGACTGCACCCGATATTGGACCCCCCCCCTATTGAGCGCTAAGCCAATCAGCAGCGCGTTTAGCGCTGAGATCGGCGCTGCAATCATGTTAATGAGCAGGCAGCATGAATTTTGCATGCTGCCTGCACCACTTAGAAGAAGCGCAGGCAAATAGCGCTGGCCGGTGCCCCCGCCCGTTTTCGGGCCTTATCCAATTTCTAGGCCCTAGTATTTTTGCTTTTCACTATTACTATTTGTAATAATTTGTAACAATATCCACTTAAAATGAAGTGTTGTAACTTTGTAATAAATGTGATGACCAAAAATGATAACACCTTTTGCAAATGTTCCTTAACCAAAAACTATGCCACAAAATATTCCAACTAAACCATGAAACCTCAGTTTGCCTTATGAATAATTAAGCCATTAAATATGACACTGTCTCTCGTTGGCTCCTTGTTGGCTCCACCATAAATGAATATAAATAGGTCCCAGATCTATACCAGCCTTCTTCATGTAGGTTAAGATCTGTATTTCCTCTCTGCCTTTCTCTCCTGCAAGTCTCTATCTTTCTATAAATACATGGTAAGAATTATAAATACTTGCTATGAACTACTTAATTTTAATAATTCTGTAATATCACAAATATATATTTTTTTAATTAAATAGTGTTCCATAAACTCTAATAACAAAACCATAAATAATTAAAATGTATTTAGTATGAGGATCACTATGATAAGAGAGCAGTAATATTTCATCAGTGAATGCAAAGCTGCAGCCATTCCTATAACTCTTCTGTTAATGTATTTTAATATTGGTTGTGAAACATTTAGTTGTGGCCGCAGTAGAACTACTAAAAAACAAAGCTGTAAACATTGGGAACCTCCATTTTGGGGTAATGAATGACTTGTGAAGTGTTTTAATATTCTGTGACCTTAGGTCATTCTCTCAGCAAAATCAAATATGTTTGCTTTGACTTTGAGTCTGCTTATCGTCATGCAACTTTATTACTTAATCCATTTAATTAAGATCATTACCTTGCTATCATCAAGCAAACTGTCCATTTGTTTTATGTCTGCATTATGATGAAATGGAGCCTGTTTTATTGTTGTTTGGGTCACAGTACTATAATAAGCCAATATGTACATACAGGCAACACTTCATTTTTCCTGGTCAACTCTTTTTTATAATTCTACTGATTTGTTTTTCACCTGTCATTTTTGCACCTTCCTCTTCGTCCCTTCTTGGTTACACATTTCCTCTACATTATTTTTAATTCCAGCTCAATTTTCCATGCTTTCCTTTCTACTTTGAGAGCTACAGGGGCACAGAGACATTTGACCCCAGCAACAATGTAATGAGGCTAAGCAAAATTATGTCATGATTATTGCCTTAGTGACTCAATGGCTAAATATACCATGTAGTATAATACTGATCCATACACACAAGGAAGGTCCCACGTTTGTTCCCTGGTCTGTGGTGAGGTAGCTGATCTCATTTGGGCTGTGGGTAGGGGTGCTATAATTGTCCTTCGTGCCCCTGGCTAAGTAGAGGAAACATCAGCCAAGATTTGATTGCTGCCTCACCTCTGTACCCTACTGGAAATAAAGATAATGTTACAACAAGAACCATTTAGAACCCATCCCTGGGTACAGTAACTATTGCATTGTCAATTTCTGGTTAGCAACCCAGTATGTTTGAAACATGAACTTAAAAGTGCCCACGAACCAAGGCCTGTGCAACACCTGAAAATTAGTTCAACCCCATTGGCAGAGGTTGTTGTGCCACATGAATTTGTATTCCCCTCATAAGTACAAAAAGCACATCAATTCAGTGCTACCACTTTGGGAGGAGCAGAGCTGAAATAGTTCTTGCGAACCATTAGATTTTTGTAGTGCTGTTCAGCAATGTGACAAATGTAATATAGTCCCTGCCCAGAACATCCAGAGCTCAAACCAAGTCACATGACTCCATATTCGCTTCTCATTGAAAAGCAAAAGGATTATAGGATCAGATACTGTCCCAGAAAATTATAACATTTATAGACCAAATTTCACCAAAACTAGTTTTAAACTATCAGGGGGTTATTTTGGTGAAAGGGTGAAAATGGGCATTAAGTGGGTGCTGTGCTAATAAGACACGCCTGTTTGAAAGTCTGGTTTTAGCACGCAATTTTGGTCCTAATTGCTGATTACCATAATTTGAACTTGCCTGGAGGTGCTAAAACAGACACCTGCAGGTTTAACACGCAGGCGCTGATTAGACGTAATTTTCGTGGAACAGTATATGTGACCTCCTTAAACCCACTTCCACTGACACACAGCGGCACAATTCAGGATGGCTCAAGGACCGAGTGAGAGGATGCACAGGTTCTCAGATGCGGCACTGGAGGTCCTGGTAGAGGAGAAAGGATGTCCTCTATCCATAGTGGGGAAGGAGCCCACCTCGCCCTCCTATCCCTCCTGTCCCCCCTGTCCCTCTCTCCTGCAGCAGCTGGTGCTGCTCTGCCTGGCCTCATGTCCTCCTCCCATTCCTTGCAGACAAAGGGGGACCCCTGGCATGATGCCCATGACCAAGCACTCTCTTTCTCCTGGTGACTCCTACAAGGGGGGGCTAAATTAGATAGCTCCCGAAAACGGACACAGGAATCGCGATGCGCGATTAACCCGTGCCCGTTCAATGTAATGCAGGCAGCACGGCATCTTCGTGCTGCCTGTTCATTATCATGATTTCTGTGTGTAGCCAGCGCTAACCGCGCTGTTGATTGGCTGCACACATGAGCATGGGGCCCAAAATCGTAACTTGCTGGCACTACTTAAAGCTAGCCTGCACTACTTAAAGCTAGCCTGCCCCTCTTAAAGGGGAAGTGCATTGTGGCTGGAGCAGGTGCTGGGAGTCGTTCTGCAACTGAACATGACCTAGAAAAGAGAGAAGAATGGCTGAACATGGGAGAGAGCAGGCACCCAGGTTTTCCAACGCTGCACTGGAGGTCTTGGTGGAGGAGGTGGAAAGGAGGAGAGTCGTCCTGCATCTGCAGGTGGCCAAGAGGCCCTCCAGACACATGGTGAGAAGGCAGTGGGAGCAGATAGCCGCAGAGGTCAATGTCAGTAGTGCAGCCCCAAGGACCTTGATACAGTGTCGAAAAAAGTTTAGTGACCTCACATGAGTGGTCAAGGTCAGTGAATGCATCTTCAAATGTCAAATGCTACCAACTGCACCACTAGCCTCAGCCACTGCTCAAATCACCACACCCACATCACTCACCTTCCAACAATCACTATAAATCAAGACTCTTACCTAAAATTCATATGCTTCACCTCACCCTCGCAGACTTTTTTTTCCGTTCCGAGGATGTGGGCGTTGCTGGCAAAACCAGCATTTTTTCCCATCCCTAATTGTGGTGTGTTGCTTTCTTGAACTGCCGCAGTCCTTGTGGTGAAGGTACTCCCATAGTGCTGTTAGGGGGGAGTTCCAGGATTTTGACCCAGCGACGTTGAAGGAACGGCAATATATTTCCAAGTCAGGATGGTGTGTAACTTGGAGGGGAACTTGGAGGTGATGGTGTTCCCATGTGCCTGCTGCCTTTGTCCTCCTAGGTGGTAGAGGTTGCAGGTTTGGGAGGTGCTGCCGAAGAAGCCTTGGCAAGTTGTTGCAGTGCATCTTGTAGATATGATGTGGAGATGCCGGTGTTGGACTGGGGTGGACAAATGTGAGAAGTCGCACAACACCAGGTTATAGTCCAACAGTTTTATTTGAAATCACAAGCTTTCGGAGCGCTGCTCCTTCATCAGGTGAAGTGAAGAGATACATATCGGCACAGCATATATAGTCAGAGAACACAGCCAGATGATTACAGTTAATCTTTCCAACTGCCCTTTATCACACCTCGGCAGAGAGATAATCACGGCAATCAAAGGTGTGGATGATGTCCAAACAGGTCAGTCAGCAAAACATTACATCAAAGACAATGTGGCAGATGCTGGGGTCTGTATGGAAAACAAAAAACTTTTTTTGCTGGAAATCACAGTAGGTCCGGCCGCATCTGTGTAGAGAGAACAAGCCAACGACGTCTCGAGTCTGGATGACTCTACATCAGGTGGGGTTACATGTAGCGTGACATGAACCCAAGATCCCAGTTGAGGCCGTCCTCATGGGTGCGGAACTTGGCTATCAGTTTCTGCTCGATGATTTTGCGTTGTCGTGTGTCTCGAAGGCCGCCTTGGAGAACGCTTACCCGAAGATCGGAGGCTGAATGTCCTTGACTGCTGAAGTGTTCCCCGACTGGGAGGGAACACTCCTGCCTGGCGATTGTTGCGCGGTGTCCGTTCATACGTTGTCGCAGTGTCTGCATGGTCTCACCGATGTACCATGCTCCGGGGCATCCTTTCCTGCAACGTATGAGGTAGACAACGTTGGCCGAGTCACATGAGTATGTACCATGTACCTGGTGGGTGGTGTCCTCACATGTGATGATGGTGTCCGTGTTGATGATCTGGCATGTCTTGCAGAGGTTGCCGTGGCAGGGTTGTGTGGTGTCGTGGTCGCTGTTCTCCTGAAAGCTGGGTAATTTGCTGCGAACGATGGTCTGTTTGAGGTTAGGTGGCTGTTTGAAGGCGAGTAGTGGAGGCGTGGGGATGGCCTTAGTGAGGTGTTCGTCGTCATCGATGACATGTTGAAGGCTGCGAAGAACATGGCGTAGTTTCTCTGCTCCGGGGAAGTACTGGACGACGTAGGGTACTCTGTTGGTTTTGTCCCGTGTTCGTCTTCTGAGGAGGTCTATGCGATTTTTCGCTGTAGCCCGTCGGAACTGTCGATCGACAAGTCGAGCATCATATCCCGTTCTTACAAGGGCGTCTTTTAGCGTCTGTAGGTGTCCATCGCGTTCCTCCTCGTCTGAGCAGATCCTGTGTATTTGCAGGGCTTGTCCATAGGGGATGGCTTCTTTAACGTGGTTAGGGTGGAAGCTGGAGAAGTGGAGCATCGTGAGGTTGTCCGTGGGCTTGCGGTAGACTTCACTCTGCCGAGGTGTGATAAAGGGCAGTTGGAAAGATTAACTGTAATCATCTGGCTGTGTTCTCTGACTATATATGCTGTGCCTATATGTATCTCTTCACTTCACCTGATGAAGGAGCAGCGCTCCGAAAGCTTGTGATTTCAAATAAAACTGTTGGACTATAACCTGGTGTTGTGCGACTTCTCACATTCATCTTGTAGATGGTACACACTGCAGCCACGGTGCGCCGGTGGTGCAGGGAGTGAATGTTTAAGGTGGTGGATGGAGTGCCAATCAAGCGGGCTGTTTTGTCCTGGATGGTGTCAAGATTCTTGAGTGTTGATGGAGCTGCACTCATCCAGGCAAGTGGAAAGTATTCCATCACACTCCTGACTTGTGTCTTGTAGATGGTGGAAAGGCTTTGGGGAGTCAGGAGTTGAGACACTCGCCGCAGAATTCCCAGCCTCTGACCTGCTCTTGTAGCCACAGTATTTATGTGGCTGGTCCAGTTAAGTTTCTGATCAATGGTAACCCCCCCAGGATGTTGATGGTGAGGGATTCAGTGATGGTAATGCCGTTGAATGACAAGGGGCGGTGGTTAGACTCTCATTTGTTGGAGATAGTCATTGCCTGGCTCTTGTGTTGCGCAAATGTTACTTGCTACTTATCAACCCAGGCCTCAATATCATCCAGGTCTTGCTGCATTCGGGCATGGACTGCTTCATTATCTGAGGAGTTGTGAATGGGACTGAACACTGTGCAATCATCAGCGAACGTCCCCCTCATCCCTCTTCTGACTTACAAGCTGCAGATGGTGTAAGCATGCACCTCTTACTTTCCCCCCTCCCCTCATCACAACCTTCCCCTGTGCCTTTTTCCTTTCAGATACCCAAGAAGTGCAACCTGGCCAGGCAGTGGAGGAAGACCAAGAAGATAGTGATGATGAAGACACAGCGTCACTTGATTTCACACTCGCAGCCACCAGCTCAAATACTGACACTGTGCATATCTTAGAGGATCGCATAGAGGCGGGATCTGCACGTGGTGAGACACCAGGCACAAGTGCGCTGCAGCCAGGGCAGGGGACAAGGATAGCGCAGGCGCCAGCTTGTCGGAGGACGAGGTTGCACACGAGTTCTGCTGCAGAGGACTTAAATGAGGACTTCGATGGGCAAAGCTACAGAAGAGGGCTAATGAGTGTACAATGAAATGATTGGTGCATTGAGAAGCCTGCGTGCAATTTCAAGGCGCATGGACAAGTCCGGCACCAACTTGGCACAGGGTTTTGCGTAGAGCTTGGAGCCCATCCTTTCCAGCATGGAAGTGGTGGCCAACTCCATTAGCGCACTTGTGGACCCAACCATGATACAGCATCTGATGGCCGAAGTCTCAGCTTCCATTGCAGCACAAGCAATAGCCACATGAGTGCTGCAGTGGAAGCTCAGACTGCTGTCATGCAAGCTTAGACTGCTGCCATCATGGCTGTTGATACCAGTGTTCAAAGGGGCTTGCAGGGTATCACAGAAATCCAGCAATCTGTCCTCCAACAGATTACTCGGATTGCTGAGGCATCGCCCTGGAGGTGTGGCAGTGGGTCTGCGGAGCCAGAACCTGCTGCCCTCTCTCTCAGGATGACAGCATTCCTACTCCCACCACTGCCACTCTGCCAGTGCCTTTGCTGTTGCCTGTCAGCCAGCCAACCAGACTGCTGCCACCCATGTCGAGGTGGTACAGCCTACAGCCGGGCCTTCTAGGCCCAGAGATGCTCGAGGTTGTCCTCCAAAGCCATCTGCAATCTCCTCCACTGAAAATCAGCGGATGCTGTGATGGTCAGTGACAGAGGGAAGGTAAGGAGTGTGGGATTGTTGCTGAATGGGGAATTGGGATTGAGGTTACTGGTGTCGCACTTGAATTAGTACTTCACGTTCTGCCCGGGCAGAATTGGGCAGTCTAGGTTGCAGCCTCCCTTCCTCTTCCTCCTCTTCCGCCTCCTCCTCTTCCACGTCCTCCTCTTCCTCCTCTACCTCATGCTCCTGCTCCTTAGCTTCTTGACTGATAGGTGGTTGCAAGGGCTGTTCCCTCCTGATGTCAAGGTTGTGCAGCATGCAGCATACCACCACAAACCTTGAGACCCGCTCAGTCAAGTACTGCAAGGCTCCTCCAGAGCAGTCAGGCAGCGGAATCGTTGTTTCAGCATGCCAGTTGTCTGCTCTATCACATTTCTTGTGGCAGTATGGCTCTCGTTTTATGCATGTTGCGCACGTGTGCGTGGGTTGCAAACCAGAGTCAAGAGCCACGTCATCGGCGGATAGCCCATGTCGCCCAGTAGCCACCCTTTGGTTTGCCATGGTTGCTGAAATACAGCTGGCACAGTGGACTGTCGCAGAATGAAGGCATCATGACTGCTGCCAGGATACCAGGCATTGACCTGCATGATGTGCTGCCTATGGTCACACACCAGCTGGACATTGAGGGAGTGGAATCCCTTTTGGTTCTGGTATAGGGCAGAATTGACCTGTAGCGTCCGCAAAGCAATGTGCATGCAGTCAATGGCACCCTGCACCACAGGGAAGCCTGCAAACCTTGCAAACCCTCATGCTTGCTCAGCCTGCTTGTCTCTGATAAGAGAGAATGAAATGAAGTTATCTCTCTTTGAATAAAGAGCCTCAATGACCTCCCTTAATCAATAGTGGACTACAAACTGCGAGATGTTGCTAATATTTCCAGCACCAGCCTGGAAGGAGCCAGGCACATAAAAGTTCATTGCCACAGTCATCAGAGCCACTGGCAATGCGGTCCTTGCCCTCCTCTCAGGTTGGAGTTGTGGCTGCAGCAGTTGGCAGATTTCAGTGATGACCTCTTTAGTGAAGTGCAGACATCTCAAACATTGGCCATCTCTGCGGTTCAGGTTGGAGAATTGATCCCTGAACATCCTGGGCGGATATGGCCTCCTGCTGAGAGCCCTTCTCCCCCTGCTCCTCCTCCCTCTTCTAGCAGCTTGTCCTGCTCTGCATGGCTTCTTCTCATTCTAGCAGTTATGCTCAATTCCAAGAGAAAGGCCTACTAGGAGCAATTGATCTGTGCAGAAGCCTTGAAGTTAGCAAAAAGTACTTCAGCACCTGCCACACCACTCCCTGTAGACTTTTGAACTTGAAACAACTATGGAAAGCACCAAAAACCTGTAGAATTGTAGCAACAGCCCAAAGAAATCAACTAGCAACTAACCTGTAAGTAGTTCATGATCCCTTTAAATAGCGCTAGTGGAGTGTCCATCATGCTGCTTAGTGCGTGTTCAGCTGTGTGAGTTTAAGGGAGGGTGTCAGCTGGAGCGTGCAGCTCCAAAATGGCAGCGCTAGTGCCGAATCAGCATCGCACGCTGATTGACGTCATGATCTGACTGCTCTGCATACTTCCAGCAGATGTTAACTGCATGTGCGCTAGCGCCTTTACCAAGATGGTGTCCGGTGCGCTTCACGTCAGAAGTGTGTGCACGTGCTGTGGACGCCATTTTGGATACCTAATGGCACTCGTAGCGCCCAAAATATGAACTTTGCCACCTCCTGCAACGAGACCTGCAGCCTCAGAGCATGGTGACTATAGCTCTCCCAGTGGCCCTCAAAGTCACCGTGGACCTCAATTTCTTTGCCAGTGGACCCTTCCAGTCTGCAGCAGGAGACATAGCTAACATCTCCCAGTTCGCCGTCCATCGCTGCATCCGGGAGATCACAGAGGCTCTCTACTCCAGGAGAAGGGACTACATTGTTTTCTCCCTGAACAGAGAAAAGCAGGACAAGCGCGCATGTGGCTTTGCCAGGATAGTGGGCCTCCCCATGGAGCAGGGCGCCATCGACTGCACATACGTGGCTTTGCGGGCACTCTACCAATCCTGAGATGTTCCGTAACCGCAAAGGCTACCACTCACTTAATGTGCAGTTATTGTGTGACCACACTCAGCACTTCATGATGGTGAATGCCCGGTAGCCTGGCAGAAGTCATGATGCCTTCATCCTGCGCCAGTCCGGTGTGCCAGAATCTTCTAGCAATCACGTCAAACCCGAGGGTGGTTGCTCGGAGATAAGGGCTATCCGCTCTGAGCCTGGTTGATAAGTCCCCTCCACAACCCCAGCACTCATGGTCAGCACTCATATAACGAGAGCCATGCTGCCACGAGGAACCTCATTGAGCAGACCATCGGGGTTCTGAAGCTACGGTTCCACTCCCTTGATTGCTCGGGAGGAGCCCTCCAGTACTCACCGGAGCAGGATGAGGATGAGGGCGAGGAAGAGGATGGAGGAGGCAGGCAGCACATCCCCGTTCCAGTCGGGCTGTCCATGAATGCCTCATCAGACTCTGATTCCAGTGAATGAAACCACAGATCCCCGTTGCTCACCACTTCCCCGCCTTACCATCCCTCTGTCACGGAACATTACAGAGTCCTCTTGGCACAAAATTCCAAACAAAAATCATAAATTTTACCTACTCTAGTGCTCCTACGCAGTGCTACCTCAGTGGCTGCAGCATGGCTGGTGGAAGGCTGCTGAGTTTCTGTGGGGGAGACTACAGATGGCCTTGCAGGATGACCTCGACCAGCTGTGGACCTAGAAGGCCCAGCTGCAGACTGCACCACCTCGGCATGGGCAGCAGCAGCCTGGGCTAGCTGGTTGATAGGCAGCAGCAAGGGCAATGTGCTGGTGGTTCTTCTTGGGTATCTGAAAGCAGAAAGGCACAAGGGTTGGGTTGTGGTGAGGGTAGGCGGGGGAAAGCAAGATATCCATGCATACAACATCAGCAGCTTGTAAGTGAGAAGAGATTATGAGATGAGGGGGAATTGGGATGTGAGAGGAAGGATTCGGTATGACCATACCATCATTATCAGCAACGGCTTCAACTTCTCCGGTTGCCACGGTCTCCGTCACTGCCCCTCCAATTATGTCAAGAACGGATTCCTCTAGGTTGCTGAGGTTCTGTATAGCAGCTTGGCTGCCTCCCATTTGCCGCTGCTCCCTCCTGTTCTATGCCATCTTTGAGTGCAAGTGAAAAAGAAGTGTGTCAGTGAGTGTAGTGCAATGTGTTTGGATGATGTGCCTGCCATAGATGAATAGCTGTCAGTGTGTTCAAGGCGTGAGATGTGGATGTGAGTCTTGAAGCAGTGGCAAGGTTGTGAGGGTGAAGTGAAGCCATGATTGTGAGGTATGAGGAGTGATAGGTAGAGATTGTTGGTAGGTGAGTGATGGGGGTGTAGTGAATTGAGCAGTGTGTGAGGCTAATGGTGTAGATGGTGGGATATGGCATTTGCTGAAGCCTTCACTCACCTTGGCCTGCACTGGATCCATGTCCTTGCGACCATACTGGTGGCCATGACGGATTTAGCCATCTCCTCCCAGAGCCTTCTGCAAGTGGCCTTGGGTGGCTTCCTGCCACCCTGCGGGAACAGGATAGCACGCCTTCTTTGAACGGCCATGACCAAGGCCTCCAAGGCACCATCCAAGAACCTTCATGCTCACTCCCTTGGTTGCTGAGCCATATCTTCATCCAGACTGACAATGAAGTGCTGCAAGAAAGCGCCTCCCCTTTAAGTAGTGCAGAGAGTCGAGGCCAAACATTACTGGCCATTAGACTGCACCCAATATTGGCCGCCCCATTGAGTATTAAGCAAATCAGCAGCGCGTTTAGCGTTAAGATCATCTCGGCAATCATTATAATGAGCAGGCAGCACGAAGAAGAGGTGCAGGCAAATAGCACTGGCCCTTGACACCGCCCGTTTTCGGGCCTAACCCAACTTCTAGGCCAAAGTATCTGGGGAAAATTGCATCCCCCTCCCCGCCACCACCCCCCCCCCACCCCCACCCCCGCCCCCAGACACGTATCCAAATAAAGATTGTAGGTTGAAAATATACTAAAGTGGAAAATGCCAAACCGATTCTTTTTATTAAAAAATGGTAATGGTGAAGGAGGTAGATTAGAAAAAATCTAAAACTAAATGCAAACTAAAAAGATAATCAGAATGAAAAGCGAAAATTGGAAAAGAAATTGTCGGAAATACTGGATTAAAAAGAATTTTGATTATGTTAATAGTAGGCAAAGTATTAAATGAATGGCGCTTCTTAAAGATAAGAAAGGCGAAACAGTGGGAAATGAAAAGTGGCATATGACAGAAATGTTCATTTATTTTTCATCACAGTTTTCACTAATAGTATGCATGTTCTGACAGCTGTACTATTACGATATGAGATACACCTGAGCTCACAGAGAAACTAGAGATTAGCAATGAAATGTTCCTTAATAAAACTGAAGTTTTCATTGTTAATCTCTAGAAGGTGAAAGGGGCAGATGGAATGTGTCCATAAATACAGAAGGAAAGGATTTTAAAGCCATGGAAAGGGTACAGCAAAAATGAAAGTAGGATCCAATGGTTAAGAACATAAGAACACAAGAAATAGGAGCAGGAGTAGGCCATACGGCCCCTCGAGCCTGCTCCGCCATTCAATGAGATCATGGCTGATCATCGACCTCAACTCCACTTTCCCGCCCAATCTCCATATCCCTTGATTCCCCATGAGTCCAAAAATCTATCTATCTTAGCCTTGAATATACTCAAAGACTCAGCATTCACAGCCCTCTAGGGCAGAGAATTCCAAACGTTATGTTATGAAGAAATACTCAAAGAATTGTGGTTAATTCCACTGGAACAGAGAAGATTAAGGCACAATCTAATAGATGTTTTCAAAACTATGCTAAGTTTTGTGAGGGTAAATAGTGAAAGATTGGCCCTAATATTTACGGGGAGGCGGGGAGGGAGCGGGGGTACATGACAGTGGCTGAGAAACACAGAGACGCCGGAAGCGCGGAGGTCCTGCTGAATTTAACAGCAGGTCTTCATTGGAATTTTTCAACACTGTTTCCCGCCCGGCAGCCGGCCAGATTGAAAGACAGGAAAGCCTGTGGTACAAGGCAGAACCCAGGGGCCACTGGGGATGATTCCCATCAATCAAGAAGATCGGGGGTTGTGGAGACGGAGTCTCGGAGCACGGCAGCGAGAAGGGTGGTAGACATCGTGAGGGGGAGATTGGGGAGGGGGGGGCAGAGATCGCAGGGAGGGAGAGATCACGTGGGGGTGTCTGAGAGATCGCAGTGGGGGGGAGAGATTGTGGGGGGAGAGCGATCATGGGCAGGAGAGATTGGATCACGGGGGAGAGAGATCGCGGGAGGTAGAGATCGTGTGGAGGGGGTCAGAGATCGTGAGGAGCGAGATCTTGGGGGGAGAGATTGCAGAGGGGGTCCAAGAGATTGCGGGGGGGAGGGATCATGGGGGGGGTGAGTGATCACAGGGAGGAGAGATCGGATCGTGGGGAGGAGAGATCAAATCGTGGGGAGGAGAGTTCGGATCGTGGGAGGGAGAGATCACAGGGGGGTCCAAGAGATTTTGTGGGGGAGAGATCGTGGGGAGAAATGATCGGATCACGGGAGGGGTAGTGATCGCAGCAGGTTTGCTTGAAGGGCTGGGGGGAAGCACTCCTGGAAAAGCACTTACCTGCTGGATCTGGCAGCCCCCGCCTCCCTTTAGTTGCTGGGTTTCCCGGGCCATGGGAAATCCGGCCTGTGGCCGTTTAATTTAAATGTCTGCCAAAATCTGAGGAACACAGCCTCATTAATATAATAAAATCACTGACCCACCTCTCCAGCGCAGGTTACTCTCCCGACCCCAAACCCATCACAATTAAACCGGTAGTAGACGCCTTTGTGGTGGGTTGGGGTTGGATTTCATATTTGTACCATATAAGCGCTCTCCCCATACCCTCTCCCACCCATCGTGGGGAATTAAAATTCTCCCAATTGCTTCCACTGGTTAGTGAATTCGTAACAGAGGAACATAAGCTCAGGATTATCACTAGAATAATGACAGGGGAAGTTGGAAGAAATGTTTTCACATAGAGACTTATTAGAGCATTGAATGCTTTAACACAAGTGGCTTTGAGGGTGAAACTAAAAAAGGGAATTGGAGGAGTATTTTAAAAGGAAGAACACAAAAGGATAACAGGAAAGACCAGGAAAATATGATCAGAGTAGATGACTTCATTTGAAGAGCTAGCACCTGCACAGGCATGATGGGCTGAATATTCTCCTTCTGTGCTGTCAATTCTATTGCCGGGAATTTCCTCAAGTGTTCTCCCGATTAGCTCCCATAACTTTGGCGAAAGATTAGTGGAAACCCTGGATAAACCACGTAAATGACGTTTTCCATTTGGGATGAGATGTTAAACCGGGGCCCCGTCTGCTTTCTCAGGTGGACGTAAAAGATCCCATGGCACTATTTTGAAGATGAGCAGGGGAGTTATCCCTTATGACCTGGCCAATATTTATCTCTCAACCAATATCACTAAAAAAAACAGACTATCTGGTCATTATCACATTGCTGTTTGTGGGACCTTGCTGTGCACTAATTGGCTGCTGTGTTTCTCTTGGCAACATCATCTGCAGACATGGAGTCAGCTTCCACATGCATGTTGATGGCACCCAGCTCCACCTCTCCACCATCTCCCTCAATACCTCCACTGCTTCTCTGCTTGTCCAAAACCCAATCTTGGATGGACCACAATTCCTTCAGCGAAACATTGGGAAGATTGAAGCCATCGTCTTCAGCCCCCACCACAAACCTTGTACCCTTGCCAATTACTCCATCCTCCTTTCCAGTGACTATTTCTGGCTGAACCAGACTGTTCTCAACTTCAACATCTAATTCAACCCCAAGCTGAGCTCCCAACCCCATATCCTTTCCATCACAAAGACTGCCTTCTTCCATCATCCATCCTTGC
Source organism: Squalus acanthias (assembly GCA_030390025.1). Taxonomy (NCBI): domain Eukaryota; kingdom Metazoa; phylum Chordata; class Chondrichthyes; order Squaliformes; family Squalidae; genus Squalus; species Squalus acanthias. Next base: position 199,269,594 of record CM059425.1, on the reverse strand, counting down.
TCATTTGTTACTGAAGCCCTCATACATACTTTTATCAACTCCACTCTCGACTATTTAATATTGTCCTGGCCAGCATCCCGTTCTCCAACCTCCATAAACTTCAGCTCATATAAAATTCTGTTGTCTGAATCTTATCCCACACAATGCATGCCCTCACCCCTCTCCTCACTGAACTACATTGGCCCCACTGTCCGGATGCTTGAAATTTAAAATTATTTTCCTTGTGTCTAAATCCTTCCATGACATTGCACTCCCTACCTTTGTAGCTTCCTCTGGTGCTACAACTCCCCTACACGGAACACTCCACTCTTCAAACTTCAGCCTCTTGTGCATTTCCTCTGCCCTTCACTCCACCACTGGCAGCCATCGAGCAGCTGCAGAGGCCTCACACTTTGTAATTCCCTCCTTAAAGTCCTCTACCTCCACCTCTCTCTCTTACTTTAAAAGCCATTTATTTGACAAAGCTTTTGTTCACTGCCCCTAATATCTCCTTCTTCGGCTCGATGTCCACTGTTTTAGTACACATTGTGGGGCATTTTTCTATTTTAAGAATACAAGAACATAAGAAATAAGAGAAGGAGTAGGCCATACAGCCCCTCGAGCCTGCTCCGCCATTCAATAAGATCATGGCTGATCAGCGACCTCAACTCCATTTTCCCACCTGATCTCCATATCCCTTGATTACCCTAGAGTCCAAAAATCTATCTATCTCAGCCTTGAATGTACTCAAAGACTCAGCATTCATAGCCCTTTCGGGTAGAGAATTCCAAAGATTCACAACCCTCTGAGTGAAGAAATTCCTCCTCATCTCAGTCTTAAATGGCCTACCCCTTACCCTGAGACTCTAGTTCTAGAGACTCCAGCCAGGGGAAACAACCTCTCAGCATCTACCCTGTCAATCCCCTTCAGAATCTTGTATGTTTCAATGAGATCACCTCTCATTCTTCTAAACTCCAGAGAGTATAGGCCCATTCTACACAATCTCTCATCATAGGACAGTCCTCTCATCCCAGGAATCAATCTAGTGAACCTTCGCTGCACCGCCTCCAAGGCAAGTATATCCTTCCTTAGATAAGGAGACCAAAACTGTGCACAGTTTCCAGGTGTGGTCTCACCAAGGCCCTGTACAACTGTAGCAAGACTTCCTTACTCTTATACTCCAACCTCCTTGCAATAAAGGCCAACATGCCATTTGCCTTCCTTATTGCTTGCTGTACCTGCATGCTAGCTTTCTGTGTTTCTTGTACGAGGACACCCAAATCTCTCTGAACACCAACATTTGAAAGTTTCTCACCATTTAAAAAATATTCTGTTTTTCTATTCTTCCTACCAAAGTGAATAACCTCACATTTCCCTACATTATACTCCATCTTCCACCTTACTGCCCACTCATTTAGTCTACCTATATCACTTTGCAGACTCTTTGTGTTCTCCTCACAGCTTACTGTCCCACCTAGCTTTGTATCATCAGCAAACTTGGATACATTACACTCGGTCCTGTCATCTAGGTCATTAATATAGATTGTAAATAGCTGAGGCCCCAACACTGATCCTTGCGGCACCCCACTAGTTACAGCCTGCCAACCTGAAAAAGATCCGTTTATCCCTACTCTCTGTTTTCTGTCCGTTAACCAATCCTCTATCCATGCTACTGTATTACCCCCAACCCCATGAGCCCTAATCTTGTGTAATAACTTTTATGTGGCACCTTATTGAATGCCTTTTGGAAATCCAAATATACTACATCCACTGGTTCCCCTTTATCTACCCTGCTAGTTACATCCTCAAAAAACTCTAATAAATTTTTCAAACACGATTTCCCTTTCATAAAACCATGTTGACTCTGCCTAATCATGTTATGATTTTCTAAGTGACTTGATACCCCTTCCTTAACAATGGATTCCAGCATTTTCCCGACGACTGATGTCAGGCTAACTGGCCTGTAGTTCCCTGTTTTTTCTCTCACTCCTTTCTTGAATAGCGGTGTTACATTTGTGACCTTCCAATCCGCTGGGACCATTCCAGAATCTAGGGAATTTTGGAAGATCAAAACCAATGCATCCACTACCTCTTCAGCCACCTCTTTTAGAACCCTAGGATGTAGGCCGTCAAGTCCAGGGGATTTGTCAGCTTTTAGTCCCATTAGTTTCTCTAGTACATTTTCTCTACTTATATTAATTACGTTAAGTTCCTCATCCTCATTAGACCCTTGGTTCTCCATCATTTTTGGTATGCTTTTTGTGTCTTCTACTGTGAAGACAGATACAAAATATTTGTTTAACGTTTCTGCCATTTCCTTATTCCCCATAATAATTTCTCCTGTCTCAGCCTCTAAGGGACCAACGTTTACTTTTGCTATTCTTTTCCTTTTTACATACTTGTAGAAACTCTGCTTTTATATTTCTTGCTAGTTTTCTCTCATATTCTATTTTTTCCCTTTTTATCAATGTTTTGGTCAACCTTTGCTGGTTTCTGAAACTCTCCCAATCCTCAGGCTTACTATTATTCTTTGCAACATTATAAGCTTCTTCTTTCAATCTAATGCTATCCTTAACTTCTTTAAATAGCCACGGTTGGATCACTTTTCCTGTGAAGTTTTTATTTCTCAATGGAATGTATTTTTGTTGAGAATTATAAAATATTTCTTTAAATGCTAGCCACTGCTTATCTATCGCCATACCTTTTAATCTATTTTTCCAATCTACCTTAGCCAACTCGCCCCTGATACCTATGTAATTGGCTTTATTTAAGTTTACGACTCTAGTTTCAGACTTAGGCAAGTCACTCTCAAAATTAAGGTGAAATTCTATCATATTATGATCACTCTGCCCCAGAGGATCCTTTACTATGAGATTGCTAATTAACCCTGTCTCATTACACAATACAAGATCTAAAATAGCCTGTTCCCTGGTTGATTCCATGATATATTGTTCTAGGAAACTGTCCCGAATGCATTCCATGAACTCGTCCTCCAGACTACCTTTGCCAATTTGATTTTTCCAGTCTATATGAAGATTAAAGTCCCCCAAGATTATTGCATTACCTTTGTTGCAAGCTCCTACTATTTCTTGATTAATATTCTGTCCAACAGTATAGCTACTGTTAGGGGGCCTATAGATTACTCCTACCAGTGTTTTCTGCCCCTTGTTATTCCTTATCTCCACCCATACTGATTCTACTTCCTGATCTTCCGAGCGAGATTCTTTCTCACTACTGTCCTTATGTCATTCTTTATTATCAGGGCGACTCCCCCTCCTTTTCCATTCTGCCTGTCTTTTTGAAATGTTAAAGGCACTATATAAATGCAGTTGTTGTTGTCCAGTGCCCAAAAAAGTTTCATGAACTTAGATGAGTGGTCAAGGTCAGTGAATGCATTAGATATTGGAGAAACTTCACTGATCAGAAGTTCCAGTCTCTGTGAGAAATCACCAAGTCTGAGCTGATGTTTTTCCTTTTGCCTCCAAGACAAAGAAGAATAACTTAGCTTCCTGACTGTTCATGGAGTTAAAATCAACGGGCGGGAAATTGGAAACGATAGCGCCGACCGTTAAGGCCAGTTTGGTGAAAAAATGGCAGCTGCCTTGCTTCTGCCTGCTTCCGGCGTGGAACGCGGCGGCCACCATTTTGGGCAGGTTGGCGGTGCTGCCGTTGCCTGCGCTCGCTTCACATATTTAAATGATCCAGAGCATGATGTCAATCGCTGTGCAATGCCTGAATTAATGCACGATCTGGGATTTTGGACATTGCTGCTGTTAATAACGCCCTCTCCAAAAACGCATGGAAGAACATGCGTGCAGCAGTACAACAGAGCCGTTGCAGCACTTCTTAAAGGGACACACACAACTTTCATGTAAGTTTAGATTTTTGCTTTTGGACTGGTTTCTTTACATTTTATTGGAGTAGTGGCTTGGTGCAATACATTTAAAAAGTTGTTAAAGTGTGCAGGGAGTGCAGGGAGTGCTGCTGGATGTTTGCAAGGCTTTGGCTCTTAAAGGAGGGCCTCTGAGAACACCACTTGCTCCCAGGAAGACGCAGAAGAGGAGGAAACGGAAGGATGGAAGCAACCCAGACAGCCCCTTTCTGGCTGGGATATCCTGGATCAAATCATCTGCCTGCGGTACCAGTGAACACGACCCCAATACCCCTTTCAACATTTTCCCCACACATTACCTTCTCTCTGTTACTGACCATCACAGCATCCTCTTGGCCATAATGCTGAAATAAAAGCCACCACAAAGCAAACTTAACAATACAACTTTATCCATATATGCATCCAATATTACTTCAAAAAATCAACTAATCACCTTTGTGCATTCCCTTAGTGAGTGTCTTGTGTGTGCCTTTGCCTATCCTAGTGCTGTTATGCAATGCTACTCCAGTAGCTGCAGCATGGCTGGTGGAAGGCTGCTGACTTTCAGTGGGGGACACTGCAGATGGCTTTGCAGGACGACCTCAAGGAGCTGGTGGCTGGGAGTGTGAAATTGAGTGATGGTGTTTCTTCTTCTTCACTCTCCTCTCCCTCTTCTTGGTCAACCATTGGCTGGGCAGGCTGAATTTCTTGGGCGTGTGAAATGAGGAAGGCACAAGGGTAGGGTTGTGGTGAGGGGAGGTGGGGTAAAGCAAGTGGCGCATGCTTACACCATCTGCAATTTATAAATCAGAAGAGATTGTGGGATGAGGGGGAAGTGGGATGTGAGAAGGAGTATAACATACGAGGATACCGGCATCTTGTGTTCTTTCAGTCTTGCCGCTAGCCAAGGGCTCAACCATGCCCTGGCCAAGAATGGCCGGCACCGTCTCCGTCAAGGGGGTGAGGTGATGCTAGCAATGTGAGGTGTGCCTTGTGTTTGGTAGAGATTGTTGGTAGGTGAGTGATGGGGGGGTCATGCATTGAGCAGTGTGTGAGGTTAGTGGTGCAGTTGGTAGGAGATGACTTTTGAAGATGCATTCACTGACCTTGACCACTCATCTGAGGTCATGAAACTTTTTTGGGCACTGGAGCCAGGTCCTGGGGGTGACACTGCTGGCAGTGTCCACCTCGGATCTGGTCCCACATCCTTCTTTCTGGAGGGTCTCCTGGCCCCTTGTGAGTAGAGGACCTCTCTTCCAGTGTTGACCCCTACACAAAGCTGCAGTGTTGTGTCCAAGACCCTGGGTGCCCTTTCCCTGGCCTGTTGAGCCATTTGTGTTGGTGCTGAAGCACTTTTACCATTTTTGATCAGCTGAAGGCAGCTCACCCTGAAGATGTGCAGACTGCCTAGTGCTAAAGCAATTAAAAAAAAATTTATCTGCTGAAGGCAGCTCAGCTTTAAGAGCTGCAGACTGCCTTTAAGAGGAACAGACTAGCTTTAAGTAAAGCTAGCCACGCTCCAGCAACGCAAACTTCGGCCCTTTGCTGAGCGCACAGCCTGTCAGCAGTGCATTCAGCGCTAGGCTATGCGCTACAATCATTATAATTAGCAGGCAGCATGAAGTTAATGTGCTGCCTGCGCTTTTTGAATAGGTGCAGGCATATCGGCCAAGCCTGCTTTTTGTCGTTATCGAATATCGAATTTCCCAGCCAATGTCCTTGAAACACAGCATATGATAGTCTAATCATTTATTCTGGCTAATGAGTTAAAATTGATGGAATGGACTTTCTCCTTGTGAGTGAGACTGAGTCATCAATCTAGTTTATGAAGGTGAATTATTGGGCCGAAAATTGATCCCGGGACGCGAGAGTACGCACTGCATACTCTCGCGTATTCCCACTCCAATTGCCGGTTTTCTGCATGCCCTGCGCATGCGCTGAAAACCGGCAATTGCTCTTCCGAAAAGGGGGCGGGGCCTGGGTGCATCGCATGCGCGCTACAGGCTGCGCGCACGCTGTGCACTTCATGCTTTGGACGCGCAGGTAAGTAGGGAAGATTTTGGAAATGTAAAAAGGAGGAGTAAGACCCGCTTTTAAGAAGGTAAGTAGTGAATTAAGTATTTTTTTGAATTTTTTTTTACAGGTATATCTTTTTTATAGACTTTAAAGACAGGTAAGTTTATTTTTATAACTTTTTAAAAGATTTTAAATTTTTTCAAAAATTTAATTTTTTATTTAAAATGGTTAATTTAATTAACTATACTTATTTTATTAATGTGATGGTTTTTTTTTTTAATTTATTTGAGGTTTAGCTGTTATTTTGGGGGGGTGTAAGGGCTGTGAGACTTATGAATGGAAGATGGTGTGCTGCCATTGGCTCTAACTGAGTCACGTGATCCCACAGCTCGCACGAATTCACTACGCCGCTGGGATACGCAAGCCCAGCACAGCTGATGTCTGGAACATCAAGTTCGTGCGAGCTGGATCAGAAAAAGCATAAGCGAGGTGAGACATCGCGGGGAAGGCTTACCCCCGCGGGAACAGAGCGAGATCAATTTCTGGGCCATTATGATTGTGGGCATAAACCTAGTTGTCTCAGTAGATGTGTTGCCGGAGAAACAGGCAGAAAGAGCCAAGCAACAGTAATCTGCTAAGCAACCGATTCATTGATGAGTGATAGTGGAGCTTTCAATCGATGAATTATGAGTTAATATCTACATCAATATAGTACACACAGGAATGCAGTATATGTGCATTAAGTGATCATATGTGAACTTCACTGATCAAAAATTCTATTCCATGAGGTGATATGGATTGTGTTGTAGTTTTCCATTTTATGCTCTGCTTTATAAGTCTGACTCAAGAGTACATCCTAATGCTATTTGATATACCCAGAGGGTTGTCCCCTTCCCGAGCTGGATGATTCTAGACTCTGAGTTGGGTAAAGTAGTGCTGGCTGCAAACATTATCTTTAAAGCATTGACATCCAGAGGGGGAATTTCTTCACATTTGAAGCATTTGATGGCAAAGTTGCTAATAAGGCAAATAATTAGTGGCTGTTGGCATGACCCTGTTTCAGGCCATACCTGTCGCTGGGTGAAAATGAGGCGAGTTCTATAACGAGGGGGGGGGAAATCCACTCCACCAGATTACCGGCCAGGCAGTGAAAATGAAAATCTACCTTATGTTTTTAAATTATTACCTTTCTACGCGAAGTCTAAGAAGAAACCACTTATATAGCGCTTTTCATCCCATCAGGACCTCCCAAAGCACATCACAGCTGATGAATTATTTTGAAGTGCAAATACTGTTATAATGCAGGCAAATGCAGCAGCCAATTTGGACAAAGGAAGGTCCTACAAACAGCAATGAGATAAATAACTAGATTATCTGTTTAGAGTGATGTTAGTTGAGGGATAATGTAATCCAGGCACCAGGGGAACTCCTGTATTCTTCAAATAGTGCCATGGGATCTTTTATGTCCTCTTGAGTAGGCAGAGAGGGACTTAGTTTAACATTTCTGCAAGATGGCACCTCCAACATTGTAACACTTGCTCAGTACTTCGCTGAAGTGTCAGCCTAGATTATGCGCTCAAATCTCTGGAGTGGGGCTTGTAACCACCTTCTGACTCAGCGATAGAATTATTACTATTGGGTGAGTCCTGACTTGGTGATTCAAGTGTGAAGTCCACACACATGCAAAGTAAACATCTGTTTCATAACATGTGTCTTAACCCAAACCTAAAAGACATGGGGGGATAAATTCGGTACCTTAGCACCTCCCGTTAGCACCAGCAGATGGCAGTAATGGGGTGCTGCTGCAGTAGCAAATCTGGCCCCCCCCGTTGTGCCGCCGGTACGAGGTATTGCTGGGGACTTCAATGCCAGGCAGATCGTGACGTCAGTGAGCATGCAACGCTCACTGGCTGCCCAATCTAGAAAATTCATTGTCACCACTTACCTTAGCGCCTCGACCAGACAGCGACAGGGAGAGCTGGCGTGCAGCTCCAGGAAGCCGGCTCCAGTGATGTTATTTAAAGGCATCAGCATTAATCACTCCCAGCTGTCAGGGCAGGTTAGTTTCAATGGTTTCTTGTCAGTTTCACCCACTAGAACAGTTCCTATGAGTAATTTCAAGCTTCTTTTGTATCAGCAGTCTTCTGGCGAGTGCAAAATAGCTACATTTATTGCTCAAAGATTCAAACTGCTACACTTGGCAACATTAATGGGGGCTGTACTGGCATGCCACCTCGCCCTCCAGGATCCAAGGCGGAGGGAGCGTAGGCAGCGAGAAATACGGGAACATGTGCGCAGAGGGATGAGGAGGGACATCAGGGTTCACACCAGGAGGCCTTACCCTCTGAGGGTATTCTGACAACACTTCTCCGACCTTCAATTAAGCGAGGAGCAGTGTATTAGATGGCTCCGCATCACCAAGGTGCTGGTCACAGAACTCTGCCACCTCCTCCAAACAGAGGATGACTTAAACTCCAGATCCCTTTTGCTCATCACATCCACATCATACCATCCCTGTGTCATGCCATATCACAGCGTCCTCCTGGGCGTGAAGGTGAAATGAGAGAGACCACAAAATATTGCAAACTCCGTTAATAAATTTATGCATAAACATTTCACACATATCACATTCATTCTAATAACTAATAACCCTTGTATCTCCCATAGTTGAATAGCTGTCATTGTGTGCAAGGTGTGAGATGTGGGTGTGAGTGTTGGTAGGTAGAGATTGTTGGTGGGTGAATGCTGGGTGTTTGGTGCTTTGGGCAGTGTGTGAAGCTTGTGGTACCGATGGTGGTCTGTAGCATTTGTTGAAGCATTCAACACCCGACTACCGACTGAGGTGGATCTGCCATGAGCACACCTGCTTCAGTCCCTCGGCTCCTTCTCCTTGTTGTGCTTCTCCTTGCTGAAGCAGCTGCACAGCCAGCAATGCTGAGAATAAGGTGCTGCAGTATCAATGAACCTCCCCTTTAAGTACTGGGAAAAGCCTGTGACAATTATGACTTGCGTTAGTCAGCACCCGATATTGGTCCACCCTTTAAGTGTAACGCCAATGAGCTAGGCCTTTAAGACTTGAATTAGCGCTCCAATCATTTCTTTGAGCAGTTAGAATGAATTTTGCATTAGCACCTGGCGCTAATTCTCAAACTTTACTATTCCTGGGCTATAATGAATTTCTAGCCCTTTGTAAGCAACATTAGCAATATAGGGTTGTTTCTTGCTTGGTTTGTATTAAAGCAGCTAAGATTATTTCCTCAGTGACAAAGTGTATTATAATAGATGCAGTCAAGTTCCTTTACTGCCCCATATTATCTGAAAATTGCAGGAGAACCTAACTATAATGTTATTTTGCAAACCTTTCAATACAACAAACTTATTCAAAGAACGAGCTGAATTGTGTTTAGGCAAAGGGAGGAAATCAAGGGGAAAAATTGGGTTGATTTGCGCCTCTCGTTAGCACCCCCAGGGCACCAAAAGGGGCACCACCCAATTTCCCCCCCAAGCTTGTGATAGTGATGTGTATCTTTATATCATTTTAACCTGCACAATCCTAGATAAGAATTTCCTGTAGTTTTGCACTTCCGCCATTAAGACACTTAGGCCCAGATTTTAATTCCATGGTGCACTGGGAGTGGGTGTGGTGGGGGGGAGGGGTGGGGTCCGATAGCACATGGGAAACCCATAAGTAAGTGCAGCGCATCTGTCAGTGGCTTTTAACTCAGCCACTTCATTTTAATTTACTTCCAGGTTTCCCATCCAATCAGCGGCAGCGAGCGTGATGTGAACGCGTATGACACAATCTCGACTGCAGTATTTAAAGGGACGATCCAAACATGCAATTTGAAGGAGTTTGGAGTTGGGAACCAAAGAGAAGAAAGTGGGAGAATTAGTCCAGACTGGTAAAGGCTGCGCCTCGTTTCAGTGACGCCTCTCTGGATGCGCTGCTGGGGGCTGTGAGGAGCCGGGGAGAGATACACTTCCCTACCAATGGGAGGAAGAATACTGCAGTGGAGACCAAGAAGGCGTGGTTGGGGGTAATGGAGGAGGTCAGTAGCAGGAGCATGGTGCCACGTTCCTGGATTCAGCGCAGAAAGCACTTTAATAACCTTAGCAGGTCAGGAAAGGTGAGTACAATGGCACGTTAACCTACATCCTGCCGTGCACATGAACCTACACCCCTCCCTCTGCCTTGTCAAGCTTACACCATCACATCACTCCTCACATCCACTTATCTTGTAGGTGCACCCATCCTTCTCTTTCTATGCACTTTCTCACATCCCCATCTATCGATTCACCACTGCCACTCACCCTCATCCTTATGCAATGTCATACCTCTCCCTGATAGTCACCCTCACCAAATGCACTCCATCCATCGGGTGAACACATGCCATTACACTCACTCATAGGTCTGTTCTTTCCCTCGTTGCAGGAGAAGAGAGCACAGAACACCAGGGAGAGGGAGAGAACTGGAGGGGCCCTCCAAACAGCTCGCAGCTGACAAGCACAGAGGACAAGGCACTGGAGATTAGTGGAGTTTTGTCGTCCCTGGCCATTATAATGGAGAGATGGGGAGCTCCCAGCTACCTGGTGACACAATTAAATAAAAGCCACCCACATATCAGTAATGTTGACTTGATTTCAACAGCAAGTGAAATATGATCAGCTTCATAATGATAACTTGCAACATATTCTTACCATACCAGGACTAATTCTTGTCTTTTATCTCCCACAGGGCCATCACTTGTGCAGCAGCAGTCAGTGGAGGTCACTGGCGATGATTCCTCAAAGGAGCCGAGTCCTTCTGAGGGTGCACCTTTACAGGAATCATGCAGACTTGGCACCAGCTCAGATACTCACACTTCGGTGGGACCAGTTAGGCAGATAAATGGGTTTTCACCTGGTGATGCACTTCACAAGTGAGCAAGAGCAGATGGTGGAGACAGGGACAATGGTGGAGAGTCCATGTCGGAGGGCGCAGCCCTCTCCAAGCTCTGCTCAGTTGGACACACATTCTGTACTTCGGGGGCGTTGATGAAGAGGGGAATCATAAGAACATAAGAAATAGGAGCAGGAGTGGGCCAATCGGCCCTTCGAGCTTGCTCCGCCATTCAATAAGATCATGGCTGATCTGATCCTCACCTCAAATCTAAAGAACACAAGAAGTAGGAGCAGGACCTGGCCACTCAGCCCCTGGGCCCGCTACGCCACCCACAGGGCCTCGACCGATCCGAACTCAGCCTCATGTCCAATTTCCTGCCCGCTTCCCGTAACCCCTAATTCCCTTTACTTCTAGGAAACTGTCTATTTTTGTTTTAAATTTATTTAATGATGTAGCTTCCACAGCTTCCTGGGGCAGCAAATTCCACAGACCTACTACCCTCTGAGTGAAGACGTTTCTCCTCATCTCAGTTTTGAAAGAGCAGCCCCTTATTCTAAGATTATGCCCCCTAGTTCTAGTTTCACCCACCCTTGGGAACATCCTTACTGCATCCACCCGATCAAGCCCCTTCACAATCTTATATGTTTCAATAAGATCGCCTCTCACTCTTCTGAACTCCAATGAATAGAGTCCCAATCTACTCAACCTCTCCTCATATGTCCACCCCCTCATCCCGGGGATTAACCGAGTGAACCTTCTTTGTACTGCCTCGAGATCAAGTATGTCTTTTCTTAAGTATGGACACCAAAACTGTATGCAGTATTCCAGGTGCGGTCTCACCAATACCTTATATAACTGCAGCAATACCTCCCTGTTTTTATAATCTATCCCCCTAGCAATAAAAGCCAACATTCCGTTGGCCTTCTTGATCACCTGCTGCACCTGCATACTAACTTTTTGATTTTCTTGCACTAGGACCCCCAGATCCCTTTGTACTGCAGTACTTTCCAGTTTCTCGCCATTAAGATAATAACTTGCTCTCTGATTTTTCTTGCCAAAGTGCATAACCTCACATTTTCCAATATTGTATTGCATCTGCCAAATCTCCACCCATTCACCCAGCCTGTCTATATCCCCTTGTAGGTTTTTTATGTCCTCCTCACTTTCTACTTTCCCTCCCATCTTTGTATCATCTGCAAACTTTGATATGTTACACTCGGTCCCCTCCTCCAAATCGTTAATATAGATTGTAAAGAGTTGGGGACCCAGCACCGACCCTTGCGGAACACCACTGGCTACTGGTTGCCAGTCCGAGAATGAACCATTTATCCCAACTCTCTGCTTCCTGTTAGATAACCAATCCTCCACCCATGCCAGAATATTCCCCCCAATCCAGTGATTTTTTATCTTGAGCAATAATCTTTTATGTGGCACCTTGTCGAATGCCTTCTGGAAGTCTAAATACACTACGTCCATTGGTTCCCCTTTATCCACCCTGTATGTTATGTCCTCAAAGAACTCAAGCAAATTTGTCAGACATGACTTCCCCTTCATAAAGCCATGCTGACTTTGTCCTATTAAATTATGTTTATCTAAATGTTCCGTTACTGTCTCCTTAATAATAGACTCCAAAATTTTACCCACCACAGATGTTAGGCTAACTGGTCTATAATTTCCAGCCTTCTGCCTACTACCCTTTTTAAATAAGGGTGTTACATTAGCAGTTTTCCAATCTGCCGGGACCTTTGCTGAGTCCAGGAAATTTTGGAAAATTATTACCAAAGCATCCACAATCCCTACTGCCACTTCCCTCAAGACCCTAGGATGTAAACCATCAGGTCCAGGGGATTTATCCGCCTTGAGTCCCATTATTTTACTGAGTACCAATTCCTTAGTGATTTTAATCGTATTTAGCTCCTCCCCCCCTAGAGCCCCCTGTTTGTCCAGTGTTGGGATATTCTTAGTGTCCTCTACCGTAAAGACTGAAACAAAATATATGTTCAGCATTTTTGCCATCTCCATGTTTCCCACCATTAATTTCCCGGTCTCATCCTCTAAGGGACCTACGTTTGCCTTAGCCACCCTTTTTCTTTTTATATAACTATAGAAACTCTTGCTATCTGTTTTTATATTTTTTGCTAATTTATTTTCATAATCTATCTTCCCTTTCTTAATCAATCCTTTAGTTACTTTTTGCTGTCTTTTGAAGACTTCCCAATCTTCTATCCTCGCACTAAGTTTGGCTACCTTATATGTCCTTGTTTTTAGTTGGATACTATCCATTGAGCAGCAGCAGACAATGTGCGATGCACTGGCAGGTCTTAAAAGTGGAATTCACACGATTACAGAAAGTTTGGAGGAGTCTACCTCAAGCATGAGCGGGGTGATGTCACAGGCCACTGAGCTGATGTGTTCTTCCATGAATAGAGAGGCCAGCACCATGGACTGTCATACGCTCCAATCAAATGAGTCCATGCATGCCTTGAACACCACCATGCAGACTCTGAGGGAGAAAAATTCAGTTGGTTGCGCCTCCCGTTAGCACCTTAAGAGGACGCTAATGGGGCGCAAAGCATCTAGCGCCCAGGCGCAGCGATGTTTGCGCCGCTCGCGAAATTAACTAGACATTTTGCGGCGGCGCTAAACACTACCGCCACGATCTCCTGCGCCGGCAGATCGTGACGTCAGTCGAGTGCGCAACGCCCCGGTATCGCCGCGGAGCAGATATTGAGTAGCGCTTGACGCTAGCAACGACAGGTTGAGGGGAGCGAATTGCAGTCATGAAGGGACTGGGAGAGCGCTATTTAAAGGCGACCGCTTCCTGCCTTTTATTGTTGGTGCCATTTTTGAACCACGCATTCTGAGAGAGAGAGAGAGACTTCTGGAGAGATTCAACGCTGTGTGAAGGAGTTTTGGGCACTGAGCAGCACTTTGCAGGTTCATTTTGATTTGCCATTCCTTGTATCGATTTAGAAGAGACTGTAGGGGCTGCACTCTAAGCTCTTTCCCTGGTACTCTCCATTGTTCTTTCCAGCAGATTTGATGTGCAGGTCTCTCCAGGCAGAGATTCAAGGCTGCAATGAGCAGGATGTGGATTGAAAGCAAGATCAACCATCCCCTTTAAGAACTGGCCGGTTCCATTGTGTGTGTGTTCCATTGCTGACTGACATCACATGAGCTTCGCCAGCGCTCTGAGGTAGCGCCTCGCTCCTCGGCCTTTGCGCCTTAAGACAGGTGTGAAGCGCCTGATTTAGCTCTCCAATCACCTCCAGGGGCGATAAAAGTCAAGTTTGCAGTCGGTGGCGATAATTAGCACCAGGCGCTAATCTATGCGCCCGGCCGATAATTGCGCCCCAAATGGGGCGATACTGAATTTCTCCCCCTGAATGCCTACATGTCTGCCACCTTAAGTAGACTGACAGACACCTTAGCCTTGGCCTTACAGGGCCTCACTGATCTGCACCAAAGTGTTCTCCAGCACAGTGGTAGCAGTGAAGTATGGCTGGGCTATGAGAGAGTTGATGGCGAAAGGGGACATGGAAGTGGGGACTCCACTCAAAACGCTGCGACTTCTCACCCACAGCCCACCTCTCAATCAGTAGCCCACATGCTGCCTCATCTCCCGATGGCTGAGTCTGTCCCTGCACAGGTGCAGGTGGAGCAGTCTTTAACGGGGCCCTCATGAGCCCCAAAACTCAGAGGACGTCGGCCAAGAGCATCTCAGCAAGCAGAGCAGGGATTAGAACAGCCTGCCTCTACCTCCGCTGAAGCTACACAGGTTACAACACATAGAAGTAGGAGGAAAAGGAAGAATAAGGCTTTGTAGTAGAACAATGGTGTGCACATGGGTGTCTGATAAAATGTTGTGTTGATAAATTTTTGTTATTTATTCAGATCACAATTGTTATTCTTTTTCACTACTTTCCCTTCTTGTCCATTCTTGGATGCTGGGTGGTAAGTGGCCTTCTAACTTGTTCGATGATGAATGTGAAGACATGAATTCATGGCAGCCAATGGGGAGATCCCTCATCTCCCTCCCCCTTTTCTTCTTCCTCCTCCCCTTCCGAATCGTCTGAGGAGGATCTGGGCTCTTCATCTTATTCCTCCTGCAGGTCCAAGCCTCGCTGTTGCACAATGTTGTGCAGAGCACAGCATACCATGACCACCTGGCTGGTGCGTACTGAAGGGCGCCTCCAGATCTGTCCAGGTACCTGAAGCGCATACTCAGCATGCCAATGGCCTGTTCAATCACACATCTGGTGGTGATATTACATTCATTGTAGCACTGTTGGGTTTCAGTGGTCGGGTTTCTGACGGGTGTCATCATCCAAGTTTGCAGTGGATATCCTTTGTCGCCTAGCAGCCACACCTTAAGTCTGCTTCCAGGTGCGAAGAGATTGGGGAGGGTGGACTGTCGCAGGACAAAAGCATCATTGCAGCTGCCTGGGAATCTTGCGCACACCTGCATAAACATCTTTTTGTGGTTGCACACCAGCTGCACATTGATGGAGTGGAAGCCCTTGCAGTTGATAAATACTCCTGGTTGTTCTATGGATGCCCAGATTTCCACCTGTGTGCAGTCGATGGCACCCTGCACCTGTGGGAAACCAGCCAGAGCCACAAAGCCAAGTTCCCACTCATTCTGACTGGCATCATCGGTGGCAAAGTTGACATAATTGCCGGCCCTGGCAAACAACCTATCAGTCACCTGTCTTATGCATTTGTGCATGGCCGACTGGGAGATCCTGCATATGTTTACAGCAGAGCCCTGGAAGAATTCCGGTGCAAAAAAATTGAGGGCAGTGGTGACTTTGACAGCCACTGGTAACGCGTGGCCACCAGGTCCAGCAGGCATCAAGTCTTCTTCTAGGAAGCTGCAGATGTCTGCCACTACCTGATGTAACATCCTGAGCCTCCTGAGACACTGGTGTTCAGACATTTCAAGGAAACTGATTATCTGCCTGTAGACCTTGTTTCATGGGTAGTGCCTCCTGCGAGCTGCACCTCTCTGCTGGTCCCCTCTCTGCTGGTCCCCTCTCTGCTGGTCCCCGTTCTTCTGGTCGCCTCTCTGCTGGTCCTCTCTCTGCTGGTCCCCTCTCTGCTGGTCCTCTCTCTGCTGGTCCCCTCTCTGCTGGTCCTCTCTCTGCTGGTCCCCTCTCTGCTGGTCCTCTCTCTGCTGGTCCCCGTTCTTCTGGTCGCCTCTCTGCTGGTCCCCTCTCTGCTGGTCCCCTCTCTGCTGGTCCTCTCTCTGCTGGTCCTCTCTCTGCTGGTCCCCTCTCTGCTGGTCCTCTCTCTGCTGGTCCTCTCTCTGCTGGTCCTCTCTCTGCTGGTCCTCTCTCTGCTGGTCCCCTCTCTGCTGGTCCTCTCTCTACTGTGCAGCTACATGCCTGAGAGTAACAGGCTGCTGCGGGTGCTGTTGCTGGTTATATTGGTCCTCATCTGAGGTTCAATCTAAGGCACTATAAGCGGCACCCATCCTGATGTGATAGAGCAAACTTCCAAAGTGTAGAACGTTACCTCGAAATTGTACAAAGTATGCTCTCAGCAAAAGTATTGTGAACAAATCCTTTCCCACTAGCAGGTAAGAAAGCAGCTGTGAGTACTGAGTATTTATCGGCATCTTTTCATGAAGTTGCTTCAACTCCCTCAATTGCTGCTCTGTACTCGCCTTGGTTTCACTGGCGAGTTTCAGGAAGCCCGGGAAACTTGTGGACCTGACAATAAAGTGAAAACAGTATGTCAATATTGCTCTAATTGAGCGATTAGAATATGAAAATTGACAACCCGCCTCTCCCGAGGGGGTTGCACACAGGCAGGCTAATGCACTGGAGTCAAATGAGTCAAATGTGGAGGTCAACGGGTTGGAGCCGGTTTTAACCCCCCACCTGCACCCAAACCCACGTAACTCCTTCATGTTAAAATTCAGCCCTTAGGAGCTCTGCCACATGCACACTGTTCATGTATTCTACTCACCTTGTATTGGGGACTAGATGGCCATAATGGTCCCGATAATAACTCCGAGACGTGTTTGCAGCAGGGGAACGGGGTGCGATATCGGGTGGGAAACCCGGAAGAAGTTTGAGTGCATCTGTCTGTGGTATTTTAACGGAGCTACCTAATTATAATAATACTTCCGGGTTTGGCATTGAATCCACGGCAGCGAGTGTGGTGCGGACCCAGGTAGCAGAGATGTCTCTGTCTCCAATGGTCAGGGATGTCGAGATGCCACAGATCTCCACCGCTTCCTCTTCTGCAGCTGTCAAATAGGGAATCTGCGGAGGACCACAACCGGTCCTCTCCCTCTCCTCTTTTGCAATGGGGGAAAGATCTCAACTGGAGTATTTAAAGGGACAATCGAAAGATGGAATTTGGAGGAGTTAGAAGTTTGCACAAAGAGAGGGAGAAGTTTCATTATGAATTCAGGTCGGTCAAGGAATGCGGCTTGATTTAACGATGCATCACTTGATGCATTACTGGGTACAATGAGGAGTTGGAGAGAGATACACTTCCCCAGCAACAGGAGGAAGAAACCTGCTGCTGCAACAAAGAAGGTGTGGCTGGAGATGGCTGAGGAGTTCAGTAGCAGGAACCTTGTGCCAAACCCCTGGATTCAGTGCAGGAAACGATTTAATGACCGAACCAGGTCAGGAAATATGAGTACAGTTGCACGCTCACCAACATACTGATGTGCCCATCAGCACCACCCCCTCACTCTGCCTTGTCAAGCCTACTCCATCGCATCACTCCTCGCACCCACTTACCTTGCAAGCGCACCCATCATTCTCTTTCTAAACATTTCCTCACATCCCCATCTATCCATCCACCACTGCCACTCACTCTGATACTTATGCAATTTGATGCCTCTCCCTGATAGTCACCCTCACGAAATAAGAACATAAGAACATAAGAACATAAGAAATAGGAGCAGGAGTAGGCCAATCGGCCCCTCGAGCCTGCTCCGCCATTCAATAAGATCATGGCTGATCTGATCCTAACCGCCAATCTACTATCTACTATCACAGAACCATCTCCTGCATCTAACAGAATTGCACACACGAAATTGGAGCAGAATCAGGCTACACGGTCCCTGGGCCCGCTCCACTACCCACAGGGCCATGACCGATCCGAACCTAGACTCATGTCCAAATTCCTGCCTGCTCCCCGTACCCCTTAATGCCCTTTACTTCTAGGAAACTGTCTATTTCTGTTTTAAATTTATTTAATGATGTAGCTTCTACAGCTTTTTGTGGCAGCATATTCCATGGACCTACCACCCTCTGAGTGAAGTAGTTCCTCCTCATCTCAGTTTTGAAAGAGCAGCATTCATCGGGTGAACACATGCCATTACAGTCACTCATAGATCTGTTCTTTCCCATGTTGCAAAAGAAGAGAGCACAGATCACGAGGGAGGATGAGAACCGGTGGTGGTCCTCCACAGATTTCCTAGTTGACAGCTGCAGAGGAGGAAACGCAGGAGATCAGTGGTGTCTCAACGTCCCTGACCATCAGAGATTGAGAGATTGGGACCTACCAGCTTCCTGGTGACAGAATTAAATATCAGCGACTGACATGCCATCTAACACTCAGTCATGTTGACTTGATTTCAGCAACGTGTGAAATATGATCATCTTCATAATGCTAAGTTACAACATTCTTACCTTACCGGCACTAATTCATATTTTTTCTCCCCGAGAGGGCCTTCACTTGTGCAGCAGCAGTCGGTGGAGCTCCCAGATGACAAATCATCAGAGAAGCTTGAGGAAAGGGTAAATTCAAAAGCAGTAAGAGAAATGTCAAAGCTGTAGAGCAGAGTAGTGATTTGGGTAAAAATAAGCAGAGTGGGTCAGGAAGGGACAGAGAGCTTAACAAAGGTAATAAGGCGTTAGACACTAAGGTGACATCAGGGAAAAATAGAAAAAGTTAAAGCTAAAAGCACTATATCTAAATGCGTGAAGCATTCACAACAAAATAGATGAATGAATAGCACAGATAGAAATAAATGGGTTTGATCGAATAGCCATTACGGAGACATGGTTGTAGAGTGACCAAGGTTGGGAACTAAATGGGCTAGAAATTCATTATAGCCCTGGAATGGGCGGTATCATTAGAAAAGTTGGAGGATTAGCGCCAGGCGCGAATGCTTTAGACTTCATGCAAAACTCATGCTCACAGCTCAAAGAAATGATTGGAGTGCTAATTCAAGTCTTTAAGCCCAAGGTCATTGGCGTTACACGCAAAGGGTGGACCAATATCAGGTGCAGTCTAATTGCAAGTCATGAGTGCCACAGGATTGTTCCAGTTCTTAAAGGGGAGGTTCATTGATGCTGCAGAACCTAATTTTCATCATTGCTGGTTGTGCAGCTGTCTCAGCAAGCAGCAGCAGGTCAAGGAGAAGGAGCCGGAGGACTGAAGCAGCTGTACTCATGGCAGATCCAAGCCCCAGGGAGAGAGCCCACAGATTCAGCAATCAAGCATTGGAGGCATTGGTGTTCGCTGTGGAGTGACAGAGGGCAGTGCTTTACCCAGCAAGTGGCAGGAGGCCCTCGCCACAAGTCTTCCGTACCATGTGGAGGGAGGTAACGCAGCATGTCTCGGGCAGCACTGTGGTCCCCAGGACCCACACACAGTGCAGGAAGAAATTTAATGACCTCACTCGGGTGGTTAGGGTGAGTGAATGCTTCAACAAATGCTACATACCACCATCTGAACCACAGTCTGCACACACTTCCCAAAGCACCACATCCCCAGCACTCACCCACCAACAATCTCTATCTACCAACACTCACACCCACATCTCACACCTTGCACACAATAACTGCTATTCAACTATGACAGGCACATTGATTTGATTTAATTTAATTTAATTTGAATTAATTAAAGGGCAAGTCATGGCAGCACAGCTCGGCCCCATGGCATGCTCCTCCTGCACTATGTGGGAAATCAGGGACACTTCCTGTGTCCCTGACGACCATGTATGCGGGAAGTGTATCCAACTGCAGCTACTGACGGACCTCATTGCGGCGCTGGAGCTGCGAATGGATATATACTGGAGCATTCGCGATGCTGAGCACATCATGGATAACACATTTAGGGAGTTGGTCACACCGCAGGTAAAGGCTGCAAAGGCAGGAAGGGAATGGGTGACCACCAGGCAGAGTAGGAGGCGCAGGCAGGTAGTACAGGGGTCCCCTGTGGCCATCCCCCTTTCAAACAGATATACCACTTTGGATATTGTTGAGGGGGATGGCTTATCGGCAGCAGCAGCAGCCAACTTCCTGGCACCATGGGTGGTCATGCTGCACAGGACGGGAGGAAAAAAAGCAGGAGAGCTATAGTGATAGGAGATTCTATTGTAAGGGGAATAGATAGGCGTTTCTGCGTCCGCAAACGAGACTCCAGTATGGTATGTTGCCTCCCTGGTGCAAGGGTCAAGGATGTCTCGGAGCGGCTGCAGGGCATTCTGGAGGGGGAGGGTGAACAGCCAGTTGTCGTGGTGCATATAGGTACCAACGATATAGGTAAAAAATGGGATGAGGTCCTAAAAGCTGAATATAGGGAGTTAGGAGGTAAATTAAAAAATAGGACCTCAAAGGTAGTAATCTCAGGATTGCTACCGGTGCCACGTGCTAGTCAGAGTGGAAATAGAAGGATATTTCAGATGAATACGTGGCTAGAGGAATGGTGCAAGGGGGAGGGATTCAAATTCCTGGGACATTGGAACCGGTTCTGGGGTAGGTGGGACCAGTACAAACTGGATGGTTTGCACCTGGGCGGGACTGGAACCAATGTCCTAGGGGGAGTGTTTGCTAGTGCTGTTGGGGAGGGTTTAAACTAAAATGGCAGGGGGTTGGGAACCTGTGCAGTGAGACAGAGGAAAGGGAAGCAAGGATAGAAACAAAAGACAGGAAGGAGAAAAGCAAAAGTGGAAGGCAGAGAAATCAAGGGTGTAAATCAAACAGGGCCACAGTAAATAATAATTCTAAAAGGACTAAGAGTGTTAAAAAATCAAGCCTGAAGGCTTTGTGTCTTAATGCAAGGAGCATTTGTAATAAGGTGGATGAATTAGCTGCGCAAATAGATGTAAACGGATATGATATAATTGGGATTACGGAGACATGGCTCCAGGATGACTAAGTCTGGGAATTCAACATCCAGGGGTATTCAATATTCAGGAAGGACAGGAAAAAAGGGAAAGGAGGTGGGGTAGCATTGCTGGTTAAAAAGGAGATTAACACAATTGTAAGGAAGGATATTAGCTCTGATGATGTGGAATCTGTATGGGCAGAGCTGAGAAATACCAAGGGGCAGAAAACGTTAGTGGGAGTTGTATACAGACCTCCAAACAGTAATGCTGAGGTTGGGGATGGCATTAAATGGGAAATTAGAGACATGTGCAATAAGGGCACAGCAGTTATCATGGGTGACTTTAATCTACATATAGATTGGGCTAACCAAATTAGTAACAATACTGTGGAGGAGGAATTCCTAGAGTGTATACGGGATGGTTTCCTGGACCAATATGTCAAGGAACCAACTAGAGATCAGGCCATCTTAGACTAGGTATTATGTAATGAGAAAGGATTAATTAGCAATCTTGTTGTGCGAGGCCCCTTGGGAAGGAGCGATCATAATATGAGAATTCTTCATTAAGATGGAGAGTGAAGTAGTTGACTCAGAGACTAGGGTCCTGAATTTAAATAAAGGAAACTACGATGGTATGAGGCACGAGTTGGCTAGGATGGATTGGGGAACATTACTTAAAGGGTTGACGGTGGATAGGCAATGGCAAACATTTAAAGATCTCATGGATGAACTACAGAATTTGTTCATCTCTGTTTGGCATAAAAATAAAACAAAAAAGGTGACTCAACCGTGGCTAACAAGTGAAATTAGGGATAACATAAGATCCAAGGAGAGGACATATAATTTGGCCAGAAAAAGCAGCAAACCTGAGGATTGGGAGCAGTTTAGGATTCAGCAAAGGAGAACAAAGGGATTAATTAAGAGGGGGGAAATAGATTATGCGAGTAAGCTTGCAGGGAACATAAAAACTGACTGTAAAAGCTTCTATAGATATGTGAAGAGAAAAAGATTGGTGAAGTCAAGCGTAGGTCCCTTGCAGTCAGAATCAGGGGAATTTATAATGGGGAACAAAAAAATGGCAGACCAATTAAATACATACTTTGGTTCTGTCTTCACAAAGGAGGACACAAATAACCTCCCAGAGATGTCAGGGAACATAGGGTCTAATGAGAGGGAGGAATTGAATGAAATCAGTATTTGTAGGGAAATGGTGTTAGGGAAATTGATGGGATTGAAGGCCGATAAATCCCCAGGGCCTGATAAACTACATCCTAGGGTACTTAAGGAAGTGGCCCTAGAAATAGTAGATGCATTGCTGGTCATCTTCCAAAATTCTATAGACTCTGGAACAGTTCCCATGGATTGGAGGATAGTTAATGTAACCCCACTATTTAAAAAAGGTCATGATGTGGAGATGCCGGTGTTGGACTGGGGTGGACAAAAATGAGAAGTCGCACAACACCAGGTTATAGTCCAACAGATTTATTTAATTTTACAAGCTTTCGGAGCAGTTCGCTCCTTCGTCAGGTAAGTTTAGCAGTGAGAGAATCTCCCAGAATTCACAATTTAAACACAGACAAAATATATTCAAATCTTTCCCACATCAAAGAGCATAGCCAAGACAATGAGATGTGTCCCAGGGGGTCCAACGTGTCAAACCACCTGCTGGCTGCATATCCTGTCAATCTGTGTAGGTTCTTGTGTTAGCCTTTTTAAAAAAAAAAAACACCTGGGAAGACCGGCCATGATGTCAAGTCACGTTCTGTATCGTGACATGAACCCGATATCGCGATTGAGGCCCTCCTCATGAGTGCGGAACTTGGCTATCAGTTTCTGCTCTATGATTTTGCGCTGTCGTGTATTTCGAAGGCCGCCTTGCAGAACGCTTACCCGCATATCCGAGGCTGAATGCCCCTGGCTGCTGAAGTGTTCCCCGACTGGGAGGCAACCCTCCTGCCTGGCGATTGTTGCGCGGTGTCCGTTCATACGTTGTCTCAGTGTCTGCATGGTCTCGCCGATGTACCATGCTCTGGAGCATCCTTTACTGCAACGTATCAGGTAGACAACGTTGGCCGAGTCACATGAGTATGTACCGTGTACCTGGTGGGTAGTGTCCTCACGTGTGATGATGGTATCTGTGTCCATGATTTGGCATGTCTTGCAGAGGTTGCCGTGGCAGAGTTGTGTGGTGTCTTGGTTGCTGTTCGCCTGAAAGATGGGTAATCTGCTGCGAACGATGGTACTTTTGAGGTTAGGCGGCTGCTTGAAGGCGAGTAGTGGAGGCGTGGGGATGGCCTTAGCAAGGTGTTCGTCGTCATCGATGACATGTTGAAGGCTGCGAAGAACATGGCGTAGTTTTTCCGCTCCGGGGAAGTACTGGACGACCAGCTACGAGACACCGCCAAACAGACGAGGCAACGGAACTACGCTGCCTACATGCGCATCAAGAACAGGAAGCTTGAGAAACTCGGCGTAACCACCAGCTACAACCAAGCCTCCCCCGGTACCACGGTTGCAACCACAGGGAAGTCCATCGTCAACCTGTCGGACCACACCCTTCAACCAGACGAAATCGAAGTTCTCGCCCTAGGGCTCAAGTTCTGCCCCACCACCAAAATGGACCCCATCGGTCTCGCGGCGGACACAGAGGAATTCATCAGGAGAATGAGGATCCGGGAATACTACCACAAATCCCAAGATGTCAGCAACATTCCTAATGGGATTATCAATGATCCGGAACAGCAGGCAGTGCTACAACCGAGGAAGAAAGAGTCAAATTGGACCCCTCCGGAGGGTCGCAACCCTAAGCTTGACATGTATGCTCAAGCTGTCAGGAAATGCATCAACGCCAGATTCATCAGCCGTACTCACAAGACAGTCCAGAATGTCACCCGAGCACAACGCAACGCCATCCACGCACTCAAGACCAACCGCAACATCGTCATCAAACCAGCGGACAAAGGAGGAGCCATCGTCATACAGAACAGAATGGACTATTGCAAAGAAGCATACCGACAACTGGACAACCAGGAACACTACAGACAGCTACCCGCAGATCCGACCAAAGAACACACCCGCCAACTCAATAGACTGATCAAGACCTTCGATCCAGACCTTCAAAACATCCTACGCGCTCTCATCCCACGTACTCCCCGCGTAGGAGACGTTTACTGCCTCCCAAAGATACACAAAGCCAACACACCCGGACGTCCTATCATATCAGGCAACGGAACCCTGTGTGAGAACCTCTCTGGCTACGTCGAGGGCATCCTGAAACCCATCGTACAGGGAACCCCCAGCTTCTGTCGCGACACTACAGACTTCTTGCAGAAACTCAGCACCCATGGACCAGTTGAACCAGGAACACTCCTCGTCACAATGGACGTATCGGCACTCTACACCAATATCCCCCACAATGACGGCATCGCTGCGACAGCCTCAGTACTCAACACCAACAACAGCCAATCTCCGGACGCCATCCTACAACTCATCCGCTTCATCCTTGACCACAATGTCTTCACCTTCGACAACCATTTTTTTACCCAAACACACGGAACAGCCATGGGGACCAAATTCGCACCCCAATATGCCAACATCTTCATGCACAAGTTCGAGCAAGACTTCTTCGCTGCACAGGACCTCCAACCAACGCTGTACACCAGATACATCGACGACATCTTCTTCCTTTGGACCCACGGCGAAGGATCACTGAAAGGACTACACGATAGCATCAACAGGTTCCATCCCACCATCAAACTCACCATGGACTACTCCTCAGAATCGGTTTCATTCTTGGACACACGAATCTCCATCAAAGACGGACGCCTCAGCACTTCACTCTACCGCAAGCCCACGGACAACCTCACGATGCTCCACTTCTCCAGCTTCCACCCTAACCACGTTAAAGAAGCCATCCCCTATGGACAAGCCCTGCGAATACACAGGATCTGCTCAGACGAGGAGGAACGCGATGGACACCTACGGACACTGAAAGACGCCCTCGTAAGAACGGGATATGACGCTCGACTCGTCGATCGACAGTTCCGACGGGCCACAGCGAAAAACCGCATAGACCTCCTCAGAAGACGAACACGGGACACAACCAACAGAGTACCCTACGTCGTCCAGTACTTCCCCGGAGCGGAAAAACTACGCCATGTTCTTCGCAGCCTTCAACATGTCATCGATGACGACGAACACCTTGCTAAGGCCATCCCCACGCCTCCACTACTCGCCTTCAAGCAGCCGCCTAACCTCAAAAGTACCATCGTTCGCAGCAGATTACCCATCTTTCAGGCGAACAGCAACCAAGACACCACACAACCCTGCCACGGCAACCTCTGCAAGACATGCCAAATCATGGACACAGATACCATCATCACACGTGAGGACACTACCCACCAGGTACACGGTACATACTCATGTGACTCGGCCAACGTTGTCTACCTGATACGTTGCAGTAAAGGATGCTCCAGAGCATGGTACATCGGCGAGACCATGCAGACACTGAGACAACGTATGAACGGACACCGCGCAACAATCGCCAGGCAGGAGGGTTGCCTCCCAGTCGGGGAACACTTCAGCAGCCAGGGGCATTCAGCCTCGGATATGCGGGTAAGCGTTCTGCAAGGCGGCCTTCGAAATACACGACAGCGCAAAATCATAGAGCAGAAACTGATAGCCAAGTTCCGCACTCATGAGGAGGGCCTCAATCGCGATATCGGGTTCATGTCACGATACAGAACGTGACTTGACATCATGGCCGGTCTTCCCAGGTGTTTTTTTTTTTAAAAAGGCTAACACAAGAACCTACACAGATTGACAGGATATGCAGCCAGCAGGTGGTTTGACACGTTGGACCCCCTGGGACACATCTCATTGTCTTGGCTATGCTCTTTGATGTGGGAAAGATTTGAATATATTTTGTCTGTGTTTAAATTGTGAATTCTGGGAGATTCTCTCACTGCTAAACTTACCTGACGAAGGAGCGAACTGCTCCGAAAGCTTGTAAAATTAAATAAATCTGTTGGACTATAACCTGGTGTTGTGCGACTTCTCATTTAAAAAAGGTGGTAGAGAGAAAACGGGGAATTATAGATCGGTAAGTCTGACATCGGTAGTGGGGAAAATGCTAGAGTCTATTATAAAAGATGTAATAGCAGAGCACTTGGAAAACAGTGACAGGATCGGACAAAGTCAACATGGATTTACAAAAGGTAAATCATGCTTGACTAATCTACTGGAATTTTTTGAGGATGTAACTGGTAGAATAGATAAGGGAGAACCAGTAGATGTGGTTTATTTGGACTTTCAGAAGGCTTTCGATAAGGTCCCGCATAAGAGATTAGCGTGCAAACTTAAAGCACATGGGATTGGGGGTAAGGTACTGTCTTGGATAGAGAACTGGTTGGCAGACAGGAAGCAAAGAGTTGGAATAAACGGGTCTTTTTCCGAGTGGCAGGTAGTGACTAGTGGGGTACCGCAGGGATCGGTGCTTGGACCCCAGCTATTCACAATATATATAAATGATCTAGATGAGGGAACTAGATGTAATATCTCCAAGTTTGCAGACGACACAAAGCTGGGTGGGCGTGTGTGCTGTGAGGAGGATGCAGAGAAACTCCAGTATGATTTGGACAGGTTGGGTGATTGGGCAGATGCATGGCAAATGCAGTATAATGTGGATAAATGCGAGGTTATCCACTTCGGTGGCAAAAACAGGAAGACAGATTATTATCTGAATGGCAATAGATTGGGAGAAGGGGAAGTGCAACGAGTCCTCGGTGTCCTTGTGCACCAGTCGCTGAAGGTAAGCATGCAGGTGCAGCAGACGGTTAAGAAGGCAAATGGTATGTTGGCCTTCATAGCGAGAGGATTCGAGTACAGGAGCAACGATGTCTTGCTGCAGTTGTACAGGGCCTTAGTGAGACCACACCTTGAGTATTGTGTGCAGTTTTGGTCAGCTTATCTGAGGAAGGATGTTCTTGCCATGGAGAGAGTACAGCGAAGATTCACCAGACTGATACCTGGGATGGCAGGAATGACGTATGAGGAGAGATTGGGTCGATTAGGCTTATATTCGCTAGAGTTTAGAAGAATGAGAGGGGATCTCATTGAAACTTATAAAATTCTAACAGGACTAGACAGACTAGATGCAGGAAGGATGTTCCCGATGGCGGGGGAGTCCAGAACCAGGGGTCACAGTCTAAGGATAAGGGGTAGGCCATTTAGGACTGAGATGAGGAGGAATTTCTTCACCCAGAGAGTGGCGAACCTCTGGAATTCTCTACCACACAAGGCAGATGAGGCCAATTCATTAAATATTTTCAAGAAGGAGTTAGATATATTTCTTAAGGCTAAAGGGATCAAGGGATATGGGGAGAAAGCAGGGACAGGGTACTGAATTTGGATGATCAGCCATGATCTCATTAAATGGTGGAACAGGCTCGAGGGGCCGAATGGCCTACTCCTGATCCTATCTTCTATGTTTTTATCACTCAAACACATTGCTCCACACTCACTCACACATTTTCCTTTCTCTTGCAGGCCAAGGTGGCTCACAACAGGAGGGAGCTGGAGCGCACAGGAGGGAGACAAGCTGACACCCAACCACTGTCTGCGCTGGAAAACACAGTGCTACATATTATTGGGTGCCAGGTGGTGGGCGCCATGGCCACCGGTGATGTTAACCCCCGTGGGGACAACAACGGTATGTCCTTCTTCTCACATCCCACTTCCCCCTCACCCCACAAGCGTTTCGCACTTTCCAGCTAATCATGCTCTATGCATGCATTTGTCCCTTCCTGCCCCCCTCCCCTCACCTTAACCCGACTCTTGTGCCTTTATGCTTTCAGATAATGAGAAAGTACCTGAGCAGCCTGTCCCTGAGGGCACCGTAGAGAGCGAGGTGGGAGAAGAAGAGGAGGAAGAACACACCGCGTCACTGTATGTCTCACCCGCAAGCACCAGCTCAGATACTGGCACTACGTGTTCTTTAGAGGCTAGTATAGTAGCGGGATTTGCACAGGGTGAGGCACCAGGGACAAGTGGGCTGCAGCAAGGCCAAGGGGAAAGGGTAGCTCGGGGGCCAGCTCCCTGCGCGCGAGTTCTGCTGCACAGGACTCAGATGAGGACCTCAATAGGGAGGCGTTTAGAAGAAGGGTGATGGTCATGCACATGGAGATGATAAGTGCAATGGCAAGGGTGCACGAGAGCTTCTTGAAAATGATAAGGAGCGTGGAGGAGTCCGCCTCCAACATTGCACAAGGCTCTGTGCACACCATGGAGCCCATCATTTCCAGTCTGCAAAGGATGGTAGACTCCCACAGAGACCGTGGTGACCCAAACCTGGTGCCGCGTGTGATGGGCGATCTGATGCTTCCATGCAGCACAGGCAAAAGCGACGCAATGTCTTAGTGCTGTGATGCAGTTTATGCTTGGTGGCATCCAATCTCAGACTGTTCTCATGCAGTCTCAGCTTGATGCCACGCAAGCTCTGACTGCTGCCATCGTGGCTGGGTCTACCACCGTCAACCGGGGCTTTCATGGTGTCGCAGCAGGCCAGCAATATGTGCTCCAACAGATTGCTAGGGATGCTGAGGTGCTGCCCCGGGGGAGTGGCAGTGGGTTAGTGGAACAGGAGCCTGCTGTCCTCTCTCAGGATGACAGCATTCCTGCTCCAACCACTGCCACTCCGCCATTGCCCTTGTCGCTGCCTGTCATCCAGCCAGCCCAGACTGCTGCCGCCCATGCTGAGGTGGTGCAGTCTACAGCCGGGCCTTCCAGGCCCAGAGCAGGTCAAGGGCGTCCTGCAAGGCCATCTGAAGTCTCCCGCACAGACACTCGGCAGCCTTCCACCAGCCCTGCTGCAGCCGCAGGGCCTAAACTTCATAGGAGCACTAGAGTAGGCAAAGACACAGTAATGAGTGGCACTAAGGGATTGCACAAGGGTGAATAGATAATACTTTTGTTGTAAATATGTGTTCACGGATTTTTGATAAATTTATTAATTCAGTTTGGACTCTTTTGTGGTGTGTCTCATTTCAGCTTTGCACTGTGATATGGCCTGTGACAGGGATGGAATGATGGGGATGTGGTGAGCAATGGGGATCTGGGGTTTAATTCATTCAAACTGCAGTCTCGTGAGGCGATCACGGACTGCCCTTCCCGAAGGCCGATTAAGTGACTGCCTCCTCCCTCGCTCCTGTTACTCCTCCTCCTCATTCTTCTCGTCATCCCATCCTCATCTTCCTCTTCCTCCTCGCCCTCCTCTTCCTCCTCCTCTTCCTCTTCCTCCTCCTGAGGTGGTCCTGCAATCCCTGGTGGCAAGAGCTGCGCCCTCATGATGGCCAAGTTGTGGAGCGTGCAGCAGACCACCACGAAATGGGACACCTGCTCAGCTGAGTACTGAAGGGCTCCTCCCGAGCGGTCAAGGCAGCGGAACCGTTGCTTGAGCACCCCGATGGTCTGCTCGGTGATGTTCCTGGAACATTGACAAAACCTGTCAGTTCAACAGTACTGCTGTTTGGATTTCAGGATAATTTTGAAATGACAAAATGGACTCAGGCACTATATATTGGGTTACTTTTGGGAAAATAAAGATCCTCTAAAATAATGATAAATAAAAAACGTTACTATGTTTTCAATCTTAAATATTGTACTAGACAGTAAAGTTTCTCCAGGGCTCATGAATGAGATATGAATGGTAATTAAAGGGAAGTGATTGAAGGTGTAAGATTGAAACAGGAGAATTACACTGCTGAATGGGAATTTTAAAAACTTTCTGGTGAAAGTCAGGAAAGAGTAGCTAAGAATAGTAAATTGATAGCTTTCTCTTGGAGACATTTGTGTCCCTGCCTATAATGAACTTTTAAGAAAACTGCATTTGATAGTCTGGCCACTATCCAAGACATCGGGACCATGCAGAGGAAGATGAACAAAGACCTCCAGACAATCTTTTGATAAGATACCTGAAAGCCCGAGAAAGGCACATGTGGCATGATATGGAGATACCAATATGAGTGTGCAAATGTGATTTGTTACATGTGAGGCAGTTGCCATCCGGGAATGTATGGTGAATCTGCACTGAAGAATGGGTCTCAGTCATGCTCAGTTACTTGACAACAGCAAAACATGAGGTGGTTGATGTGGTTCAGGAGAGCGAGACAACCTTTAAAGCATTGATACATACTCCATCGAGAAACTATAATTAATGAAACAATCAGAATAGAGTTAAATACACTGGTACCTGTTAGAGGGATTGAAATTGAAGTTGAAGTGGAGAGTTACATGGAATCTGGATTGGGACAATTGAGGGCTAAGGAGAAATCATGTTTAGTAAGAATTATCCACAAGATGGATATGAGTAAAGAGAGATCTGGAGAATCTTTTAAGTCCATGATTGTTGATTAGATGTTAAACTGTAATGTCGCTTGAAATGATTGTGTATTTGATATATATAATGTGTGGAGTAAGACTTTGATACATAAGCCAATCGTATACTCATGTCTATGACTAACCAGCACTAACAAATTAATTGAGCACACCGAAAGAGAAGATCCGAAGCAATATAGAGGAGACCCCAGGCGGGGTAATATCAGGAAAGATAGAAGAAACAGATGATACCCCAGGTGGGGCAGAATTGGAACACCGGAACAATGAATTGAATTTGAGTAAGGGGTCAGAGGTTGCTCCTTCTCCTCCAAGGAATGGACTGTAAGGAAGGGAGAAATCTTCAAGACTCCCTACTAACTAACGCCCAAGTTGAGAGAGCAATAAGAACTAGCTAGATTAGTCAAGAGCCGATTGTGAGAAGTCAATAAGGATATTTCCTTCTCAAAGAAGGGAATTGTAAGAAATAGCTGTTAGATTCAAAGATGGGTTTTAATTCTTAGAACAGAGACTGACAACATGCAGCCTGGAACAGATAGCAGAAATGCCAGCAAGGTCAAATATCAAGCATCAAAAGACAAATAGAAGTGATAAGGAAATCGTAAAATGCAAAACAACACAGGGTGGGGGATAATAGACAAAAATGGAGTCGAAAAGTCATAAAATGTCCTTAAAGAAACATAACAAAACATTCCTCAGAAAGATAAGAGGGAGGCCTTGTCAGTCATGCAGAAAGGGACGGCGAGGGATGCCTTCCCGCATCACAATTGGGACGGAGTGCTGTACGTACATTCCTGACAGTTCAGAAAATATAACCAATTTGGCTGAGCACATACAGAGGGAAGTTAGGAAGTTACACAAAACCTCAGGAGCGAATTGGTGGGATTGGTTGTTTGGGGGATCATGGGGCTCATATTTGATGCATGTTGTAAGGCAGCTATGGCCAGAATGATGCCGGTCGCTGTAGTCAATATTGAACCAAGCAATGAACAGCTGCTACAGGATATCTATATGTAAAGCTCTTTTCTTTTCGTACAGACCACCATACACCCGAAAAGGGAGAGGATTCAATACAGGATGATAAATGCGGGAAAGAAGTCGGTATCCCTGGCAAAAATTTTAATTTGGCACGGGACCGACAGGAGGGACTGAAAGGGTTAATTTGAACTCATGTTAAATTAAATTAAAACCTCTCTTAGTTGTAAAGGGAATGGAAGTTATGTACAAAATAGAATAAGAACCAGGTGGAGTGATAAGAATTGGATGCCTAGGAGCATTCAAGGCCAGAATACAATGGGCATCTGTGGAGAAATACAATGGACAAGTGTGAGAATGAGATATGGCCCAGCACTCAGGCAAAACATAGAATGTGATTTGCAGCATATATACGTAATTGGATAATTGTTTTTAGTTTGTAGCTAACAAAGATAAGAAATATAACGAATTAACCAGTTTAGTTTGAATTGACATAATTGTAATCATGTGATATTTTGTAGCTATGTGATTGGATAATTCTTAAATAAAAGGTTGTAATTGACAATGGGAGGTTGAGAAGCCGTGGTCACTAGGCCGGGTAAGGTCTATGATGCTTCTCCCAGAGATCTCTGAATATTAAATAAACTGTTTGCTTTTACCTATCAACACAGACTGGAGTGAATTGATTTCTCCCTAACACTGGGCATGTGTTTTGGGGATGCTGAGGGGAGTCATGAGCCAGGTGGAGAGAGGATAGCCCTTGTGTCCAAGCAGCCAGCCGCAAGCTTGATGTTGTTGCTGCAAGAGTGCTGGCACACCAGTCTGGCGCAGGATGAAGTCACTGTGGCTGTTGCCAGGATAGCGGGCTTTGACATTGAGGATTCGCTGTCTGTGGTCGCTCACTAACTGCACATTAAGTGAGTGGTAGCCTTTACGGTTATGGAAGATCTCAGGATTGTTATGCGGTGCCCGCAAAGCCATGTGGGTGCAGTCAATGGCGCCCTGCACCATGGGAAAGCCCGCTATCCTAGCAAAGCCACATGTATGCTCGTCCTGCTTCTCTTTGGTGATGGGGAAGGAACTAACTTGATTATGTTTTTTGATGAGGTAACAGAGAGAGTTAATGAGGGCAATGCGGTTGATGTGGTGTACATGGACTTCCAAAAGGCGTTTGATAAAGTGCCAGCAAAGTTGAAACCCATGGAATAAAAGGGACAGTGGCAACATGGATACGAAATTGGCTAAGTGACAGGAAACAAGGAGTTGTGGTGAACGGTTAATTTTTGGACTGGAGGAAGGTACACAGTGGTGTTCCCCAGCGGTCGGTACTAGGACCACTGCTTTTCTTGAAATATATTAATGACTTAGACTTGGGTGTACAGGGCACAATTTCAAAATTTGCAGATGACACAAAACTTGGAAGTATAGTGAACAGTGAGGAGGATAGTGATAGACTTCAAGAAGACATAGACAGGCTGGTGGAATGGGCGGACATGTGGCAGATGAAATTTAACGCAGAAAAGTGTGAAGTGATACATTTTGGTAGGAAGAACGAGGAGAGGCAATATAACATAAAGGGTACAATTCTAAAGGGGGTGCATTAACAGAGAGACCTGGGGGTATATGTGCACAAATCATTGGAGGTGGCAGGGCAGGTTGAGAAAGCGGTTAAAAAACCATACAGGATCCTGGCTTTAAAAATAGAGAGGTCGCACAACACCAGGTTATAGTCCAACAGTTTTATTTTAAATCACAAGCTTTCGGAGTTAAAAATAGAGGCATAGAGTACAAAAGCAAGGAAGTTATGATAAAACTTTATAAAACACTGGTTCGGCCTCAACTGGAGTATTGTGTCCAATTCTGGGCACTGCACTTTAGGAAGAATGTGAAGGCCTTAGAGACGGTGCAGTAAAGATTTACAAGAATGGTTCCAGTGATGAGGGACTTCAGTTACGTGGATAGACTGGAGAAGCTGGGGATGTTTTCCTGAGAGCAGAGAAGGTTGAGAGGAGATTTGATAGAGGTGTTCAAAAATATAAGGGGCTGGATTTTGATTCAGGGGCAGGCTGGGGTCGTGTAATCCGCATTTCGTGTTAGCCACCCGAATCTAAATCGATGTGGGAGATTGATGCGATTTTAACATAATTGGCCAATTGAGTTCCAACGTGTGGGAACCCATGTCCAGTGATTTTTTCCAGTCTGAAAGTCGCTTCCGATGACGTCATCATTGCTGCAGCATTTAAGGTCTGCAACAAGCCTTGCTTCCTCTGCAGACTGCCAAGCTTCTGCCTTTGCATGTTAGAGGCACCTGCATCAAGAATGGCCAGCCAGAGACATAGGTCTGCACCTCGATTTGATGACGTTGCCCTGCAAGCTTTAATTGAGGGAGCCAGAGCTAATAAGGAGGTGCTCTTCCCTTCTTCAGGGAGGAAGAAGCCTTCCCATCAAACCAAGGCTGTGTGGATCCAGGTGGCAGAGGAGGTCAACTCGTTGTCCATAACCCGCAGAACCTGGCTTCAGTGCAGGAAGAGGTTTCATGACCTGCTGCGCACTGGAAAAGTGAGTATGAATTTCCCATCACCCTCATTCTGATCCCCATTGCCTCTCCTCACCAGCACTCAGCTTTGACAACCTCTTCCTCCACATCCCACTTGACACTGACATCCCTGCACCCTTACCCATTCCCTCTCTCTGTATGGTCACATTCACCTAACTATTCGACTATGCAGCCCTCACACTCCCTATCGCTGTGATGCTATGAAAACAACTTACAACACACAGGGAGGGCCCATGGTCTTGCCACCTCACTCCGAATTTGTCTCCTTCTAACCATCAATGATATAGATTCTCTACACTCACTCCTTCATTCTTACTCAAACTTCACTTGTCTCCCTCATTGCAGGAAAAGAGAGCTCACAATAAGAGGGAAAGAGCGAGGACAGGAGGAGGGCCACCCTCAGTAGCCCAGCTCACCACCTGGGAGGAGGCAGTCCTGGAGATCATGGGAGTGGAGGAGGATGCGCAAGTGGGGGACGGACAGACGGGTGCATCAGAGCAAGCTGGTGACAGAATAGTTTATCATCTCTCTCATTGACATTGCATGAGTCACTGATAATGATTCTGATGCTCCAGCAGACTGACTTATGATCATCTGCAATATGCAATGTGCATGTAACCTTGGACTCACATCTCTGACTCTTTCCTTTACTCCCCCCCAGGACCATCGCGAGCAGCCGTCCCCACCATCCAGGAGGAAGAGCATGAGCCTCACCACTCCTCAGAGAAAGCTGCAACCTCTGAGGGCGCCGCGTCAGCAGAATTCAGCACACCCAGCACCAGCGCAGACACTCACACCTCGGAGGGAACATCGCGAGATAGAGTAGTGTTGTCACCTGGTGTATCACAGCTCACAAGTGAGCATCAGCAGATAGTGGAGACAGGGACAGCAGTGAAGAGTCCTAGTCGGAGGGCGCAGGACTCTCCTAGCTCGGCTCAGCTGCATGTCGACCCTCTGCCTCTGGGTCCATCAATAAGATCAGCGGTGCTGGGACTCCAGGAACAGATGCAGGAGTCTCTGGCAGGTTTTGTCTCCAAGTGTGGAGCGAATGGAGGAGTCCATAGCGAACATGAGCAGAGCCTTTATGGAGTCATTGGCGCATGAATGCATCACCACGGAAAGGATGGCAACCTCCGTGGAAAGGATGGCTACAGTAGAGGAGAGGATGGCTACGGCTATGGAGGACATAAGTTGCCAGAGTGTAGAAAACTTGGTCATTGTTCAGAATAGACTGGCATCTCTTGAGGAGCGATGGTCATCTATTGAACACAGAAACCAGACCTTCATGGAAGTCCTTCTGAGTAGGACTTCCAGTGCAGATACGGGTCCCCATGGCCCCCCTGATGTGCAGGAAGGTGTTCTCAATCCACTTGCAAGCGCTGAGGTGGGGCTGACCCATGAGAGGGATGTTGGTGGTAGACAACAAGGAAGTGGGGGCTCCTCTCCAAGCGCTCACACGACCAAGCCACTGCAAAGCCCTCGGTCAGAGCCCCACCAGAGTCTTCACCCAACTGAGATCGGCCTCTCAACCCCTGCACAGCCGCAGGAGCAGCAGACTGTTGCCGAGCCCTCACAGGCTCGCAACCCCAGAGGACGCCCGCCAAAGGTGTCGAGGCAGGAGCAGCAAGAAAGTGAGCAAGGGGCCTCCACATCTGCTGAAGCTACAGGGGAAGCATCACGTAGGAGCACGTGTAAAAGAAAAATAATGCACAAGTAGTCACAAGGGTAGTCACTTGGGTGTAATGTTGTGTTTAATCTTGAAATGCCAGCACTTGCTTGGTGTGATTAAAAATTCTGCTGGCAAACCGCTGAAGTTGTGGCGTCTGTCATTTCGCAATTGGGACTTCCACATTGAGGGCTTAGGATGACTTGCAATTGTCAGTATGGTGGTCAGAGTGATAGGAATCCACAGGTTCCTGGCCATTGTCGATGGTCTGATAAGAAGGTGCGAGGCAAAAGTGTTTGATTGTGCAGGCTAAGCAAATCTGGTCAAGTGCATCCCTTGCATCTCGGGCAGCAATGTGGTCGTGCGCTGGCGCCTTCTGGCCTGTGCAGCTTCAGGTGGGTGAGGAGCAGCTTGGCACTCCTGTTGATGCTGCT
The DNA here is from genome assembly GCA_030390025.1 of Squalus acanthias. Taxonomy (NCBI): domain Eukaryota; kingdom Metazoa; phylum Chordata; class Chondrichthyes; order Squaliformes; family Squalidae; genus Squalus; species Squalus acanthias. The sequence continues at coordinate 199,233,741 of CM059425.1, read as the reverse complement.
GCTGCTGGTGGTGCTGTTGTTCATGCTTCTGCTGCTGCCACGGCTGGTCTTCATCCGAATCTGATGTCCAGGAGGAAAGGAAATAAATGGTTCCCATGCTTCTGGTATATGCCTCAGTTGAGGAAGTGCTCAGTCAAGGTGGCGAGAGGGGTTTCCCAGGAGGTCACACTGGAGATGGGTGTCAAGCTCCAAACTTCCACAGCTGTGGTTATGCCATATAAAAGTTCCCCCAGACCTCAGACAACAAAGTCCTGCCACCTGCAAATGATGGCTGAGCACATCTCCTATTTCATGGTTGAGCTGCAGCTGATAGTCAGCAATCCAAATGTGCTACCGCCAAGTTTCACATTCGTGGTTCAGAACAGGCGTGCTTCACGTGGAAAAAGGGTTAGAATCACAATGGCCTTTCAAAATGGCATTATAAAGGCAATTTAGTGCTTGTTAAGGGCCTTAACGGCCTATCTCGCCTCTTGGAGGCGGGACGGAGTCGGGACAAGCAGACACGATTTAATGAAAATTGCGTGGAGGCGGAATGGAGGCGGGCTTGTGCCTGCCCACCAGTTTTCGCAATTTTAGCCCCCCACACGCCTCCAAACCCGCCTCCACGGGTCAATGAAAATTCTGCCCAAGGGGTCTAGACAGAGTAGATAAAGAGAAACTGTTGTCATTGGCAGAAGGGTCGAGAGCAGAGGACACAGATTTAAGGTGATTGGCAGAAGAACCAAAGGCGACATGAGGAAAAACTTTTTTATGCAGCAAGTGGTTAGGATGTGGAATTCACTGCCTGAAAGGGTGGTGGAAGCAGATTCAATTGTGGCTTTCAAAAGGGAATTGGATAAGTACCTGAAAGAAAATTTTTTACAGGGCTACGGGGAAAGGGCGGGGCAGTGGGACTAGCTGAGGTGCTCTTGCAGAGAGCTGGCATAGGCTCAACAGGCCGAATGGCCTCCTTCTGTGCTGCAACCATTCAAAAAAAAAGAAACGTAGGCCCTTCTCCTACTGTAGAGAGCCTCTGTGAGCTCCCGAATGCAGAGATGGACGGCGAACTGCGAGATGTTAGCTATGTCTCCTGTTGCAGACTGAAAGGATCCACTGCCAAAGAAATTGAGGGTGACGGTGACCTTGACTGCCACTGAAAGAGCCGTGGTCGCCCTGATCTGAGGCTGGAGGTCTGGTTGCAGGAAGTGGCAGAGTTCTGCGACCACCTCCTTGCTGAAGCAGCGCCTTCTTATACACTGCTCCTCACTTAATTGGAGCGAGGAGAAGTGCTCTCGGAATATGCTCGGAGGGTAAGGCCTTCTGTTGAGAGCCCTGATTGCCCTCCACCTCCCTCTGGGCACATGTTCCAGTCTTTCTCGCTGCCTCCCTCCCTCTGCCGTAGATCCTGGAGGACAAGGTCGACTGCCAATATAGCTTCCATTAATGTAACTAAGTGTAGCAGTTTGAATTTTGTAAGAATAAATGTAACTACTTTTTAGTTGCCACAAAACTCCTGATACTATATAACCTTGAAATTATGGAATGAAACTGTTGCACTATGTGAATCTGACAAGAAAGCACTGAAACTTCACTAACCTACAGCTGCGACTCATTACGAATGAGCCCTTTAACTAACGTCCCTGGAGCCGGCTTCCTGTTGCTTCACACCAGCTCTCCCTGTCGCTGTTTCTTCCAGGTACTAAGGTAGCTGGTGACAATCAATTTTGCAGATCGGGCAGCCAGTGAGCATTGCACACTCACTGGCGTGACCCTCACGATCCACCTGGCATTGAGGCTCCTGGCGGTAACTGTTAGCAGCGACGCTGCGGGGGGGGGGGGCGTGATTTAGCGTGCAGCATTGGATTCACCTCGCCCGAGCGATAATCCTCTTGCGCCCGGTTAGCGCCATCTGCTGGCGCTAACGGGAGGCACCAAGGTACCGAATCTTTCTACCAATATTCCAGGATACTTGACTTTTAGAAGAGATAGCAAAAATGGAAAAGGAGGGGGTGGGGTAGCCCTGATAATAAACGATGTGATAAAGACAGTAGAGAAAGGGTCTTAGCTCAGAAAATCAAGATGTAGAATCAATTTGGGTGAAGCTAAGAAACAACAAGGGACAGAAAACACAGGTGGGAGTAATATATAGGCCCCCGAACAGTAGTTATAGTGTTGGGCACAGTATAAAACAGGAAATTAGAGGTGCATGTAACAAGGGTAATACAGTAATCATGGGGGACTTTAATCTTCATATAGACAGGATAAACCAAATTTGCAGTAATAGTGTGGCGGATGAGTTCATGGAATGTATTCAAGATACATTTCTAGATCAGTATTTCGAGGAACCAACTGGGGAACACGTTATTTTAGGTCTAATATTGTGCAATGAGAAAGGGTTAATTAGTAACATGTAGTAAAGGAGTCTCTGGGGAAGAGTGATCATAATATGATAGAATTTTATATTGAGTTTGAGAGTGATTTAGTTAAGTACGAAACTATGGTCTTGAATCTGAACAAAAAAAACTACGTAGGTATGAAGGGTGATTTGACCAAGGTAGATTGCGAAATTAGATTAAAAGATATGGGGGGGAAAATTCAGTTGGTTGCGCCTCCCGTTAGCGCCTTAAGAGGGCGCTAATGGTGCGCAAAGCATCCAGCGCCCAGGCGCGGCAAAGTTTGCGCCGCTTGCAAAATTAACTAGACATTTTGTGGCAGCGCTAAACACTACCACCACGATCTCCTGCGCCGGCAGATCGTGACGTCAGTCAAGTGCACAACGCCCCGGTATCACCCCGGAGCGGATATTGAGTGACACCCCCTGCCTTACCGCCTGACGCTAGCAACGACAGGTTGAGGGGAGCGTTCTGCAGTCATGAAGGGAAAGGGGGAGCGTTATTTAAAGGTGACCGCTTCCTGCCTTTTATTGTTGGTGCCATTTTTGAACTACGCATTCTGAGAGAGAGAGAGAGAGACTTCTGGAGAGATTCAACGTTGTGTGAAGGAGTTTTGGGTACTGAGCAGCACTTTGCAGGTTCATTTTGATTTGCCATTCCTTGTATCGATTTAGAAGAGACTGTGGGGGCTGCACTCTGAGCTCTTTGCCAGGTACTCTCCATTGTTCTTTCCAGCAGATTTGATGTGCAGGTCTCTCCAGGCCGAGATTCAAGACTGCAATGAGCAGGATGTGGATGGAAAGCAAGATTAACCATCCCCTTTAAGAACTGGCCCGTGCCATTGTGTGTGTGTTCCATTGCTGACTGACATTACATGAGCTTCGCCAGCGCTCTGAGGTAGCGCCTCGCTCCTCGGCCTTTGCGCCTTAAGACAGGTGTGCAGCACCTGATTTAGCGCTCCAATCACCTCCAGGGGCGATAAAAATCAAGTTTGCAGTCGGTGGCGATAATTAGCGCCAGGCGCTAATCTTTGCGCCCAGCCGATAATTGCACCCCAAATGGGGCGATACTGAATTTCTCCCCAATGATGTAAGATAAGCAATGGCAAAAATTTAAAGAATTAATTCATAATTCGCAACAAATATACATTCCCCTAAGGAATAAAAAACGCACGGGATTAGTAGTCCAACCGTGGTGAACAAGAGACGTTAAAAATTGTATTAAATTAAAGCAAGAGGCTTATAATGTTGCTAAAAAGAGTAGTAAGCATGAGGATTAGGAGGATTTTAGAATTAAGCAAAGGATGACCAAGAAATTGATAAAGAAAGGGCAAAGAGAATATAAGAGTAAACTAGCAAGCGGAATAAAAACTTTTATGTAAAAGCTTCTATGGATATGTAAAAAGGAAGAGATTATCAAAAGTAAACGTGGGTCCATTACAGGCAGAGACAGGAGAAATTGTAATAGGGAATAAGGAAATGACAGAGACATTAAATGAATACTTTGGTCGAGATTTTGCAGGGGGTTAGCGGGCGGGATCGGCGGCAGGTCGTGTGGGAATTTATTTTTTTGACAGTGGGTCTGAAACCCGCTGTCATCCCACTGCAATGCGCCTTTCCCAATGTCAGATCTGTCAACGCTGAGCAGACCCAACCGGCAGCGGCGGGCAACCCAATTAAAATCATTAGCATCCAGTTGACAGATGCTTAACAGGCTTTTTTAACTTACCTTTTGACTTTAACTGCATGACCACGGGAACCACACTGTTCGGGGACCATGGCTGTTAACCTGAGGTGTGAGTTCAGTGGCCATTGTTCCAGCTGATTACTTGACAACTTCAAATGTACAGTAAAAGCTCCCACCTGACAGATCATAACTTCCCTCAGCCACAAGATGTTTCTCAGTCCATTTCCAGCACAAATTCTGCAGGCTTTCCACTCTCCATCCACTCTCACCTCATTGGAAGAACTCCCTCACCATTGACAGAATGTTACTGTCATCTCTACTTCACCTGCCATCTATTCCATCAACATGGGTACCCTTTATACTGTCTCACCTTGGTTCTCAGAATCCCACCACGATCAGCCCCAACATCAGCAGCACCAGGCACACCAGCAGCACCAACAACAACACCAACCTTCTCCGCAATCACCTGATGCTGCACAGGACAGAGGTCATCAGCACCCGAGCACATTGCTGCCTGGAAGGCCAGGGATGGCCTCACCTTGGCCAGATTTACCTCACTTGACACTGTACACCCTGGCTGCCACATGATACTCCAGGTTGGCACCACCCCACACCAACACCATAAAGCGTCCCTACAATGTCCAAGCCATTCCTTTCACACTCACCACCATTGTGGGGGGTACTGTTATATCTCACCATTCACTGCAACTCACAAAGCCACTTCCAAAGGTGCACACAAATCTGTCCAAGAATGCAAAATGTTGAAAATAAAGGTTTCAATGTTTGGCAGCACATTAACAGGAACTTTACATGAACATTGGATAAAATACCCAAGTGGCTACCCTTGTGTGTTGTTAGTAGGTATGATTGCACTAGGATGAGGGTGAGTGTGAGAGGTGGCTAGTGAGATGGGGATGTAACAATGCAGATAGAGATAGAGGGATGGGTGGAGGTGCAAGGTAAGTTGGTGTGAGTAAGAATGTACAGGAGTAGGGTAGGGAAGGCAGAGTGATGGGGATGTGATGAGAGACGCAGGAGGATGAAGGTGAGTGTGGTTTTGTATTAACATTTCATGATCCAATGAGACCATTGAAACGTTTGTGCCACTGCACCCAGGTCCTCTTGAAAACATCCCTGCTTGTGACCTCCTCTGTAATGTGCAACCAGTCTGTGTTAGTCTCCTGGGGAAGTCTCTTCCGCCCATGGGAAGAGAAGAGGACCTCCCTGCGCGCTGTGACTCCATAAGCATAAGGAGGGAGTCATGGGAGAACCTGGGTGCAGCCCTGCACCTCTGTGCAGTGATTGTCAATGTTTGCAGCACTTCAATGCTGTAGAACACTGACAGCACAAACATCAAAAGTAAGGTGGCCATGGTCCCTTTAAGGAAACCGGCTCAAGACACGTCATGAATGATGTCACCAGACCCGCTCCTTCTAATTGGGCTGGGAAATGGGTTGGGGAGGCTTAACAAGCCCCATTAAGGTAAGTTCATTTTCCAGAGCGGGATGGAGCCAACAGCGGGGCCACAACCCACCACCGACATCGCTCGTACCGGACCCGCCAAGGTAAAGGAAAATCTCAGCCTTTGTATCTGTCTTCAAGTAGAAGACACAAATAACATTCCGGAAATAGTGGGGAAACAAGGGTTTAGCACTAATGAGGAACTTAAAGAAATTAGTATTAGTAAAGAAATTGTACTGGAGAAATTAATGGGACTGTAAGTTTCATGGAACAGTTTGGCCCCAGCATAAGGGCATGAAACGGTTAAACTTCAAGGCACAGAAAAGGTGCCAGTCATCAAACTCTGCAGTTCTTGGAGAACACATTGATACTGGACAATGAAAGCTTTGGCTCATGATTAACTCTGAAAAGGACATTGACATTGAACTGTGAGGCCTTGAATCATGATTGGTTTCGATGGGAAAAATTAACATCTGAACAATGCTCTGAGTTTAACTGAAACAATGGGGTCGCGATCGACTTCCTGACATGAATGGAAGATACACAAGTCAATCAGCCAAACGGCCATCAACAGTAATAGAAATCACATTGAATATGCATTACAGAAAGTGGGAGAGGAGATAAGGAGTTATCTTCGATCTCACAAGTCTGTACACCCCCGGTGATTGAATTACAGGTTGACGAGGTGTGAATGTCGGACAGTTCAGCAAACCGACAACTGAAACTGGTTGGGAGAGGCCCAGCATGGGGCCAGGTGACTAAAAGAACTATAAGAAGGAACCACATCCACAGCTCTCTCTCTCTCTCTCGGAAGCTCTCTCTGGGAAGCTCTCTCTCTCGGAAGCTCTCTGGGAATCTAGCTCTGACTACAGCAACTGCCAGGTGTAAGAAGGAAGGGAAGATGGTCATCTCCAGCCCCCAGCCTGCAATCGACATCGGCCACGACCAGCCGGACGGGTGATTGTAAGTATCAGTTGACTCTACAAGGGCTTTGCGCTGTGTAGGCAGCTGCAGTCAGATAAAGGAGGACGGGGACAGGTCATCTCCGATCCAGGCCTACAATCCACAACAGGAACGACCGGCCGGATGGGTGATTGTAAGTTTCAGCCAAATCTCAACAGGGTTTTTCTGTGTTTTGTTGGTTTTAATAAACTAACAGTTTTGGGTTGAACCTAAACCTTTGTGTCATCTACTATTTTGTTCCTGTAAAACCCAGAGTCAAAGAACCCTTATAAGGATGAGGAAACCAAACACCTTACAGGATTAAAAGTCGACAAATCCCCTGGACCTGATGGCATATGTCCTAGGGTTTTAAAAGAGGTAGTTACAGAGATAGTGGATGCATTGGTTTTGATCTTCTAGAATTTCCTAGATTCTAGACCGGTCCCCGTGGATTGGAAGGTAGCAAATGTAACCCCGCTATTCAAGAAAGGAGGGAAAGAGAAAACAGGGAACTATAGGCCAGTTAGCCTGATATCAATAGTAGGGAAAATGCTAGAATCTACTATTAGGGACGTGGTAACAGGGCACTTAGAAAGTAATGAAACGATTGGGCAGAGTCAACACGGTTCTATGAAAGGGAAATCATGTTTGACAAATCTGTTAGAGTTTTTTGAGGTTGTAGCTAGCAGGGTATATAAGGGGGAACCAGCGGATGCACTATATTTGGATTTTCAAAAAGCATTTGATAAAGTGCCACACTAGAGGTTATTACACAAAATTAGGGCTCATGGGATTGGAGGTAATATATTAGCATGGATTGAGGAATGGTTAATGGACAGAAAACAGAGAGTAGAAATAAGTGGGTCATTTTCGAGTTGACAGGCTGTAGCTAATGGAGTACTGCAAGGATCAGTGCTTGGGCTTCAGCGAATGACAATCTGTATCAATGAACGAGATGAGGGGATTGAGTGCAATGTATCCAAGTTTGCTGATGATATAAAGTTAGGTGAAAAAGTAAGCTGTGAGGAGGATGCAAAGAGGCTGCAAAGGGTATAGACAGGTTAAGTGAGTGGGCAATAAGGTGGCAGATGGAATATAATACGGAGAAGTTTGAAGTTATCCACTTTGGTAGGAAAAATAGAAAAGCAGAATATTTTTTAAATGGTGAGAGACTGGGAAATGTTGGTATTCAGAGGGATTTGGGTATCCTTGTACACAAATCACAGAAAGTTAACATGTAGGTACAGCAAGCAATTAGGAAAGCAAATGGTATGTTAGCCATTATTACAAAGGGATTGGAGTATATGAGTAAAGAAGTCTTACTACAATTATATAGGGCCTTGGTGAGATCACACCTGGAGTATTGTGTACAGTTTTGGTCTCCTTACCTAAGGAAGAATATACTTGCCTTAGAGGGAGTGCAGTGAAAATTCACTAGACTGATTCCTGGGATGAAGGGATTGTCTTATGAGGAGAAATTGAGTAGACCAGGGCTATATTCCCTAGAGTTTAGAAGAATGAGAGGTGATCTTTTTGAGCCAGCATGTAGAAAGTCTGACAAGAGAGGGGGCGGTACTGGACCTAATTCTAGGGAATGTAGCCGGGCAAGTGGTAGAAGTGTTAGTAGGAGAGCATTTTGGTGACAGTGACCATAATTCGTTGAGATTTAAGGTAGTCATGGAAAAGAACAAAGATGGACCGGAAATAAAGGTTCTAAATTGGGGGAAGGCCGATTTTAATATCATAAGGCAGGATCTGGCCAAAGTGGACTGGGATCAGCTACTTGTAGGAAAATCCACATCAGAGCAGTGGGAGTCTTTCAGAAAGGAAATAGAGAGAGTACAACGGCAACATGTTCCCGTAAAGGTCAAGGATGGGACCAACAAGCCCAGGGAACCCTGGATGTCAAGGGATATACGAGAATGGATTAGGAAAAAAAGGGAGGCTTTTGGCAGATACAAAGGACTAAAAACAGTGGAAGCCCTAGAGGAGTATAGAAAGTGCAGGGGGGTACTTAAAAAAGAAATTAGGAGAGCGAAGAGGGGTCATGAAATAACACTGGCGGGCAAAATAAAGTAAAATCCCAAGGTGTTTTATAAGTATATTAAGGGCAAGAGGATAACCAGGGAAAGAGTAGGGCCCATTAGGGACCAAAGTGGCAATCTGTGTGTAGAGCAGGAAGATGTAGGTGGGGTTTTAAATGAATATTTTGCATCTGTGTTCACTATGGAGAAGGACGATGTAGGCATAGAAATCAGGCAGGGGGATTGTGATATACTTGAACAAATTATTATTGAGAGGGAGGAGGTACTAGCGGTTTTAGCGGGCTTAAAAGTGGATAAATCCCCAGGCCCAGACGAGATGTATCCCAGGCTGCTGTGTGAGGCAAGGGAGGAGATTGCAGGGGCTCTGACACAAATTTTCAGAACCTCTCTGGCCACAGGGGAGGTGCCAGAGGACTGGAGAACAGCTAACATAGTACCATTATTCAAGAAGGGTAGTAGGGATAAACCAGGGAATTACAGGCCAGTGAGCCTAACATCAGTGGTAGGGAAATTATTGGAAAAAATTCTGAGGGACAGAATTAGTCTCCACTTGGAGAGGCAAGGATTAATCAAGGATAGTCAGCATGTCTTTGTCAGGGGGAGATCATGTCTGACCAATTTGATTGAATTTTTCGAGGGGGTGACTAGGTGTGTGGATGAGGGTAGTGCAGTTGATGTGGTCTACATGGACTTCAGTAAGGCTTTTGACAAAGTCTCGCATGGGAGACTGGTCAAAAAGGTAAGAGCCCATGGGATCCAGGGCAATTTGGCACATTGGATCCAAAATTGGCTTAGTGGCAGGAGGCAGAGGGTGATAGTCGAAGGTTGTTTTTGTGACTGGAGGCCTGTGTCCAGTGGTGTACCGCAGGGATCGGTGCTGGGTCCTTTGCTGTTTGTAGTGTACATTAATGATTTAGATATGAATGTAGGAGGTATGATCAGTAAGTTCGCAGATGACACGAAAATTGGTGGGGTGGTAAATAGCGAGGAGGGAAGCCTCAGGCTACAGGACAATATAGACGGGTTGGTTAGATGGGCAGAACAGTGGCAAATGGGATTTAACCCTGAAAGGTGTGAGGTGATGCATTTTGGGAGGACGAACAAGACAAGGGACTACACAATGAATGGTAGGACCCTAAGAAGGACAGAAGATCAGAGGGACCTTGGTGTGCATGTACATAGATCCCTGAAGGCAGCAGGACAGGTAGATAAGGTGGTTAAAAAGGCATATGGGATACTTGCCTTCATTAGCCGAGGCATAGATTATAAGAGCAGGGAGGTTATGATGGAGCTGTACAAAACGTTAGTTAGGTCACAGCTGGAATACTGTGTGCAGTTCTGGTCGCCACACTATAGGAAGGATGTGATTGCATTGGAGAGGGTGCAGAGGAGATTCACCAGGATGTTACCTGGGCTGGAGCGTTTCAGCTATGAAGAGAGACTGGACAGGCTGGGGTTGTTTTCCTTAGAGCAGAGAAGGCTGAGGGGGGACCTGATTGAGGTGTACAAAATTATGAGGGGCATAGATAGGGTAGATAGAAAGGAACTTTTCCCCTTAGTAGAGGGGTCAATAACCAGGGGGCATAGTTTCAAGGTAAGGGTCAGGAGGTCTAGAGGGGATTTAAGGAAAAACTTTTTCACCCAGAGGGTGGTTGGAATCTGGAACTCACTGCCTGAAAGGGTGGTGGAGGCAGGAACCCTCACAACATTCAAGAAGCATTTAGATGAGCACTTGAAACGCCATAGCATACAAGGCTACGGACCAAGTGCTGGAAAATGGGATTAGAATAGACAGGGCTTGATGGCCAGTGTGGACACAATGGGCCGAAGGGCCTCTTTCTGTGATGTATAACTCTATGGGGTAAAAATTCAGTTGGTTGCGCCTCCCGTTAGCGCCTTAAGAGGGCGCTAATGGGGCGCAAAGCCGCAACGCCCGGGCGCAGCGATGTTTGCGCCGCTCGGGAACTTAACTAGACATTGTGCGGCGGCGCTAAACTTTACCGCTGCGACCACCTGCGCGCGCAGATTGTGACGTCATTCCATGGTGCAACGCCCTTGTGGCGCCCCGGAGCGGAAATTGAGTGGCGCCCCCTGCCTTGCCGCCTGACGCTAGCAACGACAGGTTGAGGGGAGCGTTCTGCAGTCATGAAGGGAAAGGGGGAGCGCTATTTAAAGGTGACCGCTTCCTGCCTTTTATTGTTGGTGCCATTTTTGAACTACGCATTCTGAGAGAGAGAGGGAGAGACTTCTGGAGAGATTCAATGTTGTGTGAAGGAGTTTTGGGTACTGAGCAGCACTTTGCAGGTTCATTTTGATTTGCCATTCCTTGTATCGATTTAGCAGAGACTGTGGGAGCTGAACTCTGAGCTCTTTGCCTGGTACTCTCCATTGTTCTTTCCAGCACATTTGATGTGCAAGTCTCTCCAGGCCGAGATTCAAGGCTGCAATGAACAGGATGTGGATGGAAAGCAAGATTAACCATCCCCTTTAAGAACTGGCCCGTGCCATTGTGTGTGTGTTCCATTGCTGACTGACATTACATGAGCTTCGCCAGCGCTCTGAGTTAGCGCCTCACTCCTTGGCCTTTGCGCCTTAAGACAGGTGTGCAGTGCCTGATTTAGCGCTCCACTCACCTCCCGGGGCGGTAAAAGTGAAGTTTGCAGTCAGTGGCGATAATTAGCGCCAGGCGCTAATATTTGCGTCCAGACGATATTTGCGCCCCAAATGGGGCGCGACCTAATTTTTCCCCCTATGACTCTATGGGGGAAAAATTAGGTCGCGCCCCATTTGGGGCGCAAATATCGTCTGGACGCAAATATTAGCGCCTGGCGTTAATTATCGGCACTGACTGGAAACTTCACTTTTACCGCCCCGGGAGGTGAGTGGAGCGCTAAATCAGGCGCTGCACACCTGTCTTAAGGCGCAAAGGCCGAGCAGTGAGGCGCTAACTCAGCACGCGAGCGCAGTACAGCTGCTGCCAGTTAGCGAGGGAACACAGACACACTGGCGCCGGCCACTTCTTAAAGCGGGGCGGGCCAACTTGCTCCCCAGCCACACCCTGCTCATTGCAGCCTTGAATCTCGGCCTGGAGAGACCTGTGAATCCATTTTGCTGCCAAGGATGGAGAGGGTGAGAGAACGAGCTCATCGCTTCACCGAGCGGGCCTTGGATGCTCTGGTTGGCGCGGTGGAGCTCAGAAGATGTATGCTCTTCCCTGAGAGTGGCAGGAGGCCTTTGCCACGCGAGTTCAGAAGAGTGTGGAGGGAGGTGGCTCAGAGCGTCTCCTCCAGGAGCATGGTGCCCAGGACCCATACTCAATTCCGCAAAAAGTTCAACGACCTCACTCGGGTCGTCAGGGTGAGTGGCTTTTTCTCAATACCTCTCCATCCCTCCATCTCAACCTCACTCTATGGCCAGAGAGTCTTAAAACCCCAATGCACAACACTCATCCAACACCTATGGCCCTTTCATGAAACACACACACACATTCCACACTTTGCATACAGTAAGGGCTATTCACCTATGGGAGGCAAATCAGGCAAGACCATGGCTGTATATTTACTCAGATGCTGTCCTTTTTCTTACAGGCCAAGCTGGCGCATAATCGGAGACAGCAGCAACGGACAGGTGGAGGGCGGCCTCAGCTGCAACCCCTCAGCGATCTTGAGGAGCGCGTCCACAGGATTGTGGCAAGCCGGGTGATCGGTCCCGTCGCCACTGGAGACGCCGACCCCGTTCTGGACAGCAATGGTAAGGTCATCACCTTTTTGTCCTCTGTCCTTCCACTTGTCCCTCACAACACCAGCCTTTGACACTTTCAATCCAACTTGCTAACTCGCTGCACTTATTCCTCCCTTACTGCCACCCTGTCCTCACGCTAAAGCCACTCTTGTACCTCCCTGCTTTCAGATGGTGATTCACCAGCTGAGGAGACGGGCCCTGAAGCTGCCACTGGGAGTGATGCTGCAGCCGAGGAGGAAGAGGAAGCCGGAGCATCAGGGCCACCCTCTCCCGAGGAAGCCCATGCCCACACTGGGAACACGCCTTCCCTGGAGGGGAGCAGGGGGGAAGGGTCTGATGAGGGTGAAGCTCCAGGACCCAGCGGGCTGCAGCAACGCCATGGGGGTAGGGAAGAACGGGGGACTTCTCCCCAGAAGGAGAGTATGCCAGACACTCCTACTGCAATGGACGCAGAGGAGGAGCGGCTGATCGCAGAAATGAACACCCAGGCGGTGGGCATGCACACTGAGCTCATGGGTGCAGTGGGAAGGGTGCCCGAATGCATTGAGTCACTGGCAAGGAGTGTGGAGCACTTCGCTGTAGCACAGGCGGATGCCACACTAACGCTTAGTGCTGCAATTCAGTCACTGGCTGCCGTGATCCCATCTCTGACTGCTCTCATGCAGTCTCAGATTGAGGCCACGCGAGCACAGACGATGGTTCGTGCACATGTCCCCGGGGCTGTCACCGCGCCGCAGCAGGCCAGCAATCTGTTCTCCAGCAGATTGCTCCGGATGCTGAAGTGCTGCCCCGTGGGAGTGCCAGTGTGTCGGGCGAGCAGGGAGTTGCTGTCCTCTCTCACGATGACAGCATTCCTGCTGCCAACACTGTCACTTCTCCACTGCACTTGCCACCGCCTGTAGGACAGACTGCTGCCGCCCATGCAGAGTTGGTGCAGTCTGCAGCCGGGCCCTCCAGGCCCAGAACTGGTCGAGGCCGTCCTTCAGGGGCATCTGCAGTGTCAGGGTCTGACGAGCAGCAGCCTTCCACCAGCCTTGCTGCAGCCACTGAGGTCCCATTACGGAGGAGCAGTAGGGTTAGAAGGGGGGAAGTGCGCAAGGGAAGGAGATCACCCTCGAAGGGCAAAAAGTAGGAGGTGTGCCAAAATGCTGGTCATTTTTTTATTAAAGGTCGAGGTTCATGGTCCAACTTTTGTTTAGTGTTTTGGACATTATCTCCAGGTTGTGAGAACCAGTTATGTTATTGACTGTTTTTTTGTGTTTATTTCTATGAGTTTGTCATGAGGAATTGACACACACAGAGTTTGTAAAATAAATAAGTTTCTGTATTCAAAATATACATGGTTGGTGGTTGGAATTATTGGTGCCTTGGCCGGCTTAGGGGTTGCGTGCTGGGTTCATTAATGTTGTTAGCAATGGCAGAAGCCATTTCCACAGCAGGGGCCCTAGAAGCGGCTTGCTATTAGCCGTTGACGGACGGCCCTTGCAGTTTCACCATTGTGGGGCGCCCTCCCGCCTTGGTGCTGCTGATGATCATCCTCCTCGTCCTCTTCCTCCTCTTCCTCCTCCTCCTCTGGTGGTGCTCCAAGGCCTGGTGGCATTGGCTGGGTCCTGAGGATTGCCATGTTATGCAACATGCAGCACACGACTACGAAGTTCGATACTCGCTCAGGCGACTACTGCAGGGCTCCTCCAGAATGGTCGAGACAGCGGAACCGTTGCTTCAGCACGCCGATTGTGCGCTCAATTATGTTCCTGGTAGTTTGATGGCTCTCATTGTACCGCAGCTCAGCAGGGGTGTTGGGCGTACGGAGCGGTGTCATCAGCCAGGTGCTCAATGCATACCCCTTGTCCCCGAGAAGCCAACCAACTGGCTGATGCGGTGCCTCGAAAAGTTCTGCCACAGTAGTCTGGCGCACGATAAAAGCATCGTGGCAGCTGCCAGGATAGTGGGCATTGACAGTGAGTATCAGCTGTCTGTGGTCACAGACCAACTGAACATTCAAGGAATGGAACCCCTTTCTGTTCCGGAATTCCTCGGCATTCTCATGCGGAGCACGCAAAGCCACATGCGTGCAGTCAATGGCGCCCTGCACCATGGGGAAGCCCGCTACCCTCGCAAAGCCCAGAGCGCGGTCACGCTGCTTGTCTGGGGTCATGGGGAAAGAGATGAACTCTTGTCTCCTTTTAAAGAGGGCATTTGTGACCTGCCGGATGCAGCAATGCACCGCGAACTGGGAGATATTGGCGAGGTCCCCAGCAGCAGCTTGAAATGAGCCAGTAGCGTAAAAGTTGAGAGCCACTGTGACCTTCACTGCCACCGACAGAGACGTCCTGGACCTCAGTTGAGGCTGCAGATCTGGCTGCAGCAGATGGCAGAGCTCAGTGACCACCTCCTTGCTGAATCGCAGCCTTCGCAAACACAGCTCCTCAGACATATGAATGTAGGAGAGCTGTTCACGATATACCCTGGGAGGGTAAGCTCTCCTGTACATACGCCTGTTGGCCCTCCTCCGTCTGGCCATCATTGCCACTCTCTCTCTGCGTCTCTGTATCCTCCGATTCAGCTGGAGCAGGACGACGCCCCCAATCAGTGCAGCCCCCATATTCTCTTTGCAAGCAAAGTAATGAAGGACAGCAACTAAAGTACCAGCGAAGTTAGGATCAGTAGGCAAAACTACCTCACAAAGCGTTGAGTCAATGCAGAAGTCTCTCTTTCTCTCTCTCCGAATCTCTCTCTCTCTCTCAGAACGAGTGGTGCAAAAATGTCGACCACAGAAAAAGACAGGAAGAGGCCCCCTTTAAATAGCGCCCCCCCCAGCCCCACAGCGATTGATAGCGTTCCAGTCTTCCGGTCGTTGGATGCGCCAGGCGGTAAGGCAGGGGGCGCCACTCAATTTCCGCTCCGGGGCGCCACAAGGGCGTTGCACCATGGAATGACGTCACAATCTGCGCGCGCAGGTGGTCGCAGCGGTAAGTTTTAGCGCCGCCGCACAATCTCTAGTTAAGTTCCCGAGCGGCGCAAACATCGCTGCGCCCGGGTGTTAGCGGCTTTGCGCCCCATTAGCGCCCTCTTAAGGCGCTTACGGGAGGCGCAACCAACTAAATTTTTACCCCTATGACTCCATCTCATTAAAACATATATATCCAGCCTAATCCCACTTCCCAGCTCTTGGTCCATAGCCCTGCAGGTTACAGCATCCCAAGTGCACATCCAAGCACTTTTAAATGTGGTTAGGGTTTCTGCCTCTACCACCCTTTCAGGCAGTGAGTTCCAGACCCCCACAACACTCTGGGTGAAGAAATTTTCCCTCAAATCCTCTCTAAACCTTCCACCAATTACTTTAAATGTGTGCCCCCTGGTTTTTGGCCCCTCTGCTAAGGGAAATAGGTTCTTTCTATCCACTTTATCTAGGCCCCTCATAATTTTATAAACCTCAATAAGGTCTCCCCTTAGCCTCCTCTGTTCCAAAAAAACAAACCCAGCCTATCCAGTCTTTCCTCATAGCTAAGATTCTCTACTCCCGGCAACATCCTTGTAAATCTCCTCTGTACCTTCTCTCGTGCAATCACATCTTTCCTGTAATGTGGTGACCAGAACTGCACGCAATACTCTAGCTGAGGCCTAACTAGTGTTTTATACAGGTGAAGCATAATCCCCCTGCTCTTGTATTCTATTGAGAGGTCGCACAACACCAGGTTATAGTCCAACAGTTTTATTTGAAATCACAAGCTTTCGGAACTATCGCTCCTTCCTCAGGTGAAGTAAATTGGATACAGAATCGTCAGAGCATATGCTCTGACGATTCTGTATCCAATTTACTTCACCTGAGGAAGGAGCGATAGTTCCGAAAGCTTGTGATTTCAAATAAAACTGTTGGACTATAACCTGGTGTTGTGCGACCTCTCAATTTTGTCCACCCCAGTCCAACACCGGCATCTCCGCATCATGACTTGTATTCTATGCCACGGCTAATAAAGGCAAGCATTCCGTATGCCTTCTCAACCACCTTATCTACCTGGCCTGTTACCTTCAGGGATCTGTGGACATGCACTCCAAGGTCCCTTTATTCCTCTACAATACTCAGTGTCCTACCATTTAATGTGTATTCCCTTTCCTTGTTAGCCCTCCCCAAATGCATTACCTCACACTTCTCCAGATTGAATTCCATTTGCCACTGTTCTGCCCACCTGACCAATTTATTGATATCTCCCTGCAGTCTACAGCTTCCTTCTTCAGTATCAACCATGCAGCCAATTTTAGTATCATCTGCAAACTTCTTAATCATACCCCTTATATTCAAGTCTAGATCGTTGATATACACCACAAAAAGAAAGGGACCTAGTACTGAGCCCTGCGGAACCACACTGGAAACAACCTTCCAGTCACAAAAACACCCATCAACCATTACCCTCTGCTTCCTGTCTCCGAGCCAGTTTTGAATCCAACTTGACACTTTGCCCTGGATCCCATAGGCTTTTAACTTCGTGACCAGTCTGCCATGTGGAACCTTATCAAAAGCCTTGCTAAAGTCCATATACACTACATCAAACGCACTACCCTCATCTACCCTCCTTGTTACCTCCTCAAAAAATTCAATCAAGTTTGACAGACATGACCTTCCCTTAACAAATCCATGCTGACTATCCTTGATTAATCCATATCTTTCTAAATGAAGATTTATCCTGTCCTTCAGAATTCTTTCCAATAATTTTCCCACCACCGAGGTTAGGCTGACTGGCCTGTAATTATTCGGCCTATCCTTTTCTCCCTTTTTAAACAAGGGTACCACATTAGCAGTCCTCCAGTCCTCCGGCACCACACCTGAAGCCAGAGAGGATTGGAAAATGATGGTCAGGGCCTCTGCTATTTCCTCTTTTGCTTCGCTTAACAGCCTGGGATACATTTCATCTGGGCCTGGGGATTTATCCACTTTTAAAGCTGCTAAACCCCTTAATACTTCCTCTCTCACTATGTTTATTTCAACTAATATTTCACACTCCTCCTCCCTGATAGCAATGTCTGCTTCGCCCCTCTCCTTTGTGAAAACAGATGCAAAGTATTCATTAAGAACCCTACCGACATCTCCTGCCTCCACACAGATTACCCTCATGATCTCTAATAGGCCCTACCCTTTCTTTAGTTATCCTCTTACTCTTAATATATTTATAAAACATCTTTGGGTTATCCTTGATTTTACTTGCCAAGAATTTTTCATGCTCTCTCTTTGCTTTCCTAATAACCTTTTTAATTTCACCCCTGCACTTTCTGTACTCCTCTAAAGATTCTGCAGTATTTAGCCCTCAGTATCTGTCATACGCCTCCCTTTTTTTCTTTATCCTACCCTGTATGTCCCTACACATCCAGGGGGCTCTAGATTTGTTAGTCCCACCTTTTTGCTTTAAGGGCACATATTTGGTCTGAACCCTCCGGATCTCCTCCTTGAATGCCTCCCACTGCTCTGACACTGATTTACCTTCAGTCCACTATGGCTAAATCCCCTCTGAGCTTAGCAAAATTTGCTTTTCCCCAATTTAGAATTTTTATTCCTGGTCTATCCTTGTCCTTTTCCATAATTACCTTAAATCTAACTGAATTATGGTCATTAGCACCAAAATGCTCCCCCACTGATACGCCTTCTACCTGCCCAGCTTCATTCCCTAAAACTAAGTCCAGAACCGCCCCCTCCCTTGTTGGGCTTGCTACATACTGGCTAAAAAAGTTCTCCTGGATGCATTTTAGGAATTCCACATCCTCTATACCCTTCACACTAATTTTATCCCAGTTAATAGGCTAGACGGGGAAAGGCTGTTTCCACTAGTTCATGGTACAAGGACTAGGGGATACAGATTTAAGGTTTTGGGCAAGAGATACAGGAATGATGTGAGGAAAAACTATTTTATGCAGTGAGTGGTGACGACCTGGAACTCGCTGCCGACGGAAGTGGTAGAAGCGGACACACTCAATGTTTTCAAGAGGAGACTGGATAGGCACTTGAGGGAAATAAACTTGCAGGGCTACGGGGATAGAGCGGGGGAATGGGACTGACTGGATTGCTCTACAGAGAGCCAGCACAGACTCGATGGGTCGAATGGCCTTCTTCTGTGCCGTTATGACTCTATTGGCTGGATTTTGTCAGCCCTTAGGAGGCGGGCATGGAGGCGAGACTGCTGGTAAAGTTGCAGAATGTGGGGGCAGCTGGCAAACTCGCCACAATCCCGCCTCCGTGCCCTTTTGCCAGGGGGCGGGAAGCTGTCCTGCCCTGGGTCCCGTCTCCTCGAGGTGGAAAAGGGATTTACTCCTATTTTACCTTTCCAAGTGCAGGCATCCCGACCTCGGGGAACCCCGCTGGGGTGTAGGAGGTGAGTAGGAGGTCTGCGGGGGTCGGAGGGGTCTGAAAGTGAGATGTAGAGGTGAGTGATGGGTGCAAGTGTGGAGTGGTAAGTATGTAAGGTGAGTGTAAAGTGTTATAAAATGTTCGATTACCTTTGTTTCTGCCTACAGCCTTCAGCCGCTGTGGATCCAGAGTCCTGACATCTTCATTGTAGATTTCACAGACTGGCTGTTGGATCCTCCGACCCAACAGCCAGGTGATTTCTGCAAAGTTGAAAGGTTTGATGAGTCCTGAACACAAGGTCTCATCAAACTATACAGAATGTCAGTGTTTGACAGCTTCACAGAGCTGTCAAACGCTGACATTTCTTCTTTCAAGAAATCTTGATAGATGGCACGTCAGACATTGACATGCTCTGTCAGTGACTTCCCCCTAATTGGCCTGCTGAGCCCGCTGGGTGGGCTTAGCAAGGTCAGTCAGGGGAAAATACCACTGGTTGGCCAGAAGTTGATGGAGGCGGGATTGAAAGCCGGCAAGCAGCAGTCCCACCTCCAAAAGCTTCCCATTGACAAAATCCAGCCCATTGACTCTATGAGGTAACAGAGAGGTTTGATGAGCGTAATGCAGTTGACGTAGTGTACATGGATTTCCAAAAAGCGTTCGACAAAGTGCCACATAATATGCTTGCCAGCAAAGTTGAAACCCATGGAATAAAAGGGACAGTGGCAGCATGGATACAGAATTGGCTAAGTGATAGGAAACAGAGAGTAGTGGTGAACGGTTGTTTTTCAGACTGAAGGAAGGTATACAGTGGTGTTCCGCTGAAAGGATATTTACTAGTCCTAGCCCCTTTGGGGCTATCCCGGATCAGGCGTATTTCTCAGATGTTCACTTTCAACTAAAGTTTGAGGTAGCCGAATCCTAAAGACGCTTAACTGGGTCTAAAGGTCCGGGCTATCTCTCCCTAAAGGAAAGGAACAACCTGAGAATGTTACCGTCCTCCAGATAGCGCTTTTAATAAGTTTAGCTAGACTGTAACATCCAGATATTATGAGGGTCCAGAGATCTCCTTCAGAAATGTAACTCTTCACCAAAGAGCGTACAAAGATTGAGTTCACGAGTTATTGATACAGAAGACTTATGTGAGACAATTCTAAAAATATATAGAGATTTATTAAAAGAACCAACATGCAATTTACAGTTGGTGAATCAGTCAATTGCAACGTTAACAGTTCTAAAAAGAGAAAAAATACAATCTTATTTTTAACAGAGAATCTTACTTTTAAATCTTAACTTCGCTACAGTATTACAGTTCTTAAAATGTTCTATACAGGATATCCATCAATATCAAAATAACTTTGAACCCCAAGGTGCAAAGAGTGGAAGACCACAGAGCCACCTCTTTGGTCGAGAATCGCTTTGCCCGATTAAAGCGAGTCTGCTATCTCATTTGAGACTTCAATATTTATACCCTTTTTCAGTTGTATTTCCTTTAAGGTTTCTGCTGATGCAAGTTAATTATCACTATACATCTTTCTGCTGACCTCTGCAATTCTTTACTGCCACATCAGCTTGTAATATTCCAGAATCTGCCACATCGCCAGGTGTTCTGGGTTCACCATATGGGAGGTGTGAAAGGCAGATGCCCCTTATTTTATGTGTCATCTTTACGAGGGCAGATGTTCCTTATCTTATGTGCCATCTTTACGAAGTTTAATTTATATCACTTATCCAGGGTTGACCATTGTGTTGTTCCCAAAAGGTCAGCTATTCGGAGCCATCCCTTCTTCTGTTTCAATAAGGTTATTTATTCAGGGTCAACAACTCGTCCTGTTTCAATAGCCAGAATTCTTTCATAGCTATTTCATAGTCAGGTTTCTAAATATCCAAACCCAGTTTTTGTCACCGCTCTTGGGCTTCATTGGTGGGGTTCCTCACAGGTATCAACAGCCAAGTTTGAAGGGGATATCTTTTATCTCCTAGCAGCCATTCCTTACGTCTGCCTACAGGTCCAATGAGGTCAGGGAGCTTGGACTGTCGCAGAATGAAAGCATCATGGCAGCTCCCTGGGAATCTAGCACACACCTACATAAACCTTTTCTTGTGGTTGTACACCAGCTGAACATTAATGGAATAGAATCCCTTGTGGTTCACGAATACTCCTGGTTGATCAGGAGGTGCACGGATTGCCACATGTGTGCAGTCGATGATGCCCCGCACCTGTGGGAACCCAGCCAGAGATGCAAACCTGAGTGCCCACTCATTCTGACTCGTGTCATCACAGGCAAAGTTGACATAATTGCTAGCCATGGCAAAAAGATCCATCACTGACCTGCCATATGTCTGCCTTATGTGCAGCCGACTGAGAGATCCTGGATATGTCTCCAGCAGTGCTCTGAAAAGATCCGGAGGCAAAAAAGTTGAGGACGGTGGTGACTTTCACAGTCACTGGTAATGCATAGTCATAAAGATCCAGCAGGGAGCAGGTCTTCTTCTTGGAGGCTGCAGATGTCTGCCACCACCTGACGCGACATCATGAGCCTCCGGAAGCACTGCTCTTCTGAGAGGTCAAGGAAGCTGAGCCTGTCTGTACACCCTGTAACATGGGTAGTGCCTCCTGCGACCTTGATCTCTGCTGCTCCCCTCTATGCTGATTATCTCTTTGCTGACCACCTGCAGGTCCCTCCACAGCAGGTCACCTGAGGTCCAATTTAAGGCAGCCAAAGCGCCACCCAACCTGATCTTGAGTCTCAATACCTCAAAAGTCTACAAATTAGCCTCTAACCACAAGTACTCTCAACAAATCCTTTCCCAGTGGGAGGTAAGAAAGCAGCTGTGAGCACTGACTATTTATTGATGTCGTATGCCTGACTTTTAATCAGTCCCATTCAATCTTTTTGCCTTGGTTTCAATGGCGAGTTTCAGGAAGCCCGGGAAACCCTTACATGTGAAGTTAAGTTTAAATACCTGTCAAAATCTGGTTAAAATGCTCATTTAAATATTTTAAGCAGTAACCCACCTCTCCGGAAGGGGTTACACACACGCATCCAAATGTGCCTAAGTTAAACCCGGAAGTCTGCACGTTGGAACTGGTTTCCAGACACACTGATATTTTCACCGATTTTAACAACCCTCCTAAACCCAAACCCATGCGCCCTTTACTATTAAAATTCCCCCCAATAACACTCTGAACTTTCGGGGATCCTGTAATGTGGAAAAATTACAGAGCTCTCTCCTTCGACTGTCAATTTTCCATGGGGTAAGTAATGAAAGTGTTGGGGGAAAACACTGCATCAGTGACTTGTTTAATGCATATGTGTGCAGTGGATTGACTGATGTTACTAATTCCCTGTGGTAGCTTGGAATAAGCCTGAGGCATAATAGTTTAAGGCTGTAGTAACCTTGAATGCCATGTTCCTGCTCTGTTCTGAAATCCCTCTTTCCGCACTTTTGTTCAACCACTTATCTAGCCTACTCTTAAATGTTGACTCTGCTTCAATTACTAACACTGGTAGTACATTCCACTGCCTCACAACCCTCTGTGTAAAAAAGTTTCTTGTAACTTGGATACATGCGGGACATGCCCAGGCAGCTTGGAGAGGAGGAGAAGTGATCGGGATGGAGTGAGACGATTGAGAGGGAGAAGCACAATCGGGAGATGGGAAGTGATTGGGAGGAAGAAGGCGATTGGAGGGATAGACAATTGCAGGAGGAGGCGATTGGGAGGGCAGGAGATGATCGAGAGGAAGTCAAGTGGGAGCTGACAATGTGGTCTTCAGCACTGCAGTGGAGCTGGGAGGAACACTCCTGGTTCCATATTCAGGTAAGTAGTTTTTAACAAACTTACCTTTTTGGTGGTGGCTTCCAGCGGTTAGGCCGCAAATAGACCTGCTTTTTCTGGAAGCAGCAGTGCTGGGACGGCTGCGTTCAGGGCAGCCCAGTTTGCAAAGGGGTCTTCAACAGGCATTTAGCCCCTTATTTGCATATACAAAGGCCCTAACACCTGTTTCAGGCGTGGGCTCTGGACACTTCTTTTCCTGCCTTGACCAATATGGCGTGCGGTGTGCTTCTGGCGCTCAATATGCGTGTGCACACCGCTCGCCATATTGGATGCTTTGTTGGCCATCTAACTTCTGATAAATGGGCACGGCATCACCTAATTCCTAGGCTGTGTATTTTCTAACAAGCTTCTTATGAGACATCTTATCGAATCCCTTCTGAAAATGCATTCCCTTTATCTATCCAATCGGGTGCCCTTTCAAGCAAACTCTATAAAGTTTGTCAAACACAGCTTGATTTTAAAAAATCCATGTTGGCTGTCCTTGATTAAGCAGCGCATTTCTAAACATGCACTAATTTTATTTCGAATTATAAATTCTAAGCATTTGCCTACAAATAGTTTTGGTTGACTGAGTAATGTTGGCCAAGACTCCAGAAGAACTCCCTACTCTTCTTCAAATTTGTTTGGAAATATTTTATGAAATGGAATGCAAAAATAGAGCTTCCATCACTCCATGTGCCAGATTCAGGACAAAGCTGTGAGGTAGATTTGTGGCAAAAAGGGGAAAGGGTTGGAGACACTTCACTGAGTGCCCTGGAGGGGATAAACTTCACGACCAGCAAGTCTCTTTGCCAAATCTCCTCACATAAGTATCCGGAATAAGTGGTGATGAGTACACAACGTTGGACTTGGATATCTAGAATATTAACATGACTGGCACATCTGTCCTGTATGCTTCCTTCCACCATGCTGAAAACAGTTGACCATCTTAGAGCGAATGAGAAAACTTTGAGACTTGGGACAACAGCTGCTGAAAGGCATTAACTGCTGACCACATATGAGAATACGTTTCATATAGCCAGGGATCTTGGTGCCTATCTTGATTAGGTTGCAAAGAGGCAAACTGTTACTGCTGAAACTCTGCATCTCCAATTGGTGTAGCCAGCATTTGTTAGGGTGTGGTGTGTGTCCTTACAATGATCAAAAGGATAGTGACAATACATACATTACTCATACATTTTATGGTAAGGTTTGCTGCTTAGCATGTCACTCATGAAGTGTTCCTGGTTCCTGCTGTCCACCTAATGAGGCTCAAACCCAGTCTTACAGTTATCTAATAGCAACTAGTGACTATCCTCCTTGGGGGTGGGGAAGGGAAGTAACCAGAGTCTCTTTGAGGTTGAGTGAGGTCCAACGTAACAAGCCTAGCAATGGAAGAATGCAACTGAGTCAACGTTCTTGACCCACTAATCTGATACCTAAGACAGCCAAATTTGCAGTATTGGCATCTTAATGGGACTTACAGGGGTAGACCTGTCACTGGGGACTGGGATTCCTCCCACTCATCTTCTGATAACCCTGTAGGCCAATGTCCTATCAGGTAGGGTGCCCTAACTGGACAAGAAACTGAAAGCTTGCCAGTGCTCTGTACTGGTAAGCTGCATGATTTTAGCTAATTAGACACCAGCAGTATCCCAGCATGTACTTTGGGGTCCTTTATCCTTGGCTCTTGCCACCCTGTACCTAAGCTCTCTAGGCTTAGATAAGTGGGATGTGGCCCTATGGGGACAGTGTGCTCTCTATATTGAAACATAGGGAGCAATTTTACCAGGAGCCAAGGTTGCAGTGTGGGGGGCCAGGGCGAGCAGTAAGTTTACATGCCTGTGCTGCCTGAGGCCCAGAGATACTTTGTCTCCCAGGCCTCATTTCCATAAGGTAGATAGGACGCTAGCCCGAAGCCGGCAGGAATCACTGCGTGGCCAATGGTTGGGAGCGGGAATTTGAGCAGCAGGACATCGCAGCCAAGGACCCGATGTCAGGTAAGTTTTTGGGGGGTGGGGGGAGGTGGTGGTCTGGTAGCAATAGTGGTTGTGGGAATGGGGAAGCAGGGAGGCAGGGGAAGCCAAGGGCTTCCTTGCGTAGCCCGGAGGAGCACACCTGCTCTTCCTGGCCACAAGGAAACCTTTAAAAAGTAAAAAATTAAACTTACCTGGGCCTCTTCTGGTCCTCAATCCAGCAACTGACAGGTTTGACCTGCCGGTAAAGCCACCTTTACTCCCCCACTCGTCTCAGATTAATATTACAGTCAGGCCCGATTATGTCATCAGAGCCTGTCATCAGAGCCCGATTATGTCATCAGAAGAACCCCATCAGCTTCGGGTGAGTGTCCTTGCCGCCTGCAATTTAAAATGCAAGTCTTTCTTTTCTTTCAGGATTGGATTGCCCCTCTAGCTGGGGTGCCATGAAATGGCACAACTCAGCAACCATCTCCTTGCTGTGAAATCATATCGAGGTGGCTGAGCCTGAGGCATAAATGTCTGTTTCAGGATGATGAGGCTTCTAGGAGGTTGTGCTCTCTTTCAACTCTCTGCTTTATGTACCTGCACACTAAATACAAACAAACCATGACAGCGCTGCTCTTTGTGTAGATTGAGCAACATTTGCTGCACTGGTGCTATTTTAACTCCAAGTAAAGGCAGGCAACAACTGAAGTATTTAAGTAGGGATCTCTGAAGGGCAGCACCAGATGAACCAAGAATGCGACAAACAGGTCCAAATTTGCCATAATAATCTTGATACCAGCAAAACAAAAATTCCCACTACAGATTCTGGCTCCAGTTTAGAGTCGATGAAAAAATTCAACTTCCGCTTTCAGCCCCAGTTGCTGCAGCTACCTCAAGTTCCTCTGCTGGGTTTACTGACTATGGTGTGGGCACTAGTCTGAAAAACCAGCAAGGAATTAGCTCCAGATTCATTCCAGGATGTGCCTGTAACCTACGTCAACAGGGTGGTTCTTTGTGCAAATAAATAATTTTTAATTGGGGTTATATAGATGGAAGAGTACCTTATACCGAATAGATTTTTGTTTGTTTTTCACTTGATCTATAAAATGGAAATGTATAGTAGGTATACTTAACAAGATACTATTAAGTACCAGGGTGGATGGGGCAGTTTTTCCTTTCATTGCACTTGGAATACAGATCATCAGTACGGAGCGCATAGAGGAAAATCAAGGAGGGAGGATTGCACATTGGCAACAGAGCCTACCTGATTTCCCATCCATTCATTCAAATAGACCGACAATCAGGCTGCCTCTGTTCAGTGTGAGCCATCATCCCCATCCAATTTCCCTTTGTGTGCTGTGTCCAGAGGCTCCTTTGTGACCAAGTGTAATAAGAGGAAAATCTACCCCATACTATGAGTTAACAATTGGAAGGTGGTGTTTCATTCAAGAGGAGTCTTGCACAAGCTATTGTCGGGTGCTCTACACTGTAACCTGTAACCTCATGGCCTGACATATCCCTCACTCTACCATTACCATCAGGCCAGGGGACCAACCCTGGTTCAATAAGGAGTGTAGAAGAGCATGCCAGGAGCAGCACCAGGCGTACCTAAAAGAAATGCGGTGCCAACCTGGGGAAGCTGCAACACAGGACTACATGCATGCTATAAAGCTGAAGCAGCATGCTATAGACAGGGCTAAGCGATCCCACAATCAACGGATCAGTCCTGCCACATCCAGTCGTGAATGGTGGTGGACCATTCAACAACTAACGAGAGGAGGAGGCTCCATGAATATCCCCATCCTCAATGATGGTGGAGCCCAGCACGTGAGTGCAAAAGACAAAGCTGAAGCGCTTGCAACCATCTTCAGCCAGAAGTGCCGAGTGGATGATCCATATTGGCCTCCTCCTGAGGTCCCCACGACCACAGAAACCAGTCTTCAACCAATTCGATTCACTCCATGTGATATCAAGAACCGGCTGAGCGCTATGGGCCCCAACAACATCTCGGCTGTCGTGCTGAAGACTTGTGCTCCAGAACTAGCCACGCCTCTAGCCAAGCTGTTCCAGTACAGCTATAACACTGGCAATGTGGAAAACTGTCCAGGTAGGTCCTGTCCACAAAAAGCAGGACAAATCCAATCTGGCCAACCTGGCCAATTACCGCCCAATCAGTCTACTCTCAATCATCAGCAAAGTGATGGAAGGTGTCATCGACAGTGCTATCAAGCGGCACCGATGCTCAGTTTGGGTTCTGCCAGGACCACTCAGCTCCAGACCTCATTACAGCCTTGGTCCAAACATGGACAAAAGAGCTGAATTCCAGAGGTGCGGTGAGAGTGACTACCCTTGACATCAAGGCAGCATTTGACTGAGTGTGGCATCAAGGAGGCCTTGAAAATTGAAGTCAATGGGAATCGGGGGGGAAAACTCTCCACTGGCTGCAGTTATACCTAGCGCAAAGGAAGATTGGATGATTGGAGATCAATCATCACAGCCCTAGGACATCGCTGCAGGAGTTCCTCAGGGCAGTGTCCGAGCCCAACCATCTTCAGCTGCTTCATCAATGACCTTCCCTCCATCATAAGGTCAAAAGTAGGGATGTTCGCTGTTGACTGCACAGTGTTCAGTGCCATTCGCAACTCCTCAGATAATGAAGCAGTCCATGCCCGTATGCAGCAAGGCTTGGATGACATTCAGGCTTGGGCTGATAAGTGGCAGTTGACATTCGCACCACACAAGTGCCAGGCAAAGACTATCTCCAACAAGCGAGTGTCTAACCACCACCCCTTGACATTCAACGGCATTACCATCGCCGAATCCCCCACCATCAATATCCTGGGGGTCACCATTGACCAGAAATCTAACTGGACCAGCCACATAAATACTGTGGCAACAAGAGCAGGTCAGAGGTTAGGTATTCTGTGGCAAGTGTCTCCTCCTGACTCCCCAAAGCCTTTCCACCATCTACAAGGCACAAGTAAGGAGTGTGATGGAATACTCTCCACTTGCCTGGATGAGTGCAGCTCCAACAACACTCAAGAAGCTCGACACCATCCAAGACAAAGCAGCCCGCTTGATTGGCACCCCATCCACCACCTTAAACATTCACTCCCTCCACCACCGGCATACCGTGGCTGCAGTGTGTTCCATCTACAAGATGCACTGCAGCAACTCTCCAAAGCTTCTTCGGCAGCACCTCCCAAACCCGCGACCTCTACCACCTAGAATGACAAGGGTAGCAGGCGCAAGGGAACACCACCACCTCCAAGTTCCCCTCCAAGTCACACACCATCCTGACTTGGAAGTACATCGCCATTCCTTCATCGTCGCTGGGTCAAAATCCTGGAACTCTCTTCCTAACAGCACTGTGGGAGTACCTTCACCACACAGACTGCAGCGGTTCAAGAAAGCAGCTCACCACCACCTTCTCAAGGGCAATTAGGGATGGGCAATTAATGCTGGCCTTGCCAGTGACGCCCACATCCCATGAACGAATAAAAAAAAAGTTTGTAATCAGAGTGCTTAGAGCTGACATTGTTACAAGATATATTTATAAATTAATGGAATAGACTGCCATCTAGGGGTATAACTTCTTCTGGTCATAGTTAACATGTTCATGTAATATTTTTTGAATTTCATTTTAACAGTTATTAATCTATTGGTTTTAAACAGAAACTGTTAAAATAGTGCCCAAAGGAATTTTACCTGAACATATTAACCAATACACTATCAGTGGAAATTAAACCTCATGGTGAGGTTAATAATAGGAGCAATCAAAAGAGAACTGGATTGATTCCGAATTCAGCAGCAAATAGAGGGATATGAGTTTGGGTACAGAAAAATGAGATCAATTCATCATATCAGGTCATGAAAATCCAACGTGACTGAAAGAGCTGGGTAGAATGGATATTTTTTCTCGTTTCCAAATATTCTTATGTTCTGATCAGCCACATTGGTACTAGGGTTGCCAACCCTCCTGTATTACCTCCCCCTACTCCGTGACGTCACCGGCTGCTGCTGCAGGGAAGCATGCGGCTTGGTGACGTCACACCCCCGCCAACGCAAAGAGGCAGACCCTGCTTAAGGGTGATCGGAAACAGGACCAGCCGGTAGAGAAAAAGCTGGGAGTCTAGGGGGGTGAGGGGGAGAGAGAGAGATGGAGTAGGGAAAGGTGCGGATCTGGGTTGGAAGAGGGTGAACAAGGACTAAGGGGCAGGGTACTGAGGCTTGTGGGGGGAGGAGGAGTGGGAGGCAGGGGACGGGGGTGCAATCGGGGCTCAGGCAGCAGGAGAGAGTGACAGTGGACTGCGGGTTGGGAGTGAGGAAGACAGGAGACTGAGGGTTGGGAATGGAGTGGTTAGAGGGAAGAGAGGGAGACTGGGAAATGGGAGTCAGGGGATGGGGACTCAGGCAGGACGGGAGTTACGGAGACAGATCGGGCCTGTTAAAAGTGGCATCCAATGGAGAGCCTGTGCAGTGCAAGGGAATTCTGGCTATAGTTACTGGGTGAATATCAGCGGGTTGTGTAGGATTAATACTAGTTATAGGCAGAATATTGGGCGTTACATTTATTACTACCGGTTACATATAAACTATCAATGAGTTTTGTATTACTGTTGGTTATGAGGGGAATCTGAGTATTACCAGTATTACTATTAGTTATCAGTGCATTTTCAGTGAGTTACTATTTGTTACTGGTAGAATCAAAGTTCCTCCCATCTCTGGTTTCCCCCTGTAAATCGCTCTCTAACCTTTGGCTTCTAGTTTCTAGGGCTTCCAGTTTCAGTTCCCCCTCTGCCCCACCCTCGGTTTTCCCTCTTTGTGTGCTCGTGTGGCCTCCTGGTTCTTGGAACTTCTCATACAACAGCTGCTGATGCAAAATCACAAGCAAGGATATTCAACTTTATACAGTAAATACGATAATATTTGCAAATGTCACGTGATCAGACATCACATGGTCAAATCTCCAGAAATACCTCCAACCCTAATTGATACTAAAGGCCATCCAAAAGCTGCACTGAGCTTTGATTGACGACATTCCTAAGCTGTATGAGGGAAGTGCTGAGGTGAAGCCTACTGTAGTCAGCAAATGGATCATAGAATCAGCCGATTCAAATAGTTGTGTGCAGCTAATTTGCATACTAAGATATTTAACTTAGGGGCCCAACACCCAGCTTCATGTTTTGGGATCACATTCTGCATTTCAGTTTGTTTTTCTGTGAAAACTGAACTCAGCGGCCTCACGTATGACACATGAAAAGAAATAGTTACAATGGGGACTGAACTTGTACTGAGTTAAACTGCAGCTATACTTAATATTCTATCTGTGTTATTATAGGGGGGGGAAACTAAAGTACAAAAAAGGCATAGTTGCAAACTGTCCAGTTTTTAAGCAGATGCAGGTAAAACATAAACATAGAAACATAGAAACAGAGAAGATAGGAGCAGGAGTAGGCCATTCGGCCCCTCGAGCCTGCTCCGCCATTTAATGAGATCATGGCTGATCATCCAAATTCAGTACCCTGTCCCTGCTTTCTCCCCATATTCCTTGATCCCTTTAGCCTTAAGAAATATATCTAACTCCTTCTTGAATATATTTAATGAATTGGCCTCAAGTGCCTTCTGTGGTAGAGAATTCCACAGGTTCACCACTCTCTGGGTGAAGAAATTCCTCCTCATCTCAGTCATAAATGGCTTACCCCTTATCCTTAGACTGTGACCCCTGGTTCTGGACTCCCCCGCCATCAGGAACATCCTTCCTGCATCTAGTCTGTCCTGTCCAGTCAGAATTTTATAAGTTTCAATGAGATCCCCTCTCATTCTTCTAAACTCCAGCGAGTATAAGCCCATTCGACCCAATCTCTCTTCATACGTCATTCTTGCCATCCCAGCTATCATCCTTGTGAATCTTCGCTGAACTCCTTCCATGGCAAGAACATCCTTCCTCAGATAAGGCAACCAAAACTGCACACAGTACTCAAGGTGTGGTCTCACCAAGGCCCTGTACAACTGCAGCAAGACATTCTTGTTCCTGTACTCAAACCCTCTCGCTATGAAGGCCAACATACCATTTGCCTTCTTAACCGCCTGCTGCACCTGCATGCTTACCTTCAGCGACTGGTGCACAAGGACACCCAGGTCTCGTTGCACTTCCCCTTCTCCCAATCTATTGCCATTCAGATAATAATCTGTGGAGCATGCAGCAGACCACCATGAAATGGGACACCCACTCAGCCGAATACTGGAGGGCTCCACCCGATTGGTCAAGGCAGCAGAACCATTGCTTCAGCAGGCTGATAGTCTGCTCAGTGATGTTCCTGGTGGCAGCATGGCTCTCATTATATGAATGCTGGGCAGGAGTGTTGGGGTTGTGGAGGGGAGTCATGAGCTATGTGCAGAGCGGATAGTCCTTGTCTTCAACTAGCCAGCTGCGAGCTTGACATGGTGGCTGGAAGAGTGCTGGCACGCCAGTCTGGTACAGGATGAAAGCATCGTGGCTACTGCCAGGATAGCGGGCATTGACATTGAAGATTAGCTGTGCATGGTCGCACACCAACAGCACATTAAACGAGTGGTAGCCTTTGCATTTACAAAAGAACTCTGGATTGTTATGCAGTGCCCGCAAAGAAAGGGTGCAGTCAATGGCGCCCTGCACCATGGGGAATCTCACTATCCTGGCAAAGCCATATGCACACTTGTCCTGCTTCTCTCTGGTGATGGGGAAGGAAATGCAGTCCCTTCTCCTACTGTAGAGAGCCTCTGTGACCTCCCGGATGCAGCGATGGATGGCGAACTGCGAGATGTTAGCTATGTCTCCTGTTGCCGACGGGAAGGATCCACTGGCGAAGAAATTGGGGGCGACGGTGACCTTGACTGCCACTGAGAGAGCTGTGGTCGCCCTGATCTGAGGCTGGAGGTCTGGTTGCAGGAGGTGACAGAGTTCTGTGACCACCTCCTTGGTGAAGCGGAGCCTTCTAATACACTGCTCCTCACTGAATTGGAGGTAGTAGAAGTGCTCTGGGAATACCCTCGGATGGCAAGGCCTCCTGTTGAGAGCCCTGATGGCCCTCCTCCTCCCTCTGGGCACATGTTCCAGTCTTTCTCGCTGCCTCCGCTCCCTCCACCGTAGATCCTGGAGGGCAAGGTCAACTGCCAGTACAGCCCCATTAATGTTACCAAGTGTAGCAGTTTGATTTTTTAAAGAATAAATGTAGCTACTTTTTAGTTGCTACAACACTCCTGATACTAAATAACCTTGAAAGTACGGAATGAGACTGTTGGACTATGTGAAATTGACAAGAATGCACTGAAACTCCACTAACCTACAGCTGCGACTCATTACTGATGATCCCTTTAAATAACGTCCCTGGAGCCGGCTTGCTGGTGCTTCACGCCAGCTCTCCTGTCGCTGTTTACTGCAGACGCTAAGGTAGGCGGCAACAATCAATTTCGCAGATCAGGCGTCAGTGAGTGTTGCATACTCACTGATGTCATGATCCACCTGGCATCGAGGTTCCCGGTGATAACTGTTAACATCGGCACTGCAGGGCGGCAGGATTTGGCGTGCGGCATTGGATTCACCTCGCCCCGGTGATAATGCTCTAACGGGAGGTGCTAAGATACTGAATTTTTCCCCCATTACAGTAGACACCATAGGAGCAGTGTGAACAAGAGGTGAAAAAGCAGGCTGTCTACTCAAAAAGGAGACAAAAAGCAACTACGTGTAAAAGTGTAATCCTGTGATAATGTTCACAGCAATGGGCATGGCGCCTGCGGTAGATCTTGTCTGATGGTTGGACTAAAGCAGAACTCTGTGATAGGCTCCCTCACGATGTGCAGATGATTAAGACAGGTCTCCTCAAATAGCCCCATGTAGGTGTTCCTAGGTCTGAAGACTCGGCTCCTGAGAAAAGATCGAGCAGGTGCCAGGTGCCTGAGGGGCAAGCACATCTGCCTCAGTTCCCTTTGCCTGAACTCCTCTTTCTCCTCCAAATCCATCAGTGCCATTGGAGTGCCCAATATAATATGGGCATTGTAAGGACTGTAAGAACAATGTACATAGTGTAGGGTAAATGAGGCAATACTCTTAAATCTGGAGGCTCCCCATCCCACCGATGGCATAAACTGGCTTCTTATTAAGAATAAATGTAGCTACTTTTTGGCCTTTAACATACAGGCCAGTAATGCATTTCTTTATCACTGTGCTGTACAGACCTCCCCAGTCATTGGATAAAGTCTGATACCAGAAATACAACCATGAAAATTAGGACTCCTAAACAATTTTGCAAGCGCATTTTGTTCACAATGTAAAGACGACAGATTCCACAGCACCAGCAGCCTCGGCCAATACGCCAATTGGTTCTTAAATATCAGCACAAAGTCAGTAGTAAATGACGGTCACTTCCAACACTGGGCAAGATTTTCTCTTTGCCTTGTGTGTAATGAAATCATAAACCTCTTCTTTGAGGCCTCATGCTGCTGGTGGAGCCTTTCTGATAGCAGCCAGCCTATCAGAAAATCACAAGTGCATCCCCATCTATTGATTTAAATGGACAGAAAACCACAGGCAGTTCTCACAATTTTCTGATAAGCCAGAAAATTTTGCAAAGAGGAAATTTTCCCCCAATATGATCAGTTTGCCCTCTTTTTCATAAAGCACCTGTGAAGTTGAACAGTCACGAGTCCTATCTCATTGCAGAAAAGGGCACTCCCTGTTTGTGAGATTAAAAAACAATGGACACTTGTGAGAATTTGTAGTTATTAAATTTAACTTCTTAAACTTGAAATAAAATTGCAATCATTGTATTTTGCTGTAAATATTATAAATTGTTGCAGTGTCACCCCATGCCTGATGGTAGCAATGTTGAGCTATTTAAATCACTGTTATTTCAAATCGATGTCATTGACAAGCACTCAGTAAGTAGTTCTGTAATTGCAATCAGCAAGACTGATTTTCCTTTTGGCTGCAATTGTGGCGTAACTTTGGTGAGTTGGGACTTCTTCCCACCCCACACCTCTGCACGGGTCCTGGCTGATTTTGCAAGGTCAGATCATTTGAATAATTTTAGTGAGCTCTAGGCATGTTTCCAGCGATGCTGGATGGTGGTGGGGTGGGGGGGGGGGAAAGGGGCGGAGCCAGGGGTCTATGGTCCTTGCTGTTCTTTTTTTAATTACTCACCTTGCCTAGTGCAATTGATTGATTGCACCTAGCAAGGGGCTCTTTAAAATTTATCTCCCCCTGCAGCCCCATAGCAACCCAGGACACCAGAAATGTACAGTGTCACTAGCACCCAGGATAGCCATGGTGCAAATGATGGGGAATATGTTGTATCTCTCTCCATTGTTTGTGCCTCATTACAATAGGCCCACCCGTATTTGGGTAGACGTATTGCATTGGCTCTAATAGGAGCATTTCTCCTTTTTATCTATTAAATTAGTATTCGCTGCATTAAGTGCAATCTATTCCATAAATTGAGTACACTAACTTAAGGGTTGCTCAACTTATATTCTGCATCTCCAATCCTTTCCAATGGACGGAATGGTACAGGCTAGAGGAAGGGAAAGGTTACAGTTTCCTTCTGTAATAAAGTAGATGCTGAAGAGGTTGAGGTGAAGATCAAAGTCAAAACATTGTCGGTAGATTGGTATCATTAACAACATCTGCATCAATAGGGCATTAAGTTTTGCTTCAAACCTGTCATCAAGTCACTCTTTTCCTAACAAAAAGGCAATGGCAATACTGTACCAGAAATGGAAAGGATAGGTTTCCCTGTCTTTGCCTCCAAATTCCATTCAAAATCCAAAAAGCCAGACTCAGAGACAGCCATGAAAAGTCTAGTAGCGATCTATTACAACCAACACCTCACCGACCTCCACTCTCTGCTAGTTATCCACTTCTCAGGAAATGACATAAAATTGAGTAAAGCTCTTCTGTTATAAAGCTTCATATATTCTTCATAACTGTACTAAAGCATTTGTAAAATACATAAACTGTTTCACTTTGTTATTAATTTCCCAGAAAATGTGTTATTTGATTTTGTTATTTCCTGTGTATTGTTTCTCTATCAATTTGCAGTGATTGCATCAACATCGTTAATTTTTCAGTTTCATTGTGAGTGTGGCTCAAGAACAAGGAGTGTACCAGCTACTGTCAACAAAAACTGGACCCAAGCTGAATAAAGCCAAGACCTAGAGACCAGGAATGCCGGAAATGAGACCCCCTGATTTATGCCGAGTCCATTGATCTCCACCAAAGCAGGAGTGGGGACATCAAAATTGACCATAGGTCTGGGAGAGGGTTACGCCCCCATAGTTGAATAGTTCGCAAACACTCACAGTCTAGGCTTACATGTCAAGAATGACCACAATATCACAAGGCTGCCATAATTCGTGGGAACCTACTGTAGCCTGGTTCAGCGCTTCGAGCAGAGAAAAGGGGAGAATATTGGATGGGAAAAAAACAACCCATGAAACTCACAGAATATTACCTTATAAAAACAGACACAGATCACATACCTAGAATGATCCATGTTAACAGCTCCATCTGACGGGCATTTTAACAGTTACCGTTCTGTATTTTTGCTGTAATCTACCTGCAAGCTTCTCTGTAATCAGGGATTGCACTGAAATTATAAACGTTTTCCAGGTTTTGCCTAAGTTCAATTCAGAAAGTATTGAGTTGGCAGCTTGTTAATGCACTGCTTTACTAAGTTAAAGGGGATAAGTTAGAGCAACAATTATTTATCCTGGCAGTCACTTTGTTTTTAGCTTGGCATTTGCAACAGATTCTTGCATTTGTCACTTTAGAAAATCAAGGCAAATATAGAAAAATAGGAGCAGGAGTAGGCCATTCGGCCCTTTGAGGGTTAGGGTTAGGGTTAGGGTTAGGGCCTGCTCCATCATTTAATATGATCATGGCTGATCCTCTATCTCAATACCATATTCCCGCTCTCTCCCCATACCCCTTGATGCCTTTTGTGTCTAGAAATCTATCTATCTCCTTCTTAAATATATTCAGTGACTTGGCCTCCACAGCCTTCTGTGGTAGAGAATTCCACAGGTTCACCACCCTCTGAGTGAAGACATTTCTCCTCATCTCAGTGCTACCCCGTAT
This sequence comes from Squalus acanthias, assembly GCA_030390025.1. Taxonomy (NCBI): domain Eukaryota; kingdom Metazoa; phylum Chordata; class Chondrichthyes; order Squaliformes; family Squalidae; genus Squalus; species Squalus acanthias. The sequence continues at coordinate 199,198,260 of CM059425.1, read as the reverse complement.
CCTGAGACTGTGACCCCTGGTTCTGAACCCCCCAGCCAGGGGAAACATCCTCCCTGCATCAGTCTGTTTAGCCCTGTCAGAATTTTATACGTTTCAATGAGATCCCCTCTCATTCTTCTAAACTCTAGTGAATACAAGCCTACTTGACCCAATCTCTCCTCATACAACAGTCCTGCCATCCCAGGAATCAGTCTGGTGAACCTTTGCTGCACTCCCTCTATGGCAAGTATATCCTTTCTTAGGTAAGGAGACCAAAACTGTACACAGTACTCCAGGTGTGATCTCACCAAGGCCCTGTACAACTGTAGCAAGACATCCTTGCTCCTGTACTCAAATCCTCTTGCAATGAAGGCCAACATACCATTTGCCTTCCTAACTGCTTGCTGCACCTGCATGTTTGCTTTCAGCGACTGGTGTACAAGGACACCCAAGTCCCTTTGTACATCAACATTTCCCAATCTATCACCATTTAAATAATACTCTGCCTTTCTGTTTTTCCTACCGAAGTGGATAACTTCACATTTATTCAAGTTATACAGCATCTGCCACGTTTTTGCCCACTCACTCAACTTGTCTAAATCGCTTTGAAGCCTCTTTGCATCCTCCTCACAACTCACAATCCCACCTAGTTTCGTGTCATCAGCAAACTTGGAAATATTACATTTGGTTCCCTCATCCAAATCATTGATATATATTGTGAATAGTTGGGGCCCAAGCACTGATCCCTGCGGTACCCCACTAGTCACCGCCTGCCACCCTGAAAAAAAACCATTTATTCCTACTCTCTGTTTCCTGTCTGTTAACCAATTTTCAATCCATGCCAGTGTATTACCCCCAATCCCATGTGCTTTAATTTTGCACACTAACCTCTTATGTGGGACAATATCAAAGGCCTTCTGAAAATCCAAATACACCACATCCACTGGTTCTCCTTTATCCACTCTACCAGTTACATCCTCAAAAAACTCCAGTAGGTTTGTCAAACACGATTTCCCTTTCATAGATCCATGTTGACTTTGTCTAATCCCGTTGATATTTTCTAAGTGTCCTGTTATCACATCCTTTATAATAGACTCTAACATTTTCCCTACTACTGATGTTAGGCTAACCGGTCTGTAGTTCCCTGTTTTCTCTCTCCCTCCTTTTTTAAATACTGGGATTACATTTGCCACCCTCCAATCTGCAGGAACTGTTCCATAATCTATAGAATTTTGGAAGATGACAACCAATGCATCCACTATTTCCATGGCTACCTCTTTTAGTACTCTGGGATGCAGATTATCAGGCCCTGGGGATTTATCGGCTTTCAGTCCCATTAATTTCTCCAGCACTATTTTTTTACTAATACTAATTCTCTTTAATTCCTCCTTCTCACTGGACCCTTGGTTCCCTAGCATTTCTGGGAAGTTATTTGTGTCCTCTTCCGTGAAGACAGAACCAAAGTATTTGTTTAATTGCCCTGCCATTTCCTTGTTCCCCATTATAAATTCTCCCGTTTCTGACTGTAAGGGACCTACATTTGTCTTCACTACTCTTTTTCTTTTTACTTACTTGTAGAAGCTTTTACAGTCCGCTTTTATGTTCCTTGCAAGTTTACGCTAATACTCTATTTTTCCCCTCTTAATCAATCTCTTGGTCCTTTTTTGCTGAACTCTAAATTGCTCCCAATCCTCAGGCTTGCTACTTTTTCTGGCAACTTTATATGACTCCTCTTTGGATCTAATACTATCCTTAATTTCTTTTGTTAGCCATGGTTGGGCCGCTTTTCCTTTTGTGTTTTTGCGCCAGAAAGGAATGCATAACTGTTGCAATTCATGCATTCGTTCCTTAAATTTTAGCCATTGCCTATCCACCGTCATGCCTTTTAATGAAGCTCCCCAATCTATCATAGCCAATTCACTCCTCATACCTTCATAGTTTCCTTTGTTTAGATTTAGGACCCTAGTTTCAATTTTCAATAGAGGCAATTTTCAAAGAGCTAGGAATCAAATGGCATTCCAAATCACTACAGAAGGCACCTGGGTGTCACTGGATCTGAAGAGGAACAGCTGCAGAGCGGCTAAAACTCTATCACTAATAGCTGGTAGTGCTATCTTCAAGGACTTCAACTCCTGGAGTGAAATGTGCAGCATTTTGTTTATGTTAAAGTATCTGCGAAGCTTATTACTGAATTGCATTTTGGAGGAAATTGTGGTCAAATAATAACAAATGACAATCAATTTAAGTTTGCATAACAATTGCATTCCAGGCATTTGCCCATTTTTTTGATGAAAGTGCTGCCTTTAACTCTTTAAATTCTATCACCTTGAAATTATACTGTGGATAATAGCATACAAACACTTACAGGATCCGATTATCAATTCCTGGTGCAGTGCCTGGAACACAGCATGTATCTCTCTCTATGGTAACATTGTGCTAAATACAGCACACTGCTTTGATCTTTGAGATCCTGTCGAGCTTATACTTCAACCCCTGCCCCCAAGTCTGTTCAAACATTTGAACCCGTTTCAATATAGTGACAGTAAGCTCCACCATAATCCCCATGGGTACATGTGGCTCATTATTTCACCTTTTGCCTTTTGGTCATGGCTATCTTAAGAGGGTCAAGAGCCAAGTCTGAAGAGGGATATCCTTGGTCACTGAGGAGCCATCTGTCTAGTCTTCCTGCTCCTTCAAGCAATGGCAACTTGGTGGATTTTCAGAGATTGAAATCATCATAACTGCTACTAGAGCAGCAGGCATTTGCTTGTATAATTTTGTGCATGTGGTCACAGATCACCAATGTATTCATGGAATGCAGCTCCTTTCTGCTCATGAAGGACACTGGATTGGTGGTAGGGGACTAGATGGCCACATGCATGCCTTCTATAATGCCCTGCACTTTGAGGAAATGTTTTACATGGTAAAGTGCAATGCCCTTCTATGCTGCTGCTGGTTCTCCAAGAAGAAGCTGATGATATACATGATATCTGTCACCTGCCATAGGCATTACTGTACTACAGATTGACTGATTGAAATATATTCCCACAGTTAACCTGGAATAATCCAGCTATTTAAAAGTTTACGGCTGTGGTCAGCTTAATAGTCACTGACAGCGCTGTTCCTCTCGTTGATCTAATCTGAAGATGTGGCTCAAGCAGACAGTATAACTACTTCTGCCTCTCTAGTAAAGCATAGCTGGCAAAGGCAGAACTCCTCAAAGATATCTAGGTAACTGTGGTTTGGTTGATAGACACAGCCGGTTGGCTAACGGCAAGTCAGGGTCATCCACCTGATGTGTAAACTAACCTGTTTCTGATCCCTCCTCAGATCATCCTCTGAATCAAGCAGATAAAAAGAAATTCCCAGAGGATTTCTCACCTTCAAATTTTTGGTTGTAGCAACTGAATTTATAGATCCTAAAAAAGATCAGAAATGGAAAATACTGAAAGAAATAACAAAAGTTATACAATAGGTCAAAATCTGAACCAGCAGCAAATGCAGTGAAAAAAATTGCAAAAATACTTGACTCAAATGGGAAACATTTAAAATGGTGTTCAACAGAGTCCAGGAAAAATGCCGCTAAAAAACAAGAAAAAGCTAAACACTAATGAGACACCATGGATGAATAAAGCCATAAAGGAAAAATTGAGGGTAAGGAAAGAGGCATACATTAAGTACATGGACAGCAGGGGAGAGCATGATAAGCGAAAATATGAAGAGATTAAGAAAGAAGTCAAAAAAACAAATAGGAAGGCAAAGAGGAACTATGAAATTAAATGATCAAGGAGCATAACACAAAATAGTAAAATATTTTACAGGCACATCAATAAAAAAAGGAAGGTCGGGCTGGGAATAGGGCCACTAAGGGATGGACAGGATAATACCACAGGCAGTGATAGAGAGATGGCAGAAATATTAAATAATTACTTTGCCTCAGTATTTACCAGGGAGATAGAACAGGTGGACATGACATTGAATCATGAGATTAGTAATGAAATAACTGCATTTAACATAAAAAGTGGAGATATATTGTAAGGGGTGACCTGTGGCTCTGTGCTTAGCCTGGGTGCTAGTGCGGGGTTAGGCCTTGTTGCCTGTTCTGGTCTCCAGCCAGCCTGGTAGCACTAGACACCTGTGAGTGGTTCGACCCACTCGCCCTTACGGTTCTGACACTGGACTTAGGTGCGAGAGCAATAATGCAGAGAAGACTCAGGTAGAACCGGTTGAATAGTGCGAAATGGAAAATCTTTATTGCATATTATTCAAGATTACGAGATACATGTCATAAGCACAGATTAATGACAGTACAATCTTACACACAGTTATGAAACTAATTTGAGGGAAACGAGGAGCGCACGACACATCGTAAAAGGGGACACACATTATAATTATCCTTAAAACTTAAACCCTCCCCTATCAATACCTGTCCTAATCTAGATTTGTAGGATCGAGACTCATGCTCACCACTCGTGATAACTCGGAGAATTCCGAAACTCTGCTCGGATGTTTTTGCCGCAGCGCCTGACTATCCACGTGTTGATTGTTTACTCGTTTCTGCTCCGGCTAGCAGGCTGGACCGTCTGCTGTCATGAAGATCTGTGTTGCCCTCGGAGTTCTGATACTACTCAAAAAAGAGTCTTCCTGTGCCCTACACCGGTTCGATAGAACTCGAAGAAGGGTCTTCCTAGGCCAGTTGTGGAGTAGCCGATAAAATTCGAAGAAGTGTTTATTCGACTTACAGGCGCGGTCGGGGCTTACTGACCGTGGCGATACGTATTGTCGTCTTCTTCTCTTCTCATCTCATCTCATCTCATCTCCTCTCGGGCCTTCAGTTCCAACACCGTTTACCGACTTCTCGGGATGGTGCGCCCGCTTCCAGGCCTCACAGCCCAGTTCTCCACAGATCTTCGCAGCAAGCCACGAGGTTGATCCCAGCGGATCAGAGTCCAGAGCCGTCAGGCAAGAGAATAAAAGTTCAGCAGCCTTCCAGCGAGTCAAAGCAGCAAGAGAAAGATGGACGGTTGTACCTTACAGTTATAGTGCTGTAATTCCTCTTTTCCCGCCCAATCTTAATGTCTATCTTTTGTCAGGGTTTTGGCGCTCAAACTTCTTGTATGGGGTGATCTCAGTCTTTAATGGGTTTCGGTGACACTTGTAACTGTCTGAGTACCCGTTAATATTTCTCCCATTGTGGAACCGGCTAGTAGTCTCCCTGGAGGGGTTTTGGGGCTTCCAAATGCTTGCTGTGAGTACCCGCAAACGGCTCTCATCGTAGAGTCGTGGGGATTTTGCATATTAATGTCTTTGGATGGGTCCTTGATCGCTCAGTACAATAGCCCTCGTTTGCACCTGGGAGACCGATTTCAGTATTCATGTTTTAAAGTGTAAACCCATCGCGTCTTGTCATTATCTCATCATGTTGGATCTTTTCGATCTTGCACAAATGTTTATTGGAACGCCATCTTGTCTGCCCACTGAAAGTCTAGAACTTTCTGCCACGAGGCGTGGCGGCCATTTTACAGGCTGTTTGTGTCCGTTTTGAAACCTGACAGCATTCTGCTGAAATAAAGCTGTTTATACGAAACTTTATGTCTCCTGCTTATTTTATAAAATCGCGATAATTTTGCGAATTCTACAATATTAAATAACAGTGCTGCACTGTCAGAGGTGCCGTCTTTCGGATGAGACGTTAAACCAAGGCCCTGTCTGCTCTCTCAGGTAGACGTAAAAGATCCCATGGCAGGGGAGTTATCCCTGGTGTCCTGGCCAATATTTATCCCTCAACCAACATAACAAAAACAGATTATCAGGTCATTATCACATTGCTGTTTGTGGGAGTTTGCTGTGTGCAAATTGGCTGCCACGTTTCCCACATTACAACAGTGACTGCACTTCAAAAGTACTTCATTAGCTGTAAAGCGCTTTGAGACGTTCGGTGGTCGTGAAAGGAGCTATATAAATGTAAGTCTTTCTTTCTTTCCAATCAAACTCAAAGAGGAAAAAAACCCTGGTCCAGATGGATAACATCTGCGCATTTAAAAAAATCTAGGGAAGAGATAGCAGCGGCATTACTACACATATTTAATAATTTGTTAGAAAAAGGTTTAGTGCCAGAGGACTGACGGATAGCTAGCATAATCCTTATATTTAAGAAGGGAGATAGAACATGTCCAGGGAACTATAGACCAGTCAGCTTAACATCGATGGTAGGAAAAATAATGGACCCCTACTAAAGGAGAAAATAGAAAAATATCTAGAAGCCAAAAATATAATAATGAATAGTCAGCATGGATTTCAAAACGGAAAGTCTTAATTTTATGAAGAGGTAACAGAGAGAGTAGACAAGGGTAATGCAGTAGATGTAATTTATCTAGATTTTCAAAAGGCCTTCAATAAGGTACCACATAATAAACTAATTAATAAGGTCAGAGAATGCAGAGTCGGGGAGAAGTAGCAGAATGGATAGCTAGCTGGCTTCAAGACAGGATGCGGAGATGCCGGTGTTGGACTGGGGTGGACAAAATTGAGAGGTCGCACAACACCAGGTTATAGTCCAACAGTTTTATTTGAAATCACAAGCTTTCGGAGCTTACTACTCCTTCGTCGGGTGAAGTAAAGAGATACAGAATCGCCAAAGCATATATAGATAGAGAACAATGCATGTGTACCTTACAATTGCAGACAACTAAATTAAATCATCCTGACTGTTTATCTGCCGAGGTGTGATAAAGTTAATCAGGTCAGCCAGGAAGGTACCACATCAAAGACATAGCAAGATACAACTGAGACAATGAGGTGGAGTCGCAGGGGGTCTAACGTGTCAAAAGCTGCCGTCTGTATGTAAAACGATAAGCTTTAAAATTTTTACTTTTTTACTGGGAATCACATCTGTGAACAAGCCAACGACGACTCGATTCCCAGTAAAAAAGTAAAATTTTTAAAGCTTATCGTTTTACATACAGACTGCAGCTTTTGACACGTTAGACCCCCTGCGACTCCACCTCATTGTCTCAGTTGTATCTTGCTATGTCTTTGATGTGGTACCTTCCTGGCTGACCTGATTAACTTTATCACACCTCGGCAGATAAACAGTCAGGATGATTTAATTTAGTTGTCTGCAATTGTAAGGTACACATGCATTGTTCTCTATCTATATATGCTTTGGCGATTCTGTATCTCTTTACTTCACCCGACGAAGGAGTAGTAAGCTCCGAAAGCTTGTGATTTCAAATAAAACTGTTGGACTATAACCTGGTGTTGTGCGACCTCTCAATTCAAGACAGGAAGCAGAGAGTAGGGGTAAAGGGTAGCTATTCACAGTGGCAGAAGGTGGGTAGTAGTATTCCACAAGGATCAGTGCTGGGACCACTGTTGTTCACAATTTATATTAACGATTAAGACTTTGGAATCGAAAACACGATTTCTAAATTTGCGGATGACACCAAATTGGGAGTGATAGTTAATACTGAGGAGGACTGCAACAAATTACAGGAAGACATTAATAAACTTGCAGAATGGGCATTTAATTGGCAAATGAAATTCAACACAGATAAATGTGAGGTATTAGGTTTTGATAGGAAGAATAGGGAGGTCACTTATCACTTGGAGAGTGCGAGTCTAGGTGGGGTAGAGGAGCAAAGGGATCTCAGAGTATAAATACACAAATCACTAAAAGTAGCGACACAGGTTGACAAGGCCATAAAAAAACAAACCAGGCACTAGGGTTTATTTTTAGAGGGATAGAATTGAAAAGTAGTGAAGGTATGCTAAACTTGAATCGAACCTTGGAGTACTGCACTACAATTCTAGTCGCCATATTATAAAAAGGATATAGAAGCACGGGAGAAGGTGCAGAGAAGATTTACAAGGATGATGCCAGAAATGTGAGGGTATAACATCAGGAATGGATGAACAGGCTGGGTCTATTTTCGCTTGAAAAAAGAAGGCTGAGGTGTGACCTATTAGAGGTCTTTAAAATTATGAAAGGTTTTGATAGAGTAGATACAGAGAGAATGTTTCCACTTGTGGGGAAGAGCATAACTAAAGCCCATCAATATAAGATAGTCACCAAGAAATCAAATAGGGAATTCAGAAGAAACTTCTTTACCCAGAGAGTGGTGAGAATGTGGAACTCGCTACCACAGGGAGTAGTTGAGGCAAATAGTATAGATGCATTTAAGGGGAGGCTAGATAAGCATATGAGGGAGAAGGGAATAGAGGGTTATGCTGATAGAGTTAGATGAGGAAAGATGGGAGGAGGCTCGAGTGGAGCATAAACGCCAGCATGGACTGGTTGGGCCGAAAGGGGTGTTTCTGTGCCGTATATCCTATGTAATCCTATGATATTAACCCACCAATGATGGGCGGGAGAGGGTCGGGGCCCGAGGGGCGGTTAAAATTTTTTTAATGGGGAACATGCCACATACGTGGCCATTGTCGTTTTTATTGTGGCGGGTAGGGTGCTTGTGCGAGTGTCCCGCTCTCGAGAAGCATAACACTTCATTATCATATTTAATTCGGGCTGCCACAATGCACTTGGGAGCCTGAGTTAAATTTAACAGTTGCCGGACGGTTTTTCCAGGGCTCAGGAAATCCAGCAGTAAAAGGGAGGTGGGAGCTGCCAACACCACAAGGTAAGTGCTTTTTCCAGCACTCCTTGTGGGCCAGGAGGAGCAGGAGGGCTCCAACCAGCCCCTCAAGGAAGCCTTAGGCCTCCCCTCTTCCGATTGTGTCCTTTCTTGCCACTACCGCGATCGGCGACCTCCCTCCAAGAAGCCCCGATCTGTAGCTGCGTCCCTCACTATGCCGGAGTCCCCAGCTGCAGCCTCCTGCTGCTGGTTTTCCCTCCCGGCAGCCGGCCAGCCTGTAATTTGGGCGGCGGCTGGGTGGGAAATGGAAGAAAATAATTATAAGGAGGTCCTGCAGTTAAATTGGTCAGGACTTCCGTGCCCCCGGCTTTGCCGGGTTTTTGCGCGCTACTGTGCTCCACCGCAGCCTCCCCGCAAATATCGGGGCCATTGTTTCAAAATCTAACTTAGCAGTCAATAACTACACTCCTCTTTAAATGTGCTATCACCAAAATGGATGAACTTGCCTTTAATGTTGCATCTGTTTTAAATCAACAACTTCAATGCATTCTCAATGAGTCAGGGAACAGGTATCTGAACTGCATTTGCATAGGTTTTGAAGGCTTAATGAAGCTATTATGTAAATGCTTATTAAATGTGCCCTGGGTGGAAACCATACCACACGCGATTGAATAATCTACCTTAATGCATTTGTCTAAAATGAATCTCTCTGATATTTTAGTGGAGGTGTTAACCTATTTATAATAAATGGGTTAGCTGCTCAGCTAAGATAGCAGAGAAAGGAATTTCAGACAGCACATGAAATATTTTCTCCTATTATCCAAAAGCGCAGAGTTTCATACAATTTTAATGGATGTTGCATAAGTTTTGTGCTCAGTGCACTAAATACCAAAAGTTAGCCTTTTATCTCAGTATTTTCTTTTTAGTCATTTAGGCCGGAAATTTCTGGGGTCCGTGCGGGCGAGATTGGAGGCGGGTCGGGTGGGAAATTTGAAAAACCTTGCAGCGGGTTGGGTTCCTGTTGGCATCCCGCCCCCACGCGCCTGTCCCTCGGGCACGTTTGCCGGCGCGGCAGCGACCCAAACTGCAGAGGCAGGCAAGCTAATTCAAATCATTATTAGGTACTTGTCAGACCCTTAAGAGTCTTTTTAACCCTACCTTTCAAATTTCACTGGATGACCACGGGAATCACACAGCTCGGGAACCACGTCTGTCAACCTGAGGCGGAGGTTGAGTGGCCATTGAACCAGCTGATTAGTGCACAGCATGAAAAGTACAATAAAAGCTCCCACCTCACAGCTGATTACTTTCCTCAGGCAGAAGCTGTTGCTGACTGCATTGCCAGCACAGATTTAGCTTTCTACAGGCTGCAAGCATTTCCAGCAAATTCGCCATCCAGCCTCAATTTGGTGAAAATAAAGATTTTACGTGTGACATCACAGTAACGGAAACTTTACAGAAACATTGAATAAAACACCCAAGTGGCTACCCTTGTGAAACTACTTGTGTGTCATCTTTCTCTTACGCGTGCTTCTACGAGGTGCTACCCCTGTGGCTTCAACAGAGGTAGAGGCAGCCTGCTCACTTCCCTGCTGCAACTGCTTAGACACTCTTGGCGGACATCTTTGGGTTTTGAAGCCTGTGATGGCCCCGCCAAAGTCAGCTCCTCCTGTGACTGTGCAGGGGCAGACTCAGTCATCGCTGTCCGAGGAGGCATCTGAGGCTCTGACTGAGGGGGTGACAACAGGGGAGCACTTTGAGAGGAGCCCCCACTCCAATGTGCCCTCTCACCATCATCCCTCTTATGGGCCACCCCACTTCCCTGCTAGCAAGGAGCTGGAGAGCACCTTGCTGCACATCAGTGGGGCCATGAGGACCCACGTCTACGTTGACATCCCTCCTAGAGAGGAGGTCTATGGGCCTCTGCCATCTATTCTCCATAGATAGCCATCTTTCCTCTATAGATAGCCATCTATTCTCCATAGGGACCATGTTCTGCTGTGAGTGGCGCATTAGCTGCTTCATGCAGGTGACCATCCTATCCATGGAAAAGCCTACAGTCACCATCGTCTGCGACACGGTGGTGCTCATGTTGGAGATGGACTCCTCCATTCTCTGCACATTTGCAGACATCGTGGTCGCAAAACCTGTCAAAGCCTCCTGCAGTTCTTGCTGCACCTCCAGGATCGCACTCTTTCTGGATGGTCCCTGAGGCTCAGCGTCTGCATGCAGCTCAGCAGAGCTAGGAGCATCCTGCGCTTCCAGCGAGGAGTTTCCACTGCTGTCCCTGTCTCCACCATCTGCTCTTGCTCACTTCTGAGTTGTGAGACACCAGGTGACAACACTACTCTATCTCGCATGGGACCCACCGAGGTGTGCGTATCTGCGTTGGTGCTGGGTGTGCTTATGTCTGTTGACGGTGTGCCCTCAGAGGCTGGAGAATTCTCTGAGGAGTCGTCTTCCTCTTCCTCCTGGACAATGAGGGGGAGGGGGGCTCTTGATGGACCGGTGATGGTCCTTAGCACTCCAGGTAAACCCAGCGTGCAAGCAGACTGACAGAGGCGCTGTCAGCACCACTTTTGCTTTTTTTGAAGTGTCTAAACTATCTTTACCATTCAAGGCTTTGTAAGCATCCAGCAGCACTCCCTACACACTTAAAAAACATTTAACATGTATTGCAGCAAGCCATTACTTCAATAAAATAAAAAAAAACAGTCCAAAAGCTTAAATGCAAACTTACCTGAAAGATATGTGTGTCCCTTTAAGGGTGCTGACATCGCCTCTGTCAGTCTGCTTGCATGCTGGATTTACTTGGCGTGCTAAGGACCCAGCAAGCCAAGTAAATCCGCGTTACACGCCGTCTGACGTCAACTCTCCAACATTTTTCTTTGCAGGGCGATACCTCTTAACGGAAGTGCTACCGGGCCCATGAAAATGGGACCCGCCACCAGCTGGAGAATGAGCTTTCTCAACATTACGCCTCGCTAACGGGTGGCACAAACTACAGAAATTTCTAAGCCTTTGTTCCTCCGAATCTGACCTCATCCACCCTCCCCCGCACCCCGTCCCACCATTGGCGGTCATGCCTTTAGCCACCTAGACTGCACACTCTGGAACATAAGAACATAAGAATTAGGAACAGGAGTAAGCCATATTGCCCCTCGAGCCTGCTCCGCCATTCATTAAGATCAGCACTTTCCTGCCGATCTCCATAACCCTTGGTTCCCCTAGAGTACAAAAATCTATCGATCTCAGCCTTGAATATACTCAATGTTTCAGCATCCACAGCCCTTTGGGGTAGAGAATGCCATAGATTCATAACCCTCTGAGTGAAGAAATTCTTCCTAATTTCAGTCTTAATTGGCCGACCTCTTATCCTGAGACTATTCCGCCTAGTTCTAGACTCTCCAGCCAGGGGAAACAACCTCTCAGCATCTACCCCGTCAGTCCCCCTCAGAATCCTATGTGTTTCAATGAGATCACCTTTCATTCTTCTAAACGCCAGAGAGTATAAGCCCAATCTACTCAATCTCTCCTCATAGTACAACCCTCAATTCCCAGGAATCAATCTAGTGAACCTTTGTTGCACCGCCTCTAAGGCAAGTATATCCTTCCTCAGATAAGGAACCAAAACTGTGTACAGTATTCCAGGTTTGGTCTCACCAAAGCCCTGTACAATTGTAGCAAGACTTCCTTACTCTTGTACTCCAATCCCCTTGCAATAAAGGCCAAAATGCCATTTGCCTTCCTAATTGCTTGTTGTACCTGCATGCTAACTCTCTGGCCGCGATTTTCCGGGGGGGGTCAATGGGCACGATCGGTGGCGGGTCGGGTGGGAAAGTGTTTTTTTCCCCCAGTAGGTCAGGACCCCACTGTGAACCAACCACGCCACGCGCCTTTACCAAATGTCGGGTCTGTCAACGCTGAGCAGACCCGACACGCAGCGGCGGGGGAGCCAATTTAAATGATTAGTGGCTTGTTTACAGCCACTTAACAATGGTTTTAAACTGACCTTTTGAATTTGACAGCTCGCCCACGGGTTTCACGCTGTTGCTAGACCATGTCTGTGAAGCTGAGGTGGGAGGTCAGCGGCCACTGAATCAGCTGATGAGTTGACAACTGCAAATGTCAAGTAAAAGCTCCCACCTTACAGAGATATCTTCCTTCAGCCACAAGCTCTTCCTCTCTGCATTTCCACAATGGATTCACCATGCTGCAAGTCACCATCCAGGCTGATCTCATTACCTCTCTCACCATTGACAGATCGCTTCTGTCATCTCTACTTCACCTGCCATCTATTTCATCAGCATGGGTGCCATTGGAATTCTCTCACCTTGGTCCTCAGATTCCTACCACGATCAGCCCCAACACCAGCAGCACCAGGCACACCAGCAGCACCAACAACAACACCAACCTTCTCCGTAATCAACTGATGCTGCACAGGACACAGGGCATCGGCACCTGACCACATTGCTGCCTGGGAGGCCAGGGATGGCCTCACCATGGCCAGATTTACTTCACTTGACGCTGTACACCCTGGCTGCCACATGATGCACCAGGTTGGCACCACCCCACACCAGCACCATAAAGCAACCCTACAATGCCCAAGCCATTCCTTTCACACTCATCACCATTGGGGGGGGGGGGGGGGGGGGGCTACCATTATGTCTCACCATTCACTGCAACTCACTAAGCCACTTCCAAAGGTGCACACAAATCTGTCCAAGAACGCAAAGTGTTGAAAATAAAGGTTTCAATGTTTGACACCACATTAACAGAAACTTTACATGGACATTGCATAAAACACCCAAGTACTTACCCTTGTGTGTTGTTAGTTGGTATGATTGCACTAGCATGAGGGTGAGTGTGAGGGGTGGCTATGCGATAATATAGATAGAGAGAGGGATGGGTAGAGGTACAAGGTAAGTTGGTGTGAGTAAGGATGTGCAGGAGTAGGGTAGGGAAGGCAGAGTGATGGGGATGTGATGAGAGGCACAGCAGAATGAGGTTGAGTGTGGCTTTGTACTAATGTTTCGTGATCTACTGAGATCATTGAAATGTTTGCGGCACTGCACCCAGGTCCTCCTGACCACATCCCTGCTTGTGCCTTCCTCTGCAATGTGCAACCAGGCTGTGTTGATCTCCAAGGGAGGTCTCTTCCGCCCATGGGAAGGGAAGAGGACCTCCCTGCGTGCTGTGACTCCCTCCATAAGCATATGGAGGGAGTCATGGGAGAGCCTGGGTGCAGCCTTCCACCTCTGTGCAGTGATTATCAGTGTTTGCAGCACCTCAATGCTGTAGAACACTGACAGCACAAATGCCATCATAAATTTGGACATGGTCCCTTTTAGGAAACTGGCTGATGACACGTCATCAAATGACGTCACCAGACCCGCTTCCTCTAATTAGCTGGGAAACGTGCTGGGCGGGCTTAACAAGCCCAATCAAGGTAAATTCATTTCAGACACCGGGCTTTAGCCAGCAGTGGGGTTGGGACCTGCCACTGATGTTGCCCGCCACGGACCCGCCGAGGTTAGCAAAATCGCAGCCTCTGTGTTTCCTATACAAGGACACCTAAATCTCTCTGAACACCAACATTTAATACTTTCTCACCATTTAAAAAATATTCAGTTTTTCTAAGTTTCCTACCAAAGTGAATAACCTCACATTTCCCCACATTAAACTCCATCTGCCACCTTATTGCCCACTCTTTTAACCTGTCTATATCCCTTTGCAGGCTCTTTATCTCCTCCCACCAAGCTTTGTATCGTCAGCAAACTTGGATACATTGCACTCGATCCCTTCATCTAAGTCATTAATAAAAATTGTAAATAGCTGAGGTTCAAGCACTGATCCTTGCGGCACCCCACTAGTTAGGAACATAGGAACAGGAGTAGGCCATTGAGCCCCTCGAGCCTGTTTCGCCATTAAACGAGATCATGGCTGATCTGCGACCTAACTCCATATACCCGCCTTTGGCCCATATCCCTTAATACCTTTGGTTAACAGAAAGCTATCAATCTCATATTTAAACTTAACAATTGATCTAGCATCAATTGCCATTTGCGGAAGAGAGTTCCAAACTTCTACCATCCTTTGTGTGTAGGAGTGTTTCCTAATTTCACTCCTGAAAGGTCTGGCTCTAATTTTTAGACTATGTCCCATAGTCCCAAAATCTCCAACTAGCGGAAATAGTTTATCTCTATCTACCCTCTCTGTTCCCCTTAATATCTTGAAAACTTCGATCAGATCACCCCTTAACCTTCTAAATTCTAGGGAATACAACCCTAATTTGTGTAATCTCTCCTCGTAACTTAACCCTTGGAGTCCGGGTATCATTCTGGTAAACCTACGCTGCACTCCCTCCTAGGCCAATATATTCTTCCTACGGTGCGGTGCCCAGAACTGCTCACAGTTCTCCAGGTGTGATCTAACCAGGGTTTTGTGTAGCTGCAGCATAACTTCTACCCCTCTGCACTCTAGTCCTCTAGATATAAAAGCCAGCATTCCATTAGCCTTTTTGATTATTTTCTATACCTGTTCATGATATTTTAATGATCTATGTACCTGGACTCCAAGGGGGAAAAATTCAGCTGCTTGCGCCTCCCGTTAGCGCCTTAAGAGGGCGCTAATGGGGCGTAAAGCAGCTAACGCCCGGGCGCAGCGCCGCCCACGCCTCCCGCAAAATTCAGCGGGAGGTTAGCGGCGGCGCCAGCCGGTAGCGCCCTGTGGCGCTGCGCCGCCGGCGATGATGTCATCGCCGTGCGCAGCACCCCGCTCGCGCTCCAGCCGCGATCTTCAGTCGCGCCCCCTGATTTACCGCCAGACGCTATGTCCGACGGGTTCAGGGAGGCGTACGTGCGGCCGGGGCGGCGATATTTAAAGGGGAGGTGGCAGGCGGCCATTTTTGTTGCTGGCCGCCTGCCAGCACCTGCCCCCGTTGCTGTCCCCGGCCCCCGTGAAGCCCCCCCACCGTGAAGTGCCGGCTGCACTCCAAGAGCCCGGCACTTCTCTTGAGTGCCGGGCTCTTTTGCCGGCACTCCCGATCCCTGGGGGCCCAGCTGGGCCCCGGTTCGCGCTGCGCAGGGTCCCTCCCCTTTAAGAAGGGGAGGAAGGCCTGCAATACCGCGGCGCGACGTGCCGCAGCGCCACGTAGCGCCAGGATATTCCCTCGCAGCGCCCCAAGAGGGATGCAGGGTGCTTCCAGTGGCGCCCCGCTTCCCTCTTGGGGCGCAACCACTGAAGTTCCGGCGCGGGGCCGCTAATTTTTTCGGGGCGCTAAAAGTAGCGCCCCGGCGAGGTTAGCGCCCCAAATGGGGCGCGACTCAATTTTTAGCCCCAAGTCTCTTCGGACCTCCACTGTTTTTAGCCTTTCACCATTTAGAAAGAACCCTGTTCTATCATTTTTATGTCCAAAGTGGATGACCTCGCATTTGCCTACATTCATTGAAATCCATTTGCCACAGTTTTGCCCATTCACTTAAATCTATTGATATCCCTTTGTAATTTTATGCTTTCATCTACACTGCCTACAATGCTGCCTATCTTTGTGTCATTTCCAATTTTGGACATGTGACTTTCTATGCCATCATCTAAGTCGTTAATAAATACTGTGAATCGTTGAGGCCTCAACACAGATCCCTGCGAGACACCACTAGTCGCATCCAGCCAATTTGAGTACCTACCCATTATCCCTACTCTCTGTCTCCTGCCACTCAGCCAATTTCCTAACCAGGTCAATAATTTGCCCAAAATTCCGTGGGCTTCTACCTTAGATAACAGTCTCTTATGTGGGACTTTATCAAATGGCTTCTGGATGTCCATATAAATAACATCCATAGACATTCCCCTGTCCACTACTTTAGTCACCGCTTCAAAAAATTCAATCAGGTTTGTCAGGCATAACCTACCCTTTACAAATCCATGCTGGCTCTCTCTGATCAGCTGAAAATTTTCGTGGTGTTCAGTCACCCTATCCTTAATTATAGATTCTAGCAATTTCCCAACAACAGATGTTAGGCTAACTGGTCTATAATTCCCTGGTTTCCCTCTCTCACCACTCTTAAGTAGCGGAGTGACATGCCCAATTTTCGAATCTAAAAGAACGGTTCCTCAATCGAGAGAACTTTGGAAGATTATAGTTAGGGCATCTGCAATGTGCTCACCTACTTCCTTTAATACCCTGGGATGGAAACCATCTGGACCTGGGGATTTGTCACTCTTTAGTGCCATTATTTTCTTCATTTCTGTTATTTTACTTATGCTGATTTTATTGAGTCCCTGTCCCTGATTTAATATTAGTTTCCTTGGGATTTCCGGCATGCTATCCTCTTCCACTACTGTAAATACTGACACAAAGTAATTATACAACATGTCCGCCATTTCCTTATCATTGACAATATCACCGCTTTCAGTTTTTAAGGGGCCCACATTGCTCCTGACTACCCTCTTTTGCCTAATATAACTGTAAAAATTCTTTGTGTTGATTTTGATATCCCTTGCAAGTTTCTTTTCATACTTCGTTTTTGTAGCTCTTACTATTTGTTTTGTGACCGTTTGCTGTTCTTTGTATCTTTCCCATTTGCCAGGATCTGTGCTATTTTTTGCATTTTTGTATGCTTTTTCTTTTAGTTTTATGCTGTCCCTTATCTCTTTAGTCGTCCATGACTTTTTTTTGGCAAACATAGAAACATAGAAACATAGAAGATAGGAGCAGGAGTAGGCCATTCAGGCCCCTCTAGCCTGTTCCGCCATTCAATGCGATCATGGCTGATCATCCAAATTCAGAACCCTGTCCCTGCTTTCTCCCCATATTCCTTGATCCCTTTAGCCTTAAGAAATATATCCAACTCCTTCTTGAATATATTTAATGAATTGGCCTCTACTGCCTTCTGTGGTAGAGAATTCCACAGGTTCACCATTCTCTGGGTGAAGAAATTCCTCCTCATTTCTGTCCTAAATGGCTTACCCCTTATCCTTAGACTGTGACTCCTGGTTCTGGACTCCCCGGCCATCGGGAACATCCTTCCTGCATCTAGTCTGTCCAGTCCTTTCAGAATTTTATAAGTTTCAATGAGATCCCCTCTCATTCTTCTAAACTCCAGCGAGTATAAGCCCAATCGACCCAATCTCTCCTCATACGTCATTCCTGCCATCCCAGGTATCAGCCTGGTGAATCTTCGCTGAACTCCTTCCATGGCAAGAACCTCCTTCCTCAGATAAGGCGACTAAAACTGCACACAATACTCAAGATGTGGTCTCACCAAGGCCCTGTACAACTGCAGCAAGACATCCTTGTTCCTGTACTCAAACCCTCTCGCTACGAAGGCCAACATACCATTTGCCTTCTTAACCGCCTGCTGCACCTGCATGCTTACCTTCAACGACTGGTACACAAGGACACCCAGGTCTCGTTGCACGTCCCCTTCTCCCAATCTATTGCCATTCAGATAATAATCTGCCTTCCTGTTTTTGACACCAAAGTGGATAACCTCGCATTTATCCACGTTATATTGCATCTGTCATGCTTCTACCCAATCATCCAACCTGTCCAAATCATCCTGGAGTTTCTCGGCATCCTCCTCACAGCACACACGCCCACCCAGCTTTGTGTCATCTGCAAACTTGGAGATATTGGCCCAAACATTACTGCCGCTACGCGAGAGTACGCACTGTGTAGTCTCGCGTAATCTGTCTCCAATTGCCGGTTTTCTGCATGCACTGCGCATGCGCTGAAAACCGGCACTTGGTGAATTCAAAAGGGGGCGGTTCCTAGGTGAACCGCGTGCGCGCTACAGGCTGCGCGCACGCAGTGCACTTAGTGCTTTGAACGCGCAGGTAAGCATGGAACATTTTAGACATAAAGAAAGGAGGCGTAAGACCCTCTTTTAACAAGGAAAGTAGTTAATTAAGTATTATTTTGAATTTTTTTAACAGGTATATCTTTTTTAGAGACTTTAAAGACAGGTAAGTTTATTTTTATAACTTTTTAAAAGATTTTAAATTTTTTCAAAAATTTAATTTTTTGTTTAAAATGGTTAGTTTATTTAACTATACTTATTTCATTAATGTGATGTTTTTTTTTAGTTTAATTGAGGTTTAGCTGTTCTTTTTGGGGGGTATAGATTCATAGCTTTCACAGCACTTATGTGAAAGCTATGAATGAAAGATGGTGTGCTGCCATTGGCTCTAACTGAGTCACGTGATCCCACAGCTCGCACGAATTAACTACGCCTGTGGGATATGGAAGCCCTGCACAGCTGCTGTCCAGAACATCAAGTTCGTGCGAGCTCGGACTGAAAAAGCCAGCGCACAGTGAGAGATCGCGGGGAGGCCTTACCCTCGCACGAAGGCTCACTCACGAATTTTTGGGCCATTACATCTAGTTCCCTTGTCTAGAACATTAACATATATATTGTGAATAGTTGGGGTCCAAGGACCAATCCCTGCGGTACCCCACTAGTCACTGCCTGCCACTCAGAAAAAGACCCGTTTATTCCAACTCTTTGCTTTCTGTCTGCCAACCAGTTCTCTATCCTAGTCAATACCTTGCCCCCAATCCCATGTGCCTTAACTTTACACGCTAACCTCTTATGCGGGACCTTATCGAAAGCCTTTTGAAAGTTCAAATACACCACATCCACTGATTCTCCCTTATCTATTTTATCAGTTACTTCCTCAAAAAATTCCAGTCGATTAGTCAAGCACGATTTACCTTTTGTAAATCCATGTTGACTTTGTCCAATCCTGTCACTGTTTTCCAAGTGCTCTGCTATTACATCTTTTATAATGGACTCTAGCATTTTCCCCACTACCGATGTCAGGCTTACCGGTCTGTAATTCCCCGTTTTCTCTCTACGACCTTTTTTGAATAGTGGGGTAACATTAGCTACCCTCCAATCCATGGGTATTGTTCCAGATTCCATCGAATGTTGGAAGATGATCAGCAATGCATCTACTATTTCTAGGGCCACTTCCTTAAGTACCCTAGGATGTAGATTATCAGGCCCTGGGGATTTATCAGCCTTCAATCCCGCCAATTTCCCTAACACCATTTCCCTACAAATACTGATTTCTTTCAGTTCTTCCCTTTCATCAGACCCTATGTTCCCTGACATCTCTGGGAGGTTATTTGTGTCCTCCTTTGTGAAGACAGAACCAAAATATGTATTTAATTGGTCTGCCATTTCTTTGTTCCCCATTATAAGTTCCCCTGATTCTGACTGCAAGGGACCTACGCTTGACTTCACCAATCTTTTTCTCTTCACATATCTATAAAAGCTTTTACAGTCAGTTTTTATGTTACCTGAAAGCTTCCTCTCATATTCTATTTTCCCCTTCTTAATTAATCCCTTTGTCCTCCTTTGTTGAATCCTAAACTGCTCCCAATCCTCAGGTTTACTGCTTTTTCTAGCCAATTTATATGTCCTCTCCTTGGATCTTATGCTATCCCTAATTTCCCTTGTTAGCCACGGTTGAGTCACCTTTTTTGTTTTATTCTTATGCCAAACTGGCATGAACAAATTCTGTAGTTCATCCATGCGGTCTTTGAATGTTTGCCATTGCCTATCCACCATCAACCCTTTGAGTGACATTCCCCAATCAATCCTACCCAACTCGCGCCTCATACCATCGTAGTTTCCTTTATTTAAATTCAGGACCCTCGTCTCTGAGTCAACTACTTCACTCTCCATCTTAATGAAGAATTCTATCATATTATGATCGCTCCGACCCAAGGGGCCTTGCACAACAAGATTGCTAATTAATCCTTTCTCATTACATAATACCCAGTCTAAGATGGCCTGCTCTCTGGTTGGTTCCTCGACATATTGGTCCAGGAAACCATCCCGTAAACACTCCAGGAATTCCTCCTCCACAGTATTGTTACTAATTTGGTTAGCCCAATCTATATGTAGATTAAAGTCACCCATGATGACTGCTGTGCCCTTATTGCACGCTTCTCTAATTTCCCTTTTAATGCCATCCCCAACCTCCGCATTACTGTTTGGAGGTCTATATACCACTCCCACTAACGTTTTCTGCCCCTTGGTATTTCTCAGTTCTACCCATACAGATTCCACATCATCAGAGCTAATATCCTTCCTTACAATTGTGTTAATCCCCTCTTTAACCAGCAACGCTACGCCACCTCCCTTTCCTTTTTGCCTATCTTTCCTGAATATTGAATACCCCTGGCTGTTGAGTTCCCAGCCTTGGCCACCCTGGAGCCATGTTTCCGTAATCCCAATCAAATCATATTCGTTTACCTCTATTTGCACAGCTAATTCATCCACCTTATTCCGAATGCTCCTCGCATTAAGACACAAAGGGGGAAAAATTAGGTCGCGCCCCGTTTGGGGCGCAAATATCGTCTGGACGCAAATATTAGCGCCTGGCGCTAATTATCGCCACTGACTGGAAACTTCACTTTTACCGCCCCGGGAGGTGAGTGGAGCGCTAAATCAGGCGCTGCACACCTGTCTTAAGGCGCAAAGGCCGAGCAGTGAGGCGCTAACTCAGCGCGCGAGCGCAGCGCAGGTGCTGCCAGTTAGCGAGGGAACACAGACACACTGGCGCCGGCCAGTTCTTAAAGCGGGGGGGCCAACTTCCTCCCCAGCCACACCCTGCTCATTGCAGCCTTGAATCTCGGCCTGGAGAGACCTGTGAATCCATTTTGCTGCCAAGGATGGAGAGGGTGAGAGAACGAGCTCAGCGCTTCACCGAGCGGGCCTTGGATGCTCTGGTTGGCGCGGTGGAGCGCAGAAGATGTATACTCTTCCCTGAGAGTGGCAGGAGGCCTTTGCCACGCGAGTACAGAAGAGTGTGGAGGGAGGTGGCTCAGAGCGTCTCCTCCAGGAGCATGGTGCCCAGGACCCATGTTCAATGCCGCAAAAAGTTCAACGACCTCACTCGGGTCGTCAGGGTGAGTGGCTTTTTCTCAATACCTCTCCATCCCTCCATCTCAACCTCACTCTATGGCCAGAGGGTCTTAAAACCCCAATGCACAACACTCATCCAACACCTATGGCCCTTTCATGAAACACACACACACATTCCACACTTTGCATACAGTAAGGGCTATTCACCTATGGGAGGCACATCAGGCAAGACCATGGCTGTATACAGTAAGGGCTATTCACCTATGGGAGGCACATCAGGCAAGACCATGGCTGTATATTTACTCAGATGCTGTCCTTTTTCTTGCAGGCCAAGCTGGCGCATAATAGGAGACAGCAGCAACGGACAGGTGGAGGGCGGCCTCAGCTGCAACCCCTCAGCGATCTTGAGGAGCGCGTCCACAGGATTGTGGCAAGCCGGGTGATCGGTCCCGTCGCCACTGGAGACGCCGACCCCGTTCTGGACAGCAATGGTAAGGTCATCACCTTTTTGTCCTCTGTCCTTCCACTTGTCCCTCACAACACCAGCCTTTGACACTTTCAATCCAACTTGCTAACTCGCTGCACTTATTCCTCCCTTACTGCCACCCTGTCCTCACGCTAAAGCCACTCTTGTACCTCCCTGCTTTCAGATGGTGATTCACCAGCTGAGGAGACGGGCCCTGAAGCTGCCAGTGGGAGTGAAGCTGCAGCCGAGGAGGAAGAGGAAGCCGGAGCATCAGTGCCACCCTCTCCCGAGGAAGCCCATGCCCACACTGGGAACACGCCTTCCCTGGAGGGGAGCAGGGGGGAAGGGTCTGATGAGGGTGAAGCTCCAGGACCCAGTGGGCTGCAGCAACGCCATGGGGGTAGGGAAGAACGGGGGCCTTCTCCCCAGAGGGAGAGTATGCCAGCGACTCCTACTGCAATGGACGCAGAGGAGGAGCGGCTGATCGCAGAAATGAACACCGAGGCGGTGGGCATGCACACTGAGCTCATGGGTGCAGTGGGAAGGGTGCCCGAATGCATTGAGTCACTGGCAAGGAGTGTGGAGCACTTCGCTGTAGCACAGGCGCATGCCACACTAACGCTTAGTGCTGCAATTCAGTCACTGACTGCCGTGATCCCATCTCTGACTGCTCTCATGCAGACTCAGATTGAGGCCACGCGAGCACTGACTGCTGCCAACCTCGATGGTTCGTTCACATGTCCCCGGGGCTCTCACCGCGCCGCAGCAGGCCAGCAATCTGTGCTCCAGCAGATTGCTCCGGATGCTGAAGTGCTGCCCCGTGGGAGTGCCAGTGTGTCGGGCGAGCAGGGAGTTGCTGTCCTCTCTCACGATGACAGCATTCCTGCTGCCAACACTGTCACTTCTCCACTGCACTTGCCACCGCCTGTAGGACAGACTGCTGCCGCCCATGCAGAGTTGGTGCAGTCTGCAGCCGGGCCCTCCAGGCCCAGAACTGGTCGAGGCCGTCCTTCAGGGGCATCTGCAGTGTCAGGGTCTGACGATCAGCAGCCTTCCACCAGCCTTGCTGCAGCCACTGAGGTCCCATTACGGAGGAGCAGTAGGGTTAGAAGGGGGGAAGTGCGCAAGGGAAGGAGATCACCCTCGAAGGGCAAAAAGTAGGAGGTGTGACAAAATGCTGGTCATTTTTTTATTAAAGGCCGAGGTTCGTGGTCCAACTTTTGTCTAGTGTTTTGGACATTATCTCCAGGTTGTGAGAACCAGTTATGTTAATGACTGTTTTTTTGTGTTTATTTCTATGAGTTTGTCATGAGGAAATGACACACACAGAGTTTGTAAAATAAATAAGTTTTTGTATTCAAAATATACATGTTTGGTGTTTGGAATCATTGGTGCCTTGGCCGGCTTAGGGGTTGCGTGCTGGGTTCATTGATGTTGTTAGCAATGGCAGAAGCCATTTCCACAGCAGGGGCCCTAGAAGCGGCTTGCTATCAGCCGTTGACGGACGGCCCTTGCAGTTTCACCATTGTGGGCCGCCCTCCCGCCTTGGTGCTGCTGATGATCATCCTCCTCGTCCTCTTCCTCCTCTTCCTCCTCCTCCTCTGGTGGTGCTCCAAGGCCTGGTGGCATTGGCTGGGTCCTGACGATTGCCATGTTATGCAACATGCAGCACACAACTACGAAGTTGGATACTCGCTCAGGCGAGTACTGCAGGGCTCCTCCAGAATGGTCGAGACAGCGGAACCGTTGCTTCAGCACGCCGATTGTGCGCTCAATGATGTTCCTGGTAGCTTGATGGTTCTCATTGTACCGCAGCTCAGCAGGGGTGTTGGGCGTACGGAGCGGTGTCATCAGCCAGGTGCTCAATGGATACCCCTTGTCCCCGAGAAGCCAACCAACTGGCTGATGCGGTGCCTCGAAAAGTTCTGCCACAGTAGTCTGGCGCAGGATGAAAGCATCGTGGCAGCTGCCAGGATAGTGGGCATTGACAGCGAGTATCAGCTGTCTGTGGTCACAGACCAACTGAACATTCAAGGAATGGAACCCCTTTCTGTTCCGGAATTCCTCGGCATTCTCATGTGGAGCACGCAAAGCCACATGCGTGCAGTCAATGGCGCCCTGCACCATGGGGAAGCCCGCTATCCTCGCAAAGCCCAGAGCGCGGTCACGCTGCTTGTCTGGGGTCATGGGGAAAGAGATGAACTCTCGTCTCCTTTTAAAGAGGGCATTTGTGACCTGCCGGATGCAGCAATGCACCGCGAACTGGGAGATATTGGCGAGGTCCCCAGCAGCAGCTTGAAATGAGCCAGTAGCATAGAAGTTGAGAGCCACTGTGACCTTCACTGCCACCGACAGAGACGTCCTGGACCTCAGTTGAGGCTGCAGATCTGGCTGCAGCAGGTGGCAGAGCTCAGTGACCACCTCCTTGCTGAATCGCAGCCTTCGCAAACACAGCTCCTCAGACATATGAATGTAGGAGAGCTGTTCACGATATACCCTGGGAGGGTAAGCTCTCCTGTACATACGCCTGTTGGCCCTCCTCCGTCTGGCCATCATTGCCACTCTCTCTCTGCGTCTCTGTGTCCTCCGATTCAGCTGGAGCAGGACGACGCCCCCAATCAGTGCAGCCCCCATAGTCTCTTTGCAAGCAAAGTTATGAAGGACAGCAACCAAAGTACCAGCGAAGTTAGGATCAGTAGGCAAAACTACCTCACAAAGCGTTGACTCAATGCAGAAGTCTCTCTTTCTCTCTCTCCGAATCTCTCTCTCTCTCTCAGAACGAGTGGTGCAAAAATGTCAACCACAGAAAAAGACAGGAAGAGGCCCCCTTTAAATAGCGCCCCCCCCCAGCCCCACAGCGATTGATAGCGTTCCAGTCTTCCGGTCGTTGGATGCGCCAGGCGGTAAGGCAGGGGGCGCCACTCAATTTCCGCTCCGGGGCGCCACAAGGGCGTTGCACCATGGAATGACGTCACAATCTGCGCGCGCAGGTGGTCGCAGCGGTAAGGTTTAGCGCCGCCGCACAATGTCTAGTTAAGTTCCCGAGCGGCGCAAACATCGCTGCGCCCGGGCGCTAGCGGCTTTGCGCCCCATTAGCGCCCTCTTAAGGCGCTAACGGGAGGTGCAACCAACTGAATTTTTACCCCAAAGCCTTCAGGCTTGTTTTTTTAATGCTCTTAGACATATTAGAATTATTATTTACTGTGGCCATGTTTGATTTAAACCGTTGATTTCTCTGAATGCCACTTTTGTTTCTCTCCTTCCTATCTTTTGCTTTTATCCTTGTTTCCCTTTCCTCTGTCTCCCTGCTCAGGTTCCCAACCCCCTGCCATTTTAGTTTAAACCCTCCCCCAGAGCACTAGCAAACACTCCCCCTAGGACATCGGTCCCGGCCCTGCCCAGGTGCAAACCGTCCGGTTTGTACTGGTGCCACCTCCCCCAGAACCGGTTCCAATGTCCCAGGAATTTGAATCCCTCCCCCTTGCACCATTCCTCTAGCCACATATTCATCTGAAATATCCTTATATTTCTACTCTGACTAGCACATGGCACTGGTAGCAATCCGGAGATTACTACCTTTGAGGTCCTATTTTTTAATTTACCACCTAACTCCCTATATTCAGCTTTTAGGACCTCATCCCCTTTTTTACCTATATCGTTGGTACCTATATGCACCACGACAACTGGCTGTTCACCCTCCCCTTCCAAAATGTTCTGCAGCCGCTCTGAGACATCCTTGACCCTTGCACCAGGGAGGCAACACACCATCCTGGAGTCTCGTTTGTGGCCGCAGAAACGTCTATCTATTCCCCTTACAATAGAATCCCCTATCACTATAGCTCTACCCTTCTTTTTCCTCCTGTCCTGTGCAGCAGAGCCACCCCTGGTGCCAGGAAGTTGGCTGCTGCTGCCTTCCTCTGATAAGCCATCCCCCCCAACAGTATTCAAAGTGGTATATCTGTTTGAGAGGGGGATGTCCACAGGGGACTCCTGCACTACCTGCCTGCGCCTACCACTCTGTCTGTTGGTCACCCATTCCCTTTCTGCCTGTGCATCCTTTGCCTGCGGTGTGACCAACTGCTCAAACGTGATATCCACAATGTCCTCAGCATCGCGAATGGTCCAGTATGTATCTAATCGCAGCTCCAGCGCCGTAATTCGGTCTGCCAGTAGCTGTAGCTGGATACACTTCCTGCACACATGGTTTTCAGGGGCACAGGAAGTGTCCCTCAGTTCCCACATAGCGCAGGAGGAGCATACCACGGGGCCGAGCTCTCCTGCCATGACTTACCCTTTAATTAATTCAAATTAAATTAAATCAAATCAATCCACCAATTACACTACAGTTAAATGATATACTTAAGGGCCCTGGTTTACCAACAGTCCCCGCTAAACCACAGAGAGCTTAGAAACTATAAATCACAGAGTTTAAGTTTAAGAAGAGAGAAATACTCACCAACCAATCACTTACCTGCTTTCTGGTGACGTCACACTTCGATTACTTTTTACTTCTCTCCCTCCCTCTGAGCTCGGAGATTGGTCCGCCGCCGCTCTGAGGCCTGCCTGGTCTCTGCTGCCTCTTTTGAGTCTCGCTGCCGCCGCCTGGTTTCCCACAGGTCCGCCGCCGCTCAAGTAGAGCTCTTGCACCTCAGGGGTATAAACTGATTCTGTATCACATTAATTTCTTTTTTGAACACCTCCCACTGATCTTCTGTCATTTTACCCATTAACAGATTTGCCCAGTTTACTGTGGACAGTCTCTGTCTCATGCGGTTGAAGTCAGCCTTACCTAATTCTAGAATCTTAGTAGCTGTTTCGCGTTTCTCCTTTCCAAACGCTACGTTGAAGTCAATCATGTTATGATCGCTATTGGATAAATGTTCACGCACAGTTGAACTGTTAAATAAATCTGGCTCATTACTCATTACTAAATCTAATATGGCATGCCCCCTTGTTGCCTCTAGGACATGCTGTTGTAGAAAACTATCCTGGACATACTCAAGAAATTCCCTACCTTTCTGACAGGTGCTAATCTGCTTATCCCAATCTATATGAAAGTTAAAATCCCCCATTAAAACCATTCTGCCTTTTCTACACGCTTGTCTAATCTCTGCAATTATACAATCCAGCACTTCACAGCTGCTACCAGGGGGCCTATACACAACTCCCACTACAGTTTTAAATCCTTTCCCATTTCTTAATTCTACCCATAAAGTCTCCACTACCTGCTTACCTCTCTTTATATCCACTCTTATCATTGAAGTGATTTCATCCTTCATCACTAAGGCTACTCCACCCCCTCTGTCATTTTCCCTATCTTTCCTTTAGACCTTATAACCTGGTATATTTAGTTCCCAGTCCTGACCGTCTTGCAGCCATGTCTCAGTAATAGCTACCATGTCATACCTTCCAATTTGAATTCGTGCCTGCAGTTCATTCAATTTATTCCTCATACTCCGAGCATTTGTATAAAGAACGCTTATTTGGCCCACATACCCTAGCCTGTCCTTCAGCTCTAATGTTTTATTCACATGGTTCTTTTTTCTCTCTCCTGGTTTAATCACTTAACATCTTTTAGTTTTCCCTTTACCTGCAGTGCCTAAAACACATTGGGCCAGAAATTCGGCTCTTGTCGGGTGAGTACGCGCTGTGTACTCACTCGTAAGGCCACCTGAAGTGCCGGTTTCCCACATGCACTGCGCATGCGCAGGAAACCGGAACTTCCATTCCCCTGAAGGGAGGGGTTCAGAAGTCGAACGCGTGCGTGGGAGAGGCAGCGCGCACGCAGCGAACTTCGTTTTTTTTTTCAGGTTTCTCTGTGAGGTAAGTATGGAGAAGCTGCACTTTTAAAAAGGAGGCGCAAGGCCTGTTTTTAACAAGGTAAGTGGTTAATTAATTACAATTTAAACATTTTTTCAACAGGTTTATCATTTTTACATACTTTAAAGAAAGGTAAGTTTGTTAGCACCGTTAAAAAGTATAATTAATTTTTTCAAAAATTTAAATTTTTGTTTAAAGTAGTTAATTTATGTAACTTATAGTTATGTTAAAAATGTGATTAAAAAAAAAAATATTTGAAGTTTAAGTGTGGTTTTGGGGCCGATCTCTATTCATAGATTTGACAGGTCTTCCTGTCAAATCTATGAATGAAAATGGCCTGCTCCGATTGGCTCTCCATGGCCCATGTGATCCCAGGGGATGCTTCGAACTAACTGCGCCCCTGGGATATGCAAGCACTGTGCTCCAGCAGCTGCAGGAGGCCCAGGACCCGAAGTCCTCGTGGGCCCGAAGCACAACAGCAGGCGCGGTAGGTATGTACGCGCGCGATGCTTGCACCCGCAGGAAGCCGGAGAGCCGAATTTCTGGCCCAATTTCTGACTGTTACTCTATTCTCTTCCCTTTCGTTTGTTTTTGAACTACTATTTGTATTACAATTTGCACCTGAGCCCTCCCCCCCATTTACTAGCTTAAAGTCCCTATTTATCCCTTCTGATAGGACCCTAGTCGCAGACCGGTTCAGGTACAGCCCATCCCAACGGTACAATTCCTTCCTGTCCCAATACTGGTGCCAGTGCCCCTTGAACTGGAACCCCTCTTTCCCACATCACTCCTTTAGCCACGTGTTCACTTCCCTAATCAGCTTATCAGCTATGCCAATTTGCATGTGGCTCAGGTAATAATCCAGAGATTGTGATCCTTAAGGTTCTGTTCTTTAATTTAGCTCCTAGTTCCTGGTACTCCCCAAACAGGACCTCTTGCCTACTCTTCCCCATGTTGTTGGTCCCAACATGGATCACAATGACTGGATCCTCCCCCTCCCTCTCCAATATCCTTTCAAGCTGGTTCGAGATGTCCCTCACCCTGGCACAAGTTGGTAACATACCATGTGGGACTCTTGATCTTGCTTACAAAGGATGCTATCTGTCCCCTGCCGGGCACTTTAGGTTAAAATTAGGGCTGTAATTTTCTGCTCCCACCACTAGTGTGCACCCATCCAAATCTACACCTGGAGCTTTGCTATTGAGCTGAGCGTGGAAAATTCAGTGCAAATACCACATTTTCATTTGAGTCTGTTTAATACCCACTAACCATTTGGGTCTAATATTAGAAAATTAGGGCTTCATGCTCACAGCCTCCCTCTCACCAGCCATTCGACAGGGGATCAGATGGTGAGCTGCAGACTCATGACTGCATCTTGGGTTTCCTTTCCCTTCATCTTTTCCTGTTCCTTCTTAGTTCCATTCCCCTTTCAGCCTAGCAGTGGAAAGTGTAACTAAAAATGCTTTTCTGCTGGGCTGTGGTTTGATTCACGTCATTTGGGACAATGCTGGAGAAGCTACAACTGTACATTAATTATGATAACCCTGAGCTGGAAGTCCTTGATCCATTCCTCATCACTGTCCTGTCCTAGACAAGACATAAAATGGTTAAGAAAAACAGTGAAAAGATGAACAGAGAGAAATGCACAAAAGACCTACGTTTTCCCAGTCTTTAATGTATTACATTCTGTTACTGGAAGTGACATTTTGTGGAAACTTCATTCATTAAAAAAGGGGTGAGGGATAAACCCGGCAACTAATGGCCAGTCAGATTAACATCGGTGGTGGAGATGCGTTTAGCGACAATAATCCAGGACAAAATAAATTGCCATTTGGAAAAGTATGGGCTAATAAATGAAAGTCAGCTTGGAGTTGCTAAAGGCAAATCGCATTTGACTAACTTGATTGTGTTCTTTGATGAACTACTGGAGAGGGTTGTTGAGGGTAGTGCAGTTGATGTTGTGTATATGGACTTTCAAGAGGCTTTTGACAAAGTACCACATAATAGACTTGTTAGCAAAATTAAAGCCCATGGGAGTAAAGGGACAGTGGCATCATGGATACAAAATTGCCTAAAGGACAGAAGTAGAGAGTAGTGGTGAACAGTTGTTTATCAGACTGGAGGCAAGTATACAGTGGTGTTCCCCAGGGGTCATTATAGAGACCACTGCTCTTTTTGATATGTATTAATGACCTGGACTTGGGTATAATTTCAAAGTTTGCAGATGACAAAACTCAAAAATGTAGTAAACAATGAGGAGGATAGTAACAGACTTCAGGAGGACATCGACAGCCTGGTAAAATAAGCAGACACATGGCAGATAAAAATTATCAAAGAGAAGTGTGATGTGATACATTTTCATGGGAAGAATGAGGTGAGGCAAGATAAACTAAATGGTTTTTAAAGGGGGTGCAGGAACAGAGAGACATGGGGGTGTATGTACATCCATCTTCGAAGGTGGCAGGACAAGTTGAGAAGACTGTTAAAAAAGCATATCGGATCCTTGGCTTTATTCATAAATGCATAGAGTACCAAAGCAAGGAAGTTATGCCAACCCTCTATAAAACACTGATTAGGCCTCAGTTGGGAGTATTGTGTTCAATTCTGGGCACCATACTTTAGGAAGGATATCAAGGCCTTAGAGAAGGTGCAGAAGAGATTGACTAGAATACTACCAGGGATGAGGGACTTCAGTTATGTGGAGAGACTGGAGAAGCTGTGGTTGTTCTTCCTAGAGCAGAGAAAGTTATGAGGACCGCTTAGGCTTTGTTGAAGCCATGCAGCATGTTCTCCAAAAAAAAGGGACTCTGCCCTCAAGTTCAAGACAGTGTCACTTTTTACCCCTTTCAAGAGGATAGAAGGTGTTCAAAATCATACTTTGATAGAGTAAATAAGGAGAAACTGTTTCCAGTGACAGAAGGGTGGGTAACCAGTCGAGCAGCGGAAGCAGCGGCAGAATTCGAGAGTGACGTCACAGTACAGAAAGAGATGCCAGCGCAGGGGAAGAAGCTGATTGGTGAGTAGTGGATGAGTGCTTTTTTTTTCTTCAATTTTAAGTTTATTTCTTTAAAGGTAATTCATAGTTAAGGTAGTTCGGGAGAGCGAGAATCCAAGAGTTTAAATTTGAGGTAAGAGTTTTTTAATTAAAAGTATGGCAGGGGACCTCAGTCCCGTGCGTTGCATGGCCTGCAGCATGTGGGAATTCCTAGATGCTTCTTGCAGTCAGGATAACGACATGTGCAGTAAGTGCCAATGGTTTGGCCAACTTGAGATCCGGTTTTCGGAGCTCGAGCATCAGCTGGAGGCACTGCGGTGTATCTGCGAGGCTGAGAGTTACGTGGATAGCACGTTTTTAGATGTGGTTACCCCGCAGCTTAAGAAAGTGCAGTCAGAGAGGGAATGGGAGACCACCAGTCAGAAGGGGGGGCAGGCAGGTAGTCAGGAAAGCCCCACAGTGCATCTCACTCAACAATCATTTTTTTGTGTTGGAAAACGGTGAAAGTGATGGTTCCTCTGGGGAGTGCAGCCAGAGCCAAGCTCACGGCACTGTGGGTGGCTCAGCTGCACAAGGGGGGTGGAGTAAGAGTGGAAGGGCAATAGTGGTAGGAGACTCAATAGTGAGGGGTGCAGACAGGCGTTTCTGCAGCCACAGACGTGACTCCAGGATGGTATGTTGCCTCCCTGGTGCCAGGGTCAAGGATGTCACTGAACGGCTGCAGGGCATTCTGAAGGGGGAGGGCGAACAGTCAGAGGTCGTGGTTCACACTGGTACTAACGACATAGGTAGAAAGAGGGATGAGGTCCTACAACAAGAATTTAGGGAGCTAGGTAGCAGATTAAAAAGCAGGACCTCAAAGGTTGTAATCTCTGGATTACTCCCGGTACCACATGCTAGTGATTATAGGAATAGGAGGATAGAGCAGATGAATGCGTGGCTAAAGAGTTGGTGCAGGAGGGAGGGCTTTAGTTTCCTGGATCACTGGGTCTGTTTCTGGGGAAGGTGGGACCTGTACAAGTCAGACGGGTTGCACCTGAACCGTAGGGGGTGATGTACAGCCAAATATAGAGGAAAAAACAAGTCAGTCTGGAAGGCAGAGCAAATATGTAATGGCACAAGGGAGTATGGCAAGGATGGATGGCATTTATTTTAATGCAAGGAGTATTGCGAGTAAGGCAGATGAATTGAAGGTGTTGATGAACACATGGGAGTATGATATTGTTGCTATCACAGAGACATGGTTGAGGGAGGGGCAGGACTGGCAGCTCAATATTCCGGGGTATAGAATCTTCAGGCGAGACGGGGGGGGGGGGGGGGGCGGGGGGGTAGTGTAAAAGAGGAGGGGGTGTTGCAATATTAATCAAGGAGTCAATTACTGCAGTAAGGAGGGATGATTTCTTAGCAGGTTCCTCTAATGAGGCCATATGGGTAGAACTTAAAAACAAAAAGGGGGCAAGCACTTTGCTGTGAGTGTACTATAGGCCCCCAGTCAGGGGGAGATAGAGGAACAGATATGTAGGCAAATCTCAGAGAAGTGTAGAAATAATAGGGTAATAATAGTAGGGGATTTCAACTTCCCCAATATTAACTGAGATAGTCAGAGTGTGAAAGGCTTAGGAATTCTTAAAGTGCATCCAGGAGAGCTATTTGAGCCAGCATGTAGAAAGTCCGACAAGAGAGGGGGTGGTACTGGACCTAATTCTAGGGAATGTAACCGGGCAAGTGATAGAAGTGTCAGCAGGTTGGGCATTTTGGTGACAGTGACCATAATTCGGTGAGATTTAAGGTAGTCATGGAAAAGGACAAAGATGGACCGGAAATAAAGGTTCTAAATTGGGGGAAGGCTGATTTTAATATGGTAAGGCAGGATCTGGCCAAAGTGGACTGGAATCAGCTACTTGTAGGAAAATCCACATCAGAGCAGTGGGAGTCTTCAGAAAGGAAATAGAGAGCGTACAGCGCCAACATGTTCCCGTAAAGGTCAAGGGTGGGACCAACAAGTCCAGGGAACCCTGGATGTCAAGGGATATACAAAAGTGTGAGGTGATGCATTTTGAGAGGACTAACAAGGCAAGGGAATACACAATGAATGGTAGGACCCTAGGAAGGACAGAGGATCAGAGGGACCTTGGTGTGCATGTACATAGATCCCTGAAGGCAGCAGGACAGGTAGATAAGGTGGTTAAGAAGGCATATGGGATACTTGCCTTCATTAGCCGAGGCATAGAATATAAGAGCAGGGACGTTATGATGGAGCTGTACAAAATGCTAGTTAGGCCACAGCTGGAATAATGTGTGCAGTTCTGGTCGCCACACTATAGGAAGGATGTGATTGCATTGGAAAGGGTGCAGAGGAGATTCACCAGGATGTTACCTGGGCTGGAGCATTTCAGCTATGAAGAGAAACTGGACAGGCTGGGGTTGTTTTCCTTAGAGCAGAGAAGGCTGAGGGGGGACCTGATTGAGGTGTACAAAATTATGAGGGGCATAGATAGCGTAGATAGAAAGGAACTTTTCCCCTTAGTAGAGGGGTCAATAACCAGGGGGCATAGTTTCAAGGTAAGGGGCAGGAGGTTTAGAGGGGGTTTGAGGAAAAACTTTTTCTCCCAGAGGGTGGTTGGAATCTGGAACTCACTGCCTGAAAGGGTGGTAGAGGCAGGAACCCTCACAACATTCAAGAAGCATTTAAATGAGCACTTGAAATGCCATAGCATACAAGGCTACGGACCAAGTGCTAGAAAATGGGATTGGAATAGATAGGGCTTGATGGTCGGCGCAGACACAATGGGCCAAAGGGCCTCTTTCTGTGCTGTATATCTCTATGACTCACAGATTTAAGGTGATTGGCAAAAGAACCAGAGACAACATGTGGAAACTTATTTTTATACAGCGAGTTGTTGTGATCTAGAATGCACTCCATGAAAGGGTGGTGGAAGCAGATTCAATAATAACTTCCAAAAGGGAATTAGGTAAATATTTGAAGGGAAAAAAAATTGCAGGGTTATGGGGAAAGAGTGGGGATTGAGACTAGTTGGATAGTTCTACCAAAGAGCTGACACAGGCACGATGGGCCAAATGGCCTTCTTCTGTGCTGTATCATTCAATGATTCTCTTGATTCATTGTGCCAGCCTCATTCTGCAGGCAAGAATTTAATGAATTTGAATTTTGTAGCCGACTGTGACTTGGAGAAATTGTTCTATAGCTGTTTGGTATAAATTGAATACTATGTTGTGCAACTGGAAACTGACAATAGACAAAATATAAAAGTCTGAGTAGATATATTTAATATGGAAAGCAATTTCAATAAAAGACACAAATGACATTACTGACATTACACATCAGAATACCTCATCTCTATTTTTTTTAATTACAAAATGTTATAAATACATTTCCAACACTTCAAATTGTTCATAAAATCTGAAAATAAATTTTCAGTTAAAACGTATTAATCAATGTACAATATTCGGAGTCCTCGCCTGTGGCAAGGTACCTCACACACTGTGAGCACTCTTCAGGAAAATTATGGGCCATGGACCCACGATTTTCCAATGTGCGCTTACAGTTAGCTAGGTACCTCACCACAGGGGAGGACATGGAAAATCTAGCCTTACATATATGTGTTTGTATGAAAGAGGGAACTAAAAATATACTGCCTTGGGAGGGAAGGATATTTATTTTAGAAGTGTTTGTATACTTGGTTAATGTTCACACAGTAGGGCAAATTTTCCTGGTCCTTGCCTTCGGAAAATGCTCAGTTCCTTGGACACAAAGGTCAGGAATGAGGTGGAGATGTCGATGAATGGTTATCTTTCTCTGTAATGTAACCCAAGGATTTCCAGGGCTTCCTGGCCTGACGCATAGACCTGATGATAAGGTGAGAGACGGCAACCCTGGCCTTGCACTTGATTCACCAATTTTCCCGCTTGCTTGGGGAGGGGGGACACAGGGGCTATGTTCCCCCAGTAGCAGACACAACAGATCCAGAATGTGTGTCCACTGACACAGGCACCCATGTACCCAGAATAATTTCTGGAGTTTGTCAGTTGATACAATGACCCCAAAATTCCAAGGGTCACAATTTTGGCACATGCAGCAGCTCTCCAGCATTAACTCGCAGAAGTACACGGGGCAAATCTCTGTTGCCCATCTGCTGGAAAATCCACTCTCTGGCTGCTAGGTGCAGAGGTATTGCGGCCCCCAGAAACACAGGAACATTGGCCTTTGTAAGGGGGTTACATTAATCTTAAAACAAAACTTAGTGGTAGTCTTCAGAGGCCCCAGATAGATTTCCTGGCTTGCACCCCTTCCCAAGTGGGTTATGCAGCCGCCCTTTAAGATACAAGTAAACCTCTTCTCTCTTGGCATATATGCCTCCAACATATACCAGGATCTGAGAGCCAGGAAATGGAAAATTCCAAATGAGGGCAACCCCATCTTTATGTCAATAGTTGGGACAGACGAAGGCTCGAGGAAATTAGGCCCCACTACAAGGACTCAGCATATCCATGTCTCAGCTGTTCCAGCAGACTCCCTGAAGTGGCAGAGGAAATTCAGCCCTATTCAATGTAGGAGTTTCAGTGGGCTTTCTTCCATGCACTTGGCTCATTCTTCCAGTTATATGGCACCCCTTTTAGGTTTACTGTTAACCTTCTGACATGGTTGTATGAATTGTGCCTGTGGTGAAGGAGATGCATTTCTGTAGGAGTGGTGAGAGAGTGATTAGGTTATGTATCTAGGTGTGACTTGTGTTAGAAGTCCAAAAGAAATTAATGGATTTCAGAGGTAGTGCCTACTTTATAAAAAGCAAACATTTCAGAAACATGGGTTGGGTGGACCATTTTTGTTCTTTAGGGGTGCCAATGAAAGGCAAGTTGTGTGTGTGGAGTGGGCAGGGTGGTTGGCTAGGAAGCTGTGGCTTTAATTCCGTTTCAGATTTTGCAGTTGACATTACTTCAGGCTATAATCTGCAAAAGTTGAACTGCTAGGTAGTGGGGTCTAAGGTTCCTGAAGCTAAGCTGTGCATTATGATTTGTGGATCTGCAGACATACGAGTGATACTTTTGATATTATAACCACCAATAAGAATTTTTTAATAATTTGTCAGGGTCCCAAAATTGTTATTTCAGGACCCTGGTGGGTATTGCTTAGAACATGAAAAGGAAATTGGTGTAAATGAATCTGTATTAAATCTTGTTCTTTCCACCAGTGACATATGTAGGTTGTTCCACCTAACCAGCTCAATGTAGAATGGACAGTGTAGATTTTACTGTGCCCTGCAACTGGGAAATCAGTATTCTTCAGGTGCAGGGTACAGGCAAAAGGGATGGAGACCCAGCATGTCAAGTCTCCGCCACTATTGTACTGTTCCAGAATTTACTGAGGCTTCCCAGCAAGCATAACTGGGCCTGGGCCTGTAGTAGGCACAGGCCTAAGATACCTAATCTAATGAGGCAGGAGGGCTGTTCTTGGCCCCCCACTTCATTCTTCCTGTGTCAATGTTTGTGGAAAGATGATGCAAGGGCCTGTCCGCAGCCTGCTGCAGACTTAAAGGTCTGCAAAGTCTTGGGACAGGCTGAAGACATGAGGTTTTCTACTTTCTGTTTAAATCTGCCTACACCCCCAGAATGATTTGGGACCTTTTGGCTGCTGCTCTCTGTGGAAGGCTTTAATTGTGCTCCCATATCCTCCTCATTGTACACGCGCACAACCCAACTACGTGGAAAGGCCTGCGCTTGAAGTCTGCCTGGGTTATGCAAATGTCCAGGGATGGGAAAATATGAGCAATGCCTGTTGGGAACCCAGAGAAAAATTTCCCATGGTATTTATTGTTTACAACATTTCCCATAAATCTAAATTTGCCTATTTCCCTACCCCTTATTATGTTAGTCTACAGATTAGCCTCAAAAATTCTTAGGGACAGGATTCCAGAAATTAAACTGGGATGACACCCGCTTAGGACCTCCACTGCTGACCCTACTGGAGTATGCATGGTTTGTTGGAAGTCATCTAATCTGCATATAGATGGTAGGCACCCGTGTGAAAAGAGGCACATCTCTGGTGCCTGCTTGGTGCAGGATAGCAAATGTTGCATTAGATGCCTGTTCCAGCAGGAGGGTCTTAGGGGCTCCCCAGAAATCAGTAAACAATGCCCCTTTGGCCACCTTTGTAAAGGGGTTTGCAGTAGGTTTTTAAAAATTATCATAATCTTCAGGTGTTCCCATTTGCACCAGTGCACCTCTTCTCACTGGCCATACCAACCTCTGAAATGCCTCAACCTTCTGTGAGGTCAGGGTGATGGAAACTCCCAAGCCCAGCCCCTAGATTTGTAAGGGGCTGCCAGAGGCTCCGCATTTTACGAGGCCAAGTAGGATCGCTGTTGGTCAGGGATCCAGTGGGGGTAAATTTTGTCTTGGGTGATGGCGCAAAATGGGCAATAGTGAATTGCCAGCCTGTTCTACACATTGCCCGATTCTCTTTTCCATTGGCAAAGGAAATCGAGCAGAGTGTAAAACGGACTGCCAAACACTATGGCCCATTGTGCTACTGGCCAAGATGAATTTTACCACCACTATGTCTAGGTTCCAACCAATTTTCAAGCCCTTCCACCACACTCCTGCCAGAGTTACAGTGGGAATGTGCTGGAAAGATTGAGGATTTTTGGCCCCATTGCGTTAAATTTTTTAGCAGTGTTGATAATAGAATGTTTCAATATGCAGTGTTAAAAACATACCCACACTATTGGCAGTTAAAACTGCTAACCAACAGCAATTTCAAAAACTCACTGTACTGCTGAGAAATTGGCCAGTAATGGGAAATTCCTCAAAGTTTCTCCCATTCCATCAATGTAATTTTGGCAGAAATTTATTAGAAAGCCCTTTTACACGTGTAAACAGGGTTTCTGCCAAAGTTACGGTAGCACAGTGGGAGAAACATCGAAGAAATTCCCAACAATGCTTTTCAATGAATTTTCACCGGAACTCATGCAGTGAGCCCACCTGATATCCTACCAATTGGTCTTTCACTGTTCCAATATCAACCCGGAAGAGGTGGTGCTTCTCTCGTTAGAAACAGCAGGTAAATGTTGATTGTATGTGGAGATGGCTGCAGTGCGATTAATGCAGTGTTTTACAAGATGGGTTGCATCACTGCTGCTTTCAGCGAGGTGCATGGATTGTAAATGTGTTTCAAAATGTAGGACCAACTTGTGGGGCCTTATGTGTCTCCTAAAGAGTGTGTAGTGGGTAATGGGCAGTGAGTAGGTTTGGCATGCTTTGTACAGGTGACTACAATCAATGCAATCAAGTCAATAGTGCAGTTGCAAATTAAAAGAGGCTAAATTTCTCAGAAGACTTTTTTTCTTTTAAAGAGAGAGCTTCTGGCAGTCGAATGTGGGAGAATTAATCATTACGCAGCAACCCTCTAGGGATGAGTTAGTGTAATGTCCTCCTATGATGAAATCCGTGGAACTACTGACAATAGTGCTAAAGAGTAAAGGCAAAAGAATAATGAAAGATAAAACAATGGAGTTACTGTACAAATATTAAACATCATCCTCTTGAAAGATGATTCTTTTTCGCTCAACAATTGAGGAATGTTGAGCGAGTATAATTCCAAGGGGTAAAAATTCACTTGGTTGCGCCTCCCGTTAGCGCCTTAAGAGGGCGCTAATGGGGCGTTAAGCCGCTAACGCCCGGGCGCAGCGATGTTTGCGCCGCTCGAGAACTTAACTTGAGATTGTGCGGCGGCGCTAAAACTTACCGCTGCGACCACCTGCGCGCGCAGATTGTGACGTCATTCCATGGTGCAACGCCCTTGGGGCGCCCCGGAGCGGAAATTGAGTGGCGCCCCCTGCCTTACCGCCTGGCGCTTCCAACGACCGGAAGACTGGAACGCTATCAATCGGTGTGGGGCTGGGTGGGGCGCTATTTAAAGGGGGCCTCTTACTGTCTTTTTCTGTGGTCGACATTTATGCACCACTCGTTCTGAGAGAGAGAGAGAGATTCGGAGAGAGAGAGAGAGAGAGAGACTTCTACATTGACTCAACGCTTTGTGAGGTAGTTTTGCCTATTCATCCTAACTTTGTTGCTACTTTAGTTGCTGTACCTCATTACTTTTCTGGCAAAGAGAATATGGGGGCTGCAATGATTGGGGGCGTCGTCCTGCTCCAGCTGAATCGGAGGATACCGAGACGCAGACAGAGAGTGGCAATGATGGCCAGACGGAGGAGGGCCATCAGGCGCATGTACAGGAGAGCTTACCCTCCCAGGGTATATCGTGAACAGCTCTCCTACATCCATATGTCCGAGGAGCTGTGTTTGCGAAGGCTGCGATTCAGCAAGGAGGTGGTCACTGAGCTCTGCCACCTGCTGCAGCCAGATCTGCAGCCTCAGCTGAGGTCCAGGACGTCTCTGTCGGTGGCAGTGAAGGTCACAGTGGCTTTGAACTTCTACGCCACTGGCTCATTCCAAGCTGCTGTTGGGGACCTCGCCAATATCTCCCAGTTTGCGGTGCATCGCTGCATCCGGCAGGTCACCAATGCCCTCTTCAGAAGGAGACGAGACTTCATCTCTTTCCCTATGACCCCAGACAAGCAGCGTGACCGTGCTCTGGGCTTTGCGAGGGTAGCGGGCTTCCCCATGGTGCAGGGCGCCATTGACTGCACGCATGTGGCTTTGCGTGCTCCGCGAGAGAATGCAGAGGAATTCAGGAATAGAAAGGGGTTCCATTCCTTGAATGTGCAGTTGGTCTGTGACCACAGACAGGTGATACTCGCTGTCAATGCCCACTATCCGGGCAGCTGCCACGATGCTTTCATCCTGCGCCAGACTACTGTGGCAGAAGTTTTCGAGGCACCGCATCAGCCAGTTGGTTGGCTTCTCGGGGACAAGGGGTACGCATTGAGCACCTGGCTGATGACACCGCTCCGTACGCCAAACACCCCTGCTGAGCTGCGGTACAATGAAAGCCATCAAGCAACCAGGAACATTATTGAGCGCACAATCGGCGTGCTGCAACAACGGTTCCGCTGTCTGGACCATTCCGGAGGAGCCCTGCAGTACTCGCCTGAGCAAGTTTCGAACTTCGTAGTCGTGTGCTGCATGTTGCACAACATGGCAATCCTCAGGACCCAGCCAATGCCACCAGGCCTTGTAGCACCACCAGAGGAGGAGGAGGAAGAGGACAAGGACGATGATCATCAGCAGCACCAAGGCAGGAGGGCGGCCCACAATGGTCAAACTGCAAGGGCCGTCCGTCAACGACTAATAGCAAGCCGCTTCTAGGGCCCCTGCCATTGCTACAAACACTAATCAACCCAGCACGCAACCCCTAAGCCGGCCAAGGCACCAATAATTCCAACCACCAGCCATGTATATTTTGAATACAGAAACTTATTTATTTTACAAACTCTGTGTGTGTCAATTCCTCATGACAAACTCATAGAAATAAACACAAAAAAACAGTCAATAACATAACTGGTTCTCACAACCTGGAGATAATGTCCAAAACACTAAACAAAAGTTGGACCATGAACCTCGGTCTTTAATAAAAAAATGACCAGCATTTTGTCACACCTCCTACTTTTTGCCCTTCGAGGGTGATCTCCTTCCCTTGCGCACTTCCCCCCTTCTAACCCTACTGCTCCTCCGTAATGGGACCTCAGTGGCTGCAGCAAGGCTGGTGGAAGGCTGCTGCTCGTCAGACCCTGACACTGCAGATGCCCCTGAAGGACGGCCTCGACCACTTCTGGGCCTGGAGGGCCCGGCTGCAGACTGCACCAACTCTGCATGGGCGGCAGCAGTCTGTCCTACAGGCGGTGGCAAGTGCAGTGGAGAAGTGACAGTGTTGGCAGCAGGAATGCTGTCATCGTGAGAGAGGACAGCAACTCCCTGCTCGCCCAACACACTGGCACTCCCACGGGGCAGCACTTCAGCATCCGGAGCAATCTGCCGGAGAACAGATTGCTGGCCTGCTGCGGCGCGGTGACAGCCCCGGGGACATGTGCACGAACCATCGAGGTTGGCAGCAGTCTGTGCTCGCGTGGCCTCAATCTGAGTCTGTATGAGAGCAGTCAGAGGTGGGATCACGGCAGCCAGTGACTGAATTGCAGCACTAAGCGTTAGTGTGGCATCCGCCTGTGCTACAGCGAAGTGCTCCACACTCCTTGCCAGTGACTCAATGCATTCGGGCACCCTTCCCACTGCACCCATGAGCTCAGTGTGCATGCCCACCGCCTGGGTGTTCATTTCTGCAATCAGCCGCTCCTCCTCTGCGTCCATTGCAGTAGGAGTGTCTGGCATACTCTCCCTCTGGGGAGAAGGCCCCCGTTCTTCCCTACCCCCCCCCCCCCATGGCGTTGCTGCAGCCCGCTGGGTCCTGGAGCTTCACCATCATCAGCCCCTTCCCCCCTGCTCCCCTCCGGGGAAGGCGTGTTCCCAGTGTGGGCATGGGCTTCCTCGGGAGAGGGTGGCACTGATGCTCTGGCTTCCTCTTCCTCCTCGGCTGCAGCATCACTCCCAGTGGCAGCTTCAGGGCCCGTCTCCTCAGCTGGTGAATCACCATCTGAAAGCAGGGAGGTACAAGAGTGGCTTTAGCGTGAGGACAGGGTGGCAGTAAGGGAGGAATAAGTGCAGCGAGTTAGCAAGTTGGATTGAAAGTGAGGGACAAGTGGAAGGACAGAGGACAAAAAGGTGATGACCTTACCATTGCTGTCCACAACGGGGTCGGCGTCTCCAGTGGCGACGGGACCGATCACCCGGCTTGCCACAATCCTGTGGACGTGCTCCTCCAGATCGCTGAGGGGTTGCAGCTGAAGCCGCCCTCCACCTGTCCGTTGCTGCTGTCTCCTATTATGAGCCAGCTTAGCCTGCAAGAAAAAGGACAGCATCTGAGTAAATATACAGCCATGGTCTTGCCTGATGTGCCTCCCATAGGTGAATAGCCCTTACAATATGCAGCCATGGTCTTGCCTGATGTGCCTCCCATAGGTGAATAGCCCTTACTGTATGCAAAGTGTGGAATGTGTGTGTGTGTTTGATGAAAGGGCCATAGGTGTTGGATGAGTGTTGTGCATTGGGGTTTTAAGACCCTCTGGCCATAGAGTGAGGTTGAGATGGAGGGATGCAGAGGTATTGAGAAAAAGCCACTCACCCTGACGACCCGAGTGAGGTCGTTGAACTTTTTGCGGCATTGAGTATGGGTCCTGGGCACCATGCTCCTGGAGGAGACGCTCTGAGCCACCTCCTCTACACTCTTCTGAACTCGCGTGGCAAAGGCCTCCTGCCACTCTCAGGGAACAGCATACATCGTCTGTGCTCCACTGCGCCAACCAGAGCATCCAAGGCCCGCTCGGTGAAGCGATGAGCGCGTTCTCTCACCCTCTCCATGCTTGGCAGCAAAATGGATTCACAGGTCTCTCCAGGCTGAGATTCAAGGCTGCAATGAGCAGGGTGTGGCTGGGGAGCAAGTGGCCCCCCCCGCTTTAAGAAGTGTCCGGCGCCAGTGTGTCTGTGTTCCCTCGCTAACTGGCAGCAGCTGCGCTGCGCTCGCGCGCTGAGTTAGCGCCTCACTCCTTGGCCTTTGCGCCTTAAGACAGGTGTGCAGCGCCTGCTTTAGCGCTCCACTCACCTCCCGGGGCGGTAAAAGTGAAGTTTCCTGTCAGTGCCGATAATTAGCGCCAGGCGCTAATATTTGCGTCCGGACGATATTTGTGCCCCAAATGGGGCGCGACTTAATTTCTACCCCCAAGTGTTAGAAATTTTGTGTTAGCTACATTTATCGACTTCTTGCATAAAGCAGTAAATATTCTCAAATCAGTACAAATGATGTAAATACTAGGGCCCTGAATTTCCGTGGCGGTTGGCCCAATTTTTGCTGTAACTTTGCCGAAAGATTGGCAGAACCCTCAGAGAAACAGTGCTGTTTTCCAGGGTTCCGCCAACGGAGATCAGGACAACCTCTGGAATTCAGGGCCTAGATATCAAAAAGCTCTACATGCATCAGGGATATAACAGAAGGGCTTCCTTCAGCCTTTTTATATGATGTATGACTAAGTTGTGAGGTGGATTTGTGGGAAAAAAGGGAAAGTGTTGCAATGAGGTAGGGCTGCCCTTCAACAACCTGTTGCTCAGCACACCAAAATGGGAATCAGCTTCACGGTGGGCACAGCCCATTGCAAAACATTCCACATAAGGTTCTAGATTTATCAAATGATGAAAAGTAAGTCTGGTACATAACACTGGATTTGGATACCCAGGACATCAACATATCACAAACTGTCCTGCATCCACGTCTGTCATACAGTTGTTGAGGAAACTCTAAACTTGGCACATGATGTACTGGAAAGTGCTCGTCAACTCTCAATGCTCACCTGGGTGACCTCCAATCCTCTACACCATATAAGACTGGCCTTTGCCCAACCATTGGTGGCCGTGCCTTCAGCTGTATAGGACCCATGCTCCGCGACTCCCTCCCTCCCATCCTTTAAGACTCTCCCTAGCGCACATCTCTTTGATTAAGCTTTTGGGCAACTATCTCCTTCTTTGTCTTGGGGCTCGATTTTGTCATTGGGGTGGGCTGGGGTCGTGTCATCCGCTTTTCGTGTTAGCCACCCGACTCCAATTGGATGTGGGAGAATTATTTGATTTTCCCCTAATTGGGCAATTGAGTTCTAGTATGTGGGAACCCATGACCCAATTAGTTTTTTCAGTCTGAAAGTCGCCTCTGATGAGGTCATCATTACTGCTGCATTTAAGGTCTGCAAAGACTGGGAAGCTTTTGGCCTTTGCTGTGAGAGGGACCTGGAGGCAAAATGAGCAGCAGGAGACCTAAGTCTGCTCCCAGATTTTTTTTGTACCACCACCACCCCAGGACTGCTAAAAGTTCCCCCAGAATGATGATTGATCAAATCTCCTTCTTAATGGTGGACCTGCAGCTGATAGTCAGCAATTCAAGTGTGCTACTGCCAGGTTTCACCGTCGTGTTTCAGAGGAGGCGTGCATCACGTCGGAAAAGTGTTAAAATCAGAAAGGCTTCTCAAAATGGGATTATAGAGGCAATTAAGTGGTTGTTAAGGGCCTATCCTGCCTCTTGGAGGCGGGACGGAGACGGGATCAGAAACCACGCATTTGGGAAAATTGCTTGGAGGCGGGATGGAGGTGGGGTTGGGGCCGCCCGCTATTTTTTGCAATTTTAACACCCCACACGCCTCCATTCCCGCCTCCTCGGGCCTGGCAAAATCGAGACCTTGGTGTTCATTTTTGTCTGATTATGCCCCTGTAAAATGCCTTGGGATGTTTTTCTACATTAAAGACAGTATGTAAATGCAAGTAGCTGGTGTTACCTGGAAGTCGGTTATGAGAACACACATTCATGTATCCAGGCTACAATGCCTACCATGACTGAGTTGCAGGAAGTCAATCGGTTGCTCCTGGAGATCTGAACCTCCAACTGGAATAATCGCAGTTAATGGGGTGTGTGTGGTATGTGTCCATTCAGTGCTCAGCATGATGATGGCAATGCACTCACTATGCAGCTTATCAGGAGTTCCAGATA
This sequence comes from Squalus acanthias, assembly GCA_030390025.1. NCBI lineage: Eukaryota > Metazoa > Chordata > Chondrichthyes > Squaliformes > Squalidae > Squalus > Squalus acanthias. The sequence continues at coordinate 199,153,976 of CM059425.1, read as the reverse complement.
TCTGTTATCCATTTTGTTTGAACTTAAACCCACAATTGTCAGTTGTCCAATAACCAACTACTAAACTCCTTAGAATAGCAGGTTGGCAGAACTCCAGGACACTGTTGATGATTGACCAGCCAGCCTGGCTAATTACTTGGATATGGAGGGATAAATTGTCACTAGGAACTGGAATTCTTTCCACTTGGCTCCAAATAACCATGCAAGCCAATGTTCTAACAGGTAGGGTGGTGCTAGCTGGGCAAGTAGTGAGAAACTTATCAGTGCACAATGCTGGTAGTGATTTTAATTGTTTAAATTCCAGCAGTACCCCTGCATACACTGGGTGATCCCTAAACCTTACCAACAAATGCCTAAGATCCCTGGACTTAGATGAGCGAGGTGTGTCCCTTTGGGAAGAGAATATGCTGTCTGTATTGAGCAAACAGAAACATTAGTTTGAAAACATTTAAGTGTGGTAATGAATTTCTCTGCACGTCAAACACCAGCTGACCAAGTGAAGAAGTGGGGCTATCATAGAACCTTATAGCACAGAAGGAGGCCATTCGGCCACCGTGCCTGTGTCAGCTCTTTGAAAGAGCTATGCAATTAGTCCAACTCCCCTGCTCTTTCCCCGCAGCCCTACAAATTTTTTCCGTTTCAAGTATATATCAAATTCCCCTTTGAAAGTTACTACTGAATCTGCTTCTACCTCCCTTTCCAGTAGTGCATTCTAGATCGTAACAACTTGCCGCGTAAAAAAATTATTTTCTCCCCCTTGGTTTTTTTTGGCAATTATTGTAAATCTGCATCCTCTGGTTATCGATCCTCCTGCCAGTAGAAACAGTTTCTCCTATCTAGCAAACCCTTCATAATTTTGAACACCTCTATTAAATCTCCCCTTAACCTTCGCTATTGAAAAGGGAACAATTCCAGTTTATAGAATCTTACAGCACAGAAGGAGGCCATTCGGCCAGTCGTGCCTGTGCTGACTCTTTGCAAGAGCTGTCTAATTTAGTCCCAGACCCCAGCTTTTTCCCCATAACGCTGCAAATAGTCCTCTTCAAGAACATGTCCAATTGCCTTTTGAAAGTTCCTATGGTAACTGATTCCACCACCCTTTCAAGTAGTGGGTTCCAGATCTTAACAACCCTCAGTGAAAAAAATTCTCCTCATTTCCCTTCTAGTTCTCGTCAATTACTTTAAATCTATGACGTCTAGCTACCAACCCACGTGACAGAGGAAACAGTTTCTCTGTTCTTGCTCTATCAAAACCCCTCATAATTTTGAATACCTGTATTAGGTCTTCCCTTAACCTTTTCTGCTCTAAGTACAACAATCCCAGCTTCTCCAATCTCTCCACCTTGCTGAAGTACCTCATTCCTCCTATCATCTGGGTAAATCTCCTCAGTACCTGCTCCAAGGCATTGACATTGTTCCTAAAGTGTGGTGCCCAGAATTGTACACAATACTCCAGCTGAGGCCTTTCCAGTGATTTGTAAAGGTTTAGTATGACTTTCTTGTTTTTATATTCAATGGTCCCTATTTACAAAGCCAAGTATCCCATATGCTTTCTTAACTGCCTTATCAACTTGCCCTGCCACCATCAATGATTTATGAATATGCACCCTCAGGTCTCTCTGCTCTTGCACCCCCCTCAAAACAGTATCATTTAGATTATACTGCCTCTCCATGTTGTTCCTCTTAAAGTGCATCACTTCACACTTATGTGCATTAAATTGCATGTGCCATGTGTCTGCTAATTTCACCAATCTGTCTACATCCTCCTGAAGTCTGCTACTATCCTGTTCACTACTTACTACATTGCCAAGTTTTGTATTATTCGCAAACTTCAAAATTGTACTCCCTGTACTCAAGTCCAGTTCATTTACATATAACAAGTAAAGCAATGTTCCTAATACTGACCCTTGGGGGGCCCCACTGCATACTTCTCTCCAGTCAGAAAAACATTGGTTCACCACTACTCTCTTCCTCCTATCTCTAAGCCAATTACGTACCCAAGTTACCACCGTTCCTTTAAAACCATGTGCTTCTATTTCCGAATAAGTCTGTTATGTGGTACTGCATCAAATGCCTTTTGAAAGTCCATACATACATCTACTGCACTACCTTCATCAACCCTCTCTGGTACTTCATCAAAGAACTCAATCAGGTTAGTCAGACTCAATTTGCCTTTAACAAATCCATGCTGTCGGTCCCTTATTAACCCATGCTTCTCCAAGTGAGAATTAATTTTGTCCTTGATAATGGTCTCTAGTAATTTTCCCACCACTGACGTTAGACTGATTGGCTTGTCGTTATCAGATTTATCCCTCTCCACTTTTTTGAACAGGGGTGCAACAGTTGCAACTCTTCAGTCCTCTGGCACCATTCCCATATCCAAGTAGGATTGAAAGATTGTGGTCAGAGCTTCTGCTATCTCCACCATTGCTTCGCTCAACAACCTAGGATGCGCATCACCTTCCCAGGCCAATTCATTTCCCAATTGGATGATTCTTGACTGACAGTCTAACAGCCTTTTCTTCCATCTCCAATATTTTTATAACTATACAAAGAAAAAAGTGTTCAAAGGAAATAAAATAAAACACAATGGGCTAAAAATTGGATAAGGCCCAAAAACGGGCACGGGGATCGCAATGCGTGATAAACTCTCGCCTGTTCAATGTAATGCAGGCAGCATGCAAACTTCGTGCTGCCTGCTAATTATAATAATAGTGGCATGCTGCCCAATGTTAAATGCGCTGTTGAGTGGCTGCACACTCAGCAGGGGCCCACGTTCATGTGAGGCTTGCACCAATTAAAGCCAGCCTGCAGTTCTTAAAGCCAGCTTGCCCCTCTTAAAAGGGCAGGTGCATTCTGGCTGCAGCAGGTACTGGAAGTCGTTGTAGAGGAGTGTGTGACCTACAGGCTGAAGATGGCGCAATATGGCAGAAAGAGGGCTCCCAGATTTTTGGATTAAGCACTCCAGGCTCTGGTGTAGGAGGTGAACAGGAGGAGAAATGTTCTGTATCCACAGGGGGTCAGGAAGCCCTCCAGACAGACGTTGAGAAAGGAATGGGAGCAGATAGCTGTCGCTGTCAATGCAAGCAGTGTAGCCCTGAGGACTTGGATGCAGTGCAGGAAGAAATTTAATGACCTCACATGAGTGGTCAAGGTCAGTGAATTCATCTTCAAATGCCATATCCCACAAACTACACCACTAGCCTCACACATTGCTCAATTCACCACATGCCCATTACTCACCTGCAATCTCCATCAATCACAGCTCATACCTCACATTCATATGCTCCATCTCACCCTCACACATTTACCACTGCATCAAGCCTCACACCCACATCTCACAGCTTGCACACACTGCCAGCTATTCAACCATGACAGCCACATCAGTCAAACACAGTGAAACACACTCACTGACAAGCTTCCTACTCTCTTGCAGGTCAAGGTGGTGCACAATCGTAGGCAGCTGTAGCTAACTAGAGGGGCACCGGCACACCTCTATATCCAAACCCCGCTCGAGGAGACGATGCTCACCATAACTGGAGTGGTTGTGTCTGAGGCCGTGGCTGCACTGAAACCACTGAAGATGACGGTGTGCTCATACCTAATCCTCCTTCTCACCTTCCACTTCCCCCTCATCCCACAATCTCTTCTGACTTGGAAGCTGCAGATGGTGTAAGTATGCACCTCTTGCTTTCCCCCCGCCACACCTCCCCCTCACCACAAACCTACCCTTGTGCCTTTCTCAATTCAGAGACCAAAGAAATCCAACCTGGCCAGCCAGTGGTGCAAGAAGAAGAGGGAGAGGAGAGTGATGATGAAGAAACACCATCACTCAATCTGACACTCAGTCACCAGCTCAGATAGTGGTACTCTGCGGACTTTAGAGGGTAGCATAGAGGCGGGATCAGCACGTGGTGAGTCACCGAGCATGAGTGGGCTTCAGCCAGGGCAGGGAGAAAGGATAGCACAGGTGTCAGCTCCCTGGAGGGCGCGGTCGCACACGAGTTCTGCTGCAGAGGATTCAGATAAGGACTTCAATGGGGCGGCCTACAGAAGAAGGCTGATGGGTATGCATAAGGAAATGATAGGTGCATTGGAGCCCATCCTTTCCAACGTAGAAGAGGTGGGCAGATCCATTAACACACTTGGGGACTCAACCATCATGTAGCGCCTGATCGCCGATGACTCAGCTTCCATTGCAGCACAAGCAGAAGCCACCTAACATCCAAGTGCTGCAATGGAAACTCAGACTTCTGTCATACAAGCTCAACTTGCTGCCACACAAGCACAGACGGCCGCCATCATGGTTGTTTTTTTTTATTTGTTCATGGGATGTGGGCGTTGCAGGCATGGGCCAGCATTTATTGCACATCCTAATTGCTTGAGAAGGTGGTGGTGAGCCACCTTCTTGAAACCACTGCAGTCCGTGTGGTGAAAGTACTCCCATAGTGCTGGCTGTTAGGTAGCGAGTTCCAGGATTTTGAACCAGCGATGATAAAGGAACGGCAATATAGTTCCAAGTCAGGATGGTGTGTGACTTGGAGGGGAATTGGAGGTGATGGTGTTCCCATGCGCCTGCTGCCCTTGTCCTTCTAGGCGGTAGAGGTCGAGGGTTTGGGAGTTGCTACATTGCATCTTGTAGATGATACACACTGCAGGCATGGTGCGCTGGTGGTGGATGGGGTGCCAATCAAGCAGGCTGCTTTGTACTGATGGTGTTGAGCTTTTTGAGTGTTGTTGGAGCTGCACTCATCCAGGCAGGTGGAGAGTATTCCATCACACTCCTGACTTGTGCCTTGTAGATGGTGGAAAGGCTTTGGGGAGTCAGGTGAGTCACTCGCCGCAGATACCTAGTCTCCGACATGCTCTTGCAGCCACAGTATTTATGTGGCTGGTCCAGTTAAGTTTCTGGTCAATGGTGACTCCCAGGATGTTGGTGGGGGCTCGACGATGGTAATGCCATTGAATGTCAAGGGGCGGTGGTTAGACTCTCTCTTGTTGGAGAAAGTCATTGCCAGGCACTTGTGTGGCACGAATGTTACTTGCCACTTATCAGCCCACGCCTGAATGTCGTCCAGGTCTTTTTGCAGCAGGCACTGACTGCTTCATTATCTGAAGAGTTGCAAATGGAACTGAACACTGTGCAATCATCAGCGAACATCCCCACTTCTGACCTTATGATGGAAGGTAGGTCATTGATGAAGCAGCTGAAGATGGTTGGGCCGAGGACACTGCCCTGAGGAACTCCTGCAGCAATGTCCTGGGGCTGAGATGATTGGCCTCCAACAACCACAACCATCTTCCTTTTTGCTAGATATGACTCCAGCCAGTGGAGCGTTTCCCCCCCAATTCCCATTGACTTCAATTTTACTAGGGCTCCTTGATGACACAGTCAAATGCTGTGTTGATGTCAAGGACAGTCACTCTCACCTCTCCTCTGGAATTCAGTTCGTTTGTTCATGTTTGGACCAAGGCTTAATGAGGTCTGGAGCCGAGTGGTCCTGGTGGTATACAAACTGAGCATCAGTGAGCAGTTTATTGGTGAGTAAATGCCGCTTCATAGCACTGTCGATGACATCTTCCATCACTTTGCTATGATTGAGAACAGACTGATGGGGTGATAATTGGTCAGATTGGATTTATCCAGCTTTTTCTGGACAGGACATACCTGTGCAATTTTTCACATTGCCGGGTAGATGCCAACGTTGTAGCTGTACCAGAACACCTTGGCTAGAGGCGCGGCTAGTTCGGAGCACAAATCTTCAGCACGATAGCCGGGCTGTTGTCGGGGCCATAGCCTTTGCTGTATCCCGTGTGCTCAGCCATTTCTTGATGACAGCATTCATCCTCCCACCACTGCCACCCCACCAGTGCCCCTGCTGTTGTCTGTCAGCCAGCCAGACCAGACTGCTACTGCCCATGCCGAGGTGGTGCAGTCCAATGCCGGGCCTACTAGGCCCAAAGCTGATTGAGGTCGTCCTGCAAGGCCATCTGCAGTCTCCCCCGCTGAAAGTCAGCAGCCTTCCAAAAGGCATGCTGCAGCCACTGGGGTAGCACTGCGTAGGAGCACTAGGACAGGCAAAGGCACACTGAAGACAGGCACTAAGAATGCACAAGGGTGATTAGTTTACTTTTGAATGAAATACTGTAATGGTTTGGTTCATCAAATTAGTTTGGAATGTTTGTTTTGTGGTGGCTTTTGTTGTAGCATTGTCTGCAAGAGGACGTTGTGATGGTCAGTAACAGAGGGAAGGTAAGGTGCGGGACTATTGTTGAATAGGGAATTGAGGTTGCATACGGATGGTACTGCAGTCGGATGAGTAGATCAAGGACAGCCCAGGCTGAAAGGAGCTGTCTGAGTTGCCTTCTCCCTTCCGCTTCCTCCTTCTTAGCTGATCGCCATATGCCTGGTGGCAAAGGCTATGCCGTCATGATGACAAAGTTGTGGAGCATGCAGGAGACCACGCTGAATCTTGAGACACGCCCCGGTGAGTAGTGCAGGGCTCCTCCAGAGCAGTCTAGGCAGCGGAAGTGTTGTTTAAGGGCACCAATGGTCTGCTCTATCAGATTCCCTGGCTTTCGTTATGTGCTTGTTGCCCACGTGTGTGTGGGTTGCACAGCGGAGTCATGAGCCAGGTGGTCAGCGGATAGCCCTCGTTACCCAGTAGCCACCCTCTGGTTGTTGTGGTGGCTCAAATGCTGACGGTATAGCGGACTGCCACAGAATTTTGGCATCATGGCTTCTGCCAGGATACCGAGCATTGACTTGCCTGATGCGCTGAGTATGGTCGCACATGGACCCCATGAAGTCACATGGCTTCAGGTCAAGCATTGGCAAGGAAACCTCCTGCTGATTACCACCTACCGCCCTCCCTCAGCAAATGAATCAATACAGGAGCAGTAGCATAGTGGTAATGTCACTGGGCTAGTAATCCAGAGGCCTGGACGAATAATCCATGAGACGTGAGTTCAAAGCTGGGGAATTTAAATTCAGTTAATTAAATAAATCTGGAATAAAAAGCTACTATCAGTAATGGTAACCATGAAACTCTCGGATTGTTGTAAAAACCCATCTGGTCTCTAATGTCCTTTACGGAAGGAAATCTGCCGTCCTTACCTGGTCTGGCCTATATGTGACTCCAGACCCACAGCAATGTGGTTGACTCATAACTGCCCTCTGAAATGGCCTAGCAAGCCACTACAAAACCCAATAATAAGAATGAAACCAGATGGACCACCTGGCATCGATCTCGGCACTGGCTACAGTCACAGCAACAGCACATCCAGCCCAGTTGACCCTGCAAAGTCCTCCTCACCAACATCAGGGGACTTGTGCAAAAATTGGGAGAGCTGTCCCACAGACTAGTCAAGCAACAGCCTGACATAGTCATACTCACAGAATCATACCTTTGAGCCAATGTTCCAAACTCCTCCATCACCATCCCTGGGTATGTCCTGTCCCACCGGCAGGACAGACCCACCATGGGTAGTGGTATACAGTTGGGAAGGAGTGGCCCTGGGAGTCCTCAACATTCACTCCGGACCCCATGAAGTCTCATGGCTTCAGGTCAACCATGGGCAAGGAAACCTGCTGCTGATTACCATCTACTGCCCTCCCTCAGCTGATGAATCAGTATTCCTCCATGTTGAACACCACTTGGAAGAAGCACTGAGAGTAGCAAGGGCACAGAATGTACTCTGGGTGGGGGACTTCAATGTCCATCACCAAGAGTGGCTCGGTAGCACCACTACTGACCGAGCTGACAGAGTCCTGAAGGACATAGCTGCCAGTCTACGCCTGCGACAGGTGGTGAGAGAACGAACACGAGGGGAAAAACCTACTTGACCTCATCCTCGCCAATCTACATGTCACAGATGCATCTGTCCATGACAGTATTGGTAGCAATGACCACTGCACAGTCATTGTGGAGACGACGTCCTGTCTTCACACTGAGGACAGCCTCCATTGTGTTGTGTGGCACTACCATTGTGCTAAATGGGATAGATTCAGAACAGATCTAGCAGCTCAAAACTGGGCGCTGTGGGCCATCAGCAGCAGCAGAATTGTATTCCACCAGAATCTGTAAGCTCATAGCCCAGCATAACCCTCACTCTACCATTACCATCAAGCCAGGGGGCCAACACTGGTTCAATAAGGCGTGTAGAAGTGCATGCCAGAAGCAGCACCAGGTGTACCTATAAGTGAGATGGCAACCTGGGGAAGCTGCAACACAGGACTACACACTTGCTAAAAACCGGAAGTAGCATGCTATGGACAGGGCTATGCGATGCCACAATCAACAGATCAGATCAAAGCAGTGCAGTTCTGCCACATCCAGTCGTGAATGGTGGTGGACCATTAAACTAACGGGAGGAGGAGGCTCCATGAATATCCCCATCCTCAATGATGGTGGAATCCCAGCACGTGAGTGCAAAAGACAAGGCTGAAGCGTTTGCAACCATCTTCAGCCAGAACTGCCAAGTGGATGATCCATATCGGCCTACTCCTGAGGTCCCCACCATCACAACAGCCAGTCTTCAGCCAACTCGATTCACTCCACGTGATATCAAAGAAACCGCTGAGCGCACTGGATACAGCAAAGGCTAGGGGCCCAGACAACATCCCGGCTATCATGCTGAAAACTTCTGCTCTAGAACTAGCCGTGCCTCTAGCCAAGCTGTTCCAGTACAGCTACAACACTGGCATCGATCCGGCAATGTGGAAAACTGCCCAAGTATGTCCTGTCCACAAAAATCAGGACAAATCCAATCTGGCCAATTACCGCCCCATCCGTCTACTCTCAATCATCAGCAAAGTGATGGAAGGTGTCATCAACAGTGTTATCAAGTGGCACCTGCTCACTGATGCCCAGTTTGGGCTCCACCAAGACCACTCAGCTCCCAACCTCATTACAGCCTTGGTCCAAACATGGACAAAAGAGCTGAATTCCAGACGTGAGGTGAGAGTGACTGCCCTTGACATCAAGGAGCCCGACTAAAACTGAAGTCAATGGGAATCAGGGGGAAAACTCTCCACTGGCTGGAGTCATACCTAGCAAAAAGGAAGATGGTTATGATGGTTGAAGGTCAATCATCACAGCCCCAGGGGACCACTGCAGGAGTTCCTCAGGGCAGTGTCCTCGGCCCAACCATCATCAGCTGCTTCATCAATCACCTTCCCTCCAACATAAGATCAGAAATGGGGATGTTCTCTGATGACTGCAGTGTTCAGCGCCATTCACAACTCCTCAGATAATGAAGCAGTCCATGCCCGCATGCAACAAGACCTGGACGATGTTCAGGCTTGGGCTGATAAGTGGTAGGTAACATTCGCGCCACAGAAGTGCCAGGCAATGACTATCTCCAACAAGCAAGACTCTAACCACCGCCCCTTGACATTCAACGGTATTACCAATGCCGAAACCCCCACCATCAACATCTAAGGGGTCACCATTGACCAGAAACTTAACTGGACCAGCCACATAAATATTGTGGCAACAAGAGCTGGTCAGAGGCTAGGTATTCTGCAACAAGTGTCTCACGTCCTGACTCCCCAAAGCCTTTCCACCATCTACAAGGCACAAGTAAGGCGTGTGATGGAATACTCTCCACTTGCCTGGATGAGTGAAGCTCCAACAACACTCAAGAAGCTTGACACCATCCAGGACAAAGCAGCCCACTTGATTGGCACCCCATCCACCACCATCAACATTCACTCCCTCCACCACCAGCGTACCGTGGCTGCAGTGTGTACCATCTATAAGATGCACTGCAGCAACTCGCCAAGGCTTCTTCGGCAGCACGTCCCAAACCCACGACCTCTTCCACCTAGAAGGACAAGGGCAGCAGGCACATTTGAACACCACCACCTCCAAGTTCCCCTCCAAGTCACACACCATCCTGACTTAGTATATCGCTGATACTTCATCGTCGCTGGGTCAAAATCCTGGAACTCCCTACCTAACAGCACTGTGAGAGTACCTTCACTACACAGACTGCAGCGGTTCCAGAAGGTGGCTCATCACCACCTTCTCAAGAGCAATTAGGGATGGGCCATGTCATCAACACCCACATCCCACGAACGACTAAAAAGAAATATGACTTTGCATTAAGGGAGGGGAATCCCTTCCGGTTGCAGTATATCTCCGAATTGAGATGCAGCACCCGCAAAGCAACGTGTATGCAGTCAATGGCACCCTGCACCACGGGGAAGCCTGCTATCCTGGCAAAGCCACAAGCTCGCTCTGCCTGTTTGTCTCCAGCAAGAGAGAATGAAATGTATTCAGCTCTCCTTGCATACAGAGGCTCACTCATCTCCCTTATACAGGAGTGGACAGCGAACTGAGAGATGTTATAGATGTCGCCTGCTCCAGCCTGGAAGGAGCCTGACGTGAAAAATTTCAAGGCTATTGTCACCTTTACAACCACTGGCAATGCCGTCCTTGCACTGGACTGAGGCTGCAGGTCCACTGGCAGCAGGTGGCAGATTTCAGTGAGCACCTTGTTAGTAAAACGGAGATGTAACTTGCACTGTTCCTCGCTGAGGTTGAGGTCGGAGAATTGCTCCCTGAAGACCCTGCGTGGATATGGCCTCCTGCTGAGAGCCCTTCTCCTCCTCCACCTCCTGTCTCTTCTAGCAGCTTGTCCTGCTCTGTGTTGCTGCTGCTCATTCTCCATATCATGCTGCAGGCCAAGGGGCATACAAACTGCTGCACCCATGTCTGGGAGGAACTGGTCTGAGCAAGTCAGTACCAAATCCTAGAGCACATGCCACACCACTCCTTGTAGACTTTAGGCAACTTTAAAGAAGTCTAGAAAGCACCAAACACTTCTACAAACTCAGCAACAGCTAGTAGAAATCAATCAACAACTAACCTGTATGTAGGTAATGATCCTTTTAAATAGTGCTGCTGTTAGGTCCTTCCTGCTGCTGAATGCATGTTCAGCTGTGAGAGGTTAAGAGAGGACGCTAGGTTCAGCGTTGAGGTCAAAAATGGCAGCGCTGGCATCATTGACGTCACAATCTGCCTACTTTGCATATTTATGGCACACGCTACCAGTGCCGACGCTAATGCCCTCACCAAAATGGCATCTGTCGTGGCCTATACCTGAAGTGTGCTCGTACGCCATTTTGGACCCAATTCGGCACCCGTAGCACCCAAACAACGGGCGCTATGCAACCGAGTTTTTAGCCCAACTTGTTTTAATGTCCCAACCATTTTTCTGCTGAATTGTTTGCAGCAATGTCCTGAAGATTAACCTTCAATTCCTGGAGACTCCAGGACAATCTTGAAGGGTTGGCAACCCACATCTGGAGTCATACAACATGCATTGCAGTTATGCCAAGCCTCTAGCTTAGCCCCTCGGAGGCATACTGAAAGAGCATGTAGCTAGCCAAGGCACAACAGACGTTTCCCAGGACTCAGCTGTCCCCATAACCTCTTGCAACAATCCAGCAGCCAAATGGATCTAATGACACTGGCTCGGAAGTGGCACCTAGATTAAGCACCAGGATAGGTAATAGAGAAGTGAAGGCCAAGGGGAAATTATTGACTAAAAATAGGTTTTAATTGCTATTATTTTCACCACTATATCACTGCGCTCTTAACTTGCCAATTTAACAGGGATTTTTTGGACCCTCATCCCATTTCTTTTGGAAAAGTCACTTTCCTGATTGTACATTTAGAAACAAGGAATGCAGCCTCATGATAGTAATACATCTGAGCCATCAAGTCAAAATGGCAGTAAAAAAATTGACGTTGATATGGAATGACAAATGGCTCTCTCCTACTCTCCAGAGAGCAGCATGGGTGGTATATATTACAGTGAATTCAAATACTTTAAAGAGCATGTAAGATCTGCTGCCATCTCTCATGGGATGAGACATTAAACCAAGGTCCCGTCTGCTCTCTCAGATGGATGTAAATAATCCGATGGCACTATTCAAATAAGAGTAGGAGAGTTCTCCTGGTATCCTGGCCAACATTTTTCCTCAACCAGCAATGCTATATACAGTTTAACTGGTCATTTTTCTGATTGCCATGTGCAAATTGGGTGCCGCATTTTCCTACATTACTATAGTGACTACACTACAAATGTTCTTCACTGGCTGTGAAGCGCTTTGGGGTGCCTTGATGCCGTGAAATGCGCTATATCAATGCAAGTTGTTTCTTTAATGTTTTGGGTGGAACCCAAATTCTGATGAAGGGTCCCACCTAAAACATTAGCCTATCTTTCTCTTGCTAATAATGACTGACTTGCTGTGCACTTGAATAATTTCTATTCAATCTCAATTTTTATTTCCTTGTTTTCAACTTTCCCTCCCCCAGCCATTAAAAAAATATAGGGGGGAATTTTAACATGGGTGAGCATGTGGGTTTGGGTGAACATAAGAACATAAGAAATAGGAGCAGGAGTAGACCAATCGGCCCCTCGAGCCTGCTCCGCCATTCAATGAGATCATGGCTGATCTGATCCAACCTCAACTCTAAAGAACACAAGAAGCAGGAGCAGGACCAGGCCACTCGGCCCCTGGGCCCGCTCCGCCACCCACAGGGCCTTGACCGATCCGAACTCAAACTCATGTCTAATTTCCAGCCCGCTCCCCGTAACCCCTGATTCCCTTTACTTCTAGGAAACGGTCTATTTCTGTTTTAAATTTATTTAATGAAGTAGCTTCCACAGCTTCCTGGGGTAGCAAATTCCACAGACCCACTACCCTCTGAGTGAAAAAGTTTCTCCTCATCTCAGTTTTGAAAGAGGAGCCCCTTATTCTAAGATTATGTCCCCTAGTTCTAGTTTCACCCATCATTGGAAACATCCTCACCGCGTCCACCCGATCAAGCCCCTTCACAATCTTATATGTTTCAATAAGATCGCCTCTCATTCTTCTGAACTCCAATGAGTAGAGTCCCAATCTACTCAACCTCTCCTCGTATGTCCACTCCCTCATCCCCGGAATTAACCGAGTGAACCTTCTTTGTACTGCCTCGAGAGCAAGTATGTCTTTTCTTAAGTATGGACACTAAAACTGTATGCAGTACTCCAGGTGAGGGTGGAGGCGGGTGGTGAAATTCTGGAAAAATGCAAGCACACCAGGAAGATGGCTCCAACCTGCCGACTTCTGTATTTGACTCCAGCGTGTTAGGCTGCAAGCATGTAACCCCCTCAGGAGAGGCGGGTTGTCAATTTCAATACGTTAATCGCTCAATTAGAGCAATATTAACGTGGGTTTTGCAATTTGCCTTCGAGTCCACGGGTTTCCTGGGCTTCCTGGAACTCTTTTGAGAGGTCGCACAACACCAGGTTATAGTCCAACAGTTTTATTTGAAATCACAAGCTTTCGGAGTTACTACTCCTTCGTCGGGTGAAGTAAAGAGATACAGAATCGCCAAAGCATATATAGATAGAGAACAATGCATGTGTACCTTACAATTGCAGACAACTAAATTAAATCATCCTGACTGTTTATCTGCCGAGGTGTGATAAAGTTAATCAGGTCAGCCAGGAACTCGCCAGTGAAAGTAAGATGAGAACACAGCGGCAATTGAAGGGATGAAGACATGACAGGAAAATATGCCAATAAGTACTTAGTACGCACAGCTGCTTTCCTACCTGCTTGTGTGAATGGGTTTTTTCCACAGTACTTGTGCTGAGAGGTTATTTTACACACTTTGGAGGTTCAGTGGTCTGATCTACACTTTGGAGTTCTGATCTATCAGATCAGCATGGTGCCGCTTACGCTGTGTTACTTTGGACCTCAGATGAGGACCAAGATAACCACCAGCAGGAGCTGCAGCAACAGGAGCAGCACCAGCAACAGCCTGCAGCTCATAAACCTGCAGCTCCACAGCAGAGAGGGGATAAGCAGAGAGGTGCAGCTCACAGGAGGCCATACCCGGCACACCGGGTCTACAAGCAGAGTATAAGCTTCCTCAACATGTCGGAACACCAGTGTATAAGGAGGCTCAGAGTGTCACGTCAGGTGGTGGCAGACATTTGCAGCCTGCTGGAACAAGACCTGCTGCCAACTGGACTTGGTGGCCACGCTTTACCAGTGGCTGACAAAGTCACCACCGCTCTCAACTTTTTTGTCTCTGGATCCTTCCAGGGTTCTGCCGGAGACAGTGGCAGGATCTCGCAGTTGGCGGCCCACAAATGCATAAGACAGATGACTTGACTGCTTCTTTGCCAGGGCCAGCAATTTTGTCAACTTTTCCTGCGATGACGCCAGTCAGAATGCGCGGGCGCTCGGTTTTGCGGCTCTGGCTGCCTTCCCACAGGCGCAGGGCATCATCGACTGCACACTTGTGGCAATTAAGGCACTCATAGATCACCCAGGAGTGTTCATCAACTGCAAGGGCTTTCACTCCGTCAATGTGTAGCAGGTGTGTAACCACAAAAAGATCATTGTGCAGGTGTGCGCAAGATTCCCGGGCAGCTGCCATGATGCTTTCGTCCTGCAGCAGTCCACCCTCCCTGATCTCTTCGCACCTCGAAGCAGTTACCAGCTGGCTGCTCGGGCACAAGGGATACCCACTTAAAACGTGGCTGATGACACCTCTCAGAAACCCGAGGAGTGATACAATGAATGCCATATGACCACCAGATGTGTCAGCAACAAGCCATCGGCATGCTGAACATGAGGGAGAGGCATGACATTGTATAAGGATGAGAGTAAGTATCAGTGCTGGATGGACAGATGGGGATGTGAGGAAGTGCATTGACAGAGAGGGATGGGTGCACCTGTAAATTAAGTTGATCTGAGGAGTGATGTGCTAGAGTAGGCTTGAGAAGGCAGAGTGAGGGGGTTGGGGTGAACATAAGAATTTGGAGCAGCAGTAGGCCATACGGCCCCTCAAGCCTGCTCCGCCTTCCTCAGATAAGGAGACCAAAACTGTGCACAGTACTCCAGGTGTGAGCTCACCAAAGCCCTGTACAACTGTAGAAAGACTTCCTTACTTTTGTACTCCAATCCCCTTGCAATAAAGAACAACAAGTCATTTGTCTTCCTAATTGCTTGCTGTACCTGCATGCTAACTCTCTGGCCGCGATTTTGCCGGCACTCAGAGGGCGGGTTTGGAGGCGGGTCCGGAGTTAAAATCAAAATGATTGACGGTGGGTTGTGAACCTGCTACTATCCCGCCTCCACGCGACTTTCAAAAGTGTCGAGTCTGCGACTCCCGATCAGACCCAACACCAAGCGGCAGGAAAAGCAGTTAAGGTAGTTAACAGCTTGTTAACTACCTGCTTAAGACTATTTTTACAGGCTTTTTCGATTTTGCCACATTTTCAGCATGTTCCACGTCATTCGACAAACACGCCAGCTGATTGTGACGGGTATTTCAACAAGTTGAATAGTTGATAGCTGCAACTGCAGCATAAAAGCTAACCTGCAACATCAGTTCAATTTCAAATGCCAGAACTTTCTGTTTTCAGGATTTGGAAGACATTTTTCAGGTGTACTGAGGTTGTAAGTGTTTGTTCTGAGATCTACATACACTGTGACCTCCTTGGAATAACCTCTCTCCACATTGACTGAGTGCTTATAACATCTCTTCCTCAACTGACATATAGACCAGCAGAATGGGAACCATTTATATCCTCTCATCCTGGTCCTCAGATTTGGAGGCAGAGCAGCCACGGCAGCAGCAGAACCACGCCCACCAGCTTCACCAGCGCCAACCTTCTCCTCAGCCACCTGATGCTGCACAGGGCAGAGGGCGTCAGCGCAGGGCTGCACCGCGCCACAGGAGATACCCCCAACACAGGGTTTACAGGCAGAGGATGAGCTTCCTCAACATGAGTGAGCAGCAGTGACAAAGGAGGCTGAGACTTTCGCGAGAGGTAGTCGCTTACATCTGCACAATGGTGCACCAACACCTGCAGCCCAGAGGAGCGGGGGTACACTCCTTACCAGTGGCTCTCAAAGTCACCACCGCCCTCAACTTCTTTGCTTCAGGGTCATTCCAGGGATTAGCTACAGGCATCAGTGCCATCTCCCAGTCGGCCGCACACAGTTGCATCACGCAGGTTACCGATGCCGTTTCACAAGTTGCACAATTACATCCACTTCTCAACGGATGAAGCAAATGTTACCGCATTGACGGTTGGGTTTGCCAATCTGGCAGGCTTCCCAAGGGTGCAGGACATCATCAACTGCACACATGTGGCCATCAGGGCACCCCATAACAATCCAGCTGTATTTGTGAACCGCAAGGTCTTCCACTCCCTTAACATCCAGCTGGTGTGTAACCACAGGAAGAACATTATGCATGTTTGCGCCAAGTTCCCTGGCAGCTGCCATGACTCGTTCATCCTGCGGCAGTCCACGGTGCCTCAGCTGTTCAATCCGCCAACCCAACTTTCCGGATGGCTCCTTGGAGACAAGGGCTATCCCCATAAGACGTGGCTCATGACACCGATGAGGAGGCCATCAAACGAGGCTGAGGAGCGCTACAATGACGGCCACATTTCCACCAGAAGCATCATAGAGCAAACCATAGGCTTGCTCAAAATGCGCTTTAGATGCCTGGACAGATCTGGTGGGGCCCTACAGTACGCACCAGCCAGGGTGTCCAGAATCATCGTGGTCTGCTCTGCCCTGCACAACATCGCACTGCAGCGTGGCTTACCGCTGACTGAGAAACAAGTGGCAGAGCACCCAGCCTCCTCAGAGGAGGAGGAGGAAGATCCGAATGAGGCTGCAGATGAAGAGGACCTGGCGGAGGCAGCTGTCCTAGTACCACCAGCACGTGAGCACATTGATGGTCGTGAGGCAAGGAATGCACTAATCCATGCCAAATTCATGTAACTTTACGCAGCAAAGACATGTGGCTGGCACATGGATATGAGGCTTTGCACCATACAGCTTCTGCACAATGAACTGTGCATTTCTATCACTCTCCCCACCATTACTGCAGATGAAAGGCGCCCTGACCCCTCACAGTTCCAATTCTGAGCACACATAGGCCAACTCTTTGAATCGTTGACATCACATTTGTTTAATACAGTAGAAATAAAGATGACAAACATAACTTTGTATTATATCAAAACACCCAAGTGACTACCCTTGTGACTATTTGTGTCATAGCCTTCTCTTACGCGTGCTTCTACGTGGTGCTTCCCGTGGCTTCAGCAGATGTAGAAGCAGCTTGCTCACTTCCCTGCTGCGCCTGCTTCGACGCCTTTGGCGGGCGTCCTCTGTTTGGGAGCCTGAGAGGGTTCCACAACACTCTGCTCCTCCTGCGGCTCTGCAGGGGCAGAGATGGCCATCTCAGTTGGGTGAGGAATCTGCAGCTCTGACCAATGGCTCCGCTGTGGCATAGGAGTGAGCGCGCTTGGAGAGGAGCCCCCACTTCCTTGCTGTCGACCACCAACATCCCTCTCATGGGTCACCCACACTTCACTGCTAGCAAGTAGCTGGAGAGCACCTTGCTGCACATCAGTGGGGTCATGACGACCCATTTCTGTGCTGACATTCCTCATAACAAGGACATCCATGAACCTCTGGTTTCTCTCAATAGATGCCCATCTATCCTCCAGAGACGACCATCTATTTAAAAGTGTTACCATGTTCTCGAGTCTGGCGATTTATGTCCTCCATGGAGGTTGCCATCCTTTCCATGGCAGCACCTACATTTGCCATTGCGTGCACCACAGCATTGCTCATGTTTGACTCCTCCATTCTCTGCACACTCGCAGGTACCGTGGTTGCAAACCCTGTCAGAGCCTCCTGCACTTGTTCCTGAAGCTCCAGCACCGCTCTCTTTCTGGATGGCCCCCAAGGTTCAGCGTCTACATGCAGCTGAGCAGAGCTAGGAGCGTCCTGCGGCCTCCAACGAGGACTCTCCACTGTTGTCCCTGTCTCCAATATCTGCTGATGCTCACTTGTGAGCTGTGATACACCAGGTAACAACACTACTCTATGTCGCAAAGGACCCACCAAGGTGTGCGTCTCTGCACTGGTGCTGGGTGCGCTCATTTCTGCTGACGCTGCTCCCTTAGAGGCTGCAGCTTCCTCTGAGGAGTCGTCCGGCTCTTCCTCCTGGACAGTGGGGAGGAGGGCTCGCTATGGTCCTGAGGGAGTAAAGGCATGAGTTAGACATGTGATATTTAGGTAGCAGACACATTCCATTGTGCAGATGATCAGAACTCAATCTCTATGAACATCAGATGCCATATCAGTCACTCATGAAATCTAAATGAGAGGGTTGCAAATCTATTTTGTCACCAGCTTGCTGTACTGCGCCCATCTCTGTCCCCCACTTCCAGCGCCTCTGCACCTCCGACGATCGCGATAGCAGCTTCCTTAGCGTTAGTTAAATGCGCCATCAAAGGTGGGCCTCCTCCTGTCCTCCCCTTCTCCCTCTTATTGTGGGCACTCTTTTCCTGCAATGAGGGACACAAGTGTAGTTTCAGCAAGATTGATGGAGTGAGTGTAAAGAATCCATAACATAGATGCTTAGAGGGAGACAAAGATGGAGTGAGCTGCTAATACCAAGGTCCCTCCCTGTGCATTGTTAGTTGTTGTCATTGCATAACAGTGAGAGCGAGTGTGAGGGGTGCATAGTAGGATGGTGAAGTGATTCTGTACATAGAGGGGGATGGTTAAGGGTGCAAGGGATGTAAGGGTAAGTTGGGATGTGGAGGAGTAGGTTGACAATGCAGAGTGCTGGTGATGAGATGAGAAGAGATGGGAAGCAGATTGAAGGAAAGTGTGATGTTAAACTCACTTTTGCTGAGCGTAGCAGATCATTGAATCTTATCCTGCACTGCACCCAGGTGCGTGCACACAACCTAGCACTTACATCCTCAGCAATTTGCAGCCAGGCTGCCTTTGTGCGCTGAGGAGGCTTCCTCCGTCCATTGGAAGGGAACAGAACCTCCTTTCGCCCTCTTACTCCCTCCACAAGAGCATGGAGGGAGTCATCATCAAAGCGGGGAGCAGCCTTTGTTCTTGCAGCAGTCATCTCACAAAGACCAGGTATCAGGAGCATCAGAAAGTAAATGAAACCCAAAGGCTACATGGGCCCCTTAAATGCAGCCGAGTCAAAGACGTCAGCAGAGGCGAGCAGCAGACCCGCACCCACTGCTTGGGCCAGGTAACGCATACAGTGGGCTTAATAAGCCCAATCTAATGAAAATCGTTATCTCAGTGCGGCTGGAACCGGCAGCGGGACTGGACCTCGCCAAAAACCGAACCCGATGCGAACCCGCCTCCGCTGGGAAAATCCAGCTGTCTGTGTTTCTTATACTAGGTCACCTAAGTCTCTCTGAACACCAACATTTAAAAGTTTCTCACCATTTTAAAAATATTCTGTTTTCCTATTCTTCCTACCAAAGTGAATAATCTCACATTTCCCAACTTTATACTTCATCTGCCACTTTATTGCCCACTCACTTAACCTGTCTATATCCCTTTGCAGGCTCTCTGTGTCCTCACAGCTTACTTTCCCACCTAGTTTTGTATGGTCAGCAAACTTGGATACATTACACTCTGTCCCTTCATCCAAGTCATTAATATAGATTTATAAATAGCTGAGGCCCAAGCACTGATCTTTGCAGCACCCCACTAGTTACATCCTGCCAACCTGAAAATGACCTGTTTATCCCTACTCTCTGTTTTCTGTCCGTTAACCAATCCTCTATCCGTGCTAATACATTACCCCAACCCCATGAGCCCTCATCTTGCGCAACAACCTTTTATGTAGCACCTTATCGAATGCCTTTTGGAAATCCAAATATACTACATCCACTGGTTCCCCTTTATCTACACTGCTAGTTACATCCTCAAAAAACTCTAATAAATTTGTCAAACGCTATTTCCCTTTCATAAAACCATGTTGACTCCACCTAATCATATTATGATTTTCTGAGTGCCCTGTTACCACTTCCTTAATAATGGATTCCAGCATTTTCCCGACGACTAATGTCAGGCTAACTGGCCTGTAGTTCCGTTTTCCCAGGGCTTTGGTGATATGTACATCGGGATGTAGGTGAATGTGCCATTGATCTCACCTTTCCTGCCGTTTAAGTCATTGAACCCGTTCCTGCATTGTATCTAGGAGCATGGCACCACACTCCTGCTGCTGACCGTGTCACCTCCAACAATGCCTTCTTTGTGTACCCAGCCGGCTCCTTCCTCCCGTTGCTAGGGAACAGTGCATCCCGCCAGATCCTCACAGCCCGCAGCAGCACATCCAGGGAGACGTCACTGAAGCAGGGCGCAGCCTTTGACTTTCTACCTTCCATGGTAGCACTTCTTTCTCTCTCCTGTCCACTTCCCACTGCTTCAACTTGCATGTTTGGAACGTCCCTTTAAATAGTGGAGTTGAAATTGCGTCATGTGGATCGTCATCACGCCCGCTGACGCTAATTGGTCAGGAAACCCGGAAATTATGAGTATTTTTTTTCCGTTCCTGGGATGTGGGTGTCGCTGGCAAGGCCAGAATTTATTGCCCATCCCTAATTGCCCTTCAGAAAGTGGTGGTGAGCTGCCTTCTTAAACTGCTGCAGTCCACGTGAAGGTGTAGTACTGTTAGGGAGGGAGTTCCAGAATTTTGACACAGCGACTCTGAAGGAACGGCAATATATTTCCAAGTCAGCATCTTGTGTGACTTGGAGGGGAACTTGGAGGTGGTGGTGTTCCCATGCGCCTACTGCCCTTGTCCTTCTAGATGGAAGAGGTTGTGGGTTTGGGAGGGGCTGTCGAAGAAGCCTTGGCGAGTTGCTGCAGTGCATCTTGTAGATGGTACACACTGCAGCAACGGTGTGCCAGTGGTGGAGGGAGTGAATGTTTAAGGTAATGGATGGGGTGCCAATCAAGTGGGTTGCCTTGTCCTGGATGGTGTCGAGCTTCTTGAGTGTTGTTGGAGCTGCATTCATCCACGCAAGCGGAGAGTATTCCATCACACTCCTGACTTGTGCCTAGTTGACGGTGGAAAAGCTTTTGGGAGTCAGGAGGTGAGACACTCGTCGCAGAATACCCAGCCTCTGATCTGCTCTTGTGGCAACAGTATTTATGTGGCTGGTCCAGTTAAGTTTCTGGTCAGTGGTGACCCCCAGGATATTGATGGTGGGGGATTCGCCGATGATAATGGCGTTGAATGTCAAGGAGCGGTGGTTAGAAGCTCTCTTCTTGGAGATAGTCATTGCCTGGCATTTGTGTAGCGTGATTCTCTTACCGAATCTCTTTACACTGTGTGTATAAATTCTGTTCACACTCTTTATAGTCTGGTACCTCTCTCTCAATTCTCACCCAAATTATTCCTTCACCTTGATCTTCCAAATGTATTCTAACTTCCCTTGTTGTTAACTGTAGAACTGGCTATTTCTTATACAACTAAATGGTTCTGTAAAGATTTAAACATACAGCATCATGAAACTGGTAAATAGCGCACATACTTGTGGAAAAGATCCATGCAGCAATCAATGAGAAAAGGAGTCTTTATTGGCCAGCTTGAAGTATTAAAGGAGTTCTCCAGAAATGTGGGGCAAACCGTAAGGAGGTCTGTGGGAGATGTATATAATATTCCTGTTTATAATAAACAAAGCCTGTAAGTCTTAGTGAAGCATCCTTTATAACGGTAAATATCAATCAATTAAGACACAGTAGAGTAGAAATAGGCATTCATTGCGCCCATTTTTGGGGCGTAAAACAGGTGCAACAATGACAAATTTAGCATTGGAACGGCCTGCACTGAATCTGTACATGCTTATATGCCATTTTGTTAGGCATTCCAGGCAACCACCTAAAACAGGCGTTAGACCCCTTGTATATCTTAATGAGGGGCCAAACCCCTGTTTAAGGACCCATTTAGGAAATTGGTTTTCGATGAGTGGAGCAGGTGCCGGGCCTGCTCTGCTCAGGATTCTTCAGCGGCCAGTGCAGCCTAAGAAGTGGCTTCCTCCGAAAGTTAAGTTTAAATTACAATAAATTTTAAAAGCCTGCGAAGCAAGTGGCCAGATATTTATCTTAGTAAAACGTGCAAGCTGCTGCCGTCTGTCATGTTAATGAGGCCCAAGGACCAATTTCAGGCTGGCCACAGGCCTCCTAGTGGGCCACCCATTATTAGTGCACTGCTTGTTATGGACCAGAAAACAGGGCATAACCAATTTCCACTCCAGTGGATTAACACATTTCCAAGGCATGACAGAATTGCAGAATACAATCCTCAAAATCCCATTAAAAATGCCAGAATCCCATGTAATTAAAAAAAAAAAAATTTTTAATCCCCATAAACAATTCGCACACTTGCACATTTCTCTTTCACCTTTTCTAATTCAGAAGAGACAGTCAGGAAGCCCCTCTGCTGGCCGTAAGAGTCCTATGAAAATTATTTTGGGTAGTTTTCACATAATTCTCAACTAACAGCACAAAACTGCCCGTCTTTCAGTGCAGAGTGGAACTAATTTCCCAGAATCAATTAACCGAACAAATACATTCACAATGCATTAGTTTTAGGGGTAACAACCCTTTGTTTTAAAAAAAATTAAGACGCATTTGTTGATGTTGAACAGTGAAAACAGTAAAAGGTGTTCACGGGAAGCAGCAAATGTGTTACTGGAATGGATATTGGTTACTGGGGAATAACCATTAATGATGGACACTCTTGGCTTTGCACACTCATGGAAAGAACAAATAGAAAATCGTGGCAGCAGCCATCCAATTTCAGATATGAGCTCCCGGTGTACAAAGCTCTGCGCCAGGCACAATGAGATCAAAAATTTACCACAGAAAGATTAAGGCAGATGACAAATAAAAAGTGAAAAAAGGGTTGACAAAAATAGATATGGAATAGGATGGAAAAGCATCAAAGCTCCAAGATATTATTAGTTCCCCAAAATATGCTACCAGATGTCACATGCTGTGAGTATATCTGTCCAGTTAATTAATTCAGATGTGTGCCTAGAAAGTCAGACGTGCCAACTTTTCGATCAATCCCAGCACCTGAATGATGAGCCACCCCTAATATTGGGCCTCAGGCCTCAATTACATCGAGCCGGCGAACCAAGAGCAACAGATCGCTCACAGGCGAGTTGCAATTGAAGATTAGCATCACAGCAGCCCTCAGGTAAGTGAGGCGGGGGGCAACTGGGAAAGGGGGGGAAGTGGCCAGTTTGAGAGGTAGCAGCGGTGATCGTGGGGGAGTAGCGGTGGCAATAGGCGGTGGGGAGAGGAAATGTGTCCAGCTCATGCTCCACCTGGCACCACATTCAGGTAGGTAGGCTTTAAAATCTTATTGGTTGTGGCCTAACCAGCGGTCCCTTTAAGGGGCGCCTGTTCGCTGCGCATAGACCTGGTTTTCCAGAGTGCAGCCAGCGTTGGCACCGGCTACCTCAGGGCAAACCAATCTTCCAGTGGGGCCTGAAACAGGCATTAGGTCCCTTGAGGGGTGGGTACAGAGTACACAAGTCCCAAAGCAGGCAGCAAATCGTGAAAGTCTGGGGACGTGGTGGCCCAGCCGATATTAAAGGCCAGGCCTCATCTCAAAAAATTTTCCCAGAGTCCAACCTGAACCAGGCCAGATCCATTACCTGAATGGCGGGTGGGAGCAGGAACCAGACATAATAGGGATTACTGAGACATGGCTACAGAAAAATCAGGACTGGGAATTAAACATTGCAGGGTATAACGTATTTAGAAAAGATAGAGAGGAAAAAGGGAGGTGGAGTAGCTATATTTATTAGGGATAACATAATGGCAGTAGAAAAAAGTGACGCAGCTATCAGCAAGACAAAAATAGAATCCATGTGGATAGAGATAAAAGATAATAAAGGATTAATCACGCTAATAGGGGTAGTCTACAGACCACCTAATAGTGGTAGGGAGGTGGAGGAAGAAATATGCAAATTAGGGAAATGTGTAAAAAATAAAATAATAATCATGGGGGATCTCAACTACCCAGATATTAATTGGACAGAAGAGGTAGGGAATGGAGTTCCTACAAAGTGTACAGGACTCCTTTCTAACCCAGTAAGCAAAAAGTCCAACAAGGGAGGATTAAGTATTGGATCTAGTAATGGGGAATGAACCAGAGCAGATAAGAGAAGTAAAGGTAGGGGAACATCTAGGCAACAGTGACCATAATAGAATACACTAAGATAATAATTGAGAAGGACATAGGTATGACAAAGACCAGGGTAATAGATTGCAGAAAAGCTGATTTTGAGAGGCTGAGAATAGCACTTGGGAAAATAAAATGGACAACAGTATTGGCAAACAATGATGTAGAACAGCAGTGGGAAACATTTAAAACAGTGTTCAACAGAGTCCAGGAAAAATATATTCCACTAATAAACAAGAACAAGCCAGACACTAATGAGACACCATGGATGAATAAAACCACAAGGGAAAAATTGAGGGTAAGGAAAGAGGCATACGTTAAGTACATGGACAGCAGGGGAGAGCATGATAAGAAAGAATATGAAGGGATTAGGAGAGAAGTCAAAAAAATAGGAAGGCAAAGTGGAACTATGAAATTAAATTATCAAGGAACATAAAAAATAAAATATTTTACAGGCACATAAATAAAAAGGTCGGGATGGGAATAGGATCACTAAGGGATGGAGAGGATAATATCACAGGCAGCAATAAAAAGATGGCAGAGATATTAAGTAATTTCTTTGCTTCAGTATTTACCAGGGAGATAGAACAGGTGGAGATGACATCGGATGATGGGATTAGTAATGAGTTAACTGCATTTAAAATACAATGAGGAGATATACTAAATAAACTAATGAAACTCAGAGGATAAAACCACTGGTCTGGACGAATTACATCCGCGCATTTTAAAAGAATCTAGGGAAGAAATAGCAGAGGCATTACTACACATATTTAGTAATTCATTAGAAAAAGGTGTAGTGCCAGAGGTCTGGCGAAAGCCAACGTAATACATATATTTAACAAGGGAGATAGAACATGTCCAGGGAACTATAGGCCAGTCAGCTTAACATCGGTGGTAGGAAAAATAATGGAATCCCTACTAAAGGAGAAAATAGATGAACATCTAGAAACGAAAAATATAATAGTCAGCATGGATTTCAAAAGGGAAAGTCTTGCTTGACCAACCTCATTGAATGTTTTGAAGAGGTAACAGAGAGAGTAGACAAGTAATATAATTTATCTAGATTTTCAAAAGGCCTTTGATAAGGTACCACATAATACACTAATGAATAATGTCAGGGGACAAGTAGCTGAATGGATAGCTAGCTGGCTTCAAGACAGAAAGCAGAGAGTAGGGGTAAAGGGTAGCTATTCAGAGTGACAGAAGGTGGGTAGTGATGTTCCACAAGGATCAGTGCTGGGACCACTGTTGTTCACAATTTATATTAATGATTTAGACTTTGGAATCAAAAACACAATTTCTAAAGTTGCAGATGACACCAAATTGGGGGCATAGCCAATACTGATGAGGACTGCAACAAATTACAAGAAGACATTAATAAACTTGCAGAATGGGTATATAATTTCAAATAAAATTCAACACAGATAAATGTGAGGTATTACATTTTGGCAAGAAAAATAGGGAGGTCACATATTAGAAAATAAGAAACTAAATGGGGTAGAGGAGCAAAGGGATCTAGGAGTACAAATACACAAATCACTAAAAGTATCGACACAGGTTAACAAGGCCATAAAAATAAGCAAACCAAGCACTAGGGTTTATTTCTAGAGGGATAGAATTGAAAAGTAGTGAAGTTATGCTAAACTTTTATCAAACCTTGGTTAGACCACACTTGGAGTACTGTGTGCAATTCTGGTTGCCATATTATGAAAAGGATATAGAGGCACTGGAGAGAGTGCAGAGAAGATTTACAAGGATGAAAGCAGAAATGCGAGGGTACACCTATCAGGAAAAGGTGAACAGGCTGGGTCTCTTTTCGCTTGAAAAATGCTGAGGGGTGACCTAATAGTGGTCTTTAAAATCATGAAAGGTTTTGATAGAATAGATACAGAGGGCTCGATTTTGCCAGGCCCGAGGAGGTGGGATTGGAGGCGTGTGAGGTGGTAAAATCGCAAAATATGGCGGGCGGGCTTGATCCCGCCTCTGAGCAATTTTCCCAAATGCGTGTTTTCTGACCCCGTTTCCATCCCGCCTCCAAGAGGCAGGATAGGCCCTTAAGGCCCTTAACAACCAGTGAAGTGCCTCTATAATCCCATTTTGAGGCGCCTTTCTGATTTTACCACTTTTCCCACGTCCTGCACGTCTCCTCTGGAACATGCCAGTGAATCCTGGCGGCCTCACAAGTGAACTGCTTACTAACAGCTGCAGCTCCACCATTAAAAAGGAGTTTTCAGCAATCATCATTTGCAGGTGGTAGAATTTTGTTGTCTCAGGTCTGGGGGAACTTTTAGCAGGCATACCCATTGTTATGGAAGTTGGGAGCCTGACACCCATCTCCAGTGTGACCTCCTGGGAAACCCCTCTCGCCACCTTGACTGAGCGCTTCCTCAACTGAGGCTTATACCAGAAGCATGGGAACCATTTATTTCCTTTCCTCCTGGACATCAGATTTGGACGAAGACCAGCCGTGGCAGCAGCAGAACCATGAACAACAGCACCACCAACAGCAGCAGCAACAACAGGAGCGCCAAGCTGCTGCTCACCCACCTGAAGCTGCACAGGCCAGAAGGCGCCAGCGCGCGACCACATTGCTGCCCGGGATGCAAGGGACGCACTCATCTTGGCCAGATTTGCTTAGCCTGCACAATCAAACACTTTTGCCTCGCACCTTCTTATCAGACCGTCGACAGTAGCCAAGAATCTGCGGATTCCTATCACTCTGACCACCATACTGACAATTGCAAGTCGCCCTAAGCCCTCAATGTGGAAGTCCCATTAGCGAAATGACACACGTCACAACTGCAACAGTTTGCCATCAGAATTTTTTATGACAATAAGCAACTGATGGCTTTTCAAAATTAAATACATTACACCCAAGTGACTACTTGTGCATTATCTTCCTCTTACGCGTGCTCCTACGTGGTGCTTCCCCTGTGGCTTCAGCAGATGTGGAGGCCCCTTGCTCACTTTCTTGCTGCTCCTGTCTCGACACCTTTGGCGGCCGTCCTCTGGGGTTGCGAACCTGTGAGGGCTCGGCAACAGTCTGCTGCTCCTGCGGCTGTGCAGGGGTTGAGACGCCGATCTCAGTTGGGTGGGGACTCTGGTGGGGCTCTGACCGAGGGCTCTGCAGTGGCATGGTCGTGTGAGCGCTTGGAGAGGAGCCTCCACTTCCTTGTTGTATGCCACCAACATCCCTCTCATGGGTCAGCCCCACTTCAGAGCTAGCAAGTGGCTGGACAGCACCTTACTGCACTGCAGGGGGGTCATGAGGACCCGTTTCTGCACTGGAAGTCCTACTCCAGAGGACTTGCATGAAGGTTTGGTTTGTTTGCTCAATAACTGGTCATCGCTCCTCAAGAGATGTCAGTCTATTCTGAACAATTACCATGTTTTCAATACCCTGGCGACTAAGCTCCTCCATGGACGTAGCCATCCTCTCCTCTACCGTAGCCATCCTGTCCTCTATGGTAGCCAGCCTTACCATGGAGGTAACTATCCTTTCCAACGAGGTTGCCATCCTTTCCGTGGTGATGTGGTCATGCGCCAACGCCTCCACAAAGGCTCTGCTCATGTTAGCGACAGACTCCTCCATTCGCTCCACACTCGCAGCAACCCTGGAGACAAAAGCTGCCAGAGACTCCTGCACCTGTTCCTGGAGTTCCAGCACCGCTCTCCTTCTGGATGGACCCGGGGGCACAGAGTCGACATGCAGCGGAGCCGAGCTGGGAGCGTCCTCTCCACTGCGACGAGGACTCTCCACTGCTGTCCCTGTCTCCACCAGCTGCTGATGCTCACTTGTGAGCTGTGATACACCAGGTGACAACTCTACTCTATGTCTCGAAGGTCCCACCGAGGTGAGTGTCTGCGCTGGTGCAGGGTGCGCTGAATTCTGCTGACGGAGCGCCCTCAGAGGTTGCAGCTTCCTCTGAGGAGTCTGGAAGCTCAGGCTCTTCCTCCTGGACAGTGGGGACGGGGGCTCTCGATGGTCTTGTGGGGTAGTAAAGGAAAGAGTTAGAGATGTGAGGTAAAGGTTGCATGCACATTGAATTGTGCAGATGATCATAAGTCAATCTGTTAGAGCATCAGAATCATTATCAGTCACTCATGCAATGTCAATGAGAGAGATGCCAAACTATTCTGTCATCAGCTTGCTGTGATGCGCCCGCCTGTCCGTCCCCCACTTGGGAATCCTCCTCGATCCCGGCAATTTCCAGGGCCGCCTCATCCGAGGTGGTGAGCTGGGCTACTGAGGGTGGCCCTCCTCCTGTCCTCGCTCTTTCCCTCTTATTGTGGGCTCTCTTTTCCTGCAATGAGGGACACAAGTGAAATTTGAGCGAGAATGAAGGAGTGAGTGTAGAGAATCCATAGCATAGATGCTTAGAAGGAGACAAAGGGCCCTCCCTGTGTGTTGTAAGTTGTTGTCATTGCATCAGTGATAGGGAGTGTGAGGGCTGCATGGTCGAATAGCTAAGTGAATGTGACCATAGAGAGAGAAGGAATGGGTAAGGGTGCAGAGATGTCAGTGTCAAGTGGGATGTGGAGGAAGAGGTTGGCAAAGCAGAGTGCTGGTGTGGGGAGGCGATGGGGATCAGATTGAGGGTGATGAGAAAGTCATACTCACTTTTCCTGTGCGGAGAAGGTCATGAAACCTCTTCCTGCACTGCAGCCAGGTTCTGCGGCACAGAGATGGCACTGACCTCCAGGGCCACTTGCAGCCACACAGCTTTAGTCTGTTGTGGTGGCTTTTTTCTCCCTGAGGAAGGGAAGAGCACCTCCTTATTAGATCTTGCTCCCTGCACCAGAACTTGGAGGGAGGGCTCATCAAAGTGAGGTGCACACTTTTGCTTGCTGGTGGACATGGTCGGTAAATGAAGTCCTTCATACAATGTCCAAAGCGTTTCCAGTCTCCAGAAGAAGCAAGACTGCTTGCAGGCCTTAAATCCAGCAGCACTGATGACGTCATCGGAGGCGACTTTCAGGATGGAAAGACTAATTGGGCCAGGGGTCCCCACACGCTGGAAATCAAGTGCCCAATTAGGGGAAATCGCACTTTTTTCCCACTTCACACCGGAGTCGGGGTCCTGACACGAAAACCACCTGACACGGCCCAGCCCGACCCCAATGGCAAAATCGAGCCCAGAGCATTTCCACTTGTGGGGAAGAGCAAAATTAGAGGCCATCAATATAAGATAGTCACCAAGAAATCAAATAGAGAATTCAGAAGAAACTTCTTTACCAAGAGTGGTGAGAATGTGGAACTCGCTACCACAGGGAGTGGTTAAAGCGAATAGTATAGATGCATGTAAGGGACGGTTAGATAAGCATATGAGGGAGAAGGGAATAGAGGGTTATGCTGATAGGGTTAGATGAGGAAAGACAGGAGGAGGCTCGAGTGGAGCATAAACACTGGTTGGGCCGAATGGCCCGTTTCTGTGCTGTATATCCTATATAATCCAGCGAGGTGATTGCAGCAAGGGACCCATGGGAGTCAATTGAGGAGTGGGCTCTGGAAGTGAATGGCGTGAGCAGGAGACTGGGGCAAGGGAGGCCCAAGACTTCCTCGTGAGGCCTGGAGGAGCACTCCTGGTCCTCTTGGCCCACAAGGAAACCTAAAATTAAATTTCAAAACTTACCTGTTTAGGCTTCATATTGCCTCTGATCCATCTCCTGGCAAGTCTGGCCTGACAGAGAACCCATCACTGCTCTCCCGCTCAGGCGCCAACTAATATTGCAGCAATCTGCATATTTCAAGAAGGACTGCGCTTTCTTCCTGTAGGTAAGTTAACATTGCGACACAGCGGAAAGGCATTGGAATTAGAGGGAGTAAATGACTTCACTCATTTTAACTGTCCCATTGCCCGGTTTCTACCAGCGAGGGGAGTTAAAAATAGGGCTCTGGAGTCTGCAGAGATATTAGGGCCAAAATTTGGGGGTGGGTCAATGTCAGGTGGAATTTCTGCCTGTCCTAGGATCTGCTCATGACTCCATCTCAGGGGCATCTGCATATTGCACGCAGCACCCACACCATTTATGGCGTCATTTTGCAACAGGTTCTCTCCTTCTCCTCGGGCAGATAGCCATTGATACAGTGCTCTACAATCTCATTGCTGATATCCAGTCAGTTGTCATGCAGGTTAATGGATATGCTGAGGCTGCACCCAGTAGAAAGGCCATGCGTGAAACAGGTCTGGATAAAGTTGCTGATGACACACCTCCAGTAACCTCCCTCCAATGACTGCACATGTGCGAGAAAGTAGGCAGGGCTAGGCTAAACATCATGGCCATGAAATTCTGCGGGGATAATACTGGTTTCCCACTGTAACTACAGTGTTCATCAGTCGGCCTTCCGAAAGATAGGAGAAACGCATGTGGTGGCACATGCAAGATGACAAGTTCTAGTTCACATAACAAAGTCTGATTATTACGCCCTCCAGGTCACGTTATCATGTGACTTGACATTGGGCACTGTTGCATTTTGTGATTTTTGACCATTTTTCCACAGAAAAGATTGATATGTTTAATGTTAAGGGGTTGAAGCTAGTTTCAAAGGGAGATGGAGAGGTAGCAGGTTTGATTAGCAGCTCGAACAAACATCCAAATGCTACAGAAGCTGGAAATTTGAAACAAAACCAGAAAATGCTGGAAACAATAAACAGGTCAGACAGCATCTATGGAGAGAACTGACAAATTGGTGTTTCGGGTGTAGACCCCTTTGTCAAACTCTTCTAGCCAACCCACGGACAAGAGGGTCATGAGCCAAGCCCCAACTTTCTATGGGACAGGAAACAACAGAACAAAGACTCAGTTGGTGAGGTCTGCTGAGAGAGGCGGGCAAGCTCCAAGCAAGTTACCTTAAAAAGGGCCAGTGTACGCCTTCCTGATTTACTGCTAAAATGGACCAAAAGCAAATGTATTTAACCCACTGCAATATAGGATTGCATTTTTTTTTGTTCACGAGAAGGGAACTGAATTTAGTTGTAGTGAGATTTCGTTACAACTGTTATTGTGTACGCTCATTTGCTGTCTATAAAATAAAGCAGCTTAACAATTTGTATCTGGGTTCATCTAACTAAAGTGTTAATTAGTTTTAACTTACCAAAAGATTGGAGAAGTGCTCGCTGATCTACATTGGCTCCCGGTTAAGCAACGCCTCAATTTTGAAATTCTCATCCTTGTTTTCAAATCCCTCCATGGCCTCGCCCCTCCCTATCTCTAATCTCCTCTAGGCCACAACCCCCAAGTTATCTGCGCTCCTCTAATTCTGCCCTCTTGAGCATCCCTGATTATAATCGCTCAACCATTGGAGGCCGTGCCTTCTGTTGCCTAGGCCCTAAGCTCTGGAATTCCCTGCCTAAACTTCTCCGCCTCTCTACCTCTCTTTCCTCCTTTAAGACGCTCCTTAAAACCTACCTCTTTGATCAAGCTTTTGGTCATCTGCCCTAATTTCTCCCTATGTGGTGTGGTGTCAAATTTTTAGTCTTATAATACTCCTGTGATGCGCCTTGGGACGTTTTACTACGTTAAAGGCGCTATATTAATACAAGTTCTGACGATGCCAGCTTCCATACTAGTGCTTCCGATATCTCTTCCTTTTACCTCAACTGAAGATTCCCCTTTACCGTGCTTGGCATGGCCCTCGACCGTGTCCGTTCCATTTCCCACACTTTTGCTCTTACCCCTTCCCCTCCCTCCCAGAACCATGATAGGGTTCCCCTTATCCTCCCCTTTCACCACACCAGCTTCTACATTCAACAGATCATCCTCCGTCATTCCCGCCATCTCCAGCATGATCCCACCACCAAACACATCTTCCCCTCCCCTCCCCTCCCCATTCAGCATTCCGAAGGGACTGTTCCCTCTGATTTCTTCCTATCTCGACTCTATTTTCTCTCCTCCTGTCCAGTCTCTTCCCACCTACATCCGCGACTCATCCGACACCCTCCACCACTTTAACATTTTCCAGTCTCTTGGCCCCAACCGTCTCCTTTTCACTATGGATGTCCAATCCCTCTTCACCTCCATCCCGACTAGGACGGCCTGAGGGCGCTCCGCTTCTTCCGAGAACAGAGGCCCAACCAGTCCCCATCCACTACCACCCTCCTCCACCTGGCTGAACTTGTTCTCACATTGAACAATTTCTCCTTTAAGGCCACTCACTTCCTACAAATTAACGATGTTGCTATGGGAACCCGCATGGGTCCTAGGTATGCCTGCCTTTTCACGGGATATGTGGAACATTCTTTGTTCCAGTCCTACGCAGGTCCCCTCCCTCACCTCTTTTTCCAGTACATTGATGATTGTATCGGGGCCGTTTCCTGCTCTCGACCTGAACTAGAAAATTTCATTCACTTTGCTTCCAATTTCCACCCTTCCCTCACCTTCACATCGTCCATCTCCGACTCTTCCTTTCTTTCCCTTCCTCGACTTCTCTGTCACCATTTCTGGGGATAGGCTATCGACAAACATCCATTATAAGCCCACTGACTCCCACAACTACCTGGACTACCTTATTAAAGGTACGAACCGGGGCCCAGCTGGGCCACCAGGGAGCGGGGTGCTGGCAAAAAAGCCTGGCACTCAAGAGGAGTGCCGGGCTGGCCAATCGCGGCTGGCACCCCGCGGGAGGAGGGCAGAGGGGGCAGGTGCTGGCAGGCGGCCAGCAATAAAAGTGGCCGCCAGGCACCTCCCCTTTAAATATCGCCGCCCCGGCCGCACGTACACCCCCTGACCCTGTCGGACATAGCATCTGGCGGTACGTCAGGGGGTGCGACCCAAGTTTGCGGCTGGGGCGCAAGCAGGGTGCTGCGCACGGCGATAGTGTCATCACCGGAGGCACAGCGCACTACCGGCTACCATGCCACTAACCTCCCGCTAAATTTCACGGGAGGCGTTAGCGGCGCCGCGCCCGGGCACTAGTTGATTTGCACCCCGTTAGCGCCTCCTTAGGGCGCTAACGGGAGGCACAAAGCAACTGAATTTTGTCCCCTTAACCTTTCCTGCCTCCCACCCTATCATAGACCTTCCCTTTTGTTATTTCCTCCCCTCCCCCCTTTCCCTGCCTCTGCACCTGCTTAAAATCTGTTACATCTCTAACTTTTTCCAGTTCTGACAAATGGTCATCGATCTGAAACGTTAACTCTGTTTCTCTCTCCACAGATGCTGCCTCACTTGCTGAGTATTTCCAGCATTTTCTGTTTCTATTAGAGGGAATTACCTAGTTAGGCTATGGTGGACTCCACTCTTGGGGCGAGGTAGTGTGGGGATAGGGGTTGTTAGTCAGTATTGATTAAAAGCCGACATTGGAGTCAGGCGTTCAAAAAAAAAGACTCCAACAGGTCAGTTAGAAAGCATAGTGCTGCAATTTTGAAAAAGACAGGATAAAGCAGGTGGAGGAGGCTCTGCCCTTGACTGTAACACAGAATGAAAAGGAGTTATTCTGTTCAAATTAACCACTGAAGTCGAGTAGTGTTGCATTTCATTATTTTGATATTAAGTGAAGCTAAGTTGTATAGACTGAACTAAGTGACACTGACCATTGCTCTGCATGTTTCATCTTTCTGTGGAATAAAGCAGCCTACGATTTGAACCAAACTTCGCCTCATCTAGTGTTAATTCAGTCCAGCGTCAGAGATATTGAAGAGATACACAAATGGAAGTTACAAATATCCGGTCCAAATCAGAAGGCGATGATATAGTAACAGCCGTGGGTTATGTTACTGTGTAAGTAGATATACAGCAGTGCGATTCAACTGCCACAAAAGTAATACACACAGAAAGCTTACAGGTTCGACTGATGCCAATCAACCCAAAAAAGTAACTGCAGATCAGCTGAGTTTGTTATACTTACCGATCCTTTAGAAATATTGTAAAACTAAGCCCATGACAATTCTGTGTGCAAATAAATCTAGATGAGCATTTTAATGGCCTATAATTTGCTGTCAAAATAATAACGAGGCTAATACCACTCGCCGTTATTTATGCACAAATACTACACCAACTTCAGGCAAGGGCCGATGTTAAACACGGAAATACAAAAGTTGCTGTCCGAGATGCGTCGCTCTGCCATTAGCTTCACGAAAAGGGCATCTTGCTCACTGGCTCACCATTGAAATGCACTGAATGGTGTGTCGTTGCTGTATTTGTGCGGTAGATACAAATTAAACTCACCACAGAAAGTTAGAGTTGGTCTGACGCAAGGAGCATGTCTTGGAGCCATTTAAAGCCCGTGCATATTTAATTAAGCCTGGATTGTCAGAGATTCTTTTACCGATGTGTTAAGTGTTAATTACTGCCAATAAATCTCTCTGGCACTGAAAATTAACTATTACAAGTGTGGAGTCTCATTCCTTTAGATTTTAATTGTTGAATATATATAAGAAAAATTTAAAATGTTTAAATGTTTTACTTTTGATTCTGTCTCTTATCACTCTCTCCCTTCACCCAATATTTCTTCCCTCTCTTTATTTCTCTTTCTGTACCTGATTTGGCATTGAATTAACCATTCTTATTTACACTTCCTTCTCAGTCCTTGTACTGTTAATTTCACAATCCTTCAATCTGATTGGTTAAGGAGATATGCAGTTGCTTGCCCTATTCACTCAAATCCCAGATGCTCGGTTTCCTTCACTGCAAAGTGATCAGCTTGCACTTTCAGCAACTTGTGGCACAAAATATCGTTGAGATTAAACTGGCAAGGGTAAGACGAACTAATGGCAGACACCATCCATTGCCCTGCTACAGCAAATTATGGGCCATAGTGTTTTAGTAATAATATGAAAATCATACCTGCTATGCAGGCGGTCATGAAGGAGGCAACAGTACCAGAAATGAGAGCCCTAATACTGACACTTGCTATGTCAGAAAATCTTGGCGGAGCCAAAGATGCTGTAAAAAAAAAAAATTGATAAACATATAAATTGATATATATACTATAACTAGGACAAAGTGAGGCAAGCATGCACAACAGCCTTTATTCCTGGCCTGAGAGCAATGCAAGAGCCAGAGTATAATTTGAGTTGGTCAAACCAGTCTGAGGTTACTTTCAGTAGTTACCAGTACATAGAAACATAGAAGATAGGAGCAGGAGTAGGCCATTCGGCCCCTCAAGCCTGCTCCGCCATTCAATGCGATCATGGCTGATCATCCAAATTCAGTACCCTGTCCCTGCTTTCTCCCCATATCCCTTGATCCCCTTAGCCTTAAGAAATATATCTAACTCCTTCTTGAATATATTTAATGAATTGGCCTCAACTGCCTTCTGTGGTAGAGAATTCCACAGGTTCACCACTCTCTGGGTGAAGAAATTCCTCTTCATCTCAGTCCTAAATGGCTTACCCCTTATCCTTAGACTGTGACCCCTGGTTCTGGACTCCCCCGCCATCAGGAACATCCTTCCTACATCTAGTCTGTCTAGTCCTGTTAGAATTTTATAAGTTTCAATGAGATCCCTCTCATTCTTCTAAACTCTAGCGAATATATACTTGTAGATATTTTAGGACATCATTATACTACAAGTATTTTATAACTCAACCCATTTCACAATACATTGCTACTGGAAACCATTAGATCATTCTTATTAAAACAATATATTTCTATCCTCTCTCATTTTAAAAACAAAATTCTCTGACTTTCAATTGCTTAATTTTGTTTCTGGTAAGTTTTTTTTAATTCCTTTGTTCACCTCTCCTGCAGACAGAATTCCTGCTGAAGTACAGTTATACAGACCTCCAGTACCTCGCAGAGTTTTTTCTTTATGTATGAGCCTCAACTTTAGCCATAGATAGTGAGTGTTGGAAGAATAGTCAACCATGAGAGCATCAAACCTAAGGGCAATCCTATCCTCACCTGACATTAAACATATGCACACTTTCCAGCAGTAATCATGAGTTAGCAATCAGGTCTGGGAACCATGCTGATTTTCCTCTTCCCAGCCCAGAAGCACTAAGGCTAGTTGTAGTAAGTACCCACTGTCACACAGACTGAGATCAGCTAACTCAGCTCTGACGAGGAATCACAGTTGGGACCTTCTGATCTGTATAACTCAATTACTTCCTGTCTTTATCAAATAAGTCATCACAGAACTTTGCAGTCTCTGTAAATACAACATTATAATTGGCCATTAGGAGGTGCATCTGAGCAGCTCATGCGTTCCACTTTCCATTTTTTCTCCATCTCCCGGTCGAAAAATACATTTGCTCCATGCCTCCCCATGACAACCCAGCCAAAGCATGAACCACATACAATGGCACCAAAGTTTTAATCAAAATATCATGTATGGTGAATAAGTGAATTGCGAAAGACTGACCCCCATTATAACATGGTGCTTGGGAGTCGAGTATATTCTTTTATAAAGAGCCATGTTCTTTTCAATAATAAACTTACAGTATAATACAGTGGGGGTGAAATTTGTTAAGGCCTAAAACTGGGTGGGGGCACCGCGGTGCAAGATTTGCTCCCACCCATTAAGAAAGTGCAGGCAGCACCAAATTTGGGAAGGTCATTGATGAAGCAAACTCCTCCATCACCATCCCTGGGTATGTCCTGTCCCACCGGCAGGACAGACCCACCAGGGGTGGCAACACAGTGGTATACAGTCGGGAAGGAGTGTACCTGGGAGTCCTCAACATTGACCCCGGACCCCATGAAGTCTCATGGCTTCAGGTCAAGCATGGGCAAGGAAACCTCCTGCTGATTACCACCTACCACCCTCCCTCAGCTGATGAATCAGTACTCCATGTTGAACATCACTTGGAAGAAGCACGGAGAGTAGCAAGGGCATAGAATGTACTCTGGGTGGGGGACTTCAATGTCCATCACCAAGAGTGGCTCGGTAGCACCACTACTGACCGAGCTGGCCAAGTCCTGAAGGACATAGCTGCCTGTCTGGGCCTGCGACAGGTGGTGAGAGAACCAACACGAGGGAAAAACCTACTTGACCTCGTCCTCACCAATCTACCTGTCGCATATGCATCTGTCCATGACACTATTGGCAGCAGTGACCACCGCACAGTCATTGTGGAGACAAAGTCCCATCTTTACACTGAGGACACCCTCCATCGTGTTTCTGTGGCACTACCACCATGCTAAATGGGATAGATTCAGAACAAATCTAGCAGCTCCAAACTGGGCATCTATGAGGTGCTGTGGGCCATCAGCAGCAGAATTGTATTCCACCACAGTCTGTGACCTCATGGCCTGGCATATCCCTCAGTCTGCCATTACCATCAAGCCAGGGGACCAACCCTGGATCAGTGAGGAGTGCAGAAGAGCCTGCCAGGAGCAGCACCAGGTGTACCTAAAAATGAGGTGCCAACCTGGTAAAGCTACAACAAATGTCTACATATATTCTAAACAGCAGAAACAGCATGCTATAGACAGGGCTAAACTATCCCACAACCAACAGATCAGATCAAAGCAGTTGCAGCCTTGCCATATCTAGTCGTGAATGGTGGTGGACAATTAAACAACTAACCGGAGGAGGAGGCTCATGAACAACTGCATCCTCCATGATGGCGGAGCCCAGCATGTGAGTGCAAAAGACAAGGCTGAAGCGTTCACAACCACCTTCAGCCAGAAGTGCCGAGTGGATGATCCATCTCAGCCTCCTCCCGAGATCCCCATCATCATAGAAGCAAGTTTTCAGGCAAATTCGATTCACTCCACATGATATCAAGAAACGGCTGAGTACACTGGATACAGCAAAGGCTATGGGCCCCGACAACAGCCCAGCTATCGTGCTGAAGACTTGTGCTCCGAACTAGCCGCGCCTCTAGCCAAGCTGTTCTAGTACAGCTGCAACACTGGCATCTACCCGACAAGGTGGAAAATTGCCCAAGTATGTCCTATCCACAAAAAGCAGGATAAATCCAATCTGACTAATTATCACCCCATTAGTCTGTTCTCAATCATAGCAAAGTGATGGAAGATGTCATCGACAGTGCTATCAAGCGGCATTTACTCATCAATAACCTGCTCACCGATGCTCAGTTTGTATACCACCAGGACCACTCAGCTCCAGACCTCATTAAGCCTTGGTCCAAACATGAACAATCGAACTGAATTCCAGAGGAGAGGCGAGAGTGACTGCCTTTGACATCAAGGCAGCATTTCACCGAGTGTGGCATCAAGGAGCCCCAGTAAAACTGAAGTCAATGGGGGTCGGGGGGGGAAACTCGCCAATGGCTGGAGTCATACCTAGCACATAGGAAGATGGTTGTGGTGCATCACAGCCCCAGGACATCGCTGCAAGAGTTCCTCAGGGCAGTGTCCTAGGCCCAACCATCTTCAGCTGCTTCATCAATCACCTTCCCTCCAACATAAGGTCAGAAATGGGGATGTTCGCTGATGACTGCACAGTGTTCAGTGCCATTCACAACTCCTCAGATAATGAAGCAGTCCATGCCCGCATGCAACAAGACCCGGACGACGTTCAGGCTTGGGCTGATAAGTGGCAGGTAACATTCGCACCAAACAATGCCAGGCAATGACTATCTCCAACAAACGAGAGTCTAATCAACTCCCTTGACATTCAACGGCATTACCATCGCCGAATCCTCCACCATCAACATCCTGGGGGGTCACCATTAACCAGAAACTTAACTGGACCAGCCACATAAATACTGTGGCAACAAGATCAGTTCAGAGGCTAGGTATTCTGCGGCGAGTGTCTCACCTCCTGACTCCCCAAAGCCTTTCCACCATCTATAAGGCACCAAGTAAGGTGTGTGATGGAATACTCTCCACTTGCCTGGATGACTGAAGCTCCAACAACACTCAAGAAGCTCGACACCATCCAGGACAAAGCAGCCCGCTTGATTGGCACCCCATCCACCACCTTCAACATTCACTCCCTCCACCACCGGCGTACCGTGGCTGCAGTGTGTACCATCTACAAGATGCACTGCAGCAACTCGCCAAGGCTTCTTCGACAGCACCTCCCAAACCTTTTCCACCTGGAAGGACAAGGGCAGCAGGCGCATGGGAACACCACCCCCTCCAAGTACCCCACCATCCTGACTTGGAACTATATCGCCGATCCTTCATCGTCGCTGGGTCAAAATCCTGGAACTCCCTACCCAACAGCACTGTAGGAGTACCTTCACCACACGGAATGCAGCGGTTCAAGAAGGCGGCTCACCACCACCTTCTCAAGGGCCATTAGGGATGGGCAATAAATGCTGGCCTTGCCAGCGATGCCCACATCCCATAAAACGAAAAAAAAAATTTAAAAAGCTGAAGATGGTTGGGCCTAGGAAACTGCCCTGAGGAACTCCTGCAACAATGTCCTGGGGCTGAGATGATTGACCTCCAACAACCACATCCATCTTCCTTTGTGCTAGGTATGATTCCAGCAACTGGAGAGCTTTCGCCCTGATCCCTATTGACTTAAGTTTTACTAGGGCTCATTGGTGCTACACTCGGTCGAATGCTACCTTAATGTCGAGAGCAATCACTCTCACCGTACCTCTGCAATTCAGCCTGTGTCCATGTTTGGACCAAGGCTGAAATAAGGTCTGGTGCCGAGTGGTCCTGACGGTATTCTCAACTGAGCATCGGTGAGCAGGTTATTGGTAAATAAGTGCTGCGTGATAGCACTGTAGGCGACATCTTCCATCACTTTCCTGAGAGTAGGCTGCTGGGGCAGTAACTGGCCAGATTGGATTTGTCCTGCTTTTTGTGGACAGGACATACCTGGCAATTTTCCAC
The DNA here is from genome assembly GCA_030390025.1 of Squalus acanthias. Classification (NCBI taxonomy): domain Eukaryota; kingdom Metazoa; phylum Chordata; class Chondrichthyes; order Squaliformes; family Squalidae; genus Squalus; species Squalus acanthias. The sequence continues at coordinate 199,114,203 of CM059425.1, read as the reverse complement.
TTTGTCGAGTAGATGCCAGTGGCTAGAGGCGCAGCTAGTTCTGAAGCACAGGTCTTCACCAGTACTGCCGGGATGTTGTCGGGGCCCATAGCCTTTGCTGCATCCAATGCGCTGAGCCACTTCTTATCACGTGGTGTGAATTGAATTGGCTACCGTACAAGTAAATATAAGGCAGTATGACACAACTCCCATTAAAAGCAAGATGCAGAGACTACTCACAGGAGCAACTGAACCTGAGAAAGTATCTACATTAAACCAGAATTAATAACAAGATTGTTCTCCACTTTTTTGTACTGTGTAATTACAATGGCCATGTTGTAGAAGCTGCAAAACTTTGACCTTATTGTTATTCTCAGCAAAGACATGCAAACTTGTTGAAAGCAGTGACAACAGGTGGGAAATAACAAGAAAAAAAATGGGGGGGAAAATTCGGTTGATTTGCAAAGTAACTAGCGCCCGGGCGCGGCACTGCTAACGCCTCCCGCGAAATTCAGCAGTTTAGCGGTGACGGTAACCGTTATCGCCCCGTGGCGCTGCGCCTCCGGCGATGAAGTCATCGCCGTGCACAGCTCCCTGCTCGCGCCCCAGCCGTGATCTTCGGTAGCACCCCCTGACTAACCGCTGGATGCTATGTCCGACAGGGTCAAGGGGGCCTACTTGCGGCCGGGGCAGCGCAAATTAAAAGGGAGGTGCCGGGCGGCCATTTTTGATGCTGGCCGCCTGCCAGCACCGGCCCAGTTTGCTGTCCCCGGCCTCCTGTGAAGCCCCCCCCCCCGCGGGGTGCCAGCTGTGCAGTGCCGGGCTCTTTTGTTGGCACTCCGATCCCTGGTGGTCCAGCTGGGCCCCAGGTCGCGCTGTGATAGGCCACTCCCCTTTAATAAGGGGAGGAAGGCCTGCAGTACCGCGGTGTGGCGTGGCACTGCGGAACGTAGCGGTGCGATATTCACTCACAGCGCCCCCAAGAGGGAGGCGGGGCGCTTCCAGTAGCGCCCCGCCTCCTTCTTGGGATGCTACCAGTGAATTTCGGGCGCAGGGGCGCTAATTTAACTAAAAATAGCGCCCCGGCAAAGTTAACACTCCAAAGGGGGCGCGACCCAATTTGCCCCCATGGGGTTTACTGAAAAAGTAGGAGAGTTAAAAAGGTGACAACAGAAAGTAGAACAAGTAAAATTCACACTATTAGGAAACAGTGCATACATTTGTGGAAATAAAAGGCTGCTAAAATGCAAAGTAATAGTTTTGTTATATTCAGGGTACAATAATGAACATCTGTAGAAGTGTACATTTTCCAACTGTACATTCCTAGCTTGGTGCCTTGTCCTCCAGGAACATGCCAGGAAATCAGATGTATGCAACAGTAATTTCCTGATGTATACTCCAGTCGATGAAGCTCTGCACCAGGAGCATACAGTTAGAAAATTTACCCTATAGCCTCATAATTTAGGATGGCTGGATGAGTGAATTTGATGTCTGGTTTGACAACATAGAGTGAAATTAATTTGTTCAAACACTAGACCTAATTTACCAGTATGACCTAAGTTTCAAAACACAGCTCTTTCAGCAAGTACACATTACATCCTTCAAGTAACAAACACAGCAAGTAAAAACTTACACAGTCCTCCTATCATAATACCAATAGAACCAAAGTTAGCAAATCCACACAGGGCATATGTAGCAATAGCTTCGGAACGGACCTATAAAAAGAGCCATAGAGTAAAGAGACTGAATACTTGATTATCCTGTAAAAAGGCCATAATTTTCTTATGATACTTGAATAAGCTCATACAGAGCAAATTAGATTTGAGTATACAAAATGAACAAAACATTTGAGGAAAAAATGTAATACTAAAAGAGGGAAGTATAAAATATTTTTGGGTTCACTAATTCACATTTACAAGTGTGGGTATTGTTTATTCTGTTGTCACCAATTTCATTCCGCATGCCATGATAGGAATCACAAGCTTTTGCCGAATTGGGACACATTTCCAGCATGGCTGGACTTCCACCCAGCATAAAGATGTACCCCCGACACTGGCCGATCTTTGTAGTATTGGAGCCATTTCAATGTATTTTGTAATTGGTTAAGACAGGGTATCAGCCCTGGAGTGTGCTATTTAATAGAAACAGGTCTAGTGTAATGAATGAGCATAACTGTCCTTCTGATTAGTTAGATAAAATTATATATGATGCTGCTTGCATTAGAAGTACAATAGCAAGGTTCTTCATGCAGAAACAATTATATTTGCTTACTGACAAATACTGCTTCAAACCATCGATGTATTCAGGTTTGCCTTCAACTCTTCTGGTAATCAGCACAGATAGCCTTTCATAAGCTACAAACTCATTGAAGAAAGTTTTTACTCCTAGGAGCTCGGCAACCATAAAGCTGTCATTCCAGTCCACTCCCATCATGAAGGCAAGCGGCATAAAGAGATAGGAACAAATTAGCTGGAAGAAACATCACATAACATTGAATTAACCTTTTTTGCTGGTGGACCCAAGGAGATCCAGATTTCTCATTATAGACATCTTTACAAGAATTGTTACATTATAATGAAATTGCTCATCTGTTTTCGCTCCCAAATTCTAGTCCAACAATGTTGCTACTATCCAATTTCGATACCTTAGAAACATTCTCGGCCCAAAATTCTTGGAGCCCCACTCCACTGCATGCCAACCTTGCCTACTCCAAAACCCCAGGGACAGTAATATTTGCATGAAGGGGTAAATGCCTGTGTCATTTCTGATGCTCCCTGGGCGTCTACCCATGGAGGCAGTAATTTCGGAGCAGCATATTAATGAAAAGAAAGACTTGCATTTATATAGCAGCTTTCACAAATTTAGGACCTCCCAAAGCGCTTTACAGCCAATTAAGTACTTTTTGAAGTGCAGTCACTGTTCTAATGTCGGAAACACTGCAGCCAATTTGCACGTTGTGAGGTCCCAGAAACAAGAGTGAGATAAATGACCAGATAATCTGTTTTAGTGATGTTGGATGAGGGATAAATATTGGCCACTGGGAGAGCGCCTCTGCTCTTCTTTGAATAGTGCCATGGGATATTTTACATCCACCCAAAAGTGTAGACGGGGCCTAGCTTTAACTTCTCATCCAAAAGAGAGTGGGCTGGATTTTCAATGACCCGTGGAGTCGGGTTTGGAGGCGTGTGGGGGGTTAAAGTTGCAGATTCGGGGGTCCCGACCCCATCCCAACTCCATTCTGCCTCCACGCAATTTTGACAAAATCGGTCGCGGGGTTCCCGACTCTGTCCCGCCTCCAAGAGGTGGGAGAGGCCATTAAAGCCCTTAACAAGCCCTAAATTGGCTCTGTAATGCCATTTTGAAACATTTTAGCTAGTTTAACCCTTTTCCAACGTGAAGTACGCCTGATGTGAAACACGCCAGTGAAACCTGGCGGGAGCACAAGTGGATAGCTGACTATTAGCTGCAGGTCCACTATTACAATGGAGATGTGATGAAGGTAGTAGTAGTATTGTGATGAAGGTAGTAGTAGTATTAGGTCTGAAAGTCGCCTCTGATGCTGCTGCATTGAATGTCTTCAGAGACTGCCTGGGAGGACTTGGTTGCAAAAAAAATTCTCTCTCTCTCTCTCTGATACTGCTCATTTTGCATCCAGGTCCTCTCACAGCAAAGGCCAGGCAATCTCTGAGACCAGGCAGTCTCTGACCTGCAATGATGATATCATCAGAGGCGACTTTCAGACTGAAACCACTAATTGGTTCATGAGTTCCCACATGCTGGAACTCAATTGCCCAATTAAGTGAAAATTGCATCAATCTCCCACATCCAATTGCAGGCGGGTGGATAACACGAAATGCGGATGACACGACCCCAACCCGCCCCAGTATCAAAATCCAGCCCAGTGACTCCGACAGTGCAGCGCTCGCTCAGTATTACGCTGAAGTGTTAGCCCGGATCATGTGCTCAAGTCTCTAGAGTAGGACTTAACCCACATCCTTCTGACTCAGAGGAGAGAGTGCTACCACTGAGCCAAGCTTGACACCTTAATGCTCTGACAGGGGAGTGGGGTAAGCTGTTCTGGTTGAAGATTGGAGATTTTTTTTTTTTAAAAGCCTTCCTCGTGGCAATTAATCACAATTTTTGGGACTCACATCTGCATCATTTAGGCTTATTTTCCACTGGGAGCAGAAGTAGAAACGGCGAGATTACTGACAGGTGCCATCATCCCACCAGTCCCACCTCTTCTAATGTCAGCATAGGAAATTTTTCATGATGCAAAAAAAAGTGGCAGAAATCTGGCAGAAATTGGTCCTCCTTCAAATTCTGGCCCCATCCGCCGCCTGTTTAGAATGAGTAATTAGTGCTGCCAAAAATGATTTTTCTGTTAAGTGTACATTTTTGTTCCACCACTAATGTACATTGCCCCTCTAGTGACAAGGGCAAGTAATCACATCACTTGTGATTCTTCCCCCCGCCCCCCCCCCACCCGCAATTGTGTTAACATTACATGATAAATACTATTTAATGAAAGGAATTCTGTCATTGATTAGAGGACCAACTGTTGAATACCTCTCTCTCTTTTCCCTCTCGGACACCATCATCAACTCCAAGAATGTTACTATATTATCTAACATCAAGTCTTAGATAAGCTCAAATCTCTAACTTTTTTGTTCCCATCAGCACTTACGTGCATCCAGCTTCAACTCCATCAATCTGTCCAGGGGCCGACTTAGATTGAAACAGATGGTGTTCACCTTCAGCCTCTTGCTTGATCATGAGCTGACCACCTAATGCCGCCGCTTCCGATGAGTCACCAAACCGTACTTTTCCACCTCCAAATATTTCCCGTTGGCACGCGACCTCTCTCTCCACTGCTGAAACCCTTAATCATGCCTTCATCATCTCTAGAATAGGCATCTTGAATGCTCTCCTCCCCAACCTTCCTTGTTCACGCATCACAAACACTAGATAATCCATAACACTGCCACCCAATTATTAACTCATAAAATACCACCATCATCATCACCCCTGTCCTTCCCAAACTGGCTCCCTGTCACTCAGAGGATCAATTTCAAGCTTAATGTACTTTTTTTCAAATCGCCCCATTTGTGGTCTAACCAGGGTTTTGTATAGTTGTAGCATAACTTCTACCCCCTTATAGTCTAATCCTCTAGATATAAAGGCCAGTATTCCATTAGCCTTTTTGATTATTTTCTGTACCTGTCCATGACATTTTAATGATCTATGTACATGGATGCCCAAGCCTCTTTGGACCTCCACTGTTTCTAGCTTTTCACCATCTAGAAAGTACTCTGTTCTATCCCTTTTAGGTCCAAAGTGGATGACGTCAAATTTGTCTACAATGAAATCAATTTGGCCACAGTTTTGCCCATTCACATAATCTATTAATCTCACTTCGTAATTTTATGTTTCCATCTATACTGCCGCCTATCTTTGTGTCATCAGCAAACTTTGATATGTGGCTTTCTATCCCATCATCTTACGCAATCAAACTCTGCAATGGAAGACCATGGAATCCACTTTAGGGATTGAAGTTATAAGAATAGTAATTTATAATTGTATGTTGCTTATCATGTAAAAGAGGAAGAGGTGAACACCAAACAGGAAGTGAAAGAATTTATTGGTAGATCGAAGGCTATGCAGGTTAAGAGATACATTTTTAAGAAACTATTACAGGCAGGGAACGAGGTAGCAAGACAAGGTTTTGGAAGAGAATTCCAAAGAGAAGGAGATTTAATGCTGACAGATCAGCCTTGGTGGGAGAACAGGAATTCATGGCCGAAGGTAGAGCAGAGAGGAGATACACACAATAGACAGAACAAAGGCTAACTGGGAAATAAGAAATGAAGGAAAGTGCAAAGGTAAAGAAAAAAAGAACTTGCATTTATATACCACCTTTCATGTCCTTGGCATGTCCCAAAACGCTTCACAGCCAATTAATTAGTTTTGAAATACTGTCACTATGTAGGCAAACACAGAAGCCAATTTGCATGTAGCAAGGTCCCGCCTTGCTCTCGTCTGCCCAACTGCTCACTATTCCAGGATCATCAGGTAGGACAGCAGGGAGATGATTGGTTGGTGAGTATTAAGGTTTTTTTTTCTCTCTAAACTAAGACAGTGGTTTAAACTAGGAGCGGAAAACTACAAGATACTGTATTAAATTTATAGCTTAACTAGTTAAACTAATTAATATAACTATATATAATCATTGAATAAAGACTTTAACTAATTGAATAAATAAAATAAGGCTAGACTAAGATATGGCAGGGCAGGTTGTGTGTCTGGACTGCAATATGTTGGAGTTTGTGGACAGTGAGACTGTCCCGAGCAAACACGTCTGCAGGAGATGTCTCCATCTCGAAACTCTCCGGCTCAGAGTCATTGAGCTGGAGTGTGAGTTGGAGACACTCTGACACATAAGGGAGGGGGAGGAATTTCTGGACAGTTGCATCCACAATACAGTCACACACCAGAGGAAAGCACAGGTTCAGGAAAGGGAGGGTGTGACCGTTAGGTAGATGGGTAGCGGGGATGTAGGAGAGGTCCCGCAGACACTGGTCCTGTCGAACAGGTACGATGTACTCGCTATCTGTGAGGATAAGGAGAAAGACTGCAGGGAGGACAGCCACAATGCAGACCAAGGCACCGTGGCTCAGAAGGCTGTCCAAGGAGGGGAAGAGCAGAATAGAAATGTGGTAGTGATAGGGGACTCTATAATTAGGGGGATAGGTAGCGTCCTGTGCAGCCAAGAACGAGAATCCCGAAGGGTGTGTTGCCTACCCAGTGCCAGGGTAAGGGATACCTCACAGCGGCTGGCGTGGAACTTGGAAAGGGAGGGGGTAAATCCAGTTGTCGTGGTCCACGTTGGAACAAACGACATAGGTAGGAACAGGGAGGAGGTCCTGCTGAAAGAGTATCAGGAGTTAGGATCTAAATTAAAAAGCAGGACCTCAAGGGTAATAATCTCTGGATTATTGCCTGAGCCATGTGCAAATTGGTATAGAAGCAGACAGATCTGGAGAATTAAGGCGTGGCTAAAGGGCTGGTGTGGGAAAGAGGGGTTCCTTTTCATGGGACACTGGCACCAGTTCTGGGACAGGAAGGAGCTTTACCAATGGGACAGGCTCCACCTAAACCTGGATGGGACCAGTGTTCTATGGGAAAGGGTAAATAGGGAGGTGGCAAAGGCTTTAAACTAGTAAGATGAGGGGATGGATCTACAAGAAATGTAACCAGCCTAAATATAAACAAAACAGGAAAAGAGAGCATAGGAAAGAATAAAGTACATTGATGGCAAGGGAATAAATAGAGTTATAGAACAGGGGGGAAAAATTGGGTATCGCCCATTTTGGGGCGCTAATATCGGCCGGGCGCAAAGTTTAGCGCCCGGCGCTAATTATTACCTCCGACTGCAAAATTTGCCTCTATCGCCCCTGGAGGTGATTTGAGCGCTAAATCAGGCGCTACACACCTCTCTAGGCGCAAACATCAGGGAGCGAGGTGCTACCTCAGAACGCTACCGAAGCTCAGGTGATGCCAATTACCATGGAAGCCAGACAGACTGGTGCCGTCCAGTTCTTAAAAGGGGAGGGGCCATCTTGCTGACCAGCCACACCCTGCTCATTGCAGCCTTGAATCTCGGCCTGGAGAGACCTCAAAAGCAATTGTGTTGGAAGTACTAATGGATAGGCCCAGGGAAAGAGCTTGGCGCTTAGGAACCACAAAAGTGGTGCTGACGGCCAAAACACCTTAGGACAGCGTTAAAACCAAAAATTTTGCTAACAAGAAAAGGCAGAAAGCGCCCACCTTTAAATAGCGCTCCCCCAGCCCCTTCCTGACTCAAAAACATTCCCCATTACCTGTCGTTCCTAGCGGCAGGCGCTAAGGCAAGGGGCGCGACTCAATATCCAGTCCGGGGCACTACCGGGGCGTTGCACGCTTGACTGACGTCACGATCTGCAGGCGCAGGAGCTTGACTGACGTCACGATCTGCAGGCGCAGGAGATCATGGCGGTAGTGTTTAGCGCCGCCGCAAAATGACTGGTCAATTTCGCGAGCGACGCTAAAATCGCCGCGCTCGGGCGCCAAGTACCTAGCGCACCCCGGAGGCACTAACGGGAGGTGCTAACCAACCGAATTTTTCCCCCCAGGAGTCTAAAAAGATGGTCAAACATAAAGCGAGAGGAAATCCTATTAAAAATGAGTTAAACTGTCTGTACAGCAATGCACACAGTGTCCGTAATAAAACACGGAAGCTGGAGGTAATCATACGTTGAGGAACCAGACATAGTAGGGACTACGGAGACATGGCTACAGAAAAATCAGGTCTGGTAATTAAACATTGCAGGGTATAACATATTTAGAAAAGATAGGGAGGGAAAAAGGGGAGGTGGAGTAGCTTTACTTATTAGGGATAACATTATGGCAGTAGAAAAATGTGAGGCAGATATCAAGACAAAAATAGAATCCAAATGGATAGAGATAAAAGATAATAACGGATCATCCCATCTGGTTCACTAATGTCTTTTAGGGAAGGAAATCTGCCGTCCTTACCTGGTCTGGCCTATATGTGACTCCAGACCCACAGCAATGTGGTTGACTCTTAACTGCCCTCTGAAATGGCCTAGCAAGCCACTCAGTTGTAACAAACCGCTATGAAAAACAATAAAAATGAAAACGGACGGACCACCCAGCATCGACCTCGGCACCGGCTACGGACACGGCAACGGCACACCCAGCCCAGTCGACCCTGCAAAGTCCTCCTCACCAACATCTGGGGACTTGTGCCAAAATTGGGAGAGCTGTCGCACAGACTAGTCAAGCAACAGCTTGACATAGTCATACTCACAGAATCATACCTTTCAGCCAATGTCCCAAACTCCTCCATCGCCATCCCTGGGTATGTCCTGTCCCACTGGCAACAGACCCACCAGGGGTAATGGTACAGTGGTATACAGTCGGGAAGGAGTGGCCCTGGGAGTCCTCAACATTCACTCCTGACCCCATGAAGTCTCATGGCTTCAGGTCAAGCATGGGCAAGGAAACCTGCTGCTGAACACCACTTGGAATAAGCACTGAAAGTAGCAAGGACACAGAAGGGACTCTGGTGGGGGACTTCAATGTCCATCACCAAGAGTGGCTCGGTAGCACCACTACTGACCGAGCTGGCCGAGTCCTGAAGGACATAACTGCCAGTCTGGGCCTGCGACAGGTGGTGAGAGAACCAACGAGGGAAAAACATACTTGACCTCGTCCTCACCAATCTACCTGTCGCAGATGCATCTGTCCATGACCGTATTGGTAGCAGTGACCACCGCACAGTCATTGAAGACAAAGTCCCGTCTTCACACTGAGGATACCCTCCATCGTGTTGTGTGGCACTACCACCGTGCTAAATGGGATAGATTCAGATCAGATCTAGCAGCTCAAAACTGGGCATCTATGAGGCGCTGTGGGCCATCAGCAGCAGCAGAATTGCATTCCACCACAATCTGTAACCTCATGGCCCGGCATATCCCTCACTCTACCATTACCATCAAGCCAGGGGATCAACCCTGGTTCAATAAGGAGTGTAGAAGAACCTGCCAGGAGCAGCACCAGGCGTACATAAACATGAGGTGCCAACCTGGGGAAGCTGCAACACAGGACTACATGCATGCTAAAAAGCAGAAGCAGCATGCTGCAGACAGGGCTAAGTGATCCCACAATCAACAGATCAGATCAAAGCTCTGCAGTCTTGACACATCCAGTCGTGAATGGTGGTGGACCATTAAACAACTAACAGGAGGAGGAGGGTCCATGAATATCCCCATCCTCAATGATGGTGGAGCCCAGCATGTGAGTGCAAAAGACAAGGCTGAAGCGTTTGCAACCATCTTCAGCCAGAAGTGCCGACTGGATGATCCATATCAGCCTACTCCCGAGGTCCCCACCATCACAGAAACCAGTCTTCAGCCAATTCGATTCACTCCACGTGATATCAAGAAACGGCTGAGTGCACTGGATACAGCAAAGGGTGTGGGCCCCGACAACATCCCAGCTATTGTGCTGAAGACTTGTGCTCCAGAATTAGCCGTACCTCTAGCCAAGTTGTTCCAATACAGCTACAACACTGGCATCTATCCGACAATGTGGAAAACTGACCAGGTATGTTCTGTCCACAAAAAGCAGGGCACATTCAACCCAGCCAATTACAGCCCCATCAGTCTACTCTCAATCATCAGCAAAGTGATGGAAGGTGTCATCGAAAGTGCTATCAAGCAGCACTTACTCACCAATAACCTGCTCACGGATGCCCAGTTTGGGTTCTGCCAAGACCACTCAGCTCCTGACCTCATTACAGCCTTGGTCCAAAAATGGACAAAGGAGCTGAATTTCAGAGATGAGGTGAGAGTGACTGCCCTTGACATCAAGGCAGCATTTGACCAAGTGTGGCATCAAGGAGCCCTAGTAAAACTGAAGTCAATGGGAATCGGGAGGAAAACGCTCCACTCGCTGGAGTCATATCTAGCACAAAGGAAGATGTTGTGGTGGTTGAAGGTCAATCATCACAGCCCCAGGACATCGCTGCAGGAGTTCCTCAGGGCAGTGTCCTAGGCCCAACCATCTTCAGCTGCTTCATCAATCACCTTCCCTCCAACATAAGGTCAGAAATGGGGATGTTCGCTGATGACTGCACAGTGTTCAGCGCCATTCACAACTCCTCAGATAATGAAGCAGTCCATGCCCGCATGCAACAAGACCCGGACGACGTTCAGGCTTGGGCTGATAAGTGGCAGGTAACATTTGCGCCACAGAAGTGCCAGGCAATGACCATCTCCAACAAGTGAGAGTCTAACCACCTCCCCTTGACATTCAACGGTATTACCATTGCCGAATCCCCCACCATCAACATCCTGGGGGGGGTCACCATTGACAAGAAACTTAACTGGACCAGCCACATAAATACTGTGGCAACAAGAGCTGGTCAGAGGCTCGGTATTCTGCGGCGGGTGTCTCACCTCCTGACTCCGCAAAGCCTTTCCACCATCTACAAGGCACAAGTCAGGAGTGTGATGGAATACTCTCCACTTGCCTGGATGAGCGCAGCTCCAACAACACTCAAGAAGCTCGACACCATCCAGGACAAAGCAACCCGCTTGATTGGCACCCCATCCAACACCTCAAACATTCACTCCCTCCACCACCGGCATACCGTGGCTGCAGTGTGTACCATCTACAAGATGCACTGCAGCAACTCGCCATGGCTTCTTCGGCAGCACCTCCCAAACCCGCGACCTCTTCCATCTAGAAGGACAAGGGCAGCAGGCGCATGGGAACACCACCACCTCCAAGTTACACATCATCCTGACTTAGAAGTATATCGCCAATCCTGGAACTCCCTCCCTAACAGCACTGTGGGAGTACCTTCGCCACATGGACTGCAGCGGTTCAAGGCGGCGGCTCACCACCACCTTCTCAAGGGCAATTAGGGATGGAAATATATTCCGCTAAAAGTAAAGAACAAATTAAGCAATAATGAGACTCCATGGATGAATAAAGCCATAAGGGAACAATTGAGGGTAAGGAAAGATGGCCTTTCCAGCGACGCCCACATCCCAAAGAAACGAATAAAAATAAATTAAAAAACAGGGGTAGTCTACAGACCACCTAATAGTGGAAGGGAGGTGGAGGAAGAAATATGCAGACAAATTAGGAAAATGAGTAAAAAACATAGAATAATCTAGAACATAGAATAATTCTGATGAAAGGTCATCGACCTGAAACGTCAACTCTCTTTCTCTCTCCACGGATGCTGCCTGGCCTGCTGAGTTTTTCCAGCGTTTTCTGTTGTTATATAGAATAATCATGGGGGATTTCAACTACCCCAATATTAATTGGACAGAAGAGGTAGGTAAAGTGGATAAGGAAATGGAGTTCCTACAATGTGTACTGGACTCCTTCCTCACCCAATATGTAAAAAGACCAACAATGGAGGAGTCACCCTTGGATCTAGTAATGGGGAATGAACCAGAGCAGATAAGAGAAGTAAAAGTAGGGTAACATCTAGGCAATAGTGACCATAATTATAATACACTTGAAGATGATAATTGAGAAGGACATAAGTATGACAAAAACCAGGGTAATAGATTGGAGAAAAGCTGATTTTGAGGGGCTGAGAATGGAACTTAGGAAAAAAAATGGGCAACAATATTGGCAAACAACGATGTAGAATAGCAATGGGAAACATTTAAAACGGTGTTCAACAGAGTGCAGGAAAAATATATTCCGCTAAAAGTAAACAAATTAAGCAATAATGAGACTCCATGGATGAATAAAGCCATTAGGGAACAATTGAGGGTAAGGAAAGAGGCATACATTAAGTACATAGACAGCTGGGGAGTGCATGATAAGGGAGAATAAGAAAAGATTAGGCGAGGAGAGAAGTAAAAAAAAAAAAATTAGAGAGGCAAAGAGAAATTAAATTATCAAGGAACATAAAACAAAATAGTAAAATATTTTAGAGGCACATCGATAAAAAAAGGTTGGGATGGGAATAGGGCCATGAAGGGATAGACAGGATAATACCACAGGTAGCGATAGAGAGATGGCAAAAATAATAAATAATTACCAGGGAGATAGAACAGGTGGACATGACATTGGATGATGAGATTAGTAATGAGATAAGTGCAGTTAAAATTTAAAAGACGGGATATATTAAGTAAACTAAGCAAACTCAAAGAGGATAAAACCCTTGGTCTGGATGAATTGCATCCACGCATTTTAAGAGAATCTAGCGAAGAGATAGCAGAGGCATTACTACACATATTTAATAATTCATTAGAAAAAGGTGTAGTGCCAGAGGACTGGTGGATAGCTAACGTAACACCGATATTCAAGAAGGGGGATGGAACATGTCTAGGGAATTATAGACCAGTTAGCTTAACATCGGTGGTAGGAAAAATAATGGAATCCCTACTAAAGGAGAAAATAGAAGAACGTCCAGAAACCAAAAATATAATAATGAATAGTCAGCATGGATTTCAAAAGGGAAAGTCTTGCTTGACCAACCTTATTGAATTTTTTGAAGAGGTAACAGAGAGTGTAGACAATGGTAATGCAGTAGATGTAATTTATCTGGATTTTCAAAAGGCCTTCGATAAGGTACCCCGTAATAGACTGATGAACAAGGTCAGAGAATGCGGAGTCAGGGGACAAGTAGCAGAATGGATTGCTGGCTGGCTTCAGGACAGAAAGCAGAGAGTGGGAGTAAAGGGTAGCTATTCACAGTGGCAAAAGGTGGGTAGTGGTGTTCCACAAGGATCAGTGCTGGGACCACTGTTGTTCACAATTTACATTAACAATTTAGAATTTGGAATCAAAAACATAGTTTCTAAATTTGCAGATGACACCAAATTGGGGGGGATAGTCAATACTGAGGTGGACGGCAACAAATTACAGGAGGACTTTGATATACTTGCAGAATGGGCATATAATTGGCAAATGAAGTTCAACACAGATAAATGTGAGGTATTACATTTTAGTAGGAAGAATAGGGAGGTCACTTATTACTTAGAGGGTGTGAGTCTAAGTGGGGTAGAGGAACAAAGGGATCTCGGAGTACAAATACACAAATCACTAAAAGTTGTGACACAGGTTAGCAAGGCCATAAAAAAAGCAAACCAAGCACTAGGGTTTATTTCTAGAGGTATAGAATTGAAAAGTAGGGAAGTTATGTTAAACCTGTATCGAACCCTGGTTAGACCACACTTAGAGTACTGCGTACAGTTCTGGTCATCATATTATAAAAAGGATATAGAGGCACTGGAGAGGGTGCGGAGAAGATTTACAAGGATGATACCAGAAATGCGAGGAAAGGATGAACAGGCTGGGTCTCTTTTCTCTCTAATAAGAGGTCTTTAAATTTATGAAAAGTTTTGATAGAGTGGATAGAGAGAGAATGTTTCCACTTGTGGGGAAGAGCATAACTAGAGGCCATCAATATAAGATGGTCACCAAGAAATCCAATAGGGAATTCAGAAGAAACTTATTTACCCAAAGAGTGGTGAAAATGTGGAACTCGCTACCACAGGGAGTGGTTGAAACGAATCGTACAGATGCATTTAAGGGGAGGCTAGACAAGCATACGAGGGAAAATGGAATAGAGGGTTATGCCGATAGATTTAGATGAGGAAAAATGGGAGGAGGCTCGTGTGGAGCACAAATGCCAGCATGGACTGGTTGGGCCGAATGGCCTGTTTCTGTGCCATATGTCCTATGTAATCCTGGAATGCAAAGATTACCCCCGGCTTCTTTTCTCTACTGCAAACCGTCTTCTTAAACCCCTCTCCCCTCTCTCCTCCAACAAGTAGTGCGAGGAGCTCGTGGACTTCTTTGTCACTAAGATTCAGACCATTCGATCAGCTGACTCAACCGCTTCCCTCCCTTCCCCTAACCCACTGAGCCAAACTTCCTCTAAGGTTCTCCCCTGCCCTAGCCCGGAACTCACATCTTTCTCTAGTTTCTCTCCTTTCTCCACTCATGCCCTCTCCAAGCTCATCTTATCCACGAGACCCACCTCCTGCTCCCTCGACCCTATTCTCACTAAACTGCTGACCACCCAACTTTCCTTCCTGGCTCCCATGTTAGCTGATGTTGTTAACAGTTCTCTCTCCTCAGGTACTGTCCCCCTCTCCTTCAAATCTGCTGTCATTACCCCTCTCCTCAAAAAAACCCTTGACCCCTCCGTCCTTGCAAACTCCCCATCGCAAACCTCCCTTTCCTCTCCAAAGTCCGTGAACAAGCTGTTGACACTCAGATCCATGCCCATTATTCCCAACTCCATGTTGAAAACTGCTCTCATTAATGTCACAAATGACATCCTATGTGACTGTGACAAAAGTAAACTATCCCTCCTTGACCTGTCTGCAGCCTTTGGCATGATTGAACACACCATCCTCCTCCATGTCACCTCTCCACTGTCGTCCAGCTAGGTGGGACTGCAAGCGCCTGGTTCCATTCTTATCTATTTAATTGTAGCCAGAGAATCACCTGCAATGGCTTTTCTTCCCGCTCTCGCATCGTTACCTCTGGTGTCCCCCACAAATTTTTCCTTGGACCCCCTCCTATTTCTCATCTACACGCTGCCCCTCGTGACATCATCCGAAAACACAGCGTCAGTTTCCACATGTACGCTGACGACACCCAGCTCTACCTCACCACCACTTCTCTCGACCCCTCCACTGTCTCTAAATTGTTACACTGCTTGTCCGACACTGGATGAGCAGACATTTCCTCCAACTAAATATTTGGATGACCGAAGCCTTTGGGCTGAATTTTACGAACCTCGGCATGTCCGTGGTGGACGACGTAGGTGGCGGGTCCCGACCCCGCTGTTGGCTCCATCCAGACTTCTGAAATGAATTTATCGTGATTGGGCTTGTTAAGCCCGCCCAGCGTGTTTGCCGGCCAATTAGAGGAAGCAGGTCTGGTGATGCCATTTGATGATGCGTCATCAGCCAGTTTCCTTAAAGGGACCATGGCCAACTTTCTTTTGACATTTGTACTGTCAGTGTTCTACAGCATTGAGGTGCTGCAAACACTGACAAGCACTGCACAGGGGTGCAGGGCTACACCCAGGCTCTCCCATGATTGCCTCCATCTGGTCACAGCACGCAGGGAGGTCCTCTTCCCTTCCCATGGGCAGAAGAGACCTCCTTTGGAGATCAACACAGCCTGGTTGCACATTGCAGAAGAGGGCACAAGCAGAGATGTGGCCAGGAGGACCTGGATGCAGTGCCACAAACGTTTCAATGATCTCAGTAGATCACAAAACGTTAGTACAAAGCCATACTCAACTTCACCCTGCTGTGACTCTCATCACATCCCCATCAGTCTGCATTCCGTAACCTACTCCTGCACATCCTTACTCACACCAACTTACTTTGCACCTGCACCTCCACCCATCCCTCTCTATCTACATTATTAGCTCCTCATCTCACTAGCCACCCCTCATACTCACTCTCATCCTAGTCCATTCATATCACTAACAACACACAAGGGTAGGCACTTGGGTGTTTTATGCAATGTTCACATAAAGTTTCTTTTAATGTGGTGTCAAACACTGAAACCTTTAATTTCAACGAGTTGCAGTGAATGGTGAGACATAACAGTACCCCCCGCAATGGTCATGAGTGTGAAAGGAATGGCTTGGACATTGTAGGGATGCTTTATGGTGGCGGTGCCAACCTGGCGCATCATGTGCCAGCCAGGGTGTACAACGTCAAGTGAAGTAAATCTGGCCTTGGTGAGGCCATCCCTGGTGACCCGGGCAGCAATGTGCTCGGGTGCTGATGCCCTGTGTCCTGTGCAGCATCAGTTGATTGCGGAGAAGGTTGGTGTTGTTGTTGGTGCTGCTGGTGTGCCTGGTGATGCTGGTGTTGGGGCTGATCATGGTGGGATTCTGAGGACCAAGGTGAGAGTGTTTCAAGGGCAGCAATGCTGTTGGAATAGATGGCAGGTGAAGTAGAGATGACAGAAGCGATCTGTCAATGGTGGGAGAGGGAATGAGGTCAGACTGGATGGAGACTTGTGTAAAGACTTGCAGCATCCTGAGTCCGTAGTGGAAATGCAGTTGAGAAGCGAGTGGTTAAGGGAACATTTCTCAATCAGCTGGGAGCTTTGACTTGACATCTGAAGCTGTCAACTCATCAGCTGACTCAATGGCCACTGACCTCCCGCATCAGCTTCACAGACGAGGTCTAGGTACAGCGGGAAACCGGTGAGTGACGTGTCAAATCCAAAAAGCTGGGGAAAAACCATTGATAAGTGGCTGTAAACAAGCCACTAATGATATTAACGGCTTCCCCCGCTGCTGCGTGTCGAGTCTGCTCAGCGCGGACAGACCCGACATTTGGTAAAGGCGCGTGGCGGCTGGTTCACAGCGGGGTCCTGACCCGCTGGGGGAAAAAACTTTCCCACCTGACCCGCCACCAATCGCGCCTGCTGACCACTCCCCCCCCCCCCCCCGCAAAAATCCAGCCCAATGTCTTTGGTCCCAGCCACGAACTCCGTTCCCTAGCCACCGACTCCATCCCTC
Source organism: Squalus acanthias (assembly GCA_030390025.1). Lineage (NCBI taxonomy): Eukaryota > Metazoa > Chordata > Chondrichthyes > Squaliformes > Squalidae > Squalus > Squalus acanthias. Next base: position 199,097,126 of record CM059425.1, on the reverse strand, counting down.
TCCGTGGCAAGTGTCTGAGGTTGAAGCAGATTGTTCGCAACCTTGAGGTCATAGTTGACCCCGAGATGAGCTTCCGACCACATATCTGCACCATCACCAAGACTGCCTATTTCCACCTTAAGATCGGCCGACACCGCTCTTGCCTCAGTTCATCTGCTGCTGAAACCTTCATCCATGCTTGTGTTACCTTTCGACTTGACTATTCTAACACACTCCTGGCCGGCTCGTGTAAATTTGGTCATCCAAAACTCTGCTGCCTATGTCCTATTTCGCACCAAGTCCCATTCACCCATCACCCTTGTGCTCGCTAACCTACATTGGCTCCCAGTTATGCAACGCCTCGATTTTAAAATTCACATCCTGGTTTTCAAATCACTCCATGGCCTCACCCCTCTGTAATCTACAACCCTCCGAGGTATCTGTGCTCCTTCAATTCTGGCTTCTTAAGCATCTCTGATTTTAATTGCTCCACCATTGGTAGCCATGCCTTCAGCCTCTCTACCTCTCTTTCCTGCTTTAATACGCTCCTTAAAACCTACCTCTTTGACCAAGCTTTTGGTCATCTGCCCTAATATCTCATGTGGCTCGGTGTCAACTTTTGTGTGATAATGCTCCTGTGAAGTGCCTTGAGACGTTTTACTACATTAAAGGTGCTATATAAAGGCAAGTTGTTGTTGTTGAGGGATAAATGTTGGCCAGGACACCAACAGAGCTTCCTCGCTCTTCTTCCAATAGTGCCATGGGATTGTTTATATCTACCTGGACAGACAGATAGGGCCTAAATTTAACAGCTCATCCAAAAAACACCACCTCTGACAAACCTGATGAGGCTGAGAGTGGAAATGGGGGAGAAGCTATAAGTATTGTGGCTCACAGCTGGGACACGGCTGCAAGGGGTCAGGTGGAGGAGGCAGCAGTGGGACAGTTGCTGGCCATGCCGGTTAAATATATGATGTTAATTTTGGAAATGAAGGAATTCATGAGTTTTTTACTCCTGGTTTCAAAGTTGAGGATGGAAGGAGCAGAAAAGAGTAAGAAAGAAGAAAAACAGAGCTGTTTATCACATTGATCTGCAGACAAACATTAGAGCCAATTTGCAGACAGCAAAGTCCCTCTAACGGGAAATTAATAAATGTTGGTTCAGGAGAATTTGGCCATGAGACTGGGATGACTGCCTGCTTTTCTTTAAATAGTGCAATTGGATTTTTTTTTAATATCTACCTGAGCAGGCAGACAATTAAATGTCTCGCCCAAAAGACAGCACCATTGACAATGCAACATACCCTCAATATTGTACTGATGTGCAAACTTAGATTATGTACTCACGTCTGAAGTAGGGCTTGAACTCACAATTAGCTGACTTAGAGGCAAGAGTGCATGCAACTGAGCCAAATTGCCAGGGGTTTGGCAGAGTGATAGACAATGAGGACTCTGAAGGAAAGGCAAAAAGGGTGAGAGAGAGCAAGGTAGTCAAATTAGGAGAAAGTGCCAGAAGAGTAAGAGGACATGCAGAGAAGGGACAGAGAGATAAGAGCCCCACCACTGCCATGGCAGTTTGGGCAGAGAACATGGCAGCATACTTAGCCAGGCAGCAACCTCATGAGGGAACACAAAAGGCATCAAGGGGTATGGGGAGAGAGGGGGAATATGGTATTGAGAGAGGATCAGCCATGATCATATTGAATGGCGGAGCAGGATCGAAGGGCCGAATGGCCTACTCCTGCTCCTACTTTTCTATGTTTTCTATGGGACAAAAGTTACTGTCAGTTAACCAGGTTTCTGTTAGGCACAGGCTGTCAATGGACATTTTGGATGAGGTTGAGGATTGGGAGATCCTTTTTCATAAGGCAGTGGACAATTTGCAGGGATAGAGTGGCCAAGTAGTGGGAGGGGGTTGGGAATGATAAAAGGGTTTGGCAAGAGATTGAAAAAGGATGCTAAATGGGTGGGATGAAGCCAGCAGCGGCTGCCAGAGTGCATACGTTGGACCAGAGTGAAGTCAAGAGCCCTCCAAAGAAGAACTCAAGCCTGGGACAATGACAGGGAAAGAGATTAACAGAAGAGTAGTAATGCATGAGATAGTAGATCATGAGGCACATCATGGAGTGCTATGTGGGCAGAAGGAACTGGGAAATATGAATGACAAGATTGGTGGGGGAGGGGTGTAGAACTAACAGCAATCAAAGAATGGGTCAGGAAATGCCTGAGAGGAAGACAGGGAAGCGTCATATGGAGCACCAGTCTAAGTAGGTATACACAGAGCAGTAACCTTGAGTTACATGTATAAATATGCTTCTATGCCAGATTCCTTTCAGACAGCACTGGGGGGCATTTGCAATGTCAGCCAATGTGCTATCTATTGGAGCATCACGCAAGCAACTGATGCAATGTTTGTGCAAACAGCGCAATTCATCTTTCCTTCAGACCTTACGCATCAAATGAGAGGCCCATCAATCTTTACAGACTGGCTGAATTTCCCTTGATGTAAGATTCAATTGACAAACTTGCGTCCCCAAATGTGCTCCGATCAGGAGTGCCATCAACTTTCTCAACAGGATAGGATATCATTCCATTAATATGCACTTGGTGTGTGTGATGCATGTGAATGCTAACTATCCAAGGAGCTGACAATATTTCTTTGTTTTAAGACAATCCATAATCTCACCACTGCTCAAAGGTATCTGGATGGCTGATTGGTAACCAAGGCTAACCTCTACAGATATGGCTGCTGACACTGGTTCAGATCCCAAGGAACACTAACATAGTGAGTGTCTTGGTGCCATCAGAACTGCATTTGAGCAGACCATAGGGATTCTAAAGACACGCTTGAGGTGCAGGTTAATCTGGACAAATAGTCCTGTACAGCCCTGTTAAGGTTTCTCGTATTGTTGTGCTTTACTGTATGTTGCATAGTGTTGCCATCCAGGAAGGATTGCTTATTAATGGCATGGAGTAGGAAGAAGGTGGTGACCAAGGTCAGCATGCAGTCAAGATCTTGATTCAGATTCATCATGTACAGGAGCACCCTTTTCCAGCAGCCAGACATCTCCAAGCAGAGTTCATAAAGGACACCTTCAGATAATAAAGATATGTGTGTCATAAATCGCAAGTAACAACTCAGGAAGTACTACTGGGCTGCCAGCTGGGGCGCCGTCCAGGGAGTATAAATACTCAGGCATGGGCCCACCTTGGGCAGAGACAATCTGGAAACAGGAAGCTAGTGACTGCTAACTAGACCTCCATGTTTTGTTACAAGTTGATTAAAGCCTTGCTTTATGTTCAAGTGCGTAGTGAGTCTTTATTACGTCAATTTAATCAACTTGATATCGTCTCCACGCTTTGGGTGATTCGGAACAACCAGCTGCAACTCGAACCACAGAAGGGAACTAGGGCAAGAAACTGATCCATCATGGAGAAACTCCTTAGACCCGCTCGTCTCGACCTGGACCCGAATGCACCTGCGGCAGCGAAGGTATGGAAGCATTGGTTTCGTACCTTTAGCAACTTTCTTGAAGAATGTGGGGCGGATGTCCCTAATAAGTTACGAATGCTTATCAACTACGTGTCTCCTCATGTGTATGATTATATTGAGGACTGTATAGTCTATGACACTGCTATCGAAATCTTACAGCAGCTATATGTCAAGTCCCCAAATGAAATATTTGCTCGACACCTACTGGCCACAACTCGGCAGCAGCCTGGGGAATCACTCGATGAATTTCTCCAGAAACTTCGCAGGCTCAGCAAGGATTGTAACCTTAAAGCAGTTACAGCTGAACAGTATCAAGAGGAACTAATCCGCGATTCCTTTATCAATGGAATCGCGTCCCCTTTTATACGTCAGCGCCTGCTGGAAAATAAAACCCTCAATTTACGGGCTGCTTATGACCAGGCGTGTTCCTTGGACTTGGCCAAGAAAAATGCAGACACTTATCTCCCACCACGTGCACGGGCGGCGGCTATCTCCTTTAATGAGTCTTTCGGTAGGTCTCGGGCGGATGCCCCCACTGATGTTGACCCTACTCTAACAGACGACGACCCTACCCTAGAGGCCTTCGCTGATGACGACCCCGCCCTAGCAGCATCCTGGCAATCAGGAAGAAAGTGTTTCTTTTGTGGAGGGGCGTGCCATCACAGAAAATTTTGCCCGGCTCGTAATGTGACCTGCAATCATTGCAGCAAGAAAGGACACTTTTCCAAGGTATGCCAGTCACGGGCCTTTGCTAACAAGAAAGGCCGCTCCTCTAAAGTATACCGGTCGAGAGCTCCTGTTAGCTTCACAGCTGCTATCTATGGAGCTGCTCCTCCCCCAAGAACTACTGTTAAGGCTACAGTTGCCAAAGGGAAAATTGCCCCTCCTCCCATCACGGCTGTTTTTCCCCAAAGTTTGTCCCATGCAGCCACGAAGGTTTCAGTAAATGGGCACACTCTAAGCGCGCTAATCGACTCCTGCAGCTCTGACAGCTTCATTAGTAAGCGGGCTGTCAACAGGTTAAAACTGCACATTTATCCCTCTGACAGGGAGATTGCAATGGCTCTGACGACTCTGACCACCAATTCTTCTGGCTTCTGTCTGGTCAACCTCATCCTCAACGGCCGCACGTATCTCTCCACCCGGCTCGGAGTACTCGCAAACTTATGCAGCGATGTGCTTCTGGGACAGGACTTCCAGAAGCAGCACAAGAAGATCACTTTTGAGTTTGGAGGGTCAAGGCCGGAGCTTACCATTTCTAAGGTGCCGTTTTGTGCACTCTCGGCGGCCTTACTCGGTGAACCCTCCCTGTTTGCCAATCTTCCCCCCCGCTGTAAACCCATAGCCACCAAATCGCGGCGCTTTAGCCAAGACGATCGAGCGTTTATTGAGGCGGAAATCTCTCGCCTTTTAGTCGACGGTATTATCGAGCCATGTTCATCTCCCTGGCGGGCTCAGGTCGTCATCGTGAGGAATCCCTTAAAACAACATAAAAAACGTCTGTGTATCGATTATTCGCAGACTATTAATCTATATACCGATCTGGATGCCTACCCGCTGCCACGCATAGATGACATGGTCAACAACCTTGCCAAATACAAGGTATTCTCGACCTTCGATTTAAAAAGCGCGTACCATCAGGTGCCACTGCAAGACTCCGACAAGAAGTATACGGCCTTTGAGGCCAATGGTCGGCTTTTCCAGTTTCGCCGTCTTCCAACGGGCCATGGATGGCCTAGTCCGGCAAGAGAACTTGACGGATACCTTTCCGTATTTAGACAATATCACTATTGCCGGCCATGATCAAAAGGAGCATGACGCCAATCTTCAGAGATTTTTTGACGTACTCCGCCGTCGCCACTTAACGTTAAACAAATCCAAATCGGTGAAGTCGGTGCCATCGGTGAACATTCTTGGCTACTGGGTGGGCAACGGTGTTATTAAACCGGACCCAGAGCGACTTCGTCCACTTCAGGAGTTCCCTCCCCCGACGAACCTCGGCTCTCTTCGTCGGGCACTTGGCATGTTTGCTTATTACGCAAAATAGATACCACACTTCTCCGATAAAATACAGCCCCTGCTCCATGCGAAGTCTTTTCCATTGGAAGCTACGGCTATTTCTGCCTTCAACCTCCTCAAACGACAGCTGGAGAAAGCCACGCTTCGCTCCATTGACGAAAATCTTCCTTTTGTGGTCGAATGCGATGCATCGGAGGTGGCGATCTCCGCTACCTTGAATCAAGGTGGCCGACCCGTGGCATTCCTATCCAGAACCTTGCAGGGTAGCGAGCTCCATTACCCCCCCGTCGAGAAGGAGGCTACGGCCATCATCGAGGCTGTACGCCAATGGGGTCATTTTCTTGCTCGGCGTCATTTTACGCTTATAACTGACCAGCGCTCTGTGGCCTTCATGTTGGATAACCGGAGGCGCACGAAAATCAAAAATAATAAAATTCAACTCTGGAGGATGGAGCTGGCTGCCTTTGGATATACTATCTGTTACCGACCCGGCAAACAGAACGTGGGCCCAGATACCTTCACACGGGCATTTTGCTCCTCAATGTCAACGTCGACTCTGGCGGATTTGCATATGGACTTATGCCATCCTGGTGTGACCCGCATGTTGCACTTTGTGCGCTCCAAAAATCTACCATTTTCAACCGAGGACGTAAAGAAAACATGCTCCTCCTGCAGGATTTGTGCAGAATTGAAACCACAATTCTTTCGCCCATCAGATGGCTTACTCATACATGCAATGCAGCCTATGCAGAGGCTCAGCATAGACTTTAAAGGGCCATTGCCTTCGTCGACAAGGAACACCTACCGACTTACGATGGTGGACGAGTATTCACGCTTTCCCTTCGCCTTCCCCTGTCCTAATATGCTTACCTCTACGGTAATTAAATGCCTCGATCAGGTCTTTTCCCTTTGCGGGACGGCCAATTTTATCCACACTGATCGGGGTCCCTCCTTTATGTCGAGTGAACTTAAAAGTTATCTCTCCCAACGGGGAATCGCCTCAAGTAGGACGACACCATATCACCCAATCGGTAACGGACAGGTTGAACGATACAATGCCATCATCTGGAACGCTGTCCGTCTGGCACTAAGGTCACGCAACCTACCGGACCAGCAGTGGGAAACGGTGCTCCCCGACGTGTTACACTCTATCAGGTCTCTTCTCTCCACGTCTACTAATGTCACGCCTCATGAGCGATTCTTCAAATTCCGGCGTCGCTCTACACATGGGACGTCTCTACCGTCATGGTTGGTGGCTCCAGGCCCGGTGCTACTCCGGAGGTTCGTCCGGTCTGCCAAAAACGACCCTCTCGTTGACGAGGTGGAGTTAACGGAGGTAAACCCCACGTATGCGCACGTACGGTACCCTGATGGCCGGGAGACCACCGTCTCGCTCCGAGATCTGGCTCCCTGCCCAACCGGTCATACGGGCCCGAATGATGAAGGATCCCCCGACAATGATATCAACACTCCGCACCCCTATGAAAATGATGCCCCGCTTGGGACATCGGGGGATCTGCCGGCAACGCTACCGGATCAACTCAGGGAGCTGGACGCTCCCCGTAGGATGGCCACCCGAAACCAGGACGCCGGACAATCTCCAGCCACGACCCGGGATGAGGCCAGCTCAGCACCTGTGGGGACCCGCACCCGGAGTCATGATATTCCCAGTCCTCCACAGGATGATCAAGATGACGCGGACTCTACTGACTTACCGGTACGGGCCAAGCGACCCAGGGACCAGGACACGGTCCGGGGAGACGTGCCTTCCGGTCACAAGCAGAGAGCTAAACGTCTACGGCTATTTCTGGTCCACCTAGTCCTTTAAAGGAAGACTGGACTTCCAAACCTTTTAGGGAGGAAGAATGTCATAAATCGCAAGTAACAACTCAGGAAGTACTACTGGGCGGCCAGCTGGGGCGCCGTCCAGGGAGTATAAATACTCAGGCATGGGCCCACCTTGGGCAGAGACAATCTGGAAACAGGAAGCTAGTGACTGCTAACTAGACCTCCATGTTTTGTTACAAGTTGATTAAAGCCTTGCTTTATGTTCAAGTGCGTAGTGAGTCTTTATTACGTCAATGTGCCCACTGCAAAATGCTGTCATCATGGTCCCCATTCAGCAACTACATCAACTTGGTCTTTGCTAACATGTAGCTCCCTCCACAACTACCAAGGCTTCCACTGAAAAGCATTCTGCTATTCTTCATCACAGGTGACCCCACCTTGCCCTAAATCATCCGTATATACTGCTTAAGTGATTCAAAATTTTTATTCCAACCAAATATGTGTGCCTTTCCAATTTTTTTAAATTTTTTTTTTTAAAACCACTGTACCTCCCCTTCATGCCTACACCTATGTGCCTTTCAACCCTAATCTCCTATATCTCCTTAGTGGCAGATTGCTCTGAGATGGCTTTCTGGTACTTCCAGCAGGAAATTGTATATAGTGCGATATTAGAAGGAGCGGTGTCAGCCGTGGCTCAGTTGGTAGTACCCTCGCCTCTGAGTCAGAAGGTTCTGGGTTCAAGTTCCACTCCAAGGACTTGAGTACAAAAATCTAGGATGACACTTCAGTGCAGTACTGAGGGAGTGCTGCACTGTCAGAGATATCATCTTTTGGATAAGACGTTAAACTGAGGCCCCGTCTGCTCTCTCAGGTGGATGTAAAAGATCTCATGGCAGTATTTCAAAGAGGAAAAGGGGCGTTATCCCCGGTGTCCTGGCCAATCTGCCACTAAGGAGATATAGGAGATTAGGGTTGAAAGGCATATAGGTGTAGGCATGAAGGGGAGGTACAATGGTTTTTTAAAAAAATCTACATCACTAAAAAACAGATTATCTGGCCATTATCACATTGCTGCTTGTGGGAGCTTACTGTGTGAAAATTGGCTTTGTGGTTGGCCGTGCTTCCTACATTACAACAGTGACTACACTTCAAAAAGTACTTCATTGGCTGTAAAGCGCTTTGGGATGTCCGCTGGTTGTAAAAGGCACTATACAATTGCAAGTCTTTCTTTTTCTTTCTTTCATACTCAATGAGCAAAGTAGCTTTCTCTTCTTCTATACATTTGAACATGAGGTCTAATGTTCTATAGGCTGTCAAAGCAGAGTTGTCAAAACTATATTCAGCAGGATTCTAGTGATTCTCAAATGAACGATATCTCTGCCAATATTTGAATATCTGATGACTATCTTAGAATTGCATCACCAAACCAAATTCAGAATGAATGCCCATTTGGTAATGGAGGTAATTTATTAAAATCCATTTAGTCATTTTTATTCCTAAAACAATAATGTGTGTTTTGAAAATATGATTTAGTTTCCAGGAAGAGAATCCAGCCCTTCAGAAACACGAACTTCCTCAAGAAAGAGATGATATAATTTTTAAAAATTACCTCAAAGCTGAGCCCAGGCTCATTAAACATGTTTCCCAACCAGGAAAGCACAGCATTAAGAAAAGCCAAGAGTGCCAGAAACGCAATAAGGTTAACAGCAATGTTTGCCACCAGAGTGATTGAGGCACTAGCTCCTTGGCAGGCAGCTTCTATTATGTTTCTCGCATTGCTGCAGAATAAAAAAGAAACAATGTCTAAGACCATCCATTGTGTAGAACAACAAATAAAATTATTAGGGCCAAATCTCCCTGGAAAAATAATGGCGAGTTCATGATACACGCCATTATTAATGCGCAAATCGAACAGCAATTCAGGGGAAGAAGAGATATGCTGTGATGTGCGAATCTCTAGAACTTGGTCAATTTATGCCGCTCCACCGTTTGCATCGCACAAACGACATCTTGTCCTTAGCCTCCCCGTTATTTTTCAGAACTTGCAAGATTTGCTCATTAATTGCCAATTAAACTCGCCGCAGAAAGTTAGGGCTGGTAATTAACATAGAAACATAGAAGATAGGAGCAGGAGTAGGCCATTCGGCCCCTCTAGCCTGCTCCGCCAGTCAATGCGATCATGGCTGATCATCCAAATTCAGAACCCTGTTCCTGCTTTCTCCCCATATCCCTTGATCCCTTTAGCCTTAAGAAATATATCCAACTCCTTCTTGAATATATTTAATGAATTGGCCTCTACTGCCTTCTAACAGCGCAAGTACCTTTTTAATGACGTGATAATTGTTAATGCGATGCCAATCAATCTCTCCAGCTCAGAAAAGGTACAAATTAAACTGTTGAGTTTCATTCCTGCACGTAGTAAATTGTTGTTAGAAATTTTAAAAATTTCAAATTTTTACATTTTTTTTCTTACTTTTCCTTTGTATCTCTTTTTTCTCTCTCTTAATCCAATCTTTCTTTCCCTCTTTTTTCCTCTTTCTGTACCTGATTTGACTCTAATTCACCTTTCTTCCCTGCTGTTCCTGTTTCTTTCTCAATTGTTGGTCCATTCATTCAAAAAGGTCCCAGATGCCACGTTGCCCTCGCCCCACCATAATCAGCTCACACTTCCAGCAAGTTACAGCGCAAATTATATTCGAGCTGAAGGATGTAAGAAAAAGTCTAACTAGCGATGCCCCTTTCCAGCAAGATTTGGCCCTTAGGAATTTCCCCCCCCCCCCCCTTTCATTACTTTTGTTGTCAGAAGTACAGAATACCTGAAGCATTTTATGATTTTCATCTTCACATAGCAATGAAGAAAGCAATGAAACTTACCCTTTATCCAATTTGAGGTTACTCTTGGTTGATATTTTAGGACTTTCTGTTTCCGGCCAGAACAGTTTGGAAACAGCCAGAGCAGCAGGAGCAGACATCACTGAAGCTGTTAACAAATGGGCAGCTGGAACCTGTATTTGAAACACCAGAGCTTGCATCTGTACTTACAGCAACAATGTAGTACAAATTGTACAGTATAGCCCAAGTCTGAGTAATTCAATTTAAATTTGACATGAACCTTTGTGTAGAGCTGAACAATATCAACAATGGATGATATTGATCTGCCAAATATATGGGTTTGCACTTCACTCACATAAAAGCACAAAGTAGATGCTGCAATAATAACACCAGCAATAACTCATCTAGACATTCAGCTGTTTAAAAATCTGCATGGAGAACTTAAAAAGTCCTAAATTTGTTTTTCAAACAGCTGTGTAAATTGTAATACAAAAGCAAAATACTGCGGATGCTGGAAATCTGAAATAAAAACAGAAAATGCTGGAAATACTCAGCAGGTCAGGCAGCATCTGTGGAGAGAGAAACAGAGTTAACGTTTCAGGTCGATGACCATTTGTCAGAACTGGAAAAAGTTAGAGATGTAACAGATCTTAAGCAAGTGCAGGGGCAGGGAAAGGGGGTATTGGAGGAAAGAACAAAAGGGAAGGTCTGTGATAGGGTGGAAGGCAGGTGTGATTAAATGATGAAAGGTATGATAGTACAAATCAAAAGGTGATGGTAATGGGACAAGTAAAGAAACAAAAGATGAGTCTAGAAGAGGTGTAAATGGGAATGGCAGAATCATCAACAGCTGCCATGTGAAACAATAGGGGCAGAGAGGTTATAGTCTGAAATTGTTGAACTCGATGTTGAGTCCAGAAGGCTGTAAAGTGCCTAATCGAAAGATGAGGTGCTGTTCCTCGAGCTTATGTTGAGCTTCATTGGAACAGTGTAAGAGGCCGAGGACAGTGAGGTCAGAGTGGGAGTGGAGTGGAGAATTAAAGTGCCAGGTGACCGGAAGCTCGGGGTCACGCTTAGGGACTGAACGGAGGTGTTCCGCAAAGCGGTCACCCAATCTACGTTTGGTCTTCCCAATATAGAGGAGACCGCATCGTGAGCAGTGAATACAGTATACTAAATTGCAAGAAGTACAAGTAAATCGCTGTTTCACCTGGAAGGAGTGTTTCGGGCCCTGGACCGTAGGAGGAGGCAAAAGGGCTGGTGTTGCATCTCCTACACTTGCACGGGAAGGTGCCGTGGGATGGGGAGGGGCTGTTGGGGATGATTGAGGAGTGGACCAGGGTGTCACGGAGGGAGCAGTCCCTTCGGAATGCTGAAAGGGGAGGGGAGAGGAAGGTGTGTGTGGAGCTGGGAACACACTGGAGGTGGGGGAAATGGCGGAGGATGATCCGTTGAATGTGGAGGCTGGTGGGGTGAAAGGCAAGGACAAGGGGAACCCTATCGTGCTTCTGGGAGGGAGGGGAAGGGGTGCGAGCAGGAGTGCAAGGGGTGAGAGCAGGAGTGTGGGAAATGGAACGGACATGGTCGAGGGCCATATCAATTGTAGCTATGTAAATTGAGTCAGAGATAGTCATTTTGTAAGAAACTACAGATGATATTGGGATTAATTTTGTAATCTCGTCACAATGCTGGCAGGACAGCTTCTCCTGGAGCATATCGTGTGCCACTAGCGCACGGACCCGACCACTCCAAGTTCATGATGTTGCATCTTTTAAGCAATTAAAATGTCCTTCTCGACTTGTCTGCAGCCTTTGGCACAGTTGACCACTCCACCCTCCTGCAACGCCTCTCCACCATCATTCAACTGGGTGGGACTGCACTCGCCTGGTTCCATTCTGATCAATCTAATCATAGCCAGAGAATCACCTGCAATGGCTTCTCTTCCCACTCCCGTATCATTACCTCTGGTGTCCTCCAAGGATCTATCCTTGGCCCCCTCCTATTTCTCATCTACATGCTGCCCCTCGGTGACATCATCTGAAAACACAGCGTCAGTTTCCACATGCACGCTGACGACACCCAGCTCTACTTCACCATCACTTCTCTGGACCCGTCCACTGTCTCTAAATTGTCACACTGCTTGTCCGACTGGATGAGCAGAAATTTCCTCCAACTAAATATTGGGAAGACCAAAGCCATTGTCTTCGGTCCCCGCAACAAACTCTGTTCCCTAGCCACCGACGCCATCCCTCTCCCAAGTAACTGTCTGAGGCTGAACCACACTGTTCGCAACCTTGGGTGTTATATCTGACCCTGAAATGAGGTTCCAACCACATATCCGCGCCATAACTAAGACCGCCGATTTCCACCTCCATGTCATCCGTCTCCGTCCTTGCCTCAACTCATCCACTGCTGAAACCCTCATCCATGCCTTTGTTACCTCTAGACCTGACTATTCCAATGCATTTCTGGCTGGCCTCCCATGTTCTACCCTACATAAAATTTAAAGTCATCCAAACTCGGCTGTCCGTGTCCTAACTCGCACCAAGTCCCATTCACCCATCACCCCTATGCTTGCTGACCTACATTGGCTCCCGGTTAAGCACCGCCTCGATTTAAAAATTCTCATCCTTATTTTCAAATCCTTCCGTAGCCTCGCCCCTCCCTATCTCTGTAATCTCCTTCAGCCCCACAACCAACCCCCCCACCACAACACCGCCCGCCTCCGATGTATCAGTATATCAGCGCTCCTCTACTTCTGGGCTCGAGCATTCTTGATTTTAATTGCTCAACCACTGGAGCTGTGCCTTCAGCTGCCAAGGCCCTAAACCTCTTCACCACTCTACCTCTCTTTCCTCCTTTAAGACGCTCCTTAAAACCTACTTCTATCTGCCTTTCTCCTTATGTGCTTCAATGTCACTTTTTTTAATAACATTCCTGTGAAGTGCCTTGGGACGTTTTACTACGTTAAAGGCGCTACATAAATACAAGTTGTCGTTGTTTCTGGTGTGCAGGCCTAAGCATGGAGTGTACTAATGGAAGAGGATAGAAGGGAAGAGGATACCCCTAAAGCACTGCTGGGGAAATGAAAGGAACGTCATAGAAGAGAAAGGCTGAAGATATTTTTTAAAATACTTGTCAGCAATTCTAAAGGTTGCAATGGGGAAGAAACAAAAAAAAGTAGCAGGCCAGAATCAAGGGAATGCAAGCTCAATGTTGATGCATCAAACAGCCTTGGGCAAGTGGTGAAGCAGCACAGCACCCCAACCTTATTTGATGCCTGGGGAAGTGGGTGTACCACCACATGAGGTGGGTGCAAGGGGGATTTGTCCTGTTTTGTTCTCCAGGGCACTTACCCCACAAATGGCAGTGGATCATGCCTGGCAGGAGGTAGTGGCCAAGCTCAACACTATAACAGTATTTGCAGCAGCAGCACCCCAATAAAGTATATTTTGTGAATTGCCATTTGCGACGTAAGGGGAATATTGGGGAAATCATGCAAGGTTCCCTAACCTCCCCAAACAGATTCATGATGCTGCCTGGTATGAGGAAACATAACTACGATGAAAGATTTGAAAAATTGGGTATTTTTTTTAAGAACACAGAGTACAATATGATGGAAGCGTTTCACATTATGAAAGAATGGAACAGGATAAATTGAAGCAGATTGTTTCCTGTAGTTGAGGGATCAAGAACAAAGAGCCATAGATACAAGATTAAATACAAGAGATTTTGAATGGTGGGTAGGAGAAACTTCTTTATACAATTGTCAAGATAGGTGGATGAAGGTTGAAGGAATATGGGAACAGGGTAGATAAATGTGATTAGAATTATTTGCTTGCACGGAGGGTAAACAGCAACAGGGATTGTTTGGGCCGAATGGCCTATTTCCGTGTTGTAATTGCTACATATTTCTATGTATACGTGCTCCTGTCATGCAAATCACTGCACCAGGAGTACGAATTTGTAAAATATTCCCTTATGTCATCGAACTATTTGGAATGCAAAAATATCAATTGTAAGACCAGAGTCATACATGATAAAACTGACAACAGTAATTACAAATTCAAAATAAAATGAGGCACAAGAAATAGAAAATTACAAATAGAACAACATTCCCTTAGGAACAGTATACAGTAAAGTGGTAATTTTTCTTTTCAAGTTTCTCTTGTCATCCTGAATATTCTTCTTGCTGCAATATGCAAAAATTCATAGAAGAAATAGAACCAGCAAAACATTTTTTTCCTTCGCTTCCACACTGGTAAGCCGTCCTCCTACAGCTTTCTCAGGTGAACTTTCAGATGCCATTCCACAACACCTCAATCAAGGTTCTTTAAAATTGTGTTATACTTTGATGTTAAAACTGTCAATCAAGCTTAATTAAATCAAATATCAAGATCAAGATTCATGCCTTTGTTATCTCTAAACTTGACTATACCAACGCACACCTGGCTGGCCTCCCATCTTCCACCCTCCATAAGCTTGAGCTCATCCAAAACTCTGCTGCCCGTATCCTAACTTATACCATGTCCCCATTCACCCATCACCTCGTGTTCGCTGACTTATACTGGCTTCCGGTTGAGCAATGCCTCGATTTTAAAATTCTCATCCTTGTTTTCAAATCCCTCCATGGACTCACCCCTCCCTATCTCCGTAATCTCCTCCAGCCCTACAACCCGCTGAGATATCTACGCTCCTCCAATTCTGGCCTCTTGCGCAACCCCGATTTTAATCACTCCACCATTGGCGGCTGTGCCTTCATTTGCCGAGACCCTACACTGCTGGGCAACACGGTGGCATAGTGGTTAGCACTGGTGCCTCACAGCGCCAGGGACCAGGGTTCGAATCTGACCTTGGGTGACTGTCTGTGTGGAGTTTGCACATTCTCCCCGTGTCTGCGTGGGTTTCCTCCGGGTGCTCCGGTTTCCTCCCACAGTCCAAAAATGTGCGGGTTAGGTTGATTTGGCTATGATAAAAAAATTGACCCTTAGTGTTAGGGGGGGATTAAATATGTGGGGTTATGGGGATAGGATGGGATATGTTAGGGGGAATTAAATACGTGGGGTTACGGGGGTAGGGTGGGATGTGTGTACTGTGGGGATTAAAGCAGGGACAGGGTACTGGATTTGGATGATCAGCCATGATCGTATTGAATGGTGGAACAGGCTCGACGGGCCGAATGGCCTACTCCTGCTCCTAGATTCTATGTTTCTATGGAATTCCCCCTCGAAACCTCTCCGTCTCGCTACCTCTCTTTTCTCCTTTAAGAAGTTCTTTAAAACCTACCTCATCTGCCCTAATATCACCTTATGACACCACGGTGTCAAATTTTGTTTGATAACGCTCCCGTCAAGTGCCTTGGGACATTTTGCTACATTAAAGGCACTATATAAATGCAAGTTGTTGTTGTTGTTTACTAAGGTGCAGAACAAAACGAATAATTTATCCGATTACAAATGTTATTACAAATCCTTCCAGCAACGGGCTGGACTTCACGCTCTCTCTTCAGAAATTCATGTAGCAGGGTTTTGTCTTGATACAGCATTGCTTTCATTGATTCTAAGGCCTAGAAATTCGATGGCCCATGTCTGCATGCTCATTATATGCCAGAAGTGCACTGACCGCCATATTAGTAACGGGAAGAGCACTCCTGCTCCTCCTGGCTGCACATGAAAGTAAACCCCCTACTGAGTCTCCTTCTCAAAAGAGAAGTGAGGGATAACTGTCTACGGTCATCATCCTATTCAATGTCTTCACCAGTAATTTCTAAGAGACAGTGTTGCAGTATTTTTCCAAAATACTCCAGGCACAATTGTGGTTCTTTGCAGTGAAAAGAGGAAATCACTGAGCCAACCTGTTGTTGAGCACTTGAGGAAAGTCAACCTAATGGCAGACATGTCGGGTTGGGTCCAAAGTTGAGTCCAAAGCTTGGTGATTAGAAACAAGGTCAGTCTTATGTGGCAGTCTCAATAATCCGTTACTTGAACCAGTCAGATCTGCTGTATTCCAGGGTATTCTTGATGATTGACCAGCCTGTCTGGCTTCTTGATGGATTCTGGAAGAGTAAACTTGTTCCAGGGATTGGTATTCTTTCCACACAGCTCCAGGTACATCTGTAAGCCATTGCCCTAACAGGTAGGTTTGTTCTAGCTGGCAAGGATTACTAAGTTTATTAGTCCTTCGTGCTGCTAATTTACACAATTTTAGGTTCAACTCCAGCAGTTCCCATGCATATACTCAGGGATCTCTTCAGCCTTGGCACTTGCCAAACTATTCAGAAGTTTTCTGGGTTTAGGCAAGTGGGTGTGTCCCAACAGGAAGAGATTACATACTCCCCATTAGGCAAACAGAAATTCTATTCATGTGGACTTCGAGTAGTTTTAGAGCCTATTATGCATGGTGATGGATTTGTGCATTGTTCGACTCTTGGCTAAGCAAAAAATAAAGACTTTCCCATATAACTGCAAGCCTTTAAGATGTAACTATAATTGTAAACCATAAACTCGTCTCGAAAGCCTGAAAAATTATGGAATAATTTAATAATTTAAACAGAGTCTACAATAATTAGCATATATAATCCACATTCTTAATTGAACTCAAAATCAAGGCATAAATCAAACAGATTTTGGGCTGGATTATCTTCAAAATTAGGCTGTAGAGGAGGAAACTCAACAAAAAATCTGACAGTAAATTCTACTGCTGCATTCCCGCCCATATTAGAATTCCCACCACCTGCCCCAGCAGAGAAGTATGTCGGCCACCTCATCACCTGCTACATTAAAATGAGTGGAGAGACAGGGCCAGCAAACCAAAGGACTGTCAGAAGATGGATGGTAGTAGTCCCTCGAACAGTGGCAGAAGGACCTCCAGTTCATTGATTGGAGGAAGAGGGACCAGTAGTGGTCATTTCCCTCACCTTCTGAACACCTCAATCTAGTTCATAGCCTCCATTCAAAGTTTTCCCCAGGTCTTCGGGGCACATCTGCCCCCTTTAACATCAGCCTCTTCTTTTCATGGCACTGCAACAAGTATCCTGTTTCTCCATTGCCACATCTTCCTCCTCAGTAGTAGGGAGCTTCCTCTCTGTGCCGAGCTCCCACCAGGAGCTTCCGCTGTTCAGGTAATGACCCTCAACTCAGGAAACTTGGTCGAGGCAGGAGGCTGAAGTTCTGCTCTGACCCTCCTCTAATGCGAGGAGAATAATTCAGCCCTTGGAGTCTATTAGCCGTATTAAAATTAAGAAAAGGTTATCTTATTCCTGGTTACCTTAGAAATTAAAAATATGCACAATTATAACAGAACAAAAAAGCTTCTAATTTTGGCTCAGTTTTTAACAGCCTATGTCAATCACTTACCCCAAATGAAATATAGGCTCCCAGGACAGATCCTGCAATGGTAGCAAATCCACTAGTCATTACAGAATGTAATTCAGACTTTGTGAGATCGATTATATATGGACTAATTAGCAGTGGAGACTCAGTCTATGCAGAACACATAAGAAGAGTAGACATTTCAGAACCTCACACGAACACACCAGTTTGTCAAAAGTACATTGCTCTCTCAGAAAGAATAGGAATTACTTATGATAAAACACAGTATAATGGAATCTGGCATAATATAAGGGGTAAGTTTTCACGGTAAGGCTCCCAGCTCCCACCACCCCATGACCCTGGTGTTGACCCAGTCAGAAGAGTCAGCTCACAAGGTAACTAAACAGAAAGCAGAAATTTCACCAGTAAACAGGAAGAAAAGAAGAGCTGAAAACTTTACTGAAAGTGAGTTGGAACTTCTATCAGAGAAGGGATATCATTTTGGGGGCAGGAGGGAAAAAGGCTGTAAACTCTGTTGCTCAAGCACTTTGGAAGGAAGTGGTACTGATAATAGTTGAAACCTCTGTGATCCCCAGATACCCCTGCAACATAGGAAAAAAGTTCAATGATCTGACAAGAGAAGCAAGGGTAGGCGCTACAGCAGGGATGGGCAATTATTTGGCTGGAGGGCCACTTAACAAGTTTTGGTGAGCTGTTGAGGGCTGCACACATCAAATGAATTGTTAACAACAGCTACCATTAAAATTTGTTATGGCATTTATTGTATAAAGAACCCTTCATGTTGCTTCCACACTTAATAAAAATAACAATTAACTTGCTAACAAACATGATACAGGTTTACTCAAAACTTCTTAGCCATTGGAATTATGATGTCATAATTAAAACTGTAAAACTGGTTACTCGACAAGATCAGCCGTGATCTTATTAAATGAGGGAGCAGGCTCAAGGGGCCATACAACCTACTCCTGCTCCTATGTCTTATGTTCTTATAAACACCGCCATAAAACAGTTGGGCCGAATGGCCCGTTTCTGTGCTGTACATTCGGTGAAAACAAAAAATATTTACCCCACTTGCTTCTGTCGAAACTTGACTATAAGCAGCTGGTGCTGAAACTTGTCATTCACAAGCACGAAAGATGTTAACATTAACTGGTCTTTCACACAAGATGTGTAGTCAAGATGAAAGCTTGGATTAGACTACAGTCCATTAACCACAATGATCCCCGAATGTGCTCGATCCTGAGTATATTCCAGAATATGCTTATTTTATTGTTTGCACTATCACTTTACAAAATCCTAGCAGAGATACTTTTTTCTCTTACAAAATTTCACCCTCAGCCAATTAGTGACTAATTGGCAAAAAAAAGTGTTTGATTATTATACGGGTGAACTGTTAAACGTGAAATCATTAAAGTAATAACCATTCAACTGATTGAACATGAGCAGAGAATTTGTGCCACATTAATAAAAATGTCAGTATGAGGTTACAAAATTAGGGAACAATAGTCGTGCAATTAGTAAATTAATAAGCACAATTTTAATTGCTCACCAACTGCTTGATGAGCAGGGCACATGTTAAGGTAGTAAATTAATAGTCTGTGATCAGTAAATTAGTTGAACACTAGTAAAAATTAGTGTTAAATAAATAACTCAGCAGGCTGTTATTAATAGCTGTTTAATGAACACAATTAAATTGCTCACCAATTGCATAATGAGCAGAGGTTGTTAAGTTAGCAAATAATTCTGTTAACTAATTTATTCATTATCAGTTAGTATAAATAATCAGTGTTAAATAAATACATTTGAGATAATTAAAATGCTAAATAGTAAACACAAATCAGTTTTGTATTAGTTAGATGGTAGTTACTAACTGGTTAATAGGTATCATCAATCTGTCACCCCATCACTGACAGCTGGGCCTGGGCTGAGGGAGACGGGCCTGCGCCCTCCCTGCTGCTACACTCACCACCGGTTTAGGTGCTGCGCTGTCGTCGTTAAAAAACCCTCCCCCGGGGGGCGTGCCCCAATCCGTGACTCCCGGCCGCCTGCTGTCCACCTCAGCTGCCGATCTCCGTATCTTTGCCTCTTGTCTCTAAGGCCCGTTGCTACGTTGACTCCCCTGCTGCCTCGGAGACAATGACCCGCCTCCTGTCGTCAAGTGGGGCGGGGTCAGGTGCGGCATGGAGAAAAGTATGCCCCTGGGGTGCTACAGTGAAAATTCTATTCCTTTATGCATATTATATCTGTAGTTATTATTGTGTAGAGACCTCTAAAGGAGCATAAAAGGAAACATGTGCAGTAACCTTATTTATCTGAAACTCTTGGTGATTCATTTTATCTCCACAGATGCTGCAAGAAAATCACTGGAAGAGGGCGCAGGGGATGAGATTTACCAGGAGTCTCAACATTGGGCATCATCACAAGAACTTTGCCCACGCTGTAATTCACACACTCATCAGGTTAATAGACATAGTTTAGATGAGCAGTGGACATTAGGTGATACACAACGCACAAGGAAGCCAAAAAAAGTGGTAGTGGAAGTGGGCAATGATACTCCTGAGCAGAATCTAAAGAAAAGCCAGCCCATGGTAGAAAGGCATTCGGACGGAAATATCAGCGGTCCTGCCATGAAAAGAAGGCTTCTAGCAGAGAATCAAGCTCATAAGAAGACACGATAACGTCTTTCTGAAATGTGCAGCAGCTGGCAGGGACAGCATCAGTCCAATGCCATCCTATGTGGCAATTATCAGAGAGAAATACTCTAAAGTACACAGTATACTGGGAGCTCCAGGAACCTCTGAATACACCCACAAAACACATTGGGGGAAAAATTCAGTTGGTTGCGCCTCCCGTTAGCGCCTTAAGAGGGCACTAATGGGGCGCAAAGCAACTAGCGCCCGGGTGCGGCGATGTACTCGCCGCTCGCGAAATTAACTAGACATTTTGCGGCGGCCCTAAACACTACCGCCACGATCTCCTGCGCCGGCAGATCGTGACGTCAGTCGAGTGCGCAACGCCCCGGTATCGCCCCGGACCGGATATTGAGTGGCGCCCCCTGCCTTACCGCCTGCCGCTAGCAACGACAGGTTGAGGGGAGCGTTTTGCAGTCAGGAAGGGACTGGGGAAGTGCTATTTAAAGGCAACCGCTTCCTGTCTTTTATTGTTGGTGACATTTTTGAACCACGCATTCTGAGAGAGAGAGAGAGAGAGAGAGAGACTGACTTCTGGAGAGATTCAACGCTGTGTGAAGGAGTTTTGGGTACTGAGCAGCACTTTGCAGGTTCATTTTGATTTGACCTTCCTTGTATCGATTTAGAAGAGACTGTGGGGGCTGCACTCTGAGCTCTTTCCCTGGGCCTCTCCATTGTTCTTTCCAGCAGATTTGATGTGCAGGTCTCTCCAGGCCGAGATTCAAGGCTGCAATGAGCAGGATGTGGATGGAGAGCAAGATCAACCCGACCCTTTAAGAACTGGCCGGGGCCATTGTGTGTGTGTTCCATTGCTGACTGACATCACATGAGCTTCGCCAGCGCTCTGAGGTAGCGCCTCGCTCCTCGGCCTTTGCGCCTTAAGACAGGTGTGAAGCGCCTGATTAAGCGCTCCAATCACCTCCAGGGGCGATAAAAGTCAAGTTTGCAGTCGGTGGCGATAATTAGCGCCAGGCACTAATCTTTGCGCCCGGCCGATAATTGCGCCCCAAATGGGGCGATACTGAATTTCTCCCCCATAACTCCATAGATATAATGAGGAGAGTTTTTCCTGGGTCTGTACCCAGCCGGACAGAACTGTATAGGCACAGCGAATATCAGACAAGTTGGAGTGGATGCCTGAAGAGGAACCCACACAATTTTCTATCCATAGAAGAGAGTCCAAGTATCCCGTGAGATACCGACAATCAACGTTCCCTCTAAGCTGCACAACTCTATGCTTTTTACTCCCCCAGATCCCTTTGCACTTCAGTACTCTCCAGTTTCTTGCCATTAAGATAATAAATTGCTCTAGGATTTTTCCTGCCAAAGTGCATCACCTCACACTTTCCAGTGTTGTATTCCATCTGCCAAATCTCTGCCCACTTACTTAGCCTGTCTATGTCCCCTTGCAGGTTTTTTATGTCCTCCTCACTCACTACTTTCCCTCCCATCTTAGTATCATCTGCAAATTTTGATATGTTACACTTGGTCCCTTCCTCCAAATCGTTAATATAGATTGTAAAGAGTTGCGGACCCAGCACTGACCTCTGTGGAACACCACTAGTTACTGATTGCCAGTCTGAGAATGAACCATTTATCCCAACTCTTTGCTTTCTGTTAGATAGCCAATCCTCTATCCATGCCAGAATATTACCCCCAATCCCGTGATTTTTTACCTTAAGCAATAATCTTTTGTGTGGCACCTTGTCAAATGCCTTTTGGAAGTCTAAATACACAACGTCCACTGGTTCCCCTTTATCCACTCTATATGTTACTTCCTCAAAGAACTCCAGCAAATTTGTCAAACATGACTTCCCCTTCGTAAAACCATGCTGACTTTGTCCTATTAAATTATGATTATCCAAATGTCCTGTTACTGTTTCCTTAATAATGGACTCCAAAATTTTACCTACCACAGATGTTAGGCTAACCGGTCTATAGTTACCAGCCTTCTGTCTACTGCCCTTTTTAAATAAGGGTGTTACATTAGCAGTTTTCCAGTCTGCCGGCACCTTAGCGGAATCCAGGGAGTTTTGAAAAATTATTACCAATGCATCTACAATCCCTACCGCCACTTCCTTCAAGACTCTAGGATATAAGCCATCAGGTCCAGGTGATTTATCCGCCTTGAGTCCCATTATTTTACCGAGTACCACTTCCTTAGTGATTTTGATCGTGTTTAGCTCCTCTCCTCCTATAGCCCCCTGTTTGTCCAGTGTTGGGATATTCTTAGTGTCCTCTACTGTAAAGACTGATACAAAATATTCATTCAGTGTTTTTGCCATCTCCATATTTCCCACCATTAATTTCCCGGTCTCATCCTCTAAGGGACCAACATTTAGTTTAGCCACCCTTTTTCTTTTTATATAACTATAAAAACTCTTACTATCTGTTTTTATATTTTTTGCTAATTTACTTTCATAATCTATCTTCCCTTTCTTAATCAATCTTTTTGTTATTTTTTGCTGCCTTTTAAAGTTTTCCCAATCCTCTGTCCTCCCACTAGATTTCGCTACCTTATATGCCCTTGTTTTTAGTCGAATACTATCCTTAATTTCTTTACTTAGCCACGGATGACTGTCCTTTCTTTTACACCCTTTTCTTTTCAGTGGAATATATATTTTTTGGAAGTTGTAAAATAACTCCTTGAATGTACACCACTGATCATGTGTCGTCTTACCCTTTAATCTATTTTCCCAATCCACTCTACTCAATTCCGCTCGCATACCTTCATAGTCACCTTTATTCAAGCTTAGCACGCTTGTTTGAGATCCAACCTTCTCACCCTCTAATTGAATATGGAATTCAACCATGTTATGGTCACTCATTCCAAGGGGATCCTTTACTAGGACATTTTTAATTAATCCTGTCTCGTTACACAGGACCAGATCTAAGGTTGCTTGCCCCCTGGTCGGTTCAGTTACATACTGCTCAAGAAACCCATCCCTAATACACTCAATGAACTCATCCTCAAGGCAGCCCTGCCCCATTTGATTTGTCCAATTAATATGATAGTTAAAATCCCCCATAATTATAGATGTTCCCTTATTACATGCCTCAACTATTTCCTGATTGATACTCCGTCCAACAGAGTTGCAACTGTTCGGAGGCCTATAGACTACGCCCACTAGTGTTTTTTTCCCCTTATTATTCCTTATCTCCACCCAAACTATTTCATTATCATGATTTTTTGACCCAATATCATTACTCTGTATTACAGTGATTCCTTCCTTTATTAACACAGCCACCCCACCTCCCCTTCCTTCCTGCCTGTCCTTCCTGATCGTTAAATAACCTGGTATGTTTAATTCCCAGGCATTGTCACCCTGCAGCCATGTTTCTGTAATGGCCACAATATCATAACCATATGTAGTTATTTGTGCCATTAACTCGTCTATTTTGTTACGAATGCTACGTGCATTCAGATAGAGAACTTTCAAATATGCTTTGTGGCACTTAGTTCCTGCTTTTTCACATTTTACCACTTTACCTTTTACTCCACACACTCTGTCCCTTCCTGCCACGCTCTGGTTTGTGATTCCCCTACTGCTACCTATGTCTATGACCCTCTCTGTTGTCATTTTTATTTTTTGCTCTCTTGAAACCTCCCCCCCACTAATTAGTTTAAAGCCCTCTCTACAGCCCTAGTTATTCGATTCGCCAGGACACTAGTCCCAGCACTGGCCAAGTGAAGTCCGTCCCAACGGAACAGCTCTCTCCTGTCCCAGTACTGGTGCCAGTGTCCCAAGAAGCAAAACCCATTTTTCCCACACCAGTCTTTGAGCCACGCATTCAACTCTCTGATTTTATTTACCCGAGCCAAATTTGCTCGTGGCTCAGGTAGTAATCCAGAGATTATTACCCTCGAGGTTCTGCTTTTTAATTTGGCCCCTAGCTGCTCAAACTCCCTCAGCAGAACCTCTTTCCTTGTCCTATCTATGTCATTGGTACCAACATGGACCACGACAACTGGATCCTCCCCCTCCCACTCCAAGTTTCTCTCCAGCCCAGAGGAGATGTCCTTAACCCTGGCACCGGGCAGGCAACACAGCCTTCGGGACTCTCGCTCTTGGCTGCAAAGAACCCTATCTATCCCCCTAATGATACTATCCCCTACCACTACAACATTTCTTTTTACTCCCCCCACTTGAATGGCCCCCCGTACCACGGTGCTGTGGCCAGGTTGCTCATCCTCCCTGCAGTCCCCGCTCCTATCCACACAGGGAGTAAGAGCCTCGAACCTGTTGGACAAGAGCAAGGGCTGCGGCTCCTCCAACACTACCTCCTGGATCCCTGTACCTGCCTCACTCGTAGTCACACCTTCCTGTCCCTGACCACGGGCTACTTCTGAATTAGTTACTCTAATTGGTGTGACTACCTCCTGAAACACGGAGTCCAGGTAACTCTCCCCATCCCTGATGTGTCTCAGTGTTTGAAGCTCGGTCTCCAGCTCATCAACACGGAGCCGGAGTTCCTGGAGCAGCCAACACTTACTGCAAATGTGTTCACCGTGAACATCAATGGTGTCCACCAGCTCCCACATATTGCAGCAGTAACACATCATCCCCACCATCACAGAAGCCAGTATTCAGCCAATTCGATTCACTCCACGTGATATCAAGAAACGCTGAGTACACTGTATACAGCAAAGGCTATAGGCCCTGACAATATCCTGGCTGCCGTGCTGAAGACGTGCTTCAGAACTAACCACGCCTGTAGCCAAGCTGTTCCAGTACAGCTACAACACTGGCATCTACCCGACAAAGTGGAAAACTACCCAGGTATGCCCTGTCCACAAAAAGCAGGACAAATCCATTCCAGCCAATTACCGCCCCACCAGTCTACTCTCAGCATGTCGACGACAACTTCTATCACTTTGCTATCAAGCGGCATTTACTCACCAATAACCTGGTCACTGATGCTCAGTTTGGGATCCGCCAGGACCACTCGGCTCCAGACCTCATTACAGCCTTGGTCCAAACATGGGCAAAAGAGCTGAATTCCTGAGATGAGGTGAGAGTGACTGCCCTTGACATCAAGGCAGCATTTGACCGAATGTGGCATCAAGGAGTCCTAGTAAAATTGAAGTCAATGGGAATCGGGGAAAACTCTCCACTGGCTGGAGTCATACCTAGCTCAAATGAAGATGGTTGTGGTTGTTGGAGGTCAATCATCTCAGCCCCAGGGGATCGCTGCATTAGTTTCTCAGGTCAATGTTCTGGGCCCAACCATCTTCAGCTACTTCATCAAAGACCTTCCTTCCATCATAAGGTCAGATGTGGGGATGTTCGCTGATGATTGCACAGTGTTCAGTTCCATTTGCAACTCCCCAGATAATGAAGCAGTCCATGCCCACATGCAGCAAGTCCTGGACAACATTCAGGCTTGGGCTGAAAAGTGGCAAGTAACATTCGTGCCACAGAAGTGCTGGGCAATGACTATACTGGACCAGCTACGTAAATACTGTCACCACAAGAGCAGGTCAGAGGCTGGACATTCTGCGGTGAGTGTCTCACCTCCTGACTCCCCAAAGCCTTTCCACCATCTACAAGGCACAATTCACGAGTGTGATGCAATACTCTCCATATGCCTGGATGAGTGCAGCTCCAATAACACTCAAGAAGCTCGACACCTTCCAGGACAAAGCAGCCCGCTTGATTGGCACCCCATCCACCATCTTAAACAGATACTCCCTCCACCACCGGCGCACCGTGGCTGCAGTGTGTACCATCTACAAGATGCACTGCAGCAACTCGCCAAGGCTTCTTCAACAGCACCTCCCAAACCCGAGACCTCTACCACCTAGGACAAGGGGAGTAGGTGCATGGGAACACCATCACCTGCAAGTTCCCTCCAAGTCACACACCATCCTGACTTGGAAATATAGTGCTGTTCCTTCAGCGTCGCTGGGTCAAAATCTTGGAACTCCCTCCCTAACAGCGCTGTGGGAGTACCTTCACCAGAAGGACTGCAGCGGTTCAAGAAGGTGGCTCACCACCACCTTCTCAAGGGCAATTAGGGATGGGCAATAAATGCTTGCCTTGCCCGCGACACCCACATCCCATGAAGGAATATTAAAAAAAAAGTTAACTGGTCTATAATTACCTGGTTTCCCTCCCACCTTTCTTAAATAGCAGAGTGACATGTGCAATTTTCCAATCTAACAGAACGGTTCCTGAATCGAGAAAACTTTGAAAGATCATATCATAGTTAGGGTATCTGTAATGTTCTCACCTACTTCCTATAATACCCTGGGCTGAAAACCATCTGGTCCTGGGGATTTGTCACTCTTTACTGCCATTATTTTCTTTAATACTGTTAATTTGCCTACGTTCGCCCGGAATTTGCAGTGGGTAAAAACAGCAAACTAACATGGAAATCCTTAAGTTGCAGTCAGTCATTCACTGCTCCAACACTGGCTGCGCAGTGACTCCCCGCCCCCCGGACTTCTTTGTGTGAAGCTTACTTCGGGGCCAGCGGCGATCACCTTTGCTTCGTCGCTGACCCCAAATTACAGGCCATTAATACGATAGCAAAATACTGAGGATGCTGGAAATCTGAAATAACAACAGAAAACGCTGGAAAAACTCAGCAGGCCAGGCAGCATCCGTGGAGAGAGAAAGAGAGTTAACGTTTCAGGTCGATGACCTTTCGTCAGAACTGTGAAGAGCCGGAAATCAAATAGATTTAAGGCCAGAGTAAAGCTGGGAAAAGGGGGAGGGGATAAAAGAACAAAGGGGGAGATGAAGAGACATTAAGAGATATGCAAGGCTAGAGGTGGTGTTAATGTGACAGATTAAGGCTGAAAGAAGTGTGAAATCCACTGGCAGAATGAAGGACAGCTGCCAGCTTCTAGGAGGAAAAAAAAGGTGGGGGGGACAAATAAAAGGATGGAAAAAATAAAATATAAATGTGATTGGAGCTGAGGTTATGATCTAAAATTGTTGAACTCGATATTGAGTCCAGAGGGCTGTAGCGTGCCTAAACGAAAGATGAGGTGCTGTTCCTCGAGCTTACGCTGCGCTTCCGTGGAACAGTGTAATAGGCCGAGGACGGTGAGGTCAGAGTGGGAGTGAAGCGGTGAATTAAAGTGACAGGCCACCGGGAGCTCGGGGTCCCCCTTACGGACTGAACGGAGGTGTTCCGCAAAGCGGTCACCCAATATGCGTTTGGTCTCCCCAATGTAGAGGAGACCACATCGTGAGCAGCGAATACAGTATACTAAATTGCAGGAAGTACAAGTAAATCGCTGTTTCACCTGGAAGGGGTGTTTGGGGCCCTGGACCGTGGGAAGAGGGGAGGTGTAAGGGCATGTGTTGCATCTCCTGCGCGTGCACGGGAAGGTGCCGGGCGAAGGGGAAGGGGTGCTGGGGGTGGTAGAGGAGTGGACTAGGGTGTCGCGGAGGGAGCGGTCCCTGCGGAATGCTGAAAGGGGAGGTGAGGGGAAGATGTGTTTGGTGGTGGGATCACGCTGGAGGTGGCGGAAAATGATCCGTTGAATGTGGAGGCTGGTGGGGTGAAAGGTGAGGACAAGGGGAACCCTATCGTGGTTCCGGGAGGGAGGGGCAGGGGTGAGGGCAGAAGTGCGGGAGATAGAACGGACACGGTCGAGGGCCGTGTCGACCACGGTAGAGGGGAATCCTCGGTTGAGGAAAAAGGAAGACATGTCGGAAGCACTGGTATGGAAGGTGGCATCATCAGAGCAGATGCGGCGGAGACGGAGAAACTGGGAGAATGGAATAGAGTCCTTACAGGAGGCGGGGTGGGAGGAAGTGTAGTCCAGGTAGCTGTGGGAGTCAGTGGGCTTGTAGTGAATGTTAGTCAATAACCTATCCCCAGAGATGGAGATGGAGAAGTCAAGGAAGGGAAGGGAAGAGTCGGAGATGGACCATGTGAAGGTGAGGGAAGGGTGGAAATTGGAAGCATAGTGAATGAAATGTTCTAGTTCAGGGCGAGAGCAGGAGACGGCACCGATACAGTCATCAATGTACCGGAAAAAGAGGTGAGGGAGGGGACCCGAGTAGGACTGGAACAAAGAGTGTTCCACATATCCCACGAAAAGGCAGGCATAGCTAGGACCCATGCGGGTACCCATAGCAACACCTTTAATTTGGAGGAAATGGGTAGAGTCAAAGGAGAAGTTGTTCAATGTGAGAACAAGTTCAGCCAGGCGGAGGAGGGTGGTGGTGGATGGGGACTGGTTGGGCCTCTGTTCAAGGAAGAAGCGGAGCGCCCTCAGGCCATCCTGGTGGGGAATGGAGGTGTAGAGGGATTGTACGTCCATAGTGAAGAGGAGACGGTTGGGGCCGGGAAACTGGAAACTGTTAAAATGGCGGAGGGCATCGGAAGAGTCGCGGATGTAGGTGGGAAGAGACTGGACAAGGGGAGAAAAAATAGAGTCGAGATAGGAAGACATAAGTTCCGTGGGGCAAGAACAGGCTGAAACGATGGGTCTACCGGGGCAGTCCTGTTTGTGGATCTTGGGAAGGAGGTAGAAGCGGGCTGTGCGCGGTTGGGGAACTATGAGGTTGGCGGCCGTGGGGGGAAGATCTCCAGAGGAGATGAGGTCAGTGACGGTCTTGGACACGGTGGCTTGATGTTCAGTAGTGGGGTCATGGTCCAGGTGGAGGTAGGAGGAGGTGTCAGAGAGTTGGCGTTCAACTTCCGCTAGGTAGAGGTCGGTTCGCCAAACAACAACAGCGCCACCCTTGTCAGCAGGTTTAATGACAATGTCAGGGTTGGATCGGAGAGAATGGAGTGCTGCAAGTTCAGAGGGAGGTAGGTTGGAGTGAGTGAGGGGAGCAGAGAAATTGAGCTGGCCGATGTCACGGCGGCAGTTAGCAATGAAAAGATCTAGAGAGGGTAAGAGGCCAGAGGGAGGGGTCCAGGTGGAACGAGAATTCTGAAAGCGGGAGAAAGGGTCAGCCGTGCGGGGGGAAGACTCCTGGCCAGAGAAGTGGGCACGGAGACGGAGGCGGCGGAAAAAGAGCTCAGCATCGTGCCGAGCTCGAAATTCATTGAGATGGGGGCGTAAGGGGATGAAGGTCAGGCCTTTGCTGAGGACTGATCGTTCGGAGTCATCGTATCGAGTTCAACAATTTTAGATCATAACCTCAGCTCCAATCACATTTATATTTTATTTTTTCCATCCTTTTATTTGCCCCCCCCCACCTTTTTTTTCCTCCTAGAAGCTGGCAGCTGTCCTTCATTCTGCCAGTGGATTTCACACTTCTTTCAGCCTTAATCTGTCACATTAACACCACCTCTAGCCTTGCATATCTCTTAATGTCTCTTCATCTCCCCCTTTGTTCTTTTATCCCCTCCCCCTTTTCCCAGCTTTACTCTGGCCTTAAATCTATTTGATTTCCGGCTCTTCACAGTTCTGACGAAAGGTCATCGACCTGAAACGTTAACTCTCTTTCTCTCTCCACGGATGCTGCCTGGCCTGCTGAGTTTTTCCAGCGTTTTCTGTTGTTATTTCAGATTTCCAGCATCCTCAGTATTTTGCTATCGTATTAATGGCCTGTAATTTGGGGTCAGCGACGAAGCAAAGGTGATCGCCGCTGGCCCCGAAGTAAGCTTCACACAAAGAAGTCCGGGGGGCGGGGAGTCACTGCGCAGCCAGTGTTGGAGCAGTGAATGACTGACTGCAACTTAAGGATTTCCATGTTAGTTTGCTGTTTTTACCCACTGCAAATTCCGGGCGAACGTAGGCAAATTAACAGTATTAAAGAAAATAATGGCAGTAAAGAGTGACAAATCCCCAGGACCAGATGGTTTTCAGCCCAGGGTATTATAGGAAGTAGGTGAGAACATTACAGATACCCTAACTATGATATGATCTTTCAAAGTTTTCTCGATTCAGGAACCGTTCTGTTAGATTGGAAAATTGCACATGTCACTCTGCTATTTAAGAAAGGTGGGAGGGAAACCAGGTAATTATAGACCAGTTAACTTTTTTTTTAATATTCCTTCATGGGATGTGGGTGTCGCGGGCAAGGCAAGCATTTATTGCCCATCCCTAATTGCCCTTGAGAAGGTGGTGGTGAGCCACCTTCTTGAACCGCTGCAGTCCTTCTGGTGAAGGTACTCCCACAGCGCTGTTAGGGAGGGAGTTCCAAGATTTTGACCCAGCGACGCTGAAGGAACAGCACTATATTTCCAAGTCAGGATGGTGTGTGACTTGGAGGGAACTTGCAGGTGATGGTGTTCCCATGCACCTACTCCCCTTGTCCTAGGTGGTAGAGGTCTCGGGTTTGGGAGGTGCTGTTGAAGAAGCCTTGGCGAGTTGCTGCAGTGCATCTTGTAGATGGTACACACTGCAGCCACGGTGCGCCGGTGGTGGAGGGAGTATCTGTTTAAGATGGTGGATGGGGTGCCAATCAAGCGGGCTGCTTTGTCCTGGAAGGTGTCGAGCTTCTTGAGTGTTATTGGAGCTGCACTCATCCAGGCATATGGAGAGTATTGCATCACACTCGTGAATTGTGCCTTGTAGATGGTGGAAAGGCTTTGGGGAGTCAGGAGGTGAGACACTCACCGCAGAATGTCCAGCCTCTGACCTGCTCTTGTGGTGACAGTATTTACGTAGCTGGTCCAGTATAGTCATTGCCCAGCACTTCTGTGGCACGAATGTTACTTGCCACTTTTCAGCCCAAGCCTGAATGTTGTCCAGGACTTGCTGCATGTGGGCATGGACTGCTTCATTATCTGGGGAGTTGCAAATGGAACTGAACACTGTGCAATCATCAGCGAACATCCCCACATCTGACCTTATGATGGAAGGAAGGTCTTTGATGAAGTAGCTGAAGATGGTTGGGCCCAGAACATTGACCTGAGAAACTAATGCAGCGATCCCCTGGGGCTGAGATGATTGACCTCCAACAACCACAACCATCTTCATTTGAGCTAGGTATGACTCCAGCCAGTGGAGAGTTTTCCCCGATTCCCATTGACTTCAATTTTACTAGGACTCCTTGATGCCACATTCGGTCAAATGCTGCCTTGATGTCAAGGGCAGTCACTCTCACCTCATCTCAGGAATTCAGCTCTTTTGCCCATGTTTGGACCAAGGCTGTAATGAGGTCTGGAGCCGAGTGGTCCTGGCGGATCCCAAACTGAGCATCAGTGACCAGGTTATTGGTGAGTAAATGCCGCTTGATAGCAAAGTGATAGAAGTTGTCGTCGACATGCTGAGAGTAGACTGGTGGGGCGGTAATTGGCTGGAATGGATTTGTCCTGCTTTTTGTGGACAGGGCATACCTGGGTAGTTTTCCACTTTGTCGGGTAGATGCCAGTGTTGTAGCTGTACTGGAACAGCTTGGCTACAGGCGTGGTTAGTTCTGAAGCACGTCTTCAGCACGGCAGCCAGGATATTGTCAGGGCCTATAGCCTTTGCTGTATACAGTGTACTCAGCGTTTCTTGATATCACGTGGAGTGAATCGAATTGGCTGAATACTGGCTTCTGTGATGGTGGGGATGATGTGTTACTGCTGCAATATGTGGGAGCTGGTGGACACCATTGATGTTCACGGTGAACACATTTGCAGTAAGTGTTGGCTGCTCCAGGAACTCCGGCTCCGTGTTGATGAGCTGGAGACCGAGCTTCAAACACTGAGACACATCAGGGATGGGGAGAGTTACCTGGACTCCGTGTTTCAGGAGGTAGTCACACCAATTAGAGTAACTAATTCAGAAGTAGCCCGTGGTCAGGGACAGGAAGGTGTGACTACGAGTGAGGCAGGTACAGGGATCCAGGAGGTAGTGTTGGAGGAGCCGCAGCCCTTGCTCTTGTCCAACAGGTTCGAGGCTCTTACTCCCTGTGTGGATAGGAGCGGGGACTGCAGGGAGGATGAGCAACCTGGCCACAGCACCGTGGTACGGGGGGCCATTCAAGTGGGGGGAGTAAAAAGAAATGTTGTAGTGGTAGGGGATAGTATCATTAGGGGGATAGATAGGGTTCTTTGCAGCCAAGAGCGAGAGTCCCGAAGGCTGTGTTGCCTGCCCGGTGCCAGGGTTAAGGACATCTCCTCTGGGCTGGAGAGAAACTTGGAGTGGGAGGGGGAGGATCCAGTTGTCGTGGTCCATGTTGGTACCAATGACATAGATAGGACAAGGAAAGAGGTTCTGCTGAGGGAGTTTGAGCAGCTAGGGGCCAAATTAAAAAGCAGAACCTCGAGGGTAATAATCTCTGGATTACTACCTGAGCCACGAGCAAATTTGGCTCGGGTAAATAAAATCAGAGAGTTGAATGCGTGGCTCAAAGACTGGTGTGGGAAAAATGGGTTTTGCTTCTTGGGACACTGGCACCAGTACTGGGACAGGAGAGAGCTGTTCCGTTGGGACGGACTTCACTTGGCCAGTGCTGGGACTAGTGTCCTGGCGAATCGAATAACTAGGGCTGTAGAGAGGGCTTTAAACTAATTAGTGGGGGGGAGGTTTCAAGAGAGCAAAAAATAAAAATGACAACAGAGAGGGTCATAGACATAGGTAGCAGTAGGGGAATCACAAACCAGAGCGTGGCAGGAAGGGACAGAGTGTGTGGAGTAAAAGGTAAAGTGGTAAAATGTGAAAAAGCAGGAACTAAGTGCCACAAAGCATATTTGAAAGTTCTCTATCTGAATGCACGTAGCATTCGTAACAAAATAGACGAGTTAATGGCACAAATAACTACATATGGTTATGATATTGTGGCCATTACAGAAACATGGCTGCAGGGTGACAATGCCTGGGAATTAAACATACCAGGTTATTTAACGATCAGGAAGGACAGGCAGGAAGGAAGGGGAGGTGGGGTGGCTGTGTTAATAAAGGAAGGAATCACTGTAATACAGAGTAATGATATTGGGTCAAAAAATCATGATAATGAAATAGTTTGGGTGGAGATAAGGAATAATAAGGGGAAAAAAACACTAGTGGGCGTAGTCTATAGGCCTCCGAACAGTTGCAACTCTGTTGGACGGAGTATCAATCAGGAAATAGTTGAGGCATGTAATAAGGGAACATCTATAATTATGGGGGATTTTAACTATCATATTAATTGGACAAATCAAATGGGGCAGGGCTGCCTTGAGGATGAGTTCATTGAGTGTATTAGGGATGGGTTTCTTGAGCAGTATGTAACTGAACCGACCAGGGGGCAAGCAACCTTAGATCTGGTCCTGTGTAACGAGACAGGATTAATTAAAAATGTCCTAGTAAAGGATCCCCTTGGAATGAGTGACCATAACATGGTTGAATTCCATATTCAATTAGAGGGTGAGAAGGTTGGATCTCAAACAAGCGTGCTAAGCTTGAATAAAGGTGACTATGAAGGTATGCGAGCGGAATTGAGTAGAGTGGATTGGGAAAATAGATTAAAGGGTAAGACGACACATGATCAGTGGTGTACATTCAAGGAGTTATTTTACAACTTCCAAAAAATATATATTCCACTGAAAAGAAAAGGGTGTAAAAGAAAGGACAGTCATCCGTGGCTAAGTAAAGAAATTAAGGATAGTATTCGACTAAAAACAAGGGCATATAAGGTAGCGAAATCTAGTGGGAGGACAGAGGATTGGGAAAACTTTAAAAGGCAGCAAAAAATAACAAAAAGATTGATTAAGAAAGGGAAGATAGATTATGAAAGTAAATTAGCAAAAAATATAAAAACAGATAGTAAGAGTTTTTATAGTTATATAAAAAGAAAAAGGGTGGCTAAACTAAATGTTGGTCCCTTAGAGGATGAGACCGGGAAATTAATGGTGGGAAATATGGAGATGGCAAAAACACTGAATGAATATTTTGTATCAGTCTTTACAGTAGAGGACACTAAGAATATCCCAACACTGGACAAACAGGGGGCTATAGGAGGAGAGGAGCTAAACACGATCAAAATCACTAAGGAAGTGGTACTCGGTAAAATAATGGGACTCAAGGCGGATAAATCACCTGGACCTGATGGCTTATATCCTAGAGTCTTGAAGGAAGTGGCGGTAGGGATTGTAGATGCATTGGTAATAATTTTTCAAAACTCCCTGGATTCCGCTAAGGTGCCGGCAGACTGGAAAACTGCTAATGTAACACCCTTATTTAAAAAGGGCAGTAGACAGAAGGCTGGTAACTATAGACCGGTTAGCCTAACATCTGTGGTAGGTAAAATTTTGGAGTCCATTATTAAGGAAACAGTAACAGGACATTTGGATAATCATAATTTAATAGGACAAAGTCAGCATGGTTTTACGAAGGGGAAGTCATGTTTGACAAATTTGCTGGAGTTCTTTGAGGAAGTAACATATAGAGTGGATAAAGGGG
The DNA here is from genome assembly GCA_030390025.1 of Squalus acanthias. Classification (NCBI taxonomy): domain Eukaryota; kingdom Metazoa; phylum Chordata; class Chondrichthyes; order Squaliformes; family Squalidae; genus Squalus; species Squalus acanthias. The sequence continues at coordinate 199,062,704 of CM059425.1, read as the reverse complement.
AACCAGTGGACGTAGTGTATTTAGACTTCCAAAAGGCATTTGACAAGGTGCCACACAAAAGATTATTGCTTAAGGTAAAAAATCACGGGATTGGGGGTAATATTCTGGCATGGATAGAGGATTGGCTATCTAACAGAAAGCAAAGAGTTGGGATAAATGGTTCATTCTCAGACTGGCAATCAGTAACTAGTGGTGTTCCACAGAGGTCAGTGCTGGGTCCGCAACTCTTTACAATCTATATTAACGATTTGGAGGAAGGGACCAAGTGTAACATATCAAAATTTGCAGATGATACTAAGATGGGAGGGAAAGTAGTGAGTGAGGAGGACATAAAAAACCTGCAAGGGGACATAGACAGGCTAAGTAAGTGGGCAGAGATTTGGCAGATGGAATACAACACTGGAAAGTGTGAGGTGATGCACTTTGGCAGGAAAAATCCTAGAGCAATTTATTATCTTAATGGCAAGAAACTGGAGAGTACTGAAGTGCAAAGGGATCTGGGGGTCCTGGTGCACGAAACTCAAAAGGTTAGTATGCAGGTGCAGCAAGTGATTAAGAAGGCAAATGGAATGTTGGCTTTCATTGCTAGGGGGATAGAATATAAAAATAGGGAGGTATTGCTTCAGTTGTACAAGGTATTGGTGAGACCGCACCTGGAATACTGCATACAGTTTTGGTGTCCTTACTTAAGGAAAGACATCCTTGCTCTCGAGGCAGTGCAAAAAAGGTTCACTCGGTTAATCCCGGGGATGAGGGGGTGGTCATATGAGGAGAGGTTGGGTAGATTGGGACTCTACTCATTGGAGTTCAGAAGAATTAGAGGCGATCTTATTGAAACATATAAGATTGTGAAGGGGTTGGATCGGGTGGATGCGGGGAGGATGTTCCCGATGACGGGTGAGACTAGAACTAGGGGACATAGTCTTAGAATAAGGGGCTGCTCTTTCAAAACTGAGATGAGGAGGAACTACTTCACTCAGAGGGTGGTAGGTCCATGGAATATGCTGCCACAAAAAGCTGTAGAAGCTACATCATTAAATAAATTTAAAACAGAAATAGACAGTTTTCTAGAAGTAAAGGGCATTAAGGGTTCCGGGGAGCGGGCAGGAATTTGGACATGAGTCTAGGTTCGGATCGGTCATGGCCCTGTGGGTAGTGGAGCGGGCCCAGGGACCGTGTAGCCTGATTCTGCTCCTATTTCGTGTGTGCAATTCTGTTAGATGCAGGAGATGGTTCTGTGATAGTAGATAGTAGATTGGCGGTTAGGATCAGATCAGCCATGATCTTATTGAATGGCGGAGCAGGCTCGAGGGGCCGATTGGCCTACTCCTGCTCCTATTTCTTATGTTCTTATGTTCTTATGACCTCAAGAGGAGGCTGATATGGATCATCCACTCGGCACTTCTGGCTGAAGATGGTTGCAAACGCTTCAGCCTTGTCTTTTGCATTTGCGTGCTGGGCTCCACCATCATTGAGTATGGGGATATTCATGGAGCCTCCTCCTCCAGTTAGTTGTTTAATTGTCCACCACCATTCATAACTGGATGTGGCAGGACTGCAGAGCTGATCTGATCTGTTGATTGTGGGAGCGCTTGGCTCGGTCTATAGCATGCTGCTTCCACTGTTTAGCATGCATGTAGTCCTGTGTTGCAGCTTCCCCAAGTTGGCACCTCATTTTTAGCTACGCCTGGTGCTGCTCCAGAGATGCTCTTCTGCACTCCTCATTGAACCAGGGTTGGTCCCTTGGCTTGATGGTAATAGCAGAGTGAGGGATATGCCAGGCCATGAGGTTACAGATTGTGGTGGAATACAATTCTGCTGCTGATAGCCTACTGCACCTCATGGATGCTCAGTTTTGAGCTGCTAGATCTGTTCTGAATCTATCCCATTTAGCACGGAGGTAGTGGGTTTCCTCAGTGTGAAGACTGGATTTCGTCTTCACAAGGACAAGGTCACTGCTACCAATACTGTCATGGACAGATGCATCTGTGACAGGTAGATTGGAGAGGACGATGTCAAGTAGGTTTTTCCCTCGTGTTGGTTCTCTCACCACCTGCTGCAGTCCTAATCTGGCAGCTATGTCCTTCAGGACTGGACCAGCTCGGTCAGTAGTGGTGCTACCGAGCCACTCTTGGTGATGAGCATTGAAGTCCCCCACCCAGAGTACACTCTGTGCCCTTGCTACCTTCAGTGCTTCTTCCAAGTGGTGTTCAACATGGAGGAGTACTGATTCATCAGCTGAGGGAGGGTAGCAGGTGGTAATCAGCAGGAAGTTTCCTTGCCCATGCTTGACCTGAAGCCATGAGACTTCATGGGGTCCGGAATTCATGTTGAGGACTCCCAGGGCCACTCCCTTCTGACTGTATAGAATCATAGAATGGCTACAGCACAGAAGGACGCCATTCAGCCCGTCGAGCCGATGCCGGCTCCCTGCAAGAGCACTTCAGCTTGTCACACTTCCCTGCCCTTTTCCCATAGCCCTGCAAATATTTTTCCTTCGTGTACTTATCCAATTCCCTTTTGAAAGCCACAATTAAATCTGCCTCCACCACCCTTTCAGGCAGTGCATTCCAGATCCTAACCACTCGATACGTAAAAACTTTTTTCCTCATGTCGCCTTTGGTTCTTCAGCAAATCACCTTAAATCTGTTTCCTTTGGTTGTCAACCCTTCCGCTAATGGGAACAGTTTCTCTCGATCTGTCTAGACCCCTCATGATTTTGAACACCTCTATCAAATCTCCTCTCAACCTTCTCTGCTCCAAGGAGAACAACCCCAGCTTCTCCAGTCTATCCACGTAACTGAAGTCCCTCATCCCTGGAACCATTCTTGTAAATCTTATCTGCACCGTCTCCAAGGCCTTCACATCCTTCCTAAAGTGCGGTGCCCAGAATTGGACACACTACTCTAGTTGAGGCCGAACCAGTGTTCTATAAAGGTTCATCATAATTTACTTGCTTTTATACTCTATGCCTCTATTTATGAAGCCCAGGATCCCGTATGCTTTTTTAACCGCTTTCTCAACCTGCCCTGCCAACTTCAATGATTTGTGTACATATACCCCCAGGTCTCTTTGTTCATGCACCCCCTTTAGAATTGTACCCATTAGTTGATATTGCGTCTCCTCGTTCTTCCTACCAAAACGTATCACTTCACACTTTTCTGCATTAAATTGCATCTGCCACGTGTCTGCCCATTTCACCAGCCTGTCTATGTCTTCTTGAAGTCTATCACTATCCTCCTCACTGTTCACTATACTTCCAAGTTTTGTGTCATCTGCAAATTTTAAAATTGTGCACTGTACTCCCAAGTCCAAGTCATTAATATATATCAAGAAAAGCAGTGGTCCTAGTACCAACCCCTGGGGAACACCAATGTATACCTTCCTCCAGTCCGAAAAACAACCGTTCACCACTAGTCTCTGGTTCCTGTCACTTAGCCAATTTCGTATCCATGCTGCCACTGTCCCTTTTATTCCATGGGCTTCAACTTTGTTGGCAAGCCTATTATGTGGCACTTTATCAAACGCCTTTTAGAAGTCCATGTACACCACATCAACCGCATTGCCCTCATCAACCCTCTCTGTTACCTCATCAAAAAACTCAATCAATTTAGTTAAACACGATTTGCCTTCAACAAATCCGCGCTGGCTTTCCTTAATTAATCCATACTTGTCCAAATGACTTAATTTTGTCCCGGATTATCATTTCTAAAAGCTTCCCCACTACCAAGGTTAAACTGACTGGTCTGTAGTTGCTGGGTTTATCCTTACAGCCTTTTTTGAACAAGGGTGTAACATTTGCAATTCTCCAGTCCTCTGGCACCAGCCCCGTATCCAAGGAGGATTGGAAGATTATGGCTTGTACCTCCGCAATTTCCATCTTTACTTCCCTCAGCATCGTAGGATACATCCCATCCGGTCCTGGTGACTTATCTACTTTAAGGATAGCCAGCCTTTCTAGTACCTCCTCCTTATCAATTTTTATCCCATCCAGTATCTCAACTACCTTCTCTTTCACTATGACTTTGTCAGCATCTTCTTCCTTGGTAAAGACAGATACAAAGTATTCATTTAGTAACTCAGCCATGCCCTCTGCCTCCATGCATAAGTCTCCATTTTGGTCCCTAATCGGCCCCACCCCTCCTCTTACTACCCATTTACTATTTATATGCCTATAGAAGACTTTTGGATTCCCTTTTAGGTGAGCTACCGATCTATTCTCATACTCTCTCTTTGTCCCTCTTATTTCCTTTTTCATTTCCCCTCTGAACTTTCGATATTCAGCCTGGTTCTCACTTATATTTTCAACCTGACATCTGCCTTATGCCCCCACGCATACCACTGTGCCACCACTTCTGGTGGGTCTGTCCTGCCGGTTGGACAGGACATACCCAGGGATGGTGATGGAAGAGTCTGGGATATTGGCTGAAAGGTATGATTCTGTGAGTATGACTATGTCAGGCTGATGCTTGACTAGTCTGTGGGACAGCTCTCCAAATTTTGGCACAAGTCCCCAGATGTTAGTGAGGAGGACTTTGCAGCGTCGACTGGGCTGGGTGTGCCGTTGTCGTGTTCAAAGCCGGTGCTGATATCAATGCCAGGTGGTCCGTCCGGTTTTATTCTTATTATTGTTTTTTGTAGTGGTTTGTTGCAACTGAGTGGCTTGCTAGGCCATTTCAGAGGGCACATTGCTGTGGATCTGGAGTCATATATTGGCTACACCAGGTAAGGATTGCAGATTTCCTTCCCTAAAGGACATTAGTGAACCAGATGGATGCACTAATATCTGTGGTCAGCAAATTACTAGAGTCCATAATTAAGGATGGAGTGACTGAACACCTATCAGCCGATCAGAGAGAGCCAACAGGGATTTGTAAAGGGTAGGTCATGCCTGATGAACCTGATTGAATTTTTTGAAGAGGTGACTAAAGTAGTGGACATGTATGGATGTTATTTATATGGATTTCCAGAAGGCATTCGCTAAAGTCCCTCATAAGAGACTGTCAGCTAAAGCTGAAGTTCATTGAATTGAGGGAAAATTATTGACCTTGTTGTTAGGAGATTATTCACTGTATTTATTAATGACTTAGATGATGGGATGGCGAGCCACATATCCAAGTTTGGTGATGACACAAAGATAGGTGGCATTGTAAGCAGTGTAGATGAAAGCATAAAATTACAAAGAGATTATTAATAGATTAAGTGAATGGGCAAAACTGTGGCAAATGGATTTCAATATAGGCAAGTGAGTGGTCATCCACTTTGGACCTAAAAACGATAGATCTGAGTACTTTCTAAATGGTGAAAAGCTAGAAGCATTGGAGGTCCAACGAAGCTACAGGGTCCATATACATAGATCATTAAAATGTCATGGACAGGTGCAAAAAATAATCAAAAAGGCTAATGGAATGCTGGCCTTTATATCTAGAGGACTAGAATACAGGGGGTTAAAAGTCATGCTGCAGCTATACAAAGCCCTGGTTAGACCACACCTGGAGTACTGTGTTCAGTTCTGGGCACCACACCTTAGGAAGGATATATTAGCCTCAGAAGGAGTGCAGCGTAGATTTACTAGAATGATACCTGGACTCCAAGGATTAAATTACGAGGAGAGATTACACAAACTAGGGTTGTATTTCCTGAAATTTAGAAGATTAAGGAGTGAGTTGATCGAAGTTTAAGACAATAAGGTGAACTGATAGGGTCGATAGAGAGAAACTATTTCCGCTGGTTGGGGAGCCTCGAACTAGGGGACATGGCCTAAGAATCAGAGCCAGGTCTTTCAGGAGTGAAGTTAGGAAACATTTCTACATGCAAAGGATAAGGGGTAAGCCATTTAGGACTGAGATGAGGAGGAATTTCTTCACCCAGAGAGTGGTGAACCTGTGGAATTCTCTACCACAGAAGGCAGTTGAGGCCAATTCATTAAATATATTCAAGAAGATATATTTTTTAAGGCTAAGGGGATCAAGGGATATGGGGAGAAAGCAGGGGCAGGGTACTGAATTTGGATGATCAGCCATGATCGCATTGAATGGCGGAGCTGGCTCGAGGGGCCGAATGGCCTACTCCTGCTCCTATCTTCTATGTTTCTATGTTAGAAGTTTGGAACTCTTCTCCATAAATAGCAGCTGATGCTAGGTCAATTGTTAATTTTAAATCTTAGATTGATAGATTTTTGTTAACCAAAGGTATTAAGGGATGTGGGGCAAAGGTGGGTATAGGGAGTTGGATCACAGATCCGCCATGATCTCATTAAATGGCGGAACATGCTCGAGGGGCTAAATGCCCTACTCCTGTTCCTATGTTATTAGCACTAGAAAAAGGGTTTTTTTTGCCCCTTGGAAACACTTGTCACTTGTCCCATTAGGAGGATTAAACTTCTATTTTTTGGGAACCAAATTGTAAATAAAATGTTTAATCCTCTTACGGGGTTTGCAATGGGGAGAAACGGCATGGGTGGTTGGTATGGGAGGTGAATGGAGCGAGAGGTGGAAGGAGGAACAGGAGGGGGAAAAACAGCTCATAAAAGTGCCGGGGAGCCTGGCCTTTGGTACTTCAAGGGGAGCCTCAATGGTAGATCAGGGGTAATAGTGGGGGTGGGGTGGGGGCAATCCAGTTGCAGTGGGTGATATCTAGTTTCAGCGGGTGGTGGGAAGAGGAGTGTGGGAGGGGAGGCATGGGTGTTCAGGGTTGGGAAAAGGGCGGAGGGAAAACTTGCATTACTGAAAACACAGCTGAATATTTATTTTAAATATAGGTTTCTCCACTGCTTGGGAAACTCTTCCAAATAATTCTCTCATCCCTGATACGCCAGGCGGTCGTCCAAATTTAGGGCACCAGAAGAGGTTGGCGATAAGCTTTGTGCCTGTTCCCCTTCAGATCTGAGAAGGGCAGGCAGCAAGGCCAGGAGGGAAGCCCTCTCTGGCCTAAGGCAGAGGCTGTATTTCCAACACCATTTCTAGACACAAGGCCCTGCCGGGAGCAGCCTGCACCAGAAGCGTGGAGGAGGTATGATAATGACCTGAATTGGAAATACAGGTAAATTCAGGTCATTGCAGGCGGAACACAAATTAGTTGGGCTCTGTCTGCCTGGTGCCCAGGTGGAGGGGAAAGAAAACTTGGCCCTGCAATGTTTAAATCTGAAAATAACCAATCTAAACTCTACTAATCTTATCCATCTGAGTAGTACTCACCTGCCCCACAAATATGTTGCCTGCTGCCACCAGTGACTCTGTGGGAGTTGTACCCATGGTAATTTGCATTATCCAGCCAATCTGAACAATGGAAAACAGTCTAAAGTATCACATGGAATATTGCTACAAAGAAATTTAAATATAGTGATATTCTTAAAAATTTGTTTTGTACTTTTTGGGAAATCAAAATATAGGTTCAAAATTGCTAGGTACCAAGGTTGTAAGGAATAAAAAGACAAAATAAGCCAGTATCTAGCAGCTAGGTGGCACCTAGATTGGGTTTGAAGATTGTAGGAGGACGGAAAGACAGAGGGAAGAAAATAACAGTTAAGGTCCTAAGAAAGAGTAAGTTAAGAGCTTAACTGTGGATAAGTCTTGATCTCAACACAAATGGAATGTAAGGAGTAGGAAGGTCATGTAGGGCAGGGTATTTGGAGCTTTGAGGGAATAAGAGAGGAAAGAAAACAGGAGCACTAATCAAATAGTGGGGATGAAAATCTTCAGCCCTTCCAGCACACTTCGCGCCACAACTCTAACTAGAGCATCAGTTCCCAGACGTAAAGGAGATGAAAAAGGGATGAGGAATTGTAACACCAGGTTACCCCCTTTACATTTCCCAGGTATTTCCTGGGATCCTTGAGGTGGGGTGGAGTGCTTGCACCTGAAGTAGGCAAAAGCATAAGGCAGTCATGCAAATGAGATCAGAAGGATTTAATGGAGCCTTCCAACTCATTTGCCTTTTGGTACAGCAGACAGGCACCCATTAGCAAGTGTGTCCAGAAGAAGCAAGCACTAAGCCTTGAGCCCAACCCCACTCAGATCAAAGGATCTGAGCAGTCTGGGTACCACCATCCAGACGTTAAGTGGTTTTGTTCTACAAGGCCAGTTAGATGTGGATTAGAGCTGGAGACATTTTTGGTGCTGTTTTTGGGAAATAGTAAGGCCTCTGCAAACAGTAGCCTTTTCCATAGCTGCAAGCCTGAGGCCTCAATAGTAGCTTGATTTACACCCCAATTCTGGCGTAGGCCTCTATCAAGGTCAGGCAGATATTCTTTTGAATACCTCATTTATGGTTCTCCCAGTGTTGAGATTATCTACATCGGTACATGACCTAGCTATCGGCCCACAGCTAATGCTATGGGTTTTAGTGCATTTTCCATCTGACCAACAGAGGGCAAACAACCAAACTTTAAAATAATTGAAGTGTATTCACTTACATACCTTCAAAATGAGCCACTGTATAAATCCAAGATAATATAATATGGAAATTACGGTGCTGAAAAAAATCACTATTGGTAGAACCTAGTGATAAAGTAAAAGAAATCTGAATGTTAGCATTTAAATTGTGGCATCACCAGCTCTTTTTAGACATCACACAAGTGCAAGGTGCATTTTAAACTGACCTTAAAAGCAAAAAAGTGATTTGTGTATGCTTCACCAAATATAAATTTTGAACCGGCATCCGTATAATTCAAAAAAATCTGTAACATAATAATTACATTGTGTAAATGTATGTTCAAAAGAATATGACTAATTAAGCTTAATACATAAGAGTTGCATATCTAATATATATGACACCACAAAACAAATGTTTAAAAGAACACCATCTTCATCAAGAAATGTTTGGCAAACCTTAATTTACGCTTACAAATGCATAATGTAGTGATAGAGTCATAGGGCTGGATTTTCATAGGGCCGTGGAGGCGGGTTTGGAGGCGTGTGGGGGGTTAAAATTGCGAAAAGTGGCGGGCGGACCTGATCCCGCCTCCATGCAGTTTTGATAAAATCGTTTGCGGTGTTCCCGACTCCGTCCCGCCTCAAAGAGGCGGGAAAGGCCATTAAAGCCCTTAACAAGCCCTAAATTGGCTCTGTAATGCCATTTTGAAACGTTTTAGCTAGTTTAACCCTTTTCCGACGTGAAGCACGCCTGATGTGAAACACGCCAGTGAAACCTGACGGGAGCACAAGTGGATAGCTGACTATCAGCTGCAGGTCCACTATTACAAATGGAGATATGATGAAGGTAGTAGTAGTATTAGGTCTGAAAGTCGCCTCTGATGCTGCTGCATTGAATGTCTTCAGAGACTGCCTGGCCTTTGCTGTGAGAGGACCTGGATGCAAAAAAAAATTCTCTCTCTGAGCTGCTGCTCATTTTACATCCAGGTCCACTCACAGCAAAGGCCAGGCACTCTCTGAAGACCTTCAATGCAGCAGCAATGATGACATCATCAGAGGCGACTTTCAGACTGAAAACACTAATTGGTTCATGGGTTCCCACATGCTGGAACTCAATTGCCCAATTAAATGAAAATTGCATCAATCTCCCACATCCAATTGCAGTCGGGTGGATAACACGAAATGCGGATGACACGACCCCAACCCGCCCCAGTATCAAAATCCAGCCCATAGAGTTATACAGCACAGAAAGAGGCCCTTCGTGTCCACGCCGGCCATCAAGCCCTATCTATTCTAATCCCATTTTCCAGCACTTGGTCCGTAGCCTTGTATGCTATGTCGTTTCAAGTGCTCATCTAAATGCTTCTTGAATGTTGAGGGTTCCTGCCTCTACCACCCTTTCAGGCAGTGAGTTCCAGATTCCAACCACCCTCTGGGTGAAAAAGTTTTTCCTCAAATCCCCTCTAAACCTCCTACCCCTTACCTTGAAACTATGCCCCCTGGTTATTGACCCCTCTACTAACGGGAAAAGTTCCTTTCTACCTACCCTATCTATGCCCCGCAGTTTTGTACACCTCAAATCAGGTCCCCCCTCAGCCTTCTCTGCTCTAAGGAAAACAACACCAGCCTGTCCAGTCTCTCTTCATAGCTGAAGCGCTCCAGCCCAGGTAACATCCTGGTGAATCTCCTCTACACCCTCTCCAATGCAATCACATCCTTCCTATAGTGTGGCGACCAGAACTGCACACAGTATTCCAGCTGTGGCCTAACTAGCGTTCTGTACAGCTCCATCATAACCGCCCTGGGCTCTTATATTCTATGCCTCGGCTAATGAAGGCAAGTATCCCATATGCCTTTTTAACCACCTTATCTACCTGTCCTGCTGCCTTCAGGGATCTATGTACATGCATACCAAGGTCCCTCTGATCCGCTGTCCTTCCTAGGGTCCTACCATTCATTGTGTATTCCCTTGCCTTGTTAGTCCTCCCAAAATGCATCATCTCACACTTTTCAGGGTTAAATTCCATTTGCCACTGTTCTGCCCATCTGACCAACCCATCTATATCGTCCTGTAGCCTGAGGCTTCCCTCCTCGCTATTTACCACTCCGCCAATTTTTGTGTCATCTGCGAACTTACTGATCATACCTCCTACATTCATATCTAAATCATTAAATGTACACTACAAACAGCAAAGGACCCAGCACCGATCCCTGCGGTACACCACTGGACACAGGCTTCCAGTCACAACAACAACCTTCGACCGTCACCCTCTGCCTCCTGCCACTAAGCCAATTTTGGATCCAATGTGCCAAATTGCCCTGGATCCCACGGGCTCTTACCTTCTTGACCAGTCTCCCATGCGGGACTTTGTCAAAAGCCTTACTAAAGTCCATGTAGACTACATCAACTGCACTACCCTCATCCACACACCTAGTCACCCCCTCGAAAAATTCAATCAAATTGGTTAGACATGATCTCCCCCTGACAAAGCTATGCTGACTATCCTAGATTAATCCTTGCCTCTCCAAGTGGAGACTAATTCTGTCCCTCAGAATTTTTTCCAATAATTTCCCTACCACTGATGTTAGGCTCACTGGACTGTAATTCCCTGGTTTATCCCTACTACCCTTCTTGAATAATGGTACTACATTAGCTGTTCTCCAGTCCTCTGGCACCTCCCCTGTGGCCAGAGAGGTTCTGAAAATTTGTGTCAGAGCCCCTGTAATCTCCTCCCTTGCCTCACACAGCAGCCTGGGATACATCTCGTCTGGGCCTGGGGATTTATCCACTTTTAAGCCCGCTAAAACTGCTAGTACCTCCTCCTTCTCAATACTAATTTGTTCAAGTATATCACAATCCCCCTGCCTGATTTCTATGCCTACATCGTCCTTCTCCATAGTGAACACAGATGCAAAATATTCATTCAGGTAAACAACGTTGGCCGAGTCACAAGTATGTACCATGTACCTGGTGGGTGGTGTCCTCACGTGTGATGATGGTATCTGATGCAAGACATGCCAGATCATCAACACAGATACCATCATCACACGTGAGGACACCACCAGGTACATGGTACATACTCATGTGACTCGGCCAACGTTGTCTACCTCATACGTTGCAGGAAAGGATGGCCCGGAGCATGGTACATCGGCGAGACCATGCAGACAGTGACAACGTATGAACGGACACCGCACAACAATCGCCAGGCAGGAGTGTTCCCTCCCAGTCGGGGAACACTTCAGCAGTCAAGGACATTCAGCCTCCGATCTTCAGGGTAAGCGTTCTCCAAGGCGGCCTTCGAGACACACGACATCACAAAATCGTCGAGCAGAAACTGATAGCCAAGTTCCGCACCCATGAGGATGGCCTCAACCGGGATCTTGGGTTCATGTCATGCTACATGTAACCCCACCTGACGTAGAGTCATCCAGACTCAAGTCGTCGTTGGCTTGTTCTCTCTACACAGATGCGGCCAGACCTGCTGTGATTTCCAGCAAAAAGAGTTTTTTGTTTTCCATACAGACCCCAGCATCTGCCACATTTGACCCCTTGTGACCCCACCTCATCATCTTTGATGTAATGTTTTCCTGACTGACCTGTTTGGACACCATCCACACCTTTGATTGCCGTGATTATCTCTCTGCCGAGGTGTGATAAAGGACAGTTAGAAAGATTAACTGTAATCATCTGGCAGTGTTCTCTGACTATATATGCTGTGCCTATATGCATCTCTTCACTTCACCTGACGAAGGAGCAGCGCTCCGAAAGCTTGTGATTTCAAATAAAGCTGTTGGACTATAACCTGGTGTTGTGCGACTTCTCACATTTATCATATTAAAATCGGCCTTCCCCCAATTTAGAACCTTCATTTCCGGTCCATCATTGTCCTTTTCCATGACTACGTATAAATCTCACCGAATTATGGTCACTGTCACCAAAATGCTCTCCTACTGACACTTCTACCACTTGCCCGGCTACATTCCCTAGAATTAGGTCCAGTACCGCCCCCTCTCTTGTAGGACTTTCTACATGCTGGCTCAAAAAGCTCTCCTGGATGCACTAAGAATTCCACACCCTCTAAGCCTTTCACACTCTGACTATCCCAGTTAATATTGGGGAAGTTGAAATCCCCCACTATTATTACCCTATTATGTCTACACTTCTCTGAGATTTGCCGACATATCTGTTCCTCTATCTCCCCCTGACTGTTTGGGGGCCTATAGTACACTCACAGCAAAGTGCTTGCCCCCTTTTTGTTTTTAAGTTCTACCCATATGGCCTCATTAGAGAAACCTGCGAAGATATCATCCCTCCTTGCAGCAGTAATTGACTCCTTGATTAATATTGCAACACCCCCTCCTCTTTTACACCCCCCTCTGTCTCGCCTGAAGATTCTATACCCCGGAATATTGAGCTGCCAGTCCTGCCCCTCCCTCAACCATGTCTCTGTGATAGCAACAATATCATACTCCCATGTGTTCATCAACACCTTCAATTCATCTGCCTTACTCGCAAGACTCCTTGCATTAAAATAAATGCCATCCAGCCTTGCCATACTCCCTTGTGCCGTTACATATTTGCTCTGCCTTCCAGGCTGACTTGTTTTTTTCCCTCTATATTTGGCTGTGCATCACCCCCTACTATAGCTCCATATCCCATCCCCCTGCCAAGTTAGTTTAAACCCCCCACAACAGTACTAGCAAACCTCCCCGCAAGGATGTTGGTCCCATTACGGTTCAGGTGCAACCCGTCCGACTTGTACAGGTCCCACCTTCCCCAGAAGCAGACCAAGTGATCCAGGAAACTAAAGCCCTCCCTCCTGCACCAACTCTTTAGCCACGCATTCATCTGCTCTATCCTCCTATTCCTATACTCACTAGCACGTGGCACCGGGAGTAATCCAGAGATTACAACCTTTGAGGTCCTTCTTTTTAATCTGCTACCTAGCTCCCTAAATTCTTGTTGCAGGACCTCATCCTTCTTTCTACCTATGTCGTTGGTACCAATGTGAACCACGACATCTGACTGTTCGCCCTCCCCCTTCAGAATGCCCTGCAGCCGTTCAGTGACATCCTTGACCCTGAGTGAGTGTAATGGCATGTATTCATCCAATGGATGAACTGCATTTGGTGAGGGTGACTACAAGGGAGCGGCATGACATTGCATAAGGATCGGGCACTAAGGGAATCAAGGGATATGGGGATAGGGCAGGAAAGTGGAGTAATTGTAGAAGTTCAGCCATGATCTTATTGAATGGCAGAGCAAGCTTGAGGGGCCATATGGTCTTCTCCTGCTCCTACTTATGTTCTTATGATGAGGGTGGATGGATAGATGGGGGATGTGAGGAAGTGCAAAGAAAGAGAAGGATGGGTTCATCTGCAAGGTAAGTGGGTGTGGCGAGCAATGTTCATCCTAATTTTTGTTTTGGGTGCGTGGCCCCTTTAATGGGCTGCATAGCCCATTCAAAGTTTCCTGCATGCGCGAAATTTCACATTGGAAAAGCCAGTCCCGGGCTGCGTGGGACCGGGAGACAGCTGCACAAAGGGAACTTTGGTAACCAGTGATGTGATGGAAAAGGCTTCAGAAGGCAGAGTGAGGAGGTGGGGTGATGCGCACAGCAGGATGTAGGTGAATGTGCCACTGTACTCACCTTTTCTGACCTGCTTAGGTCATTAAAACGCTTCCTACACTGAATTCAGGAGCGTTGCACCACGCTCCTGACCACCTCCGCAACCTCCAATCACGCCTTCTTGGTCTCAGCTGCAGGCTTCTTCCTCCCGTTGCTAGGGAAGAGTATCTCTCTTCTACTCCTCACAGCCCCCAGCAGCACATTCAGGGAGGGGTCAGTGAAACGGGACACAGCCTTTGCTCGTTTGGATTTCACTGACATTTGTTTCTCTCTTCCTCCCAACTCCAAACTCCTTCAACTTGCATCTTTGGATTGTCCCTTTAAACTGAACTTACTTCCGGGCTTCGTCCCACCCCACCACCGCATCACAAACTTAGAATCGGGGCAATATATAAAAAATATCAATATATAAATACATAACAAACAACATGGGTAATGCCACCATCCACAGCAACACACAACAAGAGTTAATCAAGGGCAATCGGGCACAGAAAATAGTGCACATGTTTTGCAGTCTCTGATTTTCCACCCCATAGTGAACCAGCTTTAATTATTAAATTAGCTTTAATTTTTATTAAATTGCCTATTTCCTTTTTACTAAATTAGTAAATGCGGACAAAAGCCTCGACAATCAGCAAAGGCTCAACCTCAGCATTCCACTGTGGAACTCTACTGCTGACCCTCCCAAAATGTACAGGGGGGTCAGGGGAGGGACTTCCATGAACCGGCCTTCAGCAGTTTAATGAGCACCCCTTCCTGCCAAGGAACCAGGAAATGCCATAAGCTGGCTGATTGGGAAAGGGAGTTGGATTCTTCCTCCCACAAAAGGAGTCTGGTCGTTCCTGTAGAACCCCACCCCTCGAGCTTCAGGGGTCCAGGCCCAAAACCTAGCTGAACTCCAATAGGCCTCACTTCCATGGCTTTGGGACAGATATGCCTGCTGAGACCAGATATACCAGCAGGCCACCCTCCCAACATTACTAAACCAAATCATCACCTCCATTCAATATTTCTACACACCTCCTACCTAGCTGCACATGAAGCAGCTTCCCTACCATTGTCCACAGGATCCTAGACTTTAAAAAAAGCTGAGATAACATTGATTACAAATTCCACAAAAATGTAAACATAATCACAGAATTTAAACCCAAATATTGTTAATACTCCCATAATGCTTCATAATAAAAATGAAATGTCAATTATTCAATCGCCACAATTCAGTGGCCCTGATATGTTGTATATTATATAGCATAAAATAACCTATCCTCCTACACACCAAGAGCAATGCCATAGGAGATTGACTGTTATCGTATAAATACTTAAAGGTATAGTGCACTTAAAGTTTTTTCAGAGAATGTCTGTTCTTCCACATACCTGTACTTGTTTCCCCATCCATTGAAAGGCCTGGAATCCTGCGTCTGTTCTCAAAATGAGGAGTCCAAAAAAAAACTGCAAGCTGAAGCCCCAGAAAACAGTTCTCCATTTGACCTAGGTATAAACCCAGTAAGAACTATTTAAGAAGGTGAACTTAATTACAGAACCATCATTTTAGCATTTCTCTCATTAAGTGAAAATTTTGTTGGGAACGAGAACCAAACTGAATAGAAAATCAACATCAATCCAAAATTAAGCTACTTCAGATGCTGAATCCAAAATCACTACATACAGGTTCAAAAGTATTTCTTCTGGCGATGCAAGTTATTTAATCTACATATAGACAGACCCATTTTTCTTCAAACTCCTTCAGTAACCTCGTTGACATATTCCTTGTTGAATTTCTCATGCTGATGGCAGCCTTTAAACTCTGAAAAATGACTCTGAGTACCTTATTATTACGCTATCTGGGTTTAGATTTGAATTTAGATGGTGTGGATACATACATGCATTTGAACATTCGGAATCACCATCACTTCCTAATTGTTATTTTTCTAAAGAAAGAATGTATTTTTGATTGCAGTTATTAACACAAAATTTACCATATGAATACAGTATTTAAATTATTTCAGAGCAAAAGGCCAGTACTGCCAACCCCACTGCTTCCTAGATCAGGAGACAAACTCTTAAAAATCATGAGATTTGGTATACAAATCATGAGTTGTTATTTTTTCCTGACCCGACCCCTTGCTGACCTTTGTTCCCGGACAGGAGACGCATTCCGCGACCTTTGCTTCTGGACAGGAAGTGCATGCGCTCTTCTCAGCGGAATCACTGGCCGGAAAAGGTAATTGAAACTAACAGGGAAAAAGACTTAATGTCGTTTTTTTTTTAAAGTCAAATCGTACAATCTATATCTGATGATCCAAAAGAAAACTGGGGAGTAAAAGCCAGGCACTTTGTAATATATGGGTCTAAGTAAAATCGGAACCCATCCAAACCTGTTTCTGCCCCAATCCCAGGAAGCATGCCCAGACAAAGGCCGGAATTTTCTGGGGTCCGTGCAGGTGCGATCGGAGGCGGGTCAGGTGGGAAATTTGCAATATCTTGGAGTGGTCGGAAACCTGCCATCATCCCACCCCCACACACCTTTCCCTCGGGCGTGTTTGTCGGCGCGGCAGCAACCCAAACAGGAGAGGCGGTGAGCTAATTGAAATCATTATCAGGTAGTTGTCAAACACTTAGGCCGCGATTTTCCAAGTGGAGGCGGCTTTGATGTTCTGCAGGTTCAGGTCCTGCTGCCGGTTTCAGCCGCCCTGGAATTACGATTTTTGCTTAAGTGGGCTGATTAAGCCCGTCGTGCGTGCTACCCGGCCTAATCAGTGTGTTCGGGTCTGCTGCTCGCCTCTGCCAACGTCTCTCAGCCAGCTAGCTGTATTTAAGGGGCCTATGCAGCCTTGTTTTTGATCCATCCTTTCCTGCTGCTTCTCGGTGTGGCACTTCTGAAAATGACTACTGCAAGACCCAAGGCATCTCCCAGATTTGATGATGACTCCCTCCATGTTCTTGTGGAGAGAGAGGGCGCCAAGAGGTACTGTTCCCCTCAAATGGACGGAGGAAGCCTCCTCAGCAAACCAAAGCAGCCTGGCCGCAAATTGCTGAGGAGGTGAGCGCCAGGTCTTTGTGTGGTCGCACCTGGGTTCAGTGCAGGAAAAGGTTCAATGACCTGCTACGCACAGCAAAAGCGAGTATAACATCACACTTACCTTCAATCTGCTCCCCATCTCCTCTCATCACCAGCACTCTGCATTGTCAACCTACTCCTGCACATCCCACTTTACCCTGACATCCCTTGCACCCTTAACCATCCCTCTCTATGTACAGAATCACTTCACCATTCTACTATGCACCCCTCACACTCGCTATCACTGTTAGGCAATGACAACTAACAACGCACAGGGAGGGCCATTGGTATCGGCACCTCACTCCATCTTTGTCTCCTTCTAAGCATCTATGCTATGGATTCTCTACACTCACTCCAACATTCTCACTCAAACTCCACTTGTGTCCCTCATTGCAGGAAAAGAGAGCCCACAATAAGAGGGAGAGGGACAGGACAGGAGATGGGCCACCTTCGATTGCCCGCTTGACCACCGCTGAGGAGGCTGCTCTCGACATCATCGGAGGTGCTGAGGATCTGGAAGTGGGGGATGGTCAGACGGGCGCAGTAGAGCAAGATGGTGACAGAATACATTTGCAGCACTCTCATTTAGATTGCATGAGTGACTGATATGGCATCTGATGTTCATACAGATTGAGTTCTGATCATCGGCACAATTCGATGTGCCTGCTACGTTAATATCACATGTCTAACTCATGCCTTTACTCCCCCACAGGACCATCGAGAGCCCCCCCGCCCCACTATCCAGGAGGAAGAGCCAGAAGACTCCTCAGAGGAAGCTGCAATCTGAGGGCGTAGTGTCAGCAGAATTGAGCGCACCCAGCACCAGCGCAGAGACGCAGACCTCAGTGGGTCATTCGCGCGATAGAGTAGTGTTGTCACCAGGTGTATCACAGCTCATAAGTGAGCATCAGCAGATGGTGGAGACAGGGACAGCAGTGGAGAGCCCTCGTCGGAGACCGCAGGGCACTCCTAGCTCTGCACAGCTGCATGTGGACCCTGTGCCTCTGGGGCCATCCAGAAAGAGAGCGGTGCTGGAACTTCAGCAAGGAGTATTTGACAGGTTTTGCATCCACGGTAACTGCGAGTGTGCAGAGAATGGAGGAGTCCATCTCAAACATAAGCAATGCCATGGTGGAGGCAATGGCGCATGAACGTGCCACCATGGAGGGTGGCAACCTCCTTGGAGGACATAAGTCGCCAGACTCAACAGAGCATGGTGACTCTTCTAAATAGATGGTCTGCTATGGAGGATAGATGGGCAGCTATTTAGGAGAGACACCAGAGGTACATGGACGTCCCCGTTATGAGGACTGTCAGTACAGAGATGGGTCCTCATGGCCCCACTGATGTGCAGCAAGGTGCTCTCCAGCCACTTGCTTGCAGTGAAGTGCGGGCGACCCACGAGAGGGATGTTGGTGGTCAACAAGGAGTTGTGGGCTCCTCTCCAAGCGCTCACACTCCCATGCCACTGCGGAGCCCTCAGTCAGAGCCCCAGATTCCTCATCCAACTGAGATGGCCGTCTCAGCCCCTGCACAGCCGCAGGAGGAGCAGACTGTTGCCCCAGGCTCCCAAACCCTGAGGACGCCTACCAAAGGTGTCGAAGCAGGAGCAGCATGAAAGTGAGCAAGGTGCCTCCACATCTGCTGAAGCCACAGGGGAAGCACCACGTAGAAGCACGCGTAAGAGAAAGTTAACACACAAATAGTCATAAGGGTAGTCTCTTGGGTGTTTTGATGTAATACAAATTTATCATTTCACTTGTAATAAAGAAATGCGATGGCAAACATTCAAAGAGTTGGCCTATGCGTGTCCAGAAATGGAAATGTCACAGTGAGGAGTCAGGGCGCCTTTCATCTGTTATGATGGTGCTGAGTGTGATAGGAACCCACAGTTTATTGTACAGATTGTGTATGGTGTGTTCACAGAATCCCCACAGTGCAGATAGAGGCCATTTCGGCCCATCGAGCCTGCACCGACACATATCCCACCCTATCCCCGTAACCCCACGTATTTAATCCCCCCTAACACTAAGGGTCAATTTATCATAGCCAAATCAACCTAACCCGCACATCTTTGGACTGTGGGAGGAAACCGGAGCACCCGGAGGAAACCCACGCAGACACGGGGAGAATGTGCAAACTCCACACAGACAGTCACCCGAGGCCGGATTCGAATCCGGGTCCCTGGCGCTGTGAGGCAACAGTGCTAACCACTATGCCACCGTGTTGCCCTTGTTAAGAAGGTGGCAGCCACATGTGTTTGCTTCGTAAACTTAAGCGAATCTGGCATTGATTAGTGCATCCCTTGCATCACGGCCAGCATTGTGCTCGCATGCTGGTGGAACTGGCACATCCGCTTCCGCAAGGTCTTCCTCCTCCTCTGAGGAGGAGGAGGAGCAGGCTGTGCGCTGAGCCACTTGTTCCTCAGGCAGTGCACAGCAGACCACGATGATTCTGGATACCCTGGCTGGTGAGTACTGTAGGGCTCCACCTGATCTGTCGAGGCATCTGAATCGCATTTTGAGCAAGCCGATGGTTTGCTCGATTATGGCTCTGTTGGAAATGTGGCTGGCATTGTAGCGCTCCTCAGCTTCGTTTGATGGCCTCCTCAACGGCGTCATTAGCCACGTCTTCAGGGGTTAGCCCTTGTCTCCAAGTAGCCATCCGGAAAGTTGGGTTGGCGATTGAAGAGCTGAGGCACAGTAGACTGCCGCAGGATGAACGAGTCATGGCAACTGCCAGGGAACTTGGCGCAAACATGCATAATGTTCTTCCTGTGGTTACACACCAGCTGGATGTTAAGGGAGTGGAAGCCCTTGCGGTTCACAAATACAGCTGGGTTGTGATGGGGTGCCCTAATGGCCACATGTGTGCAGTCAACGATGCGCTGCACCCTTGGCAAGCCTGCCATATTTGCAAAGCCAACCACACGCGCGGTTACACTTGCTTCATCCGTGCAGAAGTGGATGTAATTGTGCGCCTTTGCAAAGAGGGCATCGGTAACCTGCGTGATGCAAGTGTGTGCTGCCAACTGGGAGATGCCGCTGATGACTGCTGCTGATCCCTGGAAGGACCCTGAAGCAAAAAAATTTGAGGGCGGTGGTGACTTTGACTGCCACTAGTAAGGAGCGTCCACCCGCTCCTCTGGGCACCAGGTGTTAGTGCAGCATTGCGCAGATGTCAGCGACTACCTCTCGCGAAGTATCAGCCTCCTTTGGCACTGCTGCTCAGTCATGTTGAAGAAGCTCATCCTCTGCCTGTAAACCCGTGTTGGGAGTATCTCCTGCGGCGAGGTGCAGCCCTGCGCTGACGCCCTCTGCAGCATCAGGTGGGTGAGGAAGAGGTTGGCACTCCTGTTGTTGCTGCTGCTGTTGTGCCTGGTTCTGCTACTGCCGCGGCTGCTCTTCCTCCAATTCTGAGGACCAGGATTAGAGGGTATAAATGGTTCCCATTCCGCTGGTATATACGTCAGTTGAGGAATAGATGTTATAAGCGCTCAGGCAATGTGGGGGAGAGGGTTTTCCAAGGAGGTCACAGTGCATATGGATCTCAGCTTAACCACTTACAAGTTCAATAGACCTGCAAAAAGTATTCCAACACCTCAAAACACAAAGTTCTGTCATCTGAAAGTCAGCCATGTTACAGTTCTGCTTTTATACTGCAGGTGCAGCAGTCAAGAATTCACGTAGTAGCTGAACCTGGCACAATCAGCTGATGTGTTTTGCGAATGGCGTGGAACACGCTGAAAATGTGGTAAAATGGGAAGAGCCTGCTAAAATCAGATTATGTAGGCAGTTAACAAGCTGTTAACTGCCTTAAGTGCCTCTCCCGACACTTGGTGGCGGGTCTGATCGGGACTCCCAGACCCGACACTTGGCAAAGTTGCGTGGAGGCGGGTTCGGAACCCACCGTCAATCAAAACGATTTTAACCTCTGACCCGCCTCCAAAATCGCAGCCTTAAGAGTCTTTTTAAACCTACATTTCAAATTTCCCCGGCTGACCACGGGAATCACACAACTCAGGAACCACATCTGTCAACCTGAGGCGGAAGTTGAGTGGCCACTAATCCAGATTAGTGCACAGCATGGAAAGTACAATAAAAATTCCCACGTCACAGCTGATCACTTTCCTCAGGCAGAAGCTGTTGCTGACAGCATTGCCAGCACAGATTTAGCTTTCTACAGGCTGCAAGTGTTTGCAGCAAAGTCACCATCCAGTGTCACCTCATTGTTAGAACCTAACACATCATTGACAGATTGCTTCTGTCATCTCTACTTCACCTGCCATCTATTTCATCAGTATAGGTGCTGTCTATACTGTCTCACCTTGGTCCTCAGAATCGGACCATGATGAGCCCCAACACCAGCAGCACCAACACCACCACCAACCAACTCCTCAACGACCTGATGCTGCACAGGACAGAGGGCATCAGCACAGGGCCGCACTGTGCCAGAGGCGGTTGCCCCAACACAGGGTATACAGGCAGAGGATGAGCTTCCTCAACATGACTGAGCAGCAGTGCCAAACGAGGCTCAGGCTATCACGCCAGATCATCGCAGACGTTTGCACATTGCTGGAGCAAGACATGCAGCCCACAGGAGCGGGTGGACACACCTTACTAGTGGCTGTCAAAGTCACCAGCGCCCTCAACTTCTTCACCTCAGGCTCTTCCCAGGGATCTGCAGCAGATAATTGCGGCATCTCGCAGTCGGCCGCCCACAGATGCATCACACAGGTCACCGATGCCCTCTTTGACAAGTCAGCCAATTGTATCAACTTTGCCACTGATGAAGCCAGTGTTACTGAGCAGGCGCTCGGCTTTGCCACTCTGGCTACCCATGGGCGCAGGGCGTCATCAACTGCACACATGGTCATCATGGCACCCCATCATCAGCCAGGAGTCTTTGTCAACCGCAAGGGCATCCACTCCCTCAATATGCAGCTCGTCTGCAACCATAGGAAGATCATCATGCATGTTTGTGCAAAATTCCCTGGCAGCTGCCATGACTCTTTCGTCCTGCGCCAGTCCATCCTCCCTCAGCTCTTCGCTCCTCCAAACAGACTTTCCAGCTTGCTGCTTGGAGACAAGAGCTATCCACTGAAGACGTGCTTCATGACACCATTGAGGAGGCCAAGTACTGAGACCCAGGAGAGATATAATGAAAGCCACATTTCCACCAGATGTCTCAGAGCAGACAATAGGCATGCTGAAAATGCGCTTCAGATATCTTGACAGATCTAGAGGAGCCCTTCAGTACGCACCAGCCAGGGTCTCCAGAATCGTCGTGGTCTGCAGCGCCCTGCACAACATAGCGCAGCAGCGAGGATTAGCGCTGCATGAGGAGCAAGGCACTGAATGCACCGCCTCTTCAGAGGAGGACGAGCATCAGCTGGAAGACGAGGAGGAGCAGGAGGAACCTGCGGTCCAGATCCCACCAGCACCCGAGCACATTGCTGCCCGGGAAGCCAGGGATGGACTCATCATGGCCAGATTTCCCTAACTTTACGCAGTACACCCATATGGCTGCCACATGCTGCGTCGGGTTGGCACCACCCCACAGCAACACCATAAAGCATCCCTACAATGACCAAGCCATTCCTTTCACACTGACCACCATTCCTGGAGGTAACATTATGTGTCACCAATCACTCCAACTTACCAAGCCACTTCCAAAGGTGCACACCAATTTGTCCAAGACCGGAAAGTGGTGAAAATAAAGATTTTTGTGTGTGGCATCACACTAACGGAAACATTACAGAAACATTGAATAAAACACCCAAGTGGCTACCCTTGTGAATCTACTTGTGCGTCATCTTTCTCTTACGCGTGCTTCTACGAGGTGTTACCCCTGTGGCTTCAGCAGAGGTAGAGGCATCCTGCTCACTTCCCTGCTGCGACTGCATAGACATTTTTGGCGGACGTCCTCTGAGTTTTGGAGCCTCTGATGGCCCCATCAAAGTCTGCTCCTCCTGCGACGGTGCAGGGGCAGACTCGGCCAT
Organism: Squalus acanthias; assembly: GCA_030390025.1. Taxonomy (NCBI): domain Eukaryota; kingdom Metazoa; phylum Chordata; class Chondrichthyes; order Squaliformes; family Squalidae; genus Squalus; species Squalus acanthias. The sequence goes on along the minus strand of CM059425.1, from coordinate 199,039,643 downwards.
CACTGTCCAAGCAGGTAGCTGGGGCAGCTCTGACGGAGGGGGTGGCAATGGGGGAGGAGTGTGAGCGCTTTGAGAGGAGCCCCCACTTCCATGTGCCCGTTCACCATCATCCCTCTCATGGGCCACCCGCACTTCCTTGCTAGCAAGGAGCTGGAGAGCACCTTGCTGCACATCAGTGGGGCCACGAGGACCAACATCTACATTGACATCCCTCCTAGAGAGGAGGTCTATGAGCCTCTGCCATCTATTCTCCATAGATAGCCATCTAGTCTCCATAGAGAGCATGTGCTCCTGTGACTGGCACATTAGCTGCTCCTTGCAGGTGGCCATCCTATCCATGGAAGAGCCTACAGTCGCCATCGCCTGCAACACGGTGGTGCGCATGTTGGAGATGGATTCTCAATTCTCTGCACATTTGCAGACATCGCGGTCGCAAAACCAGTGAAAGCCTCCTGCACTCCTCCAGCAAGGAGTCTCCACTTCTGTCCCTGTCTCCACCATCTGCTCTTGCTCACTTGAGTTGTGAGACACCAGGTGATAACATTACTCTATCGCGCGTGGGACCCACCGAGGTGTACGTATCTGTGCTGGGTGTGCTTATGTCTGGTGATGGTGAGCCCTCAGAGGCTGGTGGCTGCTCTGAGGAGTCGTCTTCCTCTTTCTCCTGGACAGTAGTGGGGGGTCTCTTGATGGAGCTGTGAGAGTAAAGAGATAGTAAAGAGAGGAGTTAGATATGTCATATGAAGAATGGGTACAGATACCATTATGCACATGATGACCATTCACTGGCTGCTGACATCAGTCCCCATATGAGTGACTGATGTTTGCCGTGTAGCTGTATGATATGTAATTCTGTCACCAGGTTGCTGAGATGTCCCCCTCTCTGTCTCCCAACTCCAGCTGGTCGGCGACTCCTGAAACTTCTAAGGCAGCCTCCTCTGCTGTTGTTAGGGTCACCCATGATGGCGTTTCACCTCCGGTTCTCTCCCTCTTATTGTGGGCGCTCTTTTCTTGCAAGGAGGGAAAGAGAAGGTTGAGTGAGAGTGATGGAATGCGCATAAGGAATGGATGGGTTACATCTTGAGAGGGAGACTATGATGTAGTGGGGTGCCAAAGCCAGGTGGCCTCCTTGTGTGTTCGTTGGTATGATTTCATTAGGATGAGGGTGAGTGTGAGGTGTGGCTCGTCAAATGGGGACGGGAGTATGCAGATAGAGAGAGAGGGATGGATGGACGTGCAAGGTATGTTGGTGTGAGTAAGGGTTGGGAAGGCAGTGGTGGGGATGTGATGAGAGGCACAGCAGGATGAAGTTGAGTGTGACTTTGTACTCACCTTTCCTGATCTAATGAGATAATTGAAACGTTTGCGACACTGCACCCAGGTCCTCCTCACAACATCCCTGCTGTTTACCACTTCTGCTATTTGGAGCCAGGCTCTTTTGGTCTCCTGGGGAGGTCTCTTCCGCCCATTAGAAGGGAAGCAGACCTCCCTGCGTGCTCTGACTCCCTTCACAAGCATATGGAGGCAGTCATCGGAGAACCTGGGTGCAGCCCTCTGTCTCCGTGCAGTCATCTCTGGAAATGTTTGCAACACTCCAATGGTGCAGTGTGCTGCCTTGCACATTCCTAGATGAACCTTCAAATGCAATGTGGCCATGGCTCCTTTAAATATCCCGGCTGAAAACGCATCACCGATGACGTCATCAGACCCACACCATTTAAAAGGGCCGGGTAACGTGCAGGGCGGGCTTAATAGACCTTTTAATGCAAACTCGATTTCAGGAGTGGGATGGAATCAACAATGGGGTCGCAATCCGCACCCAACCCACACAGGTGAACAAAATTTTGGCCAAAGTGCCTAGAAAAAATGATAACCTTTGAACACATTTAAACACGATCATCGTGCCACATAACATACCTCATTTAGCTTTGATTATATTTAGCAGTAAGTCTTCAGCTATTGCATGTTCCCCTTCAGCTGGCCATTGAATCCAGTACTTGCCTTGACGGTGTATAGCTTCTTCATTGTGTTTCTTCCAAGCCAGATACACTTTACCAAACACCCCGCGACCGATGGGTTTGATGACAGCGAAGTCCTCAATGCTGGGGGATGCGGCACCTTTATCACCCTCATATCCCTGTACGAGCCAGCAATACAAACGTAGCTTTTACTCGGAACCTCCATATTACAATTCTAACCGAGACCATTCCTTCCGATTCCAATGGAACACACGGACTGTGCCACTCAAACACTGATACACGCCTTGCAACCGGCCGCACATTTACTTTTCAAAACGGTTTTGAAAGTTCCGCTCGGGTCCTTCACCAAATGCTTAGTTCCCAACAGGTGACTTGGTGATTTAACAAGATGTCGAACTGGAATAATATCCAACATTATCATCCAGTTTGGGAATTTTTTTTGGTTTTGTTTTTGTACTAGCTTTTGAGCTGACTTTTGTTTTTAAATCTCTTTAATCTGTGTATTTTGACAAATGTGAGCAGGCACTGATGAAGCTGCATTAATGGGTCCTAGAAGCATGGTGTATTCGTGGCCTGGAGCTGTGCCGCTGGTTGTAATAGTAGATTTATATGATTATTTATTTATTCTTTAACACTACTAAAGGGCTTGTGCAGCGCTCGGAGTCGTTCGTAATAGATTTGGCTTTGAGCTTTTACATTTGGGTAGAAAACTGCGCAAATCAGCGTTATTTTTTCTCGCGCATGCGCAAATCAGCATGTTTTTCCCTCGCAAAAAAATTGCGAGATTTAGGCGTCCATCGCAAGATCCGAAATCGCATGTCTCGCAATGGAATCGAGAGAGTTGGCGATACTGAAAGGCCTTTAATTCCCAAGATGTGTTTTCTGTCAATTTTTTTTTTTTTAAAGTAATTTTCCCTCCCCACGAGCTCTAAATACCAAGCCTGCTGACTTTCTCATGTTCATGATGCCCTCCCTGAGCTGGGTGGCCAAAATCATCAGTCTGCAGAATTCAAGGGCAAAGCAGCATAGTGGTTGTGTTACTGGACTAGTAGTCCAGAGGCCTGGATGAATAATCCAGAGAACATGAGTTCAAATCTCACCACAGCACTTTGGGAATTTGAATTCAGGGTAAAAAAAAAGTGACCAGTCTTCTCCATTACCATCCCTGGGCATTTCCTGTCTCACCAGAGGCGAGCAGTATAGAGTCTGGGGAGTCCTCAACATTAACTCTGGATCCCATGAAGTTTCATGACTTCAGGTCAAACATGGGCATGGAAACCAGCTGCTGATTACCACATACTGCCCACCCTCAGCTGATGAATCAATATTCCCCTATGTTGAACACCACTTGGAGGAAGCACTGAAGGTAGCAAGGGCATAGAATGTACTCTGGATGGGAGACTTCAATATCCATCACCAAGAGTGGCTTGGTAGTACCAACACTAACCAAGCTGGCAGAGTCCTGAAGGACATAGCTGTCAGACTAAACTTGCAGCAGGCAGAGAACCAACACGAGGGAATAACCTTTGTGACGTCATCCTCACCCATCTACCTGTCGCAGTTGCATTTCCTCATGTCAGCATTGGTAGAAATGACCACTGCATAGTCCTTGTGGAGACCTAGTCCAGTCTTCACACCGAGGACATGCTCCATCATGTCGTGTGGCACTATCACTGTGCTAAGTGGATCAATTAAGAACAGATCTAGTAGCTTAAAACTGGGCATCCATGAGGCGCTATGGGGCAGCAGCAGAATTGTATACCACCACAACCTGTAACCGCATGGCATTCTCTCAATCCTCCATCACCATCAAGCCAGGTGACAAATTGTGGCTCAATGAAGAATGTAGAAAAGTATGTCAGGAGCAGCATTAGACATAGCTAAAAATGGGGTGCCAACCTCATGGCACTACAACACAGGATTGCATGCTAAGCAGCATGCTATAGACAGAGCTAAGTGATCCCACAACAGATCAGGTCAAAGCGATGCAACCCTGCCACATCCAGTCATTAATGGTGGTGGACAATTGAGCAACTAATGGGAAGATGAGGGTCCATGAACATCCCCATCCTCAATAATAGTGGGGACCAGCATGCTAGTGCAAAAGACAAAGCTGAAGAGTTTGCCACCATCTTCAGCCAGAAATGCCAAGTGGATGATCCTTCTCTGCCCCCTCCTGAGATCACCACCATCACAGATGTCAGTCTTCAGCCAATTTGATTCACTACATGTGACATCAAGAAATGGCTTAGTGCACTGGACCCAGCAAAGGTTATGGGCCACGACAACATCCAGCTGTAGTGAAGACCTTTGAACTATATCTAGTACAGCTACAACACCGGTATTTACCAGTCAATGTGGAAAATTGCCCAGTTATGTCAAGTCCCCAAAAAGGAAAAATCCAACCCGGCCATAGCGCTCTTTCAGCCTATTCACAAATCATCAACGAAGTGATGGAAGGAGTCGTCACCAGTGCTATCAAGTGGCACTTACTCACGAATAACCTGCTCACCAATGCTCAGTTTCGGTTCTGCCAGAACCACTCGATTCCAGACCTCGTTACAACCTTGGCCCAAACATGGACACAAGAGCTGAATTCCAGACGCAAGGTGAGAGTCACTGCCCTTGACATCAAGGCAGCATTTGACCAAGTGTGGCATCAAGGAGCCCTAGTAAAATTGAAGTCAATGGGAATCAGGGGGGAAATTCTCCACTGGCTGGAGTCATACCTAGCACAAAGGAAGATGGTTGTGGTTGTTGAAGGTCAATCATCTCAGCCCCAGGACATCGCTACAGGAGTTCCTCAGGGCAGTGTCCTAGGCTCAACCATCTTCAGCTGCTTCATCAATGACCTATCCTCCATCATATGGTCAGAAGTGGGGATGTTCGCTGATGATTGCAAAGTGTTCAGTTCCATTCGCAACTCCTCAGATAATGAAGCAGTCCATGCCCACATGCAGCAAGACCTGGATGACATTCAGGCTTGGGCTGATAACTGGCAAGTAACATTTGCATCACAAGTGCCAGGCAATGACTATCTCCAACAAGCGAGAGTCTAACCACCGCCCCTTGACATTCAATGGCATTGCCATCGCCGAATCTCCCAATAACAGCCACATCCTGGGGGTCACCATTGACCAGAAATTTAACCGGACCAGCCACATAAAAGCTGTAGCTACAAGAGCAGATGAGAGGCTTGGCATTCTGAGACGAGTGTCTCACCTCCTGACTCCCCAAAGCCTTTCCACCATCTACAAGGCATAAGTCAGGAGTGTGATGGAACACTCTTCACTTGCTTGGACGAGTGCAGCTCCAACAACACTCAAGAAGCTCGACACAAACCAGGCCAAAGCAGCCCGCTTGATCAGCACCCCGTCCGTCACCAGCGCACCGTGGCTGCAGTGTGTACCATCTACAAGATGCACTGCAGCAACTCACCAAGGCTACTTTGAGAGCACCTCCTAAACCCAAGACCTCTACCACCTAGAAGGTCAAGGGCAGCAGGCGCATGGGAACACCATCACCTGCAAGTTCCTCTCCAAGTTACATAAAAACATAAGAAATAGGAGCAGGAGTAGGCCATACGGCCCCTCGAGCCTGCTCCACCATTCAATAAGATCATGGCTGATCATCAATCTCAACTCCACTTTCACACCCGATCTCCATATCGCTCAATTCCCCGAGAGTCCAAAAACCTATCTATCTCAGCCTTGTATATACTCAAAGACTCAGCATCCACAGCCCTCTGGGGCAGAAAATTCTTCATCTCAAATCTTACCCCTTATCTCAGGATAAGGTGGCCTACCCCTTATCCTGAGACTATGTCCCCTAGTTCTAGATACTCCAGCCAGGGGAAACAACCTCTCAGCATCAACCCTGTCAATCCCCTTCAGAATCTTGTATGTTTCAATGAGATCACCTCTCATTCTTCTAAACTCCAGAGAGTATAGGCCCATTCTACACAATCTCTCATCATAGGACAGCCCTATCATCCCAGGAATCAAGCTAATGAACCTTCGTTGCACCGCCTCCAAGGCAAGTATATCCTTCCTTAGATAAGGAGACCAAAACTGTGCACAGTACTTCAGGTGTGGTCTAACTAAGGCCCTGTACAATTGTAGCAAGACTTCCTTACTCTTATACTCCAAACCCCTTGCAATAAAGGCCAACATACCATTTGCCTTCCTTATTGCTTGCTGTACCTGAATGCTAGCTTTCTGTGTTTCTTGCACGAGGACACCCAAATCTCTCTGAACACCAACATTTAAATGTTTCCTCACCATTTAAAAAATATTCTGTTTTTCTATTCTTCCTACCAAAGTGAATAACCTCTCATTTCCCTACATTATACTCCATGTGCCACCTTACTGCCCATTCACTTAGTCTATCTATAATCCTTTGCAAACTGTGTTCTCCTCACAGCTTACTGTCCCACCTAGCTTTGTATTGTCAGCAAACTTGGATACATTACACTCAGTCAGATTGTAAATAGCTGAGGCCCCAACACTGATCCTTGCTAGTTACAGCCTGCCAACCTGAAAATGACCAGTTTATCCCTACTCTCTGTTTTCTGTCCGTTAACCAATCCTCTATCCATGCTATATTATCCCCAACCCCATAAGCCCTTATCTTGCATAATAACCTTTTATGTGGCACCTTATCGAATGCCTTTTCGAAATCCAAATATACTACATCCACTGGTTCCCCTTTATCTACCCTGCTAGTTACATCCTCAAAAAACTCTAATAAATTTGTCAAACACAATTTCCCTTTCATAAAATCATGTTGACTCTGCCTAATCATGTTATGATTTTCTAAGTGCCCTGATACCACTTCCTTAACAATGGATTCCAGCATTTTCCCAACGACTGATGTCAGGCTAACTGGCCTGTAGTTCCCGGTTTTCTCTCTCCCTCCTTTCTTGAATAGTGGTGTTACATTTGCTACCTGTCAATCCACTGGGACCGTTCTAGAATCTAGGGAATTTTGAAAGATCAAAACCAATGCTTCCACTACCTCTTTTAGTACCCATGGGTCTAGGTCGCCAGGTCCAGGGGATTTGTCGGCTTTTAGTCCCATTAGTTTCTCTAGTACTTTTTCTCTACTTATATTAATTACGTTAAGTTCCTCACCCTCATTAGACCCTTGGTTCTCCATCATTTTTGGTATGCTTTTTGTGTCTTTTTTACTGTGAAGACAGATACAAAATATATTTGTTTAACGTTTCTGCCATTTCCTTATTCCCCATAATAATTTCTCCTGTCTCAGCCTCTAAGGGACCAATGTTTACTTTTGCTACTCTCTTCCTTTTCACATATTTGTAGAAGCTCTTACAATCTGTTTTTATATTTCTTGCTAGTTTTCTCTCATTCTATTTTTTCCCCTGATCATCAATTTTTTGGTCATCCTTTGCTGGTTTCTGAAACTCTCCCAATCCTCAGGCTTACTACTATTCTTCGCAACATTATAAGCTTTTTCTTTCAATCTAATGCTATCCTTAACTTCTTTAGTTAGCCACGGATGGATCATTTTTCCCGTGGAGTTTTTGTTTCTCAATGGAATATATTTTTGTTGAGAATTATGAAATATTTCTTTAAATGCTAGCCACTGCGTATCTAGCACCATACCTTTTAATCTATTTTTCCAATCTACCTTGGCCAACTTGCCCCTCATACCTATGTAATTGGCTTTATTTAAGTTTAATACTCTAGTTTCTGATTTAGGCAAGTCAGTCTAAAACTTAAGTGAAATTCCATCATATTATGATCACCCTGCCCCAGAGGATCCTTTACGATGAGATTGCTAATTAACCCTGTCGCATTACACAATACAAGATCTAAAATAGCCTGTTCCTGTTTGGTTCCATGATGTATTGTTCTTGGGAACTGTCCCAAATGCATTCCATGAACTCGTCCTCCAGACTACCTTTTGATTTGATTTGTCCAGTCTATATGAAGATTAAAGTCACCCACGATTATTGCATTACCTTTGTTACAAGCTCCTACTATTTCTTGATTAATATTCTGTCCAACGGTATAGCTACTGTTGGGGGGGCCTATATATTACTCCCACCAGTGTTTTCTGCCCCTTGTTATTCCTCAACTCCACCCATACTAAGTCTACTTCCTGATCTTCCGAGCCGAAATCCTCTCTACTGTCCTTATGTCATCCTTTATTATCAGGGCTACCCGCCCCCCCTTTTCCATTCTGCATGTCTTTTCGAAACGTCAAGTACCCTGGAACATTTAGTTCCCAACCTTGGTTACCTTGCAACCATGTCTCTGTAATGATTAGATCAAACCCATTTATCTCTATTTGTGCCACTAGTTCGTCTATCTTGTTACGAATGTTTCATGCATTCAGATAGAGCCTTTAATTTAATTTTACCATTATTCCCTGCTTTGACCTTATTCTCTGCTGTACTGCTACCGTTAAACTCTCTCTGTCCCTTCCTGTCACACTCTGCTTATTTTTACCCAAATTGCTACACTGCTCTATTGCCTTGCCCGTTCTCTTTAGATTTCTAAATTTCCCCTCACCTGACCCCCTCCCCCGCTTTTTTTTAAGTTTAAAGCCCTATCTACAGCCAGAGTTATTCGATTCGCCAGGACGCTGGTCACAGCCCAGTTTAAGCGGAGCCCGTCCCGACGGAACAGCTCCCTCTTTCGCCAGTACTGGTGCCAGTGCCCAGTGAATTGAAACCCCTTCTTCCCACACCACTCTTTGAGCCACACATTTACCTCTGATCTGCTTGACCCTATGCCAATTTGTGCATGGCTCAGGTAGTAATCCAGAGATTATTACTCTTGAGGTTCTGCTTATTAATTTAGACCCTAGCTCCTCAAACTCCCTCAGCAGAACCTCATTCTTAGTTTCACCTATGTCGTTGGTTCCTACATGGACCATGACAACTGGATCCGCCCACTCCAAGTTCTTCTCCAGCCGCGAGGAGACATCCTTAACCCTGGCACTGGGCAGGCAACACAGCCTGCGGGACTCTCTTTCGCAGCTGCAGAGAACAGTATCTATCCCCGACTATAATGTCCCCTACCACTACCACATTCCTTCCTTCTCCCCCCACTTGGATGGCCCCATGTACCACGGTGCCATGGTCAGTTTGCCCATCCTCCCTGCAGTCCTTTTCCTCATCCATACAGGTAGCAAGTACCTCGTACCTGTTGGACAAGGTCAAGGGCTGAGGATCCTCCATCACTACATCCTGGGTCCCCATACCTGCCTGACTCGCAGTCACACCCTCCTGTCCCTGACTAGTGACGAACTCTAAGGGCTGGATTTTGATACTGGGGCGGGTTGGGGCCGTGTTATCCGCTTTTCGTGTTGCCCACCCGAATCTAGATCGATGTGGGAGAATGATGCGATTTTAACTTAATTGGCCAATTGAGTTCCAACGTGTGGGAACCCATGGCCAATGAGTTATTCCAGTCTGAAAGTCGCCTCCGATGACGTCATCATTGCTGCTGCATTTAAGGTCTGCAACAAGCCTTGCTTCCTCTGCAGACTGCCAAGCTTTTGGGCTTGTATCTTAGCGGCAACTGCAGGAGGAATGGCCAGCCAAAGACCCAGGTTCGATGACGTTGCCCTGCAAGCTTTAGTGGAGGGAGCAAGAGCCAACAAAGAGGTGCTCTTCCCTTCTTCAGGGAGGAAGAAGCCTCCCCAGCAGACCAAGGCTGTGGGGGTCCAGGTCTCCCAGGAGGTCAACTCTTTATCCATAACCCGCAGAACCTGGCTTCAGTGCAGGAAGAGGTTTCATGACCTTCTACGTACAGCAAAAGTGAGTATGACTTTCCCTTCACCCTAAATCTGATCCCCATTGCCTCTCCTCACCAGCACTCAGCTTTAGCAACCTCTTCCTGCATATCCCACTTGACACTGACATCCATGCACTCTTACCCATTCCCTCTATGGTCACATTCACCTTACTATTCGACTATGCAGCCCTCACACGCCCTATCACTGTCATGCTATGAAAACAACTTACAACACACATGGAGGGCCCTTGGTCTTGCCACCTCACTCCATCTTTGTCTCCTTCTAAGCATCTATGCTATGGATTCTCTACACTCACTCCAACATTCTCACTCAAACTCCACTTGTCTCCCTCATTGCAGGAAAAGAGAGCTCACAATAAAAGGGAAAGAGCCAGGACAGGAGGAGGGCCACCTTCATTAGCCCAGCTCACCCCCTGGGAGGATGCGGTCCTGGAGATCGTGGGAGTGGAGGACGATACGCAAGTGGGGGACGGACAGACGGGTGCATCACAGCAAGCTGGTGACTGAATAGTGTTCCATCTCTCTCATTGACATTGCATGAGTCGCTGATAATGAATCTGAAGCTCTAACAGATGGATTTATGATCATCTGCAATATGCATGTAACCTTGGCATCACATCTCTGACTCTTTCCTTTACTCCCCCACAGGACCATCGCAAGCACCCGTCCCCACTAGCCAGGAGGAAGAGCCTGAGCATCCAGACTCCTCAGAGGAAGCTGCAACCTCTGAGGGCGCAGCATTAGCAAACCCAGCAACAGCGCAGAGACTCACACCTCGGTGGGACCCTCGGGACATAGAGTAGTGTTGTCACCTGGTGTATCACAGCTCACAAGTGAGCATCAGCAGATGGTGGAGACAGGGACAGCAGTGGAGAGCCCTAGTCGGAGGGCGCAGGACTCTCCTAGCTCGGCTCAGCTGCATGTTGACCCTCTGCCTCTGGGGCCATCCATAAGATCAGCGGTGCTGGAACTCCAGGAACAGATGCAGGAGTCTCGGACAGGTTTTGTCTCCAGGGTCGCTGAGAGTGTGGAGCGAATGGAGGAGTCCATAGCGAACATGAGCAGAGCCTTTGTGGAGTCATTGGCGCATGAACGCATCACCATGGAAAGGATGGCAACCTCCATGGAGGTGATAAGTCGCCAGAGTGCAGAAAACATGGTGAGTGTTCAGAATAGAATGACATCTCTGGAGGAGCGATGGACATCTATTGAACAAAGAAACCAGACCTTCATGGAAGTCCTTCCGAGTAGGACTGCCAGTGCAGATACGGGTCCCCATGGCCCCCCTGATGTGCAGCAAGGTGTTCTCAATCCACTTGCAAGCGCTGAGGTGGACCTGACCCATGAGAGGGATGTTGATGGCAGACAACAAGGATGTGGGGGCTCCTCTCCAAGTGCTCACACTTCCATGCCACTGACAAGTCCTCGGTCAGAGCCCCACCAGAGTCCGCACCCAACTGAGATCGGCGTCTCAACCCCTGCACAGCCGCAGGAGCAGCAGATTGTTGGCGAGCCCTCACAGGTTCGCAACCCCAAAGGACGCCTGCCAAAGGTGTCGAGACAGGAGCAGCAACAAACGGAGCAGGGGGCCTCCACCTCTGCTGAAGCCACAGGGGAAGCACCGCGTAGGAGCACGCGTAAGAGAAAGATACTGCACAAATAGTCACAAGGGTCGTCGCTTGGGTGAAATTTGATGTTTAATGTAAAAAAGCCATCAGATGTTAAGTGTAAATAAAAACTCTGATGGCTACTGCTGCAGTTGTGGCGTCTGTCATTTCGCTAATGGGACTTCCACAATGAGGCCTTAGGATATCTTGCAATTGTCAGTATGGTGGTCAAATTGTTAGGGATCCGCTGGTTCTTGGCCATTGTTGAAGCTCTGGTAAGAAGCTGCGAGGCAAAAGTGCTTGATTGTCTAGGCTAAGCAAATCTGGTCATGATGAGTGCGTTCCTTGCATTCCGGGCAGCTATGGTCTCGCGTAATGCTGCCGCTGGTTGATGGGCCTCTGCAAGATGTTCGTTCTCTCTCTTCCCTCCTCCACCTCCTCATCTGAGGAGGATGTGTGAGGAGCCACTTGGTCCTCCGGCATCTGCAAGCCACGACGCTGTGCCATGTTGTGAAGTGCACAGCAAACCACGACGATTCTGGAGACCCTGGCTGCTGAGTATTGCAGGGCTCCACCTGATCTATCCAGGCATCTGAAGCGCATCTTCAGCATACTGATGGTTTGCTCGATTATGGCTCTGGTGGAAATGTGGCTGGAGTTGTAGCTCTCCTCAGCTGCGTTGGATGGGCTCCTCAACGGCGTCATTAGCCACGTCTTCAGGGGATAGCCCTTGTCTCCAAGTAGCCATCCGTTAAGTTGGTCTGGCGGACTGAATAGCGGAGGCACACTAGACTGGCGCACTATGAAGGAGTCATGGCAACTGCCAGGGTACTTGGCACAAACATGCAAAACTTCCTTCTTGTGGTCACACACCAGCTGAACGTTGAGGGAGTGGAAGCCCTTGCGGTTGACAAAAATACCTGGATTGCGATGGGGTGCCTTAAGGGCCACATGTGTGCAGTCAATGACGCCCTGCACCCTTGGAAAGCCTGCCAGATTAGCTAATCCAACCGCACGCGCCGTGACACTTGCTCGATCCTTGGTGAAATGGATGTGATTGTGCGCGAAGGCAAAGAGGGCATCGGTTACCTGCGAGATGCAGGTGTGTGCGGCCACCTGGGAGATGCCGCTGATGTCTGCTGCTGATCCCTGGAATGAGCCCGAGGCAAAAAAGTTGAGTACGGTGGTGACTGACGGCCACTGGTAAGGGGTGTCCACCTGGTCCCCAGGTCTTGTTGCAGCATTGCGCAGATGTCACCCACTACCTCTCGCGAAAGCCGGAGCCGCCTTTGGCACTGCTGCTCAGACATGTTGAGGTAACTGACCCAGTGTCTGTAGACCCGGTTTGGGGGGTATCTCCTGCGCAGACGGCCTTCCATGCGCTGGCCCCTTCTGGCCTGTGCAGCTTCAGGCGGGTGAGCAGCAGCTTGCCGCTCCTGCTGTTGGTGCTGCTGTTGTTCATGGTTCTGCTGGTGCCGCGGCTGGTGTTCGTCCTCATCTGATGCCCAGGAGGGAAGGAAATAAATGGCTCCCATGCCTCTGGTATATGCCTCAGTTGAGGAAGCGCTCAATGAAGGTGGCGAGAAGAGTTTCCCAGGAGGTCACACTGGAGATGGGTGTCAGGCTCAAAACTTCCAGAGCTGTGGTTATGCCTTCTAAAAGTTCCCCCAGACCTGTGACAACAAAGTTCTGCCACCTGCAAATGATGGCTGATCAAATCTCCTATTTAATGGTTGAGCTGCAGCTGATAGTCAGCAATCCACTTGTGCTCCCGCCAGGTTTCACCAGCGTGTTTCAGATCAGGTGTGCTTCACGTGGGAAAAGGGTTAAACTTGCAAAAAACTATCAAAATGGCATTACAGAGCCAATTTAGGGCTTGTTAAGGGCATGAACGGCCTCTACCGCCTCTTGGAGGCGGGACGGAGACGGGACCAGTAGACACGATTTCATCAAAATTGCGTGGAGGCGGGATCGGGCCCGCCCGCCAGTTTCTGCAATTTTAACCCCCCACACGCCTCCAATCCCGCCTCAACGGCCCTATGAAAATCCAGCCCTAAAGTACTACTTAACCTAAAAGGGTGTGACTGCCTCCTGGAACAAAGTGTCCAGATAACTCTCCCCCTCCCTGATGCATCACAATGTCTGCAGCTCGTACTCCAGCTCAACAACTCTGAGCCGAAGTTCCTCGAGTTGCAGAGACTTACTGCAGATGTGGTTGCTCGGGATCGCGATGCTCTCCACAAGCTCCCACATGCTGAAGTTACGACACACCACCTGCCCTGCCATCTCTAACCTTGTTTTATTTATTAATTAATTTAGTTAAAGCTTTTATTCAATCGATATTTTAGGTTTGTTTTATTATTTTAAACTAGATAAAATATAACTTAATCTGGATAAGTTATTGGCTCAGAAATTTGACTCGGAGGCTTGCCGCGGGGGTAAGGATTGCGCGCGATATCACACTCCGCGCCGTCCGTTGTGTTTTGGGCCCACAGGAACTTCGGGTCCCGGGCCTCTCCCTAGTGCCGGCGCGCAGTGTGTGTGTGTCCCAGGGGCGCAGTTAGTGCGATGCGACCTCTGGGATCACGTGGGCCATGGAGAGCCAATGGCAGCAGACCATCTTTCATTCATAGATTTGACAGGAGACCTGTCAAATCTGTGAATTGAAAGAGACCCCAAAAGAACAGCTAAACCTCAAATAAATTTTTTTTTAAACCCATCACATTAATAAAATAACTATAGTTAAATAAATTAACCACTTTTTTCAAAAATTAAAATTTTTGAAAAAATTTAAAAGTTATAAAAATAAACTTACCTTTCTTTAAAGTCTCTAGAAAAGATAAACCTGTTGAAAAAAATTAAAAATTATACTTAATTAACTACTTACCTTGTTCAAAAGGGGTCTTACGCCTCCTTTTTTCTTGTGTAAAATCTTCCATACTTACCCTCGCATTGAAACCTGAAAAAAAACCTAAGCCTGTAGTGCGCACGCGGTTCACCTAGGAACCGCCCCCTTCGCCATACCGAAAGTGCCGGTTTCCCGCGCATGCGCAGTGCATGCAGGAAACCGGCACTTCGGGACCGAATACGGGTGAGTACGCAGCGGGTACTCTCCCGTATTCGGCCAAATTTTTGGGCCATTAATTTAATAAGTACTAGCAAGTTACAGTTCCTCAGCTCTTAATTTAACCCCCTTCCCTAACTCAGAGCAAAAATAAAGCTGTAATGCTCACCAACTAATCACCTACCTGCTCTCCTGTGACAGCACTCTTTGATTTTTTTGTTGTTGTTTTTGAATCGGAGCCTCGCCACTACCGCGGCTTCAATTCAGGTCCGCTCTCGGGCCGCTCTTTATCCTCTCGCCCTTGCTTCAATTCAGGTCCGCTGTCGGTCCACTCTTTATCCTCTCGCCGCTGCTTTAACGCAGATCCACTCTCAGGCCACACTTTATCCCATCGCCGCTGCCGCTACTTTAATTCAGGTCCGCTTGCGGGCCGCTCCTTATCCTCTCGCCGCTGCTGCTGCTTTAACTCAGGGTTCACTCTCGGGCCGCTCTTTATCCTCTCGCTGCTGCCGCAGCTTTAATTCAGGTCCACTCTCGGGCCGCTCTTTATCCTCTCCCCGCTGCCACTGCATACAGTTACATACCATCCTGACTTGGAAATACATCACCATTCCTTTATCGTCGCTGGGTCAAAATCCTGGAACTCCCTCCCTAACAGCACTGTGGGAGTACCTTCACCACAGGGACAGCAGCGATTCAAGGTGGCAGCTCACCACCACCTTCGCAAGGGCAATTAGGGATGGACAATAAATGCTGGCCATGCCAGCGACGTCCACATCCCAGGAACGAATTAAAACAACCTAAAACCACCTATTTCCACCTCCGTAACATCGCCCGTCTCCGCCCCTGACTTAGCTCATCTGCTGCTGAAACCCTCATCCATGTCTTTGTTGTCTCTAGACTTGACTATTCCAACGCACTCCTGGCCAGCCTCCCACACTACGTAAACTTGAGGTCATCTAAAACTCGGCTGCCCATGTCCTAACTCGCACCAAGTCCGGTTCATTCATCACCCCTGTGCTCACTGACCTACATTGGCTCCCAGTTAAGCAACGCCTCCATTTAAATTCTCATCCTTGTTTTCAAATCCTTCCATGGCCTCGTCACTCCCCATCTCTAATCTCCTTCAGCCCCACAAATCCCCGAAATAGCTGCGCTCCTCTAATTCTGCCCTCTTGAGCATCCCTCATTTTAATCGCTCAACCATTGGTGGCCGTGCCTTCAGCTGCCTAAGCCCTAATCTCTGGAATTCCCTCCCTAAACCTCTCCGCCTCTCTACCTCTCTTTCCTCCTTTAAGATGCTCCTTAAAACCTACCTCTTTGACCAAGCTTTTGGCCATCTGCCCTAATTTCTCCTTATGTGGCTCGGTGTCAAATATTTTTGTCTTATAACACTCCTGTGAATCGCCTTGGGACATTTTACTATGTTAAAGGCACTATATAAATACAAGTTGTTGTTCTTGGCAATCATATATCTTGTATGTTATCGCACCAAATCAAACTGACACCTGAAGATACTTGCGTGCTGATTCAGTCAAGGTGAGATGGGCACTGGGGTCTCACTCTGAACTCTTCAAAATGTTAACAACTGCATGTTTTGTCTCCAGAGCAGATTTTTGCTCTATTGATTTCAATGGAATGAAAATTGCACAGGTTCTACAACAGCCAAGTTACAGCCAGACAGCAAAGTCAAAAATTACCCCTCGTGACTGGTACTAACATTGGGTGGAAAATATGTTTCAGTTCCCAGCACTGACATCCCTCATCTTGATTAAGTACAAAACTTCACCATTTTGAATGGGTGAATTTGAAACTTTAAAAATATTTTTAACATGATTTACTCTACAGGTGTTTTGGACATACAGGAAACTTTTGTTTATCCGGCACCCAAATATCCGGAATTCTCGCTTAACCGGCAAAAATCATCCTCCAAAAACTCCTCTCAAATAACCGGCAATGTTGCCGAGTCGCAGTCGAGTCTCCGCGAACGCCGAGTACTCCGAAAACTCCTCTCAAATAACCGGCAATGTTGCCGATCCCGAGTCCGAGTCCGAGTCCGCAAACGCCGATTTAGTCAGTAGGGGTAGTTTTCAAAAGTGCCACTACTCGGCCTCCTGGCGCTGTCGGAAGTCCGAAACACTGTAGTAGCAGGAGTTGATTCTCCCGCGCTGCCTGGAGTCTCTTTGTTAAAAATAGCCTCGGTAGATATAACTCTCTGTTATCCGGTACTTTCGATAAACCGGCACCACGGCGGTCCCGTCGGTGCCGGTTAATAAAGAGTTTCCTGTACATGACCAAAATAAAGAACAAAACTAAAGGGTATAATTAAAGACTATTTGTTAAAACTACTTTCTATTTACTTGGTAGGAATTAAAAATAATGGAGAAAAATGTACTGGCTTTACCTTTCCCGGATATTTGGAGAAGATGAACAAGAGAATAACATACATCAAGAGTCCCAGAAAGGAAATTAGTTGGTTGATGCCTTGCTTGGCTGTGTCCAGTGCAAGCCAAAGTATAACAAATACAACAGCGGCCAAATACAGTGCCCTGAGGTAAAAGAAAGTATAACAGTTTGACAAAGTCTTAGTGTAGTCAACTGTATTGCATTGTATGGAACTGAAAATCTGTAGCCATTCTAGCAAACTCTGTCATAACTTTGGCATCACCTCCAAGTTCCTTTCCATGTAATACACCATCCTGACTTGGACATATAATCGCTGTACCTTTATCATCGCTTGGTCAAAATCCAGGAATTCCCTACCTAAAACCATTTTGGGATAACCATCACCACAAGGACTGCAGCAGTTCAAGGAAAAGGCCCACCACCACCACCTTCAGGCCAACTCAGGATGGACAAAAAATATGGTCTTGCCAACATCACCCACATCCTAAGAACAAATAAAATATAAAAACTCTACCCAGCCATTTAATCTTCTGAGGGAAACCTCCATATGAATACTCACTGATCCCTGAAGTAAAAAAAAACTCCAGAATATTCATCCATTCCCACATCTCCTCTATACAATCTTACACCATCATCTCAAACAATCAACATTCATCTTTCCACCAGCTCAACTTCACAGAACACAATAGCGGTGTAGTATTTGATCATCGTAACTATAGATAAATCTATAACCACATCTCAACTAGATATTTATCTACCTCCTTTTTTAATGGAGTTAATCAACATAACATGTGATTTTGATAGTTTGTCTAGTTACAGATATCTACAACTCCTTGGAAACAAAAGAACAGTAGGGGGTTGTTATTCTATGGACAAGCTTAAAATATTTCCTTGGGTTGAAGTGACCATTGATCACTCCCTCAAGCTTCAGACTCAGTATCAGGAAGTCACATGCATAGCAAACAGGGCCCCAAGTTATATCGTCTGGACGATTCATTACAAAACTGGGACCACTATAAAGGTTATACAAGTTTTGGTTTGTCCTGGATACATAGGCGTAAATGCCAACATTGCGCCGATGGATGCTCTCCATCACTGATCCAACCGGAATTTGCGAGGTCAGCAAGAAGACACTCATTGGTATAGGGCCACTATGAGGCACATCTCCAGTGCCTGCCAGACAAATGCGGCTGGAAAATCTCAGAGACCCCAACGAAGACCCCGGGAATACTTGAGGCAGATATAGGGTGCTGAAAGTAAAAAAGAAATTGCAGTACTGTCACATTCAGATTGATGGGCACAAAAATACTTCAAATTTTGATATAATTTAGTGTAAGTTGAGTTGATATGGATTTCTAATCCAATTCTAGGACTTATAAAAATGCATGCGTTACTCACAATTTGATGAAAAACTTATGCCTTTGGAAG
Source organism: Squalus acanthias (assembly GCA_030390025.1). NCBI lineage: Eukaryota > Metazoa > Chordata > Chondrichthyes > Squaliformes > Squalidae > Squalus > Squalus acanthias. The sequence continues at coordinate 199,021,369 of CM059425.1, read as the reverse complement.
AGTTGGCCACGTGTAGCAAAAAACTCAACAATTGTGTCTTCATACTTTTCGATAAACATATCCCAAGAGTAAAAAAAAATGGCAAGCAAGGTTAGCACAAGGAGTCCAAGGGCTCTTTTGAAGTTTAAAATACATGCAGCGATCACCATGCAAAAGAAGCCTGCAAAACAAATAAAATATTTATTCAATTTATGTATACATCTCTATCGTGGATTCAAGTCCCATTCCAGAGACTTGAGCACATAATCTAGACTGACATTTCAGTGCAATACTGAGGGACTGTTGCACTGTTGGAGGTTCTGACTTTCGGATGAGACATTAAACTGTCTGCCATCTCAGGTAGACGTAAAAGATCCCTTTGCACTTTTCAAAAAAGAACCTTCAAAAGGAGTTCTCCCGGTGTCCTGGCCGACATTTATCCCTCAACCAACATCACCAAAACAGATTATCTTATCATTTATCTCGTTGCTGTTTGTGGGACCTTGCTGTCTGTAAATTGGCTGCTGCATTTCCCTACATTACAACAGTGACTACACTTCAAAAGTACTTTATTGGCTGTAAAGTGCCAAATCCTGGGGTGGGATTTGGGGTCGACCCTACATCAGATCAATTTCCAGTACATGGAACATTCTGCCAAAGGTGGTGGACGGCATAAGAACATAAGAAATAGGAGCAGGAGTAGGCCATTTGGCCCTTTGAGCCTGCTCCGCCATTCAATAAGATCATGGCTGATCTTCTACCTCATCTCCACTTTCCTGCACTATCCCCATATCCCTGGATTCCCTTAATATTCAAAAATCTACCGATCTTTGTCTTGAATATACTCAATGACTGAGCCCCCACAGCCCTCTGGGGTAGAGAATGCCAAAGATTCAGCACTCCGAGTGAAGAAATTTCTCCTCATCTCAGTCCTAAATGGCCGACCCCTTATTCTGAAACTGTGACCCCTGGTTCTAGACTCCCCAGCCAGGGGAAACATCATCCCTGCATCTACCCTGTCAAGTCCCGTAAGAATTTTGTATGTTTCAATGAGATCACCTCTCCTTCTAAACTCTAGAGAATATAGGCCTAGTCTACTCAATCTGTCCTCCTAGGACAATCCCCCCATCCCAGGAACCAGTCTGGTGAACCACATTAACCACATGGAGAACCAAAGGTTTGCGCCACTGCAGCCTGGTCCTCCTGACGACATCCCTGCTTATGTCCTCCTGTGCAATGTGCAACCAGGCTGCGTTGGTCTCCTGGGGAGGTCTCTTCCGCCCACTGGAAGGGAAGAGAACCTCCCTGCATATGACGGGAGTCATGGGAGAGCCTGGGTGCAGCCCTGCACCTTTGTGCAGTGCTTGTCAGTGTTTGCAGCACCTCAATGCTGTAGAACACTGACAGCACAAATGTCAAAATTAATTTGCGCATGATCCCTTTCAGGAAACCAGCTGATGACGCATCATCAAATGACATCATCAGAACCCGCTTCCTTCAATTGGCCCAATCTGGAGAAAATCATTTTGGACAGTGGGCTGGAGGCAGCAGTGAGGCCGGGACCCGCCACCGACGTTGCCCGCCATGGGCCCGCCGAGGTTGGTAAAATCCAGCCCCACCAGATTTTGATGGAGGATGAAAAAAGGTAACCAACAAGGATAGCAAGGGAATTGCATGATAGCCTGATTCAAGACACCTTCTCTGTTCAATGATCAATTTCAGTCCAACATTATCACATAGCACTTCACAACCTTAATGCCAAATCCAAGCCACAATAATAATCTTGTCTCATGCTTCCCGAAGTAGACCTAACACTCAGCCAACAGATCAATAAAGTTTCAAATTACTTATTGTAAATATGATTTTAAAAAGTTTAATCTTTATCTACACATTGCTTTCCCTAATGCCTGTATGTATTGCCTTTTTCCTATTATGGTGTTCATTCTAGGTGCCACCCGAGGCCCTGGGGTACATACACTGGAATTAGTCTTTAGGGATTTAAGCCACTGAATTCAGGGGTGAACCTGTGACCGAGATGTTTCCCTGGTATGGTCGCCTACATAGCCTGGCTGTGCCTTCTTGCTTCCACACATGAAGGTATCAAGAATACTGGCCAGAGCACATGCCTGTGTTGCTGTCCTGAGGGAAGCAACATCTTAAGACTGGACTCCAGTACCCCAGGATCCGGGTGCACATTAATAAGTGGGAAACAGACCTAATGGTAGTACAGATAACCTGTAAGTCCTGAGAGATAGTGACCTAGAAATGGTGGCTTGACGATCTCCAACCAGTCACCCAAGACAGAAGGTGAGCAGTCAGTGCTTCTACATTGGAAGCACTGACTAGCCTGGAAGTCGAAGTTATGGAGATCAGGAAAACCCCTGTAGAAATCCTCTCCCTATTTTGAACATGGCAATTTCAGTTACCTGAGAAAAAAATTGGGAATGAAATTTTTTTCAAAAAGCATTTTTAGTTATTTGATTGGTTAATTGGTTAATTAGCAAACCGTAATAACAAAATGTTTACATACCATTTTTCCCATTATAAATGTTTACATAGGAATATTTCCCTTATAAAGGTTAACATAAAAAGTGTTACAGAAAGTAATGTTTGTGCCCAGGAAGTTTGTGCCATACTAGATTTTAATAATATAATTAAAATTAATCATGCTGTTTTCAATTATTCAGAATATCTTAAACACTACCTGTCAGGAAGATGATCAGAATTACAAAACAAATAATTTTTCTGTGCTTTGAATAGAATTCTTGTAGCTGTTCATATTTCTTTCCACAAGCTCGGAGGACACTAAACACATAAGACAATTGGTCAATCATAAAAAGATTTCATTTATAGGATCTCACTATTGATTAACATTGTGTGTCTGATACAGCATAAGTGGTGCGAGATTCAATGATACATCTGCAGTAATAAATGTATATTGGATGTATGCAAATATCTGTGATGGGGAGATGAGTATTTGGTGCGTGCATTTGAGTAAACATGGGTGCATGGTTTAAGTGTATATTAAGATGGTAGTGTACGGTCGATGAGATGTAATTATTGTGTCTGTTGTGTGTGTACAAGCCAGTGTGTGCGCGTTTTCATTATGTCACTGGACTGATCAAAATAAATATTACTGATCTGATCCAATCCAATGCATTTGGAATCTGGTGATATTTTTTTCCATTTTAATTTCAGAAACATTAGTAAAGGGTAGCTATTCACACTGGCAGAAGGTGGGAAGGGGGTGGGGGGGTCCCACAAGGATCAGTGCAGGAACCACAGTTATTCACAATTTACAAATTACATTAACGATTTAGACTTTGGAATTAAAAATACAATTTCTAAATTTGTGGACGACACCAAATTGGGAGGGATAGTCAACACTGAGGAGGACTGCAACAAATTACAAGACATTAATAAACTTGCAGAATGGGCATATAATTGGCAAATTAATTTCAACATAGATAAGTGTGACATATTACATTTTGGTAAGAAAAATAAGGAGGTAACATATTAAAAAATAAGAATCTAAATGGGGTAGAGGAGCAAAGGGATCTGGGAGTACAAATACACAAATCACTGAAAGTTACAACACAAGTCAATAAGGCCATAACAAAAGCAAACCAAGCACTAGGGTTTATTTCTAGAGGGATAGAATTGAAAAGCAGAGAAGTTATGCTAAACTTGTATCGAACCTTGGTTAGACCATACTTGGAGTAATGTGTGCAGTTCTGGTAGCCATATTATAAAAAGGATATAGAGGTACTAGAGAGGATGCAGAAAAGATTTACAAGGATTATACAAGAACTGCGAGGTTATACCTATCAGGAAAGGATGAACAGAGAAGGCTGACCTAATAGAGGTCTTTAAAATTATGAAAGGTTCTGAGAATAGACACAGAGAGAGTGTTTCCACTTGTGGGGAAGAGCAAAACTGGAGGCCATCAATATAAGATAGTCATCAAGAAATCAAATAGGGAATTCAGAATAAACTTCTTTACCCAGAGACTGGTGAGAATGTAGAACTTGCTACCACAGGGAGTGGTTGAGGTGAATAGTATAGATGCATTTAAGGGAAAGATAGATAAGCACATGAGGCAGAAGGGAATGGAGTGTTATGCTGATAGAGTTAGATGAGGAAGGATGGACTGGTTGGGCCAAATGGCCTGTTTCTGTGCTCTATATTCTATGTAATTTTAATTTGGTCTATGATGTGTAAGTGCTGTGGGATGCATGATAGATACAGGTATTATAGATTGGTGAATGGATGCAAAAATGTATATTGATTAGGAATGTAAAAGAATGCGTCATGATCATGAACATGAGAGAGTAAAGGAGCTTATGAGGAAAATGAATGTGAAGGCATTTTAGAGGGTAAATAGCTAGTAATGGACTCAATTGGTGAGGAACTTCAGGTCAATGAAGTGAATAAAATAATAGAGTAATGGATAATGTAGGTAAATCAACGCAGACCATTGTGGAGGAAGATCACATAGACTGAGTTGTGAGGGACTCAATAGGTGAGCCACTGCAGGGCAGGAACAATGCAAAGCTTAAAGTTGATGGAAATAAAGAAAATAGGGATAGTTAAAAGGAAGAGGTCAGGTTGGTTACTCAGGAGATTAGTAGAACAAATACATATTAGGTTCTGGCCTACACTGCAGGTACAAGTCAGAATATAAAGGAAGGAGTTTGCAAGAAGTCAGAGAAAAAGGCGAGACACAGGACAAAACTGAGAGACACGGGGAGTTAGTAGTTGCAGGGGGTTTATTGCAAATGAAAGTGAATAGCTATGCATGTCAGAAAGATAAAATCTACGGGATGGAAACTGGCTTACTTGGAGCTAGAACTCTGCACATTAAGGAAAGGAGAGAAGGAACATTGAAAGGAATAGCAGAGCCAGGGGTAGTAGTGATCCATATTGTAATTAACAATATGTGGAAGAACTGTATCGAAACATTCAAGGACACACGTGAGAATCACATTTTAATTTACCATTACCATATAAATTAATGTCCTCAGGCATACTGCCGGTGTTTGGTAAAGGAGGGAGGGAGCAGGCGGAAGGGAGGGATGGAAGGAGCGGGCGGGATGGAAGAAGCAGGTGGAATGGAGGAAGCAGGTGGGATGGAGGGAGGGAGGGAGGAAGGGGCGGGAGGAAGAGGGAGGGAGGAAGAGGGAGGGGAGCGTGCGGTTGGGAGTGAGCAGGCACGGGCTGCAGGGAGGGAGGGGGCGGTAGGGAGCAAGCAGGAGGGAGCCGGAGGGTGGGAGGGAAATGGCAGGCGGGAGTGATAGGGAGGGAACAGGAGGGAGAGAGTGCGGGAGGAAGTGGGAGGGCGCGAGCGAGATAGAGGAAGAGAGAGCGGGTGCGGGAAGGAGTGAAGGAGCGGGCAGGAGGGAGAGACGGGGCGGGAGTGAGCGAGCAGGAGGGAGCGGGCGGGAGCAAGCGAGCGGGAAGGGGGGAGTTAGCAGGAGGGAGGGAGCCGGAGGGCGGGAGGGGTCATGGGGGAGCAAACGGGGGCGGGGATGGACGGACGGGCGGGAGCAATTGACAGGGAGGGAGGGAGGGAAGGAAGGAGGGAGCGGGCTGATGGGAGGGAGGTAGGGAGTGAGAGGGAGGGAAAGAGCGAGTGGGAGGGAGGGGGAGGATGGGAAGCAGGAAGGGAGGGAGCGGGCGCGAGGAAAGGAGCAAGAGGGAGGGGGAGGGAGCAAGCAAGTGGAGTCAGCAGGCGGGGGGGGAGCAAGCAGACGGGCGGGAGCGAGACCGAGGGAGGAAGAGAGCGAGCGAGAGGGAGGAAGGGAGCGAGAGAGCAGGAGGGAGGAAGCAGGCAGGAGGGAGTGGGCGATGAGAGGGAAAAAGGGAAGGAATAAATGAGTAGATGACAGGTGGGCGGGAAGGAGCGGGGAGGGAGGGACACAGTGGCGGGAGGAATCGGACAGGTGGGCGGGAGCGAGGTGGAGGGAAGGGGCAAACATGAGGGAGGGAGGGAGCGGGCAGGAGGGATCGAGTGAGCAGGAGGGAGTTGGGAGGGAGCGAGTGAGCAGGATGGAGGAAGCGAGTGGGAGGGAGGAAGCGGGTGGACTGGAGAGAAGAAGCGAGCGGGAAGGAAAGAGCGTGTGAGCAGGAAGGAACGAGCAAGCAAGAAAGAGGGAGCGAGGGAGGGTGAGAGATCGAGAGGGGGCGGACAGGAGGGAGGGGACGGACTGGTGGGGGCAGACAGGAGGGAAGAAAGGACCGTGCGGGTAGGAGGGCGGGGGCGGACGGGAGGGAGATAGGGAGGAAGGGCCAGAGCGGGCGGGCAGGAGGGAGGGAGCGAGTGAGCAGGAGGGAGAAAGCGAGTGAGCGGGCAGGAGTGAGGGAGCGGGCGGGAGGCAGGAAGCGGGTGGAAAGGAGCGAGCGGGAGGGAAAGAGCGAGCGAGCAGGAAGGAACGAGCAAGCAGGAGAATGGGAGACCGGGAGGGAGGTTGCGAGCGGGAGGGAGGGTGGGGGCAGATGGGAGGCAGGAAGGGAGGGAGCGAGCGAACGGGCAGGAGGGAAGGAGCAAGAGGGAGGGGAGAGAGCGAGCGAGCGTCAGCAGGCGGTAGGGAGCGAGCGGACGGGAGGGGGCATCAGGCAGGAAGGAGGGAAAGGGCGGGAGGAAGGGAGCAAGAAGGAGCGAGAGGGAGGGAGCGAGCGAGCAAGAGGGAGGGAGGGAGCGAGAAAGAGGGAGCGAGAGGGAGAGCGCGAGGAAGGGAGCGAGAGAGAGGAAGCGGGCGGGAGGGAGCGGGCGATGGGAGGGAAGAGGGAAGGAATAAGCGGGCAAGTGGTGGGTGGGCGAGAGGGAGGGGACGCAGGGGAGCGAATGGAAGAGAGGGACACGGAGAGCGGGCTGGAGGGATCGGACGGAGCGAGCGAGATGGAGGGAAGGAGGGGACGGACGGGTGTGGGCGTATGATGGGAAGAAGGGAGTGTGCAGGTGGGTGGGAGGGAGCGAGTGAGCAGGGCAAGCGGGCATGAGGGAGGGAGCGGGTGGGCTGGAGGGAAGGAGCGAGCGGAAGGGAAAGAGCGAGCGAGCAGGAAGGAACGAGCAAGCAGGAGAGAGGGAGGGGAGGTAGGTAGTGCGCAGGAGACAGCAGAAGGGAGGGAGGCAGTGGGAGCCAGGGAGTTAGCAGGAGGGAGGGAGCCGGATGGCGGAAGGGAGCCGGCGAAGGAGGGAGCGGGCGAAGGAGGGAGGAAGCGAGTGGGGACGGCCGGCAGGAGGGAGGGAGCGGTTGACAGGGAGGGAGTAGGAGGGAGGGAGACAGGGAGGGACCAAGTGAGCGGGAGCAGGTGTGAGGGAAGGAGCGAAAGGGAGGGGGTAATGAGCGAGCAAGCGAGCGGGAGACAGCAGGCAGGAGGGAGGGAGAAAGCGGGCGGGAGGTGGCAAGCGGGCGGGGGCGGGGGGGGGGGGAAGAGAGGGAGGAAGAGGGAAGGAGCAAGCAGGAGGGAGCGAGCGAGAGAGGGAGAGGGAGGGAACAAGATGGAGGGAGGGAGGGCACGAGATGGAGGAAGAGGGCGTAAGATGGAGGGAGGGAGTGAGCGAGGGGGAGGGAGGGAGCAAGAGCGCGAGAGAGCAGGAGCGACAGAGAAGGACGAGTGGAAGGGAGCGAGCGATGGGAGGGTCGAAGGGAGGGAATGAGCAGGCAGGAGGCAGCGGCGTGCGGGTGGCGGTAGGTGGGCGCGGGGGAAGCAAGCAGGAGGGAGGGGGCGCAGGGGAGCGATCGGGAGAGAGGGACGCGGAAGAGCGGGCGGGAGGGAACGGATAAGTGGGCTGGAGGGAGCGAGGGAGATGGTGGGAGGGGGCCGTCAGGAGGGAGGGAGGGAGGGGACGGACGGGTGGGGGCGGACGGGAGGGGAGGAGGGAGCGTGCGGGTGGGAAGCGAACGGGAGGGAGGGATGGAGGGAGCAAGCGAGCGGGACGAACGGAGCAAGTGGCCGGGAAGAAGGGAGCGATCGGGTGGGAGAGAGCGAGCGGAAGGGAGGGAAACAGCGAGCGAGAGGAAGGTAGTGAGCGAGCGCGGGGGAGGAAGGGAGCGAGCGGGGGGGAGGAAGGGAGCGAGCGGGGGGGGAGGAAGGGAGCGAGCGGGGGGGAGGAAGGGAGCGAGCGGGCAGGAAGGAACGAGCGAGCAGGAATGAGCGGAAGGGAGGGAGGGAGGCAGCGGGGGGGCGGGCGGGAGCAAGTGGGCGCCGGCGGGTTGAGCAGACAGGGGGGAGCCCTGAGGGTCATTCTTTCTTTGTTGCTTAAGGTCATCAAATTTGATAAGCAATACAACAACTTGCATTTAAAAAGAGCCTTTAATGTAGTAAAACGTCACAAGGTGCTTCACAGGACTGTCATCAGATAAGATTTGACCGCGAGCCACATAAAAAGACATTTGGACAGGTGGCCAAAAGCCAAGTCAAAAAGATAGGTTTCAGGGGCGACTTAAAGTACAAGAGAGGTAGAGAGTTAGAGAGGTTTAGGGAAGGAATTCCAAAGTTTAGGGTCTAGACAGTTGAAGGCACGGCCACCAATGCTGAGGCGAAGGAAATTGGGGTTGCGCAACAGTCCAGAATTGGAGGAGCACAGAGATCTCAGATAGTTGTAGGGCTGAAGGAGATTACAGAGCTAGAGAGTGGCAAGGCCATGAAGAGATTTGAGCACAAGGAGTAGAATTTTAAAATTGAGGAGTTGACGGACTGGGAATCAATGTAGGTCAGCAAGCACAGGGGTGATGGGTGAGAGGGATTTGGTGAGACTTAGGATACGAGCAACAGAGCTTTGGATCAGCTCAAGTTTACGGAGAGTGGTAGGTGGGAGGCCTGCCAGGAGAGCATTGGCTTAGTCGAGTCTGGAGGTAACAAAGGTTTCAGCAGCAGACGGGCGAGGCAGAAGGAAAAACGGGCAATGTTACTGAGGTGGAAGTAGACGGTCATGGTGAAGGAGAGGATATGCGGTCAGATGCCGAGGTTGCAAACAGTCTGCTTTCAGCCTCAAACAGTGGCCAGGAAGGGGGATGGAGTCAGTGGCTAGGGAACGGAGTTCGTGGCGGGGACCGAAGACAATGGATTCGCTCCTCCCAATATTTAACTGGAGAATATTTCTGCTCATCTAATATTGGACGTTGGACAAGCAGCATGACAAATCAGAGGCAGTGGGGAGGGGTAGAGACCACTATGTCAATGCTCTCCAGAGCTGATCCAAAGCTCTGCTGCTCGTATCCTAACGTGCACCACCCCGTGCTTGCTGACCTATGCTGGTTCCCAGACAAGCAGCGTGACAAATCAGAGGCAGTGGAGGGGTAGAGCTGGGTGTCATCAGCATGCATGTGGAATCTGGCATTGTGTTTTCAGATGATGTCGTCGAAGAGCAGTATGCAGATGAGAAATAGGAGGGGGCCAAGGATAGATCCTTGAGGGACTCCAGGGGTAATTGTGCGGGACAAGAAGCCATTGCAGGAGATTCTCTGGATACAGTCGATAGATAGGAATGGAATCAGAAAAGGGTAATCCCACCCAGCTAAAAAAGGGGTGTTGGAGGAGGGGGGTGTAATCAAAAGTGTCAAAGGCTGCAGACAGGTCGAAAGGATGAGGAGGGATAGTTCACCATGGTCACAATCACATCATTTGTGACTTGGATAAGGGCCGTTTCAGTGCTGTGGCAGGGGCAGAAAACTTATTGGAGAGGTTCAAACATGTAGTTATGGGAAAGATGGGCACGGATTTGAGAGACGACAACACTTTCGAGGAGTTTGGAGAGGAAAGGGAGGTTGGAGATGGGGCGGTAGTTTGCAAGGTCAGAGGGGTTAAGGGAGGGTTTTTTGAGGAGGGGAGTGATGAAAACAGATCGGAGGGGGAAGAGGGACAGTACCTGAGGAGAGGGAACCATTAACAATATCAGCTAACATGTGAGTGAGGAAAGGAAGTTGGGTGGTTAGCAGTTTGGTGGGAATAGAGACGAGGGAGCAGAAGGTGGGTCTCATGGACAAGTTGAGCTCAAAAAGAGCATGAGGAGAGAAACCAGAGAAAGATGTGCATTCAGGGCTAGTGCAGGAGGGAACCTTGGGAGAAATTTGGCATGGGAAGCCAGAGGAAGGGAGGGCAGCGGCAGAGGCAGCTGAACGGATGGTCTCAACCTTAATGACAAAGAGGTCCATGAGCTCCTCGCACTTGTTGAAGGTATGAGTGGGGGGGGACAGGGGAGAAGGGTTTAAGAAGATGGTTGGTAGTGGAAAAGAGAAGCCGGTTGTCTTTACATTCCTGGATAGTGTGCAGCTTTGGCAGAGGAGAGCAGGATCCAATAGTACATTATGTGGTCCAGCCAGATCTGCCGCTGAATGGCTAAACCAGTTGTCCACCATAAACATTCAAATCTGCGTCCCTTGGACTTAAGAGAGCGGACATGGTAGCCATGTCAGGGAGAATGACCAGGGTAAGAGAGAGTAAGGGTTTTACTGGAGATAAGAGAATCAAAGGTGGAGTTGAGGTGTGATTGAGCAGATCAGTAGCTGCAGAAATGTCGTGGCAAATGGAGGACCAAAGGCTAGATAGTTGGGAATTTGAAAGTGCCTTGGGGAAGAGCTTTTGCCGGGGCAGACACAGAAGAAAGTGGGATTGGAAAGGGGAAATGCCATCTGAATTAAATTATTTAAATATTCCCATAATGATTATTTTACATTTAGCACAGACCTCCACATTTATGCCAAGGACACCATGCAACTACAGCTGTACCTTGACATTCCCCATCAATATAAAGAATCTGCACAGGATAACTACTTCATACATGTTCTATGGAGCAGTAAAGTCACTTGAAGCTTTATTCCATATATGCAGAAATTTGAATGTAGGATTAATAAATACTTGGTTAATAATTGTTGCTATAGTATTCCTGTGACTTGACTATTTCTCTAAATCTTTTTGTGCTCTCGGCACCATTAGGATCAATTTGTGACACAGCTGTCCTTGTTACATTAGTCCAGCTTCCAACTTGTGAGATGTTTTAAAATTCCTCCACTAAAAATGCACTTTAACTTATTACTGACCCCCGTTTCCAAAGGTAAAACACACCTAAAAATGCTCCATCACATACAAGTTTCAAACCTTTTTATTTTAGAGGATACTACATCTTCAGGTGCATTCTCTGTTGGCTCCACATCTAAAGCCGTCTCTGGCTGCAGGTCACTGTCATGATATTAAAAAATTCCATATTATCAAGTTGTGTTGTAATGCTTTAATTATGAAATAAAACTGAACATGGTTACATTGCATCAGTTCTTGATACATTAACATCTAGTTGTTAATATATGGTTTCATTTTGTGAAGCAGAGGAGTTAAGCTAATTGAAGGCAATGGGGGAAAATTTGACTTCTGTCCACAACAGGCGTGAAATGGACAGGGCATCCACTGCGCCTGCCCGATGACAGCAAGAGGCACAAGCCAAGTTTGAGCCTCATTTCCATATGATGGGCGAGCTATCAACACTTCTTATGCTGATTATTAGCAGCTCGCCCATTGTGGTGATGGGGGGAGGGGGGGGAGGGGGGAATTCAAGCAGCTGTAACCCATTTAAAGGGAGTCTTAAAGGGGAGGTGCAGTTTACTTCCGCTGCTTGCTTCCAACTTGAAACTTGGAACAGGGAAAATACATTATGAGTTCTGTATGAGCTTGGACACCATTGAAGTCTTTGTAGAAAAGGGCAGCAGGAGGAGTAGGAGGATCCTGTTTCCACGACAACAATGATCAGAGGCTAATCAGGTGAATGCATGTAGCATGGTGCCCAGGGCCTTGCTGCAATGTTGAAAAAAATTCAGTGATCTGACCAGAGCTTCTAAGGTAATGCTCCTACTCACATCTCTCTTACTTTCTGCTTATCCCTGCACCACCTGTAGCCCCAGCACTCATATGCCTTCCCTGCCCCACTACCCATCATTCTTCTCCAACCACACAGTTCACTGAAGCTCCTTTTGCTGCTACTTGCACACTCTGTACCTGCTTCTGTCCTCACAATTACTCCCCTCACTTCCCCACACCTGTGGCATCTTTCACGCACCATTCTGGAACTTCCTCCCTAACAGCACTGTGGGAGTACCTTCACCACACAGACTGCAGCGGTTCAAGAAGGCGGCTTACCACCACCTTCTCAAGGGAAATTAGGGATGGGCAATAAATGCTGGCCTTGCCAGCAACACCCACATCCCATGAACGAATAAAAACAAAATTCATTCTATTCTACTGACACGTACATCAGCAGGTCATACACTAACACACACTCTTTCTTTTTGCAGGGCAAGCTGGCATACAACAAGATGGAGCAGATGCACACAGGAGGGCTACTATCATGTCCCCAATGGAAGAGGCCACCCACCATAGATGTAGTGGGCAAAGGGCGTGCTAGAAATGCTGTAATTGGTGAGTCCAGAGGATATGCTCTGCAGGGTGTTTAGCCATTGTACCCTTCCTAACCGGACCCCTCTTCTCACTGAACTTTCTCCCCCTCACACTCTGCATGAGAACCTGGTGCTGCTTTGAGCTAACAGTCATCTGTTTCTGCTAACCCTTATCACTTGCTTCTCTTTCCTGGCACATCGCAGGTCACGGGCCTAATCGGAGCGGAGAAAGAAGACGACAGCCCTTTTCAAGATACACCATCACTTGAGCTTACCCTTGCAAGCATCAACTCAGAAATCGGAGTACATTAGAGGGTCAATTAGAGGGGTCTGCACTGAGAGATTGACAGTGCACAAGTTCACAGGAGCATGAGTAGGAGAACAGGATGGCCCAGAAACCAGCTTCCCCTCCTACTGAAGAGGGCATAGTTGAAGACCTCCACGGTCTAGCATATAAAAAGACTGGTGACTGTGCATCATCTCTTGCTCAATGCATTGGACTGCCTGCCAGAGAGCCTGCACAGAATGTCAGACACTATGGAGAAGTCCACATCCAACTTGTGTGGGGTCATCATGCATGACATCAAATCAATGCAGTCAACCATACAGCATATGATCACCTCTATGCACACTGCAGGGGAGCCCTCAGTTACACAGCCTTTAGTAACAGCTCTGACAGCTTCAAATGAAGCTCAGACTATTGCCATTCAGGCTCGGGATTCCAATATCTCCCCCAGCTTGCGAAGTGTGAAGGAAAGCATGGATAGGAGCACCAAACCATCACATCCCTCCAACCTGTACTAAGTGGAACCAGGTTGCAGAGATGAAAGGACAGCAAGTTAATCCAATGTACAACCGAGCCTTATTGCTTCTAAAAAAAAAAACAGTATCCTCACTTGTAAATTGCTGCCAATGTCACTCAGAAATACCTTTACTATATCTAGTTATTCCTAAAAAGAATAAGGAACCACTTGTTTAAGTCCACCCTCTCCTTTAACAACTCTAATTATAAAATTAAAACTTAAAATTTATCTGGCAGACTAAAATCTATTATGCCTTTCCTGATTTACAAGGACCAATTTGTGAGTAATAAAGGAAGGTTATTCATAGACCAGCACAAGATGTTTTGTTGACCTAATTCTGTGCATGGAATAGCTGAACTCTACTACAGTGGTTTTGGTTGATGCGGAAAATATATTTCTTTTCAACTTTTTATTTTCAACTTAGTAAAACATTCGTGAGTGCAAGTAAGTCCAACAAGCCTAACCTGGAAAACCAATTATGCGAACAAAATCCTTGTAACAAAATAAAATACCCAGGTTATTAGGCACACTGAAGACACTGACTTGAACAAGAATACACACAGATCTCCAAACCTTTCCAAGTCGGCTGTAGCTTCCTTTCAATCAGGGTTACTACTTTTTCCACAATAACTCGAGAAAGTTTTTAATTATTACTCACAGACAATATATTTATTACCTGCAACAATACTTACAAGAATTTACATGAGTCAATCTTAAATTTAAGTTGTTTCATTACCTTTCTGAACCGATCTGTTCATCATCTTTTGCGCCCAATTCCTTCTCCATTTGCTGATCACTTTCAGCCTTAAACACCAAAGTTTAAATTAGAAACAAAAAAGTATTGTATTTTTTCAGGGATTTCAAAATAAAATGCAATAAATTGCTTGTAACAATCTGATAATGAATGAATAAAAAAACTAAACTTTGAGTTCTTCATTCAAATTTTCTTATCAAGGTAAGAAACATTAGAGCAAGAGAATAAAATATGTTTCCTACTTTAGTGATCCAATTACCAATATTGTGGGGGGGTTGTGTAGGGGGGGGTCTGAAGGGTGTGTAAGAGGGGGGAGTAGCAGTTGTGTTGAGGGGATGAGGGGGTGTGTGTGGGGGGAGTGTGCAAGGGGGAGTGTGCAAGGGGGAATGTAGCAGGGTGGTGCTGTCATCCTAGACACTAAGCATCCATGACCTCCCACATCACTCAGGTACTGAGTGTCACAGGCTTCAGCTGTTCCCCCCCCATAACTACACAAGAAATAGGAGTAGGTCATACGGCCCACCAACCCTGCTCCACCATTCAATAAGATCATGGCTGAACTTTTACGTTAACTCCACTTTCCTGCCCGATCCCCATATCCCTTGATTCCCTTAGTGCCCAAAAATCTATCGATCTGAATTTGCAATATAATCATCGACTCAGCATCCACAGTCCAATTTTCAGTCCCCTCTGACTGAAGAAGTTTCCCCTCCTCTCAGTCTTAAATGGCTGACCCCTTATCCTGAGACTATGGCCGGAATTTTCTGTACCTGGGTGGGTCGGGGCAGGCAGTCACCATGGCGGGTTGCGACCCTATTCTTCATACCATACTGCTCCCGAGATACACTTTCCGTTAATGGGGCCTATTAAGGCCGCCCTGCGCGTTACCCGGCCCTATTAAACGGTCAGGTCTGATGATGTCATTGATGACGCGTTTTCAGCCGGGATATTTAAAGTAGCACATGGTCTCTATGGAGAATAGATGGCTATCTATAGAAAATAGATGACAGAGGCTCATAGACCTCCTCTTTAGGAGGGATGTCAACGTAGAAGTGGGTTCTCATGGCCCCACTATGGTGCAGCAAGGTGCGCTCAAGCTCCTTGCTAGCAGGGAAGTGAAGGTAGCCAAAGAGAGGGATGATGGTGAGAGGGGACATGGAAGTGGGGGCTCCGCTCAAAGCACTCATTTCTTCCCCGGATGCCCCCCACCACCACACTCCCACACCCCCCACCACCACACCCCCTCCCCTCCCCTGGATGTTAACTTTGTGATTTAATGTACAAGTACCCTCAAATCCCTCTGAATACCAACATTTAATAGTCTCTCACCTTTAGAAAAAAATATTCTGCTTTCCCATTCTTCCGACTAAAGTGGCTAATTTCACACTTCCCCATATTATACTCCATCTGCCACCTTCTGACCCACTCACTTAACCAGTCTATATCCTCTTGCAGCCTCCTCACAGCTTACTTTCCCACTTAGCTTTGTATCATCAGCAAACTTGGATATATTACACTTGGTCCTAAGTCAATGATATAGATTGTAAATAGCATTGGCCCAAGCACAGATCCTTGTGGCACTCCACAAGTTACACCCCGCCATCCCAAAAATGACCCTTTTAACCCAACTCTGTTTTCTGTCCGTTAACCAATCCATGCCAATATATTATCTCCAATCTTGGGCAACAACCTCCTGTGTGGCACCTTATCAAATGCCTTCTGAAATTCCAAATATACTACAGTATATCCACTGGTTCCCCTTTACTTATAATGTTAGTTACATCCTCAAAAAACTCCAATAGATTTGTCAAACACAATTTCCCTTTCATAAAACCATGTTGACTCTGCCTAATCATATTAGGATTTTCTAAGTGCCCTGTTACCACATCCCTAATAATGGATTCCAACATTTTCCCTGATGACTGATGTCAGGCTAATTGGCCTGTAGTTCCCTGTTTTCTCTCTCTCCTTTCTTGAATAACAGGGTTACATTTGCTACCTTCCAATCCGCTGGGACAGTTCCTGAATCTAGGGAATTTTGGAAGATCACAATCAATGCATCCACTATCTTTGCAACCACCTCTTTTAGAGGTCATGATGTGGAGATGCCGGCGTTGGACTGGGGTGGACAAAAATGAGAAGTCGCACAACACCAGGTTATAGTCCAACAGATTTATTTAATTTTACAAGCTTTCGAAGCAGTTCGCTCCTTCGTCAGGGAGCGAACTGCTTCGAAAGCTTGTAAAATTAAATAAATCTGTTGGACTATAACCTGGTGTTGTGCGACTTCTCACCTCTTTTAGAACCCGAGGATGGAGGCCATCAGGATTTGTCAGCTTTTAGTCGCATTAGTTTCTCAAGTACTTCTTTACTAATATTAATTAGTTCCTCACTCTCATTCATACTAAACTAAAACTTGTTTCTCTCAAAAAAATAAAGACGATTTACTGGTTTAATCCCTCTAGTCTAATTATAGACTAAATGTAACTTGAAGTTGAACCCTGATCGAGGCTAAACTGCCACAGGGAAAAAAGTCAATCAGGACACAGCCCAGCACACCTTTTGTAATTCACCTACTGACGGTTACAACCTGCCCGCAGGTAAGGCAACAAGGAAACGGGTTTCGACAAATGCTGGCGTTGATCTGCTAAAATTGAGTAAATTAAACGCAAAAATAAATGACTGAAAAATTCAATCTCTGCAGCTGACTCTGAACTCCACACTCTCTCGGCCTCTCGCAGCTCGAGGTTGAATTAATCAATGAAGTCGTTGCTACCAGGACCCTGTTATTGTCGACACCCTTCCCGGCAGTTGGAGTCCGCCCAGTGTGCGGGTGATCAAACCCCGACAGGATCCTTCCAACAGGCTGCACAGGTACCGCGAACCGGTCAGAGCGTGCACTACCCTAAAGGGACCTGTTAAACGGGGACGAAGTTGAGGCGTACTTTCCATTCCGAGCGCTCTCCCCATTTTGTGAAGAAAGTAACAGGCTCACCCCTACTTTGTTCGCCATTTTCTCAACCGTCAACGGTCGGTCGATCCGCAGCTTCCAGAAACTTCAGGTGCCGCGGGCTGCGACGGTGTCGTCACCACTTGGAGTTTTCAGCCTGAGCGGAACAGCGCGTGACTTCAAACGGGCTGCTCGACCCTCAGTAAGACGTCGGATCGCTTCTCCTCCCCCCGGGCTGTTTACAATGGTGCCGCTCAGGAATCGCAGGTGACGTCACCTAACGGCGTGACGGCAGGTGGCGGAGATGGAATTCGAGCGGGAGATTGCGCTGGTGCCGCCGCGAGACGTGCAGTGCGCATGGACAAAAGCCCGTCCAGGATTTGTAACTGACACCTTTGAAAGGCAGCAGAATGAAAACCCTGAACCTGACCCAGACCTGCAATTCTGTGTGTCCCTGGCTCTAACTTTTGCAGTGGTTCTGGAGATAATCTCACATCCCATTCGGCTTATCTTACCAAAGAATCATAGAATAGTACACCACAGAAGGAGGCCATTCATCCCATCAAGTCTGTGCCCGGTCTTTCCAAGAGCAATCCAGTCAGTCCCACTCACCATCTCTTTCCACATATCCCTTCAAATATTTATCCAATTCCCTTTTGAAGGCTAGTATCGAATCTGTTTCCACCACCCTATCAGACAGTGCATTCCAAATACCAACCACTTGTTGCATAAAAAAGTTTTTCCCTGATGTCACCTCTGGTTATTTTGCCAATCACCTTAAATCTGTGTCTTCTGGTTATCGATGCTTCAGCCACTGGAAATAGTTTCTCTTTATTTACTCTATCTAAACCCTTCATCACTATCAAATCTCCTCTCAGCCTTCTCTTCTCTAAGGAGAACAACCCCAGCTTCTCCAGTCTATCCATGTAACTGTAATCCCTCATTCTCCGGAACCTTCTTCCCCTTCACTTTCCTCTGACCCCATCCCTTCTTCCAATCTCACCCCCTGCCGTGTTTTCACTATCCCCTTTCACCTTCCCCTCTCTGACCCCGAACGATCAGTCCTTAGCAAAGGCCTGAGCTTCATCCTCTTACGCGCCCATCTCAATGAATTTCAAGCTCGGCACGATGCCGAGCTCATTTTCCGTCGCCTTCGTCTCCGTGCCCACATCTTTGGCCAGGAGTCTTTCTCCACTTTCAGAATTGTCATTCTACCTGGACCCCTCCCTCTGGCCTCTTACCCTCTCTAGATCTTTTCATTGCTAACTGCCGGCGTGACATCGGCCGTCTCAAGTTCTCTGCTCCCCTCACTCACACCAACCTACCTCCCTCTGAACTTGCAGCACTCCGTTCTCTCTGATCCAATCCTAACATTGTCATTAAACCTGCTGACAAGGGTGGTGCTGTTGTTGTTTAGCGAACCAACCTCTACCATGCAGAGGCTGAACGCCAACTCTCTGACACATCTTCCTACCTCCTGCTGGACCATGACCCCACTACCAAACATTAAGCCATTGATTCCAAGACTGTCACTGACCTCATCTCCTCTGGAGATCTTCCCTCCATGGCTGTCAACCTCATAGTCTTCCAACCCCACACAGCCCGCTTCTACCTCCTTCCCAAGATCCACAAACAGGGCTGCCCTGGTAGATGCATCGTTTCAGCCTGTTCTTGCCCCACAGAACTGATTTCTTCCTATCTTTTCTGTAAGGGGGGCGTGTCTCAGACGGTGCTGGTGCGAGGTTAGGCCTTCGTTGCCTGATCCTATTGCTTGCTCTGGTCTCCGGCCAGCCTTTTTGCAATAAGCACCTGTGAGTGGTTCGACCCACTCGCCCTTACGGTTCTAACACTGGACTTAGGTGCAGGGAGCAGTAATGCAGAGAAAAACTCAAATAGACTCGGTAGAATAGTACGAAATGGAAATCTTTATTGCATGGCATCTAAAATCATGAAATACATGTCATAGGCGCAAATCAACGATAGTACAAGTATACATACATTCATAAAGCTTGGTCTGTGGAAATGGAGAACACACGGCACATCGTAGAAAGGGGAACACATTATATCTTAACCTTATTAAAACACCCTCCCTTAATAATACCTACACTACGTCTAGATTTGTAGGATCGGAAATCATGCTCACCACTTGTTTAATTTTGGAGATTTTAAAGTGAGGCACTCGGCTCGTTTCGCTGCAGCGCCTGACTGTCACGTGTTTGGAAGGGTCTCTGCACCCCACTTGTTTACTTTCGCTGCTGCGAAAAGCAGGCCAGACTCCCTGTTGTCATGAAGAACTCGACAGACCTCGGACACAGTTCAAAGAAGAGTCTTCCTGTGCTCGATACCGGTTGTCGGTAGACTTCAAAGAAAAGTTCTTTATTTATATTTTCGGGCGCGGTCAGGGTTTACTGATCGTGGCGGCACGTGGATTCTTCTCCTCTTCTTCTTGTCTCGTCTCGTCTCTTCGGGCCTCCGGGTCCAGACACCGTTTACCGACACTCGGATGGTGTACCCTGTTACTTGCCCTTGTCGGGGCGGCTCGTTCCGATTGAGCTCCACCCAACACTTGAATAACCGACCAGTACGGCTAAGAGTCAAGAGTCAGCAAAGTCCAGAGAGAAAATCAAGAGGCTGCTCGTCCAGCAGAGCGGTACCAGAGGATAAGAGTTCAGCCCGAGTCAAGAGTCAGCAGAGATAAGAGCCAGCCGGGAGAATAAGAGTCGAATCAAGAGACCGATGGACATTTGTTCTCTATAGTTATAGTGATGTGTCCGCTTATCTCCCGCTCAAATCTTAATGTTTATCCTTTGTGTAATATTGGCGCTCAAAACTCCCAGCATGGGGCGATTATCTTCTTTAACGGGTTTCGGTAGCACCTGAAACTGGCCAACTATCCGTTAATGTCTTCCCCATTGTTGACCCAGCCAGGATGTGTATGAATCGTCTCCCTGACTGGTTTTGGGGGCCCCCGAATACTTGCTTAATCACCCGTCAATGTCTCTCTCATTGTAGAGCCGGGGGGGGTGGGTATTTGTGTATTGATGTGTTTGGATGGGCCTTCGATTGCCCAGTACAATGATCCTTTCTGTGCATAGGAAAATGATTCCAGCACTTATATCTTTGCTATTGTTCCAAATGCAAACGGGTTGCATCCTGTCTTTATCAGTGTTTACCGAGTATGATCCAATCTTATACTGAATGTATATTCAACGCCATTTTGTCTGCCCACTGTGTTTCTGGAAGCTTCTGCCACGATGCTCGGCGGCCATTTTACAGACTTCTGTGTCCTTTATTATCAGGACAGCATTTCGTTTAATAAAACTGATCAAACGAATCTGCTTCTCTTATGTTATTTTGAATCGCGATAATTGCGAAACTTTACACGACTCTATTTTTTCTCCCCTTGTCCAGTCTCTTCCCACCAACATTTGCGACTCTTCCAATGCCCTCCGCCACTTTAACAGTTTCCTGGCCCCAACCGTCACCTTTTCACTATGGACGTCCAATCCCTCTACACCTCCATCCCCCACCAGGACGGCCTGAGGGTGCTCCACTTCTTCCTTGAACAGAGGCCAAACCAGTCCCCATCCACCACCACCCTCCTCCGCCTTGGTGAATATGTTCTCACGTTGAACAACTTCTTCTTTGACTCCACTCACTTCCTCCAAATTAAAGGTGTTGCTATGGGAACCCGCATGAGCCCCAGCTATGCCTGCCTATTTGTGGGATACGTGGAACATTCTTTGTTCCAGTCCTGCTCAGGTCCCCTCCCTCACCTCTTTTTCTGGTACATTGATGACTGTATCGGTGTCGTTTCCTGCTCTCACCCTGAACTAGAAAATTTCATTCACTTTGCTTCCAATTTCCACCCTTCCCTCACCTTCACATGGTCCATCTCTGACTCTTCCCTTCCCTTCCCTTGCTCGACTTCTCTCTCTCCATTTCTGGGGATAGGCTATCAACAAACATCCACTATAAGCCCACTGACTCCCCAAGCTACCCAGACTACACTTCCTCCCACACCGCTTCTCTCCCAGTTTCTCCGTCTCCGTTCACATCTGTTCTGACGATGCCACCTTCCATACTAGTGCTTCTGATATGTCTTCCTTTTTCCTCAACTGAGGATTCCCCTCTACTGTGGTTGACATGCCCCTCGGCTGTGTCCGTTCCATTTGCCGCACTTCTGCTCTCACCCCTGACATGAATCTGTCATTCATGACTTATGAAATAATACTGAGTGGCTTGCGGGTGGCGCTGTCCAGGGAGAGTATAAATACTCGGGCACGGGCCCAGCTTGCGCAGGACATTCTTAACAGGAACTAGTGAAGGACACAACTAGACCTCCATGTTGTAAAACAGTTGATTAAAGCTTTGTTTATCGCTTAGACCAAGTGCCTAGTAGTTTTCTTACGTCAACCCCTTCCCCTCCCTCCCAGAATCACAATAGGGTTCCCCTTGTCTTCACCTTTCACCCCACCAGCCTCCACATTCAACGGATCATCCTCCGCCATTTCCGCCACCTCCAGCGTGATCCCACACCAAACACATCTTCCCCTCCCCCCCCTTTCAGCATTCCGAAGGGACCACTCCATTCGCGACACCCTGGTCCACTCCTCTATCACCCCCAACACCCCTTCCCCTTCCCACGGCACCTTCCCGTGCAAGCGCAGGAGATGCAACACCTGCCTTTTTACATGGCAACTGTTGATAATTCTGCCATTTCCATTTACACCTCATCTAGAGTCATCTTTTGTTTCTTAGCTTGTCCCATTACCATCTCCTTTTGCCTTGCACCATCATCCCTTTTGTCTTTTAATTTCCCCTGCCTTCCAGCACTGCCCTCATCCACTCTCTCGGTTACCTCATCAAAAAACTCAATCAAGTAAGTCAAACATGATTTGTATTAGTTTGAGGTGCTGTATTATTTTCAAGTATTCCAAACAGTTCAGTAATGTGATGCAATGTGATAATGACCAGATAATCTGTTTCAGTGATGCTGGTTGAGGGATAAATATTGGCCAGGACACCAGGGATAACTCCCCTGTTCTTTGAAATAGTGCCATGGGATCTTCTTCAGCCACCCGAGAGAGCAGACCCAGAACATCGCTGCAGGAGTTCCTCAGGGCAGTGTCCTAGGCCCAACCATCTTCAGCTGCTTCATCAATGACCTTCCCTTCAACATAAGGTCAGAAATGGGGATGTTCGCTGATGACTGCACAGTGTTCAGTGCCATTCACAACTCCTCAGATAATGAAGCAGTCCATGCCCGCATGCAACAAGACCTGGACAACGTTCAGGCTTGGGTTGATAAGTGGCAGGTAACATTCACACCACAGAAGTGCCAGGCAATGACTATCTCCAACAAGCGAGAGTCTAACCACCGCCCCTTGACATTCAATGGAAGTACCATCGCCGAATCCCCCACCATCAACATCCTGGGGGTCACCATTGACCAGAAACTTAACTGGACCAGCCACATAAATACTGTGGCAACAAGAGCAGGTCAGAGGCTAGGTATTCTGTGGCGAGTGTCTCACCTCCTGACTCCCGAAAACCTTTCCACCATCTACAAGGCACAAGTAAGGAGTGTGATGGAATACTCCCCACTTGCCTGGATGAGTGCAGCTCCAACAACACTCAAGAAGCTCAATACCATCCAGGACAAAGCACCCCATCCACCACCTTAAACATTCACTCCCTCCACCACCTGTGTACCATCTACAAGATGCATTGCAGCAACTTGCCAAAGCTTCTTCAGCAGCACCTCCCAAACCCGTGACCTCTTCCACCTAAAAGGACAAGGGCAGCAGATGCATGGGAACACCACCACCTCCAAGATCCCCTCCAAGTCACACACCATCCTGACTTAGAAGTATATCGCCGATCCTTCATCGTCGCTGGGTCAAAATCCTGGAACTCCCTACCTAACAGCACTGTGGGAGTACCTTCACCAGACAGACTGCAGCGGTTCAAGAAGGCAGCTCACCACCACCTTCTCAAGGGCAATTAGGGATGGGCAATAAATACTGGCCTTGCCAGTGACACCCACATCCCATTAAAAAAAAAAAAATTTTTTAAAAGGCTCATCTGAAAGACGGCACCTCCAACAGTGCACATCTGGCTCGCGGCCAAAGCCATCGAGTCGCTGAAAGCGGTACTGGGCCCTGACTCCACTAGGTGTATTGAGGAGGCTCAGGCACGTGGGGCGATCCCGTCCGAACTGACCCCCGTTCGGACGGAATTCCTCATCGGCGCGCGGCCCCGATACCCCTCTCGGGAACCGGCGCCTCACAACTTGAGCCTTCTCGGGGAAATGCCCTCCATGCCCTTTAGCTCTACGCGGAGGGGCTTCCTGTACGGGCTGCTCCTGCACACTCTCCACTTTGTCATCTTCGCCTGCCGACTGGACACGCCTTGGCGTGCCATCTTGCCGTCTGGCGGAGGTCCCCAATGGAGGGCTCTCTACGCGGGAGTCCTCCCCTTTTCTATTGGGGACTTGGCCTGGAGGGTGTTGCACGGAGCAGTCCCGTGCAATAAAATGTTAAGTAGGTTCACGGATTCCCAGGCCGCCTGCCTTTTTTGTGGCATGGAGGAGTCCATGTTCCATGTATACATAGAGTGCCAGAGGTTGCAGCCCCTGTTCCATTATTTAAAGGGGCTGCTCCTTGACATTTGATTGCACTTCAGTCCCACGCTCCTGATCTACGGTCACCCGGTGCGGAGTGGAGCAGAGGACCTCCTCGTGGGACTGCTCCTGGGCCTGGCCAAAGTGGCCATTAATAGGTCCAGGCAGTGGACGGTCGAGGGGGTCGTTCGGCCCGATTGCCTGCCTCTCTTCCGCGGCTATGTTCGCGCCCGGGTGGCCCTGGAGATGGAGCACGCGGTGTCCGCCGGCGCGCTTGATGCCTTTCGAGACCGGTGGGCGCCGCGGGGACTGGAGTGCATCGTCACCCCCGGTAATGTAATTTTAATTTAATTTGATAAGTTTTATTTAAAGTTTTGTTAATTTACAGCTAATTTGGTTCAACAAAAGAGGACCTCCAACAGTGCAGCACTGAGTGTGTCAGCCTAGATTTTTGTGTTCAAGTCTCTGGAGTGGGACTTGAACCTACAACCTTCTGACTCAGAGGCAAGGGTGCTACCAACTGATCCACAACTTAACACTATACACAAGTCTATCTTACAGATTAAAATATTCCTCTGAAGAAGGTACATGGAGTTGAGGTACAGATCAGCTTTCATCTAATTGAATGGTGGAACAGGCTCTAGGGGCTGAATGGCCTTCTCATGTTCCTAAGGTTCAAAATGTTAATCTATCTTTTCTCTTTGCTAATGCTGATGGGCCTGCTGTGTATTTCCAGGATTTTTAGTTTTAATTGACATTTTTAATATGCACATTTTGATTTAGTTACATTGTCAACTCCTGTTTCTTAATTTAATTTAATTTACAGTCAATGGTACGAATTCAAATTTGGTCATTGGGCTATTGTCTGTGATTGATGCAGATTTAACTACTTAATGAGTGCTTAACAAGCTGTTAATTAATATGCTTATTATTGGTGGTTAGCTTTGCATCCCCTGTTGTACATGTTAAATGTGTAACAAAGCATTGACAAATTAGTGGAGGTTTTAATTTGGTGAGAAAAGCACTGAATAGAAAGTAGGGATGTCTGGCTTTGATCCAAAAGCTGGAGGCCATTATTTTTTTTCCAAAGAAACTGTAAGCAGCAATATCAAGTCCCCAAAGTTGTATTTTGTCAAGCAACAAATGGCAGGTTTAGTATTTGAGAAGAATGTTGGAATCAGGGTAATTTGCTTTAGGGTTCTTGTGGATTTTGACAACCATTGTGTTTACTCTACAGGCACTTTGCAAAGTTGCCAGTTTTCATGTTTCTACACTTCTGTATCAAAATGAGAGAGCGAAGGGGAGAATTTCTGCAGTGGTTCCTTTGGCAGAAACTCTGGAGAAATTACGTAAATTGCCGTTTCTCTGGTGTTTCTGTCAAAGTTACAGCAGGATGTTGGGAGAATCACATGAAAATTACAGACACTAGCAATATACAGTGCCCACCCCTTACACCATCCCCACTTATCCGGACTGCCGCCAACATTGGGCAAATGGCACTAACCAATTGCTATCGCCATAAGCTTCAATGACAAAGGCGCCTTAAACCATATTAAGCGTGCTGACTATTTTGGCTGGTCGAGCAGCTGTCCGCATCTCATTAAACTGTCATTACCTGCCATTGTCCTTTCAGACAGCCCCACCGCCTTCAGTTACCCCGTTCAGCCAGATCAAACAATCGTTTCACTGATTAATCATCTTTTTTTTATTGCAGACCAATTTGTCGCCAGCATTCTTTTGTGAACTGTGCAGTAGCCAATTAAAGGTGACTACAAAGTCCCATAAAGAATGGCTGTACTGAACACTTGTTCGATTCAACATTGAATATAGAATCTGCTGGAACCACTCTGGTTTGTCTAACAGCTAAACTCAATCCTATTTAGAGACTGCAACTATTTGAACCATTTTTAATGGGTGCAGGAGCAGTGGAGAGACGGAGGATGAATTCACTCTGTAGGGGAACAGATTTAATCTGTGCGCTATTTACAGTACTGTACTTTTATTTCTGTGTGCGGGGTACAAGGAGTCAGCACTATACAAATGATCAAACAGCTTCAGTACTTAGTTACAATTTTATACTTTGTTTCCATTAAACTCTGCAGGATACAAATTCTAAAACACAGTCACAATTTTAAAATATGGCGTTGATCTGAATATAAATCAATTTAACAGGTTTCCATTGACCTACCCGGAGAAAGAAATGAATTGAACAGTTTCATGAGTGACAGATGTTAATTTCATGCTTACACTGGTGTGTAGCGGGAAAATCGCGTTCTCACTCATGCTCCCGCTATAAGCGGTGTGTCATCTGTGGCTCAGTGGGTTGCACTCTCGCCTCTGAGTTGAGTGACTTTTTTTGACTTTTTTGACTTGAGCACAAAAACCTAGGCAGACACTCCAGTGCAGTGCTGAGGGAGTGCTGCACTGTCGGAGCTGCCCTCTTTCGGATGAGATGTTAAACTGAGGCCCGTCTGCTTTCTCAGATGGATGTAAAAGATCTCATGGCACTATTTCAAAGAAGAGCAGGGGAGTATCCCTGGTGTCCTGGCCAATATTTATCCCTCTACCAACATATGAAACAGATTATCTGGCCATTAACGCATTGCTGTTTGTGGGACCTTACTGTGTGCAGATTAGCTGCTGCATTTCCTACATTACAACAGTCACTACACTCCAAAAAGTACTTCATTGGCTGTAAAGCACTTTGAGACAAGGGTTATGGGGAGCGGGCGGGAAAGTGGCGTTGAGGCCAAGATCAGATCAGCCATGATCTTATTGAATGGCAGGGCAGACTCGAGGGGCCAAATGGCCTACTCCTGCTCCTATTTCTTATGAGACATCTGGTGGTCATGAAAGGCGCTATATAAATGCAAGTCTTTCTTTAAATGCAAAGAGCCAGCACAAGATGTCACTCTCCCACGATCCAATCAACAGAAGCACTAAATGTAAAGGCACCTTTAAGGAAATGCACGGGCCTCTCTGCTTCCCCGATTGCTCCAGCTTCGGGCTATATGAGTAGAAGACTGCGGCAAGCATGTAAAGCTGTGAATTATTTGTTCAGCAAAAATGTCAATTAGGCAATCCTTTCTGGGGGAGGTGGGCAATCCTGTTAATTTTCATATGGGAATCTGCTGCCTGAAACTGCAAGTGTAAGAGCCCTCCTTTTGCAAACCAAAAATATCCTCTTGCTGTTTACAAATTTATTGGACAAGCGACTCCACTTTAGTCTGTTTAAAGTGTTTATGGCAGGCTTTGGTCCCCCTCCATTTTCCTGCATTTTACCACCAGTGGAAAGAATGCTGGGTCAAGTGGTTTGTTTTTGAATACAGTACGCTTAACATGATTTCAGCTTACATTTTCTTCATCTGTGCTACAAATTTCTAAACTTTGTTGGTTAATATAACTAAAACATAAATCTCATGGAACACTTTGGGAGAGAATTTCCAACATAATTTTAGCACCAAATCGGAGCGAGTAACTTTTTTGGCTGCAAAATGGGGCAGAAGCTGTTTCCGCTGGTTTTCTGCCCCATCATTGAAGGGGTCTTTTTGGTCAGACTCTGTGCCATGTCCTGGTCCCATGTTTGGCAGTCTGTGCCAGCTGTTCTTGTGGTAGAAATTCTTTAAAAGTGACACAAAAGCATTCATGAGACACTCAGTCAAGTTAGTTGAGTCATTTAACTGAGCCAAGGACTGATCTTTCCTTACTTGCTGCTCCCCAGCCTGCTACTGCAATCTTAATCCACAAATGGCTTTTCAAAGATTGCACTCTAAGGGGGAGAAATTCAGTATCGCCCCATTTGGGGCGCAATTATCGGCCGGGCGCAAAGATTAGCGCCTGGCACTAATTATCGCCACCGACTGCAAACTTGACTTTTATCGCCCCTGGAGGTGATTGGAGCGCTAAATCAGGCGCTTCACACCTGTCTTAAGGCGCAAAGGCCGAGGAGCAAGGCGCTACCTCAGAGCGCTGGCGAAGCTCATGTAATGTCAGTCAGCAATGGAACACACACACAATGGCACGGGCCAGTTCTTAAAGGGGATGGTTAATCTCACTTTCCATCCACATCCTGCTAATTGCAGCCTTGAATCTCGGCCTGGAGAGACCTGCACATCAAATCTGCTGGAAAGAACAATGGAGAGTACCAGGCAAAGAGCTCAGAGTGCAGCCCCCACAGTCTCTTCTAAATCGATACAAGGAATGGCAAATCAAACTGAACCTACAAAGTGCTGCTCAGTACCCAAAACTCCTTCACACAACGTTGAAACTCTCCAGAAGTCTCTCTCTCTCTCTCTCAGAATGCGTAGTTCAAAAATGGCACCAACAATAAAAGGCAAGAAGCGGTCACCTTTAAATAGCGCTCCCCCTTTCCCTTCATGACTGCAGAACGCTCCACTCAACCTGTCGTTGCTAGCGTCAGGCGGTAAGGCAGGGGGCGCCACTCAATATCCGGTCCGGGGCGATACCGGGGCGTTGCGCACTCGACTGACGTCACGATCTGCCGGCGCAGGAGATTGTGGCGGTAGTGTTTAGCGCCGCCGCAAAATGTCTAGTTAATTTCGCGAGCGGCGCAAACTTCGCCGCGCCTGGGCGCTAGATGCTTTGCACCCCATTAGCGCCCTCTTAAGGCGCTAACGGGAGGCGCAACCAACTGAATTTTTCCCCCTAAATTCCTAGCACCCTGCGGATGAGATGTTAAACCGAGGCCCCGTCTCCCCTCTCAAGTGAATGTAAAAGATCCCATGGCACTATTTCAAAGAAGCACAGAGGAGTTCTCCGCGGTGTCCTGGCCAAAATTTATCCTTTAACACCACAAAAACAGATGATCTGGTCATTATCACATTGTTATTTGTGGGACCTTGTGTGCAAATTGGTTGCCGCATTTCCTACATTACAACAGTGAGTACATTTCAAAAATACTTCATTGGCTGTAAAACACTTTGGGAGGTCCTCAGGTTGTGAAATGTGTTATATAAATGCAAGGCTTTCTTTCTTTACATGAGTTTCATGAGTTTACATGAGTCTCTACTCCAACAGATATGCAAATTAGCTGATCCAGGAAATTCTCATATAAATATCTCTCCAGACCATCGGTAGGTGCAACTCTTTTTCTATTTACCAATCTTTTCTGTTTACCCACCAAAACAATGGCTGCCATTTCACCCTCTGTGTTTGCAGGTGTATATTTGGGAGCTAACTCAACACAGACCAGGAATTGAACCTAAGATTTTCAATTTTTAAAATAAACAATTATAAAATTGAAAATGTTCCTGCAGACTTTAGCTGGCAAAATCATAGAAACATAGAATCATAGAAAGTTACAGCACGGAAGGAGGCCATTTCAGCCCATCGTGTCTGCGCCGGCCAACAAAGAGCTATCCAGCCTAATCCCACTTCCCAGCTCTTGGTCCATAGCCCTGCAGGTTAGAGCATCCCAAGTGCACATCCAAAAACTTTTTAAATGTGGTTAGGGTTTCTGCCTCTACCACCCTTTCAGGCAGTGAGTTCCAGACCCCCACAACCCTCTGGGTGAAGACATTTCCCCTCAAATCCCCTCTAAACCTTCCCCCAATTACTTTAAATCTGTGCCCCCTCGTTTTTGACCCCTCTGCTAAGGGAAATAGGTCTTTTCTATCCACTTTATCTAGGCCCCTCATAATTTTATACACCTCAATAAGGTCTCCCCTCAGCCTCCTCTGTTCCAAGGAAAACAAACCCAGCCTATCCAGTCTTTCCAAATAGATAAGATTCTCTACTCCCGGCAACATCCTTGTAAATCTCCTCTGTACCCTCTCTAGTGCAATCACATCTTTCCTGTAATGTGGTGACCAGAACTGCACGCAGTACTCTAGCTGAGGCCTAACTAGTGTTTTATACAGTTGAAGCATAACCCCCCTGCTCTTGTATTCTATGCCACGGCTAATAAAGGCAAGCATTCCGTATGCCTTCTTAACCACCTTATCTACTTGGCCTGCTACCTTCAGGGATCTGCGGACATGGACTCCAAGGTCCCTTTGTCCCTCTACACTATTCTGTGTCCTACCATTTAATGTGTATTCCCTTTCCTTGTTAGCCCTCCCCAAATGCATTACCTCACACTTCTCCGGATTGAATTCCATTTGCCACCTGACCAATTCATTGATATCTTCCTGCAGTCTACAGCTTCCTTCTTCAGTATCAATCACACAGCCAATTTTAGTATCATCTGCAAACTTCTTAATCATACCCCCTATATTCAAGTCTAGATCATTGATATATACCACAAAAAGCAAGGGACCTAGTACTGAGCCCTGCAGAACCCCACTAGAAACAGCCTTCCAGGCACAAAAAGACCCATCAACCATTACCCTCTGCTTCCTGCCTCCAAGCCAGTTTTGAATCCAACTTGACACTTTGCCCTGGAGCCCATGGGCTTTTAACTTCATGACCAGTCTGCCATGTGGAACCTTATCAAAAGCCTTGCTAAAGTCTATATACACTACATCAAACGCACTACCCTGATCTACCCTCCTTGTTACATCCTCAAAAAATGAGTGGTAACACACAGTGGTTTCACAGTATAGGATGCTGCCATTTTCAGAGCTGTCAACATCAAAGAGTGAGATTAATGTAGGCGTCACTGGCAAGACCGACATTTATTGCCCATTCCGAGTTGCCCTGAGAAGGTGGTGGTGGGCCTTCTTCTTGAACTGCTGTGATCCTTGTGTTTAAGGTGCTCCCACAATTCTGTTATGTAGGGAGTTCCAGGATTTGTAGCAGGAGTTCCAGGATTTGTAATGGCTTGCTAGGCCACTTCATAGAATGGTTACAGCACGGAAGAAGGCCATTCGGCCCGTCGAGCCCGTGCCGGCCGCCTCTTCAGAGGGCAGTTAAGAGTCAATTACGTTGGTGTGGCATTGGAGTCAATTTTAAGACAGACGGGTTAAGGACAGCAGGTTTCCTTCCCTCCAGCACATTAGTGAACCAGTTGGGTTTTTAACAACAATCCAACAGCTTCATGGTCACTTTTACTGATACCAGCTTTTTATTTCCAGATTTCTTTTTAAACTGAATTCAAAATGTCAACTTCCACAGTGGGATTTGAGCACATGTTTTCTGGATTATTTGTTCATAAGTATTATAAATCCAGTAACATAACCATTACATAATACCTTACCCGTAAAACAGTTTATGCGTTCAGGTAAAATTTCCATACTCATTAATTCATTTCAGCTCTGACCCCATACCTCGTATTATTCAATATTGTATCACTACAATAAAACAATGTTAGCATAAATGATGTTAAAATGACACAAATAAAAATTACAATACAAGCCAATTAACCAAAGTACACTTAAAATAATCTAAAGGTTTTTAAATATCAAGAAGGTATTATTACCATCTGTTGGATACTAGTGGTATTGCAATAAATATTCTGGAGTCCTTGCTGTGATTTAATTGATTGAGTTGGCAGGCTCAGGGAGTTTCTGCAGTAAAGATTAGTACCCAGATTATGACGGCAAATTTGTCCCATCTTGGTGGTAGTTCTCTTTTCAGCACGGATTGGGACTGGCAGCAGACTTGCAAACAAAATCCCTCTAACATCAGGAAAGAGTAAAATGCAGTGTTTCCTCTTTCTCTACGGACCTGCAAAGGAACTTACAAGATATTCAAACAGCCGTGTGGTGTGACTGTTAGAAATGTAAAGGGTACCAAAAACAAGTGTTAGGGCTATGAGGAAAAGTTACAGAAAGAGCATTTAACATACACACAAATGTTTAACAAAATTAAATAAGACATAATAGAGTTGCTCTTTTGAGGTTGTAACTAAGAGGCAGAGCAACTCCATCTCATTGACAGCACACCAGCTCTTCCTGGGGCATAGTCCGCAAGGCTGGCTTTGCACCTACCCCTTAATCTGCTCCTGACCCGGGCCAGGCTACATTGCATATTGTCAGTAGGTTCCCAGTGGGAAGCAAAATGCTTGCATAAGATCCTGGGTGCCTGATGCAAGGTAGTGTGGCTAGAGGCCTCCAGGGCTGGACCCAAATGATTTTTTAAAGAAATTTCACCCACCCATCCTGTCCCTGACTGGTTTAAGCTATGCAACTGATTTCAGAGACTAAGGCTGGCTTTTTTAAAGGCCTTCCCTGTCCTTTAGCATCCATGGACACCAAGAATATCCGTCATTACTAGGGTGCAAAAGACGGGGAAAACGTTGAGTGATGATACAAAAATTGGCCATGTAGTTGATAGTGAGGAAGAAAGCTGTAGACTGCAGGAAGATGTCAATGGACTGGTCAGGTGGGCAGAAAAGTGGCAAATGGAATTCAATCCGGAGAAGTGTGAGGTAATGCATTTGGGGAGGGCTAACAAGGCAAGGGAATACACAATAAATGGTAGAATACTGAGAAATGTGGAGGAACAGAGGGACCTTGGAGCGCATATCCACAGATCCCGGAAGGTAGCAGGACAGGTAGATAAGGTGGTTAAGAAGGCATACGGGATACTTTCCTTTATTAGCAGAGGCATAGAATATAAGAGCAGGGAGATTATGCTTGAATTGTATAAAACACTAGTTAGACCACAGCTAGAATATTGCGTACAGTTCTGGTCACCACACTACAGGAAAGATGTGATTGCACTAGAAAGGGTACAGAGGAGATTTACAAGGATGTTGCCAGGACTGGAGAATTTTAGCTATCAAGAAAGATTGGATAGGCTGGGGTTGTTTTCTTTGGAACAGAGGAGGCTGAGGGGAGACTTGATTGAGGTGTATAAAATTATGAGGGGCCTCGATAGAGTGGATAGGAAGGACCTATTTCCCTTAGCAGAGAGATCAATAACGAGGGGCATAGATTTAAAGTAATTGGTAGAAGGATTAGAGGGGAGGTGAGAGGAACTTTTTTCACCCAGAGGGTGGTGGGGTCTGGAACACAGTGCTTGAAAGGGTGGTAGAGGCAGAAACCCTCATCACATTTAAAAAGTACTTGGATATGTACTTGAACTGCCGTAACCTACAAGGTTGCGGACCAAGAGCTGGAAAGTGGGATTAGGCTAGATAGCTCTTCTTTGGCCAGCACAGACACGGTGGGCCGAATGGCATCCTTCTGTGCCGTAAATTTCTATGATTCTATGATTCTATGCAGTTTCTCCATTCGCCTCTAATTTGAATATGCTACATGGTCATTTTGACCATGAGCCATTGGAAGGTGATCAACAACCGTGGAACTGTTCCCAACACCAGCAGGGAAGGAAGGGAAAAGATAATATATAATCATCTCTAATAAAAATATAAGAGTTTTTGTGATTCTAAAACTGATCATTTCCTCTGATGTGGTTTCACGGTGAGGTTATGATATGGGAGCAGTTCAATGTACTTTCCAGGCTCCTCTGTTTTGCTCTATGATTCTGTTTCTTCTTCACTGTCTCTGGAAACAATGGGCCAGAATTTACTGTAGCCGGCGAATGAACGGCTTAGATTTGACCTTGAGACTTAATTGCCATGAGACTTTGCACTGGAAGTTGCTGTTAGTGAGAGATGGAAATGGCATGGCGCCCTCTACAGGGCATCTTGGACCTGTGTGAACAGGGCAAGCAACTGTGTGTCTCCTTAACCAATCAGATTGAAGAATTGTTCATGAACAGTGCAGAGTCTGAACCAGGAAGTGTAAGTTGGAATAGTGAATTCAATGGCCCAGAAATTCCGTTCGCGGCCCTCCCGCGGGCGGAGGGCTGCGATCCGGAAAGATCTGCGCCTGGACCAGAGGGCTCCCGGGAGGCGCAGAATTCCGTTGCTGTGCCTCTTCAATCTGCCGGTGTGCAGGGCACGCGTATCCCAGGGGTGCAGCTAGTTTGCAGCATCCCTGGGATCACGTGGGCCATGGGGAGCCAATCAGAGCAGGGAATCTCCATTCATAGATTTGACAGGAAGACCTGTCAAATCTATGAATAGAGATCAGCCCCAAAACATAAGTAAAACTTCAAATAAATTTTTTTTTAAATCACATTTTTAAAATGACTATAAATTACATAAATTAACTATTTTAAACAAAAAGTTAAATTTTTGAAAAAAATAATTAAAGTTTTTAACGGGGCTAAAAATAAACTTACCTTTCTTTAAAGTATTTAAAATTGATAAATCAGTGGAAAAAAATTTTTTTTTTTTACTTTCTTAAACTATTAGCCTGGTAAAAGCAGGCCTTGCGCCTGCTTTTCTAGGCGCAGCTGTTCCCGTCTTACCTGGACTGATAAAACTGTGAAAAAAACAGAAGTTTCTGATGTACACGCTGCCTATCCGGCGCAGGCGTTTGTCCAGTCTGCAGAGAACGGAAGTTCCGGTTTCCAGCGCATGCACAGTGCATGCATAAAACCGGCACTTCCGTTGGCCCTACGGGTGAGTACACAGCGCGTACCCACCCGTAGGGAACGGAATTTCTAGGCCAATGTCAAATCAGGTACAGAAAAAGATAAAGCAAGGGAAAGAAAGATTGGATTAAGAGAGAGGAAAAAAAAGACAGAAAGAAAAAGTAAAAAAATGATTTCCAATGACAATTAAAAGCAAAAGGAATGAGACTTCTCACTTGTAAAAGTTAATTTTCACTGCCAGAGAGGTTGTTTGGGAGTAATTAAGACTTATCACACCGTTAAAAAGGGTACTTAGACTTAAATGGCCAAGCCCTATCTTTCTGTGGCGAGTTTAGTCCATATCAATGAACTAAGTAGAGGAACTTCACGCCGTTCAATACATTTGAATGGGGAGCCAGATGGCAAGTTACCGTTTTCGTGCATCTTATGGAGGAGCAGCGCATCTCAGACAGTAACTTCTGGAAGTTTGCGTTCAACTACGCATCTGCGCTCACCTGAAGCTGCGGTCTGATTTCGGCATAAATAAGAGTGAGTGCCGTTAGCCTCGCCATTATATTTACAGTAAATTCTGGCCCAGTGCCTTTAAAAGAGAGTCTTAGCTCCAAGAATTCATTCAGTAAAAGAAGACAGAATCAGTCGGTTCCAGGACATCACACACACCCCATAAACACACTTCTCTTAAGTCAATTCAGCACACAATATGGAACTGATTTATCCATGTGCAAAACACTGGTTTCCTAGCAGACTTCAAAATTACAAGAGAAATTTAAAGCAGGTTCCAAAGGCAAGAGGGATTCTAATTTTATTAACATAAATGTAAAACAGTCAAAATGTATTTTCGATTAAAAACTAGAAATACCATACTTGAGTGTGGTGAAACTATCATTGAAATAATGCATGGCCAGTGCTTCCCCTCAACTCCCATCCCTCAATATCACTTGTTTACTTTCTCTTTAGTTTTACAATGTAGCCATTTGATTTGTATAGCCAAGGCAAATCTTTACAGGAATCAGTGACAGGAGGTTTCTGACACATACACCACTTCAAAAAGCTGCTATCCCTTCACAGAGTACTGGAAATGCTACCAGTGACTGGAGGATTTGACCAACAGATGGCATTTTACTGCTTCAGTGAGCAATGTGGATTTTTATTTTAAGATTTTACAGAAAATAACACTGGTATAGGGTGGATAGTTTTAAATAAACAATATTTGTTGTATATTATTTGAGGATAGTAATGAAATATATGCAAAAAAAACCTTGTAAAAATGCAACTCAAAAAAAGAAAGCAGAAAGTAAAAATGCTGGCCGGCCATTTCTTGCCTGAAAATTTAAGCAGCCAACTATTGAAAATTGGTGGGGCAACTCATGGATGCCCAAGGCCTGCCTGATACAACTTTAAATGGGTGAGCCGCCTGCCCACCTGCAACAGGCCGAAGTCTGCTTAAATATTCAAATTAGAATTTTCAGGTGAGCACTCCGCCCATTTGTACCAGGCACTGAGTGGCCTAACCAGCAGTCCTTAAAAAATGGCCCAGGAAACTTTTAATGTTTTTGGTGGGCCCAGGTAGAGCCGCAGCACTCCTCCTGAGTCTGATGCCAAACCATCTGAGCCCTCCCCCACCCCCCCTCCCCCACGGATCACCTTCCCCCCACAGCCCAACCACCCAGGCTCCGACTGGCAGCCGGCTCAACATGGCTGCAGCAGGGCACCTGCGGCATGGATCGAGGCCTGGGCCTCAAAATCACTCAGGGCTCACGCCATCACCAACGGGTGGGTGCCATGGCCACTTTGCAGATAACGTGTCTGTTTCAGATGGAAGTTGAAGATCTGCACCCCCACCCTTGTCCCCTCCAAATACAAAGAAAAAAAAGGTGAGACAGTGAAGTGCGATGGGAAAAATTGGAGGATGAGTCTATCAATCAGTCTACCACCTAGAGGCTGACTCTAGAACAACAATGCTAAGTGCCTGGAACATGTCACAGTGGGGAGTAATAGCACATGAGAAGAAAAATAACAATGAATATAAATAATTTTTTTGATCGCCAATTTTCACCAAAAGATTGTTCTCCTTGCCATCCTACCCACCTCCATCCTTCAAAAATTCCAGGAAACCCAAACCTCAGCAGTTAGTTTTCTCTCCCACACAAAGACTGGCAAACCCATCATCAATGTTTTTCCCAAGGTCCACTGGCTTCTTGTTGTCCAACAAATTGATTTCAAGATTCTCATCCTCACCTTCAAATCCCTCCTGTAAAAGGTAACCTACCCGATTTCCTTCTGCAACATTTGGAGCCACTCCTTTTCCGACTACATTGATTTGTAACATTTTACCAGATTTATTTTAATCTGGTCTGTGCATCTGTAAAAATGTGCTGACTTGCCCAGTAAGAGCTCTGTTGTTCACTAAGCATAACACCCCCGATGTACTGTGGCAACACTTAGGGCGTGATCTTGCCAGCCTTGGGGAGGCGGGTATGGAGGCGGGACCCCTGGGAAAATGGCAGAATTTGGGGGCAGGTGCCCAACCCGCCTCCAACCCGCCTCCATGCCATCTTGCCAGGAGGCGGGTAGCCGTCGCGCGCCGGGTCCCGTCTCCTTGGAGGCGGGAAGGGATTACAGCCACTTAACTGCCTGTTAACAGGTAGTTAACAGGCAGAAAATAGGCTTATCACCATTTTGCCCACACAAGTGCGGGCTTCCCGAAGGTTCCGAACCCCGTCAAGGTCACCGAGGCAAGTAGTGGGTCTGCGGGGGTCGGAGGGGTGCAAAAGTGCGCTGTGAAGGTAAGTGATGGGTGTAAGTGTGGAGAGGTGAGTATCTGAGGTAAGTGGAAAGTGTTAGAAAAAGTGTACTTACCTTTGTTTCTTCCTGCAGGCTTCAGTCGGTGGGTATGCGGAGAGTCTCGCACCTCCGCGGTAGAGATGACAGATGGCCGTTGCATTCTCCAATGCAACAACCATCTCATTTCTGCAAAAGAAAGAGGTTTGATGAATCTTGAATTCAAGACCTCATCAAACTACAGAGAATGTCACTGTTTGACAGCTTCACAGAGCTGTCAAACGATGACAATTCATCTGTCAAAAATTTTTGATAGATGAAACGTCATACGTTGACGTGCTCTGCAATCGGCTTTCCCTTAATTGGCCTGCTAAGCCCGCTGGGCGGGCTTGGCAAGGTAAATCAAGGGAAAATAGCGTGGGTTGGCCACAAATCGATGGAGGCGGGACATCGACCCGACAAGTGGGAGTCCCGCCTCCAAAAGCTCCCCATTGGCAAAATCACCCACTTAGTGTTATACCCCAAGGTGTGAAACATTTAGATGTAATCTGAACATATACCACGTGGAAAACCGTAGCGGATGCCAACCGACAGAAAGACAACCGGGGGGAGGGGATGGGTCAAACAATTCACAGAAGATTGCCTTTGTGAATACCCTCACCCCAAGGAAACACAGCAAATATCTGGGCAAGCTGCCAGGGTCATCTGCAAGTCACCCACTGTACAAAGGATGCCACATATAATAATGCATATCAAAAATATAAGCTGTACACTTAACATAATGTTCCATGTTATGATGTAACTGCAAAATAATTGTAATTGTTTTAAATGTAACATTAGAAACTTGAAGACAACACTAGACATGATGGGCAGGCAAGTCAACAGTTACATCAAATTAATTTCTTCTCAAATGTACAAGCAGATGGTTCAATACAAATTACTCTTCCCCTCCCCTTTCCCATCCCCTTCTCCCTCCCTTCCCCCGCATGGCTGTGAGCAGGTGCTTCCAACCTGTTGTCGGACTAACAAGGCAGGATTGTCAGTTTAACACAAATCCCCAGTGAGCAGGCAGCAGAGACTCAGTTAAGTTAATTACACATATGTATAACTTGCAGGTGTTATACAGGTCTTGAAATTGAAACAAAAGGGAGAGGCTTAGTTTTTAAAATGCAGATCTGCATTTGCTGACACCTATTTTTTCTATCTAGCTAGCTATTTTGCTCATCTGTATTTTTCAGTACTACTTGTCTACGTCATCCATCTATCTACAGTATTGATCTATTCACGAGATGCAACTATGTTCAGTATCGATCTGTATTACAGATAAATGCAAGATCAGTCAGAGAGCTGGATTAACATTAGTCATTAACCTCATTTCTGCTTTAACTATTCAGGTTAGTTGAGCTCCCTCACACTGTGCAGGTTAGTTCTGCTCCCTCACACTGTGCAGGTTAGTTCTGCTCCCTCACACTGTGCGGGTTAGTTCTGCTCCCTCACACTGTGCGGGTTAGTTCTGCTCCCTCACACTGTGCGGGTTAGTTCTGCTCCCTCACACTGTGCAGGTTAGTTCTGCTCCCTCACACTGTGCAGGTTAGTTCTGCTCCCTCACACTGTGCAGGTTAGTTTAGCTCCTTCACACTGTCAACATTTTCTGATGTCCATGTGGATGGGAATGGAGGCGGGTCGGGAGGCAAATTTGAAATAACCTGGAGCGGGTCGGGAACCGGCCGTCATCCCCCCCCCCATCGTGCCTTTCCCTCGGGCGCGTTTGCCAGCGTGGCAGTAACCCGAATGGCAGAGGCGGTCGAGCTAATTCAGATTAGGTGCTTGTCAGACCCTTAAGCTTCTTTTCAATTCTACCTTTCAAATTTCCCTTGATGACCATGGGAATCACACAGCTCAGGAACCAAGTCTGTGAACCTGAAGCGGAAGTTGAGTGGCCATTGATCCAGCTCATTAGTGCACAGCATGGAAAGCACAATAAATACTCCCACCTGACACCTAATTACTTTCCTCAGGCAGATGCTGTTGCTGAGTGCATTGTCAGCACAGATTTAGCTTTCTATAGGGTAAGAACATAAAAACATAAGAAATAGGAGCAAGAGTCGGCCATTTGGCCCCTCGAGCCTGCTCCGCCATTCAATAAGATCATGGCTGATCTTCTACCTCATCTCCACTTTCCTGCCTTATCCCCATATCCTATAAGTTGCAAGTCTTTTCAGCAAAGTCAGGATCCACTGTCACCTCATTGGTACAACCTATCACACCATTGACATGCTTGACATACTTGACATGCCATCTATTCCATCGGCATGGGTCCTGTCTATACTGTCTCACCTTGATCCTCAGAATCGGACCATGATGAGCCCCAACACCAGCAGCAGCAGCAGGCACACCAGCAGCACCAACGACAACACCACCAACCTTCTCTTCAACTACCTGATGCTCCACAGGACAGAGGGCATCAGCGCAGGGCTGCACCACGCCGGAGACGGTACCCCCAATACAGGGTTTACAGGCAGAGGATGAACTTCCTCAACATGACTGAGCAGCAGTGCCAAAGGAGGCTCAGGCTATTGTGCCAGATCATTGCAGACATTTGCACATTGCTGGAGCAAGACCTGCACCCCAGAGGAGTGGGTGGCCATGCCTTACCAGTGGCTGTCAAAGTCACCAGCGCCCTCAACTTCTTTGCCTCAGGCTCCTTCCAGGGATCTGCAACAGACATTTGTGGCATCTCGCAGTCAGCCGCCCACAGATGCATCGCACAGGTCACCGATGTCTTGTTTGACAAGTCAGCCAATTATTTCAACTTTGCCAGTGTTACTGAGCAGGCGCTCGGCTTTGCCGTTCTGGCTGGCTTCCCACGGGTGCAGGGCATCATCGACTGCACACATGTGGCCATCAGGGCACCCCATGATCACCCAGGAGTCTTTGTCAACTGCAAGGGCTTCCACTCCCTCAATGTGCAGCTCGTCTGCAACCATAGGGAGATCATCATGCATGTGTGTGCCAAATTCCCTGGCAGCAGCCATGACTCTTTCGTCCTGTGCCAGTCTACCCTCCCTCAGCTCTTCCAAAAAGACTTTCCGGCTGGCTGCTTGGCGACAAGGGCTATCCACTGATGACATGGCTCACGACACCCTAGAGGAGGCCAAGTACTGAAGCCGAGGAGAGATACAATGAAAGCCAAATTTCCACCAGATGTCTCATAGAGCAGACAATAGGCATGCTGAAAATTCGCTTCAGATGCCTTGACAGATCTGGAGGAGCCCTTCAGTATGCACCAGCCAGGGTCTCCAGAATCGTCGTGGTCTGCTGCGCCCTGCACAAGATAGCGCAGCAGCAAGGATTAGCGTTGCATGAGGAGCAAGGCTCTGAGCGCACAGCCTCTTCAGGGGAGGAGGAGGAGCATCAGCTGGAAGACGAGGAGGAGTAGGAGCAGGAGGATCCTACTGTCCAGATCCCACCAGCACCCGAGCACATTGCTGCCTGTGAGGCCAGGGATGGCCTCATCATGGTCAGATTTACTTAACCTCAGGCATTACACCTATATGGCTGCCACATGCTGCGCCAGGTTGGCACCACCCCACAGCAACACCATAAAGCATCCCTAAAATGACACGGCCATTCCGTTCACACTGACCACCATTGCTGGAGGTAACGTTATGTCTCACCATTCACTCCAACTCACTAAGCCACTTCCAAAGTTGCAGACACAATTGGCCAGGAATGGAAAGTGGTGAAAATAAGAATTTTTATCTGTGACATCACATTAACGAAACTTCACACAAACAGTTATTAAAACACCCAAGTGCTTACCTTTGTGCATCTACTTGTCTGTCATCCTTCTCTTACACGTGTTTCTACGAGGTGCTACCCCTGTGGCTTCAGCAGAGGTAGAGGCAGCCTGCTCACTTCCCTGCTGCGACTGCATTGACACTTTTGGCGGACGTCCTCTGGGACTTGGAGCCTGTAATGACCCCGCCAAAATCTGTTCCTCCTGTGACTGTGCAGGGGCAGACTCGGCCATTGTGATCCCAGGAGGCATATGGGGCACTGACTGAGTCGGAGGCAACGGGGGAGAAGTGTGAGCGCTTTGAGAGGAGCCCCCACTTCCATGTGCACTCTCACAGTCAACCCTCTCATGGGCCACCCGCACTTCCCTGCTAGCAAGGAGCTGGAGAGCACCTCGCTGCACAGCAGTGAATCATAGAATGGTTATAGCATGGAAGAAGGCCATTCGGCCAATCGAGCCTGTGCCGGCTCTCTGCAAGAGCACTTCAGCTAGTCCCACTCCCCCACCCTTTCCCCGTAGCCCTGCAAAGTTATTTCCTTCAGGTACTTATTTAACTCCCCTTTGAAAGCCATGATTGAGTCTGCCTCCACCACCCTTTCAGGCAGTGCATTCCAGATCCTAACCACTCACTGAGTAAAAAAGTTTTTCCTCATGTCGCCTTTGGTTCTTCTGCCAATCACCTTAAATCTGTGTCCTCTGGCTCTCGACCCTTCTAGTGAAGAAATTTCTTCTCATCTCAGTCCTAAATAGCCAACCCCTTATTCTGGGACTGTGACCCCTGGTTCTCGACTTCCCAGCCAGGGGAAACATCCTCCGTGCATCTACCCTGTCAAGCCCTGTAAGAATTTTGTACGTTTCAATGAGATCACCTCTCATTCTTCTAAACTCTAGAGAATATAGGCATAGTCTACTCAATCTCTCAACATAGGACAATCCCCCCATCCCATCAGTCTGGTGAACCTTCGTTGCACTCCCTCTATGGCAAGTATATCCTTCCTTAGGTAAGGAGACCAAAACTGTACACAATACTCCAGGTATGGTCTCACCAGGGCCCTATATAATTGCAGTAAGACGTCTTTAATCTTATACTCAAATCCGCTTGCAATAAAGGCCAACATACCATTTGCTTTCCTAATTGCTTGCTGTACCTGCATGTTAACTTTCAGTGATTCTTGTACAAGGACACCCAGGTCCCTCTGAACACCAACATTTCCCAATCTCTCACCATTTAAAAAATACTCTGCTTTTCTATTTTTCTTACCAAAGTGGATAACTTCACATTTCTCCAAATTATATTCCATTTGCCATATTCTTGCCCATTCCCTTAGCCTGTCTTTTTTTTTTATTCGTTATGGGATGTGGGCATCGCTGGCAAGGCCAGCATTTATTGCCCATCCCTAATTGCCCTTGAGAAGGTGGTGGTGATCCGCCTTCTTGAACCGCTGAAGTCCGTGTGGTGAAGGTACTCCCACAGTGCTGTTAGGTAGAGAGTTCCAGGATTTTGACCTAGCGACGATGAAGGATCGGCGATTTACTTCTAAGTCAGGATGGTGTGTGACTTGGAGGTGGTGGTGCTCCCATGCGCCTGCTGCCCTTGTCCTTCTAGGTGGAAGAGGTCGCAGGTTTGGGAGGTGCTACCGAAGAAGCCTTGGCGAGTTGCTGCAGTGCATCTTGTAGATGGTAAACATTGCAGCCACGGTACGCCAGTGGTGGAGGGAGTGAATGTTTAAGGTGGTGGATGAGGTGCCAATCAAGCGGGCTGCTTTGTCCTGGATGGTGTCGAGCTTCTTGAGTGTTGTTGGAGCTGCACTCATCCAGGCAAGTGGAGAGTATTCCATCACACTCCTGACTTGTGCCTTGTAGATGGTGGAAAGGCTTTGGGGTGTCAGGAGGTGAGACACTCGCCGCAGAATACCCAGCCTCTGACCTGCTCTTGTTGCCATAGTATTTATATGGCTGGTCCAGTTAAGTTTCTTGTCAATGGTGACCCCCAGGATGTTGATGGTGGGGGATTCGGCAATGGTAATACCGTTGAATGTCAAGGGGAGGTGGTTGGACTCTTGCTTGTTGGAGATAGTCATTGCCTGGCACTTCTGTGGCGCAAATGTTATCTGCCACTTATCAGCCCAAGCCTGAACGTCGTCCAGGTCTTGTTGCATGCGGGCATGGACTGCTTCATTATCTGAGGAGTTGTGAATGGTGCTGAACACTGTGCAGTCATCAGCGAACATCCCCATTTCTGACCTTATCTTAGAGGGAAGGTCATTGATGAAGCAACTGAAGATGGTTGGGTCTAGGACACTACCCCGAAGAACTCCTGCAGCGATGTCCTGGGGCTGTGATGATTGACCTTCAACCACCACAACCATCTTCCTTTGTGCTAGGTATGACTCCAGCCAATGGAGCGTTTTCATCCCGATTCCCATTGACTTCAGTTTTGCTAGGGCTCCTTGATGCCACACTTGGTCAAATGCTGCCTTGATGTCAAGGGCAGTCACTCTCACCTCACCTCTGGAATTCAGCTCCTTTGTCCATGTTTGGACCAAGGCTGTAATGAGGTCGGTAGCCGAGTGGTCTTGGCAGAACCCAAACTGGGCATCAGTGAGCAGGTTTTCGGTGAGTAAGTGCCGCTTGATAGCACTGTCGATAACGCCTTCCGTCACTTTACTGATGATTGAGAGTAGACTAATGGGGCGGTAATTGGCCGGGTTGGATTTGTCCTGCTTTTTGTGGACAGGACATACCTGGGCAGTTTTCCACATTGTTGGATAGATACCAGTGTTGTAGCTGTACTGGAACAGCTTGGCTAGAGGCGTGGCTAGTTCTGGAGCACATGTCTTCAGCACAATAGCCGGGATGTTGTTGGGGCCCAGAGCCTTTGCTGTATACAGTGCGCTCAGCCGTTTCTTGATATCACGTGGAGTGAATCGAATTGGCTGAAGACTGACTTCTGTGATGGTGGGGACCTCAGGCGTAGGCCGATATGGATCATCCGCTCGGCACTTCTGGCTGCAAACGCTTCAGCCTTGTCTTTTGCATTCACGTGCTGGGCTCCACCATCATTGAGGATGGGGATATTCTTGGAGCCTCCTCCTCCCGTTAGTTGTTTAATGGTCCACCACCATT
The DNA here is from genome assembly GCA_030390025.1 of Squalus acanthias. Lineage (NCBI taxonomy): Eukaryota > Metazoa > Chordata > Chondrichthyes > Squaliformes > Squalidae > Squalus > Squalus acanthias. The sequence goes on along the minus strand of CM059425.1, from coordinate 198,977,819 downwards.
CACGACTGGATGTGGCAGGACTTTGATCTGATCCGTTGATTGTGGGATCGCTTAGCCCTGTCTATAGCATACTGCTTCTGAGCATGCATGTAGTCCTGTGTTGCAGCTTCCCCATGTTGGCATCTCATTTTTAGGTACACCTGGTGCTGCTCCTGGCATGCTCTTCTACACTCCTTATTGAACCAGGGTTGGTCCCCTGGCTTGATGGTAATGGTAGAGTGAGGGATAAGCCAGGCCATGAGGTTACACAGATTGTGGTGGAATACAATTCTGCTGCTGATGATGGCCCACAGCATCTCATGGATGCCCAGTTTTGAGCTGCTAGATCTGTTCTGAATCTATCCCATTTAGCATGGTGGTGGTGCCACACAACACAATGGAGGGTGTCCTCAGTGTGAAGACGGGACTTCGTCTCCACAATGGTTGTCACTGTTACCAATACTGTCATGGACAAATGCATTTGCGACAGATAGATTGGTGAGGACGAGGTCAAGTAGATTTTTCCCTCGTGTTGGTTCTCTCACCACCTGTTGCAGGCCTTTATGTCCTTCAGGGCCCGGCCAGCTCAGTCAGTAGTGGTGCTACCGAGCCACTCTTGGTGATGGACATTGAAGTCCCCCACCCAGAATACATTCTGTGCACTTGCTACTCTCAGTGCTTTATCCAAGTGGTGTTCAACATGGAGGAGTACTGATTGATCAGCTGAGGGAGGGCGGTAGGTGGTAATCAGTAGGAGGTTTCCTTGCCCATGCTTGACCTGAAGCCATGAGACTTCATGGGGTCTGGAGTCAATGTTGAGCACTCCCAGGGCAACGCCTTCCCGACTGTATACCACCACCCCCGGTGGGACAGGACATACCCAGGTGATGGAGGAGTTTGGGACATTGGCTGAAAGATATGATTCTGTGAGTATGACTATGTCAGGTTGTTGCTTGACTAGTCTGTGGGACAGCTCTCCCAATTTTGGTACAAGTCCCCAGATGTTGTTGAGGAGGACTTTGCAGGGTCAACCGGGCTGGGTGTGCCATTGCCGGTGCCGAGTGCATTCTATTTATTGTGTTTCGTAGCAGTTTGTTGCAACTGAGTGGCTTGCTAGGGCAGTTAAGAGTCAATCACATATGCCAGATTTCCTTCCCTAAAGGACATTAGTGAACCAGATGGGTTTTTACGACAATCCGATAGTTTCATTCCAAATTTATTTAATAACTGAAATTAAATTCCCCAGCTGCCGTGGTGCAATTTGAACTCACGTCTCTCTGGATCATTAGTCCAGGCCTCTGGATTACTAGCCCAGTGACATTACCGCTACGCTACTGTTCCCTATATTCTCTTGAAGCCTTCTTGCATCCTTCTCACAACTTACATTCCCACCCAGCTTTGTATTATCAGCAAATTTTCACAACGTAATCCTTTTTAATATAATTTATTGATAACTCAAAGATTCAACAGCTAACACTCCATATTGTCCTCTAAATAAGCTGGGGGCTAAATTTGATAAGGCCTGAAAACGGGCGAAATTCATGCTGCCTGCTCATTAACATGATTGAAGCGCCGAGCCCAGCATTGAACGCACTGCTGGTTGGCTCAGTGATCAGCAGAGAGCCCAATATCATGGGAAGTCTGATCTGTATTTAACGGTTGCCTGCAGAGTGAAAGGCTGTTTGCACTTCTTAAAGGGGAGGTGCTTTGTGAAAGAAGTACCTCATTCTGAGTGCAGCAAAGCAAAGAGGAAGTTAGCAAAGTTGCAACAAGGCAGAGAAAGGGCACCTCGGTTCTCGGGCGCAGCACTGGAGGCCTTTGTGCAGGGGGTCTACAGGAGGAGACAGGTCCTCTAACCGTAGGTGTCCAGGAGGCCTTCCAGACACACTGTACGAAGGGAGTGGGAGCAGATTGCTGAAACGGTCAGTGCCAGCAGTCTTTCCCCCAGGACCTGGATCCAGTGCCGGAAGAAGATTAATGACCACACACGAGTGGTCAAAGTCAGTGACTGCATCTTCAAATGTCATATCCCACCAACTGCACCACTAGCCTCACACACTGCTCAATGTATCAGCCCCATCACTCACCTGCCAGCAATCATGACTCATACCTCACAATCATAGCTTCACCTCACCCTCACACACTTTCCACTGTTGCAAGCCTCACACCCACATCTCACAAGCAATGCCAGCTATTCAACCATGACAGGCACATAACCCAAACACATTGGGCCACATTCACTGACATGATTCCCTTTCTCTTGCAGGCCAAGAAGGCACATAACTGGTGCCAGCAGGAGCAAACAGGCGGGGGCAAGCACTGCTGCAGAACCTGACCCAGCTCGAGGAGATGGTTCTAGATATAATAGGAGGGGCCATCACTGAGGCCGTGGGAATCGGCAAGGCTGGAAGTATTGCTGATGACCATATGCTGATACCTAATCCTTCTTCTCACATCCCACTTCCCCCTCATCCCACAATCTCTTCTCACTTACAAGCTGCTGATGGTGTAAGCATGCACATCTGTCTCCTCCTCCCCTCACCACAACCCGACCATTGTGCCTTTCTACTTTCAATATCCAAGAACTGCAACCAGCCCAGCCTGTGCAGGAAGAAGTAGAGGAGGCGAGTGATAGAGAAGAAGATACACTGTCACTCGATCTGACACTCCCAGGCACCAGCTCAGAAAATGACACTGCGTGAATTTTAGAGGGCAGTTAGTGGCGGGATCTACATGTGGTGAGACACCGGGCATGAGTGGGCTGCAGCCAGGGCAGAGGGAAAGGGTAATGTAGGTGCCAGCTCCCCGGAGGTCGAGGTCACACATGAGTTCTGCTGCAGAGAACTCAGATGAGGAATTTGATGGGACGGCCTTCAGAAGAAGGGTGATGTACATGCACATAAAAATTCTTGGTGCAATGGCAGGCCTGCCAAAGAACCTTTTGTCACTGTCAAGGAGCATGGAGGAGTCTGGCTCCAAGATTGCTTGGGGCTTTGCGCGGAGCTTGGAGCCGATGATTTCCAGGATGGAAGTGATGGGCAACTCCATTAGAGCACTTGTGGAGCCAACCATGATGCTGGGTGTGTTGGGCAATGTCGCAGCTTCCATTGCAGCACAAGCGGAAGCGACCCAACGTCTGAGTGCTGCACTAGAAGCTCAGACTTCTGCCATTGTGGCTGGGTTTACGAGTGTGGAAAGGGGCTTGCAGGGCCTCACAGCAGTCCAGCAATCTGTCTCCAACAGATGGCTAGAAATGGTGAGGCGCCTCCCCGAGGGAGTGGCAGTGGCTCCGTGGAGCAAGAACCTGCAGTCCTCTCTCAGGATTACAGCATTCGTACTCCCACCCCTGCCACTCCACCAATGCCATTACAGTTGCCTGTCAGCCAGCCAGCCCAGACTGCTCCTGCCCATGCCGAGGTGGTGCAGTCTACAGCAAAGGCAAATGCACACGAAAGACAGACACTAAGGGCTGGATTTTGAATGACCCATGGAATCGGGTTTGGAGGTGTGTGGGGGGTTAAATTTGCGGGGTCGGGGGTCCCGACCCCATCCCGCCTCCACGCAATTTTGACAAAATCGGTCGCGGGGTTCCCAACTCCGTCCCGCCTCCAAGAGGCGGGAGAGGTCATTAAAGCCCTTAACAAGCCCTAAATTGGCTCTGTAATGCCATTTTGAAATGTGTTAGCTAGTTTAGCTCTTTTCCGACGCGAAGTACGCCTGGTGTGAAACACTCCAGTGAAACCTGGCGGGAGCACAAGTGGATAGCTGACTATCAGCTGCAGGTCCACTATTACAACGGAGATGTGATGAAGGTAGTATTAGGTCTGAAAGTCGCCTCTGATGCTGCTGCATTGAAAGTTTTCAGAGACTGTATGGCCTTTAAAAAAATTCATTCTCTCTCTCTCTCTCTCTCTCATTTGCATCCAGTCCACTCACAGCAAAAAGCCAGGCAGGTCCTCTCTCACCAACATCCAGTCAGTCTCTGCAGCAATGATGACATCATCAGAGGCGACTTTCAGACTGAAACCACTAATTAGTTCATGGGTTCCCACATGCTAGAACTCAATTGCCCAATTAAGTGAAAATTGCATCATTCATCCACATTAATCTGGAGTCGGGGGGGGGGAACATGAAATGCGGATGACACGACCCCAACCCAACCCCAAGACAAAATCCAGCCCTCAGGGACTGCACAAGGGTGATTAATTGACTTTGTAATAAAATATTGGAATTATTCATTTATAAATTAGGTTTGGAATATTTGTTTTGTGGTGGTTTTCATTTCAGCATTGTAGGTGGTTTGCTTTGGTGGTTCGAATCACCCTTCCTACCTAGTTCTATACGACAGGAATTACGGTGAACAGGATTGCGACACAGACAAGCTTTTCGGACTCAACCGTATGGTGTTTAATAAAGTTAACACACACACCCGCCTCCAGTGCGTAAAATGCCTAGTGGCGTAAAACAAACAGTACAACAATACAACTTGGCCCGTCGAACAGGCCCCTGTCTTGTATTAAGACGCCTAAAATCACACTGTGTTGCAATACAGAGTATAACACGGACTTGTCCCACAAACCCCGGAACATTCACTATATAATACACACAGAACCTCCCCACTAAACCCCTCTGGCTTGGTTGGGACACTCAACACCCCCTCACACAGTACCGGTGGTCTTAATGATGCGTGGGCTTGGACAATGCTCACCCTGATTGTCCGTTTTCTTGCTCGCTGCTCCCCTGTGTAGAGCGTGTCTCCTGGTTCCGTATCGCCGATGCAGTATCCAAGTCCCAGTTTCGAGGTTCGTTCCTACAGTCGAAGAGCAAGGCGAGGCTCTTGTCGCTCGTGGTGGTTTAGAGCAAGCGAGAGAGAGCGAGAAATGGCCAAGCTGCCTTCTCTATATCCTCTCAGGTCTGTGTAGTTGCAGTGATGTCTTTTTAATCACCCTTTTTTGTCTTCTTTGTCTGGTTTCCCACCTTTCGGGGCTATCCCATCTAGGTGCTGGTGATAATGGCAGATGATGGGCCACACTTCTCACCTGATCCTGGGTTAAGTGGCTTCCCATTGATTTACAATGGCCCCCTTTTGTCCGGTTCCCACCTTTCGGGGCTATCCCATCTAGGTGCTTGTGACCGTATGAGTCATCTCCCCGGACCCATTGGGCAGAATTTTCACTGACCCGTGGAGGCGGGTTTGGAGGCGTGTGGGGGGTTAAAATTGCGAAAACTGGTGGGCAGGCACGAGCCCGCCTCCATCCCGCCTCCACGCAATTTTCATGAAATCGTGTCTGCTGGTCCCGACTCCGTCCCGCCTCCAAGAGGCGGGATAGGCGTTAAGGCCCTTAACAAGCACTAAATTGCCTCTATAATGCCATTTTGAAAGGCCTTTGTGATTTTAACCCTTTTTCCACGTGAAGCACGCCTGTTCTGAACCACGAATGTGAAACCTGGCGGGAGCACATTTGGATTGCTGACTATCAGCTGCAGCTCAACCATGAAATAGGAGATGTGATCAGCCATCATTTGCAGTTGGCAGGACTTTGTTGTCTGAGGTCTGGGGGAACTTTTATATGGCATAACCACAGCTGTGGAAGTTTTGAGCCTGACACCCATCTCCAGTGTGACCTCCTGGGAAACCCCTCTCGCCATCTTGACTGAGCACTTCCTCAACTGAGGCATATACCAGAAGCATGGGAACCATTTATTTCCTTTCCTCCTGGACATCAGATTCGGACGAAGACCAGCCGTGGCAGCAGCAGAACCATGAACAACAGCACCACCAGCAGCAGCAGCATCAACAGGAGCGCCAAGTTGCTCCTCACCCACCTGAAGCTGCACAGGCCAGAAGGCACCAGCGCGCGACCATATTGCTGCCCGAGATGCAAGGGACGCACTTGACCAGATTTGCTTAGCCTGCACAATCAAACACTTTTGCCTCACACCTTCTTATCAGACCATCGACAATGGCCAGGAACCTACGGATTCCTATAACTCTGAACACCATACTGACAATTGCAAGTCATCCGAAGCCCTCAATGTGGAAGTCCCATTTGCGAAATGACAGACGCCACAACGTCAGCGGTTTGCCAGCAGAATTTTTAATCACACCAAGCAAGTGCTGGCATTTCAAGATTAAACACAACATTACACCCAAGTGACTACCCTTGTGACTACTTGTGCATTATTTTTCTTTTACACGTGCTCCTACGTGGTGCTTCCCCTGTAGCTTCAGCAGATGTGGAGGCCCCTTGCTCACTTTCTTGCTGCTCCTGCCTCGACACCTTTGGCGGGCGTCCTCTGGGGTTGCGAGCCTATGAGGGCTCGGCAACAGTCTGCTGCTCCTGTGGCTGTGCAGGGGTTGAGACGCCGATCTCAGTTGGGTGGGGACTCTGGTGAGGCTCTGACCGAGGGCTTTGCAGTGGCTTGGTCGTGTAAGCGCTTGGAGAGGAACCCCCACTTCCTTGTTGTCTGCCACCAACATCCCTCTCATGGGTCAGCCCCACCTCAGCTCTTGCAAGTGGATTGAGAGCACCTTGCTGCACATCAGGGGGGCCATGGGGACCCGTATCTGCACTGGAAGTCCTACTCAGAAGGACTTCCATGAAGGTCTGGTTTCTGTGTTCAATAGATGACCATCGCTCCTCAAGAGATGCCAGTCTATTCTGAACAATGACCATGTTTTCTACACTCTGGCGACTTATCTCTTCCATAGCCATAGCCATCCTCTCCTCTACAGTAGCCATCCTTTCCACGGAGCTTGCCATCCTTTCCGTGGTGATGCATTCATGCGCCAATGACTCCACAAAGGCTCTGCTCATGTTCGCTATGGACTCCTCCATTCGCTCCACACTCGCAGCGACCCTGGAGACAAAACCTGCCAGAGACTCCTGCATCTGTTCCTGGAGTCCCAGCACCGCTGATCTTATTGATGGACCCAGAGGCAGAGGGTCGACATGCAGCTGAGCCGAGCTAGGAGAGTCCTGCGCCCTCCGACTAGGACTCTCCACTGCTGTCCCTGTCTCCACTATCTGCTGATGCTCACTTGTGAGCTGTGATACACCAGGTGACAACACTACTCTATCGCGCGATGTTCCCTCCGAGGGAGACAAGTGGAGTTTGAGTGAGAATGAAGGAGTGAGTGTAGAGAATCTATATCATTGATGGTTAGAAGGAGACAAATTCGGAGTGAGGTGGCAAGACCATGGGCCCTCCCTGTGTGTTGTAAGTTGTTTTCATAGCATCACAGCGATAGGGAGTGTAAGGGCTGCATAGTCGAATAGTTAGGTGAATGTGACCATACAGAGAGAGGGAATAGGTAAGGGTGCAGGGATGTCAGTGTCAAGTGGGATGTGGAGGAAGAGGTTGTCAAAGCTGAGTGCTGGTGAGGAGAGGCAATGGGGATCAGAATGAGGGTGATGGGAAATTCATACTCACTTTTCCAGTGCGCAGCAGGTCATGAAACTTCTTCCTGCACTGAAGCCAGGTTCTGCGGGTTATGGACAACGAGTTGACCTCCTCTGCCACCTGGATCCACACAGCCTTGGTTTGATGGGATGGCTTCTTCCTCCCTGAAGAAGGGAAGAGCACCTCCTTATTAGCTCTGGCTCCCTCAATTAAAGCTTGCAGGGCGACGTCATCAAATTGAGGTGCAGACCTGGGTCTCTGGCTGGCCATTCTTCCTGCAGGTGCCTCTAACATGCAAAGGCAGAAGCTTGGCAGTCTGCAGAGGAAGCAAGGCTTGTTGCAGACCTTAAATGCTGCAGCAATGATGACCTCATCGGAAGCGACTTTCAGACTGGAAAAACTCACTGGCCATGGGTTCCCACACGTTGGAACTCAATTGGCCAATTATGTTAAAATCGCATCAATCTCCCACATCGATTTAGATTCGGGTGGCTAACACGAAATGCGGATTACACGACCCCAGCACGTCCCTGAATCAAAATCCAGCCCATTGTCTTCCCAGAGAATTCTGTCTGCCCAGACATTCTCCCATAATTAGTTTGTAGGCCTGGCTGGAATCTCCTGTCCATCATGAACATCTGTACCCCTCCCATCTTCTCCAGGCTGTGTTAAATCAGCAGTAACAGTCATTCAAAAAGTCTGATACCAAAAATCCTTGGGGTTGCGTTCAATGCTTACAGCATTGTGGCCAAGAGGACGCTGTGATGTACTGTGACAGAGGGATGGTAAGGTGGGAAAGTGTTGAGCAACAGGGATCTGGGGTTTCGTTCAGGGGAACCGGAGTCTGATGATGCGTTCACGGACAGCCTGTCCGAAGCAGAGATTTGCAGGCTGCCTCCTCCCTTCCTCCCCCTCCTCCTCTTCCTCCTCCTCCTCCTCCTGAGGTGGTCGCAGAGCTAGTGGTGGCAAGGGCTGCGCCCTAATGATGGCCAAGTTATGGAGCATGCAGCAGACCACCACGAATTGGGACACCTGCTCAGTGAGTATTGGAGAGCTCCTCCTGAGCAGTCAAGGCAGCGGAATCATTGCTTGAGCACCCCGATGGTCTGCTCGATGACGTTCCTCGTGGCAGCATGGCTCTCATTATATGATTGCTGGCCACTAGTGGTGGGGTTGTGGAGGGGAGTCATCAGCTTGGTGTAGAGCGGATAGTCCTGGTCACCGAGCAGCCACCCTCAGGTTTGAAGTGGTGGCTACAAGATTGCTGGCACAGCGGACTGGCACAGGATGAAGGCATCATGACTGCTGCCAGCATGCCGGGCTTTCACCATCATGTTGTGCTGGGCATGGTCACACACCAACTGCACATTAAGTGAGTGGTACCCTTTGCGGTTAGAGCACATCTCAGCATTAATATGCGGCGCCCGCAAAGCCACGTGTGTGCAGTCGCTGGCGCCCTGCACCGTGGGGAAGCCAGATATCCTGGCAAAGCCATATGTGCGCTCCTCCTGCTTCTCTCTGTTTAGAGAGCAGACAATGAAGTCCCTTCTCCTAGAGTACAGTGCCGCTGTGACCTCCCGGATGCAGCGATGGACGGCAAACTGCGAGATGTTTGCTATGTCGCCTGTTCCAGCCTGGAAGGATCTGCTGGTGAAAAAATTCAGGGCCACGGTCACCTTGAGGGCCACTGGCAGCGCCTTCGTTGTCCTGCTCTGAGGCTGTAGGTCTGGTTCCAACAGGTGGCAGAGTTCTGTGACCACCTCCTTGATGAAGTGGAGCCTCCTAATACACTGCTCCTGGCTTAAGTACAGGTAGGAGAAGTGCTCCCTGAAGACCCTAGGTGGATAAGGCCTCCTGCTGAGAGCCCTCCTGCCCCTCCTCCTCCTGCCTATGTGAGCAGTTTGTCCTCTTCTTCGCTGCCTCTGCTCCATCTCCTTGTCATACTCGAGCGTGAGGAGGCTGCAAGTAGAGTCCCCATGACTGGGAGCAAATGGTCTGAGCAGAACCCTTGAAATCAGAAGCAAGGCATTCTCCACTTGCAGCAATACTCCCTGTCACCTTACCAACTTTAAATAAATGTAGTAAGCTCCAGACAGTTGCACAAACTTACACAAAGCCAGTAGAAATCAAAAAGCAAGTTAGCTGAAAGTTGTCGCTGATTTCTTTAAATAGCACCGGTGGGGGGTCCTTCCTGTTGGTGAATGCAAGTTCAGCTGTTTGTGATTTGAAGAGGGCGTTGAATGGAGCGGCGACGTCAAAAATGGCAGATCATGCGTCAAATCAGTGTTGCACATTCATTGGCGTCATGATCTGCCTCATTACCATTTCTCTAGCGAGCACAGGCAATGGCTGCGCTGCCGACCTGCCGTAAATGGTGGCCACCACGGGACCCACCGGAAGTGAGCGGTTGCAAGGCAGCCGCCATTTTTCCTCCGAAACCGGCCTTATCAGCCAGCGCTAAAATGCCGAATTTTACAGCCCTAATTTTCAACTGGGTAATTTTATCTTTTGGTGATAGTGTAGACGGGGCGATATTGGATCGGCCGCCTGTTATACACCTCTCCCGATTTTTCTGTCCATGTGTGCCTAGACTTTTTCTCAAGGATTGCATCAGCTGATTTGCTACATTGGTGATCTTGCCAGGCTCATTTTTTTAAACCTGTTCCACCATCTTCGATGCACCAGAGCTGAATGGATGGCACCGCCATCGCCCAACCCACTCTCTTACTGGGAGTTGGTGACTTGTAAGCAGCCCAGTCCTGCCAGCAGGGTAACATGATCAAGCAGTATTGCATAAAGTACATTTTCCAGAGGGGTGGTTGGCAGCATTTGGAAAGAGTTTGTGAAATTTTAATCTTGCTGCCTACACTTGTAGTTGTGAAGATCCTTATTAATTTCTGTGGCTGCATATATCAGTATAATTTGTTTTTATTGGTGGTCCCATAATGTCATGGCATGCATATGACACTGTCATTTTGATCTCCGTCTAGACTCCACCAAGCATAGCACACTGATTAGCATCATTGCATTGTTTGGATAACATTCACAAGGGAAGTACTCTTTTGCACACAAAACACAGCTATATAATGCATAAAATTTTCTGTATGTGTCACGAACTCCTTATTTGGGCATCTCCATTCTGTCATGCCTCTAGATAATCTCTGGATAGGTTTTTCCTAATATAAAGCTACCTGTCATACATTCACGCCTGCAACTTCAAACTTCTACCACTAGATGGAGCTTCCTAAATTCCAGAAACGACAGAACTCCAAATCTATTCCGACAACATCGCTAATGAAATTCGCTTTGCCTTACATTCTGTGAGCAAAACCACGAGGGAGCCATTAGTAATTTAAAATGGCCCTGAAATTCCATAGGGGTTCCTCTGGTCTCTTCCTGGAGTTACGGCAGGAGACCAGGGAACCCCACTCCCCGCATCCCCATAAAAACATTTCAGGGCCAATGGGGTAGAAACTCATCTTAGGGAGTAGTTCAAAATGAACAATATCGCATCAGCCGCCCATTATACGCCCCGTCTGATATTCAATTCCATTGACTGCAATGGAACTGAATATTGCATGGTGTGCATAACAGGCAGCTAATGTGATACAACTCGTTCTGCCCTACCCCCCAATACAAAGTTCTACCCCAATAAGTTTAATGTCTAAATTTAAAATTGCAAGTATGTCCTTTCATAATTTTGGCTGTTTTTTTATTGGATAGGCCTGAAGCAGATTAGAAACTCCATAGGACAGTTCCAAAGCAGCCTTTTTCAGGCGATTTTCCTCTCATTCACAGCTGGGGAATTCTCAGTTCCCTGACGCAAAGCAGAGGAAAAATGGATGAAAGCTGCTATGCTGGGTTTCCACCTCCTTTATGTTGGCCATGGATTTCCTACAGATCCATCAAGGGTACAGTCCAAGAAAACGCAACAGTGCAAATGCAGCAGGAGAGGGCGGTAACAGCTCCAATGCCAGGCACACGCCCAGATTGAGGGGCATGCAGAAAAAGTGGGCTTTGCACCGAACCTCAGAACAAGAAGATAGAGCCAGGAGAAAGGTAAATACCTTTCCTTTACAAGTACCAGAAACCATCCTTGGATCCACATACCTTCTGGTTACTGTTTTTGGACAGCAGTCAGACTCAGAAGCCTCTGTAGCCGGTAATTAGATTTCTATCCCTGTTTCCAGCACAAGGCCCTGTGGCAGCAGGAGTACGGCCCTATATTAATGGCTGGAACCCAGAATTCCAGGCAGGGTTCAGGTCATGTCAGTCAGAATGTATTTCATTTGCAGTCCAATTGACTAGTGCCAAGGCTCATGGGGGGGATAGGGAAATTGGTCCCTAGAACTACTGTCTAATAGAAGCATCTGCTCTTTTTGATACTGTAGATTGCAATCTTAGGCTCAGTTTTGATCAATGGTCTCTCCATACAGCCAACACAATGTATACTAGAGCCTATAGGTGTAAATAATCACCATGTTATGAAAGTGAAAACCAAATAGTGGTTGCCCCAATAGTTTAGCAGTGAGTATCTGAGCCATACAGATCAAGAATGTTCCAAATTCGATCAGCAATCATTGCCAGTAGGGTGAGGAGGATAAAATTACATTTCTGTATCAAACATTAAAGCAGTAACCCTCCCAAGATGATTTACAGAGGAGAAACAGACAGTGTAATAGGAGAGTTTAGGGGATGTCCAAAAGTAAGGACTCTATTCCATTCTCCCAGTTTCTCCGTCTCCGCCGCATCTGCTCTGATGATGCCACCTTCCATACCAGTGCTTCCGCCCACAGCTACCTGGACTACACTTCCTCCCACCCCGCCTCCTGTAAGGACTCTATTCCATTCTCCCAGTTTCTCCGTCTCCGCCGCATCTGCTCTGATGATGCCACCTTCCATACCAGTGCTTCCGCCCACAGCTACCTGGACTACACTTCCTCCCACCCCGCCTCCTGTAAGGACTCTATTCCATTCTCCCAGTTTCTCCGTCTCCGCCGCATCTGCTCTGATGATGCCACCTTCCATACCAGTGCTTCCGCCCACAGCTACCTGGACTACACTTCCTCCCACCCCGCCTCCTGTAAGGACCCTATTCCATTCTCCCAGTTTCTCCGTCTCCGCCGCATCTGCTCTGATGATGCCACCTTCCATACCAGTGCTTCCGACATGTCTTCCTTTTTCCTCAACCGAGGATTCCCCTCTACCGTGGTCGACACGGCCCTCGACCGTGTCCGTTCTATCTCCCGCACATCTGCCCTCACCCCTGCCCCTCCCTCCCGGAACCACGATAGGGTTCCCCTTGTCCTCACCTTTCACCCCACCAGCCTCCACATTCAACGGATCATCCTCCGCCATTTCCGCCACCTCCAGCGTGATCCCACCACCAAACACATCTTCCCCTCACCTCCCCTTTCAGCATTCCGCAGGGACCGCTCCCTCCGCGACACCCTAGTCCACTCCTCTACCACCCCCAGCACCCCTTCCCCTTCGCCCGGCACCTTCCCGTGCACGCGCAGGAGATGCAACACATGCCCTTATACCTCCCCTCTTCCCACTGTCCAGGGCCCCAAACACCCCTTCCAGGTGAAACAGCGATTTACTTGTACTTCCTGCAATTTAGTATACTGTATTCGCTGCTCACGATGTGGACTCCTCTACATTGGGGAGACCAAACGCAGATTGGGTGACCGCTTTGCGGAACACCTCCGTTCAGTCCGTAAGGGGGACCCCGAGCTCCCGGTGGCCTGTCACTTTAATTCACCGCTTCACTCCCACTCTGACCTCACCGTCCTCGGCCTATTACACTGTTCCACGGAAGCTCAGCGTAAGCTCGAGGAACAGCACCTCATCTTTCGTTTAGGCACGCTACAGCCCTCTGGACTCAATATCGAGTTCAACAATTTTAGATCATAACCTCAGCTCCAATCACATTTATATTTTATTTTATCCACCCTTTTATTTGTCCCCCCCACCTTTTTTTTTCCTCCTAGAAGCTGGCAGCTGTCCTTCATTCTGCCAGTGGATTTCACACTTCATTCAGCCTTAATCTGTCACATTAACACCACCTCTAGCCTTGCATATCTCTTAATGTCTCTTAATGTCTCTTCATCTCCTCCTTTGTTCCTTTATCCCCTCCCCCTTTTCCCAGCTTTACCCTGGCCTTAAATCTATTTGATTTCCAGCTCTTCCCAGTTCTGATGAAAGGTCATCGACCTGAAACGTCAACTCTCTTTCTCTCTCTACGGATGCTGCCTGGCCTGCTGAGTTTTTCCAGCGTTTTCTGTTGTTATTTCGGATTTCCAGCATCTGCAGTATTTTGCTATCGTCATAAAGATAGGTTTTGAGAAGGCTTTCAAAGTTGGGGAGAGAGGTAGTGAGATGGAGGCATGTAGGGACTGGGTTCTAGAGAGCACAACCAAGAAAGCTCAGTCACTGATGGTAGAGCAGAGGAAGGAGAGAGGCCAGAGTTAGAAGTTTGAAGGGCACAGGCTGCAACATTGGACTGGAGGAGTTTGCAGAGGTAGGGTGGAGTAAGGCTGTGTGAAGATTTGCAAACAAGGACAAATGTTACGAGTTTGGTGCATTGGGAGGAAGGGAAGCCAGTGAAAATCGAACAAAAGTGATGGACGAGCAGGACTTAGAACGGGCCTGAAGGTGACGGAGCTTTGGACGATCCCTACTGGGTGTGCATGTGTGGACATGAAGTGAGGACACAAACAAAGTTCCACCTAATTTTTGTTTGGGTGTGCGGCCCCTTTAACAGGCTGCGTGGCCCATTCAAAGTTTCCACAAAACTTCACATTGGAAAAGCCAGTCCCAGGACGCCCAGCCGCACAGCTTAGAGGGAACGTTGGACAGGAATGGGCTGAGCAGTGATGCCCCTCACAATTATATAGCCTGCCGCCATTCACTGTCAAGATTCATGTTGGGGGGAAAATTCGGTAGCTTAGCACCTCCCGTTAGCGCCTACAGATGGCAGTAAACAGGTGCTGATGCAGTAGCGTGGGGGCACGGCAAATCCGGTCCTCAGTTGCGCCGCCAGTACGAGGTATCGCCGGGGACTTCAACGCCAGACAGATCGTGACATCAGTGAGTGTGGAACGCTCACTGGGCGCCCGAGCTGGAAAATTAATTGTTGCCACTTACCTTAGCATCTCGACCAGACAGCGACAGGGAGAGCTGGCGTGCAGCTGCAGGAAGCCGGCGCCCGCGACGTTATTTAAAGGCATCAGCATTAATCACTCACAGCTGTCAGGGCAGGTTAGTTTCAGTGGTTTCTTGTCAGTTTAACCCAGTGGAACAGTTTGTATGAGTAATTTCAAGCTTCTTTTGTATCAGCAGTCTTCTGGCAAGTGCAAATTATTGTTCAAAGATTCAAGCTGCTACACTTGGCAACATTAATGGGGGCTGTACTGGCATGCCACTTCGCCATTCAGGATCTACGGCAGAGGGATCATAGGCAGTGAGAAATATGGGAACATGTGCGCAGAGGGATGAGGAGGGACATCAGGGCTCTCACCAAGAGGCCTTACCCTCTGAGGGTATTCTGACAACACTTCTCCTACCTTCAATTAAGCGAGGAGCAGTGTATTAGATGGCTCCGCATCACCAAGGTGGTGGCCACAGAACTCTTCCACCTCCTCCAAACAGACCTCCAGCCTCACACCAGGATGACTTAAACCCCAGAGCCCTTTTGCTCACCACATGCCCATCATACCTTTCCTGTGTCATGTCATATCACAGCGTCCTCCTGGTGCAAAGGTGAAATGAGCGAGACCACAAAATATTGCAAACTCCATTAATAAATTTATGCATAAACATTTCACACATATCACATTCATTCACATAACTAATGACCCTTGTGCCTGCCATAGTTGAATAGCTGTCATTGTGTGCAAGGTGTGAGATGTGGGTGTGAGTGTTGGTAGGTAGAGATTGTTGGTGGGTGAGCGCTGGGGGTGTGGTGCTTTGGGCAGTGTGTGAAGCTTGTGGTACCGATGGTGGTCTGCAGCATTTGTTGAAGCCTTCACTCACCCTGACCACCCGACTGAGGTGGATCTGCCATGAACACACCTACTTCAGTCCTCCGGCTCCTTCTCCTTGTTGTGCTTCTCCTTGCTGAAGCAGCTGCACAGCCAGCAATGCTGAGAATGAGATGCTGCAGTATCAATGAACCTCCCCTTTAAGTACTGGGAAAAGGCTGTGGCAATGATGAGTTGCGATTAGATTGCACCCGATATTGGTCCACCCTTTCAGTGAAACACCACTGAGCTAGGCCTTTAAGACTTAATGGCCCGAAAATTAGACCTAATACGCGAGAGTACGCACTGTGTACTCTCGCATTTTAGGTCTCCAATTGCCGGTTTCCAGCATGCACTGCGCATGCGCGGGAAACCGGCACTTCGTGAACTCAAAAGGGGGCGGTTCCTAAGTGAACTGCGTGCGCGCTACAGGCTGCGCGCACGCAGTGCACTTAGTGCTTTGAACGCGCAGGTAAGCATGGAAGATTTTGCACATAAAGAAAGGAGGCGTAAGACCCTCTTTTAACAAGGTAAGTAGTTAATTAAGTATTATTTTACATTTTTTTCAACAGGTTTATCTTTTTTAGAGACTTTAAAGAAACGTAAGTTTATTTTTATAACTTTTAAAAAGATTTTAAATTTTTTCAAAAATTTAATTTTTTGTTTAAAGTGGTTAATTTATTTAACTATACTTATTTTATTAATGTGATGGCTTTTTTTTTAATTTAATTGAGGTTTAGCTGTTCTTTTGGGGGGGTATATGCTGTCAAAACTATGAATGAAAGATGGTGTGCTGCCATTGGCTCTAACTGAATCACGTGATCCCAGAGCTCGCACGAACTAACTCCGTCTCTGGGATACGCACATACTGCACAGCTGCAGCCTTGAAACTAAAGTTCGTGTGAGCTCGGAGGGAAAAGGTAGGCGCGCAGTGAGATATCGCGGGGAAGCCTTACCCCCGCAGGAACGCTCCGTCTTTAATTTCTGGGCCGATATAGCGCTCCAATCATTTCTTTGAGCAGTGAGAATGAATTTTGTGTGCAGTCAAAAGCATTAGCACCTGGCGCTAATTCTCAAACTTTTCTAAAGATACCGCCCATTCCTAGGCTATAATGAATTTCTAGCCCACTTGTGCGAGTAATGCTTACTTGGGTGAGTTACCAAAGTAGTCAGTAGTGCTCCTCCTGGCCCCACAAGGAAACTTTGGGCCTCCCTTGCCTTTCCCGACTGCGAAACCCTCTCAGACTCCCCCTCCGATCGACTTACCTGACTGCCGGGGACCGTTAGCTTGGGTCTCCGGGGACAGCCTCCTGCCGTCCGAAATCCCTCTCCCGTTCCTGTCCACTGGCCTCTGCATCATCCCTGTCAGCTTCAGGCAGGAGTCAGCGTGGCGAGATTGAAATGAGGCCCGGAAGTTAAAGTGCCACTGTCGTGGGTGCTTCCTCCCACTCCCGCCTGATGTTAAAATTGGGACTGCTTTTTCTGACAGCAGCCAGCAGGGCCAAAAATAATATTAAGAACACCATTTTGATGCGAGCATCAATTCCCAGGTAGTATTCCGGTCAGTCAATTTAAATAAGCTGAAGCCAAAAATACTGCCAGGCTCAGCGTAAGCTCGAGGAACAGCACCTCATCTTTCGTTTAGGCACGCTACAGCCCTCTGGACTCAATATCGAGTTCAACAATTTTAGATCATAACCTCAGCCCCAATCACATTTATATTTTATTTTTTCATCCACCCTTTTGTTTGCCCCCCCCCCTTTTTTTTCCCCCTCCTAGAAGCTGGCAGCTGTCCTTCATTCTGCCAGTGCATTTCACACTTCTTTTAGCCTTAACCTGTCACATTAACACCACCTCTTGCCTTGAATATCTCTTAATGTCTCTTAATCTCTCCTTTTGTTCTTTCATCCCCTCCCCCTTTTCCCAGCTTTATCCTTGCCTTAAATCTATTTGATTTCCTGCTATTTCCAGTTCTGACGAAAGGTCTTCGACCTGAAACGTTAACTCTGTTTCTCTCTCCACGGATGCTGCCTCGCCTGCTGAGTTTTTCCAGCGTTTTCTGTTGTTATTTCAGCTGAAGTCAAGTTGGGTGCTTCCAAAAAGTGCACCACCCGAGTTACACTGGAGAGGAAAATTGAGGGCACTGACTCCTTGCTGGAAGGGAGTTCTACATGTGCCAGTCGCCTACCAGTACCATTTCTAATTGACCATTCTTCATCTGTGAGCCTAAGTAGTACATCAGCATACTACAGTATTTAACTGTAAGCAGCTTCACAGCTGAGCCGAATGCTGCCCTCACCAAATGACCATATACAAGCACTTACAACCCAGGTCACTGGATAGAGATCAGGAGCAACAACCACCCCCGTCTCCTCCCACTCTCCAGAGGAGAATTGAGGCCAATTGTAAGACCTTTGCTGCAGTGCTGGCTAAGATCAGCTAACTCAGCACAAACCAGGGATGAAACGCAGAACCTTCCTGTTCCATGTGGTTCAACCACTCACTGGATAAACTCACTGAATCATTAAGGAAGCATTTCAAGTGGCTCGATATCTGTTTGAAAAATATATATATCACAGTGAGTTTGCAAAATTCTAGAAAGAATTAAAAACATTTTTTAGAGGGTCTAACACAGGTTTTCAACAGTTCTTCAAAGCTGTAATATTTAAGCTAACAGACAGACATGCAAAATCTCCTGACTCGAAATGCACACAGTGAGACAGCAAAAAAGGGAGAGAGCCAGTCAGACACCTGCTACTGTATTATAGCTGCTGGTAATGAAAGGGAGACAGTTCCTTTCAGTACATACAAACAATCAATATATTGAATGAGGAGGATGAACAAGGACATTCTTTCATACATTAATACAAATATATAATAGGCATTTGAAATGGATCCATGTACTAGTATATTTATTCAGTGGGTACTAAATTCAAAATCGTTGCGCACTTTTACAGGTGTAAAATGGGCCAGGACACCGGGGATAACTTCCCTGCTCTTCTTCAAAATAGTGCCATGGGATCTTTTACATCCACCTGAGAGAGCAGACGGGGCCTCGGTTTAACGTCTCATCTGAAAGACGGCACCTCCAACAGTACAGCGCTCTCTCAGCACTGCACTGGAGTGTTAGCCTAGCTTTATGTGCTCAAGTCCCACAACCTTCTGACTCAGAGGCGAGTGTGCTACCAACTGAGCCACAGTTGACACTGTAGGTCTATGCTTACTCTCATTTGCTTTATTTACTTTTTTGAAAAGCACAATGACTTATTCAAAGTCTTTGTGGGACTTCCTCTGTATTTATTGACTCCCTCATGACAACTGTCACCATTGCATAGATTTCATTCCTAGTCTAACTTAGCACCCTTGGGTATGTAGCATCCGTTCCTGAGGAATTAATGGGCTAAAAATTGGATAGCCCCTGAAAATGGGCACAGGGATCGTGATGCGCGACTAACCCGCACCTGTTCAAAGTAATGTAGGCAGCACACAAGCTTCGTGCTGCCTGCTAATTATAATGATAGTGGCGTGCATCCCAGCACTAACCGCGCTGCGAAGTGGCTGCATGTTTAGCAAGGGGCCCAAGTTCGTGCGAGGCTAGCACCAATTAAAGCTAGCCTGCAGTTCTTAAAGCCAGCCTGCACCTCTTAAAGGGGAGGTGCATTCTGGCTGCAGCAGGTACTGGAAGTCGTTGTAGAGGAGTGTGTGACCTACAGGAAGAGTGAAGATAGAGGGCTCCCAGATTTTCTGATGCAGCACTTGAGGTCCTGGTGCAGGAGATGGACAGGAGAAGAGATGTCCTGTATCCACAGGGGGCCAGGAGGCCCTCCAGACAGAGGCTGAGAAGGAAATGGGAGCAGATAGCCGTCGCTGTCAATGTAAGCAGTGTAGCCCCGAAGACCTGGATGCAGTGCAGGAAGAAGTTTAATGGCCTCACACGAGTGGTCAAGGTCAGTGAATTCAACTTCAAATGCCATATCCCACAAACTGCACCACTAGCCTCACACACTGTTCAATTCACCACACCCCCATTACTCAGCTACCAACAATTTCTATCAAACACGATTCATACCTCACATTCATATGCTCCATCTCATCCTCACACATTTACCACTGCTGCAAGCCTCACATCCACATCTCACAGCTTGCCACACTGCCAGCTATTCAACCATGACAGCCACATCAGCCAAACACATTGAACCACACTCACCGCCACACTTTCCTCTCTCTTGCAGGCCAAGGTGGCACACAATCGTAGGCATTCAACAGCATTACCATCGCTGAATTCCCCCACCATCAACATCCTAAGGGTCACCATTGGCCAGAAACTTAACTGGACCAACTACATAAATACTGTGGCTACAAGAGCAGTTCAGAGGCTGGGAATTCTACAGCGACTGACTCACCTCCTGACTCCCCAAAGCTTTTCCACCATCTACAAGGCACAAGTCAGGAGTGTGATGGAATACTTTCCACTTTCCTGGATGCATGCAGCTCCAACAACACTCAAGAAGCTCGACACCATCCAGGACAAAGCAACCCGTTTGATTGGCACCCCGTAAACATTCACCACCTTAAACATTCACTCCCTCCACCACTGGCACGCCGTTGCTGCAGTGTGTACCATCTACAAGATGCACTGCAGCAACTCACCAAGGCCTCTTCGGCAGCACCTCCCAAACACGCAACCTCTACCACCTAGAAGGACAAGGGCAGCAGGTGCACGGGAACACCATCACCTCCAAGTTCCCCGCCAAGTCACACACCATCCTGACTTGGAAATGTATCGCCGATCCTTCATCGTCGCTGGGTCAAAATCCTGGAACTTCCTCCCTAACAGCACTGTGGGAGTACCTTCACCACACGGACTGCAGCGGTTCAAGAAGCAGCTCACCACCACTTTCTCAAGGGCAATTAGGGATGGGTAATAAAAAATGCTGGCATCGCCAGCGACGCCCACATCCCATGAACAATTAAAAAAAATGAGAAGTCGCACAACACCAGGTTATAGTCCAACAGATTTATTTAAAATTACAAGCTTTCGGAGCTATCGACCGCCCCTTCTTCAGGTAAAGTTACAATGAGTGAATCTACAAAAGTTCACAGAATATAAACACAGAAAATGCAGAGATACAATCTTTCCTTACATCAAAGACACACCAAGAGCACAGCCAAGACAATGAGATGTGTCCCAGGGGGTCCAACGTGTCAAATCCTGCTGTCTGCAGCCGATCTCTCTCCATATCCAATTAAAAAAAAGGCAGCAACAGCTAGCTGGAGGGGGATAGGTTCGCCTCCACATCCTGACCCCGCTCGAGGGTGCTCGCTATAATTGGAGTGGCTGTGACTAAGGCCGTGGCCAGTGGCGGGGCTGAAACCATTGATGATGACAGTATGCTCATACCTAATCCTCCATCTCACATCCCCATTCTCCCTCATCCTTAACTTTTGAATGAACTATTGTAATAGTTTGATTCATAAAATTGGTTTGGAACGTTTGTTTTGTGGTGGCTTTTATTGTAGCATTGTGGCCAATAGGATGCTGTGAAGGTCAGGAACAGAGGGAAGGTAAGGTGTGGTAGCACAGTCAGATGAGTCAATCACGGACACCCCGGGCAGAAAGGGGCTGTCTGGGTTGCCTCCTCCCTTCCGCTTCCTCCTCTTCCTCCTCATCCTCATCCTCCTCCTCTTCCTCCTCCTCCTCTTCCTCAGCTGGTCACTGTATGCCTGGTGGCAAGGGCCGTGCCCTCATGATGACAAGATTGTGGAGCATGCAGCAGACCACGACGAATCTTGAGATGGGCTCTGGTGAGTTCTGCAGGGCTCCTCCAGAGCAGTCCAGGCAGCGGAAGCATTGTTAAAGGATGCCAATGGTCTGCTCTATCAGATTCCATGTGGCAGCATGGCTTTCGTTATATGCTCGCTGCCCACGTGTACATAGGTTCCGCAGTGGAGTCATGAGCCAGGTGGTCAGTGGATAGCCCTTGTGCCCAGTAACACCCTCTGGTTTGTTGTGGTGGCTCAAATGCTGATGGTACAGCGGATTGCCGCAGAATGGAAGCATCATGGCTGCTGCCAGGATACCAAGCATTGACTTGCCTGATGCGCTGAGTATGGTCGCACACCAGCTGAACATTGGGGAGTGGAATCCCTTTCGGTTGCCGTACATCTCCGAATTGAGATGCGGCACCCGCAAAGCAGTCAATGGCACCCTGCATCATGGGGAAGTCATCTATCCTTGCAAAGCCGTGTGCTCGCTCCGCCTGTTTCTCTCTGGCAAGAGAGAACTAAATGTGTTCAGCTCTCCTTGAACCTCACTCACCTCCCTTATACAGGAGTGGATGGCAAACTGGGAGATGTTACAGATGTCGCCTGTTCCAGCCTGGAAGGAGCCCAACGCAAAGAAGTTCAAGGCCACGGTCACTTCTACAGCCTCTCGCAACGCTGTCCTCATCCTGGACTGATGCTTCAGGTCTGCCTGCAGCAGGTGGCAGACTTCAGTGAGCACCTCCTGAGTAAAACGGAGCTGCACTGTTCCTCGCTGAGGTTGAGGTCGGAGAATTGCTCCCTGACGACCCTGAGTGGATATGGCCTCCTGCTGAGCGCCTTCTCCCCATCTCCTCCTGCCTTTTCTAGCAGCTTGTCCTGCTCTGTGTCGCCTCTGCTCATTCTCCCTGTCATGCTGCGGCCAAGGGGGATACGAACTACTGCATCCATGTCTGGGAGCAAGTGGTCTGAGCAGACCTCTTGCAAGTCAGTACCAAGTCCTTGAGCACGTGCCACACCACTCCTTGTATAGTTCAGGTGACTTTAAAGAAGTCTAGAAAGCACCAAACACTTCTACAAACTCAGCAACAGCTAGTAGAAATCAATCAACAACTAACCTGTGAGCAGGTGCTGATCCCTTTCAATCGCGCTGGTGTGGGTTCCTTCCTGCTGCTGAACACATGTTCAGCTGTGCGAGGTTAAGAGAGGACGTTAGCTTCAGAGTTGAGGTCAGAAATGGCAGTGCTGGCGTCAAATCAGCATTACACGCTGATTGATGTCACAATCTGCCTACTCTGCATACTTACAGCGCACACTCCCAGTGCCGACACTAATGTCTTCAAAAAAATGGTGTCTGGCGTGGCCCGTACCAGAAGTGTGCGTGCGCTGCTCAGATGCCTTTTTCGAGCCAATTCGGCACCCATAGTGCCCAAACAACAGGCGCTATGCAACCGAATTTTTAGCCCAACGTTTTTAAGCCCTTTGAATCCATTTAGAAGATTCATACAATTATATCAATGTTATTAGGGCAAATTTTCTTGCCCCGCTACATTACCCCGATACTGACCCTGTGCAGCCTCGGTATCGCCAGGATTTCCTGTCCCAGGTCTTTAGCTATGTCTCTGGCCTCGATGATCAGGACCTTCTGACTGCCAATGAAGTTCAATCGACAGAAAGTCATGATTCTATTGGAAGATCCTAGGGGAGGGGGAATGGTGGAAGCTACAAATAAACATGTTGGAAATATAAGAAAACTGACAAACAAAAACAACACTGTGCCTGTTGCATTTTAGAAGCCCATGAAGCTTTCTTTTCTTCCATTCCAAATAGCCACCCAAGGAAAAAAGAGCAAACCCAGTACAGATACTGCATTATTGCTCTGGATGATCATTTTAAAAAGTAATGACAAAGAAAGAACTTGCATTTATATAGCACCTTTCATGACCTCAGGATGTCCCAAAATGCTTCACCGCCATAGTACTTTTGAATTGTCGTCCCTGTTGTAATTTAAATATTTTTGCAGCAATTCTGGAGCCTAAATGAGGCTAACACGCAAAATGGGCTCAAGCATTCAAGTACACAGAATGCAGTAGACCACAGAATTACAGCACAGTTGGAAATGGGTGAAGGGGCTACTCTCCCTATTCTGCAATGCACTTTCTCTTTCTGCGCACTTCACCACAAATCTACCCCTTCATGTATCTTAGAATATATGTGACAGGAATAAATACCTTCTTCCTAAAATAGTATCACTATTGGTATTCCTCTCAAATATTAAAAGGTGTTTTTATATTTGTAAATAGCTTCATCCAGTTTCTGCAGAACAATGTCCATGATACATTTCTGATTTTGTATTTGGACTGGGGAGCAGGGGCTTAGTGAATATCGGCATTGTGTGCAACTTTTGTCTTGTCACAATCTTCAATTTATTCCTTTACTTTTAGCTCAGCTAAGTGCTTACTCACCCCCAAATGTTTCTCCATTTCCCTGACTGCAGCCTTATTCCTTTTGACCTCTTCTTCAGACTCCTTTGGTTAAATAACCTTTAAACCTAAGGCGGCAGCTATTTCTAGCTTCAATTCTTTGATTTACTTCGGTGCTGCGCACCATTTCAGCACATAACAGAGAGCAAAAGCATGGGATTAGCTCCCTGTGTTTGCATTACTAAAACCTTAACCTGATGGAGAATCATACGCTCACAGTGGACATACAATGCCGTTGGATGAAGAAGAAAGGTTATTTGCACTATGGAGTTCAGGTGACAGATGAAAACCCAATTTTCTTCTGTCAAATACACTGATATTGTATAAAGGTGCTTTTAGCAATGACAGCACACAGACATCTATCACAAACTAAAGAAGGACCAAATGTAAAAGTGCCTTAAAATGCCTAGACATTTACAGGAGAGCCAATCACTAAATTCAACATCAGTATTGTTTGTTTATGACTTTCAGCTAATGCTGACAGCATTGTCTGTGGAGCTGGTTTGGGGCAGTAGTTAATTGAGAAACCTAGGTGAAAGACCTAGGCCCATAGTGAAGGACATCGATAAGACTGAAAAGAGTAAGGGACCGTCCATAAATAATGTCTTTTATGACCACCCTCTTCCCATTGTCAATCATACATTTTTCTACTTGCCTATATATTTTAGGTCACAGCGTTTGCTGGTTTACATATGATTTTGCTGTCTCAGTCTGTGGGCCGATACCTCCCACATAGTGGCCTAACCTATGAGAAAGGAAAAGCAGTCGTTCTATTTTCACCTGCGATCTGTAGTTAGGAAGCAGTTAAATACCTGAAATAACAATGGGGAGGCAAAGGTGCATGTTAATGAGCACAATTGCTATTACAGAGTAAGGAAAGGCAGATTTGCAATCCAGATGCTGCGAATCCTATGCAAGAGTCAGGGATGGGAAGAACACAGTGGCCTATAAATTCAGACACGCCCATTTTTGGTGCACAGAGGGTGCAGGGTACAATCCCTGCGCCTGAATGGTGAGGCCCGAGGCACCCCTGATATTGGTCCTCGGGCCTCATTTATATGGAGCCGGCAAGCTGCACAGAGCTGCTGGCGAATTATAACTGAAAATCGGGCCTCGGGTGATCGATGGCCGGAGATGGGCGATCAGTAGCCGGGGGTGCAACAGAAACCCTGTGATGAAACTCTGATAAAGAAATGCTGGCGGAGTGGGAGCAGCTCTGAGTAATTCCCCAGCCTGATTTCTCTCTTGGTCACTATGCTGCCAAAAAGATATATTTGCATTAGAAAGGATACATAAAAGAGCAACAAGACAGATCCCGGGTGCAAAGGACAAAAGGAAAGAATATTATATTTTTCAGTCTGAAAGAAAGAATTACCTACAATATTAAATGATAGTTAAGATTTTCCAATATTACTGTAAAGTACGCCAAGGAAGTAGAACTGAAGGTCATAAATAGAAAATAGTGAATAGTAAATTTAGAACATATATCAGGAAAAATTGCTTGACTGAAAGAGTGACAAATGTTTGGAATAATCTATCAAATAAGACAATAAAAACAGAAACATTAGGTTATTCAAAATAAAATGTACCAGAGGAATGACCTGTGATGGGGAAATGGCCTCTTATTACTCTTCTGGCTTTATTTGTTTACATTGGTCTCCAGAAAAAAAGAATCAGTAATAAATTTGATAACATCCCCTAGAAGGAGATTATACATTGTCTGATGAAGTAATATTGTCAGGGCAAATAGCTGGCTTTGAAAGTATTGCAACACATGCTTCTTCTTTAAGTGAAGGAGACCAATAATATTTTCTTAATAGTTTCTTATTTTTCTAAGTCGTTACTTCTGCTCACATTTAGAAACATTAATGAAGATATAGGAGCAATCCCTTGGCTTAGTGGCAGCATTCCTGCCTCTGATTCAGAAGGTGTTGGGTTTGAGCCCCACTCTAGACAACCCCTTAAGTGGAGACAAGAATATGGCCTCTAAATACTGGGTTGACACCCAGCGGGGTACTTGCGTCCAGATTGAGTGACCGCTAGCTCAGTGGCAGTATTCCTGCCTCTTCAGTCAGAAGGTATTGGGTTTGAGCCCCTCTCTAGATAACCCTGGCAAGCAGAGACTAGTGTGCAAAGGGCTCAGAAAAATAGATTGATATCAAGTGGGGCTACTTGTATCCGATGGGTGCAGATGCCTCCCCATCCCCACCTCCACCCACCATAAAGGGTAGGTGGGACCCTTTAGTCTTGGACTAGGTACTCCAAAGGTTAAAAACTGTGAGGCAATGGAAAGCCACCTTAGCTACTCATTCCTAGTAAATTTCTCATGAATCTCATGTGTTAGACTTGAGTTAGGACCTGCCGTAGAGATATGGAGATATCTGATCACCTATACATAGGAAGTTTAGTTATTTTTCAGCAGGTGATATCACACTATCAATAATATACATAGAAAACAGTGTGTTATTATGATGGTAGTGATTCATCTTAAATTCACCTGCTGTTCCCCAACACAAGTCCAGATTATCCAGTCCTTTTATATTATCTCTGTGCTGCAGACCATTCAATCATTTCACAAAGGTAAAAATGAGCATTTGTGTTATCTTTGATATGAGGCAACAGTTTCAGTTGTGACAGTAAGATGGTTTCAAGAATGAAAGTAAGTTGAAAACTTTCACTTATTGTGCACATTGAGCAAATAATCTAGATTGACTTTTCAATACAATACTGAGAGAATGCTGCATTGTCAAAGGTGCAATCCTTCAGATGAGCCATTAAACCAAAGCCCTGTCTGGTTGTTCCAGTGGTTCAGATGGATGTTAAATAACCCATGACACTTGAAGGAGAATTCTCAAAAATCTTCCCTCAACCAACACCACCATAAAAATAGATTAACTGGTCATTAATCTCATTACTGTTTGTGGAATATTGTTACATGCAAACAGGTGTTATCTTTGGCTACATAACAACAGTAACTGCACTTCAAAGTAATTCATCATATATGAAGAGTAAAGTTTAGGGATGTTTCTGAGAGACAGAAAGTAGTGAATAAATGGAAGGTTTTTCTTCATTTTATCCATTCAGAGTCTCTAAATACATTAATACCAATTTAAATTCTGTTTTTTTGAAGGCACAATAATGAGATTTATGGGTTCCTTGGAAGACTTGATTGTAAAAATTCTGTAGTGCTGTTGTGCCATCAAGTGCAGCAGGGTGGAAATATCATCTGCCGTAATGACCCATCCCAGATCCCAGGGAAGGGTGTCATTTAAGCAATAGGGAGGGGCACCTGTAGTGGTACAACAGGGGCACCCACTCAGCGTTACACTGGAATATCAAAGCAGTACCCCACTCCTCGAGTGAGTAGTTAAGGCTTCTCAGGCTGAAAGAAAACTTTCCTAAGATTCTCTGTCAGTGGTGAAGGGAAATCTATTTCAAACATCCCTGACAACAAGAAGAACTTTAATGCAAAAGAAAACTTTTAATGATGGCTATACTGCATTGGAATGCAAGTTGAGGGCAGAGAGTATGGAAGAGCACTGTAACAGACATTACTCAGATTGAAGAAGCATTGTGGCCAGGGACAGGTCTGGAGTTGCTATGCAACCAGTGGAACTGACCAGCACTGTCTTGAGATAAGACCCTCATTAATGGGCAACAAGTGACATGCATGATGAAGTAACCCTACTAAACTTTGAACCAATCACGAACAACAAGGAGACAAGCCATGCTTGAATGAGCCAATGATTGAGATATATACGTGAACGCCACATGAAGAATCGTAACACAAAGAAGTATAACAACTGACGCAAGAACAAGATTTTTACTGCAGTCGGCGAGGACAAAAGTGTCCTGGTCTAAAGAAGAGAAGACGTCTAAAGAATTCAACGGACTTCGGGTGATCATCGGTTTGGCCAACCGGGCACTTTAAGACTCCAGGACAGGTGTAGTTGTGTTTCTTATTTAATCCGTGTGTTAGTGGTTAAATAAAAGATCTCCATGAGAGAGATAGTGTACGCGTGTGTTTCTGTTAAAGTGGATTCAGGTCTACGAACCCTACTTTAACACCTAACGTGGGAGGTGTGAAAGTCGTAAACAATTTCTACTGGCAGGCGAATCCTCCGGGATTGATTTCCTTTTGATTCCACCAGAATGGCACCACCAGAAGTGCGGCAGAGCAGAACTTTCACCCACTGTTTTGTCCCCGCTGGGACTCCACCCCAAATCCTGGGGCAATTTCATTAACATATCGGGAATGGGCCCACACCAGTAGCAGCGCTACAGGAATGCCACTCCATGCAGGTGCTGAGGGGTCCATGGATTGGTCTAGCTGAAGATTTGTACTTCACATACCTTTGTTTCCTTGGCTCCCAGGGCGGTAGACCCCAGAATCAAATGGAAATCAATCCCTCTAAGATTGATTACCATTTGACGTTGGAACAGTGGGGCCAGCATGCAGCCCAGAACAGCACCTACACCTGCTCTCTGAATTATGCTTCAAGAAGGAATGGGATTTCTGGACTTGGACATTCAAGAGTCAAAAAATAGTTTTACTGATTTTAATTATTATATGGACTTTCTTTAATATTCCAGTAATGATTCATCAAAAATAGTTCTTCACAAATTACTGGATGCAACAATATGTTGTTATGAGCAAAAGATTGGGAAAGCCAAAAAGTGTCCCAATGGAATTGGACTAGTTATATATCAGGTCAAACTGGGCTTGATCAAGAAACATTCATAATTTTGCATACATAGCATATATTGGGATAGGTGGAGTGCCCACCACTGAAATGAAGATGACTGCACTTTACCTTGATATTCCTGGCTGCTACATAAATTGCAAATAACGCTCCTGTGTGGCGCCTTCGGACAGTTTACTATGTTAAAGGCATTTTATAAATGTAAGTTGTTGTTGTAGCTTTCTCTTTGGCAAACTACAGCCCGAATTCAATGTCACTTCATTCAAATCATCTATCATTGAAATGTTTTTAGCTTTGTTTTGCTGTGTTATTTATATTGCTTAATTCAAATTATTGAATAATTCACTTTTTAGTGCAAAAGACAACTTTGAATCATCAGATTCAGGCTATCTGTGCAGGTCTGAGAAGAACTTGACCATTTGAGAGATTTACATGATGCACTATTTCTGCCAAACTTATGTAATTAAAATAAAACAGAAAAAAATCATTGTAGAGGACATGGCAATAATGGAAAACAGTGTATAACTGTAAAAAAAAGACATACGAAGAAATAGCAAAGAAAGAGAGAGAGAAATAAATCATTAGTGTTAGAATTTAGCAGAAAAATAGATATGGTCAGTTTATAATGACAGCAAAACAGGAGATATAAAATTATAAAAGAGAAACAAAATAATATAGAGAGAAAATGAGCGGAGAGTCAAAAATATAAAGAAAAAAATAGGATTTTCAGAGTGTGTTTTGTGGGAGAGGAAGATGAGAGAATTTTTTTGTAATTTGCTGATAATATTGACAATTACAGATGGCTCCTACAATCTGCTTTTATCAGATTTGCATATATATAAATGTCATTATTTCAAATATGATTTGCTTACAGAGAGTACTGCTTCAAAGACAGGCTGAGAACACATAGAGATGACTAGGTAGTTTATACATGAATGGTGTTGGACAATTAAACAACTAACGGGAGGAGGAGGAGTCTCCATGAATATCCCCATCCTCAATGATGGTGGAGCCCAGCACGTGGCTGCAAAAGACAAGGCTGAAGCGTTTGCAACCATCTTCAGCCAGAAGTGCCGAGTGGATGATCCATATGGGCCTCTTCCTGAGGTCCCCACCACCACAGAAGCCAGTCTTCAGCCAATTCGATTCACTCCACGTGATATCAAGAAATGGCTGAGCGCACTGGATACAGCAAAGGCTATGGGCCCCGACAACATCCCAGCTGTCGTGCTGAAGACTTGTGCTCCAGAACTAGCCGCGCCTCTAGCCAGCTGTTCCAGTACAACTACAACACTGGCATCTATCCGACAATGTGGAAAACTGCCCAGGTATGTCCTGTCCACAAAAAGCAAGACAAATCCAATCCGGCCAATTACCACCCCATCGGTCTACTCGCAATCATCAGCAAAGTGATGGAAGGTGTCGTCGACAGTGCTATCTAGCAGCACTTACTCACCAATAACCTGCTCACTGATGCCCAGTTTGGGATCTGCCAGGACCACTCGGCTCCTGACCTCATTACAGCCTTGGTCCAAACATGGACAAAAGAGCTGAATTCCAGAGGTGAGGTGAGAGTGACTGCCCTTGACATCAAAGCAGCATTTGACCGAGTGTGGCATCAATGAGCCCTAGTAAAACTGAAGTCAATGGAAATCGAGGGGAAAACTCTCCACTGGCTGGAGTCATACCTAGCACAAAGCAAGATGGTTGTGGTGGTTGGAGGTCAATCATCACAGCCCCAGGACATCGCTGTAGGAGTTCCTCAGGGCAGTGTCCTAGGCCCAACCATCTTCAGTTACTTCATCAATGACCTTCCCTCCATCATAAGGTCAGAAGTGGGGATGTTCGCTGATGACTGCACAGTGTTCAGTGCCAATCGCAACTCCTCAGATAATGAAGCAGTCCATGCCTGCATGCAGCAAGACCTGGATGACATTCAGGCTTGGGCTGATAAGTGGCAGGTAACATTCGCGCCACACAAGTGCCAGGCAATGACTATCTCCAACAAGTGAGCATCTAACCACCTCCCCTTGACATTCAACGGCATTACCATCGCCAAATCCCCCACCATCAATATCCTGGGGGTCACCAGTGACCAGAAACTTAACTGGACCAGCCACATAAATACTGTGGCAACAAGAGCAGGTCAGAGGCTGGGTATTCTGCGGCAAGAGTCTCACCTCCTGACTCCCCAAAGGCTTTCCACCATCCACAAGGCACAAGTCAGGAGTGTAATGGAATACTCTCCACTTGCCTGGATGAGTGCAGCTCCAACAACACTCAAGAAGCTCGACACCATCCTGTACAAAACAGCCCACTTGATTGGCACCCCATCCACCACCTTAAACATTTACTCCCTCCACCACCGGCGTACCGTGGCTGCAGTGTGTGCCATCTACAAGATGCACTGCAACAACTCGCCAAGGCTTCTTCGACAGCACCTCCCAAACCCGCGACCTCTTCCACCTAGAAGGACAAGGGCAGTAGGCGCATGGGAACACCACCACCTCCAAGTTCCCCTCCAAGTCACACACCATCCTGACTTGGAAATATATCGCCGATCTTTCATCGTCACTGGATCAAAATCCTGGAACTCCCTCCCTAACAGCACTGTGGGAGTACCTTCACCACACGGACTGCAGCGGTTCAAGAAGGCGGCTCACCAACACCCTCGCAAGGGCAACTAGGGATGGGCAATAAATGCTGGATTTGCCAGCGATGCCCACATCCCATGAACAAATAAAAAAAAATATTAGTCAAACTGACAAGTAGATTGCTAGAAATGCAATACTGCAGCTTTTAAGGTGATAAGTGAATAGTGTACTTGCTCAGAGGTATTGCTTGAGTCCCACGTTAATCCTGTTTTCCAAGTAATCATCTGAAATCTAGTTTTTTCATGAGTCACAAATGTTCAATCAAAAAAGGTTGTTTCCTCCCAGTCCTGATGAGAAACGAGGGGGGAAAAAGTGGGTGGCGCCCCGAAAATGTTAGTGCCCCTCCGCCGGAAATTCAGTAGTAGCGCCCCAAGCAGGAGGATCGCGGCGCTCCGTGCAACAGTGCCACACACGTCGGCATGTAGCGCCGCGTCATTGCAGGCCTCCTCCCCTGATTAAAGGGGAGGGGCCTAGCACTGTGCATACCAGGACCCTGCTAGACCACCGGGGAGCGGGGTGCTGTGAAAACAGCCCAGCATTCAAGAGGAGTGCCGGGCTGAGCAATCGGGGCCAGCACCCCGAAGAAAAATAGGGGAAGGGGGCAGGTGCTGGCAGTTGGCCAAAAAATGGCTGCCCGACACCTGCCCCTTTTACTAGTGCCGCCGCCGCTGCAAATCGCCCCCTGACCCTGTCAGACATATCGTCCGGCGATAGGTCAGGGGGGCGCAAGGGAAGTTTGCAGCCAGTGTGCAAGCGGGGCGCTGCGCATGGCGATGACGTAATCGCAGGCAGCGCAGGGCCGCGGGGCACTACCGTCTACTGCCGCCACTAACCTCCCGCTGAATTTTGTGGGAGGCGTTAGCGGCGCCGCGCCCGGGGCACTAATGAGAAGTGCAAATCAACCCAATTTTTCCCCCGAGGTACCTTATTGTTTACCTTGGCCTGGTTTTCTGGTACACCTAAACTACTGTTACACAAGGTTCAGTGTGTAACTAAGCCTCCCACATCCCACAGCCCCATCTTCCTTCAGGTCAAAAATAGGCTATTTCAAGAGCTGTCATCCATAGATATGCTGACAACGTGGACAGATTGCAAAGAAAATGTCACAGGTACAATTTATCTTTGGCAGTTACTGTAAATGTCATCTGATTGAACTCTGATTATAATCAATGATACCTCCACAAAATAGATGGCTTTTTGAGTGAATGAAACAACAGCTATCATCTTAAATCTATTCATTAACATCCATCTAACAGTTGGAAGCAAAGAAAAGGCAAAAACTGCTGCAGTCCATATGTACACTTATACTTTAACCCTTTGGAGACACTCTTTACATTATGTTTTACCCCCTGCAAGTTGTTACACATCCAGAACAACCTTGTGCTTTCTCGCAGAGATACAGCTGAACGGTACAATAATTATATTGGTATTAATTATGTGCACTAATAAGGAGTTATCATTCAAGTGTTGGAAAAAACTTTACAAAACATTTTGCACAGACAGGAAAGTGTATTTTGAGTGAAAATCTGTCTGCCACATATTTATTTGGGTGCAAAAGAAAATTCAATAGTGTCAAATATGTCAATGAGTGGGGCCAGCAGATCCTGTTAAATCAGTGTAATTAATTTTTTTTTAAATATATAGGTAAAGTGTGTGCTTATCAAGGTAAGAGATGTAAATGCAGAAATGGAGCACTTTATCTTTTTGGGAAACTAATGTCAACATCAAGTATTCCCAGGTTAGGTATTCTTTTTATTGAGAAGCCAACAGCTTTTGTTAGAGGAGGATGACACCAAGGTTAAAAGAGAAAAAAGATGAGGTAAATCAGGATTTAATGATTAATAAGTTTGTTAGCCTTGGCTCACTGGTAGCACTTTTGTCTCTGTGTCAGAAGGTTGTGGATTCGAAGCCCCATTCCACAGACTTGAGCACATAATCTAGGCTGGCACTTCAGTGTAGTACTGAGGGAGTGCTGCAATGTTAGCAGTGCCACTTTTTGGTTGAGACATTAAACCAGGGCCCTATCTGCTCCCTCAGGTGGATGTAAAAAATTGAAGAAGAGCAGAAGAATTTTTCTAGTGTCCTGGCCATCATTTATCCCTCAACCAATATCGCTAAAACAGATTATCTGATCACTTATCTGATTGATGTTTGTGGGACCTAGCTGTGTGCAAATTGACTGCTGTGTTTCCCTGTACTACAACAGTGACTACACTTCATTATTGAAGGTGTTAGTGTCAGCATTATGGGGCCAATAATGCGATGGCGGTCACTTATTGTGCTGATGTACGTCAGATGTTTAATCCCTATATCATCATGGATGAAGGCCTAAAGCCTACTGCACACTTAATACATATAAGAAACATATAAGATTCTGAGGGGGATTGACAGGGTAGATGCTGAGAGGTTGTTTCTCCTGGCTGGAGAGTCTAGAACTAGGGGACATAGTCTCAGGATAAGGGGTCGGCCATTTAAGACTGAGATGAGGAGGAATTTCTTCACTCAGAGCATTGTGAATCTATGGAATTCTCTACCCCAAAGGGCTGTGGGTGCTGCGTCATTGAGTATATTCAAGGCTGAGATAGATAGATACATTTTTGGACTCTAAGGGTATCAAGGGATATGGGGATTGGGCTGGAAAGTGGAGTTGAGGTCGAAGATCAGCCATGATCTTATTGAATGGCGAAGCAGGCTCGAAGGACCGTATGGCCTACTCCTGCTCCTAATTCTTATGTTCTTATGTTAATACACGTAGCCCTCCATAATCGTAGAATCATAGAATCATGCAGCACATGGGGAGGCCATTCGGCCCATCGTGCCTGTGCCGGCTCTTTGAAAGAGCAATCCAATTAGTCCCATTCCCTGCTCTATCCCCATAGCCCTGTATATTTTTCCTTTTCAAATATATATACAATTCCCTATTGAAAGTTATGATTGAATCTGCTTCCACCACCCATTCAGATTGCAGCAGACGGGATGTGCACAGGGCTATTATAGCCTGCATATTTATTTAAATGAGGAGTCCTCTCCATAATGCAATTGGGAGACTGGATCTGCATCAAGTAGGCTGAGCGCTTGTATGATATGAATAGTGTTAGGGAGGCCTGTCATGGAGGAGAACTGAGTCTATGGCCCCGATATTAAGGGGGAACCACGCTGGGAGTTGGGGGCCTGATGTCAGGTGGGAAACCCAGAAGTATGTTCAGCGCATCTGTCAGTGGCTTTTTAACTCAGCCACCTCAATATAATTTTATTTCCGGATTTAGCATCCGATGCGCGGCAGCGAGCATGATGAGGACCCGCATGACACGATCTCAACTCCAGTATTTAAAGGGCCAATCCAAAAATGCAATTTGCAGGAGTTGGAGTTGAGAAGAAGAGAGGACGTTCAAAGGCTGCGGCCTGGTTCACTGATGCCTCCCATGAGGTGCTGCTGGGGGTTGTGAGAAGCCGGAGGGAAATACGAGTGAGCAAGAGCAGATGGTGGTGGCAGGGACAGCAGTGGAGAATCTGCGTCGAAGGGCACAGACCTCTCCAAGCTCTGCACCCAGGGGCCCATCTATGAAAAGAAGAATTATTGAGCAGCAGTAGACAATGTGCAATGCACTGACAGGCCTTCCAAGCGCACTCACCTTAATTGCAGAAAGAATGCAATAGTCCGCCTCAAGCATGAGTGCATTGATGTCGAAGGCCAATGAGATGATATGTTCTCCCATGGAAAGAGTGGCAAGCGCCGTGGATCAGCAAACGCTCGAATCAAATGAGTCTATGCAGACCTTGACCACGCCGTGCAGACACTGGATGTCAACATGTCTGCTACCTTAAATAGGATGACAGATACCCTAGCCTTGGCTTTACAATGCCACCTTGATCTGCACCAAAGTGCTCACCACCACAGTGGTAACAATTAAATGCAGCTGGGCCATGAGACTGATGATGGCGAAAGGGGACATGGAAATGAGGACTCCACTCAAAGCGCTTTCACTTCTCACCCATTGCCCCCCACACCCCCAGTCAATAGCCCACATACTGCCTCATCGCCTGATGGCCGATTCTGCCCCTGTACTGGGGCAGAATCGGGCTCCAAAACCCAGAGAATGTCGACCAAGAGCATCTTAGCAAGCAAAGCAGGGATCTGAACAGTCTGCCTCTACCTCTGCTCAAGCCACAGGGGTTGCACTACGTAGGAGTAATAGGAAAAGCAATAGTTGCACAAGGCTATACACATAGGTGTATGATAAAATCTTGTGTTAAGTTTCTGATGTTTAGTTAGGTCACAAAAATATTATTATTTTGCACCACTTTCCCGTCTTGTCCATTCTTGGTTGGTGGGTAGCAAGTCACTTGTTAACTTGTTTGATGATGAATGGGAAGACATGAATTGACGGAGACCAATGGGGGGATGTTCAAGGGTGGTTGGTTATCTGCAGGACTGCTTTGTGTTAGTGGCATTGGGGGGGTGGTGGCAAGAGTGGCCGTTGCATGTGCTTGTGACATGGGCCCACTGGTGCAACCTAACTGAACCTTGTATTAATAAGGGCATCCCCGGCATCCCGGCCAGCAATGTAAGCAGCTGGACGTGCATTTCCCTCATCAACTTCTTCCTCCTCATCTTCCTTTTCCTCTTCCTCCCCTCTGAATCATCCGAGGAGGCTCTGTGCTCTGAGCCTTGTTCCTCCTACAGGCCCAAACCTCGTTGCTGCGCAATGTGGTGCAGAGCGCAGCACACCACAACCATTCTGGACACCCTGGCTGGTGCATACTGAAAGGCGCCTCCAGATCTGTCTAGGCACCTGAAGCGCATCGAACATGGCTTATTCGATCAAACATCTGGTGGTCATATGGCATTCATTGTAGCGCTGTTGGGCTTCATTAGTTGGGTTTCTGACAGGTGTCATCAGCTAAGTTTGAAATGGGTATCCGTTGTCTCCTAACAGCCACCCCTTAAGTCTGCTTCCAGGTCCAAAGGCATCAGGGAGCTTGGACTGCTGCAGGACGAAAGCATCATGACAGCTGCCCGGGAATCTTGCGCATACCTGCAGAAATATCTCTTTGTGGTTGTACACCAGCTACACATTGATGGAATGGAAGTCCTTGCAGTTTACGAATACTCCTGGGTGATCTGAGCCATGAAGGTTGTAGGTTCAAGTCTCACTCCGGAGACTTGAGCACGTAAATCTAGGCTGACACTCTGGTGCAGTATCGAGAGAATACTGCACTGTCGGAGATGCCGTCTTTTGGATGAGACGTTTTGATCCATCCTATTTAAGGTGGCATTCAGAGTGTGCAAGCCATTGCTGAGAGCAAGCATGCACTCGTTTGACTGCCACATTTGATGCTCCATGCAGGTGGCCACCCTTTCCATGGACGAACACATCATAGCCATGGCCTGTGACATCAGGCCAGTCATGCTTGAGGTGGACTCGTCTATTCTCTATAGAAACATAGAAAAATAGGAGCAGGAGCAGGCCATTCGGCCCTTCAAGCCTGCTCTGCCATTCAATATGATCATGGCTGATCCTCTATCTCAATACCATATTCCCACTCTCTCCCCATACTCCTTGATGCCTTTTGTGTCTAGAAATCTATCTATCTCCTTCTTAAATATATTCAGTGACTTGGCCTCCACAGCCTTCTGTGGTAGAGAATTCCACAGGTTCACTACCCTCTGAGTGAAGAAATGTTTCCTCATCTCAGTCCTAAATGTCCTACCCCGTATCCTGAGACTGTGACCCCTCATTCTAGACCCCCCAGCCAGAGGAAACATCCTCCCTGCATCCAGTCTGTCTAGCCCTGTCAGAATTTTATACGTTTCAATGAGATCGCCTCTCATTCTTCTAAACTCTAGTGAATACAGGTCTAGTCGACCCAATCTCTCCTCATACGACAGTCCTGCCATCCCAGGAATCAGTCTGGTGAACCTTCGCTGCACTCCCTCTATGGCAAGTATATCCTTTCTTAGGTAAGGAGACCAAAACTGCACACAGTACTCCAGGTGTGGTCTCACCAAGGCCCTGTATAACTGTAGAAAGGGGAAGGGGATTATCAGCCATGCCTTATCCTCCTTCACCCATCAGCTACCTTGTCATCTACTGCACTTATCAAACTTCCTGAAGAGGCAGGCTTGGAATAAAGTAAAGGATTCCTGAGAGGGTCCTGAGAATTTCAGTAACATGCATGTATTTTTGGCAGGGTAATAGAATGGTGCCTTTTTTGTAGAGAGGCCTCAGTCTGTGGATATTCAAATAGGCCCTCACATCCTTGGGAAGTGCAACATTGCAGTTGCTTTTGTTAAAACTGTTTTTGTAGTTCAATTTGAGTGGCTTGTAGACACAGTTACTATGGAGATGTGTTGCAATCAGGTGATTTTTAAATGGATGGCTGTGATTTGTGGAAATGAAGTAATGACTCAGACATTTCTGATTTGAAAATTCTCTAGGAATCTCTTGCTTACATTCAATTCCTAGTTAGTATGGAATGGGCGGGGGGTGACCCGGAGGTGGCGGGGGGCAGTGGTTTGAAGGGGGCAGAAGAGGAATATATGCTGCGAAATTCCCTAGCTGAGCACTAGCAGTTCAGGCCGGTTTCAGCAAAAAAATGGTGGCCGCCTCACTTCCGCCCACTTCCGGCACGGGCTGCGGCGGACGACATTTTGGGCAGGTAGGCAGTGCGGCCGTTGCCTGTGTGCAGTGGAAGAATTCAAATGAGGCAGATCGCGACGTCAATCAGCGTGTAACGCTGATTTGAAGCACGACCTGCCATTTTGGATGTTGCTGCTGTACGACCTCTTCTGATCACGCACAGCCAAACGTGCGTTCAGCTGCACGAGTGACCCACACCAGCGCTATTTAAAGGGATACATCCAACTTGCAGGTAAGTTGTTTTTTTGGTTTTGTAGTGGTTCCTGTACAGTTTATTTGAGTAGTGCCTTGGTGTAAGACATTTAAAAAGTTGGGGAAGTGTGCAGGGAGTGCAGGGACTGCTGCTGGATGTTGGGAAGGTGTTGGCTCTTAAAGGCAAGCCTCTGAGTACACCACTTGCTCCCAGTCATGGGGGCTCCACTTGCAGTCCCCCTCGCGCTGCAGCACGACAGGGGATGGAGCAGAGGCAGCAAAGACAAGCTGCCATGGGGGAGGAGGAGGATGGGGAGGAGTGCTCTCAGCAGGAGGCCTTACCCACCTAGAGTCTTCAGGGAGCACTTCTCCTAACTGCTCTTAAGCCAGGAGCAGTGCATTCGGAGGCTCCACTTCACCAAGGAGGTGGTCACAGAACTCTGCCACCTCCTGGAACCAGACCTACAGCCTCAGATTAGGACAACGAAGGTGCTGCCAGTGGCCCTCAAGGTCACCGGGGCCCTCAATTTTTTCACCACCGGATCCTTCCGGGCTGGAGCAGGCGGCGTAGCTAACATCTCCCAGTTCGCCGTCCGGGATTTCATTGTCAAACAGGAGGAGCGCACATGTGGCTTTGCCAGGATATCGGGCTTCCCCATGGTGCAGGGCACCATCGACTGCACAGAAGTGGCTTTGCGGGTGCCGCATATCAATCCTGAGATGTACCGCAACCGCAACCGCAAAGACAACCACTCTCTTAATGTGCAGTTGGTGTGCGACCATGTCCAGCACATCATGATGGTGAATGCCCGGAATCCTGGCAGCAGTCATGATGCCTTCATCCTGCGCCAGTCCGTTGTGCCAGCAATCTTCTAGCCACCACGTCAGGAGGGAGAAGGGAATAGAGGGTTACGCTGATAGATTTAGATGAGGAAAGACAGGAGGAGGCTCGAGTGGAGCATAAACGCCGGCATGGACTGGTTGGGCTGAATGGCCTGTTTCTGTGCCGTATATCCTATGTAATCCTATGTAAACCCAAAGGGTCGCTGCTCGGAGACAAGAGCTATCCGCTCTATGCCTGGTTAATGACTCCCCTCCACAACCCCACCACTCGTGGCCAGCAATCATATAATGACAGCCGTGCTGCCACGAGGAACGTCATCGAGCTGACCATCAGGGTGTTCAAGCAATGGTTCCGCTGCCTTGAACGCTTGGGATTGCTGGACTGCTGTGAGAATTTTGCGCAATCTCCTCCCACTGCCTTCTGACGGTGTGTCTCGAAGGCCTCCTGCCTCCCTGCAAGTAGAGGACCTGTCTCCTTCGATGGACCCCCTGGACCAAGGCCTCCTGTGCGGCATCAGAGAACCAAGGTGCCCTTTCTCTCCCTTGTTGTGCCATTGCTGCAGCTACAGTGACAATGAGGTACTTCTGCAACAAAGCACCTCCTCTTTAAGAAGTGCAGAGAGCCTTTCACTCTGCAGACAAACTTTAATGGGACAGAAGACTGCACGCGATATTGGTCCCCCGTTGAGCGCTGAGCCAACCAGCAGCACATTTAGCATTGGGCTCAGTGCTGCAATCATGCTAATGAGCAGGCAGCACGAATTTTGCGTGCTGCCTGCACTACTTTCAATGGGCACGGGCAGATCGCGCATCACGATCCCTGCACCCATTTTCGGGCCTAATCCAATTTAGCCCCCATATGCTCTTTCTAACTCTCTCACTCTCTCTGTGTTCCCATCCCCATTGCAATTGGCCTGTCTGGCTCAGCTCTCTGTCTCCAATATTAATATATAGTCTAAAATTGAATGTGACAGAAATCAGTCAACAGCTTTAACCATAGACTTGTCCTGCGAAAGTGTGTAAATATTCTTTCAAGCCACATGTAGTACAATGGTTTAAGGAAAAAATGTTCAGAGCATCAGATGGCATAAAATGTGACAAAAGTTACAAAATATTCTTGTTACATGTGTGAGAGAGGAAGCACCTTCACAAAATCAAAACATTTTTTATTTGGGGTAGGAGAAATGGCAAAAGTTGTATGTCAGTCACCATGTTTTGTATTCCATTAGTATCTGGAGCAGTGTTTATGTTAAACATGAATGTGGTAACACAATACAGCTTCCTGTGACTCGAACTTTATTGCATCACTTCCTGTGATTAGTCCAGGATAAATACTGGACTGATCAGTTGGATCCTGGAGAGGCATAGAGTAAGACCTCTTTTGTATGTAGCACCTTTTTAGTTGATTAAAGCTTACTTTAAGTTCACCACGCGTAAGGCTCATTCTTACGACAATTTAATCAACTTTGGAAAACTTCGCACTCAAACTTTTTGGACGAACTCGGAACTAAGGATCCAGGGAATCACCCATCATGGAAAACATCCTTAAACCATCGCGTCTTGACTTGGACCCAAACACCCCAGCAGCCGGTAAGGTGTGGAAACACTGGTATCGCACGTTTGACAATTTCCTTGAATATTGCAAGGCTGATGATGACTCAAAGTTGCGGATACTCATCAACTGTGTCACCCCGAATGTATTTCAGTATGTGGAGGAATGGGACAGTTACGAGGAGGCTATTCGGACGCTTAAGAGACTATATACTAAGACACCGAATGAGGTCTATGCCAGACATCTACTAGCTACAGCCCAACAAGGGCCGGAGGAATCCATTGATAAATTCCTCCAAGAGCTTCGCAGACTTAGTATGGACTGTAACTTTCAGGCGGCCTCAGCTGAGCTGTACCGTGAAGAAATGATCCGTGATGCTTTCATCTGCGGGCTTGCCTCCCCATTTATACGCCAGCGTCTACTGGAAAGTAAGACACTTGAGCTTCAGAGAGCTTATGACATGGCTTGCTCTCTAGATCTGGCAAAAAGAAATGCAGACCTTTATACAGTGCCCAGACCTCGGTCTACTGCCTTAACTACAGTCAGGCAATTTAAGAGGCCACAGGTGAACTCTATTAGGGAGGTCTTTATCCCTGACGATCAATCTGATGAC
Organism: Squalus acanthias; assembly: GCA_030390025.1. Taxonomy (NCBI): domain Eukaryota; kingdom Metazoa; phylum Chordata; class Chondrichthyes; order Squaliformes; family Squalidae; genus Squalus; species Squalus acanthias. The sequence goes on along the minus strand of CM059425.1, from coordinate 198,936,968 downwards.
TTCACTGATGAAGAGGATGATGACCCCACTGTGGCAGCCTCTTGGCAATCTAAGAAATGCTTCTTTTGTGATGATGAGTTTCACCCTCGGAAATTCTGCCCTGCTCGCAATGCGTTTTGCAGTCATTGCAACAGAAAGGGTCATTTTGCAAAGGTTTGCCTATCAAGAGCCTCTACGAGGGCTTATCAAGCTAAGTCTACCGAACTGCCCCGGTAAGGGCCTATCAAGATGTTCCGGCTAACATCTATCGTGCTTCCTCGGGTTTCCTCTCGAAGAAACACACCTAGAGTTTCAGCCACTCTTTGTGCAACGACACCAATTACAGCTGCTTGTCCTCAGAACCTATTCCATGCAGCTACAAAAGCATCAATTAATGGACATACTTTAGATGCCTTAATTGACTCAGGTAGCACTGATAGTTTCATTAGGGAACAGATTGTTGCAGAGTTAAAGCTACATGTTTTCCCATCGGACCAGGCAGTTGCGATGGCTCAGTCATCACTTAATACCAGAATTTCTGGCTTTTGTATGGTTGAAATAACACTTAATGGTCGCAGGTATCCCTCCACCCGGCTTTCGGTGCTCAAGGACTTATGTAGTGATCTTATCTTAGGGCTGGATTTTCAAAAGCAGCATAAGAAGCTCACCATTGAGTTCGGCGGATCCAAACCTGAACTCACTATTTCTAATATACGACCTCGATTACCGTTCTGTGCATTGTCAGCAGCTTCACTGGATGAACCCTCACTGTTTACCAGTATCCCTCCTCGATGCAAACCGATTATAACAAAGTCACGACGTTTCAGTCAGGAAGACCAGTCTTTTATTGCGGCTGAGATTTCTCGGCTTTTAGCAGAGGATATCATCGAGCCTTGTTCGTCGCCATGGCGCGCCCAGGTCGTTATTGTTAAGAACCCTCTACAACCTCACAAGAAACGGCTGTGCATTGACTATTCACAGACCATCAATCAATATACGGACTTGGACGCATACCCATTGCCGCGCATCGATGATATGGTTAATAAACTGGCTGAGTACACGGTGTTCTCAACATATGATCTGAAAAGTGCCTATCATCAGGTACCCTTGAAGGTCTCAGACAAGCAGTATACGGCCTTTGAAGCCAATGGACGGCTGTATCAATTTCGTCGCCTCCCCTTTGGGGTCACTAATGGAGTGGCTGTCTTCCAGCGAGCAATGGATGACCTGGTCAAACAGGAAGACTTGAAGGATACGTTTCCTTATCTGGACAATATTACTGTCGCAGGTCGCAATCAGCGGGAACATGACGCCAATCTCCAACGATTTGGGGATGCACTCCAGCACCGTAATTTGACATTAAATGCAGCTAAATCCATTGAGTCACAACCAACCATCAACATCCTTGGCTATTGTGTGGGCAATGGCATCATTAAACCTGACCCTGAAAGGCTTCGCCCACTCCAAGAACTCCCGCCACCTAAGAATCCGGCCTCCTTGCGCCGGGCCCTCGGCCTGTTTGCATACTATGCTAAATGGATTCCTAACTTCTCGGACCGAATCCAACCTCTACTGAAGGCCAGCACATTCCCACTAGACACAGCGGCTGTTGCAGCCTTTAACCTCCTGAAAAAACAGTTGGAGAAAGCGGCTCTTCACTCCATCGATGAGAGTCTTCCTTTTGTTGTTGAGTGTGATGCCTCGGAGGTGGCGATCTCGGCCACTCTGAATCAGGAAGGTCGTCCGGTGGCATTTTTGTCCAGGACTTTTCAAGGGGCTGAGCTACATTATCCTCCAGTCGAGAAAGAAAGCTACAGCCATCATAGAGGCAGTACGGAAGTGGAGTCATCTCCTAGCTCGCCAGCACTTTACCTTAATCACGGACCAGCGATCGGTCGCCTTCATGCTCGATAATCGAAAACGGACCAAAATTAAAAATAATAAAATCCAGCTTTGGCGGCTGGAATTGGCCTCTTTTGGTTACACCATCCACTATCGACCTGGCTTGGAGAATGTGGCTCCGGATACCCTCACACGAGCATTCTGCTCCGCCATGGCACCCTCTACGCTCGTAGACATCCATGATGGGTTGTGTCATCCGGGCGTTACTCGCATGCTACACTTCGTGCGGTCCCGAAATCTCCCATTCTCTACCGGGGATGTAAAGAAGATGTGCTCGGACTGCAGAGTCTGTGCGGAATTGAAACCTCAGTTTTTCCGCCCCTCGGGTGGTATACTCATACATGCGACCCAGCCAATGCAACGGCTTAGCATCGATTTTAAGGGGCCGTTGCCCTCTTCAACTCGCAACACTTATCTGTTGACCATGGTCGATGAGTATTCCCGTTTTCCGTTTGCCTTTCCCTGCGCCAATATGCTGACGACCACGGTTATCAGCTGCCTTGAGCAGGTATTTGCTTTCTGTGGCATGGCATCCTATGTTCATTCGGATCGGGGCCCTTTTATGTCAGGAGAACTCAAGGCCTATCTCTCGGAACGGGGTATTGCTGCCAGCAGAACGACGCCTTATCATCCGGTCGGGAATGGGCAAGTCGAGCGTTTTAATGCTATCATCTGGAATGTGGTACGTCTGGCTTTGAGATCTCGGGGCCTACCCAACCAGCAATGGGAAGCAGTACTTCCAGACGCATTACACTCCACACGGTCCCTCCTTTCGACCACCACAAATACGACGCCTCATGAACGGTTCTTCCGATTTCAGCGTCGCTCATCCTATGGGATATCTCTCCCGTCGTGGCTGACTACACCGGGACCAGTGCTACTCCGAAGATATGTCCGGGCGTCTAAGAATGACCCCCTGGTAGATGAAGTTGAGCTCACTGACGTCAACCCTACCTACGCCTATATTCGGTATCCTGACGGTCGGGAATCTACCGTGTCATTGCGGGATCTGGCTCCCTGTCCGCCGAAACATAGAGGGACACCAGGAGATGATATTGTACCAGGCACATCTCTGGGCTCGCCAGGTGCCTCTCATCACGATCTGGATCTGACGCCGGCTGGTACCTCACTCCAGCGTGCCGACCTGGGGCAGACTGACTATGAGCCCGTCGGGGCTCGCACGCGCAGCCACGATCCACCCCGTACCGTACGCTCGGAAACGGATCTGCCACAGCCCTGCCCGACACCCGTTCGGGCACCAGTACACAGTCAGGATCGTCCTGACCCCTCACAGAGCGGGCTGGATCACTCGGACTCTGGTCCACGGCCCGCGGCGGGTAAACGGGCTAGGGGCCCTCTACCGCTACGAGAACCCAAACGGGTGCGGCTCTCCCTCGTCCAGCGGCTACGAAATGGAGGGAGCATCCCGGCCTCCTAATCTTTTGGGGGGGGAGAATGTGGTAACACAATACAGCTTCCTGTGACTCGAACTTTATTGCATCACTTCCTGTGATTAGTCCAGGATAAATACTGGACTGATCAGTTGGATCCTGGAGAGGCATAGAGTAAGACCTCTTTTGTATGTAGCACCTTTTTAGTTGATTAAAGCTTACTTTAAGTTCACCACGCGTAAGGCTCATTCTTACGACAATGAATATGGATAAGTTAAACATAAACAATATCCTTTGTGATCCCAATTGCACTTCCTTTGTCCGTGCAGCTCTACAAATGGTGAATTGACTGACAACTGAAATCTGAAGGGATCATGCCATGAATAGAGTGATTACGGCTGTGAGCCCAAAGCTATAGAGACAACTGACTTGGATTTTCAAACCTTTTGCAAGCCATGACCAATGACAATAATGAAGCAGTCCATGCCCGCATGCAACAAGACCTGGACGACGTTCAGGCTTGGGCTGATAAGTGGCAGGTAACATTCGCGCCACAGAAGTACCAGGCAATGACTATCTCCAACAAGCGAGAGTCTAACCACCACCCCTTGACATTCAATGGCATTACCATCGCCAAATCCCCCACTATCAACATCCTGGGGGTCACCATTAACCAGAAACTTAACTGGACCAGCCACATAAATATTGTGGCAACAAGAGCAGGTCAGAGGCTAGGTATTCTGCAGCGAGTGTCTCACCTCCTGACTCCCCAAAGCCTTTCCACCATCTACAAGGCACAAGTAAGGAGTGTGATGGAATACTCTCCACTTGTCTGGATGAGTGCAGCTCCAACAACACTCAAGAAGCTCGACACCATCCAGGACAAAGCAGCCCGCTTGATTGGCACCCCATCCACCACCTTAAACATTCACTCCCTCCACCACCGGCGTACCGTGGCTGCAGTGTGTACCATCTACAAGATGCACTGCAGCAACTCACCAAGGCTTCTTCGGTAGCACCTCCCAAACCCGTGACCTCTTCCACCTAGAAGGACAAGGGCAGCAGGCACATGGGAACACCACCACCTCCAAGTTCCCCTCCATGTCACACACCATCCTGACTTAGAAGTATATCGCCGATCCTTCATCGTCACTGGGTCAAAATCCTGGAACTCCCTACCTAACAGCACTGTGGGAGTACCTTCACCACACGGACTGCAGCGGTTCAAGAAAGCGGCTCAACACCACCTTCTCAAGGGCAACTAGGGATGTGCAATAAATGCTGGCCTTGCCAGCGACGCCCTGATCCCATAAAAAAACGAATAAAAAATAACATTTCTGCTAAGTCTAAACCTTCTAAGAGCAACAGATAGTTACTGTGGAGTGTATAGATCTGTTCGGGGGTCAAGCAAGTAGTATTTCACCGTCTTTCTTCTGAATCCAAGCTCTCCAGCAGCAACCAGATATAGAATGAGAGTTCTGACGAAAGGTCTTGGACCTGAAACGTTAACTCTGTTTCTCTCTCCTCGGATGCTGCCTGGCCTGCTGAGTTTTTTCCAGCGTTTTCTGTTGTTATTTCGGATTTCCAGCATCCGCAGTATTTTGCTATCGTACAGAATGAGAGTAACTGTCTTTTGTTATTTCCACAATCAAGTGACAGTGACTATTATGGGCCGGATTTTGCGGTCAGTGGTGAACGAACGGTGCCAGCCATTCATTATACTTACACTTGCCCACAGACTTTCTGTGGGGTTTTGCACTGGAACTTGCTGTGATGAGTGAGCCATTTTGGTGCAGCGCCCTGTACAGGGAATCTGGGACCTGTGTGAACGGGGCAAGCAACTGTGTATCTCCTTAACCAATCAGATTGAAGAATCGTTAATGAGGGGTGCAGAGCCTGAACCAGGGATTGTAAGTTAGAAGATTTAATTCAATTCTAAATCAGGTACAGAAAGCGAAATAGAGAGGGAAAGAAAGATGGGAGCAAAAGAGAGATAAAAGAGACGGAAAGAAAAAGTTTTTTTTTAATTTATTTAATATTTTTAATTTTTTTAAATCTCCAACAATAAGTAAAATCTGAAGGAATGAGACTCCACATTGTAAAAGTTAATTTTCAGGTCCAGAGAAGTTGTTTGGCAATAATTAAGACTTATCATGCTGTTAAAAATTTACTTACACTGGAATGGACAAGCCCTAACTTTTTCTGGTGAGCTTAGTGGGTATATATCAGGTAAGTACAGCAGCATCACACTATTCCACGTGTTTCAATGCCGAGTCTATCGGCAAAATACTAGTATAACGAAGCTTATGGAGGATCAGGGCAACTTTCTGATCTCTGCATTTAACTGCACATGTGTGGTCGCCAGAAGTTGCTGTTCGATTTACACTTTAATAACCGTGAGCGCTGATATCCTCACCATTACTTTTACCACAAAATCTGGGCCATCTATGTGTATGACCGGCCCATTGTTACACTCCTTTTATATGGTGGAAATTAGATAAATACAGTCCTGATATTCCTCTCCTTCCTTTTGAAATGTGCTGGACAGCTACAGCTCACCCAAAGTGTACTATGCAAGTCCAGGCCTCAGAGCATCCGAATTTAGTGACTGAGATCATGAGCATATGCCAGTCACACCCACAGTACAGGCCCATCCCTTGCATTGGGAAAAGGGGACAGGAACACAGGCGTAGCTGCAGGCCCAAGAAGCCTGTTGCTGCATTACTGTCTATGAAACTCAAAGCCTTCTGGCAGCTGTTTGGGGGTTCTGAGGGAGTCCCAAGTGTAAGGCACACCACCAGCTTTTTTGGACACTTCTGAAAATGGGTACCCTTCAGTTTGGTAGTGAAAATAAAATGCCTCTTCCACTTCATTTTTAAAAAATGTATCCGCTCATGTGATGTGGGCGTCGCTGGCAAGTCTGGCATTTATTGCCCATCCCTAATTGCCCTTGAGAATGTGGTGGCCTTCTTGAACCGCTGCAGTCCGTGAGTGGTTTGGTACAAGTGAGTGGCTTGCTTGGCCATTTCAAAGGGCAGTTAAGAGTCAACCTCAGTGGATCTGGAGTCACATATAGGCCAGACCGGGTAAGGACGGCAGATTTCCTTCCCTGAAGGACATTTCAGTGGCTGCCATAGCCCTATGCCTGTTGTAGATGTAGGCACAGGCCCAGGGCTTCCTTTTTGGGGAAATCCCAGAGCAACATAAAGAGGGCAGAGACCCGACGTAATGTCCCCCTTTTCCCTCTGCAGCACCTGGCATAACCCAGCATAACCCTACCAGTATCACGGTCCATATTCAGATACACAATTGGAGTGTCAATTAGTTTGGGAGGCTTAATTAAGTCTGTAATGGCCTTTTTGCATGTGGAATTGAGGATTAATCTGGGTATAATTAATTGCTGGCAGTCAAAAACTTTAGTGGAAAATACAAATGGAAAATAGCCAACACCACCCAAAAATGAACAGTAAGTATCATACAGGAGATTGGACTCTAGACTCGCACACCAGTTGTTTGGAGATTGCTAATTAACAAAAAGATTATGGCTTGATTTTGTTTTTTAACAAGGCACAAAAAGGAGGTGGTTTGCTAATGGGTTAAATGTATTTTTCAAAGTGCATGGTTCTCATTTTGTGTATGGCCGAATTTATGCCTAGTGTACATCGCACATTACATATTACTGCTCCCTCACTGAGCAGTAAAATAGATCAGCACGGCTTGTTGACTCATGCATATTATCTCAGGCTCCCGTATGCAGTCATACAACGGTAAATTTATCCCTCTGCATAAAAATGAGCAGGGTAATTGCAATCATACCTAAGCTGATTTTAATTTTTTTCTCTTTCAGCCGTGGCTCCTCTGTGAGTTGTAAAAATTTCTCATCCCTAACTGCAAGAGAATGCTCCCTGACTGCTTTGTTTTGCTCCAGTGTCACCAGTCATGTTGCTGGCACAGAGAATGAAGGGGACAGCTGTAAAGGAGTTAGTAAACGCAGACAAAGCGATCTGAGTGTTATTCTGATTCTCTGTGCAAATATAGCTTGGTGAAGTACAATCTCTGGTGCTCACAGGGAGCTGGGAAAGACAGGAAGCCAGGATTTATGTGACAGCTGTGTGCCTTGCTATCTGACTTCTCAGGAAGTCGTGTCAGGTGCCCTGTGGCATATTGCAAGTCACATAAAACTACGTATAGTTGCTACAGTTAATAACTTTTTTGTGATCTATTTTCCTATCACCTAGCAGGGAGCCATCTCCTGCCACTATATGATCTTCTGTGTTGGTGGACCATTGCATCATTGACAGCCTTCATTTTACGCATAAAATACATTTATTTTATTTTCCAATCAGAGTTGGGTTTTATACTGACCCGTTTATTTTTTAAAACGTGGAATAAATGATAGAATTCAATCTACAAATAACTTTCAGAGTCTGATACAACAAAAAGTGTCTATAGTTTTGCATAGTTCCTTGACCTAATGGACTTATCCTATTCCTAAATATTCGTATTGCACCTTTCACGACCTCTGGATGTCCCAAAGCACTTTACAGCCAATGAAGTACTTTTGAAGTACAGTCACTGTTGTAATGTAGGAAACACGGCAGCAAATTTGTGCACAGCAAGCTCCCACAAACTGCAATCATCTGATTTTTAGGTGTTGGTTCAGGGATAAATATTGGCCAGGACTCTCCTGCTCTTCTTTAAATAGTGCCGTGGGACCTTTTATGTCCACCTGAGAGGTCCGCCGGGGCCTCGGTTTAACGTCTCATCCGAAAGACGGCACCTCCGACAGTGCAGCACTCCCTCCGTACTGTACAGAAGTGCCAGCCTAAATTATGCGCTCAAGTCTCTGCAGTAGTACTCGGGCACACAAACTTCTGACTCAGAAGTGTCGAGGAATTTCCTGGCAATGGTATCATTAAAGCCCTTGCACCCTGATAAGTGTTAAGAAATAATACTCCAGGATTTGGCTCTATAATAACCTTAATAGAGCAACAAAGGTGAGAATTTCTTCAAAACCTATCACACAAAAATCAAACTCCACTCTCAGGTTGGACAAATTGCTTGGCTATAGCTAAACTAGGTTGAATGCTTCTCTTTTGACTCTTTATCGTCCCCCCACATTCCCTCTCCTCCCACAATTTTCTTTACTTACCGCTCCTCACCTTAACGAGGCAGCTTAAAACACCCAACACCATTTAGCCACCACAGTCCCAGATGTGGCTCATTCACATGCTGGGATAAGGCAACGCGTAGTCCAGGGTGGTCTGCGGCCGCCAGAATCTAAACAGACTATCTGTGAAACACTGCAGCCAGCCAATACACTTACTAAGGCAACCCAGGGAGATCAGCTGGGGTCACAGGATTTTCAGGCAGCGGCTGGAAGTCCAACCTCGACCCACCTCCAGCCCGCCACAAAGCAAAATTCAGCCACCAGTTTCTTACGTTTTTATTATCTGTTCTGTCCTCATTTCAACTTTAAAATTAATGATCACTAGTTATTTAACTAATTTGAAACAAATCCAATATTGCCTTCCCCATTCGAGGGAAACAAGACTCAAAACTGCAACTATATCAGTCCATGGTGATAAACAACTGAGAAATACATTGCCTGTTCATTGTTACATGGATAAACTCAGATCTGGATTGCAGATGTATGACAGGCAGAGGGAGTATTTTATCTTCTCCACAAATATTCAGGAACTGATTTCATTCTGCTGTATAATGGCACAGAACACAGTGTAGCTAAAGCTGAAATTGGTGCTGCTGTTGTGACCCTGGGGATGAGTTCCAAATGGATGATTAAATCTGACATAATCTAATTGGAGCAATTGAGTTTCATTCTGCTGAATTAACATTTGTCCCAATCTTTTCTTCCACCTATTGTTGAATTTTAGTGTTTATCAGATCAGAGATATAAGAACTGGGAAATGGATCATAATTAAAGCACATCTCACCACCACCCCTGCCCCTTGTAGGGGGTGGTGTGCGGGGGTCAGCCTCACCTCTGACTCAGTGAGCGGTTCGAATCGCTCCCACACCCCTGGTTCTAGACCTTGGACTTATTTAGGGGTCGTGAACAAAGGTGCAGTAGACAACAGGTTTGATGAAAGAACTTTGACTTTTATTCAAGGAAGTAAAACACAACACAAACACTCTTATCACTCTAAAGGTGGGGAACACTTCGGTACAAGCGAGGGAAATAACATTAGAAGAATACTTCACCCCTCCCAATCCCACTTCACTAGCTAGGTTGGACTCTGGAGAACCAGGGATAATGCTCACCAAACGAATCCTTGACAGTTTAGAGTTAGGGTTTAGAGTCTTTTGAGTAAAAGGTTTCGTAAGGCCCTTGTTGCCGCGAGGTGTCCGATGGTCACTGAGGCAGTCGCTCTGGTTTCTTCTCGCGTGTCGGTCTGCTTGTGAAGCTGTTGACCTTCTTTGTTTAACTTCTTGCTGTAACTCTGCCTCTGCTTAAACTGTCTTATTCCAAGCTGTGGAACTGCCTTCTTGCAGAACTGTGGAAACTGCCTTCTGCCTGCTTCTGTGACTGCAGCCCTGACTTCTGTTCAACACAGGCTTTCAATTCTGTTGAACTTGAACTGTTTTACTGGAGAACTTGAACTGTTGTAACTGCTTGATGGGCCTTCAATTATACTACATTGAAGTGGCCTTATCAAAACCAAATCAAATCCCGGTCATTGTAAGACCTCGTTAACAGTAACAACTTTACTAAGTGTCAAATGGCTTGCGTCCTGTCGATCTCTTCGGTTGATTACAGGTGATTGGTTTCGTGTTTTGGGTTTCTAGGCTGGACTTGGATTTTTCTATAGAATGGTCCTGAGCGATTTGAATTATGCATGGTTTTGATGGGTCTGTGATAGGTTTTAATGAGGCCTGTGATTTGGGTGGGGCTGCCTTCTCCCAGGGTCTATTGTCCAAATGTTAATGCTTGCTGGGGCTTGAGTGAGGTCATCCCGATTCCCCAGATAATGCAATTTAACTGCAATACCCAAAACTGCTTTTACAGAGGTCGTACCCATCTCCCGTGCAGCCTTTTCTCCCTTACAGGTCCAGACATGTCTTTTAAAATGCCAAAACTTGGTTTTTGGTCTTAAATTCCTTAGGTTAGGCCCAAATGCATTTTATCACTCTGAGGTAGTTCCAAAGTCCTTTTTCCTTAGGTTTTGGGGATCTGCAAATTTTGGAAACCTTACACCCTATTCTAAAGACTGTGTGATTACAGGTTCAAACAGCAAATTTTCCAAACCATACCTCTTAGCATAGCTGAAGCTGCACTATAATCCTATAAAACGCCTTTACCGGTAAGGACTTCTACCATTTAGACTTGCATTTTGAGCACACAATGAAGCCCCGAAGAGCCAACACTATCTTGAAGTTCATACATTTGATTCAAAGGATGCAAACATCAGATCCACTATAAGCCAAAGATCCAATCCCAGAGTCCAAATTTACTCGACCATTCATCCTATGTAAGGTACCTGTACTTGCAACATTTTGGCATGAGGGTAGAAATGCTTTGGCAACTGTCTCCATCACTTTCAAAACCTTTAATGTGGTTGAATCTGAAATAAGGTCTTGTAACGTATTTGATTTGTTAAAAAAAACACCGATGAAGACTTATATTTTTTGATCAAATTCACCTAGTTTTCCATCCGGAATCACTTTCTGTCACAGAATCCCAATTTTTTAAAGTATAATTTTGCAACATTTGCAACATTACTGTATTTTCAGTTTCCGTGTAGCTCTCCTTCCTCCTTGTTGTTGATAATCACAGAATCATAGAATGATACAGCACAGAAGGAGGCCATTTGGCCCATCGTGCCTCTGCCGGCTCTTTGGTAGAGCTATCCAATTAATCCCACTCCCCAACATAATGTGAATCATGTGCTGCCCTGATGATCACATCATTTACACCCAACATTTATTTGAACTAGTCATATAGGCAAGTGCATTTTAGGTTGCCGGGTTTGACCATCAGGAAATCGGGGGAGGTGGGCAACAACAACAACAACAACCTGTATTTATATACCGCCTTTAATGTAGTAAAACGTCCCAAGGCGCTTCACAGGAGTATTATAAGACAAAAGATTTGACACTGAGCCACATGAGGAGATATTAGGGCAGGTGACCAAAAGCTTGGACAAAGAGGTAGGTTTTAAGGAACGTCTTAAAGGAAGAAAGAGAGGTAGAGAGGCGGAGAGGTTTAGGGAGGGAATTCCAGAGGTTGGGGCCTAAGCAACAGAAGGCATGGCCACCAATGGTTGAGCGATTATAATCAGGGATGCTCAAGAATTGGAAGAGCGCAGATATCTCGGCAGGTTGTGGGGCTGGAGGAGATTACAGAGATAGGGAGGGGCAAGGCCATGGAGGGATTTGAAAACAAGGATGAGAATTTTGAAATTAAGGCGTTGCTTACCCGGGAACCAATGTAGGTCAGCGAGCACAGGGGTGATGGGTAAACGGGGCTTGGTGCGAGTTAGGACATGGGCAGCCGAGTTTTGGATGACCTCAAGTTTACGTAGGGTAGAACGTGGGAGGCCAGCCAGAAGTGCGTTGGAATAGTCAAGTCTAGAGGTAACAAAGGCATGGATGAGGGTTTCAGCAGTGGATGAGCTGAGGTAAGGGCAGAGATGGGCAATGTTACAGAGGTGGAAATAGGTGGTCTTAGTTATGCCACAGATATGTGGTCAGAAGCTCATTTCAGGGTCAAATATGACACCAAGGTTGCGAACAGTGTGGTTCAGCCTCAGACAAATGTTAGGGAGAGGGATGGAGTCAGTGGCTAGGGAACGGAGTTTGTGGCGGGGACCGAAAACAATGACTTCGGTCTTACCAATATTTAGTTGGAGAAAATTTCTGCACATCCGGAACTGGATGTTGGACAAGCAGTCTGACAATTTAGAAACCGTAGAGGGGTCGAGAGAAGTGATGGTGAGGTAGAGCTGGGTGTCGTCAGTGTACATGTGGAAACTGACGCTGTGTTTTCAGATGATGTCGCCAAGGGGCAGCATGTAGATGAGAAATAGGAGGGGGCCAAGGATGGATCCTTGGGGGACACCAGAGGTAACGATGTGGGAGCGGGAAGAGAAGCCATTGCAGGTGATTCTCTGGCTACGATTAGATAGATAAGAATGGAACCAGGCGAGTGCAGTCCCACCCAGCTGGACGACATTGGAGAGGCATTGGAGGAGGATGCAGTGGTCAACCGTGTCAAAGGCTGCAGACAGGTCAAGAAGGACAAGGAGGGATAGTTTACCTTTGTCACAGTCACAAAGGATGTCATTTGTGACTTTGATGAGAGCCGTTTCGGTACTGTGGCAGGGGCGGAAACCTGATTGGAGGGATTCAAGCATGGAGTTGCGGGAAAGATGGGCACGGATTTGGGAGGTGACAGCATGTTCAATGACATTGGTGAGGAAAGGGAGGTTAGAGATGGGGCGGTAGTTTGCAAGGACGGAGGGGTCAAGGGTTGTTTTTTTGAGGAGAGGGGTGATGACGGCAGATTTGAGGGAGAGGGGGACAGTACCTGAGGAGGGAGAACTGTTAACAATGTCAACTAACATGGGAGCCAGAAAAGGAAGTTGGGTGGTCAGCAGTTTAGTGGGAATAGGGTCGAGGGAAGAAAGATGTGGGCACCACGGAGCATGTCTCCGAGCAAGGGCTCACCCCAGATCTGTTGAAAAATGGTGGATAATCTAGCCCATGGTCTTTCGAAAGAAATAGTGACTGTACTCATTTAATACAAGTTTGTTTACAATTAACTATATTCAAAATTTCATATCTCAGGGTTGCTGAGCTTGTATAAAATGACCTTCATACTCTATGTGTATGGCAAGAAGAAATTAAAAACAATAATCTAATCTATGACAAAAATTTATAATATATAATATAAAAGACACCCGTCTTCTCTTTAAGATGCTTATAGGCCTATTGTATATTTCTCGTATTTTCTAGTTTTGTTTCATGATTTCAACTATTTGCAGTTTTTATTTAAATATGCTGGAATAATGTTTTAATTTTTTTATATACAAAAGCATAGCAAAACACTAAGTAAAGATTACTTTCAAATGAATCTTTATTGAAATGTAGAGAAGCAGCAGCTGTAGTTTGATCTGCTGGTTCTTTTCATTGCAGCCAGCAATTTTTTTTTGTTTTCACGGATCTTTGGGGAATACATGAAAAAAAAACCTCACGATTCTGGTCTCAGTGGAATCGTTATGACAACTAGCCTTATAGCAATACTCCATGGTGATAAGAACTCACTGCTTATTGTACAATTATGGCAAAAAAGTTCAAATTAGCAAAAATAAATGAGAATGTAACTAAGCACGTACAACAAGGCAGCATTCAGTTTGATTTTCAGTATTTATTTTATGAAACCTGGGTTTCCATTATTTTTTGAAGGGTTCTCCTGATCTCCCATCAGCGTTACAATGGGAGACCAGAAGAAATTTCAGGGCCTGTGTCATTCACAAGTGCCCTCATGTGCGCTTCTGCAATCTTTGTGAAGGCAGACTGAAAGACTTATTGAGACTGTGGGAAGGAAAACGAGTGCCCTGCAATATTGGGCGACCCAGCCAGCCTCCAGGCCAGAAGGAAGGTAGGTCTGGGGGCTGGGGGATGGGGGGAGGGGGGGAAATTCCATTCTTGAGAGGGAAAGGGACCCGGTGCTGCAGCAGCCCATGTTCTGCCTTGCTCCAGCTGAGCTCTTCTGCTGGACAACTGGTTGCAACTGTGCAGAGTGTGCATGCCGCATGCTCCACCCAGACCTGCCCTAAAATGACAATCGGGGTCCTATGTACATCGTAGGACCCTGATTTGCATATTAAATGAGACCACTGCCTGACCCCAGAGGGGGGAGCAAGGCTGTAAGTCTTTCCCCACCTTTTTTGGGGCACCACCATCTCGTTTACACTTAAATCTCACTTTGATTCAACTAACTACACAATCCTCCTCGAGAACAAGAAAATAATAAAAATACAAGGGGGAAAAATTCAGTTGGTTGCGCCTCCCGTTAGCGCCTTAAGAGGGCGCTAATGGGGCGCTAAGCATCTAGCGCCCAGGCGCAGCGAAGTTTGCGCCGCTCGTGAAATTAACTAGACATTTTGCGGCGGCGCTAAACACTACCGCCACGATCTCCTGCGCTGGCAGATCGTGACGTCAGTCGAGTGCGCAATGCCCCGGTATCGCCCCGGAGCAGATATTGAGTGGCGCCCCCTGCCTTACCGCCTGACGCTAGCAACGACATTTTGAGTGGAGCGTTCTGCAGTCATGAAGGGAAAGGGGGAACGCTATTTAAAGGTGACCGCTTCCTGCCTTTTATTGTTGGTGCCATTTTTGAACTACGCATTCTGAGAGAGAGAGAGAGAGAGAGACTTCTGGGGAGTTTCAATGTTGTGTGAAGGAGTTTTGGGTACTGAGCAGCACTTTGCAGGTTCATTTTGATTGGCCATTCCTTGTATCGATTTAGAAGAGACTGTGGGGGCTGCACTCTGAGCTCTTTGCCTGGTACTCTCCATTGTTCTTTCCAGCAGATTTGATGTGCAGGTCTCTCCAGGCCGAGATTCAAGGCTGCAATTAGCAGGATGTGGATGGAAAGTGAGATTAACCCTCCCCTTTAAGAACTGGCCCGTGCCATTGTGTGTGTGTTCCATTGCTGACTGACATTACATGAGCTTCGCCAGCGCTCTGAGGTAGCGCCTCGCTCCTCGGCCTTTGCGCCTTAAGACAGGTGTGAAGCGCCTGATTTAGCGCTCCAGGGGCGATAAAAGTCAAGTTTGCAGTCGGTGGCGATAATTAGCGCCAGGCGCTAATCTTTGCGCCCGGCCGATAATTGCGCCCCAAATGGGGCGATACTGAATTTCTCCCCCCAACACTTTAGCTTGAGGGGCTGAATGGCCTACTCCTGTTCCTATGTTTCAATCTGACCTTGCCTTTCTTCTTTCAGGTCAGCGTTCTGGCCGAGTTTCACTCTGGGTTTGAGAAAAGCAAGTTTCCCCTCAATGGGCTGGCTTTCCTCCCAGACCTAGCTAGTCAGGTGGTTGTCCCTCTGACTTCTTCCCTAATCAGTGATTCAACAGTAGGCCTGTTAATAAAACCAGCTACCCATCCTGCCCCTTGAGTTGCAGGTTTAAAGAAAATATCCCCATATATTCTCAGAATGAATAAGGGAAGTCCTGACTGAATGGGTCTATGATCATAAAATTGGCCTTCATTGTATCAATTTGAAAAAGACTGTGAGCTACAACGTTCCACAAGTTGGATTTAATACATATCTTCCAGGCCTGCAGCCTGCGGCTCTTTCAAAAAAACCTGTGCATATTCACTTTGTTTTAAAACACAACACTTAAAACTAGCTTCAAAATTCTTTCAGTGGAGAAAAAAATGATTAAAAATCAAAAATTTGATACCATGTAAACATTTGCCTAGCAATTCCACTAGGGTTCTCCTGATCTCCTGCTGTGACTTTGGTAAGAGACAGGCGAAACCCCCAGAGAACCAGCATAAATGACTGAAAATGGGCATTTACCTCACACTTACCTATATTGATGTTTATTTGCCAATTACATGCCCATTCTGCAAGTTTATTAATGTCTTCTAATATTTATCCCTCAACAAAAAACAAAAACAGATTATCTTTTCATTATCACATTGTTGTTTGTGGGAGCTTGCTGTGTGCAAATTGGCTGCCACGTTTCCTACATTACAATAGTGACGACACTTCAAAAAGTACTTCATTGGCTGTAAAGCGCTTTGGGACGTCCGGTGGTTGTGAAAGGCGCGATATAAATGCAAGTCTTTCTTCCCTGTATTTTGTCGCAGTCCTCCTTTATATTAACTACAATCCCCAATTTGGTGTCATCTGCAAATTTTGAAATTGTACTTTGAAATTTTGTAATTGTATCAGCTGTGGCTCAGTTGGTAGCACCCTCGCCTCTGAGTCAGAAGGTTGTGGGTTCAAGTCCCACTCCAGAGACTTGAGCACAAAAATCTAGACTGACACTCCAGTACAGTACTGAAGGAGTGCTGCGCTGTCAGAGGTGTCGTCTTTCGGATGAGGCGTTAAACCGAAGCCCCATCTGCTCTCTCAGGTGGACGTAAAAGACCCCACGGTACTATTTCAAAGAAGAGCAGGGGAGTTATCCCCAGTGTCCCGGCCAATATTTATCCTTCAATCAACATAACAGAAACAGATTCTCTGGTTATTATAACATTGCTGTTTGTGGGAGCTTGCTGTGCGCAAATTGGCTGCCGTGTTTCCTACATTACAACAGTGACTACACTTCAAAAAGTACTTCATTGGCTGTAAAGCGCTTTGTAAATGCAAGACTTTCTTTCTTTCTTTCTTCTGATTCCTGAGTCCAAATCATTTATGTAAATGGTGAACAACCATGGTCTCAGCACCGATCCCTGTGGAACATCATTTCACACCATTTGCCAATTCGAGTAACTACCTTTACCCTCTACTCTCTGTTTTCTGTTTTGTAGCTAGATTACAATCCATTCTGCCACTTGTCCCCTGACTCCACATGTTATGACAGGTAGAAAAAATATGGAGGCCACATACTCCTTGGAAAATAAGGGCTGGATTTTCAATGACCCATGGAGTCGGGTTTGGAGGCGTGTGGGGAGTTAAAGTTGCAGATTCGGGGGTCCCGACCCCATCCCGCCTCCAACCCGCCTCCACGCAATTTTGATAAAATCGTGTGCGGTGTTCCCGACTCCGTCCCGCCTCCAAGAGGCGGGAGAGGCCATTAAAGCCCTTAACAAGCCCTAAATTGGCTCTGTAATGCCATTTTGAAACGTTTTAGCTAGTTTAACCCTTTTCCGACGTGAAGCACGCCTGATGTGAAACACGCCAGTGAAACCTGGCGGGAGCACAAGTGGATAGCTGACTATCAGCTGCAGGTCCACTATTACAACAGAGATGTGATGAAGGTAGTAGTAGTATTAGGTCTGAAAGTCGCCTCTGATGCTGCTGCATTGAATGTCTTCAGAGACTGCCTGGCCTTTGCTGTGAGAGGACCTGGATGCAAAAAAAATTCTCTCTCTCTCTCTCTCTCTCTCTGTCCTTAGAGCTGCTGCTCATTTTGCATCCAGGTCCTCTCACACCAAAAGCCAGGCAGTCTCTGACCTGACCTGCAATGCTGCAGCAATGATGACATCATCAGAGGCGACTTTCAGACTGAAACCACTAATTAGTTCATGGGTTCCCACATGCTGGAACTCAATTGCCCAATTAAGTGAAAATTGCATCAATCTCCCACATCCAAATGCAGTCGGGTGGATAACACGAAATGCGGATGACACGACCCCAACCTGCCCCAGTATCAAAATCCAGCCCTAAGTGTCTAAATGGGATAGAGGAACAAAGGGATCTGGAGGTACAGAGATACAGATCACTAAAAGTAGCAATGCAGGTTAATAAAGCCATAACAAAAAAGCAAACAAAACACTAGGGTTCATTTCTAGAGGGATGGAATTGAAAAGCTGAGAGAATATGTCAAACTTGTATAGAAGCTTGGTTAGATCACACTTGGAGTACTGTGAACACTTCTGGTCTCCGTATTGTAAAAAGGATATAGAGGCACTGGAGAAGGTGCAGAAAAGTTTACTAGACTGATACAAGAACTGAGAGGTTATAACTATCAGGAAAAATTGAACAGGCTGGGACTCTTTTCTCTAGAAAAGAGAAGACTGAGGGGTGACCTGATAGAGGTCTTCAAGATTATGAAAGGGTTTGCTAAGGTAAACATAGAGAAAAAGTTTCCATTTGCGGGTGAGACCAGAACTAGAGGACTCGACATCGAGTTCAACAATTTCAGACTATAACCTCTGCCCTTATTTTTTCAGATGGCAGCTGTTGATGGTTCTGCCATTCCCATTTACACCTCTTCTAGACTCATCTTTTGTTTCTTTACCTGTCCATTACCATCTCATTTTGCTTTGTACAATCATACCTTTTGTCATTTAATCTCTCCTGCCTTCCACCCTATCACAGACCTTCCCTTTTGTTCTTTCCTCCCCTCCCCCCTTTCCCTGCCCCTGCACTAGCTTAAAACCTGTTATATCTCTAACTTTTTCCAGTTCTGACAAAAGGTCATCGACCTGAAACGTTAACTCTGTTTCTCTCTCCACAGATGCTGCCTGACCTGCTGAGTGTTTCCAGCATTTTCTGTTTTTATTCCAGATTTCCAGCATCCTTAGTATTTTGCTTTTGAGTTATCCCCAGTGTCTTGGCCAATATTTATCTCTCAATCAACTAAAAGACAGATTATCTGAGCATTATCACATTGCTGTTTGTGAAAGCTTGCTGTGTGCAAATTGGCTGCCGTGTTTCCTACATTACAACAGTCACAGCACTTTAAACTCCTGAGGTTGTGAAAGGCGCTTTCTTTCTTTCTTTTTTCTTTTTGTATGGAACATAAACACCAGCATGGACCTGTTGGTCAAATTGCCTGTTTCTGTGCTGTAAATACTTTGTAGTACTTTGTAAGGATACAGCTGTGCTACAGTTTCCAGTGCTAGGGTGATGTCAATGGCTGAGGATATTATCTTCAGCTGCAGCCTGAAAAGAGTCAGTGTTGTTCAAATCCAGTGCCAAGGGAAAAGGAGGGCTTGGAAAATCGGTCCCACCAATGTGGAAGAAGGAAAAACACTATAACAGTGAGGGAGGAGAAAATTAACACAGTTTCAACAGTCGCAATGTAAACAATAGACACAAGGGGGCTGAAAATCTGCACCTTTCTGATGCACTCCCACTTTAACTCCAGTAGAAGTGTATTAGAAAGGTCAGAAATTAAGCTGGTACCAGGTCACATGTTGGGAATTCGTTGGGCCTTACAATGCATGGAGCTCCGTTCACCACTTACAAGGTCAGCAACGTAGGGCATGGCAAAACTCAGGGTGGGAACTCCCACCGCCAGGTGTTCCTGCATCCCCAGCCTTACAGAGACACAGTGGGGTTAAATTGGACAGCCCCCGAAATCGGGCGTGAGGATCACGGTACACGATTAACCTGCACCATTTATTGCGATGCAGGCAGCACATTAAATTTGTGCTGCCTGCTGTTTTAAATGATTGCTTCGTGCAGCCAGCATTACCCATACTGCTCATTGGCTGCACGCATAAGCAGGGGGCCTGATATCGCGAGTGGCTAGCGCTACTTAAAAGCAACCTGCACCTCTTAAAGGGGAGGTGAGTTGTGGCTGCAAGAAGAGGTGCGAATCCTTTGAAAAGTGAATCTGTGCTGTGAAGGATTAAAGAATAGCTGAACATGCAAGAGAGCATGCACCAAGGTTTTCTGATAATGCACTGGAGGCCTTGGTGCAAGATGTGGCGAGAAGGAGAGACATCCTGTATCCACAGGGGGGCAGGAGGCCCTCCAGACATATGCTCAAGAGGTAGTGGGAAGAAGTAATGGTGAATGTTAATGCCAGAAGTTGAACAATCTGGCATGAGTTGTCAAGGTGAGTGAGTTCAATCTTCAAATAGCATATCCTACCAACTGCACCACTAGCCTCATCCACTGCTCAATTCACTACA
Organism: Squalus acanthias; assembly: GCA_030390025.1. Lineage (NCBI taxonomy): Eukaryota > Metazoa > Chordata > Chondrichthyes > Squaliformes > Squalidae > Squalus > Squalus acanthias. The sequence continues at coordinate 198,917,130 of CM059425.1, read as the reverse complement.
CCCCCATCACCCACCTACCAACAATCTCTATCAATCAGTATTCAATCCTTCAATTCATATGCTTTACCTCACCCTCAAACACTTAGCACTGTGGCAAGCCGCTCACCCACAACTCACAGCTTACACATATTGGCAGCTATTCAATCATGACAGCTGCATCACCCAAATATATTGCTGGACACTCACTGACCCTCTTTTGTGCAGGAGAAGGTGGTGCATAACAGAAGGCAGCAGCAAAGAACTGGAGGAGGATAAGTGCGTCTGCTTGTTTTAACCCTTATGAAGGAGGCAGTGCTGGCCATCATGGGAAGGGGCATCACTGAGACTGTGACCATTGGCGGTGCTGGAGAGATCAATGATGAGGTTATCTGCATATGTATTCCCCTTACATCTACCCACTTCTCCCTCATCCCACAATCTCTTCTGACTCACAAGCTGCAGATAATGTGAGCACTTATTTCTTACTTTCTTACAACATTCCTGCTCTCACCCCTGCCACTCCGCCAGTGCCCTTGCTGTTGCCTGTCAGCCAGCCAGCCCAGACTGCTTCATGGTGATGGTGCAGTCTGAAGCCGGGCCCTCTAGGCCCAGAGCTGCTCGACAGCGTCCTCCAAGGCCATCTGAAGTCTCCTCAATTGAAGGTCAACAGCCTTCCACCAGCCATGCTGCAGCCACTGGGGAAGCACCTCGTAAAATCTCTAGGATAGTCAAAGGCACATGGAAGAGGCACTAAGGGAATGCACAAGGGTGATGAGTTTAATTTTGTATGCATTATGTCATGATTGAATTTATAAAATTGGATTGGAATGTGCATTTTATGGTGCTTTTTATTTTTGCGTTGTCAGAAAGAGGACGATGTGATGGTTAGTGATAGAAGAAAGGTAAGGAGCGTGGGACTGTTGGTGAATGGGGAGGTGTGGTTGAGGTTACCGGTATCGCTCATGTATAACCTGATCACATAGAGCACGGGCAGAAAGGGGCAGTCTATATTGTAGCCTCGCTTCTTCTTCTTGTTACTCCACTTCCTCCTCCTCCTTCTCTTCCTCGTGCACCTGCTCCTCAGCTTCTCGCCTGATAGGTGGTGGCAAGGGCTGTTCCCTCATAATGGCCAGGTTGTGCAGCGTGCAGTATACTACCACCAATCTCGATACCCACTCAGCTGCTTACTGCAGGGCTCCTCCAGAGTGGTTCAGCCAGCAGAAGCATTGCTTGAGGATGCTGATGGTGTGTTCTATAATATTCCTTGTGGCAGCATGGTTCTCATTGTAGGCATGCTTTGCACATGTGCGTGGGTTCCCGACCAGAGACATGAACCGTGTCATTAGGGTGTAATCCTTGTCGCCTAGTAGCCAGCCTTTGACTTGCCTTGGTGGGTAAAATACAGGTGGAAGAGAGGACTACTGCAAAATGAAGGAATCGTGACTGCTGTCAGGATAACGGGCATTCACCTGCATGATGTGCTGCCTGTGGTCACACACCAGCTGCACATTGAGGAAATGGAATTCTTGGCTGAGTTCATATGAGGTGCACACAAGGCAATGTGCGTGCAGTCAATGGCACCCTGCACCATGGGGAAGCCTGCAATCTATGCAAACTTGTGCTCGCTCTACCTGCTTGTCTCTGGCAAGAGGGAATGAGATGAAAGTGTTTTTCTGCGAGCCTCTGTGACCTCCCTTATACAGCAGCGCACTCCAAACTATGAGATCTTGCTTATATCTCCAGCAGTAGCCTGAAAGGAGCCAAATGCATAAAAGTTAAGAACCACGGTCACCTTGGCAGCCACAGGCAATGCTATCCGTGCTCTGCTTTGAAGATGCAGCAGTTGACAGATTTCAGTCTTTTATGAAGCGAAGATGTCTCATGCAATGGTCCTCACTGAAGTTCAGGTAAGAGAATTACTCCCTGAAGACTCTCGGCAGATATGGCCTCCTGCTGCGAGTCCTTCTCCTCCCTCTTCTAGCAGATTGTCCTGCTCTGTGTGGCCTCTCCTCATTCTCCCAGTCCTGTTCAATTTCCAGAGGAAGCCCTACCAGGCTACCCATATCTGGAAGCAACTTGTTTCAGCACAAGATTTTAAATGACCAAAAAAGTACTTCAATACCAGCCAGACCACTCCCTGTAGAGTATTCAAACTTTAGCCAAGTATAGGAAAGCTCCAAAGAACCCGTACAATTGCACCAGCAGCCAGAAGAAATAAACCAGTAACTAACCTGTAAGTAGTTCATGATCCCTTTAAATAACGCTGGTGGGTGGGTCCTTCATTCCGTTTAACATCGTGTTCAGCTGTGCGAGGTTAAGACAGGGCGTTAGCTGGAGTGTGGAGTTCGAAAATGGCAGCGCTGGCATCAAATCAGCATTGCACACTGATTTGCGTCATCATCTCGCTGATCTACATATTGCGGGTGGTCGTTAGATGCACGCAAACCCCTTTACAAAGATGACATCTTGCACACTTCACATCGGACGTGTGCGTGCCCATCTCGGACCCCATTTGTAATCCTTATGTGGCTGCATAGTGCCTAAAACATTGGCACTATTCGACCCAATTTAGTTCCCAGTGTGTCACCGGAAGCAGGTGTACCAGGCCACCAAATGATAGCAGCCCAGGCCGAGGAGTGTAGCCTGGACTCTCAAAGACTTCAGGATGGCACCACTTTTTTAACTGTTGAAAGTAGCCACCTTACACAGTGAGCTGAGGGGGCATTTGCTTAACCTTTCCGAGAACTCTGACATCCCCCCATCCCTGGTCCCGCTCAGTACGCTGTAGTATGCGCACAAGGTGCACTGTCCATTGCCATGCGACCTAGGGGACCTCCCTTTGACCTTGCAAACTTTGGCAGGGCCAGTGGCTGGAGGGTACGTCCTGGCTGGGATGCACCTCCCACAGTGTATTCTTCTGTAAAAAGAAATGTTACAGCACCACATACACATTTTAAAAACTGAATTTCCATGCATTATTTTTGCAGATATCTATTTTATTTTCTGCCCATCCCCCGTCAAGAAGGTGGAACAGTCCAAGAGACAAATTTCTCCATGGATCCGGTCAATGAAGCTGCGAGGATCCTCGTCAGGCATCATGCGTGAGCACGCCAGTTGGTTTCCTCTCCACCCCCAAAACTAGTGATATGCATAATAAAACCAGAACATGCTATGAAATAATAGCAGGTTGAAAGAGAAGGGCAATTTAACATATGACCTGAACACTTTGGCATATATACTGTCACAAACAAGAAAATAAAAGGGATAACGCTGATGAAAGAGGCAAATACAAATCAGTATGAAAAGAGAAACGGAACTTCTTCAGGCACTTTCTGAGGTCAGGGAAAGGTTCCATACTTTGCACTGCAATGGTGATCGCCTGCGCCACGAGAAAGAAAGAACTTGCATTTATATAGCGCCGTTCACAACCTCAGGATGTCCCAAAGCACTCTACGACCTACAAACGTGGAGGCTCTGCCAATCTCAACAACAGGGCCAGATTAGCGTATTGTAGGGCTGCCTCCCACATGGCAGCCGGGCAAATTGACAGCCTGGCCAACGGAAGCCAACAGTAGCGGCAGGAGGCCGTAGCCAGGGATCCGTGGGGACAGTCCCCAGCACTGGGTAGGGAGCATTAGCTCCGGGCCGCGATCGGGAGGGTTGGCAGGAGGCTGGTGATAGGGAAGGCTGGGAGGGGGTGAAGGCTGGAGATCGAGGCTGGGGGAGGCCGAAGGCTTCCTTGAGGGACCTGGGGAAAGCACTCCTGCTCCTCCTAGCCCACAAGGAATGGTAACACAGCCACTTACCTTCTGGAGTCAGCAGCTCCCATCTCAGATCATCTGCCAGGAATCCCACAGGTTGTGCTTTCCCCTCACTTACTGTTACATTTAAGTCGCAGTGCTGATGATGTCTTCAGAACGTGACTTTGGTATGTTAATTAGGCCCCTGCATGCCTTTTGCAGGAGCCTCGTTCATGGCCTGATATCTGCACTTTAAAATCAAAGAGGCGAGAACGGGGCCAATCCTGATATTTTAACCCCTCCGATCCTCTCCAGTCCATCAGGGTGGGTTAAAATCGAAGCCAAAGTGAGGGAAAGAAAGAGAGTGGATTAAGAGAAAGTTGCATCTGCAAAGGGCCTAATGCTTGTTTCAGGCATGGGCACTGCACAACAATTTTATTTCCTTTCCCAATATGGTGGGATGTGCATATCCGGACGAACATTTGCAAGCGATTCCTGCCCGCCATATTGGAGGCTTTGTAGGTCAGTTAGCGCCCGAAAAACAGGTGCTGCGCAATCAAATTTATAGGCCATTAAGTTCCTCAGTGCTATTATTGCAGCTACATTCTGATCGGTTCCTCGGCTGAGCTTTAGTAACAGACCCCACCTAAGTGAAAGCACACAGAGTAAAGATATGCAAAAAATTAACTATTATTTAACCCATTCACTGTGTGCTAAGAGTAATTTAAGTTACTAAATTAAAACATTTCAAACTAGATGATAGTCTCAAGATCAGATGTTTCCCCACAGCAACTAGATTCAAGGAACATATTTAAAGTAGTTTTGGTAATATTCCAAAAATTGTACAAATGTTTTGTTGCTATTTTCTTGGAATTTAAAAAGATGTTTGCTTGACAACAAAGTAACAAGCATTGTTATTGTTATTCCGGAGTGGCTTCCTGGCTCTGAAAAACAGTTCAATCTGCCTTGTGTTGCTGGCAGTAACAAAATTATTTTTTGCAGAAGATGCAAGAACATTCTGTGTTTTTTTGTCAAATAGTTAAAACGTGGCAAATGTTATTATCGCTGCATTATTTTTATATTTGGTTACTATAAGGGAGCCGTTTGATATTGTCAGAAAAGATCAGCCTTGCTTATAATCAGATGCTCAAGAAAAACCAAGAGGATATTACATTTTGTTGACGTTGGTTTATTTTCCCAGTCTGCCACGCAGCTCACTTATTGTACAGCAATTTCCAGTGTGTGTACTGGTTGCTGTAGTAACTGACATTCTTGCGACAAGAGTCCACTGGCACAATCCTTCCACTTAACTTCAGTGTTGTGCTAATACCATGGGTATTGTTTAGCTGTTTCTCCATGTTTGATCGTCACCTGCTTGTTCACCTGCTTATTTTTAGCAGTGAAGCAACTTAAGCATTTTAACCCCATATGTCACAGATTGGAGTTGTCATAAACATTCACTAATCAGCCATATCATTTTAACTGTTACATGTGGGTTTTTTTCTCCCCTCCCACAGCAGTGGAATATCAGCTGTTAAATTGTGTCAAAAATCATTTTCCAGCTCAGGGGGAAATTGATTTTCTCCTGGAGCGCGAATGAATGATGAATTTGGCTTACCAATGCTTCTTTCTATGGTCATGATGCGGAGATGCCGGTGTTGGACTGGGGTGGACAAAATTGAGAGGTCGCACAACACCAGGTTATAGTCCAACAGTTTTATTTGAAATCACAAGCTTTCGGAGCTATCGATTTGCTCCTTCCTCAGGTGAAGTGGTCTATGGTCACAGGGATAAAATGGGCCATCTATTGGCATACACTTTGAGGAAGTAACAGGGCAGTTGAGCCATATGAGCATCGCATCCTGGCAGTGGACTGGTGGCCACTAGTCTCAGGGATGTTATGTGACTGTTAACCAAGATTAAACGAACTTTACACTAACTTGTATAAGTCAAATGCCAAAGCCTCCCAGATGCTATTCAGGATTACCTGAAAGCTGCTTTTGATCAATCTGAATGAAGTGTAATGTATGGCTCTGGATTGACCCATCAATGTGGAAGAACTGTTCCAAGCTATAAGCTCTGCTCAGCCGAACGTGGTCCCTGGTCCAAATGATAATACTGCCGACCCTTGCAAAAACAAGACTCCCAAATTGACTCCCCCACTCCTGAGAGTGTTTCGTGAGATTACTAATACTAGTTCCAACCCAACGCAAGAAATGTTTTCATCTTCCTTATACAGTGCCTCCCCATATCCTATTTTTCTTTTAAATTGTGTGTCCAAAATTATTACAAACATCCTTACCACTTGTCTGAACATTTAGCTTTCCAAATTGATTCTCTCTGATCGGATGGGTTTAACCTACCCTGTCCCGCTCTTTAAATGCTTAGAAGGTCACAGAGAATTACATAGGCCTCAATATTACCTCCGCTCCTTCCACCACCACACCGGACAGGCAGAAAAGAATCGGGCGAGAGGCTAAAATCTAGAAAATTGAAATCCCGGCACAACCCACCGCGTTCCCAGTCACTGTAACATTATGGCAGCAATTCATGCCATCGACGAGGCTCCCATAAAAGCAGGTGGAGGCTTACTTAGGATGCAAAAGTCACAGCCCGATGACGTCATCCATGCCACCCGGTACTATTAACAGCAAGCCTGGGGAAGTCCCGCACGGTCTGCTGCCCGGCAGCAAAACCATAGCGGGAGGAGCCGACTGGCTAGAAGAGTCCAAGGCAAGATTTAAAAATGTCCTTCTCTTTGAACTTGTTGTGGACCAGGAGGAGCTGGACTGCTCCCTTCAGGCTTCTCAAGGAGTCCTTGGGCCTCTCCAGCTCCAGTCTCCCCCGATCATAAGAACATAAGAAATAGGAGCTGGAGTAAGCCATTTGGCCATTCAACAAGATCATGGCTGATCTTCTACCTCAACTCCACCTTCCCGCACTATCCCCATAATCCTTAATTCCCTTAGTTCCCAAAAATGTATCGACCTCTGTCTTGAATATACTCAACTACTGAGCATCCACAGCTCTCTGGGGCAGAGAATTCCAAAGATTCACAACCCTTTGAGTGAAGAAGTTTCTCTTCATCTCAGTTCTAAATGGCCGATCCCGTATTCTGTGACTGTGACCCTGTGTTCTAGATTCCCAGCCAGGGGAAACATTTTCTCAGCATTAACCCTGTCAAGTCCCTTAAGAATTTTATATGTTTCAATTAGTTCACCTCTCATTCTTCTAAACTGTAGGGAATATAGGCTTAGTCTACTCAAACTCTCCTCATAGGGCAATCCCCTCATCCCAGGAACCAGTCTAGTGAACCTTCAGTGCACTCCTTCTAAGGCAAGTATGTCTTTCCTTAGGTAAGGAGACCAGAATTGTACACAGTACTCCAGGTGTGGCCTCACCAATGCCCTGTATAATTGTAGTAAGACTTCTTTACTCTTATACTCCAATCCCTTTGTAACAAAAGCTAACATACCATTGCCTTTCGCCAAATCTCCCACCATCAACATCCTGGGGGTCACCATTGATGAGAAACTTAACTGGACCAGCCACATAAATACTATGGCAACAAGAGCAGGTCAGAGGCTAGGTATTCTGCGGCGAGTGTCTCACCTCCTGACTCCCCAACACCTTTCTACTATCTACAAGGCACAAGTAAGGAGTGTGATGGAATACTCTCCACTTGCCTGGATGAGTGCAGCTCCAACAACACTAAGAAGCTCGACACCATCCAGGACAAAGCAGCCCGTTTGATTGGCACCCCATCTACCACCTTAAACATTCACTCCCTCCACCACCGGTGTACCGTGGCTGCAGTGTGTACCATCTACAAGATGCACTGCAGCAACTCGCCAAGGCATCTTCGGCAGCACCTCCCACACCCGCGACCTCTTCCACCTAGAAGGACAAGGGCAGCAGGTGCATGGGAACACCACCACCTCCAAGTTCCCCTCCAAGTCACACACCATCCTGACTTAGATATATATCGCCGATCCTTCGTCGTCGCTGGGTCAAAATCCTGGAACTCCCTACCTAACAGCACTATGGGAGTACCTTCACCACATGGACTGCAGCGGTTCAAGAAGGCGGCTCACCACCACCTTCTCAAGGGCAATTAGGGATGGGCAATAAATGCTGGCCTTGCCAGCGATGCCCACATCCCATAAAAACGAATGATTTTTTTTTTGATTGCTTGCTGTACCTGCATGTTAACTTTCTGTGATTTATGTACAAGGAGACCCAGGTCCCTCCGAATGCAAACATGAGGGAATCCCCAGGCCCTCCCCTCCACCACCTCCCCCACCCCCCTCCGCTCGCCAAACAGAAAGGAATCCCAGCCCCCGCCACCACCCCCCACCCCAACCCCATGATTGCCAACTATGATTGCCCTAGAGCCTTTCCTCCCACTGACTGCCAGGGAACATTCCCATGAGTTCCCGGTTGCAATCTTCTGTGGCCAAATTCACGCTCCCGCCCACTGACCAGGCAGTGAATCTGGCCAGGTGTCAGGCAGGTCTCCAAGACGTATATTTATTTTAAGCACTACCATTCAGATCGGCAGAGCCTCCATGGCCCCGACCTCTCCGGGAGCACCGCCCACTACCGGACTCCCGCACACCGCTCCCGCTGCCCATAAAAATCAAGGCCATAGAATCTACAGCACAGAAATAGGTCATTGAGCCCAAATGGTGTGGATAGAATAAAGTGGCTTTCCTGCAATGGATACTGGAGGCCATGGCATTTCGAGAAACCTTTACCCAATAGATCGCTTTGTTATATTCCCACCTCTGCTCATCAATTGTTTCTACTGAGATTATGTCACCTTTCTTCAAATTATTGTGAGGCACTACTGCCGCCCTGCTTTTTGCATTGGCTATTGAACTGCTAGTTATCAGGATTCATCAAAACTCTACTGGCCATTTCCTAACCTGCACCAAGCCTTGCTCACCATCACCCCTGTCCTCACGTTCCTACATTTGGCTTCCATTCCCCTACTACCTCAAATTTAAAATTCTTATCCATATGTTTAAATTGTTCATTGCCTCACCCTCCTTATCATGTAACATCCTCCAGCCCTACAACTAGACATCAAATTCAGATACGACAAAGGCATACTTAGCCCAGACAACCCTGCAAAGTCCTCCTCACTAACATCTGGGGACTTGTGCCAAAATTGGGAGAGCTGCCCTGCAGACTAGTCAAGCAACAGCCTGACATAGTCATACTCACAGAATCATACCTCTCAGCCAACATCCCAGACTCCTCCATCACCATCCCTGGGTATGTCCTGTCCCACTGGCAGGACAGACCCACCAGGGGTGGCGGCACAGTGGTATACAGTCAGGAGGGAGTTGCACTGGGAGTTCTTAACATTGGCTCTGGACCCAATGAAGTCTCCTGGCATCAGGTCAAACATGGGCAAGGAAACCTCCTGCTAATTACCAGCTACCACCCTCCCTCAGCTGATGAATCAGTACTCCTCCATGTTGAACACCACTTGGAAGAAGCACTGAGGATAGCAAGGCACAGAACATACTCTGGGTGGGGGACTTCAATGTCCATCACCAAGAGTGGCTCAGTAGCACCACTACTGACCGAGCTGGCCGAGTCCTGAAGGATATAGCTGCCAATCTGGGCTTGCAGCAGGTGGTGAGAGAACCAACACAAGGGAAAAACCTACTTGACCTTGTCCTCATAAATCTCCCTGTCACAGTTGCATCTGTCCATGACAGTATTGCTGGGAGTGACCACTGCACAGTCCTCGTGGAGACCAAGCCCTGTCTTCACACTGAGGACACCCTCCATCGTGTTGTGTGGCACTACCACCGTGCTAAATGGGATAGATTCAGAACAGATATAGCAGTTCAAAACTAGGCATCCATGAGGCACTGTGGACCATCAACAGCAGCAGAATTGTATTCCACCACAACCTGTAACCTCATGGCTTGGCATATCCCTCACTCTACCATTACCATCAAGCCAGGCAACCAACTCTTGTCCAATGAGGAGTGCAGAAGTACAAGCCAGGAGCAGCACCAGGCGTATGTAAAATGAGGTGCCGTACTGGTGGAGCTGCAACACAGACTACTGCATGCTAAACAGAGGAAGCAGCATGCTATAGACAAAGGTAAGCGAACCCACAACCAATGGATTAGATCAAAGCTCTGCAGTTCTGCCACATCCAGTCGTGAATGGTGGTGGACAATTAAACAACTAACTGGAGGAGGAGGCTCCATGAACATCCCCATCCTCAATGATGGTGGAGCAGAGCATGTGAGTGCAAAAGACAAGGCTGAAGCATTTGCAACCATCTTCAGCCAGAAGTGCCGAGTGGATGATTCATATCGGCCTCCTCGTGAAGTCCCTATCATCACAGAAGCCAGTCTTCAGCCAATTTGATTCACTCCACGTGATATCAAGAAACGGGTGAGTGTACTGGATACAACAAAGGCTATGGGCCCCAACATCATCCCAGCTGTAGTGCTGAAGACCTGTGCTCCAGAACTAACCGCGCCTCGAGCCAACCTGTTCTAGTACAGCTACAACACTGGCATCTACCTGACAAAGTTTTAATTTGCCCAGCTATGTCCTGTCCACAAAAAGCTGAATTCCAGAGGTGAGGTGAGAGTGACTGCCCTTGACATCAAAGCAGCATTTGACCGAGTGTGGCATCAAGGAGCTCCAATAAAATTGAAGTCAATGGGGATCAGGGGGAAAACGCTCCACTGGCTGGAGTCATACCTAGCACAAAGGAAGATGGTTGTGGTTGTTGGAGGCAAATCATCTCAGCCCCAGGACATCGCTGCAGGAGTTCCTCAGGGCAGTGTCCTAGGCCCAACCATCTTCAGCAGCTTCCATCAATGACCTTCCCTCCATCATAAGGTCAGAAGTGGGGATGTTCGCTGATGATTGCACAGTGTTCTGTTCCATTCACAATTCCTCAGATAATAAAGCAGTCCGTGCCTGCATGCAGCAAGACCTGGACAACAATTAGGCTTGGGCTGATAAGTGGCAAGTAACATTCGCGGCACACAGGTGACAGGCAATGACCATCTCCAACAAGAGAGAGTCTAACCACCGCCCCTTGACATTCAATGGCATTACCATCGTCAAATCCCCCACCAGCAACATCCTGGGAGTCACCATTGACGAGAAACTTAACTAGACCAGTCACATAAATACTGTGGCTACAAGAGCAGGTCAGAGGCTGGGTATTCTGTGGTGAGTGACTCACCGCCTGACTTCCCAAAGTCTTTCCACCATCTACAAGGCACAAGTCAGGAGTGTGATGGAATACTCTCCATTTGGTTGGATGAGTGCAGCCCCAACAACACTCAAGTAGCTCAACAGCATCCAGGACAAGGCAATCCTGACTTGGAAATATATTGCCGTTCCTTCATTGTCGCTGGGTGAAAATCCTGGAACTCCCTACCCAGCAGCACTGTGGGAGTACCTTCACCACACGAACAGCACTGGTTCAAGAAGGCAGCTCACCACCTTCTCAAGGGCAATTAGGAATGGGCAATAAATGCTGGCCTTGCCAGCGACATCCACATTCCATGAATGAATAAATTTAAAAAGTTAAAAAGCTCCCCATACGCTCCATTCCTCTGATTCCAGCATGTTGTACATGCCCCCATTCATCTTAGTGCACCGGTAAAAGGGCAAGAGCCCTACCAGGAATGGTAGCATAGTGCTAATCTTACTAGGCTAGTAATCCAGAAGCCTGGACTAATGATCCAGGGATGTGAGTTCAAATCCCACCATAGCAGCTGGGGAATTTAAATGGAGTTTTTTAAATAAATCTGGAATAAAAAGCTAGTATCAGTAATAGAAACCATGAAACTATCGGATTGTTGTAAAACCCCATCTGGTTCACTAATGTACTTTAGGGAAGGAAATCTGCCTTCCTTACCTGGTCTGGCCTATATGTGACTCCAGACCCACAGCAATGTGGTTGACTCTTAACTGCACTCTGAAATGGCCTAACAAGCCACTCAGTTGTACCAAACCGCTACGAAACACAATAATAAGAATAAAACCGGACAGACCACCCGACATCGACCTCGGCACCGGCTACAGACATGACAATGGCACACCCAGCCCAGTTCTCCTCACCAACATCTGGGGACTTGTGCCAAAATTGGGAGAGCTGTCCCACAGACTAGTCAAGCAACAGCCTGACATAGTCATACTCATAGAATCATACCTTTCAGCCAATGTCCCAAACGCCTCGATCACCATCCGTGGGTTTGTCCTGTCCCACCGGCAGGACGAGACCCACTGTGGCAGCACAGTGGTATACAGTCAGGCAGGAGTGGCCCTGGGAGTCCTCAACATTGACTCCGGACCCCATGAAGTCTCATGGCTTCAGGTCAAGCATGGGCAAGGAAATCTCCTGCTGATTACCACCTACCACCCTCCCTCAGCTGATGAATCAGTACTCCTCCATGTTGAACACCACTTGGAAGAAGCACTGAGAGTAGCAAGGGCACAGAATGTACTCTGGGTGGAGAACTTCAATGTCCATCACCAAGAGTGGCTCGGTAGCACCGCTGCTGACCGAGCTGGCCGAGTCCTGAAGGACATAGCTGCCAGTCTGGGCCTGCGACAGGTGGTGAGAGAACCAACACGAGGGAAAAACCGACTTGACCTCGTCCTCACCAATCTACCTGTCTCAGATGCATCTGTCCATGACAATATTGGTAGCAGTGACCACCGCACAGTCATTGTGGAGACGAAGTCCCGTCTTCACACTGAGGACACCCTCCATCATGTTGTGTGGCACTACCACCGTGCTAAATGGGATAGATTCAGAACAGACCTAGCAGCTCAAAACTGGGCATCCATGAGGCGCTGTGGGCCATCAGCAGCAGCAGAATTGTATTCCACCACAATCTGTAGCCTCATGGCCCGGAAAATCCCTCACTCTTCCATTACCACCAAGCCAGGGGACCAACCCTGGTTCAATAAGGAGTGTAGAAGAGCATGCCAGGTGCAGCACCAGGCGTACCTAAAAATGAGGTGCAACCTAAGGAAGCTGCAACACAGGACTACATGCAGCTAAAAACCGGAAGAAGCATGCTGTAAACAGGGCTAAGCGATCCCACAATCAACAGATCAGATCAAAGCTCTGCAGTCCTGCCACATCCAGTCGTGAATGGTGGTGGACCATTAAACAACTAATGGGAGGAGGAGGCTCCATGAATATCCCCATCCTCAATGATGGTGGAGCCCAGCACACGAGTGCAAAAGACAAGGCTGAAGCGTTTGCAACCATCTTCAGCCAGAAGTGCTGAGTGGATGATCCATATCGGCTTCCTCCTGAGGTCCCCACTATAACAGAAGCCAGTCTTCAGCCACATGATATCAAGAAATGGCTGTGCACACTGGATACAGCAAAGGCTATGAGCCCCGACAACATCGCAGCTATCGTGCTGAAGACTTGTACTCCAGAACCAGCAGCACCTCGAGCCAATCTGTTCCAGTACAGCTACAACACTGGCATCTATCCAACAATGTGGAAAACTGCCCAGGTATGTCCTGTCCACAAAAAACAGGTCAAATTCAATCCAATTACCGCCCCATCAGTCTACTCTCAATTATCAGCAAAGTGATGGAAGATGTCATCGACAGTGCTATCAAGCGGCACTTACTCACCAATAACCCACTCACTGATGCCCAGTTTGGGTTCCGCCAAGACCACTCGGCTCCAGACCTCATTACAGCCTTGGTCCAAACATGGACAAAGGAGCTAAATTCCAGAGGTGAGGTGAGAGTGACTGCCCTTGACATCAAGGCAGCATTTGACCGAGTGTGGCATCAAGGAGCCCTAGTAAAACTCAACTCATTGAAATCGGGGGCGGGGGGGGGGAACTCTCCACTGCTGGAGTCATACCTAGCACAAAGGAAGATGGTTGTGGTGGTTGAAGGTCAATAATCACAGGCCCAGGACATTGCTGCAGGGAGTTCCTCAGGGCAGTGTCCTAGGCCCAACCATCTTCAGCTGCTTCATCAATCACCTTCCCTCCAGCATAAGGTCAGAAATTGGAATGTTTGCTGATGACTGCACAGTGTTGAGCGCCATTCACAACTCCTCAGATAATGAAGCAGTCCATGCCCGCATGCAACAAGACCTGGACGACGTTCAGGCTTGGGCTGATAAGTGGCAGGTAACATTCGCGCCACACAAGTGCCAGGCAATGACTATCTCTCACAAGCGAGAGTCCTAACCACCACCCCTTGACATTCAACAGTATTACCATCGCCAAATCCCCCACCATCAACATCCTGGAAGTCACCATTGACCAGAAACTTAACTGGACCAGCCACATAAATACTGTGGCAACAAGAGCAGGTCAGAGGCTAGGTATTCTGCGACGAGTGTCTCACTTCCTGACTCCCCAAAGCCTTTCCACCATCTACAAAGGAACAAGTCAGGAGTGTAATGGAATACTCTCCACTTGCCTGGATGAGTTCAGCTCCAACAACACTCAAGAAGCTCGACACCATCCAGGACAAAGCAGCCCGCTTGATTGGCACCCCATCCACCACCTTAAACATTCACTCCCTCCACCACCGGCGTACCGTGGCTGCAGTGTGTACCATCTACAAGATGCACTGCAGCAACTCGCCAAGGATTCTTCAGCAGCACCTCCCAAATCTACGACCTCTTCCACCTAGAAGGACAAGGGCAGCAGGCGCATGGGAACACCACCACTTCCAAGTTCCCATCCAAGTCACACACCATCCTGACCTGGAAGTATATCGCCGTTCCTTCATCGTCGCTGGGTCAAAATCCTGGAACTCCCTCCCTAACAGCACTGTGGGAGTACCTTCACCACATGGACTGCAGCGGTTCAAGAAGGCAGCTCACCACCACCTTCTCAAGGGAAATTAGGGATGGACAATAAATGCTGGCTTTGCCAGCGACGCCCACATCCCATGAACAAATAAAATAAAACTCCAGCACTGATCTGCTTAAATCTGTTACTTCCTTTCTTTGTATTATTTTCTGTTATTTTCTTTTGATTTCTATCCTCCCATAGAGTGATGTCCTCTTGTCTGCCCCAAAATACTCATTCCTTTTGACCCCATGCTGGAGCTCTTCCTTGATGCTCGCACTCATGATTGGTATGGTCCAAACCTCTCTTGTCAGTATCGGGCCTGGATAGCTCTTATAGGTGCCCTATTGCTCAATGCTTCTCCATACTGACGCCACAGTGACTCTTGTGTTGGTTCATTTGAGTTGTTGATGTTGCCATTGATTTACTTAAACTCTGGTGTTTGACTGTTGCTTATTGTTGCAATGTTGCTGCTCTCTTGTATCTATTGTGATGTTGAGCTACTGTTTTTATTATTTTTCTTCAGTTTCATTTTTACTTGGGGTTTTTCTTCCTCGCATTTTGTAGCCACTATCATTTAAAGTTGCAAAAAAAATTTTTTAATTCAATGAAGTTAAATAGACAGATTATAACATTATTTACCCACGTTTCATTATTGTTTCTAAATTAATATACAATGGGGTAAAAATTCACTTGGTTGCGCCTCCCGTTAGCGCCTTAAGAGGGCGCTAATGGGGCGCAAAGCCGCTAACGCCCGGGCGCAGCGATGTTTGCGCCGCTCGAGAACTTAACTTGAGATTGTGCGGCGGCGCTAAAACTTACCGCTGCGACCACCTGCGCGCGCAGATTGTGACGTCATTCCATGGTGCAACGCCCTTGTGGCGCCCCGTAGCGGAAATTGAGTGGCGCCCCCTGCCTTACCGCCTGGCGCTTCCAACGACCAGAAGACTGGAACGCTATCAATCGCTGTGGGGCTGGGGGGGGCGCTATTTAAAGGGGGCCTCTTCCTGTCTTTTATTGTTGGTGGCATTTTTGAACTACGCATTCTGAGAGAGAGAGGGAGAGACTTCTGGAGAGATTCAACGTTGTGTGAAGGAGTTTTGGGTACTGAGCAGCACTTTGCAGGTTCATTTTGATTTGCCATTCCTTGTATCGATTTAGCAGAGAGTGTGGGAGCTGCACTCTGAGCTCTTTGCCTGGTACTCTCCATTGTTCTTTCCAGCACATTTGATGTGCAAGTCTCTCCAGGCCGAGATTCAAGGCTGCAATGAACAGGATGTGGATGGAAAGCAAGATTAACCATCCCCTTTAAGAACTGGCCCGTGCCATTGTGTGTGTGTTCCATTGCTGACTGACATTACATGAGCTTCGCCAGCGCTCCGAGTTAGCGCCTCACTGCTCGGCCTTTGCGCCTTAAGAGAGGTGTGCAGCGCCTGCTTTAGCGCTCCATTCACCTCCCGGGGCGGTAAAAGTGAAGTTTCCTGTCAGTGCCGATAATTAGCGCCAGGCGCTAATATTTGCGTCCGGAAGATATTTGCGCCCCAAATGGGGCGCGACCTAATTTCTACCCCATAATCTTTTTTTTTGTTGATAGCCCACCTGCCTGTGTTTTGTCCTCATCCAACTTTCACTATCCCCCACAGCACCGGCCATGACACCATTGCATACCACCCACAGTTGCTTCAATCTAGCTCACAGCTTGATTCTATACACAGCCCTTCTATTGCCCCAGCTTTCCCACTACCTGCTTGGTATCACCACCCTGTGCCCCACAGACCATGAGTCATGATGCGGGAGATCCATTAATAAGCATTAATAGATAATTCATGTAGTGAGAGTGCAGACAGACAGAAATAAATTGCAGATGTGCACGCAGTGCTGAATTGATTTTAGTCCATTACACAAAACTAGTTTCAGTCACAGTCAGTGGTGGAACCTTTTACCTTTTACTCAAGCATTGACTCCTTGCTAAACTACAGAGCAAAGGGTACCAATTACTCCCTGGGAACTCACGCAAATGTCCATTTGCTGTGTCATTTGGTTATTTTACCAAGAGATGCATTGCAGCCAAGCCGGAGCTGATCCTCATCTGACATCCACTCATGTGCACTTCAGCAGACGTCACTGAATAGTCACTGTGAAAAAGAGCCCTCATTGATCTTCCTCTGCCTACCCCAGTGCTCCTTACACCATTATAGTGCCCTTACTGAGTTTATTTTCCATAAAGCAATGGTCCTGACATTTCAACGTTTCTGCTGAAAAAAACTTCTTCGCCAATGAGGTAGATACTTTCTTAAAACATGTCTATAATTCATACCCTGATCATTTAAATGATTTTTATATTAACACTGTGAAGCCCTGCTGTGTAATTTGTCCCCCTACCTCCACCCCAACTTCTACTTTGAAATGGTTTACATCTCCCAGATCCATTCCCTGAGTGAGCGAGCTGCTCTGGCTGTTCCCAGGCCTTTTCCTCTGCCATTCTACAGTTCTACAGTTAGACAGGAGGTGCATTCCTTCTGGTTTCTTTTCCCTCGCTGTGATCAAACAGTTGGTGTAATCATTGTGGTCCAGCTGCTATCAGAAACTTACCGTCAAGGGAATTTCTGCTATTAACTACATAGAATTACACAGGATATACAGCACAGAAACAGGCCATTCGGCCCAACCAGTCCATGCCGGTGTTTATGCTCCACTCGAGCCTCCTCCCGTCTTTCCTCATCTAACACTATCAGCAGAACCCTCTATTCCCTTCTCCCTCATATGCTTATCTAGCTTCCCCTTAAATGCATCTATACTATTCGCTTCAACCACTCCACATTCTCCCCACTCTCTGGGTAAAGTTTCTTCTGAATTCCCTATTGGATTTCTTGGTGACTATCTTATATTAATGTTCTCTAGTTTTGCTTTTCCCCACAAGTGGAAACACTCTCTCTGTATCTACTCTATCAAAACCTTTCATAATTTTAAAGACGCTCTATTAGGTCACCCCTCAGCCTTCTCTTTTCAAGAGAAAAGAGACCCAGCCTGTTCATCCTTTCCTGATAGGTATAACCTCGCAGTTCTGATATTATCCTTGTAAATCTTCTCTGCACCCTATCCAGTGCCTCTATATCCTTTTTATAATATGGTGACCAGAATTGTACACAGTACTCCAAGTGGGGTCTAACCAAGGTTGAATGCAAGTTTAGCATAACTTCACTACTTTTCAATTCTATCCCTCTAGAAATAAACCCTAGTGCTTGGTTGCTTTTTTTATGGCCTTGTTAACCTGCGTCGCTACTTTTAGTGATTGGTATATTTGCCACTCTACCCCACCCAGACTCGCACCCTCCAAGTAATATGTGACCTCTACCCCAGAGGGCTGTGGAGGCTCAGTCATTGGGTATATTCAAAACAGAAGTCGATAGATTTCTGACTAGTAAGGGCATTAAGGGATATGGCAATAAGGCCGGTGAATGGAATTGAGGCAGAAGATCAGCCATGATCTCATTGAATGGCGGAGCAGGTTTGAAGGGCCGAATGGCCTACTCCTGCTCCTATTTCTTATGTTCTTATGTTCTTATGACCTCCCTATTCTTCCCACCAAAATGTGCTACCTCACACTTATCTGTGTTGAAATTTATTTGCTAATTATATGCCCATTCTGTAAGTTTATTAATGTCTTCTTGTAATTTGTTGCAGTCCTCCTCAGTATTGACTATCCCTCCCAATTTGGTGTCATCCGCAAATTTAGAAATCTAGGCGTAGAAATTTGTGGCCACCACGAGAGTTGCCGGTGTCACCGCGGCCTTGGGTTAACAGCCACTGAAAATAGTCAGGGCGGTAAGAGAGAACAATTCACGCTGGGGACTAAAGATTTTTAGCCCAGCGCCATCCTGGTGACATTAGTGCAGGCATCGGAGGTGAAGTTGGCATCCAGAAGTGACGTTCCATCCTCCAACAGCCTCTGGAAGCGAGGTAATGAGTTCACTTGGCATTGTGGGACATTTAAACGGCAATGCTTGAAACAGGCAACGCCTTCTGAACTGATAAAAATGAAGTAAAAAATGCAGTTTTCAGCCCTTACTACCTTTTAAAAAAAAATTGGCCCTGAATTTGCGGTCAGAGGCTTCCCGCAGGAAATGCCTCCGATCCGCAAATAAAATGCCCGCGTGCCTGGGTCCTGGGACTCCACATATTCCAGGGGCGCAGGCGGTTTGCAATCGCCCCTGGGATCATGTGGGCCGGACCAACGAATGACAGAAGGGAATCCCCATTCATCCTTATGGGGATTTCGTATGTACGAGCCATTCAATAAGATCATGGCTGATCTGATCTTGGCCTCAACTCTACTTTCCTGGCTGTTCCCCATAACCTTTGACTCCCCTATAGTTCAAATATCTGTCTATCTCTGCCTTGAATATATTCACTGACTCAGCCTCCACAGCTCTCTGGGGTAGAGAATTTCAGAGATTCACAACCCTCTGGGGGAGAAGATAGTGAAGAAAAAGAAGAAGAAACACCGTCACTTGATTTCACACTCCCAGCCACCAGCTCCTCAAGGTCGACCAGCAAGGCCATTGGCAGTTTCCCCCACTGAAAGTCAGCAGCCTTCCACCAGCCATGCTGCGTGACATCAGTAGGACAGGCAAAGGCACACACAAGACAGTCAGTAGGAGAATGCATAAGGGTGATGAGTTGATTTCTTGATGTCATATTGGATGGATAGATGTATAAAGTTGGATTGGAAAGTTTGCTTTGTGGTGGCTTTTATTTCAGCATTGTGGCTAAGAGGACACTGTGATGGTCAGTAACAGAGGGAAGGTAAGGTGTGGAACAAATGTTGAAAGGGCAATTGGGGTTGTGTTCACTGGTACCGCAGGCAGATGATTCCATCCCGGATATCCCAGCCAGAAAGGGACTGTTTGGGTTTCATCCTTCCTTCTGCTTCCTCCTCTTCTGCTTTCTCATCTTTGGTTACTTCCTCTTTGGCTTCTTCCTCTTCTGTTTCCTCCACTTTTGCGTCTTCCTCTTCTGCATCTTCCTCTTCTGCGTCTTCCTCTTCCCTCTGCGAGAGGATGCTGTAAATCTGAAATAAAAGCATAAAATGCTGGAAATGCTCAGCAGGTCAGGCAGCATCTTTACCTGAGACGTGAACTCTGTTTCTCTCTCCACGGATGTTGCCTGACCTGCTGAGTATTTTCTGTCTTCTCAGAGGCCTTCCTTTACCATCTAAGGCCTTGCAAGCGTCCAGCAGCTCTCCCTATACACTTAAAAAAGTTTTAACATGCGTTACAGCAAGCCACTACTACAATAAAATCAAAAAAAGCCAGTCCAAAAGCTTAAATGCAAACTTACCTGAAAGATGTGTGTGTCCCTTTAAGAGGCGCCCTCCTGTATGCCTCAGAGACATGGACCATGTACAGCAGGCACCTCAAAGCACTGGAGAGGTACCACCAACGCTGCCTCCGCAAGATCCTGCAAATCCATTGGCAGGATAGGCGCACCAACGTCAGTGTTCTCGCACAGGCCAACATCCCCAGCATCGAAGCTTTGACCACGCTCGATCAGCTCTGATGGACGGGTCACATCGTCCGCATGCCCAATACGAGACTCCCAAAACAAGCGCTCTACTCGGAGCTCCGACACGGCAAGAAAGCCCCAGGTGGGCAGAGGAAACGCTTCAAGGACACCCTCAAAGCCTCCTTGAAAAAGTGCAACATCCCCACCGACACCTGGGAATCCCTGGCCCAAGAGCACACAAAGTGGAGGAGAAGCATCTGGGAAGGCGCCAAACACCTCGAGTCTCTTCGCCGGGAGCAAGCGAAAGCCAAGCGCAGGCAGCGCAAGGAGCGCACGTCAACCTAAGAACCCCACCCACCCACTGTCTGCCCCATCTGTGACAGAAACTGTAGGTCCCGCATTGGACTCATCAGTCACCTGAGAACTCATTTTTAATGTGGAAGCAAGTCATCCTCGGTTCCGAGGGACTGCCTAAAAGAGTCTGCTGAACACTGTGTTTTCATGGCGAGCGCAGGACCCAGCGCTGAACTCAGTGCTAGGGTTGAAGGTTGCCGAGGTGACGTTAAGTTGGCGTTGTACACCGACTGACATCACCTCTCCCTCATTTAAATCTGCAGGGCTATTGGTCATACTGTCGGGCCTCGGAAAATGGAGGACGCCGCGGGACCTGCCACCAGCTGGCAAAATAGCGGCAACCGCCCTCTTTCCGCTATTTTTTGCTGGTAGCGGGTGGCATAAAGCCCCCGAATTTTTAGCCCCTAGTCTCCTAGCAATTTGTGGCAGTGTTTCAGTAGGCTAATTTGCTGTGCCACCAGGGCACTTTCATGCTGAAATCTTATTGTAAGACGGTCCTATTTGTCCAATAAAATGTTCTTACAGGCAAGCTGTTATAAGAGAACTTTAGAAGAAGAAAGAAAGAAGTTGCATTTATATAGCACATTTCATGTCCTCAGGATGTCCCAAATTGATTCATAGCCAATGAATTGCTTTTGAAGTATAGTCATTGTGGTTTTGGAGGCAAACATGACAATTTGCACACAGCAAGATCCCACAAATAGCAAGGAGATGAATAACCAGTTAATCTGTTTTTGTGGTGTTGGTTGAGGGATTCATGCTGACCAGGACACCAAGAGAACTCCCTGCTATTCTTAAAAAAAAGAGCCATAGGGCTAGAAATTCGGTGCATTTGTGCCTCTCGTTAGCACCCCTGGGGGGGGCGCTAACGGGGCGCAAATGACTTTTCGCCCAGGGGCAGCGCCACTAACGACTCCCAGTAAATTCAGCGGGAGTTTAGCGCCGGTGATGACATCACCGTGCGCTGCGCCCCGTTTTCGCCCCGCCTGTAAAATTGGCCCACGCCCCCTGAATCTGCACCGTGCGATGACAGCGACCGATTCAGGGGGCGGGAATGGAGCAGCAGGAGTCTCGCAAGGCGCTAATTAAAGGGGAGGTGGCGGGCAGGGGAAAAGAAATTGGCCGACTTACTTGTTGCGTCTTTGAACGCAGGGTCCGTGCCACGATATGGCAGCCCGGCACCCCGCTCCCCGGTGGTCCAAGTAGGGCCCCGCAGAGTTGTGGGCTTGGGCCCTCCCCTTTAATGAGGGGAGGAGCCCTTCCATGCGGCAGTGCTACATGGCCCAGTACGTAGCGCTGCAGAACGCACCGCCCCGATACTCGGGTTTAGCGCTCTAAGAAGAAGTGGAGTGCTTGAATTAGTGCACCACCTCACTCTTGGGGCGCTAAAACTGAAGTTAGCGATCACCTGCGCTATTTTTCACCGGGCACTAAATTTAGCGCCCAGGCGATGTTAGCAACCCAAAATGGTCGCTAACTAATTTTCCCCCCATAGGATCTTTTACATTTACCTGAACAGGTAGATAGGGCCTTGGTTTAGTATCTTAACCAGATGGCACCTCCAACAATGCAGCACTTCCTCAGTAGTGCACTAAAGTGTCAGCCTAGATTATATGCTCAAATCCTGAAGTGAGTATTGAATCCACAGCCATCTAATTTAAAGGCAAGAGTCCGACCAACTGAGCCAAGCTGACACATTAGTCTATAATGCAGGTACAAGTCCTTGAAGTCGAAAGATCACAATGGCTCAAAACTTAATTCCAAACAAATGTAATCATTATGTATTACTGTCTCTACTTTCTTGTGTAGGGTAATGTTAGCACACACTTATCATTGATTCTGATGAATTATTACTAGTGACAATGCCTCACTAATATTAATTACTTCTACACCACATTCAAGACACAAGTAAACTTTCTCCAAGATTACGCATTGACTAAAATACAAATTAAAGGTATCAAAAAGTAATGAAGCTGATAAAATGAATTAAGAAAGTAATTAAGAAAGAAATAGGCTTGAAGTTCATGTTTGGTCTTTAGTCAGAACTGAGAAAGGACTAAGTACTGCAGCCCAGATTCTCAACTCCTGCACCATATTTGGGAGTTTAAAATGTTTCCTGTGAGTGGAGTGTTGGCTTTGGTTGCTGATGTGATGCCTCATAGAAAAGATGGAAGAAGGAGAAGGAAATTATAAAGAGATGAAGAATCCTGTAATACTGCAGTGAATTTTTCTGTTAACGTAATACTTCAACTTGCTTGCAGACATAGCGTTCTCCAATATTTATTTTGCAAGTCGAAATTTGGTGTTTACATATTAACTCCTGAAAGTCTTTGAATATGAACTGAGGCCATGGAGAATTTTGTAGTAAATTTTAAATGTTAGTGAACAGTCAGCTAGGAATGCATATCTGTCCAAACGTGGCCAAGAAAGATTGAACTGCACCATCCCTGCCAACAGCCCATGTTTTCCAAAATTCATACTGCAACTCAGGCATCATTAATCTCACTGCAATTGTGATTATCAGAGCCAGACCTAACCAGTTATGTTCATAGGCCTGTGCAATATTTAGATCCGATTACAATGATTTTTCTGATGTCAGAATAAGAAACTTCTCAGTTTGGATGGGGATAATTTACACTAAAATTCACTTTTCATATTTTAAACTTCCAGCCCCATACTTTGAAGCAGAAACTAGCAGGACACTCACATTAGCTACAACTAGGTGTTACTGTTTTAACCAAAAAATGGGGAATGATAGTTTTTTCCTTAATTAACTGCTCACTAATGAAATTTCAGGAATGCAGAGCTTTGAAATGTGCAATTTCTAAGAACATGGGGTGTGAAATTCAGTATCGACCCGTTTGGGACGCTAATTTTTAAAAGTTTGAAAAGTTAGCGCCAGGCGCTAACGATTTCAAACTTTTGAAAACTTCACCATTTGCGCTCCAGGAAGGAAGTGGAGCGTTAAATCAAGCGCTCCATTTCTTTCTTGGAGCGCAATTGGCAGCAGGTGGGGCGGAGACTTCAGCAGCGCTGCACACTGGGCCGTGCAACGCTGCCGCGTTCAAAGGCTCCTTCCTTCCCTTAAAGGGAAGGGCCATCGCTGCAGGCTCTGCAATATAAAAAGTACCTACCTGGACCACCAAGGCAACCGCAATCCCACGCAATCAGCCCGGCACTCAAGCAGAGTGCCAGGCTGATCGATCGTGGACAGGAACCCGCGAAAAAGACTGCAACAAGAAAGGTAAGATTTTTTTTACTTACCTCAGCCACCTCGCCTTTAATCATTGCCCTCGAAGCGGCCACCCGCCCGATGCACGACTCCTGCAGCTGTCGGTGTTTTTGGCTGACGCTGCTGTAGGGGGCAGAAGTCAATTTCGGGTCCAGGGCACTACTGGGGCGATGCACACAGCAATGACGTCACGATCTCCAGGGCGAAGGAGATCGGGGCACAATGCCGAAGTGCCGCCGCAAAACTTCCGCTAACGGGAGGCGCAAAGGAGCCCAATTTCTGGCCCATGATTTCTCAGCAAGCCATTAATTACAAAGAAAGAGAAACATGCTTCCATTTATCATTAAAAGAGGAATTTCTAGCTCCCAGGTGTTAACATCAGTCTGATATGATTCCCCTTGTGCAAGGCTGACTTTCATTTTGATTTCAAAAATGTGAGCTTTAACTGTGCGTCATTAGGTTAACATAATTCAGAGATCTGAGTTTGAATTTTATTGAATTCCTGTCTCAATTCACATTCACACTTAAGCTTTCATTAAGTCTAAGTGTACAAGTCTCATCTGCATCATCTGTAGGAGGGAGAAAAGATGATCTTGTCTTTGGTTCTTCCCCTTTGATTAAAGTTCCACTTTCTTCTTTTCAATCTCTAGATTTTCAGAGATGTATGAAGACAATATTGTTATGTTTCTTTAATGTAAAAAACAGAAAGCTCTTATGGGTACTGCACAATGATGGCTGCCTTCAGTAAGTTTGCAGCTGTTCATGCTGTGATCCTAAAAATAGCAGCAATGCTAATGTTATATGCAAAGACAGCCAATACTCAGAAATGACTCTCAGGTCCCAAGCTAGCGTACAGGGAAGCACCAGCAAAGGGAGGGAACTCGATAGAGACTTCTGACCGCACGTGATAATCCAAGGCAACAACATGGAGCATTTTAGGGGAATGAATTCTCACATTGGGGCTGCGTCCAGTCACTCAAAGGAATGTGCAAAGCCATGCAGCCAAAATACACAAACTTGGTGCCATCAGATTTGTACCATTCATCACCCAAAGCTGCTGTCATTTAAATGCCGCAGCAAGGAAACTGGGAATCACTTTTGGGTTTGAGGAAAAAGGACATAAATAAGGAGTGGCAGTGGAAGGAACCAATCAACCTGGGATTCTTCAGGGAACGAGTATCTAGCCAAGGATGCTTACCCAATTTGAGAGGAAGGGAATAAAGCTGCTTTTGTCATTAGCTATTAATGTCTTGACATCCACACAAGGTATTTGAAACTTGCGTTCTATACAGGGTTAGCAAAAGCACTGCATTTCTCAAAAGAGGATTGTCGAAGCCTGCAAGAAGTTGAACATGGTGTAAATATCAGCCTTGCTAAGATGTTTGTGCTGACAGGCCTCAGCTCCAGAGTAATGGAGTGTACAAATACTGTACTGGAACTGTTAAATATATGCAAGGATAATAGCATCTGGTTTACTGCAGTACAAAACACAGAGCCCAGTCACTAGGAGCATTCTTCCATGTGTATGATGTGATTTGTGGACCAGGTGAGGACAGAATGTGAACCCCACCCCCCCCCCCCCCGCAAACCTGAATTCGACAGCCAGTCACCACTTATCGTCTAACCTTACAGATCAAAAGAATCAACTTGGGTGAGGTAGCAGAAGGCTGCTGATACCCTTGGGATCATATGCCAGCAGGAGTCAACAGCTTCAGAAGAGGAGAAAAACTTGAAGGAAAAAGAATAAAGACATTCTCCAACTGTTTAAGGTAAAGGCTCCATCGAGCCTATTCAGAGTCGTGACTGCACAACTGCTGAACCTCGAGGCTGCATTTCCTAGACGTGTGTAACACACTGATGGCTTTATATCTGTAATCAGCAAACTAAAATTACTGAATACAATTTGTTCCAATAAAAGATCACTTTGTTCATCTCTAACTAATAGTTCTTTCCCTTTAAGTCATTTAGTTGGTGCAATGGAGAACTCTGCTTTCAGCAGTGATTTGCCTCTTAAGTGACTTTTTTTTGGTGGAATTATGATTTGTGACTGTACCTTCTCTTAGCATTTGGCAAGTTAGATAAAATCTGAAAATGAGCAAATCAGTGGCAGATGAATTTCATTACAGGCAAACACAAGGTACTACACATTGGTAAGAAAAATAGATGTCACAACTTTACTGTGGCTGCTGTAGAAATAGCTAAAAGTGAAGTGGAAAGGGTTCTGGTCATGACAGAATCAGGATTTAACATAACAAATAGAACACTGAATTATATTGTAATATCAGTTGAGTATAAGTCGGAAGATCGCAGGTGCTAAAATCGCAGAGTTTTCTGGTCAGACTGCACCTTGTGTACTATGTTAGATTTTGGTCATTAAACATAGAAACATAGAAACAAAGAAAAATAGGAGCAGGAGTAGGCCATTCGGCCTTTCGAGCCTGCTCTGCCATTCAATATGATCATGGCTGATCCTCTATCTCAATACCACATTCCCGCTCTCTCCCCATGTCCAGAAAGGCATAAGGCATAAAGGGAACTTTCGAACCATAGAGGCAGTGCAGAAAAGAGCCACATGGCCAATCCCTAGCATCAAAGGATTGAGTAATGAGGAAAGACTGCAGAAGTTAGGCCTATTTATACTTAAAAGGAGGTAACTGAGAGAGAACCTTATAGAAATATAATGACATAGATACAGTTAATCTGAATCAGGACTGCATGGTACAGCAGAATAGTAGAACAAGGAGGCATAGGTAAATACTGATGAAAGAAAAGTTTAGAAAAGATATTAGGAAGAATTTTTCATACAAATGTGGTCAACACATGAGATAATCTTCCAGGTAGGGTAATGAAAGTCATTGGGCCAAAAATTCGGCTGTTGTCGGGTGAGTACGCGCTGTGTACTCACCCGTAAGGCCACCTGAAGTGCCGGTTTCCTGCATGCGCTGCGCATGCGCGGGAAACCGGAACTTCCGTTCCCCTGAAGGGAGGGGTTCAGAAGTCGAACGCGTGCGTGGGAGAGGCTGCGCGCATGCAGCGAACTTCAGGTTTTTTTTCAGGTTTCTCCGGGAGGGTAAGTATGGAGAAGCTGCACTTTTAAAAAAGAGGCGCAAGGCCTGTTTTTAACAAGGTAAGTGGTTAATTAATTACAATTTAAACATTTTTTCAACAAGTTTATCTTTTTTAGATACTTTAAAGAAAGGTAAGTTTATTTTTAGCACCGTTAAAAAGTATAATTAATTTTTTCAAAAATTTTACTTTTTGTTTAAAGTAGTTAATTTATGTAACTTATAGTTATTTTAAAAATGTGATGTTTTTTAAAAATTTATTTGAAGTTTAAGTGTGGTTTTGGGGCCGATCTCTATTCATAGATATGACAGGTCTTCCTGTCAAATCTATGAATGAAAATGCCCTGCTAGGATTGGCTCTCCATGGCCCACGTGATCCCAGAGGACGCTTCGAACTAACTGCGCCCCTGGGATACGCAAGCACTGCACACCGGCAGCTGCAGGAGGCCCAGGACCCGAAGTCCTCGTGGGCCCAAAGCACAACTGCAGGCGCAGTAGGCAAGTACGCGCATGATGCTTGCACCCGCAGGAAGCCGGAAAGCCGAATTTCTGGCCCATTGAATAGATAGTTGATGTGAAGAGGGAGTATAAATCTTTACTTTCATCTGAATCCATGAGCAAAGATGCACCAAATGCATCAGTACCTATCTTGCGATCTTCCTTCAGCTGGGACAGTGAGCGAACACATTGTGGTGTCCTCACTTCATGTTGCTCTTTAAATTAGTCAGCAGGAAGCATATATTCTTTTAGTACAACAAATAGGATAGATAACTTTTCCTGTGATAGGAAATTTCTCTCTAATCAGCTGTGAATTGATCAAATGCTACAGATACTTTAACTGCAAACTTAAAAAAATATAAAAACAGGTTAATTGAAATACACAATTTCTGAAAGATGGATTCATATGATTGAGCACTTGTCAGTCGATTTCTCTCTCCTCCAGACACTTTTCTTTCTAACTATAGCATTTATAGTGAAGTCCTCTGCCATTCACTATTTTGTAGAAGTATTACTAGCGATAACCATAATTGGCTAGGAAATAATACTAAGACAGGTAAGGAATATATTCTTCACCAGCCTAGGTGAGTTATGAGGTAAATTGGAAAAGCAAATAATTGATTTGCTTACAAAGAAAATGATTAGCATACAAATGCAGAGTGTAACTTGAATTATATATGTATTTATTCCGAGGTCACAGGGTGTTGGGGGAGGGGTGCATCACATTGTCCTTTCAGTTCAGGGAGCTGGGATTGAATCTAGTTCAGTGATGAAAGTCTCCTTTCCCTGCTGACTGTAAGGGTCTTTTATGAAGTTAGCTGCAGCAGTTTCAATCCAGTTTCTAGTGGGCATAGACCCAAAAGGCTGGATTTTGTCAATGGAGACATGCTGGAGGCGGGACTGCTGCTTGCCGGGTCTCAGTCCCACCTCCATTAGCCTCTGGCCAACCAATGGGATTTTCCCCTGATTGACCTTGTTAAGCCCGCCCAGCGGGCTCAGCAGGCCAATTAGCGGGAAGTCACTGACATAGCACATCAACGTCTGACGTGCCATCTGTCAAGATTTCTTGAAAGAAGAAATGTCAGCGTTTGACAGCTCTGTGAAGCTGTCAAGCACTGACATTCTGTGTAGTTTCATGAGGCCTTGTGTTCAGGACTCATCAAACCTTTCTACTTTGTAGAAATCAGATGACTGTTCTTTCAGAGGATCAAACAGCCAATCTGTGAAATCTACAATGAAGATGTCGGGACTCCAAATCCACAGCGGCTGAAGGCTGTAGGCAGAAACAAAGGTAAGTGAACATTTTCTAACACATTACACTCACCTCACATACTTACCACTCCACACTTGCACCCATCACTCACCTCTACATTGCGCTTTCACACCCCTCCGACCCTCACAGACCTCCTACTCAACTCCTCCACCCCGGCGGGGTTCTCCGAGGTCGGGAGGCCTGCACTTGAAAAGGTAAAATGGGACTAATCCTTTTTTAAGGCAGTAAATAGGATTTAATCCCTTTCCCGCCTCCAGGAGACGGGACCCAGGGCAGGACGGCTTCCCACCTTCTGGCAAAAGGGCATGGAGGCGGGATGGGGTGGGTTTGCCAGCCGCCCCCACATTCTGCAACTTTACCGGCAGTCCCGCCTCCATGCCCGCCTCCTCAGGGCTGGCAAAATCCAGCCCATAGAGCGTGAACTTTCAACTTCGGCCATGGCACACAACGGGCCGTAGTGGATCAGACATCCATTATACACCCGGTCCAATCTTCCTTTCTATTGACTTCAACGGAAAGCAAAATCGGGCAGGATGTATAGCGGGCGGCCGATCTGTTACCATCCGTTTTGCGCCTGCTGGAGTTGAATTTCACCCCCATAGTCAATATGCAAACTAAAGCAGAGAGGCCATAAAGATGGCTAATATGGGAAGGTAATACATTTACATTCACATAATGGAGGTGTCCTTAAGAAGCTAGCGTTAAAGCATGATTTCGGTAGAGTATTGCTGTGCCTGTGATCCATGCTATATATGGCTCCGGGTGAAAAAAGTGGAAAATATGTCCGACTCTTGATCACAAAAGTTCACTCAAAAAATATACTAATTGTACATTACTACATTTTTGTTTCTACTGCATTTATGTTGTGTTTATATAAAGTCCTAGTGCTGTAAAGCAAGCTCGGTATATGGATTCACGAGAATTCACAAGTCACAATTCACAAGTTACCTTAGTTACACAGTTACTCTCAGCAAGGCTGCTCTCCAGTCATTTCTGTATCTGTGTACCTGTGCATGTGTGGGTGGGTGAGTGCGTCTGTGTGCGTGTTGTGTAGTTAGTTACTGCAGAAAAACTAAAACATAGAAAATAGAAAGAATCCCACGGACTGAGTTCATTAGTATGCAGTAGACAAAAAAGACAGTGGGTCAGACGAACAGGTGGAATAGGGTTGGTGCAGTGGCTGGAATCAGAGGGATATGGCAAGTGGGATGGAAAAAGAAATCTTTTAACCATTCCTGTAGAGCCAGGAGGAGCAGGAGTGCTCTCCCAATTCCACAATACCCCGATCGTCATTCCACCACCCCCCGGGACGCTGCCAATGAGGCAAGTGCCACAAATTCTTCTTCTTCTTCTTAGGCAGTCCCTCGGAACCGAGGATGACTTGCTTCCACATTAAAAATGAGTTCTCAGGTGACTGATGAGTCCAATGCGGGACCTACAGTCTCTATCACAGGTGGGGCAGACGGTGCTTGAAGGGGCGGATGGGTGGGGTGCTTGGGTTGACGTGCGCTCCTTCCGCTGTTTGCGCTTGGCTTCCGCTTGCTCCCGGCGAAGAGACTCGAGGTGTTCGGCGCCTTCCCGGATGCTTCTCCTCCACTTTGTGCGGTCTTGGGCCAGGGATTCCCAGGTGTCGGTGGGGATGTTGCACTTTTTCAAGGAGGCTTTGAGGGTATCCTTGAAGCGTTTCCTCTGCCCACCTGGGGCTCTCTTGCCGTGTCGGAGCTCCGAGTAGAGTGCTTGTTTTGGGAGTCTCGTATTGGGCATGCGGACGATGTAACCCATCCACCGGAGCTGATCGAGCGTGGTCAAAACTTCGATGCTGGGGATGTTGGCCTGAGCGAGAACACTGACATTGGTGCGTCTATCCTGCAATGGATTTGCAGGATCTTGCGGAGGCAGCGTTGGTGGTACCTCTCCAGTGCTTTGAGGTGCCTGCTGTACATGGCCCATGTCTCTGAGGCATACAGCAGGGCGGGTACATGCCACAAATTAATCTTTTTATGATAGGCGATCTGCCTGTGGAGGTGTGACAGACACCGGCACCTCGCTCAAATAGGGTCCTTTAGACTCGAGGTCCAATTTTGGGCCGCCCCCAGGCCTCCCGGTTGGGATGTGCCTAAAGCAATTTTCACCCCATTTCCGAAAGAATTGGTTAGATTTTTGAGTGATATGGGGTGACTGACAGGTATTAGTTTTTGGAACTGGCTAGATGGATTGTACAGTCTTTATTGGTTCTGTACTTTGTTTCTATGAAAGGGTAGATA
Source organism: Squalus acanthias (assembly GCA_030390025.1). Lineage (NCBI taxonomy): Eukaryota > Metazoa > Chordata > Chondrichthyes > Squaliformes > Squalidae > Squalus > Squalus acanthias. The sequence continues at coordinate 198,886,376 of CM059425.1, read as the reverse complement.
AACTGCTCCTTGGTCTGTCACAATGCCACTCTATCAGCGTGTAGCAAAATGGCCACTCTACCCATTTGTTTCTCTACTGGCCGGTCCATCTTTTCAGCGGGTTGTCAGATATTTTTAAATATAAATCAAACACCAGAAATCTGTTTCTCAAAATAGATGTCAATTTTTCCATTTAGGTTTGCACCTTATTATGTGGAGAGATTCATTAACAACATTTTCATCACCAACACCAAAGCAAACTTTAGAACTCAGGCCATGATCCCTGCTGCCCAGTCCCTATCCTACCCATCTCCAGTTTTGGACTAGGCAGAAGATGATGGCCTAGAAATTCGTTTGCCTCCGAAAACGGGCACGGGGATCATGATGTGCGATCACCCCGTGCCCGCTCAAAGGAATGCAGGCAGCACACGAACTTCATGCTGCCTGCTGATTAGCATGATTGTGACTTTCAGCCCATTGCTGAATGCGTTGCTGGTTGGCTGAACGCTCAACAGGGGGCCCAAGTTCATGCGAGGCTAGCATCAATGAAAGCTCGTTTGCACTTCTTAAAGGCATTCTGCACCTCTTAAAAGGGAGGTGCATTCTGCCTGCAGCAGCTCATTGAACTGGCTGGGGAAGAGATTGAGAGGAAGAAAAAACAAAATTTATGTCACAGTATGGGAGACAGCGTGCACTAAGGTTCTCCGATGCAGCACTGGAGGCCTTGGTGCAGGAGGTCAACTCGAGGAGAGGTGTTGTTTCCACCAGCTCAGAAACTGGCACTGCATGGAGTTTAGAGTGTAGCTTAGAGGCGAAATCTGCAGGTGGTGAGTCACCGGGCAGAGTTCTGTGAGCACCTCCTTCATAAAGCGTAGATGCCTCAGACACTGCTCCTGGCTCAGGCTGAGGTAAAAGAATTGCTCTCGGAAAACTCTAGGTGGGTAAGGCCTCCTGCTGAGAGCCCTTCTCCACTTCCTCCTCCTCCCTCTGCGAGCAACTTGTCCTCTTCTTCGCTGCCTCTGCTCCATCTCCCTGTCATGCTACAGGCCAAGGGGGATGACAACTAGAGCCCCCATGACTGGGAGCAAGTGGTTTGAGCAGAACCCTTGAAGTCAGAAACAAGGCTTTCTCCACTTGCAGCACCACTCCCTGTCACCTCACCAAACACTTCTACAAACGTACACAGAGCCAGTAGAAATTAATCAGCAACTAACCTTTGATATCGCTGCTAGGGGGTCCTTGCTGCTGCTGAACGCATGTTCAGCTGTGCAAGATTAAGACAGGGCGTTAACTCCAGCGTTGAGGACGAAAATGGCAGCGCAGGTGTCAAACCTGCCCTACCACCCTCACCAAGATATCGTACAGCGCAGCACTCACCAGAAGGGTGCGTGCACGCGCGAACGCCATTTCCATCACAAAACGGCACCCATAGCGCCAAAAACTGAAGTAAAACAATATAAGTTCCTCTAATGGCTCAGTTGGTGAGTGACTAACTGGATCATAGCATAGGAAAACCCCAGGCTCAACCTGTGCATTAGCCAATCTCACCCGGGGTGACGGCAGGGGTGCTACAAATGGTCTCGGCAAATTGGTGTTTTTATTCCACCCACGTTGAAAATGTTACTACGATAGCAAAATACTGCGGATGCTGGAAATCCGAAATAACAACAGAAAACGCTGGAAAAACTCAGCAAGCCAGGCAGCATCCGTGGAGAGAGAAAGAGAGTTAACGTTTCAGGTCGATGACCTTTCATCAGAACTGGGAAGAGCCGGAAATCAAATAGATTTAAGGCCAGGGTAAAGCTGGGAAAAGGGGGAGGGGATAAAGGAACAAAGGTGGAGATGAAGAGATTGAAAATGTTACTGTTTTGCTAAACCTATACCATGAAGCCGTTCTGTTGAATAGCTGAGGTGGACATTTTCCACATAGCGTTCCGTGGACTATAAAATTACTAAAAGAAAGACTTGCATCTATATAGCGCCTTTCATGACCACCGGACGTCTCAAAGCGCTTTACAGCCAATGAAGTACTTTTTGGAGTGTAGTCACTGTTCTAATGTAGAAAACGCGGCAGCCAATTTGCACACAGCAAGCACCCACAAACAGCAATGTGATAATGACCAGATAATCTGCTTTAGTGATGTTGCTTGAGGGATAAATATTGGCCAGGACACCAGGGATAACTCCCCTTCTCTTCCTCGAAATAGTGCCATGGGATCTTTTAGAGAGCAGACGGGGCCTCGGTTTAACGTCTCATCTGAGTGCTACCTGGAATCTACCAGGTAGATTTCCTATATTACAACAGTGACTACACTTCAAAAAGTACTTAATTGGCTGTAAAGCACTTTGGGACGTCCGGTGGTCATCATCATCATTTCGTATCTTCTCACTCTTCCCTTGGAGAACAGTGTGAAGTAGTGGAAGGATTTGCAGGCTGATTAACGGACTGACAGGCCACGACGTTGAACACTCCTTCCATGGCGGTAACCATCTTTATACCAGCTGATGAAGGGGGGGGAGGGGGGCACCCACACCCACCGGATGCAAGTTGTCAACCCAGAATTCAGAGCCAGAGCTCCAACTCCACTCGCTGGGACTGTCAGGAGTAGGGTTCGGAACCCTGCATCTTCGGGCTCAGAGGCAGGAATTCTACCACTGAGGCAAAGGCTCACTCCTGTCCGGTGGTCGTGTTGTTCTTGTTATTATTACTCCTCAATATTTTTGCAGGAAAATAAAAAGAAAGAAGAAAACCGCAGCAAACTCAGTTTGCAATTCTTGTCAGATTTTTGTGAGTCACAAACCCTGGTCAGACCCTTACTGCACATATAATATATTTTTGCTCTGTCGCAGTGTTACTATAGCAACATTTCCATTTGTGAACTCGGAGACAATTGAACTTCTTCAATCAAAGGAGCATTTTATTATTTTCTTTAATTGGAAATACAAGCATGTTCATTCAAATTGTGTTAACCATTATGCTGTCTTTTATTCATGGAGACACTTCTGAAAAATAATCAGCGAAAATTTATTCAGCTATTAGTTGAAATAAATAAGCCACACAAATTAATGCTGAACCTTGTATTCATTTGAGGGAGTTGATTTAACGTGTTTAAAATTTACATCAATGAACTATTTTCTTGTGTATAATAATACTGAAACATGAAATATATAGCAGTTACTCTAAAATATTTTGATTTTGTTTTGATTATCATTGAATATTTATGTTACATCCATGTTGCATGAAGTAACGTTACTACCATGATCAAGCATTCTCTGAATAAATTGCATACCATTTAGGTCATTAAATGTTCAATGAGACCAACATCTGTTTCCGTACAGCTCCTCAGCTGCTGTCTCCACTGATTGATTCATTTGATGATAGTTTCTTGGAATATTTAGTTCCATATAATCTGAATCTGTTGCTTTTGTGTTTTGCTGAATATTACGCTATAGCATTTTGAAATTAAAATTCAAACAGCTATTTTATGTGGGCAACATGAATACTTGGTGGAAGACTTCACGTGAACATACAGGATATTCCTTGCAATTCCTGTTGCTTTAGTTTGAGCCAATAATTCACGCCACAAACAATCCAGTTTTTATGAGTTAGCTAACAAACTTTGATTCCCTCCCCATCAGTTTTATAAATAATACACTTTAATCAGATCGCTGTTTCAGAGAGGCGAGTCTTGCAATCATTGGGCCAGACTTTCCTGGAGACTTGCGCCATTGCAATGGTTTACCACCGCAAAAGTCCCAGGAAATTATGGCGTGAGTTACCCCACTACTCACGCTAGGCTGATATCCTCGCCAAAATAATTATTATCATAGCTCTGCCCACCCTTTTCAAGTCAATAGCGATTGCAAAGTTCCTGGATTTATGCTAATTTTTTCACCTCAGCCACCTAGATTGAAAAATAAGGGCACAGATGGGCTCTTGGTCACCTGGCATCAATGTGATTTATGGCTCTCACATAATTCTGAGCTTGAAAGGACCATCAAAATTGTGAAGCCTCACCTCTACTGTCTGGATTTGATCGCTCAGATTTTCTTTTCTGTTTTTTGTTATTCCTTTATGGGATGTGGGCGTCGCTGGTAAGGCCAGCATTTATTGCCCATCCCTAGTTGCGCTTGAGAAGGTGGTGGTGAGCCGCCACCTTGAACCGCTGCAGTTCGTGTGTTGAAGGTACTCCCATAGTGCTCTTTGGGAGGGAGTTCCAGGACTCAGCGACCCAGCGACGATGAAAGATCGGTGATATACTTCTAAGTCAGGATGGTGTGTGACTTGGAGGGGAACTTGGAGGTGGTGGTGTTCCCATGCGCCTGCTGCCCTTGTCCTTCTAGGTGGAAGAGGTTGCGGGTTTGGGAGGTGCTGCCGAAGAAGCCTTGGTGAGTTGCTGCAGTGCATCTTGTAGATGGTACACACTGCAGCCACGGTACGCTGGTGGTGGAGGGATTGAATGTTTAAGGTGGTGGATGGGGTGCCAATCAAGCAGGCTGCTTTGTCCTGGATGGTGTCAAGCTTCTTGAGTGTTGTTGGAGTTGCACTCATCCAGGCAAGTGGAGAGTATTCCATCACACTCCTTACTTGCGCCTTGTAGATGATGGAAAGGCTTTGGGGAGCCAGAAGGTGAGACACTCACCGCAGAATACCTAGCCTCTGGCCTGCTCTTGTTGCCATAGTATTTATGTGGCTCGTCCAGTTAAGTTTCTGGTCAATGGTGACCCCCAGAATGTTGATGGTGGGGGATTCTGCGATGGTAATGCCGTTGAATGTCATGGGGAGGTGGTTAGACTCTCGCTTGTTGGAGATAGTCATTGCCTGGCACTTCTGTGGCGCGAATGTTACCTGTCACTTATCTATTACTGAGACCTTCAGTTTTACCAGTTTTGCCAACCAGAATCCTGAGGGTGTCTGAAGGCAATACTTTCAGGACCACGCCCCTCTAAATGATCAGGTGGTCAAAGGATGGCAATGGGCTTTCCATTGGGCAAACACCTATTCTCCATTATCGTGAACAATGAGGAGGAGGAGCAAAGGCAGGAGAAAAGTCGCATGAGGCACCATGCCTGAAGACTGCACCAAACTCACTACTGCCCCACCCCCCACCCCCAGAGAGTGTACAGGCTGTGAATGTCATACCAGCAGCAGTCAGATGGGCTCTGTGTGTGCAGACTATGTTTCACCAAGGAAGCAATTGATGACTTCTGTGAAATGCTACAATAAGACCTGAAACCGCAGTCTACTTCCTGCAGGGCCTTATCAGTCACAATGAAGGTGACCCTGGCCCTCAATTTCTATGGATCCTTTGCAACCTCAGCCAGGGAGCTGTGAGGGCCTGCATTCGACAGGTGACAGATGCCCTTTTCCACAGGGCATCCAACGTCATCAAATATGGTACGTCCCTTGCGGAACAAGGTAAGGCCATTAACTTCCACAGGCTCACTGGCTTCCCTAGGGTGCAGGGGGCTATTGATTGGCCATGTGGTGCTGAAGGCTCCACTCAAAGAGCGTGTCCATTTATCAACAGGAAGATGTACCATTTGCTAATCATGCAAATTGTCTGCAATGCCCAACAAAGGGTCTTGTGTGTAAACTCAAAGCATCGAAGAAGCTGTTATGATCAATGTTCCCTCTAATTTTTTTTTCTCTGCGTGGGCCCTTTAAATTTGCTGCGCAGCCGCGCATGCGCCGTATCTCTTCCAGCGGCAGTGCTGGTGAGCAGGCCTGTGCAGGACCTCGCGATCGGTGCGAGGCCACGTGCCCAGGCACCTTAGGGGGAACATTGGTTATGACAACTTTGTCCTTCACCACTCCCCCATCTATGAATTATTCAGCAGGAGGGACAAGCAAGCGAATAGATCCTAGGGGACAAGACCCACCCCCTGAAGCCGTGGCTGATGACACCGTTCTGCAGCACCAACAATGCAGCATTGCAAAGTTTGCATCCACATTGCCTGGTGCTGAGTCTGAATGGTCGACTGGATCTGGAAGTTGGGAAGTGGCTGGGTCACAATGGTGTACTGAACGGAAATGGAGCAAAGGAGTCCCTTGACTCTTGGCAGCTGCCTCCTGTTGTGGAACTGCTGCTGACTTCGTTGGTGGAGGTTGCTCCTGAGCAGCCTGGTCTCACGTGGCTTGTGCGTCTGGTACAGAACCCAGGGGAAGAAGGACGTGGCCCTGGGGAGTGCTGCCGTCCTGAGCATCAGCAACATATCCCGCGGGGACCACTATTGTCGCTGCAGCAGGTGACGCTGCTTGGGGGAGGACAGGGGAATCAACTGCCTGCAAAATTTCCTCAGAAAGCAGAAACTGAGTAGCAGGACCCCCAAGTAAGGTAGCTCCATATGATCACGATGGTCCCGCTCAATCTTCTGGCGAAGGGTGTCCACCCGAATATCTCGAACCCGCTGCGGAGTGCTGGACTGATCAGGCTCAAGTCGTGGTCACTGGACTCCAGAGTTTGCAAGTATTTGCGATGCTCCTGCAGCATTCTTCTTTGCAGGCGCAGAACCCCAATTCCTGCTTTCATGCCTCCTCAATCCTCAGCTGTCATCGACCCTGCCTCAGTTGGAAATGGAGTCCATCTTCCAACTCTGCCTTCCAATTCTCCCTGGTCAACGACCTGCCTGACTCAGCCAGCAGCCACACTGAGCTCCGCCTTACCAGCTCCGCAGGGGTGCTTGTTCCTGTGGGGTTATCTGCGGCCAGGGAGGCCGGTGTGTCCGTTGCAGAGTGGGTGAGGCCAGGAGTTGGCAATGAGGCTGCGCTATTAGATGGGGAGCGAGGAAAGGTGCTATGGTCTTCCCTCGCCTCCATTTCAACACACTAACAGTGCAGTATGGGGACGGGAAGGCCCACTCTCCTTCTCCCGACTTCCCCACGGAGCTGCTCTGCTTCTTCATCCTCCTCCTAATGCTCCTCTTTTTCAACCTATTACTGCATGTCCCAGATCATCATCCTCTCTCCTCAGCTTCTCGGACCCATGTGGACCTGTGGGAAAGAAAGACAAAAGGTTAGAATGGTAGCATGTCCATCCTCTGATGCAGTCTTAGGAAGTTAGGATGGCTGGCTACTTTTGAAGCAAAACAAGGGTCTCTTCAACTCAACTTGCAGTGTGCCAATGCCGCTAACCTTGGCATGTGCCACAGGTAATCACCATGACTTTCCTGTACCTGGAGGGTCCTCTCCTTATGCACTGTCAGTGCTTTGAGGAATGACATCCTCACACGGTCACCTTGCACTCACGTACATTATGGAACCAATTTGCGCTGCAGAGAGTAAACAGAATATAGGTGAGGTGCACAGAAATTGACTTAGCATGTGAGAGGGGCAGGTATCATGGAGCTACCTTACTTGGGGGTCCTGCTCCTCAGTTGCCACTTTCTGAGGAAATTTTGCAGGCATTACAAATGTGACCTTGAGTGGGAATCTGCTTGTGTCTAATTCAATAAAAGGACACTTTATAAAAACCTGTCTCCCTGGTCAACAGAGATTCAAGGAGATCGTAAACACATTGGGGTAGAAATAGGTTTGGGCCAGTTTTCGGGTGCCAAACACGCATAGGGAACAATCTCTGACTCACAGACGGAGGCCCAAGGATTGCTGACCATTTCGCCACAGTTTGCAGCTCTCTTCTTGGCTTCGTCTTGCGACATCCCTGTGAAAATGGGGATGTTCAGGCACTGGAAATTACTTTTTACAGTGTTTGACTGTGATTTTAAACATGTTAAGCGGGTTGAAATTACTTTAGACACTTACCTTACACTCCAAGTCTCACTCTGGAGTATGGCATCTGTTCTGAACTTTTTATAGCGACATGTGTTTGGTTTTCGCAGTTAACCATTGGCTGTGCCACTTCTGAGGTCCCTGATTTGCCAGTATGTTCGCTACGGCATAGTCAAATTACTTTTCCAGGAAATGTCAGCGTAAGTTCAGAATTCGAAGTTTGGGGCGCAAATCTCAGTTATTTACAGCGTCTGTCGTCAATCGAGTCCTTCCAGGAAATTCTAGGCCAATAAGTTAAGCTAGCTACTCAGAACTGAGCAGACTCATATAGAGTTATATTTTATACTTGGGTTAGTGGCTGGTATTAACATTGCAAGTAATGAATTTTCAATGAATTTTCCACTGCTTTTACCATTAACATCCAACTGAATTTTCCACTAAACTGCTAATTCCAGTGGTAATTCTCTCTTTCGTGGTTTAATACCTTAATTAAAACCTTAAAAATGTTTTAAGAGCGTCACTGGTGAATTCCGCATCTCCACCTTGCTGATTCTAGAAATATTTACGGATTTTATTAAGACTAACATTCATCTACTCTTCATGACATCAGAACACTCTAACTGACTAGACACAAATATATTTCTCAGTCAGTGGAACTGCAGATACAACAGAACAGACAGCACCAAGGGTCCGGAAGGGTTCACTGCAACATATCACGAAAAGAATAGATAGATTAATTTGTGATGTTAAGTGTGAATCATGCTGCGTAAGAACTGGGAAGATTCCTGAAAATGGATTTGTGTATCACCATGTGGTTGCAAAAACATTTTCAGTGGAAATTAATTAAGTCAGTGCCTGTAGAGCAGGGAGCTAACCTATGCAGCTACAAGTGCAGAGATGGATTATTGATAGAAATGTAATCACGTTGGCAGGCCAACACCAACTGGGCACAAGGAATGATCCCTGCACCTGGACGGGTAGGCCCAGGGTGCTCCCGATACTGGGTCTCAGTTCTCATTTAAATGAGATTGTAGAGCTACGGACACCTGCTAGGCATCTCCTGGCTGCTCACCAGCAAATAGGCTTCAAATTTCAAATGGGTGCATTACCGGCAGCAGCCTTCAGGTAAGTGCTTAAAGGGGAAGGCGATCGGGAGAGGAGGGCCAATGAGGAGGGGGGAAGGACTGTAAAAGGGAGGGCGACTGGGACGGGCGCGATTGGGACATCGGAGGGAGCTCAAGGCAGCAGCTGGAGTGGGGGGGGTGGCGGTGAGCGGTGGCTAGCAACGGCCTGTGGTTTTAATGTGAGGTCAGTAGGAGCACTCCTGCTTCTCCCAGCTCCATGTTCAAGTAAGTATTTTTAACGAACTCACCTTTTTGGTTGCGGCCTGCAGCGGACCCTTTAAAGGCCACCGGATAGGCCACATGTAGCCCTGATTTTCCTGAACGTAGCCAGCCCGGGATTTGAAAACAAGGATGAGAATTTTAAAATTGATGCATTGCCGGACTGGCTGCCAATGTAGGTCAGTGAATACAGGGGTGATGGATGAGTAGGACTCGGTGGAAGTTAGGATACAAGCAGCAGCGTTTTGTATACTTTGGAGTATTTATAGTATTTACCTACCACTTTTCCCTCCCCACAAAAACAACAATAACTTGCACTTATACAGGCTTTTAATATAGTGAAACATCCCAAGGCAATTCACAAGTGGGGAAGGAGATGAACCTGAGCAGGAGGTGGGGGAAGTTACAGGAAGTGGCTGTGAGAGGTAGAGTTTTTGAAGGTAGTGAGAGAAGTAGCAAGGCAAGGAAATATCACAAAAATGTATCAGCCCTGCAGTAATTACCTGGTACTAAGAGAAATATAGAAGACATTGCTCATATTGCAGTCAACCTAGGTAAAATCCTGTGCCCTGAAGAGCTGTAAGGAGAATGTAGGATCTGGCCAGACTCAAATGTCTGCCTTTTTCCCTAGTGTTCAGTCAATCAAAATGGTTCTTCCTGTGGATCCCTATTACAGTAAGGATTGCTTCGTTGCGGAATTTTCATTTGCCACACATTCCTGTTGCTTACCTGCAGCTAGACCATTGTGATAATGGGCTTCCTCTTAATGCCCTGTTCTTCATGGCCCTTATATTTCTGATGTAGGTGGTGGTGGCTCTGCTCCACCTTGGCCTGAGTGACCCATTATATTTGCTGGTGAAGAAGAGGTAAGGGTCTATTGCTGTGGATTGAATAAACACCACATAATAAATACCGAGTACTACAGACATTAGGACCATAGGGTTTTAGCTGATACTTCTGCTCATGCGGTCTCTCATTTCTATGTGTGCTCATGCATCTCGTTGCCAACATTACACGTGTGACCCCTTTTTAGAATCTCAATTGGCTCATGAGTATCCTGCTAAGCGCATTCAACCATTTAATTACAATTTCATTATGATTAGAAGGTGGTAACATCTGCTAGTGGTGCTAACACCGAACCAGCGAGAAGGAAGTCACCTTAATATTTGGCATACTTACTGGCAGATGTACTGCAACAATCAGGCAAGGGGAAAGTATCACTTACAGTATCTGGCTTAAAGCATTTAGAACACAGGTGGTTTGCAGAAGGTGCTGCACTATTAGCCTTAAATTTGGGATCATTTATGATCTTAAACATTTGTTTACAATATAGATAAAAATGACAGCTTTTTTGGAAAACCTTGTACTTAATATCTGCAAATACAAGCACCTGGCATGTATATTCCTCTAACTACAAAGCAAGCACTTGTCAAGGAATGGTAATTTTCTGATCCTGTTTAATCCTCTGAAGGTGGAAGGAGAAAATTACTCTGCTGGCGTTGTCCAGGAGCAAATAGTCTGGAGTGCACGGGAAGTACTCTCCACCAGCACAATACCTGCAACGCCTGATCTACCTCTCGGGCCCCCTTACCACGGAGCAGGTGCACACCAGTGGGGGCAGGAGCGGATTAATGCACAGGGCTACTCGGCCCGTGTCCAGGGGCCCCAGCCACATTAGTAATTACAGATACTGAGAAAAAGGCAGAATTTTTTTTCGGAAAGTATTTTCAGCGATGAAGACATTGTGCAATTATAGGGTGATGAGTTTACATAGGAGGTTTCCATTATAAAAGTGGGCATAGTCATTTATCATGGAAAACGTTGCCACAAAAGTGTGATGAAAGTGTTACAACAGGAAGTGAAGTTCTGCAGACAAAAAGTGCACACAGACATCATTTTTAATCAAATATAGGTATGAATAGGTAATGATTGTTCTTAGTGGCCCTAACTGGTTACCTCTAAGGGACTGAGAGTGCCTCAGTGACTACAATGCTGAACAGTGCTCATCAGCACTTTAAACAGCTGAGTCAGTGCTCCACTCAGAATGTCAGTTTTGAGTTGAGAGCACTGAATGGAACAAAATAAAAGCAGCACATCTGGAGGGAGAGATAGAGCCCCTATTTAATCGATTGTTTAAAGTCCAGGTAAATGCTGAGTGCACCATACATTAGGAATTGCCACCTTCTGATATACTGATCATTCAGCTATAATGATCATTTGAACTATTGGCCAAATCAATCACTATACCAGAATTCTACTGTACATGTCAAATGACACGTATATGGAACCCTTACAGTCCACGGATAGATTAAATAAGCATCCCTCAGTTTGGCTGGATTTGAACCCAAATCCCAGGGGTAAAATAGCAAGAAGCTAACCCACTCCAACACCCATTTAGAATACACAATTTAGATTGCTGTTAATCCTGGATTAATGCCTAAATCGACAAACTGTGGTAGCCAATTTATAAGGATTGAATCCTGATACCTTCCAGCTATTTTTAGAGAGGTTCAAACTACTCATTTTGAGGAACATAAACAATGGCCGGAATTTTCCTTACCTTGACGGGTCCAGTGCGGCCGGTGTCCATGGCGGGTCGCTGCTGGCTCCATCCCGCTGTAGAAAATGAACTTACCTTAATGGGGCCTATTAAGCCCGCCCAGCACGTTACCCGGCCCAATGAGATGGAGCGGGTCTGGTTTAATTTAAAAAGTACATTCATTGGGAAGTTATTGATGCTTTAGTCACAAATATATAGACCTTTGTATCAATAACTGGTACAAATAAAAGATGTGTGTGTATAGGTAATACATAAAATTAAGCAGATTTTAAATGTAATTGTAAAGGGGTAGATTTACAATCTTATGCAAGTTCAGCGGAAGAGCTGCGGAATCCCTGACAAACAGTGTAAGTGGTGCTTACAATGTGTTTCTGGGATTTCTGCAGCTCTTCCATTGAAGTTAACAATGGACAAGTGAGAGAACCTCCACAAAAATTCACCCTAAAGTCTCAGACTGAAAACTTAAATTAGTCATATTCAAGGACTGAAAGCAAATTGAACCAGTGGAATGAGTGATGAGAATTAAATTGTTACGGTTGATGACTTGATTTAATGTGTAACTGGAAAATCACAGTATACTGTGAGAAAAACCTGACCAGAAATAACACAAAAATTTATTTAAATGGCATATGTAATATTTTATAGTGCAGATCAATTCACTGCAATTACTGTTGAGTTGGAAGGCAACAGCCGAGAATGGCCAGTGAAAAATGTACTTCCCTCCCCATCCAGGGTAACACTTACATTCCTTCAGGAATTTGTGAATTAACATTTACCAGTAGCTTTTCAAGTAGAACAGAATCTCAATCAATCTGTTAGCTGATGTAATCAACATGTTTTTATTTTGGTTTGTTTTCCATGCTGTCATCTAATCAGCTGGAGCAATGGCCACGGAACTCACGCCTCAGGTTGACAGACGTGGTTCCCGGGCTGCGTGAATCCCATGGCCATGCAGGGAAATTTAAAAAGTAGGGGGATAAAGGCTCTTAAGTGCCTGTAAAGTACCTGACAATTGAGTCCCTCGCCGCTGCAGGTTGGGTAGCCTCCATGACAGACTCACCTGTGGGATAGGCACGTGGAAGCAATATGACAGCAGGTTCCTGACCCACTGTCAAAAAAACCAACTTTCCCACCCGACCTGCCACCGATCACACCCACGCTATCACCACGGAAAATTCAGCCCAATGTTCTTATTTCCCATAGTATTGTTAAGGTCAGTTGGTCTCCTGTGAGCACTCAGGATATTTAGATTGGTGGAGTTTTTAAGAAACATAAATCATTAAGATGAATAAAGTGTCCCATGTGAGAATTTAAACAAAAGTTAAAGCAAATAAAAACTAAAACCTTATAGGAGGGTGTTCAAGTATAGCTCATATAGAAAACAATGTATTTTTGAATTATGCGAGCTGATTTAGTAAAATAATATCAAGAAACATTAAGGATTGAATTCAGATTTTGTAGCTGTTCATTGATACTGATTTCCGTAACACAGGTGCCTCTTGTCAATTGAATCCACATCCTGGGAACAGTAGCAGCTGCAGAGAATTCCATGGTGCTCTTACTGGAGGTAAGTGATGGACGAGGGAGGGAGGAGTGGGTAAAAATATTTACGATATTTTTTATATGTATTCAAAAGATGGTTTTTGGAGAAGGTCTATTGTATTAATACAGGTGCTTTATATAATGTCTATGTTAATGAAACAGCACTATGCATTATGTTATATCAGATACAAAAACAGAAAATATTGGAAACACTCAGCAGATCAGGCAGCATCTGTGCAGAGAACAGGAGAGTTAACATTTCAAGGCCTAGAAATCCGGGTGAGCATGAATGGTGAAGCCCAAGGCACCTCCATTATGAGGTCTCGGGCCTCATTTCCATCAATCTGTGTTGAGCAACAGGCAGCTCGCTGGCAAACCACGATGGAAGATCAGGTAAGTGAGGAAGGCGTTCGAGTCAGGAGGTAGCGGTGTCTGGGGGACAGGTAGCGGCAGCATTCATGGGGGGTGGGGGGCAGCAGCGACTGAGGAGGGCAATCAGCGTCCATCGAGGGGGGGAACACCAGTGCAGGTGAGTATATTTTAAAAACTTATTTTATTGGTTGCGGTCTAACAGGTGGTCCCTTTAAGGACTGTTAGGCCGGTTTGTGGGCTGGTTTTCCTGAATGCAGCTGGTACCAGCTGCATCAAGGCAAACCAATCTTGCAGTGAGGGCCTCAAATAGGTATTAGGCCCCTTTCTTGCATATGAAAAGGGCCGAGCACCTGTTTCAGGCGTGAGCACGGCACACCGATCTTTTGTCCTTTACCAATATGGTGGGCAGCATACTTCTGGCTTGTAATGAGCGTATGCTTCCTGCCCACCATATTGGAGGCTTAGAAAGGCCATTTAGAGCCAAAAAAACAGACGCTGCGCAGGCAAATTTCTATGCCCAGGTGTCAAAACTGGAAGGTATTACAGATGTGGTTTTAAATGCTGTATGTGTAGACTTTAAGCAGGTTAATTAACAAAACAATATTAGCAGTATTGTGTAAGGGTTCTTCAATTATAGTAAAAGTTGCTTGTTATATTATATTAAATTATAACAACAAATTAGTTTTCGGTCTTATACAAATACTTGCCCAACCCAACCCTCATTTATATTTCCCCATTTTAGTTTTTTTTTAAAGACAATTTTATGGCACTGCACAGTTAAGAGCAACAATTTATCAAAGAAAGAAAGACTTGCATTTATATAGCGCCTTTCACAACCACCGGACGTCTCAAAGCGCTTTACAGTCAATTAAGTACTTTCGGTGTGTAATCACTGTTGTAATGTGGGAAACGTGGCAGCCAATTTGCGCACAGCAAGCTCCCACAAACAGCAATGTGATAATGACCAGATAATCTGTTTTTGTTATGTTGACTGAGGGATAAATATTAGCCAGGACAGATGCTCAACAGCATTGATTAGGAGCAGTTTGCATGGTTCTGGAAAGAACTGCTTGTGAGCACGTTCAATAGAGCTTTCTTCAGTGTTTTATGACTAATTTGCAGAAAACCTTTCTTTCTAATTGTATCAGGGCCAATGCAAAAAAACTGTATGACCTACAATAAAAACAGAAAATGCTGGAAATACTCAGCAGGTCAGGCAGCATCTGTGGAGAGAGAAACAGAGTTAACGTTTCAGGCCGATGACCCTTCGTCAGAACTGGAAATAGCTGGAGATGGAACAGGTTTTTAAGCAAGTGTAGGGGCAGGGAGAGGGGAAGGGGAGGAAAGAACAAAAGGGAGTTTCTGTGATAGGATGGAAGGCAGGAGAGATTAAGAGACAAAAGGGATGATGGTGTAAGGCAAAAGGAGATGGTAATGGGACAAGTTAAGAAACAAAAGATGGCTCTAGATGAAGTGTAAATGGCACTGGCAGAATGAAAGACAAAAATGAGAAGTCGCACAACACCAGGTTATAGTCCAACAGATTTATTTAATTTTACAAGCTTTCGGAGCTGTCGCTCCTTCGTCAGGTAAGTTAGCAATGAGAGAATCTCCCAGAATTCACAATTTAAACCCAGACAAAATCTATTCACATTATTCGCTACAACAAAGAGCACAGCCAAGACAATGAGATGTGTCCCAGGGGGTCCAACGTGTCAAACCACCTGCTGGCTGCATATCCTGTCAATTTGTGTTCTTGTGTTAGCCTTTTTAAAAAAACAAACAAAAAAAAAAAAAAAAAAAAACACCTGGGAAGACCGGCCATGATGTCAAGTCACGTTCTGTATCGTGACATGAACCCGATATCGCGATTGAGGCCATCCTCATGAGTGCGGAACTTGGCTATCAGTTTCTGCTCTACGACAGGATATGCAGCCAGCAGGTGGTTTGACACGTTGGACCCCCTGGGACACATCTCATTGTCTTGGCTGTGCTCTTTGTTGTAGCGAATAATGTGAATAGATTTTGTCTGGGTTTAAATTGTGAATTCTGGGAGATTCTCTCATTGCTAACTTACCTGACGAAGGAGCGACAGCTCCGAAAGCTTGTAAAATTAAATAAATCTGTTGGACTATAACCTGGTGTTGTGCGACTTCTCATTTTTGTCCACCCCAGTCCAACGCCGGCATCTCCACAGAATGAAAGACAGCTGCCATGTGAGAGAGAGAAAAAAAATGGGGAAAAAAAGATAGGGGCAGAGGTTATGGTCTGAAATTGTTGAACTCGATGTTGAGTGCCTAATCGAAAGATGAGGTGCTGTTCCTCGAGCTTACGTTGAGCTTTATTGGAACAGTGTAAGAGGCCGAGGACAGTGAGGTCTGAGTGGGAGTGGAGCGGAGAATTAAAGTGACAAGTGACCGGAAGCTCGGGGTGACCCTTACGGACTGAACGGAGGTGTTCCGCAAAACGGTCACTCAATCTGCGTACCATTTACACTTCATCTAGAGCCATCTTTTGTTTCTTAACTTGTCCCATTACCATCTCCTTTTGCCTTGCACCATCATCCCTTTTGTCATTTAATCTCTCCTGCCTTCCATCCTATCACAGACCTTCCCTTTTGTTCTTTCCTCCCCTCCCATCTCTCCCTGCCCCTACACTTGCTTAAAAACCTGTTCCATCTCCAGCGTTTTCCAGTTCTGACGAAGGGTCATCGACCTGAAACGTTAACTCTGTTTCTCTCTCCACAGATGCTGCCTGACCTGCTGAGTATTTCCAGCATTTTCTGTTTTTATTTCAGATTTCCAGCATCCGCAGTATTTTGCTTTTGTATGACCTGCATGTGGGTGTGGGAATTATTGAATTTCCACTGTCCACCTCATTTAGTGCCATACATTACAAATATGATCCTTGAAACAGTGCTTTCAAATATTATTTTTCTGGCCTTAACAAAGGTGTATCATTAGAATTTCTGAGCATGAGGACCAGATATTGTGCTCTTTTAGTTTTTTTCAATGATAATTAGCAACCTAATCACTATTTATCTTTTCAGGTTATGAGTGCTCTCAGAGAAGAAAAGAACTAAAAGATCAGCCATGGGCATGTTATGTACCGGATATAAAAGGAAAGATGACGATATTTTATGTAATCTGTGGTTTTTGCAATTGTACTTGTTTCTTTTTCTTTCAAGTGTTCATCAAAATCGATAAAATGTAGCTGCAAAAGATAGCCAACACGTAAAACATTATAATGTTCCCCTTATGTGAAGAGGAATTTATTTAAAAAATTTAAAAAGGAAGCTCAGTACTGATTTTGAATTCCCCTTCTCGAGCTGTAGAGGGGGCAATGCTGGTGGGAATCTGGATTTATCGAGGGGTAGAGCTCAGTACATTTAGTATTTAGTTTATTGGGTACCATGGAAGGGTGGGGATGTAAGGATATAGTGGGAATTGTGCTAACCATTTCTACCCATTAAATGCCTGTAATGTGGGTGTTGAACTGAATATCAGCTTCTGTTTATACTGTGAATTGTTTCTGTTTGTAGTCAGTGGTTCAATATTAAATCAATAAAAATGTTATTTAAAAATTACAGTTATCTCCTTGTGATGTTCAATGTCTTGATGCCAATAATAAGACAAGGCTTTTTATGTGTAAAAATACATTGTTTTCATTATTCATATATGCTGTAACAACTGATAGTCATGTTTCAAAGACACATTTCGTGATCAGCATGGAGTCAGATTTTTATTTGCATAATGACTCACCCTCCAATTTCTCCTGCCTCCCTGTGGGGAGATAAGCTCATCTCAGCATCTCTCCCTAAAAGAAATTATGGGTATAAACCAACACCTTATCACTCGACGGACAGCTTGGACTCGTCCAGGATGCAATTTTGCTTCTTCACTCGCTGGTTACTTTATATTATCTCTTCTTGGTCTGTTGACAGAATTTTCAAAGTTGGCCTTTTTTCTTCATTTGCCATTCTATCTCACATGATTAACAAAAGTCTGAAATAAGCCTTCTGAGCTTGTTCAAGTCTTTTGCGCACATTCTTCATATCTGGGTCCTGTTGCATCTGGTTTACTCCTAGACCAGTGCTTTTCCCTTTTAGTGTAGGTAAGTTTATCTTTAAAACTTATTTTTTGTTAAGGTTTGAGCTTCCTGTCACCACCACTGGCCAGACGACCGCTATTTCCATTCCAGTCTTCGAGCCATGCTGCTGCTTTTCCTTCCCAAAGGGTCTGCCTGCGCTGCTCTAGCTTCTCTTCAATGCCAGCCCATAACAGAGCATCCCAAGAGCTAAACTGACTAGAAACTAACTTCATAGGATGTATTTTATGGTCCCAGCACAGTGTAATGCTCGCCAACTTTGTACCAGGATTTTCTATGGTCAGCCCTAATTCATTATTCATGAATCGTTTGTGACCCATATTGGGCTTGGTGCTAGTAGTTCACAAAAAGAAATTCCACACGAGTAGCCTTAAAGATCTGCAGTTAAAAATTCAAAGATGTGACCACTTGATGATAAATGGCCATAAAGGGAAGTAAAAATTATTAAAGCTGTAAATATTTTCAAAGTATATTTCAGCCTTTCCAAAGACTGTATGGGCAAAAGAAGTGGCTGCTAAAAAAACTACTGACTGGCAAAATAAATGTGAATGCAGAATATGGAGTCTGTGGCAAATATAGGAGTGCCCAAATCCCCTGTTTGATGGCTGCTGCAGTGGAGGTGAGGCTGCATGAGGTGAACTCAAGGAGGGTTGTCCTACTTAGCATTCCCAGGTACCATCCCAGAGAAAAATATTGCAGCGTGCCAGACAGGAGGTAGTGACCAGGCTCAATGCTGTGCATAGTCACCTGTAGAATCTGGGAGCAAATGAGGATGGTACACCTTGAGAAAGCTACCAAGGTAAGACTACAAAGTCATATCATTTACCAGGTGAATGCCTCAAGCATGTATTCCACAAAATGATAGTTGTCAATCTGTTTCACATTTATTCGATGAAAATTGTTGGCAGGGAACACATCCAAATTCCCGAAATGTGCTCCTGTGCACAAAGCTATACAGTAGGAGCACCGAGGAGCAACATATACCCTGTTGCGGTCTCTTCAATCCTTTTTGGAGGAATCAAGAGAGTTGAGATCAGGGAAATTGGAGCCCCATCTCCACAGCACAGGAATTTGAATTTAAAGAATTAACAGGCAAAATAATAAGGGCATATGTTACTTGTAGGATTTTTATATACGGGCGTAAGTTTTTGAAAAATCTGCATTGAAAACAGAAATTGCTCTTTAACCGTATTATCTGAGGGTACGTGGGGCAAAGGTCCTGTGATGAAGGCAAATGCTATACAGTGAGGGGAGATGAGTATTGCTTCTTAAAAAAAATCTACTTTAATCACAGTCGCAATCCCAAATTCAGCTCTCAGTCTATGCTGAGTTAGCTCATCTCAGCCAGAGAGCCAATAGTGGCTCTACAATTGGCCCCTCAGCATGCCAGACTAAGGAGAGCTAAATCAGCTTGGGTTCCTATATTTGACTGTTAGCTAATGAGTGCAGTTGGAATGTTCATATGTGCAGACGATGGCTGAGGACAGGCCAGAACTCAATTAAAGCCTCCCCCTCCCCACCGGCCCTACATTGTCAACTAGTCTGCTGACACTCACCGTCTGGGCTTATACAAAAAGAATAGTCATTTGGATGAGATGACAGAGAGCTACAGTTGTCTGTGGAGCCATATTCTAGTCAGCATTATCAGAAAAGATGGGGAGAAAATAGGAAATAAAAGTAATTATTCATTTTTTAAAAATTATTTTCAAAGTTAGGTTTTCAGATTTAAATTATCTTTTTAACAAGATTATGTCAAATGAATGCAAGGCAACACCAATGAAATTACCTTCTGTTTGCAATAAAATCCATTAATGCATCATTTTCTCTAACTATGCTTTCACATTGGTACTCATATTTGTACCATTATTAAAAGTCACATTATATTGGTAGTGCTGATACTTGTAGCTAAACATATACCCTCAACATGTTGACTAGAACATACTTAATAACATATCAAAATGCTACATGTACAAAATGCCTTCCAGAATGGTTTGCTAGTATTGTAACTCAAACAGGAAGTGCTAACCTTCAGAAGGCAACATAGGCTTTGCCTGTACCTTGTAACAGAGTACTGGGATGTAACAGTATAAGTTTAAAGCAATACTTCCTCTTAAATTGAAATCTCCTTTTGACTCCTGTCCCATAATTTAATTGATACTAAAAATTGGCTAAGATCCTAACGTCAGGGAAATGTTAGGAGTGTTATTTTGAATCAGCAATATTGACACAGATTGCAACATAATTTAAATATATACAACCAATTATCTTATTAAATGGCTTATGATGAAGTACAGTAGGTCACAATTTTAAATCAAAACTAGTGTATGTCGCTCTTTATGAGTGGCATCTGGCAGCATGGATTTATCATATAAAATATGTTTATATGCTACATGATGACATTTTTTGTCAATGCAAGTCTTGTCTTCTGTACTGACAAAATGTTAAAATAATGGCTTGGCTGATATATCACCTCTCTTCACAGGTGCCAGGCTTCAGTGTCAGTGCCAACATTTGGTTAATAAAAACAGAAAATGCTGTAAATACTCAGCAGGTCAGGCAGCATCTATGGAGAGAGAAACAGAGTTTTTGGCCAAATTTTTCTAGAGGTAGGCAGGCTGGGGGCTTTATACCTACCTCCTGGATCCAGGGTCCCTACCTAACCCACCCCCGCATTCGGAGACCCAACCACGAGGCCTCCGATCGCCTCCCCAGGCCTCCGATCCCCACCATGAGGCCTCCCCCCGCCACCCCACCGACGATGCTGAGGCCAGCCACAATCCTCCGGTGGCCGGCCCCGATCTTCGACTTTAACGGCAGGGCCTGATTTGAATGTGAGGCCTCGGATTCCCGCCCACAGCCAACCAGATTGAGAGGCTGGCTGGCTGCGGGTGGGTAGGCCTCAGTTGCGAAGAGGGAGCAAGAGGTCGGTGTAGGGGAGGGATCGCAGCGGGGGTGGGAGGGGTCAGGGAACGGCTGCCCCGGGGATCGCGGGAGGGGAGATCAGGGAACGGCAGCTTCGGGGATCACTGTGGGGAGTGGGTTCGGGGGTCGACAGAGCATAGGTGATAAGCGAGGGGGGGTTGGAGGATGTGGGGGTTCGGCCGGGGATCGGGGATCGGCACAGGGGGGATCAGCTGGGGATCAGGGGGATCAAGGATCGGCGGGGTGGAGAGAGGATCGGGGCCAGCCACCGGAGGATTGTGGCCGGCCTCAGCATCATCGGTGGGGTGACGGGGGGAGGCCTCATGGTGGCGATTGGAGGCCTCGTGGTTGGGTCTCTGATCATGGGGGGTGGTTTAGGGAGGGACCCTGGATCCAGGAGGTAGGTATAAAGCCACTTACCTCCTGGATGCAGCAGTCCCCACCTCAGTTTAACTGCCAGGTTTCACGTATTGTGTGAAACCCGTCCACAGGCAGTTAAATTCAAAATGGAGGTGAAAAAAGAGGCTTCCAGCCTCATTACAATATTTAAATTAAGGTTACGCCCACTGACAGCGGGTTGGCTGCCCGCCCACCGTCCTGCCTCTGGGAAAACTGGAAGTAGGCAGGTTGGAGGCAGGATTAGGTCGGGAATACCATTTTTAACAATTTAACTGCCCCAGCGCTCCAAATCCACCCATTTTTTTAGGGGAAAATTCCACCCAATGTTTAGGGTTGATAACCTATCATCAGAAATGGAAAATATTACAGATGTGATAGGTTTTAATCAAGTACAGAGGCAGGGAAAGGGGGGAGGGGAGGAAAGAACAAAAGGGAAGGGCTGTGATAGGGTGGAAGGCAGGAGTGATTAAATGACAAAAGGGATGATGGTGCAAGGCAAAAGGGGATGGTAATGGGACAAGTAAAGAAACAAAAGATGACTCTAGAAGAGGTGTAAATGGAAATAGCAGAATCAGCAGCTGCTGTCCGAAAAAATAGGGGCTGTGGTTATGGTCTGAAATTGTTGAACTCAATGCTGAGTCGGGAAGGCTGTAAAGTGCCTAATCGAAAGATGAGGTGCTGTTCCTCGAGCTTATGTTGAGCTTCATTGGAACAGTGTAAGAGGCCGAGGATGGAGAGATCAGAGTGGGAGTGGAGCGGAAAATTAAAATGACAGGCGACCGGAAGCTCAGGGTCACGTTTGCAGACTGAACGGAGGTGTTCCGCAAAGCAGTCTCCCAATCTGCGTTTGGTCTCCCCAATGTAGAGGAGACCGCATCGTGAGCAGCGAATACAGTATACTAAATCACAAGAAATACAAGTAAATCGCTGTTTCACCTGGAAGGAGTGTTTGGGGCCCTGGATGGCAGGAAGGGAGGTGGTAAAAGGGGTAAAAGGGCAGGTGTTGCATCTCCTGCGCTTGCACGGGAAGGTGCCGTGGGAAGGGGAAGGGCTGTTGGGGGTGATTGAGGAGTGGACCAGGATGTTGCTGAGGGAACGGTTCCTTCAGAATGCTGAAAGGGGGGGGAAGATGTGTCTGGTGGTGGGACCACGCTGGAGGTGGCGGAAATGTCGGAGGATGATCCATTGAATGTGGAGGCTGGTGGGATTGAAGATGAGAACAAGGGGAACCCTATCGTGGTTCTGGGAGGGAGGGGAAGATGTGAGAGCAGAAGTGCGGGAAATGGAACAGACACGGTCGAGGGCCGTGTCAACCACAGTGGAGGGGAATCCTCGGTTGAGGAAAAATGAAGACATATCAGAAGCACTGGTATGGAAGGTGGCATTGTCAGAAAATATGTGACGGAGATGGAGAAACTGGGAGAATGGAATAGAGTCCTTACAGGAAGCGGTGTGGGAGGAAGTGTAGTCCAGGTAGCTGTGGGAGTCAGTGGGCTTCGAGTGGATGTTTGTCGATAGCCTATCCCCAGAAATGGAGACAGAGAAGTCCAGGAAGAGAAGGGAAGTGTCGGAGATGGACCATGTGAAGGCAAGGGAAGGGTGGAAATTGGAAGCAAAATTTATTTTAAAATTTCCAGTTTGGGGCGAAAGCAGGAAATAGCACTGATACAGTCATCAATGTACCGGAAAAAGAGGTGAGGGAGGGGACCTGAGTAGGACTGGAACAAAGAATGTTCCACGTATCCCATGAAAAGGCAGGCATAGCTAGGGCCCATGTGGGTTCCCATAGCAACGCCTTTAATTTGGAGGAAGTGAGTGGAGTCAAAGAAGAAGTTGTTCAATGTGAGAACAAGTTCAACCAGGCATAAGAGGGTGGTGGTGGATGGGGACTGGTTGGGCCTCTGTTCTAGGAAGAAGCGGAGCACCCTCAGGGCATTCTGGTGGGGGATAGAGGTGTAGAGGGATTGAATGTCCATGGTGAAAAGGAGACGGTTAGGGCCAAGAAACAGGAAACTGTTAAAGTGGCGGAGGGCGTCGGAAGAGTCGCGGATGTAGGTAGGAAGAGACTGGACAAGGGGAGGAAAAATAGAATCAAGATAGGAAGAAATCAGTTCCCTGGGACAAGAATAGGCTCAAACGATGTGTCTACCGGGGCAGTCCTGTTTGTGCTCCTTGAGAAGGAGGTAGAAGCTGGCTGTGCATGGTTGGGAGACTATGAGATTAGAGGCCATGGAGGGAAGATCTCCAGAGGAGATGAGGTCAATGACAGTTTTGGAAACGATGGCTTGATGTTTGGTAGTGGGGTCATGGTCCAGGGGGAGGTAGGAGGAGGTGCCAGAGAGTTGGCATTCAGCCTCCTCAAGGTAGAAGTCAGTTCACCAAACAACAACAGTGCCACCCTTGTCAGTAGGTTTAATGACAATGTTAGGGTTGGATCTGAGAGAACAGAGTGCTGCAAGTTCAGAGGGAGGTAGGTTGGAGTGAGTAAGGAGAGCAGAGAAATGGAGATGGCTGATGTCCGCCTGCAGTTCCCAATGAAAAGATCTAGAGAGAGTAAGAGGTCGGGGGGGGGGGGGGGGGTCCAGGTAGAATGAGAAGTCTGAAGATGGGAGAAGGATGTGCGGGGGGATGACTCCTGGGCAAAGAAGTGGGCACAGAGACGAAGGCGACAGAAAAAGAGCTCAGCGTCGTGTCAAGCTCAAAATTAATTGAGGTGGGGGCGTAAGGGGATGAAGCTCAGGCCTTTCCTGAGGACTGATCGTTCGGGGTCAGAGAGGGGAAGGTCAGAGGGGATAGTGAAAACACGGCAGGCGGTGAGATTAGGAGGGAAGAAGGGATGGGGTCAGATGAAAGTAAAGGGGAAGAAGGTTCCGGAGGGGCATGGGTATCCAAGAGTTGTTGAAACTCGCAATCCTTGACACCTGAAAGGAAGAAAAAAAGTTTTTGTTAAAGCGCTGGATGAGTTGAAGGATGAAATGGAACTGCGGACCAGGACAGCTTTGAGATAGAGTGAGTCGGTGCTGCTGAAGAGAGAGGTCAAGAGCATGCATGTGGCAGCATATGGCGTTGAGCGTGGATCTCAGGATGCGGCGAGAGCAGTGGTTCGAGGAATGCTGAATATCTTAGAGATATCTGTAATCATGGGTGGATCCGAAACATGAAAGGTGGAATTTCAGTTGGAATCCATGTGGAATAAGTCGGAGCCGCAGACAGTTGCTGAGGAAAGAGATTGGTAGATACCTGATCAAACACAAGAAGGGAAACAGAAAGCAATGACCAACATTTGGTTAGTCCTTCTCCAAATAATAAGATTTTAAGTAGTAAGCCCTGAATTCTTTTAAATGGTTAATATTTAAATTTGTTTTTTGGCTTTTGGCAATATAGTTCCTTCCTGAAATATAGATCTTGTAGCATGTCTGGTGGGTAAAGGCCCTTCCTAATATTGCACTAAGCCCCATAGGCTAGAAGGTCGCCGGTTAGAATCCCTTCTGTTTTGTCGATAATCTTAGTCAGATTGAAGTCCAGACACAATACTTAGCTTCAGCACTTCTGGGCTAAGGAGTGAAAAATCAGCCAATGCTCCTGATTGGTATTCGGGAACCCTGCTGGAAAGTGCATGTGTGTGGACGTCAAATAAAGACAGAGTCACACTTGGCATGTAAAAGTAAATTTTCTTCTTGCACATTCTCAACACAGAGCCTTGTCTGTCAGAGAATGTGTATCAGGAAATCACAGGCTGGATTTTACCAACCTTGGCAGGTTCAAGGGTCCCGACCTCGCTGCCAGCTCCAGCCCACTGTTGAAAATGATTTTCCCTTGATTAGGCTTGTTAAGCCCGCCCAGTGTGTTTCCCGGGCCAATTGAAGGAAGTGGGTCTGATGACGTCATTCAATGACGCGTCATCAGCCGGTTTCCTTAAAGGGACCATGCTCAAATTTACTTTGACATTTGTGCTGTCAGTGTTCTACAGCATTGAGGTGCTGCAAACACTGACAATGACTGCACAGAGGTGCAGGGCTGCACCCAGGCTCTCCCATGACTCCCTCCATATGCTTATGGAGGGAGTCACAGCACGCAAGGAGATTCTCTTTCCTTCCAATGGTCGGAAGAGACCTCCCCAGGAGATCAACGCAGCCTGGTTGCACATTGCACAGGAGGACACAAGCAGGGATGTCGTAAGGAGGACCAGGCTGCAGTGGCGCAAACCTTTCAATGATCTCAGTAGATCACAAAATGTTACTGCAAAGCCACACTCAACCTCATCCTGCTGTGCCACTCATCACATCCCCATCACTCTGCCTTCCCTACCCTACTCCTGCACATCCTTACTCACACCAACTTACCTTGCACCTCCACCCTCTCTGTCTACATTATCACATCCCCATCTCACTAGCCACCCCTCACACTCACCCTCATCCTAGTCCAATCATACCAACTAACAACACACAAGGGTAGGCACTTGTGTGTTTTAGCCAATGTTCAGCTGCTTCTAGCACAACCCTTGGCCCTGATCTCCCTTCTACTCTCAGCCTGACCCCATCCCCGCCCCCGACACCGACCCTGACACCGATACCCGATCCCTGGCCCCCCAATCACCTTGTTCTCAGGCCCTTCATTCGCTGGCCCTGCGTTCCCTCGCGCCCATCCCCCTCCCCCGCCGATTCTCAGAATCATGGCTCTACGTTCCCTGGCTCCATGATCCCAACCCAAACGCCGGACACGCTTACCTGAGGACCACTGCAACGCTAGCAGTGGCCCTATTTTTCACTACTGTTACCCGGTGGGTTGTAATGAGGCTCGAGGCCCAATTTTTTTTTTCATTCACAGGATGTGGGTGTTGCTGGCAAGGCCAGCATTTATTGACCATCCCTATTGTTCTTGAGAAGATGGTGATGCGCCACCTTTTTGAACCACTGAAGTCCACATGAAGATATTCCCCCAGTGTTGTTAGGTAGGAGAGTTCCAAGATGTAGACCCCGTGACGATAAAGGAACGGCAGTAAATTTCCAAGTCAGGATGGTGTATGACTTAGAGGGGAACTTGGAGGTGATGGAATTCCCATGCGCCTGCTGCCCTTGTCCTTCTAGAGGGTAGAGATCGCGGGTTTGGGAGGTGCTGCCGAAGAAGCCTTGGCGAATTGCTGCAATGCATTTTCTAAATGGTACACACTGCAGCTGGTGGTGGAGGGAGTGAATGTTTAAGATGGTGGATGGGCTGCCGATTAAGCGGTCTGCTTTGCCCTAGATGGTGTCGAGCTTCTTGAGTGTTGTTGGAGCTACACTCATCCAGGCAATTGGACACTATTCCATCACACTCCTGACTTGTGCCTTGTAGATGGTGGAAAGGCTTTGGGGGTGGGGGTGGGGAGGGTGGGGGTTAGGAGTTGAGACACTTGCACAGAATACCCATCCTCTGACCTGCTCTTGTAGCCACAGTATTTATGTAGTTGGTCCAATTATGTTTCTGGTCAATAGTGACCCCAGGATGTTGATGGTTGGGGATTCAATGATGGTAATGCCATTGAATGTCAAGGGGAGGTGGTTAGACTCTCTCTTGCTGGAGATGGTTACTGCCTGGCACTTGTGTGGTGTGAACCAAAGGAGCCTCGGGCCTCACTATTCTGATGCAGGGAATGTACCCTGCTCCCGTGTGCCCAAAAATGAGTGGGCCCGAATTTGCAAGTTAATTTCCTGCCTGCCCACTACAGAATGAGGCCATGTCGATTTTAACCACCGAGCATCATTAATATATGTTGTCGGCTGGGAAGCGGCTGCCCACCTGTGGAAAACAGTCGGCCCTCGACTGCCTGCCAGCACTCAGGTAACTGTGAGGACGGGGGGTTCCAGGGGCATCTCACGGTAGATAAGGGGGCTGTCCGGGGCAAGGGAGAGCTAAACTTTCCTTACAATCCTGCCCTCTGAATCCACAAAAGAAAATACAAAACGTACCTTGAATGGCCTCTTCTGCTTTCGATTCTTTTCTGACAGGCCTTCGTGGGACGGCAGCTTCCCCGCTCAGGCCAGAGTTAAAATTGCAGTCGCGGCCAGGTGACATCATCAGACCCCATTCTGCATGTATGAAGTAGGAGCCTGCCGGCTTTTGGCAGGAGGCTTAGCCGCCTGTCCAGAAGAGCCGGTAAATATCAGAAATGGTGGGATCCTGCAAGGCATCAGCAGGTAAGTCACCTGGTGAATTTTAACTGCCTATCTGTCCAGTTTACGCCAGGCAGGTAAGGTTACAATCTGCCCCATGGACTTTTCTTATCATTGTTAGATTTAGTTATGCTCACACTGTGAAATGTGTCTAAGTGGAGTAGCAGAAAATGCTTGTTAATGACTGTGAATTACTTGTTAAAGAGCAACTTTAAGAATTGTACAATTTTGAGCAGAGAACAGAACTGAAAAATGCCTCCTTATCTCTGATACAGAGCTGGGATTAGTCATACAAAGAAACAGCAAGATCAGCACAGCTAGCATTTATTGATGAAAAATAATCATTGGTGATTTTAGGAATTGTGTGGAGGAGGTGGCTGTATCACCCACTGATGCTTTTCTCTTTTTAGTGTCACAGAATCAAGAGGAGGTAGAGCAGCAAGAGCCCAGCTCCTCTGCTTCAAGCCCTGGCTGCACCCCTCCACGCACAGCAAGCACCAGTGAAATGTAGAGGGAATTCTCCTCCCTGATCCCGCCTGAAATCGGGTCCAATTGCAGCAGAGAATATCGGAAAATTCGAGCAACGAGGCTTAATGCCACCTCACCGCCCCAACTGGGATTTCCTTCCCCCTGCCCCCCACCAGGACCACTCCATCCTCACCCATTGCATGCAAATGGCGGTAGGGGATGGGGCCCTCAGCGTATTTCCCTCCTTTCTGTCCCAGTTACTGCTCCTTCCCAGAGCTGCCTTGTGGAGGGGGACAGTGAGGCCCTGGGAAGCAACAATCAAGGCCTTTCCAAACACCCACAGCTGGCATAACAGGAGTTAAACATTCTGGGGGCAATTTTGCCAGCCCTGGGGAGGCGGGACTGCCAGGAAAATGGCAGAATTCGGGGGCGGGTGCCCAACCCGCCTCCATGCCATCTTCCCAGGAGGCGGGTAGCCGTCCCGTGCCGGGTCCCGTCTCCTTGGAGACGGGAAGGGATTAAAGCCTATTAACTGCCTGTTAACAGGTAGCTAACAGGCAGAAAATAGGATTATCCCCTTTTTGCCCTCACAAGTGCGGGCTTCTCGAAGGCTCCAAAACACGCCAGCTCAGCGAGGCGAGTACTGGGTCTGCGGGCGTCGGTTCAAAAGTGTGGTGTGAAGGTAAGTGATGGGTGCAAGAGTGTAGAGGTGAGTATCTGAGGTAAGTGCAAAGTGTTTTTAAAAGTGTACTTACCTTTGTTTCTTCCTGCAGGCTTCAGTTGGTTTGTATGCGGAGAGTCTTGGACCTCCACATTGGGATTGACAGGTGACCGTTGCATTCACAGATGCAACAACCATCTCAATTCTGTTAAAGAAAGAAGTTTGATGGGGTCTTGTAAGACCCCATCAAACTGCAGAGAAAGTCACTGTTTGACAGCTTCACAGAGCTGTCAAACGATGACAATTCATGTGTCAAATATTTTTGACAGATGAAACGTCATACGTTGACGTGCTCTGCAACTGGCTTTCCCTTGATTGGCCTGCTAAGCCCGCTGGGCAGGCTTAACAAGGTCAATCAAGGCAAATAGTGTGTGTTGGCCACAAATTGATAGAGGCGGGACATCGAACCGACAAGCAGCAGTCCCGCCTCCAACGCGCCCCCAGTCACAAAATCGCTCCCTCTGGGGCCAAAATTCCAGGAGTCCCATTCCACCAGTGGCTGTTTGGCCAAGCAGAACTTCCAGCCATCCAGAAGCTATAGCGCAGAACCCATACTGAATTGTAGGGACATGTGGTCACTTTCATGGACCGGGCACCTGCAAGGGCGCATCAGTGGTGCCCACCACGACGGAGACCCAGACAGTCAGTGCAGCACTGTGCCGCTTGACGAGGGTAAAAAAAACATTTCTCAGTGGCTCCCAAATTTAGAACAAGGTAATCGAGCCCCGCTGGATTACCTTTGCCTGCCGAGGGTTTGAAATCTTTCTAAAGCCCACAACAGTACTTACACTGGCTCTCAGCTGGCGGAACTTCTGTTGAGGCTTTATGAAGGTGCACTGGGCAAAATGGCTGCAGTAAACCAGGAACGCCCCCAAACACAGCCCTTTGATGTTGGAGGAAGAGGAGGGTGGAAGATCCCCCTATGACCTCCCTAGCGGAAAATAGATGCACGTAACAAACAGAGCAGAATCCCGGTGGAACTAGGTTCGATCCCAGCCACAGATCAGAATCTTGGGGCCTTTATTTTACTTTCTTTTCTACACAATGAAAAAATGACAAGAGCGCTAGATATATTACAAGAGACTTTAATTAATTTTTGCAGTGCTTGATGTGCATGTTTGATGTTTACACATTTACCCCTTCTGTGCCATGAAGTTTTCCATCTAGGTTGTCCTTTCTATTGTATATTCAAGAGTTTGCACTTACTTCACATATATATTTTATGAAACCACTGTACATTTTGATTACATGGTGCATGAGGGACAACTGTATTGATGCATTAAAGTTTAAAATAAAAACAGAAA
Organism: Squalus acanthias; assembly: GCA_030390025.1. Lineage (NCBI taxonomy): Eukaryota > Metazoa > Chordata > Chondrichthyes > Squaliformes > Squalidae > Squalus > Squalus acanthias. The sequence continues at coordinate 198,856,778 of CM059425.1, read as the reverse complement.
ATGCTGGAAACACATAGGTCTGTCGATATCTGAAAAGAAAAAAAAGATAGGTTAATGTGTTGGGCAGACACTTCATCAGAACCCAGTTCCGAGTTGTGCTGGAGGATCTCTCGGAGAGCCTGGGGTGGATGCCAACTTCAGCCTGCACACAGTCCTGCGAGGGAAAAAGTATATTATTCTTTTCTTGTCTTTTGTCAATAACAACAAAGTCCCAGTGAAGGTTAAACTGTGGCAGATAAGACATGTACAAACAATTCTCCTGTGTGCAACGGAAGAGCTTTCTCTGGCCATGTGAGAGATCCAAGCATCATCCCACAATGGATGAAACAAATGCACTGATTTGATTTGTACATTGTGTTGAGTATTTTTGTGTTACCAGTTTGAATTGAGCAAGAGATAGGAATGGATAATATTTGAGAAACTGCCCCGGAAAGTATAGATGATTTGGGTATGGTTTCTTTGCAGTTGTGGATCACAGCTTTGACAAAATTGTGCAACTCTGGTACTCATTGAAAGATTAGTGTCTGTAGTAACAGTCTTCCTTACTGCATTGTTGACTTGACAGCTAATTCCTCATCACTTTCACCCTCTTGCTCAGTCATGGATTTGTTACCCTGTTCTTCTACCTGCATGGGCAAAGTTTACAGGGTGAAGTTATGGAGTAGCAACAACAACTTGCACTACATCGCACTTCAACATAGAAGTCATTGTAAGGTGCTGCGGGGGTGGGGGGGAAGTTGAAGGGTGTGGGAGGCTGTGAGGATATTCAATTCAGTAGGGAGGATTTGAACTCCCTTCACTTGTCAGAAACAGGGTGGTAATAAAGTTAATATTGAGGTGTTCGACTTTCTGCTGGGCAAAGAAGGTGGGGAGAGGAAAGAGGGGTACGGGAGGTGAAGGGGGAGCAGAAGATGGGAGGGGATGGAGGTCATAGGAAGAGGGCATCCCCATCACATAGACCAAGGTCAAGAATAATACTTGCTTTAAAGTGTGAACTGGATTTCCTAAATCTATCTTTCCTAAATTAAACCTTATATTGTGATGGCAGCGGAATATTGTCCCCTTAGAGGTGGCGCGGCGGTCAGGAACTCCTGTTTCCCCCAGCATTAACATCAATATTATCTCATGGTGCCAGAATGGGCTGTGGATCAGAATGGCAAATCGGCAGGCGGGGCGATTACATCTTCGCGCAGAAGGGGGCGTGGCAGTGACCAATGCCCAGTCCGAGAGGAGCGATTGACTTCCGAGGGTGCATTGGCAATGGGGAAACAGAGTTTAATGGCTGCCTGCGGTGGAAGCGAGTGAGGATCAGCGCTTATCCAGAACTGGCTGGTGGAATTAAATAAATAAAATTAAGGGCTCATCAGAAACTCTGCTGGCAAAAGGGAGCAGCAGCTCTTACTGAGGGGTGGGGAGAGAAGAGGCAGACCTCAGAAGTGGGAGCTGCACAAGGCACAGCAATCAGAGCATGTGGCTGGATCAATAGGTGCAGTTGTGAAAATACCAATACAGTACTCGATCAGCAAGTTGACATTTTCAAATGAACCGAGTGTGAATATGTGAGGGCAGTAGTGCAGTGCAGAATTAGGTGGGAATTCAATCAGGTCACAACATTAGGTGAGTACAGGTGGGCTGTCACATAGGATTAGTTGAACCCCACTCTACTTTATTGGCCCAGATTTTCCTGAGATCGGCGATGTATACAATACATTTTGTCATCTGGCTCGCCGATCTCATTGTTGATAACTTACTTCTTATTTTCCTGCATTTCTAATTAGAATACGCTGCAGCGAGCATGGAGGCGAATCGGAAGCGGCGTGGCCATTTTATTCCAGTGATTCGATGAATACAATTATGTGAAATATTTCACATTTATGAGGGGCAGGGATTAGCTGCTAGAAATAGCGACAGGAATCTCCCAGAGCATCTTAATCTTCACAATTAATGAAAAAAACACCTTGGACTAAAGATGGGGCTCCACTTAATTCCAGGCCTTTTCAAATGGTGAGCAAAAGTAAAGCAAATTTTATCAGATTAACAGGTCCATAAAATTGACTACAGACTATTTTAAATTAAATGAGGGAGGAGCTGGGGCCAGCATCATCTTGGTCCTTCACCTTCTTAATTTAAGAGACTGATATTCTTTGTAACAGCTTTTGCTGCACCCTCCAGCCCACTTTATTTGTTCAAGTATTTTTGCTACGGTTTCAAAATAAATATACTCTTCATAGCAGCAGTCAATGCTTAAAAAGAAACATAGTTAAAAAAAATACTTCGGAAAATAGTTAACAATACTGACATGACAATGCAATGGTTTAAGAAATAAAACCAGAAAATGCTGGAACCACTCAGCATGTACAGGCAGCATCTGTGGAGAGAGAAATAGAGTTAAAGTAATTCGATAGCAAAATACTGCGGATGCTGGAAATCCGAAATAACAACAGAAAACGCTGGAAAAACTCAGCAGGCCAGGCAGCATCCGTGGAGAGAGAAACAGAGTTAACGTTTCAGGTCGAAGACCTTTCGTCAGAACTGGAAAAAAGCAGGAACAGCACCTCATCTTTCGTTTAGGCACCCTACAGCCCTCTGGACTCAACATCGAGTTCAACAATTTTAGATCATAACCTCAGCCCCTATCACATTTATATTTTATTTTTTCATCCACCCTTTTGTTGGCCCCCCCCCCCCTTTTTTTTCCCTCCCAGAAGCGGGCAGCTGTCCTTCATTCTGCCAGTGCATTTCACACTTCTTTTAGCCTCAACCAGTCACATTAACACCTCCTCTTGCCTTGATTATCTCTTAATGTCTCTCAATGTCTCTTAATCTCTCCTTTTGTTCTTTCAACCCCTCCCCCTTTTCCCAGCTTTATCCTTGCTTTTAATCTATTTCATTTCCTGCTTTTTTCCAGTTCTGACGAAAGGTCTTCGACCTGAAACGTGAACTCTGTTTCTCTCTCCACGGATGCTGCCTGGCCTGCTGAGTTTTTCCAGCGTTTTCTGTTGTTATTTCTCTTTCCACAGACCTGCTGTGTATTTCCAGTATTTCCTGTTCTTATTTTAGGTTTCCAGCCTCCGCAGTATTTTGCTTTTATTCAGTGGTTTAAGAACCTGTCTTTCAAGTCCTGATCAGCAAACACATTAGCAGATCATTTAAATGCAATCAGAGAAGCATTTAAAGTTAATCCCACTGGTGCTAGGCCACCAGCACCTATAGTTTTCAGTCTAAGTGGCAATGACGTGAAATCTGGCTTTAATGCAGGAAAATCACGATTTCCATTGATTTTAAAGGGGGCGGGGCAGAGTTATAATAGTTACATTCTGTTTTTGGCAAGGGTAATGGCAGAGCTGAGCAAACATGCAAGGAAAATATGGAGTGGCATAAGCAAAGGCGTAAATCACCGCATAAATTCCTTTTTTGTGCCGTTCAAAAGTCCTTACACCACAGATGTACAATTACAATGGCGCAAGTCCCCAGGAAAACTGGGCCAATGCATCACATAATGTTATGTTCATGCACCACCTCCGGGTGCACTGCCCTTACAATTTTGAGACCATTAATTGGAGCTGTTCTGGCGGTGAAGAAGTCACTACAATTTTGAGGCCTGGGACTCATTTAAATTAGGCAAGCGAGCTGTCAGGCACCAGACAGGTGGTGTCCCCATGCAATTCGCCGCATTGAGGCCTCAAGATCGGGTCGGGGCCACTGAGTGCAAGGTAAGTTGCGAGGAGGTTGGGAATCGCGGTTGTGGAGGGTGGGGGTACCGAGGCGGTAGCGGCACTGCTTATCTTTGTGGGCACTCGTGCTCCTCCAGGCCCCACAAAAATAATTTGGCACTTGCCTTTGGTGGCCCTCTTCAGTTCCATCGCCCGTAGAACTGGTCGGAGCGTGCATGTCGCAGGCTCCAACCAGTTTCGACCTAAAATGGCGATCAGGGTCCTATTTACATCACAAGACCCTGATTTCCATATTAAAAGAGGCCAATTGCCTGAAACAGGTGCACAACTTGGACACCTGCCGGTAGGCCCCTTTCAAAATACAGCCAGCTGCATCGCCAATGTTAACGGGGCGGTAAGGCGACCAAACCCATTATGAGGCCATTACCTTCCCAAGTGAAGGCAGTGAAATTTGACCCCACTGTTTTAGTATATAATAGATTGGTGGTTTTATAGGGAAAATCCCTTGTAAGACAGGTATACTGTGGTGGGGGTGCTTAAAAATTAGAGTGCAGTCTTCAAAACACCAAATGTGGCTGAAGGGTGCAGCAGCAATCTGGGAGCAGCAAGCACAAAGTGGAATTAAACGGAGTGGACTTGAACAGAGTGCTTTGGTTGGGAATTTGGAAAGAGTGGGAATTCGGAGGAGAGGGAAGGAGTTGTTGATTTTTGCCTACACTACTTGTAGTGCTTTGTGTTACAGGTAGATATTTAATTTCAGTAGCCTTAACTTAATCTAGATTAAGTAAGTAGTCAGGAAACTACACTGTAAACTAAGTTACCTAAATACAAATTTAATTAAATAAATCAAGGTCATATCGGGACGGCAGTGCAGGCGGTGTGCTGCAACTGCAGCATGTGGGAGTTTGTGGAGAGCATTGTGATCCTGGACAACCACATTTGCAGTAGGCGCCTGCATCTTGAGGAACTTCAGCTCAGAGTTTTTGAGCTGGAGTCTGAGGTGCAGACATTGCGGGGCATCAGGGATGGGGAGAGTTACCTGGACACTTTGATCCAGAAGGCAGTCACACCCCTTGGGTTAGGTAGTGGTTGTGGTAGGAGACAGTATAGTCAGGGGGTTAGATACTGTTCTCTGCAGCCACGACTGAGAGTTCCGAAGGTTGTGTTGCCTGCCCGGTGCCAGGGTTAAAGTCATCTCCTCGCGGCTGGAGAAGAACTTGGAGTGGGAGGGGGAGGATCCAGTTGTCATGGTCCACGTAGGAACCAACGACATAGGTAGAACTAGGAATGAGGTTCTGCGGAGGAGTTTGAGGAGCTAGGATCCAAATTAAAAAGCAGAACCTCAAAGGAAATAATTTCTGGATTGTTACCTGAGTCATGTGCAAATTGGCATAGGGACAAACAGATTAGAGGTTTAAATGCGTGGCTGAAAGAGTGTTGTGGGAGGAAGGGGTTTCGGTTCATGGGGCACTGGCACCAGTACTGGGGAAAGAGGGAGCTGTTCCGTTGGGACGGGCTCCACTTAAATCGGGCTGGGACCAGTGCCCTGGCGAACCGAATAACTAGGGCAGTAGACAGGGCTTTAAACTAATGAAGGAAGGTGGGGCGGGAGGATTCAGGAAAGAGTAAATTTAAAAGCAGCGAGAGAAATGTCAAGGCTCCAGAGCAGAGTTTTAGGTAAAAATAAGCAGAGTGGGTCAGGAAGGGACAGAGAGAGTAACAAAAGGTAATAAGGCATCAGTGACTAAGGTGACATCAGGGAAAAAGAGAGAGAAGTCAAAGCTAAAGGCACTATAACTGAATGCGCAAAGCATTCGCAACAAAATAGATGAATTAATAGTGCAGATAGAAATTAACAGGTATGATCTAATAGCCATAACGGAGACGTGGTTGCAAAGTGGCCAAGGTTGGGAACTAAATCTTCCAGAATACATAACTTTTAGAAGGGATAGGCAAAATGGAAAAGGAAGAGGGGCAGCCCTGATAATAAAGGATGGGATAAAGACAGTAGAGAGAAATGATCTTGACTCTGAAAATCAAGTAGTAAAATCAGTTTGAGTGGAGCTAAGAAACAGCAAGGGGCAGAAAATATTGGTGGAAGTTGTTTATAGGCCCCCAAACAGTAGTTGTAATGTAGGGCAGAGTATAAATCAGGGAATTGGAGGCGCATGTCACAAGGGTAATACAGTAATCATGTGGGACTTTAATCTACATATAGACTGGACAAACTAAATTTGCAGTAATAGTGTGGAGGACAAATTCATGGAATGTATGCAAGATAGTTTTCTAGATCAGTATGTTGAGGAACCAACTAGGGAACAGGCTATTTTAGTTCTAGTATTGTGCAACGAGAAAGGGTTAATTAATAACCTTGTAGTAAAGGGGCCTTTAGGGAAGAGTGACCATAATATGATAGAATTTTACATTGAATTTGAAAGTGACTTAGTTAAATCCGAAACTAGGGTCTTAAATCTAAACAAAGCAAACTACGTAGATATGAGGGGCAAGTTGGCTAAGGTAGATTGGGAAACTACATTAAAAGGTATGACAGTGGACGAGCAATGGCTAGCATTTAAATACATAATTTACAACAAATATACATTCCTTTAAGGCACAAAAACCCCACAGGAAAAGTGGTCCAACCATGGCTAACGAGAAGTTAAAGATAGTATTAGATCAAAGGAAAAGGCTTAAAATGCTGCCAAAAAGTATTGAGGATTAGGAGGATTTTAGAATTCAGCAAAGGAGGACCAAGAAATTGATAAAGAAAGGGAAAATAGAATGAGAGTAAACTAGCGAGAGACATAAAAAGACTGTAAAAGCTTCTATAGGTATGTAAAAAGGAAAAGATCAGCTTAAGTAAATGTGGGTCCCTCACAGGCTGAGACAGGAGAAATTATAATGGAGAATAAGGAAATGGCAGAGAAATTAAACAAATACTTTTTGTCTGTCTTCACGGAAGACAACGCAAATAACTTCCCAGAAATAGTGGACAACCAAGGGTCTAGCGAGAATGAGGAACTGAAAGATATTAGTATTAGTAAAAAAGTAGTACTGGAGAAATTAATGGTACTGATAGCCAATAAATCCCCTGGACCTGATGGCCTACATCCTCGGGTTTTTGAAAGAGTTGGCTACAGAGAGAGTGGATGCATTGGTTGTCATTTTCCAAAATTCCATAGATTCTAGAACGGTTCCCATGGATTGGAAGGTAGCAAATGTAACCCCACTATTTAAGAAAGGAGGGAGAGAGAAAACGGGGAACTACAGACCAGTTAGCCTGACATCAGTAGCAGGGAAAATGCTAGAATCTATTATTAAGGACGTGGTAGCAGGGCACTTAGAAAATAATAATAGGATTGGGTAGAGTCAACGCGGATTTATGAAAGGGAAATCGTGTTTGACAAATCTGTTAGAGTTTTTTGAGATTGTAACTAGCAGAATAGATAAGGGGGAACCAGTGGATGTGGTGTATTTGGATTTTCAGAAGGCATTCGATAAGGTGCCACACAAGAGGTTATTCAACAAAATTAGGGCTCATGGGATTGGCGGTAATATACTAGCATGGATTGAGGATTGGTTAACGAACAGAAAACAGAGAGTAGGAATAAACGGGTCATTTTCTGGTTGGCAGGCTGTAACTATTGGGGTGCCGCAAGGATCAGTGCTTGGGCCTCAGCTATTCACAATCTACATCAATAATTTGGATGAGGGGACCAAATGTATATATCCAGATTTGCTGATGATACAAAGCTGGGTGGGAATGTAAGTTGTGAGGTGGATGCAAGGCGGCTTCAAGGGGATATAGACAGGCTAAGTGAGTGGGCAAGAACATGGCAAATGGAATATAATGTGGAGAAATGTGAAGTTATCCACTTTGGTAGGAAAAATAGAAAAGCAGAGTATTTTTTAAATGGTGAGAGATTGGGAAATGTTGGTGTTCAGAGGGACCTGGGTGAACTTGTACATGAATCACTGAAAGTTAACATGCAGGTACAGCAAGCAATTAGGAAAGCAAATGGTATGTTGGCCTTTATTACAAGAGGATTTGAGTATAAGAGTAAAGACGTCTTACTGCAATTATATAGGGCCCTGGTGAGACCACACCTGGAGTATTGTGTACAGTTTTGGTCTCCTTACCTAAGGAAGGATATACTTGCCATAGAGGAGGTGCAATGAAGATTCACCAGACTGGTTCCTGGGATGGGGGGATTGTCCTATAAGGACAGATTGAGTCGACTAGGCCTATATTCTCTAGAATTTAGAAGAATGAGAGGTGATCTCATTGAAACATACAAAATTCTTACAGGGCTTGACAGGGTAAATGCAGCGAGGATGTTTCCCCTGGCTGGGGAGTCCAGAACCAGGGGTCACAGTTTCAGAATAAGGGGTCAGCCATTTAGGACTGAGATGAGGAGAAATGTCTTCACTCAGAGGGTGGTGAATCTTTGGAATTCTCTACCCCAGAGGGCTGTGGAGGTTCAGTCGTTGAGTATATTCAAGACAGAGATCGATAGATTTTTCAATATTAAGGGAATCAAGGGATATGGGGATAGTTCAGGAAAGTGTAGATGAGGTAGAAGATCACCCATGATCTTATTGCATGGTGGAGCAGGCTCAAAGGGCCAAATGGCCTACTCCTATTTCTTATGTAAGAAAGAAAATGCTTGGCTCATTGAATTGAATGTCAGGTAGCTGGACTGGATGGCTCATGTGAGAGTGATTTTGTGCCTTGGAAGCAAGAGGCCCGAGGATCGATCCTCTGGCCACCTCTGCATACTCGGGGCGAGCTGCCGACACTGGTCGCACCTCCACGGGCAGCTTGCTCGAGCAAAGACATAAATGCCAGCACCAGCCCTCAGGCATGTCCCAGGAGGGGGCTTGGAGCGGCCTACAGCGGGTGGGGGGCAATGTTCCCTTTCATTTTTTTTTGGTTACACGGCCCCTTTAATGGGATGTGCGGCCCATTCAAAATACTGCGCTTGCGCGGTTTATCCTATTTAAAAGCTGGTGAGCCAGCTGCGTTGGAGATGCAGAGCACGGCCGCGCAGCTTAAAGGTGATTGCGCTTTTAATTTTTTTCCCCCAAAGCTTACCTTTGGTTGGCAGCTGCAGGGACTGTATTGCGTGGTGGCTGTTTTGGGACCCAGGTGAAGGGTGGTGATAACGGGTAGGATTAAAAAAAAATTTGTAAAGCATTTTCAGATGCAGTAATATAGTTTTTGTAAAGAGCTATGATCTGTTAGAGATTAAATAAAGCCACTAATGAGGTTAATAAACCAACTGTCAATCTATATTGGTTTATGTTTGGAAAAAAATAATCATGATTTTGATACCAAGTCTCATGATTTTTAAGAATTTGTCTCCTGATTTATGAGGCGTGGGGTTGGCATTACTGGATCAGTGCCACACGACATTGAATAACTTGACAAGGGCAGGCATGGCAACATTGTGGCCCCTTTCTTCCTTGTGCATTGCTGTCCACCAACAGAGTGTTCACCCTCTAAAATTAATAGGTGCACAAATCACCCTTCACACTGTACTCTGGTTCAGAGGGACATTAACTCGAATCTTATAGCATATGTCACCATCTCATAAGAATTAGGAGCAGGAGTAGGCCATATGGTCCCTCAAGCCTGCTCCACCATTCAATAAGATCATGGCTGATCTTCGACCTCAACTCCACTTTTCTGCCCTATCCCCATATCCCTTAATTCCTGTGGAGTCTAAAAATTGACCTTTCTCAGCCTTGAATATACTCGGTTATAGTCCAACAGTTTTATTTGAAATCACAAGCTTTCGGAGCGCTGCTCCTTTGGCAGGTGAAGTCACGAAGGAGCAGCGCTCCAAAAGCTTGTGATTTCAAATAAAACTGTTGGACTATAACCTGGTGTTGTGTGACTTCTCACATTTGTACACCCCAGTCCAACACCGGCATCTCCACATCTTGAATATACTCAATGACTGAACATCCACAGCACTTTGGAGCAGAGAATTCCAAAGATTCACAACCCTCTGAGTGAAGAAATTCCTCCTCGTCTCAGAGTTAAAAGGCCAGCCCCTTATCCTAAGACTATGCCCCCTAGTTCTAGACTCTCCAGCCAGGGGAAGCGCAATCTCAGCATCTACCCTGTCAATCCCCCTCAGAGTCTTATATGTTTCAATGAAATCACTTCTCATTCTTCTAAACTCCAGAGAGTATAGGCTCAATCGCTCCTCATAGGACAACCCTTATCCCAGGGATCAATCTAGTGAACCTTCATTGCACTGCCTCTAAGGCAAGTATATCCTTCCTCAGATAAGGAGACCAAAACTGTGCACAGTGCTCCAGGTGTAGTCTCACCAAAGCCCTGTACATTTGTAGCAAGACTTCCTTACTCGTGTACTCCAACCCTCCACCAATAAAGGCCAACATGCCATTTGCCTTCCTAACTGCTTGCTGTACCTGCATGCTAACTCTCTGTGTTTCTTGTATTAGTTCACCCAAATCATAGAAATTTACAGCACAGGAGGCGGCCATTCGGCCCATCTTGTTCATGCCGGCCAACAAAGAGCTATCCAGCCTAATCCCACTTTCCAGCACTTGGTCCGTATCCTTGTAGGTTACGGCACTTCAAGTACATATCCAAGTACTTTTTAAATGTGATGATGGTTTCTGCCTCTACCACCCTTTTAGGCAGTGCGTTCCAGACCCCCACCACCCTCTGGGTGAAAAATTCCCCTCTAAACCTCCGACCAATTACTTTAAATCTATGCCCCCTGGTTATCGACCCATCTGCTAAGGGAAATAGGTCCTTCCTATTCACTCTATCTAGTGCCCTTATAATTTTATACACCTCAATTAAATCTCCCCTCAGCCTCCTCTGTTCCAAAGAAAACAACCCCAGCCTATCCAATCTTTCCTCATAGCTAAAATTCTCCAGCCCAGGCAACATCCTCGTAAATCTCCTCTGCACCCTCTCCAGTGTAATGTGGTGACCAGAACTGCATGGAGTATTCCAGCTGCGGCCTAACTAGTGTTTTATACAGTTCAAGCATAACCTCCCTACTCTTATATTCTATGCCTCGGCTAATAAAGGCATGTATCCCATATGCCTTCTTAACCACCTTATCTACCTGTCCTGCTACCTTCAGGGATCTGTAGACATGCACTCCAAGGTCCCTCTGCACTTTTCAGTGTCCTACCATTTATTGTGTATTCCCTTGCCTTGTTAGCCGTCCCCAAATGCATTACCTCACACTTCTCCGGATTGAATTCCATTTGCCACTGTTCTGCCCGCCTGACCAGTGCATTGATATCTTCCTGCAGTCTACAGCTTTCTTCTTCATTATCAACCACACAGCCAATTTTTGTATCATCTGCAAACTTCTTAATCATACTTCCTACATTCAAGTCCAAATCATTGATATATACCACAAAAAGCAAAGGACCGAGTACTGCGCCCTGCGGAACCCCATTGGAAACAGCCTTCCAGTCACAAAAACACCCTTCAACCATTACCCTTTGTTTCCTGCCTCTGAGCCAATTTCGGATCCAACTTGCCACTTTGCCTTGGATCCCATGGGCTTTTACTTTCGTGACTAGTCTGCCATGCGGGACCTTATCAAAAGCCTTGCTAAAATCCATATAGACTACATCAAATGCACGACCCTCTCTCTGAACACCAACATTTAATAGTTACTCACCATTTAAAAAAATTATGTTTTTCTAGTCTTCCTACCAAAGTGAATAACCTCACATTTCCCCAGATTATACTCCATCTGCCACCTTATTGCTCACTCACTTAACCTGTCTATATTCCTTTGCAGGCTCTGTGCGTCCTCCTCACATTTCCCCCTAGCTTTGTATCGTCAGCAAACTTGTATACATTGCACTCAGTTCCTTCATCTAAGTCATTAATATAGATTGTAAATAGCGGAGGCCCAAGCACTGATCCTTGCAGCACCCCACTAGTTACAGCCTGCCAATCTGAAAATGACCCGTTTATCCCTACTCTCTGTTTTCTGTCTGTTAACCAATGCTTTATTCATGCTAATACCTTACCCCCAACCCCATGAGCCCTTATCTTGCTTAATAACCTTTTATGTGGCACTTTATCGAATGCCTTTTGGAAATCCAAATATACTACATCCACTGGTTCCCCTTTATCTATCCTGCTAGTTACATCCTCAAAAAACTCCAATAAATTTGTCAAACACGATTTACTTTTCATAAAACCATGTTGACTCTGTCTAATCATATTATGATTTTCTAAGTACCCTATTACTACTTCCTTAATCTCCCCAAACAACAATTACTGTACTTGGATGCAGATTCTTACACCCCTTCCTCCACTTTAACAAGAGTTCACCAGATATCTTCCATCAGCTGTCCAATGCCACGTGGGGACATCCCTCAGTTGCTAGCCCTCACCTAATTCACTGAATCTTGTTGCAGGAGAAATTTGCGCACATTGTCCTAGAGAGGCAGGGGACTGGAGAGAACATGATTAAAGTCTTTACCCGCTACAAGGGGCGGGCCACAGAGCTGCTGGGGAGGCGCTATCTGTTAGAGATGGCAAGATTGGGAGGGATTGTGCAGGTGGCAGGCAACATTCCCTGTGATTGCACTAGAGGGGGTGCAGAGGAGATTTACGAGGATGTTGCCTGGGCTGGGGAATTTTAGCTATGAGGAAAGATTGGATAGGCTGGGGTTGTTTTCTTTGGAACAGAGGAGGCTGAGGGGGTACCTAACTGAGGTGTATAAAGTTATGAGGGGCCTAGAGAGTGAATAGGAAGGACCTTATTTCCCTTAGCAGAAGGGTCAATAAGCAGGGGGCATAGATTTAAAGTAATTGGTTGGAGGTTTAGAGGGGATTTGAGGAGAAATGTTTTCATCCAGAGGGTGGTGGGGGTCTGGAACTCACAAAGGGTGGTAGAGGCAGAGACCCTCATCACATTTAAAAAGTACAAAAATAAAATACTGCAGATGCTGGAAATCTGAAATAAAAACAGAAAATGCTGGAGCTACTCAGCAGGTCAGGCAGCATCTGTGAAGAGAGAAACAGAGTTAACGTTTCAGGTCGATGACCTTTCGTCAGAACTGGAAAAAAGCAGGAAATGGAACAGATTTTTAAGCATGTGTGGGAGCTGGGAAAGGGGGGAGGGAATGAAAGAACGAAAGGGAAGGTCTGTGATAGGATAGAAGGCAGGAGAGGTTAAGAGACATTAAGAGATATTCAAGGCAAAAGGAGATGGTAATGGGACAGGTTCAGAAACAAAAGATGGCTCTAGATGAAGTGCAAATTGCGCTGGCAGAATGAAAGACAGCTGCCAAGTGGGAGAGAAGAAAAAAAAAGTGTGGGGGAAAAAAAATATACATGATAGGGGCCGAGGTTATGATCTGAAATTGTTGAACTCTATATTGAGTCCAGAAGGCTGTAAAGTGCCTAATCGAAAGATGAGGTGCTGTTCCTCGCGCTTACATTGAGCTTCAGTGGAACAGTGTAATAGGCCGAGGACGGTGAGGTCTGAGTGGGAGTGGAGCGGAGAATTAAAGTGACAGGCGACCGGAAGCTTGGGGTTCCCCTTACGGACTGAACGGAGGTGTTCCGCAGAGCGGTCACCCAATCTGCGTTTGGTCTCCCCAATGTAGAGGAGAACGCATCGTGAGCAGCAAATACAGTATACTAAATTGCAAGAAGCACAAGTAAATCGCTGTTTCACCTGGAAGGGGTGTTTGGGGCCCTGGACAGTGGGACGGTATAAGGGCATGTGTTGCATCTCCTGCACTTGCATGAGAAGGTGCTGGGCGAAGGGGAAGGGGTGTTGGGGGTGATAGAGGAGTGGACCAGGGTGTCGTGGAGGGAGCGGTCCCTTCGGAATGCTGAAAGGGGAGGTGAGGGGAAGATGTGTTTGGTGGTGGGATCACGCTGGAGGTGGCGGAAATGGCGGAGGATGATCTGTTGAATGTGGAGGCTGGTGGGGTGAAACCTATCGTGGTTCCGGGAGGGAGGGGCAGGGGTGAGAGCAGAAGTGCGGGAGATAGAACGGACACGGTCAAGGGCCGTGTCAACCACAGTAGAGGGGAATCCTCAGTTGAGGAAGAAGGAAGACATGTCGGAAGCACTGGTATGGAAGGTGGCATCGTCAGAGCAGATGCGGCGGAGACGGAGAAACTGGGAGAATGGAATAGAGTCCTTACAGAAAGCGGGGTGGGAGGAAGTGTAGTCCAGGTAGCTGTGGGATTCAGTGGGCTTGTAGTGAATGTTTGTCAATAACCTATCCCCAGAGATGGAGACGGAGAAGTCGAGGAAGGTTAGGGAAGAGTCGGAGATGGACCAGGTGAAGGTGAGGGAAGGGTGGAAATTGGAAGCAAAGTGAATTAAATTTTCTAGTTCAGGGCGAGAGCAGGAAACGGCACCGATACAGTCATTAATGTACCGGAAAAAGAGGTGAGGGAGGGGACCTGAGTAGGACTGGAACAAAGAATGTTCCACATATCCCACGAAAAGGCAGGCATAGCTAGGACCCATGAGGGTTCCCATAACAACACCTTTGATTTGGAGGAAGTGAGTGGAGTCAAAGGAGAAGTTGTTCAATGTGAGAACAAGTTCAGCCAGGCGGGGGAGGGTGGTGGTGGATGGGGACTGGTTGGGCCTCTGTTCAAGGAAGAAGCGGAGCGCCCTCAGGCCATCCTGGTGGGGGATGGAGATGTAGAGGGATTGGGCGTCCATAGTGAAAAGGAGGCGGTTGGGGCCAGGAAACTGGAAACTGTTAAAGTGGCGGAGGGTGTCAGAAGAGTCGCGGATGTAGGTGGGAAGAGACTGGACAAGGGGAGAAAAAAGAGTCGAGATAGGAAGAAATAAGTTCCGTGGGGTAAGAACAGGCTGAAACAACGGGTCTACCAGGGCAGTCCTGTTTGTGGATCTTGGGAAGGAGGTAGAAGCGGGCTATGCGGGGTTGGGGAACTATGAGGTTGGCGGTCGTGGAGGGAAGATCTCCAGAGATGAGATGAGGTCAATGATAGTCTTGGAAACGGTGGCTTGATGTTCAGTAGTGGGGTCATGGTCCAGGCGGAAGTAGGAGGAGGTGTTGGAGAGTTGGCGTTCAGCTTCTGCTAGGTAGAGGTCGGTTCACCAAACAACAACAACACCACCCTTGTCAGCAGGTTTAATGACAATGTTGGGGTTGGATCTGAGAGAACGGAGTGCTGCAAGTTCAGAGGGAGGTAGGTTGGAGTGAGTGAGGGGAGCAGAGAAATTGAGACGGCCGATGTCACGCCGGCAGTTTGCAATGAAAAGATCTAGAGAGGTTAAGAGGCCAGAGGGAGGGGTCCAGGTAGAGCGAGAATTCTGAAAGCGGGAGAAAGGGTCAGCCGTGCGGGGGGGAAGACTCCTGGCCAAAGAATTGGGCACAGAGACGAAGGCGGCGGAAAAAGAGCTCAGCATCGTGCCGAGCTCGAAATTCATTGATGTGGGGGTGTAAGTACTTTTCATTTAAAAAGTACTTGGATATGCACTTGAAGTGCCATAACCTACAAGTACTGGAAAGTGGGATTAGGGTGGATAGCTCTTTGTCGGCCGGCACGGACAAGATGGGCGGAATGGCCTCCTTCTGTGCTGTAAATTTCTATGATTCTATGAAGCTGCGTGGCCGCGCACCACCCTGCTGGTTTTACGCAGCCCGGGACCGGCTTTTTCAATAGTAACAACAGAAAATGTTGGAAACACTCAGCAGGTCAGGCAGCATCTGTGGAGAGAGAAAAAAAGAGTTAACGTTTCAGGTTGATGACCCTTCGTCAGCAGCTTTTTCAATGTTAAGTTTTGCGCGAAACTGTGAATAGGCCACACACCCAAAAATAAATTAGGGGAACATTAGTGCCAGGTTAGTGGCATCCCTGTGAAGCAGCACCCAGCCACAAGGTTCTACACCTTCTCTATCTACCTAATCCCTTAGCAGTAATGCTCACCAATTCTTAGCTTTTACCCTCCCCCTTCCTGCAGAATGATGATGACAAGGAACAGGAGAGAAGAAAAATTGTTTTTGTCGACTATGATGATGGGGGAGAAGATTGATCAAACCAATTCATGGGCCCCGATATTTTATGTGGAGGGAGCAGGGAGCATGTTTTCAGGGGTGGGAACCCGGAAATTAGGTCCTGCTGCAATTTTTTTAACTCTTGTTTCCCGCCCAGCAGCTGGCCAGATTCACAGGCTGTACAAAGGCCACAGCTGGAGACGATCCCTGTCAACCGGGAAACATCAACGGTTGGTCGGACTAGCAATCGGGAAGAAGCGAGGACCGGGAAACCTCGTGGGTTGGTGGGGGTCGGCCGATGGCGGCAGAAGATTTGCTCGCGCGCTCATTAATTCCCCCCGCATAATTTCTGGAACCAAGATCCTGCTGTATGCTCCTCTGCCACAACCCCCTTGGTCCCACCCCTTGTCTTTTCGCTCCCACGTAGTAGCTCGTATACTTTCACTTGGGAGGAATCAGATTGCGTTAGTGAGGATGTGACATCAGGCGATTTACGAAGCATGGCAGAGTTGGAGGGGTGGGTAGTGGGTGAAGGTGATTAACTCACAGTAATTTTTATGCTGTATCCTTTGATTCCACTGCCTCTCCTAATCTGGTATTATCTTTAAATAAGGCAGAAATAGGCTTTCGCAGTCTCCTGCCTCAGTGTCCTCTGAATATAACCATGGGGCTCCCAAACTGGGGTGGGGGAGGGCCCCAAAAAAATCTGGCAGTGGAGCTTGCATTGGGATCCTCCATGGACCAAAATGTCTGCAGAGTTTGCAGAAGCAGTCTGAAGATCAAAGGAATCAAAGGTAATTACAGTATTCCCCTATTCCTCACCGCCCGCCCGCAATGATCTTAAGATTTCAGGGCTTTCTGATTGTTGCTCTCTAGCAGCAGCCGGCAGGGTCCAACGCTGGCAGCCAGGAGCACAGAGACAGGCCTCTCAGCTATGTTCCTCTTTCCGCCTACTCCCCCTCCCCTCCCCCTCCGACCAGTCTCAATGCAAGGCTTTACTAGGGGTGGGCTTGTGCAGGAGGACACCGGAGCAATGCAAATAGTCTGGATCAGGCAATTCTGGCAGACTCATCTCACATCCACAACGTACCTCTAATCCATTGTGCTTGTCTAGTGCCAGTGGGGGTCCAGAGACAAAAATCAGCTGTGTTATCCTACCGGCCAGTTCTAACAAACAATGCATTAGTAACTTGTTTAATGCATCAGCGAGGGCGTGTTGCTAATTGATGTTAGAAAGTTCCCCAGCTGGAGCCTGAATTGACCCTATAGTGTAGGAATTGAGAATGGTGATAGCTTTCACAAACATTGGTAATGTGGTGCCTCTGATGGGGGTGAGCTCCAAGTAAGCATGTGGCACAACTCACGAGTGATCCACAGTCTTTTTAAGCATTGCTCGTTTCTCGGGTTCAAATAAGAGTAGCTTGGTTTGTCTATGCAGGTGCAGGAGTACCCACAGGAGTACCTGCAGGTGGGTGCCAGACAACGTTCCCCCTAAGGCGCACAGCCTTGCACCAATTGGAAGGTCCCGCGCAGGCCGCTCACCAGCCGCTGCCACTGGAGGAGATACCGTGCAGGAAATTTAACGGGAACGCACAAAATTAGAGGGAACATTGGTGCCAGAAGCCTCATGTTATGCCCAAATTAGCCTTGCCTCGCCTCCCTGCATGCTTCGTCTTTCTTTAAATAGCACAACTCCCTAATATATACATACACCATTTCCTCCTCTGTTGAACGATTCAGGTTACAAAAAAGGAAGCCACAAGTAACAATGGAAACAGCAAGAAAGCAGACAGTTGAGTCTCAGCGGTCTTTAAATGCAAGTTACATAGTATTTGGGCTGCCACTTCTGACTCTGCACCTCACTTCCAGAAGAAAATCTTGATGGGCATTGTTAGAGGCAGAGATTCGGCAGAACATGGGCCAACCCATTTTCCTCCTCCAGCTACCCCAAAACTACCCAAAATCTGGTGGTAAAGAATAATTTTGCGAGCCTTGGCTCAGTGGTAACACTCTCAGAAGGTCGTGGGTTCAGGTCCCACTGCACATAATCTAACACTTCAGTACAGTACTGAGGAAGTGCTCCACTGTTGGAGGTGGTGTCTTTAGAATAAGGTGTTAAACAGCCCATTCTGCCCAACTGATCCATTCCCACGAGGGGGAAAGGTAGGGCAACAAAAGCCAGAGGTCCCTGGATGACGAAAGAGATAGAGAGTAAGATCAATCAGAAAAAGAGCACATATGACAGATGTCAGGTTGAATATAGCACGTTCAGAGGGGAAGAGAAAAAGAAAATAAGAGGGGCAAAGAGAGAGTATGAAAATAGATTGGCAGTTAACATAAAAGGGAATTCAAAAGTCTTCGATAGGCATATAAATAATAAACAGGTAGTAAGAAGGGGGGTGGGGCCGATTAGGGACCAAAATGGAGACCTATGCATGGAGGCAGAGGGCATGGCTGAGGTACTAAATGAGTACTTTGCATCTGTCTTCAGCAAGGAAGAAGATGCTGCCAAAGTCATAGTGCAAGAGGAGGTAGTGGAGATACAGGATGAGATAAAAATTGATAAAGAGGAGATACTAGAAAGGCTGTCTGTATTTAAAGTAGATAATTCACCAGGACCGGATGGGATGCATCCTAGGATGCCAAGGGAAGTTAAGGTGGAATCGCAGATGTACTGGCCATAATCTTCCAATCCTCCTTAGATACAGGGGTGGTGCCAGAGGACTGGAGAATTGCAAATGTTACACCCTTGATCAAAAAAGGGTGTAAGGATAGACCCAGCAACTACAGGCCAGTCAGTTTAATCTCGGTAGTGGGGAAGCTTTTAGAAACAATAATCAGGGACAAAGTTAACAGTCACTTGGACAAGTGTGGATTAATTAAGGAAAGCCAGCACAGATATGTTAACGGCAAATTGTGTTTAACTAACTTGATCGAGTTTTTTGATGAGGTAACAGAGAGGGTTGATGAGGGCAATGCAGTTGACATGGTGTATATGGATTTCCAAAAGGCGTTTGATAAAGTACCACATAATAGGCTTGCCAGCAAAGTTGAAGCCCATGGAATAAAAGGGACAGTGGCAGCATGGATACGAAATTGGCTAAGTGACAGGAAACAGTAGTGGCGAATGGTTGTTTTTCAGACTGGAGGAAGGTATACAGTGGTGTTCCCCAGGGGTCGGTACTAGGACCACTGCTTTTCTTGATATATATTAATGACTTGGACATGGGAGTACAGGGCACAATTTCAAAATTTGCACATGACACAAAACTTGGAAGTCGTGAACAATGAGAAGGATAGTGATAGGCTTCAAGGAGGACATACAGGCCGGTGGAATGGGCGGACACGTGGCAGATGAAATTTAATGCAGAAAAGTGCGAAGTGATACATTTTGGTAGGAAGAACGAGGAGAGACAATATAAACTGAAGGGTACAATCCTAAAGTGGGTGCATGAACAGAGAGATCTGGGGGGTATATGTGCACAAATCGTTGAAGGTGCAGGGCAGGTTGAGAAAGCAGTTAAAAAAGCATACGGGATACTGGGCTTCATAAATAGAAGCATAGAGTACAAATGCAAGGAAGTTATGATGAACCTTTATAAAACACTAGTTCTGCCTCAACTGGAGTATTGTGTCCAATTCTGGGCACCACACTTTAGGAAGGATGTGAAGGCCTTAGAGAGGGTGCAGAAAAGATTTACGAGAATGATTCCAGGGATGAGGGACTTCAGTTACGTGGATAGACTGGAGAAGCTGGGGTTGTTCTCCTTAGAGCAGAGAAGGTTGAGAGGAGATTTGATAGAGGTGTTCAAAATCATGAGGGGTCTAGACAGAGTAGATAGAGAGAAACTGTTCCCATTGGCGGAAGGGTCGAGAACCAGAGGACACAGATTTAAGGTGATTGGCAGCAGAACCAAAGGCGACATGAGGAAAAACTATTTTACGCAGCGAGTGGTTAGGATCTGGAATGCACTGCCTGAAAGGGTGGTGGAGGCAGACTCAATCGTGGCTTTCAAAAGGGAATTGGATAAGTACCTGAAGGAAAACAATTTGCAGGGCTACGGGAATAGGGCAGGGGAGTGGTACTAGCTGAAGTGCTCTTGCTGAGAGCCGGCCTGCGGACTCGGGGTGGGAGTCTGGGTATGGGGACCAGACTCCGGCTCTGCAGCCGCGGGGCCAGGGATTCAATACCACTTGCTGACTGTGTGGGTATTTCTGGAGCGATCGTTCCGCCCCCACCCCCAAGCTAGGCTGAAGATTCAGCCTATTTGTGCTGCACGTGTTTGGGAGAGGAAAGGGGATGGTGGGGGAAGTAGGTCAGGAACTCGAGGGGGGGGGGAAAGAGAGAGGAGGGGGGTCAGGAACTGGGGGGGGGGGGGAAAAGAGAAGAGAAGGTCAGGAATTCGGAGGGGGGGGGAAGAGAAGGTCTAGTACTAGGGTGGGGTGGGGGGAGAAGAGATGGTCAGGAACTTGGCAGGGGTGGGGGGTTAAGAGAAGGTCAGGAACTCTGGGAGGGGGGAAAGAGAAGAGAAGGTCAGGGCCTCTGGTCGGGGGGAGAATGTCAGGAACTCGGGTGGGGGTGGGGAGTAAGGAGCAGAGAGAACAGTGGGGATAGGGGATGAACATGATCCAGATCAAAAAGGTGGGGGGGGGGGGATGAGAGCGAGAACGTGATCCAGATGGGAAGACGGATCACGTTCTCCCCCCTGTCTTAGACGTGGATCACATTCTTCCAACCTCACCCCTTTTACCCCCGCATCACGTTCTCCCTCTCCTCAGACCTGGATCACACTTTTAACCATGAATGGCAGTGAGTTGATTTGCTATTTTATGGCCTTATTAACATGCGTCACTACTGTAAGGGATTTGTATATCTGTATCCCTGGATGCTTCTGCTCCTCTACCCCATTTAGACACTTAAGGGGCGATTTTCTCAGCCCCGAGGAGGCAGGTATGGAGGCGGGACTGCCGGGAAAATGGCAGAATTTGGGGGCGGGTGGCAAACCTTTTTAGTGGTGCCTGCAGCGGTCCCTTTAAGAACCGCTGGTAAGCCCACATATAGGTCTGGTTTTCCTAAACGTAGCCAGCCTACACCGGCTGCATTCATGGAAAACCAATTTGATAAAGGGGGCATCAAACAGGCGTTCAACCCTTTTTTTGCATATGCAAAGACTACAATGCCCGTTTCAGGCGCAGGCCTTCGACGCCTCTTTTGCTGCCTCTAAAGGGCAGCGCGCATGCAGCTCAGAATATGCGTGTGCATGCCACTCGCGATATCAGACACTATTGTATCCGTTTTACACCTGTAAAATGGGTACAGCGTCATTGAATTTCACGGCCAAGACATCTTTCACAGCCCTAATCACAATTTGCCATATTGGCCAATTTGGTGTCATCATCGATATTCTCGATGATTTGTGTACCTTAAGTGTTTAAGTAATTTCTTTTGTACCATTTCTCGTTGAATAATAACCTCCACTAACTGTTCTACAGTCCTAACAGCCATCACTCCTGGGAAAAATCGAGAAAGTCCCTATTTAGTATCTCTACCAGTCCCTGACTCTTACAAGCTTGCCTCTTTCATCCATTAGTGGCCCTACTCGTACTTTGACGATCCCTTACTGCTAAAATGCCTGTAGAATTTTACTTTTTATTTTTTATTGTCCTTTACATTTTATGTTCCTTGATGAATATCTTTTATCTGCTGGTGTGGACAATAGAGCAACTTTCCTGTTAGGGATACAAAGAGGCACTGGAAACTCTTGCTCAGAAATGTTGGCAGATCCCTTCATTAAACATATATTCGCAATAAAAGGCATAAAAAGATCTTGGGGCAATTGGCTGATAAGACACAGCCTTGTGGGTGGTCGGCATATGAGCTGTATTTATAGTGCCAGGATAAAATTAGTATTGAAACCAGGTGTCCCTGTGGTTAAGTGCGGACGTTGTAATTTTTTGGAAGGTAGCCTCGTCAGTAAAAAACATAGATTTTCCTCTGTTGTGCAGCCTGGGAATGCTCAGTTTCTGAACAAAAAACAGAATAAAAAGGAGTGGAGACTTGTAATGCTGGGTCTCCACCTGGCTTTGTGTTTCCTAGGGATTTCCATGGTGAGAGGGGGGTGGGCCTGGAATGCTTGTACCTGGAGTAGATGCAAGCATTCAAATTGGATTTATAGGAAATAGGAGCAGGAATAGGCCACTTGGCCCCTCGAGCCTGCTCCACCATTCAATAAGATCATGGCTGATCTTGGGCTCAAAGCCACTTCCCCGCCCGCTCCCCATAACCCTTCACTCCCTTATCTTGCAAAAATCTGTCTATCTCCACCTTAAATGTATTTAATGACCCAGCCTCCACAGCTCTCTGGGGCAGATAATTCCACAGATTTACGACCCTCAGAGAAGAAATTCCTCCTCATCTCAGTTCTAAAAGGGCGACCCTTTATTCTAAAATTGTGCCCCCAAGTTCTAGATTTCCCCACGAGGGGAAACATCCTCTCTGCATCTACCTTGTCGAGCCCCCACAGTATCTTATATGTTTCAATAAGATCACCTCTCATTCTTCTAAATTCCAATGAGTATAGGCCCAGCCTGCTCAACCTTTCCTCATAAGTCAACCCCCTCATCTCTGGAATTAACCTAGTGAATCGTCTCTGAACTGGTGGAAGTGGCATAACAGCACCCCCGGTCGATTTATCTCCTCCAACATTGGGTGCACATCCATTTAGGTAGGGCTCCAAAAAGAAGTTAGGGCCAACACCCAACTCCACTCAGTTTGGAAGATCCAAGAGGGGCAAAGCACCAAGCCATGGAGGACCTGAAAAAGTAACTGCCCTTTTTTTTAAGGTTCCCCATTGAATTACTCAGGCCTGCAGCAGCAGTTGGGCATTCGCCCAGTTTCCAGGCCTAAAGTCCTACCAGAGGGCAGGCCTGCATCAAGGTACTTTGGGCCTATGGAAATGACCTGTATGAGCAGTTTCAGGTCAGGGTGTCCAACGTTATAGCACATCATAAGAAGTGTACCTAGATTAATCATCTCTCTCACATCTTTAGTATTCCTAGTAATTTCAAATCACCTATAGTAAGAATTTTATTTGGTTATTTTGACCTTTATTTGTTTGATGATATTCCGTTAATATGGTTTTTGATTTGAGTGTATGAAATATAACCTTGAAGAGTTTTAAACAATTTGCAGATCATTATGTTCAGAGGATTTATTAACTTGAAATGGATCCACAGCCATGGCTGAGGATAACTGTACAGTTAATGTGCAGATTGCATTTAGAAATGAGGGATTAATACACACTAGTGGTGCAGAGAACATGGAGCTTTGCTGAGCATCTGAGCTACCTAATAGCTGACCTAGGAGTGCTTACTGCTGACAGCTGGCGCCAAAATGGAAAGGTGTTCCATTTGATAAAACTGAAATCCCCCACTTTAATGGGGATAAAATTATTTTAAAAAGTCTTCTATAAATCCTGGCTTTTTTGTACTGCACCCCACTGCCAAAAATAAAAATGCGAAATATTTCCTATTTATTTTTATGACTTTCATTGGTTTATCTGCATATCCTTTATTTTTGTTCCCTTTCTCCTTAACAACCCACAGAATTAATTATTGTACTTGGCAGCATTTGGCTCAGAAGCAAAGTTCAAGGCTTGACACAAAGGTCAAGTGTTTAAAAAGCCTGCTTTTACATAGTCACAGAGTAAATCCTAGAGAACTAGGATTTCCTATTTAAAAATGGCCTTTTCAAAGCAGCAAGAGTCTGATCTCATAATTTGTATTGTCAAATTCAAAAGTACTCACCAAAATAGGACCCTGAAAAAGTGATGTTATATTCCATATGGATTTATAAACATTGGAATCTAAAGTCTGACCTAAATGTGTTTTGTGATCGTGTTCATTGTAGTTGAAGTAAAAATTGTTTTTATCATAAATGTTACTTTATTTTTAGATAACAAAGAGCAGAACAATAATTGAAGGATAGGACGATAAAAATGGCAAAATGTTGACTGGCACATGGAAAAACAAAGAGATTGAGAAGCTAAATGGAAACCTAGCTATGGTTTTACTGAAATTTTGTGACAGAATCCACACTCAGTAATTCAAATCCGGGAGAACATTTTGCCCTTATGCTCTCAGCAGGACAGCTCGACTGTGCAAATCTGTTGAATTCTGTTACATGTCCAAATGTGTAAACACTTCAAAAAATTTAAATCTAGACACTGGCAACTGCGGATGGTAGACAGAATGGCACATCTGAGCTATGAGTAATGTGGAAGGCTGGCCAAGGACAGGTTTGGTGGTTACAACAGGAAAAGGATTCACACCAGCTTGAAATCATCTCCATAGGCGGGCAAAGCAACACAAATGTAGTGTTTCACAGTTTGGATATGATGTCTGTTGCAATATCCAAAATACTGTGTAACCATGGTGACTGACAAACTATATTAAGATCAAGACCAAAAGATGGGTTTCAATGAAGTAGGCACTGCAACCCAATTAATCTCCTCCTTCAGAATACCAACCCTACTATCTTCCCATTACAGCTTTAACATTCATTGAAAAAGGCAGATAATACATTGGTTTAACGTCTCATCTAAAGAAGGCCACAATTGTAAATGCAAAAAAACCCTCAGTGCTGTATTAGAGTATCAGCCTGAATTATGTTCTTAAGTTCTGGTGCGGGATTCAAACCTAAAACCTTCTGACCCAGAGACAAGAGCGTTACCAAACTGAACTGACAATGAAAGTTCAGGAGGCAGAAAAACTGAGAACAATTGTAATGGCAACTGGTGGGAACTTCTGTTTGGTTGTGCCAAAAGATCCAACCTTACTGGTGATATATCTTCTCCAATATCCCAAAAAAGACACTGAGCACCCCATTAATCCAGACCAGGCAAGCTGTCTCCTGGCTGTTGCCACAGTAATCCCTCAGAGCCAACCACAGTCAAGCTCTGAAGTTTTCGAGTAACTGCAGGTGGCGACAGGAGAACATCTTTCCCCTCCCGCCTGACCTCCAGAACCAGTATGGATTGAGGCACTGTGAAAGGTAGCAGACTCCAAGAAAATCATGTGCTCCACGAGGCTGAACCAGGAGAAAGCTCTTTGAAATCACGCTGCTGTTCCTGGCCCACTGTCAGCAGCTTCCCACATATCAACAGCATCACTCACAAAAGTCATACATCAAGCACCTGGAGTGCACTCGAATGAAAACAGAAAATGCTACAAATACTCAGCAGGTCAGGCAGCATCTATGGAGAGAAGCAGAGTTAACGTTTCAGGTCGATGACCTTTCATCAGAATTGGAAAATGCTAGAGATGTAATAGGTTTTAAACAAGTACAGTGGCAGGAAAAGGGGGGTGGGAGGAAAGAACAAAAGGGAAGGTCAGCAATAGGGTGGAAGGCAGGAGAGACTAAAGGACAAAAGGGATGATGGTGCAAGGCGAAAGGGGATGTTAATAGGTGGTAATGGGACAAGTAAAGAAACAAAAGATGGGTCTAGAAAAGGTGTAAATGGGAATAGCATAATCATCAGCAGCTGCCGTCCAAAAAATGGGGGCAGAGGTTATGATCTGAAATTGTTGAATTCAATGTTGAGTCCGGAAGGTTGTGAAGTACCTAACAGAATGATGAGGTGCTGTTCCTCGAGCATACGTTGAGCTTAATTGGAACAGTGTAAGAGGCCGAGGACAGAGAGGGAGTGGAGCGGAGAATTGAAGTGACAGGCGACTGGAAGCTCGGGGTAACGCTTGCGGACGGAACGGAGGTGTTCCGCAAAGCAGTCACCCAATCTGCGTTTGGTCTCCCCAATGTAGAGGAAACCACATCGTGAGCAGTGAATACAGTATACTAAACTGCAAGTAGTACAAGTAAATCACTGTTTCACCTGGATGGGAATGTTTGGGGCCCTGGACAGTGGGAAGGGAGGAGGTAAAAGGGCAGGTGTTGCATCTCCTGCGCTTGAATGCAAAGGTGTCATGGGAAGGGGAGGGGGTGATTGAGGAGTGGACCAGGGTGTCACGGAGGGAACGGTCCCTTCACAATGCTGAAAGGAGAGGGGAAGATGTGTTTGGTGGTGGGATCACACTGGAGGTGGCGGAAATGCTGGAGGATGAGCCGATGAATGTGGAGGCTGGTGGGGTGGAAGGTGATGACAAAGGAAAGCCTATCATGGTTCTGGGAGGGAGGGGAGGGGCGAGAGCAGAAGTGCAGGAATGGAACAGACACGGTCGAGGGCCCGGTCAACCACGGTGGAGGGGAATCTTTGGTTGACGAAAAAGGAAGACATATCAAAAGCACTGGTATGGAAGGTGGCATCGTCAGAGCAGATGCGACAGAGACGGAGAAACTGGGAGAATGAAATAGAGTCCTTATAGGAAGCAGGGTGGGAGGAAGTGTAGTCAAGATAGCTGTGGGAGACAGTGGGCTTATAGTGGATGTTGGTCGATAGCCTATCCCCAGAAATGGAAACAGAGAAGGCGAGGGAAGGGTGGAAATTGGAAGCAAAGTTGATGAAATTTTCCAGTTTGGGGCTAGAGCACGAAACGGCATCGATACAGTCATCAATGTACCGGAAAAAGAGGTGAAAGAGGGGACAAGAGTAGGACTGGAACAAAAAATATTCCACAAATCCCACGAAAAGGCAGGCATAGCTAGGACCCAAATGGGTTCCCATAGCAACACCTTTTATTTGGAGGAAGTGAGTGGAGTCAAAGGAGAAGTTGTTCAATGTGAGAACAAGTCCAGCCAGGCAAAGGAGGGTGGTGGTGGATGGGGACTGGTTGGGCCTCTGTTCAAGGAAGAAGCGGAGCGCCCTCAGGCCATCCTGGTGGGGGATGGAGGTTGTAGAGGAATTGGGCGTCCAGTGAAAAGGAGACGGTTTGGGCCAGGAAACTGGAGACTATTGATGTGGCGGAGGGAGTCGGAAGAGTCGCGGATGTAGGTGGGAAGAGACTGGACAAGGGGAGAAAAAGAGTCGAGATAGGAAGAAATCAGTTCTGTGGGTCAAGAACAGGCTGAAACGATCGGTTTACCAGGGCAGTCCTGTTGTGGATCTTGGGAAGGAGATAGAAGCGGGGTTGAGGGACTATGCGGTTGGAGGCCGTGGAGGGAAGCTATCCAGAGGAATGAGGTCAGTGACAGTCTTGGCAACGATGGCTTGATGTTTGGAGTGGGGTCATGGTCCAGGGGGAGGTAGGAGGAGGTGTCAGAGAGTTGGTGTTCAGCCTCTGCAAGATAGAGCTCAGTTTGGAGTGAACTCTACCCTTCCAAAGTAGGGTAATTGTCTAAACCCTAGAGGCGCAATCAAACCCACCAAGCACTGACACAGTAAGCGAGCACAGTAGCACACACCAAACACCTGGAATCACTCTCCGGGTCATACACAAACTCAACCAACCAGTAAATCTAATTCACTACCACAATGTACCATGCGCACTACACCATGTACACTGTATATTAGGAATATAATGCATGTTTGTGTGTTATATCCAAAGAAAAATTACAATTAAAAAAAACAATCCCTGCTTGATGCTGGCAGTAGCTATATTGCAAGCAATTGGGATCAGTGGAATCTGCTGAGAGTTCTGGTAAATTCTGCATGTTTGTTATTGAGTGAAATCTGCAGCACAATATTCCTTCTTTAAAAAAAAAGATTTTTTCTCATCAATAACATTTTTATACCGCATTCTGTCAATAATAGAAAATAACTTGAAGCTTTAAATTAAAAACATTGAAATAAACACACTATTAAACAGGCAGATTCATGAACCGTTACATAGATGAATTCATTCAGTGCTGTAATTAGATATCTTGAAAGCAGGCATTTTATTCACCCAACAGAAAATGCTGGAAACACTCAGCAGGTCAGGCAGCATCGTGGAGAGAGAAACAGAATTAACGTTTCAGGTCGAAGGGTCATCGACCTGAAACATTAACTCTGTTTCTCGCTCCACGATGCTGCCTGACCTGCTGAGTGTTTCAAGCATTTTGTGTTGTTGTTTCAGATTTCCAGCATCTGCAGTATTTACTATTGTATTTTATTCACCCAGTTGCATGACTGCAACACAGCTCTATTATGTGCAGTTTCACTCCAGATGCTTTGCACTACCATTTTGTGAACGGTGGACATTTTGTGGATCTTGCTAATGTAGCGATCACTGGCTATTCATAACCATAATAATAGCTGTTTCAACTGTGTAATGATCAGTAACTGTACAACAGAAAAGATCATTTTGTCATGTCAGAAGAGGACATCCTATTATGCTATCAGTTGGTAATTAACTTTGGCAGCGCAATGCGAAAATGAACAGAGATGGAATCAGAAACAACTCAATGGTGAGCCCAATCTTGATCCAGATTTTTTTTAAAAAATTATTTGAAAGCTTATGGCTTATAGATTTCAAGAAATTATGTGGAAAACTCAAAGTATATTCCACAGAAATTGCACGCCCACTGGTTTCCACTAACTCTGGTAATTAGCCTGTGAATACACAGTGACATCGTTGAGCTAAGTCAAATAGGAATGTCTCTTTCTCCCCCATACACACAATCAGAATAGCAGCCCACCCCATTCACATCACTGACCTCTCAAGCATGCTGAGAATTTAAAAATGCAAGAAATCATCCTTTAGATTTTCCTCCTTTGTTTTTCACTTCAGACCCGTATAATGGGGACGTGCTTAGTAATAGCAAGTGACAATCAGATATTATGAATACGAGAATTTAACCGTCCCTACTGTTCTGGCTTTCTACTTTAGCTCACATTTCAGTAGCCAACCCTTTGTTACTAGGAAGTATTGTGAAATTATTTATCTCAGCTCAGCCCGCCGCCTCAAAATACAATTTTTTAAAAAAAACTACACGCAATCATTTCTGCAGGACAGTTTTTATAGAAGCCATCTTGCTACTACATAAACATTGATAGTGGCACCTACTCAGGTTCTGTGCATTATTTGTTCCTGTATTTCTAGAAATGTGCCTTTATCATACAAATATGTAAAATTAATTTGTTTTGCAATTTCAATATGCGAGGTTTTTTAATGGCATTGTGCTGCATATAATGGTTTTTCTTTTTTTTTGCTCACCCGCCTCCGCTGAAGGTGCTGACTTTTGCTGAGGTACAATTTGAAACACACCAGCTACCTGCTAGCAGGGGTCCCGCACAGCCAGCTTGCGGGATTACCAGTTAGTGGAAACCAGTGGGCGTGCAATTTCTGTGGAATATACTTTGAGTTTTCCACATAATTTCTTGAAATCTATAAGCCATAAGCTTTCACATAATTTAAAAAAAATCTGGATCAAGATTGGGCTCACCATTGAGTTGTTTCTGATTCCATCTCTGTTCATTTTTACATTGCGCTACCAAAGTTAATTACCAACTGATAGCATAATAGGATGTCCTATTCTGACATGACAAAATGATCTTTTCTGTTGTACAGTTACTGATCATTACACAGTTGAAACAGCTATTATTATGGTTATGAATAGCCAGTGATCGCTACATTAGCAAGATCCACAAAATGTCCACCATTCACAAAATGGTAGTGCAAAGCATCTGGAGTGAAACAGTGCACATAATAGAGCTGTGTTGCAGTCATGCAACTGGGTGAATAAAATGCCTGCTTTCAAGATATCTAATTGAATAGAAAAATCGCACGTGTACAGTATTTTGAATGGACACGCAGCCCGTTAAAGGAGCCGTGCAGCCCCCAAAAAAAATTATAGGGAACATTGGCTCCTAGTATCTCACCCAAATCTACTATTACATGTCTGAGCATAGACAGTATGTGTTAGAAGAAGGATATTCAACCATGAAGGATACTCAACCAAGCCCATCCTGTCTTCACCGGATACCTATCATTGCACACGTTCCAGTAGGAGCCAAGAGTGGAAATCCTGGCTGATTTCTGCCCTCATTAGTCCACTGGGTCTGAGGCCAATTGTAGCATCTCTTATGTTATCCTGGCTGAAATCAGCTAACTCAGCACAGACCAGGATTATACTTGAAACCTTCCTGGTCTGAATGGCTGTTCCACACTGGGCAGTGCTTTTACCAAATGAACCACGAGGCTTCTCATATTTCTCAATTTCTTTCTCATAATGATAACAGAATCATTGACGAAAATTGAATGTCTTAGTAAGGGAGAGAACACTATAAATAAGCAAAAGTATAATGGAAAGTATTAAATCATCTCCCAACCACCATCATAAAAAATTAAAGATTTTAAAATGTCTTTTCTATTTTATTGTCTCAAAAGGGTTAAAATTATTAAATGAATAAAGGTTACTAATATTAAAAAAGATGAGCATAGTAATAAATATGAAACCCTGAATTTTTTCCTCCTTTTGCTTCTTGCCAATTTTCTCCTCCCTCCTTTCTTGAAGGCATTGACCACTTACTGGATACGACTCCATGGGTGTCGGGCATCCTGCAATACTTCACCCAAGTAGCCATCATTCTACTGTGATCTGAGACAGTGAGTACAGGTAGGCTATTCAGCCACTCAGTCATCACAGTTAAGCACTATCCTGGCTTTGCTCTTCTGTCCATACTTGTGCATTGCCAGAAAAGAGATTGCTGTATAGCAATCAAGAGGAGGAATCTTGCCTGATGTTTCCCTTCACGAACCCAAGGGCACTCTTCTTCTTCTTCTTAGGCAGTCCTTCGGGAACCGAGGATGACTTGCTTCCACACTAAAAATGAGTTCTCAGGTGACTGATGAGTCCAATGCAGGACCTACAGTCTCTGTCACAGGTGGAGCAGACGGTGGTTGAAGGGGCGGGTGGGTGGGGTGCTTGGGTTGACATGCGCTCCTTCCGCTGTTTGCGCTTGGCTTCTGCTTGCTCCTGGCGAAGAGACTCGAGGTGTTCGGCGCCTTCCCGGATGCTTCTCCTCCACTTTGTGCGCTCTTGGGCCAGGGATTCCCAGGTGTCGGTGGGGATGTTGCACTTTTTCAAGGAGGCTTTGAGGGTGTCCTTGAAGCGTTTCCTCTGCCCACTTGGGGCTCTCTTGCCATGTCGGAGCTCCGAGTAGAGCGCTTGTTTTGGGAGTCTCGTATCGGGCATGCGGACAATGTGGCCCGTCCATCGGAGCTGATTGAGCATGGTCAAAGCTTCAATGCTGGGGATGTTGGCCTGTGCGAGAACACCGACGTTGGTGCGCCTATCCTGCCAATGGATTTGCAGGACCTTGCGGAGGCAGCGTTGGTGGTACCTCTCCAGTGCTTTGAGGTGCTTGCTGGACATGGTCCATGTCTCTGAAGCATACAGGAGGGCGGGTATCACTACTGCTCTGTAGACCATGAGCTTGGTGCTGGGTTTGAGGTCCTGGTCTTCAAACACTCTCTTCCTCAGGCGACCGAAGGCTGCACTGGCACACTGAAGGCGGTGTTGGACTTAGTCATCGACGTCTGCCCTTGTTGACAGTAGGCTCCCGAGGTATGGAAAGTGGTCCACATTGTCCAAGGCCTCGTCATGGATTTTGATAATCGGGGAGCAGTACTGTGTGGCGGGGGTAGGTTGGTAGAGGACCTTTGATTACGGATGTTTAGTGTAAGGCCTATGCTCTCGTACGCTTCGGTGAAGGTGTTGACGATGGTTTGGAGTTCGGCCTCAGAGTGTGCGCAGACGCAAGCGTCGTCTGCATACTGTAATTCGATGAGACGACCTTGGATCTGGACTGGAGGCGACGGAGGTTGAACAGTTTCCTGTTGTTCTGTAGATTAGCTCCACTCCAGCGGGGAGCTTACTGAGGGTGAGATGGAGCATTGCAGCCAGGAAGATCGAGAAGAGCGTTGGTGCGATGACACAGCCTTGCTTGACCCCGGTCCGTACGTGAATTGGGTCTGCGGTGGATCCGTTGGTCAGGATCACGGCTTGCATGTCGTCGTGAAGCAGGCGGAGGATGGTGACAAACTTTTGAGGGCAGCCAAATTTGAGGAGGACACTCCATAATCCATCATGGTTGACGGTGTCAAAGGCCTTTGTGAGGTCAAAGAAGGCCATGTCCTGCGGTTGGTGCTGTTCCCTGCATTTCTCTTGTAGTTGACGCACGGTGAAGGGCACTCAGGCCAATGGTGACACCCACTTCTGCCCTAGTCTGTACTGAAATCAGCTATCCCAGCACAGACTAAGGATATCTGAATTATTTTATTTTATTTAAATTAAATTAAAGATGAATGTTTTAGACTCTCAATGGCTTAGTGTGTAATTGACAATGTGGAGGAGTATTAACTCATACAAACCAGAAGGTTCCAGGTTCAATTCCTGGATTGTACTACGTGAACTGATTTCAACTACAGCAGCAGTATTGAAGCTACAGTTGGCCTCAGTTCACCGAGGGTAGGGAGGGGAAAAAATACAGCAGTTGAAAAGCATGGGAAAAAATAAACACAAAAAAGCCTCAGCCCCTTTAAAAGCTCCTTCATGCATGGAGTTTAGCTTTATGCCTACTCCAGATGGAGAGTACAAATGTGATCCCATCCTAGACGAGAAATTGTGCTGTCCCACAGCAACAAAAATTCAGGTCTACCCTAGATATTCTCTCGGGTGAAGTGCCACCAGTCTCTCCCATAAGGGAACCCCATGTCCCTTATGATCAGAAGTTTACTTTAACTACCCAATATCTAGATGTAAAATAGCACGACATGAACTGGATACCGTAATCTTCTAAACAGGTCCTTGTATGCGCTTCTCCTGTCAGTAAGTGAATGTACTGATTAACAGTTACAGAAAGTTTCACCATACATTAACTTAATTTCAGCCCCTTCTCAAAGAAAATAAATCATGCCACACTGTCCTTTTAGCAGGCTTAAGTAACAGTATCTTTTGGTGAACCATAGAATAAGACCAAGGCCTGTTCTGGGCGTGGTCAGCTCTCTTCTTAAGGAAGACTAGCCTAGCCCCTTACCTGCCTCTCAGCAGAACTAACGGACTGACCTCTAACACATGTCTCCCAGTTTATTTGTACCTTGTCCAGACAAGAAGTTGAGAGCTTGACTTCTGACCCATTAACTGTCCATGGGTTGGCTACTAAAGTGGTCAATCAAACTGTCCACCATCCACCCAAGTTGAAGGCCTCTAGCAACTAACCCTTGAAGTTATTTAAAATGAATAGAACTAACCCAACACAATGAGCCTGGATGGTTCACAAGAAAGACTGGCTTTAATACATATCTACCACCACCCCACCCTGCTCCACAAGTTCAAATTAAAAGTAACACCGATATCTTTTATGGCTAAATGATCGAATATCCTGAAACACAACACCTATATTTACATTTTACTATTTAAATAGAGCACTTTAGGTCAGCCTTAAATGCCAGCTTGAAGATCACATGCTGTGCGAATCAAGTAGGGATCTGGCAAATGGGATTCCCTGCATCTACTTGCACTTTGTATGCTGCAGGTCTGATGCTGCTGGCCAGAAAATGTTCTCTTATTAGAAAAAAATCTTAGACTATTAACAAAAAGTTGCAGAATGAGAGCCATCAGTGAATCATAATCACCGTTAGAAAGATTAATGAATTAGAGTGAGAAATTGTGGGAAAGAAGCAATCATCCGATGACATTAACAAGAAGCCAAGCAACTAACAAGACATGTATACAGCAAGACCATGCTGACATACCAAAGGCACTTGGCGTTTACAAAGCTCGCTTGCCCACATCCCTCACTTGCAAACTGCACTTCATCCTGGAGCTTTTTTTTTTAAAACTCGTTCCTGGGATGTAGGCGTCGCTGGCAAGGCCAGCAGTTATTGCCCATCCCCAATTGCCCTCGAGAAGGCTGTGGTGGTGAGCCATCTTCTTAAAACGCTGCAGTCCATGCAGTGAAGGTACTCCCATAGTGCTGTTGGGAGGTAGTTCCAGGATTTTGACCCAGCGAAAATGAAGGGACGGAGATATATTTCCAAGTCAGGATGGTGTGACTTGGGAGAACTTGCAGGTGGTGGTGTTCCCATGCGTCTGCTGCCCGTTGTCTTTCCAGGTGGTCGAGGTCACGGGTTTGAGACGTGCTGTCGAAGAAGCCTTGGCGAGTTGCTGCAGTGCATCTTGTAGATGGTACACACTGCAGCCACGGTACGCCGGTGGTGGAGGGAGTGAATGCTTAAGGTGGTGGATGGGGTGCCAATCAAGCGGGTTGCTTTGTCCTGGATGGTGTCGAGCTTCTTGAGTGTTGTTGGAGCTGCACTCATCCAAGCAAGTGGAGGGTATTCCATCACACTCCTGACTTGTGCCTTATAGATGGGGAAGTCAGTAGGTGAGACACTCCCAAGCAACAAGATGTAATTCTCACTGTTTCCATCTTTGTTTTCTATGCCTTAAGCCATTCCCCACAATAACAAGAGGAAAGGAAAATGAGTGTCACTTGAGATGAAGCAAGAAACATTTAAGAGACTCTAGGAAAACAAATCACAAAAAAGGTCTCAGCTGATTATGGTGTTGGAGATGTCACTCTATCAGCCTGGAAGTGGACTGCTTCAGGGAAAGAAAATAATGAAATAAAATCTGTCCTCTGAACATAACTGCAATAAAACTAGCCTATTGCATAAAATACTGTCCAACAAGTCACTTGCTGCATGTATAGTGTTAACCATGCCATACCGAGCACAAAGGAAGATGGTTGTGGTGGTTGCAGGTCAATCATCACAGCCCCAGGACATCGCTGCAGGAGTGCCTCAGGGCAGTGTCCTAGGCCCAACCATTTTCAGCTGCTTCATCAATGACCTTCCCTCCATCATAAGGTCAGAAGTGGGGATGTTCGTATGAGGAGAGACTGGGTCGAGTAGGCCTGTATTCACTAGAGTTTAGAAGAATGAGAGGGGATCTCATTGAAACGTATAAAATTCTGACAGGGCTAGACAAACTGGATGCAGGGAGGATGTTTCTCCTGGCTGGGGGGTCTAGAACGAGGGGTCACAGTCTCAGGATACGGGGTAGGACATTTAGGACTGAGATGAGGAGAAATTTCTTCACTCAGAGGGTGGTGAACCTGTGGAATTCTCTACCACAGAAGGCTGTGGAGGCCAAGTCACTGAATATATTTAAGAAGGAGATAGATAGATTTCTAGACACAGAAGGCATCAAGGGGTATGGGGAGAGAGCGGGAATATGATATTGAGATAGAGGATCAGCCATGATCATATTGAATGGCGGAGCAGGCTCGAAGGGCCGAATGGCCTGCTCCTGCTCCTATTTTTCTATGTTTCGCTGATGACTGCACAGTGTTCAGTGCCATTCACAATTCCTCAGATAATGAAGCAGTCCATGCCCGCATGCAACAAGACCTGGACGACATTCAGGCTTGGGCTGATAATTGGCAGGTAACATTCATGCCACACAAGTGCCAGGCAATGACTATCTCCAACAAGCAAGCGTCCAACCACCACCCCTCGACATTCAACGGCATTACCATCGCCGAATCCCCCACCATCAGCATCCTGTGGGTCACCATTGACCAGAAACTTAACTGGACCAGCCACATAAATACTGTGGCAACAAGGGCTGGTCAGAGGCTGGGTATTCTGCGGTGAGTGTCTCACCTCCTGACTCCCCAAAGCCTTTCCACCACCTACAAGATACAAGTCAGGAGTGTGATGGAATACTCTCCACTTGCCTGGATGAGTGCAGCTCCAACAACACTCAAGAAGCTCGACACCATCCAAGACAAAGCAGCCCGCTTGATTGGCACCCCATCCACCACCTTAAACATTCAATCCCTCCACCACTGGCGTACCATGGCTGCAGTGTGTACAATCTACAAGATGCACTGCAGCAACTCGCCAAGGCTTCTTCGGCAGCACCTCCCAAACCCGCAACCTCTACCACCTAGAAGGACAAGGGCAGCAGGCGCATGGGAACACCACCACCTGCAAGTTCCCCTCCAAGTCACACACCATCCTGACTTCGAAGTATATCGCCGTTCCTTCATCGTCGCTGGGTCAAAATCCTGGAACTCCCTCCCTAACAGCACTGTGGGAGTACCTTCACCACACGGACTGTAGCGGTTCAAGGCGGCGGCTCACCACCACCTTCTCGAGGGCAACTAGGGATGGGCAATAAATGCTGGCCTTGCCAGCGACACCCACATCCCATAAACAAATAACAAAAAAAGAGCACAGATGCAGCAAGGATCTCCACACAATCCTTCCATGACTGGTAAGCATGAAGTCCATCTGTTAAGATTTTTAAACTTCAACTCCCTTCCCATTCAAGGAAGGCCCAATCTAGTGCTTGGATGAACATCAAGTTGTTTTTGAACGCTTTCATTCTGAGTTGGTACCACATGCAAAATATCAGTTGCAACTGTGGAATCTTCCTGGTAAGGCCATCTTCATCATGAACACAACAGTGGACCCTGAAGATATGACCCTTCACAAAGTGGGGATTAGGGACATTACAGCATGGAAACAGACCGTCAGCAGATGCTTCCTGAATTTTTCCCTTCTCACTAAATTACAGTAATAGTAATTGTTTAACCTCAAAGTTTTTAAGAGAAAAGACTTCCTAAAACTTTAAAGTACACTACCATAAATCAACAAACAAGCAAATAAAAATCAGAATTTGAAGGGCTGTGGGGAAAGAGCAGGCGAGTGGGACTAATTGGATAGCTCTTTCAAAGAGTCGGATCAGGCATGATGGGCCAACTGGCCTCCTTCTGAATTGCAGCATTATTGAATTGCTGGACCACCAAATGTGTCCTAATCCAGTTTGCTTTGGTAGGACAATCACCTATTGTAATAAAAGCTCTAGCATGAGTGCAGGATGGTCATAAAAATAATCAGGGTATAAGAGTGATTGACATAAAACTGGTAGAGACTAGAAAAAAATCAAGGGATTAGCCAGAGTGGTATCAATAATGTAGAGTGAGAGGGATTAACAATGGACTGATAATCAGGAACAAAACCAAAACCAAATGATCCCAAAAGAAATCAAGTTCTGAGTAAAACATAGTGCAGAACACCATCAAGGTTGAAAACACTAGAGGACTTCCCACTAAATAACAGACCAGAATGTCTCAGGTTTGATTCATATTCCCATTCACTACTAGCAGCAAGATCAACTTTTGTCAGCTGTGGTTCAGTGGGTAGCATTCACTGCCTCAGAATCAGAAGGTTGTGGGTTCAAGTCCCACACCAGAGACTTGAGCA
Source organism: Squalus acanthias (assembly GCA_030390025.1). Taxonomy (NCBI): domain Eukaryota; kingdom Metazoa; phylum Chordata; class Chondrichthyes; order Squaliformes; family Squalidae; genus Squalus; species Squalus acanthias. Next base: position 198,819,934 of record CM059425.1, on the reverse strand, counting down.
CAAAAATCTAGGCTGACACGCCAGTGCAGTGCTGAGGGAGTGCTGCACTATTGCAGGTGCCATCTTTCGGATGAGACATTAAACCAAAGCCCTGTCTGCTCTCTCAGGTGGATGTTAAAGATCCTATCCTATGGCACTATTTCGAAGAAGAGCAGGAGCGTTATCCCCGGTGTCCTGCCCAATATTTATCCCTCAATCAACAGTTAAAAAAAAAATCTGGTCATTATCACATTACTGTTTATGGGAGCTTGCTGTGCGCAAATAGGCTGCCTCGTTTCCTACATTACAACAGTGACTACACTTCAAAAGTACTGCAATGGCTGTAAAGCACTTTGGGATGTCCTGAGGTCATGAAAGGCGCTGTATAAATGCAAGTCTTTCTTTGTCATTGTGTCCAGTTTTGGGCACGCCTGCCTTTAGGAAGGCTGGTAAGGTTATGGACAGGGTACAAAACAGATTCGCTAAGATAATATCAGTGAGGAGAGGCTAGAGGATCTGGGACGTTTTCCATTAGAGATGTTATAATAATAGGTTTTGATAAGGCAAACAGGGAAAATCTAATTCTACTGGTCAGTGAATTGCTAACTGGAGAGCATAAATTTAAGATCACCAAAATAATGAAAAGAAAGGTTAGGAGAAACTTGTTTTACAGAGCAAATGCCCAACCAAAATAAAAGAATAGCTTGATAAAAGGTTCACAGATAAGTAATTGAAAAAGAAAAATTTAAAAATGGATAGCGAAAGGGCAGGGAAATAGGTCTAAATGGATAGCTCAAGCACTCAGAGCCAGCACAGGTACAATAGGCAGTATGCCCTCCTTCTGTGCTGGTAAATTCTATGATTCGAGTGTTCTCATATCTGCTGAAACATTAAAGACTCCTATCAAACTACAGGATGCAGTCTAGCCTGCTTGAAGTTTAACAATGAAGAAATTGAAAATATTAAAAAATTGTTTATTTTTCAGAAGTCAAATTTCACAAGTTAAACGTATACATGTATTTTTCATATGATTAAAAAAAATCTTCCAAATCTGTAACGTAAGAGCACACAGCAAAAAAGTCTCAAAATCAGGTTGTTTAATTATCTAACACAATCCTTTCTTCATGTACACGACGTTCTAAATCCTGCAGATCTTCTACACTTACTTCGTGGAGAGTCAAAACTCTAGCAGTAGTAATAGCTGGGTTAAATTCAATTGTCATTAGACAACAAAGGTCCACTAACTCCTTCTGGCATTTCTGCAGCCCCGCAGTTACCTCTTGCTGCCGGTTAGGACATTTTATTGTGACTCTCATTTCTGCCACTGAGAAACCAATCAGGCTTCTCAAAATATCATCACCAAGTTCTACATCCATGTAGGCAGTACCATCTGATATTCTAGCTTTAATACTCCACAGACCACCATTACTTGTGAGTTTGTCCAGTAAAGTAACAATGAAACCTTTGATTTGTACCACAGTTATTACATCAGGTTTCTTATCTAAGAGAATATTTAGGTATGTAAACGGTGGAGAATTCAATTCTACAGAACCATTGTTGGATTTTCTTCCATTTATATTGCTTATTTTCACACAGGCTTGATGAGAACTATCTCCATTGCTGGAAGAACTTGAAATTACTTCAGACATAGCGCACATATTTTCAGGACTGGTGACATGCATCGGTCTACTGTCAAAGGGCTCATACGGCACTAAAGATTTAAGCTGCTTACTTTCCAGTTCCATAGTGAGAATATTTGTATTATTTCTTCTTTCAACAGAGTTAATGCCTGTCTTGTTGAGGGAATTGAGAGATTCTTGAGCATTTAAGTTACTTAGCATGGAACTTGGCCCTGCATTTTCAGTATATATGCCACTTCCAAAAAGTTTAGCTTGGCTTTGTAATCTAGAGCCAGAAGTGTTATCAGCAGCTTTTACATTTTGCTCTTGGAATGGACTGGATCTGGTGTTTGCTGCTACTGCAGCAACACACTTCATATTACTTCTCTGCGGTTCCTCTACTAAGGATGAAAGAGATTTTGGGGACTGGCTCATTGCTGCATTGGGCTCAATTTCTGCATTCATTTCACCCTGCAAGAACAAATCGTCATCCAGTTCATCCAAGGGAAACTCGTCAAAGTCTTCATCGTTATAATCTAATATTTCTCTATTTTCACTTTGAAATTCTCTAGACATTTGTGGAGACTGGAACTCCATGCTTTGCCATCTGCTACCTAGAGCACTGGTTGGAGGCTGTGTGCAACTCGAGATACTGCTTGAAGTGCCAATTTTACTACCATACCCACTTTCAGAATCCATCCTGGGATCTAAAAACAGATCATCTTCATCAAAACCAGCCAACAGCTCATCATCTGAAGGTCCCAAAAGCTGAGGCATCCCATCAGTCCTTTCAGCTGCATTTTGATCATTATTATTCACTCGAGTTACAGCAGTGTCATCTGGTTCTCCAATTAACCTTGCAAGTATTCTCTCTTGGGAGTTTTCTTCCACAAGGGACTCCACTTCACCCCCAAGCACCCTCACATTTTCAGCTTTAAGCAGCAGAAGTCCTAACCGGCAGGCAATATTACCCAGCAACAGAATTTTTGTGCCCGGTGAAAGGCTGCTATGGAGAGCAGGAATAGGCTGGTACTCCATACCTTGGAGCTCCTGGACTCCATCTGTTAATTGCAGCATCAACATTCGGGTTGGTTTTGCTTCCCAAGACCTCTGGGATATTTGTGTTGATGTCACTTGTTCATTAGTGGTGTCCTTTCCCCTGATTTTTTGCAGCTGGCTGTACGCAGCTTGACTGACATCAACTAATGAATCAATCTGCAAGCAGTAAAATCCACTGAGCTCACTCTTGTGCGTTTCTGAGATTCCATCTGGCAAAATTCGGTGCTCCAGATCTCGGAGGTCAGTAAGAAGCCATTGCTCAAAAACTTGTTTGTTGATGTGTGCCTGTGTTAAACCAGCACCTTGGTTCTCCTGTTGAATCCACTCTAAACATGCTTGAAGCCAATGTGAAGGAACTTTGAGGTGCCATGTTGCTTCCAGCCAAGTTTCTACTCGTGCAGAAATCATTTTAATTTTCTAAGTTTCATTTAATGGTCTTATGAAACCTAAAGAATCACAGAAAAATATATTTGCATTCTTTTTACTATTAGTTGCTGTATTTTAATGCCCTATTCATTAGGTATTTGGTCTTCAATCTAGCATGCTTTGTAAAGTCAATGCTCATAGTAGCCTGCAGAGCCACATAACTTAAGAGAACATTTATTTGACAGCCTGAAATGGAAACATGCCCAAAACACATCTGCCCATATCCTGTCTCCATACTAAACATTACAATGGTGACTACACGTCAAAAGTACTGCATTGGCTGTAAAGCGTTTGGGGCATCTTGAGGTCGGACTCATGAAAGGTGCTATATAAATGCAAGTTCTTTCTTTTAAATCTCATTTGCACCATCCTTGCTGATATATATTGGCTATATGTTCCCACCACATTGAATTTAAATTCCTTGGCCTTACTCAAATTACTCGTTTCACACCACAAGCTTTGTAACCTTTCCAAGTTTAAAAAATCATCTTTTAAATTAAGTTTTCAAACACCTCTCCCTCCATGGCACAGTGTCTGTCCCTTTATTGGATTTGGTCATTTTAGTTTGTTCTTTTCTTCCATTTCTCTGATACGGCATCTTCGGACATTTTCAACATATGGTGTTGTGTAATCATCAGTGTCACACCAAAACGATATTTTACAATGAGATACTCCCAATTTTAACATATCTCCTGTCTTGATGGACCACTACAGAACCACCTAATGGCCTAATTCATATATTTTTTTTAAATTACTCATTTCAATTTGAGTAAAACTTTACTCTTTCAGGGCATTTCACTTTCTGCTATTCCTGTTAACAGATTTGCAGGCATGGTCTGATACCACCCCCCCACCCCCCACCCCTTGATTGAGGGGTTGATACAAAAAACAGTTCCATAAGGGAGAACAACTCTGTTGCACATATCCTGTCACACTCCCACATTATCCCACTCACCCATCACTCTTGAACTTACTAGCCTATTGGGATAGATTTTCTTTTTTTTCCCCACTCTTTAGTCATTAAGCATCGCCTGGGCAGAAAGGAAAATATTGCGGGTGGTGGATCGCACATCCCTTACAGAGCCTATCCGAATTTCAATCTAAGAAAAATCAGACGGATTCCATTACCAAAGTGCAATACTCCTGGCATGATTTTCCTTTCAGCTTTCTGTACATGCAATGCTTGTTGTCTGGCAGTAAAGATGAAACTCTACCCCATGGCATCTCCCAGTCCCATAATGTATTCAATTCAAAATCCTTACACTCTACTGCAAGACCCTCCATGACATTTAAATACAAACCACCAACACTTTCAAAAGTTCAGGTCCTGTGTATTTTTTTAAAAAAAAGTCGGTTAATAGATCATATGGTGTATCAAAAATTTTATAAATATTCTCACAACACGCAGATCTTAATAACAAACGTTATAAAACCTACTGATACAAGGAACAAAAGCAAAATACTGTGGATGCTAGGAATCTGAAATAAAAACAGATGTTGCCTGAAATTTTGTTTTCATATAGGGAGCTAGTTTCAAACAGAAGCCAATTAAGAAAATACACTTTTAAAAAGATGTGGTAGTAGCTGACGGCCGTAGAATGCACTGCACCTATGCTGTATGTTTAGAACACGCCACTCTAGGTACCATTATAATTTTCAGTGGAAAGTATTTAAACCCACAGTGCGATGCAACCTGCTGGATCTCATATCCATTTATTAAAGGCCCAGTGAGTAAAGCTTCATTAGACTAAAGCCACATTCGCACAGTGTTTTCCTATGCTGCTTTAACGACCAATACTAACCAGATACTAAAATTCCCACCAATGTATGTCAGTTTACGGTACCCGACTCCCGTCCCCTGACTGTGGCTTCTTCTTCCATTTGCAGCAACTGCATTTTTCCAGAACGTAAGAAATTTGCGCGCCAACCACACGGCGCGGCCAAATATCGCGATATCTCACAAGTCTTCACCGTTTGTTCGTTGTTTAAGAATGGTTTGTTCTTCACAAAAAATATACAAAATAAAAACTACAGTAGACAACATTTCTTAATGTCAGCATGATAATAAGCAGTTTAAAAAAACAATCACGTAAAGAATCTCAGAAAGAAGCATGTTAATTATTATATATAATAATTTTATAAAAAGAACGACGACAGTGCGGCCTCTGTGACGTATTTGATTGACACGCACATTGACGAATGGTAACGAGCCATGTCTCCGGTTACGTCATCGATTTGCGAGAAGGATTCGGTTCTGGACCAATCAGCTGGTGAGCGCGGGGAGGTGGGCGGTGCATGCGCACGCTGGCGCTTGTGGGTAAAACGCTCACCGCCACACCAGAGTGATCCATTTTGCTTCGCTTGTGTTTAAAGCTAAGCTCGGATCGTCTACGCAGCCGTTAGCTTTAGTAAGTATCGGGTCCTATTGGCCCACCGTACTCGAATTGTTCGTGCTTTTTAAAAATGTTGCGCTCATAGTCGACAGAAGGGAAGAAATATTAAGTTTTTTTTTAAAAAAATGTGCGAAGCTCTATTGTAAGGCGCGCGTTTCGTCGATGGTGTGGAAGTTGGGAGACGGATGTGGAAGACATTTTTATTTGACCGATCTCTTATTATTTCTCGGCTACTTGGAACACTAAGATCGTGAAAATACAAGTTTTTTTAATTTTCCAATTCGAATTAACCCACCACCCCACCCACCAAAAAAAATCTTAGGTAACAATAGCGCTCCCCAAGAATGCGGGCCTAGTGCGTGTCGAGTGTTTTGCGGCCTTTATCTAAAGGGCTGCTGTCGTCGTTTGAAGGTTCTTCCCCTTTGTCGAGTCACGGGATAAATGGCGGCAGGGTTTCATCTGCCCTCCCCTCGCTAAAAAGGAAGAGGCGATCGATTGCGAGTCTCTTGCCGTGTGAGCCGCGCCGCCATTTTAGAGACGGTTGTTCTCGGAATGAGTGGTGGGTTCTGGAACCCCTTCAATTTTCACCTTCTGTTAGTGAGGAGACGGGCAGCGGTCACGTGCCCGCGGCTCGAGCCGAAGTGCAGCGAGCTCGCGCCGGCAATCCTCGTCCGCTCGGCACATTTCGCTGCATCATAGCATCGGCCATTTTAAGGTGGTACATTACAGGCGGCGGCAGTCGGGGTAGCACATGTATTTTTCAGCAGGCATTTGTCTGCTTTCTCCCTCATTCCCTCCGAGACAATGCCTGAAATGGCGGCGGTTCTCGCCGCGGCGTTTTTATTTCGTTTCCGACTTGGCCGAGTCCTCGTGTTAGTAGAAGCGACTGTTTGGATAACGCCATTAATTTCCTGTCGTGCTGTTTAATAATTGCCATACTTGTATATTGCAGGTTCTGAGGTATTCCCGCTCCGCTTGCTTCGTGGAGGCGCTCGAGTTTAATCCGACACGCGCCTTTCGGGTTTTGTTTCGCGCACGTGTTCCTTCGTATTTAAGAGGGGTTTAAATTTACACTTCGGCCCCCTCTTGTGTTAATACCCGATGTGTTCAATAGGTCTGATACTTCGGAAAGGCTGAAATAGGACTTTAAGGTGCCATCAGCCACAGAGCCGATTCAGCATTAGTGAGTTACTATGACACCCAATGTTAGCTGAAAGCTCTTTTTTTTTATTGAGCCCGTGGATGTTTTATATAGCACCTTTTTTTTTAATCAAAAAAAGTCCCGATTCCTTGAGGCAAAATGGCCAGCAAGCCAAAGAGAAAAATTAGGTTTACAGGTTAAGTGTATTGTTTGTGCTAATCAGTACAGAGTAGTACAGCATTAGACATCCACGGAACAGTATGATAGGTGAGTGGGACTTAGTATGGGTTAAGAGTCGGCTGATAGTTTCTGGCAGTCACTGGCAAACCATGCTGGGGGATGAGTTAAGGTTGAGGGCTTGTACAGGATTTGTCCCAACTTCATTGCCACAGATAAATGTGAAATAGTGTAAGAAATCAATGCGTGGATTTTTAATTGATTTTTCCACACGGCTGTGACTGACGAATGCAAACCACGATCATTTTTGATTCTGGTGTTCAGTAGCTTACGTGCTCAAGCCGGAGGGGCTTTCTCCACAATGTAGGTTATTGGCATAAGTCAAATAATTTAACCGGGAAATCATTTGATTGTTGGAAGAGTGCCCCCTATTGTACCAGTGTGAAATTGCTGCCGTGTGGTTCTTCTGAGCAAAATTTACAATTTAATGCCAATTAGTGCCTTTTTGCTGTGGAAGAATTGCATGTTGCACTTTTCCAGACTTTCATATCAGTCTAGACTGATATGAATTAGGCTTATTTAAAGTTGGATGATCATGTGTTTTCTGCTCAAGAATTAAGCAATACAAATTGGAGCAAAATGTGAATTTACTGCTAAAATGATAATGTATATTGAGCAACTTTAAGTGTTCTTGATCAAATGTTTTAAGCATTCCAGAGGTGCTGAGTTGAATGGTAGAAATGTTATTTCTTCAAAATTGCTGGATAGTTAACTGAGATGACTACTGCCACATACAGTAATATGGTTCAATGATCACTGCATCATACATTGAACCTCTAGTTTTTGTACTCCAGCTGGTCCACTTATGCGAGTGAGGTGTTAATAGGGACTGTGCTAAGCAGTTTCTGTGAATTTGTTGCACGAGAAAAAATTAACTGATGGAGCTAAAGTTTTCACTCTGGCTTTGGGTCACTTCTTTTACGAGAGGGCTCTTAATTCACAGTTTCTTAGCGTGAATTATCTGCTAATTCAAATTTTTAGCAATAATTTGCTGCTTTGTTGAATAATTTCTCCTGTGAATTATTTGGAATAAGCTGTTTGTTTTGTAAAATCCAGGTAAGTATTAATAACTGGCTGTTATGGCCAAAAATAGTTCACTGTCCTTTTGTATTAGTGGATAATTGAGTCACTGGGTTTATACAACAAATGAGTAGTTTCATTTAATTGTAGGAAAAAATTTTGTCTTACAGACTAGCTGCATATCAAGTTTTGCGTATTCTTCGCAGCTCTTGACACTTAAAATGGAGACTGATCAGCAAGACATCAAGTATAACAGCCCAGAGACCAACGGTAGTAGTCTTAGCCCTGGTTCTTGTATGTTTTGCTTTTCTTGCATTTCTTATATTGTAATATTTAGCTGTTCATTTAAGGGCTGTTTGAAAACTGGCACAGGAATATTGCTTAGTTTTTTAGTGGCCCTCAATGTTTTGTTTGCTTAGATATTTTAATGTTATGAACTATTTGATCTCACTGGATTTCTTTTTAATAGATTGATAATGTATACGTTTTACTTCATAATCAGTGTTGTTTTACAGAGCAGTCTTAAACGAAAACCTTATTGGTTTGTCAACGAGGGCTGGGAATGTCTCCTCCATGCTCTGTGAGGAGATTGGGTAGTGCAAACCCTATAATGGATGGGGTAGAGACCAGAGCATTGGTAACAAATGTGTTTGCCCATTTCAATCACTAAAGGCTATTTCCTCATCTCCCTCTTCCAGTTTAGTCAGTTGGCTTCCCCATCCCATTGCTAACTATCCCACTCTCTCCAAGGCCCTTGAATGTGTGTTGTCTCCCAGATCATAATCTGTCCTGCAACTCATTTTTACATAATCCAATGCAGTTTCTGCTCCTCCTACAGCAACTAAAGGCCCAAAATCGTCGCAGGCAACTTTGAGTGCCGTGGTACATTATCCATCCTCAACATGGTTGACTGCTGTTGTCCTCCAACAACCCCTGCCACTCCTCCATGGGATTTCCTTTGCTTGATTCAACTCTTGCCTATCCATTGTAGCCAGAACATCTTTTTCCACCTCTCCATCACCTTCAGAATCTAAATCATTCTGTTTCTACATGCTGCACCATGGTATCATCCAGAGGCATGTGGCCACAGACCTGTTTTGTCTCAGATCTCCTATGTCAGCCCACTGAAACCTTTGTATGTGTCTTTAAGCTCCAGACTTACTCCAGTGCTGACCTCTCACCCTCTTAATAAATTTCAGCTTGTCCAAACTGCCTTCTACCAGATCCTGCTTGCCCATCAGTCCTGTGCTTGCTGACCTGCATTGGCTCCTGGTTAATTGTGCTGCACATTTAATAATCCTTGTGTTTAAAATTCCTCTGGCCATACGTCTTTGTGACTCCTGCTTTCCCCATCCCACCTGCTCTCTTCCCCCACCCCACTCAAATGCCTAGGTCCCATGGAGTGGAAATCCCTCCCTGAAGACCTCCATCTCCCCTTTGTCCTTAAGATCTAGCAAGTTTTTGGTCAGATCTCCTTTGGCTCAGCATTGCTTTTTTCTTCACTTCTGTGAAGCAGTGTACCATTTTCAGTGTTAAATATGTTAATATCTAATTAGTGAGATGTTCAAGTTGGGTGTAAAGTAGGTTTTTAAGTACGATACTGCAGATGTAGGTCAGTCAGCACCTATGAAGAGAACAGGCTATTAATATGTTCTGCAGAAGGGTCTGCATCTGAAATTAATTTTTATTCTCTCCACAGCTGCTGATTAACTGGTTTCCAGCATTTTCTGCTCAATTCTTGTTGCACTAAAATCTGAATTATCCAATAACTAGAATTGATGGAAAGAAGTGGAAATTTAGTACTTTAAAAGTTATCAGAATAACTTAAATTAAGCAACTTAGAATAGAGTTCCCAGGAATGATTTGATCACAAATACTGTAATCACTGTCATGAGCAAAGTACATTCTCCGGTTTTTATGATGCACCGAAGGTAAGTGGGGAAGGGAAGTGGTGAATTGCATAAAGTTACTGTAGATCATAAGTAAATGTTACCAGATTGTTGTACCAAACAGGGTGAGAATGAAAAACTGAATTGCCAACTGTTGCTCTAGGGAGATTACTCTGAAACTAGACATAGTTTGCCAAAAACATTTACATGAAACTTGATATTTTAAAACAAAAACACGCAAAACTTTCAGGCAAACGTCCTGCTGAGGACCATGATGGAGAACAAGCCTTTAAGAGGTCTCGGAATAATGACCAGTGTGTGGAACTACGGCTTCTGTTGCAGAGTAAGGTGAGATTGCTTTTTTCTGGTTTCAAGTAATGGGTGACTGAGCAGACTTAAATGGGTTCATTTGCTGTACTTGAAGTGTATTTTAAGAATCTGAAAATGTTGTAGAAAATAGATGCATTAAGACTTGGTGAAGGTAGCTTAGAGATTGAATTTTTGATTTGTTTTTAAGAATGCTGGAGCAGTGATTGGAAAAGGTGGCAAAAATATCAAGTCTTTGCGTACAGACGTGAGTATACATCTATAGTGTAGGTTAAAATTTATTTAGATCTAGCACTTTGTCCAGTAAGTTAATTGTCATGTTGACTAAAAGTCTGCAAAATTTGTTGAAGTTGTGACTGTATTGCTAGATAGTCAGTGAAACTATGGACATATTTTAAAATGAGTTAATTATGCTGTTCTGGGAGGACTATGAAAGCCATTTGTAATAGAGTATAAACCATATAATCTCTACAATTTATGACTGGGCTGGATCTGAGGAGACGTCATTAAACACTAGGATTCCGTTTTAAATTTATCATAGTCTCTTGTGTCTTTGTCAGGTGTCCATAATTGTGTAACAATCCTTAATTGCAGCATTTTTTTTGTGAACTAAAATATTAAATGGAGACATTGCAGGTGGCTGGCGTAACAGAGTATCCCAGAGTCAGAACTTAATTTTTTTTTAAAGATGTCCATCTGTTCTTCCTTCCAACAGCTATACAGATGTACGTGAAGGACAAAGACTGCTTTATGTAAAGAAGAATGCTTGATATGAAATTGGGTATAGAACAGTGTTAACTATGTTTCCATAGAAGATGATGGGAGGCAATGTTTTGAGAAAATAAAGCTGAACAGAATTGTTAATTTTTATATTAGCCAGCAAAAATAGATGCCCTGTAGCAGTTTAGGTTTAATGTTAATAGTTTCATTTAGAAGTATAATTATTTGATGTACTTATTTCCCTTGTTATAAGGTGAAATACTGTTTAAATTAACTACTGTTGTTTTTTCTAAAAATGCAGTTATGAAGTGCCTCCATTGTTGTATAGAGTCTTCAGAAGTCTGTACAGAGGATATATAGAGTGATGAGAATAGATTTTATAATATCATTCAATTAAAATTTACTCCTTTTCCCCCCTCTTCCCTCTCCTTGTTTTTTTGGCCATTTATCTCCGTTGCCCTTGTACTGGATCGACATGTTCCCTGCGTTGCCCATCATGACGTTGACCCATCTGCCCCTTGAACGCCCATCTGAATACCCTGGTTGGCTATGCCCATAATGTGCTCAAATGCCAAATGGGCACCAATACCTGAACTTCACTGAATGCCCTTGCCCAATGCCAACAACCACGAACGCCTTTGTGACCAATGCAGTACAATGCCAGTGTATCAGTCCCAGACAGCAGTGGCCCCGAGCGGTATGTCCCAACAGTTTATGACTCACTGCCTGATTAGAACGAGGAATTGTATCTATATAACCTGAATTTGTTGTTATTAATTAGTAGCCCCTTATAGAAAGTGTACTGTTTTCAAGTTATTTTCTGTCTATTTTCCCCATTAAGTCTTTTGTGGCTGGTCTTTATTACGTGAGTTGCCCACCCAGAGAAATCAACTAATTCATTTTAATGGAAGGAGCACAGCTTCAAGTGTTGCATATTTGCTGCATTGTAAATCATGATTTGTTAAATCTGTCTTTCTTGCACTATCCTTGTGGCCCACCTTGCTCCCCACATTGCCTATTCATAGTCTTACAAGCTAACTTTTGTCACCCTCCACTTTCATTTGTTCTGTCTCATTGTTTTTGTCTTTTTGTTTCGTATTTGGTTTCTTGCAGGGGCATAGTAGTGCTGTTTCCACAACTAGTTTCTTAACTTTTCTCCAAATTTCTGTCGGAACACCTTTTTTAATACTGTTCTCCATGATACTCACATACCTCTTCTGCTTTTTGCCTATGAGAAGGTGTGCCAAAATTGCTAATATATTTCCAGGGGTTTCTCAAATTACTGGTGGTGGGGAAGAATGAATTTTCCACTTTCTGCTCTCAGCTATACATCGTTTTTCTTGCCCACTTAATCTGAGCCCTTCCAGTTACCCATTTTTTCCAAAGCTGTCTTAATTTGAAATGTTAATTAGTTAAATTTGCATGTTTATTAGTAAATATTTATAATGGGGGTTTTACTAAATACTTGTGTAAAATTTAATTTTAATGTGTATGTATTAAGAATGTTTACATTGTTTCAAAATGCTATGAATGGCTTACTCACTTTGTTTTGTTTCCTTTCTCCTTAAATCAATGGTTTTAAAAAAATTTGGCAGCATATTGAGTATAAATGCGGATATTGAAACAATTGGAGATATATTATCGAAGATCATCCCAACTTTGGAAGAGGTGAGCCATGCTCGGTTTTTTTAATAACTAGTTGGGATAATGAAATATGGCCTTGCTCATACTGAGCTAAATAATCAACCTAGAATTCTAACTTTAAATTAGATGAGAACATTAAGTAGGAAGTAAGTGATACAGTTCAAGAATTTTATACTCTTGTTGTTGAACTTTTGACCCTACAGTACCAACACTATAAAGGAAAGGATTTTGATTGTGAACTAAGAATGCTGGTTCATCAGAGCCAGGCTGGAAGTATCATTGGTGTCAAGGGAGTAAAGATAAAGGAGCTAAGAGAGGTAAGTTGAATTTACCTCTGAACTCTTTATTTTGCAATTACTGCATGAAATCTTGATTGATTGCTCCTGGGAAGTGAGTGAGTGTTTTTTAACTAGTTAGATTAATGGATGCATGTTCCCTGGAACCCAATGCTGTTGTCAGTATACTTAATTGTCTGCCTAGAGCACATGCTGTTGGATTCACTAATGTAAATTTGGTTTTAAAGCTGCCCTGGGTAAGCAGGATGGATGGACTTACCAATTCTCCTTCAAAAAGTTGTCTTGTGTGAAGAGCTATGACAGCTGGCACATCTTTTATTGTACACCTACCCATAGAGAAGGGTGGGGCTGTGTTTGCAGTGCTCCTAACTTTCTGAAATTCCACTGTACATGGGATACAGCAAGCAAATTAATATTGAACCATCTAAATCTTTTGTACATTGTTTGCTTTCAAAAGCTATTGTGTGCACAGGAAGTAGAGTAGACTGAAATTTTCCTCCTTGATTCCAGAGCACACAGACAACTATTAAACTGTTCCAGGAATGTTGTCCTCATTCAACTGATAGAGTAGTTCTGCTTGGTGGAAAGCCTGACAGAGTGGTTGAGTGCATCAAGATTATCCTAGGACTTTTGGCAGAGGTGGGTATTATTTCATCCTTCTGCATTTACAACAAAGCAACATTTTAAAAATTCTACTCTTGTGTAAATTTTGTTTTGCTGATTGACCATTTGTAGCATGCCTGAAGGGTGTAATGAGGAAGGATTACTCTTTATTCCTTGTGTGCTAACAAAGCAAAATTGATTTCTTAAATTTCTGAATATGTAGGACTCCTCTTGCTAATTACTATTGGATTTACTGACCATGCTTTGGAAACTGGTCAGATTTTGAGAAGCAATGTAAAATAAAATGTTTACTTCAAAGGGTATTTTATGCAGCTGAAATTCTGAGCAGCTAGCAATATAATCTTTTTTGTCTTAAGTCTCCTGTCAAAGGGCGTGCACAGCCATATGATCCGAATTTCTATGATGAAACTTATGATTATGGTGGCTTTACGATGATGTTTGATGACAGAGGAAGACGTCCTGTTCCCTTTCAAATGCGTGGCAGAGGTGGACCCCATCCTCCTTCGCCTGGATATGAGCGCAGGGGTCCCATGGGACTTCCAAACAGAGGTGGCCGTCCCTTGCCCCCACCCAGAAGAGATGCTTATGATGACATGAGCCCTCCAACTCGTAGGGGTCCACCACCTCTGCCCCGTGCTGGAAGAGGTGGCAGAGGTGGCCGTGTTCTCCCTCCCCCACCTCCACCCAGAGGGTAAGTTTGATACTGAAGTGTTGCCACCAGTAACTTGCAATCTGAAAAGTGACTTCAGGATTGAGAGCCACTGACCAATGTGGTCTCTATGGTGTAAAGGTAATCGTATGATTGTAATTGGTGCAAATTATGAAATTTACAATTTTCTGAAATTGTTTGTGGGATATATTTAGGGTTCTATTTCTGTAAAGAGAATTTAAGCACACTTTATACAGCTAGTATTTGTATCAGTGGGAGTTAGAATTACAATGAACAAACATTGAGTTCAGAGTGGATACATTGCACTGGTTGATATAGTATCTGCATGCTAGGTGCTCATTTACTGGTCCAAAATGAAGTGTGGCTAAGAGGTTGAATTTGAAATGGGGCCCCAAAGCCATGGTTAAAGCTGCAACATCTGCCAAATTTAATTTCCCAATGGGATTGTCTCAAAGGAGCAATTTTTCTACCCACACTCCTTCTTGGAATAGTAAGGGCTGTTGAGGCTATTTTGGCCAAGATAAATATTGTTGGGTGGGGGTAGTCTCCCTCCCCAGTTTCACTTTAGAGTTGAAAGTTGTTGTCCAACAGCTACGGGGTAAGAATAATGAGCTAGTAGGAATTTAAATGGAAGTAGAATTGGAGTCCCAGATCTATTTGCTATTTCTTGGACAACAGGCTGTACCATCCTGACTTACCAAAGTAGTCTGGATTTGGTACAGTTGCTGTGTTTACAAATAGCTCCTATTTCATTGTAGTGACCGTGATCGTACTCTCTATGGCAGGAACAGAATAAATGAACGCTACGATGGAATGGTAAGTCTAACTACAGTTTTTCTTGCTGTAAAATTTGCATTATTAAAACTAACTTCAGTAACTAATGTGCACCAGTTCATATGACTAACAAGTAACCAGTACAGATGTATTAAATGTGAGATTTTACTGGTCTCAAATTAGAGTCCTGCATTTTCATTGCTCTTGACATTCTAACAACTGCTTGTAGGCCTTTTTATGCATTGCTCTACTGACATTCTAATGCCTAGCTTTTGTAGGTCTTGTCATTTGGAAGGCTTGATATCCTGTGTTTGAATATGGCTAGATACAGAGTTGAGCATGATTGAAGTTTTTTTTGTTTTACATAATGAAATATTAATGTTCTGCTTTCTCGTCCCTTCCCCCTTTTTCCCTGAACAGAGTGGTTCTGGATATGGTAAGTTTGCCTTTAAAATATGTTCAGTCCTTTGATTTTCTTAGTGGGATTACATCAGCTAAGTTCACTTAATACTTGAGTAACTTTTATTTTGGTTTTCAGGTGGCCGTGGTGGATATGGAGATTTGGGAGGCCCAATCATTACTACACAAGTCACAATCCCCAAAGATGTAAGATTTGTTAAAATTAAGCTACTGCTTTGTATTTGCTTCCCAAAGCTAGATAAAAGCTGCTTAATGGGATTTGAAGTCAGCCTAGGCTAAAAGTTGTTGGCAAAATAGAGAACAAATCAGCTCCCAGTGTTTGACAGGATCATAATTAAACCTGTCAATCTTGTTTGACTTGATTTCAAGAAGAGCTTTCTCATTATTCATGCTTTTTAATGAAGTATAAATTGTGTCTCTGTATACTTGCTGCAGTAGAAACTTTGTATATCCCTCCCTACTAGGTAGTTCTGGCATGTTAGGAGCACAAGTTACTTGGACACTACCATAATAATGCATTAAAGTTGGACTAAAGGTTTCCTCTCTAGATTTTCTTAAGTTGCATCATTTAGTTACTGTCCTTTGGCTCAATAGTTGCACACTTGATTAGGTTAAGAGGTTGAGTGTTCTCGGTCATGACTACAAATGTTACAATACTGAAAGGAAGTGCTGCACTGAAGTGCTATCTTTCCGATGGTGTTGATCCAAGTCTTTGCACATTCTTCCTTCAACCCAATGGCACATGATTAATTTGTCTGCTGTTTTGTGGGATGTTGCTACCTTGTGTCTACATAAGGCAGTGTGCTAAACCTTTGTGTAGTGATTGGTATTTGTACATTTATCAACCAGAATTGAATTTCTGACTTTGTATTTTACACTTTGCAACAGCTGGCTGGTTCTATAATTGGTAAAGGAGGTCAGAGAATTAAGCAAATCCGTCATGAATCTGGAGCTTCTATCAAGATTGATGAACCGCTTGAAGGCTCTGAGGATCGTATAATCACCATTACAGGCACACAGGACCAGATCCAGAATGCACAGTATCTGCTGCAGAATAGGCAAGTAGTAATAATGGATGTTTTGAACTGTGTATAGCAGCTGAACTGACTTCCTTTTTTGCTTGCCCTTTCACCTGCTAGGTAGTGATTACTGTTGAGCATGCTTCATTTAAATTTGATTGTTCTGAGATCTGCTTTTTTAACAAATTTTAAACTTCCATTGCAATTAATTACACAAATGGTATCTGCTGTTAAATGTTTGTAAAAATTCCTTTTATGAATCCTAAATGATAGTTTCACCATCACTGGTTTTTAATGTTGTCCAATGAGACTTCATTTAGCTCTAATGTTAAAAATGAAGTATAGAAGATCAACTTGATTGTGGTCTGGTTCTGTGTGGAAGACTAGTGATTTTGTTGTTTTTGACAGTTGGATTGACAACAAATCACAGTCTGCCATATAGCGCAGATCATACCTCTCCAGAAAGTTGTGTTCAATCTTTACTTTCAGTAAAAGTTTAATTCTCAAAAGTTCTGCAACAGCAATCTACCATTTCCTGTTTATCTTAAATAAAAATACAATTCCATGCTGTGCTGTCCTGTTGCATACACAAGCTTTGGTTAACTGAAATTTTAGTGCTGGGTCGAATTGATCTGCACTTGCATCCGAACATTCATTGACAAAAAAAAAATGTTTGGTCAAATTAGTTTATTTTTTTTTTACCTGGTTTCTCCCCAGTGCAGCTACAGCAGCCGCTTTGCGCCCTTAAGCTGACCCGTGCGTTCAGATACCGCAGCTCCACACGAGAAAAGGTCAGTTTGGTAGCGAGAACGTTTTTGTTTTGGTGGTGGAAAGGATCAGTTTGGGGAATTGAATTTGGGGAATTACAATTGGGCGTGCAATATTGCTGATGACCTCTGAAGGCAAAGATTTCCTTTAGAAGTTCAGAATATCAAACTTTCGACCCAGCACTAGTGAATTGTTCTAATTGCATGTATTGAAAGCACAGTTTTCTATATTAAATGGTGTTGGAAAGTATGTTCTGACCAAACCTAGGTAACAGAATTAAGAGAATTTTGCAAACCTGTTGCAGTAAAGTTCCTCAAGTGCAAAACATCCAGTTTGTAAAATGTAAAAGTAGGGGTTGATTTTTGGTGCATTTAATCAGGAAGAGGTTTGGGTCAAAGTAAGCTAAGGGACTTTTTTCTTTATCGTCTGCCTGCATTTTAAGAGCATCACTTGTGTTCAAAAATCTAATTCTGTGCTTTCTTCCACAGTGTGAGGCAGTACTCTGGGCAGTTCTTGTAAAACAAAAAAGCGGAGAAGATTGAAGGAATAAATCGCTGCTTTTTTGTCACTGCTTTTGTTTGAAGAGCCAACATTCCTCTGCTTACATAGATCACACTGGGAGCATAGATCATATTCTGCTTTTCATCATTTGTAATGTTTTAATTAGTGAACCTTAGCACAGCTTAGACAGTTTGAATTTTCCAACAGTGATAAGAGTGGATTCTGGGTTTTACGTTTCGTTCTAAATGTTTAAGTGGTTTATTGTATTGTTTTTCCTGTAACTATGGTAACATTAAGATGTACACTGTTTATGGACAATAGTACTGGTAGTTTAAATGTGCCAGATCCATTCAGTAAATGTGCAGAATGCAATCTTGTTTTGTAAGGAACATTTTATGGTTTTTAAAATAAACTAGGTAAACTAAACTTGTGTATTTTGCTTGAGGATGGCTTATTCCTCATACTTTTGCTAGCTGAGGAGCTGACAGTGAGCATAAGTTGATTTAAATGATTAGCAAGTCAACTGGATGGCCACCTATCCCTACTTGGCCCTTTTTGGGAATGATAGCTGAAATTGCTTCTGCTCACAAGAATTGTCTTCCACTAATTACTCTAATGTTATCCTAGTTTGCTCAAGAACTATCAAAATGTCTCCACTGAGATCCTTTAAGCATTTCACTGTAACCTATGCAAATTGCTACTGCTGTGTAAGATGTCTGGAGTATTTGAGCAGCTAAACCTTGAAGTGGACTAGGTATTGATCTAATACAAAAACTTGGACAAGTCTAGTGTCTTGTAATTGGTTAAACTGCCATAAGAGGTGTGGAGTTGGAGTGTATTGACTACTTTTTTTTAAATAAGTAGTTTTGCATTATAAAGGTAAGAATTTGGCAGCTGATTTAAGAGGCATTGTATAAAGGCTGCAGCTCTCCCATGGAGCTATTGGTCTGGATATTAAGGTAAACTTTATGGTTTCATTTTCTTGTCACACTACATGGCACTTCAATTGAAATTGCAACCAAAGATTAAGCTTATCTTTGACTGGGGTAGCTTTCACGCACATAGCTGTCAATAATATAGCTCCTACGCACTGAGGGTTTGGACTTGATACTTCTATGCGAGTGTTTCAGTTGTACTGAATTGGAGGGTTCATGGTGTTGGAAATAATTTGTTTAGAGTTTGACACCTTTTTACAGTTGATGCAACTGACCTGCACCTGTAAATGAATATCAAGCTGAAGGTTGGGAGAGTGCAAGTGTTCAGGGCAGCTACATATTGAGTCAACATGGGGCTTCTGAAGGTGTTGCATGTGAAGGATTTTGATGGGAGGGGGTGCAAATGAAGCAGTGCTCAGGAGAAAGTCGCAGTAGCATCTCTACTCCTTTGACCTTCTCTGCTCTAATGGGAACAACCCCAGTTTCTACATGTAGCAAGTCTTTAATCCCTGGTACCATCATCCTAGTAAATCTCTGCACTATCTCCAAGACCTTGACATCCCAAGTGTTGGCGGAAATTGAACTACAGCCGTGCTGTGTTCTATAAATAGCTTAGCAGTTAAGTGGGAAGATGCTGCTAATGTCTTTGAGCCAAGCCACCGAATCCATCCCGTTCCCTGGCCAATGAGGCACCTTTTAAATTTGGTGTCATTTGCCTGAGATTAGCTAACTATGACATACCTGCTCCATCACCAAGATTGTCTACTTTCACCTCTAACAATACCCCTACTTCAGCTTATGAGTTGTTGCTAAAACAACTTAACTTCCCATGCTCTCCTGGCTAACTTCTCATCTGCCTCCTTCCATAAACAAGCTCATTCAAAACTCTGCTGCATATATCCTAACTCATGGCAAGTCCAGTTCACCATCGCCCCTGTGCTCACTGACCTACATTAGCTCCCTGTCCAGAATGCCTTGCTTTTAAAATTCTTGTTTTTAAATCCCTCCATGGCATTTCTCATCCTGTAACCTTTCCAAGATCTACTTCTCCAATTCTAAGGTGCTGTACAAATACAAGTTGTTGTATACTCTGCCCCTCTTCGTTCCTTTTTCAGTTCTTTCTGTCTGGCTTCTCTATTGCATTGGTGAACATTTATCATAAGCCTTTTTTTGTTTAATTTTAATTTTATAGCTTTAGTCAGCGAGTGAGTAAATCTAACTAGATACCCTTTTCCCCTGCATGTGAATGTCCAGTCAGTACCTCAACTATCTCTTTGAAGGCCTTTCATTTAGGCTGTCTGCATACTGTATATGCAGAAACATGAGAAAGATGCTGCTGGATCTGGAAGTATGTATTGGCAGTAGAACTCCAGAGGATTGGAAAGGTGTAATGTCAGACACTGAGTTCAATGAAACTTTCTGTGGGAAATAAAATACTATAGAATGAACAACTCTTGCATGTCACTAATGGGGGGAAAAAACCAAGCTAAAATTAGCCATTAGTCTGGAATGCCTCACTTAAAATTCTCATCATTTTGAGGAATGCCTACAAGGATGTCCTGGGAATTAAATGATTGGCCTACCACAACCATTTTCCTTTGTACAAAAACAATACTGTGGATGCTAGAAATCTGAAATAAAATCAGATAATGCTGAATATACTTGGGAGTATCTGGTGAGAAACAAAATTGACATTTTAGGTCAATGACCTTTTCATCAGAACTGGAATAGGTTCGAGATGTAACAGGTAGGGAAAATGGGTGGGAGGGAAGATCTGGGATAAGGTTGATGGCAGGAGAGATTAAATGACGGGATGATGGTGCAGGGCAAAAGGGGATGGTAATGGGACGTGAAGAAACTGGAGGAGGTACAAATGGGAATAGCATCACCAACAGAAATGGGGGCTGTAAAGTGCCTAATTCAAAGACGTGCTGTTCCTCGCGCTTACGTTGAACTTCATTGGAACAGTTTAGGAGGCCATGGCGCAAGTGGGGCAGAGAATTAAAATGACGAGACTGGAAACTCGGGTTCACGCTTGCTAACTGGATAGAGGTGCTCCCCAAAATGAGCACCCAATCTGCCGTGAATACAGTATGCTAAATTGAAAGTACAAGTAAATTGCTGTTTCACCTGGAATGAGTGTTTGGGGCCCTGGACAGTGGGAAGGAAGGCGGTAAAAGGGCAGCTGTTGCATCTCCCACGCTTGCACATGAAGGTGCCATAGGAAGGGACTGGATAGTGGACCAGGGTGTCAGAGGGAATGGTCCCTTTGGAATGCTGAAAGGGGAGGAGAGGGAAAGATGTGTTTGGTGGTAGCATCACCTTGAAAATGGCAGAGGATGGTCTGTTGTAAGTAGAGGCTGCAGGGGTGGAAGGTGAGGACAAGGGTAACCCTATTGATCAGGGAGGGAGGGGCAGGGGTGAAAGCAGAAGTGCAGGAATTGGGGACAGAAGGTCAAGGGCATTATCAACCATGGTAGAGGGGAATCCTTGGTTAAGGAAAAAGTAAGACCTATCAGATGCACTGGTATGGAAGGTGGCATTGTCAGAGCAGATGCAACGGAGACTGAGAAACTGGGAGAATGGAATAGAGTCCTTACAGGAAGCGAGGTGGGAGGAGGAATTGTAGTCCAGGTAGCTGTGGGAGTCAGTGGGCTTCTAATGGATGTTTGTCGATGGCCTATCCCCAGAAATGGAGATGGAGAAGTCGAGGAAGGGAACAGTGAGATGGACCATGTGAAGGTGAGGGAAGGATGGAAATTGGAAGCGAAGTGAATGGAAATTTTCCAGTTCAGGGCTCTAGAGTGGGAAACTGCACCGATACAGTCATCAATGTACATGCAAAAGAAGTGAGGGAGGGGACCTGAGTAGGACTGGAACACGGAATATTCCACATATCCCATGAAAAGGCAGGCATAACCAAGACGCATATGGGTACCCATAGCAACATCTTTTATTTGGAGGAAATGAGTGGAGTCCAACTAGAAGTTCAATGTGAGAACAAGTTCAGCCAGGCGGAGGAGGGTGGTGGTGGATGGGGACTGGTTGGGCCTCCGTTCAAGGAAGAAGCAGAGGGCCCTCAGGCTATCTTGGTGGGGAATGGAGATGTAGAGGGATTGAATGTCCATGTTGAAAAGGAGACAGTTAGGGCCTGGCAACTTAGTGGTGGAGGGCATCAGAACAGTTGTGGCTGTAGGTGGGAAGAGACTGGACAAGGAGAAAAAAAGTCGAGATAGACATCAGTTCTGTGGGGCAAGAACTGGCTGAAACGATGGATCTACCAGGGCAGTCCTGTTGGTGGATCTTGGGAAGGAGGTAGAAGTGGGCTGTGCAGAATTGGGGGACTGAGGTTGGAGGCCATGGAGGGAAGATCTCCAGAGACGATGAGGTCAATGACAGTACGGAAAACAATGGCTTGATGTTCAGTGGTGTCATAGTCCAGGGGGAGGTACGAGGAGGTATCAGAGTTGCCGTTCAGCCTCTGCAAGGTCGAGTTCAGTTCGCCAAACAACAGCGCAACCGTTGTCAGCAGGTTTAATGACAATGTTAGGGTTGGACCTGAGAGAAAGGAGTGCTGCAGGTTTAGAGGGAGGTAGATTAGAGTGAGCGGAGTAGAAAAATTGAGATGGCCGATGTCATGCCAGCAGATCTCAATGAAAAGATCTAGAGAGGGAAAGGCCAGAAGGAGGGGTCCAGGTGGAACGAGAATTCTGAAGACAGGAGAAAGGGTCTGCTGTGCAGGGGCAAGATTACTGGCCAAAGAAGTGGGCGCCGAGGCTATCTCCAACAAGAGAGTCGAACCACCACCCCTTGACATTCAACGGCATTACCATCGCCGAATCCCCCACCATCAACATCCTGGAGGCTCACTATTGACCAAAAGCTTAACTGGACCAGCCACATAGATACTGTGGCTACAAGAGCAGGTCAGAGGCTGGGTATTCTGCAGTGATGTCTGACCACCTGACTCCCCAAAGCCTTTCCACCATCTGCAAGGCACAAGTCAGGAGTGTGATGGAATACTCTCTCGTTGCCTGGATGAGTGCAACTCTAACAAAACTCAAAAAGCTCAACACCATCCACGATAAAGCAGCCCAATTGATTACCACCCCATCCACCACCTTAAACATTCACTCCCTCAACCACCGGTGCACCAAGTTTGCAGTGTGTACCATCTACAAAATGCACTGCAGCAACTAGCCAAGCCTTCTTTGACAGCACCTCCCAAATCCGTGACCTACCACCTAGAAGGACAAGGGCAGCAGGCGCATGGGAACACCATTACCTCCAAGTCACACACCATCCTGACTTGAAAATATATCGCCTTTCCTTCATCGTCGCTGGTTCAAAATCCTGGAACTCCCTCCCTAACAGTACTGTGGGAATACCTTCACCACACAGTCTGCAGCAGTTTAAGAAGCATTTGTAACAAAGATAAGATGAATTAGTGGCACAAATAAAGATAAATGGCATCGATCTAATAGCCATTACAGAGATGTGGTTGCAAGGTGACCAAGGTTTGGAGCTAAATATTCCAGGCTAATTGACAATTAGAAAAGACAGGCAGAATGGGAAAGGAGGGTGTGGGGGTAGCCCTGATAATAAAGGATGATAGTCGTGAGAAAGGATCTGGGCTCGGTAGATCAGGATGTAGATTCAGTATGGGTGGAAATAAGCAGTAACAAGGGGCAGGAAACACTAGTGGGAGTAGTTTATAGGCCTCCAAACAGTAGCTATACCGTTGGACAGTATTAATCAACAAATAACAGGAGCTTGTAACAAAGGTAATACAATAATCATGGGGGACTTTAATCTTCATATACACTGGGCAAATCAAATTAGCAAAGGTAGTCTGGAGGATGAGTTCATGGAATGCATTTGAGACAGTTTCCTAGAACAATACGTCATGGAACCAACCAGGAAACAGGCTACTTTAGATCTTGTATTTTGTAATGAGACAGGGTTAATTAGTAACCTCATAGTAAAGGATCCTCTGGGGAAAATGATCATAATATGATAAAAATTTCACACTTGAGTTTGAAATATATCAGTCGGAAAGGAGAGTCTTAAATTTAAATAAAGTCAATTACATCGGTATGAGGGGCAAGTTAGCAAAAGTAGATTGGGAAATTAGATTAAAAGGTATGACAGTAGATAAGCAGTGGCAAACATTTAAAGAAATATTCCAAAATTACATTGAGAAATAAAAATTTAATGGGAAAAGTGATCCATCCGTGGCTTACTAAAGAAGTTTAAGGCTATTATTAGATTAAAGGAAGAGGCTTATAATGTTGCGAAGAATAGTAGTAAGCCTAAGGATTGGGAGAGCTTTCAAAACCAGCAAAGGATGACCAAAAAATTGATAAAAAGGGGAAAAAATAGAATGAGAGTAAACTAGCAAGAAATATAAAAACAGATTGTAAGAGCTTCTATGAGTATGTAAAAAGTAAGAGAGTAGTAAAAGTAAGCATTGGTCCCTTAGAGGCTGACAGGTGAAATTATAATGGGGAATAAGGAAATGGCAGAGACTTTAAACAAATATTTTGTATCTGTAGAAGACACAACAAGCATACCAAAAATAGTGAGGAACCAAGGGGCTAATAAGAGTGAGGAACTTAAAGTAATTAATATTAATTAACGGGACTAAAAGCCAACAAATCCCCTGGAACTGATGGCCTGCATCCTAGGGTTCTAAAAGAGGTGGCCACAGAGATAGTGGATGCATTGGTTGTGATCTTCCAAAATTCCCTAGATTCAAGAACGGTCCCAGCGGATTGGAAAGTAGCAAATGTAACCCCGCTATTCAAGAAAGGAGGGAGAGAGAAAACGGAACTAGATGAAGGGACTGAGTGTAATGTATCCAAGTTTGTTGATGATACAAAGCTAGGTGGGACAGCAAGCTGTGAGGAGAACACAAAGAGTCTGCAAAGGGATATAGATAGACTAAGTGAGTGGGCAGTAAGGTGGCAGATGGATTATAATGAAGGGAAATGTGAGGTTATTCACTTTGGTAGGAAGAATAGAAAAACAGAATATTTTTTAAATGATGAGAAACTATCAAATGTTGGTGTTCAGAGAGATTTGGGTGTCCTCGTGCAAGAAACACAGAAAGCTAGCATGCAGGTACAGCAGGCAATAAGGAAGGCAAATGGCATGTTGGCCTTTATTGCAAGGGGGCTGGAGTATAAGAGTAAGGAAGTCTTGCTACAATTGTATAGGGCCTTGGTGAGACTACACCTGGAGTACTGTGCACAGTTTTGGTCTCCTTATCTCAGGAAGGATATGCTTGCCTTGGACGTAGTGCAACGAAGGTTCACTAGATTGATTAATGGGATGAGAGGGATGTCCTATGAGGAGAGATTGAGTAGATTGGGCCTATACTCTCTGGAGTTTAGAAGAATGAGAGGTGATCTCATTGAAACATATAAGATTCTGAAGGGGATTGACAGAGTAGATGCGGAGAGGTTGTTTCCCCTGGCTGGAGAGTCTAGAACTAGAGGGCATAAGGGGTAGGCTACTTAAGACTGAGATGAGGAGGAATTTTTTCACTCAGAGGGTTGTGAATCTTTGGAATTCTCTACCCCAGAGGGCTTTGGATGCTGAGTCTTTGAGCATATTCAAGGCTGAGATAGATCGATTTTTGGACTCTAGAGGAATCAAGGGATATGGGGATCAGGCGGGAAAGTGGAGTTGAGGTCGAAGATCAGCTATGATCTTATTGAATGGTGGCGCAGGCTCGAAGTGCCGTATCGCCTACTCCTGCTAGGGGATAGTGAATGGACAAAATGGAAAAGGCAAGTCCAGGTGAGTCTGGACATGAAGGAAAACCGCTGGAGGAGTAGTACCATATAAGGTGCTGCAACAATAAAATGGGCCCAATAGGAGAGAGAAAGGACTTTCTGCAACACCCCCATTGGGAATGTATAAATAGCTTATGTCCACTAATAATAGATGGTACAATGTAAGGAGCCCATATCTACATTTAATTGTACCCTGTATGTTAACTACTGTGTGTGCTGAAGCAAGAATAAAAGTGTTGCAACCAGAAACAAAAGCTGACTTTGTTACTACTCAAGCAAACAATGCAGGCACGTGTTTTTTTAAATTCAACAGTGAAAACATGGCAAAGGGTGAGATTGGAAGGAGGGATGGGATCTGGTGCCTGCAACAACTCCAGCAACTGGAGAGTTTTCCCCCTGATCCTCATTGACTTCAATTTACTTGGGCTTCTAGGTGCATTGAAGTCAAAGGCAGTCACTCACCTCTCCTCTGGAATTTAGATCTTGTGTTCATACTTGGACTGAGGCTGTAATGAGGTCTGGAGCTGAGTGGCCCTGGTGGAACCAAAACTGAGCATCGCTGAGCTGGTAATTGGTGAGGAATTGCGTCTTGAT
Source organism: Squalus acanthias (assembly GCA_030390025.1). Lineage (NCBI taxonomy): Eukaryota > Metazoa > Chordata > Chondrichthyes > Squaliformes > Squalidae > Squalus > Squalus acanthias. The sequence continues at coordinate 198,794,079 of CM059425.1, read as the reverse complement.
AATACTGTTGACACCTCCTTCCATCACATTGCTGATGATGAGAGTAGTTCCTGGGATGAGAGGGTTGTCCTATGAGGAAAGATTGGGTAAATTGGGCCTATCCTCTCTGGAGTTTAGAAGAATGAGAGGTGATCTCATTGAAACATATAAGATTCTGAGGGGGATTGACAGAGTAGATGCTGAGAGGTTGTTTCCCCTGGTTGGAGAGTCTAGAACTAGGGGGCATCGTCTCAGGATAAGGGGTTGGCCATTTAAGACTGAGATGAGGAGGAATTTCTTCACTCAGAGGGTTGTGAATCTTTGGAATTCTCTGCCCCAAAGGGCTGTGGATTCTGAATCGTTGAGTCTATTCAAGGCTGAGATAGAGTTTTGGACTCTAGGGGAATCAAGGGATATGGAGATCGAGCAGGAAAGTGGAGTTGAGATTGAAGATTATCCATGATCTTATTGAATGGTGGAGCAGGCTCGAGGGGCCGTATGATCTACTCCTGCTCCTAATTCTTATGTTCCTAGGCTGATCGGGCAGTATTGGCCTGATTGAATTGGTCCTGCTTATTTCGGACAGGAACTACCTGCAATTTTCCACCTTGTCAGGTAGATGCCAGTGTTATAGCTGTGCTGAAACACCTTGGCTAGATGTTCAGTTGGAGCACAAGTCTTCAGCACTACAGCCAAGTAGTTGTTGGGACCCATAGCCTTTGCTATGTCGACAGCACTCTGCCGTTTCTTGATATGTTGTGTGAATCGAATTAGCTGAAGACTGACAGCTGATGGTGTGGACTTCAGAAGGAGGGCGAGAAGGATCATCCACTTGGCACTTCTGCCTGAAGATGTTTGCGAACGCTTTAGCTTTGTATTTTGCACTCACGTCCAGGGCTCTGCCATCATTGAAGATGGGAATGTTCATGGAGCCAGCCGCTTCTCATTAGTTGCTTAATTCTCATCCACTACCCGCAACTGGATGTGGCAGGACTGCAAAGCTTTGACATGATCTGTTGGTTGAGGGATCACACAGCTCTGTCTATAGCATGCTGCTTCTGTTGTTTGAGCATGTCTGTATTACATGGAATTACATAGGATATACGGCACAGACACAGGCCATTCAGCCTAACCAGTCCGTGCTGGCGTTTATGCTCCACTCAAGTCTCCTCCCATCCTTCCTTATCTAACGCTATCAGCATAACCCTCTATTCCCTTCTCCCTCATATCCTTACCTAGCTTCCCCTTAAATGCATCTATACCATTCACCTTAACTACTCCCTGTGGTAGCAAGTTTCACATTCTCACCACTCTCTGGGCAAAGAAGTTTCCTCTGAATTCCCTATTTGAATTCTTGGTGACTGTCTTATATTGATGGTATCTAGTTTTGCTCTTCCCCACTAATGGAAACATTCTTGCCGCGATTTTCCCTACCTCGGCGGTTCCGTGGCGGGCAACGTCGGTGGTGGGTCCCAGCCCCACTCCTGGCTCCATCCCAGCCTCCGACATGACTTTCCTCTGATTGGGCTCGTTAAGCCCGCCCAGCGAGTTTCCCGGCCAACTGAAGGAAGCAGGTCTGATGACGTCATTTGATGACACGTCATCAGCCGGTTTCCTTAAAGGGACCATGCGCAAATTTATTTTGACATTTGTGCTGTCAGTGTTTTACAACATTGAGGTGCTGTAAACAATGACAAGCACTGCACAGAGGTGCACGGCTGCACCCAGGCTCTCCCATGACTCCCTCCATATGCTATGGAGGGAGTCACAGCACGCAGGGAGGTCCTCTTCCCTTCCAATGGGTGGAAGCGACCTCCCCAGGAGACCAACGCAGCCTGGTTGCACATTGCACAGGAGGAGACACACAGGGATGTCGTCAGGAGGGTCTTGCTGCAGTGGCGCAAACCTTTCAATGATCTCAGTAGATCACGAGACGTTACTGCAAAGCCACACTCAACCTTATCCTGCTGTGCCACTCATCACATCCCCATCACACTGCCTTCCCTACCCTACCCTATGCATCCTTACACCAACTTACCTTGCACTTCCACCCTATCTACATTATCACTTCCCCATCTCACTAACCACCCCTCACACTCACCCTCATCCTAGTGCAATCATACCAACTAACAACACACAAGGGTAGGCACTTGGATGTTTTATCCAATGTTTATGTAAAGTTTCTGTTAATGTGCTGTCAAACATTGAAATCTTTATTTTCAACACTTGCACAGTTCTTGGACAGATTTGTGTGCAGCATCAAGTGAAGTAAATCTGGCCATGGTGAGGCTATCCCTGGCTTCCTGGGCAGCAATGTGGTCAGGTGCTGATGCCCTCTGTCCTGTGGAGCATTAGGTGATTGTGGAGAAGGTTGGTGTGGATGTTGGTCTGCTGGTGTGCCTGGTGATGCTGGTGTTGGGGCTGATCATGGTCAGATGCTGAGGACCAAGGTGAGAGAGTATAGAGTGCGCCCATGCTGAAGGAATAGATGGCAGGTGAAGTAGAGATGTCAGAAGTGATCTGTCAATGGTGGGAGAGGTAATGAGGTCAGACTGAATGGAGACTTGTGTAAAGACTTGCAGCATTCTGAATCTGTAGTGGAAATGCAGTTTAGAGAAGCTAGTGGTTAAGGGAACATTTCTCAATCAGCTGGGAGCTTTGACTTGACATTTGAAGCTGTCAACTCATCAGCTGATTCAATGGCAAGTGACCTCCTGCCTCAGCTTCACAGACGAGGTCCAGGCGGGAAACCGGTGGGCGACCTGTCAAATTCAAAAAGCTGGGGAAAAAAGCATTGTTAAGTGGCTGTAAACAAGCCACTAATGATTTGAATTGGGTCCCCCACCGCCGCCTGTCAGGTCTGCGCAGGTGTGCACATTTTGACAGCGGGTTCCCAACCTGCTGTCAAATATTTTTAATTTCATAGCTGACCCGCCACCAATCGAGTCCGCTGAGCACTGGCAAAATCGCGACCTCTGTGTCTACTCTAACAAAACCTTTCATAATTTTAAGAACCTCTATTAGGTCACCCCTCAGCCTTCTCTTTTGAAGAGAAAAGAGACCCAACCTGTTCATCCTTTCCTGATAGCTGTAACCTCGCAGTTCTGTTATCATCCTTGTAAAAAATTTTTGCACCGTCTCCAGTGCCTCAATATCCTGTTTATAATATGGTGACCGGAACTGCACACAGTACTCCAAGTGTAGTCTAATCAAGGTTCAGTACAAGTTTAGCATAACCTCTCTACTTTTCAATTCTAACCCTCTAGAAATAAACCCGAGTGCTTGGTTTGCTTTTGTTATGGCCTTATTGAGCTGCATCACTACTTTTAGTGATATGTGTATTTTTACTCTGAGATCGTTTTGTTCCTCTACCCCATTTAGATTCTTATTTTCCAAGTAATATGTGACCTCCTTATTTTTCTTACCAAAATGAAATACCTCACACTTATCTATGTTGAAATTCATTTGCCAATTGTGTGCCCATTCTTCAAGTTTATTAACGTCTTCTTGTAATTTGTTTCAGTCCTCCTCAGTGTTGACTATCTCTCCCAAATTGATGTGTTCCGCAAATTTAGAAATTATGTTTTTGATTCCAAAGTCTAAATCGTTAATATAAATTGTGAACAACAGTGTTTCCAGCACTGATCCTTGTGGGACCCCACTTCCCATCTTCTGCCACTCTGAATAGCTACCCTTTACCCCATCTCTCTGCTTTCTGTCTTTCAGCCAGCTAGCTATCCATTCTGCTAATTGTCCCCTGACTCCGCATGCTCTGACCTTATTCATTAGTCCATTATGTGGTACCTTATCGAAGGCCTTTTGGAAATTTAGATATATTACATCTACTACATTACCCTTGTCTACTTTCTCTGTTACCTCTTCAAAGTATTCAATGAGGTTGGTCAAGCAAGACTTTTCCTTTTGAAATCCATGTTGACTATTCATTATTATATTTTTGGTTTCTAAATGTTTTTCTATTTTCTCCTTTAGTAGGGATTCCATTATCTTTCCTACTACTGATGTTAAGCTAACTGTAGTCCCTGGACATGTTCTATCTCCCTTCTTAAATATATGTATAATGTTAGCTATCCGCCAGTCCTCTGGCACTACACCTTTTGCTGATGAATTACTAAATATGTGTAATAGTGCCCTGCTATATTGTCACTAGATTATTTTAAAATGAGAGGATGCAATCTGTCCGGACCAGGGGTTTTCTTCTCTTTGAATTTGATTAGTTTATTTAATATTTCTCCTCTTTTTATTTTAAATGCAGTTGTATCATTTCTAATCTCATCTTCCGATGTCACGTCCACCTGATCTGTCTTCCTGGTAAATACTGAAGCAAAATAATTAATATTTCTGCCATTTCGATATCGCTGCCTATGATTTTATCCTAACCATCCCTTAGTGGCCCTATTCTCATCCTGACTTTCCTTCTTTTATTTATGTGCTTGTTTTGTTTTACTATTTTGTTTTATGTTCCTTGATAATTTAATTTCATAGTTCCTCTTCGCTGTCCTAAGTTTTTTTTCTTCTCTCCTAGTCTCTTTGTATTCTCCTCTGTCATGCTCTTCTCTGCTGTCAATGTAGTTAGTGTATGTCCCTTTCCTTGCCCTCAATATTTCCCTTTTTCTTACTAGTGTTTAGTTTGTTCTTTGTTGGCGAAATATATTTTTCCTGGGCTCTGTTGAACACCGTTTTAAATATTTCCCATTACTATTCTAAATGTTTTTCTATTTTCTCCTTTAGTTGGGATTCCATTATCTTTCCTACTACCAATGTTAAGCTAAATGTAGTCCCTGGACATGTTCTACATCATTATTTGCTAATATTGTTGTCCTTTTTGTTTTACCAAGTTCATTCTCAGACCCTCAAAATCAGCTTTTCTCCAATCTATTATCCTGGACTTTGTCATGCTTATGTCCTTCTCAATTATTATTCTAAACTGTATTGTATTATGGTCACTATTGCCTAGATGGTCCCCTACTTTTACTTCTCTTATCTGCTCTGGTTCATTCCTCATTACCTGATCCAGCAGCGAATCCTCCTTAGTTGGGCTTCTTACATACTGGGTTAGAATAGAGTCCTGTACACATTGTAGGAACTCCATTCCCTTATCCCCTTTACCTACCTCTTCTGGCCAATTAATTTTGGGGTAGTTGAAATTCCCCATGATTATTATTCTACGTTTGTTATTCATTTCCCTAATTTGTTTGCATATTTCTTCCTCTACCTCCCTTCCACTATTAGGTGGTCTGTAGACTACCCCTATTAGTGTAATTGATCCTTTTTTTATCTCTTCTTTCTATCCACATAGATTCTATTTCTGGTTTACTGATGGCTGTATTACTTTTTTCTACTGCCATTATGGTATCTCTAATAACTACAGCTACTTCACATCCACTTTTCCCCACTCTATCTTTTTTAAATATGTTATATCCTGCAGTGTTTAATTCCCAGTCCTGATTTTTTTTGTAACCATGTCTCAGTAATCCCGATTATATCCGATTATTTCCTCCAGTTCCCTTGTTTTATTACGACACTGTATGTATTGCTGTACAGACAATTTAACTCATTTTTAATAGCAGTTACTCTCACTTTATTTTTAACCATCTTCTTACATTTCTGTTCTGTAACTCTATTGTTTCTCTGGCCATTTATGTCGTCCCTTAGTTTAGTCTGTCACATGTGCTCCTTTCCTGTTTCATTTATATTTAAGCTTGTTTCATTTCTTGTACTTCCCTCCCCACCCCACCACCCCTGCCCCCACCCGCCACCCCCCCCCCCATCCCTATTAGTTTAAACGCTTTTCCAACTTCCTGTTTACCATTTCCGCTAGGACACTGGTCCCACTCTGATTCAGGTGGAGCCCAGTCCATTGGTACAGCTCCTTCCTGCCCCAGTGCTGGTACCAATGCCCCATGAAAAGGAACCCCTCTTTCCCACACCAGCCCTTTAGCCATGTGTTACTCACCTGATCTGACTGTCTCTATGCCAATTTCCATGTGGCTCAGGCAATAATCCAGAGATTATTACCCTCAAGGTCCTGCTTTTTAATTTAGTTCCTAACTCCTGGGACTCCTTCAGCAGGACCTCCTCCCTGTTCCTACCTATGTTGTTTGTTCCAACATGGATCACAACAACTGGATTTACCCCCTCCATTTCCAAATTCCTCTCCAGCCATCTCGAGATATCCCTTACCCTGGCACCAGGTAGGCAACAGACCATTTGGGACTCTCATTCGTGGCTGCAGAGGATACTATCTTTCACCCTAATTATAGAATCCCCTATCACTACCACATTTCTATTCTGCTCTTCTCCACCTTTGACAGCCTTCTGAGCCACGGTGCCTTGGTCTGCATTGTGGCTGTTCTCCCCGCAGTCTTTCTCCTTGTCCTCACAGGTAGCGAGTACATCGTACCTGTTGGATAGGACCAGTGTCTGCGGGACCTCCTCCTCAACCTCTTCTAAGTCCCCTCTACCGGCTCCCTAACAGTCACACCCTCCCCTTCCTGAACTTCTGCTTTCCTCTGGGTTGTGATGGTTCTGGATAAAACTATCCAGAAATTCCTCCCCCTCCCTTATGTTTTGGAGTGTCTCTAACTCGCTCTCCAGCTCAATGACTCTGAGCCGGAGTAACTCAAAGCAGAGACATTTCCTGCAGATGTGGGAATCCGGGACAGTCACAAATGACTTGAGGTCATCCAAAGCTCTGCTGCCCTTGCCCTAACTCGCACCAAGTCCCGTTCACCCATCACCCCTGTCCTTGCTGACCTACATTGGCTCCCGGTTAAGCATCGCCTCGATTTTAAAATTCTCATCCTTGTTTTCAAATCCTCCATGGCCTCCCCCCTTCCTATCTCTGTGGGAGGTGAAGGGGGACAAATGCATTGGGAAAGGATGGGATAGAGGTGGGGGAAAGGATAATGTGGTGGGAGGGAAGGAGGAACACATAGAAAAATAGGAGCAGGAGTAGGCCATTCGACCCTTCGAGCCTGCTCTGCCATTCAATATGATCATGGCTGATCCTCTATCTCAATACCATATTCCCGCTCTCTCCCCATACCCCTTGATGCCTTTTGTGTCTAGAAATCTATCTATCTCCTTCTTAAATATATTCAGTGACTTGGCCTCCACAGCCTTCTGTGGTAGAGAATTCCACAGGTTTACCACCCTCTGAGTGAAGAAATTTCTCCTCATCTCAGTCCTAAATGTCCTACCCCGTATCCTGAGACTGTGACCCCTCGTTCTAGACCCCCCAGCCAGGGGAAACATCCTCCCTGCATCCAGTCTGTTTAGCCCTGTCAGAATTTTATATGTTTCAATGAGATCCCCTCTCATTCTTCTAAACTCTAGTGTATACAGGCCTAGTCGACCCAATCTCTCCTCATACGACAGTCCTGCCATCCTAGGAATCAGTCTAGTGAACCTTCGCTGCACTCCCTCTATGGCAAGTATATCCTTTCTTAGGTAAGGAGACCAAAACTGCACACAGTACTCCAGGTGTGGTCTCACCAAGGCCCTGTATAACTGTAGTAAGACATCCTTTGCTCCTGTACTCAAATCCTCTTGCAATGAAGGCCAACATACCATTTGCCTTCCTAACTGCTTGCTACACCTGCATGTTTGCTTTCAGTGATTGGTGTACAAGGACACTCAGGTTCCTCTGTACATCAACATTTCCCAATCTATCACCATTTAAATAATACTTTCTGTTTTTCCTACCGAAGTGGATAACTTCACATTTATCCACGTTATACTGCATCTGCCATGTATTTTCCCACTCACTCAACTTGTCTAAATCGCCTTGAAGCCTCTTTGCATCCTCCTCACAACTCACAATCCCACCTAGTTTCGTGTCGTCAGCAAACTTGGAAATATTACATTTGGTTCCTTCATCCAAATCATTGATATATATTGTGAATAGCTGGGGCCCAAGTATTGATCCCTGCGGTACCCCACTAGTCACTGCCTGCCACCCCGAAAAAGACCCATTTATTCCTACTCTCTGTTTCCTGTCTGTTAACCAATTTTCAATCCATGCCAGTATATTACCCCCAATCCCCTGTGCTTTAATTTTGCACACTAACCTCTTATGTGGGACTTTATCAAAGGCCTTCTGAAAATCCAAATACACCACATCCACTGGTTCTCCCTTATCTAGTCTACCAGTTACATCCTCAAAAAACTCCAGTAGATTTGTCAAACACGATTTCCCTTTCATAAATCCATGTTGACTTTGTCTAATCCCGTTGATATTTTCCAAGTGTCCTGTTATCACATCCTTTATAATAGACTCTAGCATTTTCCCTACTACTGATGTTAGGCTAATGGTCTGTAGTTCCCTGTTTTCTCTCTCCCTCCTTTTTTAAATAGTGGGGTTACATTTGCCACCCTCCAATCTGCAGGAACTGTTCCATAATCTATAGAATTTTGGAAGATGACAACCAATGCATCCACTATTTCCATGGCTACCTCTTTTAGTACTCTGGGATGCAGATTATCAGGCCCTGTGGATTTATCGGCTTTCAGTCCCATTAATTTCTCCAGCACTATTTTTTTACTAATACTAATTTCCTTTAATTCCTCCTTCTCACTAGACCCTTGGTTCCCTAGCATTTCTGGGAAGTTATTTGTGTCTTCTTCCATGAAGACAGAACCAAAGTATTTGTTTAAATGCTCTGCCATTTCCTTGCTCCCCATTATAAATTCTCCAGTTTCTGACTGTAAGGGACCTACAATAGTCTTCACTAATCTTTTTCTTTTTACATACTTGTAAAAGCTTTTACAATCCGCTTTTATGTTCCTTGCAAGTTTACTCTCATACTCTATTTTTCCCCTCTTAATAGGACTGAGGGATGTGATTAAGCTGAGGAAATTGAGTTGTGAGGGGAACCGTCTGTAAATCCCTTCCCTTGCCTGAACAATGTCATGCACCAGCTAGCATAGAGTGCAGCCTGCAACCCATCATGGTTGTCTTTCATACCTCACCACTCACCACCTCCCACCCAAATGAAAATGATGGAGAGAGAGGCATAAGAGAAAGAGAAAAATCTTACCAAAGACACCAGACAATAAGGGAGAGACCTTATGTTTTGACTTCCTATGAACAATGCCATAGAAGGTCAATTAATACATACACATATAAAAATGTATATTGGGAACATGCTGGAGGAATAGAAATGCCAAGAAGTGATTTCTATCCACTTAACTGCATTATGTTTACCTAATTAACCTGGTGGTCAATTCTAATTTTTCACGCCTATAATAAATATCTGAACACGATTCAACATCACAACCATAATGTTGCCAAAGCATTATCTCTTGCTTTTCTGCTCCCTCTTCTCATTCCAAATTTCACTGTGGATGTGATCCTGCAGGTAAAGGTTGTCATGTTATATAATGCTATTTAAATAATTAGACTCATTATTATGTAAGTCACAAATCATTAGCTGCTCTGAAAGAATAGCTGATGACCTGTGACTTTTTCTGTAAGCAGAGGAAGGGGCTATACTCTGGTTTGAGTCAGATCAGTCAATCTTTTGTACATTAACAAAATGTTGCTGTGGTGACACCATGTGGTTGCAAAATAGCATCACATCTGAACAGATCTCATAAAATGGCAAATGAACAAATTGAGCTGATTAAAATGGAGGACAGTTTTGAAAAAGACTGATCCATGCTCCGGAATTGTTCAGTTGATGTTAACCAGTACATTCCAATTTGGCATTAACTGTTTGATTTTTCAAACATTGTCTGATGTCCTATGAAATTAAAATAGAATTTCACAATCTAATATTTTACTGTTATTAATTTGTTGCCATTTTGGTTCGGATTTTCTTTGCTATAACCATTCTTACTGGAACTAGAATTACCTTTTTAATTCTCGCCCTAGGTGTGCTCTTCCTACATTACAATGGTGACTACACTTCAAAAGTACTTCATTGGCTGTAAAGCGCTTGCTTTCTTTCTTTCTTGCTTGTCTGGGGATTGCCAGGAAGTGGAGATCCGAGGCTGCTCCATTTGATGTGTTGAGTTAATATTGCATCACATTCTGGAACTTGGAGCGCAGAAAAAATGTGTGAATGAAGACATCAATTCTGTTTTGATCGATTACTACCTGTGGGACTATTTAGATATTCCCATCCATCGTGTACGCTGCATCTACTACTAGTTGGACACTATGCAGTTTCAATGAAGCAAAGGCACACAGCTTTTGTATTTTGGAAAGATATGTGGTGCTCCCTCATACTAAATTGACTCATTTAAAAAATTAGTACCCTATATGTACCCTACCTTTCAGCTGCAGGACATGTAGGGTGCGACCTTTAAACAAGTTGGGGAAGAGAATGGATGCCCTCATGCTTACCGTGAAAAATACATTTCTAATAGTAATTTTGTTCGTGTGAAATGTGAATTTCATTTGTTAAATTTGAGAGATGGTGGGGAAACTAATAAAACTGCCTACACCAGTGCTCGTATATGTTTCCAGATTTTATTTCAATTTTGTTAAATGGGAATTGCAACCAAAAGACGAATTTTACGTGAAAGATCAAAAATGAAAAGGCCCCTCCAAATTTTTTTTTTATCATTCAGGTTTACTAAAAAGGCATTATTTTTATATGAAAATGATCAGCCCTGCAAACAGATCCGAATCCTGTTTCGCTGGCTGTTGCTGCAAATTGTTGACATTAGATTTTGAACTCCATAAACAGCAATTATAAGACTAAAGTTCAGTTGCGCTCTTGTGAAATCGTCCAAATTCAACGGAGGTCAATGATATTGTAAGTGCTTCATGTTACTGATAGAAGCACCTGTCGGTGGTTGATGTTACCATTATAGTGCACATTGGTGGTCGGTGTTACTGTCAGAAGTGCCTGTTAGAAATCAGCATTGTCTATATCGTCAATGTTTCCTTCATAAAGATGTCACTATCTACAGACCCCTCACTCTGCAGTGTCTGTAGCCTTCAGGAGTCATAGAGTCATAACGGCGCAGAAGGAGGCCATTCGGCCCATCGACTCCGTGCCGGCTCTCTGTAGAGCAATCCAGTCAGTCCCATTCCCCCGCTCTATCCCCGTAACCCTGCAAGTTTATTTCCCTCAAGTGCCTATCCAGGCTCCCCTTGAAAACATTGAGTGTCTCCACTTCCACCACTTTCGTTGGCAGCGAATTCCAGGTCCTCACCACTCGCTGCGTAAAAATGTTTTCCCTCACATTCCCCCTGTATCTCTTGCCCAAAACCTTAAATCTGTGTCCCCTAGTCCTTGTACCATCAACTAGTGGGAACAGCCTTTCCTCGTCTAGCCTATCCAAACCCGTCATAATCTTGTACACCTCTCTCAAATCACCCCTCAACCTCCTTTGCTCTAATGAAAACAAATCCAATTCTCCAACCTGTCCTTGTAACTAAGATCCCCCATCCCCGGAACCATTCTAGTAAATCTCCTCTGCACTCTCTCAAGGGCCTTCACATCCTTCCTAAAGTGTGGTGACCAGAACTGGACGCAATACTCCAGTTGTGGCCTAACCAGCGCTTTATAAAGGTTCAGCATAAATTCTCTACTTTTGTACTCAATACCTCTATTTATGAAGCCCAAGATCCCATATGCTTTGCTAACCACTTTCTCAATATGTCCTGCCACCTTCAGGGACCTGTGCACATTAACTCCCAGGTCCCTTTGTCCCTGCACACTCTTTAAAACTGTGCCATTAAGTGTATTTTGCCTCTCCCTGTTCCTTCTGCCAAAATGCATCACCTCACACTTCTCTGTATTAAATTCCATCTGCCAATTGTCTGCCCATTCTGCTAGCCTTTTTATGTCCTGTGCAGTCGATTGGTATCATCCTCACTGTTTGCAACACCCCCAAGTTTGGTGTCATCGGCAAATTTAGAAATTCTACTCTGTATTCCAATATCCAGGTCATTTATATATATCAAAAAAAGCAGTGGCCCCAGCACTGACCCTTGGGGAGCACCACTGTCAAACATCCTCCAGTCTGAAAAACAGCCATTTACCACAACTCGCTGTTTTCTGTCCTTAAGCCAATTCCTTAACCAAGCTGCCACTGACCCACCTATTCCATGAGCCTCAATTTTGTTAACCAGCCTTCTATGTGGTGCTTTGTCAAACACCTTTCTAAAATCCATGTAGACAACATCCATTGCATTCCCTTCATCAATTCTCCCTGTTATTTCATCAAAAAATTCAGTTAGATTAGTCAAACACGATCTGCCTTTTACAAATCCGTGTTGGCTCTCCTTAATTAGCTTAAACCTCTCCAAGTGCCCGTTAATTTTTTCCTTGATTATTGTTTCCAAAACTTTACCCACCACTGATGTTAAACTGACCGGCCTATAGTTACTAGGATTGTCCTTACACCCTTTCTTAAACAATGGTGTCACATTTGCCATTTTCCAATCCTCAGGCACCTCCCCCGCATCTAGGGAAGATTGGAAAATTATGGCAAGCCCTTCCGCTATCTCCTCCCCCAATTCCCTTAGCAACCTGGGATGCAAGCCATCTGGACCAGGCGACTTATCTACTCTAAGCATACCCAGCCTTTCTAGTACATCCTGTCTATCAATTTTCACCCCTTCCATTGCTTCTACCTTTTCCACTTCTACCGATATTTTGTCAGCATCCACCTCCTTAGTAAACACCGATACAAAGTACTCATTGAGTATTCTAGCCTTGTCCTGCCTCTAAGCATATATCAACTTTTTTGTCCCTAATAGGCTCCACCCCGCCTCTTACTACCCGCTTACTGTTTACATGCCAGTAGAAGATCTTTGGGTTCCCTTTTATGTTAATCGCCATTCTACTCTCATATTCTCTCTTTGCCAATCTTATTTTCATCTTCACTTCCCCTCTCAACTTATTGTATTTGGTCTGGTTCTCCCTTGAAGAATTCTCCTGACATGCATCATACACCCTCTTTTTCTGTTTCATCATCTTCTCTATCTCCCTAGTCATCCAAGGAGCCCTGTCTTTGGTTCCCTTACCCTTCCCTCTTGTTGGAATGTACCTAGCCTATACTTGGAACATCTCCTCCTTAAAGATCACCCATTGCTCCATTACAGTTTTTCCTGTCAGTCTTTGGTTCCATTTTACCCTGGCCAGATCCTTTCGCATCCCATTGAAGTTAGCCCTATTCCAGTTTAGAAGTTCCACTCTAGATTGTCCCTTGCTCATCTCCATTGCTAATCTAAATCTTATGACACGATGATCACTCGTACCCAAGTGTTCTCCCACAGACACTTGGTCGACCTGGCCCACCTCATTCCCCAACACCAGATCCAGCAATGTCTCTTTCCTAGTTGGGCCAAGAACATACTGGTCAAGGAAATTCTCCTGAACACATTTCAGAAATTCTTTCCCATTCTTTCCCTTTACCCTAGCATTATCCCAATCGATATTTGGGTAATTAAAGTCCCCCAATATCTCCACTCTATAGCTCTTGCATATCTCTGCGATTTCCCTGCAGATTTGCTCCTCTGCCTCCCTCTCACTATTTGGAGGCCTATAGAATACCCCCAATAGCGTGATCATACCCTTTTTGCTCCTCAACTCTAACCAAATGGATTCTGTCCTTGTCCCCTCAAGAACATACTCCCTTTCCAACACTACAATGTCTTCCTTAATCAGCACTGCCAACCCACCTCCTTTTTTTCCTTCCCTATCTTTACTGAACACCTTGTACCCTTGAATATTAAGTGCCCAGTCGTCAACGTTTTTAAGCCACATTTCCGTTATTGCCACATCATATTGCCACACTACTAATTGTGCTTGTAGCTCACCAGCCTTATTCACCGCACTTTGTGCGTTTACGTACATCCATTCTAAACCCATTTTTGAATTTTTCATAGTCTTTCTTAGTCTGCTCCTATCTAATATGGTACTACTTCCGCCTCTAGTACTACTTTCCTCTCTAGTACTATCCAACACACTCACTCTTTTATGCACCTTATTCCTCTTTTCTACTCCAACATGCTGGTGCCCATCCCACTGCCAAGATAGTTTAAACCCTCCCCAACAGCACTCGCAAACCTCCCCATGAGAATATTGGTGGGAGAAAATAAAGGTCGGTGATTTTCAGGCCCAGTCGAGCAGCGGCAGCAGCGGGAGCGGCGGCAGAATTCGAGAGTGACGTCACAGTACAGAAAGTGACGCTGGTGCAGGGGAAGAAGCTGATTGGTGAGTAGTGGGTGAGTGCTTTTTTTTCTTCAATTTTAAGTTTATTTCTTTTATGGTAGTTCATAGTTAAGGTAGTTCGGGAGAGCGAGAATCCAAGAGTTTAAATTTGAGGTAAGAGTTTTTTAATTAAAAGTATGGCAGGGGACCTCAGTCCTGTGCGTTGCACGGCCTGCAGCATGTAGGAATTCCTAGACGCTTCTTGCAGTCAGGATGACGACATGTGCAGTAAGTGCCAATGGTTTGGCCAACTTGAGATCCGGTTTTCGGAGCTCGAGTGTCAGCTGGAGGCACTGCGGTGTATCCGCGAGGCTGAGAGTTACGTGGATAGCACGTTTTTAGACATGGTCACCCCGCAGCTTAAGAAAGTGCAGTCAGAGAGGGAATGGGAGACCACCAGTCAGAAGAAGGGGGGCAGGCAGGTAGTCAGGAAAGCCCCAGAGTGCATCTCACTCAACAACCGTTTTTCTGTGTTGGAAAACGGTGAAAGTGACGGTTTCTCTGGGGAGTGGAGCCAGAACCAAGTTCACGGCACTGTGGGTGGCTCAGCTGCACAAGGGGGGAGGAGTAAGAGTAGAAGGGCAATAGTGGTAGGAGACTCTATAGTGAGGGGTGCAGACAGGCATTTCTGCGGCCGCAGACATGAATCCAGGATGGTATATTGCCTCCTTGGTGCCAGGGTCAAGGATGTCACTGAGCGGCTGCAGGGCATTCTGAAGGGGGAGGGCGAACAGTCAGAGGTCGTGGTTCACATTGGTACCAACGACATAGGTAGAAAGAGGGATGAGGTCCTGCAACAAGAATTTAGGGAGCTAGGTAGCAGATTAAAAAGCAGGACCTCAAGGGTTGTAATCTCTGGATTACTCCCGGTGCCACGTGCTAGTGAGTATAGAAATAAGAGGATAGAGCAGATGAATGCGTGGCTAAAGAGTTGGTGCAAGAGGGAGGGCTTTAGTTTCCTGGATCACTGGGTCTGTTTCTGGGGAAGGTGGGACCTGTACAAGTCGGATGGGTTGCACCTGAACCAGAACGGGACCAACATCCTTGCGGGAAGGTTTGCTAGTGCTGTTGTGGGGGGTTTAAACTAACTTGGCAGGGGGATGGGATATGGAGTGGAGCTATAGTAGGGGGTGATGCACAGCCAAATATAGAGGAAAAAACAAGTCAGCCTGGAAGGCAGAGCAAATATGTAACGGCACAAGGGAGTATGGCAAGGCTGGATGGCATTTATTTTAATGCAAAGAGTCTTGCGAGTAAGGCAGATGAATTGAAGGTGCTGATGAACACATGGGAGTATGATATTGTTGCTATCACAGAGACATGGTTGAGGGAGGGGCAGGACTGGCAGCTCAATATTCCGGGGTATAGGATCTTCAGGCGAGACAGAGGGGGGTGCAAAAGGGGAGGGGGTGTCGCAGTATTAATCAAGGAGTCAATTACTGCAGTAAGGAGGGATGATATCTTAGCAGGTTCCTCTAATGAGGCCATATGGGTAGAACTTAAAAACAAAAAGGGGGCAAGCACTTTGCTGGGAGTGTACTATAAGCCCCCAAACAGTCAGGGGGAGAGAGAGGAACAGATATGTAGGCAAATCTCAGAGAAGTGTAGAAATAATAGGGTAATAATAGTAGGGGATTTCAACTTCCCCAGTATTAACTGGGATAGTCAGAGTGTGAAAGACTTAGAGGGTGCAGAATTCTTAAAGTGCATCCAGGAGAGCTTTTTGAGCCAGCATGTAGAAAGTCCTACAAGAGAGGGGGCGGTACTGGACCTAATTCTAGGGAATGTAGCCGGGCAAGTGGTAGAAGTGTCAGTCGGAGAGTATTTTGGTGACAGTGACCATAATTCGGTGAGATTTAAGGTAGTCATGGAAAAGGGCAAAGATGAACAGGAAATAAAGGTTCTAAATTGGGGAAGGCCGATTTTAATATGATAAGGCAGGATCAAAGTGGACTGGGATCAGCTACTTGTCGGAAAATCCACATCAGAGCAGTGGGAGTCATTCAGAAAGGAAATAGAGAGAGTACAACGCCAACATGTTACCGTAAATGTCAAGGGTGGGACCAACAAGCCCAGGGAACCCTGGATGTCAAGGGATATACTGTACAAGAATGGATAAGGAAAAAAAGGGAGGCTTTTGGCAGATACAAAGGACCAAAAACAGTGGAAGCCCTAGAGGAGTATAGAAAGTGCAGGGGGGTACTGAAAAAAGAAATTAGGAGAGTGAAGAGGGGGCATGAAAAAACACTGGCGGGCAAAATAAAGGAAAATCCCAAAGTGTTTTGTAAGTATATTAAGGGCAAGAGGATAACCAGGGAAAGAGTAGGGCCCATTAGGGACCAAAGTGGCAATCTGTGTGTAGAGCAGGAAGGTGTGGGTGAGGTTTTAAATGAATATTTTGCATCTGTGTTCACTATGGAGAAGGACGATGTAGGCATAGAAATCAGGCAGGGGGATTGTGATGAACTTGAACAAATTAGCATTGAGAGGGAGGAGGTACTAGCGGTTTTAGCGGGCTTAAAAGTGGATAAATCCCCAGGCCCAGACGAGATGTATCCCAGGCTGCTGTGTGAGGCAAGGGAGGAGATTGCAGGGGCCCTGACACAAATTTTCAGAACCTCTCTGGCCACAGGGGAGGTGCCAGAGGACTGGAGGACAGCTAACATAGTACCATTATTCAAGAAGGGTAGTAGGGATAAACCAGGGAATTACAGGCCAGTGAGCCTAACATCAGTGGTAGGGAAATTATTGGAAAAAATTCTGAGAGACAGAATTAGTCTCCACTTGGAGAAGCAAGGATTAATTAAGGATAATCAGCATGGCTTTGTCAGGGGGAGATCATGTCTAACCAATTTGATTGAATTTTTCGAGGGGGTGACTAGGTGTGTGGATGAGGGTAGTGCAGTTGATGTAGTCTACATGGACTTCAGTAAGGCATTTGACAAAGTCCCGCATGGGAGACTGGTCAAGAAGGTAAGATCCCATGGGATCCAGGGCAATTTGGCACATTGGATCCAAAATTGGCTTAGTGGTAGGAGGCAGAGGGTGATGGTCGAAGGTTGTTGTTGTGACTGGAAGCCTGTGTCCAGTGGTGTACCGCAGTGATCGGTGCTGGGTCCTTTGCTGTTTGTAGTGTACATTAATGATTTAGATATGAATGTAGGAGGTATGATCAGTAAGTCCGCAGATGACACGAAAATTGGTGGAGTGGTAAATAGCGAGGAGGGAAGCCTCAGGCTACAGGATGATATAGACGGGTTGGTCAGATGGGCAGAACAGTGGCAAATGGAATTTAACCCTAAAAAGTGTGAGATGATGCATTTTGGGAGGACTAACAAGGCAAGGGAATACACAATGAATGGTAGGATCCTAGAAAGGACAGAGGATCAGAGGGACCTTGGTGTGCATGCACATAGATCCCTGAAGGCAGCAGGACAGGTAGATAAGGTGGTTAAAAAGGCATATGGGATACTTGCCTTCATTAGCCGAGGCATAGAATATAAGAGCAGGGACGTTATGATGGAGCTGTACAAAACGCTAGTTAGGCCACAGCTGGAATACTGTGTGCAGTTCTGGTCGCCACACTATAGGAAGGATGTGATTGCATTGGAGAGGGTGCAGAGGAGATTCACCAGGATGTTACCTGGGCTGGAGCATTTCAGCTATGAAGAGAGACTGGACAGGCTGGTGTTGTTTTCCTTAGAGCAGAGAAGGCTGAGGGGGGACCTGATTGAGGTGTACAAAATTATGAGGGGCATAGATAGGGTAGATAGAAAGGAACTTTTCCCCTTAGTAGAGGGGTCAATAACAAGGGGGCATAGTTTCAAGGTAAGGGGCAGGAGGTTTAGAGGGGATTTGAGGAAAAACTTTTTCACCTAGAGGGTGGTTGGAATCTGGAACTCACTGCCTGAAAGGGTGGTAGAGGCAGGAACCCTCACAACATTCAAGAAGCATTTAGATGAGCACTTGAAACGACATAGCATACAAGGCTACGGACCAAGTGCTGGAAAATGGGATTAGAATAGATAGGGCTTGATGGCCGGCGCGGACACGATGGGCCGAAGGGCTTCTTTCTGTGCTGTATAACTCTATGTCTATGACTATGACTATGGTCCTGGCTCTTTTGAGGTGCAACCCGTCCGGCTTGTACAGGTCCCACCTTCCCAGAAACGGTCCCAATGCCTCAGGAATCTAAAGCCCTCCCTCCTGCACCATCTCTCCAGCCACACATTCATCTGTTCTATCCTGCTATTCCTGTACTCACTAGCACGTGGCACCAGGAGTAATCCGGAGATTACTACCTTTGAAGTCCTGCTTTTAAATCTCTCCCCTAGCTCCCTAAACTCTGCCTGCAGGACCTCATCCCTCTTTCTGCCTATGTCATGTTGGCATTGTTTGCAGGTTTCAGGAGTATTAGCATTTTGCAGTGTATATAATGGCCCAGAAATTAAACAGTGAGGGTTCCCGCGGGGGTAAGGAATCCCCGCGATATCGCACTCCGCGCCTACCTTTTTGCTCTGGGCCCACACGAACTTTAGTTTGAATGGCTCTGTCTCTTGGAACCGTGCAGTGCTTGCGTGACCCAGAGACGCAATTAGTTCGTGCGAGCTCTGGGATCACGTGATTCAGTTAGAGCCAATGGCAGCACACCATCTTTCATTCATAGTTTTGACAGGAAACCTGTCAAAGCTATGAATACTGCACCCCCCCAAAAGAACAGCTAAACCTCAATTAAATTTTTTAAAAAGCCATCACATTAATAAAATAAGTATAGTTAAATAAATTAACCACTTTAAACAAAAAATAAAATTTTTGAAAAAATTTAAAATCTTTTTAAATGTTATAAAAATAAACTTACCTTTCTTTAAAGTCTCTAAAAAAGATAAACCTGTTGAAAAAAATTTAAAATAATACTTAATTAACTACTTACCTTGTTAAAAGAGGGTCTTACGCCTCCTTTCTTCATGTGTAAAATCTTCCATGCTTACCTGCGCGTTCAAAGCTGAAAAAATAACTAAGTGCACTGCGTGCGCACAGCCTGTAGCGCGCACGCGGTTCACTTAGTAACCGCCCCCTTTTGAATTCATGAAGTGCCGGTTTCCCGCGCATGCGCAGTGCATGCAGGAAACCGGCAATTGGAGACCTAATACGCGAGAGTACACAGTACGTACTCTCGCGTATTAGGTCTAATTTTCGGGCCATGGTGTCTACAGCATTCAGGTCTGCTAGCACTACCTGGTGTGTGTGGCCTGGGGAGTACTAGCACTGGCGGTGTTAGTAGCTCTCAGGACTGTTTAGCTCTGTGCTGTGCTGGCGGCTCCTGGGACTGTTAACTTCATGAGATTTCTGCAGCTCTGAGGATTGTTAACTCTGCAGTGCACGTAGCTCTCATGGAGTGTTAGCACTGTGCAGTATCAAACTCTGAACATTGCGGTCAGTAGCTCTGTGCATATGCAGCTGTCCACACTATGTTGTCAGTAGCTCTCAGCTCCAGTGTGCAGTGACAGTAGCTTTTGTGACTAGTATGTGTTGTCTGTAGTTTTCATGACCTCAGCAATATTGCAAGTGTGCATTGTTAACTACCAGCTCCCAACACTTACAATTGGGTAGGGTCAAATTGCAGCTTCCAGGAACAATGGTGACTGTGTAGTGTCATGATGCACCTCCCAACAATGTGTGCTGTCAATAGTTCACAGCACTTGAAAACCTACAACTTTGCCAAATGCAGTTAGAAATAAAAAAAATAGTTTTCAGTTGTGATAAACCACTGAAGTTTATAAGAATTACATTTAATAACAGGCCATTCGGCCCAGCTGGTCTATTCCAGTGTTTATACTCCACTATAGCTTCCTCCAACTCTAACTGGTACTGTGAACTATTGACAATGTACATTGTTGGGAGGTGCATCATAGCACTAGGTTATGCTTGACCAACCTTATTAAACTCTTTGAAAAAGTAACAGAAAGGGTAGACAAGGGAAATGCAGAAGATGTAATATGTAATAAATTTGGATTTTCAAAATGCCTTCAATAAGGTATCGCATAGTCGACTCATGACTACGGTCAGAACATGTGGAGTCAGGTGACGGGTAGCAGAATGGATAGCATGCAGGCTACAAAATAGAAACAGAGAGTAGGGGTCAAAGGTAGTTACTCAGATTGGCAAATGGATGGGAAGTGACGTTCCACAGGGATCAGTGCTGAGACCACTGTTTTTCACCATTTATATCAACGATTTGGACTCAGGAATCGGAAGTATAATTTCAAAGTTTGCGGACGACAATAAATTGGGAGGTGTAGTTGCGAGAAAATACAGGAAGGTATTAATAAACTTGTAGAATTGGCGTGTAATTGGCAAATGAATTTCAATACAGATAAATGTGAGGTGGTGCATTTTGGGAGGAAGAATAAGGAGGCCATGTTCTGATTGGATAATAAGGGCTGGATTTTACCAACCTCAGCTGGTCCGTGGCGGGCGACGTCGGTGGCGGGTCCCGGCCTCACTGCTGCCTCCAGCCCACTGTCCACAATCATTTTCCTCTGATTGGGCTCGTTAAGAGAGTTTGCCAGCCAATTAAAGGAAGCAGGTCTGATGACGTCATTTGATGACACGTTATCAGCCGGTTTCCTTAAAGGGACCATGCGCAAATTCATTTTGACATTTGTGCTGTCAGTGTTCTACAGCATTGAGGTGCTGCAAACACTGACAAGCACAGCACAGAGGTGCACAGCTGCACCAGGCTCTCCCATGACTCCCTCCATATGCTTATGGAGGGAGGTACAGCAGACAGGGAAGTTCTCTTCCCTTCAAATGGGCAGAAGAGACCTCCCCAGAGACCAATGCAGCCTGGTTGCACATTGCACAGGAGGACACAAGCAGGGATGTCGTCAGGAGGACCAGGCTGCAGTGGCGCAAGCCTTTCAATTATCTCAGTAGATCACGAATCGTTACTGCAAAGCCACACTCAACCTCATCCTGCTGTGCCACTCATCACATCCCCATCACTCTGCCTTCCCTACCTTACTCCTGCTCATCCTTACTCACACCAACGTACCTTGCACCTCCACCCATCCCTCTCTATCTACATTATTGCTGATTCATTGAGATGTTGCCAGGGTGAAGGGTTATAGTTTTGAAGAGACTCTTGAGACATTAGACCATTTTTCATTGGAAAAATGACTCCCTATATCAGCATAACTTAGTTTAGAGGGAATTGTCACAAAATACATTTTTGAGGTTTTTGATCCCTCTATCATCTTCCTAACAAATTTCCTAAACCCACCCATGACTGTGCACATCTTAGAGTGGTTTGCTGGATAGGGAGAATATCGCAAACCAAATTTCAAACAATTTTGCCTCACCAACAGCGTTATAACTGCAGCTATGTTGCAAAAACCTAAGGTACTTAAGTATTGATTCTGCACCAGCTATTCAGTGCAACAGGCTGCTGAAAGGGTTCCTGTGAAACTTGATGTATAACTTGCATGTTTTTCCATGAGCTCTCAATGTCTTCTGAATACAGTGATGTGATTTATAACCTAGATTTTAAAATCCTGAAGCTAAAGTTATCGGGATGAACACAAGCATCATGAGCAGGTGTCTCTATCATGCACTAGAATTAACACAGATCTCTAACAGGCACTTACAACAGTAAGGCGGACCTCTAACATGCACTGATAAAAATGTTGATCTCTATTGAATTTGGACCCTTTCCCAAGAGCACAACTGGACTTCAGTCTCTTGATTGCCGTTCATGAAATTCAAAATCTAATGCCAGAAATTCACAGAAACAGTCTAACACTGCCCTGAGGAACTCCTGCAGTGATGTCCTGGGGCTAACAATTTTAATACTTTTTAAAATATTCGTTCCTGGGATGTGGGCATCGCTGGCAAAGCCAGCATTTATTTCCAATCCCTAATTGCCACAGTAGGTGAGACACTCTTGTGGCCACAGTATTTATGTGGCTGGTCCAGTTAAGTTTCTGGTCAATGGTGACCCCCATGATGTTGATGGTGGGGGATTTGGCGATGGTAATGCCGTTGAATGTCAAGGGGCAGTGGTTAGCTTCGCTCTTGTTGGAGATAGTCATTGCCTGGTACTTGTGTGGCACAAATGTTACTTGCCACTTATCAGCCCAAGCCTGAATGTTGTCCAGGTCTTGTTGCATGCGGGCATGGACTGCTTCATTATCTGAGGAGTTGCGAATGGAACTGAACACTGTGCAGTCATCAGCAAACATCCCCACTTCTCACCTTATGATGGAGGGAAGGTCACTGATGAAGCAGCTGAAAATGGTTGGGCTTAAGACATTGCCCTGAGGAACTCCTGCAGCGATGTCCTGGGGCTGAGATGATTGACTTCCAACAACCACAACCATCTTCCTTTGTGCTATGTATGACTCCAGCCTGTGGAGAGTTTTCCTATTACTGGGGCTCCTTGATGCCACACTCGGTCAAATGCTGCCTTGATGTCAAGGGCAGTCACTCTCACCTCTCCTCTGGAATTCAACTCTTTTGTCCATATTTGGACCAAGGCTGTAATGAGGTCTGGAGCTGAGTGGTCCTGGCGGAACCCAAACTGAGCATCAGTGAACAGGTTACTGGTGAGTAAGTGCCATTTGATAGCACTGTCGATAACGCCTTCCATCACTTTGCTGATGATTGAGAGTGGACTGATGGGGTGGTAATTGGCCGGATTGGATTTGTCCTTCTTTTTGTGGACAGGACATACCCGGGCAGCTTTCCACATTGTCAGGTAGATGCTAGTGTTGTAGCTGTACTGGAACAGCTTGGCTAGAGGCACGGATAGTTCTGGAGCGCAAGTCTTCAGCACAACAGCCGGGATGTTATCGGGGTCCATAACCTTTGCTGTATCCAGTGCACTCAGCCGTTTCTTGATATCACATGGAGTGAATGGAATTGGCTGAAGACTGGCTTCTGTGATGGCGGGGATATCAGGAAGAGGCCGATATGGATCATACACTCAGCACTTCTGGCTGAAGATGGTTGCAAACGCTTCAGCCTTGTCTTTTGCACTCACCTGCTGGGCTCCACCATCATTGAGGATGGGGATGTTCATGGAGCCTCTACATCCCGTTAGTTATTTAATTGTCCACCACCATTCACGACTGGATGTGGCAGGACTGCAGAGCTTTGATCTGATCTGTTGGTTGTGGGATCACTTAGCTCTGTCTATAGCATACTGCTTTCGCTGTTTAGCATGAACGTAGTCCTGTGTTGCAGCTTCCCCAGGTTGGCACCTCATTTTTAGGTACGCCTGGTGCTGCTCCTGGCATGCTCTTCTGCACTCCTCATTGAACCAGGGTTGGTTCCCTGGCTTGATGGTAATGGTAGAGAGATGAGGTTACAGATTGTGGTGGAGTACATTTCTGCTGCTGCATTTAGTCTAGAGATGCCCAGTTTTGCACTGCTAGATCTGTTCTGAATCTATCCCACTTAGCACGGTGGTAGTGCCACACATGATGGAGGGTGTTCTCAGTATGAAGACAGGTCTTCGTCTCCCTTGCTACCCTCAGTGCTTCTTCCAAGTGGCGTTCAACATGGAGGAGTACTGATTAATCAGCTAAGGGAGGGCGGTAGGTGGTAATCAGCAGGTTTCCTTCCTCATGTTTGACCTGAAGGCATGAGGCTGCTTGGGGTCTAGAGTCAATGTTGAGAACTCCCAAGGTCACTTTCTCCCGACTGTATACCAGTGCTGCCTCCTCTGGTGGGCCTGTCCTGCTAGTGGGACAGGACATACGCAGATATGGTGATGGGTGAGTCTGGGACATTGGCTGAAAGGTATGATTCTGTGAGTATGACAGTCAGGCTGTTGCTTGACAAGTCTGTATGACAGCTCTCCCAATTTTGACACAAGTCCCCAGATGTTAGTGAGGAGGACTTTGCAGGACTGGGCTGGGTGTGCCGTTGTCATGTCAGAGGATAGTTAAGAGTCAACCACATTGCTGTGGGTCTGGAGTCACATGTAGGCCAGACCAGGTAAGGACGGCAGATTTCCTTTCCTAAAGGACATTAGTAAATCTGATGGGTTTTTACGACAGTCCGTTAGTTTCATGGTCACCATTAATGATACTAGCTATTTTTATTCTGGATTTATTTATTTAACTGAATTTAAATTCCCCAGCTCCCATTGTGGGATTTGAACTCACATCTCTGGATCATTAGTCCAGGCCTCTGCACATTGCCACTATGCTAGCGTTCCCATACTCCTGTATCATCAATAAATTTAGGAGGTCTGCTCATTTCTGATCTTTCAGTCTCTGGTTGCAAGTCCTATATAACATAATTAAAATAAAACTGGAAACACATATGAGCATTGGTGTAGGCAGAAGAGTCAGTTTTATTAGTTTTCCCACCTCGCTTGAATTTAACAAGTGAAATTCACATTTCCAGTACAAAATTACAATTAGAAATGATGTTTTCAAGGTATGCACAAGGGCATCCAACCACGTCCCCAACTACTTTGCAGGTCTCACCCCAGAACCCCTGCCACTAACAGTTAGGATACATATGGGGCAACCCCCCCACCCCCAACCTGACTGGTTCTGAATTGGACAATTTTGATCATAGACCAGACATTAATAGTGCATTTTTAATTGCTGGTTTACAAAAATGCTGGGTACATGTTTGCACATGGGCAAGCAGTCCATGTGCATCTGTCAGCTGATCTGTTTTGTAGATTGCACATGGCAGTTTTTCCAAATGAGTCACCCTCCCATTTTGGATGGGATAAAAGCTACCCTAGATACGTAACCAGAACCCAGACGAGAGCCAATGTTGCTCTTATTTGGCCACGAGCACATGTACAAGACCAACTCACTGAAGACGTCCAATCAATTTTTCCTTCGGCTTCCTCCTGAGGGGAAGATAGCTGACCTCCATTGCACATGGAGGACCCATCAGGAACTCGGAGTAGAGACAATTGAACCTGCATCTCTAACCTATTTGGAGCAGTGTATTGCTCTCTGCTGTACTACCTACCAATGTTCCCTCTAATTTCTTTTTGTACTGAGCGGGCCACGAACTCCTTTTTGTCCGTGGGCAAATCTTACAACAACTTTACAACAGCCACCACTTAAAAAGCATATATACAGTAATGTCAGATTGCCACCCCACCAACAAAGTATTTTCTGTGTCTCTCAATAAACAAATAGTACTTTCTTCTAAAGTAGCTTCCTGCAATTTTATACATCATTACATAACGTTTGTTTCTATTAACACGCCGCTAAACGTTTAAGAGGAAATCTATATTTACATTACTCCTGGGACTTGTTAGGACTATAGAACGACAGGAAGTAAAATGGTTTGTATTTTTCCCCTTTTTTGGTTCTCTTCATAAACGTCTTGATATTTTTAAAAAAAGGAAATAAAACGTATATGTAACTCCTACAAATCCTCCCCTGCCCTCCCCCTCCTCAACAGCATGTGTGTAAAGCTACTCACTTCAGTAGATTGTTCAAAATCAAATAGAGAAATTTCAATTTTGAAACATTTTAAGCAATTCAGAAATAGAAACAGAAAATGCTGGAAATACTCAGCAGGTCAGGCAGCATCTGTGGAGAGAGAA
The DNA here is from genome assembly GCA_030390025.1 of Squalus acanthias. Classification (NCBI taxonomy): domain Eukaryota; kingdom Metazoa; phylum Chordata; class Chondrichthyes; order Squaliformes; family Squalidae; genus Squalus; species Squalus acanthias. The sequence continues at coordinate 198,768,318 of CM059425.1, read as the reverse complement.
ACACGAGTTTCAGGTTGATGACCTTGCATCAGAACTGGAAAAAGTTAAGAGATGTAACAGATTTTAAGCAGGTGCAGAGGCAGGGAAAAGGGAGGAAAGAACAAAAAGGGAAGGTCTGTGATGGGGTGGAAGGCAGGAGTGAATAAATGACAAAAGGGATGATTGTACAAAGCAAAAGGAGATGGTAATGGGACAAGTAAAGAAACAGAAAGATGAATCTAGAAGAGGTGTAAATGGGAATGGCAGAAACATCAACAGCTGCAATGTGAAAAAAATAGGGCAGAGGTTATGGTCCGAAATTGTTGAACTCTATGTTGAGTCCAGAAGGCTGTAAAGTGCCTAATCGAAAGATGAGGTGCTGTTCCTCGAGTTTATGTTGAGCTTCGTTAGAACAGTGCAAGAGGCCGAGGACAGAGGGGGAGTGGAGCGGAAAATGAAAGTGACAGGCGACGGGAAGCTTGGGGTCAAGCTTACGGACTGAAAGGAAGTGTTCCGCAAAGCGGTCACCCAATCTGCGTTTAGTCTTCCTAATGTAGAGGAGACAGCATCGTAAACAGCGAATACAGTATACTAAATCACAAGAAATACAAGTAAATCGCTGTTTCACCTGGAAGGAGTGTTTGGGGCCCTGGACAGTGGGAAGGGAGGAGGTAAAAGGGCAGGTGTTGCATCTCCTGCGCTTACACAGGAAGGTGCCGTGGGAAGAGGAGGGGGTGATTGAGGAGTGGACCAGGGTCTCTCGGTGGGAACAGTCCCTTCGGAATGCTGAAAGGGGATTTGTTTGTGGTGGTGGGATCATGCTGGAGGTGGCAGAAATGCTGGAGCATGATCCGTTAAAAGTGGAGGCTGATGGGGTGAAAGTTGAGGACAAGGGGAACCCTATCATGGTTCTGGGAGGGAGAGGAAGAGGTGAGAGCAGAAGTGCGAGAAATGGAATGGACACGGTCGAGGGCCATGTCAACCACTGTAGAGGGGAATCCTCGGTTGAGGAAAAAAATGACATATCAGAATCACTAGTATGGAAGGTGACATCGTCAGAGCAGATGCTACGGAGAAACTGGGAGAATGGCATATAGTCCTTACAGGAAGCGGGGTGGGAGGAATTGTAGTCCAGGTAGCTGTGGGAATCAGTGGATATGTTTGTCGATAGCCTATCCCCAGAAATGGAGATGGAGAAGTCAAGGAAGGGAAGAGTCGGAGATGGACCATGTGAAGGTGAGGGAAGGGTGGAAATTGGAAGCAAAGTGAATGAAATTTTCTAGTTCAGGACAAGAGCAGGAAACGGCACTGATACGGTCATCAATGTACCGGAAAAAGAGGTGAGGGAGGGGACCCGAGTAGGACTGGAACAAAGAGTGTTCCACATATCCCACGAAAAGGCAGGCATAGCTAGGACCAAATGCGGGTTCCCATAGCAACACCTTTAATTTGGAGGAAGTGAGTGGTGTCAATGGAGTTGTTCAATGTGAGAACAAGTTCAGCCAGGCGGAGGAGGGTGATGGTAGATGGGGACTGGTTGGGCCTCTGTTCAAGGAGAAGCGGAGCGCCCGCAGCCCGTCCTGGTGGGGGATGGAGGTGTAGAGCGATTGAATGTCCATAGTGAAAAGGAGACGGTTGGGGCCAGGAAACTGGAGACTGTTGAAGTGGCGGAATGTGTCGGAAGAGTCGCAGATGTAGGTGGGAAGAGACTGGACAAGGGGAGAAAGAGAGTCGAGAAAGGAAGAAATCAGTTCCGCGGGGCAAGAACAGGCTGAAACGATGGGTCTACTAGGGCAGTCTGTTTGTGGATCTTGGGCAGGAGGTAAAAGCAGGCTGTGCGGGGTTGGGGGACTATGAGGTTGGCAGCCGTGGAGGGAAGATCTCCAGAGATGAGGTCAGTGACAGTCTTGGAAACAATGGCTTGATGTTCGGTAGTGGGGTCATGGACCAGGCAGAGGTAGGAGGAGGTGTCAGAGTTGCTGTTCAGCCTCCGCAAGGTAGAGGTCGGTTCGCCAAATAACAGTGGTGGGGAGCTGCCCATTGTTCACATTTCCAGCATCTGCAGTATTTTGATTTTGTATTAAGCTATTCAGAGCCTCTTTAAAAACGTTTGGGCTTCAAGACCTGGTTGAAACTTGTTTAGATGAGGGGGAAAATTGATTTTTGCTTGTTTCTTCAAAAATCATATTAGAAACTTAGGAGGGAAAAAAAGTGTTTAACACTCATATTTTGTGAAAAGTTCATTAAAAATCTTTAAATTCTTCAAGTCTCATTGCAGCTTTGACAGAAGTTACTCCAAGTTTCTCTTTCCCTCTTCAACGCTGTTAAACATACAACAAAAAAAATTAAATGAACTCTACTTCCAAACAGAGCTCAAATAAGAAAGTGAATAAAGTGGTTAAACTTCCTAAGAAGGCGGTGAGGTTATCTATCCCCAGCCTTAGTGATGAGTTGGGATCAGTTTTGGAGAAGTTGTTTCCTCTTTTTCTGCTGCCGTTCCCTCCGTCTCTCACAGACTCAGGTACAAACGGGGGCACAAACTTTTTCCCCCTCGCTCATAAACAGATTTAAATAACCCTGATAAACTCTTTCAAACCTGGCAAAATTTAATGAACTTACCGCGAGACATTCAACATCACTTTCCCGTATTTTTTTCTGGCCTTAAGCAATTTTCCAAATTATTAAAAACATTTCTCACCGTGGGCCTAAAAATTGTTTGCTTTAGCCTCCTTCCAGCGGCCATTGTACATGCTGAGCCTGTACCTGTGTTGTTCCAAAGTGTGGCCGCCACTCAGTCCCTGGGAACGAACTACACGCACCTAGACCCTCACCCCTCTCTTTCTGTCCTCTCTCCCTGTTTCTCTCTATCCCCCTCTCCCTCTGTACCCGTCTCTATCTCCCTCTGTCTCGCCCTGTTCCTTTCTCCCTCTATCTGTCCCTGTCTCTTTCTCTCTATGTCTCTCTGCAAAGAACATCGGAGCAAAAGGAGAAGCAGAGAATCAGTGTCGGTTCAGGAGAGAGCTTTGCTCCCATTTTTTTTTTAAACATTTGAAATCAAGTCAATGTTGAAAAATGAGTAGAATTCATTCCCTCTTCGGGGAAACGCTTCTTACCAATGCTTTCCTATTTGTGCTCTTGTGATAATGAAGGTACTCATCAGACACCAGCTCCACTAACCTGTTCTCTGTAGGTTTTAACTGCCTGTAGGTTTTAAGAGACAATTAAATGAGGCCGTCGATGGATGTTAAAAGTTTTTTTTACCGCTATTGTAAGAAGTGCCAGGAATCTCTCTCCCCAGTCTCTCACTCTCCCCAGCACTCCCATCTCCGCCCCTCCAGTGTCTCTTGCTCTTCTACCCCCCCACCCAGTCTATCTCTCTCGTTTCGATGCTCTCTTCCCCGCGCCCTTGCTGCCCCCCCCCTCCAAACCCCACCCAGCTGCCCCCCCCCCCCCCCACCCAAACCCCACCCAGCACGGATCCAGTGACTTTCCCCTTTTGGAGCTCAGGAAAGCATGGCAAACTGCAACCGTAGGGTACTGCGCATGCACGACTTCGGCAAACAGCACGCATGCGCAGCAGGGGATCAGGTGCACATGTTCGGCTCCGGGATACAGGATGCAGAGAAGGCCGCAAAGCTGTTTCCGGTGATAATCAGTGTGTTGTGTATTGGGCTCCTCCCACCCGCTCCAGCTGCTGTCCAGCTCTCTGCACAACCTTTCAGTTGAAGTGCGCGGGAGCTCAGGGATTAGTGCGGGGCCGTGCACCTTAGAGGGAACAATGCTGCCTACTTGTGTTACCTATTATAACAATGTTTTAAAAAAGATTTTAATTCCCAATTTCAGAGTCATGGACTAAAATAAATGCCTGCAATTTAGTACGAGTGAGCACCCCAATCTTTCCAAAAGAAAAAAGCTGTGCCCCTTTGCTTCATAGAAACTGCGTAGTGTCCAACTAGTAGTAGATGCAGCGTACACGATGGATGGGAATATCTGCCATATCCTTTCGGTAATCTCTTGCATAGTCCCACAGGTAGTAATCGATCAAAACAGAATTGAGGTCTTCATTCACACATTTTTTCTGCGCTCCAAGTTCCAGAATTCGATGCAATATTAACTCAACACACCAAATGGAGCAGCCTCGGATCTCCACTTCCTGACAATCCCCCGAATGGAAGAGCACACCTAGGGCGTGAATTAAAAAGGCAATTTTAGTTCCAGTAAAAGTAGTTTACAGCAATGAAAACCTGAACCAAAATGGCAACAAATTAAAAACAGTAAAATATCAGATTCTGAAATTCTATTTTAATTTCATAGGACATCAGACAGTGTTTGAAAAATCAAACAGTTTTTGCCAAAATAAATGCTCTGGTTATCATCTGAACGATTGTGGGGCATGTTGATAGAAACTTTATCTTTTTACACTATCCTCCACATGTATATTTTTATTTAATTTATTTAGATTTTTCTCTCCTATATCGGAGCTGATTGGCACCAGAGCGCCTTTACTATTTTCCTGTCATTCTCCTATGGCCTCTGCATAGCTATGCTGCCAGATGAAACATAGAAACATAGAATCTAGAAGCAGGAGTAGGCCATTTGGCCCGTCGAGCCTGCTCCACCATTCAATACGATCATGGCTGATCATCCAAATCCAGTACCCTGTCCCTGCTTTAATCCCCACAGTACACATATCCCACCCTACCCCCATAACCCCACGTATTTAATTCCCCCTAACATATCCCATCCTATCCCCATAACCCCACATATTTAATCCCCCCTTAACACTAAGGGTCAATTTATCATAGCCAAATCAACCTAACCCGCACATTTTTGGACTGTGGGAGGAAACCGGAGCACCCGGAGGAAACCCACGCAGACACGGGGAGAATGTGCAAACTCCACACAGACAGTCACCCGAGGTCAGATTCGAACCCGGGTCTCTGGCGCTGTGAGGCAGCAGTGCTAACCACTATGCCACCGTGCTTTCCTATTCCTCAGCAGTAGTGACTCAGGAACGTTCAGTATTTACAATAGTCAGTAGAAGCTGGCATCAACCCATCACAATATAGACCGAATTCTCCAGAGGAGAGCTGAAGCTACATACGCAGACAGAGGCAGGGTGGCTCCAGTCACAAGATACAGGTACATAGACCACAAGCAGTGAATTAACTGGATACTGTAGTATATGGTCCACATTACCCCCAGACTTCTCTCTCGTTTTTTTCTTACATCTCAACCATTAAGTTATACCTAGTTTCCCTCGTTTCCCCCAACTCTAGGGAGTTGCATTCCTCCATTCTGTTCAGCAGCCTGTGCCAAATGCACCATGACTGTGGCCAGAGATAGACATGCGATAGTGACTCTCTTTACTGTGACAAGGAAAGGAGAGGGACATAGAGTCCCCCAGGCCGCTGTTGTGGATTATGAGCTCACTGCTGTAGGAGGCCAGGTGAGAGTTTATAAAAAGAACACGAACACAAATGGAGACAGAGCTATCCCCAGGTTGTGCTCTGCACTCCCTAGTAGGTTTCAGAGTTGCCTAGGCAATAATCTGAAACAGATTGACTGCAAATCTTTTGACTTGCGGGCATTGTGGCCATGGATCCTAGATCACTAAAGAGAAAACACAGAATTGGTACCCTCTGATTAAAAAAAAACCAAACTGAGCATTTCAATACTGAAAGAACTACTAAACAGGATATTCTGTTACAGGAATCTAGTGTTTGGAGCCGAGGTTCTTTCAGCATGATGTCAAAAATGAAAGTTAATCTTCAAAGTGATTATCACAGTGTAATAAATTATGAAAGCATGCTTTATTGCTTTTTAAACAAATGCCCCAAGACAGCTGCAAGACTATCCTGTTCAGTATTACAAGAATCTTTACATTAAAAAAATAAGTTTGTATTATGACGACTTTGTTACTGCTTGCCTGTTTGTGTTTACGTAAAATACACCTAATCTGTCAATACTGCTTCAAAGACAGAACACTCAAGTCTCTAAGTGGATTGCTCAACACATCTTGGATGATAAGTTCAGCCAGCTGTTTGAAACAGCAAATATGGATCACTGGGTCATTAACTGGTTATGTCTATCCATGAACTTTACAGTTGTCCAATTATGCCGTATCTAAAAAGATGAGTGAATTTCTGGTCCATCAGTGACTCGTGTTCACATAGTGCACAGTGTGGCTCCTTCCCTATAATTACATTGCATTGGTACTAAATTGATTACAAACCTTGTTTGAGTTTTTCCATGAGTTCTGCTGAGTACTTCATGGCTCCAAGGTAGACAAGTGCCTGAGGGATTCTGTAGTCGGCAAACATAGTCAGACTGGCTATGTCATGAAAGACGCCATCCCCCTTTCCTTCCAGTAGGCTCCAGATGTCTGCTATAAGGATTTGTGCCCTTTTGTAAAAAGCAACTTTCTTGCCCTGAATGACAGAAGGAAAATAATTGTGAAAATATAAAATATCCACTACATTTAGTGAGATCATATCTCAATTCTGGTGATGTTTGAGAATTCTATTCTTTAGAATTGGTGCCAGTGGCTGCTGCAATACCATTCTACTACCTGTCCCATCACAAGAAACCAAAAAATGTACCTACATATAAATTTTAAAACTCTTAACTGTGTGCCGTGACTCAGATTCGAAGCGTGGTTGCTGTGACCACAACGCAGTTTACTAACCACTGGACGATTGCGGCACCACAAGCTGCGGCACAATAACGCCGAAGATGGGATGTACTGGTGTGCAGCCTAAAGTGCGGGCTCGATACAAGTTTGGAAGAGAGAGAAGTGTACCACTGGATATTTTAAACTCTGAGCAAGGCACTGGAGTCACTAATTAACCAGCCATGAAACAGAGCAATTGGACTGTGGAGGAACGTTTAATACAAATATTAATCTGGGAATGTTTCTGTTCTACTGCATCGTCTGTTTCCCCAGTGGAAAAAGGAGCAAAATCTTCAGTAAAAGAAAAGCAATCGTAAAATAAATCTAACTTAAAATGGAAAAAAATAAAACTCTTAACCATTAGACTGCCACAAATTTCTTCCACAAAGACTATCTTGTCAGGGCACAACTGGACTGCACCTGCTGTGCTGAGACTGGTTTGATATGGAGTGTTAATGCTTTGTTTGTGTCCATCAGGTATCAATGCCAATCTTTAGACATATGACACTACTGGCTCAAGGCTTGAAAAAGGCCATCTAGTTCATAAAATCAGGAGCCAATGTTTTTAAAGTGGGGCCCATCTCCACAATGGACAGTGGGACTCGAGCCAGCAGGAAAAAAATCCAAATGCTTATCATCTTTTGAAAAACAGTATGCAGAATAAATGATATAGTAACAAAAAATAAAGTAAAAGTTAAAGAAAAAATGGGGGAAAGGTTTCAGCAAGTAGAAGTGATTCAAATGTTATTTGCATTTTAAATTTGCTTTTAAGGATTGATTTTTAGTATTAAACCTTATTATAAGTTACTCTGACATCTGAGCATTTTTATTACTGCAATATTAAGTGTTAATTTTAGTATTGAGCTGAACAAAAATATTACCAGGTCCAAGGAACCTATAATTTCTCTGTACCTTTTGACATTCGGTCTTATATTTTGGACAAGTTTGTGCTCATTTTAGTAGCGTGTACTCAAGTTCAGGATCACAGATGCAGATTTCCAATGCAAAAGAGGGGAAATTTGGGCATAAGTTACTTACACCCGAATTTCCTCGACCTTTTGCACCAGTTCTTTTGAAACTTCCGCCTAGACCCCCCACACCCCAAAGTCAGCACGGATTTATTAAAGGCAAGTTGCATTTGACTAACTTGATTGTGTTCTTTGATGATGGAGAGAGTTGAGATGTTGTGTATATGGACTTTCAAAAGGCGTTTGATAAAGTACCACATAATAGACTCGTTAGAAAAATTAAAGCCCATGGGATTAAAGCGACAGCGAGTGTGGATACAAAATTGGCTAAGGGACAGAAATCAGAGTAGTGGTGAACGGTTGTTTTTCCAGACTGGAGGGAAGTATATATTAGTGATCCCCAAGGGTTGGTATTAGGACCACTGCTCTTTTTGATATATATTAGTGACCTGGACTTAGGTATACAGGACATCATTTCAAAGTTTGCAGATGACATAAAACTCAGAAATGAAGTAAACAATGAGGAGGATAGTAACAGCCTTCAGGAGGATATAGACCAGAGAAGTGTGAAGTGATACATTTTGGTAGGAAGAATGAGGAGAGGCAATATAAATTAAGTGATACAATTTTAAAGTGGGTGCAGGATGAGAGAGACCTGGGGTGTATGTACACAAATCTTTGAAGGTGGCAGGACAAGTCGAGAAGGTTGTTTAGAGGCAGAGAGTACAAAAGCAAGGAAGTTATGCTAAACCTTTATAAAACACTGTTAGGCCTCAGCTGGAGTACTGTTTTCAATTCTGGGCACCGCACTTTAAGGATAGCAAGGCTTTAGAGAAGGTTCAGAAGAGATTTACTAGAATAATACCAGGATGAAAGACTTCAGTTATGCGGAGAGACTTGAGAAGCTGTGTTGTTCTCCTTAGAGCAGAGAAGATTAAGATGAGATTTGATAGAGGTGTTCAAAATCATGAATGGTTTTGATAAGAGTAAATAAGTAGAAACTGTTTCCAGTGGCAGAAAGGATGGTAACCAGAGGACACAGATTTAAGGTGATTGGCAGAAGAACCAAGGGCGACATGTGGAAACACGAATTGTTGAATCTGAAATGCACTGCCTGAAAGGGTGGTGGAAGCAGATTCAATAGTAACATTCAAACAGGAATTGGATAAATACTTGAAGGGAAAAAAATTTGCAGGGCTATAGGGAAAGAACGGGGAAGTGAAACTAGTTGGATAGCCCTACCGAGAGCCGGCACAGGCACGATGGGCCGAATAGGCTTCTTCTGTGCTGTATCATTCTATGGTTCTATGCCAAAGAGCAGACAAAGTGAATTTCCTGCTCCAAATAGTGAGATAGCCCTCATCTGCTCCTAGATAAGCCTTTTGGCCAGCTGCTCTCCTGCTCCGTGTAATAGTCTCCTCAGGACTGGAAAGGTGGGAAGTGGTGGACTCCAGATGCCGGATAGAGGGGTCATGGGGCTGTGGTGGCTCTATACTCACAGCAGATGGCTCCTGGCATGGAGATGCTGCTGGCTGCATCCCAGGAGGGAGAACCTGAGCTGTCTTGTCTAATTTGCCGTGCCCAGGTGGCACTCTGCTGCTGGTAGCTAAGGAGAAGCTGAAAGGGATTTGGGAGTTACAATAGACTTAGCACTGAGCATGTCCAGAGCAGCAAATGAAACAGAATTCTAATCAATATTGCTAAATTAATAAAGTACACATCTGACACAGTTATGCTAAAACTGTACAGTTCTCTCACCAGGCTAAACCTTGAATACTGTATTTAATTCCAGCTACTGGGGCACAAGGAAAACATCAAAGCCGAGATGGGTCACAGAGCTGATCCCTAGTGGTAGACAGTGGAGTTATGAGCATAAGCTAGAAAAATTCAGGCTTATCAGCTGGAAAAGGAGGTAATTGAGAGGGAGCCTTAAAAGTACATGACACTATGCTGAGCAGAAAGTTAAATTCAGAGCACTATTTTATATTAAACCGGTAAAAGGTAAGTTGACTGCTTATGTCAGGAAGCAAAGAGCGATCAATACCTGGAATGGTTTTCTGGGTGAGATCATGGAGGCAAAAACTGAGATAAGTCAACAGTTAGATGCCATTTCAGGGCTTCATATGTTTCTACAGAATGATGAACTGAATGGAATTAATGGCTTTCCTCGTCAGAACTTATTTGAGAGAGAAACTTTTTATAAATTCCTTGTGCTCAGCAACAAAGAATGACATTGCAGGAAAGAATTCCTCCAATTGTTATGTGCTAGCATAGTGGGAAGGTTGCCTACATTCAAAATTTCTGGCAATTCCAAACATAGTAAATTTTCCCATTTACTTATAATGTCAATACTAAATAGCAATCAGAGGAAATACCTGTCCCCATTGACAAAAAAAGTGGCCTAACCACAGCAGACTTACCTGAAATGTAGTTTCGTCCCTATATGAAGGAAAATGTTCCACCACAAGCCGCAGCAGCTTCTGGGCACTATTCTCGCTCCTCTTAATGCAGTTAAGGAATGAACCATCAAACTTCTCCAGCAAAATGTTTCCAGCTTCCTTAAGCACTTTGAGGCGTTCTTCAATCAGCGGCATTGGAACATCAGTGTCCGAACGCAGCACATGTTTCAGCTGATCCAGGGTTATGTTAGCAAAATATGATGCACTGGTGATCGGAATGTCTTAATAGGAAGAAATAAATATCAAAGAATATTAACAAAATTACTCCTCCTGCTACTGAGAAAAATTAGATCTGATCAAGGTAAATGAATGGGCAAATGCATTGTGTAGTTATGGTACAGTATTAAGCCATAAAGACCAGGAAGCTCCAAGGTTAAACCTGGTTTATGATAACTGATAATGCTAGACCAGCGATGGGGCATTGCATTTGGCCTCAGTGTCCCTAGGCTGGGGGCGGGAAGGGAAATCGGCCAGGATTCCTGACAATGAATCCTGTAATTATTTTTTTTGGGTGCGGGGCCCCTTTAAGGGGCTGCGCGGCCCATTCACAGCAAAAGCCAGCCCCAGGCTGCGCAGGACGGCCGCGCAGCTTATAGGGAATAAAACCAGAAAATGATTGAAATACTCAGCAGGTCCGGCAGCATTTGTGGAGAGAAAAACAGAGTTAACGTTTCAGGTCGATGACCTTTCGTCAGAACTGGAAAAAGTTAGAGATGCAACAGATTTTAAGCAGGGGCAGGGAAAGGGGAGGAAAGAACAAAAGGGAAGGTCTGTGATAGGGTGGAAGGCAGGAGTGATTAAATGACAAAAGGTATGATTGTACAAAGCAAAAGGAGATGGTAATGGGATAAGTAAAGAAACAAAGGATGAGTCTAGAAGAGGTGTAAATGGGAATGGCAAAATCATCAACAGCTGCCATATGAAATAATAGGGGCAGAGGTTATGGTCTGAAATTGTTGAACTCGATGTTGAGTCGGGAAGGCTGTAAAGTGCCTAATCGAAAGATGAGGTGCTGTTCCTCGAACTTACGTTGAGCTTCGTTGGAACAGTGTAAGAGGCCAAGGACAGAGAGGTCAGAGTGGGAGTGGAGTGGAGAATTAAAGTGACAGGTGACCAGAAGCTCAGGGTCACGCTTACGGATTGAATGGAGGTGTTCCGCAAAGCGGTCACCCAATCTGCATTTGGTCTCCCCAATGTAGAGGAGACAGCATCGTGAGCAGCGAATACAGTATACTAAATTGCAAGAAGTACAAGTAAATCGCTGTTTCACCTGGAAGGAGTGTTTGGGGCCCTGGACAGTGGGAAGGGAGGAAGTAAAAGGGCAGGTGTTGCATCTCCTGCACTTGCACGGGAAGGTGTCGTGGGAAGGGGAGGGGGTGATTGAGGAGTGGACCAGAATGTCACGGAGGGAGCAGTCCCTTCGGAATGCTGGAAGGGCAGGGGGTTCCTGGTCCTGACCAGTGATTCCTGGTGGAAAATGTGCCTGTGTGGTCATAAGGTGAAAACTTGATCCGGCAATCAAACAATGATGTTCTCTCTATTTCCTTACAATACCCTCTTCTAACTCCCACCTCCCCCCTCAACCCCCGATAAAATAGCCCACTAACATTCACTAACTCGACTCACACTTGAAGACAACATTTGGGTCAGGCGCCAGAGAGCTGCTGGTACCCATGAAACCATATTTCAGTTAATGTCATCATATTCAGGAGTGGGGGAAAAAAAAGTTATATTTCTTACTCATGTTAAAGATGCTTCATATTGCTCGACAGAAAGATTATTAAATGTTCTCCCGGTGTGCTGACCAAAATTTATCCCTCAACCAACATCACTTGTCATTATCACGTTGATTTTTGTGGGACCTTGCTGTGTGTAAATGGGCTGTTGAACTTCCTATATTACAAAGTCATTACACTTCAAAAGTATTTAATTAGCTGTGAAGCAATGAATTACAGGAAAATTAACTATATTTCATTTCTCCAACTGGACTTTAAGACTAATTTCTTCAGGAGCACACCTAAAAGAAATAGTGGACTCTGAACCAAGCACAAGTGGAATTTTCAAAACCTGTCACAACAATGATAAAAGAATAAAATCTAACTGGGAACTAACCTTCATCCAACGCTCTGTTAATAGCAGCACAAAGTGACCAAAAGCCACTATGCATTTTGCCTTTGTACTTAATCATACACTTGTGATCATCATTTTCAGACCAAAAGGAAAAATTGAGGGTGTCTGTAACAAATACCCAGTTGACAGACTCCTCACTCATTGTTTGTGGGTTCAGGTCATGGAGCAACTTCCATCCTGTTGTATCAAGTTCCTTCAAATTTCTCTTTTCAAACAGCATTTCGGCAACCTTTCTGACCCCGTCTTCTAAAATAAAGACATCTTTACTGTTCTCAGTTATAAATTTTCCAGCTTCCTTAGGTAGCAGTGGTGCATCCATTTCTTCTTCCTTTATTAAACCTTGAGGGAAAAATGAAGAATAATTTGAAAGACTGAACAGAACTTTGCCATACCCCAAAAGAAAGCACAGCAGCATCAGATTCTGAGAGTTCAGTACAGTTCATATCTGCATACCCAAATAGGCATAAACAACAATAATCGATATTTTGGCATTTAAAATTAGATGGCTCCTATTATGTTAAAGTGCTATTAGTCAGTAGCCTCAATCCCTAGAACAATCTGTGCTGCCCCAACACGTTGGCTATCGGGGAACATTTGCACTGGAGTTATATCTGCTTTCAGCTAAACTTTTGTTCGCCCCCAAACCTCTATTTAAACAAATAATAGGCTCAGCTGTTAAGTGCACTATAGAACTGAGCCATACAGAGCAGGAAGATCCCTGGTTAGGGCCAGCTCCACAAACCTTCCAGAGTGCCTCCCCTAGCCTTGGTATCCCCAAACCTAACATCCTAACTGTAACCCCGATCCGTAACCATAAAATCCTAACCCGAAACACTAACGTAATCCCTAACCACAACCCCTAACTGTAACACCTTAACATCTATTACTAATTCCTAAAGTTTATATGTTTAATTGTGTAAGTTTTCAAATCCCTCCATGGCCTCACCCCTCCCTACCTCTAATCTCCTGCAACCCTACAACCCTCAGATATCTGCATTCCTCCAATTGTGGCCTCTTGAGAATCCCCGATTTTAATCGCTTCATCATTGGCAGCCGTGTCTTCAACTGCCAAGGCCCTAAGCTCTGGAATTCCCTCCCTAAACCGCTCTTTCCTCCTTCAAACCTCATCTGCCCTAATATTTCCTAATGCAGCTCGGTGTCAAATTTGATTTGACGACGCTCCTGTGAAGCGCTTTGGGACGTTTTACTACATTAAAGGCATTATATAAATACAAGTTGTTGTTTTGTGTTACAGTGGGTTCGTGGAATTTTTATAACACAGGAGGGGGGCCTCAGAAGCAAAAAGGTTGAGAACCCCAGTACTAGGCTACTCTGTTGTTGTCACCAACAGGGAATATCCTAGACCTGGAGTATACAGAACTCAATTAGGAGCGCGCCTGGGCATGATGGTTAACGAATCATCGAGACTACACATCAAAACTATTTAAAACGAGTGCTGGATACATGACTAGATTGAGGGGTGGTCAATAAATTGATCATAGGTTTCGCGCTTCAAATCAAGATTGTTTCCCAGCTGTCACAGAAAGAGACCGAGTGCGACTGAAGTATATTTAAAAAAAATATGGTAAAGCCTTTAAAATAAGCCAAGGAAGGGTACAATTTTAAATTAGTGAAATATAATTCTTAAACCCCTAAGTACTTGTTGACAGAGTAATGCGCTTGGAAAATCAGAATTCACGTTCAAGACGGATGCTATAAAAGATAGAAAACTCAAAATGTCCCGAGAGTTGTTGGACACCAAGAAAGCACACTGGGAGCACCAGTTTCCCACCCGCTAGTGATTTCCAGGGGATGCACCGCCGCTCTGCTCGGGAACAAAACTGAACCCACACGCTGCAGCGGCTATGCTTCACGTAAGGGGAATGCTGGGACCTCACAGCGGGGCCCAGTCTGTCCTACGGACTACACTAAACACGCCGACAGCTCAACTTGCTGCACCCTAACGGCCGGGCAGGAAAGACCCTGCATTTCACAACCTGCTCCGACCCCCCGGGGAGGGACTTCAACAGCTGCTTACCACTCGAGGTACAGACACGACGCAGCGACCCCCCGCCCGATACTCGTTACGCAGCAGTGAGGGCGGGGTCAGCACGAGCGCGACCTCCCCATTTGAACCAATCCTCATTCCCGCTTCCATCTCCTGCGAGCTAAATTGTCGAGCAGCCGCGAGCACATGCGCGCGGAAGACAATGACCAAATGCTCGCGCGTCTGCCGTTGACCACCATCGGCCGCGCGGGAAGAGTCGCCGGTCGACAATGGGCCGAGACCATGCGGTCCGCGCGTGCGCAGCAATCGCCACAGCCGCCATCTTTGTGGAGAGCAGGCGAGCTGAGCCGGAAGTGATGTTGCTAGGAAACAATAATAAACACACAGGAACAGCGAGTGAACGGTCTCCCTCCATCCGCGATAAATGTGCAGCTATGGCGTTCGATAAAAGGAGCTGAACGGAGCAGGAGGTAAGTAAAATGGAAGCAACAGGCAGGGAATGAATGAATAAATAAAACGCAGCAGAAGAAGAAGAGGAGACCAGTCGAGAGTGATGGGAGAAAAGAGGAGACTCCACCAAAAGTGGCAGAGGCACTGAGGCAAAGAAAGAGCCGGGCCGGCAACGTTTCGTCTGCAGAGAGCAGGGCGGCAGAAGCTGCTCTCTGAGTGACTGCAGCCCCCAGGGTAGAGCTTCGGGTCAGTGATTAAAGGAAAGCTCTCTCTCTAATTACCAGTCTAACTCGCTGCGGGAGGTTTTCTGTTTCTCCATTGTTGACCTGAAGGCTGTATCGATGTTTTCGGACTGGTGGTCGAGGCTGCAATGTTTGTTTTGGACGGGGTTTTGCTCTCTGTGTATCATAGTGTTCCAGCCTCGGTTACATTGTTCGTGCTGTACTGTGCACCTGTCGCTGAAACGGCTTTTGGTTTGGAAGTCCCGCTGTAGCGTTTGTTATTACAGGTCAGTTGCTAACAAATCAGAAGTGAGAATGTACTATTGACTTCGCAGCCACATTAACAACAACTTGCATTTATCTAGCGCCTTTATCCTAGTAAAACGTCCCAAGGCGCTTCCCAGGAATGATATCAACAAGATTAACTAACTACGTATAGCCGCAGAAACGCTTAGAGTTAGGAGGATGACAGCTGCTACTTGCAGAATACGGGCTCAGATATCTAGGGCTTGGTGCCTACAGTGATTGGATTGCAAGACATACATGTCAAACACCTGGCTGGCCCAAATAGCTGTCAATCATCCAGCCACCTGTCAAGCTAGAGAAAAGTTAGGGAATTTCATGTACTTGACTATGGATACAACATTATAACAATATCAGTAAATCTCCCTCCGAAGAGCACTCGTAGGATCGTAAAATGTTACAGCATTACAGCCCATTGTCCTGTGCTGGTGTTCTTCACCACATGAACCACTTAGCCTAGAATTATACCCCATTGTTTGAGATGCAGCCCATTTCAGGTTATAACAATTGGTAACAAATGTAAAATTGAGAACAAACAAATATTTATATATCCACGCAGATCTGCAATCCACTTGTAAATACAGAAGCTCTGCACATTATGTTAATGTTGAGTGCAGCAATAAAGGAAAAAACAACTTTTTACTTTGTATTAAAATACACCTGTGGTCATTCAGGAAAAACAGTAAACAATTTCTGTTTTAATTCTATTTAACCAGAAAACTCCTGTTAATAACACAATGACATTACAACACAGAAACAGGCCGTTTGGTCTAACCAGTCCATATTGGTGTTTAACTACGACAAGATCAGGGTATGATCACACTATTGGGGGTATTCTACAGGCCTCCAAATAGTGAGAGGGAGGTAGAGGAGCAAATCTGCAGGGAAATCGCAGAGATATGCAAGAGCTATAGAGTGGTGATATTGGGGGACTTTAATTACCCAAATATTGATTGGGATAATGCTAGGGTAAAGGGAAAGGAGGGGGAGGAATTTCTGAAATGTGTTCAGGAGAATTTCCTTGACCAGTATGTTCTTGGCCCAACTAGGAAGGAGGCATTGCTGGATCTAGTGCTGGGGAATGAGGTGGGCCAGGTTGACCAAGTGTTTGTGGGAGAACACTTGGGTACGAGTGACCATCATATCATAAGATTTAGATTAGCAATGTAGAGGAGCAAGGAACAATCTAGAGTGGAACTTCTAAACTGGAATAGGGCTAACTTCAATGGGATGCGAAAGGATCTAGCCAGGGTAAAATGGAACCAAAGATTGACAGGAAAAACTGTAACGGAACAATGGGTGATCTTTAAGGAGGAGATGTTCCAAGTACAGGCTAGCTACATTCCAACAAGAGGGAAGGGTAAGGGAACCAAAGCAAGGGCTCCTTGGATGACTAGGGAGATAGAGAAGATGATGAAACAAAACAAGAGGGTGTATGATGAATGTCAGGTGAATTCTTCAAGGGAGAACCAGACCAAATACAATAAGTTGAGAGGGGAAGTGAAGATGAAAATAAGATTGGCAAAGAGAGAATATGAGAGTAGAATGGCGGTTAACATAAAAGGGAACCCAAAAATCTTCTACCGGCATGTAAACAGTAAGCGGGTAGTAAGGGGGGGGGGCCTATTATGGACAAAGAAGGTGATATATACTTAGAGGCGCAGGGCAAGGCTAGAATACTCAATGAGTACTTTGTATTGGTGAATACTAAGGAGGTGGATGCTGACAAAATATCGGTAGAAGTGGAAAAGGTAGAAGCAATGGAAGGGGTGAAAAGTGATAGACAGGATGTACTAGAAAGGCTGGGTATGCTTAGAGTGGATAAGTCACCTGGTCCAGATGGCTTGCATCCCAGGTTGCTAAGGGAATTGGGGGAGGAGATAGTGGAAGGGCTTGCCATCATTTTCCAATCTTCCCTAGATGCGGGGGAGGTGCCTGAGGATTGGAAACTGGCAAATGTGAAACCATTTCAAGAAAGGGTGTACGGACAATCCTAGTAACTACAGGCCAGTCAGTTTAACATCAGTGGTGGGTAAAGATTTAGAAACAAAAGTCAAGGAAAAAAATTAACGGGTACTTGGAGAGGTTTAAGCTAATTAAGGAGAGCCAACACGGATTTGTGAAAGGCAGATCGTATTTGACTAATCTAATTGAATTTTTTGATGAAGAAATAGGGAGGATTGATGAAGGGAATGCAATGGATGTTGTCTACATGGATCTTCAGAAGGCGTTTGACAAAGTACCACATAGAAGGCTGGTTAACAAAATTGAGGCTCATGGAATAGGTGGGTCAGTGGCAGCTTGGATAAGGAATTGGCTTAAAGACAGAAAACAGCGAGTTGTAGTAAATGGCTGTTTTTCAGACTGGAGGATGTTTGACAGTGATGCTCCCCAAGGGTCAGTGCTGGGGCCACTGCTTTTTTGATATATATAAATGACCTGGATATTGGAATACAGAGTAGAATTTCTAAATTTGCTGATGACACCAAACTTGGGGGTGTGGCAAACAGTGAGGATGATACCAATCAACTGCAACAGGACATAGAAAGGCTAGCCGAATGGGCAGACAAGTGGCAGATGGAATTTAATACAGAGAAGTGTGAGGTGATGCATTTTGGCAGAAGGAACAGGGAGAGGCAATATACACTTAATGGCACAGTTTTAAAGAGTGTGCAGGGACAGAGGGACCTGGGTTTTAATGTGCATATGTCCCTGAAGGTGGCGGGAGAGAGTGGTTAGCAAAGCATATGGGATCTTGGGCTTCATAAATAAAGGTATTGAGTACAAAAGTAGGGAAGTTATGCTGAACCTTTATAAAGCGTTGGTTAGGCCACAACTGGAGTATTGCGTCCAGTTCTGGTCACCACACTTTAGGAAGGATGTGAAGGGGCACTTGAGAGGGTGCAGAGGAGATTTACCAGAATGGTTCTGGGGAAAGGGGATCTTAGCTACAAGGACAGGTTGGAGAAGCTAGATTTGTTTTCATTAGAGCAAAGGAGGTTGAGGGGTGATTTGATAGAGGTGTACCAGATTATGACGGGTTTGGATAGTCTAGACAGGGAAAGGCTGTTCCCACTAGTTGATGGCACAAGGACTAGGGGACACAGATTTAAGGTTTTGGGGCGCTACCTTCGCCGGGCGCTAATTTTAGTGCCCCAAAAGAATTAGCGCCACCGCCGTCGATTTTCCCAGGTAGCACCCCGAGAGAGAAGAGGGGCGCTACTGGAAGCGCCCCGCATCCCTCTTAGGGCGCTGCAAGCCAATATCGCGGCGCTAGGTGGCGCTGCTGCACGTCACACCGCAGTACTGCAGGCCTTCCTCCCCTTATTAAAGGGGAGGGGCCTGGCGCAGCACGTCCCGGCGCCCAGCTGGGCCACCAGGGATCGGGAGTGCCGGCAAACGAGCCCGGTACTCAAGAGGAGTGCCGGGCTCACGGAGAGCAGCCAGCACCCCGCCGGGGGTCTTCACGGGGGCCAGGGACAGCAACAGGGGCAGTTGCTGGCAGGCGGCCAGCAACAAAAATGCCCGCCCGCCCGCCACCTCCCATTTAATTAGCGCCACCCCAGCCGCAGGTAGGCCCCCCTGACCCCGGCGGACATAGCGTCCGGTGGTAAGTCGGGGGGGGCGCCACCCAATATTACAGCCGGGGCGTGAGCGGGGCGCTGCGCACAGCAATGATGTCATCGCTGGCGGCGCAGCGCCGCGCGGCACTAACGGTTAGTGCCGCCGCTAACCTCCCGCTGAATTTCGCAGGAGGCGTTAGTGGCGCCGCACCCAGGCGCTAGTTGATTTGCGCCCCGCTAGCGCCCTATGAACCTACTTTGTACCCATGTCCCTTTATTCTTGTTTGTTTCAACCGCCTATCTAAAATATTTTTAAATGCTGACATGCTCTCTGCTTCACTCACTCAGTCTGGAAGTGCATTCCACAGCCTCTCAAACCTCGGTGTAAAAATAAATCTCTTTGTCCTAAATCTCTTACAGTTAATCTTTTATCTATGTCCCCTCGTTTGAGACCCCTCAACCACCAGAAACGGTCTGATGCTATCCAACTGTCCCATCCCTTCATAATTTTAAACACCTCTATAAAATCACCCCATAATCTCTGTAGTAACAAAATCAGCCTCAATTTTTCAAGTTTTTTCTTATTTGTATTTCCTCATTTCAAGCAACATCCTAGTGAATATATGCCATATCTCTCTATTGCCTCAATATTCTTCCTATACTGTGAAGCACAAAACTGCACGCAGTACTCCAACTATGGTCTTACTAAGGTTTTATGTAGATTCACTATTACATCTCAACTTTTAATTCTATACCTCTTGCCTCTATATTCCATTAGATTTGTTATTGCTTTATCTACTTATGGTGGTGCTTTTAATGTCTTGAACCCCCAAATCCCTGTACTCTTCCACATCATCCAATGAAGTACTTTTGTTAATCAAAATGTAGCATCTCACATTTAATGACATTACACCTGCACTTTTTTGCCCATTCCACTGTCTTATCAGTACCCCCTTGTAGCTCCCTCTGGTCCTCAGAATTATTCCCTATACCTCCTATTTTAGTATCTGCAAATTTGGACACCACTCCCTCTATCTAGTGCTATATTCAAATCATTGATATACACAGTGGATAGACGTGGTCCCAGAACAGAACCCTACGTGACACCACTACTCACTTCTAGCCACTTTAAGAAACTACCTTTAACTCCAACTTTCTGTTTCCTCCCTCCTAACCAGTTTTTATTCCAATTTGCTTCCCCTCTCCTATTTCCATACCTCTTAATCGTCTCCAATGGTTTCCTGTGTGGTACCTTGTCAAAGGCTTTCTGAAAGTCCATGTGCGCCAAATCCACTGTATTCCCCCCCGCCGCCAATCCACCATATTTGTCGCCTCCTCAAAGAGTATCAGGTTTTTAAAATGCGATCTTCCTTTTCCTTAACAGTTTTATTACAAATTCATGAAATTGAAATGCTAACTTTTTTTCTTTTAAGTGTACACACTACGGAACATGGAAAAAAGATAATCTTCAAAATGGATGCACAAAAGTAACAGAATAATTTTATGCACCAAGCTTTTTAATCTGTTAATATGGAAGAGATTGCAGTCAAAGTTGCTGTACGGATTCGACCTCTACTTCCAAAAGAAATCCTCCACAACCATCAAGTTTGTGTTCGAGTTGTTCCCAACACGCAGCAGGTTGTGATTGGGAAAGATCGTGCTTTTACATTTGATTTTGTATTTGGACAAAAATCATCACAAGATGATGTATATTCTGCCTGCGTAAAGCCTTTAGTAATATCAGCAATTGAAGGTTATAATGCCACTGTGTTTGCTTATGGACAGACAGGATCTGGAAAAACATACACGATTGGTGGGGGACATATAGGTAAGTTTAAAAAAAATATGTTTTCTTTGTCCCTCTGCATTGTAACTTACTATACACTATGATATTAAATAACATTACTGTGAAATATCTATTTAATAAGTCTTAAGGCAATACATTAATATTAATGCACGTCTTGATTGGGAATGGCACAGCCTGGTGCAATCCCAGTGTACTGTGTCTAAGTGCCAAAATCTCCCACCTGCCAAAGTTTCCAATCTTTGGTGTGCAACTATGGGCAGACATCTATCAACAGCCAAGAGCTTCCTCAGAGGGAGGGAGAGTCACCATGGGCTGTCCTATGCACAATTGTAGTGGTAGTTTCTGGAGATCCCTTGGTAGACAGTTTGGAGGAGGCTCGGTCTCTCACACAGGATGGTGGTAGATATGGGGAGTTCTAAGAAAAGGGAAAAGGGGAAAAAATAACTTTTCAAAACAAACATAAATATCTGTTACTTGGAATGCAGTGTGACACTTTCTCACTTTGCTAACAAATTAAGTCACTATAGGCAATTGAAACTTAATTTAGCATCATTGGTAGTAGAATTGCTAATGTAATTCTGTCAGCATCTATTTGCCAACTAAGTATTTTTGCTTATATTTTTTATTTTAAATTAATTTCAAGACATTACATTCTTGCTAGCATGGTAGTATTGTCATTTTCAATATGGATGGATTAAGCAGACTAGGAGCTATATATTTTGCAACCTCATCCTGTCTTACAGGTGTGTATGGGACAGATGTAATAGACTCTCCATAGTATCCATCACTCCAACTATTCTGGGACCAGATGGGATAGATAGGTTTATGGCTTGAGTTCTGATGTTTGATTTTCTGTTAATAGTAAAATCGTTGAAAGCCTCATTAATCATAAAAACTAATACCAGTACAATATAAACCACAAAAGTAAATGGGGGAAAAATTCATATCTTTCTATTAAGAATCAGACCTTGGTGTCTGATTTTCATTTTAGAATTTCTAATTCAATGATAGTTTTGTTAAATATTTTTCTTCAACTTTACATACACAGGAATACAACCGTAATCTTTAGCACAAATGGCAGTGCAAGGTTAATGAAAGCCTTGGTTATAAAGGGCAATTCTGTGAATTGGCACTTGGAGGGATTACAGTTTAGGAAATTTCAGGTGCACAATCCATGATTTCCAATTCTGGCAAATCGCAGGCTGCACACACACAATTTCCTGAGGTGCCCACCTGCAAGTACCAAATCATGGAATCACTCCTATAATGTATACTTCTTGTAACAGCAGCCCCAAGGTAAACAATGCCCAGCTGCTCGATGTACATATTGCATCAGCATGTTAACCCTCACCTGCAACACCTACATGGCTGCACCATAAAAGTTATGTATAGTTCAGAGAAACAGGATTGGATCGGGTTACACGGTTTACTGATTATATTGTGATGCGTATTAGGAAATGATAAATTAGATGCATTGTGCTAGAAATTATAAAGATTTATAAAGATTTTTTTTATGACCTAAAGCTTCATTTTCTGATGAGTTAAAAGGCATTATTCCACGTGCCATTCACGAGATCTTCCAAAACATCACTGAAAATCACAATATAGACTTTAATGTGAAAGTATCCTACATTGAAGTGTACAAAGAAGAACTGAAGGATCTTTTGGAGCTACAGAGCACCAGCAAAGATATTCATATCAGAGAAGATGAAAAAGGAAACACAGGTAATCCTATCATTTGGTTAAATAAATCCAACCGGTGAAGTCATTTTATTAATGTATTTCTGTGTTCTCTCTCCTTCCCATTTTATTTCTAAATTATTTTTACCTCATCTCACTGCTTGCACAATAGGGTATTCTAAGTTGATGGAAGATATTTTCTTTACATTTAAGATTAGTCAGAAGTTTGCTTGTTTAAAAAAAATAGTTTGTATCAGTTATAGTCATAAAAGCTTCAGTTGTCTGTCGCAGATATGTCACAGTTACAGTAATTTGTTTCCAGAGTTCATTATTTTTGCATTTTCCATTCACCTGTACATTGCAGGTTGGCACTTCAATATTCATTATGATCTAATTGGGGCTAGTGGACTTGTACAGTTAACACAATTTACTGTACGGGTGTCTCTCTAGTAGTTTGCCTGTTTTCTTTTATGTCAACTTGATTGTTGGGTGAGACTGTATTTCCCTTTTAGGGTTTCTTAAAGGGCTTTCTTTGTATGTGATTGTATCATCACTTCTATCTCAAAATGATGACTTATATTTTTTAGGCTTTGTCTAGATACATTTCCCTCGTGCTCTGCATCAAAGGGCACTCCCGTAAGCGAGCCCTCGCTCTCTATTAATCAAAGTATGACATTACACGCACAATAGTGTTGTCCAGGGGCTGAACAGAAACCCTTGTATTTTGCTTACTGGATATGACACAAGCCTTCTCCTGGTCTCCTAGAATTCAGAAACCAGAAGAACAAATATCATCAGACCATATTGTCAGCTATAAATTCCAGAACATGTTTATTAAAAGTAATTAAAAAAAGCAGTTGCAATAAACGCTACAGGATCTAGCACTACTTTTACAGAACTTTTAACTCGTGCTCTCTCCTTGGGTATAGAAATAACAAAATACATTACACTTTGCTAACACTATTAATAATACTAAAGCTGGACTTGTATGTACTATAATTCTTAAATATGGGTATTTGTTATAGCCCATGCAGCACCACAAGAACACCCCCTCCATATCAGCTGTAGTACAATGATGCAAGATAGAATTCGCAAGCTGAGAGAGCGGGCCGCTAGAAATATCAACATTAAGCTAACTGGTCTATACTCCCCTGGACTTGTTCTATTTCCCTTTTTAAAAAGCTTTTAAAGTGGCTTCCTGAATGTTTATTGTTTGGGGGGAGGGGAGGGGAAGAGTGATGGGGCTATCAATGACTGCTGATCGCAAAGACACACTGTGGGACTTCCTGCCACCATGATATCTGGGTTATAAGTCATTCATCTATTCTCAGTACAAGGGGGATCAAAACTAAAACGTACAACTGTCACTCACCTTGGGGATCAAAGGTGTAAGGCTGGCCTCCCAGACTGTCTGGCTCCATCCAACCAAGGTAACAAGCTAACAATTAACTAGATTGAGTGGCTTGATAATTATGTTGATAGATATCAGAAAGTAGTTCTAATGAGATTAATACTAATAGTTTTGCAATTAAAAGATATAATATCAAGGACAGCGAGCGCGATGGTAGCCATATTTGGCTGGGCCGTCTGTGGACCTAGTTGCTGTCTGTGGGCCTAGTTTTCCTTAAATTGTACTTTGTAGCTCCATCTACAGAATGTGGATTCTAGTTCAACCAAGTGGGGTACTTTTATCTTTTATCTTTTCCCTTTTCTTACAATCACTCTTCCCCTCCCCTCCCCCCAAACAATAAACATTCACGAAGACACTTTACAAGCTTTTTAAAAGGGAGATAGAACAAGTCCAGGGAAGTATAGACCAGTTAGCTTAACGCTGGTGGTAGGAAAGATAATGGAATCTTTACTCAAAGATGTAATAGAAAAACATCTAGAAACCTAAAATATAATAGAGTAGTCAGCACAGATTTCAAAAGGGAAGGTCATGCTTGGCCAACTATATTGATTCTTTGAAGAAGTAACAGAAAAAGTAGACAAGGGTAATGCAGTAGATGTAATATATTTGGATTTTCAAAAGGCCTTTGATAAGATACCACATAGTAGTCTCATGACTAAGGTCAGAGCATGTGGAGTCAGGGGGCAAGTAGCAGAATGGATAGCAACTGGTTACAAAACAGAAAACCGAGAGTAGGAGTTTTTTATTATTCATTCACGGGAGATGGGCATCGCTGGTAAGGTCGGCATTTATTGCCCATCCCTAATAAAGGTAGTTACTCAGACTGGCGGAAGGTGGGAAGTTGTGTTCCACAGGGATTGGTATTAGAACCACTGTTTACCATTTACATAAATGATATGAACTCGAAAGTACAATATCAATTTACAGATGACACCAAATTAGGGGTGTAGTTAATACAAGAAAAATGCGACAAAATACAAGAAAACATTAATAAACTTGAAGAATGGGCGTTTATTTGGCAAATGATTTTCAATATAGATAATTGTGAGGTGGTCATTTTGGTAGGAAGAATAAGGAGGTCACATGCCATGTTCCCTGTAAGCTGCGCTTTGTTCTGCGAGGCCTGTTTCTTTTAATGCGCGGTCCCTTTAAATTTCTTTGCATGCGTGGTATTTACAATGTAAAAGCCGGTGAGCCACCTACGCCGGACCTTGCAGATGACTGCGCAGCCGCACGCGCGCACAGCTTAGTGGGAACATTGGCCGCATACTGCTTGGATAATAGTCTAAATGGGGTAGAAGAACAAAGGGATCTAGGGGTACAGATACATAAATCACTAAAAGTAGTGATGCAGGTTAATAAGTCCATTTAAAAAAAAAAGGCAAACCACGCACTGGGGTTCATTTCTAGAGGGATAGAATTAAAAAGCAGGGAAGTAATGTTGTAGACCACACTGTGCACAGTTCTAGTGTGGTTTATGGATTAGAAACTGGGCTGAAATAACAACATTCGAGCTGCTGTACATAGTTTTAAGATGTTCTTTGCACTTTTTAATTTGCACTTATAGTTAGGTAGAGGTTTTTAATCACCATTCTCACTGATGAAAGATATAGAGGCATTGGAGAAGGTGCAAAAAAGATAGACAAGGATGATACTAGAACTGAGGGGTTATAACTATCAGGAAAGGTTGAACAGGCTGGAGCTCTTTTCTCTAGAAGAGAAGACTGAGGGGTGAAGACAGTGAGCTATTAACAGGTGGGGAAATTCACTGAGAATAATGAGGGGTGACCATTAAGATAATGAAATGGTTTGATAGGGTAGATGTGGAGAAAATGTTTCCACTTGTGGGAGAGACCAAATCTAGAGGCCATAATATAAGATAGTCACTAATAAATCCAATACGGAATTGAGGAGAAATTTCTTTACCCAAAGAGTGGTAAGAATGTAGAACGCACTACCAGAAGGAGTAGTTGCGGCAAATAGCATAGATGCATTTAAGGGAAAGCTAAATAAGCACATGAGGGAGAAAGGAATAGAAGGATATGCTGAGAAGGTTAGATGAAGAGGGGTGGGAGGAGGCTCATGTAGAGCATAAATGCTGACATAGACCAGTTGGGCAGAATGGCCTGTTGTGCGGACTCTGATGTAAGGAACCATATGTTTTCTGTAACGCAATGTTAAAGTGATCAGACAGATTTCAAATCGATAATTTAAAAAGAAAAGACTTTCTTATGATTTGAATTGTGACCGAACTTCTATTCATTAGTAATGGGCTGTCATTTTCTATGCAAACAGCAGTTTTAAGACAGTTTTGTGCCCCAACATTGCCCAATGATTGTGTGCATTAGCCCATAATTTAGACTGGGATTGGGCAGATAAAGTGGAACTACAAATCAAAATTACTTGCAGTGTGGAGTCTCACTCAATTAGAGAATCAGTACGCCTGATTCTCGACTTTCCCTGAGATTTGCTGCCCATTAAGTTTAATGGTTGGAAAATCAGGAGCACAGCAAATCAGATAAACTTACTTTCATGCCTGACTATCCAATTTGTGTTCTTGGTGCTAGGGACAGAGTCTTGCAAATTTCAGCTATGATGCTTTGAATGAAATTGGATTGCAAAAAATAATGACACAACCATTCAATTTAATCACCGAATTGTTGAATATTTGTCCCTTGTTTGTTCTAGTGATCATTGGGGCCAAGGAATGTGAGATTGAGACACCTGATGAAATGATGAGTCTCTTGGAGGCTGGCAATGCAGCCCGTCACACAGGTACCACACAGATGAATGAGCACTCCAGCCGATCTCATGCCATTTTCACAATGTACCTCAATCAAAAGCGACCTAAAAATGGACAGCAATCAAATAATGATGAGGACAACATTATAGAAGAATCACAGATATCATTTCAACTGATCTCTTCCAAATTTTGCTTTGTTGACCTAGCTGGTTCAGAAAGGGTTACAAAAACAGGGAACACAGGTGAACGATTTAAGGAATCAGTTCAGATAAATAGTGGTCTCTTGGCACTTGGGAATGTGATCAGTGCTCTCGGAGACCCAAAGAGAAAAAGTATACACATTCCATACAGGGATACTAAGATAACCCGTTTGCTAAAGGACTCTCTTGGAGGGAATGCCAAAACTGCAATGATTGCATGCATTAGCCCCTCATCATCTAGTTTTGATGAATCCCTTAACACTCTGAAGTATGCTAATAGAGCCAGGGACATAAGAAATAAACCTATTGTAAATTATGACCCAGACTGGGATCGGATAGATGAAATGGAACTACAAATCAAAACACTCCGGGAGGCACTGCAGAATCAACAGACAAGCCTATTGACTCATACCAGCCAGATTTCACAGGACTTGTTGAGTCAGGACAAAAAACGTATCCATTCTCTGGAGGAGCAGGTGGCTCATCTGCAGGTGGAAAGCTATCACTATAAACATTGCATAGATGAGGCCTTACACTTCCTCTTGGAATTTAGAGACACAAACAGCTTGAAAGAAAGCCAGTGCCAAAAGATGAAGGAGTGGTTCAACATGGTAGAGGAACTGCAAAATGAATTGCCTGACACACTTGGTGCTGATAGTGGAGTTGGAAGTGGAGGACAAGATTCTCATCACATTACAATATTTCAATTGAAAAGGGAGCTGAAGAAATGCCAGGTACAGTATAGCATACTATAAGTAAGTTTTATGGTCAATACACGTATTCTATAATAAAGGCTGAAGTCTTACAACAGTTGTAGTGCAATGAAAAGGTGAGCGGGGGCCCACTGGAGCGGCTGATTTAAAGGTGAGCGGGGGCCCACGGGAGCGGCTGATTTAAAGGTGAGCGGGGGCCCACAGGAGCGGATGATTTAAAGGTGAGCTTGGGGCCCACTGGAGCGGCTGATTGAAAGGTGAGCGGGGGCCCACGGGAGCGGCTGATTTAAAGATGAGTGGGGGCCATGGGAGCGGCTGATTTAAAGGTGAGCGGGGCCCACGGGAGCGGCTACAACGGACCGGTGAGTTTAAGAAGTAAAAAGTAATCGAAGTGTGACGTCACCAGAAAGTAGGTAAGTAATTGGTTGTTGAGTATTTCTCTCTTTCGAGCTTTTTTCCAAACTTGGGCATCTAAATTTAAGTGCCTTAAAAGATATACGTGTTCCAAATTTTAAAAGCTATTTAATCAATTAATTAATTAATTAATTGAGATGGGAGATCAGGCAATGTGTTGTTGTTGTTGCATGTGGGAGCTGGTGGACACCATTGAGGTCCACGGTGACCACATCTGCAGCAAATGTTGGCTGCTCGAGGAGCTTCGGCTCAAAGTTGATGAGATGGAGTCCGAGCTTTGGACACTGCGACACATTAGGGAGGGGGAGCGTTACCTGGACACTAAGTTCCAGGAGGCATTCACACTCACTAGAGTAATTACTTCCAATTTGGCCCAGGGACAGGAGGGCGTGACTACAAGCGAGGCAGGTACAGGGAACCAGGAGGTAGTGATGGAGAAGCCTCAGCCCTTGGCCTTGTCTAACAGGTACGAGATTCTTGCTCGCTGTGTGGACGAGGGCAGGGACTGCAGGGAGGATGAGAAATCTGACCATAGCACTGTGGTACAGGGAGCCATTCAAGTGGGGGGAGTAAAAAGAAATGTCGTGATAAGGGACAGTATAGTTAGGGGGATAGATACGGTTCTCTGCAGCCGAGAGCGTGAGTCCAGATGACTGTGTTGCCTGCCCTGTGCCAGGGTTAAAGACATCTCCTCTGGGCTGGAGAGGAACTTGGAGTGGGAGGGGGAAGATCCAGTTGCCATGGTCCACATAGGTACCAATGACATAGATAGGACAAAGAAAAAGGTTCTGCTGAGGCAGTATGAGCAGCTAGTGGGGCACTGGCACCAGTACTGGGATAAGAGGGCGCTGTTCCGTTTGGATGGGCTTCACTTGAACCATGCTGGGGCTAGAGTCCTGGCAAATCGAATAACTAAGGCTGTAGAGAGGGCTTTAAACTAAATAGTGGGGGGGAGGGTCCAGGTGAGCGGGAATTTAAAAAGTCAATGAGAAAATAATAGGGCAGGATAGAGATGGGGGAAATAATAACCAGAGTGTGACAGGAAGGGACAGAATGTTTAAAAATAAAAGTGCAACAGAAAATGGGGCCAAAACAAGGAGAAATGGTAAAAAGTTAAAAGCTCTATATCTGAATGCACGCAGCATTCGTAACAAGATAGATGAGTTGACGGTACAAATGGGTATGATCTGATCGCCATTACAGAGACGTGGTTGCAAGGTGACCAGGGCTGGGAACTGAATATTCCAGGGTATTTGACAATTTGGAAGGATAGAAAGAAAGGAAAGGGAGGTGGGGTGGCTTTGTTGGTAAAGGATGGGATCAGTGCAGTGGTGAGAAGTGATATGGCTCAGAAGATCAAGATGTAGAATCGGTTTGGGTGGAGATAAAAAATAATAAAGGGAAAAAGTCTCTGGTGGGCGTAGTCTACAGGCCCCCGAACAGTAGCAATACTGTTGGACAGAGTATAAATCAACAAATAATGGAGGCCTGTAAAAAAGGTACGATAATAATCATGGGTGATTTTAATCTCCATATTGATTGGACAAATCAAATTGGCCATGGTAGCCTTAGGAGGAGTTCATAGAGTGTATCTGGGATGGTTTCCTAGAACAGTATGTAATGGAACCAACCAGGGAGCAGGCTATCTTGGATCTGGTACTGTGTAATGAGACAGAGTTAATAAATGATCTCATAGTAAAGGATCCTCTCGGAAAGAGTGATCATAACATGGTTGAATTTCAAATTCAGTTGGAGGGTGAGAAAGTTGTATCTGAAACCAGTGTCCTGATCTTAAACCAGTGTCCTGATCTTAAACAAAGGCAATTACAATGGCATGAGGGCAGAACTGGCTAAAGTGGACTGGAAAAATAAATTAAAAGATAAGACAGTTGAAATGCAGTGGCAGACATTTAAGGAGATATTTCATAACTCTCAACAAAAATATATATTCCAGTGAGAAAGAAAGATTTTAAGAGAAGGGAGCACTATCCGTGGCTAACTAAGGAAGTAAAGGATGGTATCAAATTGAAAACGAAGGCATACAGTGTTGCCAAGTTTGGTGGGAGGCCAGAGGATTGGGAAATTTTTAAAACCAGCAAAGGATGACTAAAAAAATAATAGAGAGAAGATGAATTAGGAGAGTAAACTGGCAAGAAATATTAAAACAGAAAGTAAGAGCTTCTACAGGTATATAAAAAGGAAGAGAGTAGCTAAAGTAAACATTGGTCCCTTCGAGGATGAGAATGGGGAATTAATAATAGGGAACGGGGAAATGGCAGAGACTCTGAACAAATATTTTGTATCTGTCTTCACAGTAGAAGACACTAACAACATCCCAGTAATGGATAATCAAGGGGCCACAGGGAGGGGGGAACTAAAGACAATCACTATCACTAAGGAAAAAGTACTTGGTAAAATAATGGGACTAAAAGACGGCAAGTCCCCTGGACCAGATGGCCTGCATCTCAGGATCTTCAAAGAAGTGGCTGCAGAGATAGTGGATGCATTGGTTGCAATATACCAAAATTCCCTGGACTCTGGAGAGGTCCCAGCGGATTGGAAAACCGCAAATGTAACACCCCTATTTAAGAAAGGAGGGAGACAGAAAGCAGGAAACTATAGACCAGTTAGCCTAACATCTGTCGTTTGGAAAATGCTGGAGTCCTTCATTAAGGAAGCAGTAGCAGGGCATTTGGAAAATCATAATGCAGTCAAGCAGAGTCAGCATAGTTTTATGAAAGGGAAATCATGTTTAACAAATTTGCTGGCGTTCTTTGAGGATGTAACGAGCAGGGTGGATAAGGGTGAGCCAGTGGATGTGGTGTATTTGGATTTCCAGAAGGCATTCGATAAGGTGCCACATAAAAGGTTACTGCATAAGATAAGAGCTCACGGAGTTGGGGGTAATATATTAGCATGGATAGAGAATTGGCTAACTAACAGAAAGCAGAGAGTCAGGATAAATGGGTAATTTTCCGGTTGGCAAACAGTAACTAGTTGGGTGCCACAGGGATCGGTGCTGGGGCCTCAACTATTTACAATCTACATTAATGACTTGGATGAAGGGACCGAGTGTAATGTAGCCAAGTTTGCAGATGATACAAAGATGGGTGGGAAAGCAAGTTGTGCAGAGGACTCAAAGAACTGCAAAGGGATATAGACAGGCTAAGTGAGTGGGCAAACATTTGGCAGATGGAGTATAATGTGGGAAAGTGCAAGGTTATCCACTTTGGCAGGACAAATAAAAAAGCAAACTATTATTTAAATGGAGAGAGATTACAAAATGCTACAGTTCAGAGGGACCTGGGGGTCCTTGTGCATGAAACACAAATAGTTAGCATGTAGGTACAGCAAGTAATCAAAAAGGCAAATGGAATGTTGGCCTTTATTGCAAGGGGGTTGGAGTACAAAAGCAAGGAAGTCCTGCTACAACTGTACAGGATATTGATGAGACCACACCTTGAGCACTGCGTACAGTTTTGGTCTCCTTATTTAAGGAAGGATATACTTGCATTGGAGGCAGTTCAGAGACGATTCACTCGGTTGATTCCTGAGATGAGGGGATTGACTTATGAAGAAAGGTTGAGTAAGTTGGGCCGATACTCATTGGAATTTAGAAGAATGAGAGGTGATCTTATTGATACATATGAGATACTGAGGGGGCTCGACAAGGTAGATGCAGAGAGGATGTTTCCTCTCGTGGGGAAATCTAGAACTCGGGGGCATAGTTTCAGAATAAAGGGTCGCCCTTTTAGAACTGAGATGAGGAGGAATTTCTTCTCTGAGGGTCGTAAATCTGTGGAATTCTCTGCCCCAAAGAGCTGTGGAGGCTGGGTCATTAAATACATTTAAGGTGGAGATAGACAGACTTTTGCAAGATAAGGGAGTGAAGGGTTATGGGGAGCGGGCAGGGAAGTGGCTTTGAGCCCAAGATCAGCCATGATCTTATTGAATGGCGGAGCAGGCTCGAGGGGCCAAGTGGCCTATTCCTGCTCCTATTTCTTATGTTCTTATGTAAAATAATGGTATTTACTCCAAAGTGCGAATAAAAACGAGGGAGGAGATTTACAAAACATCGAAAATTATTTTGAGAGAGTCACTCGACATTGGATAGGTGCCAGTAGATTGCAAAAGGCCAACGAGGTGCCCGTATTCAAAAAGGGCGACTAAACAGACATGGGCAACTATAGACCTATTCATCTAACTTCAACCCTATGTAAAATAATGAAATTATCAGGAGTAATATTGAGGATTATCTGTACCATAACGACCTAGTAAACAATAGTCAACATAGATTCAGAATGAATAGTTCCTGCCTGACCAACCTCCTTGACATCTGCGGAAGCGACATTCCAAGTGGTTTGTGGCAAACCCTCTGATGTGTTGTACCTAGACCTCCAGAAGACAATTTTGACAAAGTTCTGAATGAAAAGCTATTGGGCAAGCTTAAAGCCGTGCAAATTTAAAGGAAATCATTGGAATAGATAAGAAACTGCCTGAAGGTTAGAAAATAACAGCTACTTGCTGGATGAGTTATGTTGGAGTGGGGGAGGTGCTAAGTGGGGTATCTGGAACACGACTGTTCCTAATTTATATTAATGAATTGGATTCAGAAACCCAATGCAAATTGGTAAAATATGCAGATGATCCCAAACTATAAAGGCAATGGAATCGTAGGTGGCAGCACATAAACTACACATCGGATGGAAAAGTGGGCGACACATGTACTCCATGAATTATGTTATCCCAGCTAAGAATGAAGTTGAAAGAGCTAGAAATCTTACCCTCAACATGTCCTGCAGTTGTAGAGTATCAATTAACAAAGTCAATATTACAAGGATGGTACCAGAACTGAGAGATTACAGCTATCGGGAAAAATTGAACAGACTAGTGCTTTTTCCGTTAGAAAAGGGAAGACTTTGAGGTATCCTGATAGAGGTCTTTAAAGTATCAATAGGTTAGACAGGGTAGATGTGGAGAGAATGTTTCCACTTGTGGGATAATCCAAAATTAGGGGCCATAAATACAAGATAGTTACTAATAAATCCAATAGGGAAATAAGGAGAAATGTCTTTTTTTTAATTCATTCACGAGATGTGGGCGTTGCTGGCAAGGCCAGCATTTATTGCCCATCCCTAATTGCCCTTGAGGAGAAGGTGGTGGTGAGTCGCCTTATTGTTTTTCGTAGCAGTTTGGTACAACTAAGTGGCTTGCTCGGCCATTTCAGAGGGGAGTTAAGAGTCAACCACATTGCTGTGGGTCTGGAGTGGTTAGCATATGGAACTCGCTACCATAGGAAGTGGTTGAGACAAATAGCTTAGATGCTACCAAAAGAAAAGTAGACAATTATATGAGAGAAGAGGGAATAGAAAGATATGCTGCATGGGACCAGCAGACAGCTGCGCAGCTTAGAGGGAACACTGGCTGCAAGGCTGAGATGAAGTAAATGGAATGGGAGGAGACTCTTGTGGAGTATAAACAGCAGCACAGACTAGTTGGGCCAAATGGCCTATTTCTCTGCTGTATACTCGATGTAATTCTATGTAATGTTGAACTATATATTCAGACCACATTTGAGTCATTGAGGTGCAAGGGAGACATTCGAGGGCTCAAGGCAGTGCAGAATAGAGCCATGAGGCTGATCCCTAATGTCAGAGATCTAGCCATGAAGAAAGACTGAAGAAACGTGGCTTTTCAGCTTTGAAAGGGGAATTCAAGAGGTGGTCTTATAGAAGCCTTTTTTAGGGCCTCAAACTCCCTCTAACATTGAGCAATATTATGCCACAACCACTGAGCAAAATCGTAACCTTTACCTCCTCCCATAACAAACAAGATTTTGGCCCTCAATCTCCCCGCCCGCCTGCCTGCCCCTCCTCTGCCCCCCCTCACCCCCCTCCCCACCACTAAGCAAGATTTGTACCGCCTTCTATCCCCATGGCTGCATGCCACATTCTAACTTTGCTGATGATTGAGAGTAGGCTGATGGGGCGGTAAATGGCCCGATTGGATTTCCCATGCTTTTTGTGGGCAGGACATAACTGGGCTATTTTCCACTTTGTTGGCTAGATACCAGTGTTGTAGCTGTACTGGATCAGCATATTGAGGCGCAGCTAGTTCTGGAGCAAAAGTCTTCAGCACTACAGCTGAGATGTTGTCAGAGCCCGTAGCCTTTGCTGTATCCAGTGCACTCAACCGTTTCTTGATATCACGTGGAGTGAATCGAATTGGGTGAAGACTGGCTTCTGTGATGGTGGGGACCTCAGGAGCAGGCACTTCTGACTGAAGATGGTTGCAAACACTTCAGCCTTGTCTTTTGCACTTACGTGCTGGGCTCCGTCATCATTGAGGATGGGGATATTCATGGAGCCTCCTCCTCCCATTAGTTGTTTAATTGTCTACCACCATTCACGACTGGATGGGGCAGGACCGCAGAGCTTTGATCTGATCCGTTGGTTGTGGGACCACTTAGCTCTGTCTATAGCATGCTGCTTCCACTCTTTAGCATGCATGTAGTCCTGTGTTGTAGCTTCACCAGGTTGGCACTTCATTTTAGGTACTCCTGATGCTGCACCTGGCATGCTCTTCTACACTCCTCATTGAGCCAGGGTTGGTCCCCTGGCTTGATGGTAACTGGTTGGGGTTGCGTTCACTAGTACCCCAGGTGCATAATTAGATCCCATATATCCCAGCCAGAAAGGGGCTGTCTGTGTTGCCTCCTTCCTTCGGCTTCCTCCTCCTCTCCCACCTCTTCCTCCTCCTCCTGCTCTTGAGCTGGTGGCCATATCCCTGGTGGCAAGTGCTGTGCCCTCATGATGGCCAAGTTGTGGAGGATAAAGCAGACCACCATGAATCGGGACACACATTCTGGTGAGTACTGTGAGGCTCCTCCAGAGCGGCCGAGGCAGTGGAACCATTGCTTCAGCACCCCAAAGGTCTACTCTATGATGTTTTGTGTGGCAGCATAGCTCTCGTACACTTGCTGGCCACTTGTGGTTGAGCTGCAGAGCCGAGTCATGAGCCAGGTGGTCAAGGGATAACCCTTGCCACCCAGTAGCTCAACAACGGTCTGCCACCGGCCCTACCGGCCCTTTTCAACATCTATACGGCGGACATGCCCTTCACCAAATCCCAGAAGTTAGCGATGACCTAGCACTGCTGACGCAGGTATCATCGTTGGAGGAAACAAGTAGGAGGCTAACAAGAGACCTGGACTTACTGGCACGCTACTTTTGGACCTGGCGCCTCCGCCCCAATCCAGAGAAAACAGTTGTGTCGACGTTCCATCTGAACAACAACGCCGCCGGGAAAGAACTCAACATTTCATTCTGCGGAAGGCGACTTACCCACGAACCACACCCAAAATACCTGGGCGTCACCCTGGACAGGACTCTCGCCTATCTGCCTTTCTGGGAAACAGTAGCCAATATTCACGCAGCTGGTATCGACCCATTATCCAGATGGACAGAATCGTGGGATGCATGCAACATAAAGAACCAACACCTCATCACTGATCCAGCAGCAGAGGTCCCTGGCTTTGACCTCCCTCGAAGACAGTGGACAGCGCTCAACTGAATCCACACAGGGCATGGATGATGCGGCCACTTGCTCCACAAGTGGAAGATGAGGGATAACCCGAAGTGCAACTGTGGCCATGAGTCTCAGACCATGGAACACATCACATCATCCTGCCCACTAAGATCTGTTGTGGGAGGCACTTCATTTCTCCACTCGGCATCTCAGGAGGCCATCAAATAGTTAGCCAAACTAGACATCCCATTATAAGCTTTTCCTGTCATACAAAACAACAACAACCCAGTAGCCACCCTCTGGTTTGTCTTGGTGACTCAAAGACTGAGGGAATAGCGAACTGGCGCAGAATAAAAGCACCATGACTGCTGCCAGGATCCTGGTCGTTCACCGTTATGATGTGCTGAGCATGGTCGCCCACTAACTACACATTCAGCGAGCGGAAACCTTTGCGGTTGCGATGCATCTCAGCATTTAGATACGGTGCCCGCAAAGTCACATGCGTGCAGTCGATGGGGCCCTGCACCATAGGGCAGCCCGCTAGCCTGTCAAAGCCACGTGCACACTCCGCCTGCTTCTCTCTGTTCAGAGAGAAGACAACGAAGTCCCCTCTCCTGGCATAAAGACCGTCTGTCACCTCTCTTATGCAGCAGTGGATGGCGAACTGCGAGATGTTACAGATGTCACCTGCTCCAGCCTAGAACGATCCCGACACAAACAAATTCAGGGCCACAGTCACCTTCACAACCACTGGCAGCGCTGTCCTTGCCTTAGTGTGAGGCTGCAGGTCTGGTTGCAAGAGGTGGCAGAGTTCTGTGAGCACATCCTTCGTAAAGCGCAGACGCCTCACACTCTGGCTCAGGTTGAGGTAAGAGAATTGCTCACGGAAGACCCTAGGTGGGTAAGGACTCCTGCTGAGAGCCCTTCTTCCCCCCCCTCCTCCTCCTCCTCCTCCTCTCTGCGAGCAGCTTGTCCCCTTCTTTGCAGCCTCTGCTCCATCTCCCTGTCATGCTGCAGGCCAAGGGGAATGACAACTAGAGCACTCATGACTGGGAGCAAGTGGTGTGACCAGAACCCTTGAAGTCAGAAGCAAGGTCTTCTCCACTTGCAGCACCACTCCCTGTCACCTGACCAACTTTAAACAACTCTAGAAAGCTGCAACAGTTCCACAAACTTACACACAACCAGTAGAAATTAATCAGCAACTGACCTTAGAATGGTTGATGATCCTTTTTAAATATCGCTGGTAGGGGGTCCTTGCAGCTGCTGAACGCCTGTTCAGCTGTGCGAGGTTAACACAGGACGTTACTTCCAGTGTTGAGGACGAAAATGACAGCGCTGGCATCACATCAACGTTGCACGCTGATTGACGCCACAATCTGCCTACTCTACATACTTCTGGCACATGCTCCCAGCACTGACACTACTGCCCCCACCAAGACGCTACTGCTCTCACCGGCGTGGAATTGTCTGGCAAGGCACACACCAGAATTTTGCACACGCTGTTTGGACGCCATTTTCGAACCAAAACAGCACCCGGAGCATCCAAACAACTGGAGGTATGCAATTGAATTTCTAGGCCAAGGTGTCCACATGTGGTTTAAAACCTACATTGCTACTCCCAAAATGTATGCATGTGGTTTTTTTTTCTGTGCTTTGTAGTGGTGGAACAGGTTGACATGTAAATGTGTGGTATCAGAATGATGAGGTGTAGGTTTCCCATGTGGAAAGTGTCATTACGTCATCGTTTTAACAAGTAGTTTTAGTAATGTCTCCCCTTTTCTTCCCCTCTGTCCTATCTAACTCCCTAACTGTACTAAAGTAGTATTTTATGCCATTTTATGATTCATTTACTCTATCTATAGCTCAAGTGAGACTTCTTAGCAAGTTGAAATGTCAATTTAAGTTAATTTCATAAATAAATAAAGCTAATTGCCAAGCAAGTTACTTCGAATAGATATTCTTGTAACTGTGTTTGGTCCAGGCTAAATAGAAAGAAAGCTGGATTTATTAACTGAGGACTTTCCACATAAGTAAGAGATGGAAATTATTTTTATAATTTTTTGTTTTCATGTAATTTTTTAACATCAACTTTCTCTCTGTCCAATTGTCCTATTATCTCCGTGAACTTCACTGTACATCCTTCATTGTGCTATAGGTGAAATTTGCAGTGATTTTTTTTTTTACACTTATTGTTTCTCTTCCTCAGGATGCTCTGGCTACAGATGAGGAATTATTCAGTCAAAAAGCAGCTGAGCTGAAGATGCACGAGAGCAAATACACGCATTGGAACACGAAAAGGGGGAATATTTGGCAGCTTTAACAGAATCACAAGAAAGGTGTCACATTCAAGTGAGTTTATTGCTGTACCGTTTAATCAAATTATTAAATTATTTAATCAATTATTTTCAACAAATCTAAATAATTTCTGTTACAGGCAAAATGAAGGCAGGTGCATTCGACAGTTTGAAAGTCCCAGCACTAGGCTTTAGGCTTTCAATCAGAAGCTCAACTGATATTTTTACTTGGGCTTCCCCTGGAGTTAGTCAGCCGTCTGCTGAGTCATAAGGCAGCAAGACAAAGTTGGACTGGGGATGGGATGTTCTCTCTTTAAGCATGTCAATCACACGCAGATGTGACCGCAATGCTGAAGTGTTACTAACTGAGGCAAGCTGCCACTTAGTAAAATGTGTGATTCCCCCTTGCCTTGTTTTTCTTCCCTTTTCACAGACTTTATGACCCTGAAAGTAAAATTCTCCCTCAAAGTCTAAATATCACTTGAAAGTGAGCTTTCAACTTTGATTTGTCAGTTTAGAGTTCAACACTTCAGCTTTGAAGCTACCATCTAATTCATTCCACCTCCCCTTTTGTGATGATGTCATTTAATTTCATACAGGAATTTGATGCTGTAAGCACATCCTGAACTGGGGTAGCTGAGAGGAGTAGGATTTGTTGGCAACATGAAGTTCCTTACGACAGAAAGTGCATTGGAATATGGACCATTAACTAAGATGTGATTAGGGACTGAGGATGGCCTACAAGAACCTTCCATAACTCATTGCCAGATTTCCAAAATGACATCCGGGTTCTGAATGTTTTATGAGCATATATTTCTGATTTAATAACTGCACTCAGACGTGGAAACATTCCAATCCATGTTTGTCACTCCTATTGTAACCACCACTTTTCCCCCAAATGAACATGTACTCTGCATTGTATTTCCAAGTTAAGCTTTGAGGAGAGGATTGGAATGGGTAAATCCAGGACATAAAATTAAGAAAGGTAACTGATTACTAAGTAATTATACAATGCAACCCATTTATAACAGACTTAATTGATGGAGTACTGTTTTATCTGCTACAAACTGTTGCAGAGGGAGATGAGGAAACAACTAAAGTGTGCCCATTCCAGAGACTTCAGATGTTAGCCTTGCATTAATGAGGTACTGTGCAAGGCTTATGTTGGCAGGAGATCCAGTAATAGTGATCTGGCGTTCTGTTGAGTTTTCTGCCGCATATATTCAAAGTTGGTGAGTGTTGGGTAACTTCGAACTGGGAGGATAACAGACTTAATTAGAAAATGGTCTTTGTGCTTTCTGATATTTTTAGCTTTTTGTGTTCTTTAAGATATTAAGGTCAGGAAGCATTTCTTGGCCTTTGGGAATTCCACAGACTCCTGACTCTGTGATCCCTTGATTGTAGCCAAAAACAGGCTGCAATTGCCATTTACTGGCAAATACCTGCCAAAATCAAATCCTTGTCTGAACACTGTCCAAAAAGACCACTTAGAACCACCTTATAACCAAATAAAACTTGGATCAACCTAATAACTCCAATACTTCAATATTGAATAATTACTCAATTTTCCTGATCAAAAGAGCAACATTTTATTACAAATATTTATCAAAAGCTGCAGAAATAAAGTGCCATTTAAGCTGCAGGCTCATTTCTCAACTATCAATTTTTTGCTAGGTGTTTTTCTTTGTAACCTAACTTATTATTACTACTACTACTACTGCTACAACAACAGCATTTATTGTAGAAAATCACCCCAAGGTACTTCACGGAGCTATAATATAAAAACAATGAGCAATATTAGGAGGGCTGACCAAAAGATTAGTCAAAGAGGGGGGTTTCTATCGCCCATCTTCCAAATGGCTGCATGGCACTCTTTACCCCCGCCCCCTCCAAATACCATAGGCCAAGAAAAACAAGTGCAAAAGCCCTGATCATGCACAATGTTTTTATGGAAAATAAATAGTCCTTCAATATTAACCAGATAAAAAGATCTGCTTGTTACTGCCTTTGGTTTTTGGTAGACGTGGCCCTTTATCTGATTTACCCACTTTTCCAGGTAAAATGCATCTGCTATAAATGGAGTGTACCATAAATAGGAAAAAAAACTTATTTATGCTTATTTGCATTAAATCAGTAACTTTCGGCAATAGTTAATTAGTGGGTTAAATACTCAGTTCATCTCTGAGACCTGTGTTTGAATACAGCCCAGAGTGAAGGAATTAAAAACTGCTTTTATATTGGCACCATTTTAATTTAGATTTTAGGAGACTAGTCCCTATAAGCTGGCCACTGGTGTTTTTGCTGCAAAATCTTGCACCCTTGCCACAGTGGCTGACCTCTAAACAGTTTTTCACGAGATAGGGAAAGAGAGAAATAGCTTGCATTGAAATAGCACCTTTCTCCTCAACAGTACATCCCAAAATGCTTCATAGCCAATTCATTGATATATCGAAAGTAGGGTCAGTGAGTCATACAATGAGGGAAATGTATTAAGAATAAGGGAAAGGCAATGAAAATAAGGAGAAAACATGCAAATTGTTACTTCTCAATCTCCAGGCCCGTGACCATACTCAACACTCTACATGGTTGTTCCACATTTTTTAAGGTCTGTGTCCCATATTGTTTGATCTGGAGGTTAAGAGAAATGAGTAGGATACAGATTGCACTTGTAGGGCGTGTTACTATCTTAGCCATGCCATCGGTGGGTTTGGGGACAACAAAGTGAGTGGAGAATAGGTACTTTCCCACTAGGGGAAGACGAAATTGGAGGACCAGTCATGGTGCACTCATGCATTTCTTGGTGATTTACTCAACCGTGGTACAGGTAGGTGATCTGACTACTCTTTCAGTCAAGAAATGGCACGAGACATGGGATACCTGAAAGCTAGGAGAAAATGTTAATTTTAAAATCTGGGAGAAAAGAAATAGAAAACTAGGATTGCTTTAGTTCATTTTGTTTTCTTTACTGCTTTCTTTTTAATTTCACATTTACAGAATGATAAAATGGTTGAACAACAACTTATTATTGATCAACTCCAGGGAGAACTACAGGTCCTTAAATCAGACAAGTTTTCAATTCACAGCAGAGGTTCAGAAGGAGCAGCTTCAGCTGTGACCATAGCAAGAAGACCTCACAGTGTGCCATTATCTAATATCCATCTTAAGTCTTTCAATATAATACAGACCAGTCAAACTACTCCCAGCACAGACTCCAGAAAGGTATGTGTTTATTGACAGAAAATTACACTTCCATATGATTAAACCTTGTATGTGTGTTGATTGTACTCAGGTGAGATAAAAATACAAAGAGCTTGGGGGTCATTTTCACTCGGTACTGGTGGTTGCGACTCAGTCGTCCGTTATATGTCCTGCCCGATTTTTCTATATGTTCACTTCAATTGAAAGAAAAATTGGGCAGGGTGTATAACGAAAGGCAGCTCTGCCGCCAGTTTACCACCCCTGCCGAAAGCGAAAATGACCTCCATCCCTGTTTTTAGAAAGGAAGGGATTGATTTGAACTATCGGCAGCCTGCGCTCCGCAAGCAGGAGGCTGTAGGGGGTGGTGTTTTTGTGTCAGCTTTACCTCTGACTTCTGAGCGGTTTGAATCGCTCCCACTCCCTTGGTTCTAGACCTTGGACTTATTTGGGGGTTGTGATACAAAAGGTGCAGCAGACAACTGAGTTTGATGAAAGAATTTCAATCTTTATTAAAAGGTAAGACACAAATAATAACACTCTTATCACTTTAAAGGTGGGGAACATTTCGGTACAAGCGAGGGAAATGACAGTAGAACAATACTTCACCCCTCCCAACCCCACTTTACTAGCTAAGTTAGGTTTTGAAGGACCAGGGATAATGCTCACCAATCCTTTGACAGTTGGGCTAAATCGCGGTTTTGGGGTTCGCTGTTTATGGTGGTTAGTGTCTGCCGTACCCCGTACGCGGTAGAGGACTTCACCTGGGTCTCTGGTCAGTCTTCGCGAGTCCGCTGATGCGGTAGGATGTCGTTATGGATTTATCTGGTGAGTACCCAATTTCTTTAGTTCAGCAGTAGGGCTTAGAGTTTTTAGGGAAAATCTTACCCAGGGGTAAGTCAGGAGTAGTTTGTAGTGTGGAAACTTTGCGATTCTTCGGGTTTTCTTCCCTGGAGTTGGTCTTTGTTGGTCGCGGTGGCCTGCGATTACCCGGTCAGTTGGGGGTAATGCGCGGTTGTTGGTTTCGTGAGGCCTTTGGTTTCTGTGATGGCTTTAGGCCTTGGTTGATGTGTCGGTCGACCTCGTGGAGCCGTTGGTGCTGCTTGTTGCCCCGGGTGGCTGTGTTGGGGCCGTTGTTGGAGGTCCGTCGAGGTGGTGTCTTCGCGAGCTGGACTCAGGTGTGTGAGTGGTGAGCAATGCTGACTCGCTTCCAGCTCGGGCCTCCTTCTTCTTGGTCTCTCCTCTTCTTGCTAGCTCTTCTCTCTGCTTCTCCAGCTCTCTCTTATTCTGCTGTGTGCTTGGTGGGCCTTCAATTATACAGAATTGAAGTGGCCTTATCTACCCGCCAAATCTGTTCAGTTCATTGTTTAGTTTTGGCGGGCTCGTAAATCGGTAACGATTTACTAGCACGTTAACTGGGTTTTAACAGGCCTTCAATCTGACCCATTGAGTATGGCCTTATCTACCCGCCAAATCTGTTCAGTTCACTGTCTGAATTTGGCGGGCCTGCTACCAGTAACTGCTCTGTAAGTGTTAAATGGGTTTTTGGGATGGTTTGTATCCTGTTGATCTTCTTGGCTGATTGCTGGTGATGTGTTTTGTGTTTTGTGTTCCTAGGCTGCTATAACCTAGTCCTGGGTGCTCTGTATTATGCATATTTCTTGTTGGGCCTTGTAATTGGTTTGATGGGACCTATTGTTTTGGGTGGGGCTGTCTTCTCCTAGGGTCTATTGTCGAAATGTTAATGCATGTTGGGGCTTTGAGTGAGATCATCCCGGTTCCCCAGACATTGCAATTAACTGCAATACCCAAACTGCTTTTACAGAGGTCGAACCCAACTTCCTTCACAGCCTTTTCTCCCTTTACAGGCCTAGACATGTTTTTAAAATGCCAAAACTTGGTTTTTGGTCTTAAATTCCTTATGTTAGGCCCAAATGCATTTTTATCACTCTGATGTAGTTCTAAAGTCCTTGTTCCTTAGGTTTTGGGGATCTGTAAATTTTGGAAACCTTACAAAGCCCGGTACGTTTTGAGGGCCAGGCCGCATTACCATGCTCACACTGAACAGTTGGCCCCACTGCAGCTTACTTGTGCCAGCTGGCTCAATATTGGGATGGAGGGGGGGCAAGCATGGGGAGGCAGCGACCCACATTATTTTTGTGGAACCTACAGGAGCACTCCTCCTGATGGTCCCACAAAATAATTTTAAACTTACCTTTTTGGTGCCTTTTCTGCTGTACTGCCCGGTAAAGTAAGGTGCCACGTCACGGCGCACATTCCGCCCAGTTGTCATCAAAATTGCCATGTACGTCATAGGACCCCAATTTGCATATTAAAAGGGCCTACCTATCTTCCTGCGGGTGGGTCAGCCTCCAGACCAGACCGCCTGATATTGTGCCAGCCCTTTTGAGGATGATGGCCTCTGGAGCACTGGTGTAAATAGGGCGATAAGCATTTTCAGACCTCTACCGCCCTGCTTTTGCCAGGCAGCCAAACTTAAAATCTGCCCTGGAATTTTAGCATCTGTAAGTGTTTTTCAATCCTTTTATATTTTAATAGATGAAAAGATCTTATAGAGAAACTGGTTTAGACAAGTGATTAGCTTGACAGTGCAAGGGAGTGAAATTAACATTGCTATATAAAGTTTACTGTACTGAAGTGGGTGCTTCAAAAGTCTCGTCATTTCCACTTTTGGCTAATTCAGGTTCCCTCACATTGGTGGATCTGTGTCTCCTCTAAATCAGTTCCTCTGATGTCCTCAGCACTTCCTGCTTAAACATAACTTGTAGTTGCTAATGATCCTAAAAATGTTGTCGTAACTATGAATAGCAAAATGAAAGGCAAGATATCAAGGAAAAGACTGAAGTTTGATAGCTGACTAAACAAAGCAAATCAAGTGTTTGGGTGCATAAGTAGATCCAGTGGGGTAGAAGTTCGGGCACATAACTGACGGAGCGCTTTCAACACACGCCTGAACAAGGATGCCTCAGGCCAGATAGCATATGGGCTGGCAGGTAAGTCCTGAGATGGGGGGAAGAGAAAGGGAGATGGCGTGATTGCGGGCCGGCAGCAAACCACAGCAGTGCTTTGGAGCCAGTAAGGAGAGCTTCTGCTCCCCTGGCTCCACATAAACATTTTTTTTTTTAATTACTCATTTTTTTTCACGGCCTCCAGCTGTCCCTTGATGAACTGTAGGCTACTGATGAATTTTAAAAACTAGCGTGAGCATTCGCAGTGCATGATGCAACTAGTCTTAACGAATTTCACAAACGAGTCCTGAAAGGGGTGCAAGATCGTGCCACTTAAAAAAGGCCTTGATGAATTTAGCAGCTGTCCAAATGCACGCACAGATCGTGCACAGGCCACCTCACTGCTAAATTCGTCATCAGGCACAACAATGTTGAGTTTCTCTATCCCAAAGAGTCCAATTCCAAGAGACTGATACTGGTACTTTATCAAGCTTTAGTGCGGAAACACTATTGTTCAGTACTATCAGTATGCATCCTGCCAACACTAAAAATTACAGTTGCTGTGAATTCGTGAAATAAAACACAGCTCATAAAGTCACCTTCAGTAAGGTGTATATAGGGCGAATAATGGAGTCGCGCCCCCTTTGGGGTGCTAACTTCGC
Source organism: Squalus acanthias (assembly GCA_030390025.1). Lineage (NCBI taxonomy): Eukaryota > Metazoa > Chordata > Chondrichthyes > Squaliformes > Squalidae > Squalus > Squalus acanthias. The sequence goes on along the minus strand of CM059425.1, from coordinate 198,723,946 downwards.
CGGGGCGCCAAAAGTAGTGCCCCGGAAAAATTAGCACCCCTGCGACCGAAATTGAGTGGTAGCACCCCAAGAGGGAAGCGGGGTGCTACTGGAAGCGCCCCGCCTCCCTCTTGGGGCACTGCGAGGGAATAGCATAGTGCTACGTGCTGCAGCGCCATGCAGCCCTTCCTCCCCTTCTTAAAGGGGAGGGGCCTTGTGCAGCACGACCCAGGGCCCAGCTGGGCCCCCGGGGATCGGGAGTGCCGGCAAAAGAGCCCGGCACTCAAGATAAGTGCCGGGCTCATGGAGCGCAGCCGGCACTCTGTGGGGGTAAGGAGGCCGGGGACGGCAGCAGAGGCAGGTGCTGGCAGGCGGCCAGCAACAAAAATGGCCACCCAGCACCTCGCCTTTAAATAGCGCCGCCCCAGCCGCAGGTAGGCCCCCCGACCCCATCGGACATGGCGTCCGGCGGTAAGTCAGGGGGTGCTACCAAAGATCGTGGCCGGGGCACTCCGCACGCCGATGATGTCATTGCCGGCGGCGCAGCACCGCGGGGCGCTAACGATTAGTGCCGCTGCTAACCTCCCGCTGAATTTTGCGCCCGGGCGTGAGTTGCTTTGAGCCCCGTTAGCGCCCTCTTAGGGTGCTAACGGGAGGCACAAAGCAACAGAATTTTTCCCCCATACATCTGTATATATATATTTTTTTAATTTCCATTTCAATATAGTGTTGTCTGTTCATTACCACCAACCCATGCACCAATAATGCAATAATAACCTTCTATTTAGAGCCTGGCACACAGATAACTCTTTATAGGCATCTTAGGCAGTAAGATCTGCAATATAATGAGTCATGAGAATCTGCAAAGGTATGTAACTGAAGAACACTTGCTATTACTGGACAGGTGCACACAAGCCCCGCTTCATATGCTCTTGATCGGGTTGTGGCAGGTTTTCGAACACGCAGTCAGATGTTAGTGGGACATCTTGAAGAGCATGATGAGGTCCTTCGTCATAAATTAACTGATGATAGTGATGATGAGGAAGAAGAAAAGAAGAAAGAAAACGCAAAAGCACAGGCTTCCAGGTAGGAAAAATATGAGCTATTTACTTCCCAATTAAGAAGTTATAACATCCTTCTTTTTGTATATGGTTTTACTTTGACTAACCGTCTGGTTATATTATAAGCACCAGAAAAACTAAAGGAAGGTGAGCACATTTTCCCCCTCTGAGATATTAGCCAGAGAACACAGATTTTGGTATCTGCAGGTACCAAATACCAAGTGTTTTTATTGTATTCCAGTTTAATACAGTGGATTTACTTCAATCTTGGAAACTATGGTGAATAATGCCTTTTAACTAATTCAGCTTTACACTGCACATTTGAATTCTATGTTGTTATTCCTCCAGAAGAAAATGCTGTAGTTTTGTGGCAAGAAGCTGTGCGGCATGCTTGAGTGTAACAGTACATCTACTTTTAGCTTGGTGAGAGCAGTAGTAATCATTACAAGGAGACTAGAAAAAGATCAACAAGTTTAGTGAGAACTTCAGGATAGATAGAGGGGGAAATATTTGAATCGGATGTAAATCAAAAAGTGGACTCTCTTCCATTAACCTCCTCCTCATCAAATCAATATGTATTTCCAATATATCTGTGTGTTCATGGTATAGGTGTTCACATAATGCAGATGTAGTAATCAATTAATTGTGATCAATGCACTGAAATATTTCTCAAATGTTCTGAAACAATTTATTGACAATATAGAACAATTTACTAGATTTGGCATTCAAGGGCCACTAAAGCAAGGCACATGCTCTTTCTGTACTCTACATATCTCTCAAGTCTGGTGTGGAATGCATCAGTGATTATTTACTTGTAGCTTATTGTATCAAAATATTCTTGTGATAAAATTTTGCTTGTGGTCGATGCCTATAATAATTTTATTTTGAAACCAAATTGTAAAGATATTTTCCCCTATACTAGGCATTCAATAAATCAGACTTGGACTCAAAAACAAGCCCGTGTGATTAGTGACACAAAGTTATTCAAAAAAAATGACTTCCACGTGGACAATCAAGAACAAGATGACAACAGAACAGAATTGGAGTCAGAGAAAGGTACACAGATAGTTTGAGAGTAATCAATGCACTAAGTAGCTAGAACTTTGTTTTTTTTAAATCCGAATGAGGAATGGTACACTTTCCCAGCTGGACAAGATGAAACATGCCCTAATAAGGTGTATAATGGGTTAGATGCAGAGTAAATTCCCATTCACTATGCTCCATCAGCAATTTTTGTTTACTTTTTAATAATTTTCCTTCTAGATTTTCTCCACTTTATGCATCATTGCCTGACCACAAGGACAAGCAAACAGAGAGTAGGGATAAAGGGAATGTACTCTGATTGGCGGGATGTGACAAGTTCCCCAGGGATCTGTACTCAACTTTTCACCATATATATCAATGACTCGCATGAAGGAATAGAGAGTTGTATATCAAACTTTGTAGATGGCAATACGTTAGGAGCCACAGTAAGTTGTGTAGATGGGAGCAGGAGTTACAAAAGGACATAGACAGATTTAGTGAATGGGCAAAAACTGTGGCAGATGGAGTTCAATGTGGGGAAGTGTGAAGTAATCCACTTTGAATCCAAGAAAGACTATTTGGAATATTTCTTAATGGTGAGAGACTAGGAACTGTGGAGGAGCAGGGGAATTTGGTGTCCAGGTGCACAATCACTAATAGCTAGTGCACAGGTATAAAAAGTAATCAAAAAGTCTAATGGAATGTTGGCCTTTATCTCCAAGGGGGCTGGAATACAAAGCAGAGGAATTGATGCTTCAGTTGTACAGATCCTTGGTTGGACCCCATCTGGAATACTGTGTTCAATTTTTGACACCGCACTTCAGGAAGGATATATTGGCCTTGCAGGGCTACAGTGCAGATTCACCAGAATGATACCAGGCTTAAAGGGTTAAATTATGAGGACAGCCTGCATAAACATGGCTTGTATTCCCTTGAGTTCAGAAGGTCGGGCAGCGATCTAATTAAGGTGTTTAAAATGATAAAAGGATTTGATAGAGTATTTCCTCTGGTGGGGGAATCCAGAATAAGGGGGCACAATCTTAAAATTAGGGCTAGGCCATTCAGGAGTGAAATCAGGAAGCACTTTTTCACAAAAAAGGTAGTAAAAATCTGGAATTCCCTCCCACCCCGGCTAAGTATACTGGGTCAATTGAAATTTTCAAGCCTGAGATTGAGAGATTTTTATTAGATAAGGATATCGAGGGATATGGATCTCAAAGACGATTAAATGGAGTTGCGGTACATAGAAACATAGAAACATAGAATCTAGGAGCAGGAGTAGGCCATTCGGCCCGTCGAGCCTGCTCCGCCATTCAATACGATCATGGCTGATCATCCAAATCCAGTACCCTGTCCCTGCTTTAATCCCCACAGTACACATATCCCACCCTACCCCTGTAACCCCACGTATTTAATTCCCCCTTACATATCCCATCCTATCCCCATAACCCCACATATTTAATCCCCCCTAACACTAAGGGTCAATTTATCATAGCCAAATCAACCTAACCCACACATTTTTGGTACAGATCATCCATGATCTAATTGAATGGTGGAAGAGGCTCGAGGGGCTGAATGGCCTACTCATATTCCTGTGTTTCTGAAACTATGTTCCAAACAACAAATTTGCATATTTATGCCAATGTTATGCTTCAATTGTCCACTATGGATATGCAAAGGCAGTGCATTTGGACTCTTCCTCAAATTTTCTTCATGTCAGCAAAAGTGCCTTGCCTCCCACTTAGTGCCTTCCTCCAGGCATCTCAGTTAAGACTGGAAAGTTGTGGGGAGGAGCTGTCTCTACACTGTTGCACCAACATTCCATTCAACTAACTGCCAGTTCTGTGTAAATGTTTGGCATAGTTTATCGTCATATTTCTTTTCTCCCTCTTTATTTGAATATGTAGCTCCACAACAGAATTCCTCCCCTGAGGCTGACCGCCTGCATCAGAGCCAAGTATTAAACATGAAGAAATTGAAGACTGCAGATATGGATGTGGCTCATTCCAAGCAGAAGATAAGAGAGCTTGCCATCAACATTCGTATGAAGGAAGAACTCATCAAAGAACTGGTTAAAACAGGTTAGAAGTGATAAAAATATACCGAGTATAGGTTGTCAGAATACCAACTGGTTTGCCTTGGTATGAAACTATCTGGAAATAACCAAAAATATCTGTTAATGTTTTTTTCCCCCTTTTTTTTGCTAAAATAACTAATTCATTTATCCTCCACTTTTATAAGAATCAGGCTCATCATCCAATGGGTGAATCAAAGAACACTTTGAGATTTTCCCTCTGTAGCTTTGTGTGAGCCATGGGAACTTCCTAGTTCCTCAACACACGAAAGGGATCACCTTAGAACTCCATTGGCCCCTGCATGCCAAGGTAACTTTAACACCACAGTGTTAGAGCTAATGGGCCGGATATTCCGATCCCTACGGGTGGGTATGCGTATCGGAAATGCCGGTTTCAGGCATGCACTGCGCATGCGCTGGAAACCGGCGTTTCCGATCTGTCAAGAAAGCTCTTGACAGATCCTCCGGCTGCCCGGGAGCAGGGCCTCTGTGGGCAGAGAGTTCCGCTTTTTGGAGACCCTCTGCCCGCAGAAAACACTTATAATTCTTGCGCCTGGTAAAAGCAGGCGTAAGGCCTGCTTTTACCAGGATGAGTTGAAAAAAGTAAAAAAAAAAAAATAATTTCCACTGATTTATCATTTAAAAATACTTTAAAAAAGGTAAGTTTATTTTTAGCCCTGTTAAAAACTTTGTTTTTTTCAAAAATTTAAATTTTTGTTTCAAATAGTTAATTTATGTAATTTCAAGTAATTTTAAAAATGTGATAAAAATTTATTTAAGTTTTACTATGTTTTGGGGGTGATCTCCATTCATATAATTGACAGGTCTTCCTGTCAAATGTATGAAGGGAGATTCCCTTCTCTGATTGGCTCCCCATGGCCCACGTGATCCCAGGGACGCTGCGAACTACCTGCGCCTCAGGGATATGTGGGCCCTGTGCACCGGCAGTTTGGAGAGGCCCAGCAGTGGAACTCTGCGCCTCCCGGGAGCCCTCCGGTCTTGGCGCAGATTTTTCCAGATCGCAGCCCTCCGCCCGCGGGAGGCCTGTGATCGGAATATCTGGGCCAATATCTTAAAGCCTAAGGGCTTGTATGTCCTCTTGACCTTCAAAGCACCAAAAAAACATTCCTCTGTAGGGGGTGGTGTGGTAGGGTCAGCTTCACCTCTGACTCAGTGAGCGGTTCGAATCGCTCCCACGCCCCTGATTCTAGACCTTGGACTTATTTGGGGGTTGTGAATAAAGATGCAGTAGACAACAGGTTTTGATGAAAGAGTTTTGACTTTTATTAAAGAAAAAGGTAACCAACTTAAAACACACTTAATGCTTAAACACAGGTTGGAGAACACACGGTACAGGCGAGGGAGAATTACAATCTACAAAAAACCCTTATCCTTCCCAATCCCACTGCCTAGCTAGGTTTAATTCCAGAGGATCAGGGATAATGCTCACCAATTGACAGTTCTTGACAGTTGAGGTATTTCATGATTTTGGGGTTCACTGGGGTTTTTGGCTGTTGGGGCCTGCCGTACCCCGGACGTGGTGGAAGACTTCAGCTGCACTCCAGGTCAGTTTGGGTCTGCCCGCTGATGCAGTAAGGTGCGTTTTGGATTCTATCAGGTGAGCACCCGATTTTTCTTCCTTAGAGGTAGGGTTTAGAGTTTTTTAAGGGAAAATCTTACCCAGGGGTAAGTCAGGAATAGTTTGTAGCGTGGAAACTTGCGTGTCTTCGGTTTTTCCTGGTGTTGGTCTTTTTGTGTCGCCTGGTGGTTGGTTGCTGCGCGGGGCCTTGGTTTCCGTGGTACTTTCAAGTGTCGGTTTATCTCGTGGAGCCCTTGGCGGCTCTTGTTGTTGGTTCGTTGCGTTGGAGGCCTGTCGGGGCGGCACCTCCTGGAGCTGGACCGTGTGTTGAGCGATGCCGACTCGCTCCCAGCTTCCAGTGACCTTGGCTAGTATCTGCTAGAGCTGGACCGTATACTGAGCGATGCCGACTTGCTCCCAGCTCGTGGTCCCAGTTCTAGCCCTTGCCTGGCCTTGTCTGTCCCTGCCTCCGATCTCACCTCGGGTCTGCCTGCCTCGTGGCCTAGCTGCTTGTCTCTCCTCCTGCTCGTGTCGTGTGGCTCACCCGTCTGTGCAACTCTCTGCTTCTTGTGGGGGATTAGGCCCTCAATTATACTGTTCAGGCCTATTGTGTTTTTCGCGCCAAAACCGCTTTACTAAATCGGTTTCATGTTGAAGTGATTTAGGTTTCAGTTGAGGCCTGTTTATTCTATTGTCTTAGGTTTTGGTGGGCTCGTTAAGTCTGATGACTTTAACTTTGTGTTAACTTGTCCTGATGGCTTCCGATGTCTTCCATTTAGACAGGGCCTTTATCTACGCGCCAAATCTCGCTCCTTTTGTCTTAGGTTTTGGGCGGGCTCATCAACCTGTTCCTGTAGATACTTGGCTAATCGGTTTTTGATGGGATGATGGGCTATGAAGCTGTGTACTGGAAGTTTTATTGTTAGGGATTGTTTTCAGACTTCCAGCATTCTGTCTGGACCTGGGGATTTCAAAAGGGTCTTGGTTTATTCATTTTTTTGGATGTGTTTGTGAGGTTTTGGGTGAGGCTCTTCCTCCTTGGTTGGATTGTAGTTCAAACATCTCCCAGACAGCTTGGCTTGGTCCCAATACCCAAAAGCTGTCCACTGCCTCACCATACCCTTTCCCCGGAGCCTGTCTTGTTTCTGTGACTGCAGGTTTTCCCAATGGCCCTTTTAAAGGTATAGTATTATCCAAAGTCATTTTCCTTAGGGTTTTTCTTCCCTGATCCTTAAAAATGTCCAAAACTGAGGTTTTGACCTCAAATTCCTTCATTTAGGTCCCATCATTCCAAATTCGTGTTAAGATCCAAAACTCACCCCTTTTAGGGTTCTATTCGAGTTTCTGGGGGATTTTGCGAAGCCTACACCTCTTCATCTGCATTTCTAATATAGAAGATGGATGTTCTGATAATATGGGACAAGCTTGCATTAGCCAATATGGGACATAAGACTAAAGTTTTAATTTAAATGTTCAATGGCCCATCGTCAGGAAGTATATGGTTTCTGTATAAGCTGATACCAAGACCACATATGGCTCTTCTTCGTTGTGAAGGGATTTTGGAGAAGGACTCTAATTTAAAGAATTTAATGAAGGATTCCTTCAATATTAACAGTTTATGTCTAATATAGTTATGTTAGCTCAGACAATACAAACTATGGCTTTGACAGCTAGTGGTTCAGCAGATCAATTATGGTCATTGACTATCAGTTGACACTGCTGCAGGCCTCTACTTCAACTGATTTCATACAAGGTATCCAAGTTTCCTCCAATTTGAAGGACATTCTTCAGTATTCAAAATGGGGACAATGAAGAACAGTTCAATCCTTATTTCACACGTTTTATGCAGCTCTTGTTCGATTATTTCAATGCCTGGGTAGTATTCCATTAAGGTGTACTTATTGCTGTTTCTGTGACTTCATCTTAAACCTACTGAGCATTTTCTACTGACTCCTAGGGGGAAAAATTCGGTTGCTTTGCACCTCCTGTTAGCATCCTAATGGGGCGCAAAGCAACTAGCGCCCGGGCACTGCAATGTTTGCGCCGCTCGTGAAATTCACCAGACATTTTGCGGCGGCGCTAAACACTACCGCCACGATCTCCTGCGCCCACAGATCGTGACGTCAGTCGAGCGTGCAACGCCCCGGTCCGGATATTGAGTGGCGCCCCCTGCCTTACCGCCTGCCGCTAGCAACGACAGGTTGAGGGGAGCGTTTTGCAGTCGGGAAGGGACTGGGGGAGCACTATTTAAAGGCGACTGCTTCCTGCCTTTTTTTGTCGGCGACATTTTTGCATCACGCATTCAGAGAGAGAGAGAGATACTTCTGGAGAGATTCAACGCTGTGTGAAGGAGTTTTGGGTACTGAGCAGCACTTTGCAGGTTCATTTTGATTTGACCTTCCTTGCATCGATTTAGAAGAGATTATGGGGGCTGCACTCTGAGCTCTTTCCCTGGGCCTCTCCATCACGTGGGCCATGGAGAGCCAATCCTAGCGGGGCATTTTCATTCATAGATTTGACAGGAAGACCTGTCAAATCTATGAATAGAGATCGGCCCCAAAACCACACTTAAACTTCAAATAAATTTTTTTTTAATCACATTTTTAAAATAACTATAAGTTACATAAATTAACTATTTTAAACAAAAATTAAAATTTTTGAAAAAATTAATTATACTTTTTAACGGTGCCAAAAATAAACTTACCTTTCTTTAAAGTATCTAAAAAAGATAAACCTGTTGAAAAAATGTTTAAATTGTAATTAATTAACCACTTACCTTGTTAAAAACAGGCCTTGCGCCTCCTTTTTAAAAGTGCAGCTTCTCCATACTTACCTTCCCGGAGAAACCTGAAAAAAAAACCGAAGTTCGCTGCGTGCGCGCAGCCTCTCCCATGCACGCGTTTGACTTCTGAACCCCTCCCTTCAGGGGAACGGAAGTTCCGGTTTCCCGCGCATGTGCAGTGCATGCAGGAAACCAGCACTTCAGGTGGCCTTACGGGTGAGTACACAGCACGTACTCACCCGACAAGAGCCGAATTTCTGGCCCATTATATTCCAAACTGGTTGATGCAAAATAGTTTGGTGAGCCAAATTTAGGCATCATTCCTCCCAGGGCATAGACTGAGTGGTAAACCCTAGACAGTTCCTTGATGAAGAGTTAAAGGGAGGCGGTTATGGATTCATCTGGGGCCCTATTTATAAATATTCCTTTCAAGGTTTATTAGAGTGCTTATCCCAGTGTTCTTGCAAATACTTGAAGCTTAATTGGCAATACTGTTAATTCTTGTTGATTGTATACATATGGTCATCTACCTTCATTAAAAAGAACTGAGTTTTTTTTATACAGGGTAGGAATGGGGAAAACACTTGAGGCCACAGTAAGACACCCTCTAAAAGGGTCAGTATTCCATAATTTCTCCCGTTAGATTATGGGCCTGATTTTAATGCATATGAGGGATAAATTACATGGAACAAATGAGTATGACTACATAAAGGTTGACTTTTCAACATTTGGGTGCCTTAGGCTCTCCTACACAATTGGGGAGGCATAAAAATATAAGATAAAATCTGCTTTATTTTCTGAGATGACTGTGGCGGTAATGTTCATTTTTCTAAAGTTCTCCTTCATTGCCTTTTGTCATTGTTATTGTCCTATTTTATTACTGATTAATTTATTGTACCTCTATCTATTTACTAATTTATTCATTCAGGTAAGGATGCCCAGGCTGTGAACCGACAGTATTACCAAAAGATCACTCAGTTAGAACAAGAAGCTGAGCAGGCCAAGACTGAGCTGACAGAAGCTCAGAAACAACTACAGGAACTGGAGAACAAGGAGCTCAGGGATGTTACAGAGAAAGCCAAGCTACAAAAAGAATTCCGCAAGAAAATGGAAACAGCCAAACTTAAAGTGCAGGTTAGCCATTTATATAATCTGCTCAAGTAAGAAACCTTCAAAATGCATTCAATAAATAAAATTCATAAATCACACAATAGTTTCTAGAGTAAATACTTCCTAACCATATCTATTAAATAATTTGCATTTTTAATGCTGCTAATTATGATCATAAGGTGTTAATAAATAATGATTTCAGGCTCACTCCCGACACTTTTTCTCTTGTGCCCAATATAAATGTGACCTTAAAATGAAGTAATCTGAGACAGCAGGCTGCAGGGTAAACAGTGCACCCTTTTATTAATGAGGTACACACTGGAAATAGTACAGAATACCACCACACACCCCTGTTCTCTCGAACTGACAGGTAAATAAAACTCAGACAGACCATATATCGCCGTTAAAAAACTACAAATCAAGTTTATAAAGAAGTAAGATTAACAAGCAATAATTTAAACAAAAACAGATTAGTTAGTTCACAACTCTACGTGTAATGTCTCTTCAAAATAACAAATGTCTCAAACCTCAACAGTTCTCAGTAATAACACGCAGCTTGGACCAAGGATGATATCATGTATTCATGTTGAGAAATTTTGTGTCCGATTGACCTCTCACTGAGTCCTTTGTTGATTGCCTCACCTCACAAAACAATGTACAGATTCTTATGATCAACAGGGCAGACCTCCGATCTGTTGTATAACTCTTCCGTCCCTCGGGTGGGAACAGTACTCATTAGTTCCTATAACAAGAAATATACTATTGTGTCTTGCTTGGGTGAATTATAACAACAACAACAACTTGCATTTATTTATATAATGCCTTGAACATAGAAAAGGTTCCAAGGCGCTTCACAGAGGCATAGTAAGACAAAAATGGACACCAAGCCAAAGAAGGATACTAGGAAGGGTGACTAAATGTTTCGTCAAAGTGATAGGTTTTAAGGAGGGCCTTAAAGAAGGAAGGTAGGCAGAGAGGTTTAGAAGGGGAATTCCAGAGCTTGTGGCCTAAATGGCTAAAGGCACACCACCAATGGTGGGGCAAAAGGAGTGGGGGATGCACAGGAGGCCGGAATTGGAGGAACGCAGAGTTCCCAGTGAGTTGTTGGGCTGGAGAAGGTTACAGAGATAGGGAAGGGTGAGGTCATGAAGATATTTGTACCCGAGGATGAGAATTTTAAATTTGGGGTGTTGTGGGACCAGGAGCCAATGTAGGTCAGGAAGCACAGGGGTGATGGGTGAGCTTGACTTGATGCGACAGGCGATACGGAGTTTTGGATGAGCTGAAGTTTATTGAGGGTGGAGGATGGGAGACTGGCCAGGAGAGCAATGGAATAGTCAGGTTTGGAGGTGACAAAGATACGGGCAATGTTACAGAGGTGATGGAGAGGGTATGAGGTTGGAAATTCAGCTTGGGTTCAAATAGGATGCCAAATTTGGAACCTGAGACAGTGGCCGGGGAGGGGGATGGAATCAGTGGTGAGGCTATGGAGTTTGTGGCAGGGGCCAAAGACAATAGCTTCGGTCTTCTCAATCGAGGAAATTGTTACTCAACCAGGATGGGATGTCGGCAAGCAGTCTGATGACACTGAGGCAGTTGAAGGGTTGAGAGATGTAGTTGAAAGATATATAGATCTGGGTGTCGTCAACGTACGTGGAATCTGACCCCATGTCTTCGGATGATGTTGCCAAGAGGCAGCATGTAGATTAGGAAGAGTAGGGGGCCAAGGATTAATCCTTGGAAGATTCCAGAGGTAACTCTGCAGGAACGGGAAGATAGGTCATTGCTGGAGATACTCTCGCTACAATTAGACAGTTAAGAGTGAAACCAAACGAGAACAGTCCCACTCAGTTGGAAAACAGAGAAGAGGTGCAGGAGGAGGATGGTGTGGTCCACCTTGTCAATGGCTGCAGAAATGTTGAGGACAGAGAGTACACCACAGTCACAAAGGATGTTATCTATGACTTTGATTCAGGTCATTTCAGTGCTACGGCCAGGGCAGAAAACTGATTTTTTTTAATTCATTCACGGGATGTGGGCGTTGCTGGCAATGCCAGCATTTTTTGCCCGTCTCTAATTGCCCTTGAGAAGGGGGTGGTGAGCCGCTTTCTTGAACCGCTGCAGTCCGTGTGGTGAAGGTACTCCCACAGTGCTATTAGGGGAGGGAGTTCCAGAATTTTGACCCAGCAGCTATGAAGGAACAGCAATATGTTTCCAGGTCAGGATGGTGTGTGATTTGGAGAGAACATGTGCTGGTGTTCCCATGTGCCTGCTGCCCTTGTTCTTCTAGGTGGTAGAGTTTGCGGGTCTGGGAGGTGCTGTCGAAGAAACCTTGGCGAGTTGCTGCAGTGCATCTTGTAAATGGTGTACACTAGCCACGGTGCGCCGGTGGTGGAGGGAGTGAATGTTTAAGGTGGTGGATGGGGTGCCAATCAAGCGGGCTGCTTTGTCCTGGATGGTTTCGAGCTTCGAGTGTTGTTGGAGCTGCACTCATCCAGGCAAGTGGAGAATATTCCATCACACTCCTGACTTGTGCCTTGTAGATGGTGAAGAGGCTTTGGGGAGTCAGGAGGTGAGACACTCGCTGCAGAATACCCAGCCTCTGACTTGCTCTTGTAGCCACAGTATTTATGTGGCTGGTCCACTTAAGTCTCTGGTCAATGGTGACTCCCCAGGATGTTGTTGGTGGGGGATTCAGCGATGGTAATGCCATTGGAGATGGTCATTGCCTGGCACTTGTGTGGTACGAATGTTACTTGCCACTTATCAGCCCGAGCCTGAATGTCATTCAGGTCTTGCTGCAGGCAGGCATGGACTGCATTATCTGAGGCGTTGCGAATGGAACTGAACACTGTGCAGTCATCAGCAAGCATCCTCACTTCTGACCCTATGATGGAGGGAAGGTCATTGATGAAGCAGCTGAAGATGGTTGGGCCGAGGACACTGCCCTGAGGAACTCGTGCATCAATGTCCTGGGCCTGAGCTGATTGGCCTCCAACAACCACAACCATCTTCCTTTGTGCTAGGTATGACTCCAGCCAGTTGAGAGTTTTCCCCCTGATTCCCATTGACTTTAATTTTACTTGGGCTCCTTGATGCCACACTCGGTCAAATGCTGCCTTGGTGTCAAGGGCAGTCACTCTCGCCTCACCTCTGGAATTCAGCTCTTTCGTCGATGTTTGGACCAAGGCTGTAATGAGGTCTGGAGCCGAGTGGTCCTGGCGGAACCCGGACTGAGCATTGGTGAGCAGGTTATTGGTGAGTTAGTGCTGCTTAATAGCACTGTCGACGACACCTTCCAGCACTTTGCTGATGATTGAGAGTAGACTGATGGGGCGGTAATTGGCCGGATTGGATTTGTCCTGCTTTTTGTGGACAGGACATACCTAGACAATTTTCCACACTGTCAGATAGATGCCAGTGTTGTAGCTGTACTGGACCAGCTTGGCTAGAGGCGCGGCTAGTTTTGGAGCACAAGTCTTCAGCACGACAGCTGGGATGTTGTCGGGGCCCATAGCCTTTCCTGTATCCAGTGCGTTCAGCCAATTCTTGATATCACATAAAGTGAATCAAATTGTCTGAAAATTGGTTTCTGTGATGGTGAGGACCTCCGGAGGAGGCCGAGATGGATCATCCACTCTGCACTTCTAGCTGAAGATGGTTGCAAACGCTTCAGCCTTATCTTTTGTACTTACGTGTTGGGCTCTTCCATCATTGAGGATGAGGATATTCATGGAGCTTCCTCCTCCTCCCATTAGTTATTTAATTGTCCACCACCATTCACAACTGGATGCAGAGCTTTGATCTGATCCGTTTGTTGTGGGATCACTTAGCTCTGTCTATAGCATGCTGCTTTCGCTGTTTAGCATGCATATTTGGCACTTCATTTTAGGTACGCCTGGTGCTGCTGTTGGCACGCTCTTCTACACTCCTCATTGAACCAGGGTTCGTCCCCTGGCTAGATGGTAATGGTAGAGTGAGGGATATGCCAGGCCATGAGGTTACATATTATGGTGGAATACAGTTCTGCTGCTGCTGATGGCCCACAGCGCACCATGGATGCCCAGTTTTGAGCTGTTCTAAATCTGTCCCATTTAGCACAGTGGTAGTGGCACACAAGGTGATGGAGGGTGTCCTCAGTGTGAATTCGGGACTTCGTCTTCACAAGGACTGTGCGGTGGTCACTCCTACCAATACTGTCATGGACAGATGCATCTGCAAAAGTTGGAATAAATAGAGTTATTGAACAGGAGTTTAAAAAGATGGTTAAACATAAAGTGAGAGGAAATCCTATTAAAAATGAGTTAAACTATCTGTACAGCAATGCACACAGTATCTGTAATAAAACCAGGGAGCTGGAGGCATAGTAGGGATTACTGAGACATGGCTAAAGAAAAACCAGGACTGGGAAGTAAACATTGCAGGGTATAACATATTTAGAAAAGATTGAGAGGGAAAAAGGGGAGGTGGAGTAGCTGTACTTATTAGGGATAACAGGATGGCAGTAGAAAAAAGTGACGCAGCTATCAGCAAGACAAAAATAGAATCCATATGGATAGAGATAAAAGACAATAAAGGATCAATCACACTAATAGGTGTAGTCTACAGACCACCTAATAGTGGAAGGGAGGTGGAGGAAGAAACATGCAGACAAATTAGGGAATTGAGTAAAAAACAGAGAATAATAATCATGGGGGATTTCAACTACCCCAATATTAATCGGACAGAAGAGGTAGGTAAAGGGGATAAGGGAATGGAGTTCCTACAATGTGTACAGGACTCCTTTCTAACCCAATATGTAAAAAGCCCAACAAGGGAGGATTCGCTATTGGATCGAGTAATGGGGAATGAACCAGAACAGATAAGAGAAGTAAAAGTAGGGGAACATCGAGGCAATAGTGACCATAATATAAGACGCTTTAAGATGATAATTGAGAAGGACAATAGTATGACGAAAACCAGGGTAATAGATTGGAGAAAAGCTGATTTTGAGGGGCTGAGAATAGAACTTCGGAAAATAAAATGGACAACAATATTGGCAAGCAACGATGTAGAACATAAATGGGAAACATTTAAAACGGTGTTCAACAGAGTGCAGGAACAATACATTCCGCGAAAAGGAAAGAACAAACTAAAAACTAATGAAACTCCATGGATGAATAAAGAGTAAGGGAACAATTGAGGGTACGGCTAGGTAAGTATTCATACTACTCTATAGTTTGACAGTTAAGGTTCATAGTTTATAAAGTTTAGAAGGTCTTAATTTTGTGGATATAGTTTCTAGTGCTAGTAACCAAGGGCCCTTGAGTATATCATTAAATTGAGTGTAATTGGTGGTATTGATTTGATTTAATTTAAGTTCAATTAATTAAAGGGTAAGTCATGACAGGACAGCCCAGCCCCGTGTTATGCTCCTCCTGCTCTATGTGGGAAATCAGGGACCCTTCCGGTGTCCCTGACAACCATGTGTGCGGGAAGTGTATCCAGCTGCAGCTACTGACAGACCACATTGCGGCGCTGGAGCTGCGAATGGATGCGTATTGGAGCATTCGCGATGCTGAGAACCTCGTGGATAGCATGTTTAGAGAGTTGGTCACACCGCAGGCAAAGGGTGCACAGGCAGGAAGTAAATGGGTGACCACCAGGCAGAGTAAGAGGTGCAGGCAGGTAGTGCAGGGGTCCCTTGTGGACATCCCCCTCTCAAACAGATATACCACTTTGAATACTGTTGGGGGGGATGACTTATCAGGGGAAGGCAGCAGCAGCCAACTTCCTGGCACCATGGGTGGCTCTGCTGCACAGGCCGGGAGGAAAAAGAGTGGAAGAGCTATAGTGATAGGAGACTCAATTGTAAGGGGAATAGATAGGCGTTTCTGCGGCCGCAATCGAGACTCCAGGATGGTGTGTTGCCTACCTGGTGCAAGGGTCAAGGACATCTCGGAGCGGCTACAGAACATTTTGGAGGGGGAGGGCGAACAGCCAGCTGTCGTGGTGCACATAGGCACCAACGATATAGGTAAAAAAGGGGATGAGGTCCTGAAAGCAGAATATAGGGAGTTAGGAGGTAAATTAAAAAATAGGACCTCAAAGGTAGTAATCTCAGGATTGCTACCAGTGCCACGTGCTAGTCAGAGTAGAAATAGGAGGATATTTCAAATGAATACGTGGCTAGAGGAATGGTGCAAGGGGGAGGGATTCAAATTCCTGGGACATTGGAACCAGTTCTGGGGGAGGTGGGACCAGTACAAACCGGACGGTCTGCACCTGGGCAGGGCCGGGACCGCTGTCCTAGGGGGAGTGTTTGCTAGTGCTGTTGGGGAGGGTTTAAACTAAAGTGGCAGGGGGTTGGGCACCTGAGCAGGGAGACAGAGGAAAGCGTGTCAGGAAGGGACAGAAGGTATGGAGTAAAAGGTAAAGTGTTAAAAAAGGAAAAAGCAGGAACTAAGTGTCACAAAACATATTTGAAAGTTCTTTATCTGAATGCACGTAGCATTCGTAACAAAATGGACGAGTTAACGGCACAAATAACTACGTATGGGTATGATCTTGTGGCCATTACAGAAACATGGCTGCAGGGTGACAACGACTGGGAATTAAATATGCCAGGGTATTTAACAATCAGGAAGGACAGGCAGGAAGGAAGGGGAGGTGGGGTGGCTATGTTAATAAAGGAAGGAATCACTGTAATACAGAGAAATGATATTGGGTCAAAGGATCAGGATAATGAAACAGTTTGGGCGGAGATAAGGAATAATAAGGTGAAAAAAACACTAGTGGGAGTAGTATATAGGCCTCCTAATAGTTGCAACTCTGCTGGAAGAAGTATTAATCAGGAAATAGTTGGGGCATGTAATCAGGGAACAGCTATAATTATGGGGGATTTTAACTATCATATTAACTGGACAAATCAAATTGGGCAGGGCAGCCTTGAGGAAGAGTTTATTGAGTGTATTAGGGATGGATTTCTTGAGCAGTATGTAACTGATCCTACAAGGGGGCAAGCAACCTTGGACCTGGTCCTGTGTAATGAGTCAGGATTAATTAATAATGTCCTAGTTAAGGATCCCCTTGGAATGAGTGACCATAACATTGTTGAATTCCATATCCAATTAGAGGGTGAGAAGGTTGGTTCTCAGACAAGCGTACTGAGCTTGAATAAAGGAGACTATGATGGTATGAGAGCGGAATTGATTAAAGTGGACTGGGAAAATAGATTAAAGGGTAAGACGGTACATGAGCAGTGGTGTTCATTTAAGGAGTTATTTTACAACTTTCAAAATAAATATATTCCACTGAGGAAAAAAGGGTGTAAAAGAAATGACAGCCATCCATGGCTAAGTAAAGAAATTAAGGATAGTATCCGACTAAAAACAAGGACATATAAGGTAGCCAAACTTAGTGGGAGGATAGAAGATTGGGAAGTCTTCAAAAGACAGCAAAAAGTAACTAAAGGATTGATTAAGAAAGGGAAGATAGATTATGAAAATAAATTAGCAAAAAATATAAAAACAGATAGCAAGAGTTTCTATAGTTATATAAAAAGAAAAAGGGTGGTTAAGGCAAACGTAGGTCCCTTAGAGGATTAGACCGGGAAATTAATGGTGGGAAACATGGAGATGGCAGAAATGCTGAACAAATATTTTGTTTCAGTCTTTACGGTAGAGGACACGAAGAATATCCCAACACTGGGCAAACAGGGGGCTCTAGGGGGGGAGGAGCTAAATACGATTAAAATCACTAAGGAATTGGTACTCAGTAAAATAATGGGACTCAAGGCGGATAAATCCCCTGGACCTGATGGCTTACATCCTAGGGTCTTGAAGGAAGTGGCAGTAGGGATTGTGGATGCTTTGGTAATTTTCCAAAATTCCCTGGACTCAGCAAAGGTCCCGGCAGATTGGAAAACTGCTAATGTAACACCCTTATTTAAAAAGGGTAGTAGGCAGAAGGCTGGAAATTATAGACCAGTTAGCCTAACATCTGTGGTGGGTAAAATTTTGGAGTCTATTATTAAGGAGACAGTAACGGAACATTTAGATAAACATAATTTAATAGGACAAAGTCAGTATGGCTTTATGAAGGGGAAGTCATGTCTGACAAATTTGCTTGAGTTCTTTGAGGACATAACGTACAGGGTGGATAAAGGGGAACCAGTGGACGTAGTGTATTTAGACTTCCAGAAGGCATTCGACAAGGTGCCACATAAAAGATTATTGCTCAAGATAAAAAATCACTGGATTGGGGGTAATATTCTGGCATGGGTGGAGGATTGGTTATCTAACAGGAAGCAGAGAGTTGGGATAAATGGTTCATTCTCGGACTGGCAACCAGTAGCCAGTGGTGTTCCGCAGGGGTCGGTGCTGGGTCCCCAACTCTTTACAATCTATATTAACGATTTGGAGGAGGGGACCGAGTGTAACATATCAAAGTTTGCAGATGATACAAAGATGGGAGGGAAAGTAGAAAGTGAGGAGGACATAAAAAACCTACAAGGGGATATAGACAGGCTGGGTGAGTGGGCGGAGATTTGGCAGATGCAATACAATATTGGAAAATGTGAGGTTATGCACTTTGGCAGGAAAAATCAGAGAGCAAGTTATTATCTTAATGGCGAGAAACTAGAAAGTACTGCAGTACAAAGGGATCTGGGAGTCCTAGTGCAAGAAAATCAAAAAGTTAGTATGCAGGTGATCAAGAAGGCCAACGGAATGTTGGCTTTTATTGCTAGGGGGATAGATTATAAAAACAGGGAGGTATTGCTGCAGTTGTATAAGGTATTGGTGAGACCGCACCTGGAATACTGCATACAGTTTTGGTGTCCATACTTAAGAAAAGACATACATGCTCTCAAGGCAGTACAAAGAAGGTTCACTCGGTTAATCCTGGGGATGAGGGGGTGGACATATGAGGAGAGGTTGAGTAGATTGGGACTCTACTCATTGGAGTTCAGAAGAGTGAGAGACGATCTTATTGAAACATATAAGATTGTGAAGGGGCTTGATCGGGTGGATGCGGTAAGGATGTTCCCAAGGATGGGTGAAACTAGAACTAGGGGGCATAATCTTAGAATAAGGGGCTGCTCTTTCAAAACTGAGATGAGGAGAAACTTCTTCACTCAGAGGGTAGTAGGTCTGTGGAATTTGCTGCCCCAGGAAGCTGTGGAAGCTACATCATTAAATAAATTTAAAACAGAAATAGACAGTTTCCTAGAAGTAAAGGGAATTAGGGGTTACGGGGAGCGGGCAGGAAATTGGACATGAGGCTGAGTCGGATCAGTCAAGGCCCTGTGGGTGGCGGAGCGGGCCCAGGGGCTGAGTGGCCGGGTCCTGCTCCTACTTCTTGTGTTCTTTAGATTTGAGGTTCGGATCAGATCAGCCATGATCTTATTGAATGGCGGAGCAGGCTCGAGGAGCCGATTGGCCTACTCCTGCTCCTATTTCTTATGTTCTTAAGGAAAGAGGCATACATTTAGCACATAAACAGCAAGGGAGTGCATGATAAGGGAGAATACGAAGAGATTAGGAGAGAAGTCAAAAAAACAATTAGGAAAGCAAAGAGGAATTATGAAATTAAATTATCAAGGAACATAAAACAAAATAGTAAAATATTTTACAGGCACATCAATAAAAAAGGAAGGTTGGGATGGGAATAGGGCCATTAAGGGATAGACAGGATAATACCACAGGTAACGATAGAGAGATGGCAGAAATATTAAATAATTATTTTGCTTCAGTATTTACCAGGGAGATAGAACAGGTGGACATGACATTAGATGATGAGATTAGTAATGAGATAAGTGCATTTAAAATAAAAAGAGGGGATATATTAAATAAACTAATCAAACTCAAAGAGGATAAAACCCTGGATTGCAACCACACATTTTAAAAGAATCTAGGGAAGAGATAGCAGAGGCATTACTACACATATCTAATAATTCGTTAGAAAAAGGTGTAGTACCAGAGGACTGGCGGATAGCTAACGTAATACCTATATTTAAGAAGGGGAATAGAACATGTCCAGGGAACTATAGACCAGTCAGCTTAACACTGATGGTAGGAAAAATAATGGAATCCCTACTAAAGGAGAAAATAGAAAAACATCTAGAAACCAAAAACATAGTAATGAATAGTCAGCATGGATTTCAAAAGGGAAAGTCTTGCTTGACCAACCTCATTGAATTTTTTGAAGAGGTAATTTATCTTGATTTTTCAAAAGGTCTTCGATAAGGTACCCCATAATAGACTAATGAACAAGATTAGAGAATGCGGACTCGGAGTCAGGGGACAAGTGGCAGAATGGATAGCTAGCTGGCTTCAAGACAGAAAGCAGAGAGTAGGGGTAAAAGGTAGCTATTCACAGTTGCAGAAGTTGGGTAGTGGTGTTCCACAAGGATCAGTGCTGGGACCACTGTTGTTCACAATTTATATTAACGATTTAGACTTTGGAATCAAAAACACAATTTCTAAATTTGCGGATGACACCAAATTGGGGGGGATTAGTCAATACTGAGGAGGACTGCAACAAATTACAGGAGGACATTAATAAACTTGCAGAATGGGCATATCATTGGCAAATCAAGTTCAACACAGATAAATGTGAGGTATTACATTTTGGTAGGAAGAATATGGAGGTCACTTATTACTTGGAGGGTACGAGTCTAGGTGGGGTAGAGGAACAAAGGGATGTCGGAGTACAAAAACTCAAATCACTAAAAGTTGCGACACAGGTTAGCAAGGCTATAAAAAAAAGCAAACTAAGCACTAGGGTTTATTTCTAGAGGTATAGAATTGAAAAGTAGGGAAGTTATGCTAAACTTGTATCGAACCTTGGTTCGACCACACTTGGAGTACTGCATACAGTTCTGGTCGCCATATTCTAAAAAGGATAGAGGCACTGGAGAGGGTGCAGAGAAGATTTACAAGGATGATACCAGAAATGCGAGGGTATACATATCAGGAAAGGATGAACAGGCTGGGTCTCTTTTCACTTGGGGAAAAAAGAAGGCTGAGGGGTGACCTGATAGAGGTCTTTAAAATTATGAAAGGTTTTGATAGAGTGGATACAGAGAGAATGTTTCCACTTGTGGGGAAGAGCATAACTAGAGGCCATCAATATAAGATAGTCACCAGGAAATCCAATAGGGAATTCAGAAGAAACTTCTTTACCCAAAGAGTGGTGAGAATGTGGAACTCGCTACCACAGGGAGAGGTTGAAGCGAAAAGTATAGATGCATTTAAGGGGAGGCGAGACAAGCATATGAGGGAGAAGGGAATAGAGGGTTATGCTGATAGATTTAGATGAGGAAAGATGGGAGGAGGCTCGAGTGGAGCATAAACACCAACATGGACTGGTTGGGCCGGATGGCCTGTTTCTGTGCCGTATATCCTATGTAATCCTATTTAGATTGGTGAGGACGAGGTCAAGTAGGTTTTTCCTTCATGCTGGTTCTCTCATGACCTGCCACAAGCCCAGTCTGGCAGCTATATCCTTCAGGACTCGGCCAGCTCGGTCAGTAGTGATGCTACAGAGTCACGCTTGGTGATGGACATTGAATTCCCCCACCCAGAGTACATTCTGTGCCCTTGCTGCCCTCAGTGCTACTTCCAAGTGGTGTTCAACATGGAAGAGTAGTGATTCATCAGCTGAGGGAAGGCAGTAGGTGGTAATCAGCCGGCGGTTTCCTTGCCCATGTTTGACCTGATGCCATGAGACTTCACTGGATCCAAAATCAATGTTGAGGACTCCCAGGACTCCCGACTGTATACAACTGTACTGCCACCTCTGGTGGGTCTGTCCTGCTGTTGGGACAGAGCATACCCATGGATGGTGATGGAGGAGTATGGGACGTTGGCTGAAAGGTATGATTCTGTGAATATGACTATGTCAGGTTGTTGCGTGACTAGTCTGTGAGATAGCTCTCCCAATGTTGGCACAAGTCCCCAGATGTTAATGAGGAGGACTTTGCATGGTCGACAGGTGCCTTTGTCATGTCCGAATCCGATGCCTAGGTCGGTGCCGGGTGGTCCGTCCGGTTTTATTCTTATTATACTTTGTCTTAGCGGTTTGATACAACTGAGTGGCTTGCTAGGCCATTTCAGAGGGCAGTTAAGTGTCAACCACATTACTGTGGGTCTGGAGTCACATAGGCCAGACTGGGTAAGGACAGCAGATTTCCCTCCCTAAAGGACATTAGTGAACCAGATGTTTTTTTTACCATGGTCACCATTGCTGAAACTAGCTTTTTATTCCAGATTTATTTAATTAACTGAATTTAAATTCACCACCTGCCGGTAGGATTTGAATTCATGTCTCATGTCATGTAACCGAGGCCTCTGGATTACATGTCCAGTAACATAACCACTATGCTACCGTTCCCACTGGAGAGATTCAAACATGGAGTTGCAGGAAAAATGGGCACGGATTTTGGAGACGACAACACGTTCAAAGAATTTGGAGACGAAAGGGATGTTGAAGATGGATGGTAGTTTGCAAGGACTGAGGGGCTGAAGGTGGGCTTTTTGCATAGTGGGGTGATGTTAGCAGTTTTGAAAGGGAGGGGGCCAGTACTGGAGGAGAGGGAACTATTTACATTGTCAGCCAGCATGGGGGCTCGGGAGGGACATTGGGTGGTTAGCAGTTTAGAGGGAATGAGGTCAAGAGAGGAGGAGGTAGGTCTCATGGACAAGATGAGCTCAGAAAATACATGAGGGAAGATATGAGCGAGAAAGATGTGGGCTCAGGGCATGAGCAGAGGTGAGCCTTGAGGGAGGCTTGGTGGGCAAGGGGTGGGGGCATGCGGCAGAGGCAGATAAACACTACTTATTACACCTGTAATATTTAATTTCCCTCTCGTTGCCTCTCTATGACCTGCTTTGCTGTACCGACACAGGCTCAAAGTGTGCAGACAGATTGTCTGGCTCAGTGAGTTGCCCGCTGATGGGTGAATGTGAGCCATCTGTTTTCCCACCTGCTCGATGGTTTTTGACGAGGTCACTTAAATGATTGGGCCAGCTGACTCAGAGTCGTGGACTCCTGGTCAAGAAACTGTATTGTTAAATCATCTTCCAGAAATCGTTGTTCTTGATATTAATAGTTGTAGCTGGGACCAGGCATCTATGATGTCTGTGTTACGTGAGACTCCACTCCCATGGAGTCCCTTTGTTGATCTCCGCTTGTATAGCGGTACAGCAAGAAGTCGTCTTGTGGCGGTACAGCAAGAAGTAGTCGACAGCAAAAACATGCCACACTTATACCCAGTTCCAAGCAGCTTATGGCTACAAAATTGTTAATCAAAGGAGGCTTTGAAAGTACTTGGACAACCTTCCCCTCAGAAGCCTGTTTCTAGCCATTCACCCACAAGTATGACAAAGCAAAGCTATAACTCTCGTAAACAAGATATGTTGAGGCAGACGTCATAACACTGGTTTCGAAGGCCTGTTATAATAGCATCCTACGCGCTCTCATCCCACGTACTCCCCGCGTGGGAGACTTCTACTGCCTCCCAAAGATACACAAAGCCAACACACCCGGACGTCCTATCGTATCAGGCAATGGAACCCTGTGTGAGAACCTCTCTGGATACGTCGAGGGCATTCTGAAACCCATCGTACAGGGAACCCCCAGCTTCTGTCGCGACACTACAGACTTCTTACAGAAACTCAGCACCCACGGACCAGTTGAACCAGGAACACTCCTTGCCACGATGGACGTATCAGCACTCTACACCAGTATCCCCCACGATGACGGCATCGCTGCAACAGCCTCAGTACTCAACATCAACAACAGCCAATCTCCAGACGCCATCCTACAACTCATCCGCTTCATCCTTGACCACAATGTCTTCACCTTCGACAACCATTTTTTTACCCAAACACACGGAACAGCCATGGGGACCAAATTCGCACCCCAATACGCCAACATCTTCATGCACAAGTTCGAGCAAGACTTCTTCGCTGCACAGGACCTCCAGCCAACGCTGTACACCAGATACATCGACGACATTTTCTTCCTTTGGACCCATGGCGAAGGATCACTGAAAAGACTACACGATAACATAAACAAGTTCCATCCCACCATCAAACTCACCATGGACTACTCCTCAGAATCGGTCTCATTCCTGGACACACTAATCTCCATCAAAGACGGACACCTTAGCACTTCACTCTACCGCAAGCCCACGGACAACCTCACGATGCTCCACTTCTCCAGCTTCCACCCTAACCACGTTAAAGAAGCCATCCCCTATGGACAAGCCCTGCGAATACACAGGATCTGCTCAGACGAGGAGGAACGCGATGGACACCTACGGACGCTGAAAAACGCCCTCGTAAGAACGGGATATGACGCTCGACTCATCGATCGACAGTTCCGACGGGCCACAGCGAAAAATCGCATAGACCTCCTCAGAAGGCAAACACGGAACACAACCAACAGGGTACCCTACGTCGTCCAGTACTTCCCCGGAGCGGAGAAACTACGACATGTTCTTCGCAGCCTTCAACATGTCATCGATGACGACAAACACCTCGCTAAGGCCATCCCCACGCCTCCACTACTTGCCTTCAAACAGCCGCCTAACCTCAGAAGTACCATCGTTCGCAGCAAATTACCCAGCTTTCAGGATAACAGCGACCACGACACCACACAACCCTGCCATGGCAAACTCTGCAAGACATGCCAGATCATCAACACAGATACCACCATCACACGTGAGGACACTACCCACCAGGTACATGGTACATACTCATGTGACTCGGCCAACGTTGTCTACCTCATACGTTGCAGGAAAGAATGCACCGCGGCATGGTACATCGGCGAGACCATGCAGACACTGAGACAACGTATGAACGAGCACCGCGCAACAATCGCCAGGCAGGATTGTTACCTCCCAGTCGGGGAACACTTCAGCAGTCAAGGACATTCAGCCTCGGATCTGCGGGTAAGCGTTCTCCAAGGCAACCTTAGAAACACACGACAACGCAAAATCATCGAGCAGAAACTGATAGCCAAGTTCCGCACTCATGAAGACGGTCTCAATCGGGATCTTGGGTTTATGTCACGATACATGACGTGATCCGGACTCGAGTCGTCGTTAGCTTGTTCACAGATGTGATTCCCAGTAAAAAAGTAAAAATTTTCCCAGTAAAAAAGTAAATTTTTTTTAAAAGCTTTTCGTTTTACATACAGACGGCAGCTTTTGACACGTTAGAACCCCTGCGACTACACCTCATTGTCTCAGTTGTATCTTGCTATGTCTTTTGATGTGGTACCTTCCTGGCTGACTTAATTAACTTTATCACACCTCGGCAGATAGTCAGGATGATTTAATTTATTGGTCTGCAATTGTAAAGTACACATGCTTTTTTTTCCATCTATATATGCTCTGGCGATTCTGTATCCAATTTACTTCACCTGAGGAAGGAGCGATAGCTCCGAAAGCTTGTGATTTCAAATAAAACTGTTGGACTATAACCTGGTGTTGTGCGACCTCTCAATAATAGCATATGACATGGACTGTAAATATGGGAAGATCACAGCCCAGTAATCCATTTTCATTGATTCTGTCACCTTGGTGGGTCATGTGTCTTCTTTCACTTATTCAACAATAAGACAAGAAAGCTTCCAGTCCACATACAAAGGCAAAATACTGCGGATGCTGGAAATCTGAAATATAACCAGAAAATACTGGAAATTCTCAGCAGGCCAGGCAGCATCTGTGGAGAGAGAAACAGAGTTAACGGCCCGTATTTTCCGATTGCAGGCCTCCCGCGGGCGGAGGAGGCCTGCAATCTGGAAAAATCTACGCCCTTACCCGAGGGCTCCTGGGATGCACCCCACGCTTCCGCTCCTGGGCCTCCCCAAACTCCAAATGTGCAGGGCCCACGTATTGCAGAGGCGCATGTAGTTCGCAGCGTCCCTGGGATCACGTGGGCCATGGGGAGCCAATCAAAGAAGGGAATCTCCCTTCATACGCTTGACAGGAAGACCTGTCAAATATATGAATGGAGTTCACCCCAAAAACATAGTAAAACTTTAAATAAATTTAAAAAAAAAATCACATTTTTAAAATGACTTGAAATTACAATAAATTAAGTATTTTAAACAAAAATTACATTTTTTGAAAAAAATAATTAAAGTTTTTTATGGGGCTAAAAATAAACTTTTTTAAAAAAGTATTTTTAAATGATTTAACAAACTTTTTTCAACTCTTATCCTGGTAACAGCAGGCCTTGCGCCTGCTTTTACCAGGCATAAGAATTGTAAGGGTTTTCTGCAGGTGGAGGGTCTCCAAAAAGCGGAACTATCCGCCCGCAGAGGACCTTCTCCAGGGCAGCCGGAGGATCTGTCAAGAGGATTCTTGACAGATCGGAAATGCCGGTTTTCAGCGCATGCGCAGTGCATGCCTGAAACCGGCATTTCCGATGTCCCTAAGGGTGGGTACACGGCGCGTCCACACCCGTAGGGATCGGAATATCTGGGCCAACGTTTCAGTTCGGTGACCTTTAGTCAGACTGGAAATTGTTACAAATGTAACATCTTTAAGCAAGTACAGAGCCAGGGAAAGAAGGGGTGTAGAGGAAAGAACAATAGGGAAGGTCTGTGATAAGGTGGAAGGCTGGAGTGATTAAATGAACAGCAGAATCATTATCAGCATTTACTGTCCAAAACATGGGAGCAGTATTTATGATCTGAAATTGTTGAACTCGATGTTGGGTCCAGAAGGTCGTAAAATGCATAATCAAAAGATGACTGCTTTTTCAAAGATTCAGCACAGGCACGACGGGCCGAATAGCCTCCTTCTGTGCTGTAAGTTTCTATGATTCTATGAGGTGCTGTTCCTCGAGCTTCCGTTGAGCTTCATTGGAATAGTGTAGGAGCCCAAGGACAGCGACTGGAAGCTCATGGTCACGCTTGCGGACTGAATAGAGGTGTTCAGCAAAGCGATCACCCAATCTGCGTTTGGTCTCCCCGATGTAAAGGAGACCGCATCGTGAGCAGTGATTACAGTATATTAAATTGAAAGTACAAGTAAATCGCTGTTACCTCATGCTCCTCTGCTAGATCTATAACTTCACCTTTGCCATGCCATTATGGGGAGGTTCCAAATGGAGATTGAACATTTTACCACAGTGGGGAAGGGAAAACCACACTTTTTAACACTGTTACAGAACAGAATTGGGTAAACTCTGTGAGCATCGCCTGCATGACCTTCAAGGGAAGAAGATGGGGAGAAAGCAAGAAAAATCCCAGGACCAGAAATCTGTGTTTTTTTTTAAGGATTTGGGTGCTATTGGGGCTTGCAGAGTGGATTTTGGCTGGGCTCTGTTATGCTGAGTCTCTGTCCCATTTGACCGGGGGGGGGGGAGGGATAGCGGCGGGACAGGTGCTTCTTCCAACTTCAGCCATGACCGAGAAAAAGATGTGACTGGTGGGATGGCATCATTAGCTGAAATTCCATTTAGCTCCATTTCCATTGCCCCATTGTAATGTACACCTACATGAACCAGGCATACATTACTTGCTAGGACTACATCCTAGTGGAAGTAAGGTTAACAATAGTTTGAAAGGCTGATTTTTTTTTTTAAAACAGCAGGCAATCGTGAAGTGATTAGCTGTTGTTAAGATACCAGC
Source organism: Squalus acanthias (assembly GCA_030390025.1). Lineage (NCBI taxonomy): Eukaryota > Metazoa > Chordata > Chondrichthyes > Squaliformes > Squalidae > Squalus > Squalus acanthias. Next base: position 198,696,707 of record CM059425.1, on the reverse strand, counting down.
TTGCTTTTGTTTGAATAGGTTTGCTAGTTGCAAAGTAAGTTTGGCGGTAACAGATATACTGTTGCCTATGGCGGAAAAAATAACGAAAGTAAATTGAAGACCTGGTCCTGTTCCCCTTTAGACCTTGCAGAGGAAGCAGCAGGAAACAAAGAAGTTGTTTTCTTTATCAGCGCAGAGTGAGAAACGATTGGCCCAGTTGAGCCAGAATGTGGAAAACATGAAACAACAGCAACAGCTGCTCCAGAAAAAACTGCATGAAGAAAGTGAGAAAAAAAGAAAACTGGAAAATGAGATTCAAAGAGATCAGCAACGAATCAAAGTAAGAACATTTCACAATCAAATTAACAATTAAAAAATACCTTAACTAACATTTATGTTAGTAATCTGTAATTAAGTTTGTGTATGTATGTATCACAAGAGATTTACTGTATGTTAATGTATCCTTCTGTAGTTTCCTTAATCTAGTGTTGAACTCATGTCTATTCATACTCTTTAGTTATAAAGGCCCCTCTCAGACTCTAATGGCTCAGTGGTTAAATGCATGGTCAGCACATAGCCATACAGGTTTGATCTGTTGGTCTGTACTGTGTTAGGTGATCCCAGCCTGGGCAGAAATAGTGGTACTACAACTTGCATTGACTTTCCTGGGCTAGGGAGAAGACAAATCACTAATCAGTGATCCCTAAAGGAAAATGCTAAGATGTTTATAATCCAACTTATTTGTGATGTTCACATGATAAAATAGAATATTAGCACTTCCAGTTGATGGCTGAATGTATTTGTGGAACCAATCGCCAACATTAGTTAACACCTTCAGCAGGAGAGAGAATGGGAGGGCCAAAAAGGAGCCTCTCACTTGTGTCAAATATTCCAAGGGCATTAACAAGTATATGGGTTTGGTGTATGTCTGATATCAGGGAATTCTGTCAGTTGTTCCATGGATGGTGTCTTAAAGAGATTGCAACAAATTAGCAGGAGCTGAACCTAAGTTAATTTATTTTTTATCAGTTTCTGAAGCTAAATTTGTTTTTGTTTCCGATAACATTTTTCAATTTACTTACTAAACCATTGTTCCTTAAACCACACCAATCTATGGTAAGGAATAAGAAAATCATTAAAATTGTTTCAGCTTTGACCACTATAGCATCCAGTACTAACATGGGAGAAGGATTTAAGTACCCAACCAAGAAAGTGAGATCTGTAGGTATGTTGGCGTAGAATTGAATAAATCTCTGTTTGAAGACAACTAAAAGGGACAGTATAAAAGAATATACAATGTAGGGTGTTGTACTCCTATCATATAGATTAGAATGCAAGCCAACCTTTTTAAAAATTGTACAAGGATTTAAACATTAAGATAGGAAATATGATCTGTGCTGTTCATGTAGGAACACTTGAGATGTCTGTACAAAAATTTTATTTCTTCTGTTAACTGATTTAATGTAGAGAGCAAATTGGTATAGATACATCAAGCATCTTAAAAGAACACCACTGATCATAATTTCTACTCCATTGATCCAGTGTTTACTGCGGAGGTGGATGCTGACAAAATATCGGTAGAAGTGGAAAAGGTAGAAGCAATGGAAGGGGTGAAAATTGATAGACAGGGTGTACTACAAAGGCTGGGTATGCTTAGAGTGGACAAATCACCTGGTCCAGATGACTTGCATCCCAGGTTGCTAAGGGAATTGGGGGAGGCGATAGCGGAAGGGCTTGCCATAATTTTCCAATCTTCCCTAGATGCGGGGGAGGTGCCTGAAGATTGGAAAGTGGCAACTGTGACACCATTGTTCAAGAAAGGGTGTAAGGACAATCCTAGTAACTACAGGCCAGTCAGTTTAACATCAGTGGTGGGTAAAGTTTTAGAAACAATAATCAAGGAAAAAATTAACGGGCACTTGGAGAGGTTTAAGCTAATTAAGGAGAGCCAACACGGATTTGTAAAAGGCAGATCGTGTTTGACTAATCTAATTGAATTTTTTGATGAAGTAACAGGGAGGATTGATGAACCAAATGCAATGGATGTTGCCTACATGGATTTTCGGAAGGTGATTGACAAAGTACCACATAGAAGGCTGGTTAACAAAATTGAGGCTCATGGAATAGGTGGGTCAGTGGCAGCTTAGTTAAGGAATTGGCTTAAGGACAGAAAACAGCGAGTTGTGGTAAATGGCTGTTTTTCAGACTGGAGGATGGTAGACAGTGGTGTTCCCAAGGGTCAGTGCTGGGGCCACTGCTTTTTTTGATATATATACACATGACCTGGATATTGGAATACAGAGTAGAATTTCTAAATTTGCCGATGACACCAAACTTGGTGCGGCAAACATTGATGATGATACCAATCGACTGCAACAGGACATAGAAAGGCTAGCAGAATGGGCAGACAAGTGGCAGATGGAATTTAATACAGAGAAGTGTGAGGTGATGCATTTTGGCAGAAGGAACAGGGAGAGGCCATATACACTTAATGGCACAGTTTTAAAGAGTGTGCAGGGACAGAGGGACCTGGGAGTTAATGTGTATAGGTCCCTGAAGGTGGCAGGACATATTGAGAGCGTGGTTAACAAAGCATATGGGATCTTGGGTTTCATAAATAGAGGTATTGAGTACAAAAGTAGGGAAGTTATGCTGAACCTTTATAAAGCTCTGGTTAGGCCACAACTGGAGTATTGCGTCCAGTTCTGGTCACCACACTTTAGGAAGGATGTGATGGCCCTTGGGAGGAGATTTACCAGAATGGTTCTGGGGATGGGGGATCTTGGCTACAAGGACAGATTGGAGAAGCTGGATTTGTTTTCATTAGAGCAAAGGAGGTTGAGGGGTGATTTGATAGAGTTGTACAAGATTATGATGGGTTTGGATAGGCTAGACGGGGAAAGGCTGTTCCCACTAGTTGATGGTACAAGGACTAGGGGACACAGATTTAAGGTTTTGGGCAAGAGATACAGAGGGAATGTGAGGGAAAACTTTTTTACGCAGCGACTGGTGATGACCTGGAATTTGCTGCTGACGGAAGTGGTGGAAGCGGAGACACTCAATGTTTTCAAGGGGAGACTGGATAGGCACTTGAGGGAAATAAACTTGCAGGGCTACGGGGATGGAGCAGGGGAATGGGACTGACTGGATTGCTCGACAGAGAGCTGGCACAGACTCAATGGGCTGAATGGCCTCCTTCTGTGCCGTTATGACTTTATGACTCTGACATTTTCTAAACAAGCATTTACAGGAATATACGTTGGATATAATGGGCCAATTTTTGTCTACTGGTGTAAATCTATTTTGAATAATTATGAACTGATGCTAATCCACTCAGAAGAATAATGTGCTATTAGTAAGGGATAGACAAAAATTAAGGGAATGGAAACCCAGCATGAGTTTTCAAGCAGTTGAAGGAACAGCCCAGCACCCGATACCCTGTTTGATAGCTGCTGAAGTGGAAGTAGCCCACCCTCTGTGCCACTCCATGGTAGCATCCCCATAAATCCACATTGCTTTATGTCTAAAAGGAGTTGTGGCAGGTGTGAGGTTGCAGCTTACTATTCCAGCTTTATGGTACATTGTCAGCTGGCGGAGGACGCCTGCTTCACGATGACATGCAAGCCGTGATCCTGACCAATGGATCCATCACAGACCCAATTCACATACAGACCGGGGTCAAGCAAGGCTGTGTCATCGCACCAACGCTCTTCTCGATCTTCCTGGCTGCAATGCTCCATCTCACCCTCAGTAAGCCCCCCCCTAGAGTGGAACTAATCTACAGAACAAACGGGAAACTGTTCAACCTCTATCGCCTCCAGTCCAGATCCAAGGTCGTCCCATCCTCTGTCATCGAATTACAGTATGCAGACAACACTTGCGTCCAACACCGCCTTCAGTGTGCCTGTGCAGCCTTCGGTCGCCTGAGGAAGAGAGTGTTTGAAGACCAGGACCTCAAACCCAGCACCAAGCTCATGGTCTACAGAGCAGTAGTGATACCCGCCCCCCTGTATGCTTCAGAGACATGGACCATGTACAGCAGGCACCTCAAAGCACTGGAGAGGTACCACCAACGCTGCCTCCGCAAGATCCTGCAAATCAATTGGCAGGATTGGCACACCAACGTCAGTGTTCTCGCTCAAGCCAACATCCCCAGCATCAAAGTTTTGACCACGCTCGATCAGCGCCGATGGACGGGTCACATCGTCCGCATGCCCGATACGAGACTCCCAAAACAAGTGCTCTACTCGGAGCTCTGACATGGCAAGAGAGCCCCAGGTGGGCAGAGGAAACGCTTCAAGGACACCCTCAAAGCCTCCTTGGAAAAAGTGCAACATCCTCACCGACACCTGGAAATCCCTGGCCCAAGACCGCACAAAGTGGAGGAGAAGCATCCGGGAAGGCGCCGAACACCTCGAGTCTCTTCGCCAGGAGCAAGCGCAAGGAGCGCACGTCAACCCAAACACCCCACCCACCCGCCCCATCAACCACCATCTGCCCCACCTGTGACAGAGACTGTAGGTCCCGCATTGGACTCATCAGTCACCTGAGAACTCATTTTTAGTGTGGAAGCAAGTCATCTTCGGTTCCAAGGGACTGCCTAAGAAGAAGAAGACGACATTGTCAGCTGCAGATGTCCTTATAGCAGATGACACAGCTCTTCCAGTTGATTTCTGCTGACCCAAATCCTGTGAAGATGGTTCCGCACAGTTGTTGACAGGTAGGTGCAGCAGTGCCTGCCAATGTTGGGGCATCTTGGCTGGTGGAGCCAATCCGGCTTTGCTGGCTGATGGTCACCCTAGCATGCCTTCTTTAATACAGTACCATGTAAAGCGTGGCATTGTTTGATTGGAGTGATTTTGGATAGCCATCCAGCCTAATAGTTAGGCTATCTGGGCCTGCTGTCACAGTCTACCTTCAGAATCAGAGCCTCTACACACACTAGCAAAATGAGATGTGTTCACCAAATTCTAGATGTGGATGTGCAGGTGTTGACAAGTGGGCATAGAATATCTCCTATGCAGCATGACCTGCCTCGCATCTCATTTTTTCTTCTCCTCTTCTTTCTCCAAGCACCTAAAGCTCCACAAAAATAGTACGGGCCGTCGCCGACCTGGGCCCAGCCTCTCCAGTTTCATAGGACCCTGTCATAAGCTGCATCGGGATGCCTGATTAATGTCTGCATCTCGCCTTACAACTCTTTATGTAAAGTTACTCCTGCCCTCTGTTCTAAATCCCTTACATTTAATCTCATGCAGGGTCTGCACAGAGCGGGATTGAACGGAGTGGACTTGAACAGAGTGCTTTATTTGGGAATTTGGAAAGAGTGGGAATTTGGAGAAGAGAGGGAAGGAGTTGTTGCTTTTTGCCTACACTACTTGTAGTGCTTCGTGTTACAGGTAGATATTTAATTGATCTAGATCACGTAAGTAGTCAGGAAACTACACTGTAAACTAAGTTACCTAATTACAAATTTAATTAAATTTAAATTCAATAAATCAAGGTCATATAGGGATGGCAGTGCAGGCGGTGTGCCGCAACTGCAGCATGTGATCCCGGACAACCACGTTTGCAGTAAGTGCCTGCACCTTGAAGAACTTCAGCTCCGAGCTTTTGAGCTGGAGTCTGAGGAGCAGACATTGAGGGGCATCAGGGATGGTGAGAGTTACCTGGGCACTTTGATCCAGGAGGCAGTCACACCCCTTAGGTTAGGTAGTGGTACAGGTCTGGTTAGTGGTCAGGGACAGGAGGGTGAGACTGCAACTCAGGCAGGTAAGGAGACCCCAGGTGCTGTGCTGGAGGAGCCTCAGCCTTTGCCCTTGTCCAACAGGTATGAGGTTCTTGCTGCCTGTGAGGATGAGGGAAAAGCCTGCAGGATGGATGAGTAAGCTGACCATGGCACCATGGTGCAGGAGGCCATTCAAGTGGGGGAGTGAAAGAGAATGCAGTTGTGGTAGGGGACAGTATAGTTCTCTGCAGCCGCGACCGAGAGTTCCAAAGGTTGCGTTGCCTGTCCGATGCAAGGGTTAAAGACATCTCCTCACGGCTGGAGAAGAACAGTGGGAGGGGAAGGATCCAGTTGTCGTGGTCCACGTAGGAACCAACGACAAAGGTAGAACTAGGAATGAGGTTCTACTGAGGGAGTTTGAGGAGCTAGGATCCAAATTAAAAAGCAAAACCTCAAGGGTAATAATCTCTGGATTGTTACCTGAGGCACGCACAAATTGGCATAGGGACAAACAGATTAGAGGTGTAAATGCGTGGCTCAAAAAGTGGTGTGGGAGGAAGGGTTTTGATTCATGGGGCACTGGCACCAGTACTGGGGAAAGAGGGAGCTGTTCCTTTGGGACGGGCTCCACTTAAACCGGGCTGGGACCAGTGTCCTAGTGACCGAATAACTAGGGCAGTAGACAGGGCTTTAAACTAATGAAGGGGAGTGGGAGGATTCAGGAAAGAATAAATGTAAAAGCAGCGAGAGAAATGTCAAGGCTCTAGAGCAGAGTAGAGTTTTGGGTAAAAATAAGCAGAGTGGGTCAGGAAGGGACAGAGAGAGTAACAAAGCTAATAAGGCATCAATGGCTAAGGTGACATCAGGGAAAAAGACAAATAAGTCAAAGCTAAAGGCACTATATCTGAATGCGCCAAGCATTCGCAACAAAATAGAGGAATTAATAGCGCAGATAAAAATTAACAGGTTTGATCTAATGGCCATAACGGAGACGTGGTTGCAAAGTGGCCAAGGTTGGGAACTAAATATTCCAGGATACATAACTTTTAGAAGGGATATGGAAAAGGAGGAGGGGTAGCTCTGATAATAAAAGGATGGGATAAAGACAGTAGAGAGAAAGGACCTTAGCTCCAAAATTCAAGAAGTAGAATCAGTTTGGGTGGAGCTAAGAAACAGCAAGGGGCAGAAAACATTGGTGGGAGTTGTTTGTAGGCCCCCAAACAATAGTTGTAATGTAGGGCAGAGGATAAATCAGGAAATTAGAGGTGCATGGGACAAGGGTGATACAGTAATCATGGAGGACTTTAATCTACTATATAGACTTGGCAAACCAAATTTGCAGTAATAGTGTGGAGGACGAATTCATGGAATTTTTATTTTTTTATTCGTTTATGGAATGTGGGCGTCACTGGCAAGGCCAGCATTTATTGCCCATCCCTAATTGCCCTTGAGAAGGTGGTGGTGAGCTGCCTTCTTGAACCGCTGCAGTCCGTGTGGTGAAGGTACTCCCACAGTGCTGTTAGGTAGGGAGTTCCAGGATTTTGACCCGGCGACAATGAAGGATCGGTGATATACTTCTAAGTCAGGATGGTGTGGAACTTGGAGGTGGTGGTGTTCCCATGCGCCTGCTGCCCTTGTATGCAAGATAGTTTTCTAGATCAGTATGTCGAGGAACCAACTAGGGAACAGGCTATTTTAGTTCTAGTATTGTGCAACGAGAAAGGGTTAATTAATAACCCTGAAGTAAAGGGGCCTTTAGGGAAGAGTGACCAAAGTATGATAGAATTTTATATTGAGTTTGAAAGTGACTTGGTTAAATCTGAAACTAGGGTCTTAAATATAAACAAAGCAAACTACGTAGGTATGAGGGGCGAGTTGGCTAAGGTAGATTAGGAAACTACATTAAAAGGTATGACAGTGGACGAGCAATAAGAACATAAGGGTGCAGAAATTCCGATCCCTACGGGTGTGTATGCGCTGTGTACTCACCTGTCGGGACATCGGAAATGCCGGTATCAGGCATGCACTGCGCATGCGCTGGAAACTGGCATTTCCGATCTGTCAAGAAAGCTCTTGACAGATCCTCTGGCTGTCCTGGAGCAGCGCCTCTGCGGGGGGAGAGTTCCGTTTTTTGGAGACCCTCCGCCCGCAGAAAACACTTACAATTCTTGCGCCTGGTAAAAGCAGGCGTAAGGCCTGCTTTTACCAGGATAAGAGTTGAAAAAAAGTTTAAAAAAAAATGTTTCCACTGATTTATCATTTAAGATACTTTAAAGAAAGGTAAATTTATTTTTAGCCCTGTTAAAAACTTTAATTATTTTTTTCAAAAATTAAAATTTTTGTTTAAAATACTTAATTTATTGTAATTTAAAGTCATTTTAAAAATGTGATTTAAAAAAAAAAAATGTATTTAAAGTTTTACTATGTTTTGGGGGTGATCTCTATTCATATATTTGACAGGTCTTCCTGTCAAATGTATGAAGGGAGATTCCCTTCTCTGATTGGCTCCCCATGGCCCACGTGATCCCAGGGACGCTGCGAACCACCTGCGCCTCTGGGATACGTGGGCCCTGTGCACCGGCAGTTTGGAGAGGCCCAGCAGCGGAACTCTGCGCCTCCCGGGAGCCCTCCGGTCTTGGCGCAGATTTTTCCAGATCGCGCAGCCCTCCGCCCGCGGGAGGCCTGCGATCGGAATTTCTGGGCCATTAAATAGGAACAGGAGCAGGACATTCGGCCCCTCAAGCCTGCTCCGCCATTTAATGAGATCATGGCTGATCCAATTTTGGCCTCAACTCCACTTTCCTGCCTGCTCCCCATAACCCTTGACTCCCCTGTTACTCAAAAATCTGTCTATCTCAGCTTTGAATATATTCAATGACTCCGCTTCCACAGCTCTCTGGGGTAAAGAGTTCCAAAGATTCACGACCCCCTGAGAGAAGAAATTCCTCCTCATCTCTGTCTTAAATGGGCGACCCCTTATTCTGAGACTATGCCCCCTCGTTCTAGATTCCCCCACGAGGGGAATGGCTAGCATTTAAAGAATTAATACATAATTTACAACAAATATACATTCCTTTTAAGGCACAAAAACCCCACAGGAAAAGTGGTCCAACCGTGTCTAACAAGAGAAGTTAAAGATAGTATTAGATCAACGGAAGAGGCTTACAATGCTGTCAAAAAGAGTAGTAAGCCTGAGGATTGGGAGGATTTTAGAATTCAGCAAAGGAGGACCAAGAAATTGGAAAAAAAAGAAAGGGAAAATAGAATATGAGAGTAAACTAGCGAGAGACATAAAAACAGACTGTAAAAGCTTCTATAGGTATGTAAAAAGGAAAAGATTAGCAAAAGTAAATGTGGGTCCCTTACAGGCTGAGACAGGAGAAATTATAATGGGGAATAAGGAAATGGCAGAGAAATTAAACAAATTCTTTTTGTCTGTCTTCACGGAAGAAGATGCAAAAAACCTCCCAGAAATAGTGAAGTTCCAAGGGTCTAGCGAGAATGAGGAACTGAAATAAATTAGTTTTAGTAAAAAAGTAGTACTGGAAAAATTAATGAGACTGAAAGCCATAAATCCCCTGGATCTGATGGCCTACCTCCTAGGGTTTTGAAAGAGTTGGCTATAGAGATAGTGGATGCATTGGTTGTCATTTTCCAAAATTCCATAGATTCTAGAACAGCTCCCACGGATTGGAAGGTAGCAAATCTAACCCCACTATTTAAGAAAGGAGGGAAGAGAGAAAACGGGGAATTACAGACCAGTTAGCCTGACATCAGTAGTAGGGAAAATGCTAGAATCTATTATTAAGGACGTGGTAACAGGGCACTTAGAAAATAATAATAGGATTGGGTAGAGTCAATACAGATTTATGAAAGGGAAATCGTGTTTGACAAATCTGTTAGAAATTTTTGAGGTTGTAACTAGCAGAATAGATAAGGGGGAACCAGTGGATGTGGTATATTTGGATTTTCAGAAGGGATTCGATAAGGTGCCACACAAGAGGTTATTAAACAAAATTAGGGCTCATGGGATTGGCGTGGATACTAGCATGGATTGAGGATTGATTAATGGACAGAAAACAGAGAGTAGGTATAAACGGGTCATTTTCGGGTTGGCAGGCTGTAACTAGTGGGGTAGCGCAAGGATCAGTGCTTGGGCCTCAGCTATTCACAATCTATATCAATGATTTGGATGAGGAGCCCAAATGTAATATATCCAGATTTGCTGATGATACAAAGCTGGGTGGGAATGTAAGTTGTGAGGTGGATGCAAGGAGGCTTCAAGGGGATATAGACAGGCTAAGTAAGTGGGCCAGAACATGGCAAATGGAATATAATGTGGAGAACTGCGAAGTTACCCACTTTGGTAGGAAAAGTAGAAAAGCAGAGTATTTTTTAAATGGTGACAGATTGGGAAATGTTGGTGTTCAGAGGGACCTGGGTGTCCTTGTACACGAATCACTGAAAGTTAACATGCAGGTACAGCAAGCAATTAGGAAAGCAAATGGTATGTTGGCCTTTATTACAAGAGGATTTGAGTATAAGAGTAAAGACGTCTTACTGCAATTATATAGGGCCCTGGTGAGACCACACCTGGAGTATTTTGTACAGTTTTGGTCTCCTTACTTAAAGAAGGATATACTTGCCAGAGAGCGAGTGCAATGAAGGTTCACCAGACTGGTTCCTGGGATGGGGGGATTGTCCTATGAGGAGAGATTGAGTAGACTGGGCCTATATTCTCTAGAGTTTAGAAGAATGAGAGGTGATTTCATTGAAACCTACAAAATTTTTACAGGGCTTGACAGGGTAGATGCAGGTAGGATGTTTCCCCTGGCTGGGGAGTCTAGAACCAGGAGTCACAGTCTCAGAATAAGGGGTCGGCCATTTAGGACTGAGATGAGGAGAAATTTCTTCACTCGGAGGGTGGTGAATCTTTGGAATTTTCTACCCCAGAGGGCTGTGGAGGCTCAGTCGTTGAGTATATTCAAGACAGAGATCGATAGATTTTTGGATATTAAGGGAATCAAGGGATATGGGAATAGTGCAGGAAAGTGGAGATGAGGTAGAAGATCAGCTATGATCTTACTGAATGGAGGAGCAGGCTCGAAGGACCAAATGGCCTACTCCTGCTCCTATTTCATATGTTCTTATGTTCTGACCTTCGTCATGAGCTTACTATGCGGTACCTTATTGAAGGTTTCTTGGAAATCCAAATATATTACGTCTACTGCATTACCCTTTCTGTTACTTCTTCAAAGAATTCAATAAGGTTGGTCAAGCATGACCTACCCTTTTGGAATCCATGCTGACTACTCTTTATTATATTTTCAGTTTCTAGATGTTTTTCTATTCCATCTTTGAGTAAGGATTCCATTATCTTTCCTACCACCGACGTTAGGCTAATTGTGCTATAGTTCCCTGGACTTGTTCTGTCTCCTTTTTTATAAAAAGAAATCATATTAGATGTCTGCCAATCCTCTGGCATTATTCCCTTTTCTAATGAATAATATATATAGAATATACAAATAAGGTATTTACATTTATAAACAAAAGTTTGAAAAATATATATATATTTTTTAAAGTAAAGTCCGTGCCTTAATAACAAATTATACAAAACCTGCAACTCATGTCTGTGATTTTTTTTTTTTATGTTGAATTGGCTCGGAACCGCTTTGGAACTTCAGCCAACAATATCTGTATTCACAAATGATTCAATATTAGTATTTAAATCCTCTGCCCTTAAACAAAAAGATAACTATAAAAAGTCTAACTATATCTGTTGAGATATATATATATCTGAAATAAAGTTCAAGAAATGCATCTTTCATTTTTCTAGGAGCTGGAACTAAAGCGAGAGCAACAGCAGAAAATCCTGAAAAGGAAAGCTGAAGAAATTACCCATCTCAAGAAAATGAAGTGCTCCCCTGTCATCTCACAGGAACAACAGGTGTGCCTTACAATGCTGTAGAACTGTCTGTCTGCTGTGTGTTATTTTTTTTCTCAACAATATTTTTACCTTCCCAATGGAACAGAAAATTGGGTGGAGTACAACTGGGCTGCCATTCACTATCGCCTGATTTGTACTACCGCCCAATTAACACCCCAATGGCTACTTGCTGGGGTACAGTTCCATGGACACCAGGCACCGTCCAGTAGTTCGGCCAAAGAGCCATTATTCATGTAAGTCTGAGTTCCACACACACACACACATACTTCCAGCAGGTTTGCATTCTTAAAGATTGTGAAATTGAGTGTAACACCCTTGCTTGAACTGGTTTTCCATTTGAAGTTTATATCTATTATTAAACATACAGCAGCACTCGTTTTTCAAATATGTTTAAACAAATAATATTGGCATATTGAGGAATATGAGGTAGGTACAGTACAGATAGTAAAAGATCATTCACTGGCAATTGATTGTGTAGGCCTAGTTCAAGATGGACAGATAACTGACCTGGGCCCAATTCCAAATCTGCAGCACTTCCTTTAAGACCTTCACAACCTTCAGTAGGATCTGATACACACAAACTATTGCCTGGCTTAATTTCATGGCTTTCATTTACTCTGTGTAATTTATCCTGTTTCAGACACCAAGAAATATTATTGATTATTCCTATCCCTGGAGTGAGCAGGTGATGTCAGTATGGATATAATGTGGAACTGTTGAGAGCTTCAGACTGGTTATAGAATCTTAGCCTAGTGGAGCCCATGGAAATGCAATTATACCTGCATGAGTTAACGTGTGTTATTATCCAGGTCCTGTATATTTGTGCTATAAAAATGCAGACAGTTTTCCTCTGGTGTGCATTCCAGGTTGCCTAGCTTCCAAATACAATATAGGGGAAAAAAAGGGATGGAGAGCCATTATGCCAGTCCCTTTATGGTAGGTTTCCAATCGCTTTGCACTTCATGCACACTTCCAGTTGTGGGTCAGCTGGTCTGTTGCATTAATATTTAAAAGTAATGCCATTGTACCCTGTGACTGGTTTCCTCCATTCCCACTGGTTGCAGGTCATGTGTAAGGTAATCTCATTTAAACTCGGCAATGAATTTAAAATGCTGCCAAGTTTAAAGATACAGGCAGAAAGTTGGTAAGAGATGAATTAATTGATTTTTGGCTGTTGTGCTGATTTTTAAAAAAAATGCAAAATTATCTGTTGCCGTCAGGGTGTACCTTGGATAGAACTTAATTTTTGGAATGTACCAGCCTCTTAGCAGAATGGGGATCTCATTTGGCACACCCTTGTACATGTGCCACATGGATGAAGAACAGGAGGATGAAAAATAAACACTTTTTGATGCCAAGGAAATCTGCTATCATTGAAGGAGGAGGGCACCTGCCCAATATTGCCCTGTGGCATGAATCTATCGGCCTTGTGACTTTTCTGGACCTCTCAGAGGAGCATTGAATTTGAAGGCTTAGATTTACCAGCGAGGTAGACTTAGAATTATGCTACTGGCTGCAGTAGGACCTGTAGATACTTTGGGCAGGCATGGTGCTGTCATTGCAGTTAAGGTGTCCATCTCTCTTGAACTTTTTTTGCCTCAGAGTCTTTCCAGGGGCCACTGGGAGCATAAGCAACATCAGTCAGTCAACAGTGCATTGTTGAGTTAAACTGGTGACTAGTGTCTTATTTGCAAAGGCATGCTCCCCATGGACACCAGGGTGCAACAGGCCCAAGACATAGATTCACTCAAATGACCGGATTCCCAGAGGACATGGGGTAATAGTTGGTACCCAAGTAGCAGTTCATACTTCTGCTGATAAGTGCTCTGACATGAACCACAATTAGTTCTACTCCATACTCTATAAATATGCAGTTTGTGTGCAGCCATCTGCAGTGGTTCATATGGTGCATGTGTCTACCAGATCCAGCATTGAGCACGCTATTGGTATTCTAGTTGAGCTTCCAGCATCTTGATCCATGTGGGGTGTCCTGCAGTACAAGCCTGGTAAATTTTTCAGCGTCATTGTTGTTTACTGCATTCTCCACAATATCACCATTAAAAGAAGTATCTACCTGGAGAGCTGCAAGAAGATCCCTCAGAAGAGCAGCTGGAGGATGAGGCTGAGAAGCCAAAGAAAGCAGAGGAGGGAGCACCACAAGCAGCTGCAAAGAGCTATTTGGCACACTGCAATCCAGGACATTTCTCATAAAGAGACTAAGAACCATTTAAGGGAAGACACTTAAGGGAAGGCTCGACACATTTAAGGGGAGGCTTTATGCAGCCATGAGCAAGAAGATAATGGAGGAATGTGGGAAAAGGTAATTAAGTGGGGGGAGGCTCGTGTGGAGTATAAACACCGGCATAAGCCAGTTGGGCCAAATGGCCTGTTTCTGTGACGTACATTCTGTATAATTCTACATAACCCATTGCATTTCCATACATCCCATCATCTTTTTCAGCCCCTGCAATAAGTTACAATCCCCAACATTTGCCAACATCCCCACCCTACTTAGTTCCCAGCAAGACCAATCCTCTTATTCTTGCCTCACAAATGAAACACTGTATCTACTGCGCCAAAATAACTTATTTAACAAAAATACAAGTGTACTTGAACTTAATGCCTGCTCCCATGGTGCTTTACCTTCCTATCATAGCGCTGGATTTTGCCAGCGCTCAGAGTGCGGGTTTGGAGGCGGGTCCGCTGTCAAAATAGCAAAGATTGACAGCGGGTAGGAGACCTGCTGTCAACCTGCCTCCACGCGAGTCTCGCAGGTGTCGGGTCTGTCTGTGCAGAACTGACATAAGAACATAAGAAATAGGAGCAGGAGTAGGCCATTTGGCCCCTCGAGAATAAGATCATGGCTGATCTGATCTTGACCTCAAGTTCTCTTTCTCGCCCGCTCCCCATAACCCTTGACTCCCCTGTAGCTCAAATATCTGTCTATCTCTGCCTTGAATATATTCAATGACTCCGCCTCCACCGCTCTCTGGGGTAGAGAATTCCAAAGATTCACGGCCCTCTGAGAAGAAATTCCTTCTCATCTCATAGAACATAAGAACATAAGAAGTAGGAGCAGGAGTAGGCCATACGACCCTTCAGGCCTGCTCCGTCATTCAATAGGATCATGGCTGATCCGAACCTAGACTCACGTCCACTTCCCTGCCCGCTCCCCATAACCCTTAATTCCCTTATCAGCAAGGAAACTGTCTATCTCCATTTTAAATTTATTTAATGTCGCAGCTTCCACAGCTCTCTGAGGTAGCAAATTCCATAGATTTACTACCCTCTGAGTGAAGAAGTTTCTCCTCATCTCCGTTTTGAAACGGCAGCCCCTTATTCTAAAATTATGCCCCCTAGTTCTAGTCTCACCCATCAGTGGAAACATCCTCCCCGCATCCACCCGATCAAGCCCTCTCACAATCTTATATGTTTCGATAAGATTGCCTCTCATTCTTCTGTATTCCAATGAGTAGAGGCCCAACCTACTCAACCTTTCCTCATATGTTAACCCCCTCATCTCCGGAATCAACCGAGTGAACCTTCTCTGAACTGCCTCGAGAGCAAGTATATCTTTTCTTAAATATGGAAACCAAATCTGTACGCAGTACTCCAGGTGTGGCCTCACCAGTACCCTGTATAGCTGAAGCAAGACTTCCCTGCTTTTATACTCCATCCCCCTTGCAATAAAAGCCAAGATTCCATTGGCCTTCCTGATCACCTGCTGTACCTGCATACTAACCTTCTGTGTTTCATGCACCAGGACCCCCAGATCCCTTTGTACTGTAGCACTTTGTAGTCTCTTTCCATTTAAATAATAATTTGCTTTTTTATTCTTACTACCAAAGTGGATAACCTCATATTTTCCCACATTATACTCCATCTGCCAAATTTTTGCCCACTCACTTAACCTATCTATATCCCTTTGCAGACTCTTTGGGCTGGATTTTGTCATTGGGGGCGTGTCAGGACCCCGCCTCTGATGCGAGGCGGGACAAAAGTGCAATTTTGCCCTAATTGGGCACTTAATTTCCAGCGTGTGGGAACCCCTGGCCCAATGAGTCTTTTGATACTGAAACTCACCTCCGATGATGTCATCCATGCAGCTGGATTTAAGGCCTGCAAGCAGCCTTGGTTCTTTTTCAGCCTTACAACTTTATCAACATACTTCTGAGGGATTCCTACTGCAACTATGTCCAGCACCAGACCAAAGTGTGCACCCAGATTCGATGAGGCCTCCCACCAAGCTCTGGTGGAGGGAGCAAGAGCAAATAAGGAAGTGCTCTTTCCTTCCTCAGGGAGGAAAAAGCCTCCACAACAGACCAAAGCTGTGTGGTTGCAAATGGCACAGGAGGTGAATGCAATTTCAATGTGCAGCAGAACCTGGCTGCAGTGCCGAAAGAGGTTTCATGACCTTCTCCGCACAGGAAAAGTGAGTATTCCATCCCCATGACCCTCAATCTGACCCCCATCGCCTCTCATCACCAGCACTCTGCTTTGTCAACTTCCTCCTCCACATCCCACTTCACCCTTACATCCCTGCACCCTTAACCATTCCCTCTCTCTGTATGTGCACATTCACTTAACTATTTGACTATGCAGCCCTCACACTCCCTATAACATGATGCTATGACAACAACTTACAACACACAGGGAGGGCCCCTGGTCTTGGCATCTCACTCTATCTTTGTGTCCTTCTAAGCATCTATGCTATGGATTCTCTACACTCACTCCTTCATTCTCACTGAAACTCCACTTGTGTCCCTCATTGCAGGAAAAGAGAGCCCACAATAAGAGGGAGAGGGCGAGGACAGGAGGAGGGCCACCCTCAATAGCCCAGCTCACCACTGCAGAGGAGGCGGCCCTGAAGATCGTGGGAGTGGAGGAGGATGCGCAAGTGGGGGACGGACAGACGGACGCATCAGAGCAAGCTGGTGACAGAATAGTTTTTCATCTCTCTCATTGACATTGCATGAGTGACTGATATTGATTCTGATGCTCTAACAGATTGACTTATGATCATCTGCACAATTCAATGTGCATGCAACGTTTATCTCACATGTCTAACTCTTTCCTTTACTCCCCCACAGGACCATCGACAGCCCCACTCCCCACTGTCCAGGAGGAACAGCCTGAGCCAGAAGACTCCTCAGAGGAAGCTGCAACTTCAGCGTCAGCAAAATTAAGCGCACCCAGCACCAGCGCAGAAACTCACACCTCGGTGGAATCTTCGCGAGATAGAGTAGTGTTGTCACCTGGTGTATCACAGCTCACAAGTGAGCATCAGCAGATGGTGGAGACGGGGACAGCAGTGGAGAGGACTCTCCCAGCTCGGCTCCGCTGCATGTCGACCCTGTGCCTCCGGGTCCATCCAGAAGGAGAGCGGTACTGAAACTCCAGGAACAGGTGCAGGAGTCTCTGGCAGGTTTTGACTCCAGGGTCGCTGCGTGTGTGGAGCGAATGGAGGAGTCCATCGCTAACATGAGCAGAGCCTTTGTTGCGGCATTGACGCATGAACGCATCACCACGGAAAGGATGGCAACCTCCGTGGAAAGGATGGCAACATCCGTGGTAAGGCTGGCTACCGTAGAGGAGAGGATGGCTACAGCCATGGAGAAGCTTAGTCGTCAGGGTCTTGAAAACATGGTAATTGTTCAGAATAGACTGACATCTCTTGAGGAGTGATGGCCAGCTATTGAGCAGAGAAATCAGACCTTCATGGAAGTCCTCTGGAGTAGGACTTCCAGTGCAGAAACGGGTCCTCATGGTCCCCCTGAAGTGCAGCAAGGTGCTGTCAAGCCACTTGCTAGCTCTGAAGTGGCGCTGACCCATGAGAGGGATGTTGGTGACAGAGAACAAGGAAGTGGGGGCTCCTCTCCAAGCGCTCATATGACCATGCCACTGTAGAGCCCTCGGTCAGAGCCCCACCAGAGTCCTCACCCAACTGAGATCGGCGTCTCAGTCCCTGCACAGCCGCAGGAGCAGCAGACTGTTGCCGAGCCCTCACAGGCTCGCAACCCCAGAGGACGCCCGCCAAAGGTGTTGCGGTAGGAGCAGCAAGAAAGTGAGCAAGGGGCCTCTACATCTGCTGAAGCCACAGGGGAAGCACCACGTAGGAGCACGGGTAAGAGGAAGATAATGCACAAGTAGTCACAAGGGTAGTCACTTGGGTGTTCTGTTATATTTAATTTTGAAAAGCCATCCATGAATTGTGATGATAAAAAAATTTGATGGCAAACTGTTGAAGTTGTGGCCTGTGTCATTTCGCAAATGGGACTTCCACATTGTCGATGCTCTGGTAAGAAGATGTGAGGCAAAAGTGTTTGATTGGGCAGGCTAAGCAAATCTGCCCAGGATGAGTGCGTCCTTTGCATCCCGGGCAGCAATGTGCTCGCGTGCTGCTGCCGCTGGTTGATGCACCTCTGCAAGTTCGTCGTCCTCATCCTCATCGTCGTCGTCATCATCATCATCACCATCCACTTGTACCTCAGCCAGCTGCAAGCCACGATGCTGTGCCATGTTGTGAAGTGCACAGCAGACCACGACGATTCTGGAGACCCTGGCTGCTGAGTACTGCAGGGCTCCACCTGATCTATCAAGGCATCTGAATCGCACCTTCAGCAAGCCGATGGTTTGCTCGATTATGGGATCTGGTGGAAATGTGGCTTGAGTTGTAGCACTCCTTAGCTTTGTTGGATGGGCTCCTCAACGGCATCATTAGCCACGTCTTCAGAGGATAGCCCTTGTCTCCAAGTAGCCATCCGAAAAATTGGTCTGGCGGACTGAAGAGCGGAGGCACACTAGACTGGAGCAGGATGAAGGAGTCATGGCAATTGCCAGGGTACTTGGCGCAAACATGCAAAATTTCCTTCTTGTGGTCACACACCAGCTGCACGTTGAGGGAGTGGAAGCCCTTGCGGTTGACAAAAATACCTGGATTGTGATGGGGTGCCTTAAGGGCCACATGTATGCAGTCAACGATGCCCTGCACCCTTGGAAAGTCTGCCAGATTCGCAAACCCAACCGCATGCGCGGTTACACTTGCTTGATCCTCGGAGAAGTTGATGTAATTGTACGCGATGGCAAAGAGGGCATCGGTAACCTGCGTGATGCAAGTGTGTGCGGCCACCTGGGAGACGCCGCTGATGTCTGCTGTTGATGCCTGGAATGAGCCTGAAGCAAAAAAGTTAAGTGCGGTGGTGACTTTGACAGCCACTGGTAAGGGGTGTCCACCCGCTCCTCTGGGCTCCAGGTCTTGCTGCAGCATTGCGCAGATGTCACCCACTACTTCTCGCGAAAGTCTGAGCCTCCTTTGGCACTGCTGCTCAGTCATGTTGAGGTAGCTCATCCTCTGTCTGTAAACCCTGTTTTGGGGGTATCTCCTGCGGCGATGTGCTTCCATGCGCTGGCGCCTTCTGGCCTGTGCAGCTTCAGGTGGGTGAGCAGCAGCTTGGCGCTCCTGTTGTTGCTCCTGCTGTTGGTGCTGCTGTTGTTCAGTACTCTGCTGCTGCCGTGGCTGGTCTTCGTCCGAATCTGATGTCCAGGAGGAAAGGAAATAAATGGTTCCCATTCTTCTGGTGTATATACCTCAGTTGAGGAAGCGCTCAGTCAAGGTGGGGAGAGGGGTTTCCCAGGAGGTCACACTGGAGATGGGTCCAAACTTCCACAACAATGGGCATGCCTGCTAAAGGTTCCCCCAGACCCGAGACAACAAAGTTCTGCCACCTGCAAATGATGATTGCTGAAAACTCCTTTTTAATGGTGGAGCTGCAGCTGTTAGTAAGCAATCCACTTGTGAGGCCACCAGGATTAACTGGAGTGTTCCAGAGGAGACGTGCAGCATGGGGGAAATGTGTTAAATTCAGAAAGGCCTCTCAAAATGGGATTATAGAAGCACTTAACTGGTTGTTAAGGGCCTATCCCACCTCTTGGAGGCGGGATGGAAACGGGGTCTGAAACCCCGATTGTGGGAAAATTGCTCAGAGGTGGGCTGGAGGAGGGATCAGATCCGCCTGCCATTTTTTGTGATTTTTAACAACTCACGCCTCCAAATCCGCCTCCTCGGGCCTGGCAAAATCCAGCCCTTTGTGTCCTCCTCACAATTTGCTTTCCCACCTATCTTTGTACCATCAGCAAATTTGGCTACAGTACATTTGGTCCCTTCATCCAAGTCATTAATTTAGATTGTAAATAGTTGAGGCCCCAGCACTGATCCCTGTGGCACCCCACTAGTTACAGTTTGCCAACCTGAAAATGACCCACTTATCCCAACTCTCTGTTTTCTGTTAGTTAGCCAATCCTCTATCCATGCTAATATATTACCCCCAACCCCGTGAGCTTTTATCTTGTGCAGTAACCTTTTATGTGGCACTTTATCGAATGCCTTCTGGAAATTCAAATACACTACATCTACTGGTTCCTCTTTATCCACCCTGCTCATTGCATCCTCAAAGAACTCTAATAAATTTGTTAAACACTATGGGGGAAAAATTCAGTTGGTTGCGCCTCCCGTTAGCGCCTTAAGAGGGCGCTAATGGGGCGCAAAGCGTCTCGTGCCTGGGCGCGGCGATGTTTGCGCCGCTCGCGAAATTAACTAGACATTTTGCGGCGGCGCTAAACACTACCGCCACGATCTCCTGCGCCGGCAGATCGTGACATCAGTCGAGTGCGCAACGCCCCAGTATCGCCCTAGAGCGGATATTGAGTGGCGCCCCCTGCCTTACCGCCTGCCGCTAGCAACGACAGGTTGAGGGGAGCGTTTTGCAGTCAGGAAGGGACTGGGGGAGCGCTATTTAAAGGTGACCGCTTCCTGCCTTTTATTGTTGGTGACATTGTAGAACCACGCATTCTGAGAGAGAGAGAGAGAGAGAGAGAGAGACTTCTGGAGTGATTCAACGCTGTGTGAAGGAGTTTTGGGTACTGAGCAGCACTTTGCAGGTTCATTTTGATTTGCCCTTCCTTGTAACGATTTAGAAGAGACTGTGGGGGCTGCACTCTGAGCTCTTTCCCTGGTACTCTCCATTGTTCTTTCCAGCAGATTTGATGTGCAAGTCTCTCCAGGCCGAGATTCAAGGCTGCAATGAGCAGGATGTGGATGAAAAGCAAGATCAGCCCTCCCCTTTAAGAACTGGCCCACGGCATTGTGTGTGTGTTCCATTGCTGACTGACATCACATGAGCTTCGCCAGCGTTCTGAGGTAGTGCCTCGCTCCTCGGCCTTTGCGCCTTAAGACAGGTGTGAAGCGCCTGATTTAGCGCTCCAATCACCTCCAGGGGCGATAAAAGTCAAGTTTGCAGTCGGTGGCGATAATTAGCGCCAGGCGCTAATCTTTGCGCCCGGCCGATAATTACGCCCCAAATGGGGCGATACTGAATTTCTCCCCCTATTTCCCTTTCATAAAACCATATTGACTCTGCTTGATTGTATTATGATTTTCTAAATGTCCTGCTATTACTTCCTTAATAATGGATTCCAGCATTTTCCCAATGACAGATGTTAGGTTAACTGACCTATAGTGTCCTGCTTTCTGCCTCCCTCCTTTCTTGAATAGGAGCGTTACATTTGTGGTTTTCAAATCCGCTGGGACCTCTCCAGAATCCAGGGAATTTTGGTAGATTACAGCCAACGCATCCACTATCTCTGCAGCCACTTCTTTTAAGACACTAGGATGCAGGCCATCAGGTCCAGGGGACTTGTTAGCCTTTAGGCCCATTAGCTTGCCTAGTACTATTTCTCTAGTGATAGTCATAGTTTTAAGTTCCTCCCTCCCTGTAGTCCCTTGATTATCATTTATTATTGGGATGCTTTTAGTGTCTTCTACCGTGAAGACCGATACAAAATATTTGTTCAAAGTCTCTGCCATTTCCCTGTTTCCCATTATTAATTCCCCAGTGTCATCTTCTAAGGGACCAGCGTTTACTTTAGCTACTCTCTTCCTTTTTATATACCTGACCCGGCACCAAGTGGCGGGGGAGACAATTTATACAATTAAATGGCTTGTTAACATCCAATTTAATGCTATTTTGAACCTACCTTGTAATTTTACGTGCTCCCCCACGGGTTACCCGCTGCTCGGGGAACACGCCAGCTCACCCTGGCGTGAGTTGAGTCTGCTTTGATTTATCTGATAACCTGACAGCTGCAGAAGTGGTATAAAGGATACCATGTTGCAGCTGTTCAGTTTCAGAGCTCAGAAACTGTTGGTTACTGCATTTGTAAGACATAGAGAGATTTCTTTAGCTTGTAAGTGTTTAAAGCCAACTGTATATCCAGTGCCATCTCATTGGAACAACCTCTCTCACCATTGACAGATCACTTCTGTCATCTCAACTGCAGCTGCCATCTATTCCAGCAACATAGGTGCCTTTGAAAAAATCCTTCCACGATCAGCCCCCAACACCAACATCACCAACAACATCACCAACCTTCTCCGCCATCACCTGATGCTGCACAGGACACAGGGCATCAGCACCTGACAAAATTGCTGCTGAGGAGGCCAGCGATGGCATCACCATGGCCAGATTTACTTCACTTGACGCTGTACACCCTGGCTGCCACATGATGTGCCAGGTTGACACCATCCCACACCAGCACCATAAAGCATTCCTATAATGTCCAAGCCATTCCTTACACACTCATCACTATAGCAGTGGGGGAGGGTTATGTCTCAAAATTCACTAGAACTCAGTAAGACACTTCTCAAGGGGCACACAGATCTGTCCAATAAGGTGATAGATTTCACTGTATGACAACACATTACCAGAAACTTCACATGAACATTGGCTAAACCTCTCAAGTGCCTACCTTGTGTGTTGTTAGTTGGTATGCTTGCAGTAGGATGAAGGTGAGTGTGAGGGGTGGCTAGTGAGATGGGAAATGATAATGTAAATAGAGAGGGATGGGTGGAGGTGCAAGATAAGTTGATGTGCAGGAGTAGAGTATGGAAGGCAGAGTGTTGGGGATGTGATGAGTGGCACAGCAGGGTGAGTTTGAGTGTGGCATTGCAGTAACGTTTCGTGATCTACTGAGATCATTGTAAGGTTGGCGCCATTGCTTGTGTCCTGTGTAATGTGCAACCAGACTGCGTTGATCTCCTGTGGAAGTCTCTTCTGCCCATGGGAAGGGAAGAGAATCACCCTGCATGCTGTCACTCCCTCCATAAGCATATGGAGGGAGTCATGCTTGAGCCTGGGTGCAGACGTGCAAGTGCTTGTCAGTGTTTGCAGCACCTTAATGCTGTAGAACACTGACAGCAGAACTATCAAAATCAATGCGGCCGTGGTCCCTTTAAGGAAACCGGCTGATGACGGGTCATCAAATGATGTCATCAGACCCGCTTCCTGTTAATTGGCCGGGAACCCCGCAGGGCGGGCTTAACAAGGCTAATCTACGGAAAATCTTTTTCAGAGAGCGGCTGCAGACGGGAGCGGGGCCGGAAACCGCCAACCAGCTCTCATCCCGCCTCTGCAGGGAAAATCCAGCCCATAGAGTGTGTTGTTGTGCTCGACCACTTAATCTGGTGCTTTTTCTCACAGCAGTAGCCGTGGCTGGCAGTTGAGTGTCTAAGGGAGGCTCCTGGGTGGCTTTCATGCTCTGTAAGCGTGACCTCCAGATGGATCTGCTTCAGGCTGCTACATTTCCACTGGAGCAGGGGCAGCCTGGCCCTGCCTAATATTTGGCTCCTATGAAGTCATTGAGGGAGGGTTGCACTGATGTGAATGTTTTGCCATTGGGAGAGACAGCAATATCATCCATTTTCAGCACTAGCGTACTCCTTTTCCCAGTGAGTTGTGGAATCCTCCCCACTAGTCTCCATCGGGAGAATTTTAACCCCCAGGGAACTAAAAACATTTTAAAATCTCAAACCCAACTCCAATCCACCCATTTCCAGAGTGATGGGGATGCGATGAGTGGCACAGCATGGCATAGCAGGGCGACCAATCAGCTCTCGGGAGGCGGGTCGGTCACTGAAATCTGTTAAGGAGGCTGCGTACCTCCATTTTAACAGTATTTTTATTTTTAAATCCTGGATGCCGGGATTCTTTAGTCTTGGGAATTCTGGCAGGTAAAAGGAGGCGAGAAGTGCTGGATCCATGAGTAAAGTGCATTTACAGCACTGCTTGTGGGCCAGGAGGAGCAGGAGTGTTTTCTCCAGGCCCACAAAACTTACCTGCAAGCTGTTGGACCCCCCCCCACCCCGCCCCCGATGTCTAACCCCCCCCCGCCCCCGGCCCCCCCCCCCCCCCCCCACGATGTCAGACTTATCTGGCATCCGCTCCCCGGCTGCTTTCCCGCCTGACAGGCAGCCAGCCTGTCAATCTGGCCGGCTGTCGGGTGGGAAACCTGTTGAAAAAATTTAAACGTCGTCCTGCAGTTAAATTCTGCAGGACGTCCGGCATCCGTAAAACCTCCTCTTCCACCCACTACCCCCGCCGCTCTCTTCCTGGCCCTAAGTAAATATCAGCACCCGTATGACAGCACCTGCTGGGCACATCCCCCGATGATTCCAACAGTCTCTTGTGCTCTGATAGAATATTAAAAAAAAAAATGAGCCCCAGCAATCTGGATCCCTGGCTTCACCAGCTGTGGATGGAGGTGACCTCCGCTTTCTGCCAGGTGCGTCCAGCTCCTCCTAGACTGCCTTCACCTGCTCCTGCTCACTTGTACTCTGCAGATCACCCAATGTGCTGCCTCAAACTGAGTATTTAAACCCCCTGTGGTGGATGGATGTGTTGGTGCTTGCCAGACTGAGATGGAATGATGGGTGCCAGTTGAAGTGCTGGGCATCTCCATGTGGGAGGACCAACTTCTGCCATTCCTGCAGAAACACAGAGGAAAACGGTCATTTCCTCAGAACAACTTGCTGACAAACAGCCTTAGCCAAACATCTGGCATGGTACAGCTGATATATGCAAACTTGTATGTTAAGGTGGCAACCTGAATGGTGTTTAGGGCCTATCCCACCTGCCACTTTCATATCCTCTTCACTGGTGGCCAAGTCCCTCTCCCTACCAGTCTCCCCACTTTCCACTTGCAACCCTGACCTTGCGACCACCTGACTCACACCACCACACCCTCTCCACTTACCTGTACACCTCTTTCCACATCAGAACTTTCCTCTGAGCATCCTATCTTCCTGATGGATTCCTGAAGTGAGAAATGGGACAAAGCCTTTACAAACATCTAACATAATTATGCTAAACTATACAGCAAGCATTTTAAGTGGGGCAGAGCTGGTTTTTCAGAGATGCAGTGGGATGGGAGGAAGCGAGTTTTGTCAAGGCCAAGTGTAGAGAAGGAACAGTTCAGAGCGGGGCAGCAACCAGAGCAAGGGAGGGAGGTAAGAGAATGGCAGGTATGGTGCTGCCTAGCGGGCGGCAAGTAGGGAAGAGCCAGGAGAGGAGCCAGTGTTTTGGTAATAAAGAATAGTTTTTATATTGGGCCATAGCCATATATGTTTAAAAAAAATAAAGAGGAGCATGGCTGGAGGAGGAGGTAGAGCCAGGACAAGAATTGGACCGGAAGTAGAAATGAGTTGGGCCATGAGCAGAGCTCATTGCAAAAGCTGATCCCGGGCTGTGCGGGACTGGCAGAGAGCTGTGCAGCCGTGCAGCTTATAGGGAACATTGGGTACAGCACAGTTTTCCAGAATGATACTGGGGATTTGGAGGGATAAATTATGAGGACGGGTTGCATAGACTAGGCTTGTATTACCTCGCGTATAGATGATTAAGATGTGGTCTAATTGAGGTGTCTAAGATGATTAAAGGATATGATAGGGTAAATAGTTAGAAACTATTTCTTCTGGTGAGGAAGTCCATGACAAGGGGCAAAACCTTAAAATTAGAACTAGGCTGTGATGACAGGAGACACTTCTTCACACAAAGGGTAGTGGAAATCTGGAACTCACCCACAGAAAGCTTTTGAGGCTAGGTCAATTGAAAATTTGAAGACTGAGATTTATTGATTTTTGTTAGGTAAGGGTATCAAGGGATATGGAACCAAGGTGGGAAAATGGAGTTAAGATACAGATCAGCCATGATCTAATTGAATTTGGGAGCAGGTTCGTGGGGCTGAATGGCCTACTCCTGTTCCTATGTTCCTCATATTCTAAAACAAAAATGGGGGGCAGGAGAGTACAAAGGTGGGGGAGCTTGGAGATGGGAAGTTGCACAAGAAGTGTGCATATAATGCAAGACATAATAATGTATAGCTATATAGTATTAATTCTATTTTTCTTAGTAAAATAAAAGTTTTATTTCCCACCGGTAAACTTAAACAGGCTTTTAGTTTTTTTTTAAAACTTGCCTTTCATGTCAGTGTGGCTGGCACATGGAGCTCATTTACGTGGTCATGGGAATGGAAAACAGCATATCCTCTGACTCTCCGAGAGCCATGTCACAGGAGATCAGCTAGTATATAATGTTGCGTCTAGCCATGTCGCACACCAATGCTGCATGTCAAAGTATCATGCCTTGTTACAGATACAAAGCAATCTTAAGAAAAAGACAACCATTGATCAGGAACCTGACATTTTATAAGCCTTTACAACTACTCTCTGATTTCAGCAGCAGCTTATAATTAGCTATAATTACCTAGACTTGCTTATTTAGAAGATTGACCTTAAACAGACAGCCCAGGTTAGCAGCTAATAATCACAGTTTAGCAGCCGGGAAATCCATAAGCATGGGTTTCCCTCGGGTCCTGCCAAATTTAACAGCAGGACCTGATTACCATTTTTGGAATCTGTTTCCTGGCCACAGCCAACCAGATTGAGAGGCTGTCTGGCTGTCGGGTGGCCTGTGACACCAGACTGCAGCCGGGGAGCGGAGAGGAGGGAGGGAGAGATCAGGTGTCTGGAGAAAACATCGATTGGGAGACAACGTCGGTGAGGGGGGCCCTGGACAAGATCACAGGGGGACCGTGGAGAAGATCAGAGGCCAGGGAGGACATCGGGAGGGCATCAGATCGGGGGAGGGGGTCCGATCACTGGGGAGGTTAACAAGATTGTTTGCTGGGCCTGGGGCAAGCACTCCTGCTCCTCCTGGCCCACAAGCAGTGCTGGAAAGGCACCTGTTCCTTCCAGCGGTCCTCAGCTCCCTTCAGGCGCCGGGTTTCCCGAGGCTCGGGGAAACCCGGCTGGCCAGTGTTAAAGCTGGAATACAGATAAAATCTTAGGCATGCAGCCTCATTAAAATATTTAAATGAGGGGAAGCCTCCCGAGAGTGGGTTGGTTGGTCGCCCGCCCGCCCCCAGTACCACCTCCATTGAAACGGAAAGTGGGCAGGTTGGGTTTGGGTTTGAAACTTTAGAAATTTTAACTTCCCACCCGTTTTATGGTGGTTAAAATTACCCCCATTGTCTGGGACATTAGCATTCAACACCTGGTATAACCCTTAAAGTGTATAATTTAGATCTAGATCAAAACACCTTTATCTTAACTAATTCCAGATCTAAAGGCTTCGACATTTTTTTGCAGCCTGTATGCCTCTGGTTTTCTGATTTCAAACTGAATTGTTATTGCTTTTAAATTATATTCAGATATATTGGCCTACAAAGACAAAAATTCTATTTCTGTTACACAAAGGTATTGGAGATGGTAAAAATAGCATTCATGGTTATATTCTCTCATACAAGAAAGCATGGAATGATATCTGGCCTTTTATCCTGCCAAAACTGCTTCTTCCAAACACCATGTATAGTCTCCTCAATCATGGATCCTACCATTAATCTCCCAGGGGATCGTTCTAAATAGCCTAAATACTCCCTAATTGCTTAAGACATTATCAAGCAAAATTACATGAGTTTCTATCATTCAACCCTGGTCTGCTGCCTTCCACATAGGAACCTGCACAGCTTGTACATCATAAGAGCCATCCTATACCATGGGTTACTTGATCATCTCCATCTATATGCAATGGAAGATATTCCAACAGCCATGTAAGTGATAAACCATATACAGCTGACATTGGTTCTTGTATCACACCTACATCATACAGGTAGTGTACTCCATTTACTATGCCTGAGATGCAACATGAATGATAATTTCTCCTCCATTACCAATTTGATTTTCTCATGCTTTCAAAAGCTAGCTCTTCTGATCATAGGTGTACAACTTACAGAACACAGACCAGAGACCTATATGAGCTCTCCAAATACAAGTATGTGATGAGCTTTAAACAATGAAGATAAAATATAAAACTGCAAAAGCAGCCCGTTTGATTGGCACCCCATCCACCACCTTAAATAGTCACTCCCTCCACCACCAGCGTACCATGGCTGCAGTGTGTACCATCTACAAGATGCACTGCAGCAACTCACCAAGGCTTCTTCGGCAGCACCTCCCAAACCTGCAACCTCTTCCACCTAGAAGGACAAGGGCAGCAGGCGCATGGGAACACCACCACCTCCAAGTTCCCCTCCAAGTCACACACCATCCTGACTTAGAAGTATATCACTGATCCTTCATCGTCGCTGGGTCAAAATCCTGGAACTCCCTCCCTAACAACACTGGGAGCACCTTCACCACACAGACTGCAGCGGTTCAAGGCAGCGGCTCACCACCACCTTCTCAAGGGCAACTAGGACTGGGCAATAAATGCCAGCGATGCCCAGATCCCATAAGCAAATAAAAAAAAATCCTGGAAATCTGATATAAAAACCAAAAAATTGGAAATGCGTGATAGATCAGTCAGCATTTGAAAGAGAAAAAACAGTTTAATGCTTCAGATGTAACATAGGATTACATAGGATATACGGCACAGAAACAGGCCATTCGGCCCAACCAGTCCATGCTCCACTCGCACTACCTCCTGTCTTTCCTCATCTAACTCTATCAGCATAACCCTCTATTCCTTTCTCCCTTATATGCTTATCTAGCCTCCCCTTAAATGCATCTATACTATTTGCCTCAACTACTCCCTGTGGTAGCGAGTTCCACATTCTCACCACTCTCTGGGTAAAGAAGTTTCTTCTGAATTCCCTATTTGATTTCTTGGTGACTATCTTATATTGATGGCCTCTAGTTATGCTCTTCCCCACAAGTGGAAACACTCTCTCTATATGTACTCTATCAAAACCTTTCATAACTTTAAAGACCTCAAATAGGTCACCCCTCAGCCTTTCTTCAAACGAAAAGAGACCCAACCTGCTCATCGTTTCCTGATGGGTATAGATGTGGAGATGTAAACAGAGTTAACGTTTCAGGTCAATCACCTTTCGTCAAAACTTTCGTTAGTTCTTTCTCTGCAGACGCTGCCTGACCTGCTGAGTATTTCCAGCATTTTCTGTTTTTTATTTCTCTTTCAGATGTTGATTGACCTGCTGTGCATTTCCACTATTTTCTGTTCTTATTTCAACATTAGGCAGTATTGTACATCTATCTCACAAAGTCTGTATATTTTCTGCTGTACAAACAGCATATGTAACACCTATAGCAGCTTTTTTATTGCTATCTTTTCCCTTTGTACTTTGATGTTTGTTATTAACCTGTATGCATCTGAATTTATTTTTAGAGGATTGATGAACAACGCAAATGGTTGGATGAGGAGGTGGAGAAGGTTCTGCAGCAAAGACAAGCTCTAGCTGAGTTGGAAGAGGATCTGAGGAAAAGGGAAGTTATCGTAGACAAAAAAGAGGCACTATTACAGGAGAAAAGCCAACTGGAAATCAAAAAGTTACGTTCCAGTCAGGTAAGAACATACTTCTGAAGTGTCCCACTTTAATTGGAATCTCCCAACATTAAACTGGACTGCTGAGAAAAGCATGCAAGATTTCCCTGGGCAGCAGAATCACTGATGTGCTTGTTCGACAGAAAACTACACTTCCACTCCAAGCGCCACATTACAGGTTGATAGATATGGGTAAAAAATCAAGCCAGCTGCTCGGAGGGGCACAAGAATGGTGCAGAAACCACTAAAGCTCTGATTTTCTTACCCTGCACCCTCCCCAAGTTGGCTTACACTTGTCAACACCCCATAGCTTAACTGAGATCAGAAGCACAGTTATGTGGAGGATTGACTAATGCTACACCATAGATTCATCATAGAATCATAGAAATTTACAGCACAGAAGGAGGCCATTCAGCCCATCTTGTCCGTGCCGGCCAACAAAGAGCTATCCACCCTAATCCCACTTTCCAGCACTTGGTCCATAGCCTTGTAGGTATCCAAGTACTTTTTAAATGTGATCAGGGTTTCTGCCTCTGCTACCCTTTCAGGCAGTGAGTTCCAGACCCCCACCACCCTCTGGGTGAAAAAATTTCTCCAACTCCCCTCTAAACCTCCTACCAATTACTTTAAATCTATGCCCCCTGGTTATCGACCCCACTACTAAGGGAAATAGGTCCTTCCTATCCACTCTATCTAGGCCCCTCATAATTTTATACACCTCAATTAGGTCTCCCCTCAGCCTCCTCTGTTCCAAAGAAAACAACCCCAGCCTATCCAATCTTTCCTCATAGCTAAAATTCTCCAGCCCAGGCAACATCCTCGTAAATCTCCTCTGCACCCTCTCCTGTAGTGTGGTGACCAGTTCTGCACTCAGTATTCTAGCTGTGGCCTAACTAGTGCTACCTTCAGGGATCTGTGGACATGCACTCCAAGGTCCCTCTGATCCTCTGCACTTCTCAGTGTCCTACCGTTTATTGTGTATTCCCTTGCCTTGTTAGCCGTCCCCAAATGCATTACCTCACACTTCTCCGGATTGAATTCCATTTGCCACTGTTCTGCCACCTGACCAGTCCATTGATATCTTCCTGCAGTCTACAGCTTTCTTCTTCATTATCAACCACACGGCCAATTTTTGTATCATCTGCAAACTTCATAATCATACTTCCTACATTCAAGTCCAAATCATTGATATATACCACAAAAAGCAAAGGACCCAGTACTGAGCCCTGTGGAACTCCACTGGAAACAGCCTTCCAGTCACAAAAACACCCTTCGACCATTACCCTTTGTTTCCTGCCTCTGAGCCAGTTTTGGATCCAAATTGCCACTTTGCCTTGGATCCCATGGGCTTTTACTTTCGTGACCAGTCTGCCATGCAGGACCTTATCGAAAGCCTTGCTAAAGTCCATATAGACCAGTACCATGAGGCAGCAAATTTGTGTTCCAACACACCGTCACTATGTTGCTGTGCACACTCACTTCTTGATCTTAATCGTGCCATTGGGAGACCTTGAGCAAAGGCATCTGCCCAGAGAAGGAGGGAAGTTGGTAGGTACTTTCAGCTTCCTTTTGCATATCTCAAGATCAAGAGAAGCATAGAAAAGGCCTTGGAACAGATTACCTAACTACACTTAGTCAGAAAATGGTGCTTAGCACAAGATACCTAAAATCTGTGAAAAGAGCCCAAAAAAATCTTATTCCTTTTAGTAGATTGAAATAATATCTTTGAAGACTAATGGAAGACATATTAATTGACTAGATGATGATGCTGGTTCTGATACGGCTACTAGACATCAAATTAAAGATTCAGGGGGAAAAATGGGGCGCTACCTTCGCCGGGGCGCTAATTTTAGCGCCCCGAAAAAGTTAGCACCCCCGTGGCCGATTTTCCCAGGTAGCGCCCCGAGAGGGAGGAGGGGCTTTACTGGAAGCGCCCTGCGTCCCTCTTGGGGCGCTGCTGCGGCACGTTGCGCCGCGGTACTGCAGGCCTTTCTCCCCTTCTTAAACGGGAGGGGCCTGGTGCAGCGCGTCCCGGCGCCCAGCTGGGCCACCAGGGATCGGGAGTGCCGGCAAACGAACCCGGCACTCAAGAGGAGTGCCGGGCTCACGAAGAGCAGCCGGCACCCCGCGGGGGGGCTTCACTGGGGTCGAGGACAGCAACGGGGGCAGGTGCTGGCAGGCGGCCAGCAACAAAAATGGCCGCCCGCCACCTCCCCTTTAACTAGCGCCGCCCCGGCCGCAGGTAGGCCCCCTGACCTCAGCGGACATAGCGTCCAGTGGTAAGTCGGGGGGGCGCCACCCAATATTACAGCCGGGGCGCGAGTGGGGCACTGCGCATGGCGCTGACGTCATCGCCGGCGGTGCAGCGCGGCGCTAACGGTTAGCGCCGCCGCTCACCATCGCTGAATTTCGCGGGAGGCGTTAGCGGCGCCACACCCAGGCGCTAGTTGATTTGCACCCCATTAGCGGCCTCTTAGGGTGCTAACGGGAAGCGCAAATTAACCGAATTTAGCCCCCTCTCGTTTTGGATAGTTGTTCAGGATTAATTTTGAAAATATCATATTGAAATACCATAACTTTGAAATAAAATTTAAATGCCAAACTGTTCATTATTTTATAAATTCCAGAATAAAATCACACAAAATTAATCAGTTAGTTGTATTAATTAGAGTTCTAGCATCTCCTGGCTACAACACTACAACAAATCAATATTGATTATTTCTTTTCAGGCCTTGAACAAAGACATTTTAAATTTATCCACTCGTTTAAACACAATAGAAAAGGAACTGTCAGACAAAAGCACTCAACTTCAGAACAGTACTACAGAGGAAAGAAAAACCATTTCAGAAGAGATACAAGTACTTCAGCAGGAACGAGCTCAACTGCTGAAAAGAAGGCACTGTCTGGATGAGAAACTAGAGCTTGGAAATGTTCTGTCCCCTGAGGTATAATCATTATATTTGTTTATTTTTGGTGATAAAAGCTTGCTTATTACATAGATCTAAAATAATAGATGTTTGGGTGTATGTCAAAGTCAGTAACACACTGGGAGCTTCAACTGATGTAGACATGAGCAATTCCTTGATGTGCTACAGCTTTGAAATACACTGCTATGTATTTTTTATTAATTGATCTCCCATGACATTGCACACAGGTAGTCAAGACTAAGTATAGTTTTCAAGTGAAGCAGAGTTAGAGAGCAGGGGATAATTGGACCAGGTAGCACAAGCATAATTCAGCCCTCATTTTAAGGTCATGCGTCTGTCCTCATTTTTATATTGCCCTTATAAATTCCCATGTTGACATTTAAAATGGAAACACTCTGGGCTAGAAATTCATTATAGCCCAGGAATGGGCGATATCTTTAGAAAAGTTTGCGAATTAGCGCAGGCGCTAATGCTTTAGACTGTACGCAAAATTCATTCTCACTGCTCAAAGAAATGATTGGAGTGCTAAATCAAGTCTTAAAGGCCTAGCTCGGTGGCGTTTCACTGAAAGGGTGGACCAATATCGGGTGCAGTCTAATCGCAAGTCATAATTGCCACAGGCTTTTCCCAGTACTTAAAGGGGAGGTTCATTGATACTGCAGCACCTCATTCTCAGCATTGCTGGCTGTGCAGCTACCTCAGCAAGGAGAAGCACAACAAGGAGAAGGAGCCGGAGGACTGAAGCAGACTGAAGCATGGCAGATCCACCTCAGTCAGGCGGTCAGGGTGATTGAATGCTTCAACAAATGCTACATACCACCATCTGTACCACAAGTTTCGCATACACCCAAAGCACCACACCCCCAGCGCTCACCCACCAACAATCTCTACCTACCAACACTCCCACCCACATCTTATGCCTTGCACACAGTGACAGCTATTCAACTATGGCAGGCACAAGGGTCATTAGTTATTTGAATGAATGTGATGTGTGATATGTTGATGCATAAATTTATTAATGGAGTTTGCAATATTTTGTGGTCTCTCATTTCACCTTTGCGCCCAGGGGGACGCTGTGATATGGCGTGACACCGGGATGGTATGATGGCCATGTGGTGAGCAAAAGGGATCTGGGGTTTAAGTCATGCTGGTGTGATGCTGGAGGTCTGTTTGGAGGAGGTGGCAGAGTTCTGTGACCACCACTTTGGTGATGCAGAGCCATCTAATACACTGCTCCTCGCTTAATTGAAGGTAGGAGAAGTGCTGTCGGAATACCCTTGGAGGGTAAGGCCTCTTGGTGAGAGCCCTGATGTCCCTCCTCATCCCTCTGCGCACATGTTCCCGTATTTTTCGCTGTCTACGTTCCCTCCGCCGTAGATTCTGGATAGCAAGGTGGCATGCCAGTACAGCCCCCATTAATGTTGCCAAGTGTAGCAGTTTGAATCTTTGAGCAATAAATGTAGCTATTTTGCACTCGCCAGAAGACTGCTGATACAAAAGAAGCTTGAAATTACTCATACAAAGTGATCCACTAGCTGAAACTGACAAGAAACCACTGAAACTAACCTGCCCTGACAGCTGTGAGTGATTAATGCTGATGCCTTTAAATAACGTTGCTGGAGCCGGCTTCCTGCAGCTGCACGCCAGCTCTCCCTGTCGCTGTCTGGTCGAGGCGCTAAGGTAAGTGGCGACAATGAATTTTCCAGATCGGGCGTCCAGTGAGCACTGACGTCACGACCTGCTTGCCGTTGAAGTCCCCGGCGGTACCTTGTACCGGCAGCGCAACAGGGGGGCCGGATTTGCCGTGCAGTACTGGATTTGCCATGCGGCACTGGATTCGCCTCGCCCCGGCGCTACTGCATCAGCGCCCCATTACCGCCATCTGCAGGTGCAAATGGGAAGCACTAAGCTACCAAATTTTTTCCCCCTCTATGTAAACTAGTCACGCTACAGTTACACCCTCCAACCACTTGTAGCGCTGCAATTTTACAAACTAATTTTTCATTATAAATGTGGACACAGGAATTTATAATGGAAAAGGTGACAGAAAATGTGTAGAGCTGTAAAATTTTTAATATAGATATACAGTATGTGCAAGACTAGCTGGAGCATGTTTCTGTCTTAAATTGTGAATTTGTAGTGAGAGAGAAAATCTTAATACAATATTGAGAAGAAAATTACTGGAGACAGCAAAAATGCCAGAAACCTTCATCAGGTCGTATGAAGACATTACTGGGTGTTGTTATATTTTTGACACTATAATTGAATTGATGGCACTTGCACTGGGATATAAGTACTTATTCACTGAACATAGATTTTTCTGGTAATCACCTGTAGATTGTTTTCAGTAGGCTTGCTGTAAAACTGTCTCAATCATTTTAATCCTCTTTTTCAAACATCAATCAGTGGCATGGAGGACTGTTACTTTATTGATAGCTGCTGCCAGAATGAAAGCCGAATTTAAAAAAACACATCAAAAGGGAACAATATACCTATAACAAATAACATATACTGGGGATTAACATCAAGGCTCTCGTCTCAGGGTTCATAAAAGAATCTTAAACATACAGCCCACCCATCTTGTCCAGTCAACTAGGCCTGTTCTGAACCTAATGTGATCATTTTTAAAACTGTTTATTGCACTCTTTCTGTACAGTAAAATAACAATGCAAATAACAATACAAACAAAAAGTAAAGGAAATCTACAATTACCATCGAATTAATCCAAATGCACCATTTTGGACATAGTGGACATGTTACAATGCAACAGTAAACTCTGCTCAGTGTAATGCTATTTTTTTGAAGTACCCAGGCTGTTTATTGAACCTTATTGGAACTTTCTAAGCTTAATATGAAATGCTTTTAGTGTTATGAGAAGGAATGTCCCCACTTGCTCTCTCGTAATGAGACAGGGTTAATTCACAATCTCATAGTAAAGGATCCTCTGGGGCAGAGTGATCATAATATGATAGAATTTCACGTTAATTTTGAGAGTGACTTGCCTAAGTCCGAAACTAGAGTCTTAAACTTAAATAAAGCCAATTACATAGGTATGAGGTGCGAGTTGGCTAAGATAGATTGGAAAAATAGATTAAAAGGTATGGCGGTAGATAAGCAGCATTTAAATAAATATTTCAGAATTCTCAACAAAAATACATTCAATTGAGAAACAAAAACTCCACGAGAAAAGTGATCCAACCGTGGCTAACTAAAGAAGTTAAGGATAGGATTAGATTGAAAGAAGAAGCTTATAATGTTGCAAAGAATAGTAGTAAGCCTGAGGATTGGGAGAGTTTCAGAAACCAGCAAAGGTTGACCAAAAAATTGATTAAAAGGGAAAAAATAGAATATGAGAGAAAACTAGCAAGAAATATAAAATCAGATTGTAAGAGTTTCTACAAGTATGTAAAAAGGAAAAGAGTAGCAAAAGTAAACATTGGTCCCTTAGAGGCTGAGACAGGAGAAATTATTATGGGGAATAAGGAAATGGCAGAAACGTTAAACAAATATTTTGTATCTGTCTTCACAGTAGAAGACACAAAAAGCATACCAAAAATGGTGGGGAACCAAGGGTCTAATGAGGGTGAGGAACTTAATGTAATTAATATAAGTAGAGAAAAATACTAGAGAAACTAATGGGACTGAAAGCTGACAAATCCCCTGGACCTGACGGCCTACATCCTAGGGTTCTAAAAGAGGTGGCAGAAGAGATAGTGGATGCATTGGTTTTGATCTTCCAAAATTCCTTAGATTCTGGAATGGTCCCAGCGGATTGAAAGGTCGTAAATGTAACACTGCTATTCAAGAAAGGAGGGAGAGAAAAAATAGGGAACTACAGGCCAGTTAGCCTGACATCAGTCATCGGGAAATGCGGAAATCCATTGTTAAGGAAGTGGTATCAAGTCACTTCAAAAATCACAACATGATTAGGCAGAGTCAAAATGGTTTTATGAAAGGGAAATCATGTTTGACAAATTTATTAGAGTTTTTTGAGGATGCAACTAGCAGGGTACATAAAGGGGAACCAGTGGATGTAGTATATTTGGATTTCCAAAAGGCATTCGATAAGGTGCCACATAAAAGGTTAGGGCTCATGGGGTTGGGGGTAATATAGTAGCATGGATAGAGGATTGGTTAATGGACATAAAACAGAGAGTAGGGATAAACGGATCTTTTTCAGGTTGGCAGGCTGTAACTAGTGGGGTGCCGCGAGGATCAGTGTTGGGGCCTCAGCTATTTACAATCTATATTAATGACCTAGATGAAGGGACCGAGTGTAATGTATCCACGTTTGCTGATGATACAAAGCTAGGTGGGACAGTAAGCTGTGAGGAGAACACAAAGAGTCTGCAAAGGGATATAGATAAACTAAGTGAGTGGGCAGTAAGGTGGCAGATGGAGTATAATGTAGGGAAATGTGAGGTTATTCACTTTGGTAGGAAGAATAGAAAACAGAATATTTTTTAAATAGTGAGAAACTTTCAAATGTTGGTGTTCAGAGAGATTTGGGTGTCCTCGTGCAAGAAACACAGAAAGCTAGCATGCAGGTACAGCAAGCAATAAGGAAGGCAAATGGCATGTTGGCCTTTATTCCAAGGGGGTTGGAGTATAAGAGTAAGGAAGTCTTGCTACAGTTGTACTGGGCCTTGGTGAGACCACACCTGGAGTACTGTGCACAGTTTTGGTCTCCTTATCTAAGGAAGGATATACTTGCCCTGGAGGCGGTGCAACGAAGGTTCACTAGATTGATTCCTGGGATGAGAGATTGTGTAGAATGGGCCTATACTCTCTGGAGTTTAGAAGAATGAGAGGTGATCTCATTGAAACATACAAGATTCTGAAGGGGATTGACAGGTAGATGCTGAGAGGTTGTTTCCCCTGGCTGGAGTGTCTAGAACTAGGGGGCATGGTCTCAGGGTAAGGGGTAGGCCATTTAAGACTGAGATGAGGAGGAATTTCTTCACTCCGAGGGTTGTGAATCTTTGGAATTCTCTGCCCTTTGTCTTTGAGTATATTCAAGGCTGAGATAGATAGATTTTTGGACTCTCGGGGAATCAAGGGATATGGAGATCGGGCGGGAAAGTGGAGTTGAGGTCGATGACCAGCCATGATCTTATTGAATGGCAGAGCAGGCTCGAGGGGCCATATGGCCTACTCCTGCTCTTATTTCTTATATTCTTATGTTCTTATGTAACATTAAAATTAACTACCCATGGAGTAGAGCCTTGCACTTGTACACGTATACAGAGTTCTTTTGTTGACGTACTCCGTACAAGGCACAGCCAGTAGTGTAATTCAGGTAGCCTGACCGTGCATCACATTCAGTGTAAAGAACCTTACAAAGGCAAAAATGTAAAACTTATAGATGAATTGAAAGTAGAAATTGAAGTTAAATCACATTTTAGTGAATAGAGGATTAAATTGATGAATGAAGGGCGTGGTAAAAAAAGTTACCAAATTCAGTTGGTTGTGCCTCCCGTTAGCGCCTTAAGAGGGTGCTAATGGGACGCAAAGCATCTAGCGCCCGGGCGTGGCGATGTTTGCGCCGCTCACGAAATTAACTAGACATTTTGCAGCGGCGCTAAACACTACCGCCACGATCTCCTGCGCCGGCAGATCGTGACGTCAGTCGAGTGTGCAACGCCCCGGTATCGCCCCGGAGCGGATATTGAGTGGCGCCCCCTGCCTTACCGCCTGCCGCTAGCAACGACAGGTTGAGGGGAGCGTTTTGCAGTCAGGAAGGGACTGGGGGAGCGCTATTTAAAGGCGACCGCTTCCTGCCTTTTATTGTTGGTGTCATTTTTGAACCACGCATTCTGAGAGAGAGAGGGAGAGACTTCTGGAGAGATTCAACGCTGTGTGAAGGAGTTTTGGGTACTGAGCAGCACTTTGCAGGTTCATTTTGATTTGCCCTTCCTTGTATCGATTTAGAAGAGACTGTGGGGGCTGCACTCTGAGCTCTTTCCCTGGTACTCTCCATTGTTCTTTCCAGCAGATTTGATGTGCAGGTCTCTCCAGGCCGAGATTCAAGGCTGCAATGAGCAGGATGTGGATGGAAAGCAAGATCAACCCTCCCCTTTAAGAACTGGCCCGCACCATTGTGTGTGTGTTCCATTGCTGACTGACATCACATGAGCTTCGCCAGCGCTCTGAGGTAGCGCCTCGCTCCTTGGCCTTTGCGCCTTAAGACAGGTGTGAAGCGCCTGATTTAGCACTCCAATCACCTCCAGGGGCGATAAAAGTCAAGTTTGCAATCGGTGGCGATAATTAGTGCCAGGCGCTAATCTTTGCGCCCGGCCGATAATTGCGCCCCAAATGGGGCGATACTGAATTTCTCCTCCATAGACTCTTGCAGCACAGAAGTAGGCCACTTGGCCCATTGTGCCTGTGTCGGCTCTTTGAAAGAGCTATCCAATTAGTCCCGCTCCCCTGCTCATTCCCCATAACCCTGCAATTTTCTTTTCAAGTATGTATTAATTCCCTTTTGAAAGTTACTATTGAATCCTTCCACCATCCTTTCAGGTTTTGATAACCAAGATAACCCAGCAGGAGTGAGGCTTGTAAACATTCATGATGTAATCCCATCTGTTTTATTTTTCAGGAGGAGCGAATACTTTTCCAATTAGATGAAGGTATTGAAGCTCTGGATGCTGCTATAGAATACAAAAATGAAACCATTCATTGTCGCCAGCATTCATTGAGGGCCTCAGATGGCAGCCTTGCCCAAAATGAGGCAAATGTAATGTTTAGACTGGGTGCTTTATCAGCTGCTGAGACAAGAGTCCTTCTCTGCAGATATTTTAATAAGGTAAAACTCTCCTTTCCAGCAATACATCAGTCCCAAAAACTAGTATGTATATAATGTGATTCATTAGATCATAAATAGCATTTAAGTGATATTTTTGTGTTCTATTATAAAAATGTAGATTAAAATATGTCATGAAAAGCCAATCCAATATTACGTATTTTGTCTAGCCCTGACAAAGATCTTTAATTTAGCAAGAGACATTTTATCAAAATAAAAACATGTTTTCTGAATTTTGGCAGCTTTTGAAACCAGTGGTGGTTATAACACATGTATAGTACATCCCACAACACTGAAATGCCAGCTCTGAGGAGAAATCATATCTTGCATGCATATGTTCTTGTGTGTGCAAGCCCCACTGCAGGACTTCTAAGATGACTTTGTAGTGCATTACGGAGGGAATGCTACATTGTCAGAAGTGCCATATTGCAGATGGGATGTTAAATTGAGGTCCAATCTGCTATTTCCCCTGGTTCAAGTGGACGCTCAAGATTACATGGCAATATTCAAAGAGGAGCAGGAAGTTCTCCAGGTGAACAAAGCCAAAATTCCTCTCCGCCAAAACCAACAAAGAAAAAATTGGTCATTCGTCTTGTTGCTGTTTGACATTCTGCTGAGTGCAAATTGACTGCTGTATTTCTCTATATAACAACAATCACTGCATTTCAAAGTAATTCATTTAATGTGCAGTGTCTTCGAGATTTCTGAAAGATGTGATATGACACTATAATGTAAGTCTTTCTTTCCGCTTTTTCATTGTTTACAGTGCGAGGAAAAAAAGACCAACAAAATGCTTTGGGCACAAAAAGAAGTTAGAAAATAATTATAACAAATATACAGTTTATTATATTATTCCTCTGACAAAACAGGAAACGCTCATTAAAAGAATTTGAAGTTCTGAGACATTAGGTAGATTGTGGCAGTTCTTTGATGGCATCGATCCCAAAACAAGATATGAATCACTTTGTCAGTGTCGGCTAAGCTTTTAGCATGGACCAGATCCGACTAATGTTTGTTTTATTTTAATTTTGGTAGGTGATTAGCCTGCGTGAGACTGAACGCAACTTGCAGGTGCAATGTGCAGAAATGTCTGTGAAGGTAACTGAACATGAGAACGTGGTCCATGAATTAGAATCTGCAGTAGAGCGTTTATCACTGGAGATAGACAGACGACTGACAATGCAACAGAAGGAGCATGAACAGAAGATGCAGCTGGTATTACAGTACTTTAAAGGTAATTAGGTGCATGCTGTTCAAATGCTGTCATTGTACTCGCACCATATGTACAGAGATGTAAGCAGGCAGTGTGTAATTATACTGGCAGTTCACACATTTCCAGGCACGCTGGTATATGTTTCATTAGTTATAGTTGATTTCCTGTGGCGTTGCACACAGTTAATCAGACAATACGGTCTCTCTCTTACCTGTCTCTGCTGTCTTCGTGTGGATGCTTTTATCTCTGTTTTTCTTTTCTCCTGCTTCTCTCCTTAACTCTGTTTTGCTTCTTTGTCCTCTTCTGCTTCTGTCTCGGCCTTTTTCTCCTTTTCTTTCTTTCAGGTGGGAGGTGGTGTGGCAGGGGAAGGAGCGACCAATGGCTGCAGGCTGCATTTGGGGGGATGGTGCTGTGCGGGTAAATGTGTTTCTCTACCCATCCCTTCATCTCCTCCAATCACTTGTGTTTTCCCTACTCTTTCCCTTTCTACCAACCTCTTTGCTCCCATCAGAACCCTTCTCTTTTCCCCACTGAACTACCTGCTCAATCTTTGTATTGTGCCCCCTCCCATTCTCACCCTTAACCTCCTCACCTCTACTTGGTTCCCCCTGCCCCGCGTGAAAGTAGTGGGAGGCCCTGTCACCCTGTTTTCTTCTGCTCCCTTCCCCCCCTTATCCTTCCTTCTTATCTGTTTCCTGCAGAGAGGCTTTGTTTGCATTGAAAATTCAATTTTTTTTAAACTGTCTCTACCTTTCCCTGTATTTATTTTTCTCTACCTTCCATCTCT
This sequence comes from Squalus acanthias, assembly GCA_030390025.1. Taxonomy (NCBI): domain Eukaryota; kingdom Metazoa; phylum Chordata; class Chondrichthyes; order Squaliformes; family Squalidae; genus Squalus; species Squalus acanthias. Next base: position 198,655,652 of record CM059425.1, on the reverse strand, counting down.
CTATTTTTCTCTCTCTCTCTCTCACACTCCTGTCCCTTCCCCCGCCCCCCCAGTCTCATGGGTGTTAGAAATTAGTATCGCTGCTTTATAAATATAAGCCATTAGCATTAACCTTTCCTATCAACAAATCACAGGTGAGATAATATGTTGGCTTCAAAATTCAACTGATGTTTTTGTTTGAAAGCCAAACTAACATTAAATGAAGACTTTCTCTCTTCCTGCTTAATTTAAAAAATAAAATTCCCTGGACAGGGCCATTGCTGCTTTGGCCAGCATTTATTGCCCGCCCCTAGTTTCTCTCAAAGGGTGGTGATGGGCCGCCTTCTTGAACTGCTGCTGTCTGTGTGATGAAGGTGCTTCCACAATGCTGTTAGGTTGGGAGTTCCAGGATTTTCACCCAGAGACAGTGAAGGAACGGCAATATATGTTCAAGTAAGGATGGTGTGTGACTTGGAACAGAACTTGGAGGTGATAAGTGTTCCCATGTAGCTGCTGAGGTCGTGGGTTTGGGAGGTTGGAACAAACTCTCGTAGACTTCCCCGTATGATGGCATATGTGGGCAATACAATCTCTGGTTGACCTCACAAGCGAACTGAAGTTAAGTTGAGCAACTAAAGCAGTGTGTGTATGTGTGCTAAAAGAAGTCTTTCATGTCACGGATATTAATGTTAAGACTAACTATTTTCCTCCCAAGTATAACCTTGATGGGTCAGTTATTAGAGATGATGGCCGCGATTTTCCCTACCTCGGCGGGTCTGTGACGGGTGACATCAGTGGTGGGTTGCAGCCTCGCTGCTGGGTCCATCCCAGGCCTCCGACATGACTTTCCCCTGATTGGGCTTGTTAAGCCCGCCCAGCAAGTTTCCCGGCCAATTGAAGGAAGCGGGTCTGATGACATCATTTGATGACATGTCATCAGCCGGTTTCCTTAAAGGGACCATGCGCAAATTTACTTTGACATTTGTGCTTATGGAGGGAGTCACAACACGCAGGGAGATTCTCTTCCCTTCACATGGATGGAAGAGACCTCCCCAAGAGACCAACGCAGCCTGATTGCACAGTAGGGCACAAGCAGGGATGTCGTCAGGAGTACCAGGCTGCAGTGGCGCAAACCTTTCAATGATCTCAGTAGATCATGAAATGTTACTGCAAAGCCACACTCAACCTCATCTTGCTGTGCCACTCATCACATCCCCATCACTCTGCCTTCCCTACCCCTGCACATCCTTACTCTCAGCAACATACCTTGCACTTCCACCAAGCCCCCTCTATCTATATTATCACTTCCCCCATCTCACTAGCCACCCCTCACACTCACCCTCATCCTAGTCCAATCATACCAACTAACAACACACAAGGGTAGGCACTTGTGTGTTTTAACCAATGTTCATGTGAAGTTTCTGTTAATGTGCTGTCAAACATTGAAATCATTATTTTCAACAATTTGTGTTCTTGGACAGATTTGTGTGCACCTTTGGAAGTGGATCAGTGAGTTGCAGTGAATGGTGAGACATAACTGTACCCGCCCCCCCCCCCCCCCGTCTCCGCAATGCTGATGAGTGTGAAAGGAATGGCTTAGACATTGTAGGGATGCTTTATGTTGTTGGTGTGGGGTGGTGCCAACCTGGTGCATCATGTGGCAGCCAGGGTGTGCAGCGTCAAGTGAAGTAAATCTGGCCATGGTGAGGCCATCCCTGGCGTTCCGGCCAGTAATGTGGTTGGGTGCTGATGCCCTCTGTCCTGTGCAGCATTAGGTGTTTACGGAGAAGGTTGGTGTGGTTGTTGGTGCTGCTGGTGTGCCTGGTGATGCTGGTGTTGGGGCTGATTGTGGTGGGATTCTGAGGACCAAGGTGAGAGAGTATAAAGTGCACCCATGCTGATGGAATCGATGGCAGGTGAAGTAGAGATGACAGAAGAAATCTTTTTCGGGGTGGCAGGCGGTGACTTGTGGGCTACCACAGGGATCAGTGCTTGGGCCCCAGCTATTCACAATATATATCAATGATTTGGATGAGGGAACCAAATATAATATTTCCAAGTTTGCTGACGACACAAAACTAGGTGGGATTGTGAGTTGTGAGGAGGATGCAAAGAGGCTTCAAGGTGATTTAGACAAGTTGAGTGAGTGGGCAAATACATGGCAGATGCAGTATAACGTGGATAAATGTGAAGTTCTCCACTTCGGTAGGAAAAACAGAAAGGTAGAGTATTATTTAAGTGGTGCTAGATTGGGAAATGCTGATTGACAAAGGGACCTGGGTGTCCTTGTACACCAGTCACTGAAAGCAAACATGCAGGTGCAGCAAGCAGTTAGGAAGGCAAATGGTATGTTGGCCTTCATTGCAAGAGGATTTGAGTACAGGAGCAAGGATGTCTTACTACAGTTGCACAGGGCCTTGGTGAGACCACACCTGGAGTACTGTGTGTAGTTTTGGTCTCCTTACCTAAGAAAGGATATACTTGCCATAGAGGGAGTGCAGCGAAGGTTCACCAGACTGATTCCTGGGATGGCAGGACTGTCATATGAGGAGAGATTGGGTCGACTAGGCCCGTATTCACTAGAGTTTAGAAGAATGAGAGGGGATCTCATTGAAACGTATAAAATTCTGACAGGGCTAGACAGACTGGATGCAGGGAGGATGTTTCCCCTGGCTTGGGGGTCTGGAATGAGGGGTCACAGTCTCAGGATACGGGGTAGGACATTTAGGACTGAGATGAAGAGAAATTTCTTCACTGAGGGTGGTGAACCTGTGGAATTCTCTACCACGGAAGGCTGTGGAGGCCAAGTCACTGAATATATTTAAGAAGGAGATAGATAGATTTCTAGACACAAAAGGCATCAAGGGGTATGGGGAGAGAGCAGGAATATGGTATTGAGACAGAGGATCAGCCATGATCATATTGAATGGCAGTGCAGGCTCAAAGGGCCGAATGGCCTACTCCTGCTCCTATTTTTCTATGTTTCTATGTTTCTAATGGTGGGAGAGGTAATGAGGTCAGACTGAATGGAGACTTGTGTAAAGACTTGCAGCAATCTGAATCTGTAGTGGAAATGCAGTTTAGAGAAGCTAGTGGTTAAGGGAACATTTCTCAATCAGCTTGGAGCTTTGACTTGACATTTGAAACTGTCAATTCATCAGCTGATTCAGTGGCAAGTGACCTCCCACCTCAGCTTCACAGACGAGGTCTAGGCACAGTGGGAAACTGGTGGGCGATCTGTCAAATTCAAAAAGCTGGGGAAAAAAAGCATTGTTAAGTGGCTGTAAACAAGCCACTAATGATTTGAATTGGGTCCGCCGCCGCTGCCTGTCGGGTCTGCTCAGCGCTAGCAGACCCAACATCGGGAAATGTAGATGTGCATGTTTTGCCAGCGGGTTCCCGACCCGCTGTCAATCATTTTAAATTTCACGGCTGACCCGCCACCAATAGGGTCCATTGAGTGCCGGCAAAATCGCGGCCGATTAATTTGTCCATTTCCCTCAGTCTGCAGACTCGCATTAGTTTATACTTCAACAAAAGAGTGCCCAACAACCAAGCAAGTTTTTGACTTAATTTGTGAGAATAGAAAGTGGCACTGACAAAGAAATTCAGCTGACTCGCATTGCAAATGTGGATGAATCTGGTCAGTTTTCTGTTTTAGCTACTCTCCTGACACAATGACAAAGGGAATCCTTTTCAACTTAAGGTAGCTGGAAACCATTTTAAAATTGATGTAACCCCATCTCTCTAAAGTCATTAAAGATATATAATTCAGAATTCACCCAAATTTTTACAACCCCAATCTCAGAACAACAATACTCATTGCAAGCAATTGCATTTTTCTCTACACTAGTCTCCCCACACCAACTACTTTTATCACACCAAGTGAGATTTCAAATTTAATATCAATTTGTACCATTATTATAACTAGTTTTGTACTATGAACTCATGCCCAGTTGAAACTTGGTTGAGACTGTACAAGTTATGCATTATGAATGCTAGAAAGTGCCCCTTAATGTATCAGAACAGTTGAATAATACAGAACTGGGAGGCCCCATGCTCATTCCCCAGCTGTGCTGAATTAGCTGATCTAATTTAGGTAGTCAGTAAAGATACTCAATTGGTCTCAACACCCTGGATTAGGGAGGGAAGAACTGGACACTGTTCTTGCTACTAATTTGCTATCCACTGACCCTCACTGCAAATATGGATGTCAAGTGGGGACAAGATAGACCTCATTTGTGATGCTGCCTACCAACCTCCGCCCCCCCACCACCCAACCATACAGTCAAAAGAAAGTCTTATCACTGGGGTTTCTGCTGAAGAACTGCTGCAGAATTTCCAGGAGAATGCTTCAGAGGAGGAATGGGAGAGTGGAGAAAATTATTGAGGGGAAAAGAAAGAAAACCAAAATCAATAAATCTTGGAAGGGAAGACAACACTGAAAAGGAAACGAAGGCCCTGAAATTGCAATTGAGGCCAAAGCATAAGTGTGGCAGATCTCCGGTCAGGGGCTGGAAAATGGGGAGGGACCTCATACCACCGAGATTTTTCATTATAACCTTTGTGAAAAATTCTGATGGGGTAGGGCCTGGGCAAGTCTTCCACATACCCTGCCTACATCAAGGGGGCATGCCTGGAGAGTTCCCAGGCTACAAAGTGAACTCTGCCCATTATGCCTTTGGTAGGCCTCACCAGAATTGTCATCAGCTGAGAGTTAGCAGGAGTTTCTTGAAGACCCCAGTAAAGGACCTTTACAGAAGATCGGGAATTGATTACCCTCTAAAATGGCCCCGCTAGTTCCAATTGGAGCCGAAGAGGAATTTATCTTATTTTTCGGGCCCTACTGCAGCCTCCTTTTCTCTGTCTGAGTGGCATGGCGCCATTCCAGCTGGCGGTTCTTGGTGAGCCTCGCAGAGGTTCCCTTATTGCTGTGATTCACCTGCTGTGTATGTTCAAATGACCCCAGCCCTTTCATTTGAAATGGGGTCTGGGCCTTTACACTCAAGCAGACTTGAGGCATGCTTCACCACTCTTCTGCTAACGGAGCAGCATAAGTGGAATTTCAGGCCCTAAGATGGGAACAATCTTAAATACTTTTTGGGTATTATTTTTGTGCTCTGTATTTTATTATGAAGTGGATGTTAGATTTTGGGGTTTTTGCGCCCAATATTTCTCTCTCGTTCAGTGTCTCAGACTACTTCCACTGCCAAGCCCCTTGCTCCCTATGAACCAGACCGTGCCTTTACCTGCCCAATGTCCAGGAACTTTACCCACAAACATATTCCAAAAGGGGTCATTTGATAGCAACTAGGAGTGAGAAACCCTAGCTGATATTTCTCCACCCTAGCCTCAGACACTGAAGCCAATTGTAGCATTCCAACCAGTTCCCTGCTGAGATCAGCTAACTCAGCGTAGACTAGGGAGCAAACTTGAGACCTTGCTGATTTGACCCGTAAGTTATCCGTACCGGCTAAACCATCAGGGGAGCTGCAGCTGCAAGGATCCTCAAAGGCTAGTATTATTAAGTACACAGTTTATTGAGACTATTAATTGCATAATTGGCAAAAATCTATTTAGGCTTGAACAAAAATGGCAGGCTGTTCAATTCACCAGGAGGTATGCAGATTTACCTAGTTTCCCCTCTTATCTCCAGTCATGTTCACCCCTCATGAAAAGCAAAGTGTGAAAGTAATTCAAGACTGGAATTTGTGAACTTGGAACTCCTGGTTCAGCGGTTGAATATTCTAGTATTTCAGCTGACATCACTCCAGCACGGTTGTCTTTAGTTGCATCCAAAAAACATACCAAAATAACTTATCAAAATGCTGTGAATACAGATAACCAAGTCATTCATTCTGATATCACTTGCAATGTTCCCCCCTGCCATCGCCCTGATCTCGCATCTTTCTCTAGTTTCTCTCTTAACCCCCCTATGCCCTCTCCAAGCTCGTCTTGTCCATGAGACCCACCTCCTGCTCCCTCGACACTATTCCCACCAAACTGCTGACCACCCAAATTCCCTTCCTGGCCCCTATGTTAGCTGATGTTGTTAACGGTTCCCTCGCCTCAGGTACTGTCCCATCCCTTCAAATCTGTCGTCATCATCCCTCTCCTCAAAAAAACCCACCATTGATCCCTCTGTCCTTGTAAACTACCAACCCATCTCCAACCTCCCTTTCCTCTCCAAAGTCTTTGAATGCACTGTCGCCTCCCAAATATGTGCCCATCTTTCTCACAACTCGATATTTGAATTGCTCCAGTCATGTTTCTGCCCCTGCCAGAGGACTGAAACAACCCTTCTTTGACATGGTTGACCACACCATCCTCCTCCAACACCTCTCCTCCATCGTCTAGCTGGGTGGGACTGCCCTCGCCTGGTTCCCTTCTTACCTATCCAGTCATAGCCAGAGAATCATCTGCAATGGCTTCTCTTCCTATTCCCGCAGCGTTGCCTCTGGGGTTCCCCAAGGATCTATCCTCGGCCCCCTTCTATTTCTCATCTACGTGCTGCTCTTCAGCGCCATCATCCAAAAACACGTCAGATTCCACATATACACTGATGACACCCAGCTCTACCTCACCACTACCTCTCTCAACCCCTCCACTGTCTCTGATTTGTAACATTGCTTGTCTGACATCCAGTACTGGATGAGCAGAAATTTCCTCCAACTAAACATTGGGAAAACCAAAACTATTGTCTTCGGTCCCCACCAAAAACTGTGTTCGCTAGCCACCAACTCCATCCCTCTCCTTGGCAACTGTCTGAGGCTGAACCAGCCGTTCACAACATTGGTGTCATATTTGACCCCAATATGAGCTTCCGACCACATATCCATCACCAAGACCACCTACTTCCACCTCCGTAACATCGGCCAACTCTGTCCCTGCCTCAGCTCATCTGCTGCTGAAATCCTCATCCATGCGTTTGTTACCTCTAGACTTGACTATTTCAATGCTCTCCTGGCTGGCCTTCCATCTTCCACCCTACATAAACTTGAGCTCATCCAAAACTATGCTGTCCATATCCTAACTCGCACCAAGTCCTGTTCACCCATCACCCCTGTGCTCCCTGTCTGGCAATGCCTCAATTTTAAAATTCTCATTGTTGTTTTCAAATCCCTCCATGGCCTCGTCCCTCCTTATCTCTATAACCTCCTCCAGCCCTACAACCCTCCCATAACTCTGCACTCCTCCAATTCTGGCCTCTTGCGAATCCCCGATTTTAATTGCCACACCATTGGTGGTCGTGTCTTCAGTTGCCTAGCTCTGGAATTCCCTCCCTAAACCTCTCCACCTCGCTATCCTCTTTTAAGATCCTCATTAAAACCTACCTCCTTGACCAAGCTTTTGGTCATCTGTCCTAATATCTCCTTATGTGGCTTGGTGTCAAATTTTGTTTGATAACATTCCTGTGAAACAGCTTGGGGCGTTTTACTACGTTAAAGGCGCTATATAAATGCAAGTAGTTGTTGTTGTGCATGATGGACTACTGTTTGAGGTACCTTTTGTGAGGAAGATATCAAAATACAAAATAAAATAATGATTCTATGTTCTTTCAGACAAAAGTGGTGAGGGACTTGCAGATGGTATTAAGGCACATGAGTCGAAGATCCAACAGCTGGAAAAGGACCTGTACTTCTATAAAAAAACAAGCCGAGAACTGAAGAAGAAACTGCGGGAATTGGTTGAATCCCTAAACCAGAACCAGAACCAGAACCAGCAAGTGGCAGCTTCAAGAAGTAATTAACTTACCTACTTTATCATTCATGCTTTCAGTTCTTTTTCTTGTAAGCTATTTATTTTTCTTCTTTTCCCCTAAATTTCCCTTCTCCACACATTTACCCCAGTAGAGAGAATTTGTAGATCGCCAGCTTACAGGCTTTCTCCAGTGGTAATCTAGAATTGATTGCTGGAGATGAGTGCAAATTGCCTAAGAATGTCTATCTCTCTGATTTTACCTCCTTGTGGTGATGTTTGGACTTTGCTCAGTGTCTCTCCACGATAACATAGCAGAAATCAGAATCTTGCTGTATGAGCATTCTGGAGCTCCAGTGTGCTACATCACTGGCAGCTCTTGCCTCTTGATTTTAAAAGAAAATGAAACCTTGATCTTAAAATGTTGGCATACTGATTTCAGCTGGCCCAACCAGTCTGTGTTAGTATTTATCCTGCACATGAGCAGTAGTCCTAATCTACTACTGTTCCCAGTAGTAGGTTAGGACTACTGCCCTGTTCCCATCTCCCTTTGTTCCCTTTCCCTTCAACGACCTAGCTAACCTATTCTTAAATATTGACATGGTCGGTGCTTCAATCACTCAGTCCGGTAGTGCAATACACGCCCTCACAGCCCTCTGTGTAGTAAAAAAAAAGAAAAGTTTCTCCTGCTCTCTGTCCTAATTCTCTTACATTTAATCTTATATTTATGTCCCCTCATTGTAGACCCCTCAATCACTGGAAACCATCTGTTTCTATCTACTCTGTTCCACCTCATCATAATTTTAAACACCTCTATCAAATCACCTCATAATGTCCTCTGTTCTAATGAAATTGGCCCCAATATTTTAAGTCTTGTTGAAACAATATTGGTTGCGGGGTAAGAAAACAGTCAGCTTTCAGCCCATTTGACTATGATTGTCAGTAAAGCGAAAGAGTGATGAAAAATTTGATTTCCTGCTGGTGTTAAAAATCCATAGGTCTGCTGGTTTTAAAAGATGGCTGGGTCACCTAGTTCTTCCGATATTCCATTGTACTTTTTTTATTATTGAAAAACAAGGCCCATAATGCAGGACACCACAAAAATGAGACGAGTAGCAGAGAAGGCAGGCAGCAGTAGTGATAAGGTGATGTCAAGCTTGGGTTTTAAAGGACTATAGGAGGGAAGAGAAGACAAAATGTAGGTAAGTACTTTAAAGCATTAGAGAGGAAAGATTTAGAGCTGGGCTTGGTGTGCTGAGTATTGATTTCAATGCAGAAGGATATAGGGAGAAGGAAGAATGTGTAGAACAGTGCATTTGGTGCTCTGGAGGAACAGGAGAGGCATGTTTAGAGGAACAATAGCCATTGTATTATATGATAGAAACAAGGAAAGTGAAATGGAAAAGAGGCTAAGGTTAAAAGTCAGAAAAAGGGTCCCTCATCAGATGAAACTTTTTCTTGTATCTTCTCCAGGAGTGCAGGAGAGGTGCTAGAAGAACCTCTTCAGATATAGAAATGGTATTTAAGTCATGGTATTTATAGAGATGTTGAGGAGGAAAAAAGTGGTTTGCATGAAGCTGAAAACCAAGTTTCTTGGAGGCAACTTTGACAATGGAGGAAATTTAGCTTAATTTGAGAACAGATGTGACCGTTGTATGCTTTTTTTTAAAGTGCATAAATATCTTCTGATTAAGATGTTCTTTTTTGGAAGTACATTCTTCATACTGGTTGTTTGTCTCAAAGACATTGCTGTTACATGACCATACTAATGAAATAAATCTATAGTGTGGCACTTTTCAGAAGAAAATAGAAGTTAATATGTGATCTACATCATCAGCCATATTGTATTGCAACTTATCCATGGCTTTTATTGTCACATAGTAGTCATGATAATTACAGTAAAAATAATAAAGTAAGACTGGAGCTGAAATTCTGCTCCCATGTGCCAACAGTACAGGCATACGTCAGGCGTAGACAGGTGGAAAGAAAGGGCACAGGCCTTGTACTAGATTTACGCTTACCTCTGGCTTTCTACTGGCCTGCACTGGAGGCTTGCACTGCTCCATGGCACAACCCTCATTAGGGCATTAATTTCATGTATTTGGAATATGTATGTCCTTGCTGTCCTGCAAATTCCATTGTGCCACATCATTGATGCAACATCATCGCTATGCAACTGAAACCTTGAGCGCAGCACACTCATGCACAGCTACTGAAATTAGTCTTAAAGCCTGACCTTTTGGAGAAATTTGGGAGTTACAATTTTTGGCCTTTTTTTTATTTCTTTGCATTGCACTGTTGTCTTTTTGTTTGGATCTTTAATTTGTTCCCTTTTGGTTGATTCGAATTTTACTTCATACCCCTACAATTCAAAATACTTTGCCTGACATCCCACTGCATACCATAGGCATTTATTTGGGAATTGCCATTGCCCTTGGGGAGATGGAGAATGAAGAGGAATTTTTCAGCTAGGAGCAGATGGAGGTGCGCCTGCATCACAGGAAGGGCTTGATGGAACTATGTACCCAAGGAGCCTTGGGAGCTAAATTGAATAGCCCCTGAAAACGGGCGTGGGATCACGATGCGCAATTACCCTGCGCCCGTTCGATGTAATGCAGGCAGCACGGCATCTTTGTGCTGCCTGCTCATTATCTTTCTGCGTGCAGCCAGCACTAACCACGCTGTTTATTGGCTGCATGCATCAGCAGAGGGCCCAGAATCGTAACTTGCTAGCACTACTAAAAGCTAGCCTGCACTGCTTAAAGCTTGCCTGCACCTCTTAAAGGGGAGGTGCATTGTGGCTGGAGCAGGTGCTGGGAGTCCTTTGTGAGCTGAATCTTACCTGGAAAAGAGAGAAGAATGGCTGAACATGGGAGAGAGCGGGCCCCCAGGTTTTCCAACACTGCACTGGAGGTCTTGGTGGAGGAGGTGGAAAGGAGGAGAGATGTCCTGTATCCGCAGGAGGCCATCCAGACACACAGTGAGAGGGCAGTGGTAGCAGATAGCCATGGAGGTCAATGCCAGGAGTGCAGCCCCAAGGACCTGGATGCAGTGCTGCAAGAAGTTTAATGACCTCACACGAGTGGTCAAGGTCAGTGAACGCATCTTCAAATGCCACATCCTACCAGCTGCACCACTAGCCTTAGCCACTGCTCAAATCACCACACCCCCATCACTCACTGACCAACAATCTCTATCAATCAAGATTCATACCTAACATTCAGATGCTTCACCTCACTCTCACAGACTTAGCACTGTTGCAAGCCTCACACCCACATCTCATAGCTTGTACAAACTGCCAGGTATTCAACCATGACAGCCACATCACCCAAACATATTGCACAACACTCACTGACACATTTCCCTCTCTCTTGCAGGAGAAGGTGACGCACAACTGGAGGCAGCAGGAACTAACCAGAGAGGGAGAGGTACTATTTTTATTGATGATCTGCATGTAGGTGTTGGGGGGACAATCTGCAAATTTGCAGATGATACTAAGATCTGTGCGAGTGTTAGGATTGTAGATGATGCTCATCTGCTTCAGGCAGATCTTACTGTGTTGAAAGTTGGGCTCATGACTGGAAAATGATGGATAACTTGGATAAGTGCAGTGTTATGCATGTGGGCAGTGCAAATGGTCAACATTCATGCACCCTTCAGGGAAGGGCATTGAAGAAGGTGGAGATAAAAAGAGATTTGGGCATTCTAGTGCATGCATCATGAAAGGTACATGAGCAATGCCGTGAAGCGATAGCTAGAGCAAATAGGGTGTTGGGGTGTATCCATAGGACAATTGAGTACAAGACGAGGCATACTGTTTTGTCCTTGTACAAGACTTTAGTCAGGCCGTACTTGGAATACTGTGTCCAGTTTGGTGGTCTCATGGTGGGTGATACTGAGGCTTTGGAGAGGGCACAGAGGTGGGCCATGAGACTAATTCCCAGTCGAAAGCATCTTAGTTATCAAGATAGGCGAAAAGAGTTGGGACTCTACACTTTAGAGAAGCGTAGACTTAGGGGGGATCTGATTGATGTTTATGAGATAACGAAGGGAATAGATTGTGTTCCAGCTGACAGTTTGTCTCAATTAAATAGGTAAGGGAGGACCAGGAGTCACATTTAAGTTGTATAAGGCTAGATCTAGGTTAGATGTCAGGAGGTGGTTCTTTTCCCAGAGAATAGTGGACCTCTGAAACAGGCTGCCGTCTTGTGCGGTGGATGCAGACTCGTTGAATTACTTCAAGCAAGAGCTGAACCTGTTTCTGGCTGGCGCGGAGATCACCTCTTACAGAAACATAGAAGATAGGAGCAGGAGCAGGAGTAGGCCATTCGACCCCTCGAGCCTGTTCCGCCATTTAATGAGATCATGGCTGATCATCCAAATTCAGTACCCTGTCCCTGCTTTCTCCCCATATCCCTTGATCCCTTTAGCCTTAAGAAATATATCTAACACCTTCTTGAATATATTTAATGAATTGGCCTCAACTGCCTTCTGTGGTAGAGAATTCCACAAGTTCACCACTCTCTGGGTGAAGAAATTCCTCCTCATCTCAGTCTGAAATGGCTTACCCCTTATCCTTAGACTGTGACCCCTGGTTCTGGACTCCCCCGCCATCGGGAACATCCTTCCTGCATCTAGTCTGTCTAGTCCTGTTAGAATTTTATAAGTTTCAATGAGATCCCCTCTCATTCTTCTAAACTCTGGCGAATATAAGCCTAATTGACCCAATCTCTCTTCATATGTCATTCCTGCCATCCCAGGTATCAGTCTGGTGAATCTTCGCTGCACTCCCTCCATGGCAAGAACATCCTTCCTCAGATAAGGCGACCAAAACTGCACACAATACTCAAGGTGTGGTCTCACCAAGGCCCTGTACAACTGCAGCAAGACATCCTTGCTCCTGTACTTAAATCCTCTCGCTATGAAGGCCAACATACCATTTGCCTTCTTCACCGCCTGCTGCACCTGCATGCTTACCTTCAGCGACTAGTGCCCAGGTCTCGTTGCACTTCCCCTTTTCCCAATCTATTGCCGTTCAGATAATAATCTGTCTTCCTGTTTTTGCCACCAAAGCGGATAACCTTGCATTTATCCACATTATACTGCATCTGCCATGTATCTGCCCAATCACCCAACCTGTCCAAATCATACTGGAGTTTCTCTGCATCCTCCTCACAGCACACACGCCCACCCAGCTTTGTGTCGTCTGCAAACTTGGAGATATTACATCTAGTTCCCTCATCTAAATCATTAATATATATTGTGAATAGCTGGGGTCCTAGCACCGATCCCTGCGGTACCCCATTAGTCACTGCCTGCCACTCGGAAAAATACCCGTTTATTCCAACTCTTTGCTTCCTGTCTGCCAACCAGTTCTCTATCCAAGTCAGTACCTTACCCCCAATCCCATGTGCTTTAACTTTGCACGCTAACCTCTTATGCAGGACCTTATCGAAAGCCTTCTGAAAGTCCAAATACACCACATCCACTGGTTCTCCCTTATCTATTCTACCAGTTACATTCTCAAAAAATTCCAGTAGATTAGTCAAGCATGATTTACCTTTTGTAAATCCATGTTGACTTTGTCCGATCCTGTCACTGTTTTCCAAGTGCTCTGCTATTACATCTTTTATAATGGACTCTAGCATTTTCCCCACTACCAATGTCAGGCTTACTGGTCTATAATTCCCCGTTTTCTCTCTACCACCTTTTTTAAATAGTGGGGTTACATTAGCTACCCTCCAATCCATGGGAACTGTTCCAGAGTCTATAGAATTTTGGAAGATGACCAGCAATGCCTCTACTATTTCCAGGGCAACTTCCTTAAGTACCCTAGGATGTAGATTATCAGGCCCTGGGGATTTATCGGCCTTCAATCCCATCAATTTCCCTAACACCATTTCCCTACAAATACTGATTTCATTCAATTCCTCCCTCTCATTAGACCCTATGTTCCCCGACATCTCTGGGAGGTTATTTGTGTCCTCCTTTGTGAAGACAGAACCAAGGTATGTATTTAATTGGTCTGCCATTTCTTTGTTCCCCATTATAAATTCCCCTGATTCTGACTGCAAGGGACCTACGCTTGACTTCACCAATCTTTTTCTCTTCACATATCTATAGAAGCTTTTACAGTCAGTTTTTATGTTCCCTGCAAGCTTACTCTCATATTCTATTTCCCCCCTCTTAATTAATCCCTTTGTCCTCCTTTGCTGAATCCTAAACTGCTCCCAATCCTCAGGTTTGCTGCTTTTTCTGGCCAATTTATATGTCCTCTCTTTGGATCTTATGCTATCCCTAATTTTCCTTGTTAGCCACGGTTGAGTCACCTTTTTTATTTTATTTTTATGACAAACGGGGATGAACAAATTCTGTAGTTCATCCATGCGATCTTTAAATGTTTGCCATTGCCTATCCACCATCAACCCTTTAAGTAACGCTCCCCAATCCATCCTAGCCAACTCGCGCCTCCTACCATCGTAGTTTCCTTTATTTAAATTCAGGACCCTAGTCTCTGAGTCAACTACTTCACTCTCCATCTTAATGAAGAATTCTATCATATTATGATCGCTCCTCCCCAAGGGGCCTCGCACAACAAGATTGCTAATTAATCCTTTCTCATTACATAATACCCAGTCTAAGATGGCCGGATCTCTAGTTGGTTCCTCGACATATTGGTCCAGGAAACCATTCCGTATACACTCTAGGAATTCCTCCTCCACAGTATTGTTACTGATTTGGTTAACCCAATCTGTATGTAGATTAAAGTCACCCATGATAACTGCTGTGCCCTTATTGCACGCGTCTCTAATTTCCCGTTTAATGCCATCCCCAACCTCAGCATTACTGTTTGGGGGTCTATATACAACTCCCACTAACGTTTTCTGCCCCTTGGTATTTCTCAGCTCTACCCATACAGATTCCACATCATCAGAGCTAATATCCTTCCTTACTATTGTGTTAATCTCCTCTTTAACCAGCAATGCTACCCCACCTCCTTTTCCTTTTTGCCTGTCCTTCCTGAATATTGAATACCCCTGGATGTTGAATTCCCAGCCTTGGTCACCCTGGAGCCATGTCTCCGTAATCCCAATTATATCATATCTGTTTACATCTATTTGCGCAGCTAATTTATCCACCTTATTACGAATGCTCCTCACATTAAGACACAAAGCCTTCAGGCTTGTTTTTTTTAACACTCTTAGTCCTTTTAGAATTATTATTTACTGTAGCCCTGTTTGATTTACACCCTTGATTTCTCTGCCTTCCACTTTTGGTTTTCTCCTTCCTGTCTTTTGTTTCTATCCTTGCTTCCCTTTCCTCTGTCTCCCTGCACAGGTTCCCAACCCCCTGCCATTTTAGTTTAAACCCTCCCCAACAGCACTAGCAAACACTCCCCCTAGAACATCGGTCCCGGTCCTGCCCAGGTGCAAACCGTCCAGTTTGTACTGGTCCCACCTCCCTCAGAACTGGTTCCAATGTCCCAGGAATTTGAATCCCTCCCCCTTGCACCATTCCTCTAGCCACGTATTCATCTGAAATATCCTTCTATTTCTACTCTGACTAGCACGTGGCACTGGTAGCAATCCTGAGATTACTACCTTTTGAGGTCCTATTTTTAAATTTACCTCCTAACTCCCTATATTCAGCTTTTAGGACCTCATCCCGTTTTTTACCGATATCGTTGGTACCTATATGCGCCACGACAACTGGTTGTTCACCCTCCCCCTCCAGAATGCCCTGCAGCCGCCCCGAGACATCCTTGACCCTTGCACCAGGGAGGCAACATACCATCCTGGAGTCTTGTTTGCGGCTGCAGAAACGCCTATCTATTCCCCTTACAATAGAATCCCCTATCACTATAGCTCTCCCGCTCTTTTTCCTCCTGTCCTGTGCAGCAGAACCACCCTTGGTGCCAGGAAGTTGGCTGCTGCTGCCTTCCCTCGATAAGTGATCTCCCTCAAAAATATCCAAAGTGGTATATCTGTTTGAGAGGGGGATGGCCACAGGGGACCCCTGCACTACCTGCCTGCGCCTACTACTCTGCCTGGCGGTCACCCATTCCCTCCCTGCCTGTGCAACCTTTACCTGCGGTGTGACCAACTCATTAAATGTGCTATCCACGATGTCCTCAGCATCGCGAATGCTCCAGTATGTATTCATTCGCAGCTCCAGCACCGCAATGCGGTCTGCCAGTAGCTGCAGCTGGATACACTTCCCGCACACATGGTCGTCAGGGACACAGGAAGTGTCCCTGATTTCCCACATAGTGCAGGAGGAGCATGCCACAGGGCCGAGCTGTGCTGCCATGACTTACCCTTTAATTAATTTAAATTAAATTAAATCAAATCGATACCACTAATTACACTACAATTAAATGATATGCTCAAGGGCCCTTGTTTACTAGCACTCCCCGCTGCACAACAGAGACCTTAGAAACTATTAACCTTAACTGTCAAACTATAGAGTAGTACAAATATTCAGATACCAAAGAAGTGCAACCTGGCCAGGCAGTTGAAGAAGGCCGAGAAGATAGCGATGATGACGACACAGCGTCACTTGATTTCACACTCACAGCCACCAGCTCAGATACTGACACTGTGCATATCTTAGAGGATAGCATAGAGATGGGATCTGCACGTGGTGAGACACTGGGCACAAGTGCACTGCAGCCAGGGCAGGGGGCAAGGATAGTGCAGGCGCCAGCTTACCGGAAGGCGAGGTCGCACATGAGTTCTGCTGCAGAGGTCTCAGATGAGGACTTCGATGGGCCAGGCTACAGAAGAAGGTTGATGGGTACACACAACAAAATGCTTGGTGCCCTTGCTGTTGCCTGTCAGCCAGCCAGTCCAGACTGCTGCCGTCCATGCCGAGGTGGTGCAGTCTGAAGCTGGGCCTTCTCGGCCCAGAGCTGCTCAAGGTCGTCCTCCAAAGCCATCTGCAATCTTCTCCACTGAAAGTCAGCAGCCTTCTACCAGCCATGCTGTAGCCACTGGGGTAGCACTGCGTAGGAGCACTAGGACAGGCAAAGGCACACAGAAGACAGGTACTAAGAGAATGCACAAGGGTGATTAGTTTAAGTTTGTTTGCAATATGGCATGATTTCATTTATAAGTTTGGTTTGGAATGTTTATATTGTGTTGGCTTTTATTTTTGCATTGTGGCTAAGAGGATGATGTGATGGTCAGTGACAGAGGGAAGGTAAGGAGTGTGGGATTGTTGCTGAATGGGGAATTGGAGTTGAAGTTACTGGTATCGCACTGGAATTAGTTCCTCACATACAGCCTGGGCAGAAAGGGGCTGTCTAGGTTGCAGCCTCCCTTTTTCTTCCTCCTCTTCCTCCTCCTCGTGCTCCTGCTCCTCAGCTTCTCGCCTGATAGGTGGTAGCAAGGGCTGTTCCCTCATGATAGCAAGATTATGTAGCATACCACCATGAATCTTGACACCCGTTCAGCCAAGTACTGCAGGGCTCCTCCAGAGTAAACCAGGCAGCGGAATCATTGCTTCAGCACACTAATGGCCTGCTCTATTACATTTCTTGTGACAGTATGGCTCTCATTGTATGTCTGCTGCGCACGTGTACATGAGTTGCGAACTGGAGTCATGAGCCATGTCGTCGGCGGATAGCCCATGTCGCCCAGTAGCCACCCTTTGGTTTGCCTTGGTTGCTGAAATACAGCTGGCACAGTGGACTGCTGCAGAATGAAGGCATCATGACTACTGCCAGGATACCAGGCATTGACCTGCATGATGTGCTGCCTATGGTCACACATCAGCTAGAAGTTGAGGGATTTGAATCCCTTTCAGTTCCGGTACTTGGCAGAGTTGACATGCGACGCCCGCAAAGCAATGTGCATGCAGTCAATGGTACCCTGCACCACGGGGAAGCCTGCAAACCTTGCAGACCTTGTGCTCGCTCTGCCTGTTTGTCTCTGACAAGAGGGAATGAAATGAAGTTATTTCTCTTTGCTTCAGTGACCTCCCTTATTCAACAGTGTACTGCAAACTGCGAGATGTCGCTAAGATCTCCAGCACCAGCCTAGAAAGAGCCAGACACACACAAGTTCATAGCCACGGTCACCTTCATAGTCACTGGCAATGCGGTCCTTGCCCTCCTCTCAGGTTGGAGTTGTGGCTGCAGCAGTTGGCAGATTTCAGTGATGACCTCTTTAGTGAAGAGTAGACATCTCAAACATTGGTCGTCGCTGAGGTTCAGGTAGGAGAATTGCACCCTGAACACCCTGGGCGGATATGGCCTCCTGCTGAAAGCCCTTCTCCTCCATCCCTCCCTCCCACCCCCTTCTTCTAGCAGCTTGTCCTGCTCTGCAGGGCCTCTGCTTATTCTCCCAGTCATGCTCGATTTCAAGAGGCAGGCCTACTAGTGCACCCATGTCTGAGAGCAACTGGTTTGTGCACCACCTAAGGAAATGGGTCAAATTAAAGGTGTTAGCCAAATAAGGGACAATGATTTGCAAAATGTGCTTACAGCAATGTTTACTTTTTTTGCTTTAAAACAAAATAATAGAATTTAGCCCTATATTGTGAATCATATGAAACCCCAGCAATTATAATGGTGACAATTATTTGGTAGTTATAGAAAGACTATCATTTTATATAGCGGTTTTCATGACCTCAGGACACCCAAAGTGCTTTAAAGCCAATTAATACTTTTGAAGTGCAGTCACTGTTGTAATGTAGGAAATATGGCAGCCAATTTGTGCACAGCAAGCTCCCACAAACTGCAATGTGATAATGACCAGATAATCTGTTTTAATGATGTTGATTAAGGGATAAATATTGGCCTGGACACTGGGGTTAACTCCCCTGCTCTTTTTCGAAATAGTGCCATGGGATCTTTTACGTCCATCTGAGACAGCAGATGGGACCTCAGTTTAACATCTCATCTGAAAGACGGCACCTCTGACAGTGCAGCACTCCCTCAGTACTGCACTGGAGTGTCAGCCTAGATTTTTGTGCTCAAGTCTCTGGAGTGGAACTTGAACCCACAACCTTCTGACTCAGAGGTAAGCGTGCTACCAACTGAGCCACTGCTGACAGTCAATGGAAGATAGAAACTATATATAACTGCAGTTTATTGTATAGAGTGGCACTGGCTGCACTATAAATTCACCAAGGAACAGTGGGGCTGATTTCCTCATCAGAACGTCCCATTAACACCTGCTTCCGGGGCATGCCAATGAAGAAAAAGAGGTGGAGATTAGGAATACAGGGTCTCCGCTCCAATAATACATGATGTGCATTTCCAGCAAGGCAGGTGGTGAAAGCTCCTGGTTGTAGCAGGTGGGAGTTTCTTTATAATATTTAAAGTATGCTGGAACCATATTCTTAGGCCTCTGTCTTCTCCCATTCTTTGTACCATTATAAATAATGTCAATTGTAACTGAGCACACAGGGTTACCAGGCAACGAGCATGTAAATAAGTAAATTTAAAGGGACAAAATGGAAATCGTTTTTGCTGTTTGGAGGCCATTTCTGGTCCGTATCATTTTTTTCTTCTTATGGCACATGGGTTTTCTTGAGCTTTTGTGCCAATTGTTTTTTCTCACTGTGCCATTACAGCCATCAATAGTTGTCCCAATGGGAATCCCCCCTGTGAGGTGCTGGGAAGAAGAGGAGGGCCCCTTCCCAACAGGGTGGCAGGTAGATCATGATGTCTAAGAGGTGCTCTGTGCCCATTTGCTGATAGCTGCATACAGAGGTGAACAACAGCTCACTTTGGCAGATGATTATTGCAGACTGAGACTCCATTTAGTTGTGACAGCAGGCCTGATGCCACAGGTACTTGCAAGGGCCTGACTAACTATTATGCTGGATGGTTCTTCAGAAGCTTCCCAACTGTAGCATCTCATGCTTTATATGGTACTGCATGGAAGATGACATGAGAGTGTGATTGCCAGCCAGAGCAGCTCAATTCATCACATTCGTCAAGATGCTATCAACCATATTTGCAGGCATTGTCACATCCACCTGGCAATGGCTTTGGGAAGTGTCTTCACTGGATTTGGTGAGAAGAGCCAAATGCAGAGTTGCAGCATCAACTGTAGGCACATCTAACATGCACCCTACCCTGGCACAACAAATATCAGAACTGAAATAAAAACAAAAAATACTGGAAATACTCAGCATGTCAGACAGCATCTGTAGAGAGAGGAAGGTAGGATTAACATTTCAAGTTGATGAACTTTCATCAGTTGTTGTCTCAAACCTGAACATGGGGATCCATTTGCCTTTATTTCTGTCTGTTACTTTTTAATTCCCTGCTATTTCAGCCTTGGTAAAGACAGTTGATGGGTTGAGGCTTTCAGAATTTTTTAACCCTCACCCATTGTGACATTCCCCATTAGTCGTCCCCATCCGTTTGCATTTTCACTTGCATACAGCGTTCCTCTGCTACCACTACAGTGCCCTATTCTTGCCCTGGTCCGCACCTGCATCTGTGAATTAAGAATGCAAATGAGTTGACCAAGTAATCCGAGTGCTATTAACACGTTATTCAGGCAGATTTAGCACCAGTTCTTAATCTTTTAGCCTTGACTCACAACGGAAGTGGAAAAATCAACCTCAATATTTATATTCTGCTGGTTAATAAAGGATGTAAAATGTTGCAGGAGAATGTAATATTTAAAAATTAATTTGATTGCAGGTAATGGTACTGGTGATGCAGCGTTAAGCTCAAGAGGAGCAGAAGTTTATATAAAGGAACAAAAATGGGCTTCAAGACCATCTAAAAGTATTGAAGAAGAAAATAACAGTCCTCCGGCAACATCTGGAGCACACAAGAACCAGAAATTATGGGAAGAAATTTCTGAAATGGCACAAGGCTCCACAAGAATGACCCATGAGCAAGAGTATTCACTCAGTTCAGAAGTAGCAGATGAAACACAGCCAGCAAAAGCACACGCTTCATCATCCAAGCCTTCTCAGATAATTGAGAAGCCATCACAGCTTCATATTATTACTCCTGTAAGAGTATCCCGCAAGGAGTTGCGGCAGATTACTGCAACACAGGTGTCCATGAGGCGCTCAAGTTTCAGCAGCAGTGTGAACTCTGTCCCTACAGATTCCATTGAAATAACCAGAAAATCTCTGGACTTAAATATGTAGCACAAAATTTGCTGATTGTGAATCTTGTACTGGAACCACACAAGCTAATTCTTAGTTTGGCTAGCAAAATCCACTTTAAAATGTGGATTTGCTACAATAAGTGGGCTTGTTTCACGGGGAACATATTACTTATTCCAAAAATCCATATAATGGATTCTGAACAATTGCTGACTGGACTAAGTTCATTAGCTCGCTAACTTGTTACGGCATGATCAAAAAATTTTTATGTAGTGTTGCTTCCAATGTTTCTGTATACCATTACCTGAAGACTGCAGTATGTTAGTTACACATATTTCTGAACAGACAATAGATAAATTGATGTTACATGGGGGGAGGACTACATAAAGCACAGTGGGAATAAAACTATGACCAATACATGGTTAAAGCACTTACTGAAGTTATCCTATTCAGGAAAATAGAAACACACTTAATTTACATCATAAATAACACTCCAATGCAGCTTTTCATGTTATGAAAACAGAATCTGAACCAGAGCTCAATTAACTTTAAAAGTGCAGGATTTTTTTTGCACAACAACTTAGGTTACGCTTAAACATCTGCTCATAACTAGTGGATGGATTAATGCAAGTCACAAGTTCTGATTGACTGGTATGTGAGCCTCATTTCTCAATCTGTCTCGTGTTCTAAGAATGCAAGTACTGAAATTAATACCACAAGCAGTCTACTACTAGCTGTAATGTCATCTCCAGCAGGTTCTGTCTGAGAATCAGGAAGTTTTATGTTTATTAATAATGTCAGCTTGGCTCAATCGGTAGTATATTTGCCTCTGAGTCAGAGGGGGTAATTTTTGTCTGCTCTGCTTGGGTGGTAAACTAGTGGAACGGATAGCCTGCACAAGCAATAAAGACAAAATTTACCTCCAGAAGGCTGTGGGTTCGAGCCTCACTCCAGGACTTGAGCCAATAATTAAGGCTGATACTGTAGTGCAGTACTGCTCATTATTGGTGATGCAATCTTTTGGATGAGATATTAAAATGAAACCCCATCTGCTTGTTCAGGTGGATGTAAAAGATCCCATGACACCACTGGAAGAAGAGCAGGGAGTTCTGGTGTCCTGGCCATCATTCTTCCCTCTACAAACACCACCAAAAATGATTTGACTGGCCATTTATCTCATTTGCTTTTTGTGTAAATTTGGCTGTTGCATTTGTCTGCCAAACAGTGATTACATTTCAAAAGCAGTTCATTGACTGTGAAGTGCTTTGGATTATCCTGAGAACATGAAATGCACTATATAACTGCAATTTCTTTCTTCTGTTTATTTTGCTTCAACTGGTTCTCTGTCCCCATTTCAGTGTACAACTGGACTGCATTGTAGCTATAATAAGCTATATGGAGGGAACTGGGTGGCGCATTGGGGTTAGACACTGCCCTTTCATATTTGGGTTCAAATCCAGTCCATACAGGTGGGATGAAAGTATCCTGTCTGCTGGCTATAAGGGACCCATGTGGAATGAGTTTGGGTAAAATTATTTCAGTTCCAGTAAGCATTGGCCTACAGCATAAAACAGTCCTTAA
Organism: Squalus acanthias; assembly: GCA_030390025.1. NCBI lineage: Eukaryota > Metazoa > Chordata > Chondrichthyes > Squaliformes > Squalidae > Squalus > Squalus acanthias. Next base: position 198,633,311 of record CM059425.1, on the reverse strand, counting down.
TTTGATGCTAATTGGCAGTTTTACTCAGCTGTGGATAATGGAAAAAATGTTACACTGGTGCAGCAGGAGGTGCTGTTGTGAGGTTATGGCTAAGGCACAGTGTTGGGCCAGAGCAGAGGGAGCTTTGCTCTGCATTGGTGGTGCTATACCTGACCCTGGGAGTGCTTGATGGTGACATTGGAAAGCTCCATTTCCCAGTACTAACATTCCTCAGCTTGAGCACAGAACTTAAAAGAAAAAGATGTGCAGCACTCTCACTAATATCTTTTAACCTTACTGTAAAGTTATTTGTAATGAGGAAGTTAATGTGCTGCTTACTGAGGAATTCCTCCACATAATTCAAGTGACAAATGTAAAATTAAAAAGCAAAATCAGACTTGCAGGAAAAGAAGTTCTTTGGTCAGCAAGTGACCCAATCAGATAAGGATGCTGTTATTTTCCAGATGTATAGTGAACATAATATTCATTTTATACTGGTGTTTCAAATGTGGTACATTTCTATCCTTCTGGTGTCATGGTCTCAGTGTTATTCAGTGTTCTACATGTTTTGTTCATTTTGTACTTTAATGAGTGTTTTAGTATTCCAGTTTAATGGTTTGTTGTGGAAGCATTTTATATGATTGCACTTGTTAATTTTATTTTAATAAAAAAAGAGATTTTTGTATTTGTATAGAAATAAAACAATGTAAGATTGTCTTCCTGAATTGAATCAATATTTTAAGGAAATGGTGTGAGTACCAGGACCCTGTTAAAACATTAACAATTATGGTTAGCTTTAACATTTTATTCCTTTTCTGCCCATCTATGAAGACATTTTTTTAAATAAAAAAGGAGGGAATGATGTGACTACTAATAGTTATTTGTAAAGGTTTGATTTTCTAAAGGAGTACTGACGGTGAAATTTTTTTAACACATTTTCAGGGCTCATTTGTGCTAAACAAACTTTTATGCAAAATATGTCTCTTCACCTTTATAACTGTGTGTGTTAATCTTAAATAGTTCCAGTAGCCTAATAAATTCTAAATTAAATCTAGATGTTATTTTTTGTTCCCTTCACTTTACACTGAATGCAGAATTTACTTTTGTACAGTTACTAACTGAGCACTCTAATTGTCCAAAAAAAATGCTGAATATGATGGGACCTCAAAATACTTCAGCCTGGACAGTAGCTCTATAGCATTTTCCACTTTTTTTTATTCGTTCATGGGATGTGGGTGTCACTGGCAAGGCCAGCATTTATTGCCCATCCCTAGTTGCCCTTGAGAAGGTGGTGGTGAGCCGCCATCTTGAAACGCTGCAGTCCATGTGGTGAAGGTACTCGCACAGTGCTGTTAGGAAGGGAGTTCCAGAATTTTGACCCAGTGACGATGAAGGAACGGCGATATACTTCCAAGTCAGGATGGTGTGTGACTTGGAGGGGAACTTGGAGGTGGTGGTATTCCCATGTGCCTGCTGCCCTTGTCCTTCTAGGTGGTAGAGGTCATGGGTTTGGGAGGTGCTGCTGAAGAAGCCTTGGCGAGTTGCTGCAGTGCATCTTGTAGATGGTACACACTGCAGCCACGGTACACCGGTGGTGGAGGGAGTGAATGTTCAAGGTGGTGGATGGGGTGCCAGGACTTTTTTTAAATCCAAATAGTTCAGTGCATTTTGCATAATTATGTCTTAAGTGTACCCACTGAACTGTAAGAAGTTACACTTGGGCATTTCAATCTAAACCTCAATGCCACCAGCCCATTTTTCTCTGATTTCACCGCCCCACCCACCAACCCCATCCTCTCTCAACCTTCCCCTTCACCAAACTCATCGATTTCATTGTCCCTAAGATCAAAATAATCTGTGCAGCTGCCTCCACGGCTTGCTTCCACCTTCAGCCACCAACCTCCCCCCATTTCCCACTATGCCAATATCCCTGTCTTTTTGTAAATTCTCACACATTTCCCCCCCTTTCTCCAATTTAACCTGCTCCCTTGATCCCCTCCCCATTCAATTCCCCTTCCTGGTCTCATGCTAGCTAACAATCCATTCCTCAGGCACTGTCCCTCTTCCCTTAAAACTGCCACCAGCATCCCCTCCTCCCGAAAAACCTACCCTCAATCCATCCATTCTCACCAATTTCCCTTTTCTGTCTAAGGTCCTTGCCTCAGCTCCATGCCTATTACTCCCAAAACTCCATGTTCAAATCCCTCCAATCTGTCTTCTATCCTTCTTACAACAACAAAACAGCCCTAGCCAAAGTCATGAATGACATCCTTTGGTGCATTATCCCTCCTCGTCCTCCTCAACTTCTCTGCAATGTTTTATACAGTTGGCAACGCCATCCTGCTCCAACATCATTCAAAGGCAGTGAGTGCATCTCTAGCAAAGCCTTCCCTTTCCTCCCATCATTGTCAACTCTGGGGTCCCGATAAGATGTATTACTAATGGACAATAATTGCATGTTTTAGTTCTGTACAGCAGTTGAACTCCAATTTTTAAAACTTGTAAATCTGCCTTGTCTTTGCTTGTGATTAGCCACAGAAAATGGTAGGCTTGCCTTTTCCCAGGATGCTGCATCTGTCCAGGTCTCAGAGCTCTGAATTTGGTGGGCTGGGTCATTTGCATAGCCCAGGTGTACCCCTGGTACAGGCCCACCCCTGGCAGGGCCTTGCACTCAGAAACGGGGGCAGGAACACAGGCACAACTGCAGGCCTGAGAAGAGAATAGCAGCCAGAAGGCCTCCAGGCCCAAATATCCGTGAGGAAGCTGCACAATCTCTTGCTTTGCTGCCTGGCCCCTTCATACCCTCTGATCTGAGGGGGACCCAGGCACAAAGCCTAACACTAGCTTCTTCAGACACTCCTAAAATTTGGTGTCCTGTCGCTTGGAAACGAAACTCAAGTCAGAGGGCCATAAATGCCTCCTCTTGCCGCATAGTTACATAAATAATGTGCACACCATTATTTACCTCTCCCCAACACAAAGTAATAAAATGCACCTGTTTAAAAGTCTGGCTTTAGCCCGCAATCTTGGGCTGATTGCTGATGACCATGATTTAAACGTGCCTGGAGGCGCTAAAACGGAGACCTGCAGTTTTAGCACTGAAGCGCTGATTAGTAGCAATTTTCCGGGAATGGTATTTATAGCCTCCACGCACGCACTTCCACTGAAGGTGTGGAGTGCGCTGGCTGTCAATGAAACTGAAGGAGCAAGACAACGGCACTTCTCAGGATGGTTCAGGAACCGAGGTTCTCAGAGATGGCACTGGAGGATCTGGTAGAGGAGGTACAGAGGAGGAGGGATGTGCTGTACCCGTAGGGGGAAAGGAGGCCACCGAGGCAACTATTGCAGCGGATGTGGGAGGAGATCGCCGAGGAGGTCACAGCCAGGAGCACTGCCCTCAGGACATTGCTCCAGTGCCGAAATTTTTTTAATGATTTGACATGAGTGGTCAAGGTAAGATCCCATCTCACAAACACACTTCTCAATAACTGCACCACCAGCAGCATCACAACATCAACACACTGCATCCACCATCTAACTATACACTGACATTCACACAACCCACACTATTGCATCCTTCACAGACACTATTCACACCTCAGACACAGCTCACAGCTCTTCAACCATGTGAGGCATCACACACACACAAACACACCTGCCAGTACACTCATTCACAATCACCACTCTCCCAGGGAAAGATCGGAGTGACTGCTGCCAACAAACCTGAAGCTGCTGCCAACGACCGGAAGCTGCGCAGGAGCGTTCTGCGCATAAATCTGTGCTGGTTTAAGTATGAATGCATAATAATATAGTGATATCGCATGCCTAAATCTATGGAATCTATGGAGCTATGGGTTGGTTTAATAATGTATAATAATAGCGCAGGTTGGTTTAAGTATTAATGTATGATATTTTCGTGGGGGGGAGAGTTGCGGAGATTTATTTGTACAGTGCGCAAGCTCCATGTGAAGGGAAAGGCGAAGAAAATTAATAAAAATGGACGTTTACTGTGTTTTTCTGGCGCAGATTTTATTTTCCCGATGCGGCTCTGTTCGGCAGTAGCGATCACTTTTCACCATCCCCCTCCCCTCCTTTCTCTCTGGAATTGTTTTCTTTGTAATGGCGACAATATTTTCTGTTCAGTTAGCGAACAATGAAAAAACACAAACTGCGCATGCGCAATTACTTCAATTTCATTGGCAGCAGTCAGGTCCGGAAAAGATAGCAAATAGGTGCCAGCAGACCCTGACCAGGGGAGGGGAAGCACGACTCCGTGAGATCATGCCCCTTGAGGAGGCAGTCCTGGCAGTAATCGGGAGGGGAATGGCAGATGCCGTGGCCACAGGCAGAGCAGGGGACATATCGCCTCGAGGTATGTGGCCACTTCAGCTTCCTTACATATCCACAACTATTGTTAATCCCTAATCCTCCAAACCTATCCTCAGTCACAAGCTCCATATGGTCTCATCACACATATCCTCCTATAGTGACCACACCCACTGCACCCTGACCCTTCCAGTTTTATCATTGCAGGCTCCCAGGAGCAAGATCCACCTTGCGCCCCCCCCCCCCCCCACCCCCCCGGAGGAACTGGAAGAGGAGGAAGAGCCACCTTGCTCCCGGAGGAAGAGAAGGAGAAGGAGAGCAAGGAAGAAGGTGCTGCATCAATCGCTATCGCTGTCGCAGCCACCAGCTCTGAGACCAGCACCGAGACCAGCACCCCATGTAACTTAGAGGCTAGGGGAGAACAGGGAACCTCACAGTGGCACACACCGGTCACTAGTGGCAGCAGCCACTCCAGGTGGAAGGGACACCACAGATGCCACCTTGTTGGGGGGCAAGGTCGCATACTAGTTCTGCTGTAGAGGAGTCAGATGAAGACCTCGCAGGGCCAAGCTTCAGAAGAAGGCTGATGGGTTTGACAAACCAAATGCTTGGTGTAATGGACAGCTTGCCTGAAAGCTTACGGATCATGGCTAGGAGGGGTGGAGGACTCCGTCTCCACCTGGCCCGTGGTTTGACGCAAAGCCTGGAACCCATCCTCTCCAGCGTGGAAATGCTGGCCAATTCCATCCAGTGACCTGTGGAGCCTAACATCATCCAGCGTCTGATGACTAAGGTCACAGCTTCCACTGCAGTCATAGCAGCTTCCATGGAACGCCAAACAGCTTTCATGGAACGACAAAGTGCTGCAGTGGAATCTCAGGCAGCTGCCATGGTGGCTCTGAGCTCCTCTGTTAAAAGGGGCTTGCTGACTGTCTCAGCTGCCCGGAGATCTATCCGCCAGCAGATCACTGGGCTTGCTGAACAGACACCCCGAGGTAATGGCGTGGGAATCATGGAGAAGGAACCTCCTGGCTTCTCTCCGGGTGGCACCATTACTGCTCCCTCCCCCGCTACTCCACCATTGCCATTGCAGTTGCCTGTCAGCCAGTCCTGGAAGGTGAGGCATGTGGCAATAGTGCTCCGAAGTCTGATAGTGGAGGACATCTCTCAAAAGCAGACTTCAATAAGATGCTGGCGAGCATCCCACCCAGGTGCGGGCTACCTACCTGGAAACCTCTGGTTCTCCCCCGGTCCCCCTCGTCTTCCTCCTTGTCTTATGGCTCCTGAGCTTGACCCTCTGGTATGATTGCTGATGGTAACAATCGCCAGATTGTGGAGCGTGCAGCAAGTCACCATGAATCTGGAGACCTTCTCGGCTGAGTACTGCATGGCACCTCCTGACCTGCCAAGGCATGTAAACCTCTGCTTGAGGACCCCAATGGTCTGCTCAATGATATTCCTGGTGGCAGAATGGCTCTCATTTTATGAGTGCTCAGCTGGTGTCTTGGGCTTTCTCAGGGGAGGCATGAGCCGTGGCAACAGAGGATATCATTTGTCACCTAGTAGCCAGTCATGCACATTGCGTTGGGGCTCAAAGATCTGTGGGACGGCTGACTGTCTCATTATAAAGGCATCGTGGCAGCTCCCTGGATAGCAGGCATTCACCTGCATGATGCGCTGCTGGTGGTTGCACACGAGCTGCACATTGAGGGAATGGAATCCCTTCCTATTCCTGAACACCTCCGAGTTTAAATGAGGGGCTCGCATGGTCACTTGTGTGCAGTCAATTGCTCCCTGGACCATGAGGAATCCCACAATCCTGTTGAATCCTAGAGCTCTCTGCCTCTGGCCTTCTCTGGCAATAGGGAATGATATATAGTCATTCCTCAGTGCAGATAGAGCCTCAGCGACCTCCCTCATGCAGAAGTGCACAGAGGATTGTGATATGTGAGTGATCTCACCTGTGGCAGCCTGGAAGGTTCCAGTAGCATAAAAGTTAAGTGCTATGTGACCTTGACTGCCACAGGAAATGCAGTCCTGGCTGTGCTGTGAGGTCTGAGTTTTCCTTCCACAAGGCCACAGACCTCAGTGACAACCTCCTTGGTAAACACAGCCTCTCATGCACTGGTTTTGGATCATGTGAATGTAGGAGTAGTGCTGTCTGAAGACCCTGGTGGATAGGGCCGCCTGCTGAGAGCCCTCATCGCCCTCCTCTCCCTCTCTCCTCCAGCAGCTGGTGCTGCTCTGTCTCACCTCATCTCCTCCTCTAATTTCTCATGTAGAGCAAGGGGGTCTGCTAGCAAGATCCCCATGACCAACCACTCCCTTTCTTCTGGTGACTCCGACAAGGTCTCCAATAAGGTACAATAGCACTGCACTGACTCTTTTTAGGTGAGGTCCTCAGAGAATTTCCAGAAAAAATGTTGAGAGAGTGTTGTTGAAGTCTCGACAAAGTCTGCCGATGGATATCAAAAGTCCAGACTAAGAAAGACTACGAAAAATTCAAAAATGGGTTTAGAATGCATGTACATAAATGCACAAAGTGTGGTGAATAAGGTTGGTGAGCTACAAGCACAATTAGCCATGTGGCAATATGATGTTGTGGCAATAACGGAAACGTGGCTTAAAAACGTTGAGGACCGGGCACTTAATACTCAAGGGTACAAGATGTTCAGAAAAGATAGGTTAGGAAAAAAGGGAGGTGGGGTGGCAGTGCTGATTAAGGAAGACATTGTAGTGTTGGAAAGGGAGGATGTTCTTGAGGGGACAAGGACAGAATTCATTTGGTTAGAGTTGAGGAGCAAAAAGGGTCTGATCACACTATTGGGGGTATTCTATAGGCCTCCAAATAGTGAGAGATGGTAGAGGAGCAAATCTGCAGGGAAATTGCAGAGATATGCAAGAGCTATAGAGTGGTGATATTGGGGGACTTTGATTACCCAAATATCGATTGGGATAATGCTAGGGTAAAGGGAAAGGGGGGGAAGGAATTTCTGAAATGTGTTCAGGAGAATTTCCTTGACCAATATGTTCTTGGCCCAACTAGGAAGGAGGCATTGCTGGATCTGGTACTGGGGAATGAGGTGGGCCAGGTCTGTGGGAGAACACTTGGGTACGAGTGATAATCGTATAATAAGATTTAAGAACATAAGAAATAAGAGCAGGAATAGGCCATACGGCCCCTCAAGCCTGCTCTGCTATTCAATAAGATCATGATGTGGAGATGCCGGCGTTGGACTGGGGTGGACAAAAATGAGAAGTCGCACAACACCAGGTTATAGTCCAACAGATTTATTTAATTTTACAAGCTTTCGAAAAAGATCATGGCTGATCATCGACCTCAACTCCACTTTCCCGCCCGATCTCCATATCCCTTGATTCCCCTAGAGTCCAAAAATCTATCTATCTCAGCCTTGAATATACTCAAAGACTCAGCATTCACAGCCCTCTGGGGCAGAGAGTTCCAAAGATTCACAATCCTCTGAGTGAAGAAATTCCTCCTCATCTCAGTCTTAAATGGCCTACCCCTTATCCTGAGACTATGCCCCCAAGTTCTAGACACTCCAGCCAGGGGAAACAACATCTCAGCATCTACCCTATCAATCCCCTTTAGAATCTTGTATGTTTCAATGAGATCAGCAACTTAGATTAGCAATGGAGAGGAGCAAGGAACAATCTAGAGTGGAACTTCTAAACTGGAATAGGACTAACTTCAATGGGATGCAAAAGGATCTAGCCAGGGTAAATGGAACCAAAGACTGACAGGAAAAACTGTAACGGAACAATGGGTGATCTTTAAGGAGGAGATGTTCCAAGTACAGGCTAGGTACATTCCAACAAGAGGGAAGGGTAAGGGAAACAAAGCAAAGGCTCCTTGGATGACAAGGGAGATAGAGAAGATAATGAAACAAAAAAAGAGGGGGTATGATGCATGTCAGGTGAATTCTTCAAGGGAGAACCAGACCAAATACAATAAGTTGAGAGGGGATATGAAGATGAAAATAAGATTGGCAAAGAGAGAATATGAGAGTAGAATGGCAGTTAACATAAAAGGGATCCCAAAAATCTTCTACCGGCATATAAACAGTAAGCGGGTAGTAAGAGGTGGGGTGGGGCCTATTAGAGACAAAGAAAGTGATATATGCTTAGAGGCGCAGGGCAAGGCTAGAATACTCAATGAGTACTTTGTATCGGTGTTTACTAAGGAGGTGGATGCTGACAAAATATCGGTAGAAGTGGAAAAGGTAGAAGCAATGGAAGGGGTGAAAATTGATAGACAGGATGTACTAGAAAGGCTGGGTATGCTAAGAGTGGATAAGTCGCCTGGTCCAGATGGCTTGCATCCCAAGTTGCTAAGGGAATTGGGGGAGGAGATAGCGGAAGGGCTTGCCATAATTTTCCAATCTTCCCTAAATGCAGGAGAGGTGCCTGAGGATTGGAAAGTGGCAAATGTGACACCATTGTTCAAGAAAGGGTGTAAGGACAATCCTAGTAACTACAGGCCGGTCAGTTTAACATCAGTGGTGGGTAAAGTTTTAGAAACAATAATCCAGGAAAAAATTAACGGGCACTTGGAGGGGTTTAAGCTAATTAAGGAGAACCAACACGGATTTGTAAAAGGCAGATCGTGTTTGACTCATCTAATTGAATTTTTTGATGAAGTAACAGGGAGGATTGATGAAGGGAATGCAATGGATGTTGTCTACATGGATTTTCGGAAGGCGTTTGACAAAGTACCACATAGAAGGCTGGTTAACAAAATTGAGGCTCATGGCAGTGGCAGCTTGGATAAGGAATTGGCTTAAGGACAGAAAACAGCGAGTTGTGGTAAATGGCTGTTTTTCAGACTGGAGGATGGTAGACAGTGGTGTTCTCCAAGGGTCAGTGCTGGGGCCACTGCTTTTTCTGATATATATAAATGACCTGGATATTGGAATACAGAGTAGAATTTCAAAATTTGCCGATGACACCAAACTTGGGGGTGTGGCAAACAGTGATGATGATACCAATCAACTGCAACAGGATGTAGAAAGGCTAGCAGAATGGGCAGACAAGTGGCAGATGGAATTTAATACAGAGAAGTGTGAGGTGATGCATTTTGGCAGAAGGAACAGGGAGAGGCAATATACACTTAATGGCACAGTTTTAAAGAGTGTGCAGGGACAGAGGGACCTGGGAGTTAATGTGTATAGGTCCCTGAAGGTGGCAGGACATATTGAGAGAGTGGTTAGCAAAGCATATGGGATCTTGGGTTTCATAAATAGAGGTATTGAGTACAAAAGTAGGGAAGTTATGCTGAACCTTTATAAAGCTCTGGTTATGCCACAACTGGAGTATTGCGTCCAGTTCTGGTCACACATTTTAGGAAGGATGTGAAGGCCCTTGAGAGGGTGCAGAGAAAATTTACCGGAATGGTTTCAGAGGTGGGAATCTTAGCTACAAGGACAGGTTAGAGAAGCTGGATTTGTTTTCATTAGAGCAAAGGAGGTTGAGGGGTGATTTGATAGAGGTGTACGAGATTATGACGGGTTTGGATAGGCTAGACGGGGAAAGGCTGTTCCCACTAGTTGATGGAACAAGGACCAGGGGACACAAATTTAAGGTTTCGGGCAAGAGATACAGGGGGGAGGGACGTGAGGAAAAACCTTTTTACACAGCGAGTGGAGATGACCTGGAATTCGCTGCTGACGGAAGTGGAGACACTCAATGTTTTCAAGGGGAGGCAGGATAGGCACTTGAGGGAAATAAACTTGCAGGGCTACGGGGATAGAGCGGGGGAATGGGACTGACTGGATTGCTCTACAGAGAGCTGGCATGGACTTGACGGGCCGAATGGCCTCCTTCTGTGCCATTATGATTCTATCTCCTCTTGAAACGCAGTGTAGTCAGTTGATCACAATCAGCAAGTGAACAGTGAAAGTTGAACATGGCTTTAAGTAGCTCTCGAAATCCTTACCAACGACTTCTTTACTCCTGTTCAGCTGGTCGCTGTTAGGAGAGGTCGTTAATTGCAGTGCTAGCCAGCAAAATGGTGTGCAGCCTCTTTAATGAGCGTTGGGGGCCAATTTAATTGGTAATCAGAGCCTTAATCATTCTGGGGCAGCCATGCCTAGCGCACGCTTCAACTCCTTTATCAAGGTGGTGTCTTGCGCTCGAGGTGGGCTAACCCAGGCTGCAGCTCAGACCCCATCTTAGCCACCTCAGAGGCTCTATAAGCGCCTAAAATACAGTGGGGAAAACAGCCATCAAAATCTTTTTTTTAAATTAACGTGTGAATAGGAGAGGAACAGCATTACACTTTTACAAAAGGCAAAATACTCAGCAGGTCAGGCAGCGTCTGTGGAGAGAGAAACAGCTAACATTTGAGGTCGATAGCCTTTTGTCAGAACATGACACTTGAGTTATGCTGCTGTTTTGTGTGCGTGCTCCAGCACCACTGATTGCGCGCGCGCGAGAGCGAGCTGCTCGAATGTCCCGGGTTCGTTCCATTGGAACTCGGCTGGAGGCGCCTCACGATCCGGGGACACACTAGCTCTGTAGCCGCCGTCTCTGCAGCGCTTTGCAAATTATACTTCGGCCATCGACACTTTGCTTTGCCCCCTCGACACGTAGCATATATATATTGTTTCTGTTTAATTTAAGCGCTCGTCATGGCGGCAGCAGTGGGCTCGGCCTCGCTCCGCACCACCGCCTCTCGCTTTGCTTTGCTCCGGGTGGAGGGTGACTCGTCCGATTCCGATTCGGACTCTGGGCGGAATAACAACACAAGCAACCGGATCGGGAAAAGCCCCCGTGTCGGAGCAGCCAAGAAAAATAACAGCAGCCAGTCCGGGGCCAACGGCGGCAGCAACGAGAAAAAGAAACAGAAAAGGAAGAAGAAGAAAGAGCAACTGCAAAGCGAAGCGAATGAGGTAAGAGCGGAGGAGCCAGGCGCAGGCCGATCTTTAAATAAAGCGCAGCCAGCGAACACTGACATCGAGTTGTGTGTAATGATTACATACGAGACTCTATCAACATCTTCTATTCAGTCTGTGAAAGAAGGAACTCCTGGATTGTGTATTTTTGTTCATACTTTAAGTTGTGTAGACTGATCTTTATGGGCGTTTATTTTCTGTGGTGGAAATAGATTGAGATTTATAATTTAATGAAAACCGAAGAGCGAGGCAGAGCTGTTAGTGTTTTCAAAGAAACAAATCGGGCTCTTTTAGGCGTAAGTGTGGTGTCCCTTTTAATATTTTCGAGAAACTCCCCCGCTCCCCCCCCCCCCCCCCCTCCCCCTTCACGTATTTTGCTGCTTCATTTGTTTCAGCTTTTAGATGCAATACACCCAGCCACCTGTTTGTCGAGGTGGGTGTAAAAGATCCGATGGTACTATTTAGAAGACGAACAGGAGTTTCCCGTGTCCTGGTTCACATTCCTCCCCTAATCAACAACACCAAAAATAGACCAACCATTCACTCCTCTCATTTGCTGTTTTGGGGACCTTGCTGTGCACAATTGTCTGCCCTGTTTGCTGACATAATAGTGATTTGTACTTTCGTAATTGTGAAATACTTCAAAACATTCTAAGGATTTGATCAGGTGCCAACCTTGGCTTAGTGGTAACACTTAGCTCTGAGTCAGAAGGTTATGAGCTCAAGCACCATTTCAGAGACTTGAGCACATAATCTCGTCTGATGCTTTAATGCAGTACTGAGGGAGTGCTGCACTGTCAGAGGTTTTGTCTTTCAGATGAGATGTTAAAACTGAGTGAGGCCTTGTTTGCTGTCAAGTAGATGTAAAAGATCCTATGGCATTTTCAAAGGATGAAACAGGAGGGAGGAAAATGAAGGGAAGAAAGGAAAGGGGAGGGTATCATGGCTTGTGAATTGTGAAAATATTAAAAACAAAACCCTGCACATCATAAAGCACCGAAGCAACTGGGGAAAAATGGACGACTTCTGTTTTACAAATTAGACTTCTGGTTTTTGTTTTAGAAATTTCTAAATATAGCACTAATAAAAAAAATCCCAAACTGAACAGGTGCTAATCCTGGGGGCAATTTTTATTGTTTACAATTTTAGCTGTAAATGAAATACACTGGAAATTGAATAGTCTGGTTTACAAAGGACTGAATAAATGGAGCATTGGAGCGTCTCATCATTGGTTTCTCCCGTGATATTTTTGTACAATACTTTTTGTGTTCATTCAAGATAAAGCTTCAATAATTGCACCATATAATTGAACAATAGTTTTTGGGACATTTTTCCCAAGTTTGTAATCCGCTTTAGTGTTGATTTTCTGGTTTGGAGTTATTTCTTTCAAATAGTCTGTCTCAATTTTTTTCAGGAGACTAGTTTCATCATCAATCAAGCTTAATGGGTGTGTGAAATTTTCATATTATGAAAAACCACCTAACTGCAATTCGATTCTAGATTTTTTTTAAACTTGCGCTGTCTCTGGAAAGAACATTTTGTGTCGTGTAACAGTACGTACAATGGTGAGAGCATCAATTGATTTGAAGACAAGAATTTTAAATTTAATATGTTGCGAAACAGAAACCAATATAGTTTGGCAATAGGCAAGTGGGACAGGATACGGGCAGCTGCGTTTTGGACTAGTTGAAGTTTATGGTCGCTAAAGAATGGAAGGCCAGTACGGAGAACAATAGAGAAATCAAATCTAGAGCTGAAAAAGCACAAGTTAAGAATTTCTGTAGTTGGAAGGACTGAGGTAGGGGGGTACAGGTGGAAATAAGCAGCATCAGTAACTGATAAGATGTGGGGTTTGAAACTCCGCTCCGGGTTGAACAGGACTGAGAGGTTTTACACAGTTTATTTCAGTTTGAGTGAATGGCCAGGAAGGAGGGTGGAGTCGGGGAACGGTAGCGTAGTGGTAATGTCACTGGGCTAGTAATCCAGAGGCCTGGACTAATGATCCAGAGACGTGAGTTCAAATCCCACCACGGCAGCTGGGGAATTTAAATTCAGTTCATTAAATAAATCTGGAATAAAAAGCAAGTATCAGTAATGGTAACCATGAAACTATCGGATTGTTGTAAAAACCCATCTGGTTCACTAATGTCCTTTAGGGAAGGAAATCTGCCGTCCTTACTTGGTCTGGTCTATATGTGACTCCAGACCCACAGCAATGTGGTTGACTCTTAACTGCCCTCTGAAATGACCTAGCAAGTCACTCAGTTGTAACTAACCGCTACGAAACTTAATAAGAATGAAACCGGATGGACCACCCGGCATCGACCTCGGCACCGGCTACGGACACGGCAACGGCACACCCAGCCCAGTCGACCCTGCAAAGTCTTCCTCACCAACATCTGGGGACTTGTGCCATAATTCGGAGAGCTGTCCCACAGACTAGTCAAGCAACAGCCTGACATAGTCATACTCACAGAATCAGCCAATGTCTCAAACTCCTCCATCACCATCCCTGGGTATGTCCTGTCCCACTGGCAGGACAGACCCACCAGGGGTGGCGGCACAGTCGGGAAGGAGTGGCCCTGGGAGTCCTCGACATTGATTCCGGACCCCATGAAGTCTCATGGCTTCAGGTCAAGCATAGGCAAGGAAACCTCCTGCTGATTACCACCTACCACCCTCCCTCAGCTGATGAATCAGTACTCCTCCATGTTGAACACCACTTGGAAGAAGCACTGAGAATAGCAAGGGCACAGAATTTACTCTGGCTGGGGGACTTCAATGTCCATCACCAAGAGTGGCTCGGTAGCACCACTACTGACCGAGTTGGCCGAGTCCTGAAGGACATAACTGCCAGTCTGGGTCTGCGACAGGTGATGAGAGAACCAACACGAGGGAAAAACCTACTTGACCTCGTCCTCACCAAACTACCTGTCGCAGATGTATCTGTCCATAACAGCATTGGTAGCAGTGACCACCGCACAGTCATTGTGGAGACGAAGTCCCGTCTTCACACTGAGGACAACCTCCATCGTGTTGCGTGGCACTACCACCGTGCTAAATGGGATAGATTCAGAACAGATCTAGCAGCTCGAAACTGGGCATCCATGAAACGCTGTGGGCCATCAGCAGCAGCAGAATTGTATTCCACCACAATCTGTAACCTCATGGCCTGGCATATCCCTCACTCTACCATTACCACCAAGCCAGGGGACCAACCCTGGTTCAATAAGGAGTGTAGAAGGGCATGCCAGGAGCAGCACCAGGCATACTTAAAAATGAGGTGCCAACCTGGGGAAGCTGCAACACAGGACTACATGCATGCTATAGACCGGGCTAAGCGATCCCACAATCAACGGATCAGATCAAAGCTCTGCAGTTCTGCCACATCCAGTCGTGAATGGTGGTGGACCATTAAACAACTAACGGGAGGAGGAGGCTCCATGAATATCGCCATCCTCAATGATGGTGGAGCCCAGCATGTGAGTGCAAAAGACAAGGCTGAAGCGTTTGCAACCATCTTCAGCCAGAAGTGCCGAGTGGATGACCCATATCGGCCTACTCCCGAGGTCCCCACCATCACAGAAGCCAGTCTTCAGCCAATTCGATTCACTCCACGTGATATCAAGAAATGGCTGAGCGCACTGGATACAGCAGAGGCTATGGGTCCCGACAACATCCCGGTTATCGTGCTGAAGACTTGTGCTCCAGAACTAGCCGAGCCTCTAGCCAAGCTGTTCCAGTACAGCTACAACACTGGCATATATCCGACAATGTGGAAAACTGCCCAGGTATGTCCTGTCCACAAAAAGCAGGACAAATCCAACCCGGCCAATTACCGCCCCATCAGCCTACTCTCAATCATTGGCAAAGTGATGGAAGGTGTCGTCGACAGTGTTATCAAGCGGCACTTACTCACCAATAACCTGCTCACTGATGCCCAGTTTGGGTTCCGCCAAGACCACTCGGCTCCTGACCTCATTACAGCCTTGGTCCAAACATGGACAAAGGAGCTGAATTCCAGAGGTGAGGTGAGAGTGACTGCCCTTGACATCAAAGCAGCATTTGACCGAGTGTGGCATCAAGGAGCCTGACTAAAACTGAAGTCAAAGGGAATCGGGGAAAACGCTCCACTGGCTGGAGTCATACCTAGCACAAAGGAAGATGGTTGTGGTGATTGAAGGTCAATCATCACAGCCCCAGGACATCGCTGCAGGAGTTCCTCAGGGCAGTGTCCTAGGCCCAACCTTCTTCAGCTGCTTCATCAATGACCTTCCCTCCAACATAAGGTCAGAAATGGGGATGTTCGCTGATGACTGCACAGTGTTCAGCACCATTCACAATTCCTCAGATAATGAAGCAGACCATGCCCGCATGCAACAAGACCTGGACGACGTTCAGGCTTGGGCTGATAAGTGGCAGGTAACATTCGCGCCACAGAAGTGCCAGGCAATGACGATCTCCAACAAGCGAGTGTCTAACCACCTCCCCTTGACATTCAACGGCATTACCATTGCCGAATCCCCCACCATCAACATCCTGGGGGGTCACCATTGACGAGAAACTTAACTGGACCAGCCACATAAATACTGTGGCAACAAGAGCAGGTCAGAGACTAGGTATTCTGCGGCGAGTGTCTCACCTCCTGACACCCCAAAGCCTTTCCACCATCTACAAGGCACAAGTAAGGAGTGTGATGGAATACTCTCCACTTGCCTGGATGAGTGCAGCTCCAACAACACTCGAAGCTCAACACCATCCAGGACAAAGCAGCCCGTTTGATTGGCACCCCATCAACCACCTTAAACATTCACTCCCTCCACCACCGGTGTACCGTGGTGGCAGTGTGTACCATCTACAAGATGCACTGCAGCAACTCGCCAAGGCTTCTTCGGCAGCACCTCCCAAACCCCGCGACCTCTACCACCTAGAAGGGCAGCAGGCGCATGGGAACACCACCACCTCCAAGTTCCCCTCCAAATCACACACCATCCTGACTTAGAAGTATATCACCGATCCTTCATCGTCACTGGGTCAAAATCCTGGAACTCCCTCCCTAACAGTACTGTGGGAGTTCCTTCACCACACGGACTGCAGCGGTCCAAGAAGGCGGCTCACCACCACCTCAATGGCAACTAGGGATGGGCAATAAATGCTGGCCTTGCCAGCAACGCCCAGATCCCATAAGCGAATAAAAAAAAAAGTGGAGTTTATGGCAAAAGTGATGGCTTTGATCTACCACGTGTTCAGTTGCAGAAAATTGTCAAATCCATGGCTTAATACCTGATGATACGGTTGTGGTCATGGAGTCGAGGGAAGTAGTGGAGAAGTAGAGTTGGATGTCATCAGCATATATATGGAAGTTAATCCCAAACCTACCGATACTATCAGTAAGGAGCAATATGTAGATTTGCAAGATTAGGGGCCAAGCATAGCTCTTGGAGGGTTCTGGAAGTGATTGTGTGGGGTGAGAAGAGAAGCCATTGCTTGAGATGCACTGGCTGCATTAAGAGAGATAGCAGTACAACCATGCAAAGGCAGTCGAATGGGGCTTGCTTGTGGATGAGGATGATGTGGTTGACCACGTCAAACCAGAGTTTGAGGAGGACATAAAGGGATAATGCACCATAGTCGCAGTCACAAAGGATATCATTTGTGACTTTGGCCAGGGCAGCCTCAGGGACAGGTCTAGGCCATTTAGCCCATCAAGCCTGTTCTGCCATTCAGTTAGATCATGGTTGGTCTGTACCTCCGCTCCATTTACCATCCTTTGATCCATATCCGTTGATATCCAAACCTAACAAATCTAACAATTTCACTTTTAAAAATGTAAGTTGACCCAGCATCCACAGCCTTTTGGGGGGAGAGAGTTCCAGATTTTCACTACCCTTTGTGTAAAAAAAAAAAAATGCTTCCTGATTTCACTCCTAAATGGCTGAGCTCCAATTTTAAGATTATGCCCCCTTGGTCTGGATCTCTCCACCAGAAGAAATTATTTCTCGGTATCAAGAGGATCAAGGGAACAGGAGGTGAGTCTCACGGAAGAGATTAGCTTGGTGGGGACAGTAGGGAGATGGGCGACAAACTGCAGAGTGGAGGAGGATTGAGGCTGGAGTGGATGGGAGACTTGGGGGAGGTCGGAAATGGGACAGAAGAAGCTATGACAGCAAAGGTAACTGCACTGATGGTCTCAATCTTGGAGACAAAGTCTAAAGGCTAGTGACAATGTTGCTAACCTCTGGATTAAAATTTTCATATAGGCTGCAGGAATCCAATCCTGTAACCAACCACCCCATAGGTGTCTGCTACTTTCTCGATGCACAGCCTTGCATTCCATGAAAACCTCTGCGTTCAGAGAAAAATGGCTAAATGAATTACATCCTAGCAGCCCCTCCCCTCCGGTACAGAAAGGGCCTGTTTCCATAGATATAACAGGCTAAAGCTCTTCGCATTCACATACAACTACAAAAGATTCTCTGTAAAATGGTGGGGGCTGAAGGGTGCACTTTGGTGACCCATACAAACCTTCCCTGACAATGGACAACACACATGGTCATAAACATAAAGCTGTAATTCTGGCTTTTTCAGCATCTACACATGCACAGTTGCTTCAGTATTGCAGCTGGTGCTCTGAATTCTCCCTGGAATGTAACCAGAGGCCTTTCGCACATTGCGCAATATAAATCTGCCAAGTTTAGTGCCTATTCAAATTCTATAGCTACCAGTACATTTTTTTTTCCTGCAGTGTCGATAGGTTTAGGCTGTATAATCCAAGGTTTGGATTTTAAGAAATTATGAATGTACTTGTGTCCGGGTTTATATATTGTTTTTCCCTTGCATCATAATTGATTATTAGCAAGTTAATCTTTTTCAAATAGAGATGTGTTTTTGCAGGCAAAATACTCTGCATAAATGATGATGATTGCGGAATCTTCTCCGCACAGTCCTGAAGTTCAGGCTAAAGTTGTCATCCACCAAGGCCCCTAGGTACTGATGTGAATCAACAATTGGAACAGATACATACCCCTTGTATCTTCAATCAGTACCTTCAAGATCCTCTTTGAGCTATGCAAGGCCCTATTACCATAGTTGGAGGCATTCACCACCATATTCTATTGGTTAATCCATTGTTCACAATGGTGAGCAGAGTACAGTAGACCCTCAGATGAGTCCACCAACAGCACAATATCAAAAGGAGTGCTGCAATACTTTGTCTGTTCAAAGAATCTTCGTCTGAAGGCCTTCCTCTGTGATGCCGCAAAACTCATCATTATTGAGGACATCAAATAAGGTGACAGTGGAGAACCCCACTGTACTCTTTTGGAATACTCTTGAAACTAGAGTACACATTCTAGATAAAACAAAATTTGATTTACAGTTCTGTTTCTTCATGAGGCACCAGGTCAAAATCCCTACAAAAGTCAGTAAAATCAATGGGGCAGAAATTCGGGTCTCCACGGGTGAGTACGCGCTGTGTACTCACCCGTAGGGCCACCGGAAGTGCCGGTTTCGCACATGCACTGCGCATGCACGGGAAACCGGAACTTCCGGTCTCGTGAAAGAAGGGGTTCGAGGGTCAACCACGTACGCCAGAGAGGCAGCGCGCACGCAGCGAACTTCCATTTTTTTTTTTACAGGTTTTGGAGTGAGGGTAAGTACGGAGAAGCTGCGCGGGAAAAAAAGGAGGCGCAAGGCCTGCTTTTAACAAGGTAAGTGGTGAATTAAATATAATTTAAACATTTTCAACAGGTTTATTTTTTTACATACTTTAAAGAAAGGTAAGTTTATTTTTAGCACCGTTAAAAAGTAATTAATTTTTTCAAAAATTTAAATTTTTGTTTAAAGTAGTTATTTTTAAAATGTGATTTTAAAAAAATTTATTTGAAGTTTTACGTGAGGTTTTGGGGCCGATCTCTATTCATAGATTTGACAGGTCTTCTGTCAAAATCTATGAATGGAGATTCCCTGCTCCGATTGGCTCTCCATGGCCCATGTGATCCCAGGGGATGCTTCGAACTAACTGCGCCCCTGGGATACGCAAGCACTGCACGCCGGAGGCCCAGGAGCCGAAGTCCACACGGGCCCGAAGCACAACGGCAGGCGCGGTAGGTAAGTACGCGCGCGATCCTTGCACCCGCGGGAAGCCGGAGAGCCGAATTTCTGGCCCATTGTGTCGGCTCCCCCGAGCCTTACCAAATTCCATGATCTTCAAAAAGCACAACTTGTGTTGCCTATTCCTCACTAGAGCAAAATCCAGCCTGTTCCTTTTTGATTATTCCATAGGCCTTTAAAGCATTTGTAGAGTCTTCTTCCCATCAAACTGTTTTATCTCAAGACTTTAATCTGTGCAGTGCACTCCACGGGCTTCTCCAACCTTTATGCAGCCTTTGATCTTTCCTATCTTTCATTATTGACTAAAATTCCAGTGCAGGTTAAGCTTGTGAGATGACTCAGGGTTCTGAACTCCTAGTCAAGCAACAAAGGACACATGCAAGATCCAGGACCAGGATTTGTGGCATAAAGGGAAAATGGTTGCAGGGAACAAGGCTAATTCCAGTGCAGGTTAAGCTTGTGAGATGACTCAGGGTTCTGAACTCCTAGTCAAGCAACAAAGGACACATGCAAGATCCAGGACCAGGATTTGTGGCATAAAGGGAAAATGGTTGCAGGGAACAAGGGCTCCAGCCTACACCAGCCTGTCATTGAATACCCTGGAGGGTGATTCAGCATCATGGCGGTCAAGCCTATTTGCCAAAGCTCCTAAAATACCGCAGTTGATGATGAGTAAACCTGATAGAGAGCATTGGACCTGGGCATCCAGAACATCTAAGTGGATGGTGTGTTGCACGCTACCCTGTATGAATCTTCCACTTCACTTGATGTCTGATTAGGAAATTCTGACACTTGGAATGACAGCTGCTCGAAAGCATTACCTGGAGGCCAGGCATGAGAATATGCACTCGTACTAGGGCTAAGACCGCCTATTTCCACCTCCGTAACATCGCCCGTCTCCGCCCTTGCCTCAGCTCATCCACTGCTGAGACCCTCATCCATGCCTTTGTTACCTCTAGACTTGACTATTCCAACGCACTCCTGGCTGGCCTCCCACATTCTACCCTACGTAAACTTGAGGTGATCTAAAACTCAGCTGCCCGTGTCCTAACTCGCACCAAGTCCCGTTCGCCCATCACCCCTGTGCTCGCTGACCTACATTGGCTCCCGGTTAAGCAATGCCACGATTTCAAAATTCTTATCCTTGTTTTCAAATCTCTCCATGGCCTCACCCCTCCCTATCTCTGTAATCTCCTCCAGCCCCACAACCCCCCGAGATATCTGCGCTCTTCTAATTCTGCCCTCCTTGAGCATCCCTGATTATAATCGCTCAACCATTGGTGGCCGTGCCTTCTGTTGCCTCGGCCCTAAGCTCTGGAGTTCCCTCCCTAAACCTCTCCACCTCTCGACCTCTCTCCTTCTTTAAGACGCTCCTTAAAATCTACCTCTTTGACCAAGCTTTTGGTTACCTGCCCTAATTTATCCTTATGTGGATTGGTGTCACTTTTTTTGTCTTATAACACTCCTGTGAAGTGCCTTGGGATGTTTTACTACGTTAAAGGCGCTATATAAATACAAGTTGATGTTGTTAAATGCCCACCATGATTTGGTTGCAGAAAGGCAAGCATTTCCACATCTCCAACTAGTGGATCCACCGTTTGATAGAGTATGATGTGTGTCAATTCTATGGTCAGGATGGTGACAATACACTCACGTTTTTATTTGAAGAATGCAATATGTAACATTTCCTTGCTCTTGTTATGTTATGTGGAGAGATGAAAGAAACAGCTTGTACTTTTTTTTAAATGAACAGTTTTTAAATTTCAAGCTGAGAGGTTTTATACACATTTAAAAAACGCAGTGCACATGCCAGGATTTTCTGAATACCTTTTATGGGGGTATAATTACTTGCATAAATTAATTACCATTTTCTTTTATTCCTTGCATATCTTTTTAAAATGTAAGTGCAGGTAAATAGTCTGTTTACTGGACTTTGCACCTGTATAGTTGGTTGTGGACCCCTCAACAAGCTTAAGCTTATTTTAATAGTGTTCATGAGACTGCAGTAATCTTCCATATTTGGAGAATTAGTGCCACAAATAGAGATAAATGGGTTTGATCTAATAGCCATTACAGAGACGTGGTTTCAAGATGACCAAAGTTGGGAACTAAAGATTCCAGGGTACTTGACGTTTCAAAAAGACAGGCAGAATGGAAAAGGTGGGGGGCTGGCCCTGATAATAAAGGATGACATAAGGACAGTAGTGAGAAAGAATCATGGCTCGGAAGATCAGGAAGTATAATCAGTATGAGTGGAGATAAGAAATAACAAGGGCCAGAAAACACTGGTGGGAGTAGTTTATAGGCCCCCTAACAGTAGCTATACTGTTGGACAGAGTATTAATCAACAAATAATAGGAGCTTGTAACAAAGGTAATGCAATAATTGTGGGGGACTTTAATCTTCATATAGACTGGGCAAATCAAATTGGCAAAGGTAGTCTGAAGGACGAGTTCATGGAATGCATTCGAAACAGTTTCCTAGAGCAATATGTTGTGGAACCAACCAGGGAACAGACTATTTTAGATCTTGTAATGTGTAATGAGACAGGGTTAATTAGTAATCTCACAGTAAAGGATCCTTTGGAACAGTGATCATAATATGATAAAATTTCACATTGAGTTTGAGAGTGAAATGCTCAGTCGGAAATGAGAGTCTTAAACTTAAATAAAGCAGTTATATCGGTTTGAGGGGCGAGTTAGCTAAGGTAGATTGGGAAATTAGATTAAAAGGTATGACAGTAGATAAGCAGTGGCAAACATTTAAAGAACTATTCCAAAATTCTCAACGAATATATATTACATTGAGAAATAAAAACTCCTTCGGAAAAGTGATCCATCCGTGGCTAACTAAAGAAGTTAA
The DNA here is from genome assembly GCA_030390025.1 of Squalus acanthias. Lineage (NCBI taxonomy): Eukaryota > Metazoa > Chordata > Chondrichthyes > Squaliformes > Squalidae > Squalus > Squalus acanthias. Next base: position 198,611,118 of record CM059425.1, on the reverse strand, counting down.
GGATTGTATGAGATTAAAAAAGAGGCTTATAATGTTGCGAAGAATAGTCGTAAGCCTGAGGATTGGGAGAGCTTTAGAAACCAGCAAAGAATGACTAAAAATTGATAAGGCAGAAAATAGAATGAGAGTAAACTAGCAAGAAATATAAAAACAGATTGTAAGAGCTTCTACAAGTATGTAAAAAGAAAGAGAGTAGCAAAAATAAACGTTGGTCCCTTAGAGGCTGAGACAGGAGAAATTATTATGGGGAATAAGGAAATGGCAGAAACGTTAAACAAATATTTTGTATCTGTCTTCACAGTAGAAGACACAAAAAGCATACCAAAAATGGTGGGGAACCCAGGGTCTAATGAGGGTGAGGAACTTAACGTAATTAATATAAGTAGAGAAAAAGTACTAGCGAAACTAATGGGACTAAAAGCCGAAAAATCCCCTGGACCTGACGGCCTACAACCTAGGGTTCTAAAAGAGGTGGCAGAAGAGATAGTGGATGCATTGGTTTTGATCTTCCAAAATTCCCGAGATTCTAGAAAGGTCCAGCGGATTGGAAGGTAGCAAATGTAACCCCGCTATTGTAAGAAAGGAGGGAGAGAGAGAAAACGGGGAACTACAGGCCAGTTAGCCTGACATCAGTTGTCGGGGAAAATGCTGGAATCCATTATTAAGAATCATAGAATGGTTACAGCACAGAAGAAGGCCATTCAGCCCGTCGAGCCCGTGCCAGCGCTCTGCAAGAGCACCTTAGCTAGTCCCTTTCCCCGTAGCCCTGCAAAAAAATTTCTTTCAGATACTTATCCAACTCCGTTTTGAAAGCCGTGATTGAGTCTGCCTCCCACCCTTTCAGGCAGTGCATTCCAGATCTGAACCACTCGCTGTGTAAAAAAGTTTTTTGTTATGTTGCCTTTGGACTTTTTGCCAATCGCCTTAAATCTGTGTCCTCTGGTTCTCGTCCCCTATGCCAATGGGAACAGTTTCTCTCTATCTACTCTGTCCAGACCCCTCATGATTTTGAACACCTCTATCAAATCTCCTCTCAATCTTCTCTGCTCTAAGGCGAACAACCCCAGCTTCTCCAGTCTATCCGTGTAACTGAAGTCCCTCATCCCTGGAATCATTCTCGTAAATCTTTTCTGCACCCTCTCTAAGGCCTTCACATCCTTCCTAAAGTTCAGTGCCCAGAATTGGACACAATACTCCAGTTGAGGCTGAACCAGTGTTTTATACAGGTTCATCATCATTTCCACGCTTTTGTACTCTATACCTCTATTCATGAAGCTCGGGATCCCATAAGCTTTTTTAACTGCTTTCTCAACCTGCCCTGCCACCTTCAACGATTTGTGCACATATACCCCCAGGTCTCTCTGTTCATGCACCCCCTTTAGGATTGTACCCTTTAGTTTATGTTTCCTCTCCTCATTCTACCAAAATGTATCACTTCGCATTTTTCTGTTAAATTTCATCTGCCACGTGTCGGCCCATTCCGCCAGCATGTCTATGTCCTCCTGAAGTCTATCACTATCTTCCTCACTGTGCACTATACTTCCAAGTTTTGTGTCATCTGCAAATTTAGAAATTGTGCCCTGTACACACACATCCAAGTCATTAATATATATTAAGAAAAGCAGTGGTCCTAGAACCGACCCCTGGGGAACACCGCTGTGTACCTTCCTCCAGTCTGAAAAACAACTGTTCACCACTACTCTGTTTCCTGTCACTTAGCCAATTTCGTATCCATGCTGCCACTGTCCCTTTTATTCCATGGGCTTTAACTTTGCTCGCAAGCCTATTATGTGGCACTTTGTCGAACGCCTTTTGGAAATCCATGTACACCACGTCAACCGCATTGCCCTCATCAACCCTCTCTGTTACCTCATCAAAAAACTCAATCAAGTTGGTTAAACACGATTTGCCTTTAACAAATCAGTAACAGGGCACTTAGAAAATCATATTGGCCCAGAAATTCGGCGCTTGTCGGGTGAGTACGCACTGTGTACTCACCCGTAAGGCCACTTGAAGTGCCGGTTTCCTGCATGCACTGCGCATGCGCGGGAAACCGGAACTTCCGGTCTCGTGAAGGGAGGGGTTCAGAGGTGAACCGCGTGTGCGGGAGAGGCTGCGCGCACGCAGCGAACTTCGTTTTTTTTTCAGGTTTCTCCGGGAAGGTAAGTATGGAAGAAGCTGCGATTTTAAAAAAGGAGGCGCGAGACCCGTTTTTTAACAAGGTAAGTGGTTAATTAATTACAATTTAAAACATTTTTCAACAGGTTTATCTTTTTTAGATACTTTAAAGAAAGGTAAGTTTATTTTTAGCACCGTTAAAAAGTATAATTAATTTTTTCAAAAATTTTAATTTTTGTTTAAAGTAGTTAATTTATTTAACTTATAGTTATTTTAAAAATGTGATGTTTTTTAAAATTTATTTGAAGTTTAAGTGTGGTTTGGGGCCGATTTCAATTCATAGATTTGACAGGTCCTGTCAAATCTATGAATGAAAATGCCCTGCTAGGATTGGCTCTCCATGGCCCACGTGATCCCAGGGGACGCTTCGAACTAACTGCGCCCCTGGGATACACAAGCACTGCGCGCCGGCAACTGGAGGAGGCCCAGGACCCGAAGTTCTCGTGGGCCCAAAACACAACAGCAGGCGCGGTAGGTAAGTACGCGCGCGATGCTTGCACCCGCAGGAAGCCGGAAAACCGAATTTCTGGCCCAATATGATTAGGCAGAGTCAGTATGGTTTTATGAAAGGGAAATTGTGTTTGACAAATCTATTGGAGTTTTTTGAGGATATAACTAGCAGGGTAGATAAAAGGGAACCAGGGGGCCAGAAATTCGGCTCTTGTCGGGTGAGTACGCGCTGTGTACTCACCCGTAAGGCCACTTGAAGGGCCGGTTTCACGCATGCGCGGGAAACCGGAATTTCCGTTCCCCTGAAGGAAGGGGTTCAGAAGTTGAACATGTGCGCGGGAGAGGCTGAGCGCACGCAGCGAACTTCGGGTTTTTTTGAGGTTTCTCCGGGAGGGTAAGTATGGAGAAGCTGCACTTTTAAAATGGAGGCGCAAGGCCTGTTTTTAACAAGGTAAGTGGTTAATTAATTACAATTTAAACATTTTTTCAACCGGTTTATCTTTTTTAGATACTTTAAAGAAAGGTAAGTTTATTTTTAGCACCGTTAAAAAGTATAATTAATTTTTTCAAAAATTTAAATTTTTGTTTAAAGTAGTTAATTTATGTAACTTATAGTTATTTTAAAAATGTGATTTAAAAAAAAAAAAAATTATTTGAAGTTTAAGTGTGGTTTTGGGGCCGATCTCTATTCATAGATTTGACAGGTCTTCCTGCCAAATCTATGAATGAAAATGCCCTGCTCCGATTGGCTCTCCATGGCCCACGTGATCCCAGGGGACGCGTCGAACTAACTGCGCCCCTGGGATACGCAAGCACTGCGCGCCGGCACCCGCAGGAAGCCGGAGAGCCGAATTTCTGGCCCAGTATGTTTGGATTTCCAAAAGGCATTCGATAAAGTACCACATAAAAAGTTGTTATGCAAGAAAAGGGCTCATGGGATTGGGGGTAATGTATTAGCAGGGATAGAGGATTGGTTAATGGACAGAAGAGGGTAGGGATAAACTGGTCATTTTCAAGTTGGCAGGCTGTAACTAGTGGGGTGCCGGAAAGATCAGTGCTTGGGACTAAGCTATTTACAATCTATATTAATGACTTGGATGAAGGGACCAAGTGTAATGTATCCAAGTTTGCTGCCGATACAAAGCTAGGTGGGAAAGTAAGCTGTGAGGAGGACGTAAAGAGCCTCAAAAGGGATATAGACAGGTTAAGTGAGTGGGCAATAAGGTGGCAGATGGAGTATAATGTGGGGAAATGTGAGGTTATTCACTTTGGTATGAAAGATAGAAAAACAGAATATTTTTTAAATGGTGAGAAACTATTAAATGTTGGTGTTCAGAGAGATTTAAGTGTCCTCGTACAGGAAACAGAGTTAGCATGCAGGTACAGCAAGTAATTAAGAAGGCAAATGGCATGTTGGCCTTTATTGCAAGGGGGTTGGAGTACAAGAATAAGGAAGTCTTGCTACAATTGTACGGGGCTTTGGCGAGACCACACCTGGAGTACTGTGCAGTTTTGGTCTCCTTCTGTGAGGAAGGATATACTTGCCTTAGAGGCAGTGCAAAGAAGGTTCACTAGATTGATTCCTGGGATGAGATGGTTGTCCAAGGAGGAGAGATTGAGCAGATTGGGTCAATACTCTCTGGAGTTTAGAGGAATGAAAGGTGATCTCAATGAAACATACAAGATTCTGAGGGGGATTGACAGGGTAGATTCCGAGAGGTTGTTTTCCCTGGCTGGAGAGTCTAGAACTAGGGGACATAGTCTCAGGATAAGGGGTCGGCCATTTAAGACTGAGACGAGGAATTTCTTCACTCAGAGGGTTGTGAATCTTTGGAATTCTCTACCCCAAAGGGCTGTGAATGCAGAATTGTTGAGTATATTAAAGGCGGACATAGATTTTTGGACTCTAGGGGAATCAAGGGATATGAGAATCAGGTGGAAAAGTGGAGTTGAGATCAAAGATGAGCCAAGATCTTGCTGAATGGCGGAGCAGGCTTGAGGGGCCGAATGGCCTACTCCTGATTCTTATGTTCTTATTAACTAAGAGGTACTTCCACATTTCCAGTGGGTTATTGCAATACAATAGCCCTGGTTCTTCGAGCGACATGCCCTATGAGCATAGTTTCCCACTGGAATCATCCCTAGAACAACTAAGAAAAGACAATGACTAAAGTGCTGGAAATGTTCTCCACCCCCCGGTGGGGCTGCGGCTCTCCGCGGACACTGACTCCCCCCTTGGGTCCCCAGCTCCTGCCGGACAGACTCTTCGCGCCCCCCACCTCCCGGGGTTCCCGGCTCTCCCCGGACACTGACTCTCCCCTCCCTGGGGTCCCTGGCTCTCCCCGGACACTGACTCTCCCCTAATGTGGGGAAATGTGAGGTTATTCACTTTGGTAGGAAGAATGGAAAACAGAATATTTTTTTAAATAGGGAGAAACTTTCAAATGTTGGTGTTCAGAGAGATTTGGGTGTCCTCGTGCAAGAAACACAGAAAGCTAGCATGCAGGTACAGCAGGCAATAAGGAAGGCAAATGGCATGTTGGCCTTTATTGCAAGGGGGTTGGAGTATAAGAGAAAGGAAGTCTTGCTACAATTGTACAGGGCCTTGGTGAGACCACACCTGGAGTACTGTGCACAGTTTTGGTCTCCTTATCTAAGGAAGGATATACTTGCCTTGGAGGCGGTGCAATGAAGGTAAGCTGTGAGGAGGACACAGAGTCTGCAAAGAGATATAGACAGGTTATGTGAGTGGGCAATAAGGTAGCAGATGGAGTATAATGTGGGGAAATGTGAGGTTATTCACTTTTTGGTAGGAAGAATAGAAAAACAGAATATTTTTTAAATGGTACGAAAACTATTAAATGTTGGTGTTCAGAGAGATTTAGATGTCCTCATACAGGAAACAGAGTTAGCAGGCAGGTGCAGCAAACAATTAGGAAGGCAATTGGCATGTTGGCTTTAATTGCAATAGGGTTGGAGTACAAGAGTAAGGAAGTCTTGCTACAATTGTACAGGACTTTGGTGAGTCCACACCTGGAGTACTGTGCATAGATTTGGTCTCCTTATCTGAGGAAGGATATATTTGCCTTGGAGGTGGTGCAACGAAGGTTCACTAGATTGATTCCTGGGATGAGAGGGTTGTCCTATGAGCAGAGATTGAGTAGATTGCGTCTATACTCTCTGGAGTTTAGAAGAATGTGAGGTGATCTCGTTGAAAAATATTTAGTTTTGCAAACTGTTTATTGCGTGTTCTGAATCAAAATGTAAATTTGTATACTTTTTAATTAATTTCATCATTTCCAGGGCTGTTTGCATTCCTATACTTATTGTTTGTAGAGCAATTTGTTGCCTGAGCGTCCAAAATCCGGAGATCCGGACTCCGCGACGATTGGTGGCAGCGTCGTCCGGAATCCGTAAAATGTTCCGGATTCCAGACACCCTGTCAAACCGCAACCTGGGCCCAGGCATTTCTGGACTCGGAACATGTTTCTGATGTCCGATGTTCGGAAACGCCCGAGCCTAGGTTGCGATATTTCTGGACTTCGGACATCAGAAACTCGTTCCGAAGTCCGGGAAAACCGGCTCGGCCTCGGTCCCAAGGTTGCCGGATTCAGGACGCTCAACCTGTACCACAAATTTGCATAGTATTCCAGAGGCAGTGAAAATACCAGTTGCAATAACTGTTTCAAATCATCTGTCACAAAATATCTCCCACCCTAAATCAATTCCAAAAATGTATTGATGATTTTAATAAACTGTAATATGCTCCTGCTATCCTCCCTCGGTTCTACTTTTAACCAATAGCAGTGAACCTTGTGGTGATGGATCAGTGAACCTTTGTGGAAGGATTCGCGTAGTATTTGCATGTAAAGCCAACAAGATGAAAATGTTTATTTTATGTCGATATTTCGGGTCGATTTTATAAATTTGTGCTCCTGATGTGGCGTTTCACATGCTGGGGATACGTCGAGAATTTGGGCGCGACGTTGGCACACTTCACAGGATTTGTTGTCCACTAATTTGAAATCCAGCAATGAATTTCTGCTGTAAGATGAACTTTGTTGAAATATTTACTCCATGTGTATATCTATCAATAGTACATTAACATTAAAAATCTTACATCTGCACATGCTTCCTGTCAACAAAACCTTATTTCGTGTTTTGTTTTTGTCACATTTTTATCTCAGTACTTTATTATAAATTCCTGTGTCCACATTTATAATGGGAATGGTCTATGTCGGCTTGTCAGGCTATAATTACACCCTCCTGTAAGTGTTGAGGCTGTAGTGGCTCAGTTTTACATCATCCAGCTCCTCAGTCTGTACTACAAAGAATCTCCTATGCTCCAACTGACTACTTCTCCTCAACAACATCAACAACTTGTATTTATATAGCGCCATTAATGTAGTAAAATGTCCCAAGGTGCTTCACAGGAATATTGTAAGACAAAAATTTGACACCAAGCCACACAAGGAGAAATTAGGGCAGATGACCAAAAGCTTGGCCAAAGAGGTAGGTTTTAAGGAGCGTCTTAAAGAAGGAAAGAGAGGCAGAGAGTTTCAGGGAATTCCAGAGCTTAGGGCCTAGGCAACAGAAGGCACGGCCACCAATGGTTGAGCATTGGAGGAGGATGGAGTGGTCATCCGTGTCAAAGGCTGCAGACAACTCGAGAAGTACGAGGAGGGATAGTTTACCTTTGTCACAGTCACAAAGGATGTCATTTGTGACTTTGATGAGAGCCGTTTCAGTACTGTAGCAGGGGCAGAAACCTGATTGGAGGGATTCAAACATGGAGTTGCGGGAAAGATGGGCACAGATTTGGGAGGCGACAACACTTTAGGACTGAGGAAAGGAGGTTGGAGATGGGGTGGTAGTTTGCAAGGATGGAGGAGTCGGGTTGTTTTTTGAGGAGAGTGGTGATGACGGCAGGACAGTACCTGAGGCGAGAGAACCGTTAACAATGTCAGCTAACATGGGAGCCAGAAAAGGAAGTTGGGTGGTCAGCAGTTTGGTGGGAATAGGGTCGAGGGAGTAGGAAGTGGGTTTCATGGATGGACAAGATGAATGCAGAGAGGTCATGAGGGGAGATCGGAGAGAAACTGGAGAAAGATGAGAGTTCAGGGCTAGGGCAGGGGGAAACCTTAGAGGAAGTTTGGCCCAGTGGGCTATGGGAAGGAAGGGAAGCAGTGGAGGCAGCTGATCGGATGGTCTCCGTCTTCGAGACAAAGAATTTAATTAAATTAAATTTAATCTGCTTAAATTGCTGTATGTTTTGCTATTTAACTATAAATAATGTCAAAGCGAAGTATTTTTAAGGTCCGACTGTTTAACTTAATTACATCTGCTTACTTTGGTCCATTTGTTCCCAATCTTCTAACCCTGCTTTACTTGGTCTTGACTTCCCATGGGAGATCGACCAGGGGATATAATTGCTCTAGTGGATCTCCCAAGTTGGAGGATCGTACGTTTCTATAATAATGGGGTATTATCAACAAAGTATGAAAATGTTGGGGCAAGTACACGTGACATTTAGAGAGAGTGCAGATTTTGAGTAAGACTTTTAATAAATAGATATACAATAAGAATGATTTTTATTTGGGTCAGTTTTAACTTAATAGGAGTCATTATTCAAATGTATCATTGTTTATATAGGCAGAAATCAAATTTCAGTTCTCTTCTTCACTGACCACATGTTGAACTGACATTGAACCTTATTTATATGCCTCATAAACTAAATAACCCTGAAAACTTCAGGGACAGGTTTAACATAGAAACAGAAACATAGAAAAATAGGAGCCGGAGTAGGCCATTCGGCTCTTCAAGCCTGCTCCACCATTCAATATGATCATGGCTGATCCTCTATCTCAATACCATATTCCCGCGCTCTCCCCATACCCCTTGATGCCTTTTGTGTCTAGAAATCTATCAATAGAAACATCTAAAACAACTAAAAACTAAATCTTATTTCTTGATCAGTACTGTATTCTCTAGCAACAAATGCCTGAATTTGAAGCCAAAAGAATGGGTTTTTGAAGTGTGTATACTCCTATTACCTTAAGTCCATACTAAAAATAATTTTAATGAGCACAAATATGATTTATTTAATTTAAAAATTAGCAATTTGATTCGGTGTTCTGATTTGCCATCTTCCCTCCTCCACCAGTGGAGATTACTGTGTAAACATTCTTCAGTGTGCAAAGTGCCTGAATGTTGTACTTCAACCCATGACTGTAAAGCACTCCAATATAACTTTGGTCTCTCCTCATAAAGCCGCTAAAATAAAAAACAAACTAGAACAACTGCCAAATGATTGAATCATCAAATGGTTTGTATTCAGAATTGATTTTGACTTTAATCTGGTCGTGTTTTGAATTTTTCTTGATTGATTTTTTTTTTCTTTTTCCCCTTAATATAAAGCTAAGAAGTCTGGCCTTTGGAAAAAATATTTCAAAATCTTGTTCTGTTGCTATTGCTGGTGTGAATGCTGGCTCTTGCCAGTCAGAGCAATTCCTGAACAGTCAGAATCCACCAGTGGCAGAGGGTGAGAAGTGGGAGCAGTGGAGAGAAAAGGACGAGCAGGTGAGGACTGTTGATGGAAATCAAATACCAGTAACATTTACAATATTATGAAATTGAATGTTTGAGTAACATGCAAACTACCAACCATTAATTATATTTTTGTCATTTATAACATCTTTTCATTATTTTTCTCAACAAACTATTACTGCAACATTAAAGGGCCACTTATAACCACTGTCCTTTTCATAAGAGTGCAGCGTTTTACAGAAATACATGACTATGAAAACTGATGAATTTTTTTTTAGTTAAATTTGTCTTTTACATCAAAAGTATACATTTTTTCAGTATCATTTAAGGTACAGTGAAACTCTTGGAACAAAGATTTTTATCCCATCTAGAGAAGTGTCTAATATACTGATGATTAGCCTTTAGTATAACTGTATAACTGCCTTCTCACAAAAACAAATAAAGTTAAATAAGCAGACATAACTACTAGCACCAGCTTAGTGTTACAGCTCGGCTTATTTCGTGTAATGGTACGCATATGCTGTAGTAAACTGACAAGTTAGCACACTGCTTGTGTATTACTTCGCTCAATTGGCTCTCCCCATTACCACAAGTGACCAACCTGTGACGAGTAGTCCTTTGCCACGGTGTTATATAATGCAACATGCTCCCTCCAGACACCGGTTTGGAAGGACAAAATCTGTGATTTCTCGCAGTTCAAGTGGACACAATGCAAAAATGTCACGTTTTACTGAAATGCCAGTGACAATACAGCTGAAACGGTGCGAGTAATAACATACATAGAACATAAGAAATAGGAGCAGGAGTAGGCCATGCGGCCCCTTGAGCCTGCTCCACCATTCAGTAAGATCATGGCTGATCATCGATCTCAACTCCACTTTCCCGTCTGATCTCCATACAACTTGATTCCCCGAGAGTCCAAAAATCTATCTATCTCAGCCTTGAATATACTCAAAGACTCAGCATTCACAGCCCTCTGGGGCAGAGAATTCCAAAGATTCACAACCCTCTGAGTGAAGAAATTCAGTAAGCTGTGAGGAGAACACAGAGTCTGCAAAGGGATATAGATGGACTAAGTGAGTGGGCAGTAAGGTGGCAGATGGAGTATAATGTTTGGAAATGTGAGGTTATTCACTTTGGTAGGAAGGATACAAAAACAGAATATTTTTTAAATGGTGAGAAACTTTCAAATGTTGGTGTTGAGAGATTTGGGTGTCCTCGTGCAAGAAACACAGAAAGCTAGCATGCAGGTGTACAGCAAGCAATAAGGAAGGCAAATGGCATGTTGGCCTTTATTGCAAGGGGGTTGGAGTAGAAGAGTAAGGAAGTCTTCCTACAATTGTACAGGGCCTTGGTGAGACCACACCGAGAGTATTGTGCACAGTTTTGATCTCCTTATCTAAGGAAGGATATACTTGCCTTGGAGGCGGTGCAACGAAGGTTCACTAGATTGATTCCTGGGATGATAGGGCTGTCCTATGATGAGAGATTGTGTAGAATATTCCTATACTCTCTGGAGTTTAGAAGAATGAGAGGTGATCTCATTGAAACATACAAAATTCTGAAGGGGATTGACAGGGTAGATGCTGAGAGGTTGTTTCTCCTGGCTGGAGTGTCTAGAACTAGGGGGCATAGTCTCAGGATAAGGGGCAGGCCATTTAAGACCGAGATGAGGAGGAATTTCTTCACTCTGAGGGTTGTGAATCTTTGGAATTCTCTGCCCCAGAGGGCTGTGAATGCTGAGTCTTTGAGTATATTCAAGGCTGAGATAGATAGACTTTTAGACTCTATGGGAATCAAGGGATATGGAGATCGGGCGGGAATGTGGAGTTGAGGTCGATGATCAGCCATGATCTTATTGAATGGCGGAGCAGGTTCAAGGGGCCTTATGGCCTACTCCTGCTCTTATTTCTTATGTATTGTCAGCAAACTTGGATACATTACACTCAGTCCCTTCATCTAGGCCATTAATATAGATTGTAAATAGCTGAGGCCCCAACACCGATCCTTGCGGCACCCCACTAGTTACAGCTTGCCAACCTGAAAAAGAGCCGTTTATCCCTACTCTCTGTTTTCTGTTCGTTAACCAATCCTCTATCCATGCTACTGTATTACCGCAAACCCCATGTAATAACCTTTTATGTGGCACCTTATCGAATGCCTTTTGGAATTCCAAATATACTACATCCACTGGTTCCCCTTTATCTACCCTGCTAGTTACATCCTCAAAATACTCTAATAAATTTGTCAAACCCGATTTTCCCTTTCATAAAACCATGTTGACTCTGCCTAATCATGTTATGATTTTCTAAGTGCCCTGTTACCACTTCCTTAACAATGGATTCCAGCATTTTCCCGACGACTGATGTCAGGCTAACTGTCCTGTAGTTCCCTGTTTTCTCTCTCCCTCCTTTCTTGAATAGCAGTGTTACATTTGCTACCTTCGAATCTGCTGGGACCGTTCTAGAATCTAGGGAATAAGGATAGTTATGTTGTAGTTGGCCTTCTCCTGTGGGTTAGAGGGGAAAATTAGCCCTGACTGTCACTCCTGATCACTTCAGATAAGGACAGCATTGGGCTCTGCTGTATTTCCTTTAGTCAAATAGCCTCATTGTCCATGCTTACACATGAAGGTTTCATGGGCGGGGTACCTGTGGAACTATTCCCAGCAAGAAGTGAATGGCTTCAGGAGTCAGGAGAAAATTAGTGAGAATCAGGGGGGAAAAAACGTAAAATAAACCACTGACTGTGTTGTCCTGGTATTGTGCTCTGTTGCCAGATATTAGTACCTTCCCTGCCCCCTCCAAAAATTCCCCAAATGCTGTAAATCGAGGAATATTGTCATTCAGTTCTCAAGTCCTAGATTGTAAATGCCCAATGCTAAAAAATTATAGAGGCATTTTGCGGATATTATGTATTTTGAAAATGTGTTATACTTTGAATACTGCAGTGACCATTCAGTACAGACTATGTTGTAGCCGGAGTGTTTCTAGAAGTTGTGATGGCGTTTCACTGAACATTTGTGTGTTTTTTCTTGTTCTGTATATAGCTGACTAGTGAATTGTATGAAGCAGATCTCCAAAAAGCTTTACTGATTAGCAAGTTGGAATATGAGGAGCATAAGAGTGTACGTATATATCTTGACATCTGAAAGTTAAGTTTATTGTTTAAAAAATTGTCACAGCAGGAGATACTGTCTTTGAGTGCTGAGATACACTGTTCATTAAGGTGTTGCATGAAAAGTATCCTACATAATTACATATGTCTCTTTTATCTGCAATGCAAGTAGGAGCACTCCTGAAACACAAAAACAGTTACTAATAATATCTCCGTATAATTTCATTTTTTCTGGATGGTACTAGTCCATTTCAGGAGAAATCCAAATCTAAACATGCTCATATCCGTTCCAACATCACTTTTCCTTCCCAGTTTCTCCAGTCAAACAAGCTCTTCCACTGCGCACTCATTATTAACTTCAGCACTTTTTAGCATTATGATGACTTTTATTTCACTTGTATATTATTACAGAAAGAAGAAATAAAATCATAAAGGGGTTGATTTTCACAATCAATTGGTTTGTCAAAACAACGTGATTCAATTTAGGAATAAATCTTGCTTTTTTTGTGCACATTATTCTGAACTATAAAAATGAGATCTAGGACAATGCAGACTAATTTATTTAAAGTTTCCCCACCATTTCACGCACATCTGAAGAAAAAGGCATGCTTTTATTTTTCCCCTAAAATTATTGCTGCTTTTTTGCACGTTCTAAGAAGTTGAACCTCTGCTTATTCCGTATCTTACAAGCTGGTATGTCTGAACTATTATATTTAGAAATGTTCCATATTGTGTAACTTGTGTCTCTGCAAATTCAGGCTGTATATTGCGGTGGGTAAGGATATTGCGAGTCTATTCATTATAAATACACTGAACAAAGTTAGCTAACCTTTTAAATTTAGTTTCAGGAACATAGGAACAGAAGTAGGCCATTAAGCATCTCGAGCCTGTTCTTCCATTCCAGTTGGATCATGGTTGATCTGTATCTCAACTCCATTTTACCAGCCTTTGCTCCACATCCCTTGATACCCTTATTTAACAAAAATCTATCAATCTCAGTCTTGAAAATTTCAATTGACCCAGAGTCCACAGCCTTTGGGGGAGCGAGTTCCAGATTTCCACTACCCTTTGTGTGTAAAAGTGATTCCTGATTTCACTTCTAAATCGCCTAGCTCTAATTTCAAGATAATATCCCATTCTTCGGGATTCCTCTACCAGAGGAAATAGTTTCTCTGTATCTAACCCCTTTATCATTTTAAAGAACTTAATTATAGCACCCCTCAACCTTCTAAACTCAGTGGAATACAAGCCAAGTTTATGCAACCTGTCCTCATAATTTAACAATATCAGCCCTGGTATCATTCTGGTGAATCTGTGCTGTACACCCTCCAAAGTCAGTAGATCCTTCCTGAGGTGTGGTGCTCAAAACTGAAGGCAGTACTCCAGGTGGGGTCTGACCAAGGCTCTGTACAACTGAAGCATCACTTCCTCACTTTTGTATTCCAACTTCCTTGAGATGAAGGCCAACATTCATTAGCCTTTTTGATTACTTTTTGTACCTGTCCACTAGCCTTTAGTGATTTGTGTATATGGACATCTAAACCCCTTTGCTTCTCCACAGTTCCTAGTCCCTCACCATTAAGAAAATATTCCAATTTGTCTTTCTCTGATCAAAGTGGATGACTCCACACTTCTGCACATTGATCTCCATCTGCCATAGTTTTGCCCATTCAGTTAGTCTGTCTATGTTCTTTTGTATCTTCCTGCTCCTATTTGCAAAATTTACTGCGCATCCTAACAATCTCATGCAAAATTGGATATACAACTCTATTCCTTCGTCCAAGTGATTGATATATATGGTGTAAAGCTGAGGCCTCCATATAGATCCCTCTGGAACATCACTTGTCACATCCTGCCAATTAGCACGTGTTCTGTCTCCTATCTTCTAACCCTTGTCATAAGGTGACCTCCAATTTCATGTGCTTTCATTTTTGCTAATCTCTTGTGCAGAACCTTGTTAAATGCCCTCTGGAAGTCCATATAGACGACATCTATAAATAGGCGATTGTCTATCTCTTGGGACCGACTGACCCATGTTCAACTGCTGTTCACATGGACCCTTTCTCCACTTCGGCCTTCAAAGTTCTCGTTTGAATATTTGCTACTACATCATATAAGCACTCCCCTATCCACCATGCTAGTGACCGCCTCAAAAAATTCAAGTAGATTAGTTGGACATGACCTACACTTCACAAATCCATGCTGATTCTTTTTAATCAGCTCAAACTTGTCCAACTGCTCAGTCACTCTGTCCCTGATGATAGATTCTCGTAACTTCCCACAATTGATGCTAAATTGACAGGTCTGTATGTTACCAGGTTTCTCTGTCACTCACTTCCTAAATAATGGAGCGACATTTGCAGTTTACCAATCCAAATACACATTCCCTCATTCTGCTTTACTTCATTTTTCCTTCCAAATGTAATGCAATGCCATAACTGATCATAGCATTGTTACAGTTTTAATTCTACATTAATAAGTCCTCATTACTTTTTAAACTTTCATTATTTTAAATTTGAAACCACTGTTCTGTTTTTTGCAGTGTTATGATGCTGATAATACTTCTCCTAAAACAAAAGGACCAAGTAGAAAAGAAAAAAGAAAACACCTTCAGGGAAAAGATAAACCAGCCACAGTTTCATTGAAAGATTTCCAAACTGATGGAAGTACAGGTAGTATTGGGTTATGTTGGTGTTAAGTTTTATTTTGAACAGTGTGATTGTTTTTCTATAACAAAATATGGTATTAATGCACAGGAACATTTTGTCCTCTTTTTAAAAACTACAGCCAGTTTTTATATAATATAAAATGTTACAGCACAAAAAGAGACCATTTGCCCAACTGTGTCATGAGCTAGCTGGTCTAATTGCACTTTCCTACCCGCTTCCCATACTCTTTAGTACAGAGATGGGGAGAGGCCATGGAGGTATTTGACCACGAGGATGAGCATTGGAATAGTCTAATCTGGAGGTGACAAAAGCATGAGTGAGGGTTCCAGCAGCAGATGGGCTGAGATGGGCAAAATCACGGAGATGTAAGTAGACGGTCTTTGTGATGGAGAGGATATGGGGTCAGAAGCTCAGCTCGGGGTCAAATAGGATGCCGAGGTTGTAAACAGTCTGGTTCAGCCTCACAGTGCCCAGGGAAGGAGATGGAATCAGTGTCGAGGGAATGGAGTTTGTGGCAGATATTAGCTCTCCAGCCCTGATTTGGAGAGACTCCAAGTCAGATAATTTGGGTGCCAGACATTGCACAACTGATTTTTTGATGGGCAATTTGGAGGACAAAAACTGAGGCTGCACCATTTGTGTGCATGGGCTCATTTGCAATATTTAAATAACTTGTTAAAGTCCCATACCGAATTTCTCAACTTTGTGTGAGCTCTGCCAACACCCATAAAAGCTGCCCACGTGATGAGTTCTGGGACCTGGCTGGCTCAAATAGGCTTCTTAAAGGTGACTTCTGTTTAATGAACAGTTCCATTTTCAATTAGCTGATCCTGCATTCTTCTCCATACATTAGTTGGTTTTGGTGGGTAGTTGTCCACTTTTGCACTTTCATTTTTGTTTTCCTGGTAAAACTTTCTTTCGTTATTCTTGGTTGCTTTTGGCATTAAATTAGGGACCAATTAAAGCAGTTTTTGCCCTATTCAGCTGATGCTTTCATTCCACAGGGAACGTGATGGGCCCCTCTTGATTTCAGCAAACTCCTTCCTTTGCAACGAGCCTTGCTATAACTTGCTTTTTTTTTCCAGTCAAGTCCTCTTTTCTTTAACATTTCTTTTTCCTTTTATATTCTTGCAGTGTTTTACAAATGTTCCCCAACTTTAAGTTGCCTACTTACTCTGCAGAACCAGGTGGTTTATAACAGAGGTTCCCAAACTTCTGTTTCCTGAACCCCCTTTGGAGATTTGTGTCCCTTGTGCACCCCACTCTTTCCAAGAAACAGCACTTTTGCATAATTAATGTTAGTGTAGATCTAGCTGGTAACCCAGAATACTTCAGCAGATTTGGCACTGTCATTTTAATTCTGCTCCCTTGCACTTTTGGGTTTTAATATGAAGTCCAACCATATCATTCGAACTCAATGGTCGGGAAATTCCTCCGATAAGCTCACGCTTCACTGCAGTTACTTTGCCGGAAGTGTGGCGGCAACTCCGAATACGTGTGTAAACTGGGTTTCCACCGCACTTCTGGAAGTAATGACAGAGAAGCGTGAGCAGATCCGAGGAATTTCCTGGCCACTATGACAGTGTAAGCAACTTCACTGAAGGGAAAACTGCTGGCCTCTCCTCTTCGGTTGGGGATGGGAGCCAGGAGCAGGATGAACGATCCTCTACAGATGGAACTAGAATGGGTCTGTGGTCAGGTTGTTTGGGGGTGGAACAGGGAGTAATGAATCGTTGGTTTGCTTTGGAGGAAGTGAAATACAAGTTGAATTTTTTTAATGCAAATGCCAATTAATTAAATTATTAATTTATTTCTCAATTTAAGAAGACACCAAGCAGGCAGCAACATAGAATCCAAACAGGGCAAAATAATGCTTATAAAAAGGTGCAAAGCACTGGGCAATAAAGTAATTTTTAAAGCCAACACAAGTTTTTAAACAAGGGCTATTTATTTATTCCCTCTAACATCACGGGGACCCAAGGACTCATGAGGACTTCAATGCAGGGACAAAAAAAATGGATGCTCCACAGAGCTGCAGAACTCAGGCAAAGAAACTTTTAACAGATTTTTGAAGCAGAGTCGGGGGAGGGGGCATGGACTTGATGCTATTTATTTTTTCTGTCAGCGGGGACCCCAAGGCTCATGAACACTTCCAAAAGCAGCAGCTAAGCACTTTTTTTTTAACTGAAAGGTACCTATTTAAACTGAGGAGTATTTCAAGATCTGTAAGCTGGAATTGTCTGCAGGGGATGCCTGAGTTTTGGGAGGGAGCAGTCGGGAATCAGCCTGAGAGTTGAGGGGTGTGCTACAGCGCCACCAATGGGGAAAATGCATATTGCAGGCAAGACCTGTTAGTGGGTAATAGTTGGCGTCCGTCTCTCCTCTCCCTGATAACCCCGTCATGGCCCCTCATCCCAGTTTGGAAATCTCTGCTCTATAATATACTTGTAGTAATGTGATTCATTCTCACAATTACTCAGCTCTATTTAAAGGAGTTTAGATCACTTCTCTGTTGTAAATCCTTCTGCTCCAGTGCTACGATATCATCTCTAATTAATACCCTCCCTTTCTTCCTTCCCTGTATATCCTTGGTTTGATACCCAGGAATATCTAATTGCCATCCATCCAGCTGCAACCACATTTCAGTTCTGCTATTACGTTATGATTTTCTGCTTTAATTAATATATACACACTTATCCTCACTTAAAATCTGTTTATTTCTCTGTTATAGTCTGGGAGCTGTTCCACCCATTACAAACATGGTAGTCGGCTTCCTAGGTTCAATTCCTTTTAATTTCACTGCCTGTACTTGTTTTCTATGGGGCAGCACAACGTGCAGGTGATGGTGTGATCTGATCGAAGTTTACAAGATATTAAGGGGAACAGATAGGGTAGATAGAGAGAAACTATTTCCGCTGGTTGGGGATTCTAGGACTAGGGGGCATAGTCTAAAAATTAGAGCCAGACCTTTCAGGAGTGAAATTAGGAAACACTTCTACACACACAGGGTGGTAGAAGTTTGAAACACTCTTCCACAAGCGGCAATTGGTGCTAGATCAATTGTTAATTTTAAATCGGAGATTGATAGCTTTTTGTTAACCAAAGATATTAAGGGATTTGGGCCAAAGGTGGGTATATGGAGTTAGGTCGCAGATCACCCATGATCTCATTGAATGGCGGAACAGGTTCGAGGGGCTCAATGGCCTACTCCTGTTGCTATGTTCTCATGGTGTGCGAGGATACTTGGGCCTCTTCATAGCACAGATGCATTTAAGGGAAAGCTAGATGAACACCTGTGGGAGAAAGGAATAGAAGGATATGCTGATGGGGTTAGATGAAGATGGGTGGGAGGAGGCTTGTGTGGAGCATGAACACCGGCATGGACCTGTTGGGCCGAATAGACTGTTTCTGTGCTGCAAATTCTACGTAATTCTTCCTTAGTGCATCGGTCTTTAATCAACCAACAGAAGGAATGGTGGTAAATGACAAGTCAAAAATGATCCATATATGACTACTGTAATCCTCCAGCCCTTTCAAACTTTCCCTCCCCTGAAATGCGGAATTATCAAGACTGATAGAAAATGTTATTTCCATGTGATGCCTCATGCAGTGATCCAGACATTAACTGGCAGTTAATATTGCTCAGGTGGGGCAATTGTTAGACAGCCCTGAAACTCAAATGTACAACTTTTGAATCAGGAGGCAATTTCTAATAATTGAGTTTTTAATAAAAATTTTACTTATTAAAATTAATCCTGGCAAATGTATGAAAATGCAGCATTTTCAACTCTGTGCACTCTGCAAAAAGTCAGTATTAGAAAACTGTAGTACAGGATTTTGAAACATGCTGATGCATAGTTTGAACCATCATCTATCATTGTTTTACTAGCCATAATTTAATGCGTGAAATGTCTTGCCAATTTTTCATACACCATATTAACCATTTCATTTTCTATCTCTTTAGATCAGACAAACACAAAATCTGAGGTATGCAACTTCAGCTGTATTTATGGCAGATAATCGACACTAATGAGATGTACCATTTGTTTTATAAATTGATTGGATTTGATTTTTACAATGATCTTTGTAGTAATTGAACAATGTCATGAAAACATTGCCTGGAATTTCAAATTTAATTTTAAAATACGTAACGAAATAAAGCGAATAGACAAAGTTTACGATAATTGGCAAAAGAACTAGAAGGAGATG
This sequence comes from Squalus acanthias, assembly GCA_030390025.1. NCBI lineage: Eukaryota > Metazoa > Chordata > Chondrichthyes > Squaliformes > Squalidae > Squalus > Squalus acanthias. The sequence goes on along the minus strand of CM059425.1, from coordinate 198,591,949 downwards.
AGGAGCCTTTTTTTAGGCAGTGAGTTATGATCTGAAATGCACTGCATGGTGGTGGAAGCAGATTCAGTAGTAATTTTCAAAAGATAATTGGATATATACTTGAAAAGGAAACATTTGCAGGGCTATGGGGAAGGAGCAGGAGAGTGGGACTAATTGGATAGCTCTTTCAAAGAGCTGGCACAGGCATGATGGGCTGTATGATTCTATGAAGTATCCAAGATATTCAAAGTTGAACATGAATTCATTGAAATCTGGTTTTATGTCGACTTAGTTAAGGGTGAGCATTTTATCAACAAGCCTTTGATGCTAGCCTTGAGCTGACTGCAGTATTCTTATATTGTGTCTCCAGGAGCCAAAATCCTTGCATGCAACAGCAGAAGATGATAGCTTCTTTAATAAACTAGAAGAAGATGCAAGCAAAATATTGTTGATGGAGAGGAGAAAACAACTATCAAGTTCAAATGGACTGGACATCACCACACAAGAGAGTCAAGTATGTATTTGCTAAAATGTTTTTTTATGTAGTAGCTGGTTTTCCATGGTGTTGTTCACAGGTAGTCTAGAGTTTGAAGCAGTTATGATATTTAGCTTCTAACCATATCTTTACTGATTAGGTACTTTCTGTGGGAGGTTTTAAATAAGTGCGGAGGTCAGTTAGAGATTAATTGCAGTTTGTTGAGGGAAGTTTGCAGATTGACAAGTGCTTGTAAGTTTCCAAGTCAGGTAAAAAGTGGTGCATCTTCATTTCACTTGTTTCATATACTTCTGGCACTTTGAGGTTTGATGGATGTTCTCAAAATTCTTATAAAATCTTAGCTATCAATCAGGAGATTTTGCACAAATAAACCAATTAAAGAGAAATCAGATTAACTTTTTTTAAGTGAGTGCTGATGACCTCATGGAGGAGGAGGAGGAGGAGGAGGAGAATGTCTTGGAGAAATTACTGAGTCCATAGGTATGAGGGATTGAATTAACACACACCGCTAAAGATGAAGCATCTTTAGTTTAATTATATCAACTGATAATTCATCTCTATAGCACTGTCGGAATAAGTAGATCCTCCAGTGTTGTCATCAGGACTCTGTGTTTAATCATTATATTTGTAAATAGATTTTGAGTTTGTAGGGTCCCTGTTTTGCTTTGTTGTTTGAAAGTAATCTGATTGCAAAACCAAGAACAGAAAGCAGGCATGACAGTTACTGGTTATACAATACATGTGAAACTTGAGCAGCAGCAGCATGTGGTGAGTGCTTGGGGCAGTAGTGGTAGGGGTCAGTGAGGGACAGCAGCAGGGGACGAGTATTCATCTCAAACCTCGTATGACCACACTGAACATCAAAAACCACAGCTCAGGTCCCAGACTACCTATCTGATATATCATGATGGATGTACTAATGTATGTATTTTTTAAAAAGCAGAAAAATCATAAAATTGGTTAGTTCTGTTTTTTATAAAGGTTTAATTTATTTTAATAAGGGTATCCTCATGGATAAATTCCTGCTTCAAAATATTAGATACTTCTTTGTGACCAGTGTACAGTCTACTCCACTTTGACTGGAGCGGGGTGGGGGGAGGTTAAAAAGTTGCTGGTCATTGGGAATTCTAAACACTTTAATGTTTTTGTAGTATTATTGCTCTGCCTGTAGCCTACAAAAAAAAAATGTCTGTGTGACTGGCGGACGGCGCTCTGTGTGACTGGTGTTCTTTTTGAGGAGTGGCTTTCACTTTGCCTGAAGCTTAGCTTCGCAGGGCAAAAAAGTACCTTGATAATTGATAATAGTGGGGTTCACATGAAGAGCCTGGGCCTAAAGCAGAATCCCTTGCTAACTGCGTTCAACACTGTAAATTCATCCCAGCAGCAGAGAAAGCAACTGCATCTTGCACAGTTGAGGATCCCACACCGGCACCAGCAGCTGAATCAGAGGCAGTGAATCTTTTTGAACGCATGGGCTCTCTGTTATGACAGCCAACAGACATGAGGTTGAACCTATTGTTGGTTAAGATCAGGAAGTCTTGGCATCCAGATTGCAGATCAACTTGGAAGTTATTGATGCTATGCAGGAGGATGCTGCTGCCAGTAAGAGTGAGGAAGAGGCCTGAGCGACTAAATACAGTGAGCAAATGGAGGTAGAAAAACCAGCTCCTGCCATGGCGCCAAATCTGTGCAATTGCTGCAGAAATTACTGACAGCTATGCCAGATGTCCTGATGGAACGCTTCTATGTGCTGTTGGCATGAAGCAAACTACAATCAGAGTATTTTGTGAAATGACTGAACTTTGCACTGTGTAGCTAGTACAGTGCTCAATGCAATCACTTTCATTTCACATTTGCTTTGATGTTTATGGCACTCTTTGAAGTTCCTGTCATGCTTTGCTTTGACATTGCATTAAAATTGTATAATTCAAACAAGTGGATAATTCAAATTTCTTTCTTGCAAATAAATGACTGAATTAACCAGTAGATTGTGGTCCATTTAATCCAGTTGCCTTGGAAGTCTTTTTTTAAATGTAAGGCTGGCAAACATTATACAGTATTACTGATTCAGGACTGGGCTGCATTTAAAAAAAAATGAAGCAGCCAATGAATGCATCATATTAGTAATTAGTAATTTCCAAAAAGACTTGGGCCCTGAAATTACATCTGGACTAAGTGCTTAGCACATTCATCCGAAGTTACTTTTTGAGTGGAGCTGTTAATCCATTTATTTTAATTGGGTTAACACCTCCACTAAAACAGATGAATTGCAGACAAATGTAACATTTGCATGCTAGTATCCCATGGCATAATTTCTTAACTTTACATTGGATTATTGATGAAGGAGAGCTGAATGTAAAATATGGAATAAGGAAGCATTGTAATCAAGATAAGTACTGATTTTCTTTTTCTGCTTTTCATTCAGGAAACTATTTCCAACAACGCAAGAACTGAACACTTAAAAAATAAACTGGAAAAGAAAGATATGAAAATTCTTCAGTTGAAACAAACTGTTACGCAGTGGGAAGTAAGTCTTTAGATTATGCCGTTTGTTTTTGTGAACAAGAATTTTATTGGCTTTTTACTGATATTTACCAGCTTCCCTCTTTAAATAGGCAAAATATAAAGAAGTGAAGGCTAGAAATGCTCAGCTTTTGAAGATGCTACAAGAAGGTGAAAGTAAGTACTTCTATATACATTAATATTTGTAAAATATGCAGGTAGACCAATGCTGTACCATACTAGGAACATAGGAACTGGAGTAGGCCATTCAGCCCTTCAAACCTGCTCTGCCATTGAATTAGGTCATGGCTGATCTGTACCTTGACTCCATTTTACCCGCCTTTGCTCCATATCCCTTGGTACCCTTACGTAACAAAATTCTATCGATCTTCGTTTTAAAAGCTCCAATTGTCACAGCATCCACAGCCGTTTGGGGGTACTAGAACACAAGCACACAGCACCAGTGATTCGAGGGATGCAGATTGTTTTCCTTTAAAAGGGAATTGAGAATAGTTTATTTTATAAAACATTCAGTGCTGATCCTGAATCATTTCAATTTGTTGTCCTATTGGGCCAGATTTTGCTGTAGCAGGGCATTCATTAGTTAGACTTGCCCTTGCACGTTTAGGTTTTTAAATTTTTGCATGGCAAGTTGCTGAAAGTGTGAGCTGATGATGACCTAGCGAGAGAAACCAGGAATTTGGGACCTGAGTGAACAGGGCAACCAACTGTGTATCTCCTTAACCAGTCAGATTGAATGATTGTGAAATAAACAGGAAGAACTGAGGAGGAAGTGTAAATTAGAGTGGGTGAATTCAATGTCAAATCAGGTACTGAAAGAGAAATGAAGAGAGGGAAAGAAAGATTGGATTAAGAGGAAAAAAGAGACAAAGGAAAAGTTGAGAGAAAATTACAAATTTAACATTTTTAAAATCACCAACCATTAATACCTGAATGAATGAAACTGCACACTTGTAATAGTTAATTTTCAGTGTCAGAGAGGTTGATTGGCAGTAATTAAACGGGTACTTAGACTTGAAAGGGCGACAAGACTTCACTTACTGTGAGTTTAGTTCATATCTACTGCACAAATATAGCAACTTCACGCCATTCAATGGATTTCAATGGTGAGGCAGATAGCAAGATGGCGTTTTCACGAAGCTAACGGCAGAGCGGCGCAACACGGGCAGCAACTTTTGGATATTGCGATTAATTGCACATCTGCCCTCGCCTGAAGTTGCTGTGACATTTGCGCATAAATAATGGCAAGCGCCATTCGCCCTTTACCGTTCTTTTGACAGCAATATCTGGCCCATCGTAACCATGTGAAGATTAGTGCAAAGCTGAGTACTTCCTATCCCCTTGCCCCCCCACCGCAAACCAGCTAAGGACGCGACTGCTGCCAACGACATAAAGTAGTTGCGCATGCGCAGTTCCAGTGGTTTTTTTGTTTGTCCTCGCCGGACTTCCCACAGAGTAGTGGGAGAGAAAGGTGAGGGGTGGAAATTTCAGGTATTGTGAGGTCTGTAATGTGACTTGAAGGTGATATTAGGATGTTGTCAGCTTGTGAGAGTTTTATTGTAATCTCGTGGAGTGTGCTTATCGCTATCAGGTCCTCTGTCTGTTGTGGTTTGAACACACAGCTGGTGAACAAAATGCAGGCGCAGGATGTTAGGATTTAATCGGCTGGGAAAAGGATAATTGAGAAAGAGAGTAGACACTGCGGAGAGATAGATAGAGGAGCGCTAGACAGAGACTGGGGAGGAAAACGAGAGGGAGGGCGGAGAAGGAACGTGAGAAGAGAGAGAGAGTGGCAGCGGTGTGATTAGTTCATCAGAATGAACTGCTAAAACTTCCAGTACAATTTAACGAGGAAATGTGACTTGAAGGTGATATTAGGATGTTGTCAGCTTGTGAGAGTTTTATTGTACTCTTGCCGAGTGTGCTTATCACAATCTGCTCCTCTGTCTGTTGTGGTGAACGTTACTTTTTCAAATTTGGGACCTGACATTTATGCACAGAATGCTTCTGAGCAGCTTCCGGTTTGTTGGCAGCAGTCACTCCGACCAGCTAAACATCCGAGGTTTCAGAGAAATGTTTAAAAAGTCAACCAGTAGAACAATCTGGATTGGAGAGTAACAATGGAATCCGAGGACTGATGGGGAATTTAAGAACTCTAACCATGGTCTTGTCCTTCACTTTGACTTGACTATTCTCCATTCTCCAGTACAAGCAATGGATCATCATTATTTGAGCAATGCAATAACCCCTTTGAGTTATTTTAGTTAAAAATTGATGCATTTGAAGAACTCCTACAGTACAATACTCCAATACAGTACCAGTTATTTCAAGTTAAGAATTAACTGAACATTTTTGTTTACTGGTCAATGGAATGAGTTTTTTTTTCCTTTTAAAATGTATTTTCTCAAGTCAAGTACAGATACTTTATTGATTCTTGTGATAACTGGGGTCCTCAACATATTTTGTGTGTGATCACAATTGAGTTTGAGGTCATTAGTATTGAGTAAGACCACAGAAATGTAGACCAATGATTACATCCTGAGATACCCCATCATTGAGCCACTCAGCTCAGGGTGACATCCATCAGCTTGTTTTCAATTCATTAAGTGAGATTGAAATGAATTTATAACTTGAGAGGTGAACAGCTACGAAAAAAAAACTAATTCCGTTGACCAGTAAACAAAAATGTTCAGTTAATTCTCAACTTGAAATAACTGGTACTGTATCGGAGTATTGTACAGTAGGAGTTCTTCAAATTTCACCAAGGAGTTTCAGTTTAATATCTTGGTCAGGGCCTAGACTGGATCACTTAACGAGGGACCGTCACCTTTATTCGCCAGTCTCCTTTCTATATTCACCTGTTTAACTTTTATTATTTTTTCCTTATGCCGAAAGGTCAACACCACTTCTATTCTTATCTGACAAGTTACTATACGCGAGTTGTTCTCCCAAGGCATTGGACAAGATCGAGTGCAGTCTTCAGGTGAAGCGGGGTTAGAGGGAGGGGATAATTGGACCAGGGCATGTAGACATCATTTGGCCTCCATTTTAAAGTAATACATCCTGTCCTTATTTGTTTTTGTAGTTCAAAAGCAAAATTATGACAATTTGGGATGCAGAGTTGGTTAGAGTTTAGGAATTTCCTCTGCAGTACAATTTAATGGCAGTAAGGATGACCTGATCTGAGACTGTTGTGGTATATAATTAAAGGAGTGTTGCTTGATGCTGTTTCCAAGTAGACCAAACCAGTAGATTTCCCTGTTTCATAAAATGTTCTTTCTTTCTCTTTTCCCCTCCCCACCCCTTTTTTTCCTAATTTTTCCCTCATTGTATCGGTTTCTTTTTTTGTTGTGCTGTCAGTGTATTGGTTTGTGCCTTCTTTCTTTAACTCTGTTTCTTCTGTTCATTTTTTCTGACCTCTAGTGGGCTGTTGCTGTTCTTTTCTCTTTCAATTTGCATGGTCCAGTGCGGGATCCATTCCTAAGAGGCTTTTGTAGAATATTTATGTGGATTTTTTTCCCTCTTGACTCTACCTCCATGTTAAATTCTAGTCATCTTAAAATATGTTTGTGGTTTAAACTACACGTTGAAGTGCTTAATGTGATCGTTGTTTCTCCATGAGACAGACTCATTACTTGTGGTGTACAAATACTCTCGCATTGTTCTAACCTAATTTTAACCTAACTCGCCCATTGGGAAACTGACGTCATCAGATCCATCGCCTATTTTACCTTCCACAATGGAAAGTAACATCGTGCAGCGATGGGTGAGTTGGGTTCAATTTACACCTATAGTGTATGTTCTATGTAATATCTGATTGAGAATTAGGACGATGAGTCAGAGTGCCTCTAGGAATGCTTCCTAAACTTCAATTCTTGGTGTCTAGGCTTTTTGATATTGCTGCACTGTAGTATTGATATATATATATATTTTTTTTACTTTATATTTCAGTGAAGGATAAAGCAGACATACTTTTGCAAGTTGATGAACTCTTAAGTATCAAGAATGAACTAACTTTACAGGTAAGAGCCAGTAATTACAAACTATTGAACATTGTCTTGTAGTGTTCACTGGGATTTATAAACCAGCACACGCAGGTGATCTGCTTAACATAAGGAAATATACAAAAGTAGCCTGAGTTAACTACATGCTGCTCCACAGTGTCACTTTGTCGCGATTCAGACCATGATGTTGGGAGGGGTGGGGGGAAACTTGATTGAGGTAAGGAATGAGTTCGCTGATGTCATCCAGAGGGCTACAATTGCCCTCAGGCCTCCTGGGGTAGGTAGTGGAAAATTAGCAACAAATCCTGCTCTTGATCACCATCTTGCAACCTCAGAAGTGCAAGTGTGTGGATGTGTCGGGTAAGGATAAGATTGGGTTTAGCTGTGATGCCTCTTCGGTAAAATAGATAACCCCATATTCAGTGTTGAGGCTTATGTAATGGTCATTGGATTGAGGGTGACATTGGCAATAAAACAAGTAAAGAAAACACACATTTTGGAGCAGGAAGAGAAGAGGAAATAATTGAAGATAATACAAATCAACAATGTTTGCCTCAGCAGTGAAAGTGCTGATTGACCAGATGTCCCAGTGAATGAGCTGTTGTCACTTACAACAGCTACAATCTCATCTGTATTTGTGTTTGCTTATTCAAGGTTTTTATTCTCTCTGCCTAGGTTACTGGTCTGCATGCAGCTCTGGAACAAGAAAAATCAAAAGTCAAGTTACTACAGGCAGAGTTAACAAAATTTCAGGTAAAATGCTTACTTAAAATGATAAGTAACTGTTAACCATTTGAATCATATAAAGCCCCGGCAAAACCCACGTTCCAGGTCTGAGGTGTGATTTGATGAGACTCATTCAACCCTTTAGGTGTTATTCAGCAAGCTTTTGACGTGTTCAAACAGCGTTCTAGGTGTCTGGATCATTCTGACGGCTGTGCCTTCTGCTCTTGAGAAGTTTGTTACATAATGACGGTGTGCTGCATGTTATGCAATATTGCCATTGATTGAGATATCCGTACGAGAGAAACCAGTAGAAAATCACCTACTCTTATTTTCAAATAGTGCTCATTTCAAATCCAGGATCATAAATTTGCAAGATGTCATATCCAATCAGGAGGGAAAAAAAGTTAGTGAAAGCAAATGACATTGAACAAATCTCTTTGCATTATTCTGTCTCTTCCCCCTCTCCCCCACCACCTACCTATGATGTGCATCAACAGTAGATGACGAGGACCTGCTCCACAAAAGAGCTAAAATGAAAAGGAAATTATAGTTTTAGTTCATCAACTCAAAACACCAGAAGGTGCTCTAACTTTCATTGGATGATAGAGAGGGAGAATCTCTGCTCCTTTTTAAAAACATTAGAATTTCTTTTAACCTGTTAAGCTGTGCAATAGAATGAGCTAATTCTTCAAACGTTCCATAGAAAGTGTTGATTAAATTGACTTTTTTTCTCTCTTGGAATCTGCAGGGAGGCAAGAAAGGGAAGAAAATGTCTGAATCCGATCACTGAAGATTGCAGCATTTACATACTGTGAAGCCCAGGGCAAAAAACCCCACAAAAGAAACCTTCCTTCAGGGTGCCATCGTAGAAATTTCTAGTTATTGCACAGCTGTTGGATTTTGCAATTGATTTGTTTTGCAGTTGTTTAAAATTTTGTGAAAGCTCTTCTCACCCCACACCACTTCCTTCCAGGAAGAGGGGAAAAAACGTATTTTGTTGCACTTTCTTTTGATGGAGCTGTCCTGGTACTGATGACTGAATGATGTCTTGGTGAATGACATTTCAAAGCTTAACTTCTCCTTTAGTGTTAGAGGTTTAAAGTAACATCTAAAGAATTTTCTTTTTGTTTTCAGAAGTTAATTTTGATTTGTGATCAATGACTGTGCTTCAGACAGGATTCCCTGCCTATTAATAAGTGAGAAAACTATTTACACCATCTTATATCGACTGTATGTGGCTGTTGAGTGTCCAATTGGACAAAGTAGATTGAAACTAAAAATGTGCAAGACGGTATGAAGTTACAAAGTGTGATGCGGTACTGTTTTTTTTTGAACCTCATGAGAGCCACCCCAGATCAGAACGAGGGGGGTTGGGGGCCGGTGAAGTGGGAGGGAAAGAAATAATCTCTAGCAAAATTAGTTTATGTAGTTTCAGTGGAGTTCCTGTTCAAGACTCCACAGTGTAAAAAGAATGGAAGGCTGTGCTCAGCCATTGAAGGGGGAGGTTGAGCAATATTTTCAGAATAATGTAGGAAGGATTCTACTTCTCATGGTCCCTTTCTATATTTGACCTCGGTGTTAAGTGGAAAAATATTCAGTTTCCCAGTAATCCTTACCTTGCTTATGAGTATGTACAAAAAAAGGCCCAGGCTTTGTTTTTGAAACACAAAATAGTTCCCATTTTGGTGATTAGTATTGAAACAAGTTAAAATGCCAAACTTTTAATACTTTCCAACGAATTACAATAAAGTTTAATTCAACCAATCTTGGCATATTTCATGCGTGTGCATGGAAGTATATGTGTGCGTGTATGTTCACGTGCACACACTTGTTTTAATCCCCTTATGGGTTAAAAGGGTATTTCAATCATATACTGGTACCTCTGAGCTCTGTTGAACCTCTGAATGCCTCATTTCAAGGTTACTTTTGGATCTTTGATGTTAATTATGTGAGTAAGCCATTTTGGAAGTTTGGAAAATAAACTGGACAGCCTATATTGGAATTCTTTTTACTAAAATAATTATTAAAATATGACAGACTCCTTCCTCAATTACATTTATTTTTTCCATCTTTATACCTTTTCAACAAACTTAAACACTAATATATGTTTCTCTTTCATTAGGCTTGCTTAACGTTCTCTTCATTGTGCACGTATTTTAGATTGTACAGTAACTTGGTCATGTTCGTAGGTTACTTACCCTCTTGATAGAATTCTGTAAAAACCTTAATGTTTGAGTTAACAAAATAACATGACAAGCTCCCCTCGTGCTTCAACTAGTTAATCCAGTGTGCAGCTGAGCCAAACCGAGCAGGAAGGCCTCAGATTTGATTTATTAGTCTGTGGTGAGTTAGTGGATCTCGGCCAAGTTGATGATGGGGCACTACAATTAGCCTTGGTGCCCTGGGTTAATACACAGATCAACCATCAGTCCTTTTCTGACAAAAAGTACGATGGAATTTGAATTTCCCACGCTTCCTGGCCATTCCCTTCGGGTCACTCCAGCATACTTGGCGCATGTGTAGAAAGCATTTTCAATCAGGTGACACCGATGCTGGCTCCTGATCAGAGAGTTTTAAAGCTCTGTCTGTGTTTTTCTTTTCACAGAGGTAGGTTAGCTTTCAGTTAACTCACCCAAACCCAATCTTGTACATTAGTGTCAAGGCATAGCAACAAAATTTATTTCACATGCCGCTCCCAATCATCAGAGGCTATCTTGTTATTGTCCAGCTCTAGAGTGTATTGTGGCCTGATCTCAGCACCTTAACTGCATGTTGGAGATCTCGTACTGGTGTCACCTGTGGAGTTGCTGGAGTATAAATAGGCAAGTGGTCTGAAGCTGGTATCTCTATCCCATGAGCCACTAAGATAAGCTCTCTTGACCCTATTCCAACTAAACCTCTGACCACCCAACTTCCCTTCCTGGCCCTTATACTAGCTGATGCTGTAAACTGTTCCCTAAACCTCTCCGCCTCTCTTTCTTTAAGACACTCCTTAAAACCTAGCTCTTTGACCAAGCTTTTGGTCATCTGCCCTAATATCTCCTTATGTGGCTCGGTGTCAAATTTTGTGTGTGAACGCTTCTGTGAAGAGCCTTGGGACGTTTTACTACGTTAAAGGCGCTATATAAATACAAGTTGTTGTTCCCACTCCTCAGATACTGTCCCCCTCCCTTTTAGATCTGCTGTCGTCAAACAACCCACCCTTGACCCCTCTATCCTTGCAAACTACTGATCCAGCTCCAAACTCTTTCCTCTTAAGTCCTTGAATGTGATGTCGCCTCCCAAATCCGTGCCTTTCTTTCCCGCATCTCCACATTTGAACACCTCTCCAATCAGGTTTCCACCCCTGCCATAGCACTGAAACAGCCTTAATCAAAGTGACATATAACATCCTATGTGACTGTGGTGTACTATTCCTCCTCGACCTGTTTGCAACCTTTGACATGGTTGACCACACCACCCTCCTCCATTGTCCAGCTGGGAGGGAGTGTCCTCACCTGGTTCCACTCTTGCCTATTAAGTCGTAGCCAGAGAATCTTCTGCAATGGCTTTTCCTCCCACCCCTACACCGTTACCTCTGGAGTCCCCCAAGAATCTATCCTTGGTCCCCCTCCAATTTTTCATCATCATCTGAAAACAGTCAGGTTCCACATGTACATTGGAGACGCCCAGCTCTACCTCATCACCACCTCTATCGACACCCTCCACCGCTTCTATGTTGTCAGACTGCACCAACATCCAGTCCTAGATGAGTCTAAATGTCTTGCCATTAAACATTAGAAAGAATAAAAGCATTGTCTTCGGCCTCCGCCACAAACTCCGTTCCCTAGCCGCCAATTCCATCCCCCTCCCAGGCCACTGACTCAGGTTGAACCAGCCTATTCATAACCTCGGAGTCCTATTTGACCCTCAGATGAGCTTCCGTCCTCTCATCCTCCTCTTCACAAAGACACATGTACTTCCACCTCCATAACATCGCCTGTCTCTGCTCCTGCCTCAGCCCATCTTCTGTTGAAACCCTTAATCCATGCTTTTGTTACCATTTTTCTTCGTTCATGGGATGTGGGTGTCGTTGGCAAGGCAAGCATTTATTACCCATTCCTAATTGCCCTTTTGCAGTCTCCCTAGATGCACCTGCTGCCCATGTCTTTCTAGGTGGAAGAGGTTGCGGGTTTGGGAGGTGCTGTTGAAGAAGCCTTGATGAGTTGCTGCAGTGCATCTTGTAGATGGTACACACTGCAGCCACGGTGCACCAGTGTGGAGGGAGTGAATGTTTAAGGTGGTGGATGGGGTGCCAATCAAGCAGGCTGTTTTGTCCTGGAAGGTATCGAGCGTCTTGAGTGTTTTTGGAGCTGCACTCAACGAGGCAAGGGGAGAGTTTTCTATCACATTCCTGACTTAGAGTTATACAGCACAGAAAGAGGCCCTTGGGCCCATTGTGTCCGCACCGGCCATCAAGCCCTGTCTATTCTAATCCCATTTTCCAGCACTTGGTCCATAGCCTTGTATGCTATGGCATTTCAAGTGCTCATCTAAATGCTTCTTGAATGTTGTGAGGGTTCCTGCCTCTACCACCCTTTCAGGCAGTGAGTTCCAGATTCCAACCACCCTCTGGGTGAAAGTTTTTCCTCAAATCCCCTCTAAACCTCCTGCCCCTTACCTTGAAACTATGCCCCCTGGTTATTGACCCCTCTACTAAGGGGAAAAGTTCCTTTCTATCTACCCTATCTATGCCCCTCAATTTTGTACACCTCAATCAGGTCCCCCCTCAGCCTTCTCTGCTCTGAGGAAAACAACCCCAGCCTGTCCAGTCTCTCTTCATAGCTGAAGCGCTCCAGCCCAGGTGAATCTCCACTGCACCCTTTCCAATGCAATCACATCCTTCCTGTAGTGTGGCGACCAGAACTGCACACAGTATTCCAGCTATGGCCTAACTAGCGTTTTGTACAGCTCCATCATAACCTCCCTGCTCTTATATTCTATGCCTCGGCTAATGAAGGCAAGTATCCCATATGCCTTTTTAACCCCCTTATCTACCTGTCCTGCTGTCTTCAGGGATCTATGTGCATGCACACCAAGGTCCCTCTGTCCTTCCTAGGGTCCTACCATTCATTGTGTATTCCCTTGCCTTGTTCGTCCTCCCAAAATGCATCACCTCTCACTTTTCAGGGTTAGAAACATAGAAGCTAGGAGCAGGAGTAGGCCATTCGATGAGATCATGGCTGATCATCCAAACTCAGTACCCTGTCCCTGCCTTCTCCCCATATCCCTTGATGCCTTTAGCCTTAAGAAATATATCTAACTCCTTCTTGAATATATTTACTGACTTGGCCTCAACTGCCTTCTGTGGTAGAGAATTCCACAGGTTCACCACTCTCTGGGTGAAGAAATTCCTCCTCATCTCTGTCCTAAATGGCTTACCCCTTATCTTTAGACTGTGACCTCTTGTTCTGCACTCACTCACCCGCCATCGGGAACATCCTTCCTGCATCCAGTCTGTCTAGACCTGTTAGAATTTTATAAGTTTTAATGAGATCTCCTCTCATTCTTCTAAACTCCAGCGAGTATAAGCCCAATCGACCCAATCTCTCTTCGTACGTCATTCCTGCCATCCCAGGTATCAGTCTGGTGAATCTTCACTGCACACCCTCCATGGCAAGAACATCCTTCCTCAGATAAGGTGACCAAAACTGCACACAATACTCAAGGTGCGGTCTCACCAAGGCCCTGTACAGCTGCAGCAAGACATCCTTGTTCCTGTACTCAAACCCTCTCGCTACGAAGGCCAACATACCATTTGCCGCCTTAACCGCCTGCTGTACCTGCATGCTTACCTTCAGCGACTGGTGCACAAGGACACCCAGGTTTCGTTGCACTTCCCCTTCTCCCAATCTATTGCCATTCAGATAATAATCTGCCTTTCTGTTTTTGCCACCAAAGTGGATAACCTCGCATTTATCCACATTTAAATTCCATTTGGCACTGTTCTGCCCATCTAACCAACCTGCCTATATCATCCTGTAGCCTGAGGCTTCCCTCCTCGCTATTTACCACTCCACCAATTTTTGTGTCATCTGCGAACTTACTGATACCTCCTACATTCATATCTAAATCATTAATGTACACTACAAACAGCAAAGGACCCAGCACCGATCCCTGCGGTACACCACTGGACACAGGCTTCCAGTCAAAAAAAACAACCTTCGACCATCACCCTCTGCCTCCTACCACTAAGCCAATTTTGGATCCACTGTGCCAAATTGCCCTGGATCCCATGGGCTCTTACCTTCTTGACCAGTCTCCCATGTGGGACTTTGTCAAAAGCCTTACTGAAGTCCATGTAGACTACATCAACTGCACTACCCTCATCCACACACCTAGTCACCCCCTCAAAATTCAATCAAATTGGTTAGACATGATCTCCCCCTGACAAAGCTATGCTGACTATCCTTGATTAATCCTTGCCTCTCCAATTGGAGACTAATTCTGTCCCTCAGAATTTTTCCCAATAATTTCCCTACCACTGATGTTAGGCTCACTGGCCTGTAATTCCCTGGTTTATCCCTACTGCCCTTCTTGAATAATGGTACTACGTTAGCTGTCCTCCAGTCCTCTGGCACCTCCCCTGTGGCCAGAGAAGTTCTGAAAATTTGTGTCAGAGCCCCTGCAATCTCCTCCCTTGCCTCACACAGCAGCCTGGGATACATCCACTTTTAAGCCCGCTAAAACCGCTGGTACCTCCTCCCTCTCAATACTAATTTGTTCAAGTATATCACAATCCCCCTGCCTATTTCTATGCCTACGTTGTCCTCCATAGTGAACACAGATGCAAAATATTCATTTAAAACCTCACCTACATCTTCCTGCTCTACACACACATTGCCACTTTGGTCCCTAATGGGCCCTACTCTTTCCCTGGTTATCCTCTTGCCTTTAATATACTTACAAAACACCTTGGGATTTTCCTTTATTTTGCCCGCCAGTGTTTTTCATGCCCCCTCTTCGCTCTCCTAATTTCTTTTTTAAGTACCCCCCTGCACTTTCTATACTCCTCTAGGGCTTCCATTGTTTTTAGTCCTTTGTATCTGCCAAAAGCCTCCCTTTTTTTCCTAATCCATTCTTGTATATCCCTTGACATCCAGGGTTCCCTGGACTTGTTGGTCCCACCCTTGACCTTTACGGGAACATGTTGGCGCTGTACTCTCTTTCCTTTCTGAATGACTCCCACTTCTCTGATGTGGATTTTCCTACAAGTAGCTGATCCCAGTCCACTTTAGCCAGATCCTGCCTTAGCATATTAAAATCGGCCTTCCCCCAATTTAGAACCTTTATTTCCGGTCCATCTTTGTCCTTTTCCATGACTACCTTAAATCTCACCGAATTATGGTCACTGTCACCAAAATGCTCTCCTACTGACGCTTCTGCCACTTGCCCAGCTACATTCCCTAGAATTAGGTCCAGTTCTCTTCTAGGACTTCCTACATTCTGGCTCAAAAAGCTCTCCTGGATGCACTTTAAGAATTCCGCACCCTCTAAGCCTTTCACACTCTGAATATCCCCGTTAATATTGGGGAAGTTGAAATCCCCTACTATTATTTCTACACTTCTCTAAGATTTGCCTACATATCTGTTCCTCTATCTCCCCCTGACTGTTTGGGGGCCTATAGTACACTCCCAGCAAAGTGCTTGCCCCCTTTTTGTGCCTTGTAGATGGTGTAAAGGCTTTGGGGAGTCAGGAGGTGAGTCAGTCACCGCAGAATACACAGCCTCTGACCTGCTCTTGTAGCCACAGTATTTATGTGGCTGGTCCAGTTAAGTTTCTAGTCAATGGTGACCCCCCAGGCTGTTGATGGTGGGGGACTCAGTGATGGTAATGCTGTTGAATGTCGAGGGGAAGTGGCTCGACTCTTGTTGGAGATGGTTATTGCCTGGCACTTGTGTAGCACGAATGTCACTTGCCACTTATCAGCCCAAGCCTGAATGTTGTCCAGATCTTGCTGTATGCGGGCACGGACTGAGGGTTTACGAATGGAACTGAACACTGCAATCATCAGTGAACTTTCCCACTTCTGACCTTATGATGGAGCAAAGGTCATTGATGAAGCAGCTGAAGATGGTTGGGCCTAGGACACTGCCCTGAGGAACTCCTGCAGCGCCGTCCTGGTGCTGAGATGATTGGCCTCCAAATACCATAACCATCTTCCTTTGTGCTAGGTATGATTCCAGTCAGTGGAGAGTTTTCCCCCGATTCCCATTGACTTCAATTTTACTAAAGCTCCTTGATGCCACACTCTGTCAAATGCTGCCTTGATGTCAAGGGCAGTCACACTCACCTGACCTGTAGAATTCAGCTCTTTTGTCCATGTTTGGACCAAGGCTGTAATGAGGTCTAGAGCCAAGTGGTCCTGGCAGAACCCAAACCCAGCATTGGTGAGCAAGTGCTGCATAATAGCATATCGCCGACACGTTCCATCACTTTGCTGATGATTGAGAATAGACCGATGGGTTGGTAATTGGCTGGATTGGATTTGGCTTGCTTTTTGCGGAGAGGAGCTACCTGGGCAATTTTCCACTTTGTCGGGTAGTTGCCAGTGTTGTAGCTGTACTGGAACAGCTTGGTTAGAGGCACAGCTAGTTCTAGAGCACAAGTCTTCAGCACTACAGCCGGGATGATGTTGCAGCCTATAGCCTTTGCTGTATCCAGTGTGCTCAGCCGTTCCTTGATGTCACGTGGAGTGAATCGAATTAGCTGAAGACTGACTTCTGTGATGGTGGGGACCTCAGGAGAAGGATCATCCACTCGGCACTTCTGGCTGAAGATAGTTGCAGCCTTGTCTTTTGCACTCACGTGCTGGGCTCCATCATCATTGAGGATGGTCATGGAGCCTCCTCCTCCCATTAGTTGTTCAATTATCTACCACCATTCACGGCTGGATGTGGCAGAACTTTGATCCGATCTGTTGGTTGTAGGATCGCTTAGCTCTGTCTATAACATGCTGCTTCTGCTGTTTAGCGTGCATGTAGTCCTGTGTTGTAGCTTCACCAGGTTGGCACCTCATTTTTAGATACACCTGGTGCTGCTCCTGGTATGCTCTTCTACACTCCTCATTGAACCCAGGTTCGTCCCCTAGCATGATGGTAATGGTAGAGTGAAGGATATGCTGGACCATGAGGTTACAGATTGTGGTGGAATACAATTCTGCAGCTGCTGATGGCCCACAGCGCCTCATGGATGCCCAGTTTTGAGCGACTAGATCTGTTCTGAATCTATCCCATTTAGCACAGTGGTAGTGTCACACAACACGATGGAGGGTGTTCTCACTGTGAAGACAGGACTTCGTCTCCACAAGGACTGTGCAGTGGTCACTCCTACCAATACTGTCATGGCATCTGCGACCGGTAGATTGGTAAGGACGAGGTCAAGTAGGTATTTTGCTTGTATTGGTTCTGTCACCATCTGACAGCTATGTCCTTCAGTACTCAGCCAGCAGTGGTGCTACTGAGACACTCTTGGTGATGGACATTGGACATTTAAGTCCCCCATCCAGAGTACATTCTGTGTCCTTGCTACCCTCGGTACTTCTTTGAAATGGTGTTCAACATGGAGGAATACTGATTCATCAGCTGAGGGAGGACAGTAGGTGGTAATCAGCAGTTTGACCTGATGTCATGAGACTTCATGGAGTCCAGAGTTAATGTTGGGGACTCCCAGGGCCATTCCTTCCCGACTGTATACCTCTGTCCTGCCGGTGGGACAGGACATTCCCAGGGATAGTGATGGGCAGTCTAGGAGGTTGGCTGAAAGGTATGATTCTGTGAGTATAACTAAGTCAGGCTGTTGCTTAACTAGTCTGTGTGACAGCTCTCCCAATATTGGCACAACTCCCCAAATGTTGGTGAGGACTTTGCAGGGTTGACTGGGCTGGGTGTGCCTTTGCCATGTCCGAATCCGATGCCTAGGACTAGGCTGGAGGTCCGTCCAGTTTTATTCTTTAGTTTGATACAACTGAGCGGCTTGCTAGGCCATTTAAGAGGGCAGTTGAGAGTCAACCACATTGCTGTGGTTCTGGAGTCACATACACTCACAGATAGGTAAAAACCCATCTGGTTCTCTGTCAGGACATTGAGAATCTGGTAGTTTCATGGTCACCATTACTGATACTAGCTTTTTATTCCAGATTTATTTAATCAACTGAATTTAAAATCCACAGCTGCTTTGTTGGGATTTGAATTCTTGTCTCTGGATCATTAGTTCAGGCCTCTGGATTACTGGTCCAGTAACACAGCTACTATGCTACCACCTCGAGACTTGACTATTCCGATGCTCCCCTGGCTGACCTTCCACCCTCCATAAACTTTACATAGGATATACGGCACAGAAACAGGCCATTCGGCCCAACCAGTCCATGCCGGCGTTTATGCTCCACACGAGCCTTCTCCCATCTTTCCTCATCTAAATCTATCAGCATAACCCTCTATTCCCTTTTCCCTCATATGCTTGTCTCGCCTCCCCTTAAATGCATCTATACTATTCACTTCAACCACTCCCTGTGGCAGCGAGTTCCACATTCGCACCACTCTTTGGGTAAAGAAGTTTCTTCTGAATTCCCTATTGGATTTCTTGGTGACTATCTTATATTGATGGCCTCTAGTTATGCTCTTCCTCACAAGTGGAAACATTCTCTCTGTATCCACTCTATCAAAATTTTTCATAATTTTAAAGACCTCTATTAGGTCACCCCTAAGTCTTTTTTCAAGAGAAAAGAGACCCAGCCTGTTCATCCTTTCCTGATATGTATACCCTCGCATTTCTGGTATCATCCTTGTAAATCTTCTCTGCGCCCTCTCCAGTGCCTCTATATCCTTTTTATAATATGGCGACCAGAACTGTACGCAGTACTCTAAGTGTGGTCCAACCAAGGTTCGATACAGGTTTAGCATAACTTCCTCACTTTTCAATTCTATTCTTCTAGAAATAAACCCTAGTGCTTGGTTTGCTTTTTTTTATGGCCTTGCTAACCTGTGTCGCAACTTTTAGTGATTTGTGTATTTGTACTCCTAGATCCCTTTGTTCCTCTACCCCACCTAGACTCGCACCCTCCAAGTAATAAGTGACCTCCATATTCTTCCTACCAAAATGTAATACTTCACATTTATCTGTGTTGAACTTCATTTGCCAATGATATGCCCATTCTGCAAGTTTATTAATGTCCTCCTGTAATATGTTGCAGTCCTCCTCAGTATTGACTATCCCCCCCAATTTGGTGTCATCTGCAAATTTAGAAATTGTGTTTTTGATTCCAAAGTCTAAATCGTTAATGTAAATTGTGAACAGCAGTGTGGTCCCAGCACTGATCCTTGTGGAACACCACTACCCACCTTCTGCCACTGTGAATAGCTACCCTTTACTCCTACTCTCTGCTTTCTGTCCTGAAGCCAGCCAGTAATCCATTCTGCTACTTGTCCCGACTCCGCATTCTCTGACCTTGTTCATCAGTCTATTATGGGGTACGTTATGAAAATCCAGATAAATTACATCATCTGCATTACCATTGTCTACTCTGTTACTTCTTCAAAAAATTCAATAAGGTTGGTCAAGCAAGACTTTCACTTTTGAAATCCATGCTGATTATTCATTACTATGTTTTTGGTTTCTAGATGTTCTTCTATCTTCTTCTTTAGTAGGGATTCTATTATATTATATTTGATTCTATTATCGACTGTCAGCTGTGGCTCAGTGGGTAGCACACTCGCCTCTGAGTCAGAAGGTTGTGGGTTCAAGTCCCACTCCAGGAACTTGAGCATATAAAGCTAGGCTCACGCTCCCAGTGCAGTGCTGAGGGAGCGCAGTGCAGTGAGTCGGAGGTGCCATCTTTTGGATGAGATGTTAAACCAAGGCCCCGGGCGTCTGCGCTCTCGGGTGGACGTAAAAGATTCCATGGCACTATTTCGAAGAAGAGCAGGGGAGTTATCCCAGGTGTCCTGGCCAATATTTATCCCTCAACCAAAATAACAAAAACATTATCTGGTCATTATCACATTGCGGTTTGTGGGAGCTTGCTGTGTGCAAAATGGCTGCCGCGTTTCCTACATTGCAACAGTGACTCCACTTCAAAAGTACTTCATTGGCTGTAAAGCGCTTTGAGACATCCGGTGGTCATGAAAGGCGCTATATAAATGCAAGACTTTTTTTTTCCTACCACCGATGTTAAGCTGACTGGTCTATAATTCCCTGGACAGGTTCTATCCTTCTTAAATATCGGTATTACGTTAGCTATCCGCCAGTCCTCTGGCACTACATCTTTTTCCATGCTTCCCTCCCCCTCTGCTATATTCTATTATAACCATTCATACATCCTGATCTTGTGTGATGTACATATTTTATTTCTCTCATTAGGCCTCCTTTTGCTTGCGCTACTATTACTTTTGTCATTTAATCATTCCCTAATCACTTTATAAATCATTCTTTAGGTTTGGGCTTTTTTTCCGGCTCCTTTTCCCTTCTTCTGTTCCTCCTTATAAGCTGTTCATCTGTAACATCATCCAGTTCTGACAAAGAGACCTAGGCCCGAAACGTTAAGCTAACCTTTTTCCTTTCTCCACAGATGCTTCTAGATTTTTTGTGCCGCCAAACTATTGACCTGATTACTCAAAGTAACAGATAAAATGTGGGAAGAATTACCTTAAATTTATAAGAACTTAAAAAAAAAAAATCTGTTACACATTTATCCACCCTTATCCAACACTCATGAAAAATAGTATCTTAGTACAAAGGTGACACTGAATAGAATAAGTTGAGTGCCAGAATACTGTGCACAGTTTTGGTCTCCTTACCTAAGGAAGGATGTGCAACAAAGGTTTACTAGACTGATACCTGGGATGAGGGGATTGTCTGATGAGAAGAGATTGAGTAGACTAGGGCTATATTTCCTAGAGTTTAGAAGAATGAGAGGTGATCTCATAGAAACATATAAAATTCTTAAGGGGCTTGACAGTGTAGATGCTGAGAGGATGTTTCCCCTGGCTGGGGAGTCCAGCACTAGGGGTCACAGTCTCAGAATAAGGGGTCGGCCATTTAGGACTGAGATGAAGAGAAATTGCTTCACTCAAAGGGTTGTGAATCTTTGGAATTCTCTACCCGAGAGAGCTATGAATGCTCAGTCGTTGAGTATATTCAAGACAGATCAATAGAGTTTTGGATACCAAGGGACTCGAGGGATATGGGGATAGTGCAGGAAGATGGAGTTGAAGTAGAAGATAAGCCATGATCTTATTGAATTGCTGGCTCGAAGGGCCGAATAGCCTACTCCTGCTCCTATTTCTTATGTTCTTATGAAATATGTGCTATTAAAGATAATAGACCATTTAAACATTTAAAGACTGGATCAGGAATGTTGGCATATTAAATCCTAAACCACATACTGATTTATTATATTCTAACAAAGGTGGAAAAAATGTTGAAGAGGAGGATATTTTTCTCCGGTGTGACCTATAAAGTTAAATCATTCTATCACATTCCATGCTGGTGTTACATGGTAAGAATCAGTTCTGCCATGTATTGGTCAATAATGGTATTGCAAAGAATTGTCCAGACTTGTTGGCATGAAGCTCATCTGTGTAACTGCAATTATGTGGCGAGTTTAAAGCCACTATAGGAAAGTCTACATTGTAGTTAAATCCAAAAATCCTACTGATCTGATATTTGTTTTTAGAAGGGTATTAATTGGAGTTTAATAGAATAGTTGCCTCATTTACAGTCACAAACAGGTACAGAATCAACAAAAAAATCTAAACAAAGTACATTCAAAAAGAAAAGACTTGCATTTTTATAGCGCCTTTAATGACCTCAGGACACCCCAAAGCGCTTTACAGCCAATGAAGTACCTTTTGAAGTGTAGTCACTGTTGTAATGTAGGAAACGAGGCAGCCAGTTTGTGCACAGCAAGGTTCCAAAACAGATAATCTGTTTTAGTGATGTTGGTTGATGGATAAATATTGGCCAGGAAACCGGGAATATCTCCCCTGCTCTTCTTTGAAATAGTGCCATGGGATCTTTTACGTCCACCTGAGAGGGCAGACGTCCCACCCGACTTAGATTCTCCCAAGCACGCTCACCATCTCAACCATGTCATTACACAAAAGGGATCGTGAGCAGGGTCACTAGAAGGTTGTGGCAAAAAAGTGCAGGGATTATCCCTAAATTATTGCAGTCTATTGTGGATATGTATTGGTTAAGTGAGAGTATTAAATTATTTTAAAATGATTTATTAATCCCCCTCCTTTCCCAAATCACACTGGTATGCTTACTCACTCCAGTTCACACTGGCACTCTTCTTTCCCCCCCTCCCCCCCCGCCCCACCTTCCCCACTCAGTTCACAGAGCAAGAAGTGATGGAAGTTCAACACTACCTGTGGAACCATAGCCGAGCATGAGGAGAAAAATTGGGATAACACATTTTTAAAAAAGAGAACTGTTCTCTTCCTTCATACTTAGAATTTCTCTGTAGAGTGCAACTGTCATATCAGTGAAATTAATTTACAATACAATATAATACTGAGAACACATTATTTGAAGGACTTCTTTCTGGTGTTCCTTAGAACTGACTTGGGGTCACAGACTTCAAAAGTCCTGCACTAATAAAATAGTGAATCTCTTTCCTACGGAAGAATGGGTTTCCCTCAGGTCCTGGCGAATTTAACAGCAGGAACTGATTACTGTTTGTGGAATCCATTTCCTGGCCGTAGCCAGCCAGATTGAGAGGCTGTCGGGTGGGTAGGCCTGTGACACCAGGCTGCAGCCAGGGAGCATAGAGGACGGAGGGAGAGGTAGGGGGTCAGGGGGACATTGGTTGGGGGCCCGGAGAGATCTGGGGGGGGGGGGTGAAGATTGTGGGGGAGCAGTGGAGGAGATCGCAGGGGGGCCGTGGAGGACATGGGGGTGGGGAGGCAATTGCAGGCAGGGGAAGACAGCGGAAGGGCATTGGATCGCTGGGGAGGTTAACAGGTTTGCTTGGAGGGCTGGGTGGAAGCACTCCTGCTCCTCCTGGAAAGCCACTTACTTGTTCCATGCAGTAATCCTCGTCTCCCTTCAGTGGCCGGGTTTCCCGAGGCTCGGGAAACCTGGACAGCCAGTGTTAAAAGCTGGAAGAGAAAATATCTTGGGCATGCAGCCTCATTAAAATATTTAAATGAGGGACCCGCCTACTCACGCACCGTTAAAACTAGAAGTTGGCGTGTTTGAAATTTATTACATTTTAACTTCCCACCCATTTCTGGGGGTTAAAATTACCCCTAATCTATTAACCAAACAACAATTATTTTTAATTATGAATCATTTAAAATCAGATAATTCCTTGCTGCTTCTCGGATCCGAATAAACAGCATTGGCATATTACACCCAATTGTGGAGTGCTTCTGGATTCATTTTCTCAAGAAAAGTTTTCATCTGAAACAAGAACCTCTTATTTGAGCTAAATCAGGAATGCACAAGCTTTTTATCTACATTAGCCACTTAGGTGCAATTGGAGCCTCGTGGCCCACATAAAATGTAATTCCATGTTCCTATTGACTTCCATATATCACAAACTGCAAATATTGACACATCTTGGTGTTCCTATTAAGAATTCATCCATCAATAAGGCAACAGCACTAAGAACAGCACTTTGCAAGCCTCCAGACCCACGAAATTCACAGGACAAACCTGCTGGTAAGAAATATAAGTGCAAATAGAACTGAGGTGCCTGGGTCTGTTTATCAGTGCTTTGAGTGCCTTATAGGTCACTGGCCATTATTTGGACACCTGAAGGCTAAATGAACCTACCCTTCTGGCAACTCTGACTGGCAATGTTATTTTGTGTAAAATTTGGGGCAGTTTTACAATGTGGGCCTATGAAGAACAAGGTTGAAATTGTTTATTTTACATAGAAAATGTATAACTAACAGAAGAATCTTTAGACTGCCAAAAAGTCGTCTGCTTTTCCCTTCTGCAAAGTGCAATGAGACACTTTGTTAAAAGTGCAATGTAAATTCAAGTTGTTTTAATTTATTGTCTATGAAGTACTTTGGGATGTTTTAGAAAGGTGGTCATATATAAATGCAAACAAGAACTATGATTAACTTTAAAACTTTATCCAAAGCAAATTAGGTTGTCTTATTGCTGTGTAAGACATTGATCAGACCATATCTGGAGTACTGTTTGCAGTTCTGGTTACCTAATCACAGAAAAGATACTTGGCCCGGAAAGTACAAAAGTGAGCAACAATTTCAGCTATCAGGAACTTAAACTACAAGGAAAAGTTGTATTTGTTCTCTTTAGGAAAATAAGACTTTGAGGTGATCGAATTGAAGATTATGAAGGGAATTAGCAAAATTTATCTGGACAATTTTTTCATTGTAGTGAAGGGTTCAAATACCAGGTTAAAAATTAGGAAGTTAGAAGGGAGATCAGGTGGATTTTCCCTCCACAAGGGTAGGAGTTGTGGAATAAATTACAAGGGAAGCCCATTGAAGCAGACAGCATAAATGGGTTCAAAACAATTACATGGGATCGATCTGTGAAAAAACTAAAGGGCTTATTAGGCTTAATGAACTTTCCTACTCTTAATAGTATTTGTGCTGATACTTGCGTGTGTTTTTTCACTATTTCTATTAATTTATTTGAACAGTTTTTTTTGTTTGTGATAAATGTTGATTGCAATCAGCAGAGGAATTACTTGGAGTCATTATCAAGCCCAATGGTGCAAGGGAGCTGAATGAGTTTCAGTTGACCTGTTACTAACCCAGCAGGTTTCAGTGAATTTGTCATTGCTTATTTCAGTCCATCACATTGTGTTACCAGGCAACTTATGATTTAAATTTTGCACTGTCAGGAAGTTGTGATATTTACATCTCATCAACCAGATTCATCCAACCTTCCTTACTGGATTAGGAATAAGATGCATTTGCATCAATTCATATTTAAATATAAAGATTTCACAGGGACATAGAAATTCCATGACACCTTTAAATGTTTTAAAATAGCACAGTGGATTTATACAGAAATATACAGGTTGAGGAAAGAATATAGATGCATAATGATAGAATATCATGGTTTTTAGGCTGACTTACTTACACATCACCTGCTGCAGGCGACCAGCAAACTGGAGCTGGAAATCTTTTAAGTTTCCAGTCTCCAAACTGTGGAGCAGGATACTCAAAATGAAAGTAAGATTAAACCATTAGAACTTCCATGAGTTCAGAAATGCTATGTTATGTAAATGGCACAGAGCAAGGCAACTATGTAAATTGATAATTTATATTCCATCTGTTTGGTGACTGCTTGGTCACAATTAAGCTGATGGAAAGGATACTAGATGAAAGGTGTTCTAAAAGAATAATCTCTAACTTTAGCATCATAATTTAGTGTAATTTGATTTTAAAAAAACAGTATTGGGGGGTGAATTTCTGCAAGGATTCTCCCACTCATCCACCGTTTGTCCAAAGTTACAGCAGACAAGCAGGAGAACCACTATGGAAATTCACCCCCTGTATGTTTAAGCAGCAGATATTGTGTGTGAAACAATGAGCAAAGAAAGACTTGCATTTATATAGTGCCTTTAGGACATCCCAAAGTGCTTTATAGCTAATGAAGTACTTTTGAAGTGTGGTCACTGTTATAATGTAGAAATTATCAATTGATCTGCTTTCAACGAATACAAAAACAGCAAAGCCAATAGAATGTTGAACTACATAGCCAAAACAAATTACAAGCCAGAGGAAGTCATAATCAAACTGTACAGTGTTGTGGTCAGACCGTACCTTGAGCTCCGTGTCCTGTTCTGCTCACCGAGACACAAGGGAGACATTGAAGCGCTGGATGTTGTACAGAGTATAGCCACAAAGATGATCCGCAGTCTTAAAGGACTTTATCGTGAAGACTGGAGAAACTTCGGCTCTTCAGACTGGAAAGGAGATGGCTTGAGAGGTGATTTTAGAGGTATACAACATTGTAAATTATATTAAAAAATGTAAATCCAGAAAATCGCTTTAAATTAAGCTGTGAGTAGAACAAAGGGTCACAGAATTAGACTAATAAAAGGCACATTTAGAACTGATATCAGGCAGTTGTTCACACACAACGATCAACACATGGAATGGATTCCCATATAAAGCGGTGGAATCAAATACCCTGAAACCACATAAGAACAATTTGATGTGACAGTGGGGTGGTACTTTGCTGGTTTGTATGGCTCAGTAATTAATCAATCACACTGATATGAATGTTGTTTTGAGCATGCATTACATAATGTAAAATACATAGATATCATGTAGATTGTACCAGAAAATATTTAAGGCCATTTGAACTTATTAAAAATTTGTGAAAAAGATGCAGCAAATGCTGTATTTCAAGCCAGTTTCTGTTTACCTCTCTTCCGCATTCACCAGTACAATTTCTGCCACAGTCTATTTACGTTCCAGCTGTATCAGTAATCCATTAGTCAACATTTCTCCTCACAGGTGAAAAATGTCACAACCAAAGAATGGAGCGCGTGGCCATAGTTTGTAGGTTTTGTGTACTACATTATACAGGTTCTGTTGAGAGGTATCATTCTCAAAATTGTTTCTGCCACTATGCTCTGAAATTTGATATGTGGCCCTGTCAAAATTATGTGAAAGTCAGGTGAGCTAGAAACCAGCAAAGGATGACCAAAAAATTGATAAAAAGGGAGAAAATAGAATGAGGGTAAACTGGCAAGAAATATAAAAACAGATTGTAAGAGCTTCTACAAGTATGTAAAAGGGAAGAGAGTAATAAAAGTAAGCATTGGGCCCTTAAAGGCTGAGACAGGAGAAATTATAATGGGGAATAAGGAAATGGCAGAGACTTTAAACAAATATTTTGTATCTGTCTTCACAGTAGAAGACACAAAAAGTATACCAAAAATAGTGGGGAACCAAAGGGCTAGTGACAGTGAGGAACTTAAAGTAATTAATAGTAGAGAAAATGTACTTGAGAAACTAATGGGACTAAAAGCCGACAAATCGCCTGGACCTGATGGCCTACATCGTAGAGTTCTAGAAGAGGTGACTGCAGAGATAGTGGAAGCATTGGTTGTGATCTACCAAGATTCCCTAGATTCTACAATGGTCCCAGTGGAGTGGAAGGTAGCAAATGTAACCCTGCTATTCAAGAAAGGAGGGGAGAGAGGAGTCATCGGGGAAAATGCTGGAATCCATTATTAAGGAAGTGGTAACAGGGCACTTAGAAAATATTACGCAGAGTCAACATGGTTTTATGAAAGGGAAATCGTGTTTGACAAATTTATTAGAGTTTTTTGAGGATGTAACTAGCAGGGTAGATAAAGGGGAAACCAGTGGATGTAGTATATTTGGATTTCCAAAAGGCATTTGATAAGGTGCCACATAAAAGGTTGTTACACAAGATGGGATTGGGGGTAATGTATTAGCAGGGATAGAGGATTGGTTAATGGACAGAAGAGGGTAGGGATAAACTGGTCATTTTCAGGTTGGCAGGCTGTAACTAGTGGGGTGCCGGAAAGATCAGTGCTTGGGACTAAGCTATTTACAATCTATATTAATGACTTAGATGAAAGGACAGTGTAATGTATCCAAGTTTGCTAACGATACACAGCTAGGTGGGAAAGTAAGCTGTGAGGAGGACGTAAAGAGCCTCCAAAGGGATATAGACAGGTTAAGTGAGTGGGCAATAAGGTGGCAGATGGAGTATAATGTGGGGAAATGTGAGGCTATTCACTTTGGTATGAAAGATAGAAAAACAGAATATTTTTTAAATGGTGAGAAACTATTAAATGTTGGTGTTCAGAGAGATTTAAGTGTCCTCGTACAGGAAACAGAGTTAGCATGCAGGTACAGCAAGTAATTAAGAAGGCAAATGTGGCATGTTGGCCTTTATTGCAAGGGGGTTGGAGTACAAGAATAAGGAAGTCTTGCTACAATTGTACGGGGGTTTGGCGAGACCACACCTGGAGTACTGTGCAGTTTTGGTCTCCTTCTGTGAGGAAGGATATACTTGCCTTAAAGGCAGTGCAAAGAAGGTTCACTAGATTGATTCCTGGGATGAGATGGTTGTCCAAGGAGGAGAGATTGAGCAGATTGGGTCAATACTCTCTGGAGTTTAGAGGAATGAAAGGTGATCTCAATGAAACATACAAGATTCTGAGGGGGATTGACAGGGTAGATTCCGAGAGGTTGTTTTCCCTGGCTGGAGAGTCTAGAACTAGGGGACATAGTCTCAGGATAAGGGGTCGGCCATTTAAGACTGAGACGAGGAATTTCTTCACTCAGAGGGTTGTGAATCTTTGGAATTCTCTACCCCAAAGGGCTGTGAATGCAGAATTGTTGAGTATATTAAAGGCGGACATAGATTTTTGGACTCTAGGGGAATCAAGGGATATGAGAATCAGGTGGAAAAGTGGAGTTGAGATCAAAGATGAGCCAAGATCTTACTGAATGGCGGAGCAGGCTTGAGGGGCCGAATGGCCTACTCCTGCTTCTTATGTTCTTATTAACTAAGAGGTACTTCCACATTTCCAGTGGGTTATTGCAATACAATAGCCCTGGTTCTTCGAGCGACATGCCCTATGAGCATAGCTCCCCACTGGAATCATCCCTAGAACAACTAAGAAAAGACAATGACTAAAGTGCTGGAAAGGCTCTCCCCCTGGCGGGGCTGCGGCTCTCCCCAGACGCGGCTCTCCCAGGACATTGACTTCCACCTCTCCAGAGCCCCGGCTCTCCGCGGACACTGACTCTCCCCGGGGTTCCCCGGCTCCTGCCGGACAGACTCTCGCCCCCCACCCACCCCGGGGTCCCCGGCTCTTCTCGGACACCGACTCTCTTCCCGCCCCCACCCCGGGGTCCCCGGCTCTTCCCGGACACCGACTCTCCCCCCGGGGTTCCCGGCTCTTCCCAGACACTGACTCTCTCCCCCCCTGGGGTCCCCGGCCACTGACTCTCTTCCCCCCCTGGGGTCCCCGGCCACCGACTCACTCCCCCCCTGGGGTCCCCGGCTCTTCCCGGACACCGACTCTCCCCCCCCGGGGTCCCCGGACACCAACTCTCTCCTCCTCCTCCTCCTCCTCCCCCCGGGGTCCCCGGCTCTTCCCCGACACCGACTCTCTCCTCTCCCCCCCCCCCCCCCACCCCCGGGGTCCCCGGCTCTTCCCGGTCACGGACTCTCTCTTTCCCCCACCCCGGGGTCCCCGGACACCGACTCTCTCCTCTCCCCGGCCACCGACTCTCTCCCCTCCCCGGCCACCGACTCTCTCCCCTCCCCGGCCACCGACTCTCTCCCCTCCCCGGCCACCGACTCTCTCCCCTCCCCGGCCACCGACTCTCTCCCCTCCCCGGCCACCGACTCTCTCCCCTCCCCGGCCACCGACTCTCTCCCCTCCCCGGCCACCGACTCTCTCCCCTCCCCGGCCACCGACTCTCTCCCCTCCCCGGCCACCGACTCTCTCCTCTCCCCGGCCACCGACTCTCTCCTCTCCCCGGCCCGGGGTCCCTGGCTCTTCCCGGACACCGACTCTCTCCTCACCTCCCCCCCCGGTGTCCCCGGCTCTTCCCGGACACCGACTCTCTCCTCACCTCCCCCCCACCCGGGGTCCCCGGCTCTTCCCGGACACGACTCTCTTCCCCCCCCCACCCCCCCCCGCCCCGGGGTCCCCGGCTCTTCCCGGACACCGACTCTCTTCCCCCCCCCTGGGGTCCCCGGCCACCGACTCACTCCCCCCCTGGGGTCCACCCTTCTTCCCAGACACCGACTCTCCCCCCGGGGTCCCCGGCTCTCCCGACACCGACTCTCCCCCCGGGGTCCCCGGCTCTCCCCTGACACCGACTCTCCCCCCGGGGTGCCCGGCTCTCCCCTGACACCGACTCTCCCCCCGGGGTCCCCGGCTCTCCCCTGACACCGACTCTCCCCCCGGGGTCCCCGGCTCTCCCCTGACACCGACTCTCCCCCCGGGGTCCCCGGCTCTCCCCTGACACCGACTCTCCCCCCGGGGTCCCCGGCTCTCCCCTGACACCGACTCTCCCCCCGGGGTCCCCGGCTCTCCCCTGACACCGACTCTCCCCCCGGGGTCCCCGGCTCTCCCCTGACACCGACTCTCCCCCCGGGGTCCACGGCTCTCCCCTGACACCGACTCTCCCCCCGGGGTCCACGGCTCTCCCCTGACACCGACTCTCCCCCCGGGGTCCACGGCTCTCCCCTGACACCGACTCTCCCCCCGGGGTCCACGGCTCTCCCCTGACACCGACTCTCCCCCCGGGGTCACCGGCTCTCCCCTGACACCGACTCTCCCCCCGGGGTCCCCGGCTCTCCCCTGACACCGACTCTCCCCCCGGGGTCCCCGGCTCTCCCCTGACACCGACTCTCCCCCCGGGGTCCCCGGCTCTCCCCTGACACCGACTCTCCCCCCGGGGTCCCCGGCTCTCCCCTGACACCGACTCTCCCCCCGGGGTCCCGGCTCTCCCCGGACACCCGGCTCTCCCCGGACACTGACTCTGTCCCCGGACACTGACTCTCCCCCCAGGGTCCCGGCTCTCCCCGGACACTGACTCTCCCCCCGGGGTCCCCGGCTCTCCCCTGACACTGACTCTCCCCCCGGGGTCCCGGCTCTCCCCTGACACTGACTCTCCCCCCGGGGCCCCGGCTCTCCCCTGACACTGACTCTCCCCCCGGGGCCCCGGCTCTCCCCTGACACTGACTCTCCCCCCGGGGTCCCGGCTCTCCCCTGACACTGACTCTCCCCCCGGGGTCCCGGCTCTCCCCTGACACTGACTCTCCCCCCGGGGCCCCGGCTCTCCCCTGACACTGACTCGGTCCCCGGCTCTCCCCGGACACTGACTCTCTCCCCTGACACTGACTGTCCCCCCCGGACACTGACTCTCTCCCCGGGGTCCCGGCTCTCCCCGGACACTGACTCTCCCCCCGGGGTCCCGGCTCTCCCCTGACACTGACTCTCCCCCCGGGGTCCCGGCTCTCCCCGGACACTGACTCTCCCCGGACACTGACTCGGCCCCGGCTTTCTTTTCCCGGCAGCCTGTGTTTGTGTTTCAGGTTCTCGCAACTTCCCTTTTCATGACGTCATCGCCTTCCGGGGGCTGCCGTGAAACGTCACAAGCCAGCCGAGTCAACCTTTGAGAAATAAATATTATTTTAAAAATGGCAGTGGGAGTGGTTCTCTCTCAGGTGCATTCTTTTGTTATTTGATGCGGTGGTTGAGAGGATTGATTTTCCCGGTGAGTTACCCATGGTGCCGCGGTGCGATGAGGAAGCTGGCCGGCCGTTGACGGGCGGCTCCGGGATGGCGGAGAGTGCGGAGAAGGCGGCTCCACGAGCCGGAACCATCCGGGTCACTGTCAAGACTCCGAAAGACAAAGAGGAGTTCGATGTAGCGCAGGACTGCACTGTCAAAGAGGCGAGTGGAGGGACAGGGGCACTGGGCCGGGGGCATTGGGCAGGGGCAGGGGCAGGGCTGCACAGCACAGCCGAGCCGAGGGGCTGGGACCAGGGCAGAGAGAGAGCGAGCAGCTACAATTGCCCTCATTCACTGTGTCACCGCCAGTCATAGACGGGAAACAACATTGTGCGGGCAGTCAGTCAGTCAGCCTTCGTTAACATTGCCAGTGTTATTCTCGAGCTGCTTGTTCTGCATGGATCCGAAAATACACAACAGGAATCTTCCAAGTGTTCAGTCACGCTGTGTCATCCCAGACTTTAAAAATCCTCGTCATCATCACAACCCTCTTGCTCCCCGGACAGTTTAACATTAAGCAATCGAGGTGGTTCCTAGGGTATCCTAGTAAACACATTTTAAGTGTTGGTGGTGATTGAAACATGCACAAAGTAATTAGAAGGATGTTGTGAAATTGTAAACACGTCTTGCTTTTGGGGTGGGTGGTGGTTAATGTAAGTGTTATATTAACCTTTTCCATAACACAAACCAGAGTGAGAGTGTGCCACAACCACCCATAAAAGTTTTATTAATATAGTAGTTAGTCTGCATACAGAAACTGTTCACTTCAAATTATTTTCACCGAACCATAGTTCTATGTTTTTGGAGTCTATCCACAGGTATTGTGATGGGCACTAATTAGTGCCTTAACTTGATTTACATAACACACAAGCAAAATACTGCAGATGCTGGAAATCTGAAATAAAAACAGAAAATGCTGGAAATACTCAGCAGGTCAGGCAGCATCTGTAGAGAGAGAAACAGTTAATGTTTCAGGTTGATGACCCTTCGTCAGAACTGGAAAAGTTGGAGATCTAACAGGTTTTTAAGCAAGCTTTCTGATGAAGTAACAGAGAGGATTGATGAAGGGAATGCAATGAATGTTGTCTACATGGATTTTCGGAAGGTGTTTGACAAAGTACCACATAGAAGGCTGGTTAACAAAATTGAGGCTCATGGAATAGGTGGGTCAGTGGCAGCTTGGATAAGGAATTGGCTTATGGACAGAAAACAGCGAGTTGTGGTAAATGGCTGTTTTTCAGACTGGAGGATGGTAGACAGTGGTGTTCCCCAAGGGTCAGTGCTGGGGCCACTGCTTTTTTGATATGAATGACCTGGATATTGGAATACAGTAGAATTTCTAAATTTGCCAATGACAACAAACTTGGGGGTGTGGCAAACAGTGATGATATCAGTCGACTGCAACAGGACATAGAAAGGCTAGCAGAATGGGCAGACAAGTGGCAGATGGAATTTAATACTGAGAAGTGTGAGGTGATGCATTTTGGCAAAGGAACAGGGAGAGGCAATATACACTTAATGGCACAGTTTTAAAGAGTGTGCAGGGATAGAGGGACCTGGGAGTTAATGTGTATAGGTCCCTGAAGGTGGCGGGACATATTGAGAGTGTGGTTAGCAAAGCATATGGGATCTTGGGCTTCATAAATAGAGGTATTGAGTACAAAAGTAGAGAAGTTATGCTGAACCTTTATAAAGCTCTGGTTAGGTCACAACTGGAGTATTGCGTCCCGTTCTGGTTACCACATTTTAGGAAGGATGTGAAGGCCCTTGAGAGGAGATTTACCAGAATGGTTCTGGGGATGGGGGATCTTAGCTACAAGGACAGGTTGGAGAAGCTGGATTTGTTTTCATTAGAGCAAAGAGGTTGAGGGGTGATTTGATAGAGGTGTACAAGATTATGACGGGTTTGGATAGTCTAGACAGGGAAAGGCTGTTACCACTAGTTGATGGTACACGGACTAGGGGACACAGATTTAAAGTTTTGGGCAAGAGATACAGGGGGGATGTGAGGGAAAACTTTTTTACGTAGCGAATGGTGAGGACCTGGAATTCGCTGCCGATGGAAGTGGTAGAAGCGGACACACACAATGTTTTCAAGGGGAGACTGGATAGGCATTTGAGGGAAATAAACTTGCAGGGCTACGGGGATAGAGCGGGGGAATGGGACTGACTGGATTGCTCTGCAGAGAGCCGGCACGAACTCGATGGGCCGAATGGCCTCCTTCTGTGCCGTTATGAGTCTATGACTCTTAGTGTAGGGGCAGGGAGAGGGAGGGGAGGAAAGAACAAAAGGGAAGGTCTGTGATAGGATGGAAGACAGGAGAGATTAAGAGACAACAGGGATGATGGTGCAAGGCAAAAGAAACAAAAGACGACTAGATGAGGTGTGAATGGCAATGGCAGGATGATCAACAGCTGCCATGTGAGAGAGAAAAAAAATGATAGGGACAGAGGTTATGGTCTGAAATTGTTGAACTCTACGTCGAGTCCAGAAGGCTGTAAAGTGTCTAATCGAAAGATTAGGTGCTGTTCCTCGAGCTTATGTTGAGCTTCATTGGAACAGTGTAAGAGGCCGAGGACGGAGAGGTCTGAGTGGGAGTGGAACAGCAGCAGTAAAACTATTGCACTGATTTTAAGTAGAATTTGCTTCACCTTTCTCTGCAGTTATTAATAGAGTAATAATGGACTTTTTTTTTGTAATGAAGTATGAAATGGAATGTGTGGGATGCCTGTAAGGTAAGCAATTACTTTCTAATGAGTGCTTTCAGAACCGATTGCTATTGTAGTTGTGGATTTTGCTCCAGACTTTAAGGCATGTGTTTTCAAACTGGGGTCCCAGGACCCTAGGAGTCTATGGACCTGAAAATGCGGTCGGAGGCTTCCCGCGGGCGGATGCCTCCGACCGGCAAAAAATCTACGAACTTGCCTTCTGCTTCTGGATCCACGGAGACTCACGCTCCTGGGCCTCTATGCGTAGACATGAGTAGAGGGCCACGCATCCCAGGGGCGCACGCAGTTCGCAAGCGCCCCTGGGATCACGTGGGCTGGCCCAACGAATGACCAGGAGGATCCCCATTCATAACAGGATTCTGTGTGTACGGAAACCCATAAATATGAATGGGAATACCACAAAAAATACATGCACACTTTAAATAAAAAAATCACATATTTAAAATTAATTAATATTTAAAACAAAACTTTAATTTTTTGAAAAATAAATTTACATGTTTTAAAGGGGCTAAAAATAAACTTATTTCACAGGTTTTTAAATGTATAAATTATTGATAACATTTTATTTTTCTGTTTTTTAAAACTCTTACACTGGTAAAAGCAGGCCTTACGCCTGCTTTTACTCAGCGTAAGAATTTCACAGGCATTTACTGGGCAGAAGTTGAGCAAATAGCCCAAATCTCCGCCCGCAGATGCCCTATTCCCGGGGGTGTGGAGGATCTGCCAAGAAAATTCTTGACTGATCGCAAGTTCCGGGTTTTAGCGCATGCGCAGCGCATTCTTAAACACGGAACTTATAAGGCCCTTACGGGCGCGTGCGCACTTTGTACGCACCTGTAGGGGCCACAAAATACGGCCCCGTGAGGGTATGTCAGGGGTTTCTCAAGGTCGTCAGAGTTCTGTGTTTTTTAGAAAACCTATATTTATTGATTTACAAGCATGTTATTTCTGTTTCTGCATACTAACACATATTTCCTATAATAGTACTGTTTTCCTTTGGATAGCTGAAGGAGTTTTATGACGTTAAAATAAGGATACCTGGTAATGTGTCAATATTTGAAGGGGTCTGTGGAATAGTTTGAAAATCTCTGCTCTAAGGTAAGAATCAGTGATGCCGCAAGGTTGTTGGGCAATGCAATATTCTCATGTACTTTTAAAATGGCTGTAGGCATTGTTAGAGTTTAACATTATTAATTCAGTATTACTTGCTGCACATTGATTGAAAGTAATATTGTTTGCTGATTCTCTGGAAGGAAAGTATTTATTTGCACATTTAACTGAAGATCAGTTTTAAATGGCAGTCATATGTGTTGCTTGCAGCATGAATCAATTTGGGGAATATTCCTTCTAGAGAACCTATTTTCATTAAAATATTTTCAGCTTTCTTTATATTGTAATACACTTTTAAGAATAGATTTTTGAATCCAATTTCTCTTTCTGCAGTAGTTACTGTTGTGAAATATAGCTGCAGTTGTAATGGCATCTTATGTTTCACATAGACTGAACAGCATTTGACATATTTTAGCTTTCTATAGTAACTATGAAAATATGTACTTTAGTAGAAATAATATTTCTAAAATTGATTTTTTCCTGCTCCAAGCAGTGCACATGACTGCCATTTCCAGTTGATCTTCAGTTAAATATTAACTATTTGCAAATGTAGTATTTGTCTCCGAGAATCTGCAAAGAATATTACTTTCAATCGATACACAGCAAATAATATTGATTGAGATTTAGAAGAATTTAGATGCTGAATGTAGAACATATTCATAGTCATGCATCTTGATTTAGCGAAACCCACTTGTATATTTATCTGGCCAGACTGTATCTATGCTATAATAGCTAGAGCATTACTTCAAGGTAAATCATGATCGTAGGATAGAGAGCCATAGATTCACACTAATAAAAGAGCAAATTTAGGACTGATGGCCGGAAGGGCTTCTTCATGCAAACAATAATTAACATTTCAAATAGATTTTCAGCAGGAGTAGTAGAGGTGAAAACTTTAGTCATTAAGAATTAGTTGGATGGTGTGATGAAAGGACTGTAGGTTTTTCTTTTTAGGTGGATGAACTAAGAAAAATGAATGACCTTCCTTATCAGTCACCATCTTGTAATACTGTGATAGTTTTGAGAATGTATACTTTATTACTGTACTATTGTTGAATCTATCAAGTGAATTACACAAAGATCTAATGTTAAAACACATATGAAAATTTATTTTGGGTTTTAAATTATATAATGATGTGTGCCCAATGTTAAAT
Organism: Squalus acanthias; assembly: GCA_030390025.1. Taxonomy (NCBI): domain Eukaryota; kingdom Metazoa; phylum Chordata; class Chondrichthyes; order Squaliformes; family Squalidae; genus Squalus; species Squalus acanthias. The sequence continues at coordinate 198,555,951 of CM059425.1, read as the reverse complement.
GGATTTGGATTTGTTTTTTGGGAGGAATTTAGATTGGTCAGTTTAAGAACAATATGGGTTGTACTTGTGTTCATGTATTTTTAAAAAAACTCTTGCACGTGAGCAGAATCTGAACTCGGAGCTTGTGTCAACAGACCATATAGCATGTGTACATAATTATTGTTTTTAGTCCTGTATGTTGGGAGCTGTGCTAACAGCCTTGAGTCCATAAATTTCTAATTTGGAACGTATTGCGTTAGTTGAGAGATTGGTGTAGTTGTCTTTTTTTTTGTTTTGTTTTGTCATTATACAACTAGGTATGCATGCATAACTTAGGTGCGCAGCATCAGTGCTTAAGTAATTGTTTAACCTTACAGTCAGCCTAGGAGAAGGAGGAGGTAGCTCTTGCCTAGTTAAATGCCCATCTGCTGACTGTCAGAACAAATGGTTGGACTGTGAAAGTGCCAGTTACTTGAATCAGACCATATATACAATTCGGGTTAATCTTGGATTTTTTGCTGTGCTGCTTCATAATCTGGAAGAATGTTTGTGTTTTAAATGTTGAATCAGTTCCATCCGACTTATAATGACTTTGTGTTAAAGTGAGGCTAGTATTCCTTATTATAGATTATTGCGTGCCTGACTGAAATATCTGAAAATTTAAGATGTAACTACCCAAACTGCTTATTCCTAACACATATATTGCTGTGCTGATTGGCATGTGTCAATAACTAGAACGATACCAAAAATGGTTTCAATGACTCAGATGTTGTCGATGTTCACAATTCTGTTCTTAAGGAAATGAACAACTGCTTGGGGAATATTTGCATGACACCTGTGACCCTCTAACTGGTTTGTAAAAGCTCTTGTGCTCTAATTAAAATCCTAAGTGTGTGCTGAGTGTCATACATTGCAAACTATTTCTGAGCATTGCAGTACTGTACATTCAGTTGATTTTCAGTTTACAGTTGATAGGCCGAATTATACAGTTTGTTGACTTGTAACCTTGATTTATTGCATTAATACTGTTACTGATATTAAATATAAAATGCTTTGCCTTGTTTCATGATTTCAGCTGCTAAATTTAAAGTTTGGGCTGTAAATTTTAGAAAGAAACCGGTCTTAAAAAATTTGGTTTACTGATTATTGTTGTTGTTTTGTTTGATGGTAAAAGCTTATAATGGGATGTCTAGTTTGGCTATCCATTCGATGGCCTCCTGAGATGCTGAGTGGAGAAATGAGGTGCCTCCTGCAACAGATCTTAGTGGGTAGGTTGATGTGATGTGTTCCATGGTCTGGAACTTATGGCCACAGTCGCACTTTGGGTCGTCCCTCATCTTCCACTTGTGGAGCAGATGGCCATGCCCTGTGTGGATTCGGTTGAGCACTGTCTTTGAGGGAGGTCAAAGCCAAGGACCTCTGCTGTTGGGTCAGTGATGAGGTGTTGGTTCTTTATGTTGCATGCATCCCACGATTCTGTCCGTCTGGATGGTGGGTTGATACCAGCTGCGTGAATATTGGCTGCTGTTTCCTAGAATGGCCAGTGCTATTTTAAGTGCTTTCGTGGTGGGTTTTTCCAAGTCTTCGTGAATGGGAAGGTCGTTGTTGCTCATGATTTTTTCCATCTCATGGAGCACAGTGGCGTCGCGGTGAATGGCAGGCGGGGTAATGTGGCCCAACACCGGGAGCCACTCAGTTGGAGTGGATTTGAGCATCCCTGACACTGTCCTCATGTTGGCATTTAGCTGCACGTCCACGATCTTTGTGTGGCAGCTGCAGGACCATGAGACAGAGCAGTATTCTGCAGCAGAGTAGACTAGGGCCACTGTTGCGGTGCAAAGTGTTCTGGCTGTGCTCCCCCATGACGTTCCAGCGAGTTTCCAGACCAGGTTCATCCTGGTTTTTATTTTGTCCGGTGTTGGTAAGATAAGGCCGATAGGCGAGAGTCCTATCCAAGGTGACGCCCAGGTATTTTGGGTGGGGTTCATGGATAAAGTCTCCTTCCGTAGAATGAAATGTCGAGTTCTGTCCCGGCGGCAGCGTTCAGATGGAACGTCGACACAACTGCTTTCTCTGGATTGGGGCGGCGACGTGTAGCATTCCAGTAGGTCCAGGTCGCTTGTTAGTGTCCCACTTGCTTCCTCTAGCATTGATGCCTGCGTCAGCAGTGCTATGTCATCGGTTTACTGATGAAGCAAAAAAAACTTAACTTAATTCCTACGCACATTTAAACACTCACAGCAAATATGGAATCCTATGAACTTGTATAATTGAAAAGGGGCTACCGTTGTTGATAGGAAATGCGCAGAGACTTAGTTTTGTTAACTTTATTTTCAAATAAATTTACTGAGGTTCTGTAGACATTGCTGAAAGTTTATATGCAGGATAAAAGTATTTTAGTAAAGAGCGATGCTGTCCAATGTTGCGTTTTTGTCAGTTTTATTCAGTGGACCACTGTGTCTTCCACTTCACTTTCACCACCCCCTCCCTCATTTTAATTCTAGTATTTGCAGTTTATAAATTTGACTAGGTCGGAAACCACTGTGCATTTTAACTTCATGACTGCATAAGGTGTAGTCAGCATAGAAAAAATGGAGGAGATTTGGACCAAATCTCAAATCGTACATAATACGTGTAAAGTAGCTTTAGCAATGGTACAATCCACTTAACATTTTATTGTGAGATTTCCCCTGCAGGATCGCAAGATAAAGAATTTCTCTGTTGTAAATTATGGAGGCTATAGGAATAATTGCAAGATGTGGATTATTTTGGTTTTACATAATGCTGTCTCACTGTTAGTAGACTTGAACTAGAAAACATGTGAATGGAAAATGTAACCCAAACAAAGAAGAGAACTATTAAATCATATTTTGTTTTAGATACATATATGGGATAGCGTATACTGAAGTTTGAAAACATAAAGTTCAGCTGATTTTTCTTTTAATAAACCACTCAAGATTTCCTGTTTAGGTAGTTGAATTATACTACTTCTTCTTAGGCAGTCCCTCGGAACCGAGGATGACTTGCTTCCACATTAAAAATGAGTTCGCAGGTGACTGATGAGTCCAATGCGGGACCTACAGTCTCTGTCACAGGTGGGGCAGACGGTGGTTGAAGGGGCGGGTGGGTGGGGTGCTTGGGTTGACGTGCGCTCCTTGCGCTGCCTGTGCTTGGCTTCCGCTTGCTCCCGGCGAAGAGACTCGAGGTGTTCGGCGCCTTCCCGGATGCTTCTCCTCCACTTTGTGCGGTCTTGGGCCAGGGATTCCCAGGTGTCGGTGGGGATGTTACACTTTTTCAAGGAGGCTTTGAGGGTGTCCTTGAAGTGTTTCCTCTGCCCACCTGGGGCTCTCTTGCCGTGCTGGAGCTCCGAGTAGAGCACTTGTTTTGGGAGTCTCGTATCGTGCATGAGAACGGTGTGACCCGTCCATTGGAGCTGATCGAGCGTGGTCAAAGCTTCGATGCTGGGGATGTTGGCCTGAGCAAGAACACTGACGTTGGTGTGCCTATCCTGCCAATGGATTTGCAGGATCTTGCGGAGGCAGCGTTGGTGGTACCTCTCCAGTGCTTTGAGGTGCCTGCTGTACATGGTCCATGTCTCTGAGGCAGACAGCAGGGCGGGTATCACTGCTGCTCTGTAGACCATGAGCTTAGTGCCGGGTTTGAGGTCCTGGTCTTCAAACACTCTCTTCCTCAGGCGACCAAAGGCTGCACTGGCACACTGAAGACGGTGTTGGACTTCGTCGTCGACGTCTGCCCTTGTTGACAGTAGGCTCCCGAGGTATGGAAAGTGGTCCACGTTGTCCAATTACAAGAGCACGTCAATTACAAGAGAAATGCAGGGAACAGCACCAACCGCTGTACATGACTGCCTTTGATCTCACAAAGGCCTTCGACACTGTCAACCGTGAGGGATTATGGAGTGTCCTCCGCAATTTCGGCTGCCCTCAAAAGTTTGTCACCATCCTTCGCCAGCTTCACGACGACATGCAAGCCGTGATCCTGACCAACGGTTCCACCACAGACCCAATTCACGTACGAACCGGGGTCAAGCAAGGCTGTGTCATCGCACCAACGCTCTTCTCGATCTTCCTTGCTGCAATGCTCCATCTCACCCTCTGTAAGCTCCCCGCTGGAGTGGAGCTAATTTACAGAACAAACGGGAAACTGTTCAACCTCCGTCGCCTCCAGTCCAGATCCAAGGTCGTCCCATCCTCTCGTCGAATTACAGTATGCAGACGACGCTTGCGTCTGCGCTCACTCGGAGGTCGAACTGCAAACCATCGTCAACACCTTCACCGAAGCGCACGAGAGCATGGGCCTTACACTAAACATCCATAAGACAAAGGTCCTCTACTAACCTGCCCCCGCCACACAGTACTGCCCCCTGATTATCAAAATCTACGACAAGGCCTTGGACAACGTGGACCAATTGTACTACAGCTCTGTAATGTACAACAAGCCAATTATTTTGCTTACAGTGTGCTGTACACGATGTCTGAAATCAATGGTGAAAGAATTACCTGTTTCTTAAGATTCAGATGTATGATGTGTAAACTGTGTAAAACAATGATTTTAAATACAGTGGAAGAGACTGCAGGGCCCTCTGTCATCCAGATACCATCAGGAGTAGTCATGTGGAAGAGAAAATGGAACTGAAAAGGAGGAGCAAACTGGACCTACATCGTTTGGTAATATGATCATAGTCATCTCACTTTGATACATTTCTTCCCTTGTAATGGATTTATTGGGTTATAACCAGCAACAAGCTGGTAGAGTAACCATCTATTGAGTTTATAATTGGGCAAGAAAAATCAAGGCACAAGTCTTCAAGAAAATCTTCAGACGAGAGAAGATTTGTGAAACAAGACTTGTTTCTGATCTCTCCTAATATTTATATCCATCATGGTTTATAGGGAGAAGACTCTGCCTAATGCCACTTCAAGAAATTAATCCATCAGCCTGTCTTGGCTCAATTTAGTGATGATAACTCTGAATACTCTCCATAAGTAACCTTAGAAGGCATTAAGCAGAGTCACCAGGTCACTGCTGGGATTATTGTACCCATTACATCCATCCAAAGTATTTAACTTTCAGGCACTTGGAAGAGATGGAAGATGGAACCACCATTTCCAACAGTTGAGAGATAGCTTGGTATGTTTGTGTTTCAGCATTGTTGCTTCTATTTCACAATTGAAATTGTATAAATATGTATTTGTAAAACAATGAAGATCGGTAGTTTCCACTTTCCATACAGAGATAGCATCCATTCAGCACTAAGTCAAATGTTGTAAAGTCAGACGCACACTTGGGCTCCTTTTGCCCGGCATGTGCCTGAGCCTCAACTTCAGAAGCTTCTTCCTGCTGCACCCATATGACCTTTTTTCCTGTGTCATCAGTTCTTGGCCTTTTCCTTGGTGAGGTTATCAGTTTACAATGAGTGTGGCGTGTTTGAGGGTGGTATTGAGTTGTGAACTCTGTTTTACTAGAAACTGGATGAATGTGGCCCAAAATGACTTCACTTCGAAGAGCACTGCAGCTGTTATGAAAGTCTTTCATCCGGCTTACCTAATAAGAATTGAAATCCAAGGTTATGTTACCCCATATAAAATGTGCAGTACCAAGGCATAAATGAAGAGACTTGTTTGCAACTAAGCAGGAAATCTGCAGTATATAAAGGCATTCACCATGTTAAAGTGTATTTGTGCATATGGAGGTTATGAAAAAAAATGCTAGAATTACTCTAGCAGTCACAAGATGAATGCAATTGAAATTAATCATATCAGAGACAAAATTTATATGATTAACCACTTGGGTTTGCAGTAGAATTTATGTACCAATGTTGAAAAAGTTGTTTGGCAAGTATTCCTATACTGTACTTCAAGATAATTTATTTGTGATTTGTCACTAGCCACTGAGATTGCCACATAAAAGTCTGTTTAGTTTTTTATGAAGTTGAATTTCTTCTAACTGCTGAGGTTGCTATTTTTAACATGGATGAGTTAGGAGTGTGACTGTATCTAATACTCTCTCCTGGGACAGTAGACTCACTGTCATACAAAAGCAAAATACTGCAGATGCTGGAAATCTGATAAAGAAACAGAAAATGCTGGGAATATCTCCACAGATGCTGCCTGACCTGCTGAGTATTTCCAGCATTTTCTGTTTTTATTTCAGACTCATTGTCAATTTTGCTCATGTTTGCTCCAAAACCATTTTCTATATATCAAATAATTGAAATATTTACATCTTGTGAGCAAGGGTAAATATTCTACTTTGTCGTATGTATTCATTAAATACTACTGTGTTCATAATCCTGTAGAATATGGTGTACTTATTTAGATAGAAAAACTAGCCTATAACAGATATATTTTCAGATTTTTAGCCGCCAAAGACTTAATTAGGTTTTGCACCGAGTTCAGTGTTTGTTTGTGGAAATTAAACCATAATGTGTTTGGAGCTTCTTGGTTCAAAAGATTAGCAATACCGAGCAGAAAAATGTGATTTTTTTTTTTAAAGTTGGATACTGGTAGACTGTACAGTATGTTGGTACTCCAGTATGTCATACTCTCCTTCTTAGGCAGTCCCTCAGAACCGAGGATGACTTGCTTCCACATTAAAAATGAGTTCTCAGGTGACTGATGAGTCCAATGCGGGACCTACAGTCTCTGTCACAGGTGGGACAGACGGTGGTTGAAGGGGCGGGTGGGTGGGATACTTGGGTTGACGTGCGCTCCTTCCGCTGCTTGCGCTTGGCTTCTGCTTGCTCCCGGCGAAGAGACTCGAGGTGTTCGGCGCCTTCCCAGATGCTTCTCCTCCACTTTGTGCGGTCTTGGGCCAGGGATTCCCAGGTGTCGGTGGGGATGTTGCACTTTTTCAAGGAGGCTTTGAGGGTGTCCTTGAAGCGTTTCCTCTGCCCACCTGGGGCTCTATTGCCGTGTCGGAGCTCCAAGTAGAGCGCTTGTTTTGGGAGTCTCGTATTGGGCATGCGGACGATGTGACCCATCCATCGGAGCTGATCGAGCATGGTCAAAGCTTCAATGCTGGGGATGTTGGCCTGAGCGAGAACACTGACATTGGTGCGCCTATCCTGCCAATGGATTTGCAGGATCTTGCGGAGGCAGCGTTGGTGGTACCTCTCCAGTGCTTTGAGATGCCTGCTGTACATGGTCCATGTCTCTGAGGCATACAGGAGGGCGGGTATCACTACTGCTCTGTAGACCATGTCCTCATGTCATACAAGGAATGATTTATGCACACAATTCCCCATAGAGTTTCTAACATCAGCCTCGCCACTGGAAAGGTGAGGAGCATGTGGTTAGGGGGAAAAATGGAAGCACGTGTTGTTGCACACACCAGCTAGGTCAGGGCTTGGAGCATGCGTCACATCTGTTCTCTTAACTAGTGAATGGTGTGAGCCAGGAGAGTTGAATGGTGATAATATAAACTTAATCTAGCTTGCTTGGAATGTTTCTGCGGCAATTTATTAATTTACTGTTGTTTCAGAATGACTGAACATTTGGTGATTGTTATTGTCTGTTTGCTTTGCTGTAATCAGTGACTCTTAACGGCAGCTAAGCAGCCTCATAATTCTGAAGCTCCCATTGGTTTCAACTGCTCAGTGGGAATTGTTATCTAATGTTAAGCAGATCTGTTGGTCTGGCATGAATTGGTAACTGTTCAATCAGCTTTTTACAGTGTTACCAGTAAAATCAGATCAACTTTAATAAATGGCACTGTAAGCATACTGGAGCCAATTTAAGTGCACATACTAGCTAAATGCATGGTTTTTCAGCATTGTAATTCATTGTTTTTTGCTTTAAAGCACATCTCAATTTTTAAATCACTGATTCTAACTTCATTAACCCAGTGTCCCACCAAGACTATTGCTCTTCAAAATAGATGCCACTTAGCTGTCCTGCACCTGGTTTTCTTCATCAGCTTCTTTTTAAAACACTTCCATGGTTACACCCACTTCTTAACATCATTGTCTGTTTAGAATTAGACCTGCATGCTGCTTTTATATTGGGTTTTGTGAAGAGGGCTCCTGATACATGGCAACCCCAAAGTAAACTTGTTCGCTTTCAAATAACCCCAATATAAAAGCTCTAAATGTTTAATGTGCTGGTGAGCAGACATGCCGTTGAATATAATATCAGCTAGTTATAGGAACATAGGGATAGGAGTAGGCCATTCAGCCCCTCAAGCCTGTTCCGCCAGTTATTGCGCATTCAGCAACATGCACATTGCTCAACTGCACTTTTAAACATTTTGAACTCTAATTTTAAACAAGCAGGGAGTGAATTTCCGTGGGGTTTTCCTTGTCTGCCATAACTTCGGAAAAGCTGCGGAAGACCTGGAAAAATGGTGTAATGTGTGTGTAAGAACTTGCATTTATATAGCACCTTTTGCAACTTCAGGACGTCCCAAAGTGTCTTTTGAAGTGTAGTCACTGTTGTAATGTAGGGAAACGCAGCCACCAATTTGTACACAACAAGGTCCCATCAACAGCCATGAGATAAATCACCAGATAATCTTTATTCAGGTGTTGGTTGAGAGAGAAATATTTGCCAGTACACCGGGGAGAACGCCCCTGCTCCTCTTCAAATAGTGCCATGGGATCTTTTACAGAGATCTGTTTAATGTCCCATCTGAAAGACGGCACCACCCCCTCAATACTGCACTGAAGTATCAGCCTAGATTATATGCTCAAATTACTGGAGTGGTGCTTGAACCCACAATCTTCTGATTGAGGCGAGAGTGCTGCTTCTGAGCCAAGGCTGACACACAATACCGTCTATTTTTATGGCATAAAATGTGGAACACATTTGCCCGATTCCTACATTACAACATTGACCACACCAAGTGCTTTGGGACGCCCTGAGGTCGTGAAAGGCGCTATATAAATGCATGTCTGTCTGTCTGTCTTTCTGGTATCCTGGCTAACATTCCTCAACCAACATCATCAAAAGCCGATTCATCTCTTTGCTGTTTGTGGGACTTTGTGCAAAATGAATGATGCTTTGCTTGCATAACAGTTACTACTCTTCACAGTAATTCATTGTACATGACATGTTTTGAGACAATGAGAGATGTGATTGTGCACTAAATAAATGCAAGTTTTCTAAAATGTATTTATGAAAAATGGTGTCAAGTGGAAAAATACTATAACTGGCTGCTAGTGCAATATACTGTTGGATGTCTGTTGCTATTTTGGCACATATAAGTGGTATTTGTTTTAAGTTTCTAGATGTACAAGATTTTGCCTTGAATTATTTCTGTTTGTGAAGTAGTGGCTAATTCCCATTTTGAGTCTTCCTGGTCTGTTGTGCTGTTTATGGTTATGGTAGCGAGTACAAATGACGATGAAGAATTTGTGAGGAATTAAGGATATTTTCACAAGAATAATCTTCCAAACCGCCCCTGACTGAGATGGACAAAATAGATGTATAATATCCAGTATGCATGTATTGATAACTTAATAGTGTACAGACTTCTAAAAACACATGTCTTTTTATATAAAAACACCTGAACATTTTTTCCTCATATATTTGGTACAATCTTGTGCTTTATATTCAGTAATGTTTTGAAGTGCCATCTAGTGGCAAACTGATGTAAATAATGCGATGTAAGTTTTTAGTTTGTTCTTTTTCCATCTGTTAACACTTTCCCCCTCTTTTTTTGTTACCTTTCACTTTATTACTTCATGTAAACTGTCTGGGAAATCTTGGATTTTTTTTCTACTCCTTTTTACTGCAGTTAACTAACCTCGGGTGACTGTCTGTGTGGAGTTTGCACATTCTCCCCGTGTCTGCGTGGGTTTCCTCCGGGTGCTCCGGTTTCCTCCCACAGTCCAAAAATGTGCGGGTTAGGTTGATTTGGCTATGATAAATTGACCCTTAGTGTTAGGGGGGGATTAAATATGTGGGGTTATGGGGATAGGATGGGATATGTTGGGGGGAATTAAATACGTGGGGTTACGGGGGTAGGGTGGGATATGTGTACTGTGGGGATTAAAGCAGGGACAGGGTACTGGATTTGGATGATCAGCCATGATCGTATTGAATGGTGGAGCAGGCTCGACGGGCCGAATGGCCTACTCCTGCTCCTAGATTCTATGTTTCTATGTTTATACTTCGACTTTACTTCTCTGCTTATTTTGTTTAATCTTTGCTCTCGGAAACTTAATACTGTACTTTCCTAGCTTCTGCCTCCCCCACATCCGACATTCTTGCGTATAGTGCTTAAGAAATGGATGTGGCTGATAAAATTGTTAACATTATGATTGCTTAATTAGTGATGAAGCATAGTATGGAGGAAGAAAGAAAGACTTGCATTTATACAGCGCCTTTCACGACCACCAGACGTCCCAAAGCGCTTTACAGCCAATGAAGTACTTTTTGGAGTGTAGTCACTGTTGTAATGTGGGAAACGCGGCAGCCAACTTGCGCACAGCAAGCTCCCACAAACAGCAATGTGATAATGACCAGATAATCTGTTTTTGTTATGTTGATTGAGGAATAAATATCGGCCAGGACACCGGGGATCTTTTACGTCCACCTGAGAGAGCAGACGGGGCCTCGGTTTAACGTCTCATCCGACAGTGCAGCACTCCCTCAGCACTGCACTGGAGTGTCAGCCTAGCTTTATGTGCTCAGCCCCTGGAGTAGGACTTGAACCCACAACCTTCTGACTCTGAGACGAGTGTGCTACCCACTGAGCTACAACTGATAATTTTACTCCTTGTTCATATTGTACTCTTTTGATGAATAAGTTGGTTTGATAACTCAAAAAAACAAAGACTTGATATTTTTTAAGATATCTAGTGCCACCAGTGAAGCAGTTTAAATTTCTAGCTCCCAACTTGTTATTTTCTAACTTTGTGGATGGTGGAGAAGAAACAAGGCCAAATGTAAGGTATTACTATGTTACTACAGGAAACTCTTTCGTATCCAGCACCGACGGGACCAGGATGGTGTCGGTTGATTAAAAATTCCAGATAACGGAGAGGTATATCTACCGAGGCTATTTTTAACAAACAAAAATAAAAAAATCAAGAAATGTGCAGTATAATTGGGTACTCCCCCACAGAATGTTGTGTTAAATGGATGATGGAAGATGCTTGATTAAGTACAGTAATGCCAGTTGAGGGTAATCCATAACTCTTTAATTACTTAACAGTAAAACAAAACTTATAAACGACTGTATACTGTAGTTTTCGGAGTATGAACTCTGCCGGTTATTAGAGAATTCTGGATATTTAGGTGCCGTTTAAACGAGAGTTTCCTGTAGTAACATTTGTTGTTCCAGCTTGCTGGGATACAAGCTGATGAGGTTTGTTGGTAATGGCCTTCCTATTGCTGAGATGTGAAACTTGGGAGAGTGAACTAGGGTTATAGTCAGTGGGTTACAGATGTACCAGACCTAAAAATAAAGAAAAGCATTATAACAGAAGGAAGGAGTGACTTAATACTGATAATTGAGTAGGTCCTGTACCTGCAGCTTGTTGCATTATATTTTTGGTAGCACTATTGCTTTTAAGTCAGAAGATCATGGGTTAAAGTCCCACTCCAGGACTTGAGTGCATTGATGCTTCAGTATTTAGGGACTACCGAGTTGTTAGATATGCTGGATTTCAAATGAGATGTTCAACTGAGGCCTCGTCTGCCAGCTCAAATGGATGTAAGATCCCATTGCATTATTTGAACAGGAGCAGGGAGTTCTCCTGGTGCCCTGGCCAACATCTATCCCTCAACTAATGCCACAAAACAGACAAGAATGGTCATTTATCTCTGGCTGTTTGTAGGACATTTCTGTGTGCAAATTGGCTGGCACATTTTCCTGTGTAATAATAGTTTTTTTTAATTAGTTTATGGGATCAGGGCGTCGCTGGCAATGCCAGCATTTATTGCCCATCCCTAGTTGCCCTTGAGAAGGTGGTGGTGAGCCGCCTTCTTGAACCGCTGCAGTCCGTGTGGTGATGGTACTCCCACAGTGCTGTTAGGTAGGGAGTTCCAGGAATTTGACCCAGCGACGATGAAGGATCGGCAATATACTTCTAAGTCAGGATGGTATGTGACTTGGAGGGAACTTGCAGGTGGTGGTGTTCCCATGCGCCTGCTGCCCTTGTCCTTCTAGGTGGTAGAGGTCGCGGGTTTGGGAGGTGCTGCCGAAGAAGCCTTGGCGAGTTGCTGCAGTGCATCTTGTAGATGGTACACACTGCAGCCACGGTACGCCGGTGGTGGAGGGAGTGAATGTTTAAGGTGGTGGATGGGGTGCCAATCAAGTGGGCTGCTTTGTCTTGGATGGTGTCGAGCTTCTTGAGTGTTGTTGGAGCTTCACTCATCCAACCAAGTGGAGAGTATTCCATCACACTCCTTACTTGTGCCTTGTTGATGTGGAAAGGCTTTGGGGAGTCAGGAGGTGAGACACTCGCCACAGAATACCTAGCCTCTGACCTGCTCTTGTTGCAACAGTATTTATGTGGTTGGTCCAGTTAAGTTTCTGGTTAATGGTGACCCCCCCAGGATGTTGATAGTGGGGGATTCGGCGATGGTAATGCCATTGAATGTCAAGGGGAGGTGTTTAGACTCTCGCTTGTTGGAGATAGTCATTGCCTGGCACTTCTGTGGCGCGAATGTTACCTGTCACTTATCAGCTCAAGCCTGCACGTCGTCCAGGTCTTGTTGCATGCGGGCATGGACTGCTTCATTATCTGTGGAGTTGCGAATGGCGCTGAACACTGCAGTCATCAGCGAACATCCCCATTTCTGACCTTATGTTGGAGGGAAGGTCTTTGATGAAGCAGCTGAAGATGGTTGGGCCTAGGACACTGCCGTGAGGAACTTCTGCAGCGATGTCCTGGGGCTGTGATGATTGACCGTCAACCGCCACAACCATCTTCCTTTGTGCTAGGTATGACTCCAGCCAGTGGAGCGTTTTCCCCCTGATTCCCATTAACTTCAGTTTTACTAGGGCTCCTTGATGCCAGACTCGGTCAAATGCTGCCTTGATGTCAAGGGCAGTCACTCTCGCCTCACCTCTGGAATTCAGCTCCTTTGTCCATGTTAGGACCAAGGCTGTAATGAGGTCTGGAGCCGAGTGGTCTTGGCGGAACCCAAACTGGGCATCAGTGAGCAGGTTATTGGTGAGTAAGTGCCGCTTGATAGCACTGTTGATAACACCTTCCATCACTTTGCTGATGATTGAGAGTAGACTGATGGGGCGGTAATTGGCCGGGTTGGATTTGTCCTGCTTTTTGTGGACAGGACATACCTGGGCAGTTTTCCACATTGTCGGATATATGCCAGTGTTGTAGCTGTACTGGAACAGCTTGGCTAGAGGCATGGCTAGTTCTGGAGCACAAGTCTTCAGCACGATAGCCGGCATGTTGTCGGGGCCCATAGACTTTGCTGTATCCAGTGCGCTCAGCCGTTTCTTGATATCACGTGGAGTGAATCGAATTGGCTGAAGACTGGCTTCTGTGATGGTGGGGACCTCAGGAGTAGGCCGATATGGATCATCCTCTTGGCACTTCTGGCTGAAGTTGGTTGCAAACGCTTCAGCCTTGTCTTTTGCACTCACGTGCTGGGCTCCACCATCATTGAGGATGGGGATATTCTTGGAGCCTCCTCCTCTCGTTAGTTGTTTAATGATCCACCACCATTCACGACTGGATGTGGCAGGACTGCAGAGCTTTGATCTGATCCGTTGATTGTGGGATCGCTTAGCCCTGTCTATAGCATGCTGCTTCTGCTTTTTAGCATGCATGTAGTCCTGTGTTGCAGCTTCCCCAGGTTGGCACCTAGTTGGTACGCCTGGTGCTGCTCCTGGCATGCTCTTCTACACTCGTTGTTGAACCAGGGTTGGTCTCCTGGCTTGGTGGTAATGGTAGAGTGAGGGATATGCCGGGCCATGAGGTTACAGATTGTGGTGGAATACAGTTCTGCTGCTGCTGATGGCCCACAGCGCCTCATGGATGCCCAGGTTTGAGCTGCTAGATCTGCTCTGAATCTATCCCATTTAGCACGGTGGCAGTGCCACACAACACGATGGAGGGTGTTCTCAGTGTGAAGACGGGACTTCATCTCCGCAATGACTGTGCGGTGGTCACTGCTGCCAATACTGTCATGGACAGATGCATCTGCGACGGGTAGATTGATGAGGATGAGGTCAAGTACGTTTTTCCCTCGTGTTGGTTCACTCACCACCTGTCGCAGGCCCAGACTGGCAGTTATGTCCTAGTGACTAATCTTCAAAAGTAATTGGCCATGAAGTGCTGAAAATGTATAAATGCAAGTGCTTTTGGTCTGCCTGCCTTTCCTTCCTGAAGTCAGGCACCAAAAACTGGACACATCCTGACTGCAGCCTAACCAATGATTTATATAGCTATAGCATTATCTATTTGCTTTCATGCTAGTATATGCCCCTATTTATAAAACCTAGGATATCGTATCTTTTTTCACAGCTTCATTAACGTCTTCCTACTTTTAAGGATTTGTGTAACTTAGGGAGGACCAGGGGTCACAAATTTAAGTTGTATAAGGCTAGATCTAGTTTAGATGTCAGGAGCTGGTTCTTTTCCCAGAGAATAGTGGGCCTCTGGAACAGGCTGCTGTCTCGTGCGGTGGATGCTGATTCGCTGAATTCTTTCAAGCCAGAGCTGGACCTGTTTCTGGCTGGGGAGGAGATCACCTCTTACAGAAGGTAGGTACTTCAGGGATTTCAGGGCCAGAGTGATGATTTGGACTAGTTTTGATCACCTAGATGGATCAGAGAGGAATTTCCCAGATATTTTTCTCCCCAAAGTGGCCTGGGTTTTTAATCTTTTTTTGCCTCGCCCAGGAGATCACATGGTTTCGGGTGGGGTGGAATATATATGTAGTGATGCACAAGGTATCGCAATTGTGTGGGACAGGCTCAATGGTCCAGAGGGTCTTTACCTGTCCGTCATTGTTCGTATGTTCGTTCTAAATCTCTACCTTTTAGTGACCTTTTTGGAACTTTTTATATTGTTAGCTTCTTGACTTCCCAAATGTTTTTTTGAGGCTGAATGATGAGTGGAGTGGACAAACAGAGAAGGATATGTTAACCGTTCTTTCTCTCTTCCGTAACTAATAGTCTGTTACCATGTAGCTTATGAACAAACCCGACGCAGTTAATGGTTTGTATAGATAATTTTAATGTTTTTCTCCATTATTTGCCTTATTGATTGTACTTTTTAGAGGACAGTATATTCAGCAGTACTTTGTATCTAATGTTGCAGTAGGTGTCAAGGCTACTGTGATTCACTGTATAAGTTTGGCTCCGTTGGTCGGACTCTTACCTCGCCACTGGGTCAGACTGTTGAGTTTGAGCCACATTCCATAGGCTGTCACTGTGTTGCAGCACTGTGGGAGTATTGCATTGTCAGCAATGGCGTCCTTTGGGTAAGACGTTAAACTAAATTCCTTCTGCCTGCTTCACTGGTTCAGATGGACATTAAAAATCCTATGGCACTAATTGAAAAATGGGTAGCTCTCTTGGTGTCCTGGCTACCAAAAACAGGTTAACAGATCATTCATCTCATTACTGTTTATATGCACTCAGAGATCAGTTGCCCTTAGATTGGTACCTTATATGCATGATTTTATTTTATTACCTTGCCCAAATGGCTATTTTTCACATGTAAACTCGGCTACTTATTTGACCATAGGGATCACTGCAGCCTAATCCTGTCTTCGCTTCCCCGATGTCCACACAGGCCTACTTTTCATCAGCCCCAAGACCACAATCATCTAACTCCACATGGGGTCACACCTGGGACCTGTAAGGCTCACTACATGGCTCAGCAACTTTATTCAGTGAATAGTTGAGGCATACAGGTCAGGAAGATCCCAGGTTCAATCTTTGGTCCAGCTAGCTGATCTCGGTGGTAAAGATGCTACAAATGGTATCTACACCCTGGGTTAGGGCGGGAGATCAGCATACGCTTGATCGCTCTGCAGCGAACCCCTATTGACAGTACATGTGTACAGATGTTGAGTAAGGATGCGATTGACCCGAGCTGTAATACGCTTTGTGGTCGAAAAGCAGTCAGTATTAAGGTTCATGCATGAATAATGGCCATTGGCTGAAGTACTGGAGAGTCCAGAAGGCCAGGATAAAGCAGCCAGTGCCTTCAGGAAAGGGGGAGGTGTGCAGAAAGATTAGCAAGAGGAAATGGAGTGAGACCCCTGGGACCTTCCTGGTTTGATATGGTGCATTTACCCAGAGCCATCAGAGAACCCTTCAAATGTAAATCCCTTCTGTTGTACTGCTGCCATTTGTGAAACAGTCCTTTAAAAATCTCAGCTTCCTAACTGTTTAGTGCTTTTACTGTATTTACTTGTATATAAGAATGTAAATTTGTGTCCCCTTTCGGCACTACAATTAGAGGGTTTACTTGTGTACATGGGTCATATCACCTTGCACGTTCCCCTCCTGGCTTGTATTACTCAAAGCAAGTAAGTTCTCTAAGAATGATGTTTCCCCCAGCAGCACTTCAGTACATTCCTATCAGCTGTTGCTGTGCTTAGTTCCTCTAGTGCTGTGATATTTAAAAGGCAATTTAAATTCCCCTGCAAGCTTCAGTTCAAGCTTTTTCTGATTGGAGACAGCTCACTGGGATAGATACAAGGATAGGAGGTTCAAATTCAGCAGTAGGAACCAGTAGGACTGAAGTCAAGAGGGAAAATTGGCTTTTAAGTATCACCATGCCAGAGAAACATCAAAAGAAATGCGCTGGTTGAAATGAGAAAGAACAAAGAAAATGTATTCTTGGGAGGCAGCTGCCATGAAGGTGAGAATGTTGGTGGATAGGAGTTTTCATAGAAATCATAGAAATTTACGGCACAGAAGGAGGCCATTCGGCCCATCGTGTCTGTGCCAGCCGAAAAAGAGCTATCCAGCCTAATCCCACTTTCCAGCTCTCGGTCCATAGCGTTGTAGGTTACAGCACTTCAAGAGCATATCCAAGTACTTTTTAAATGTGATGAGGGTTTCTGCCTCTGCCACCCTTTAGAACATAAGAAATAGGAGCAGGAGTAGGCCATTCGGCCCTTCGAGCCTGCTCCGCCATTCAATGAGATCATGGCTGATCTTCTGCCTCAACTCCATTCACCGGCCCTATCACCATATCCGTTGATGTCCTTACTAGTCAGAAATCTATTGGCTTCTGTTTTGAATATACCCAATGACTGAGCCTCCACCGCCCTCTGGGGTAGAGAATTCCAAAGATTCACCACCCTCTGTGTGAAGAAATTTCTTCTCATCTCAGTCCTGAATGGCCTACCCTTTATCCTGAGGCTGTGGCCCCTGGTTCTAGACTCCCCAGCCAAGGGAAACATTCTCCCAGCATCCACCCTATCAAGCCCTGTAATAATTTTGTATGCTTCAATGAGATCCCCTCTCATTCTTCTGAATTCAAGAGAATACAGGCCTAGTTTACTCAATCTCTTCTCATACGACAGTCCCGCCATCCCAGGAATCAATCTCGTGAACCTTCGTTGCACTCCCTCTATGGCAAGTATATCCTTCCTTAGGTGAGGAGACCAAAATTGTACACAATACTCCAGGTGTGGTCTCACCAAGGCACAATATAATTGGAGTAAGACTTCTTTCAGGCAGAGAGTTCCAGATCCCCACCACCCTCTGGGTGAAAAAAGTTCTCCTCTGCTCCCCTCTAATCCTTCTACCAATTACTTTATATCTATACCCCCTGATTATTGACCTCTCTGCTGCGGGAAATAGGTGCTTCCTATCCACTCTATCTAGGCCGCTCAGAATTTTAAACACCTCAATTAAGTCTCTCTTCAGCCTCCTCTGCTCCAAAGAAAACAACCCCAGCCTATCCAATCTTTCCTCATAGCTAAAATTCTCGTAAATCTCCTCTGTAACCTCTCTAGTGTAATCACATCTTTCCTGTAATGTGGTGACCAGAACTGTACGCAGTACTCTAGCTGTGGCCTAACTAGTGTTTTATACAGTTCAAGTGTAACCTCCCTGATCTTATATTCTATGCCTCGGCTAATAAAGGAAAGTATCCTGTATGCCCTCTTAACCACCTTATCTACCTGTCCTGCTATCTTCAGGGATCTGTGGACATGCACTCCAAGATGCCTCTGTTCCTCTACACTTCTCAGTATCTGACCATTTATTGTGTCTTCCCTTGCCTTGCTAGCCCTTCCCAAATGCATTACCTCACACTTCTCTGGATTGAATTCCATTTGCCACTTTTCTGCCCACGTGACCAGTCCATTAATATCTTCCTGCAGTCTACAGCTTTCTTCCTCACAAACAACCAAACGGCCAATTTTGTATCATCTGCAAACTTCTTAATCATGCTCCTTACATTGAAGTCTAAAACATATATACCACAAAAAGCAAGGGACCTAGTACTGAGCACTGCAGAACCCCACTAGAAACAGCCTTCTGTTCACAAAAACACCCGTTGACCATTACCCTTTGCTTCCTGCCACTGAGCCAATTTTGGATCCAACTTGCCCATTCCCTTGGATTCCATGGGCTTTTATTTTTCTGACCAGTCTGCCATGAGGGACCTAGTCAAAAGCCTTGCTAAAAATCTATGTAGACTACATCAAACGTGCTACCCTCATCGACCCTCCTTGTTACCTCCTCAAAATATTCAATCAAGTTAGTCAGATACAACCTTCCCTTTACAAATCGAAATATTGACCCTCGTCTTATACGGGGGGGGTGTCATTGAATATTTTGTGTGGAATTGTGGAGCTGGAGAAAAACCAAGTCCTGTACGTGGGTTGCTGTGTGTGTAGTAAAAGGTGCTGTGCTTCATTTTATGCACGAGTTGCTCTGCAAATGTTCACTAGTGAAATTGGGTAAGAAAACTTGACTGGCTGCTTGTTGGTCTAATTGCACGGTTCAGTTTCTGAGTTTTACTGACGTGTTGGGGGGGGATTTGAGACCGATTGTCTTAATTTAAGTATTTATTACTACAAGTGTTAGGTAGTGTGTTTATTTGAGCAGGCCTGCATCACAATAACAGCAATAACTTGTGTTTCTTTAATGCTGCTCACATGCAGGAAGATGCCTCAAACAATGGGAAGGGTTAGGCTGGGCGACCAAAAGCACAAAGTGAAGAGTTCGGAGAAGAAAGGACCGTGGCAAAGCAGAGGGAATTGGACCGTGTTCCCCAGAAAATAGGAGAGCTGTGGTTCAACAAGTGGCCATCAGGATGAGATTGTGGATAAGGGGAGGGCCTTGTTTAAGGGTGAATAAATATTTTGCGGGCTAATGGGGAGCAGGAAGGGTGTTTTACAACTTTCTGGAGCTGACTTGGTAGGAGGAGGAGAGTCAAAGAGCATTGGTTGGAGGTGAGTGGGATGGGGAGGTTACAGGGATAGGGAAGGATGAGGATGTGAAGGGATTTAAACACGAGGAAGAGAAATTTAAACTGGAGATGTTGGGCCACCAGGAGCCACTGTAAGTCAGTAAGGAGAAGGGTGATGTGTAACTGGACTTGGTGCAAGATAGGATATGGGCAGTAGAGTTTTGGGTGAGCTAGTTTAAGGAGGGTGAAGAATGGGAGGCCGGCCAGGAGAGCATTGGAATAGTCGGGTCTGAAGGTGACAAAACCATGGATAAGGATTTCAGCAGCGGATAAGCTGAGACGGGACGGAGACGGGCGATGTTATGAAAGTGGATGTAGGTGGTCTTTGCGATGGAGAGGAAATAGTTTGGAAGCTCAGCTCGGGGTCATCCATTGCGGGAACATAGAAACATAGAAAAATAGGAGCAGAAGTAGGCCATTCGGCCCTTCAAGCGTGCTCCGCCATTCAATATGATCGTGGCTGATCCTCTAGCTCAATACCATATTCGCGCTCTCTCCCCATACCCCTTGATGCCTTTTGTATCTAGAAATCTATCTATCTCCTCCTTTAAATATATTCAGTGACTTGGCCTCCACAGCTGTCTGGGGTAGAGAATTCCACAGGTTCACCACCCTCTGAGTGAAGAAATTTCTCCTCATCTCAGTCCTAAATGTCCTACCCCGTATCCTGAGACTGTGACCCCTCGTTCTAGACCTCCCTGTATCCAGTCTGTCTAGCCCTGTCAGAATTTTATACGTTTCCACGAGATCCCCTCTCATTCTTCTGAACTCTAGTGAATACAGGCCTAGTCGACCCAATCTCTCCTCATACGACAGTCCTGCCATCCCAGGAATCAGTCTGGTGAACCTTCGCTGCACTCCCTCTATGGCAAGTATATCCTTTCTTGGGTAAGGAGACCAAAACTGCACACAGTACTCCAGGTGTGGTCTCACCAAGGCCCTGTATAACTGTAGCAAGACATCCTTGCTCCTGTTCTCAAATCCTCTTGCAATGAAGGCCAACATACCATTTGCCTTCCTAACTGCTTGTTGCACCTGCATGTTTGCTTTCAGTGACTGGTGTACAAGGACACCCAGGTCCCTTTGTACATCAACATTTCCCAATCTATCACTATTTAAATAATACTCTGCCTTTCTGTTTTCCTACCGAAGTGGAGAACTTCACATTTATCCACGTTATACTGTATCTGCCATGTATTTGCCCACTCACTCAACTTGTCTAAATCGCCTTGAAGCCTCTTTGCATCCTCCTCACAACTCACAATCCCACCTAGTTTCGTGTCGTCAGCAAACTTGGAAATATTACATTTGGTTCCCTCATCCAAATCATTGATATATATTGTGAATAGCTGGGGCCCAAGCACTGATCCCTGCGGTACCCCACTAGTCACCGCTTGCCACCCCAAAAAAGACCCATTTATTCCTACTCTCTGTTTCCTGTCTGTTAACCAATTTTCAATCCATGCCAGTATATTACCCCCAATCCCATGTGCTTTAATTTTGCACACTAACCTCTTATGTGGGACTTTATCAAAGGCCTTCTGAAAATCCAAATACACCACATCCACTGGTTCTCCCTTATCTATTTTACCAGTTACATCCTCAAAAAACTCCAGTAGGTTTGTCAAACACGATTTCCCTTTCATAAATCCATGTTGACTTTGTCTAATCCCGTTGATATTTTCTGAGTGTCCTGTTATCACATCCTTTATAATAGACTCTAGCTTTTTCCCTACTATTGATGTTAGGCTAACCGGTCTAGTTTCCTGTTTTCTCTCTCCCTCCTTTTTTAAATAGTGGCGTTACATTTGCCACCCTCCAATCTGCAGGAACTGTTCCATAATCTATAGAATTTTGGAAGATGACAACCAATGCATCCACTGTTTCCATGGCTACCTCTTTTAGTACTCTGGGATGCAGATTATCAGGGAAGTGAAGATTAATGTTTTTTGCTGAGGTTATATTTATAATTTTAATGGAAATGTTATGAAAGCTAGCTCCCATTACAAGATTATTTGAAACATGATCTGTATTTCAAAGATCTAATTTTTGTTGGAATAGTGAGCAACAGCTGCACAAACATTTAAAACCTGCTTTAAATGTCGTATTTGGCAGACCACTTCAGCTTTTGTTTCACCTTTTTATTTTGTGATACAAGTTTGAGAAATAATGGTGTAGAATAAATGTGGCAATAAATATAGTTTACATGTGTCTTTTCCCCTTTCCTGGCTAGAAGGGAATGATGGTTTGCCTTTAATCAGCATTTCTCTCAAATCAGCTGCTTTGACAGGTGTGCTTGAGAAGTCGGGAGTGCTTTTACCTCCCTGGGTGGATTCTGACTGTGACCCAGTGAGATAGGAAACCCTTGCTGTGCAAGGAGCTGTGAGCAAGACGCTTGCAACTCATCTGAGACACCTTTCAAAAATAAAATTGAATCGGTTGCAGAACAAAAACAGAAAATGTTGGAAATGCACAGTAGGTCAGACAGCACCTGTGAAGAGAAAAGACAGGTTTCAAGTGTGGGGGAAAAAAAAATGTCTAACTAGGTAGAAGGATAAAAAAATATGGGGGAGGCACACAGAAACAGAAGTGGGAAAATAGAAACTGAGAGGAAAACGCATATAGGAGAGCTGAAATTAAAATGAAAATGCTGGCAAAGCAGTTTTTAGAATAAAAAAAGTTCTCTGGGCGTGGACGATGCTGGCAAGGCTGCATTTATTGCCCATCCTATTTGCCTTGAATGACCGACTTCTAGCAATTGCTGTTACAACTGTGTGGCTTGCTAGCCCTCTTCAGAGGGCATTAAGTGTAACCATGTAGTGTCATTTATAGGCCAGACTATGTCGGCAGATTCCTTCAGTCCTGAGGAAGGGTCTTGGACCTAAAAGGTCGACTGACTGACTTCTGTTTCTCCACAGTTGCTGCCTGACCTGAGTATTTCCAGCTTTTACTGTTTTTGTTAGGCAGGTTCCTTCTGTGAAGGATATTAGTGAACCAGTTGGGTTTTTACAATAATTCAGCACCATTATTGGTCGTTTTTCTTTTGGTGCCAGTTCACAATTCATACGTTGAATCCAACCTCCCATCTTGCCATGGTGGGATTTGAACTCTCAATCTCTGGGTTGCTCGTCCAGTACACTACTGTACCCTGGGTCTGCGAGTCCCAAGAAGAGGACAAATAGGTCAACACCATTGGCCCAGATTCCACCCCCCACCATCCCCCATCAGCTCTGTTCTGATGATCATTTCCAACAGTTCTGTTTTTATTGGATTTCCAACATTTGCTGTTTTTTCTCTTTCTTTATACTGTAGAACACTGCACCTTTTGTGGAACATTAAAAAGTGATGACTTTTAGTACTTGTCTTAGTCTCAGTTACTTGCAAGGAAAATATTAAGTGAAAGTTGCAATATCCCTGTTGTAAATGCTTATTGAAATTCATTGCCCCAATGTGAATTTCTGCAAGTAATTTTTTCATTGAATTCATGTTTAAAAAGTTATTTATATTTTATTGCCATTTCTACTTACTGACAAGTTTCACTCCTAGATCAACCCTCAACTACACAGAGATTGCTGATTGGTTGATTTAAAATGTCAAACGGCCTGGAAATTGACACGGTGGGATACTGCTCCTTTTATTTTGCTTTTGTTTAGGGCAGGGCCAGCCCACCAGTTATTGACTTTTCCATTGTTGGAATGAATTGAAGTGAGAAATGACTGACATATTCTGGAAACTAGCATGTTTTCCTGAAAATGCAAATAACAATACTATGGAATTCAATGTGTAAAGAAGATATGGATATATCTGCTGAAGAGAAATGTGCAATGCAGTGAAGTGGGATTCTTTTGTGTTCGGTAACATTTAGTTCGCTGTAATGGCTAGGAGTATAGAAGATTGTATTTTAATTAACCCTCTGTAGAATTGAGACAGAAACAGTATTTCATGCTGGATCATGTAGCTTTGTAAAATGGGATCATCATTTTTGAACTGGGTGAACATTGGCAGTTTTGTTCGGACTACTGTGTAGCTTGGTGTTGATGGATGAACTGTTTTTGTGCTGTAATAAATGTGGAGGAGTAATCTAGGTGCTGGGGGGGTGGGTACTTTGGTTGAGGGGAATTGTTGCCTAAACAACATTTCCCCTGTACACTCTCCACAAACAGTGCTTTTAATATTTTCAGATTTTAGAATGTTAATCTAATGTGCATTGTTCACATTAATTTACACAGTTGTCCCAATATTGAAGTGTCTTGTGCAGACTTTGTAGCATACCTCCTCTGAGGTGTTTTAGTTCTAGCTGTATGCAGTAATGTAGAAGAGCTTCTATAAACTGATTTTTAAAGCATGTTTCAGAACACACACAAAATGACAGTCCTTGTTTATACTGCACATTATAAGAATGGCTCTGTTGGTCACCAGAGGTTTTGTCCTCCTGTGATCAGATATTTAGTTTACTCGTACCAGTATAATCACTAGGCTTGTTTAGCATATTGGTACCAATATGATATGGGAGAAAGAAGATTTATATGATTTAATGTGTGATGAGCCTTAATCCATCACTCCAAATAGTTTCACCACTACCAGTACTTTATCCTAGTGCTGTGCAGTTCAAAATGTTAATTCCAAACACAACTCAAGTTGTCTACAATTGCATTTTCCACAGTTCAAGTGACATAATTCATAATGTTCACATGCTCACCCTTACTCCTCATTGAAATTAAAGAGGCAGCACTGCATAACATCCTTAAATTGCCCTGTTTTATTCTATTTTGACATGATAGACAAACTTAAGGCTGCCTTGTTCCAATTACAAGTCCCTGATTTGGAGGGTGTGATTTTCTTTTCATTTGCAACAGTATTAAGTGTGTTTTACAGGTTTACCATTATAGTCTTTGTTAATTTGCAACATGCTAGCCTACTATAGTATCCTTTGATATATGAACCTTAGATTCAGCTGTAAACGTGGATAATGGTAGCCAATAGAAAACCAGTTACTGCGAAGTTTCAGACAGCATTGTGATTTCTTGCATCCACTTCCCAGCAAGAGTCACTGGAGAGTGGTCAGGGATGTGATCCCCAGTCACTCGCCTTCCTTCCTTCATTCCCCCTCTCCCATTGCCATGTTCTGACCTGCAGCTTGAAAAGCATTTAAACTCTCACTTTGATTCTTAACAATTGGACTTTGTGACTACGCAGCTTCACCTTCGCAGCAGAATAATAATGTTTTTGTAGTACGTGGTATAATGTTTCTGTTTTTCTTCTGACTCTGAGGAACACCATGGGGGATCTGCTAGATTCTATTAAATGAACAGTCTTGCATCATCTAACTAACACACATCCATTGCGCTACAGAGTGTCTCTCAATGTTACACATGCAGAATGTGTTTATAAAGAGAAAGAAAGCCAGCCAGTTTTTTGCTGTTTGCCTGCTTCCAGAAACTCCAGCTACAACTGCTCCTTAATTGGCTTCAAGAGTGTAGGGGCGGCTAAAAATATCGGGATTTGCCTATTTCAACCAATTCCTGGGAATAATTGCCTTAAAATGACAGGCCAGGTTGAACACCGCTCCATCTTTTCAGCTAAACATCACAACTGTGCTCCATTACTATGAGCAAAGTCATGAGAGATCTGCCAGTTTTCATATAAACCTTGCTGTGCGTATGATTGGATTGTTACAGGTACTATTACCAGGACTGTTAACTTTGATCCAGCTCATAAAGAAAGCACCTTAACAGCTGCAGATGTGCTTCTTGCAACTTTACAAGGTCTTACTTTTTACAGATTTAATGGTACTTTCCAGAAAAGGAAAACTACAAAGTATCTCAAGACCTGTGCAAGTTTCTGCTTATACTTTGCTGGCCTTGTACTTCACTTTGTTCCCTCCATGTCTGAAGCAACAGGCAGCCATACAAGAGTAGTACAATGTAGTAACTTTCCCCCTTTTTTTTTTAATAGTTCAAGGAAGATATATCCAAGCGATTCAAGACACAGCCAGAACTGCTTGTGCTAATATTTGCTGGAAAAATCCTTAAAGACCCAGACACACTTGCCCAGCATGGAATACAGGATGGGCTCACAGTTCACCTGGTTATCAAAACTCAAAGCAGGTAATGTTCATTTGCAGCACAAAACCAATAAGAAGCAGAGCAAGAGAGAATTGCCAGCTCAAAGTACAATCAAAGGGCTTTAAAGAAATGTTCAAATTGTTAACTCGTACACAAATTCTCTGCCCTGGAGCCAGTTCTGTTTTTCTATTGTATACAGTTCAACTTAGAAATTTCTACATTGAAGTGAAAGCTTTCACCATCCACCCCACTGCCACATTAAAATAAAACTGATCACAGATTGCAGCTGAGAGATTGCTTCCAAGTGTATTAATGGGCAGCCCGTAATATTGAAAGTTGCTTCAGAGTTTGCACCTCAGTTGGGCAGGAGATGTGATGGGCTGGCTGGAAAATGTTTAATTGATCCAACATCTTGTGATATGGTCCCTTCTGATGACTTGCAGTATCTCAGTCAAGCTACTAGTTATGGCTGTATTAGAGAATCATAGAATGATACAGCAGAGAAGGCGGCCATTTGGCTCATTATGCCTGTGAAGGAGCTATCCAATTAGTCCCATTCCCCTGTTCTTTCCCCATAGCCCTGCAAATTTTTCCCTTCGAGTATTTATCCAATTCCTTTTTGAAAGTTATTATTGAATCTGTTTCCACCACCCTTTCAGGCAGTGCATTCCAGATCATCATAACTCGCTGCATAAAAAATCTTTCCTCCTGTCATCTCTGGTTCTTTTGCCTATTATCTTAAATCTGTGTCCTCTGGAAACAAGTTTCTGCTTATTTACTCTATCAGAGCCGTTCATGATTTTGAACACCTCTATCAAATCTCCTTAACCTTCTCTACTCTAGGGAGAACAACCCCAGTATCTCTAGTCTTTCCATGTAACTGAAGTCTTTCATCCCATGCTAGTAAATCTCCACTGCACCCTCTCTAAGGCCTTGATATCCTTCCTAAAGTGTGGTGCCCAGAATTGGCCACAATACTCCAGCTGGGGCCTAACCAGTGGTTTATAAAGGTTTAGCATAATTACCTTGCTTTTGTACTCTAAACCTCTAATAATAAAGCCAAGGATCCTGTATGCCTTTTTAACATACTTCTCCACTTGTCCTGTCACCTTCAAAGACTTGTGTATGTCCATACCCAGGTTTCTCTGATCCTGCAACTTCTTTAAAATTGTACTATTTAATTTATATTGCCTCTCCTCGTTCTTCCTACTAAAATGAAACATGTCACACTTCTTTGTTAAATTTCATCTGCCATGTGTCTGCCCATTTCACCAGTCTGTCTACATCCTCCTGAACTCTGTTACTATCCTTCTCATTGTTTACTACATTTGCAAATTTTGTGTCATCGGCATACTTTGAAATTATGTCCTGTATACCCAAGTCTAGGTTATTAATACATATCAAAAAGAGCAGTGGTCCCAACACCGACCCCTGGGGGATACCACTGCACACTTCCCTCCACTCACCACCACTATCTGCTTTCTGTCCCTTAGCTAATTTCTTATCCATGCAGCCACTGCCCTGTTAATCCAATGGGCTTTAATTGTGCTAACAGGTCTTATGTGACACTTTATCAAACACCTTTTGAAAGTCCATATACACAACATCAACTGCACTAGCTTCAACAACTTTCTTTGCAAAAATGAGCACAGACTGACCAAAGGGTAAGATAAGATGACCTTGCTTTTTAGCCCCTTTTCCATCATCAGTGTTGGAAACCATATGTGAATACACTTGTTGTGTAGTTTATTTGTGATGCACAGAGTAGTTTAAACTTCTGGAATATAGATCATTAGGAGTTGAGATTTAAAAAAAAAATGTAGATCTTTGTTACCTAAAATGGGGTAGACACTGACCTTTCATCTCTGGCATTTAGGTTCAGATCCACTCCACCCTGATAGAATGGAAGTGTTCTCTGTCTGCTGACACTAGGGTTGCTACCAGAAATGAGTTGAACACTCAACTGCTAGTAGACATGAGCCCAGAACGCACAATTTATAATTTGGCACTAAATTGGTAATCTCACTCAAGGCCACAGGGCCACTGGTGTGGGAAGTGGAAAAAGTGCCTCGCTGGTATAGTAGGAGATGCTCTTATGATGTTGGGCTGAGGCACAGAGTGGAGGGAGCTTCACTCTGTATCTTATACCTGACCTGGGTGTGCTTGATGCTGAGACTGAGTGCCTGAGATGTGTTGTTTTTCATACCCCAGCACTAACATCCTTCACTTTGATCAGCATAAAAAATTCATATCCCAAAAAAAGTCAATAAAATTGCTCTAAAACTTTCCCATTTTAATTGTCAAGGCCTCCGGAGCAGCAGAGGCAACCTGACGGCCAAAGCAGCCCTGCTGCTACTTCAGCACCATCCAGCAGCACGGCCTCAACAACCAGCAGCCTTGGTAAGTGTTATCAGTAGAAAGTTAAACTGGTAGCCAATTGGGCTACCTATTTATCGGGTTTAGTGGCTTGAGTACTGAGAGCCCATTCAGTACTCAAGTCCTGACTGTATTTCCAAACTTTCTCTCGCCTGCCCATATAACTGTTTAGTAGCTTGACAATGCTTTGAATTACTATCTTTCTTCCTTCCCCTCTCCATACACTGTTCCTTGGCCATGATAACTATTAGGTGACCTGCTCTCATGCCAGTGTTGCCCAGTAGTCTTTTAGTAGGAGACTGGTCCAGGATGACCACGTCTTTTCTTCCTTGCTCCTCTCCCCAGAGGAGTTCATTTGCTGCATTATCTGACAACACTGCTGTGTTTAGGAATGTGAACTAACTTTAGGAACTTCTGTGTCCCATTACGGGGTGGTGGGACGAATCTGAGATTGGGGGGGTGGGGGGAAAGAGTCTGAGATTTGGCGGGGGGGGGGGAAGAGTCTGAGATTTGGCGGGGGGGGGGAAGAGTCCTGATATTTGCGGGGGGGGGGGGGGGAAGAGTCTGGAGATTTTGGCGGGGGGGGGGGGTGAGAGAGTCTGAGATTTGGCGGGGGGGGAAGAGTCTGAGATTTGGGGGGGGGGGCAGATCTGAATTTGGGGGGGGGGGAATAGTCTGAGATTTGGGGGGGGGGGGGAAAGAGTCTGAGATTTGCGGGGGGGGGGAAGAGTCTGAGATTTGGGGGGGGGGGGAAGAGTCTGAGATTTGGCGGGGGGGGAAGAGTCTGAGATTTGGCGGGGGGAAGGAGGGGGGAAGAGTCTGAGATTGGGGGGGGGGGAAGAGTCTGAGATTTGGGGGGGGGGGGGGGGGGAAGAGTCTGAGATTTGGGGGGGGGAAGATCTGAGAAAAAGTCTGAGATGGGGGGGTGGGAAGAGTCTGAGATCGGGAGGGGGGGGTGAAGAGTCTGTGATCAGGGTGGGGGGGGGAAGAGTCTGAGATCGGGGGTGTGGGGGGGGGAAGAGTCTGTGATCGGGGTGGGGGGGGAAGAGTCTGTGATCGGGGTGGGGGGGGAAGAGTCTGTGATCGGGGTGGGGGGGGAAGAGTCTGAGATCGGGGTGGGGGGGGGAAGAGTCTGAGATCGGGGTGGGGGGGGGGGAGAGTCTGAGATCGTGGGGGGGGGAAGAGTCTGAGATCGGGGTGGGGGGGAAGAGTCTGAGATCGGGGTGGGGGGAAGAGTCTGAGATCGGGGTGGGGGGGAAGAGTCTGAGATCGGGGTGGGGGGGAAGAGTCTGAGATTTGGCGGGGGGGGGGAAGAGTCTGAGATTTTGCGGGGGGGGGGGCAGAGTCTGAGATTTGGGGGGGGGAAGAGTCTGAGATTTGGGGGGGGGGAAAGAGTCTGAGATTGGGGGGGGAAGAGTCTGAGATTGGGGGGGGGGGAAGAGTCTGAGATTGGGGGGGGGAAGAGTCTGAGATTGGGGGGGGGGGGAAGAGTCTGAGATTTGGGGGGGGGGGGAAGAGTCTGAGATTTGGGGGGGGGGGGAAGAGTCTGAGATTTGGGGGGGGGGGGGAAGAGTCTGAGATTTGGGGGGGGGGGGAAGAGTCTGAGATTTGGGGGGGGGGGAAAGAGTCTGAGATTTGGGGGGGGGGGAAGAGTCTGAGATCGGGGGGTGGGAAGAGTCTGAGATCGGGGGGTGGGAAGAGTCTGAGATCGGGGAGGGGGGGGGGAAGAGTCTGAGATCGGGGAGGGGGGGGGGGAAGAGTCTGAGATCGGTGTGTGGGGGGGGGAAGAGTCTGATCGGGGTGGGGGGGAAGAGTCTGTGATCGGGGTGGGGGAAGAGTCTGAGATCGGGGGGGGGGGAAGAGTCTGAGATCGGGGGGGGAAGAGTCTGAGATCGGGGGGGGGAAGAGTCTGAGATCGGGGGGGGGAAGAGTCTGAGATCGGGGGTGGGGGGGGAAGAGTCTGAGATCGGGGTGGGGGGGAAGAGTCTGAGATCGGGGTGGGGGGGAAGAGTCTGAGATCGGGGTGGGGGGGGGAAGAGTCTGAGATCGGGGTGGGGGGGAAGAGTCTGAGATCGGCTGGGGGGGAAGAGTCTGTGATCGGGGTGGGGGGGGGGGAAGAGTCTGTGATCGGGGGGGGGGGAAGAGTCTGTGATCAGGGTGGGGGGGTGAAGAATCTGTGATCGGGGGGGAAAGAGTCTGAGATCGGGGGGGGGAGAGTCTGTGATCGGGGGGAGGGGGGGAGAGTCTGTGATCGGGGGAGGGTGGAGGGGTGCTGGAGTCTGAGATTGGGGGGGTGTGGGGTGCTGGGAAACCCAGCCTCCATGGGCTTAAAAAAAAATCCTGTTAAAACGAGGTATGCAGCTTCATTAATAAGATTTTATTAACCAGCCCACCTCCTGAGAGCAAATTGGTCGTCCGCCCTCAACCTGCCTCCATTAAAATCGGAAGTGGGAGGGTTGAAGACGGGTTGGGGTCGGGATTGAGATTAAAAACATTTTTTTACCTCCCACCAGCCCCCAACCCACCCATCCTTGGGGGTTAAAATTTCCCCCAGTATCTCTGACAATGCTGCACTCCCTCAGTACTGCATTGAAGTGTCAGCCTAGATTATATGATCAAATCTCTGAAATGGGATTTGAACCCATGACCTTATGACCCAGAGACGAGTGCTGACACTTGAGTGTTAAATCTCCCTCAGTGCAGTCACTCTCCTTTACAGATTGAAATGGATATTATGCCGGGCTCCAGGGTGGTGTCTTGTGTATATATTTATCTAAATGCATGATGGTGCTGCACAGATAGGCACTTGCCAATACTTAAAGTTACCATTTCCTCCAAATGAATTGCCACTCTGGACCTGGTGCTGCTGGCTTCACCCAACACTGCTATAACATCTCCTAAAATAAACTAGAAGTTACCATTTGTTCCCCAAAACATACTGGAGAGACACATCATTTATACATTAAGCTATGTTCTTTTCATTGTGGTTTGTAATGTGCAGCATATTTCTTGAAATCAGAAAATTCAGAGCAGCTTCTAGTAACCAGCTCAAGTCACAGTGGCAGAGACCTGGGAGGATTCACCTGCCCACTTGTTTAGCCAAGGAATTGGGCATAATCCAGCAGCATCTTTTAAGACAGAGGGGATGGAGGGGTGCATGTTAGAAGAAAATGTTTAAATTCAGTATAACTTCAAATGCATGTTTGCTTCCTCCTTTTCATCGCTCCTGTTCTAAATGCAGTGATTCAGGTTGGAGATATTTCCACAAGTTCAGGGGGGTGGGGGTGTTTGTTCTTCGTGTGTAAGCCTAGACATTGATTGCCTCGTACACACAGGCCCACTCTACCCTCGCCTGGTGTTGATGCATGCAACAGCTTCCAGCAAAGTTTGTTGGTTAGCTATTGAATGTGGACACTGGCTGTAGGGCTTTCCCACTCCCTTGGATATCTGAGGCTAACTGTACAACCTACAATGCTGCTGAAGTTGGCTTTTAAAAAAATAATTTCGAATGTTTTTGTTTTGAAGTAGTTATTTGAAGCATTTGATGTGGTGTGTTCCACAACTGTCCTAATGTCTTGTGTGCTTCAGGTGGATTGGGAGGACTTGCAGGTTTGAGCAGCTTGGGGTTGAATTCATCCAACTTCATGGAGTTACAGACTCAGATGCAGCGCCAGCTAATGTCGAATCCAGAGATGATGTCTCAGATCATGGAAAACCCATTTGTGCAGAACATGCTGTCAAATCCAGACATGATGAGACAGTTAATTGTGACCAACCCACAGATGCAGCAGTTGATCCAGCGAAACCCAGAGATTAGTCACATGCTCAATAACCCAGACATAATGAGACAAGTAAGTTCAAAAAGAGCAAGCAGATAGATCATAAAATTTTCCATTTGTTTAAACATGTCCAGCAAATAAAAAGTTGCATTGCAAAAGCTACTCTCTTCTTTCGGAAGCAAGAGATTGAAGTTCCCTCCCCAAGGTGGCAACGAGTTGAGGTGTTGCTTATAGAATTCCTAAAAAGAAAGGTGGGAGAAGCAGGCATGATGGCTGAATTGCCTCTTCTCATTCTACATTGTGCTTTTTTTGTAAACCTGTGGTTTAATACAATGACTACTTGATTTCAAATGCTTTTGGACCTCTGCTGAGCTTTTAAGTTTTTTAACTAATTTTGTGTGGTGCTGTGTGGAAAAACCTGTATGCTTAATAGATGACAAGCAATCAAAACCTTTTAAAATGGTGTTTTCTCTTTTAGCCAGTGTATTGATGCAAATATAATTTTAGACAAAAGTAAATTCTGTGCCTTCAGAGCTGATAATTGCGCTATATTTTGATTTTGAATCTTTTTTCAGACTTGCACTCTACATTGTGTGCACTATTGTTGTCTGCCTGGTTAGTCTAAAAAACATCTTCCATTTTGAACTAGACTTTGGAGCTTGCTCGAAACCCAGCGATGATGCAGGAAATGATGCGGAACCAAGACCGAGCACTTAGCAACCTAGAAAGTATTCCAGGCGGTTACAATGCCTTGAGACGAATGTACACTGACATCCAGGAGCCAATGTTGAATGCTGCCCAAGAACAGGTAGGTGGGCAATCAATGTCGATCCTTCACCAAAAGACAATCTTAATGGTCTCCTACTTGTCCTAATTGGGTTGGCAATGAACCTTTTTAGGAAAAACTGTAATGGTGTCCTAATTCAGTGAACAACATTTTTGTTTTATAAAGGCACTCTCTGTCATATATATTTGAACCCTACTACTGGAAACTGTGACCAGATTTTTAAAATACTTGTGTTACAGTATGGATTAAAGGATTTACAGTGGAATCTGGAGGCCTGTCCTAGTAGCTACTAATTTGTATATACTCTTAAAATGTAAATTTACAAATTTCTACCTTTCAATGGCACTTAGTTCCTATTGCACATATTAAATCCTTTTTTATTTTGATTATACACGTGCTTACTTCTTATCATTTATTTGATTTATTAAAAGGAAAGTCTTTTTCTTTTGTTTTTCCCTCATGCTTCTGTGAATACCAACAAATAAAGGAGGATCAGTGATTTGTCTTCTGATATGAATTATATCTGCATTTTGTTTGGTTGACATTCAAATGCAGACACTATAAATTCCAGCAAATAGAGATTGCATAGACTCATCAGATCATTGGAAGCATTTCCTGAAGCAAAAAGGTTTGTACTTACTGGGTCATTTGAATCCAAGTTGGATGACGATGTAGGTTATGCATTTATAATGCAGTTTCAAGGAAGTTTTCTCTTTTCAGAGTTCTTGGTCTCAGACTCTTGCGTGCTCGATAGTTACACAGCGGATGAGTCTACACTTTGTTCACAGAAGTAAACAAACTCCCTTTAACCTGAATTATAAATCTATATTTACTCTCGCTGACCTTTCCCCTCCCCTACCACCTACTCCACTCCCTGGCCTAAGGATTTGAGATATGTTGTAACCTATTGCCTTGCTTTTTGTATTAATGCGATTCAGCTTTTGCACTATTATAAACTGTAATGTAACTAGGGGCAAGTGGCGTGCGACCACCTCAGCCACACACTGGCTGTAGTATAACTGCTACACGTGAACGTTTCAAATTTCATATTTAATCTCTGTGGTGTTAGCTCTTTGCTAACTTACAAAAAATATAAGTGATATTAGTCTGTGATTGGAGCTCTGCTTTGTACATGTTTGTTGGCACGCATGGGTGGAGCTTTGTTTTGCGTGACCAAAGAGGGATGGGGAGCCAGCAGTATAATTTGGTGCATCAGTTCCCACTGATCTAAAGCGGGTACTGGTGTATAATAGTCTATACCTGCAGTATAATGGGGCATAACAATCAATTGATAAAATTGCAGTACTATTTATGTAATCGGCTATTAACAATGGCTGTTTGTTCCTTTTTGATGAGTGACTCAAACAAATGTTTTGATGCAGAACATGTATCTCAGAACAAACCATTCATTATAATTGACATTTGTTTTGAAAAGAATCATTCTTATTTTCATAAGATTTTTGCTCTTCAAAAATCCCTAGTTCTGTTCACTCTTCCAGTAGCTCTGTAACATTTTGTTTGCCCACCTAATAGCTGTTCCATTACTCTGTCGAGTAGAAACACCGGAGCATGATAAGCCCATTCTATTTTCTATAACTGTACCAAACAATAATACTTGTATTTATTTTAGTGTATTATAGTAGTATATTCTATTTCTTTCTCCACCCCCCACCACTTATGGTGGTTAAAAATTAGAATGTGTTACAAGATTGCACAGTGGGTTAGACACTGGCTTTTCACCTCTGGGACTTGAGTTCTTATTTGGCTTACAATGATGGGTGAAAATAACCTCTGTCTGCTGGTAATGAATCTTTTGTGATATGTGTTTAGGCAATCTCAATCCAGTTCTTAATAAGCATGGGCCCCCAGCACAAAACTCTCCTCCATTTGGCACTCATTTGACAATCTTGCCTCATGCGAACCTAAAGATGATTCATGTAGGAAATGGAAAAAGTCCCAAAGTAGGTGGTGCCCTTCTACAGTTGGGGCGGAGGCATATTGTTGGGGCAAAAACAGAGAGCACTTTACTCTGCATCTAGCTACAATACACCTGACCTGGGAGCTTCTGATGTTGACACTGGGTGCTTGATATATAAAATGTTCCATTCTTTAATACTAACATCTCTCTCCTCCAATGAGCTTGAACACAACAAAAATTGAAATGTAGAAGCTAATTGTAGTGGTTAACTCAGAAGCAAAATACTGTGGATGCTGTAAATCTGAAATAAAGAGAAAATGCTGGAAATACACAGCAGGTCAGGCAGCATCTGTGGAGAGAGAAACAGAGTCAACGTTTCAGACCGATGACCCTTCGTCAGAATGGGAAAATGTTAGAGGTGTGACCGGTTTTAAGAAAGTACAGAGGCAGGGATAGGGGGAAGGGGGGGAAAGAACAAAAGGGAAGGTCTGTGATAAGGTGGAAGTCAGAAAAAATTAAATGACAAAAGGGATGATGGTGCAAGGCAAAAGGGGATCATAACAGGACAAGTAAAGAAACAAAAGATGAATGTCGAGGAGCTGTAAATGGCAACAGCAGAATCATTACCAGCACCTGCTGTCCAAAAAAATTGGGGCAGTGGTTATGATCTGAAATTGTTGAACTCAATGTTGAGGCTGGCAGGCTGTAAAGTACCTAATCAAAAGATGAGGTGCTGTTCTTCGAGCTTCCTTTGAGCTTCATTGAAACAGTGTAGGAGGCCGAGGTCAGAGTGGGACAGAGAATTAAAATGGCAAGCGACCAGAATCTCTGGGTCACGCTTGCGGACTGAACGGAAGTGTTCAGCAAAGTGATCACCCAATCTGCGATTGGTCTCTCCAATATAGAGGAGACCACATGAAGTAGTTAATGTTGAATTAGTGATGCTTATGTCATATCCCAATCAGATGAAGGGGAACAAATTGTCCTGGCTTACTATGACAAAGGATTTTTTTTTTTTAAATGATGATCCACTTGATACTAGAATGCATCTTATGAGGCTGTGCATGGAATTTGAAAAACACTTCAATTTTTTTTAAAATTTGGCCACCCACTGTTCTTGAGTTGTGATGATCTAAATCTCAAAGCACCTTTGTGTATTGCAGTATTTTAAAGGGTTGATCCGAATGGGAGGTTCAGTTAGCTTCCAAAAGTGAAGACGTGGTAGCTATTGCTGCCAATTTGAGTGAAAATTGACTCTCTGGCTCTTTTTAAAAAAAAAAAATTCAAATCTTGGATGGAATGGTACAGGAAAGTTGGTCAAATTTAAATGAAAGTTAATTTTTTAAGCTAGGTTTTTGACATCAGAAAATTGGCACATGACGGCCTGTACATTTTAGAAGAGTCCCAGATCGTTGGAGATGGGATATACACCAGTTGTTTCTGTTAGTGGAGACTGTAATGATGATTACTTTCTAAAGAACAGAATGTGTGTTTAGTACTGGTGTTTCATCTTCACTGTAGTTTGGAGGCAATCCCTTTGCATCTTTGGTGAGTAGTCCTGATGCAGACAATCAGCCATCACGCACGGAGAATAGAGACCCCTTGCCCAACCCCTGGGCTCCACCGTCGAGTTCACAGACACCTACAAGTACAACCACAAGTGGAACTACCGGTCAGTCCACATTGCCAGGTCTGGGAGCTGGATTGGGAGGTAAGGTTCCT
This sequence comes from Squalus acanthias, assembly GCA_030390025.1. Classification (NCBI taxonomy): domain Eukaryota; kingdom Metazoa; phylum Chordata; class Chondrichthyes; order Squaliformes; family Squalidae; genus Squalus; species Squalus acanthias. The sequence continues at coordinate 198,519,941 of CM059425.1, read as the reverse complement.
TTGTTAGCAATGGTTTTAGAGCTTAAGAGAACATAAACATCATTTCATTCAAAAGCTCTGTATATCTCCAGTAGTTAAAACCAGAAAATGCAGTATTTGCTGAAAGTTCATTCGTGGATTTATCTTATGGAATGCTAACTAGTATATTGAGGATGAGTCCAGTACAATGGTAGAATTGCATTAAGTTTTTGGTTAAATGTTTGTGATCTGCAAAGGAAAACCCGATCAGCATGAAAGGTGCCTGAAATTGTTTGTACAGCACCTTTTATATAGTCTAATATTTTGGTGCTTCTCAAGAAAAGTTTCCAATGGCACACAATACACTACAAAAAAGTTTTTAATATAGCAAATAAAATGTTTCTAAATTGACTTTGATGCATCACCCATTGAGAGCTCTATTGAGCTGTGCCACAGTGTGATAATGCATGGAAAAGTGGCAAGTGGAAGCCTGGTATGTCTCAATGGGGAGATATAGTCTGAATGCCAGGCACTCGCGTCCCAGCTACCTTTCTGCATCCTCTGGCAGGGAGACTGTTTCTCTCTTTCTTTTCCTGTTTCCCTTTTTTGCTCTTTCTCATTTTATTTTACTCTGTTTTTCTATTTCTATATTTTTCTCTTCCTCTTTACCTCTCCCATACCCCCCACCACCAGTGTACTAATCTTGGGAGTAGGAGCTCAGCGCCATGGGCAATCTACTGGAGCACCCATCTCCAATCTGCATTTGTGAAATCCTAATCTTGTTAAATGGTCTGTTTCCCACAGCAGGATCTGGTATGTTCAACACACCGGGTATGCAGAGCCTATTGCAGCAGATCACAGAAAACCCACAGCTAATGCAGAATATGCTCTCAGCGCCTTACATGAGGAGTATAATGCAATCTCTGAGTCAGAACCCTGACCTTGCAGCACAGGTACAGACCCAGATATCTCATTCTATTTTCTGTAACTTAACTGTACCAAACAATAATACTTGTATTTATGTAGTGCCTTTATTATGTTGAAACATCTGTGTTTCACACTTTTAAAGTGCTGTGATTGTCATGTAAATATGACCACCATTCTACATCAGCAATATCCCATAAACAGCAATGAGATGGAATGACAAATTAATATTTTTTGCTGATACTGGTTCAGGGAAGCATGTTGGCCATGATACTGGGAGAGCTTCCTATTCTACTAGTAATACAGTAGGCTTTTTAACACCTACCTAAACCAATCAAACAGACAGATAGGGCTTCAGTTTTAATGCCTGATCCAAACAACAGCACCAGTGCTCAGTCCTGCAGTGCAGTATCAGCCTAAATTGTGATGTTCCAGAATGGGATATCAACCCACAAATTTCTAACCCAGAAGTAAGAATGCTACTAACTGACGCTTCAAGCTACACTGCATTTGAGTTTGAGGTTAACAGCATACTTTTTTAATACTGGTAACTAATTGGTCACTTATTAAAACCTCAGTATTCAAAGGTCCAGAATCATGAATATGAGCTTTGAATTGTATTGCTGAATTGTGGTAAGTAGACCTGATGTTAATTATTTCGGCTGTTGTGGTTTTTGTGCTGCAAAAACTGCGATAGTAAAGTCAATCAGCACTCGCATCAAATTGTGTTTTTCTCCTCCAATTTTCTCCCTTCACCTTTTTGTTTCCATATTGTTTCAATTCACCAAATGTCCATTGTTCATGCGTCAGCCGAGACAGTGTCCGCAGGCTATTTGATTGTGGAGTCCATCACAGCTGAACCTGATGCTGCTCTGATCCCATGTCTATATGTGCACATATTCCTGTAGGAGTCACTGGATATCTGCTGAGAGCAGAAATCCCTTTTGTAATCTCCTCTGTCTCAGTAAGAGGACTGAATGTAGCACCCCATCACTGCCTCCAAGCTTACTTTGTATGAACAGAACATAAGAACATGGAGCAGGACATTTGGCCCCTCGAGTCTGCTCCACCATTCAATAAGATCATGGCTGATCTCCTACCTCAATTCCACTTTCCTGCACTATCCCCATATCCCTTAATTCCCTTAATATCCAAAAATCTATCGATCTCTTTCTTGAATATACTCAACGACTGAGCCTCCACAGCCCTCTGGGGTAGAGAATTCCAAAGATTCACCACCCTCTGTGTGAAGAAATTTCTCCTCATCTCAGTCCTAAATGGCCGACCCCTTATTCTGAAACTGTGACCCCTGGTTCTAGACTCCCCAGCCAGGGGAAACATCCTCCCTGCATCTACCCTGTAAGAATTTTGTATGTTTCAATGAGATCACCTCTCATTCTTCTAAACTCTAAAGAATATGGGGGAAAAATTCAGTTGGTTGCGTCTCCCGTTAGCGCCTTAAGAGGGCGCTAATAGGGCGCAAAGCATCTAGCGCCCAGGCGTGGCGAAGTTTGCGCCGCTCGCGATATTAACTAGACATTTTGCAGCGGCGCTAAACACTACCGCCACGATCTCCTGCGCCGGCAGATCATGACGTCACTCGAGTGCACAACGCCCCGGTATCGCCCCGGAGCGGATATTGAGTGGCGCCCCCTGCCTTACCGCCTGACGCTAGCAACGACAGGTTGAGGGGAGCGTTCTGCAGTCATGAAGGGAAAAGGGGAGCGCTATTTAAAGGTGTCCGCTTCCTGCCTTTTATTGTTGGTGCCATTTTTGAACTACGCATTCTGAGAGGGAGAGACTTCTGGAGAGATTCAACGTTGTGTGAAGGAGTTTTGGGTACTGAGCAGCACTTTGCAGGTTCATTTTGATTTGCCATTCCTTGTATCGATTTAGCAGAGACTGTGGGGGCTGCACTCTGAGCTCTTTGCCTGGTACTCTCCATTGTTCTTTCCAGCACATTTGATGTGCAGGTCTCTCCAGGCCGAGATTCAAGGCTGCAATGAGCAGGATGTGGATGGAAAGCAAGATTAACCATCCCCTTTAAGAACTGGCCCGTGCCATTGTGTGTGTGTTCCATTGCTGACTGACATTACATGAGCTTCGCCAGCGCTCTGAGGTAGCGCCTCGCTCCTCGGCATTTGCGCCTTAAGACAGGTGTGAAGCGCCTGATATAGCACTGCAATCACCTCCAGGGGCGATAAAAGTCAAGTTTGCAGTCGGTGGCGATAATTAGCGCCAGGCGCTAATCTTTGCGCCCGGCCGATAATTGCGCCCCAAATGGGGCGATACTGAATTTCTCCCCCTTTCGGCCTAGTCTACTCAATCTCTTCTCATAAAACAATCCCCCCATCCCAGGAACCAGTCTGGTGAACCTTCGTTGCACTCCCTCTATGGCAAGTATATCCTTCCTTAGGTAAGGAGACCAAAACTATGCACAGTACTCCAGGTGTGGTCTCACCAGGGCCCTGTATAATTGCAGTAAGACGTCTTTACTCTTATACTCAAATCCTCTTGTAATAAAGGCCAACATACCATTTGCTTTCCTAATTGCTTGCATGTTAACTTTCAGTGATTCGTGTACAAGGACACCCAGGTCCCTCTGAACACCAACATTTCCCAATCTCTCACCATTTAAAAAATACTCTGCTTTTCTATTTTTCCTACCAAAGTGGATAACTTCAGATTTCTCCACATTATATTCCATTTGCTGTGTTCTTGCCCACTCACTTAGCTTGTCTATATCCCCTTGAAGCCTCTTTGCATCCTCCTCATAACTTACATTCCCACCCAGCTTTGTATCATCAGCAAACTTGGATAAATTACATTTTCTCCCCTCATCCAAATCATTGATATAGATTGTGAATAGCTGAGGCCCAAGCACTGATCCTTGTGGTACCCCACTAGTTACAGCCTGCCAACCCGAAAATGACCCGTTTATTCCTACTCTCTGTTTTCTGTCTGTTAACCAAGTCTCAATCCATGCTAGTATATTGCCGCCAATCCCATGATCCCTAATTTTGTTTAATAACCTCTTGTGTGGCACCTTATCGAATGGCTTCTGAAAATCCAAATACACCACATCCCATCCACTGGTTTCCCCCTTATCTATTCTGCTAGTTACAACCTCAAAAAATTCTAACAGATTTGTCAAACACAATTTCCCTTTCATAAATCTGCCCAATCCTATTATTATTTTCTAAGTGCCCTGTTGCCACGTCCTTAATAATAGATTCTAGCATTTTCCCTACTACTGATGTCAGGCTAACTGGTCTGTAATTCCTCGTTTTCTCTCTTCCCTCCTTTCTTAAATAGTGGGGTTACATTTGCTACCTTCCAATCCACAGGAACTGTTCTAAAATCTATGGAATTTTGGAACATGACAACCAATGCATCCACTATCTCTATAGCCACCTTTTTCAAAACCCTAGGCTGTAGGCCATCAGGTCCAGGGGATTTATTGGCTTTCAGACCCATTAATTTCTCCAGTACTATTTTTTTTACTAATACTAATTTCTTTCAGTTCCTCATTCTCACTAGACCCTTGGTTCTCTACTATTTCCGGGAAGTTTTTTGCGTCGTCTTCCGTGAAGACAGACACAAAGGGCTGGATTTTCATTGACCCATGGAGGTGGGTTTGGAGGCGTGTGGGAGGGTTAAAATTGCGAAAACTGGCGGGCGGGCACAAGCCCACCTCCACGCAATTTTCATTAAATCGTGTCTGCTGGTCCCGACTCCATCCCGCCTCTAAGAGGCAGGATAGGCTGTTAAGACTCTTAACGAGCACTAAATTGCCTCTATAATGCCATTTTAAAAGGCCTTTGTGATTTTAACCCTTTTTCTACGTGAAGCACGCCTGTTGTGAACCACGAATGTGAAACCTGGCAGGAGCACATTTGGCTGGCTGGCTATGGGGATGCATATATGGATAGCTATGTGGAGGAGACATATCTGGGAGTGGTGGTGTAAAAATATCTGGGAGCAGTGGTGTAAAAATATCTGGGAGCAGACTTAGGGCTGCTGCTGCTCATTTTGCATCCAGGTCCCCTCTCAGCAAAGGCCAGGCAGTCTTTGCAGACCTTCAATGCAGCAGCAATGATGACATCATCAGAGGCGACTTTCAGACTGAAAACACTAATTGGTTCATGGGTTCCCACATGCTGGAACTCAATTGCCCAATTAGGTGAAAATTGCATCAATCTCCCACATTCAATTGCAGTCGGGTGGATAACACGAAAAGTGGATGACACGACCCCAACCCGCCCCGTATCAAAATCCAGCCCAAAGTATTTGTTTAATTTCTCTGCCATTTCCTTAATCCCCATTATAATTTCTCCTGTCTCAGCCTGTAAGGGACCCAGATTTACTTTTGCTAATCTTTTCCTTTTTACATACCTATAGAAGCTTTTACAGTCTGTTTGTATGTCTCTCGCTAGTTCACTCTTGTATTCTATTTTCCCTTTCTCTCTCAATTTCTTGGTTCTCCTTTTGCTGAATTCTAAAATCCTCCTAATCCTCAGGCTTACAACTCTTTGGCAACATTATAAGCCCCTTCTCTTGTTAGCCACGGTTGGACCACTTTTCCTGTGGGGTTTTTGTGCTTTAAAGGAATGTATATTTGTTGTAAATTATGTATTCTTTAAATGCTAGCCATTGCTTGTCTACCATCATACCTTTTAATGTAGTTTCCCAATCTGCCTGAGCCAACTCGCCCCTTATACCTATGTAGTTTGCTTTGTTTAGATTTAAGACCCTAGTTTCGGATTTAACTAAATCACTTTCAAACTCAATATAAAATTCTACCATATTATGGGTCACTCTTCCCTAAAGGCCCCTTTACTGCAACGTTCTTAATTAACCCTTTCTCATTGCACAATACTAGATCTAAAATAGCCTGTTCCCTAATTGGTTCCTCAACATACTGATCTAGAAAACTATCTTGTCTACATTCCATGAATTCGTCCTCCATACTATTACTGCAAATTTGGTTTGCCCAGTCTATATGTAGATTAAAGTCCCCCATGATTACTGTATTACCCTTGTTACATGCACCTCTAATTTCCTGATTTATACTCTGCCCTACATTACAACTACTATTTGGGGGCCTATAAACAATTCCCACCAATGTTTTCTGCCCATTGCTGTTTCTTAGCTCCACCCAAACTGATTCTACTTCTTGATTTTCGGGGCTAAGATCCTTTCTCTACTATTTTATCCCATCCTTTATTATCAGAGCTACCCCTTCTCCTTTTCCATTTTGCCTATCTCTTCTAAAAGTTATGTATCCTGGAATATTTAGTTCCCAACCTTGGCCACTTTGCAACCACGTCTCCGTTATGGCTGTTAGACCAAACCTGTTAATTTCTCTCTACGCTATTAATTCATCTATTTTGTTGCGAATGCTTTGCACATTCAGATACAGTGCCTTTAACTTTGACTTATTTCTATTTTCCCTGCTGTCACCTTAGTCACTGATGCCTTATTACCTTTGTTACTCTCTCTGTCCCTTCCTGACCCACTCTGCTTATTTTTACCCAAAACTCTACTCTGCTCTAGAGCCTTGACATTTCTCTCACTGCTTTTAAATGTACTCTTTCCTGAATCCTCCCACCGCCCCCTTCATTAGTTTAAAGCCCTGTCTACTGCCCTAGTTATTCGGTTCGCCAGTACACTGGTCCCCGCCCGGTTTAAGTGGAGCCCGTCCCAACGGAACAGCTCCCTCTTTCCCCAGTGCTGGTGCCAGTGCCCCATGAACTGAAACCCCTTCCTCCCATCCCACTCTTTGAGCCACGCATTTAAACCTCTAATCTGTTTGTCCCTTTGCCAATTTGTGCGTGTCTCAGGTAACAATGCAGAGATTATTACCTTTGAGGTTCTGCTTTTTAATTTGGATCCGAGCTCCTCAAACTCCCTCAGCAGAACCTCATTCCTAGTTCTACCTATGTCGTATGGTAAACACTATTTGTATATGTTTAACTTGGCATTGAGCTAGGAACCTACAGGCTTTTGCAGTCTATTACTGAAGGTGTAGGTACCACAGTTGCAGATTAGGTGCCATGGTGGCCAGTCATATTTGAAGAAATTTGGATGCTTCCCGCCATATAACCCCAACCTATACTGAACTGTTTGGTGGGTCAAATAACATTCACCAAAGAACTAATCAAATTTAATAATCTGTGAAGGCTATTCTACAACTCGCCACAAGAGGAAGTCTGCTTGCAGAAGACTTCTGGGCAGCTTCATCATATGGCAAACTAACACTCAAGAAAGATGTCCATTTTAGAGCTGCTCTAGTCATGGACTCTTAAGTTTTTTTTTATTCGTTTATGGGATCAGGGCGTCGCTGGCAATGCCAGCATTTATTGCCCATCCCGTTGCCCTTGAGAAGGTGGTGGTGAGCCGCCTTCTTGAACCGCTGCAGTCCGTGTGGTGATGGTACTCCCACAGTGCTGTTAGGGAGGGAGTTCCAGGATTTTGACCCAGCGACGATGAAGGATCGGCGATTTACTTCCAAGTCAGGATGGTGTGTGACTTGGAGGGGATCTTGGAGGTGGCGGTGTTCCCATGCGCCTGCTGCCCTTGTCCTTCTAGGTGGAAGAGGTCGCGGGTTTGGGAGGCGCTGCCGAAGAAGCCTTGGCGAGTTGCTGCAGTGCATCTTGTAGATGGTACATACTGCAGCCATGGTACGTCGGTGGTGGAGGGAGTGAATGTTTAAGGTGGTGGATGGGGTGCCAATCAAGCGGGCTGCTTTGTCCTGGATGGTGTCGAGCTTCTTGAGTGTTGTTGGAGCTGCACTCATCCAGGCAAGTGGAGAGTATTCCATCATACTCCTGACTTGTGCCTTGTTGATGGTGGAAAGGCTTTGGGGAGTCAGGAGGTGAGACACTCGCCGCAGAATACCTAGCCTCTGACCTGCTCTTGTTGCCACGGTATTTATGTGGCTGGTCCACTTAAGTTTCTGGTTAATGGTGACCCCCAGGATGTTGATAGTGGGGGATTCGGCGATGGTAATGCCGTTGAATGTCAAGGGGAGGTGGTTAGACTCTCGCTTGTTGGAGATAGGTTCTTCTTCTGCCCTAATTTTATGTAATTGCTTGATTTAAAACAAACTGAAGTTGGACCAGATGGGGATACTTCGTTAAGACACTCCTTAAAACAAATCACTTTGACCAAGCTTTTGGTAATGTCTCCTAATAGCTCCTGCTTTGGCTCGGGGTCCATTATTTTCTGATTACGCCTCTGTGAAGCACCTTGGATTGCTTTTCTGTGTTAAAAGCTATATAAGTGCAAGGTGTTTAGATAAGGCACAGAAATATGTGTGGTACTAGTTGGGAGGGAGCAGATGCTTCGTGACATTATCCCATTAAGTTGTTTGACGTCGCTGTGGTATATGATGGGTAACTTCATTTGAAAAGGGAAATGCCACGTCCAAAGCTGAATAATCTATCTGCATTGTTTCTGCGGTTTTGTAAGGAAATCTTTATTAAAATCTTAGAACTGAAAATTTATTGAAAATGTTTTATTACAAATGCAATCAAAATTGGTGAAGTGGTTCCTCCAGATTGATGTTGAGATTTGAACTTCCCCACAGTCTGTTTATTGGTGCTTCTGTCGGGTGAAAATAATTTGGTCAAATAATAGGGATATCAGAAACAAATTACCATCTGTTCTTTCAAACAAATGAACTAAGGCAGATCTTGTATGTTGCAGATCATGCTGAACAATCCACTGTTTGCAGGAAATCCTCAGCTGCAAGATCAAATGAGGCAACAGATCCCTAACTTTCTGCAGCAGGTAAGTGAGTTTGTTTCTGTCTTCACCCACTTCCTTATATGGAGAATTGCTTGCTACATTCACGCTGAACTTTGCAAGTGATTGTTGATAGCAGTTGGAAGGTGTTAAACTATTTCTATTTGTGAATAAATAGCTGTGTAGATTTAAAATATGTTGTGTGAATGCTCCTGAGTAAAATGATCTATTATGGCACCTCCACATCCAAGATCTGGAGATACTCCACAACAGTATGAATTATTCTTTGCTTGTGTATAGGGATTAAATCTATTTGCTATCTGCATTTTTGGTGTGTTTATATTATGCTTTTCATGTTTCACAACATGCAAGTAAAGGCACTCGACTCGCTGTAGTCTCAGACACGCCCAAAACTGTACTCACTACATCTGCTTCTTGCTTTATCCTGTACTTCTCAAGACATTGTGGCATCTCCTTGAATCTAAGTTATGTCCATTTCCATGTCCAGGCCTCTGGCATAGAATCATAGAATGGTTACAGCACAGAAGGAGGCCATTCGGCCTGTCGAGCCCGTACCGGCTCTCTGCAAGAGCACTTCAGCTAGTCCCACTCCCTGCCCTTTCCCCGTAGCCCTGCAAATTTTTTTCCTCATTCTGACACTTCCTCCTTTCAATTTTCCTCTTGCACTTTCCACTGCCTTGGTGCAATATGGAAGGGGTCTATGGTGACTTACACTTTCTTTATCCTTCTCTGGTGAAGAAGCAGTTGACTTAAGCTCTGATAGAATGCAACAGATCCTGAGCTGCTTGTGTGGAGAAGCGCAGCTGCTAATTCCATAGTGCATTCTAGCACCAGTGCTGACTCGATATTTTGGTGTCCTGTTGCTGTGCTGCAGAATCAAAATACATAATGTAGCAAATGGATGAAACCTGAAGTTTTCAACATTAAACAAGGTACCATGTTCTTGTCATTCCAGATGCAGAACCCTGAAACGTTGTCTGCTATGTCAAACCCAAGGGCCATGCAGGCTTTGTTACAGATTCAGCAAGGCCTGCAGACATTATCTACCGAGGCCCCAGGGCTTCTGCCAGGGTAAGAGTTTTATTCTGAAACAGTAGTTATGCGCTGCTGCATGAATAAACAAAAATGGACATTAGGGCCTAAACACACTGTCACTTCTTTACATAATACGTGGTACTTAAAGCACAGAAACAGGCCATTCAACCCAACAGGTCCATGCTGGTGTTTATGCTCCACGTGAGTCTCCTCCTACCCTTTATCTAACCCCATCAACGTATCCTTCTATTCCTTCCTTATGTGTTTCTACTGGTACCAAATGGAAAGCCAGTTATCTTTAATGCATGCAGCAAGAGCACTGGTTACTGGGGGTTAATAAGGATTGAATTTAATTATTGTGTGATGAACAGACATCCAGTTTGGCTTGTAATCAATACCCCTAGTTTCTTCAGAATTCCCCTACTACACCTGCAGAATTGGACCAGTCCAATGTCCCTCTACCTATTGTTTTGCAGTTATTACATTTTTTTTAAAAGACTGAAAATGGTCCCTGCAGCTCTCAGCACTGCTTCTCTCTGGTTCGAGAATAGCTGACTTGCATCACTTGACAAATCGGATCATTTGGCATGAGTTGTAACAAAGAGCAAAAATACACCAAGAAGGTCCACTTCCTCAGCATAAAGTGCCTTGCACCTTCAGACACAGCTGTGCTGCTTTGGAGGACTTTAATGTGAACTTTGAGTAACCTGTTGTTAATGTGTCTGCAAGAACATCTTTCTGCTGATGCTTTTGCAAGATAGTCCTCGCTACTGTTTTTGCAAGAACACTTGGCTGTGCTGCTTTTGCGCTATTGTTAAAGGTTAGTTTTATTGTTCAATGATTTGATGTGATTTAATTGCTGCTGTTACACTTTCCTTAATCTGTTTAATATATAAAATGTTCAGAACACTTCGTAACATATCGCAGAGTCTATATTCTTTTGCTGAAGAATTTGATCGTGCTCGCTGCAAATATTAGCTAAAGGTGGCACAGAATTTTAGGAACGCTGCTTGTGATGCAGCTTTTGAAAATCTTCTACACTACTGTGAATTGAATGTTAATATCTCTCCTTGCCCCCTGTTGTTGGCAGTTTTGTTCAAAATATTCTGTTTCATCTTTTTCCTTTAAAGATATGGCGGTGGTATTGGAGGAATCGGCAATGTTGCCCCCAGCACCAATGAGAATACTGGCGGAGCAGGTGGAACAGTGGGAACTGATGGACAACAGCATTTTGTGCAGCAGATGTTGCAGGCATTAGCTGGAGCGAACTCCCAGGTAGTAGGAAATGAGGTGAAAATACAGTCTATCAGTAATTCTGATGTAACATGGCAGACAGCAAACTCTAGTAGTCTCCTCTGAGGGAGGGTAGTTGTGTTGACATGAAATCCAGGTGTTCATAAAATAATCACATCTTAATTGTAATTTTATAATTACCCTGAGATCTTGGAAGTTCACTGGATTTCTAGGTTGAAATCCCAAAACACAGTTGGGAAATGCCTGCTTCCCCACAGCAGTTTAATTGAGATCAGCATGGGCAATTTTGGGGATAAAACAGTGTACCCCATCATGCTGTGCTCGATAAGGTTAGAAAATAAGCACCATTTTAAGTTACCACTAAAACACATTAATTGACATTGCATAGTTGAAAATACATACATTCCAACAGTAAAAATAAATCTTACCCCCATCTTAAATCTTGTAGATTATATTATTGTGAAGATTACAATCTAACAGATACGGTCATGGCCACAGAGCCAGGGGGATTCTAGGTTTGAGTTAGCTGATCTAAGCAGTAGTGGGAAGACCTCTATTGACAAATATATCCTTGGTGTAAGCAGAGTAGACTGGATTTTGGTGTAAAGAGGGAAAAGTCAGCCAGACCTCATCACTTTATGAAAAAGAAAGACTTGCATTTCTATCATGACCTCAGGACATTCCAAAGCGCTTTACAGCCAGTGAAGTACTTTTGGAAGTGTAGTCAATGTTGTAGGAAATGCAGCAGCCAATTTGCACACAGCAAGGTCCCACAAACCTTAAATACTGTGGATGCTGGAAATCTGAAATATAAACAGAAATTGCTGGAAATACTCAGCAGGTCAGGCAGCATCTGTGGAGAGAGAAACTGAGCTAACGTTTCAGGTCAGTGACCATCCAGTTCTGACGAAAGGTCACCAACCTAAAACGTTAACTCTGTTTCTCTCTCCTCAGATGCTGCCTGACCTGCTGAGTATTTCCAGCTAGTCTTGTTTATATCCCACAAACCTTGCACGTTTCAGTGGGACTGCATTTGGGAAACAGTGAGCACAATATCAGTAGGCTTAGAGTAGTTAAGGAAAAGGACAAGAAACAATCAAATTCAAAAATACTCAACTGGAGGAGTGCTAGTTTCAGTGAGTTGAAAAGGGGTCTGGTCCAGGTGGATTGGAATCTAAGATTGGCAGGTAAAACAGTAAATGAGCAATGGGAGACCTTCAAAGAGGGGATAGTTCAGGTACAGACTAGACACATTCCCACGAGGGGGGAAAGGAAGGGCATCCAAAGCTAGAGCTTCCTGGATGACTAAAGATGTAGAGATTAAAAGGAAACAGAAAAAGGACGCTTATGTTAAATGTCAGGTTCATAATGCAGTAAAGAACCAAGCTGAATGCAGTAAAGAACCAAGCTGAATACAGAGAGTGCCGAAGAGAACTGATAAAGGAAATAAGAGGGCAAAGAGAGTGTATGAGAATAGATTAGTGGGTAACAAAAGGGGGCACAAGTCTTTTATAAACATATGAATAGTAAAAATTGTCAAAGAATGAGTGGGGCCGATTAAGGACCAAAAAGGAGATCTTGTGGAGGCAGAAGGCATGGCTGAGGTACTAAATGAGTACTTTGCATCTGTATTCACTAAAGAAGATGCTGCTGCCAATGTCGCAGTAAAGGAGGAGGTAGCAGAGAAATTGGATAGGATAAAAATAAAGAGAAGATACGGTTGACCGTCTTCAAAGTAGAAAAGTCACCCAGTCCGGATGGGATACATCCTAGGTTGCTGAGGGAAGGGTGGAAATTGCAGAAGCACTGGCCATAATCTTCCAGTCCTTCTTAGAAATGGGACTGGTGCCAGAGGACTGGAGGGTTGAAAATGTTGCACCCCTGTTCAAAAAAAGGGGTGAGGGATAAACCAGGTAATTACAGGCCAGTCAGCCTAATGTCAGTGGTGGAGAAACTTTGAGATAATAATCTGGGACGAAATTAATTGTCACGTTGGAACATGGGTTAATCAATGACAGCCAACACGGATTTGTTAAAGGCAAATCGTGTTTGACTAAGTTGATTGAGTTCTTTGAAGTAACGGAGACGGTTGATGAGGGTAAGGCAGTGGACTTTCAAAAGATGTTTGATAAAGTACCACATAATAGACTTTTTAGCAAAATTGAAGCCCATGGGATTAAAGGGCAGTGGCAGCATAGATACAAAATTGGCTAAGGGACAGAAAGCAGAGAGTAGTAGTGGATGGTTGTTTTTCAGACTGGAGGGAAGAAGTGGTGTCCCCCAGGGGTCAGTATTAGGACCAATGCTCTTTTTGATATGTTAATAACCTGGATTTGGATATATGGGACATAATTTCAAAGTTTGCAAATGACGACACTAAACTCACAATAGTAGTAAACTGTGAGAAGGATAGTAGCAGACTTCAGGAAGACATAGACAGACTGGTGAATTGGGTCTAGACAGAGTAGATAGAGAGAAACTGTTCCCATTGGCGGAAGGGTCGAGAACCAGAGGACACAGATTTAAGGTGATTGGCAGAAGAACCAAAGGCGACATGAGGAAAAACTTTTTTACACAGCGAGTGGTTAGGATCTGGAATGCACTGCCTGAAAGGGTGGTGGAGGCAGATTCAATCGTGGCTTTCAAAAGGGAATTGGATAATAATTTGCCTGAAGGAAAATAATTTGCAGGACTACAGGGAAAGGGTGGGGAAGTGCTCTTGCAGAGAGCCGGCACGGGCTCGATGGGCCGAATGGTCTCCTGTGCTGTAACCATTCTATGGTAGATGAAATTTAACAGAGAAGTGTGAAGTGATACATTTTGGAAGGAAAAATGAGGAGAGGCAATATAAATGAAATGGTACAATTTTAAAGGGGGTGCAGGAACAGAGAGACCTGGGGGGTGTACGTACAGATATCTTTGAAGGACAAGTTGAAAAGGCTGTTGAAGAGGCATACAGGATCCTTGGCTTTATAAATAGAACCATAGAGTACAAAAGCAAGGAAGTTATATTAAACCTTTATAAATCACTGGTTCGGGCTCAGCTGGAGTATTGTATCCAATTCTGGGCATCACACTTTAGGAAGGATGTCAAGGCCTTGGAGAGGGTGCAGAGGAGATTTACTAGACTGGTACCAGGGATGAGGGACTTCAGTTACGTGGAGAGACTAGAAAAGGTGGGACTGTTCTCCTTGGAGCAGAGACGGTTAAGGGGAGATTTACTCGAGGCGTTCAAAATCATGCAGTGTTTTGATAGAGTAAATAAGGAGAAACTGTTTCCAGTGGCAGAAGGGTCAGTAAAGTATTTGACAAAAGAGCCAGAGGTTAAATGTGGAGTCTTTTTTTTTACGCAGCGAGTTATGATCTGGAATGCACTGCCTGAAAGGGTGCTGGAAACCTGTTAAATAGTAACTTTTAAAAGGGAATTGAATAAATCCTTGAAGGGAAGAAAATTGCAGGGTTATGGGGAAAAAGCAGGAGAGTGGGACTAATTCGATAGCTCTTTCAAAGAGCCGGCATAGGCATAATGGGCCGAATGGCTTCCTTCTGTGCTGTTAAGATTCTATGATTATATGAAACAGCAATTTGATAATGACCAGATAATCTGTTTTAGTGATGTTGGTTAAGAGATAAATATTGGTGAGGTCACTGGGAGAACTCGCCTGTTCTGCTTCAAAATAGTGCCATGGGATCATTTACGTCCACCTGAAAGGGCAGACGAGGCCTCTGTTCAACGTCTCGTTAGAAAGACGGCTCCTCCGACAGTGTAGCACGCCCTCAGTACACTGTGTTGGATAAATCCTTTACCCATTAAACAAATTTTTACAACTAGAGCAGCATTATGTTTGATCATTCACTTCATTTATTATTGACAAAACATTAATCTTAAACACCCGAAACAACATAGAGTAGCGCACATTAGTCCCGCATCCAAAACCTGCTGTGCATGGATTTAATGAGGACCCGTGAAGATGGCTTCTCCAAGCCTATTCACGCCACAGGGTCTCAAAGGCAGCAACAGTCTTTCTTTCCATCAAACTAAGTAAAAACATGGCACCTCTTTTATACCATTTTCTTCTATGGTTTTCTTTCTGCTGGATGCAACCCTATCTAATGCTTTATGACCACCCAGTTGCTCAAATAGTTTGCCAAACAGAGATAAGAAGTCCCATGCCTTTTCACACCGTACTGTTACTTTCTATCATTGCTTTTCCAAAGCCATGGCTTTGTTGTGAATAATCTTTTGATCTTCTCATCGCAGCACATTACCTTTTTATATTACCTGCCCTTACTCTACCCCCTGTTGTAATGAAAAGCCTATGTTTCAAAAGCTTATCTTATCGGCATCACTGAGGGGAAAAGACAAGCTTTAAGAACATGATTTAAACTAATTCTGTCTACATTACTGTTTTGTCTTTATTAGAAAAAGTAATGTAAAAACATCATAATATTCTTACACACTGGAGTGTCAGCCTTTTGTGCTCAAGTTTCTGGAGTGGGACTTGAACCCACAACCTTTTGACTCTGATGCGAGAGTGTTACCACTGAGCTATGGCTAACACCTTAACTAGTGGCAGGAAATTGTGCGCGCGCATGCGTGGACGTTGGGTGGCTGAGAACCAGCTTACCTTGGTTGTGATATACTCCATCGTAAAATAGTCTGTCAACACTCATTGTTGAGGTTTACATATGAAGATGGCCACTTGAAGATCTGTGAAATACTCTTCTATTTATTATTGATAGAGAACACCTGGTGACTTTTTTTTCCATTTGTTGTCTTTACATGTCGCTGCTGAACAGACTTTGACTCCGAATCCTGAAGTACAGTTTCAGCAGCAACTTGATCAGCTCAGTGCAATGGGATTTCTGAACCGTGAAGCCAACCTTCAAGCCCTAATAGCAACAGGTGGAGATGTCAACGCAGCCATTGAAAGGCTACTGGGTTCTCAACCATCTTAGCAACCTTTCTGCAGCTTGCAAAGAAATTGTAATTTATTTTTGATATAACAGCAGTTAAATCTTTAAAAAAATGCTCTTTTCAGCTTGACTTTTGAGATTGGGTCTTGTAGTCGGAGACTGAGATAATTGATGCATTATAATAATTGATGCACTGAGGCATTTGTACAGTACATGAGCCTTGGGATTTGATACTTTTTGAGTCAGGTCAAGATGTTGCATGCATAAAAATTTTCTTCCTCTGTTGCGTTTATAATTTTAAAAAACTTAGTTGAGCATTTCAAGTCATGTGAAGTTTTTTTTGGTCTGACCTGAAAATCTGTTTAAATCTCAAGTCTTGCTGTTTAACCAGTAGCCTCTTGATCGCAATTTGTATAGAACAAAGTCTTGCAAGAGATGCAGAAGAAACTGATTAAAGCTGCAGTGTCTGACAACCCATTGCGTATTGTGAACGAAGCATGCATTATGGCAAATAGCATCCAAAAGACTAAATGCAGAATACCACTGAATCTAATATTTATTACTTTGCTTTAAATGCAAAATGAAATGCATAGAAATGTACTGCATTACATATTATTTCACCGAAAATTATTCGGTACCTTCCTAGTCTTGTTGAATGCAATTGCAGTGGTTTTGAGCTTCCTAATTCTGGATGACTTCAAATCTTTGTGCAGCTTTAATGAGCACCTTATTCTAAACCATGTGCTTTCAACTACAGCAGATTGGCTTTGGCCAGTAGAATCATAGCATACTGTATGTGCATTATCATTTGGGATGTCATATTTTCTTTTTAAAGTGTCACTTGTGATATTAATCTAATTATTTCTCTGAACTGCCTTGTACAAAATATTTAACCCGTCAGTTTTTATCAGTAGTAATTACTTATGTGCACAGATCATTAAAACTGAATTAAAAATACATTGTGTTGTGCTTTTTTATTTTAAAAAAAGCAATGTATTGAATCACCTAACTGTTCCTGTTGATTATCTGTGGATTGGGGTAGATAGCTCCAATTTAGAATTAGAACTGGCACAAGTATAATGGAATGAATGACGACCTCCAGTTGTAATATTTGGCTGCTAACCTGACTATTCCCTTAGAGGTCTTTTAGGTAAATCAAGGTAATTTGTTGCTACTTATAAACTGAGGTCAATCAGGGAACATTTGTATCTTGTGCATTTTAAGCTCCAGATAATCACTGACTTAAAAAAAATTGTTCTAGATCTGTAACAAAATATGACTTTTGGCATGTTGTATCTGGAGTGTGATAGATGCGCTAGATGCAAGACTTTTGTATATTTATTTATTACCAGATCTCCTATGGGCTGGCTCACAGATTATTGAGTTCCGTGGGGTCCTTCCTGGGTTGCGAAAGTGGGAGAGCGTATCTCCACTGTTGGAAAGAACTTTTTAAAAGATCTCACCTTGACAGTGAAGTAAATACTTTTCTAATTTGATTCATGGAAAGAAAATAAATTAGTATTTTTCTTACTGCAGGTAACATTTATTCTCTCGCATACCACATTTCTGTAAAATAATTCTCTGCATGTAAGCTCTTTACTACCATCTGTTCAGTGTTTGGGCTTTTATGGCGAGTGCTTAAAAGAAAACAATAATTTGCATATTTTCTCTAATATATCTGCAACAATATTTAATGCTATCAAAATAAACTGAAATGTTTAGGCACAGGCCTTCTTTTCAGAACTGCCCTACAAACTTGCACAATGGAGTTTTCCTTCCAGTAGACTTTGTTACTGTCTATACTCAGAACAATGATTCATATGTACATAAATAAATTCAACTATTGTAACCACTTAAGAATACATTGCAACATATAAAGATCTGATCTGAGTCCTTCTAGACTCGCCAGTTTTCTCATCCGCTGTGTCTATCTTCAGCGGTACTTGCTGATTGATCGTTGTTGGATATTAGCTATTATTTAGTATACACATTTTTGCCTTCAAAATTATCTCTGAGCAGGTTTAGGAGTTCATGTTTTGCCATGTCTTTTGTTTTTTATACAATAAACTCCCATAATTATCTAATAATGGACATTGGCACATGCTTTGAATGGCCATTCTTGCTTTCAATCATAATTTCCAAAACTTGTAAGCAGAAGTGCATCTTGGAAGCTGTAGGCTGTACAGGAAACTTTTGTTTATCCGGCACCCAAATATCCGGAATT
This sequence comes from Squalus acanthias, assembly GCA_030390025.1. Taxonomy (NCBI): domain Eukaryota; kingdom Metazoa; phylum Chordata; class Chondrichthyes; order Squaliformes; family Squalidae; genus Squalus; species Squalus acanthias. Next base: position 198,501,859 of record CM059425.1, on the reverse strand, counting down.
CTCGCTTAACCGGCAAAAATCATCCTCCGAAAACTCCTCTCAAATAACCGGCAATGTTGCCGAGTCGCAGTCGAGTCTCCGCGAACGCCGAGTACTCCGAAAACTCCTCTCAAATAACCGGCAATGTTGCCGATCCCGAGTCCGAGTCCGCGAACGCCGATTTAGTCAGATGGGGTAGTTTTCAAAAGTGCCACTACTCGGCCTCCTGGCGCTGTCGGAAGTCCGAAACACTGCAGTAGCAGGAGTTGATTCTCCCGCGCTGCCTGGAGTCTCTTTGTTAAAAATAGCCTCGGTAGATATAACTCTCCGTTATCCGGTACTTTCGATAAACCGGCACCACGCCGGTCCTGTCGGTGCCGGTTAATAAAGAGTTTCCTGTACTATGTTCAGTCTCTAACTGACGATACATCTGGCAATCTGTATGAAGTCCAGGCCGAGGCTACTAATAGCCTCTGATAGAAAATATCATTGGGAGCATTTTCTGTTAGAAATGTCCCCAATGTCTGGATTAGTTTGATTTTCTTGTAAACTTTTAATGTTTTTGCAAAGCTGATCTCCAGTAGTAAGTACTCATCTTAGTGCAAACAAAAACAAGATAGCAGCTGCAAGGTTTTCAAAAAGTACTGGATTTGACTGGTTTATGTTTTTTATTGGTCAATGCTGCCCACTTTTCGTTCAAAGTTTTTTGAGCTTGATGATTGGTTTCTTATCATGCTTGCTGCTATGTTATTTGATATCCCTACCCATTTAGTTTTATGAATATATAATTTGAGCCAATCACCTGCAAGAAATTGAGAATATATATAAAATATATATACATATCTATATATAGTGCCGCCTCCCCTCTTCGGCTGGACTACCAGCTGATATTCAGCAGAGTGTGAATGGCGCACGTTTCGTCGAGTTCAGTCCTAAAATGGCATCAAGGCCCTGCTGATGTCCTAGGACCCCAATATAAATTACGAAATTAACAGTGCGCTTGCTCAGGTGGCTGCCTGGGTCGACTATTCTGAGGACCTGGGCAAATGGGGATGGCCACAGCAACAGCAGGAACGGGCGGTAAATTCTTCCCCGCAATTTTTGGGGCGTTACTGCCCTGTTTCCATTGGGCAGGAGGCCACAGGATCCTCCCTCCACTGTGCCAGGGTAACTCGGATAATACTGTTTTACGGAGACAGGAGTGTTAAACCACACAATGAACATAGATTGTTCAGCTGCTAATGTGGATCTCTGTCCCTTTAAGGCCACAAAGTACAATTGTTCAGTAAACAGGGGTGTAAATTAATCAGAGTTTAATTGTTGCTGGGTCAGAAAACTTTGCAGATTGGAAGTGGTTGTGAGCTTCAGGTACACATTCCGATTGACATTAGCAATTAGTTGGTAAAGTAGATATTTTGATTTGTTAATTGTCCTTTGTTCATTGCAGATGACTGGAGTTTTAATACTTTGTTTTGAAGTGAAAAATTTGCATATAGAAAGTTATGAATGAAACGCACACTGATGTACATTTTTATATATGCTGATCTGTTGTGGGATTCTTGTGTTGCCTTCCTGTTGTGGGGTATCTTATTTTTTGCTTGTCTGTCCCTCTCTCCTGTTCTTTTGAGGTTGGGTGTGTGTGGTTTTTCTGAGATAGGCCAGCTTCAGGGTCAGGGAAGATATCCATTTAGGGCCATAGGTCAATTGTTGGGTTGCATATGGAAGTGGGGGAGGGATGCGACAATTTAGCATCAAGGAGTGAACGTGAAGTCGATTTTTAAAATTAATTCTCAGGATGTGAGATGACCAGGCTGGCACTTCTAGCCAATCCACAGTGGCCTTGGCTCAGTGGTGCGTTAGGCCACTTCAGAGGGCAATTAAGAGTCAACCACGTTGGTGTGGGACTAGAGCCACATAGGCCAGACTGGGTAAGGACGGCAGTTTCCTTTCCTAAAGGACATTAGTAAACCAGTTGGATTTTTACATTCAGACAGCTACATGGTCACTTTTACTGGTAGCAGCTTTTTTTTAAACTGCCATAGTGGGATATGAACTCGCATCATCTGAATTATTAGTCCAGTAACATAACCACTGAAATGACTACTAAGTGGACAAATGTAAACTAAATTACATTTTCAGGTGTGGAGACAGATAACTCAAATTGCAAAATCATCCTGGGTAATACATTCTGGCCAGCATCATCTCCCAGAATCTGTATTGCCATTCTCCTGTCTCAGTATTCTTCCTGCCTCTGCACGTTATCCATTCTCCTGTCTCCGTATTCTTCCTGCCTCTGCACGTTAGCCATTCTCCTGTCTCAGTATTCTTCCTGCCTCTGCACGTTATCCATTCTCCTGTCTCCGTATTCTTCCTGCCTCTGCACGTTATCCATTCTCCGCAGTATTTTTAGGCTGCTGGAGGAAGAAGTATTTTAGCATAAAATATTTACCTGCCTAGTTTTAAAGTAGAATGTCATGTAAGCATCGTCTACGCTGTAGGAGATAGCTCTGATCTTGTCATTCTTGTAATGTAGGCAATACAAGTATATTTTTAATATGTTGAGGGGAATATTTTTATATTGAAGATATAGTACTAGTGAAATATTTTTAAATTTGTACACCCATGGTGTGGTGCAGTGGTTCAGTGTCCCTTTTTGAATGTAGCAACAAAGAGTAACTTTTCTTCTTGGTGACAATAAAAGGAGCCTGAAGTTGATATAATCTAAGTCCACCAAAATCTAAACAAATTGAGCTGAATTTTTCTCTGCCATCCTGTCTGAAATTGAGCCAGATAGCAGCAGAAATGGCAGGAAAATGGAGCAATGAGGTCTACTGCCACCCCCTTGCCCCAACCTCAATTTTCTTCCTCCAGACACTGACTGACCAGGATCTGGCCACCTGGTCCACTTCCCTCTCACCTGTTCCTGTTCCCACCATTCCTCAGGACTATGGCTATGATGGCAGACTACTCAACTGGAGCAAAACAGCCTGCGATATACTTTCAAAATGTGACTAGGACAAAGTCAACTTCAATGTTTTCTTATTCAAATTAGCTGCCAATCATCGAATTTTACAGCACGCAAGGAAGTTCACTGCACCTGTGCCAGTTTTCATAGCTATCCAGTGTATCCCTTTCCTCATACACTTTAAAAATATATATATATTTCAAATATTTGCCCATTTCCCTTTTAACAGCTATTACGCATTTTGCCTACAACACTGCTCATAGGGCATTCCATGTCTACATTCTTTGTATATAAATAAAATTTAAATGAATTCTCCTAACTTATTAATTTCTCTTTTGTGGTGATCTAAATTAATTTCCTCCCCCCGGTTACTAACTCATTGACTAGTGGAAATGATTTGTTTTTCTACTTATATTTTTAAACGAAGTATGCTTGTAGTTAAATTGAATGGTTTGGTTGCTTCCTTGGATACCTTTCACTAACATAACATCGGTTCTGGGGCTATTGTGTATCAAAACAAGCTGGCCTATATTCTCTGAGGAACACTGCTTTTTTTAATCATGTATGTTCTGTGGCAAAGGAAGAAGCTGATTATAAGATACATAATTTTTCTCATTGGCACTTTAGGATATCTTGGATTGATTTTAAGATGGGCTGATACCATTATATAAAAGTATTTCAATTAAAATCACTTTTTCCAACTGTGTTGCCCTATCGCTGAAAAGTTGAGCATTTGTCTGAAGGCAAACCAAATGCTATAAACATCTGAATAAACCTTAAGGAATGACTTGAAACTTTCCTACCTAATTAACAACAAATTATATGACCATCATCTACTCAGCTTGCAGCATAGGGACTACAGCCCTCACTTTTGGGGTGTTTCTAGATTTCCTTGTATTTAAGTACATACAAGGAAATATGCTACAGTTTAAAAAGTGGGTGCTCTGTTGACACAAGAGTGCAGAGTTCACATACTTTAGACAGTAAGACTTGATTTATCTATAATGCATTATAGTGCTTGGAATTTGAACAAGCTTCAATTATAAATATACTGGATAATCTAAAAACCTTACCCTCTGAAATCAAATTAAATCAATATGGTACCATTCAACAAATCTCCATTATTGCCCTATTGTTAAACTAAAATACTCTTTTCCTTGTATTTGTATGCATCTGTCTATTGGAGGTTGTGCATATTGAACGTGATGAGGTGCTACGACTGAAGTTGGGCCAGATTTTCATATTTAGCTCGCTGGGGCTGATGGCTGCTTCAACCTACATTAAGCAAGCTAATTCTGATAGCTCAACTGTGCAGAAATGTCAGCTGAACAAGCCTACTGCTATTAGTTCTGATAAAGGTTCTCTACTGTAACCTACTTTTCCAGATTCTGGCCGATCTGTAGCAGCATTTATTTTTGTATTAGATTTTTATCAGGAACTTGAAATGACTTCACCAGGCGTTTTTTTTCTCCATAACTCCTGGTAATTGGTGACTACCATTCATCCTTTTTCAGTGATCCTAAAGTCCCAATGCAGGTTAAGCTTGTGGTGGAGAAGGCATATCCAAATAATTCTTCATGGGTCAGTATTCCGATGCATGCAAGGGAAGAGTTTTTTTTTTGGCCCGTGCATGAGATCCAGGGCAAAGCTGTTAAGTGCATTTATGGCAAAAGGGGCAGTAAGGCGAGAGGGTTCCAACATACTGTCAGTGAATTCCCAAGAGGGGGTGAGTTGGCTTTATGGCAGGCACAACTCTTTGCTTAAACCTCTCACATGAGTATCTAGATTAAGCAGTTGGTGATGGCCAAGTGTGGTAGGGGGTGAAGGGAAATACATGGTTATTTTCAGGTCACTGTGGCTCCAAAATGACATGCCTGAACAGAGTGAATCCATAATACTCCAAGGCACTGTTGCTGATTGACCAAGCAGCCTGGCTCACTAGTGGAACAGAGGGGTACACTTATCTCAAGTTTTTACCACTTGCCCCTAGGTAACCTTGTAAGCCAATGCCCACATTGCTGGCATTAGTGCTAGCTTTGTGTCAAGATCCACTTGTATAACACAAGCAGTGGTTGATGGTAGTGGCAGTCAGTTTTCAAAGCTACAATTTATCCAGAGGGATTTCTGTTTGCCCACTAGAGTGCGTACACTCTCCTGTGCACTCTGTAGCAGACAAACAGAAATTCCGGTGTAGATTTCTCAATAGCTTAGTTCAGAGACATTTTGGGTGGTCCTCGCTGGACAAGCAGCAGGAAGCTTACCAGTGCTCTGCACTAGAATGCTGTGCTGTTTTAGCAGTACCCTGTGAACATCTGGGGATCCTCAATCCTTGGTTCTGCTAACCTGTGCCTAAGCTTCTGGGTAAATGGGATGTGTCCATGTGCGTGGGGCAGAGGGAAAGGTAAGTGTGCACTCTGGATCAGGTATACAGAAATTCTTAAGGTAGCACTCTTGCAGTAGCTTGGTTCAGAGGCTCAAACATGTCAGACAGCTGGGCTGACTAAAAAAAAGTATTTGCCACTACAATAGGCAACTGCTAGAATCACAGCTACAGACATCGGCTGCTACTGAGGATCTAGGCAGCAACAGAGCTTTGTCGAGTAGGCCAATGTACAGGATAGTACAAGAGGATCTGGAATCTGCCTCTTCCATCTCTTTTATGATGGTCATCAAGAAGTACCCACACCTCAGCCCATGTTTCATTGATACTGTAATGAACATTTCTAAATTCATTGACCGTCAAAGGGTCCAATAAGCAAGGCAGAACTTTTTTTTAAAAATCCAAGCTGTTGCAAGAGACACATCAGATTTGATTGCAATGTGACCTTTTTCTACAGGTTTTTATTATATGTACAGGGGTACTGCCTATTGATAGTTCTATTTGCTTTTATTTATACAAATTGATACTTTGGATTAATCTTCAGTGATTTGCAAACCTCTGCAAAAGTGGCTCTTCTGCATATATTTGGATAAATCAGGTCTGAACATTTATACAATCAATCTTAAAACCAAGCCAATAATTTTTCACTGTGATTCTGTCCTAAGGTAAAGTAGACCAGTTTTTTTTTAAATATGGAAATATTGTTGTCCTAGCCAGCCATGACCAATTCTATTACCACTTGTATTTAATTTATAAAAATACTTTTATAATTTTGTTACTATTAGAATATCCGATGAATCTGCTCTGCATTGTCACTGACATTGATGTTTCATGTATGAAAAATGCTTTTTATTTCCACTGGTATTTCTCCACATATAAGCATTATACTTATGCTATGTAACAACAAATTACTGACCCATTATCACATACATGGAACATGTTATGTTTTCTGACCAGTACTTTGCAGTAATTTCCTTCTGCTGCCCTGTTAAAAATAAAAGATTTTAACTCAGATCTTTCTCAATCTCAGCCACTATCTCTGGAATGCTTTTCTCAATACTAATGTCAATAAAATTCTCAGTTCCCTCTGGTGGTTCCAGAGTGTCAAATTGAGACTGTAACAAAGAAGGTGACATGAAATGTCCTTTTCTGCTCTCTAACCTCTTAGTAATCAATTCTATGGAGCCATGAAGATACACAAACAAGATCTCCTTGTTGCAGCCAAGTTGTGCTTGTTCCTGGTTCTGTTCTGTGCAGATTTCTGAATCTGTGTTGACTGTACTCTGCTCAACAGTCAGGATTCTTCGATACATTCTCTTCAGAGAAGAACATGCTAGGATTATATTTACTCCCAATGATTTTTCCCTGTGGTTGAACAAAAAATCAAAACAATTATATTTATCATAAGGAATATAGAAGTACAGATATTCAAATAACCAAATAACTTTAGAATTATTTGTAAATATGAGGGAGGTTTTTCACTAAAGTCTATATTTATTCAGGCTTCACCATGTATTGTCACAATTATATCAGTACCAAAATTATAAGTTTCTGACTAGGTTTAACCCAATAAAATCCAGTAACTAACTCTGCCCCCAAAATTTGGGTTAAATGCAATGTAAAAATAAGCTAAAATTGGCCAAAAGCACTGTTAATCTAGGAACTGTCAGGGTGGGTAGCAAAGAATCTGGCAAGAGAATGAGGTCTTGTGACCAAAAACAAAAGAGGGAAGCAGGGGGAAAAAAACAGCAGCCAATGATGGCCATCAGTATCAGATCCATATAGATGCAGGTGCTGACAGATGTGCTAGTTCTCTGAGATCTAGTATGTCTGATGGAAGCAGTCTCTTGTGCTACTTTGATGGGGCTAAGAACCAGATGTGAGAGTGTGACGATGAGGACATACAGACAGCTAAGTGTAACACCGGTTTTTAGATACTACAAACACATAACTGTTTCCTACCAGTTAATTATTCAATGTTTAAACCTTGCAATAACCTCACTGTCTTTGTTAAGCTTGTTGGTAAGGAAACTTTGGTACATCTTTCTTTTGGTATCATATTTAAAAAGTAAATATTCCCAGCACGTTAGACTGAATTTACTTCAAAAAACCAAGGTTTGATGGTGAGGAGGGAATTGAGGGTATACAGACACTAAGATTTATTAAATATTTGCTCCTTCCAAAAGTTTTCTGATAAAATTCAGTTTACTGATTACAAATGTTAAAAAAAAAGACTCAAAAAAGCAAAAATTTGCTTGAAGTTGATTTCACTCAATTGTTGATCTGTTTTCAGGAAAAAATAAAGCCCAATAAAGCTGCCTTATTAGATCCAGAGTGGAAGAGGTTTGTCAAATGAGGTTAATTTCTACAAAGTACATGATTAGTCAATCAGTAAGTAGGCAAAATCATAGGATGGTCTCCCTTTAAGACATTACATAACAGGATAAATTCACTAGTCCCATGCTCGAAGGGAGCATGGATCAGAAAATTGGAATTACAATGTTGCAGCTCTATCTCCAAAAGGCACTCCATTAGAGTGCGGCTCTCTGCTGGGTGCGCAGGATCAGAGAATTTACCCCACTATTTCATGCAACTTCTATTTCTCATTGTTAATAAACCCTTCCTTCTGGGTTTCCTCCTCTAGATTTAGCTTGTTGAAGGACTCCTATGTAAAATGAGTTGACTATGAGCGGAGCAGGTGCTGAGCCTGCCATGCTCACATTTTTTCAGGGGGTCCCTATGGCTGCCAACAAATAGTAAGTTTAAAAATATTTAAATTTAAAGGAAACATTCCTGTGGAGCCAGGAGGAGCAGGTGTGCTCCCCCGACTCCACAGTTGCCATGATCTCCCCCCGTACCGTTGCCCGTTTCAACCTCCCCTCCCGAGACCTACCTTTGGGCAACTGCTGGACTGGCAAGCGCCTGACATTCGGCATTCCTTTGAAGGCAAGAGAGGCTCTGGCACCTCACACCTAAAATGTGAATGAGGCTTGAGGCCCAATTTCAGGCTGGCCTCAAGCCTCTCAGTTGAGGTAAAAAAATTTAAATTCTCAAACCCGTCCACGTCCAGATTTAACAGAGGCGTGTCTGGGGCGGGCAACCAACCCACTCAGGAGGCGGGTCTGTCACTAAAATCATTTAAGGAGGCTGCATGCCTCCATTTTAACAGCATTTTCATTTTTAACTCATGGAGGACGGGATCTCGGGAATCCTGGCAGGAAAAAGGAGGTGAGAACAGCCGGATCCATGAGGCAAGTGCCTTTATTGCACTGCTTGTGGGCCAGGAGGAGAAGGAGTGTTTTCACCAGGCCCAACAAGCTTACCTCTACAGGTTCGGACCCCTGCGATGTCCGACCCTTCCACCACCCCCCCCCCCCCCCCCCCTGATGTTAGACTTCCCTGACAACCGCTCCCCAGCTGCTTTCCTGCTCGACAGCCAGCCAGCCTGTCAATCTGGCTGGTTGTCGGGTGGGAAACCTATTGGAAATATTTAAAAGACCTGCGGTTAATTTCTGCAAGGCGCGCAGAAAACCTTTACTACTTGTTTTCCTGTCCTAAAATCCTCCCCCACCCCGCTCTTCCAGGCCCCGAGTAAATAGTGGGGCCATGGTGCGCAGGAATTAAGAAGCACCTTCACGTACTATTATAGCATTCTTATCAATTGCATTTTCAAAGCCTGGGTAATAGAATTCTTTTGTGACATTCTGCTGATTCCAGTGTATCAATGGTAGAAATTTGACATTCAAAATTGTTTTCAACCAGTTGATTTCAACTGCACAGGAACTCAAATGCACTTATTAAACAGCTTGTGATTCACTGAAATCTGGTCATTATGATTCGTTAAGCCCAAGTATTGAACAGACTTTATAAGACTAAAGCCAACATTACTACTTACAGATACTGCACATGCTATAATTTTATTATTTTTAGTAGTTTATTTGCTTTAGTTCCATTAATAGTTGGTAAAAGTCTATCATGCTGGTTAATCAGAGATGCATTTAATTTCAGTTTACCTCATTAATATTTCTTGCAAAGTGCACAACCAGGGGACCCTGTCCTGTGAACAACAGAAACAAATGCCATAAGAACCAGGAAGGAGGATTAAAGTCTTATACAAACTTCTTTTACTTCCCCAACCTCCATTTTAAAAATGTTTTTTTCTCCCCTTCTTAAGTTCCCATGTACTGTGTACAAGTTCCAATTGGAAGAACGGTCAAGTGACATTGGCCTCCCACGATGTCACTCTGGCTGCTGGAAGGCGCACGGGAGCATCCCATATCGATTCATTCTTGAAATTTTCCCATTACACACAGTGAGAAATTAGTTCTTCTCTCATTGTCGTCTTCTGACAGCCAGCTGAGATTTTGAAAACCCAGGTGCAGCTCAGCAATGTGCCACAATTATGGTGTCACCCGAGAAAAGGCTTATAAATAAAAGAAGCCTCATTACATTTGCTTATCTGCTCCAGCTATTTACATTAATTATTAATTCTGCACCAAGTGCACATTCTCAGTTCACTGAAATGTAATTTCCAATTCTGTTTCATCAAGGAAAATTATTTTAAATCATGGCATTCAAAGTGGGGTCCATGAAGGGATCTCAGGGGGTTCAGTTATCAAATTTCTGTATTTATTTACTAATCACATTATTTTTGTTGCTGTATACTAATAATACTGATCCCCATAGCCATTGATTCCCCTCGAGTCCAAAAATCTATCTATCTCGGCCTTGAAAACATTCAACATCCACAGCCCTCTGGGGCAGAGAATTCCAAAGATTCACAACACTCTGAGTGAAGAAATTCCTCCTCAGCTCAGTCTTAAATGGCCGACCGCTTATCTTGAGACTTTGGCCCCTAGTTCGAGACTCTCCAGCCAGGGGAAACAACCCCTCAGAATCTTATATGTTTCAATGAGATCACCTCTCATTCTTCTAAACTCCATAGAGATCTACTCTACTCAATCTCTCCTCATAGGACAACCCTCTCATCCCAGGAATCAATCTAGTGAACCTTTGTTGCACTGCCTCTAAGGCAAGTATATCCTTCATAAGAACATAAGAAATAGGAGCAGGAGTAGGCCATTTGGCCCCTCGAGCCTGCTCCGCCATTCAATAAGATCATGGCTGATCTTCTACAACTCCACTTTCCTGCACTATCCCCACATCCCTTGATTCCCTTAATATTCAAAAATCTATCGATCTCTGTCTTGAATATACTCAATGACTGAGCCTCCACAGCCCTCTGGGGTAGAGAATTCCAAAGATTCATCACCCTCTGAGTGAAGAAATTTCTCCTCATCTCTGTCCTAAATGGCCGATCCCTTATTCTGAGACTGTGACCCCTGGTTCTGGACTCCCCAGCCAGGGGAAACATCCTTGCTGCATCTACCCTGTCAAGCCCTGTAAGAATTTTGTATGTTTCAATGAGATCACCTCTCATTCTTCTAAACTCTAGAGAATATAGGCCTAGTCTACTCAATCTCTCCTCATAAGACAATCCCCCCATCCTAGGAATCAGTCTGGTGAACATTTGTTGCACTCCCTCTATGGCAAGTATATCCTTCCTTAGGTAAGGAGACCAAAACTGTACACAATACTCCAGGTGTGGTCTCACCAGGGCCCTATATAATTGCAGTAAGACGTCTTTACTCTTAAACTCAAATCCTCTTGTAATAAAGGCCAACATACCATTTGCTTTCCTAATTGTTTGCTGTACCTGCATGTTAACTTTCAGTGATTCGTGTACAAGAACACCCAGGTCCCTCTGAACACCAACATTTCCCAATCTCTCACCATTTAAAAAATATTCTGCTTTTCTATTTTTCCTACCAAAGTGGATAACTTCACATTTCTCCACATTATATTCCATTTGCTCAGATAAGGAGACCAAAACTGTGCACAGTACTCCAGGTGTGAGCTCACCCAAAGCCCTGTACAATTGTAGTAAGACTTCGTTACTCTTGTACTCCAACCCCTTTGCAAGAAAGGCCAACATGCTATTTGCCTTCCTAATTGCTTGCTGTACCTGCATGCTAACTCAGTGTTTCCTGTACGAGGACACCTAAATCTCTCTGAACACCAACATTTAATAGTTTCTCACCAGTTACAAAATATTCTGTTTTCCTATTCTTCCTACCAAAGGGAATAACCTCACATTTCCCCACATTATACTCACATTTCTCCACATTATACTCCATCTTTTTTTATTTGTTCGTGGGATGTGGGCGTCGCTGGCAAGGCCAACATTTATTGCCCATCCCTAATTGCCCTTGAGAAGGTGGTGGTGAGCCGCCTTCTTGAACCGCTGGTGAAGGTACTCCCATAGTCCTGTTAGGGAGGGAGTTCCAGGATTTTGACCCAGCGACTATGAAGGAACAGCGATATATTTCCAAGCCAGGATGGTGTGTGACTTGGAGGGGAACTTGGAAGTGATGGTGTTCCCATGCACTTGCTGCCCTTGTCCTTCTAGGTGGAAGAGGTTGTGGGTTTGGAAGGTGCTGTCAAAGAAGCCATGGCGAATTGCTGCAGTGTATCTTGTAGATGGTACACACTGCAGCCACGGTGCGCCGGTGGAGGGAGTGAATGTTCAAGGTGGTGGATGGGGTGCCAACCAAGTGGGCTGCTTTGCCCTGGATGGTTTCGAGCTTCTTAAGTGTTGCTGGAGCTGCACTCATCCAGGCAAGTGGAAAGTATTCCATCACACTCCTGACTTGTGCCTTGTAGATGGTGGAAAGGTTTTGGGGAGTCAGCAGGTGAGACACGCACCACAGAATACCCAGCCTCTGACCTGCTCTTGTTGCCACAGTATTTATGTGGCTGGTCCAGTTAAGTTCCTGGCCAATGGTGACCCCCAGGATGTTGATGGTGGGGGATTCGGCGATGGTAATGTCATTGAATGTCAAGGGGCGGTGGTTAGACATTTTCTTGTTGGAGATAGTCATTGCCTGGCACTTGTGTAGCGCAAATGTTACTTGCCACTCAGCAGCCCAAGCCTGAATGTCGTCCAGGTCTTGCTGCATGTGGGCATAGACTGCTTCATTATCTGAGGAGTTGCGAATGGAACTGAACACTGTACAATCATCAGTGAACATCCCCACTTCTGACCTTATGATGGAGGGAAAGTCATTGATGAAGCAGCTGAAGATGGTTGGGCCTAGCACACTGCCCTAAGGAACTCCTGCAGCCATGGCCTGGGGATGTGATGATTGACCTCCTACCACCACAACCATCTTCCTTTGTGCTAGGTATGACTCCAGCCAGTAGACAGTTTTTCCCGATTCCCATTGACTTCAATTTTACGAGGGATCTTTGATGCCACACACTTTCAAATGCTGCCTTGATGTCAAGGGCAGTCACTCTCACCTCACCTCTGGAATTCAGCTCTTTTGTCCATGTTTGGACCAAGGCTGTAATGAGGTCTGGAGCCGAGTGGTCCTGGCGGAACGCAAACTGAGCATCGGTGAGCAGGTTATTGGTGAGTAAGTGCTGCTTGATAGCACTGTCGACAACACCTTCCATCACTTTGCTGATGATTGAGAGTAGACTGATGGGGTGGTAATTGGCCAGATTGGATTTGTCCTGCTTTTTGTGGACAGGACCTACCTGGGCAGTTTTCCACATTGTCAGGTAGATGCCAGTGTTGTGGCTGTACTGGAACAGCTTGGCTAGAGGCGTGGCTAGTTCTGGAGCACAAGTCTTCAGCACGACAGCTGGGATGTTGTCGGGGCCCATAGCCTTTGCTGTATCCAGTGTGCTCAGCCGTTTCTTGATATCACGTGGAGTGAATCGAATTGGCTGAAGACTGGCTTCTGTGATGGTGGGGACCTCAGGAGGAGGCCGAGATGGATCATCCACTTGCCACTTCTGGCTGAAGTTTGCTGCAAATGCTTCAGCCTTGTCTTTTGCACTTGCGTGCTGGGCTCCGCCATCATTGAGGATGGGGATGTTCATGGAGCCTCCTTCTCCTGTCAGTTGTTTAATGGTCCAAATATACTACATCCACTGGTTTCTCTTTATCTACCCAGCTAGTTACATCCTCAAAAAACTCTAATAAATTTGTTAAACACAATTTCCCTTTATAAAACCATGTTGACTCTGCCTAATCATATTATGGTTTTCTAAGTGCCCTGATACCACTTCCCTAATAACGGATTCCAGCATTTTTCTGACCACTGATGTCAGGCTAACTGGCATGTAGTTCCCTGTTTTCTCTATCCCTCCTTTCTTGAATAGCGGGGTTACATTTGCTACCTTCCAATCCGCTGGGACCGAATCTAGGGAATTTTGGAAGATCACAATCAAAGCATCCACTATCCATGCAGCCACCTCTTTTAGAACACCAGGATGTAGGCCATCAGGTCCAGGGGATATATCGGCTTTTAGTTCCATTAGTTTCTCAAGTACTTTTTCTCTATTGATCTTAATTACTTTAAGTTTCTCACTCTCATTAGCCCCTTGGTTCCCCACTATTTTTGGTATGCTTTTTGTGTCTTCTACTGTGAAGACAGATACAAAAGATTTGTTTAAAGTCTCTGCCATTTCCCTATTCCCCATTATAATTTAGTCATAGAGTTATAACGGCACAGAAGGAGGCCATTTGGCCCATCGAGTCCGTGCCGGCTCTCAGTAGAGCAATCCAGTCAGTCCCATTCCCCCACTCTATCCCCGTAGCCCTGCAAGTTTATTTCCCTCAAGTGCCTATCCAGTCTCCCCTTGAAAACATTGAGTGTCTCCGCTTTGACCACTTCTGTCGGCAGCGAATTCCAGGTCATCACCACTCGCTGCGTAAAAAAAGTTTTTCCTCACATCCCCCCTGTGTCTCTTGCCCAAAACCTTAAATCTGTGTCCCCTAGTCCTTGTACCATTAACTAGTGGGAACAGTCTTCCCCCGTCTAGCATATCCAAACCCGTCATAAGCTTGTACACCTCTATCAAATCACCCCTCAACCTCCTTTGCTCTAATGAAAACAAATCCAGCTTCTCCAATCTGTCCTTGTAGCTAAGATCCCCAATCCGTGGAACCATTCTGGTAAATCTCCTCTGCACCCTCTCAAGTGCCTTCACATCCTTCCTAAAGTATGGTGACCAGAACTGGACGCAATACTCCAGTTGTGGCTGAACCAGCGCTTTATAAAGGTTCAGCATAACTCCTCTACTTTTGTACTCTAATTTCTCCTGTCTCAGCCTCTAAGGGACCAACGCTTACTTTTGCTACTCTCTTCCATTTTACATACTTGTAGAAGCTTTTACAATCTGTTTTTATATTTCTTGCTAGTTTACCCTCATATTCTATTTTCTCCCTTCATATCAATTTTTTGGTTATCCTTTGATGGTTTCGAAAGCTCTCCCAATCCTCAGGCTAACTACTATTCTTTGCAACATTATAAGCCTCTTCTTTCAATCGAATACTGTCCTTAACTTCTTTGGTTAGCCACAGATGGATCACTTTTCCCATGCAGTTTTTATTTCTCAATGGAATGTATATTCATTGAGAATTTGAGAATATTTCTTTAAATGTTTGCCACTGCTTATATATTTCCTTTGGGTAGCTAACGATGTCTTTCACAGTTAGGATAAGGTTCCTTGGGAATGTCAATACTGGCAGGGGTCTCCAGGGTTGTAGCAATACTAGCAGAGAGGACCCCCCCTGCAGAAAAGAGTTTGTAAACCACTGTTTTAAATAAGGTTCAACACAACAATACCCAGCCAACAAAACATTTCCCTTGATTTACGATTTCCACTGTAAGTTTATACCAGATGTTGGGAACTTTTGGGAGGAATTTTAACCCCCCAAAACAGGTGGGTTTGGGTCGGGTGAGATGTGAAAATTTAAAAAATCTCAAACCCAACCCAGACCCGCCCACTTCTGCTTTTAACGGAGGAAGGATGGGCTGCAGGCAACCAACCCACTCTCAGGAGGCGGGTTAGTGATTTAAATATTAGAATGAGTCTACATGCCTCAGATTTAACCTGTCTTCCTGGTTTAACCCTGGCTAGCTGAGTTTCCCAGGCCTCGGGAAACCTGGCAGCTAAAGGGAGGTGAGGACTGCTTTGTGGAAGAGGTAACTGCCTTTACAGCACTGTTTGTGGGCCAGGAGGAGTTCGAGTGCTTCCTCCCAGCCCACCAAGCTTACCTGCTTCCCTGCCCACCATCAGACCACACCGCCGCCACCCCCCCTCCCCCAAAAAGATCCGGACCCCCCACGCTACCACTAACCCAGCTGCAACCTCCTCTGGAGCATTCCCTGCCCCATAGGGAGCCTAGCCTGTCAATCAGGCTGGCTTCCGAGTGGGGAACCTGCTGAAAAGAAAAAGACGCATGCTGTGATGTTAAAACTGCACAGCGTGCAATTCCTCCTCCCCCACCACCCCGCTCACAAAACACGCCCCAGTCAAGATCGAGACCTATCTGTGCCCTATGTGGAACAACATTATAATGTGTTTTTTATAAATGCATTTAGAATTTCACTACAGTAGAGAGGAAATCGCTCTTGCTCATTTGAGAAGACAGCATGTAGAATTAAAATGTATTGATAATGAGACTGAGTTGTGCAGTGAGTTTGCACTCTTACTTTCAAATCTTAAACCTGCGATTGACTCCAGTCCAGAGTGAAACGATAAAAGTGTTTCCTCTATCAGCCTACTGTAAGAGTCTTACGTGAAAAAAATCTTTACAATATCCCACAAACTTAAATATCACTTAAGAGCACTGAATAAGGGTGGATGGTGTGGAATTCACACAAGTGTAGTCAGGAGTGCTCAGAGCTGGAAAAAAAAAAGACACATTATTCAGGTAAAGAGGCAGGAACTGCAGCAAAACTAAAATTCCATCGAAAATGGCAGAGACACTTGTCAGTGCAACTTCTTGGGAAACTTTTTAACAAGATAAAGGAAATAACTACTTCTTCATTTTGTCAGGATAAAAATATAACTATGCTTACTGCAGTACTTCTAACAAAGTGCAAAATAGTGCTGGATAAGAGTAGTTAAAATGAATATACCTCATCATTTAGTGGTATTCCTTTAACCATTTTTTCTTTGTTTTCTTTAGGATGGTAGTCATCAGCATCATAGAATTTCCATCCCAACTATTAAAATTAAAAAAAACTTCTTCAGGTCACTTGTGCTTATTAATTTTATTTTAAATCTTGGGAGATAGGATAGTCCAGCTCCATGAACTATGTCAATATTCTACTTGACCTAACTGTAGAAGCTCAAGTGGTAGTAGAAAGGCCACCTGGGCTTGTTTATCCTCCCCCATATAACTTGTAGAGATCGATGAAACTCAACACCCAAGTCTCAAGACTGGAATTTGAATTTGGGAACTGCAAGTGAGAGCCCACTTCTTTAGCATTGTAGTTAACATTCTGATTTTGATTATGTAAATAGTGTAGACATATTTCAAACTTCAAAACAAATTATTATAGAAATCTGAATAGATACTTGATTTTTCTATTAAGCAGAAACTCTTGTGGAACACTAAATCAAGGCTGTGCAGTTATCTGTTGTTTTGTCTGTTGGTTTATTGATATAATTCTGTGAATTTTGCTAAAATGCAAATTGAAATGCAACTGTTATGTCCATTTTCATTTTCAGAAGTCCAAGTAGGTGATGAATTTACATTGAGTACATATCAGACATCCTGGTTAGGCTAACAACCCGTCCATATAAAAAGGGGTGTTTGTTACAGAAACAACCTAGCGTATGATCTGTTGGATATAAAAGCAGTGGAAGAAATGCCGCTAAGCACGGAAGAGAAGAGAGAAGACATATCTTATAAAGAAACAGCATCTTGGATTGGGCAAGGGATATCTTGTGTCTCTGTGCAAAAGTGCGAACTGGAGACCAGGTGCTTTTCCACAGGGAGGGAAAACTGAAGGGAGATGCCTCCCAATAACTGGCTTTAGCCCAGCATTGGTAGAGGTGTGGCAACAGGTCACCTACCCAATTGCTCAAAATTGATGCATGTCATGGGGAAAGGGACAAAAATATCAAGAGTCAACACTGCATCCAAATTAATTATGCTCATATTTGAGTTTGGGTATTCTCTAAAAGCCAGAGATCAGCTGCCATGTATATGTGGACAGCATCCAGCTCTTTGTCAGCACCCTCAAATCCATGAGTTCTGTTGTGCTGTCTGTTTGCCAGATGTTGTCATGGATATTTGCCAGAACTTTCTCCAACCTAACATGGCAAGAACAGAGGCATCCTGTTCGACTTCTGCCAGAAATTCTGCCCGCCAATTCCCAATTCATCCCCCTTCCCAGTTGCTTGCTCAGCCTGAACACGATGGTGTGCTATCCTATTTAACCTTCAGCTGAGCTTCAAACCTCATCTTACTTATCACAATGATCAACTATTTCCACCTCTGTAACATCACCCATCTTTGATCTTACTTCACCCCACCACCACTGAAACCTTCTTGCCATTATCACCTCCAGCCTCTTTCTCCAATGTGTTCCTTGCCAAACTTTGGAGGTTCACCTTATATAAACTCCAATTTGTCCAAAATTCTGCTGCCTACATACTATCCCTCGAGTCCCATTTACCCAGCACCTCTGCCCTCGCCCAGCTCTGTTGTCTTCCCATCCCCCAATGCACTGATTTAAAAATTCTTCTCCCCACTGACAAATAACTCCACGCCCTCACTTCATCTTACCTTTGCAACCTCCTCCAGCCCAACATCCTAGTTTGCACCTTCCATTCTTCCAACTTCAGCCTACTTACTTTACCCCCTTTTACTTTGTCTTCAGCTGTTGAGACCTTGTACTCTGAAAACTTCTTAAATCCGTCTTACTACATCCATCCCCATTTTCAAAAGCTTCCTCAAAGCATAACCCTTGAACTACACCTTAAGTCACTTCTCCTAACTTGCTTGGTATTCATTTCCCTTTTTTGTCAAGTACTTTAAGATGCTTGCAATGTCAAAGGTGCTATATAAGTGAACTTGTCATAGTTATTATTCATTTCTAATCCCCAAACAGTCACTGTGTTGGCGTGTCAGCCAGTGGCTCAGTTGGTAGCACTCTCGCCTCTGAGTCAGAAAATTGTGGGTTCAAGTCCCACTCCAGGGACTTGAGCACAAAAATCTAGGCTGACACACCAGTGCAGTACTGAGGGAGTGCTGCACTGTCGGAGGTGCCATCTTTCGGATTAGATGTTAAAGACGATCCCATGGCACTATTTCAAAGAAGAGCAGGAGAGTTATCCCCGGTGCCCTGTCCAATATTTATCCCTCAATCAACACAACAAAAACAGATTATCTGGTCATTATTACATTGCTGTTTCTGGGAGCTTGTTGAGCGCAAATTAGCTGCCATGTTTTCTACATTACAACAGTGCCTACATTTCAAAAAAGTACTTTATTGGCTGTAAAGGGCTTTGGGACGCCCGGTGGTCGTGAAAGGCGCTGTATAAATGCAAGTCTTTCTTTCTATTACACTACAAGAACCATACAATGTATGATAAAGAGCAAGAAAGTCCATATACTTGATGAGGCAAATTTTTTCCAACACATCAGATGGGGTTTTCCACTTCTGTGCTCGCCAGTCCACGGTTTTCCCCCATTCATTTTAATGGGCAGGAGGTCCTGGGATGAGAGGGTTGTCCTATGAGGAGAGATTGGGCCTATACTCTCTGGAGTTTAGAAGAATGAGAGGTGATCTCATTGAGACATATAAGATTCTAAGGGGGATTGACAGGGTAGGTTGAGCACATAATCTAGGCTGACACTTCAGTGCAGTCGCAGTCTTTCAGATGCTGTGAGGTTATTTCCCCTGGCTGGAGAGTCTAGAACTAGGGGGCATAGTCTCAGGATAAGGGGTCGGCCATTTAAGACTTGAGATGAGGAGGAATTTCTTCACTCAAACGGTTGTGATTCTTTGGAATTTTCTACCCCAAAGGGCTGTGGATGCCGAGTTGTTGAGTATATTCAAGGCTGAGATAGATTTTTGGACTCTAGGGGAATTAAGGGATATGGAGATTGGGTGGGAAAGTGGAGTTGAGGTTGAATATCAGCCATGATCTTATTGAATGGCGGAGCAGGCTCGAGGGGCCGTATGGCCTACTCCTGCTCCTAATGTTAAGACTGCAGGCTGGCGAGCAAACAGCACAAAACCCCAGCCATCATATACAATCTGCACAGCCACAGACTCTCCTCAATTTATTTAATCTTCTGAACAAGGTGAATACCACAGAGAAGACCCAACTCTGGATCAGCAAAGGACCAAAGGGTACAATCAGCTGCACTAGTTATGAAAATGCGGGGGAAATCAGAAAATTGAGCGAGTAGGCCTTTGTGTTTTTATATTGCAATGTTCAAAGTAACTTTTAGGTCCTGCTAGGTTTGCTGCACTGCTGACTGGGAAGGATGCTCTGGACTGTCAAACAGAGCAACCGTCCTCACACCTACCTTGTGCAATAGAACTTCCACATTACTAGCCACCAAATATGGGGTTCAGGTGATGTGAAGCTCAAACACTTTCACAAAGACTCAATTTCCTGCCTCTACATTTACTTTGGCAGTCAGTCACTTTTTTTTTTGTCCTTAACATATTTTGAAAAGACTGCAATTTTTTTTCTCCTATGTGCAGTTGCTTACCTTTAAGTAACTGCACCCTTTAAATTTTAGCAGCAGCCTTTCAAGGGTGGCTGACGTATGCAACTTCTCTCCCCTCTCTGATTCCCATCCCCCCCTTTTTGGCGAGCTGCTAACACCAGGCCCAAGAGGGGCCGTGAGCTCACCATGAGTAATTAAGATTAGGACTAACCCAGAAAATTTTAACATTCAATGCCACACATATCCCAACAGGCTAAAGGGTAAAAATTGGGTAGCGCCCCCGCGGCCGATTTTCCCAGGTAGCGCCTCGAGAGGGAGGAGGGGCACTACTGGAAGCGCCCCGCGTCCCTCTTGGGGCGCTGCGAGCCAATATCGCAGTGCTACGGCGCTGCAGGCCTTCCTCCCCTTATTAAAGGGGAGGGGCCTGGCGCAGCACATCCCGGCGCCCAGCTGGGCCACCAAGGATCGGGAGTGCTGGCAAACGAGCCTGGTACTCAAGAGGAATGCCGGGCTCACGGAGAGCAGCCGGCACCCCGCGGGGGGGGGGGCTTCACGGGGGCATCAATGGGGGCAGGTGCTGGCAGGCGGCCAGCAACAAAAATGGCCGCCCGCCACCTCCCCTATAACTAGCGTCGCCCCGGCCGCAGGTAGGCCCCCCTGACCCCGGCGGACATAGCGTCCGGCAGTGAGTCAGGGGGCGCCACCCAATATTACAGCCAGGGCGCGAGCGGGGCGTTGCGCACGGCGATTATGTCATCGCCGGCGGCGCAGCGCCACGTGGTGCTAACGGTTAGCGCCGCCGCTAACCTCCCACTGAATTTCA
Organism: Squalus acanthias; assembly: GCA_030390025.1. NCBI lineage: Eukaryota > Metazoa > Chordata > Chondrichthyes > Squaliformes > Squalidae > Squalus > Squalus acanthias. The sequence goes on along the minus strand of CM059425.1, from coordinate 198,481,155 downwards.
CAGGTGTTAGTGGCGCCGCGCCCAGACGCTAGTTGATTTGCGCCCCGTTAGCGCCCTCTTAGGGTGCTAACAGGAGGCGCAAATCAACCGAATTTAGCCCCCTAAGTGTTTAGTCTCTTTACTGTTCAATGATTCACATTGTAGGTAGTTGATTTCACTTACTGCAATTTGCACCAATGACTGCCTGTCACTTTGTAATCAGATCTGAACACTTCCCATGCACTGTTCCAAGGTGCATGGCGGCGCACCAATCTGTAAGCTCCCGCACACTTCAATTCAAAGCCCGCGCACAGAGAGCTGGGGCGGGGGGGAGTGGCCCCAATACACAATGCCCCAGTGAATTTTCAGAGAGTTGTTTTGACCTCAGAGTCTGGATTGCTAAAATACGGAGTCCTGGAACCCGACGAGCGTTGTCTCGGGATTCTATCAGTACTTTTTCAGTGGAGACGCGTGCAGTCTGTCCCGGGGAGTTGGCGGCAGTCACGCTTTGAAACAACACAAGCTGTTGCGAGAGGCGTTCGTTGTGGTAGCAACACAAAACCTCGGGAATCCTCGCCATAGAAATTACTGACTGGGAGGGCGGAGTTATGCGGCTTTTATTTTGCTGGCTGTCTGAGGAGATTCATTAGATGGTGCATCCCGACACCTGCAAGCAGTTGGAACTGTATCATCTGTTGTCTGAAGTGCATATCTTTATCCCACCGCCCCACCAAACTCCTGGCCAGAGCAGCCTTGCCTTCCTCGGGCCTTCCAGGCCCCAGGCATGGAAGTAGGGTGCTGCAATGAGGTGACCTAAGAAATCGCTCTGTGAAGCAGTGAGTCCAGGCGTCATTCGCTGTTCCTAGAATCATAGAATCATAGAAAAATTACGACACAGAAGGAGGCCATTCGGCCCATCGTGTCGTGCCGGTTGGAAAAGAGCTACCCAGCCTAATCCCACCTTCCAGCACTAGATCCGTAGCCCTGTAGGTTACGGCTCTTCAAGTGCACATCCAAGTACTTTTTAAATGTGATGAAGGTTTCTGCCTCTCCCACCCTTTTGGGCAGTGAGTTCCAGACCCCCCACCACCCTCTGGGTGAAATTTTTTTTCCTCATCTCCCCTCTAATCCTTCTACAAATTACTTTAAATCTATGCCCCCTGGTTCTTGACCCCTCTGCTAAGGGAAATAGGTCCTTCCTAGCCACTCTATCTAGGCCCCTCATAATTTTATACATCTCAATTAAATCACACCTCAGCCTCCTCTGTTCCAAGGAAAACAACCCCAGCCTATCCAATCTTTCATCATAGCTAAAGTTTTCCAGTCCTGGCAACATCCTCGTAAATCTCCTCTGCACCCTCTCCAGTGCAATCACATCCTTCCTGGAATGTGGTGACCAGAACTGCACACAGTACTCAAGTTATGGCCTAACCAGTGTTCTATACAGTTCTAGCATAACTTCCCTGCTCTTATATTCTATGCCTCGGCTAATGAAGGAAAGTATTCCGCATGCCTTTTTAACTACTTTATCGACCTGTCCTGCTACCTTTAAGGATCCGTGGACATACATTCCAAGGTCCCTCTGTTCCTCCCATTAATTGTGTATTCCCTTGCCTTGTTGCCCCTGCCATTTTTCTGCCCAACTGACCAGTTCATCGATATCTTCCTGCAGTCTAAAGCTTTCCTCCTCACTGTCAACCACACGGCCAATTTTTGTATCATCTGCAAATTTCTTTATCATGCCCCCTACATTTAAGTCTAAATCATTAATATATACTACAAAAAGTAAGGGACCGAGTGCTGAGCCCTGTGGAACCCCACATAAAACAGCCTTCCAGTCGGAAAATCTCCCTTCAACCATTACCCTTTGCTTCCCGCCACTGAGCCAATTTTGGATCCAATTTGTCACTCTCCCTTGGATCCCATGGGCTTTTACTTTGTTGATCAGGCTGCCATGTGGGACCTTGTCAAAGCCTTGCTAAAAATCCATGTAGACTACATCAAACGCACTGCCCTCATCGACCCTCCTTGTTACCTCCTCAAAGAATTCAATCAAGTTAGTCAGACACGACCTTCCCTTAACAAAACCATGCTGACTGACCTTGATTAATCTGCTTCTTTCTAAATGAAGGTTTATACTGTCCCTCAGAATAATTCCAGTAATTTGCCCACCACCGAGGTTAAACTAACTGGCCTGTAATTGCTCGGTTTATCCCTTCCTCCCCTTTTAAACAATGGTACAACGTTAGCAGTTCTCCAATCCTCTGGCACCACTCCTGTAGCCAGGGAGGATTGGAAAATGATGGTCAGAGCCTCCGCAATTTACTCCCTTGCTTCTTTTAATAGCCTCGGATATATTTAATCCGGCCCTGGCGATTTATCTACTTTCAAGGATGCTAAACCCCTTAATACTTCCTCTCTTACTATGTTTATCCCGTCTAATATTTCACTATCTTCCTCCTTAACTTCAACATCGGCATCGTCCCCCTCTTTTGTGAATACAGCTGCAAAGTATTCATTGAGCACCTGACCCACATCCTCCGCCTCCACACATAGATCACCATTTTGGTCCCTGATAGGCCCGACTCTTTCCTTAGTTATCCTCTTGCTCTTTATGTAATTATAAAAGATCTTTGGGTTTTCTTTGATTCTACTTCCCAGTATCTGTCACAGGACGGAGTGAGGAGACTCAGATCAAACTGTCACAGGACGGAGAGTGAAGAGACTCAGATCAAACTGTCACAGGACGGAGAGTGAAGAGACTCAGATCAAACTGTCACAGGACGGAGTGAAGAGACTCAGATCAAACTGTCACAGAAGTGTATTGTTTTAATTTAAATTAATTAAAGGGTAAATAATATTAATAAATTTAATTAATTACATAGAATGGGAGAGCAGGTGATGTGTTACTGCTGCAATATGTGGGAGCTGGTGGACACCATTGATGTTCACGGTGATCACTTTTGCAGTAAGTGTTGGCTGCTCGAGGAACTCCGGCTCTGTGTTGATGAGCTGGAGTCCGAGCTTCAAACACTGCGACACATCAGGGAGGGGGAGAGTTACCTGGACTCTGTGTTCCAGGAGGTAGTCACACCAATTAGATTAACTAATTCAGTTGTAGCCCGTGATCAGGGACAGGAGGGTGTGACTACGAGTGAGGCAGGTACGGGGATCCAGGAGGTAGTGTTGGAGGAGCCGCAGCCCTTGCTCTTGTCCAACAGGTTCGAGGCTCTTACTCCCTATGAGGACGGGAGCAGGGACTGCAGGGAGGATGAGCAACCTGGCCACAGCACCGTGGTACGGGGAGCCATTCAACTGGGGGGAGTAAAAAGAAATGTTGTAGTGGTAGGGGATAGTATCATTAAGGGGATAGATAGGGTTCTTTGCAGCCGAGAGCAAGAGTCCCGAAGGCTGTGTTGCCTGCCCGGTGCCAGGGTTAAGGACGTCTCCTCTGGGCTGGAGAGAAACTTGGAGTGGGAGGGGGAAGATCCAGTTGTCGTGGTCCATGTTGGTACCAATGACATAGATAGGACAAGGAATGAGGTTCTGCTGAGGGAGTATGAGCAGCTAGGGGCCAAATTAAAAAACAGAACCTCTAGGGTAGTAATCTTTGGATTACTACCTGAGCCACGAGCAAATTTGGCTAGGGTAAATAAAATCAGAGAGTTAAATGCGTGGCTCAAAGACTGGTGTGGGAGAAATGGGTTTTGCTTCCTGGGACACTGGTACCAGTACTGGGACAGGAGAGAGCTGTTCCGTTGGGACGGACTTCACTTGGCCAGTGCTGGGACTAGAGTCCTGGCGAATCGAATAACTAGGGCTGTAGAGAGGGCTTTAAACTAATTAGTGGGGGGGAGGTTTCAAGAGAGCAAAAAATAAAAATGTCAGCGGAGAAGGCAATAGAGCAAAGTAGCAGTGGGGTAATTAAAAACCAGAGCGTGTCAGGAAGGGACAGAATATATAAAGATAAAGGTAAAGTAGTAAAGGGGGTAAAAGCAGGAATAAATTGTCACAAAACATATTTAAAAGTTCTTTATCTGAATGCACGCAGCATTCGTAACAAAATAGACGAGTTGACGGTACAAATAACTACGTATGGGTATGATCTTGTGGCCATTACAGAAACATGGCTGCAGGGTGACGACGACTGGGAATTAAATATGCCAGGGTATTTAACAATCAGGAAGGACAGGCAGGAAGGAAGAGGAGGTGGGGTAACTATGTTAATAAAGGAAGGAATCACTGTATTACAGAGAAATGATATTGGGTCAAAGGATCAGGATAATGAAACAGTTTGGGTGGAGATAAGGAATAATAAGGGGAAAAAAACACTAGTGGGAGTAGTATATAGGCCTCCTAATAGTTGCAACTCTGCTGGAAGAAGTATTAATCAGGAAATAGTTGGGGCATGTAATAAGGGAACAGCTATAATTATGGGGGATTTTAACTATCATATTAACTGGACAAATCAAATTGGGCAGGGCAGCCTTGAGGAAGAGTTTATTGAGTGTATTAGGGATGGATTTCTTGAGCAGTATGTAACTGATCCTACAAGGGGGCAAGCAACCTTGGACCTGGTCCTGTGTAATGAGTCAGGATTAATTAATAATGTCCTAGTTAAGGATCCCCTTGGAATGAGCGACCATAACATGGTTGAATTCCATATCCAATTAGAGGGTGAGAAGGTTGGTTCTCAGACAAGCGTACTGAGCTTGAATAAAGGAGACTATGATGGTATGAGAGCGGAATTGATTAAAGTGGACTGGGAAAATAGATTAAAGGGTAAGACGGTATATGAGCAGTGGTGTTCATTTAAGGAGTTATTTTACAACTTTCAAAAAATATATATTCCACTGAGGAAAAAAGGGTGTAAAAGAAATGACAGCCATCCGTGGCTAAGTAAAGAAATTAAGGATAGTATCCAACTAAAAACAAGGACATATAAGGTAGCCAAACTTAGTGGGAGGATAGAAGATTGGGAAGTCTTCAAAAGACAGCAAAAAGTAACTAAAGGATTGATTAAGAAAGGGAAGATAGATTATGAAAATAAATTAGCAAAAAATATAAAAACAGATAGCAAGAGTTTCTATAGTTATATAAAAAGAAAAAGGGTAGCTAAGGCAAACGTAGGTCCCTTAGAGGATGAGACCGGGAAATTAATGGTGGGAAACATGGAGATGGCAAAAATGCTGAACAAATATTTTGTTTCAGTCTTTATGGTAGAGGACACTAAGAATATCCCAACACTGGACAAACAGGGGGCTCTAGGGGGGGGAGGAGCTAAATACGATTAAAATCACTAAGGAATTGGTACTCAGTAAAATAATGGGACTCAAGGCGGATAAATCCCCTGGACCTGATGGCTTACATCCTAGGGTCTTGAGGGAAGTGGCAGTAGGGATTGTGGATGCTTTGGTAATAATTTTCCAAAATTCCCTGGACTCAGCAAAGGTCCCGGCAGATTGGAAAACTGCTAATGTAACACCCTTATTTAAAAAGGGTAGTAGGCAGAAGGCTGGAAATTATAGACCAGTTAGTCTAACATCTGTGGTGGGTAAAATTTTGGAGTCTATTATTAAGCAGACAGTAACGGAACATTTAGATAAACATAATTTAATAGGACAAAGTCAGCATGGCTTTATGAAGGGGAAGTCATGTCTGACAAATTTGCTTGAGTTCTTTGAGGACATAACGTACAGGGTGGATAAAGGGGAACCAATGGACGTAGTGTATTTAGACTTCCAGAAGGCATTCGACAAGGTGCCACATAAAAGATTATTGCTCAAGATAAAAAATCACTGGATTGGGGGGAATATTCTGGCATGGGTGGAGGATTGGTTATCTAACAGGAAGCAGAGAGTTGGGATAAATGGTTCATTCTCGGACTGGCAACCAGTAGCCAGTGGTGTTCCGCAGGGGTCAGTGCTGGGTCCCCAACTCTTTACAATCTATATTAACGATTTGGAGGAGGGGACCGAGTGTAACATATCAAAGTTTGCAGATGATACAAAGATGGGAGGGAAAGTAGAAAGTGAGGAGGACATAAAAAACCTACAAGGGGATATAGACAAGCTGGGTGAGTGGGCGGAGATTTGGCAGATGCAATACAATATTGGAAAATGTGAGGTTATGCACTTTGGCAGGAAAAAATCAGAGAGCAAGTTATTATCTTAATGGCGAGAAACTGGAAAGTACTGCAGTACAAAGGGATCTGGGGGTCTTGGTGCAAGAAAATCAAAAAGTTAGTATGCAGGTGCAGCAGGTGATCAAGAAGGCCAACGGAATGTTGGCTTTTATTGCTAGGGGGATAGATTATAAAAACAGGGAGGTATTGCTGCAGTTATATAAGGTATTGGTGAGACCGCATCTGGAATACTGCATACAGTTTTGGTGTCCATACTTAAGAAAAGACATACTTGCTCTCGAGGCAGTACAAAGAAGGTTCACTCGGTTAATCCCCGGGATGAGGGGGTGGACATATGAGGAGAGGTTGAGTAGATTGGGACTCTACTCATTGGAGTTCAGAAGAGTGAGAGGCGATCTTATTGAAACATATAAGATTGTGAAGGGGCTTGATCGGGTGGATGCGGTAAGGATGTTCCCAAGGATGGGTGAAACTAGAACTAGGGGGCATAATCTTAGAATAAGGGGCTGCTCTTTCAAAACTGAGATGAGGAGAAACTTCTTCACTCAGAGGGTAGTAGGTCTGTGGAATTTGCTGCCCCAGGAAGCTGTGGAAGCTACATCATTAAATAAATTTAAAACAGAAATAGACAGTTTCCTAGAAGTAAAGGGAATTAGGGGTTACGGGGAGCGGGCAGGAAATTGGACATGAGGCTGAGTTCGGATCGGTCGAGGCCCTGTGGGTGGCGTAGCGGGCCCAGGGGCTGAGTGGCCGGGTCCTACTCCTACTTCTTGTGTTCTTTAGATTTGAGGTGAGGATCAGATCAGCCATGATCTTATTGAATGGCGGAGCAGGCTCAAAGGGCCGATTGGCCTACTCCTGCTCCTATTTCTTATGTTCTTATCTTTCATGCCCTCTTTTTGCTTTCCTAATTTCCTTCTTAATTTCACCCCTACACTTTCTATACTCTTCTAGGCTTTCTGCAATATTGAGCTCACGATATCTGATATAGGCTTCCCTCTTTTGCCTTATCTTACCCTGTATGCACCTTGTCATCCAGGGGGCTCTAAATGTGCCAGTTCTACCCTTTATCTTTGTGGGAACATGTTCACCCTGAACGCCATGTATCTCCCTCTTGAATGCCTCCAACTACTCTGACACTGATTTACCTTCAAGTAACTGTTTCCAGTCCACTTTTGCTAAATCACTTCTCAACCTAATTTCTGTTGTATCTTTTTTTTTAAATGAGCACCGAGTGATGGGAGAGCAGAGTAACTAGAGTTCTTTTGCAGATTCCGTTAGCCCTCCTCCTCAGTATAGTGGCAACACAATCCAGCAATCCATCTGCGATCGTGTTTCGAAGAATAATTTTGAATTTTTTCCAGGGAGTTTCACTTCCTTTCATTAACGCGAGTTCACAGCTCTGTACCCAGCAACTTAAAAATAAAACCAGCTGGACCCACAGGATTGATTTATCTGATGGATCGATTTGAACAGAAGCTCGATCCTTCCTTTCTCCTTCTCTTCATTCCTTAATTTTCTCCTTCTCGGTCCCTTTCTCCCTCTTTTTTCCTTCATTTTCTCCTCGCTCCTTCCTTTCTCCTCTCATCATTCCTCTATTCTCTCTCCTCGTTCCTTCTTTCCCCTGCTGCTGGCCGTCAGGAGATGTCTCCCCGTCGGCCAAATTCTGGGTTTGGCTGTACTGCTAGAGTTTGGTTCAAAACTTTTGTTTTAAAAAGAAGTTCAAGGTGTTCAGAAAAGATAGGGAAGGAAAAAAGGGAGGTGGGGTAGCAGTGCTGATTAAGGAAGACATTGTAGTGTTGGAAAGGGAGGATGTTCTTGAGGTGACAAGGACAGAATCCATTTGGTTAGAGTTGAGGAGCAAAAAGGGTATGATCACGCTATTTGGGGTATTCTATAGGCCTCAAAATAGTGAGAGGAAGGTAGAGGAGCAAATCTGCAGGGAAATCACAGAGATATGCAAGAGCTATAGAGTGGTGATATTGGGGGACTTAAATTACCCAGATATCGATTGGGATAATGCTAGGGTAAAGGGAAAGCAGGGGGAGGAATTTCTGAAATGTGTTCAGGAGAATTTCCTTGACCAGTATGTTCTTGGCCCAACTAGGAAAGAGGTATTGCTGGATCTGGTGCTGGGGAATGAGGTGGGCCAGGTCGACCAAGTGTCTGTGGGAGAACACTTGGGTACGAGCGATCATCGTATCATAAGATTTAGATTAGCAATGGAGAGGAGCAAGGAACAATCTAGAGTGGAACTTCTAAACTGGAATAGGGCTAACTTCAATGGGATGCGAAAGGATCTAGCCAGGGTAAAATGCAAGCAAAGACTGACAGGAAAAACTGTAACGGAATAATGGGTGATCTTTAAGGAGGAGATGTTCCAAGTACAGGCTAGGTACATTCCAACAAGAGGAAAGGGTAAGGGAACCAAAGCAAGGGCTCCTTGGATGACGAGGGAGATAGAGAAGATGATGAAACAAAAAAGAGGGTGCATGATGCATTTCAGGTGAATTTTTCAAGGGAGAACCAGACCAAATACAATAAGTTGAGAGGGGAAGTGAAGATGAAAATAAGATTGGCAAAGAGAGAATATGAGAGTATCCACCACCTTAAACATTCACTCCCTCCACCACCGGCGTACCGTGGCTGCAGTGTGTACCATCTACAAGATGCACTGCAGCAACTCACCAAGGCTTCTTCGGCAGCACCTCCCAAACCCGCGACCTCTTCCACCTAGAAGGACAAGGGCAGCAGGCGCATGGGAACACCACCACCTCCAAGTTCCCCTCCAAGTCACACACCATCCTGACTTAGAAGTATATCGATAATCCTTCATCGTCGCTGGGTCAAAATCCTGGAACTCCCTCCCTAACAGCACTGTGGGACTACCTTCACCACATGGACTGCAGCGGTTCAAAGCGGCAGCTCACCACCACCTTCTCAAGGTCAATTAGGGATGGGCAATAAATGCTGGCTTTGCCAGCGACGCCCACATCCCATAAGCGAATTTAAAAAAAGAATGGCGGTTAACATAAAAGGAAACTCAAAAATCTTCAACCAGCATGTAAACAGTAAGCGGGTAGTAAGAGGCGGTGTGGGGCATATTACTGACAAAGGTGGTGATATATGCTTAGAGGCAGGGCAAGGCTAGAATACTCAATGAGTACTTTGTATCGGTGTTTACTGCGGAGGTGGATGCTGACAAAATATCGGTAGAAGTGGAAAAGGTAGAAGCAATGGAAGGGGTGAAAATTGATAGACAGGATGTACTAGAAAGGCTGGGTATGCTTAGAGTGGACAAGTCGCCTGGTCCAGATGGCTTGCATCCCAGGTTGCTAAGGGAATTGGGGATGAGATAGCGGAAGGGCTTGCCATAATTTTCCAATATTCCCTAGATGCGGGGGAGCTGCCTGAGGATTGGAAAGTGGCAAATGTGACACCATTGTTCAAGAAAGGGTGTAAGGACAATCCTAGTAACTACAGGCCGGTCAGTTTAACATCAGTGGTGGGTAAAGTTTTAGAAACAATAATCAAGAAAAAAATTAACGGGCACTTGGAGAGGTTTAAGCTAATTAAGGAGAACCAACACGGATTTGTAAAAGGCAGATCGTGTTTGACTAATCTAACTGGATTTTTTGATGAAGTAACAGGGAGTATTGATGAAGGGAATGCAATGGATGTTGTCTACATGGATTTTAGGAAGGCGTTTGACAAAGTACCACAAAGAAGGCCGGTTAACAAAATTGAGGCTCATGGAATAGGTGGGTCAGTGGCAGCTTGAATAAGGAATTGCTTTAAGGACAGAAAACAGCGAGTTGTGGTAAATGGCTGTTTTTCAGACTGGAGGATGGTAGACAGTGGTGTTCCCCAAGGGTCAGTGCTGGGGCCACTGCTTTTTTTTAATATATATATAAATGACCTGGATATTGGAATACAGAGCAGAATTTCTAAATTTGCCAATGAGACCAAACTTGGGGGTGTGGCAAACAGTGAGGATGATACCAATCGACTGCAACAGGACATAAAAAGGCTAGCAGAATGGGCAGACAAGTGGCAGATGGAATTTAATACAGAGAAGTGTGAGGTGATGCATTTTGGCAGAAGGAACAGGGAGAGGCAATATACACTTAATGGCACAGTTTTAAAGAGTGCGCAGGGACAGAGTGACCTGGGAGTTAATGTGCATAGGTCCCTGAAGGTGGCAGGACATATTGAGAGAGTGGTTAGCAAAGCATATAGGATCTTGGGCTTCATAAATAGAGGTATTGAGTACAAAAGTAGAGAAATTATGCTGAACCTTTATAAAGCGCTGGTTAGACCACAACTGGAGTATTGCGTCCAGTTCTGGTCACCACACTTTAGGAAGGATGTGAAGGCCCTTGCGAGGGTGCAGAGGAGATTTACCAGAATGGTTCCGGGGATGGGGGATCTTAGCTACAAAGACAGATTGGAGAAGCTGGATTTGTTTTCATTAGAGCAAAGAGGTTGAGGGGTGATTTGATAGAGGTGTACAAGATTATGACGGGTTTGGATAGGCTAGATGGGGAAAGGCTGTTCCCACTAGTTGATGATACAAGGACTAGGGGACACAGATTTAAGGTTTTGGGCAAGAGATACAAGGGGGATGTGAGAAAAAACTTTTTACTCAACGAGTGGTGAGGACCTGGAATTCGCTGCCGACGGAAGTGGTGGAAGCGGAGACACTCAATGTTTTCAAGGGGAGACTGGATAGGCACTTGAGGGAAATAAACTTGCAGGGCTATGGGGATAGAGCAGGGGAATGGGACTGACTGGATTGCTCTACTGAGAGCCGACACGGACTCGATGGGCCAAATGGCCTCCTTCTGTGCCGTATGACTCTATTACTGTGACTATGACTAAGTGTTTAGGTCTGGACAAACTAGATGCAGGAAGAATGTTCCCGATTGTCGGAGAGTCCAGTACCAGGGGTCATAATCTAAGGATAACGGGTAAGCCATTTAGGACAGAAATGAGGAAGAATTTCTTCACCCAGAGAGTGGTGAACCTGTGGAATTCTCTACCACAGAAGGTAGTTGAGGCCAAGTCATTAAATATATTCAAGAATGAGTTAGATATATTTCTTAAAGCTAAAGGTATCAAGGGATATGGGGAGAAGGCAGGTACAGGGTACTAAGTTTGGATGATCAGCCATGATCTCATCGAATGGCGGAGCAGGCTCGAGGGGCCGAATGGCCTACTCCTGCTCCTATCTTCTATGTTTCTATGTTTATGTTGAACGGTATTTCCCAGTAAAAGAGATTTCAGATTTGCACCTGGCGGGCGAGGCACTAGTTAAACGTGCCTTTCGTTGACTGCCCGTTCTCTGCTGTATACCTCAGCGCACTGGGCTGACAGGCTCAGAGACTTGTACCCCCTGCCGCTTGATGTGTTATACCAAGCACAGCATGGTTTCTATGGCAGCCCCTTCATCTGGGGATTATCTGGCCTCAGCTTAGCTCAGGTGGGAGTTGGCAGCAGACGTTGCAAGCGGCACTAGCGTTTATTGTGCCTGCCGAGCATCGATGAGCGTTATGGTCTTTCCAGGCAGTGCGATGTGGGGATTTGCCTTTTCTGTATGAGAAACGACTGTCCTCTAAAAGAAACTTTGGCCCAAACTTAAGGAGGGAGGCAAAGTTTAAAGGGGGTACTTGGGAATGGAGGTTACTCTCTCGCATGCTCCTCTGCCCAGTTCTTTCTTCTTCTCTAATTGACCTTATAAAAGTGGCAATATATTCACAAGAGCTCAGAGGCGAGGAGTGAAAAGAGAGTGTGTGGCATGTGTGGAGTGTCTGTGTAGTGTGTGTCTGTGAGTGAGTGTGTGTGTGGTGCATGTGTCTGTGCTACGTGAGTGTGTATTTATGTTTGTGTGTGAGAGTGTGTATCTGTGTGTGTGCGCAAGTGAGTAAGGGGTGGGACTTGCAGATACAGTTTATTCAGCAGGGTTAGGACTATTTGCCATATAACTGATTGGACTTATTGTTTATTCAAAATAACTTGCATTTGTAAAGCACCATGAACGTGGAAAAACACCCCAAAGCACTTCACAGAGGCATGATCAGGTGCAAATGTACACAGAGCCAAAGAAGGGGATATTAAGATTAGCTTGGTCAAAGAGGTGGGTTTTCAGGAGATTCTTAAAGGAGAAGAGAAAGGTAGAACCAAGGTGATCAAGCTTGGCTTCCATAGGTATTGGACTTTAAGGTGAGTCATATCACATGATACAATAGCAAAATACTGCGGATGCTGGAAATCTGAAACAACAACAAAAAATGCTGGAAACACTCAGCAGGTCAGGTAGCATCGTGGAGAGAGAAACAGAGTTAACGTTTCAGGTCGATGACCCTTTGTCAGAACTGGAAAAAGTTGGAGAAGTAACAAGATTTTTAAGTGTGGGGCAGGGAAAGAGAGGAGGGGAGGAAAGAACAAAAGGGAAGGTCTGTGATAGGATGGAAGGCAGGAGAGATTAAAAGACAAAAGGGATGCTGGTGCAAGGCAAAAGGAGATGGCAATGGGACAAGTTAAGAAACAAAAGATGAGTCTAGATGAGGTGTAAATAACAATGGCAGAATCATCAACAGCTGCCCTGTGAGAGAAAAAAGAAAACATAGGGGCAGAGGTTATGGTCTGAAATTGTTGAACTCGATGTTGAGCCCAGAAGGCTGTAAAGTGCCTAATCAAAAGCAGAGGTGCTGTTCCTCGAGCTTATGTTGAGCTTCGTTGGAACGGTGTAGGAGGCTGAGGACAGAGGGATCAGAGTGGGAGTGGAGCGAAGAATTAAAGTGACAGGCGACCGGAAGCTTGGGGTCACGCTTATGGACTGAACGGAGGTGTTCCGCAAATCTGCGTTTGGTCTCCCCATTGTAGAGGAGACCGCATCGTGAGCAGCGAATACAGTACACTAAATTGCAAGAAGTACAAGTAAATTGCCGTTTCACCTGGAAGGGGTGTTTGGGGCCCTGGACAGTGGGAAGGGAGGCGGTAAAAGGTCAGGTGTTGCATCTCCTGCGCTTGCACAGGAAGGTGCCGTGGGAAAGGGAAGGGGTGTTGGGGGTGATAGAGGAGTGGACCAGGGTGTCGTGGAGGGAGCGGTCCCTTCGGAATGCTGAAAGGGGGGGGGGGGGGGAGAGGGGAAGATGTGTTTGGTGTGGGATCATGCTGGAGGTAGCGGAAATGGCGGAGGATGATCCGTTGAATGTGGAGGCTGGTGGGGTGAAAGGTGAAGACAAGGGGAACCCTATCATGGTTCTGGGAGGGAGGGGAAGGGGTGAGAGTAGAAGTGCGGGAAATGGAACGGACACAGTTGATGGCCATGTCAACCACGGTAGAGGGGAACCCTTGGATGAGGAAAAAGGAAGACATATTGGAAGCACTAGTATGGAAGGTGGCATTGTCAGAACAGATGCGGCCGAGACGGAGAAACTGGGAAAATGGAATAGAGTCCTTACAGGAAGCAGGCTGGGAGGAAGTGTAGTCCAGGTAGCTGTGGATGTTTGTTGATAGTCTATCCCCAGAAATGGAGACAGAGAAGTCGAGGAAGGGAAGGGAAGAGTCGGAGATGGACCATGTGAAGGTGAGAGAAGGGTGGAACTTGGAAGCGAAGTGAATGAAATTTTCTAGTTCAGGGCGAGAGCAGGAAACGGCACCAATACAGTCATCAATGTACCGGAAAAAGAGGTGAGGGAGGGGACCCAAGTAGGACTGAACAAAGAATGTTCCACATATCCCACAAAAAGGCAGGCATAGCTAGGACCCATGTGGGTTCCCATAGCAACACCTTTAATTTGGAGGAAGTGAATGGAGTCAAAGGAGAAGTTGTTCAATGTGAGAACAAGTTCAACCAGGCAGAGGAGGGTGATGGTGGATGGGGACTGGTTGGGCCTCTGTTCAAGGAAGGAGTGGAGCGCCCTCAGGCCGTCCTGGTGGGGAATAGAGTTGTAGAGTCATTGGATGTCCATAGTGAAAAGGAGACGGTTGGGGCCAGGAAACTGGAAACTGTTAAAGTGGCAGAGGGCATCAGAAGAGTCACGAATGTAGGTGGGAAGAGACTGGACAAGGGGAGAAAAAAGAGTCGAGATAGGAAGAAATCAGTTCCCTGGGACAAGAATAGGCTGAAAGGATGGATCTACCAGGGCAGCCCTGTTTGATCTTGGGAAGGAGGTAGAAGCGGGCTGTGCGGGGTTGGGGGAACTATGAGGTTGACAGCCATGGAGGGAAGATCTCCAGAGGAGATGAGATCAGTGACAGTCTTGGAAACAGATGCCCAGAATGAATCTGTTTCCAAGACTCGTCGGCTTCTTCCTACTCACCCATTGTCCCGACTAATCTCCAATATTAGCATATCCTAATTAGACAATGACCCCGAGATGTTATGATTAACTTTGATGGGACACCTGACAGGCTGACACAGAGCAAATTCTAAGACGAGACACGTGTAATATAGTTTTTGTAAGAGCTGTGACTTGTTACAGATCAAATAAAGACACTAATGATGTTTATAAACAAAAAAAAACTGATTTCATGATTTTTAAGAGTTTGTCTGGTTGCCTCATGACTTGAGTGGTTAGCACTGATGCCTCACAGCGCCAGGGACCCGGGTTCGAATCTGGCCTCGGGTGACTGTCTGTGTGGAGTTTGCACATTCTCCCCGTGTCTGCGTGGGTTTCCTCCGGGTGCTCCGGTTTCCTCCCACAGTCCAAAAATGTGCGGGTTAGGTTGATTTGGCTATGATAAATTGACCCTTAGTGTTAGGGGGGGATTAAATATGTGGGGTTACGGGGATAGGATGGGATATGTTAGGGGGAATTAAATACGTGGGGTTACGGGGGTAGGATGGGATATGTTAGGGGGAATTAAATACGTGGGGTTACGGTGATAGGGTGGGATATGTGTCGGTGCAGGCTCGATGGGGATTCTGTGTGAGAAAGCAGGGACAGGGTACTGGATTTGGATGATCAGCCATGATCGTATTGAATGGTGGAGCAGGCTCGACGGGCCGAATGGCCTACTCCTGCTCCTAGTTTCTATGTTTCTATGAGATGGTCGAGTGGCAATATGGCATAACTGTATACAGGAAACTTTCGTTTATCCGGCACCCAAATATCCGGAATTCTCGCTTAACCGGCAAAAATCATCCTCCGAAAACTCCTCTCAAACAACCGGCAATGTTGCCGAGTCGCAGTCGAGTCTCCGCGAACGCCGAGTGCTTCGAAAAATCCTCTCAAATAACCGGCAATGTTGCCGATCCCGAGTCTGCGAACGCCGATTTAGTCAGTAGGGGTACTTTTCAAAAGTGCCACTACTCGGCTTCCTGGCGCTGTCGCAAGTCCGAAACATTGCAGTAGCTTGAATAGATTCTCCCGTGCTGCTTGGAGTCTCTTTGTTAAAAATAGCCTCGGTAGATATAACTCTCTGTTATCCGGTACTTTCGATAAACCGGCACCACGCCGGTCCCGTCGATGCCGGATAAATGAAAGTTTCCTGTATATGCTTTTAAGTGGTTGCTGTCGTTGTAAAAGTTGTTGTTGTAGTAAATTGTTGTAAAATTTGCCCACGGACAAAAAGGTTGCACTCAAAGGAGTTCGTGGCCCGCTCAGTACAAAAAAAATTAGAGGGAACATTGTTCCAATGTTGCCTAGAGGGGGCACTGCCCAACACAACATGAAAATTGTACCCGTGTTTGCTCCATAAAAGCTGAGTTAGATTAAACAGAGTCACTGCAACTAAACAATACTGACTATTTGTTATAACTTCATACAGAATCTATATAGAAAGAAGCAGCTAATAGTTTCACATATCATTTAAAATCTTACATTTTTCATGGGAAAATTGTACAGTGTAATTTTAAGAAAGCATCAGTCTTTAAACATATACCAATTAAAATTCCATGCATTCTACATTAAATCTAAGTAGACTGTTTTATTATTTAAACTAAGGCAAATTAACAGGAATAATGTGAAAAGCACGCTAAGGACCCTAGCTGATGTGTTAGGGAGAAGCAGATTAGACTCATCAACGTGTAACTTGACAGATGATATTGAAGGGAAGGTTTCAGATTTCTAGGGCATTGAGATGAGATCGGAGGACTGGTACCAATATCCTCACAGAGAAGGTAGAGCGATAGGAGGATAATTTAAATTAATGAGGGAAGGGGGAAGAGCAAACCTTAAAGTATATGGAATGGGGTTAGGAATAAGTATAATGAACAGGTAAAGTAGTCTAAATTAGCCCCAGTGATAATGGAGAGACAGGTACAGATAGAAGAGGATAAGAGAAAAAAAGGAAAAAGGAACTTAAATATATAAATGGGTCTGGATGCAAGTGTTTATATGCAAATATGAAAATCTTTAGAAATCAATTGGGGAACTAGAAACACTAATTAGAATGGATGGGCATTATTAATGAAACATGGCTTCAGCCAGCAGTGAACAGAGAAAGACTACTTTCTGTGATTGGGAAATTAGTGATGAGAAGTCATTATCTTAAAATTGTTACTAAGAGAGTGAGGAGAAGGGTTAGGAGAAATTTGCCACAGGGATTGGTTGAGGTAGAGACCAAAGCTTCTTTTAAGGGAAATTTGGATTGATATTTGAATCAGAGAAATATATAAAGCTATGGGAGAGAGTGGGGAATTAGTTTTGAACAGCTCTAGCAAAGAGCCAGCAAAGACACGATGAGCTGAATATCCTCCTTCTGTATTGTAAATCTCTATGGTACTGTGTGGCAAGCCTGGAAACTATTTCTGCCTTTTAAATTATCAGCAGAGGTAGATAAGGGAAATAGGGAGGAGGGATGGCCTCATCAATTAAAGACACGACTATAGCCATATAAAATATTTTTTTATTGACAGTGATGCTAGGACAGTGTCGGACTCGGTTGAGTCACACAATAATCAGAGCTGTTATGATATTTGGAGTACATTATAGACCATCAAACAGTGGGAAAGAATCTGAAGATGAGATTTGTACACAATTTAGCAAGGTTTGCAGTAGTAATGGAAGGGTAATAATGGAGGACTTTAACTAACCTAAGGTAAACTGGGATAAATGTTTGTGATCAAAATGGTGAGAGGTTTCTAAAATGTACCCAAAACAGTATGTTACATGTCTAATAAAGAATGATGCAGTACTTGATCTAATACTTGGGCATTGAAGTACAACATACTGTGCCACCTTAGTTTTCTCTTTTTGGGTTTCACATTGCTCTTACTGCCATACTTTATCCTTGTCCAGGAAGATGAGGCAATAGAACCACAGAAGCTTACAGCACAGGAGGAGGCAACTTGACCCACTGGGGTCATTTTTCCTGGCTCCTCTATCCTGGCACTGGACACATGAAGTACACTGTGTCTGTCGAGGCTTGAGCTGTGCCCGATTTTAGTGGACTGGATCAGTCACCGCTCCCCACAATCCCTCAGCAATGGCCTGCTCCCTCGCATGACCTTTCATTGGGAATCAGGGACGCAAAGAGAAGACAGCCTATCGGCCAGCCTTAGGGCCTTCTGACTGCTGTTGGAGAACAGCAACCAGGAGGCCTGTGCCTCAGAAATAACCTCCAAATTCAAAAAAGGGCCCACTTACATTTGGGGGCCAGTCTCTGGCTTGCTGCCACGCCTCCTCAGACTTGTATCCGAGAAGAATCTCAGCGCAAGCTCTACCACCAGCTTTTGTGGGCCACTCCTCAACCACAAGAACAGGAAATTGAATACTGCACCCATATCCAGGAAGAGTCTTTTAACAACTGCTCAGGATAACAAGGAAAGGGTTATCGGATAGCTCAAGCCTCCACCCCCTGTTTTAGCAATACTGCTTTCGCTAATGCTTTGAACTTTCTTCTCTTCCTAAGCTACAGATACATTATTCTATCGGCCTTCTTCCTTCAAGAATCAATGCATTCTCTTTTACTCTTATTCATTCTTTTCTAGAGTTTTAAAATTGTGCAGCTAATTACATTCCTTGTGCTCTCCCTAGTACAATCTTCAAGCATTTAAAACCTAAGCTTCCCGTAACCTAATCACTCTATTCTAATTTACCTCATCATCTCTTTTCAACCTTGACGGTATCCCACACTGTAATCCCCTGTCCTTCATAGGTTTCTCAAATTTTGAAAAACTCTTATTACTGCTGTGATTTCCCAACAGAATGTTCACTTGTACAGAGCAGGACCAACCTTACATCTTTCTTCTCTCTGCAGCAGTAGATTGCTGCATACCAATCAGTGGTTCAAGGACTAACAAACTTGTGCATTGAAGAAAGTCAGATTTGTACTAAGGCCAAAGCCTTTCAGGTAAATGAAATGAAAAATGTTATCTTGTTTTCAAATAATTGTCAGACAGGGTTGATGAGTACCTTATTTGCAAGACATGAACCCACAACGGTCCTAGAAGAAAAAGAATATAATGATGAAATCAGTCTATTGTTCAATTATATTAAAAGTATGTTAGTGCATATTTGACTAAATCCTTACAACACTATACTTTTTTGATGACTGTTGTACAATGTGGAGAGATTTTCAACATTACAAATTTTTCAAAGAGTGAGGCATTGGCACAATATATTGAAACCCAAATGCACTGTAATGCACCCTAACATGGTGAGTTACCAAACTGACCTTTGTTGTTGTGGAAAACACTAAGCAGAAGTCTGATTTTCCCCACGAAGAATGGATAGACCAGCTGGAAAGTCATTATGGCTGATGCATAGTGCATTAAAAAAAGGAATCCTGCTCCCAAAAATAAATGTGAGAAGTCGCACAACACCAGGTTATAGTCCAACAGCTTTATTTGAAATCACAAGCTTTCGGAGCGCTGCTCCTTTGTCAGGTGAAGGAGCACTCCAAAAGCTTGTGATTTCAAATAAAGCTGTTGGACTATAACCTGGTGTTGTGCGACTTCTCACATTTGTCCACCCCAGTCCAACACCGGCATCTCCACATCATGCCCAAAAATAAAATAAGCAGCAAATGTACGTGTGTTATAGTTTCATTTTAGTTTATTGAAAATTTAACATTTACTTTTTAGGAATGTGGAGTTTTGATCTAATATACTGGTCCCCTTTATTCCATGCAGAACTCTGGATTAGCATACAGCTGAAGTGATTGTAAGTAATCAACATGTAAACATGTATAGTCAGTGCATTCTTGAAAGGTGTTGACCAGCTCGTTATCTTGTAGACCTGGTAAGGTCTTGAAACATTTCCCACAATTGTACTGCTGTGCATAAGGTAGTGGAGTTGGCACTAACGGTCATTGCTGCTGTGCTGCTCTCCTTGCTCACACTGTTGCAAAGTTCCAAGTAAGGACTCCCTTGTCTGGCTATCTCCTGTTACAAACATTTGCACCACCTCACCGGTGAATTTGGGAGCTCTCATTCATTCTAAACTTTCACACATCTTCCTTTCAAGCACTGTTGAAAATTTCCGATTTTGGTTTGCCATTTTAAAGTTGCTGTAAGCCTTTAAATCCTGCAGCAGCGCTCAAGTTACTAGCCCACAGTAACAACCTCCCACTGAGCAGCATTCCTGACACCGGGAGCTCAGCCACATGCGTTCAGCAGGCACAAAGTCCACTCTGCCACTTTTCCATTAGGCTTTTCACCGAGTGAAAAAAATCGAGGCACGGTTCACCATCATGTTTGGATAGACCACGTTAAACCTGCAACAGCTCTTTCAAGAAATAAATGCAATTCACTTTCTTAAAGACACTCTAGTTGCCACATAAGGTGGCATACCAGGGTCATCACCTGATTGGTTTTGAACCAGCCAGTTGTGCTTTGAATGGGGGCATCTAGTAATAAGGATAATAGACGGTTTCTAACCCTAACCAGTGGCTCCAATCCTAACTCTAATCAGTAACCACCAACCCGAACCTTAAATCGCAGTGCCAAGTCATTGTGACGCCATCGATGACGCGCTGTCAATGTACAGGGGCTCGAGGAGGAGACGGTTGGGGACCAAGCCCGGGCAGGTCACCGAGCTCGAGCTCTCTCTCTACAGGCGCTGCCAGACCGGCTGAGTGTTTCTAGCATTTTCAGTCGCTATTTCAGAAGGGTCCATGCCAGAACCGCGGGGCTGCCGGCAGAGCGCGGGCAATTCAGACCGTTGAACTGACAGCTGGCGGGCAGCCAGTAAGGTGCAGCACGGGCCCGGTGTGCGGAGCGTTAAAACTGCCGGTGAGCGCGGTCTCGGTGGGTGAACGGCCTCGGTCCGCTGGGTGACATGAATTTTGGGGAGGGGAGAAGTCATTCAAAGAAAACGGGAGTAAAGCTCACGCACTTGCCGCTGCCGCTCACACCCATTACGATGAGGATCATCTCCACGCCTCGGCGCCCGATATCGCGAGATTTCCTGGTTCCCTTGCCGGCAGGAGGCCAGCGCAGTGACGCGCCTGCTCCCAGCACCATGTCAGAGTCATGCGGCACAGAAGGAGGCCTTTCGGCCCATAGAGTCCGTGCCGGCTCTCTGTAGAGCAATCCAGTCAATCCAATTCCCGGCAGCACTGCAAGTTTATTTCCCTCAAGTGCCTATCCAGTCTCCCCTTGAAAACATTGAGTGTCTCCGCTTCCACCACTTCTGTCGGCAGCGAATTCCAGGTCATCACCACTCGCTGCGTTAAAAAAGTTTTTTTCTCACATTCCCCCTGTATCTCTTGCCCAAAACCTTAAATCTGTGTCCTAGTCCTTGTACCATCAACTAGTGGGAACAGCCTTTCCCCGTCTAGCCTATCCAAACCCGTCATAATTTTGTACACCTCTATCAAATCACCCCTCAACTTCCTTTGCTCGAATGAAAACAAATCCAGCTTCTCCACCCTGTCCTCGTAACTAAGATCCCCCATCCCTGGAACCATTCTGGTAAATCTCCTCTGCACCCTCGCAAGAGCCTTCACATCCTTCCTAAAGTGTGGTGACCAGAACTGGACGCAATACTCCAGTTGTGGCCTAACCAGCGCTTTGTAAAGGTTCAGCATAACTTCTCTACTTTTGTACGCAATACCTCTATTTATGAAGCCCAAGATCCCATATGCTTTGCTAACCACTCTCAATATGTCCCGCCACCTTCAGGGACCTATGCACATTAACTCCCAGGTCACTCTGTCTCTGCACACTCTTCAAAACTGTGCCATTAAGTGTATATTGCCTCTCCCTGTTCCTTTTGCCAAAATGCATCACCTCACACTTCTCAATTAAATTCCATCTGCCCATTCTGCTAGCCTTTCTATGTCCATTGCAGTTGATTGGTATCACCTTCACTGTTTGCCACACCCCCAAGTTTGGTGTCATTGGCAAATTTAGAAATTCTACTCTGTATTCCAATATCCAGGTCATTTATATATACCAAAAATGCAGTGGCCCCAGCACTGACCCTTGGGGAACACCACTGTCTACTATCCTCCAGTCTGAAAACAGCCATTTACCACAACTTGCTGTTTTCTGTCCTTAAGCCAATTCCTTATCCAAGCTGCCACTGACCCACCTATTCCATGAGCCTCAATTTTGTTAACCAGCCTTCTATGTGGTACTTTGTCAAACGCCTTCCTAAAATCCATGTAGACAACATCCATTGCATTCCCTTCATCAATCCTCCCTGTTACTTCATCAAAAAATTCAATTAGATTAGTCAAACATGATCTTCCTTTTACAAAGTCGTATTGGCTCTCCTTAATTAGCTTAAACCTCTCCAAGTGCCTGTTAATTTTTTCCTTGATTATTGTTTCTAAAACGTTACCCACCACTGATGTTAAACTGACCGGCCTGTAGTTACTAGGATTGTCCTTACACCCTTTCTTGAACAATGGTGTCACATTTGCCACTTTCCAGTCCTCAGGCACCTCCCCTGCATCTGGGGAAGATTGGAAAATTATGGCAAGCCCTTCTGCTATCTCCTCCCCCAATTCCCTTAGCAACCTGGGATGAAAGCCATCTGGACCAGGCGACTTATCCACTCTAAGCATACCCAGCCTTTCTAGTACATCCTGTCTATCAATTTTCACCCCTTCCACCTTTTCCACTTCTACCGATATTTTGTCAGCATCCACCTCCTTAGTAGTGTGTTAGCTCCTTGCTGAATTCTAG
The DNA here is from genome assembly GCA_030390025.1 of Squalus acanthias. NCBI lineage: Eukaryota > Metazoa > Chordata > Chondrichthyes > Squaliformes > Squalidae > Squalus > Squalus acanthias. The sequence goes on along the minus strand of CM059425.1, from coordinate 198,458,944 downwards.
TGCCAGAGACACCAGGCATTCTTCAGCACTTTACCTTGATGGCCTTTATTAATAAGTAAACCTTTACAGCAAGCAAGCAAGATTTTCCATTACAGGGTGCATTAAATCCCAGCTCAATCAATAAACCTACATTCACAGTCGGGTTAATACATAACAATTAGGCAGGACACCCAACTGAGTTTCTCTCCCTAATGTTTGAGTGCTGAGACCAATTGAAGTGTCTCTACATTTACTCAACTAGGATCACGGGATTCAGCACAGAGCAATAAAAACACGTGTGTACAAAGCAACTTTAATGTACAAGAGATCTCAAGATGCTTTACAAAGCAATAGCATAGGAACACTGAGCCAAGGTGGAAAGTTTAGAAGGGGTGATTGAAGGCTTGGGGAAAAGATGGGATTTGATAAAGTTTTTAAAGGAGGGAATATACAGGAGGCTAGAGTTGGAAGACCAAAGGGTGTGGGAGGGAGAGTATATTTGGAGGAAAGTGGGCAGGAGCAAGACCATGAAGAGATATGAAGATGAGGACAATGATTTTAAATTTAATGTGCTGCAGGAGCCAATGTTGGTCCTCAAAGACAAGTGTGATAGATAAGTGGGGCTTCGTGCAGGACAGGATACAAGCAGCTACATTTTGGATAAGTTGGAGTTAATGGTGCATAGGCAAAGGAAAGCCAGGAATAGTTGAAAAAAAATTAAGCCTAGAGGGATAAAAGCATGGTTAAGGGTATCAGAGGCAGAGAGGCTAAGGTAGGGGTGGAGGCAGGTAATGTTGCAGAGGTAGAAATAAGTGCTCTTGGAGATGGAGAGAATATGGGGTTTGAAGCTCTGCTCAGAGTTGAACAGGACACCAAGGTTGAGGAAGAGTTTGTTGAACCCCAGAGGTCAGGGAAAGGGATACAGTCAGTCAAGACAGTGAATTTTAGGGTGAGCACTGAAAACCATGGCTTTGGTCTTAATGGTGTTAAGCTGAAGGAAATTGTAACTCATCCAAAACTTTAAGTCAAACAGGCAATCTGATAGCACCAAAATGATTATGGGGTTGAGAGAAGTGGAAGAAAGGTAGAGCTGGATATTGCCAGCATACATATGGAAATTGACCCATGCCTGTGGATAATGTCACTGAGGGATAGCATATAGGTGAGGAAAAGATGGGGCCAAGGAGAGGTCCTTGTGGGGTGGGGCTCCTGAGGTGCTAGTACAGGGGAGTAAGGAGAAGACATTGCTAGAGAAACGCTAGCTGCATCCAAATTGGTAGAGTGGAACCATGGAAGGGCTGTCTCATAGAGGTGAGCAATGGAGGAGAAGTGGTGGAGGAAGACAGTGACCAATTGACCAAACGATGGCGGAGGAATAGTGCACAACAGTCATTGTCACAGAGGATGTCATTCATGATTTTGGGCAGGGCAGTCTCAGTAATGTGACATGGGTGCAAGTTGTATTGGAGGGATTCGAACTGGAGAGATGGGCATGGAGCTGTGAAGCGATGACACATTAGGAAAGGTAAATTATAGATAGGATGATAATTAGAGAGGATTGATGGGTTGAGGTGGTTTTTCTGAGTAAGGAGGTGATGACGGCATTTCTGAAGTTGAGAGGGATGGTGCCTGTAGAAAGGAAACTGGTATCATGTCAATTAGGAAGAGTGGCAATTGAATGATCAGGAGTTGGGTGGAGATGGAATCTAGGGAGCAGGAGGTGGGTTGATAGAAGAGATGAGTTTGGAGCAGACAAAGGGAGATTGGGGACAAACTGGAAAGTCACTAGGGGTTGGGGCTGAAATGGTGGGGAATCTGGGAGGAGGCCTGGGATGCAGGGGAAAAAGAAGGGAAGGAAGCAACAGATACAGCTGCACCAATGGTCTCAATCTTGGAAACAAATATTTTATTGAGTTTCTTACAATTATATTGGAGACAAATGTGGGGAAGGCAGTTAGTCATGGAGAAGAGGAGCTTAGGGTTATCCTTGCCCTTCAGGATGATTTTGGAAAGTTGCCAAATTTGGCAGAAGAGATTGAGGCATGGTAGAGCCTAGCCTACTTACTTCTGTGTCCGCCCCTGGAAAAACTCTCTCCCAACTCTCTTACAACTGCACTTATGAAATCCCAACTGTCCAGCCTTTGGCCCTCCATTCACCACTGCATTTCTGCAGCTACTGATCTGCTTGACCACACCCTCACCACCACCTTTGATGTGCTAGTCCCTATTAAAAAAAATTACTCTCTCTCACCCTGGCCGTTCCCCTGGTACGGCCCTCATCTTCGCTCCCTTAAGTCCAAGGGACGCAGACTTGAACTGATATGGCGGACAACTCGTTTAGCCATTCACCGCCAGATCTGGCTGGACCACGTAAAGCACTATTGGGTTCTACTCTCATCTGCCAAAACTGCTCACTATTCCAGAATCATTCTAGAATGCAAAGATAACTCCCCGGCTTCTATTCTCTACTGCTAACTGTCTTCTTAAACCCCTCTTCCCTGTCTCCTCCACCCTCACCTCCAACAACAAGTGTGAGGAGCTCATGGACTTCTTTGTCTCTAAGATTAAGAACATCCAATCAGCTGCCTCTGCCACTTCCCTTCTTTCCCCTAGCCCACCAGGTCAAACCTCCCCTAAGGTTCCACCCTGCCCTAGCCCTAAACTCGCATTTTTCTCCAGTTTCTCTTCGATCTCCCCTCATAACCTCTCCACGCTCATCTTGTCCATGAGACCCACTTTCTGCTCCCTCGACACTATTCCCACCAAACTGCTGACCACCCAACTTCCTCTTCTGGCTCCCATGTTAGCTGACATTGTTAACGGTTCTCTCTCCTCAGGTACTGCCCCCTCTCCTTCAAATTTGCCTTCATCACCCCTTTCCTCAAAAAAAACAACCCTTGACCCCTCCGTCCTTGCAAACTACCGACCCATCCTCCCTTTCCTCTCCAAAGTCCTTGAATGTGTTGTCGCCTCCCAAATCTGTGCCCATCTTTCCCAGAACTCCATGTTTGAATCCCTCCAACCAGGTTCCCGCCCCTGCCACAGTACCGAAATGGCTCTCATCAAAGTCACAAATGACATCCTTTGTGACTGCGACAAAGGTAAACTATCTCTTCTCGTCCTTTTCGACTTGTCTGCAGCCTTTGACATGGTTGACCACTCCATCCTTCTCCAACGCCTCTCCACCGTCGTCCAGCTGGGAGGGACTGCACTCACCTGGTTCCATTCTTATCTATCTAATCGTAGCCAGAGAATCACCTGCAATGGCTTCTCTTCCTGCTCCCGCATCGTTACCTCTGGTGTTCCACAAGGATCTATCCTTGGCCCCCTCCTATTTCTCATCTACATGCTGCCCCTCGGCGACATCATCCGAAAACATAGCATCAGTTTGCACATGTACGCTGACAACACCCAGCTCTACCTCACCACCACTTCTCTTGACCCCTCCACGGTCTCTAAATTGTCTGACATCCAGTACTGGATGAGCAGAAATTTTCTCCAATTAAATATTGTGATGACCGAAGCCATTGTTTTCGGTCCCCGCCACAAAAACCGTTCCCTAGCCACCAACTCCATCCCACTCCCTAGCACTGTGTGACTGAACCACACTGTTCACAACCTTGGTGTCCTATTTGACCCTGAAATGAGCTTCCAACCACAAATCTGTGGCACAACTAAGACCGCCTATTTCCACCTCCATAACATCACCCGTCTCAGCCCTTGCCTCAGCTCTTCTGCTGCTGAAACCCTCATCCATGCCTTTGTTACCTCTCGACTTGACTATTCAACGCACTCCTGGCTGGCCTCCCATGTTCTACCCTACGTAAACTTGAGATCATACAAGACTCGTCTGCCCGTGTCCTAACTCGCACCAAGTCCTGTTCACCCATTATCCCTGTGCTTGCTGACCTACATTGGCTCCCGGTTAAGCAACGCATCGATTTCAAAATTCTCATCTTTGTTTTCAAATCCCTCCATGGCCTCGCCCCTCCCTATCTCTGTAATCTCCTCCAGCCCCACAATCTGCGCTCCTCTAATTCTGCCCTCTTGAGTGTCCCTGATTATAATCGCTCAACCATTGGTGGCCGTGCCTTCAATTGCCTAGGACCTAAGCTCTGGAATTCTCTCCCTAAACCTCTCCACCTCTCTACCTCTCTTTACTCCTTTAAGATGCTCCTTAAAACCTACCTCTTTGACCAAGCTTTTGGTCATCTGCCCTAATGGCTCGGTATCAAATTTTTGTCTTATAACACTCCTGTGAAGCGCGTTGGGATGTTTTACTACATTAAAGGCGCTATATAAATTCAAGTTGTTGGAGCCTAGCTAGAACTAGTTCTGGCAATCAATGACAAGGCTGGTTGTGCACCTAGTATGCTCGAGTTTGTGCCCTTCTGATTTAAGGGAGTGAAGCTGGGCTATGTATCAGGGGAGCGACAGTAATTATTTTGCTGGAAAATAGTGGATGTGAGGAATGATTTATTAGGTTGTCGGCATCAGTAATATCATGACTGGTGTAGGGCCTGTTGGGAGTTAGAAAAAGAAGCCAAGAGGGAGCTAGTGGAAATGTTTTTCTATTGGCAAATAGTGAGGGGAATGTGAGTGGTAAGGGAAAAGAGGACGAGGTGATTAGAACATCAAATGCAGAGAGGTCACAAAAAATGACAAGGTCAGGTGGGTGGCTATAGGTATGGCCTGGGTTTGTAGTGGGGGCCTTCCTAATCTGTAACTCTGTTATTCATTGGATAAATTTTCTGAGAAGGATATTGCTGCTGTAGAGAATAAATATACAGGTTAATACAATTAATATTCATAATGGTATGTAACTTATGATCAACAACTGATGAGGGGAAAAGTAATTATATTTGTTTCTTTTCTTTCTCCTTTTCCCCTTTTGAATTTTCTATAATTCTTCCTACATATTTCTAACCTTTTCCCATTTTCTCTGCTATTTATTGTTTAGATCCTTCTTCCCAACTCTTGTTAAATACTTCCCTGTAACTGGCTTCTAAAAAGCCTGGGGTGTCTACTCCTTTCCTGCATAGAAGCATCCACTTCTGCTTCACTCCAATGGCCCACCAAACATTTGGAGTTTGCCATGTGAGGAATCATGACTGCAAACCAGCATCCTACCATTTGGTGATGCAGTCCTTTCATCACCCAGTTTTATCCATTTTTGATTTATGGACAGAACCCCAAGAAATTACCATGAACGTTGACACCTTCTCGACCGAGTACTGCAGGGCACCTCCTGACTGGTCAAGGCGTCTAAACCTCTGCTTGAGGACCCCAATGGTCTGCTCAATTATATTCATGGTGGCTGAGTGGCTCTCATTGTATGAGTTCGCAACTGGTGTCTGGAGGTTTCTTGGGAGTCATGAACCATGGCATCAGAGGGTATCTCTTGTCACCTAGTAGCCAGCCATGCACATTGAATTGGGGCTCAAAGATCTGTGGGACGGATGACTGCCTCATTATAAATGCATTGTGTCAGCTCCCTGGATAGCAGACATTAACCTGCATGATGCGCTGCCTGGTAGTCGCAGACAAGCTGTACATTGAGGGAATGGAATCCCTTCCTGTTCCTGAACACCTCCGAGTTTAAATGAGGGGCTCATGTGGCCACATGTGTGCAGTCATTGATTCTTTGGACCATGGGGAACCCTGCAATCCTGTCAAATTCTAGTGCTCTGGTCTTCTCTGGCAATAGGGAATGATATATAGTCATTCCTCAGAGTGTATAGAGCTGCAGAGACCTCCCTTATGGAAAAGTGCACAAAGGATTGTGAAATGTGACTTATATCACCTGTGGCAGTTCCAGTAGCATAAAAGTTAAGTGCTACTGTGACCTTGACTGCCACAGGCAATGCAGTTCTGGTTGTGCTGCAACGTCTGAGTCTTCCTTCCACGAGGTCACAGATCTCTGTAATGACCTCCTTGGTAAAGCGCTGCCTCCTCGTGCACTGGTCTTGGGTCATGTCAGCTGTGGCTCAGTTGGTAACACCCATGCCTCTGAGTCAGAAGGTTGTGGGTTCAAGTCCCACTCCAGAGACTTGAGCTCATAATGCAGGCTGACACTCCAGTGCAGTACTGGGGGAATGCTGCACTGTCGAAGGTGCCGTCTTTCGGATGAGACATTAAACCGAGGCCCCATCAGCTCTCTCAGCAGGATGTTAAAGATCCCGTGGCATTCTTTCGAAGAAGAGTAAGGGAGTTATCCCTGATGTCCTGGCCAATATTTATCCCTCAATCAACATCACTAAAACAGATGATCTGGTCATTATCACATTGCTGTTTGTGGAAGCTTGCTGTGTGCAAATTGGCTGCCGTGTTTCCTACATTACAACAGTGACTACACTTCAAAAAGTACTTCATTGGCTATAAAGCGCTTTGGGACGTCCGGTGGTCATGAAAAGCGCTATATAAATGAAAGTCTTTTCTTTTTTATGTGAGTGTAGGCGTACTGCTCTCTGAATATCCTGGGTGGCTAGGGCCTCCTGCTGAGAGCCCTTCCTGTCCCTCTCTACTGCAGCTAGTGCTGCTCTGCCTAGTCTCATCTCCAAATTGTCATGCAGAGCAAAGGGGACCCCTATCAAGATGCCCATGACAAACTGCTCCCTTTCTCCTGGTGACTCCTGTAAGGTGTCCATTAAGGTAGAGTAGCACAGCACTCACTCTTTTTAGGTGAAGTCCAGAGAATATCCAGAAAAAACTTTGATAGTGTTGGTGAATCTTGACAAAGTCTCCCGAAGTGTATCAAAAGTCCTCTTCAAACACAGTGTAGTCAGTCGATTTCAATCAGCAACTGAACATTGAAAGCTGAGCATGGCTTTAAGTAGCGCTCAAAATACTCAGCAATGACTTGTTTGCTCCTGTTCAGCTGGTCGCTGTACGGAGAGGTCGTTAAATGAAGCATTATCCACCAAAAAGGCGTGCGGCCTCTTTAATGAGCACTAGCAGCCAACTTACATATCAATCAGCCTCTTAACGATCCTCCAGGCCGCCGTTCCTGGCGCTGGCTTCAACTCCTCTACCAAGATGGTGTCTTGCGCTAATTGCGGGCTAAACCTGCGTTGCAGCTTAAAACCCCATCTTAGCCACCTTTTAGCACCTAATGTATTCGGCCAAAATTGCCCCCAAGATTTTTTGATTATAGATTGATAGATAGATGGATGGGTGGAGGTAAAATAAATAGAAATAACATTCTGTTTGAATTTTCTAAATTATTTATTGATGATCAATATTGGTAAAATGTTAAATATTAAAAGAATGATCTGTTGTAGCCTCACTACTTAAACCAAGTTTGTGCTTAAAATTAGCTGCATGTCAGTCATTGCAAAATAATAATTTTGTGTTATTTCTCTATATAGATGTGTGATGTTCCCTTTATATAGAGACATGAAATACCACTGTGGAAGAGACATTTTGCCTTATTTATTGCTCAGCAACTAAATGCAGTAATTTTACTGTGACCATTTAAAAATAAAATCTAAAGTATGGATGCCCGACTTGTTTGAACCCCCACCACCGCAATATTCTCCCCAACTTTGCATATAATTCTTTCACAATAAAATGTCATGATGTATTTTCAAAAATAGCAGAATAAAATACAGAAAACTCCAGTAATTTTTTTAAATTAAAAACTCAAAGTTCATCTCACATGTCATTGTTAATGGCCAAAAATTCTCTCTCTCACTCTATAATTGTTTGTTTACATTTTGTCTTTCTAATAGTCTTCCACCATTTCTGCCTCCTTTCTGTCTCTGTGCCGTTCACATACCTGCTCTCATTGATATCTCTCTAGCACTGTTTGTTTCCAACTTTCTCACTCTCCCCATTTCTGATATAAGAATTAGGAGCAAGAGCAGGCCATACGGCCCCTCGAGCCTGCTCCGCCATTCAATAAGATCATGGTTGATCTTCGATCTCAACTCCAATTTCCCGCCCAATCCCCATATCCAATGCTTCCCCTAGAGTCCAAAAATCTATCTATCTCAGCCTTGAATATACTCAACAACTCCGCATCCACAGCTCTTTGGGGTAGAGAATTCCAAAGATTCACAACCCTCTGAGTGAAGAAATTCCTCCTTATCTCAGTCTTAAATCACCTACCCCTTATCCTGAGACTATGCCACCTAGTTCTAGACTCTCTGCAGGGGAAACAACCTCTCAGCATCTACCCTGTCAATCCCCCTCAGAATCTTATGTTTCAATGAGATCACCTCTCATTCTTCTAAACTCCAGAGAATATAGGCCCAATCTACTCAATCTCTCCTCATAGGACAACCCTCTCATCCCAAGAATCAATCGAGTGAACCTTGATTGCACTGCCTATAAGTCAAGTATATCCTTCCTCAGATAAGGAGACCAAAACAGTGTACAGTACTCCAGGTGTGATCTCGCCAAAGCCCTGTACAATTGTAGCAAGACTTCCTTACTGTTGTACTCCAACCCCGTTGCAACTGTACCTGCATGCTAACTCTGTGTTTCTTGTACTAGGACACCTAAATCTCTCTGAACACCAACATTTAATAGTTTCTCACCATTTAAAAAATATTCTGTTTTTCTATTCTTTCTAACAAAGTGAATAACCTCACATTTCCCCACATTATACTCCATCTACGACCTTATTGCCCACTCACTAAATCTGTCTATATCCCTTTGTGTCCTCCTCATAGCTTACTTTCCCACCTAGCTTTGTATCGTCAGCAAACTTGGATACATTGCACTCGTTCCCTTCAGCTGTGTCAGCTGTGGCTCAGTGGGTAGCACTCTCACCTCTGAGTCAGAAGGTTGTGGGTTTAAGTCCCACTCCAGGGACTTGAGCACAAAAATCTAGGCTGACGCGCCAGTGCAGTACTGAGGGAATGCTGCACTGTTGGAGGTGCCGTCTTTCGGATGAGACGTTAAACCAAGGCCCCATCTGCTCTCTCAAGTGGACATAAAAGATCCCATGGCACAATTTCGAAGAAGAGCAGGGGAGTTATCCCTGGTGTCCTTGCCAATATTTATCCCTCAATCAACATAACAAAAACAGATTATCTGGTCATTATCACATTGCTGTTTGTGGGAGTTTGCTTGTGTGCAAATTGGCTGCCACGTTTCCTACATTACAGCAGTGACTACACTCCAAAAGTACTTCATTGGCTGTAAAGCGCTTTGAGATGTCCGGTGGTCTTTCTTCATCTAAGTCATTAATATAGATAGTACAGGAAACTCTTTATTAACCGGCACCGACGGGACCGGCGTGGTGCCGGTTAATCAAAAAGTCCGGATAACGGAGAGTTATATCTCCCAACGTACGAGAGCCCCGTACACACTGACATGCGCCTGCATTCGGAGCTCCGTCTCCCCGGGGACCGCCAGCTGACCATCTGTTGTGTCCGCTGCCTACCCGGGCTGCACATTCCCCTCCCAATCTACACGCTCCGATACAAGGCAGACGCCTCGGGGTTTTTTTTAAAGTTATTTTTAAAGGAGAGATGAAGGAAAACCCCGGTTACCTACTCAAGAATTTTGCCGGTTAAGAGAGATTTCCGGTTATTTGGGTGCCGATTAAAAGAGAGTTTCCTGTAAGTAACTGAGGCCCAAGCACTGATCCTTGCAGCACCCCACTAGTTACAGCCTGCCAACTGGAAAATAACCCGTTTATCCCTACTCTCTTTTCTGTCCGTTAACCAATCCTCTATCCATGCTAATATATTACCCCCAACCCATGAGCCCTTATCTTGAGTAGCAATCTTATATGTGGCACCTTATTAAATGCCTTTTGGAAATCCAAATATACAACATCCACTGGTTCCCCTTTATCTACCCTGCTAGTTACATCCTCAAAAACTCTAATAAATTTGTTAAACACAATTTCCCTTTCATAAAACCATGTTGACTCTACCTAATCATATTATGATTTTCTAAGTGCCCTGTTACCACTTCCTTAATAATGGATTTCAGCATTTTCCCGATGATAGATGTCAGGCTAACTGGCCTGTAGTTCCATGTTTTCTCTCTCCCTCCTTTCTTGAATAGCGGGGTTACATTTGCTACCTTCCAATCTGCTGGGACCGTTCTAGAATCTAGGGAATTTTGGAAAATCACAACCAATGTATCCACTATCAATGCAGCCACCTCTTTAAGAACACCAGGATGTAGGCCATCAGGTTCAGGGGATTTGTTGGCTGTTATTCCCATTAGTTTGTCAAGTACTTTTTCTCTATTGATATTAATTACTTTAAGTTCCTCACTCTTATTAGCCCCTTGGTTCCCTACTATTTTTGGTATGCTTTTTGCATCTTCTACTGTGAAGACAGATACAAAATATTTGTTTAAAGTCTCTGCCATTTCCTTATTTACCATTATAATTTCTCTTGTCTCAGCCTCTAAGGGACCAACACTTACTTTTGCTACTCTCTTCCCTTTTACATACTAGTAGAAGCTCTTCCAATCTATTTTTAGATTTCTTGCTAATTTACTCTCATTCTATTCTCCCTTTTTATCATTTTGTTTGATAATCCTTTGCTGGATTCTAAAGCTCTCCCAATCTTCAGGCTTACTACTATTCTTCACAACATTATAAGCCTCTTCTTTTTGTCTAATACTATCCTTAACTTCTTTAGTTGCCACGGATGGAGCACTTTTCCCAATGGAATGTATATTCGTTGAGAATTTTGGGATATTTCTTTAAATGTTTGCCACTGCTTATCTACTGCCATACCTTTTAATCTATTTTCCCAATCTACCTTAGCCATCTTGCCCCTCATACCTACATAATTGACTTCCTTTAAGTATAAGACTCTCATTTCGTATTTAAGTATTTCACTCTCAAACTCAATGTGAATTTCTATCATATTATGATCACTCTTCCCCAGAGGATCCTTTACTGTGAGATTACTAATTAACGCTGTCTCATTACACAATACAAGGTGTAAAATAAATGTTCGCTGGTTGTTTTCATGACATATTGTTCTAGGAAACCATCTCGAATGCATTCCATGAACTTGTCCTCCAGACTACCTTTACCAGTTTGATTTGCCCAGTCTATATGAAGATTAAAGTACCCCACGATTATTGTATTACCTTTTTTACAATCTCCTATTATTTGTTGATTAATACTCTGTCTCTTCCTTGTGTTCCCTTTTTCCTACTTGTATCTTGCACACTCTCTGTGCCTCTTACACAAGTTCTCTCTATATGTCTCCCTTTTTGTTTCTCTGTATGTTTCCCACTCTGTATACCACTCACCCACTTCTTGTCTGCCTCTCTCCTGAGGTTGTACCAGTAAAGATTATGAGTACATATTAATGTTATCGCTGGGCTGGCACTTCCTGTGTACTCCTTCTTGTCATCTTTTCATCATGTTGATGAGAATGATGTCATGGGAGAGGCCTTACATTGTAAGTGCCCACAATAATATAAAGATGCATTAATCTGTGACACGGGGCACACGTTTTCTGTACCTGCGTGGCATCTGTGTCATTGTCATGTGACCCACTCAAGACTTCTCTCCGCTGTGTGTGTGTGCCGGTTGGGCTGCAGACACGTGGAGCTCCTGCAACTCTTGCAAGTTACCTTATTTGATAAGCTTAATAAAATGTTGATGCTCTTTCTAACAATGCACGGCTATGCCTACTATTTAAAGAGGTATCGTCCCATGGTGGCAGCGGTGGTAGTGATTGTTTAAAGCATCTTTCACTTTTTTGGTGAAAATATTGCTGGCCGACACAGTTTTAAAAGTTACTCAAAAATTAAAGCGTGTACACAATGACGTCTGGATATGCTCTACCATCACCCCCTGGCTCTTGATATCCGCGACGCGAGTGCTGCAGAAAAGTGGAACAGATTCGAGTGAGCCTGGAAAAACTATACTCTTGTGACGGAGCTTGACCAGAAGATGGAATGAGTGCAGGCAGCGACACTTCCCACAGCAATCGGGGAAGAAGCACCTGAAGTCTACTTCACATGGTCAGACTGTGCCATAACATAACATAGTCATAACATAGAGTCATAACGGCACAGAAGCAGGCCATTCAGCCCATCGAGTCTGTGCCGGCTCTCTGCAGCGCAATCCAGTCAGTCCCAATCCCACTCTCTATCCCCGTAGCCCTGCAAGTTTATTTCCCTCAAGTGCCTATCCAGTCTCCCCTTGAAAACATTGAGTGTGTCCACTTCCACCACTTCCGTCAGCAGCGAGTTCCAGGTCCTCACCACTCGCTGCGTAAAAAAGTTTTTCCTCATGACCCCCCTGTATCTCTTGCCCAAAACCTTAAATCTGTGTCCCCTAGTTCTTGTACCATTAGCTAGTGGGAACAGCCTTTCCCCGTCTAGCCTATACAACCCATCATAATCTTGTACACCTCTATCAAATCACCCCTCAACTTCCTTTGCTCTAATGAAAACAAATCCAGCTTCTCCAACCTGTCCTTGTAACTAAGATCCCCCATCCCTGGAACCATTCTGGTAAATCTCTGCAACCTCTCAAGGACCTTCACATCATTCCTAAAGTGTGGTGACCAGAACTGGATGCAATATTCCAGTTGTGGCCTAACCAGCGCTTTATAAAGATTCAGCATAACTTCTCTACTTTTGTACTCAATACCTCTATTTATGAAACCCAAGATCCCATATGCTTTGCTAACCACTCTCTCAATATGTCCTGCCACCTTCAGGGACCTATGCACATTATCTCCCAGGTCTCTCTGTCCCTGCACACTCTTTAAAACTGTGCCATTAAGTGTATATTGCCTCTCCCTGTTCATTCTGCCAAAATGCATCACCTCACACTTCTCTGTATTAAATTTCATCTGCCACTTGTCTGCCCATTCTGCTAGCCTTTCTATGTCCTGTTGCAGTCGATTGGTATCATCCTCACTGTTTGCCACATCCCCAAGTTTGGTGTCATCGGCAAATTTAGAAATTCTACTTTGTGTTCCAATATCCAGGTCATTTATATATATCAAAAAAAGCAGTGGCCCCAGCACTGACCCTTGGGGAACACCACTGTCTACCATCCTCCAGTCTGAAAAACAGCCATTTACCACAACTCGCTGTTTTCTGTCCTTAAACCAATTCCTTATCCAAGCTGCCAGTGACCCACCTATTCCATGAGCCTCAATTTTGTTAACCGGCCTTCTATGTGGTACTTTGTCAAACACCTTACGAAAATCCATGTAGACAACATCCATTGCATTCCCTTCATCGATCCTTCCTGTTACTTCATCAAAAGGACAGAGACAGAGACAAGATGGTGCCGGTACAGACTAAGTTCTCTCAGTACTGGCTGCTGCACAAGAAGATATAAGTTGAACAGGAGGATGTAAGAAACTGGTGAAACATATGACCAGTGGGAATGGTAGCGTAGTGGTAATGTCACTGGGCTAGTAATCTGGATTAATGATCCAGAGATGTGAGTTCAAATTCCACCATGGCAGCTGGGGAATTTAAATTCAGTTAATTAAATAAATCTGGAATAAAAAGCTAGTATCAATAATGATAACCATGAAACTATCAAATTGTTGTAAAAACCCATCTGGTTCACTAATGCCCTTTAGGGAAAGAAATCTCCAGACCAACAGCAATGTGGTTGACATTTAACTGGCCTAGCAAGTCACTCAGTTGTAACTAACTGCTACGAAACATAATAAGAATGAAACCGGATGGACGACCTCTGGCACTGGCTACAGACACGGCAACGGCAATGGTACACCCAGCCCAGTCAACCCCGCATCGGGGGACTTGTGCCAAAATTGGGAGAGCTATCCCACAGACTAGTCAAGCAACAGCCTGACATAGTCATGCTCACAGAATTATACCTTTCAGCCAATGTCCCAAACTCCTCCATCACCATCCCTGGGTATGTCCTGTCCCACCAGCAGGACAGACCTACCAGGGGTGGTGGTACAGTCGGGAAGGAGTGGCCCTGGGAGTCCTCAACATTGACTCTGGACCCCATGAAGTCTCATGGCTTCAGGTCAAGCATAGGCAAGGAAATCTAGATTACCACCTACCGCCCTCCCTCAGCTGATGAATCAGTACTCCTCCATGTTGAACACCACTTGGAGGAAGCACTGAGAGTAGCAAGGGCACAGAATGTACGATGGGTCGGGGACTTCAATGTCCATCACCAAGAGTGGCTTGGTAGCACCACTACTGGCCGAGTCCTGAAGGACATAACTGCCAGTCTGGGCCTGCGACAGGTGGTGAGAGAACCAACACGAGGGAAAAACCTACTTGTCCTCACCAATCTACCTGTTGCAGATGCATCTGTCCATAACAGTATTGGTAGCAGTGACTACCGCACAGTCATTGTGGAGATGAAGTCTCATCTTCACACTGAGGACACCCTCCATCGTGTTGTGTGGCACTACCACCGTGCTAAATGGGATAGATTCTGAACAGATCTAGCAGCTCAAAACTGGGCATCCATGAGGCGCTGTGGGCAGCAGCAGAAGAATTGTATTCCACCACAATCTGTAACCTCATGGCCTGGCATATCCCTCACTCTACCATTACCACCAAGCCAGGGGACCAACCCTGGTTCAATAAGGAGTGTAGAAGAGCATGCCGGGAGCAGCACCAGACGTACCTAAAAATGAGATGGGAAGCTGCAACACAGGATTACATGCATGCTAAAAAGCCAAGGCTTCTTCGGCAGCACCTCCCAAACCCGCGACCTCTTCCACCTAGAAGGACAAGGGCAGCAGGCGCATGGGAACACCACCACGTCACACACCATCCTGACTTGGAAGTGTATTGCCGATCCTTCATCGTCGCTGGGTCAAAATCCTGGAACTCCCTATCTAACAGCACTGTGGGAGTACCTTCACCACATGCCCAGCTTTGATCTGATCCTTTGATTGTTGATCGCTTAGCCCTGTCTAAAGCATGCTGCTTCCGCTTCTTAGCATGCATGTTGTCCTGTGTTGCAGCTTCCCCAGGTTGGCACCTCATTTTTAGGTACGCCTGGTGCTGCTCCTGGCATGCTCTTCTACACTCCTTATTGAACCAGTGTTGGTCCCCTGGCTTGATGGTAATGGTAGAGTGAGGGATATGCCGGGCCATGAGGTTACAGATTGTGGGGGAATACAATTCTGCTGCTGCTTATGGCCCACAGTGCCTCATGGATGCCCAGTTTTGAACTGCTAGATCTGTTCTGAATCTATCCCATTTAGCACGGTGGTAGTGCCACGCAACACGATGGAGGGTGACCTCAGTGGGAAGACAGGACTTCGTCTCCACAATGACTGTGCTGTGGTCACTGCTACCAATGCTGTCATGGACAGATGCATCTGCGACAGGTAGATTGGTGTGGACAAGGTCAAATAGGTTTTTCCCCTTGTGTTGGTTCTCTCACCACCTGTCGCAGGCCCAGACTGGCAGTTATGTCCTTCGGGACTCGGCCAGCAGTGGTGCTACCGAGCCACTCTTGGTGATGGACATTGAAGTCCCCCACCCAGGGTACATTCTGTGCCCTTGCTACTCTCATGGAGGAGTACTGATTTATCAGCTGAGGGAGGGCAGTAGGTGGTAATCAGCAGGAGGTTTCCTTGCCCATGCTTGACCTGAAGCCATGAGACTTCATGGGGTCCGGAGTCAATGTTGACAACTCCCAGGGCTACTCTTTCCTGACTGTATACCACTGTGCTGCCACCCCTGGTGGGTCTGTCTTGCTGGTGGGATAGAACATACCCAGGGATGGTGATGGAGGAGTTTGGGACATTGGCTGAAAGCTATGATTCTGTGAGTATGACTATGTCATGTTGCTTGACTAGTCTGTGGGACAGCTCTCCCAATTTTGGCACAAGTCCCAGATGCAGGGTCGACTGGGTTGGTGTTCCGTTGCCGTGTCCGGTGCTGGGTAGTCCATCCGGTTTCATTCTTATTATTGTGTTTCGTAGCGGTTAGTTATAACTGAGTGACTTGCTAGGCCATTTCAGAGGGCAGTTAAGAGTCAACCACATTGCTGTGCGTCTGGAGTCACATATAGGCCAGACCAGGTAAGGACGGCAGATTTCTTTCCCTAAAGGGGATTAGTGAACCAGATGGGTTTTTAACGACAATCGGAAATTTTCATGGTTATCATTACTGATATTAGCTTTTTAGTCCAGATTTATTTAATTAACTGAACTTAAATTCCCCAACTGCCAGATTTGAACTAACATCTACTGGATCATTAGTTCAGGCCTCTGGATTACTAGCCCAGTGACTTTACCACTACGCTACCGTTCCGGTAAGGAATTAAAGTCCATAGCTCACTCAATGCACATCACTTTAGAAGGTTGTATCCGTGGAGTCCACGGCCGCCTCTATTGGCCCAGGATGTCAACAGAGCTTAAACAATACATTACGAAGTGTGATACTTGCTTGGTTCATTGCAGTTGTCCAAGTAAGGAACTACTATTGTGGCTAGGCCTTTGTCAATGTTTGGGGCTGACCATTATGAGTTACATGGCTGTACCCTGCTCGTTGTGTGCGATTATTACAGTAACTTTATTGAAGTAGCCAGCCTCACTTCAGTTATTACACGCAGTGTTCTGAAAGAATGCCAAGAAATGTTTGTGGGATTTGGACTACCAGACATCCTAGTAACGGATAACGGTCCACAATTTGCATCAATGGAATTTGTATTGTTTGCCAAGACATGGGGATTTAAATACGTGATGTCATCACTTCACTACCCACAATCGAATGGCAAAGCTGAGAATGCCGTCAAGACCCTCAAACAACTAAGAACATAAGAAATAGGAGCAGGAGTAGGCCATTCGGTCCTTTGAGCCTGCTCTGCCATTCAATGAGATCATGGCTGATCTTCTGCCTCAACTCCATTCACCGGCCCAATCGTCATATCCCTTGATGCCCTTGCTAGTCAGAAATCTATCGACTTCTGTTTTGAATATACCCAATGACTGAGCCTCCACAACCCTCTGGGGTAGAGAATTCCAAAGATTCACCACCCTCTGTGTGAAGAAATTTCTTCTCATCTCAGTCCTGAATGGCCTACCCTTTATCCTGAGGCTGTGGCCCCTGGTTCTAGACTCCCCAGCCAAGGGAAACATTCTCCCAGCATCCATCCTATCAAGCCCTGTAATAATTTTGTATGTTTCAATGAGATCCCCTCTCATTCTTCTGAATTCAAGAGAATACATGGTTTACTAGTTTACTCAATCTCTTCTCATACGACAGTCCCGCCATCCCAGGAATCAATCTCGTGACCCTTCGTCGCACTCCCTCTATGGCAAGTATATTCTTCCTTAGGTAAGGAGACCAAAATTGTACACAGTACTCCAGGTGTGGTCTCACCAAGGCCCTATATAATTGGAGTAAGACTTCTTTACTCCTGTACTCATATCCTCTTGTAATGAAGGCCAGCATACCATTTGCCTTCCTAATGGCTTGCTGCACCTGCACATTCACTTTCAGTGACTCATGTACAAGGACATAAGAACATAAGAAATAGGAGCAGGAGTAGGCCAACTGGCCCCTCGAGCCTGCTCCGCCATTCAATAAGATCATGGCTGATCTGATCCTAACCGCCAATCTACTATCACAGAACCATCTCCTGAACCTAACAGAATTGGACACAAGAAATAGGAGCAGAATCAGGCTACACGGCCCCTGGGCCCGCTACGCTACCCACAGGGCCATGACCGATCCGAACCTAGACTCATGTCCAAATTCCTGCCCGCTCCCCGTAACCCTTAATTCCCTTTACTTCTAGGAAACTGTCTATTTCTGTTTTAAATTTATGTAATGATTTAGCTTCTACAGCTTTTTGGGGCAGCATATTCCATGGACCTACCACCCTCTGAGTGAAGTAGTTCCTTCTCATCTCAGTTTTGAAAGAGCAGCCCCTTATTCTAAGACTATGCCCCCTAGTTCTAGTTTCACCCATCATCGGGAACATCCTCCCCGTATCCACCCGATCCAACCCCGTCACAATCTTATATGTTTCAATAAGATCGCCTCTCATTCTTCTGAACTCCAATGAGTAGAGTCCCAATCTACCCAACCTCTCCTCATATGTCCATCCCCTCATCCCCGGGATTAACCGAGTGAACCTTCTTTGTACTGCCTCGAGAGCAAGTATGTCTTTTCTTAAGTATGGACACCAAAACTGTATGCAGTATTCCAGGTGCGGTCTCACCAATACCCTGTACAACTGAAGCAATACCTCCCTATTTTTATATTCTATCCCCTTAGCAATGAAAGCCAACATTCCATTGGCCTTCTTAATCACTTGCTGCACCTGCATACTAACCTTTTGAGTTTTGTGCACCAGGACCCCCAGATCCCTTTGTACTTCAGTACTTTCCAGTTTCTTGCCATTTAGATAATAACTTGCTCTACTATTTTTCCTGCCAAAGTGCATAACCTCACACTTTCCAGTATTGTATTCCATCTGCCAAATCTCCGCCCACTTACTTAGCCTGTCTATGTCCCCTTGCAGATTTTTTATGTCCTCCTCACTCACTACTTTCCCTCCCATCTTAGTATCATCTGCAAACTTTGATATGTTACACTCGGTCCCCTCCTCCAAATCGTTAATATAGATTGTAAAGAGTTGGGGACCCAGCATTGACCCCTGTGGAACACCACTAGTTACTGATTGCCAGTCTGAGAATGAACCATTTATCCCAACTCTCTGCCTTCTGTTAGATAGCCAATCCTCTATCCATGCCAGAATATTACCCCCAATCCCGTGATTTTTTATCTTAAGCAATAATCTTTTGTGTGGCACCTTGTCAAATGCCTTTTGGAAGTCTAAATACACCACATCCACTGGTTCCCCTTTATCCACCCTGTGTGTTACTTCCTCAAAGAACTCCAGCAAATTTGTCAAACATGACTTCCCCTTCATAAAACCATGCTGACTTTGTCCTATTAAATTCTGATTATCCAAATGTCCCGTTACTGTCTCCTTAATAATGGACTCCAAAATTTTACCTACCACAGATGTTAGGCTAACTGGTCTATAGTTTCCAGCCTTCTGTCTACTGCCCTTTTTAAATAAGGGTGTTACATTAGCAGTTTTCCAGTCTGCCGGGATCTTTGCTGAGTCCAGGGAGTTTTGGAAAATGATTACCAATGCATCCACAATCCCTACCGCCACTTCCCTCAAGACCCTAGGATGTAAACCATCAGGTCCAGGTGATTTATCTGCCTTGAGTCCCATTATTTTACTGAGTACCACTTCCTTAGTGATTTTGATCGTGTTTAGCTCCTCCCCCCCTATAGCCCCCTGTTTGTCCAGTGTTGGGATATTCTTAGTGTCCTCTACTGTAAAGACTGATACAAAATATTCATTCAGTGTATTTGCCATCTCCATATTTCCCACCATTAATTTTCCGGTCTCATCCTCCAAGGGACCAACATTTACTTTAGCCACCCTTTTTCTTTTTATATAACTATAAAAACTCTTACTATCTGTTTTTATATTTTTTGCTAATTTACTTTCATAATCTATCTTCCCTTTCTTAATCAATCTTTTTGTTATTTTTTGCTGTCTTTTAAAGTTTTCCCAATCCTCTATCCTCCCACTAGATTTGGCTACCTTATAAGCCCTTGTTTTTAGTCGAATATTATCCTTAATTTCTTTACTTAGCCACGGATGACTGTCTTTTCTTTTACACCCTTTTCTTCTCAGTGGAATATATATTTTTTGGAAGTTGTAAAATAACTCCTTAAATGTACACCACTGATCATGTATCGTCTTACCCTTTAATCTATTTTCCCAATCCACTCTACTCAATTCTGCTCGCATACCTTCATAGTCTCCTTTATTCAAGCTTAGCATGCTTGTTTGAGATACAACCTTCTCACCCTCTAATTGAACATGGAAATCAACCATGTTATGGTCACTCATTCCAAGAGGATCCTTTACTAGGACATTTTTAATTAATCCTGTCTCGTTACACAGGACCAGATCTAAGGTTGCTTGCCCCCTGGTCGGTTCAGTTACATTCTGCTCAAGAAACCCATCCCTAATACACTCAATGAACTCATCTTCAAGGCAGCCCTGCCCAATTTGATTTGTCCAATTAATATGATAGTTAAAATCCCCCATAATTAAAGATGTTCCCTTATTACAAGCCTCAACTATTTCCTGATTGATACTCCGTCCAACAGAGTTGCAACTGTTCGGAGGCCTATAGACTACGCCCACTAGTGTTTTTTCCCCCTTATTATTCCTTATCTCCACCCAAACTGTTTCATTATCCTGATCTTTTGACCCAATATCATTTCTCTGTATTACAGTGATTCCTTCCTTTATTAACATAGCCACCCCACCACCCCTTCCTTCCTGCCTGTCCTTCCTGATCGTTAAATAACCTGGTATGTTTAATTCCCAGGCATCGTCGCCCTGCAGCCATGTTTCTGTAATGGCCACAAGATCATACCCATATGTAGTTATTTGTGCCATTAACTCATCTATTTTGCTATGAATGCTACGTGCATTCAGATAGAGAACTTTCAAATATGTTTTGTGACACTTAGTTCCTGCTTTTGCCCTTTTTATTACTTTACCTTTTACTCCATACCTTCTGCCCCTTCCTGACACACTCTGGTTTTTAATTTCCCCACTGCTACCTAAGTCTATGACCTTCTCTGTTGTCATTTTTATTATTTGCTCTCCAGGAACCTCCCCCCCACTAATTAGTTTAAAGCCCTCTCTACAGCCCTAGTTATATGATCCGCCAGGACTCTAGTCCCAGCACTGGCCAAGTGAAGCCCGTCCCAACGGAACAACTCCCTCCTGCCCCAGTACTGGTGCCAGTGTCCCAGGAAGCAAAACCCATTTCTCCCACACCAGTCTTTGAGCCACTCATTTAACTCTCTAATTTTATTTGTCCTAGCCAAATTCGCTCGTGGCTCAGGTAATAATCCAGAGATTAATACCCTTGAGGTTCTGTTTTTTAATTTGACCCCTAGCTGCTCATACTCCTTTAACAGAACCTGCTTCCTTGTCCTATCTACGTCGTTTGTACCAACATGGACCACGACAACTGGATCCACCCCCTCCCACTGCAAGTTTCTTTCCAGCCCAGAGGAGATGTCCTTAACCCTGGCACCGGGCAGGCAACACAGCCTACGGGACTCTCGCTCTTGGCTGCAGAGAACTCTATCTATCCCCCTAATAATACTATCCCCTACCACTACAACATTTCTATTTACTCCCCCCTCTTGAATGGCCCCCCATTCCACGGTGCTGTGGCCAGGTTGCTCATCCTCCCTGCGGTCCCCGCTCCCGTCCCCACAGGGAGTAAGAACCTCGAACCTGTTGGACAAGAGCAAGGGCTGTGGCTCCTCCAACACTACCTCCTGGATACCCGGTCCCTTTGAGCATCTGCATTCCCCAATCTTTCACCATTTAGGAAATACTCTGCCTTTCTGTTTTTTCTACCAAAGTGGATAACTTCACATTTATTCACATTATATTCCATCTGCCATGTTCTCACCCACTCACTGAGCCTGTCGAGATCCCCTTGAAGCCTCTTCATATCCTCTTCACAACTGACACTGCCACCTAGCTTTGTATCATCAGCAAATTTGGAAATGTTACATTTAGTCCCCTCATCCAAATCATTAATATAGATTGTGAATAGCTGGGGCCCAAGCACCGATCCTTGTGGTACCCCACTAGTCACAGCCTGCCATCCTGAAAAAGACCCGTTTATCCCCACTCTTTGTTTTCTGTCTGTTAACCAATTCTCAATCCATGCTAGTATATTACCCCCAATTCCAAGTGCCCTAATTTTGTTCACCAACCTCTTGTGTGGGACCTTATCGAAGGCCTTCTGAAAATCCAAATACACCACATCTACCGGTTCCCCTTTGTCCACTCCACTAGTTACATCCTCAAAGAACTCCAATAGGTTTGTTAAACAGGATTTCCCTTTCATAAATCCATGTTGACTCTGCCCAATCTTACTATTAGTTTCTAAGTGCCCAGTTATTGCATCCTTTATAATAGATTCCAGCATTTTCCCAACTACTGATGTGAGGCTAACAGGTCTGTAGTTCACCGTTTTCTCTCTCCCTCCTTTCTTAAATAGCGGCGTTACATTTGCTATCCTCCAATCTGCAGGAACTGTTCCAGAATCTATAGAATTTTGGAAGATGACAACCAATGCGTCCACTATCCCAGTGGCCACCTCTTTCAAAACCCTAGGATGTAGGTCATCCGGCCCTTGGGATTTATCGACTTTTAGTCCCATTAATTTTGCTAGTACTGTTTTTTTTACTAATAATAATTTCTTTAAGTTCCTCATTCTCGCCATACCCTTGGTTTTCTCAAAATGCAAGGAGTCCAGTCAATCAGAGTTTTAGCTCTCTTATACTGGCGCAACACGCCAAGTGAAGGTATAGGTGCAAGCCCTGCACAGAGACTACTGGGTCGTAGGTACAAGACACTACTTTCTATAGCTGAAACACTCCTGCAGCCTCGATATTTGACTGAGGAAGACACTTGTGCATTTGTTGTCATGAAGCAAAGTCAGCAGTATTACGACAACAGGAATGCTAAACCACTTCAAGCAATACACCCTGGTGATACAGTGCGGATGATACTCCCTGGCTAGAGTACTTGGAGTGCTGATACGTGCACAAGTGTGGAGGGTCCTAGAAGTTATGATGTCAGAAACTCATCATACCGCAGGAATCGCCGTCAGTTGATTTATGCTGATGAACTACCTGTAAGCAACACTCCTGAGATTGAGGACTTTTCCTGAAACGCAGGTCCCCAGTGGTCCTTTAAACTATCCACAGTCTCCAAAGTAAGTGACAACACCCGAAGCTCCTGGTAGTTAGACACCAATCACCAATCGCAGATCTGGAAGACAGCGTTAGCCTCCATCTTGATTGAAGGACTTTGCATTTTTGTAGTGCCTGCTTGTGATTGTGTGTTTTGTTTCAGCTAAATTTCATAGTTCCACTATGTATGTTTTAAAAAAATTCTTACATAGATAGTATATCGTTTTCTCTGATGGGGAAAGATGTGATGCAGGGCACATGTTTTCTCTACATATGTGGTGTCTGTCATCGTCATGTGACTCGCACGTGACTACCCTTTGTTCTCTCCCCTGTGTGCGTGTGCTGATTGGGCTGCAGAATTGTGGAGCTCCTGCAACTTTTGTAAGTGAACTTGTTATTTTATAACAACAACAAAAACTTGTATTTATATAGCGCCTTTAATGTAGTAAAACGTCCCAAGGCGCTTCACAGGAGTATTAAAAGACAAAAAATTTGCCACCAAGCCAGAAAGAGAAATTAGGGCAGGTGACCAAAAGCTTGGTCAAAGAGGTAGGTTTTAAGGAGTGTCTTAAAGGAGGAAAGAGAGGTAGCGAGGTGGAGAGGTTTAGGCAGGGAATTCCAGAGCTTAGGACCTAGGCAGCTGAAGGCACAGCAACCAATGGTTGCGCGATTATAATCAGGGATGCTCAAGAGGGCAGAATTAGAGAAGCGCAGATATCTGGGGGGGGGGGGGGGGGGGGGGGGGGGTTGTTGTGGGGCCGAAGGAGATTGCAGAGATAGGGAGGGACGAGGCCATGGAGGGTTTTGAAAACAAGGATAAGAATTCTGAAATTGAGGCATTGCTTAACGGGAGCCAATGTAGGTCAGCAAGCACAGGGGTGATGGGTGAACGGGACTTGGTGCGAGTTAGGACACGGGTAGCCTAGTTTAAACTTAATAGCTCAATAAAATATTGATACACTTTTTAACATTGCACGGCTGCACCTACTATTTAAAGAGGTACCGACACATAATTCAGGAAAGGTTTCAAAGAAGGTATGACAGGAATGATTCCTGATATTTTCGTTGTGCCTGATTTCGGATCATTTCGTAAACCCAAGTGAGCTCAAACTTGTCTCCATTTGCCGCTAAAATCCTTGGACATTTTTTTTTTTACCAGGCACTGGCATCCCAGCAGTGGGGTGGAAGTAGTGGTGTTGGTGATAGTGGCGAGATCTGGAGGAATATATTAAAAAAAGCAAAATACTGCAGATGCTGAAAATCTGAAACAAAAGTAGAAAATGCAGGAGACACGCAGCAGATCCGGCAGCATCTGTCCAATGAACGCAAGTCAGTTGACGTTTTGGGTAAGGGAGTCTTATTCAGAAAATTTCTAAAGGTCCCGTACGAGAAACGTCGACTGACTTGTATTATTTCGACAGATGCTGCTTGACCTGCTGAGTGTCTCCAGCGTTTACTGGTTTTTTTAAATAAGATATTTAGTTGTACGGGGACAGTGTCCGGCAGGAGAGCCATGTAACTGGAATGACGGGGCAGAGCGAAGAACAGGGCTAAACAAATGAAGAAATAACCCAGTGCAGATAGCACCATCGGTGAGTTTAGCTCGGGTGGGGTCTCTCCCGGCCCCAGGTCTGTCACTGTAAACGTTTCCGAGGATCTATTTATTAAACAGAGCACAGTGGTTGTTGTCTGCATCTAATACATATAGGGAAAAATCAATGCGAACAAAATTTAATTCAATAGATACACAGATAATGCACCATTTTCAACATTTTCCTATTAGTAAATCTTCCACAAAGTAGAAAAAGTAACATTGTAACGATTACAGTAAGCATCAAATTATGAATGCAGGTGCAGGAATAACATCGACAAGCAATATGCAAGGAGAGAGTATAGCTGTACGTTTATATGAATAGAGGAAGAGATGTACGATCACTTCGGGGCTCTTTGTTGTCCCTGCGACGCGTGTCTCCTCGCGCACCACCTGCTGGAGCGCGCGTGCGTGTGAAGTGTGCGCAGAGCGCTGTGATTGGTTGAGTCCTGGGTCCAGGGGCCCGGACCGGGGCCGCGCGCGCCATTCTTTCTGTGCGCGTGTGTCGTGAGCGAGGAGGAGCTTGAGTCTCGCGCAGCGGATCAATGCAACCAGAGCATCTCTTCCAGCCGGCACACTGAACAGCAGCTTGCATATACAACGAACAATGTTTGACTTTAAGGGTAGTATTATTTAGCAAGGAAAAACAATTCAAATTCTGTCGCCGGAGTTTGCATGGTTGCTGTTTGTTTTCTTCTTGCTGTGTAATTGTCAACGAAATCTTGAATGAACGTCTGAGATAGACTCCGCTTGACGCAGTTAATGTTCTTCTCCATGTGCTAGTGTTTTCTTCATAATACGATACACAGCCAAGGCTTTTTCAGTTTAATCGAGAGATGTTTGTTTTCGAGACTGACGGCTCCTTATGATTAATTAAAGAGAAAAGAGAGAAGGAGGAAGAATGAAAATGCTCCGCTTTCGCAGTTCAAGTATCAAGTCGTTGAGCCAAGAGATCAAATGTACAATCAGACTGCTGGATGACACTGAGCTACCTTGTATTATCCAGGTACAGTAACGGGGCTGATAGGTTTAACATTTAAGGATCCTGTCACAAATAAACTACTTTAAAGCTTCTTATGTGATGGGAGAGGTTTTACATTTGAAGCATCAGTGATATTTGTTTTTTTCGGCAGTATGCTCTGCAAAGCTTTTTATTTTTCATTTTCTCCTGATAAGGTAATATTTTTCTGAAGTATCTTATTTCTACAGTAAATTGAAAATGTACGATAGATATTCATTACCATGTTATAGAAATAGGTTGAAGACACGGATACTTTCCCCGCCCCTCATGTATTTTACTACAGTGACAATGACTAAATTATTATTACAACGATGTTGCCATCGAAATGACAGCGATTACTCATTACTATTGATAATTAATTGATATGCTATATGATGTGGATACATTTACTGATACCAGCTTTCGCCCTGTTCGAAAATATGTTTTTTTTAAATGGAGAAAGTAGTATTTGTATGTGTTGTGTGAACACGCATGTGGTTTTTCGTGGGTTTACCATGAAGATCCAATTTGAATAATTTCTTATATTTTAAACCTCTCGATTCCTGGACGCTGGTTAAAATGGCTATGTGTGGAGGATTTGCTTTATGTTTGCCTGTTGTGCTTTATTTACAACACGTGAATTTTCGCCCAATGCCCTTTGATATAAGATGAGTTCTGAGTTTAAAATAAATACATTTATTTTATATATACTGTTTTGCCAAAAATTGCCGATGCTGGAATCAATATTGTGCAGTCACACTAATAAAGAGACAGTTTTCATTTAAGCGTTGAACCATATTAAATACACAGGAAAACATTTTATAAGTTTCATGTTTATTTTAATTTCACCACATAATTTAAAGCAAACATTCATGTATTTAGAATTATTTTCCCATTTGTGTTACCATTGTATTTTGGCAAAATTCATTTGTTTATATTACTAACGATATCCCATTTTGTAGAAAATTGGCAGAACTGAAAGATACAGCTCTACAGGTTTTGATTGGGCATGCTTTTTAAAACCATGTCGGCTAACAGAAATTACATGGAACTTCATGTTCATTTATTTGAAATGATAGTCTTACCATCCATCCTGAGTAGATTAAACTAGGAATAATTGATTTATCAAACACTTGTATCCTTGTCATTGCAAATTAATATAACTCATAATCAAGGTTCTGGAGTGCGTTTCCTAACATGGCTTTTTTGTCAGTCTTAGCCATCGATGTAGTTACCTTTGTAAATTCTACAGTTGATCTCCCAAAGGTAGTCTGGAGCTGGGTTGTTCATTGGTATTCTGATACATAAGTGCCAGCATCAAAATGGGTCAGGATTCCTTTTCACAATATCATTCAGATGAGAAATCTATTATCTCAACTGTCTTTCAGTGTCTGAATATGACTAGGAAGCATTTTCTAATCTTCACACAGATCCAAGGCCAGTATGCTTTTTTAATGCACAGATTAGCACTATTTGTCTGAAGGAAATATTTCTGAAAGACATGAAGTGATAATTTCTTTGCACTGCTGCTTTTTTATTTTAGGCATTCAGGCCAGACATAGCATTCGTGTGGAATGACTCAGTGGGTGAATAGAGTTAGAATATGCAGAAATCTAGTTTCTCCTTTTAATTCATTCTTGGGATACGGGTGTTGCTGGCAAGGCTGGCATTTATTGCTCATCCCTAGTTGCACTGAGAAGGTGGCGGTGGGCCTTCCTCTTGAACCATAATAGTTTGATACAACTGAGTGGCTTACTCGGCCACTTCAGAGAACAGTTACGAGTCAACCACATTGGTGTAGGACTGGAGTCACATTTAGGCCAGACCGAGTAAGAATGGCAGGTTTCCTTCCTAAAGGATGTTAGTGAACCAGTTGGGTTTTTATGACAATTTGACAGCTTCATGGTCACTTTTACTGATACTAGCTTTTTATTTATAGAATTTTTAAACTGAATTCAAATTCTCAAACTGCCATGGTGGGATTTGAACTCACATTCTCTGGATTATTAGTCCATCTTATTTCTCCTCTTCGGGAAACTGCAGAAATGCCTTCAAGATCCTAGATTTGATATCCTAACTTTTGACATTCTAACTTATCTGTTATTTCTGTAACATATAGAACAGGTACAATTCACTTATATATGGATAATGGATACCTGGAGTGATTACAAAACTGTAATATAATCCAAGCATTCAGATTACATCATAAATTGAGAGAGCAAAGCTAGAGTAGTATTTATAACTAAAGTATACATTTTGAAGTTCATGAAGCTATTGTGTGCGCCATTGATATCTAACATGTCAGCACTGAAGGATTGTTGGCCGTTCTGATGTAAATACTTCACATTTTTTAAATGATAATGAACTGTTGAAGAAATGCATTCTGTATATATTGTAACTCAAGTTATCTCTAATTACAAGTACAAATGCAATTCTCCTGCCACCCCTCCCCCCCCCCCTAAATTTTCTCTTAAGTTTCTCCCTTTCTCTCTTGGATGTAATGACTCATGCTTACCTCCTATCCTGAAGGTGATGACGAATGCTGGGATATCGCTCTGGGGTAGCTTACTCAAGAGGCTGTTTTTAATGTGTTAGTCTACACAGTGAGTATCGGCAGGCTATTTGACGATGGGGACATCACAGTCAAGCCTGATCCTGCCTTCAGCCGATAACCACACATGTGCAGTCTCCATTGTAGTCACTGAAGTGATCAGGGACATGTTTGCTTTTTTGCCCCTCTCCTTAGTTGGTAGAAAGTGAGGCCAATTATAGGGCCCCCAGTGCCTCCTGATTGAGATTAGTTAACTCAGCATAAACTAGAGTAGGAACTTAGGACCTTCTTGGTCTGTATGGTTTAGGATTCTTTCTGATATGTATGGTTCAGGATCAAACCAGATGCGGTGCATTAGCCACTGAGCCATTGAGGGAGATTATGTGAAATTTTAATACAGGAACAAAAATTAAAATACAGAAAGTTGGATAGTATCAGGTCAAAAGGAGTAGTGTACATATATCTAAATGTGAAATTGTGTAGAACCAATCACATTTTAAAATGATTGGCCAGATTTTGCTGTCAACATAATGGTGAGGCTAATGGCACTCGCTATTATTTAAAGGTAAATGGTACAGCAACTTCAGGCGAGGGGCAGATGCGCAGTTAAATGCCGATACCCAAAAGTTGCTGTCCGAGTTGCACCTCTCTGCTGTTAGCTTTGCAAAAACATAACTATCTGCCTTACCATTGAAATGCATTGAATGTTGTGAAGTTGCTGTATTTGCGCAGTACATACGAACTAAACTCGCCACAGAAAGTTAAGTCTTGTCATTACAAGCACAAGTACCCTTTTAACGACATGACAACTGTTAATTACTGCCAATCAACCTCTCTGGCACTGAAAATTAACTATTAAAAGTGTGGAGTCTCATTCCTTCAGGTTGGAGATTTTAAAAATGTCAAAGTTAAAATTAAAACATTTTTTTTACTTTTCCGTTCTCTTTTTTTTCTCTCTCTCTTAATTCAATCTTTCTTTCCCTCTCTTTATTTCTCTTTCTGTACCAGATTGACAATTTGATCTCGCCACTTTAATTTACACTTCCTTCTCTGTCGTTCCTCTGTTTATTTCTCAATCCTTCAATCTGATTGGTTAAGGAGATACACAGTTGCTTGCCCTGATGCCAGATGCCCGGTTTCCCTCGCCGTGCTGTTATCAGCTCGCACTTTTATCAACTTGCCATGCAGAGGCAAATCTAACTAACGGCAGTTAGATGCCCTACTACTGCAAAATCTGGACCATTGTTCTTGGGTTGTGGATGATGCTAGCAAGGCCGCATTTATATCCTGTCCTATTGTCCTAAGAATGTGATGATGGGCCATCTCTTTGAACTGTTGTAGTCCTTGTGGTGATGGTGCTCTCACAATGGTGTTCTATCTGTATCTGCTTGCCCTCTGTATGTGTGTTTGAGGTGTATAGGGTCTTTTAAATGTTGAATTCTCTCTTAATTGTCATGGTTGACATAGACATATATATGGTAATGTATTCCATATTCTAATAATCCACCCAATTTATGCTTTTAATACTATAATCCTAAATTTATGCCTCCTTGTTGAATTATTACCATTGGTCAGTGAATCACTTTCACTTTTTACCTTCTCAAGCCCTTTCATAATTTTGAACATCAGTTAGTTCCCCTTTAATCTTCTCTGCCCCAATGAACAAAGCTGTAGATTTTCAAGTCTCTCTTCATCCTGATATCATCCTAGTAATCTATGTTGTATCCATTCTATGGTGCCAGTATTCTTCTTGTATTGGAATACTCAAAACAACAACTTGCATTTATATAGTGTCTTTAACGTAATAAAACATCCCAAGGCACATCATAGGAGCATAATCAGACAAAAATATTGACAGAGAAAGAGGCATTAGGACAGGTGACCAAAAGCTTAGTCAAACAGGGAGGCTTTAAGGAGTGTCTTAAAGGAGGAGAGGGAGGTGGGGAGGTTTAGGGAGGGAATTTCAGAGCTTAGGGCTTAGACAGCAAAAGGCACAACTGTCAGTGGTGGGGCAAAGGAAGTCGGGAATGCACAAGAGGCTAGAATTGGAGGAACGCAGAGTTCTCGGAAGGTTGTAGGGCTGGAGGAAGTTATAGAGATAGGGAGGGGCAAGGCCATGGAGTGATTTGAAAACAAGGATGATAATTTTAAAATCGAGATGTTGCTGGACCGGGAGCCAACATAGGTCAGCGAGCACAGGGGCAATGGGTGAATATGATTTGGTGCAAGTTAGCATACGGGCAGCAGAGTTTTGGATGAGCTCAAGTTTATGATGGGTGGAAGATAGGAGGCCAGCCAGGAGAGCAACTCGGCACACACTACTCCAAATATAATCTAACCAATGTCTTGTATAGCTTCATTGTGTGGCATGTGTGTGTGTGCAAATGTATGTACGTGTGCACGTGTTTATATACCCAGAATCTCATTTCTCCTGTTTATGACTTTCTACTCATTCTTGCTTTTAAAGATCAGTATGTGTGGAACTCATTGAGAATTTTACATTTCTGGTATATTTCCATTCTCTATTCTTCCCAAATCATGTTTATCTATGTTAAGCTGCATTTGTCACAAATCTGCTGCCTTCCATAACCTGGCTATGTCCTCCTGCATAAGAACATAAGAAATAGGAGCAGGAGTAGGCCATGCGGCCCCTCGAGCCTGCTCCGCCATTCAATAAGATCATGGCTGATCATCTACCTCAACTCCACTTTCCTGCACTATCCCCATATCCCTTGATTCCCTTAATATTCGCTGTCTTGAATATACTCAACGACTGAGCCTCCACAGCCCTCTGGGGTAGAGAATTCCAAAGATTCACCACCCTCTGAGTGAAGAAATTTCTCCTCATCTCAGTCCTAAATGGCCAACCCCTTATTCTGAGACTGCAGTTTCCAATATTCTTCAGTCTGCCATGCTGATTATTTGGTGATTTAACCAAATTTTAATATTTCCCCCTATGCATGTGTCCAAATCATTTATTTATATGGAGAAGAAGAGGTTCCAACACAAATCACTATGCCATGCCACTAGCTAGATCTTGGCAAAAGCCTTCTTTGATCTACAGTGATTGGTGACGGTCTTAAAATGAAAAAGAATTTTGTGAAATATCAACACTTGAGGAAACACTCAGGTAACTTTAGCATCGCTGTATTTTTAAAAAGGTCCATTTCAGTCATTTACCCCAGTTAGTCTCTGTAATACTGTATTTTAATCTAGGGGAAATATTAAGGGAGTCTGGATTGTCATGGGTTAACCCAGTATTGTTACTTTGATACCTTATTTAATTAAGCTCAACAGGCAACCCTTTCTTCAATAGGAAAAGTGTCCTTAAAGCAGGACTGTGTTAACAGTTTTTTATCTCATCTGACAATGTCAGAAGGAAGAGCTTTCAAACAAAAGTCCATGTTACATATATCTCCCAAGGGGAGGCTGAATGTAATCGGAAGACATTGCTGATGTAGAGCTTATTGGACAGTTTGTGTCATTAGGCTATAGAAGCCAGTTATCTAGAAAAGGAAGAATGATCATAGTGACTGCTGTTATAAAAGACTCTGTATACTATGGCTGGAATTTTCCATATCTGTGCTTGCCAGCCCACGATTTTCTGCTTATTCACTACAGTGGCAGAAAGTCAAGAGCTGGTGAGCATAGTAATGCCTATGTGTACAACAATATTGCCTTATAATAATAGTATCATCTAGTTCCTAAATCTCTATTTATTTGATTTAAGTGCAAATAAATTCTGTGGTGATTTTAATCTGATTCTGAACATGATATTTCCGCATTTGAACTGATAGAAGAACAGTAATGGGAATTGCACATAAATTCAACTGCATATGTTACTTCAAAATAGGGTAATGCTGACCCTAAGTTATATAACCTAAGACATACATTCCTGGATCATGAGAGACACAGCTCGCTCAAGGGGACTCTGGCACAAAGGTTAAAGGAGAAATGCTGTTTTAAAAAGCCCAAAGAGTAATAATGTGTTTCACAACTTTTAGTTCCAGAGAAAGGAAGGGCTAGAGCAGGAGACTGCACAATGAGTTTTAATTCCAACACTGTGAGGATATGGGGAGGAGGAAGAGTGAATAAGATTCTGTTTTTGCAGGTTAGAGGGAACAAATGAGAAAAGTTGCAAGGAGCATTGATCTCATTAATGTTGATGGAATAGAGTCAGACAATAAAGATTATAATTGAGAGAGAGAAAGAGGTTGGAGGTTAGAGGTGAGCTGTGATTCTCCTATCCGACAACAATCTTTTTCTTATATCCTATCCAAGAGTGTAAGAGATGATATGAAAAGTAAATTCAAGTGTTGGGTTTTGTTGAGAACTGTGGCGGGGAAAAGATGTGTTTGCCACAAACCATGGCCTAGAAATTCGGCCTTTTTGCAGAGAGTCGTTGATTTCTGGAAGGAATTGACAGAATGTGTGGTGAGCATGGATTTGTAACAGACCTTCACAAGTTCCTGCGAGTAGAAACATTTTGAGTTATAGAAAGTAGGTGGGGCTAACAGTGATTAGTATATCAGTTATCCCAGTCTCCTAGAACTTGTTTGATTGCCTTCAGGGGTTGGAGAGGAATTTTCCAGAGTTTTTTTCCTAAATTGACATAAGTTTTTTCTCTCTCTGTTTTATGCCTCTCAGCAAATTGTGTGATGGAGGGGGAGGGAGGGGGGAATGGAATGTGTTAATGCTGTATGTAGGCTGCTCAGTGTCTAAATGGGACATGCTAGATAGACTATTTTTTTAGTCCTTTTTTTGTATGTTTGTATATTGTTGATGCAGTCACTTTGATTGATTTAACTTTATGAACATATGAAACTGACAGGCAGGAAAAGATCAGCTGGTCTATCAAGCCTGCTCCAAGGCAAACTAGATGACAAACTATTTCAGAGAATTATTTTCTGAATAGCCTTTAGTTTAACTAAAGAAATATCTTCAGAGCCTTTGATGGCAAGCTGATATTCCTTTTGCCGAACAAGAAAATCTTTTCTGATTTTATTTTCCCCCGAGTTATCACAGATGTTTCACAGGTTAGAAATTAAACTATGTTTCTTGTGGCATTTCATATTGCTGTTTTTCTCCTTTTAGGTGCTATCGTAAAACGTTGGCCTGAAATTTGCGGTGGTAATAACGGCAAAACTGTCAACGTTCACCGTCATTACCCCTCTGAAACTGACTGTAACTTCAGGATTTAGCGCATGTGCAGATAAATGTGGAAATCCTGAATTTACAGTCAGTTATTCTCTGCTCCACCACAGGTTGCGCTGTGGGACTCCCCATAGCCAGCAATCACTGAAATCACATGAACTGACAAAAACTTCCCGTTTTCCGCTCCAATATCGCTGTTAAAAAACCCATAAAAAGTTAAGCTTTGTTCACTGAGGTGTAACTGGGTTTTTAACAGCATTCTGAGAAATAACTACAGCTGAACAACTGTTCTGGCCCTGAAAAACTTAATTTTATATTTGTGGAATGTCAAATTTCTCCATTATGATAAAAATGATTAGATTTTTAAAATAATAAAAAATATATATTTTTTTAAAGTTTGTATGATATTTCAGCTTCTACCTTAATCCCATGTGTATATCCCAATCTTTATTTCGAACTCTGTAAAAAAAATCTAAAAAGTGAATGATAAAAGCTGCCTTTTATTTCCTGGTTTGCTGACTGTGAGAATTCTTCAATGTGATTGGCTGCTTAGCCAGTTTGATGACATCACTGCTGCTGGACGCTGGAGATCCCCTATTGACAGCGCTGCAATCAAATTAACATCGAGAAAGCTAAAGTTTTTGCCACAGGGATCGCAAGATCTTTGTGGGTAGCTTTCTTCAAGGTCATTGGCGATCGCTGTCGTTTTGCCGCTGACCGCAAATTCCAGGCCATTTAAAAAAAAATTATCCTGCTTCGGCATTGTTTCCATCTGTTATTAAACCCATTTACATATCTATCTGGGGTTTCCGCCAATTTTCTGCCGAAGTTGATAGGGCAAATCGTCAAAGACTTTTCCGACTAAAGTGCTTTAAGTTACTTGTATAGTGCTGAACAGCGAGGGTCTACTTGTAGCTGTTTGGAGCACAATATAGTGGGGTAATATCAAGTGACATTTGCTTTCTAGTCCCATCTCAAAGGACAAGCACTGATTTTCTTTTGGCAAAATGCAAATATTCATGACGCAGTATGCATTTCTTTGCCTGACCTTGTGATATGTGCTTTCAGCACAAAGTACCACTTTTTTTTAAAATGCATTTCAAATGGTTGTGACATTCCTACAGGACCAACGAGCATAGCCAGTGGCAACATTTTTCTGCTGATTGCTAAAGAGTAAGATTTACCCTCAGGTTAAAGTAGTGTAGTCACAGCAGAAATGTTTTTATTTCTGCAGGTTTAATGGCTAAAACTTCAAGATTTTTCTCCCTACTGGCTACTTGAGGATACAGCGTAGTTTGGTATGTTTTGGTTTGGATATCTGGAATTGCTGTCCTGAATCAAGATTCTTAAATGGCTTTGGGACGGACCCACCCTGACCACACATGGGTAATTTGTTTGCAGAGTTTATGACTACACTATTAGAATCACTGCCATTCTAGTGGGTATTTGCTTGGATTTATTGTATGCAGGATGCCCCCTTTTTTCTGTTTATTGTATTGTGTGGATTATTGGATGGGTGTCACCCTTGGCTCAGTGGTACCACTCTCGCCTTTGAGTCCCACTTCAGAGATTTGAGCACATAAAAGGGAATTCAAAGGTCTTCTATCGGCATATAAATAGTTAATGGGTAGTAAGAGGAGGGGTGGGGCCGATTAGGGACCAAAATGGAGAACTATGCATGGAGGCAGAGGGCATGGCTGAGGTACTAAATGAGTACTTTGCATCAGTCTTTACCAAGGAAGAACATGCTGCCAAAGTCATAGTGAAAGAGGAGGTAGTTGAGATACTGGATGGGATAAAAATTGATAAAGAGGAGGTAATAGAAAGCCTGGCTGTGCTTAAAGTAGATAAATCACCAGGACCAGATGGGATGCATCCTAGGATGCTGAGGGAATGAAAGGTGGAAATTGTGGAGGTACTAGCCATAATCTTCCAATCCTCCTTAGATATGGGGCTGGTGCCAGAGGACTGGAGAATTGCAAATGTTACGCCCTTGTTCAAAAAAGGGTGTAAGGATAAACCCAGCAACTACAGTTTAACCTCTGTAGTGGGGAAGCTTTTAGAAACGATAATCCGGGACAAAATTAACAGTCACTTGGACAAGTGTGGATTTGTTAAAGGTAAATCGTGTTTAACTAACTTGGTTGAGTTTTTTGATGAGGTAATAGAGAGGGTTGATGAGGGCAGTGCAGTTGATGTGGTGTACATGGACTTCCAAAAGGCGTTTGATAAATTGCCACATAATAGGCTTGCCAGCAAAGTTGAAGCCCATAGAATAAAAGGGACAGTGGCAGCATGGATACGAAATTGGCTAAGTGACAGGAAACAGAGAGTAGTAGTGAACAGTTGTTTATCAGACTGGAGGAAGGTACACAGTGGTGTTCCCCAGGGGTCATTACTAGGACTACTGCTTTTCTTGATATATATTAATGACTTGGACTTGGGTGTACAGGGCACAATTTCAAAATTTGCAGATGACACAAAACTTGGAAGTATAGTGAACAGTGAGGAGGATAGTGCTGGACTTCAAGGGCTCGATTTTAATAGCACTGAGGAGGCGGGGTTGGAATCAGGTCTGTCGCGAAAATGGGAAAAAATGGCGTCAGACACCCAACCCGCCTCCATCCCGCCCTCACCCGATTTTCGTGAGTGTCTGTTTAGCTGCTCCCAAACTGACCCGACTGGAACCGGCGGGACAGGTAGTTAAGGCAGTTAACTGCCTGTTAACTGCCTTGCTAATCCTATTTTTATAGTTTCCCATTTTCGTGCTTCTGGCTCCTGTTTCCCGACTTGTCAGAAACAGGCCAGGTTCAAGGAGACGAGTTGCTGGAGGACATGATTTGTATTCATTGGTGGAGCGCTTTAAAAGCGCCCCTGAAACATGGCTGACATTCAAATGCAACAAATTTGCTTTTGTAGGTATGGGATAAGATTTTGCACATCTACTGACCTTGTGACTGTTCAAGCTGACACCTATCTGCAGTGTGACCTGAATGGAATAATTTCAGGCCACTTCGACTGTACGCTTACAAGCTTGTTGCCTCAAATTAAATCTATAGCAAGGGGATGGGAAAAATTTATGCCCTCTCATCCTGGTCCTCATAATTGGAGGAGCAGCAGCCACGTGGCTCAGCGCAGATCTTCCTGGGAAGAGGAGGAGGAGGAGGACGAGAGGCGCCTTGCATGCCCTGTTGTGACCAATGCCGCAACCCTCCAGTTCACTGCTGCCCGTCAAGCAAGTTATGCACACTGCCATGCCCCATTAGCATAAGCTTACTCTTCAACCATAGGTGGCTACCATATGGCTCTGTAATTGCAGGTGACATTTGTCCAACGTCAAACATCATCTCTGTTATACCCGGTTATTTCCTATCACTTTCATCATCAGCATTACAAAAGCAAGTCGCCCTGAGCCCGCAATGCGCTTTTGCCATTTCCCAGAACACATAGGCCACACTATCAACTGTTTGCTCTAATTTTTCTTTTACACATGACAAAAGGATAATAAACCAACAACAGTCAGAAAAAAAGACAAAACACCCAAGTGAGTCCCTTTGTGACTATAGGTGCTTAATCTTTCTCTTACACGTGCTTCTACATGGTGCTTCCCCTGTGACTTCAGCAGATGTAGAGGCACGTTGCTGACTAGTATGCTGCGCCTGCTTAGATGCCTTTGGCGGGCATCCTCTGGGTTTGGGAGCCTGGGAGGTCTCTTCAACAGTCTGCTCTTCCTGCGGCTGTGCAGGGGCTGAAACGGCCATCTCAGTTGTCTCCGCAAAGTGGGTCTCTGACCGAGGGCTCCGCAGTGGCATGGTCGTGTGAGCGCTTTGAGAGGAGCCCACACTTCCTTGTGTCCTGCCAACAACATCCCTCTCATGGGTCAGCCGCACCTCAGTGCTGGCAAGTGGCTGGAGAGCATCTTGCTGCACAACAGGGGGACCATGAGGACCCGTATCTGCACTGGCAGTCCGCATGACAAGGACGTCCATGAAGCTCTGGTCTCTCTGCTCAATAGCTGTCCATCGCTCCTCCAGAGATGACATTCTATTTTGAACAGTCACCATGTTTTCCTGACTCTGGCGACTTATTTCCTCCATGGCAGTAGCCATCCTTTCCACTGAGGTAGCCAGCCTTTCCACGGAGGTTGCCATCCTATTCATGGAGGTTACCATCCTATCCATGGTGGTGCGTTCATGCGCCATTGCCTCCACCATGGCAGTGCTGATGTTAGAGATGGACTCCTCCATTCTATCCACACTCGCACTAACCCTGGAGGCAAACCCTTCCAGAGACTCCTGCAGTTGTTCCTGTATTTCCCGAGATGCTCTTTTTCTGGATGGCCCCAGTGGCACAGTGTATGCATGCAGCTCAGCAGAACTAGGAGATTGCTGCGACCTCCGTCGAGGACTCTCCACTGCTGTCGCTGTCTCCACCATCTGCTGATGCTCACTTGTGTGCTGTGATAGACCAGGTGGCAACACTATTCTAGCTTGCAAGGGCCCTGCCGAGGTGTGCGTTGCTGCGCTGGTGCTGGGTGCGCTGAGTCCTGGTGACGCTGCTCTCTCAGAGGCTTCAGCTTCCTCTGAGGAGTTGTCCGGCTCTTTGTCCTGGATCGTGGGGAGGGGGGCGCTCGATGGTCCTGTGGGAGTGTAAAGACATGATTTAGACATCTGATATTGATGTAGCAGACACATCCCTTTGAGCAGATGATACAATGCGATTCTCTACGAACATCATATGCCATTGCATTCTGAGGGACATGAAACTCTATTATGTCACCAGCTTCCTCGAGTGTACCCGTCTCTCCATTGCCCACTTCCAGGTCCTCGCCACCTCCAACAATCTCGTATGCAGCCTCCTCAGCACTGGTCAATGTGGCTAGGGTAGGTGTTCCTTCTCCAGTCAGTGCTGTCTCCCTCTTATTATGGGCTATAATTTCCTGCAGGGAGGGACACAAGCGGTGTTTCAGCCACAGTGATGGAATGAGAGTGAATAATCCCTACCATAGAAGCTTTGAGGGAGACAAAGATGGGGTAAGGTGCCAGGAGGAAGCTAGCTCTCTGTGCATTGTTAGTTGTTGTCACTGCATGACAGTGAGAGCGAGGCTAAGGGGTGCATAGACAGGATGCTGAAGTGATTCAGTGGAGAGACAGAGATGGATAGGTAAGGGTGCAAGGGAAGTAAGGGTACGGTGGGATGTGGAGGAGCAGGCTTACAATGCAGAGAGCTGGTGATGAGAAGAGAAGGGAAGCAGATTGAAGGCAAGTGTGATGGGATATTCACTTTTGATGCTTGCACAAGATCATTAAACCTTTTTCGGCACTGGATCCATGAGTGTGAACATATGGACCTTGCGCTGACCTCCTGAGCAATGCGCAGCCAGGCTGCCTTGGTCTGCTGAGGAGGCTTCCTCTGGCCATCAGGAGGGACCAGAATCTCCCTGCGCCCTCTGACAGCATCCACAAGAGCATGGAGGGAGTCGCCATTAAAACTGCCCCCTCGTATGGCTTCCGCCAGGCAGAGGAAGTTAAAATTGTCCCCTTGGTCTTCAAGCTTTTTTTTAGTCTCTTGAAATATCAGTTCCTTGCCTCATGCAATGGATTCTAAAGGTAATACGTAAGCCAAATTTTCACAAAGTTCTTGCATCTGAACAATCTCCAGGAAGAACTCAAGAACACCAAAAGATCTTCTTTAACATTGGAAAAAAGTGGTAAGAATAAAGATCAAAGTAACAATACAATTTTACGATATGACTGTATTACAGATTCTTATAATATCTCCCTAAAATTAAATGACAGTAAAATTAAGGAGACTCAGTGAAATGTCAATAAGAAGGTAAAAGTATTTTGCCTGGAACCTAGTTCAACACTTCAGTATCTGCGTAAAAATTAGCCATTCATCATAAGTATGCACATTCTAAATCATGCATAGATGAAAAGATGAAAAAAATTTGAAGAGACTGGTTTGGTGTAAGTATCTCTAACTAGCCTTTTTATATTTTAACAACTTGATTTTGGATCTGGGTTACCAGAACTTGTAAGCTTACTCACAAACTTAACAATTAATTATTTAAAATACAAGGAAACAACAGACCAAATTATTTGAACATTATATACATACAAAGAAGCACCATTGACCCCCATTACCATGTTAGGTTATTTGGAACCTATCAGTTGGCCATTTTCACACATACTGGCCAGCAATATTGACACACAACAAAAATGAAACCCGTTTATATCTGATATCGAACTTTTAACAAAGCTTTTTATAAACAAAACTTCAGAGATACAAATGTGTTAGCTGTTACAGGATATGAGTCCTGAAACTGCAATTCTTTCAATTCAAAGAGAATGAACTACAGTAAATGTTTTAATCAGTTGAGTCCTTTTTAAGTATAGAAAAGAACAATCAGTTTTTGAACCTTTTTTTGGGAATAATGGGGGGAGTTTTAACATCAAAGAGTGCGTGGGTTTGGGAGCGGGTGGGTAGCAAAAAGCGCTGAAATTGACAGCGCGTCAGGAAGCCGGCTCCAACCCGCTGACTTCTGCATTTCACTGGAGCGTGTTTGACAGTGTGCGAGAACCCCCCCTCGCAATTAAGAGGTAGTTAACAGGTTTTATAAAAGAGGTTTTCAATTTTCACTTTGGGTCCATGAGTTTCCCGAACCTCGCCAGTGAAAGCAAGGCGAGAGCACAGAGGCAATTCAGAGGGCTGAAGAAATGACAGGCAAAAAGAGACCTCATACCTGCTTCCTTGCCTAAGTGAAAGGCGTTTGCTCTCAGCACTTGTTTTGTGAGTTTGCTTTCAGTACTTTGCAGCTGATTTCTACAAATTTGGAGGTGGTTTCTACTAGTTTGGAGGTGACTTTCACTACATTGGAGGTCACTCTCAGTACTTTGGAGGTGACTTTCACTATGTCAAAGAAAAATGAAAATACAGTGGTCTTGAAAATCTGTGGGGGCACAATTCCGGCACTTATGCCAGGATCACTCTTGATGCAGATCTCAGTTACTGACCCCGGTGAAGTTTGTAGGGTCAGTGGGGAGGAGACTGCAGTAGCTCACCATTTTTGGTAGAGGGAGAGGGAAGATGGTACATCTAGAAATGTGGGCATAAGATGTCCACCAGGCATAGTGATGGGTCTCTTCCCCCCCTCTGGAAAGTGGTAGATCATGGCTACGTCAAGATTACTTAAAAAAAACAGCTGCTCCCGTCCCTAGTCTTTGGGGATCCAGGTTGCTTTGCTGGCCTGGAGCCCCTGGTGACGCCCACCTGCGCCATTTAGCAGGCTGATACATCTCATCTTTTTGGATATATCAACCTCCAACCATAGGCTAGGTTCCATTGGGGCGAAGAAGTGGGAATGTTGAGCGTAGGGAGTCTGTCGCCCTGCCTTTCCACTTCTCGACCTTATTTGGGGTGGGTGGAAGCTCTACCTCCAAACAAAGGCACCGGAAACGCCATTGTTAGGCTGGGAGTCGTCATCTCTAGGTCCTGGTGGAGTTTCTGACCAAATTCTAAACAAATTGTTCTTACCTTTTTGAGACAAAATGGGGGATTTTTAACCCACCCTACCTGAGAGTGACCTCCAATGTAGTGAAAGTCACTTCCAAACTAGTAGAAACCACCTCCAAAGTTGTAGAAATCAGCTGCAAAGTACTCAAACAAACTCTCAAAACAAGTGCTGAGAGCAAACGCCTTTCACTTAGGCAAGGACGGGTTCAGAGTTAAAATTACTGTGCTGAGACTTAGCGCCCCATTCCCAATCAATTATTGCCTACCGACATCTTAACTGGGCCCTTTTTTAGGTGGCCGAGGCGCCGCCTGACTCGGGAAGAAGCCTAATGAATCTATGCTAATCAGGCTCCTGTCATGTCTGTAGGCTTACTGAGCAGGGTGCGCACAAGGAAAGTCTGGGCCTCTGCTGTCTCGGGCTCCCTGCTTTCTCACGTGCAAAATGGCTAGAAACCTCCCGGCCACCCTCCCCGCCCTGCCCCCCACCATGCAACTTACCTTGCTGCCGTCAGGCGGCCTCTAGGCCTTGCAATTTTGCCCGCCCGAAGCCAGCCAGCAGTCTCTTTCCGCTTGTTTCAGGCAGGCAGCTGGCCGGCGGAATGTAATTGAGGCATGGCCGTTAAAATTTGTCGAGGCATCCCACGGAGACTTTTGGGCAGGAAGGCTGTTGGCAACCCCTGGTTTCCTGCCCGGGAGTTAAAGTCCACCATAAAATGTTGGCTTCCTGACAGGTAATATCGTGTAAAAGGAGTATTGCACATTTGTCACTCTGTGAAGCTAACATTTATATATCCTGCTTGAGTGTGCAGGAGTTTACAACCTGAGTACCATAATATATTTACATATTAGCATGGTGCTCTTTTTTGCCAGTTTTCTCCCCCCCCCCCCCCCCCCCCCACCTGTCCTGAAGATGTTGATTCCTTCCTTAGTGGGATACTTGCTGCTTTTCGATATGTTATTCACGTGCGAGTCGTGGCAGTGAGTATTGGCCAGCTATTTGATTGTGGGCAGCATCACAGTACATCCAGATCCTGCCTTTTGCTGATGTTGACACACACATACCCACACACACTTTCAACAGGAGCTGCTGTATAGCATTCAGGAGCGAGAGCCCTGGCCAATATTTTGTTCTCTCCCTGACCAGGGACAATGAGGCCAAATTTAGTGCCTATACTGTTGTCCTAGATAACATCAGCTAATGCAGCACAGAGCAAAGTTTATACTGGTTTTCTTGGTCTGTGTGGCTTAGCTACTTACTCGGTAAATTTGTTGAGTCTTTGGAAAAGTGGAGCATGTACCTTTCAAGGAGAAAAGCACAAATGCTATAGCATCCAGATAGTGCTTCCTCGCCCTCTCTTTTGGTCATCCTGGGCTATGCTTCATTCCTCAGTTGACAGTGGGTGGGGCAAACAAAGGAACTTCACCCACAGTGAGCCGTACTTATTCTCTAATTTAAGGTAGTAGTTGCTGAAGGAGTGGCTACATCTCAAAAATGAAACATCTTCTTACTACAATTATTCTGCAATTATTTTTCTTCATTATATTGTATGGTATTATTGTAAAACTGATAGAAAATGTACATTGTGGTAACCCAAGGGACTGAAATAATTAAACCAATTTCTCTGGAAAGACCTACACTGTACTGTATCGCGATGCATGACAAGAATCCCTGTAAACTGAAACACACCACAATTCGTTAACAAAGATTTCATTGGCTGATTTAAAAATTCAATTAGGCTCACTGTATAAATTTTGTTGTTACAGTGTAGAGTTCCTACCACTAACTGGTACTGGTTTCTGTCCTAGATAATCATCTCAGTATTGTCTTGAATCAGCGAATAAGCACAATTCACATCTTGGCGAAGCTCCTTTGTTGCCCTTGGCATCAAGGAGGTGGTTTGTGTTCAGAGTGCTTCTGGTTTCAGTAGCATTTCTGAATCACAATAAAAACATTTTTTTACGAATACAGTGAATTAAGAAATTGTGGTTGGTTTTGTACTTCCAATTATACTTTATAATCAGTGCTTGGAATTCGTAGTTTGCCAAGTATTTGTAATGTTAAACTGATACGCTCAGTACCTTTTCTGTTGCATTGTGTCATTTGAAAGCTGCAAAGGGTCATTACTATGCAAAGGCTTGAAATAAAAATGTTGAGATGTGCATCATTCCTTCCTCTGAAATTGTTCATGTGTCTGTTTAAAACATTTCATTTTACTCCATTGTGGTTCAAAGTAGTTACTAGATTAGGCTAAAGTGATGGATGATGGTGTGAAGCAAGGAATTCTGGTTTTGTTCAAAAAAATCAAAGGATTAAGGGCCGATTTTCGGCAAATACTTTAGGTGCTAAAGAACCTCCGAGGTGGCCGAGATGGGGTCTTAAGCGGCAACGCCCGTTTAGCCCACGTTTAGCGCAAAACGCCATCTTGGTAAAGGAGTTGAAGCCAGCGCTAGGAATGGCCGCCCAGAGGCTCGTTAAACAGCTGATTGCCACTTAAAATGCCTGCTAGTACTCTTTAAAGAGGCTGCACAGCATTTTGGTGGCTAGCGCTTCAATTAACGCCCTCTCTAACAGTGACCAGCTGTTTGGGAGTAAATACGGCGTTGATGTCGATTTCAAGTCCTACTTAAAGGAATACTCACCATTTCATGTTCATTGCTGCTGGAGCTGTGAAGAGGGTATCTAAGACTTTCTGGGAAGAAAGGTTGAGCAGGTTGGGCCTATACTCATTGGAGTTTAGAAGAATGAGAGGGGATCTTATTGAAACATATAAGATTCTGAAGGGGCTTGACAGGGTAGATGCAGAGAGGATGTTTCTCCTCGTGGGGGAATCTAGAACTCGGGGGCATAATTTCAGAATAAGGGGGCACCCATTTAAATTGGAAATGAGGAGGAATTTCTTCTCTCAGAGGGTCATGAATCTTTGGAACTTTCTTCCCCAGAGAGCCGTGGAGGCTGAGTCATTGAATATATTTAAGATGGAGATAGACAGATTTTTTAAAGGTAAGGGAGTCAAGGGTTATGGGGAGCGGGCAGGGAAGTGGAGTTGAGGCCAAGATCAGATCAGCCATGATCTTATTGAATGACGGAGCAGGCTCGAGGGGCCAAATGACCTACTCCTGCTCCTACGTCTTATGTTCTTATGGGACACTTTGTCAAGACTTCACCAATACTTGAGCAACATTTATTCTGGAATTTCTCTGAGGATTTCACCTAAAAAGTGTAAGTGCTGTGCTATTCCACCTTATTGGACACCTTATAGGAGTCACGAGGAGAATGGGAGTGCTTGGTCTTGGGGATCTTGCTAGGGGTCTCCCTTGGTCTGGACGAGGAATGGGAGGAGGACATGAGGCCAGGCAGAGCAGCACCATCTGCTGCAAGAGAGACGGACAGGAGGGCGAGGTGGCGTCCTTTCCCCCCCTTGCAGGTACAGGACATCCTTCCTCCTCTGAACCTCCTCCACCAGGACTTCCAGTGCTGCATCCGAGAACCTGTGCACCCTCTCCTCGGTCCCATAGCCATCCTGCAACGTGCCACTGTGCGCCAGCCAGAACACGCCACATCTTCAGTGGAAGTGGGTGCGAGGAGCCCGCATATACTGCTCCACGAAAATTGCGTTTAATCAGCACTTGAGTGTTAAACCTGCAGGTTTCTGGTTTAGCACCTCCAGGCAAGTTCAAATTATAGTAATCAGCAATTAGGACCAAAATTGTGTGCTAAATCTAGACTTTCAAACAGGCCTGTCTTATTAGCATTGCACCCATTTAGCGCCTGTTTTCACCCTTTGGCCAAAATAACC
The DNA here is from genome assembly GCA_030390025.1 of Squalus acanthias. NCBI lineage: Eukaryota > Metazoa > Chordata > Chondrichthyes > Squaliformes > Squalidae > Squalus > Squalus acanthias. The sequence continues at coordinate 198,414,617 of CM059425.1, read as the reverse complement.
CCCTAAGTGTGTAGCACATTAGAACGCTATTCTTTCAGCTCAGTCCAGTCCAAATTGATGGGATGAAAGTTTATTCTCTCCCTCTGTGGTTGTAAAGGCCCAAAGGACAATGAAGTTGTACAATGTAAATGCATTTTCTTGTGGTTGTAGGTCAACTACATAATTCACCACTTTGGCAGATTTACTCGGAGAAGTCGCAGGAAAAGTTGTCCGGTGTGGGTGTCTGAACAACGCAGTAAGAGTGCTTTTCTGAAACTGGAAGGCGAGGTTCAAGGTGCATTGTTGGAGCAGACTAGAATGATCTTTAGTACATAATAGGCCTGAAAATATTTGCATTTGATGCATAAAATGAGGGAAAATGTTTTAACTTCTTTCCTTGAGCACAAAGGGACAGAATATAGAATCATAGAAATTACAACTCCTTACAAAGGAGGTCATTTCACTGATGATGACTGTGCTGATGCTAGTAGGCGGTGGGAATCTGCTGTAAGTGCCAGGATACGCCCACCTGGAACCCTTCCATCACTGACCCGGCCAAAGTTTTTGGGGTCGGGGGAGGTCTCTTGATTTGCATATAAATGCGACTAGGCACAATACCTAAGGCACACATAGGCTGTTCTCTGCCAGTTGTGGGGGGATAGATATGCTGGGACCATACCACCTGGAAAGTAAGCCATGTGCCCCATTTGTAAGGGCTTAAATTTAAAACATTTAAAAAAATACTCTTTTCTTTGGAGCTCCAGACTCTGCCTCTTACAGGGCCCTGCGGAATCCCTAATTTAGGGGCGGGATCAGTGAATCCTGCCAGAAGGATCCCAGCTTTTATCGTTTAGTGTGTCTTTTCTTTCATTATTCTTTTCCCCAAAATGTACTATTTTAAATTTCACATGGTTTATCTGATGTGGAGCTGGATTTCATTAGAACAATGCAATATTGGACTGATAGTAAAATCCACTCCTCCTGACTTAATATCCCATGAATATGTGACATTATCCTATTTCAATTTTTTTTTAAAGTTGTGTGAAAATTTTTATATTTTATTCATGAACATAATCTTCTGCTAAGGGCAGTCAACTACCCTATCCACAGTTTAAAAAAAATGTTTGTATCTGACAAATTGGTATTAATAGCTAGTTCTGGATTACATTTATTGGAATAACCAGCAACTCTGTCTAAACCAAGAAATGGTTTCGTATCCGACCCTCTTAGTTTCCAGAATTGTGCAATGCGGAGTGGGAACAACCATTACGTCTAGGTGGCATTTTCTGCAGCTATCCTCAGCCTCTTCAGTATTGCCTAGGCTCTTGAACTCCCTGCTTGTGATTTTTTTTATCCTTCAAATTTGGTTCTTTCTGCACACCAGTCCTAATCTCCTTTTTTAGCTCTCTGCTACTTCTTGTACTTCTGCTTGGCCCTTCTGAGTGCATTCTTTCTGGAACTGTGGTCCATCTTTTCTGCCTGGTATCTGTCATGCATTTCATTCCTGTTATTTTTATCTGTACTGTCCTCTGCTGCGAAACATGTCAGGATTGGTCTGTTGACATTTCATCTCACGAAGGGGGAGGAGTTGGATGGTGTGAAAACACAGGCCTACCTGTGCATGTGTTGCCAATTCTTCACAACCTCACTTATTCTGGACATTGAAACTTAAATGTATGCTGCAGTTCCTCAAAAAAAAATACAGGTAGGATACACGTAGAGAGATGCAGACATCCTTGTTTTCAAATCCCTCCATGGTCACGCCCCTCCCTATCTCTGCAACCTCTTCTAGCCGTACAACTCTCAGAGATCTCCGCGCTCCTCCAATTCTGACCTCTTGCGCATCCCCGATTTTAATCACTCCACCATTGGCGGCTGTGCCTTCAGCCATCTAGGTCCTAAGCTCTAGAATTCCCTCCCATCACCCCTGTGCTCGCTGACCTACATTGGCTCCCGGTTAAACAACGCCTTGATTTCAAAATTTTCATCCTTGTTTTCAAATCCCTCCATGGCCTCGCCCCTCCCTATCTCTATAATCTCCTTCAGCCCCACAACCCCCCGAGATATCTGCACTCCTCAAATTCTGCCCTCTTGAGCATCCCTGATTATAATCACTCAACCATCGGTGGCCGTACCTTCAGCTGCCTAGGCCCTAAGCTCTGGAATTCCCTGCCTAAACCTCTCTGCCTCTCTACTTCTCTCCTCCTTTCAGATGCTCCTTAAAACCTACCTCTTTGACCAAGCTTTTGGTCACCTGTCCTAAGATCTCCTTATGTGGCTCAGTGTCACATTTCACTTGATAACACTCCTGTGAAGTGCCTTGGGACGTTTAAGGCACTATATAAATGCAAGTTGTTGTTGTTGATGGTAAGACATTATGGGGAAAAAACTTGTGGCCACCACGAGAGATGCCAGTGTCACTGGCAACTCCGGTTAACGGCCGCTGAAAATGGACGCAATACTGCCTGGGGACGAAAGATTTTTAGCCCTGCGCTAACTTACTGTGTAACACCCTCCTGGTGGCGTTAGTGCAGGCATGGAAGTCGAACTTCCCATTCTGAAGTGGCATTCCAGCTTCTAACAGCCTCTGGGAGCGAGGCTCTGGAGTTCGCTGGAATTGTGGGCAATTTAAAGGGCTATGAATTAAAGGTGCAATGCGTTCAGAACTAAAACATTAAAATGAAGTGAAAAAATGCAGTTTTCAGTCCTTACTGCCTTTGAAAAAAAAATTGAAAATAAGTCCCAAATGGGATGTGGACAGTGCTGGCAATGCCAACATTTATTGCCCATCCCTAATTGCCCTTGAGAAGGTGGTGGTGACCCACCTTCTTGACAGCTGAGTGGCTTGCTAGGCCATTTCAGAGGGCAGTTAAGAGTCAACCACATTGCTGTGGGTCTGGAGTCACATATAGGCTAGACTGTGTAAGGACAGCAGGTTTCCTTCCCTAAAGGACATTAGTGAACCAGATGGGTTTTTACGACAATCCGGTAGTTTCATGGTCACCATTACTGATACTAGATTTTTATTCCAGATTTATTTAATTAACTAAATTTAAATTCCCCAGCTGTCATGGTGGGATTTGAACTCATGTGTCATTAGTCCAGGCCTCTGGATTACTAGTCTAGTAACATAACTACTATGCTACTGTTCCCATTCCCAGATTTTACCACTTAAAGCTGAATTCCCTTTCGAACCTCAAAAAATGGGAAAAATGCTTCTGCACTAACACAAATGGCTCAGCAAGCTAGGGAAGGGGCACCCAGGGTCTCGCACGCAGCACTCCAGCTTTGTGCAGGGGGTCAACACTGCAAGAGAGCTCCTCTACCCACAGGGGCCAGGAGGACCTCCAGAAAGAACGATGTGAGACCTCCACCACCTGGCTCCAGTGCCCAAAGAAGCCTCATGACCTCAGACCACTGGTCAAGGTCAGTGAATGCATCTTCAAAAGCCGTCTCCTACCAACTGAATCACTAGCCTCACACACTGCTCAATGCGCAACTCCCCCGCCCCCCCAATCACTGACCTACCAATAATCCGTACCAATCATGACGCATATCTCCCATTCCTAGCCGCACCTCATCCCCTTGGAGGAGACGGTACAGGCCATTCTTGGCAGGAACATGATGAGCCCTTGGCCAGTGACGGGGCAGCAAGGATACATGGCATGCACCTCTTGCTTTCCCGCCCTCCCCTCACCACAACGCCACCCTTGTGCCTTCCTCATTTCACACACCCAAGAAATGCAGCCTGCCCAGCCAGTGGTTGGGCCAAGAAGAGGGAGAGGAGAGTGAAGAAGAAGAAGAAGAAGAAACACCATCACTTGATTTGACATTCCCAGCCACCAGCGCTTCAAGGTCAACCAGCAAGGCCATTTACAGTGTTCCCCATTGAAAGTCAGCAGCCTTTCACCAGCCATGCTGCAGCCACTGGGGTAGCACTGCGTGACATCAGTAGGATAAGCAAAGGCTCACGCAAGACAGTCACTAAGAGAATGCATAAGGGTGATGAGTTGATTTCTTGATATCATATCCTCTTCTGCTTCCTCCTCTTCGGCTTCTTCATTTTCTGTTTCTTCCTCTTCTGCGTCTTCCTCGTCCCTCTGCGAGAGGATGCTATAAATCTGAAATGACAGCATAAAATTCATGAAAGATATGAACTCTGTTTCTCTCTCCACGGATGTTGCCTGACCTGGTGAGTATTTGAAGCATTTTCTGTCTTCTCAGAGGCCTTCCTTTACCATCCGAGGCCTTGCAAGCATCCAGCAGCACTCCCATCACACTTAAAAAAAACTCCATTCCCTTTCCACTGATTCGCTCTCTCAGGCAACTGTCTAAGGCTGACCAAGTCTGTTTGCAACCTTGGTGTCATATTTGATCATGAATTGAGCTTCCTACCTCATATCCGTTCTATCACTAAGACTGCCCATTTCCACCTTCATAATATTGCCTATCTCCGCTCTTACCTCAAATTATCTGCTGCTGAAACCCTCATCCACACCTTTATCACCTATAGACTTGACTATTCCAATGCACTCCTGGCCAGCCTCCCTAGTTCTACCCTCCATAAACTTGAGGTCATCCAAAACTCTGCTGCCCATGTGCTAACTCGCACCAAGTCCCGCTCACCCATCTCCCCTGTGCTTGCTGACCTACATTGGCTTGCAGTTGAGCAATGCCTCGATTTTAAAATTCTCATCCTTGTTTTCAAATCCCTCAATGGCCTCACCCCTCCTTAACTCTGTAATCTCCTCCAGCCCTATAATCCCCCCAGACCTCTATGCGCCACCTATTCTGATCTTTTGAACATCCCCGATTTTAAATGCTCCACCATTGGCGGTCGTGCCTTCAGCTACCTAGATCCTAAGCTCTGGAATTCCCTGCCTAAAGCTCTCTGCCTCTCCACTTCTCTTTCCTCATTTAAGACGCTCCTTAAAACCTACCTCTTCAACTAAGCTTTTGGTCATCTGCCCTAACATCTCCTTATTTAGCTCGGTGTCAAGTTTTTTTTTGTTAATACTCCTGTGAAGCACCTTCAGACGTTTTATTATGTTAAAGGCGCTATATAAATATGTTGTTGTTGTTGTTGAAAATGTTCAAATGTTACAGCAGACTTGCATGTGCAGGTAAACCAATGTCTGCCATAAACTTTCATTCAGACGCCAGAAACTATATTATGCATATATTAACAGAGAATGCATTGCTATCCCTCATCCATCCAGTGCCGCTGCTTTTCTGCTTCAAAACACAGTACTGTCACTTCAGCATAGCTGCAAGTTCATTAAACAATTATATTTGAATCCAGAACGGAGTTCCTGCTATAATACATGCACAGTAAGCTATGATGTGTGACCTCTCTCGCTAGCCAGCCTGCCTGACTACCTCAACACAGAAAACCCAAAATTTGCTGGCTGCATTGTGCCAGAACAAATATACTGTAGAAGAGGTATTTTTTTTACCATTGTTTAGGCAAGTTTGTTTTAATTTACTAAGTGCCATTGATTTGAATAATTCAGAGTAGTCTTTGTTTGACTGCTCTTTAACTACCTCAGTAGAATTATATTCCACGTACAAATAATTGATAAGAGAGCTGCATTTCACAGACTTTGCTTCCTTTTTTAAAAAGATAATACAATGCTACAACACTGTCCGCCATTCATTATAGGACATCTGTTGGTATTAACTAGACATAGAATAAATGACAAGTATTAAGACTAACTGTTATCATGAGAGGAAGCTGTGAAGAGAATTAAGGAAAGAACAGACCTGCAGCTCTCTGTCACTTGCTTGTAATTACAGTGTAACCCGACTAAGGTAGCGAACAACAGCAGTCAAAAAAGGCGACTCTGAATTATTCAAATCAATGGTTAAAGCTCTGGAGAGATCTAGCTAAAAGAATCTGGGAAATGAGAGAGGAGAAAGATCAAAGAAAAGGAGAAGAAAGAGAAGAAAGATCAGAAAGAGATAGCTCATTCCGCGCTCTCTGCTGTGCCAGGCCATCAGTTAGAGGGCTATATTTGTAGATAAAAAGATGCCAAGCAGAAGTTAGCAATTAACTTTGTTTCAGAAAAGCCTTGCCGTTTGATTGACATCTAGGAATATTGTCATTGTTTTTTCAGTTGAGATGTTTGGTGACTGAACTGTGTCTGATGTCATGTAGGCCCTTTTCTTTTTTCATATGAAATGTGTCTTCAGAGGGATGTAGAGCACTAGTTTAAAGTGCAGTCAGATTTCTTTAGACACATAGGAGAGGTCTAAAAATCACGAGAGAGCTTTTGTCCAATTTTGAAATGTTCACCATTTCTTCCCAGTTGTGCTGCACTTGATATTCAACAATTTTGTGATTTTTTTGACAAAAACCTAATAAATTCAAAAGGATTCTCAAAATTACAGCCTTCACAGAGACATAACTAACCTATTGAAAAAAATGATAAATTGCACTGATTGAGGGTTGGATTTTCTTTTTGGTCACCCAGCTCTACCTTAGTACCACTTCTCTCAACCCCTCCATGATCTCTAAATTGACACACTGCTTGTCCGACATCCAGTACTGGATGAGCAGAAATTTTCTCCAATTAAATATTGGGAAAACCGAAGCCAATGTCTTCGGGCCCCGCCACACACTCCGTTCCCTAGCCACCGACTCCATCCCTAGCATCTGTCTGAGGCTGAACCAGACTGTTCGCAACCTTGGTGTCGTATTTGACCCTGAAATGACATATCTGCGGCATAACTAAGACCGCCTATTTCCACCTCCGTAACATCGCCTGTCTCCGTCCCTGCCTCAGCTCATCTGCTACTGAAACCCTCATCCATGCCTTTGTTACCTCTAGACTTGACTATTCCAACACACTCCTGGCTGGCCTCCCACATTCTACCCTACGCAAACTTGAGGTGATCCAAAACTCAGCTACCCGTGTCCTAAGTCCCATTCACTCATCTCCCCTGTGCTCGCTGACCTACATTGGCTCCCAGTTAAACAACGCCTTGATTTCAGAATTCTCATCCTTGTTTTCAAATCCCTCCATGGCCTCGCCCCTCCCTATCTCTGTAATCTCCTTCAGCCCCACAACCCCCCGAGATATCTGCGCTCTTCAAATTCTGCCCTCTTGAGCATCCCTGATTATAATCACTCAACCATTGGTGGCCGTACCTTCAGCTGCCTAGGCCCTAAGCTTTGGAATTCCCTGCCTAAACCTCTCTGCCTCTCTACCTCTCTTTCCTCCTTTAAGATGCTCCTTAAAACCTACCTCTTTGACCAAGCTTTTGGTCATCTGCCCAAATTTCATATGTGGCTCGGTGTCAATTTTTTGTTTTATAATACTCCTGTGAAGCGCCTTGGGACGTTTTACTATGTTAAAGGCGCTATATAAATACAAGTAGTTGTTGTTGTTGGTCAGTTGGGTTCCTGAGAGTGCAGGGAATATCCTCAGAGCTGCTCTTACTCCTCCGGTAAAGTTATATTGGTGGAGCAGGAGTAGCTGTGAGAAAATTCCTGGCCCATGTTTCAACGTGATTTTTGAGAAATCCACACACCTTGGCCGAGATTTTCCTTGCCTCGGCTGGTCCGGGGCGGGCGATGTCGGTGGTGTGTCGCGGCCCCGCTGCTAGCTCCATCCTGCTCTGGAAAATGAATTTGCGTTGATAGGGCTTGTTAAGCCTGCTCAGCGCGTTTCCCGGTCCAATTAGAAGAAGTGGGTCTGGTGACGTCATTCATGACATGTCATCAGCCGGTTTCCTTAAAGGGACCATGGCTACATTTCTTTTGACATTTGTGCTGTCAGTGTTCTACAGCATTGAAGTGCTGCAAACACTGACAATGACTGCACAGGGGCAGAGGGCTGCACCCAGGTTCTCCCATGACTCCCTCCATCTACATCCTAGGGTACTTAAGGAAGTGGCTCTAGAAATAGTAGATGCATTGCTGGTTATCTTCCAAAATTCTATAGACTCTGGAACAGTTCCCAGAGATTGGAGGGTAGCTAATGTAACCCCACTATTTAAAAAAGGTGGTAGAGAGAAAACGGAATTATAGACCGGTAAGCCTGACATCGGTAGTGGGGAAAATGCTAGAGTCCATTATAAAAGATGTACCAGCAGAGCACTTGGAAAACAGTGACAGGATCGGACAAAGTCAACATGGATTTACAAAAGGTAAATCATGCTTGACTAATCTACTGGAATTTTTTGAGGATGTAACTGGTAGAATTTGGCAGATGCAAATACAATATTGGAAAATGTGAGGTTATGCACTTTGGCAGGAAAAATCAGAGAGCAAGTCATTATCTTAATGGCGAGAAACTGGAAAGTACTGCAGTACAAAGGGATCTGGGGGTCCTAGTGCAAGAAAATCAAAAAGTTAGTATGCAGGTGCAGCAGGTGATCAAGAAGGCCAACGGAATGTTGGCTTTTATTGCTAGGGGGATAGATTATAAAAACAGGGAGGTATTGCTGCAGTTATATAAGGTATTGGTGAGACCGCACCTGGAATACTGCGTACAGTTTTGGTGTCCATACTTAAGAAAAGACATACTTGCTCTCGAGGCAGTACAAAGAAGGTTCATTCGGTTAATCCCGGGGATGAGGGGGTGGACATATGAGGAGAGGTTGAGTAGATTGGGACTCTACTCATTGGAGTTCAGAAGAATGAGAGGCGATCTTATTGAAACATATAAGATTGTGAAGGGGCTTGATCGGGTGGATGCGGTAAGGATGTTCCCAAGGATGGGTGAAACTAGAACTAGGGGGCATAATCTTAGAATAAGGGGCTGCTCTTTCAAAACTGAGATGAGGAGAAACTTCTTCACTCAGAGGGTAGTAGGTCTGTGGAATTTGCTGCCCCAGGAAGCTGTGGAAGCTACATCATTAAATAAATTTAAAACAGAAATCGATAGTTTCCTCGAGGTAAAGGGAATTAGGGGTTACGGTGAGCGGGCAGGAAATTGGACATGAGGCTGAGTTCGGATCGGTCAGGGCCCTGTGAGTGGCCGGGTCCTGCTCCTATTTCTTGTGTTCGTTAGATTTGAGGTTAGGATCAGATCAGCCATGATCTTATTGAATGGCGGAGCAGGCTCGAGGGGCCGATTGGCCTACTCCTGCTCCTATTTCTTATGTTCTTATGTTCTTAATAGATAAGGGAGAACCAGTGGATGTGATGTATTTGGACTTTCAGAAGGCTTTCGATAAGGTCCCGCATAAGAGATTAGCGTGCAAAGTTAAAGCACATGGGATTGGGGGTAAGGTACTGACTTGGATAGAGAACTGGTTGGCAGACAGGAAGCAAAGAGTTGGAATAAACGGGTCTTTTTCCGAGTGGCAGGCAGTGACTAGTGGGGGAACCGCAAGGATCGGTGCTAGGACCCCAGCTATTCACAATATATATTAATGATCTAGACGAGGGAACTAGATGTAATGGCCCAGAAATTGGACTTCGATGGTTGCCGCGGGGGTAAGGATCCCCCGCGATATCGCACTCCGCGCCTGCCTTTATGGTTTTGGGCCACACGAACTTCAGTTCCTGGGCCTCTCCCTGGTGCCGGCGCGCAGTGTGTGCGTGTCCCAGAGGCGCAGTTAGTGCGATGCGACCTCTGGGATCACGTGGGCCAGTTAGAGCCAATGGCAGCACACCATCTTTCATTCATAGTTTTGACAGGAAGAGCTGTCAAAACTATGAATACAACAAGCCCCCAAAAGCACAGCTAAACCTCAATTAAATTTAAAAAAAAAGCCATCACATTAATAAAATAACTATAGTTAAATAAATTAACCACTTTAAACAAAAATTTAAATTTTTGAAAAAGTTAAATTCTTTTTAAAAGTTATAAAAATAAACTTACCTTTCTTTAAAGTCTCTAAAAAAGATAAACCTGTTGAAAAAAAATTAAAATAATACTTAATTAACTAGTTACCTTGTTAAAAGGGGGTCTTACGCCTGCTTTCTTCATGTGTAAAATCTTCAACACTTACCTGCGCGTTCAAACCTGAAAAAAAAACTAAGTGTGCTGCGTGCGCGCAACCTGTAGTGCGCACGCGGTTCACTTAGGAACCGCCCCCTTCGCAATACCCGAAGTGCCAGTTTCCCGCGCATGCGCAGTGCATGCAGGAAACCGGCACTTCGGGACCTAATACGCGAGAGTACACAGTGCGTAATCTCCCGTATTAGGTCTAATTTTCAGGGCCAATATCTCCAAGTTTGCAGACGACACAAAGCTGGGTGGACGTGTGTGCTGTGAGGAGGATGCAGAGAAACTCCAGTATGATTTGGACAGGTTGGGTGATTGGGCAGATGCATGGCAGATGCAGTATAATGTGGATAAATGCGAGGTTATCCACTTTGGTGGCAAAAACAGGAAGACAGATTATTATCTGAACGGCAATAGATTGGGAAAAGGGGAAGTGCAACGAGACCTGGGTGTCCTTGTGCACCAGTCGCTGAAGGTAAGCATGCAAGTGCAGCAGGCGGTTAAGAAGGCAAATGGTATGTTGGCCTTCATAGCGAAAGGGTTTGAGTATAGGAACAGGGATGTCTGCTGCAGTTGTACAGGGCCTTGGTGAGACCACACCTTGAGTATTGTGTGCAGTTTTGGTCACCTTATCTGAGGAAGGATGTTCTTGCCATAGAGGGAGTGCAGCGAAGATTCACCAGACTGATAGCTAGGATGGCAGGAATGACGTATGAAGAGAGATTGGGTCGATTAGGCTTATATTCGCTAGAGTTTCGAAGAATGAGAGGGGATCTCATTGAAACTTATAAAATTCTAACAGGACTAGACAGACTAGATGCAGGAAGGATGTTCCCGATGGCGGGGGAGTCCAGAACCAGGGGTCACAGTCTAAGGATAAGGGGTAAGCCATTTAGGACTGAGATGAGGAGGAATTTCTTCACCCAGAGAGTGATGAACCTGTGGAATTCTCTACCACAGAAGGCATTTGAGGCCAATTCATTAAATATATTCAAGAAGGAGTTAGATATATTTCTTAAGGCTAAGGGGATCAAGGGATATGGGGAGAAAGCAGGGACAGGGTACTGAATTTGGATGATCAGCCATGATCTCATTAAATGGCGGAACAGGCTCGAGGGGCTGAATGGCCTACTCCTGCTCCTATCTTCTATGTTTCTATGTTTCCATATGCTTGTGGAGGGAGTCAGAGCACGCAGGGAGGGCCTCTTCCCTTCCGATGGACGGAAGAGACCTCCCAGGAGACCAAAACAGCATGGTTGCACATTACACAGGCGGGCACAGGCAGGGATGTGGTCAGGAGGACCTGGGTGCAGTGGCGCAAATGTTTCAATGATCTCATTAGATCAAGAAATGTCAGTACAAAGCCACACTCAACCTCATCCTTCTGTGCCTCTCATCACATCCCCAGCACTCTGCCTTCTCTACCCTACTCCTGCACATCCTTGCTCTCACCAACTTACCTTGCACCTCCACCCATCCCTCTCTATCTACATTATCACTTCCCCATCTCACTAGCCACCCCTCACACTCACCCTCATCCTAGTGCAATCATACCAACTAACAACACACAAGGATAGCCACTTGGGTATTTTATCCAATGTTTATGTAAAGTTTCGATTAATGTGCTGTCAAACATTGAAATGTTTATTTTCAACACTTTGCGTTCTTGGACAGATTTGTGTATACCTTTGGAAGTGGCTTAGTGAGTTGCAGTGAATGGCGAGACATAACGGTACCCCTGCAATGGTGATGATTGTAAGGAATGGCTTGGTCATTGTAGGAATGCTTTATGGTGTTGGTGTGGGGTGTTGCCAACCTGGCGCATCATGTGGCAACCAGGGTGTACAGCGTAAAGTTAAGTAAATCTGGCCACGATGAGGCCATCCCTGGCCTCCCGGGCAGCGATGTGGTCGGGTGTTGATGCCATGTGTCCTGTGCAGCATCAGGTGACTGCGGAGAAGGTTGGTGTTGTTGGTGCTGCTGGTGTGCCTGGTGCTGTTGGTGTTGGGGCTCATCATGGTCCGATTCTGAGGACCAAGGTGAGACAGTATAAATGGCACCCATGCTGAAGGCAGGTGAAGTACGGATGACAGAAGCGATCTGTCAATGATGAGAGAGGTAATGAGGCAAGACTGGATGGAGACTTGTGGAATGACTTGCAGCCGGCTGAATCTGTTGTGGAAATGCAGTGAGGAACAGCTTGTGGCTGAGGAAAGTGATCTCTGTCAGGTGGGAGCTTTTACTGTACTATTGAAGCTGTCAAGTAATCAGCTGGAGCAATGGCCACTGAACTCCCACCTCAGGTTGACAGACGTGGTCACCGAACAGCGTGGTTCCCATGGCCATGAAGTTAATGTTAAAAAGTAAGGTAAAAAAGCCTGTTAGGGGTCTAGTAAGTACATTATAACTAGTTTAATTGGGTCGTCCGTGGCTGCCTATCAGGTCTGCTCAGCACTGACAGACCCGACATTGGTTTTTGCAAACGTCTTTTCTCTCTCTGTATGACTCTCATATCCTTTCATTCCCTTGTCGTCTTTGTACCTTTCTGTCTCTGATTCCTTTTCTGTAAGTCATCACCACTTCAGGTATGCACCACACACACTCTGGAGAGTTTTAATCATTTGGAAGAAAAAACCCAGGATGAGTCATTTATCACGGATGTGGAAGGGGCAACGGTGTTGGCTGAAGATGGGCTAGTTGCTGCGGAGCGTAGGTATAGCATGGCCGAGGTCCCTACTCAATTGTTTTGTGAATTCAGATCTCACAAGACCAGTGATGAAATGGAAGACTCGCTGTCAAAAAAAAACACTTTCCCACCCGACCCGCCACGGTCACGTCCGCTGACACCCTGGAAAATTTCCTGTCAGGAGAAGATCCAGCTTATCCAAATCCAGAAATCTTGGATGCAGGTTGGCAATAGCCAAGACTTGGGGTCTCATAAATGTTTAAAGGAGAAGTGTTGGAGTTAGACCAGCTATAACCAGCATGCACCCTACCTGTACCGAACCCTGGTAAGCTTACCACTGCTTGTTTAGCCACGATAACCCTATTCATTCGGACATTGGCTTACAGGGTTATCTGGAGATGATTGGGAAGACTCGCAGCTCTCAGTGACGGGGCTACTCCTCCAGGTTCCAGTAGTGAGCCAGGTTAGCCGGTCAACCACCAACAGTGCTCTGGAGTACGGTGGACTGGTCTCGTTCAGATATCTAATTACTGAATCTGTTACAGAAGCTTGATTTGGTTCTGAACTTCCATTACCTGGTGTATTGTCTAACCTTGCCTAACATCCACCCATCGCTTCCCTTTCCCCACCCACAAAGTTAAGGATGGCAGTTTTCCATTCCGAAAGGACATTAGTGAACTAGTTGGGTTTTTATGATAATTCGACAGCTTCATAGTTACTTTTTACTGATGCCAGCTTTTTATTTCCAGATTTTTTTAAACCAAATTCAAATTTTAAAACTGCTACGGTGGGATTTGAACTCACATTCTCTGGGTACTAGTCAAATAACATAAGTACAACACTACTGTACCCAGTATTCTGTCGAATCAACAATTTCACATAGTATGGCTTCTCTAACAGTGATGAGAAGTCGCACAACACCAGGTTATAGTCCAACAGATTTATTTAAAATTACAAGCTTTCGGAGCTGTCGCCCCTTCATCAGGCAAAGTTACTGTGAGAGAATCTATCAGAATTCACAGAATATAAAAACACAGAGAAAATGCATAGATTAAATCTTTCCCTACATCAAAGACACACTAAGAGCACAGCCAAGACAATGAGATGTGTCCCAGGGGGTCCAACGCGTCAGAACACCTGCTGGCTGCTTATCCTCTCCATTTTTTGTGTTTGTTTCTTGTGCTTGTTTGTTTTTTTTTAAAACTGGAAAGACCGGCAACGATGTCAAGTCACGTTCTATAGCGTGACATGAACCCGATATCCCGATTGAGGCCGTCCTCATGAGTGCGGAACTTGGCTATCAGTTTCTGCTCGATGATTTTGCGTTGTCGTGTATCATGAAGGCCGCCTTGGAGAACGCTAACCCGCAGATCCGAGGCTGAATGCCCTTGACTGCTGAAGTGTTCCCGTGACAGGTTTATATAGGCAGCCTGTTACTCGGGGGGGAGGATGGAGGAGAAGGTCAGGAACTCGGGGGTTGGTGGGGGGTGGGTGTTGGTGGGGTTAGAGCACGGCGAGAACAGTGGGGATGGGGTAAGAGCATGATCCAGGTCTAAAGGGGGGGGGGGGGGGGTGATGAAAGTGAGAACGTGATCCAGATGGGAAGACGAATCACGTTCTTCCCCCCTCTGTTCAATGTGGATTACGTTCTTCCACCCGGATGACTGAGTGAATCCCTTCCACACACGGAGCAGGTGAACGTCCTCTCCCCAGTGTGAACTCGCTGGTGTGTCAGAAGATTGGGTACACACACGTAGCCTATGCACCCCACACACATGCACCCCACACACACACACGCACCCCACACACACGCACCACACATGCGGACCCCACACATACGGTACCCTTCATTCTGAATTAAAGAATTATTATCACTTTCAGAAGGAAAAAAAACCTCCAAAGAAGTAACTAACCCACTAATTAGAATATTAAGGGGTAAAAATTCAGTTGGTTGCGCCTCCCGTTAGCGCCTTAAGAGGGCGCTAATGGGGCGCAAAGCCGCTAACGCCCGGGCGCAGCGATGTTTGTGCCGCTCGGGAACTTAACTAGACATTGTGCGGCGGCGCTAAAACTTACCGCTGCGACCACCTGCGCGCGCAGATTATGACGTCATTCCATGGTGCAACGCCCTTGTGGCGCCCCGGAGCGGAAATTGAGTGGCGCCCCCTGCCTTACCGCCTGGCGCATCCAACGACCAGAAGACTGGAACGCTATCAATCGCTGTGGGGCTGGGGGGGGGGGCGCTATTTGAAGGGGTCCTCTTCCTGTCTTTTATTGTTGGTGGCATTTTTGAACTACGCATTCTGAGAGAGAGAGGGAGAGACTTCTGGAGAGATTCAACGTTGTGTGAAGGAGTTTTGGGTACTGAGCAGCACTTTGCAGGTTCATTTTGATTTGCCATTCCTTGTATCGATTTAGCAGAGACTGTGGGAGCTGCACTCTGAGCTCTTTGCCTGGTACTCTCCATAGTTCTTTCCAGCACATTTGATGTGCAAGTCTCTCCAGGCCGAGATTCAAGGCTGCAATGAACAGGATGTGGATGGAAAGCAAGATTAACCATCCCCTTTAAGAACTGGCCCGTGCCATTGTGTGTGTGTTCCATTGCTGACTGACATTACATGAGCTTCGCCAGCGCTCTGAGTTAGCGCCTCACTCCTTGGCCTTTGCGCCTTAAGACAGGTGTGCAGCGCCTGATTTAGCGCTCCACTCACCTCCCGGGGCGGTAAAAGTGAAGTTTCCAGTCAGTGCCGATAATTAGCGCCAGGCGCTAATATTTGCGTCCAGACGATATTTGCGCCCCAAATGGGGCGCGACCTAATTTTTACCCCTAAGTCTTTTATTTTACCAGCCAAGGACAACTATAATTACAATTGCAGAACACTAGACAACAGAGGATCGTCACAAAGCTATCTATACTTCCACTTTCTGTAGGCTGACTGTCAAGACTGGATCAAATTACACATTGCAGGGTTGTCCACAGCAGGCAGGATCAAATTACACATTCCAGACAAACAGTTAGGTGTGTCTTGTCCTCCAAGGGGACCAATCAGAAATCTGGTCCAACACAATGGTGTTGCAAATAAACGCTGCCTCGGTTTAATGCCTCATCCGAAAAGCAGCACCTCCTACAGTGCAGCAGTCCCTCAGTGCTGCACTGAAGAGGTAGCCTAGATTATGTGCTCAAGTCTCTGGAGTGGGGTTTGGAACTCATGACCTTCTGATTGAGAGGCGAGAGTGTTACCATTGAGCCATTGCTGACATCTAAATGTAATTTTTTATGTTTCTCTAGAAGACACTAAAAGTGTGTCACTGTTTTGCAATTCATTAGTACAGTTCTTTAATTCATTGCACTGCACTGTTCCATTTTGTATAATCAAAAAGTATATTTTATGAGGGTCCCTCAATAACTTAGCTGATTAAGGCAATGGTAACTAAGGTAACTAAGGTAACTAAGCCGTACAGACAAGGAAGGTCTCAGTCCTCAGTCTGTGCTTTGTTAGTTGATCTCATTTGGGATGCTATAAGAGGAATGAAAAAGACCATCCAAAGATTCCAATCATGATTGCTATCTAGTGAATCCTTCTGGAAGTGGACATGTCATTGTGCCAGGTGAAGACAGGAGAGGGTTCAGCTATGGTGATCCTGTGGACATATAGCCTGTCAACACTCAATTGACAAATGGCCTTTTAGATAATCTGGTAATTGTGGAACCATATCACAGTATGGAGTCAGTGCCTTCAGAAGAGGAGGTGGAGAGGGAATAAATTGAGAAAAAATATAAGTCAGCTATATTTATACTGATCTTGGGTGTAAGGAACAATCAGTTACTTTGAACAAAATCAAAAATCTCAACCAAAGCAGTGAAGTTTTATAGTCAATCAGTTACTTAAAATAAACACTTTGGCCTAGAAATTGGAACTTTTAGCGCCAGCCGTTAAGGCTGGTTTTGAAGAAAAAATGGCGGCCGCCTTGCTTCCACCCACTTACAGTGCGGAACACGACAGCCGCCGTATTGGGCAGCTCGGCAGCACTGCTGTTGCCTGTGCTCGCCTCAAATATTTTAATGATCAAGAGCGTGACGTCAATTGGCATACAACGCCGAATTGATGCACACTGAGCGATTTTTGGACGTCATCACTCCTTTTACTGCCCTCTCCAAAGCACGCCCATGCATGCAGTTGTTGCCAGCGCGTAGACCCGGGAGAAAGTCTTCAATAACTATGCAGAGTATGTCCAGTCCAGTGAGATGGCTCAGGGTCATTGCTGCAGATGCACATCAGCAGATTGAATACCTGTTCTATAGACATTACATGCCAGCACTCACCGGAGCAGGTCAGTGAGTTCTGGCATATAACGTGCACAGAACAGCATATGATTACAAATAGTCTGGGGTACTTATACTATATTTAAAGGCCTGGGGGGAAAAATTCAGTTGGATTGTGCCTCCCGTTAGCGCCCTAAGAGGGCGCTAATGGGATGCAAAGCAACTAGCGCCCGTGCACGGCGATCTTTGCGCCGCTCACAAAATTAACTAGACATTTTGCGGCGGCGCTAAACACTACCGCCACGATCTCCTGCGCCAGCCGATTGTGACGTCAGTCGAGAGTGCAACGCCCCGGTAGCGCCCCGGACCGGATATTGAGTGGCGCCCCCTGTCTTACCGCCTGCCGCTAGCAATGACAGGTTGAGGGGAGCGTTTTGCAGTCAGGAAGGGACTGGGGGAGCGCTATTTAAAGGCGACTGCTTCCTGCCTTTTTTTGTCGGCGAAATTTTTGCACCACGCATTCTGAGTGAGAGAGAGAGACTTCTGGAGATATTCAAAGCTGTGTTGAGAAGTTTTGGGTACTGAGCAGCACTTTGCAGGTTCTTTCTGGTTTGATCTTCCTTGCATCGATTTAGAAGAGAATATGGGGGCTGCAGTCTGAGCTCTTTCCCTGGGCCTCTCCATTGTTCTTTCCAACAGATTTGATGTACAGGTCTCTCCAGGCCGAGATTCAAGGCTGCAATGAGCAGGATGTGGATGTTGAGCAAGATCGACCCTCCCCTTTAAGAACTGGCTGGCGCCATTGTGTCTGTGTTCCATTGCTGACTGACATCACATGAGCTTCGCCAGCGCTCTGAGGTAGCGCCTCGCTCCTCGGCCTTTGCACCTTAAGACAGATGTGTAGCGCCTGATTTAGCTCTCCAATCACCTCCAGGGGCGATAAAAGTCAAGTTTGCAGTCGGAGGCGATAATTAGCACCAGGCACTAAACTTTGCGCACGGCCGATAATGGCGCCCCAAACGGGCCGATACTGAATTTTTCCCCCCTGATCCATTACTGTCGGTCAGTTGTGTAACGCAAAATATACACTTGTACACCAGATTTTCAAATCTTACTAATTAGCCCTTGCAGTTGTGTCAGTAAACTGGAAATGAAATGACATTTGGGCTTTGTAAATGTTTACTGTTATTGTTACAAACGTCCGAATTGAATATGCATCCTGTTCCTCTCAATTAAAGGAGACCTAAAAACTTTTTCCTGTTTCTGAAGGAATTTGTACATCTGCATTTACTCGTATTGATACTCAGGTGTTCAGGGTATCCAGAAAACTTTTCACATCTCTTGGTCTATTTAGGGACGAATCATGGATCACCTATGCTGGCTCTGACATCCAGTATTGCAAACAAATCTCCCAATTCCAGTACACCATTGCCCTTTCAAAATGCATATCTGGGTACTTTCTAGAGAGATATACTCCTAAAATGACTTACAGTGAAAAGCCTCTAATAACAAAGCTTATACACTATGTATATGTATTAAAAGAATAGGTTGCTTTTACTTGTATTCTAGGGAGTAAAATTGGAAATATTAGTTGCATTCTTTAAAATAGGACAGATTAGTGTATTTTTAGGCTTTGATTTATCTTGCATACCCTCTCTGTCAACCTACAAACATAATCGGAAACATTGCACTTCACTTTAATAAATCGCGATTTCCTGATAACACCACACAGATAGATTAGACCCGACCTTTGGCCTCCTGCTGATCTTGCCGCCTGAAAGAGCGCGTTGCACGGGAGGTTCTGCGCTGTGCTCATTTAAATAAACAGGCAGCACCAAAATAACAGCTGCTTGCGCTCTTTTTGCGGGCGGCTGTTAACCTTGGTCCGTGTGGCACTGCCCGTTTTCGGGCTTAATCGAATTTCTAGGCCTTTAACTATATAGTATGGGAATTTAGTAAGCAACTAATTTATTATTGGAGTCCAGTTGCTTTGGTTTGGGATTCATGATTTTATTTAGAACCTCATTTACATACCAGGATCAGGTGTTAGTGTCCCAGCAGCACTGGAAGGATCAATTATTATGTGGTTGCTTGTTGGAACTTAGCTACAGCTATTTCTCCTGGTGTGCTGTAACTGATCTTGGTGTGCAGACTTGGAATTCAATACCTTTACCTACTGGAAACTCCATTTGGGTCACATGAGAATATAATAGACAATGGACAAATTACCAGTGTACAAACAAGTCTATTATAAGTGGCTTGTACTGTATTTTGATAGTTGCATGGAGATTTAGTACTCAAAATTACTTTTAGAAACTGAAGTATGTGGGATCCTCTTCAGTATTGTGAAATGTTCAGATTATTCTATTGCTTTAGGGAAATCACTCCTGAGCAGCTAGTTCGAGTTCTCTTGGTGGAATCATGGGTTGAAGTGGCTCACCCACTCTTTCGCAGGTAGTGGTATGGCCCTTGGATCACAGCAAAGACGTATTAGAGGGTAAATATGCTTAGAGTAATTTTTTTCCGGATTTCACTTGAGGCGTTTGGGGTTTTAGCAGTGGTGCTTTGTGCTAGAACAGTGTTGTTTTAACTAAGAGTCCTGGGTATAAATCAAGCCCAGACTGATGGATGAAAATCTGCTGTTCCCTTACTGTAAAGGTCCTACATGAAATGCATTTTGGGTGCTGCAGTGCAGTTATTAATGGGCATAAGTCTACAGCAGCAAACAAGCCATAACTTGGCATTAATACAAAAGCAAAATACTGCAGATGCTGGAAATCTGAAATAAAAACAGAAAATGCTGGACCTGTCATCGACCTGAAACGTTAACTCTGTTTCTCTCTCCACAGATGCTGCCTGACCTGCTGAGTATTTCCAGCATTTTCTGTTTTTATAACTTGGCATTAATTGGTTTTGAAGTCCTGTAGAAGTTATAAGGATGGTTAATGTTGGAAATGCAAATGTGAGACTGGCATAGTGGCCTGCACTTCTGAGGTTGGGGTTAAGCTACGTTGTTGGGGCAGAGTAGATGCTGTTTCACTTAATATTTAAGCAGTGTTATACCTAATCAGCAGATACTTGATGCTGACATTAAGGCAGCAAGAAGTGTGAAGATGTTTATTTTACACCACTGGGGTGACAAATGCACCATATTGTATTGCACTGTATAACACAACGTTGTATTTGGGCTATACAAAAATGGTATAATTTTCAA
Organism: Squalus acanthias; assembly: GCA_030390025.1. Classification (NCBI taxonomy): domain Eukaryota; kingdom Metazoa; phylum Chordata; class Chondrichthyes; order Squaliformes; family Squalidae; genus Squalus; species Squalus acanthias. Next base: position 198,394,515 of record CM059425.1, on the reverse strand, counting down.
ATGGTCATTTATCCCATGGATTTATTTTGCATTTTTATGATGCAATTTGACAAAAATGCACTGACCATAATCTTTCTTCTTTCAGCTGAGTTTAAACTGTTTCCAAAATTCACAAAGAGGCAGAAAATGGATCAACATTTCTTAAAATGCTTACAAATGCAAGTTACGTCTGCAGATGCACCACTTTAAAATCCATTGTGTCGTACATCTGGATAAATTAGCCTTCTCTGCAAGATAACACAATTGCAGTCTCCCACAGCAACTCACTGCAGATGAATTCAGACCTTAGGATGATGAGGACATTGCTGAATTTAGCCTAAAACAAGCTGTAACCTTTGAACAGATGGCCACCAAGTTTCACATTGCACAATATGACTTTTTTTGTTACCTCCTGTATTACTTCCAGGACCTTGCTGCACCCTTCAAAATCCAGCGCACAGTGAACTTGCTCTCTTTCCCTCAGATTAAATCATTTTGAGAGTCCATGATAGAGCTGGCTGTACATGGTTTGTGGAAGAATGAGCTTGATGAGCCAAATGGCATTTTCTTGTTCTGTTGGAGTATATACACACCGCTTCTCTGAAGAGCAAGTACAGTTTACCAATGAAGAGTACTAATAAAATGTTCCTATCAGTATAGGTATTCATATTTCTACTATTAAGAATTGATTCCGAATAAAGCACAGAGTGGTAATTACTTTGTAATCCGTGTTTTTTTAAGTAGTGTACAGTGATTGTTGTTTGAGAAACAAGACAAAACAACTGGAAAAGCCAGGTAGAGTTATTATGCTTTTGGGAGCTGAATCCACACACACTGCTGATGCTGAATCATTCTGGGACCTACTAGCTGGTAATGACAATTGCACTTCTTCACAGTAAACACCACAAACCAGTCCCTCAACGCTGTCATTGACATTTCCCTTTCAAATCAAAACAAATAGCAAATATGGACAGAAAGAACAGGAGGACATTAATTTTAATAGTAATTTATGTAACCCCGTGGTGAGACCCTAGTCCATAACTTCTGCCGCCATAAATATGGTGGAGCGGGACTTCAGTACACTCCACCAGTTGCTCACGTAACCCCGTGCCAGTTCCCAAGGTTCCCTCCATTTAAATATTTCCGGTAGGCATTTATTTTATTTATGGCACAGCTATGGCATTTGCCTCTGTTGGGGGTTGGCAACTTGTTGTGGGTCTTGCTGCAATGTGAGTGGGCCCCACTACTGCCCAAATAGCTTGAAAGATGTTTAAAAGTGCCTCTTCCCGCCCCCCCCCCCCCCCCCACCTCCTGACAGTGTCCGCTGTGGCTCAGTTGGTAGCACACTCGTCACTGAGTCAGAAGGTTGTGGGTTCAAGTCCCACTCCAGGGACTTCAGCGCATAAATCTAGGCTGACACTCCAGTGCAGGCCCCGTCTGCTCTCTGAGGTGGACATAAAAGATCCCATGGCACAATTTTGAAGAAGAGCAGGGGAGTTATCCCCGGTGTCCTGGCCAATATTTATCTCTCAATCAACATAACAAAAACAGTTTATCTGGTCATTATCACATTGCTGTTTGTGGGAGCTTGCTGAGATCAAATTGGCTGCTGTGTTTCCCACATTATAACAGTGACTACACTCCAAAAGTACTTCATTGACTGTAAAGCGCTTTGAGATGTCCGGTGGTCGTGAAAGGTGCTATATAAATGCAAGTCTTTCTTTCTTTACCCTTTTTTATTGGGCCTTTGTCAGTACTGTAGTTAATTGCTCAGCAATCGATTGCAGGAAGGAAACCTCTGCCTTTAAAACGTTAAATCCCCTGGACGACGTTAGCAACACCAGGCACCGGGGATGCATAAGTGTCCCTTATGTTCAGCATGGCTAGGGTGCAAATGGCAGGAATTACATTGTATTATGTAATTTCCTTCTTTGCATGGCATCATAATATGCTCGCCCAGACTATGCACCTGCTCCCACCATTGGCTGGAAATTCAGATAGGCAGAAAAGTGGTAGGAACTCATTGTAACAGGGTCCTTCCTTTATTCCAACCCTTGCCTGCCGAGATTTTGGTGTTTAGTGCCAGAAGATAAAGGGAAATGTAAGGGCTCCTACTTTACATAATTGTTTGCACCTTTGGGTGATTTGTGCAATTAAATCAGTAAATTTTATGCAGTTAAAAAAGTAGCTTAGAAAATACAAAGTTATCACACAGGCCACATCAAGTGCAAAGATTTACAGGTTTTTAAATCCTGTGAGAATTTGGAATTTTATTCTGGGAAATTATGAAAATAGCCTGAAGATACAGTGAGAAACAAAACCCAGAGGCCGCGATTTCCCCAACCTCAGCAGGTCAGGTGCGACCGGGGTTGGTGGCGGGTCTCACCTCACTGCTGACTCCAGCCCGCTGTCCAAAGTGATTTTACGTTGATTGGGCTTGTTAAGCCCGCCCAGCGCATTTGCCGGCCAATTGAAGGAAGCGGGTCTGATGACGTCACTTGATGATGTGTCATCAGCCGGTTTCCTTAAAGGGACCATGCGCAAATTTCTTTTGACAGTTGTGCTATCAGTGTTCTACAGCATTGACAAGCACTGCACAGAGGTGCACGGCTGCACCCAGGCTCTCCCATGGACGGGAGACCTCCCCAGGAGATCAACACAGCCTGGTTGCACATTACACAGGAGGACACAAGCAGGGATGTCGTCAGGAGGACCAGGCTGCAGTGGCACAAACCTTTCAATATCTCAGTAGATCACGAAACGTCACTGCAAAGCCACACTCAACCTCATCTTGCTGTGCCACTCATTACATCTCCATCACTCTGCCTTCCCTACCCTACTCCTGCACATCCTTACTCACACCAACTTACCTTGCACCTCCACCCATCCCTCTCTATCTACATTATCACTTCCCCATCTCACTAGCCACCCCTCACACTCACCCTCATCCTTGTCCAATCATACCAACTAACAACACACAAGGGTAGGCACTTGTGTGTTTCAGCCAATGTTCATGTGAAGTTTCTGTTAATGTGCTGTTAAAACATTGAAATCTTTATTTTCAACACTTTGCGTTCTTGGACAGATTTGTGTGCACCTTTGGAAGTGGCTTAGTGAGTTGCAGTGAATGGTGAGACATAACGGTACCCCCCAGCAATGGTGATGATGTAAAAGGAATGGCTTGGGCATTGTAGGGATGCTTTATGGTGTTGGTGTGGGGTGTTGCCAACCTGGCGCATCATGTGGCAGCCAGGGTGTACAGCCTCCTGGGCAGCAATGTGGTCGGGTGCTGATGCCCTATGTCCTGTGCAGCATCAGTTGATTGCGGAGAAGGTTGGTGTTGTTGTTGGTGCTGCTGGTATTGGGGCTAATGGTGGTGGGATTCTGAGAACCAAGGTCAGATAGTTTCAAGGGCACTGATGCTGATGTAATAGATGGCAGGTGAACTTGAGATGACAGAAACGATCTGTCATTGGTGAGAGAGGTTATTCCAGTGAGGTGACACTGGATACAGTTTACTCCAAACACTTGCAACCTGCATGAAGCTCAATTTGTCTTCCAAATTCAGTAAGCAACAGCTTCTGAGCTTGGAAATTGAACAGCTATGAGATGGGAGCTTTTATAGCACATTTGCAGCTGTCAATTTCATGGTAACACAACTCCTGACCTGCTTACCTGACATGATCCCCGAGCAGCGTGGAACTGTGGGCGACCTCATAAAATTTAAAGGCGAGCACAAAATTCTCTTTAACAGGCTGTTAACGAGGTCTTAATGACCTAAATTGCCTCCCCGCCGCATGGTGTCGGGTCTGTTCAGCGCTGACAGACCCGACATCTGGGAAACTAGCGTGGTGGCGGGTTGACAGCGGGTTCCTGACCCGCTGTCAGAATTTTTTTTTCCCCACCCAACCCGCCACCGAACACGCCCGCTGATTCCCCCGAAAAATTCCTCCCAGAGTGTCTTGGCATATCTGCAGTGTGCACCCTAGCAGTTGATTTCCAATATCTGTTAATTGCAATTAAAATATGTAAGTGATCTCCTACTTCAGCGTTTTATGCTTTCTCTGAAATAGGTATAAAATAATTATATAAATACATAGAATGCATATTAACACAGCTGACATCACAACATAGAAACTGAAAATTGTTTCCCATCTTGGAGAAATGATAAGTATTTAGTGTGCTCCATGTATCAAAAGATATGTGTCTGAAATGACTAATCTTTCACAGAAATTTCAGTTGGGACATTACTTCAAGGAGCCACCTCTATTTATCTTATTTGCATTTAATTTGCACTGTAACAGTTCTGCTAACTCTGACAGCTGGGTCTGCATTGCTATTTAAAGATTAGGTGGCAAAATCTTTTGAAATGGCATAATGTATTTGTATAAACATTGCCTTCCCATCTGACATGTCAGATTTATCTGTAAGTTAGGAGTGTGCAGAATTCAACTGTACCGTAATTTTAATTTATTTTGAGTGGAGTTGGGGGAGGGGGGGGGTGGCATTGTTTGTTTATTGACACAATAGCAACAACGTTATGCATTTACTGTGGGAAAATGTCCTAAGGTGCTTCACGAAGGATGGGCAGATAAATGGCGAGTGTAGTTCAGTGTTGCAAAATGTGAAGTGATACATTTTGAAAATAAGAATAGGGAAATGAAATATATCATAAATCTTGAATGGAGCAAAGGGACCTTGATGTGCAGGTACACAGGCCATTATAGGTAACAGTATACTTGGATAATAAGGCCATAAAAAAGTCAGAGTGGTTAGAATGTGGAATTCTCTGCCACAAGTTGCTGTTAAAGCAGAATTTATAAATTCCTTTAACAAGAAGTTAGGTAGTTGCTTGAATGAGAGGCGCATTAAAGAGTATGGGTAGAGAGCAGGAGAGTGGGATTAAACTAGGTGATTCGTGGAGAAAAACACTGGATCAGACTTGATGGGTCATTTGGCCTGTTTGTGTACTGTAACATTCCACTATTCATTGACTCTTGTCTACACATGATACCAAGAAGCAGCATGTAAATAAGAAACATAGAAACATAGAAAATAGGAGCAGGAGTAGGCCATTCGGCCCTTCGAGCCTGCTTCGCCATTCAGTATGATCATGGCTGATCCTCTATCTCAATATCATATTCCTGCTCTCTCCCCATACCCCTTGATGCCTTTTGTGTCTAGAAATCTGTCTATCTCCTTCTTAAATATATTCAGTGACTTGGCCTCCACAGCCTTCTGTGGTAGAGAATTCCACAGGTTCACCACCCTCTGAGTGAATAAATTTCTCCTCATCTCAGTCCTAAATGTCCTACCCCGTATCCTGAGACTGTGACCCCTCGTTCTAGACCCCCCCCCAGCCAGGGGAAACATCCTCCCTGCATCCAGTCTGTCTAGCCCTGTCAGAATTTTATACGTTTCAATGCGATCCCCTCTCATTCTTCTAAACTCTAGTGAATACAGGCCTAGTCGACCCAATCTCTCCTCATACGACAGTCCTGCCATCCCAGGAATCAGTCTGGTGAACTTTCGCTGCACTCCCTCTATGGCAAGTATATCCTTTCTTAGGTAAGGCAACCAAAACTGCACACACTACTCCAGGTGTGGTCTCACCAAGGCCCTGTATAACTGTAGTAAGACATCCTTGCTCCTGTACTCAAATCCTCTTGCAAGGGAGAGAAGGGGTCAAGGATGGATCCTTGAGAAATTCAGGAGGTAACTCTGTGGTACTTAGGGGAGAAACCATGGCTGGAAATGCACTCACTGCATTGGGACAGGTAGGAGTTGTACCATACACGTGCAGCCCCATTTAGGTGTACCAGAGAGGAAAGGTGGTGGAGGAGGATGGTGTGATTGACTGTGTTGAATGCTACAAAGAGATCAAGGAGGGATAAAGTGCTACGGTCGTTGTCACAGAGGATATCATTGGTGCCATTGGCTACCCTCCTGCAAAAAGGGGGGGGCGCTGTTTAACCTCCGAGGCCAATCACAGCGTAGGGACGCTGACAGCCTCTGTACTGTCTGTGAAACTGGATTTAAAAAATAAATTGCCTTTTTGTGAGTGCTTGCACAGGCCCTGGATGTGAGGACAATGCTCAGGCACCCCTCCGCTGACAAGCGAATGATGGATGCTTGAGCCTAACAAGCGCCCTTTTGCGTCTTGCCTTCAACTGATGAGAATGCTGAAAATGTGTCAGAGGACATATTTTCCTTACATAAGAACATAAGAAATAGGAGCAGGACTAGGCTATTCCGCCCCTCGAGCCTGCCTCGCCATTCAATAAGATCATGGCTGATCTGATCTTGGCCTCAACGCTACTTTTCCGCCCGCTCCCCATACCCCTTGACTCCCTTGTAGCTCAAATATATGTCTATCTCCGCCTTGAATATATTCAATGACTCCGCCTCCACAGCTCTCTCGGGTAGAGAATTCCAAAGATTCACGACCCTCTGAGAGAAGAAATTCCTCCTCATCTCCGTTTTAAATTGGCGACCCCTTATCCTGAAACTGTGTCCCCTAGTTCTAGATTCCCCCACGAGGGGAATCATCCTCCCTGCATCTACCCTGTCAAGCCCCCTCAAAATCTTACATGTTTCAATAAGATCACCTCTCATTCTTCTAAACTCCAATGAGTATAGGCCCAACCTGCTCAACCTTTCTTCATAAGACAACCCTTTCATCTCGGGAATTAACTGCGTGAACCTTCTCTGAACTGCCTCCAATGCAAGTATATCCCTCCTTAAATAAGGAGTCCAAAACTGCATGCAGTACTCCAGGTGTGGTCTCACCAGCGCCCTGTACAGTTGTAGCAAGACTTCCCTACTTTTATACTCCATCCCCCTTGCAATAAAGGCCAACATTCCATTTGCCTTCCTAATTACTTGCTGTACCTGCATGCTAACTTTTTGTGTTTCATGTATGAGGACCCCCAGATCCCTCTGTACCGCAGCATTATGCAGTCTCCCTCCATTTAAATAATAATTCGCTTTTTTATTTTCCCTACCAAAGTGGATAACCTCACATTTTCCCACATTATACTCCATCTGCCAAATTTTTGCCCACTCACTTAACCTATCTATATCCCTTTGGAGACTCTTTGTGTCCTCACAACTTTGCTTTCCCACCTATCTTTGTATCATCAGCAAATTTGGCTACAGTACACACGGTCCCTTCATCCAAGTCATTAATATGGATTGTAAATAGTTGAGGCCCCAGCACTGATCCCTGTGGCACCCCACTAGTTACAGTTTGCCAACCGGAAAATGACCCATTTATCCCGACTCTTTGTTTTCTGTTAGTTAGTCAATCCTCTATCCATGCTAATATATTACCCCCAACCCCGTGAGCTCTTATCTTGTGCAGTAACGTTTTATGTGGCACCTTATCGAATGCCTTCTGGAAATCCAAATACACTACATCTACTGGTTCTCCTTTATCTACCCTGCTTGTTACATCCTCAAAGAACTCTAGTAAATTTGTCAAACACGATTTCACTTTCATACAATCAAGCAGAGTCAACATGGTTTTATCATGATTTTCTAAATGTCCTGCTATTACTTCCTTAATAATGGATTCCAGCATTTTCCCAATGACAGATGTTAGGCTAACTGGCCTATAGTTTCCTGCTTTTTGCCTCCCTCCTTTCTTGAATAGGGGCGTTTCATTTGCGGTTTCCCAATCCGCTGGGACCTCTCCAGAATCCAGGGAATTTTGGTAGATTACAACCAACGCATCCACTATCTCTGCAGCCACCTCTTTTAAGACCCTAGGATGTAGGCCATCAAGTCCAGGGGACTTGTCAGCCTTTAGTCCCATTAGTTTGCCTAATACTTTTTCTCCAGTGATAGTCATTATTTTAAGTTCCTCCCTCCCTATAGCCCGTTGATTATCAATTATTAATGGGATGCTTTTAGTGCCTTCTACCGTGAAGACTGATACAAAATATTTGTTCAGTCTCTGCCATTTCCCTGTTTCCCATTATTAATTCCCCAGTCCCATCCTCTAAGGGACCAGTGTTTACTTCAGCTACTCTCTTTCCTTTTATATACCTGTAGAAGCTCTTACTGTCTGTTTTTATATTTTTTGCTAGTTTACTTTCATAATCTATCTTCTCCCTCTTTATTATTTTTTTAGTCATCCTTTGCTGGTTTCTAAAAATTTCCCAATCCTCTGGCCTACCACTAATCTTTGCAACATTGTATGCCTTTTCTTTCAATTTGATACCGTCCTTAACTTCCTCAGTTAGCCACAGATGGTTCATCCTTCTCGTAGAGTCTTTCTTTCTCACTGGAATAAACCTTTGCTGAGAGTTAGGAAATATCTCCTTAAATGTTTGTCACTGCTTATCTACCGTTTTACCCTTTAATCTATTTTCCCAGTCTACTTTAGCCAACTCTGTCTTCATACCTTTGTAATTGCCTTTATTTAAGTTTAGGACACTAGTTTCAGACCCAAGTTTTTCACCCTCAAACTGAATTTGAAATTCTACCATGCTATGATCACTCTTTCCTAGAGGATCCTTTACTATGAGATCATTAATTAATCCTGTCTCATTACACATTATCAGATCTAAAATAGCCTGTTCCCTGGTTGGTTCCACAACGTATTGTTCTAAGAAACCATCCCAAAGACATTCTATGAACTCGTCCTGAAGGCTACCCTTGCCAATTTAATTTGTCTAATCTATATGAAGATTAAAATCGCCCATGATTATTGCAGTACCTTTCTTACAAGCCACTATTATTTCTTGATTTATACTCTGTCCTACAGTGTAGCTACTGTTAGGGGGCCTCTAGACTACTCCCACCAGTGACTTCTTTCCTTTACTATTTCTTATCTCCACCCAAACTGATTCTACATCTTGATCTTCTGAGCCAATATCATTTCTCACCACTGCACTGATCTCATCCTTTATTAACAGAGCTGCCCCTTAAATGCATCTATGCTATTTACCTCAACCACTCATTGTAGTAGCAAATTCCACATTCTCACCACTCTCTGAGCAAAGAAGATTCTCCTTGGATTTATTAGTCACTATTATACTTATGGCATCTAGTTTTGGACTCCCCACAACTTGAAACATCTCTATCGACCGTATCGATCCCCTTCCTAATTTTAAAGACCGCTATCAAGTCACCTCTCAGTCTTCTCTTTTCTAGAGAAAAGAGTCCCTGTTCAGTCTATCCTGATAGCTGTACGCTCTCAGTCTGATATAATCTTGTAAATCTTGTAAATCTTTTGAATGCAAATAAATTAGAATATGAAAGTGGTGCATCCTATTCAATATTCTTTACACAATTTACAAATAGTAAGCAGATTTCAATTTGTTTTGCATCTATTTTATTCAAAAAAGGTTTGCTCTTCATTTCATGCGTGCATTGTTTCACATTCTCTGATAAATTACTACAGAATATCAACTCTTTGCTGCACCACGACGGAGGTTAGAGGCAGTGTGCGGGTGTGACATAGGCATTCTATTAAGTTATATGTGGAGAACCTTCTGTGACTAGCATGATTCGTTATATTATGCCTCTGAGTAGAGTAAAAGTGGATGAATTATGCTTCAATGAACTTGCCATTCAGTGCCATTCTTTGAAAACTATCTAGGAGACTCAGTAACACAGTGAGTTAGCACACTGCCCATACATCACTAGGACTGGGTTCAAAACTGCCCAAAATTGATGAGATAAAATCTCTTCCCTCTCCTAGATGTAAATATCCTACGAGCTTGGGCAATCTCAATCCAATTCTTGTTTGATGTGACTCACTGCACAAATTTGTCTCTAATAGGTCATTGATGGGGAATTGTTCTGCTTTGCTGTTCCTAGCACTTGCAATGAGCACTAGAGATCAAATTAAAGTTTAGGTGCACAACGGGCAGTCGGCATGTGAAGCGTGCCTGCTGCCTGCTCGCCTGCCCGTTTGCCGCCCGTCTGCTTGCCGCCTGTCCGTTGCAGCCACCGTGAAACCCGAGCCATTTTGAAGCCCAGGCAGAGGTAGCCGACTAGTGACGCCTGCAGGAAATTATTCTGGCGGAGCCGCGCATGAGGTAGCATCGGGCTGTAATATTTTTTGTGGGGCCGGGAGAAGCACTTCTGGCCATTTTTTTGAGCAGTCTCCAGCGGTCTCTTTAAGGACCGCTGGAGACAAATGGCAGTACAATTGGGCTGAGTGTCAGTGGCACATGCTCTGTTAATTTGTACCTCAAAATTCTTATCGTAGTTCTATATATGTCATAGGACCACAATTTGTATATTACAAGTGGCTTCCCACCTGAAACAGGCAGGTGTTCTGGCCGCCCTTCTCAGGACCATGAGCCTGAGTGGCCGGAGTGCCAGCATAAATCGGGCGGGAAGTGACCCAATGCCATTTTCAGGACACTACTGCTCCATTTACACCTGGCAGAGAGAGTTAAAATTCCCTCACCTAGAGTGGTAAATTTCCCCATAATTTGTCAATCTCACTTACAGAGCCCAGCCGCAATGAGACTATTTGGACTGGGAAACAGACTATGTTGCACAGATGCACAAAGGAATGCTCTTTTGAAATTCGTGTTAAGACGCACTTAGAATTGGAATAGAGAGCACTTCGCTCTGCAGTTCACTGTGTTATTCTGGACCCCGGAAGGTTTGATGCTGACAGTGGGTGCCTGGATTGCGAAAGCTAGCAACTTTGATAAGTACAAAGAAAACCATCCACATCTATTAAATCTGGTATCCTACCACAAAATGCCTGCCAGTTTGTTCGCTTTTGAAAATGGTGACCATAGCATAGTAGCAAGGTTTTTGTATTCATTCTTGCGTTATGGGTGTCGCTACCAAGGCCCATTCTTATTTGCCCTTGAAAAGGTGGTGGTGGGCTTTCTACTTGAACCACTGCAGTCCATGTGGTGAAGGTACTCCCACAATGCTGTTAGGTTGAGAGTTCCAAAATTTTTACCCATCGACGATAAAGGAATGACGATATGTGTCCAAGTTCGGATGGTGTGTGACTTGGAGGGGAATTAGATGGGGAACTTGTAGGTCATGGTGTTCCCATGCAACTGCTGCCCTTGTCCTTCTAGGTCGTGGGGGTCGCGGGTTTGGGAGGTGCTGTTAAAGAAGCCTTGGCGAGTTTTTTTTTATTCGTTTATGGAATGTGGGCGTCGCTGGCAAGGCCAGCATTTATTGGCCATCCCTAATTGCCCTTGAGAAGGTGGTGGTGAGCCGCCTTCTTGAACCACTGCAGTCCGTGTGGTGAAGGTACTCCCACAGTGCTGTTAGGGAGAGAGTTCCACAATTTTGACCCAGCGACGGTGAAGGATCGGCGATATACTTCGAAGTCAGGATGGTGTGTGACTTGAAGGAGAACTTGGAGGTGGTGGTGTTCCCATGCGCCTGCTGTCCTTGTCCTTCTAGGTGGTCGAGGTCGCGGCTTTGGGAGGTGCTGCCGAAGAAGCCTTGGCGAGTTGCCAGTGCATCTTGTCGATGGTACACACTGCAGACAGGGTACGCCGGTGGTGGAGGGAGTGAATGTTTAAGGTGGTGGATGGGGTGCCAATCAAACGGGCTGCTTTGTCTTGGATGGTGTCGAGCTTCTTGAGTGTTGTTGGAGCTGCACTCATCCAGGCAAGTGGAGAGTATTCCATCACACGCCTTACTTGTGCTTTGTAGATGGTGGAAAGGCTTTGGGGAGTCAGAAGGTGAGACACGCGCCGCAGAATACCTAGCCTCTGACCTGCTCTTGTTGCCACATTATTTATGTGGCTGGTCCAGTTAAGTTTCTGGTCAACGGTGACCCCCAGGATGTTGATGGTGGGGGATTCGGCGATGGTAATGTCGTTGAATGTCAAGGGGCAATGTTTAGACTCTCGCTTGTTGGAGATAGTCATTGCCTGGCACTTCTGTGGTGCGAATGTTACCTGCCACTTATCAGCCCAAGCCTGAACGTCGTCCAGATCTTGTTGCATGCGGGCATGGACTGCTTCATTATCTGAGGAGTTGTGAATGGCACTGAACACTGTGCAGTCATCAGCAAACATGCCCATTTCTGACCTTATGTTGGAGGGAAGGTCATTGATGAAGCAGCTGAAGAGGGTTGGGCCTAGGACACTGCCCTGAGGAACTCCTGCAGCGATGTCGTGGGGCTGTGATGATTGACCTTCAACCACCACAACCATCTTCCTTTGTGCTGGAGTTGCTGTAGTGCCTCCGATGGATCGTACACACTGGAGCCACGGTGCACTGGTGGTTGAGGGAGTGGATGTGTTGAGCTTCTTGAGTGTTGCAGCAGAACCCATCCAGTGAAGTGGAGAGTATTCCATCACACTGCTGACTTGTGCCAGTATGCGGTGGAGAAGCTTTGGAATCAGGAGGTGAGCTACTCGCCGCAAAACACCCAGCCTCTGACCTTATCTTGTAGCCACAGTATTTATGTGGCTGGTCCAGTTGAGTTTCTGGTGACTGACAACCCCCCAAGGATGTTGATGTTGGTGGATTTGGCGACGGTTATGCCACTGAATGTCATGGGGAGGTGGTTAAGACTCTCTCTTGTTGAAAATAGTCATTGACATAAATCTGTCATTCATGAAAGAAAGACTTGTGAAATAATACTGAGTGGCCTGCGGGTGGCGCTGTCCAGGGAGAGTATAAATAATCGGGCACGGGCCCAGCTTGCGCAGGACATTCTTAACAGGAACTAATGAAGGACACAACTAGACCTCCATGTTGTAAAACAGTTGATTAAAGCTTTGTTTAACGCTTAGACCAAGTGCCTAGTAGTTTTCTTACGTCAGTCATTGCCAGGCAATTGTGTGGTGCGAATGTTACTTGCCACTTATCAGCCCAAGCCAATTTTGAGCTGCTAGATCTGTTCTTAATCTATCCCACTTAGTACGGTGGTAGTGTCACATGACACAATGAAGGGTGCCCTCAATGTGAAGGTGGGACTTAGTCTCCACAAGTACTGTGCGGTGATCACTCCTACCAATACAGTACTTCATGGACAGATGCATCTGTAACAGGTAGATTAGTGAGGATGACATCAAGTAAGTTATTCCTTCGTGTTGGTTCTCTCACAATTTGCCGCAAGCCCAGTCTGGAAGCTATGTCCTTTAGGACTCGGCCAGCGTGGTCAGTGGTGGTACTACTGAGCCAGTCTTGATGCTGGACATTGCAGGCTGAGGGAGGGCGGTAGGTGGCAATCAGCAGGAGGTTTCCTTGCCCATAGATATAGTCATAGGGGTAGAAATTAGGTCGCGCCCCATTTGGGGCGCAAATATCGTCTGGACGCAAATATTAGCGCCTGGCGCTAATTATCGGCACTGACTGGAAACTTCACTTTTACCGCCCCGGGAGGTGAGTGGAGCGCTAAAGCAGGCGCTGCACACCTGTCTTAAGGCGCAAAGGCCGAGCAGTGAGGCGCTAACTCAGAGTGCTGGCGAAGCTCATGTAATGTCAGTCAGCAATGGAACACACACACAATGGCACGGGCCAGTTCTTAAAGGGGATGGTTAATCTTGCTTTCCATCCACATCCTGTTCATTGCAGCCTTGAATCTCGGCCTGGAGAGACTTGCACATCAAATGTGCTGGAAAGAACAATGGAGAGTACCAGGCAAAGAGCTCAGAGTGCAGCTCCCACAGTCTCTGCTAAATCGATACAAGGAATGGCAAATCAAAATGAACCTGCAAAGTGCTGCTCAGTACCCAAAACTCCTTCACACAACGTTGAATCTCTCCAGAAGTCTCTCCCTCTCTCTCTCAGAATGCGTAGTTCAAAAATGCCACCAACAATAAAAGACAGGAAGAGGCCCCCTTTAAATAGCGCCCCCCCCAGCCCCACAGCGATTGATAGCGTTCCAGTCTTCTGGTCGTTGGAAGCGCCAGGCGGTAAGGCAGGGGGCGCCACTCAATTTCCGCTCCGGGGCGCCACAAGGGCGTTGCACCATGGAATGACGTCACAATCTGCGCGCGCAGGTGGTCGCAGCGGTAAGTTTTAGCGCCGCCGCACAATGTCAAGTTAAGTTCCCGAGCGGCGCAAACATCGCTGCGCCTGGGCGTTAGCGGCTTTGCGCCCCATTAGCGCCCTCTTAAGGCGCTAACGGGAGGTGCAACCAACTGAATTTTTACCCCATAGAGTCATAGGGGGAAAAATTCAGTTGGTTGCGCCTCCCGTTAGCGCCTTAAGAGGGCGCTAATGGGGCGCAAAGCAACTAGCGCCTGGGCGCAGCGATGTTTGCGCCGCTCGTGAACTTAACTAGACATTTTGCGGCGGCGCTAAACTTTACCGCCGCGATCTCCTGCGCACGCAGATCTTGACGTCATACGAGGGTGCAACGCCCTTGTGGCGCCCCGGAGCGGAAATTGAGTGGCGCCCCCATCCTTTCCGCCTGGCGCAACCAACGACCGGAAGACTGGAATGCTACCAGTCGCTGTGGGGCTGGGGGGGCGCTATTTAAAGGGGGCCTCTTCCTGTCTTTCTCTGTGGTTGACATTTTTGCACCACTCGTTCTGAGAGAGAGAGAGAGAGAGATTCGGAGAGAGAGAAAGAGAGACTTCTGCATTGAGTCAACGCTGTGTGAGGTAGTTTTGGCTACTGATCATAACTTGGCAGGTACTTTGGTTTTTGGCCTTCATAACTTTGCTTGCTAAGAGACTATGGGGGCTGCACTGATTGGGGGCGTCGTCCTGCGCCACCTGAATCGGAGGACACAGAGACGCAGAGAGAGAGTGGCAATCATGGCCAGACGGAGGAGGGCCAACAGGCGTCTGTACAGGAGACCTTACCCTCCCAGGGTATATCGTCAACAGCTCTCCTACATTCATATGTCTGAAGAGCAGTGTTTGCGAAGGCTGCGCTTCAGCAAGGAGGTGGTCACTGAGCTCTGCCACCTGCTGCAGCCAGATCTGCAGCCTCAACTGAGGTCCAGGACGTCTCTGTCGGTGGCAGTGAAGATCACAGTGGCTCTGAACTTTTATGCTACTGGCTCATTTCAATCTGCTGCTGGGGACATCGCCAATATCTCCCAGTTCGCGGTGCATTGCTGCATCCGTCAGGTCACAAATGCCCTCTTTAAAAGGAGACGAGAGTACATCTCTTTCCCCATGACCCCAGACAAGCAGCTTAAACGCGCTATGGGCTTTGCGAGGATAGCGGGCTTCCCCATGGTGCAGGGCGCCATTGACTGCATGCATGTGGCTTTGCGTGCTCCGCATGAGAATGCCGAGGATTTCCGGAACAGAAAGGGGTTCCATTCCTTGAACGTTCAGTTGGTCTATGACCACAGACAGCTGATACTCGCTGTCAATGCCCACTATCCTGGCAGCTGCCACGATGCATTCATCCTGCGCCAGACTACTGTGGCAGAACTTTTCGAGGCACCGCATCAGCCAGTTGGTTGGCTTCTCGGGGACAAGGGGTATCCACTGAGCACCTGGCTGATGACACCGCTCCGTACGCCCAACACCCCTGCTGAGCTGCGGTACAACGAGAGCCATCAAGCTACCAGGAACATCGTTGAGCACACAATCGGCGTGCTCAAGCAACGGTTCCGCTGTCTGGACCATTCTGGAGGAGCCCTGCAGTACTCGCCTGAGCGAGTTTCCCACTTCGTAGTTGTGTGCTGCATGCTGCATAACATGGCAATCCTCAGGACCCAGCCAATGCCACCAGGCCTTGGAGCACCACCAGAGGAGGAGGAGGAGGAGGAAGAGGAGGAAGAGGAGGAGGAGGATGATCATCAGCAGCACCAAGGCGGGAGGGCGGCCCACAATGTTGAAACTGCAAGGGCCGTCCGTCAACGGCTGATAGCAAGCCGCTTCTGGGCCCCTGCTGAGGAAATGGCTTCTGCCATTGAGAACAACATGAATGAAACCAACCCGCAACCCCTAAGCCGGCCAAGGCACCAATGATTCCAAAGACCAAACATGTATATTTTGAATACAAAAACTTATTTATTTCACAAACTCTGTGTGTGTCATTTCCTCATGACAAACTAATGGAAAGAAACACAAAAACACAGTCATTAACAGAACTGGTTCTCATAACCTGGAGATAATGTCCAAAAGTTTGACCACGAACCTTAGCCTTTAATAAAAAAATGACCAACATTTTGTCACACCTCCTACTGTTTGCCCTTCGAGGGTGATCTCCTTCCCTTGCGCACTTCCCCCCTTCCCACCCTACTGCTCCTCCGTAATGGGACCTCAGTGGCTGCAGCAAGGCTGGTGGAAGGCTGCTGATTGTCAGAACCTGAGACTGTAGATGCCCTTGAAGGACGGCCTCGACCAGCTCTGGGCCTGGAGGGCCCGGCTGCAGACTGCACCAACTCTGCATGGGCGGCAGCAGTCTGTCCTACAGGCAGTGGCAAGTGCAGTGGAGAAGTGACAGTGGTGGCAGCAGGAATGCTGTCATCTTGAGAGAGGACAGCAACTCCCTGCTCGACCGACACACTGGCACTCCCACGGGGCAGCACTTCAGCATCCGGAGCAATCTGCTGGAGCACAGATTGCTGGCCTGCTGCGGTGCGGTGACAGCCCCGGGGAAATGTGTACGAACCATTGAGGATGGCAGCAGTCAGTGCTCGCGTGGCCTCAATCTGAGTCTGCATGAGAGCAGTCTGAGACTGAATTGCAGCACTAAGCTTTAGTGTGGCATCCGCCTGTGCTACAGCGAAGTGCTCCACACTCCTTGCCAGTGATTCAATGCATTCGGGCACCCTTCCCACTGCACCCATGAGCTCAGTGTGCATGTCCACCGCCTGGGTGTTCATTTCAACGATGAGCCGCTTCTCCTCTGCGTCCAGTGCAGTAGGAGTCGCTGGCATACTCTCCCTCCGGGGAGAAGGCCCCCATTCTTCCCTACCCCCATGGCGTTGCTGCAGCCCGCTGGGTCCTGGAGCTTCACCCTCATCAGACGCTTCCCCCCTGCTCCCCTCCAGGGAAGGCATGTTCCCAGTGTGGGCATGGGCTTACTCGGGAGAGGGTGGCACTGATGCTCCGCCTTCATCTTCCTCCTCGCCTGCAGCTTCACTCCCACTGGCAGCTTGAAGGCCCGTCTCCTCAGCTGGTGAATCACCATCTGAAAGCAGGGAGGTACAAGAGTGGCTTTAGCGTGAGGACAGGGTGGCAGTAAGGGAGGAATAAGTGCAGCGATTTAGTAAGTTGGATTGAAAGTGTCAAAGGCTGGTGTTGTGAGGGACAAGTGGAAGGACAGAGGACAAAAAGGTGATGACCTTACCATTGCTGTCCAGAACGGGGTCGGCGTCTCCAGTGGCGACGGGACCGATCACCCGGCTTGCCACAATCCTCTGGACGCGCGCCTCAAGATCGCTGAGGGGTTGCAGCTGAGGCCGCCCTCCACCCGTCCGTTGCTGCTGTCTCCTATTATGAGATAGCTTGGCCTGCAAGAAAAAGGACGGCGTCTGAGTAAATATACAGCCATGGTCTTGCCTGATGTGCCTCCCATAGGTGAATAGCCCTTACTGTATGCAAAGTGTGGAATGTGCGTGTGTGTTTCATGAGAGGGCCATAGGTGTTGGATGAGTGTTGTGCATTGGGGTTTTAAGACCCTCTGGCCATAGGGTGAGGTTGAGATGGAGGGATGGAGAGGTATTGAAAAAAAGCCACTCACCCTGATGATCCGAGTGAGGTTGTTGAACTTTTTTCGACATTGTACATGGGTCCTGGGCACCATGCTCCTGCAGGAGACGCTCTGAGCCACCTCCCTCCACACTCTTCTGTACTCGTGCGGCAAAGGCCTCCTGCCACTCTCAGGGAAGAGTATAGATCTTCTGCGCTCCACCGCGCCAACCAGAGCATCCAAGGCCCGCTCGCTGAAGCGCTGAGCTCGTTCTCTCACCCTCTCCATAGTCCTTCGCTGGAAGATTTAGGCACAGGTCTCTCCAGGCCGAGATTCAAGGCTCCAATGAGCAGGGTGTGGCTGGAGTGCAAGATCGACCCTCCCCTTTAAGAACTGTCTGGCGCCAGTGTGTCTGTGTTCCATCGCTAACTGACAGCACCTGCGCTGCGCCCGCGCTCTGAGTTAGCGCCTCGCTCCTCGGCCTTTGCGCCTGAAGACAGGTGTGTAGCGCCTGATTTAGCGCTCCAATCACCTCCAGGGGCGAGAAAAGTCAAGTTTGCAGTCGGAGGCGATAATTAGCACCAGGCGCTAATCTTTGCGCCCGGCCGATAATTGCACCCCAAACGGGGCGATACTGAATTTCTCCCCCTAGAGTTATACAGCAAAAAAAGAGGCCCTTCGGCCCATCGTGTCCGCACCGGCCATCAAGCCCTGTCTATTCTAATCCCATTTTCCAGCACTTGGTCCGTAGCCTTGTATGCTATGGCGTTTCAAGTGCTCATCTAAATGCTTCTTGAATATTGTGAGGGTTCCTGCCTCTACCACCCTTTCAGGCAGTGAGTTCCAGATTCCAACCACCCTCTGGGTGAAAAAGTTTTTCCTCAAATCCCCTCTAAACCTCCTGCCCCTTACTTTGAAACTATGCCCCCTGGTTATTGACCCCTTTACTGAGGGGAAAAGTTCCTTTCTATCTACCCTATCTATGCCCCTCATAATTTTGTATACCTTAATCAGGTCCCCCCTCAGTCTTCTCTGCTCGAAGGAAAACAACCCCAGCCTGTCCAGTCTCTCTTCATAGCTGAAGCGCTGCAGCCCAGGTAACATCCTGGTGAAAATCATGTTTGACCTAAAGCATTGAGACTTCATGGGATCCAGAGCAATGTTCCCGTTAAGCCGTGCAGCCGCGTGGCAGTGCAGCGGTCTGGATGTCCCGAGCAGGCTGCTCAGCGGCTTTTAAATGGAAAAACTGCGCATGAGCGGAAATTTGAATGGGCCGCGCAGCCCATTAAAGGGACCGTGCACCCAAAAAAAATTAGCGGGATCATTGGTCCAGTGTAAATGTCGAGTACTCCCAGGGCCACTCCACCCCACTTTATATCACTGAGCCCCCACCTATGGTGTGTCTGACCTGCCAGTGGGATAGGACATACCCATGGATGATGATGGAGGAGTCTGGGATGTTGGCTGAAAGGTGTGATTTTGTGAATATGACTATGTCAGGCTGTTGCTTGACTAGTCTGTGCAACAACTCTTCCAAATTTGGCACAAGTCCCCAGATGCTGGCGAGGAGGACTTTGCAGGGTCGACTGTGAGATACCTTTGGAGCCGCGAATGACACCCACAGCTCGCCAATACTATCCTAACAAGGCTGATGGATCAATTTGCATGGTCCTGCTGCTGGCCTCATTAGGTGTGTACAGCATGTGCTGCACCGGGATTGTGCCCTGATTTGGGCACAATCCAATTTCTAGGATGTTTACAAGTTCATAATCAAAGTATGATTGATTACATAACATTTATCTGTATTAATTTGTAATCAACATTTTTTTTAGTGATCTCCAGCTATTTTGTCAAAGCACAAGAGTCCTGTCATAGCACCAGTAAAACACTTTTTTCCCATTAATAGAAGGGACTAGTTAAATTTTCTTCAGCAATTTAGCAGCTCAATATAGAATGTTAGCCCTGCATTGTCCATATTCTTGATCGTGTTATTAAAATACTAGTTAAAGGTTATAATATACAGTGATTCTAATTACTGTTTACATCTGATCTTGGCAACTGTTTCCACCGGTAGAAGTCTGATGTACATATTTAAATGTCTATGCAATCTCCTCTGTAATTCAAACGATAAATTATTCTTAGTCAAATGGAGCAACATTTCCATAATTATTAGCTCTTTTAGTTCAAAATAATTTATGAAGTTTTTGACCCTACATCAAAAATGAATTTAGAGGTTTTTTTTAAATTGGTTTTCAGCTACAAGCTGTTAAAGCAGAAGGTTAGTAGATATCCAGTATTTTGGATTTTCCTTTAGCTTAGTATCACTTAACTACTATTTCTTGATTACTTTATGGTCGTGAAATTCAGCACCTTAGCGGCGGTAGTTATTGCTGGTTTTAAAAAAAATATGTCGTCCGCCTCGCTTCCACCCACTTCCAGCGCTGTTCGCCATCTTGGTGAGGGCGATAGGATGGGTGGCACATGTGTGCGCCAGGTAATATGCAGAGTAGGCAGATAGTGATGTCAGTTAGCGTGTAACGCTAATTTGACGCACAACCTGCCATTTTCGATGTTGCCGCTCCATTCAACGCTCTCTCCTAAACACGCACAGCTGAACGTGCATTCAGCTGCAGGAGGGACCCCCCCCATCAATGCTATTTAAAGGGATACCTCTAACTTGTAGGTAAGTTGATTATTGCTATTGTGCTGGCTCTTGCAGAGTTTGTATGAGTACTGGGTTGCTGGAAGACAAGTAAAAAGTTGTTGAAGTGTGCAGGGAGTGCTGCTGGTCGCTGGGACAACGTTGGCTGCTACTGGAAGGCCTCTGAGTACATCACTTGCTCCCAGTCATGGGGGCTCTAGTTGCAGTCCCCCTCGCGCTGCAGCATGACGGGTTGATGGAGCAGAGGCAGCAAAGAAGACAAGCTGCTCACAGAGGAAGGATGAGGGGCAGGCAGGCTCTCAGCAGGAGGCCTTACCCACCTAGGATCTTCAGGGAGCACTTTTCCTACCTGCACCTAAGCCAGGAGCAGTGTGTTCGGCAGCTCCACTTCACCAAGGACGTGATCACAGAACTCTTCCACCTCTTGGAACCAGACCTGCAGCCTCAGAGCAGGGCCAGGACTGCTCTGCCAGTGGCCCTCAAGGTGACCATGGCCCTGAATTTTTTCGCCAGAGGATCCTTCCAGGCTAGAACAGGTGACATAGCAAACATTTCGCAGTTTGCCGTCCATCGCTGCATCTGGAAAGTCACAGAGGCTCTACTCTCGGAGAGGGCACTGCATCGTCTTATCTCTAAACAGAGAGAAGCAAGAGGAGTGCGCGCGTCTTTGCCAGGATATCGGGCTTCCCCATGGTGCAGGGCGCCATCAGCTGCACACATGTGGCTTTGCGGGTGCTGCATCTCAATGGTGAGATGTTCCGTAACCGCAAAGGGTATCATTCACTTAATGTGCAGTTGGTGTGCGACCATGCCCAGCACATCATGATGGTGAATGCCTGCTATCCTGGCAGCAGTCATGGTGCCATCGTCCTGCGCCAGTCCATTGTGCCAGCAATCTTTCAGCCACCACATCGAACCCGAGTGTAGTTGTTAGGCAACAAGGGCTATCTGCTCTACACCTGGCTGATGACTCCCTCCGCAACCCGTATACTGACACTCATATAATGACAGCTGCCATGAGGAACATCATTGAGCAGACCATCGGGGTGCTCAAGCAATGGTTCCGCTGCCTTGACCGCCCAGGAGGAGCTCTCCAGTAATCACTGGAGCAGGTGTCCCAATTCGTGGTGGTCTGCTGCATCCTCCACAACTTGGCCATCATCAGGACGCAGCCCTTGCCACCACTGGTTCCGCGACCATCTCAGGAGGAGGAGGAGGACGAAGAGGAGGAGGAGGAAGGGAGGAGGCGGCCTGAAAATCCATGTTCCGGACGGGCTGTCAGTGAGCGCATCATCAGACTCCGCTTCACCACCTTGGTGCTTGAGCACTAGATCCCCGTAGCTCAACACTTCCCCACCTTACCATCTTGGCCACAATGCTTAAATGAAAGCCACCACAAAATAAACATTCCAAACCTAATTTATAAATGATTCAATCCAATACTACATAACAAAGTCAACTAATCACCCTTGTGCATTCCCTTCGTGCCTGCCTTCCGTGTTCCTTTGCCTGTCCTGGTGCTCCTATGAAGTGCTACCCCAGTGGCTGCAGCATGGCTGGTGGAAGGCTGCTGACTTTCAGTGGGGGAGACTGCAGATGGCCTTGCAGGACAACCTCAAGCAGTTCTGGCTCTAGTAGGCCATGCTGTAGACTGCACCACCTCGGCATGGATGGCAGCAGTCTGGGTGGGCTGGCTGGCTGACAGGCAACAGCAAGGGCACTGGCAGAGTGACAGTGGTGGAAGTACGAATGCTGTTATCCTGAGAGAGGACAACAGGTTCTTGCTCCACGGAGCCACTGCCAGTCCCCTGGGGCGGAGCATCAGAAATCCTAGTAATCTGTTGGAGGATAGATTGCTGTGACACCCTGCAAGCCCCTTTCCACACTGGTAAATGCAGCCACGATGGCAGCAGTCTGAGCTTGTGTGGCAGCAAGCTGAGCTTGCATGACGGAAGTCTGAGCTTCCACTGCAGCACTGAAATGTTGGGTCACTTCCGCCTGTGCTGCAATGGAAGCTGCGAGATCGCCTATCATACCCTGCATTATGGTTGGGTCTGCAAGTGCTCTAATGGGGTTGCCCATCACTTCCATCCTGGAAATCATGGGCTCCAAGCACTGCGCAAAGGCCTGTGCAACTTTGGAGCTGGACTCCTCCATGCTCCTTGACAGTAACAACAGGCTCTCTTGCAGGCCTGCTATTGCACCATGCCTTTCTGTGTGCATGCCCATCACTCTTCTCCTGAAGGCCGTCCCATCGAAGTTCTCATCTGAGTACTCTGCAGAAGAACTCGTGTGCGACCTCACCCTCTGGGGAGCTGGCACCTGTGCTACCCTTTCCTCCTGCCCTGGCTGCAGCTCACTTGTGCCCGGTGACTCACCACGTGCAGATCCCACCTCTATACTACCCTCTAAAGTACACGCAGTGCCAGTTTTTGAGCTGGTGCCTGCAAGCGTCAGGTCGAGTGACGGTGTCTCTTCTCCATCACTCTCCTCTTGTTCTTCCTGCACTGGCTGGGAAGCTTGAAGTTCTTGGGTATCTGAAAGGAGAAAGGCTAGGGGGGTGGGGGGGGGGGGGGGGGGTGGTGGGGGGAAGCTTACACCATCAGCAGCTTGTAAGTGAGAAGAGATTGTGGGATGAGGGGGAAGTGGGATGTGATAAGGAGGATTAGGTATGAGCAAGTCGTCATCATCAATTGTTTCAGCCTCGCCGATTGCCACGGCCTTAGTGACGGCCCCTCCAATGATGTCTAGCACAGTCTCCTCCAGCTGGGTCAGGATATGCAGCCATGCCTGTCCCCCACCGGTTAGT
Organism: Squalus acanthias; assembly: GCA_030390025.1. NCBI lineage: Eukaryota > Metazoa > Chordata > Chondrichthyes > Squaliformes > Squalidae > Squalus > Squalus acanthias. The sequence continues at coordinate 198,371,506 of CM059425.1, read as the reverse complement.
TGCTGCTGTCTCCTTTTATGCGTCACCTTAGCCTACAAGAGAAAGGGAAGTGTGTCAGTGAGTGTGGTGCAATGTGTTTGGGTGAGTCTGGAGGGCCACCTGGCTCCTACGGGTAGAGTACCAGTCTTCTCTGTTCAACCCCCTGCACTAAGGCCTCCAGTGCTGCGTCTGAGAACCTAGGTGCCCTTTCTCTGCCTTGTTGAGCCATAGCTACCTTACAGTTGCCTTGACAACAATTACAGTGAGGTACTTATTTCACAAAGCACCTCCCCTTTAAGAAGTGCAGACTGCGTTTCAAACTGGAGGCAAGTATAAAATAGAGATCACCTCCCTTGCACTTGGGCCCCCTGCTGAGCGCTCAGCCACTCAGCAACGCTCTCAGCGCTGGGCTGAATGCATCAATCATGTTAATTAGCAGGTAGCACGAATGTCGCGTGCTGCCTACATTACTTTCAACGGGCGTGGGCCAATAACGCATCGTGATCCCCACGTCCGTTTTCAGGCCTTATTGAATTTTTAGCCCTATATTCTCTGCTAATCCATTCAACCTTGATGTTGTCCTGCAATGAGAATTCAATCTAAGCTTCTCAATAAAAATTCTACCATTTACATTCAGTGCATCTTTCTCAGTCTCTCTTTCTCTCCATCACTGTCCCTGACTTTCCTTTTCCCCATCACTGCTTCTCAAACAATTTTTTCTCCCTTGCTTTGCTATCCAATTTGCTTCTCAGTCTTTACCCAAGTGTCAGACCTAGTCTTGCATCTATTTTCGAACTTTCTCCCTCTCCCATGGCACTGTGTGATGATGGGACACAGTTCCGCAGGCTGCCTGGTATTTCACCAAGTGCTCATTCTCCATTTATAAGCCTAGAAAAGTGGTTTCTGCTATGTTGTAAATCCCTTTTTGTGGATGCCTGCCTTTCTATTCTGCAGGAGCACACTAGTTCCCACCTCTATATGGGTGAGTTCCAAATCAGAGATAGTTCTGATTTTGGAGCCCACCCATATATTTTAATTAAGCTGTCCCCAAAAACTACAGTGGAAACAGCCCACTTTATGTGAGATTGGCCCTATTTCCACTCAGCATTTCATCCAAGCAGAAAATCCAGGCTTCTGGATCACAGTTGGCTGTGCACCAGAGTAATTGGCCTGCTATCAACGCTCACCATTATTAAGGAATAAATCGAACAGCAGCTTCCGGCATCTGCACATGTGCAGTTAAACGCAGAACTCAGGAAGTTGCTGCTTGAGTTACCCTACTCCTCCACAAGCTTCGCTACACCGGTACCTCACCGAGAGATTCGGTATTCAAACACATGAAGGGCGTGAAGGTGCAGTACTTACCAATAAACATGCCAGAGAAAGTTAGGGCTTGTCCATTCAAATATAAGTGAAATTTTAACTGCGTGTTAAGTCTTAATTACGAACAAACCACCTCTCTGGCACTGAAAATGTACTTTTACAAGTGTGGAGTCCAATGTTCCCTGTAAATTCTTTTGGGCCACGCGGCCCCTTTAATGGGCTGCACGGCCTATTCAAAAGTCCGCGCATGCGCGTTTTTTCAATTTAAAAGCTGGCTCACCGGCTGCACGGGACCCCTCGAGCCTTGTGCAGCTGGTTAAAGGTAACATTGGTGGAGTTTCATTCCTTCAGATTTTAATTATTGTTAGAGATTTTAAAAATATTAAAAATTAATTTGTTTTTTACTTTTTCTTTCTCTTTTATCACAGACTCCCCACAGTGCAGATAGAGGCCATTTCGGCCCATCGAGCCTGCACCGACACACATCCCACCCTATCCCCGTAACCCCACGTATTTAATCCCCCCTAACACTAAGGGTCAATTTATCATAGCCAAATCAACCTAACCCGCACATCTTTGGACTGTGGGAGGAAACCGGAGCACCCGGAGGAAACCCACGCAGACACGGGGAGAATGTGCAAACTCCACACAGACAGTCACCCGAGGCTGGATTCGAACCCGGGTCCCTGGCGCTGTGAGGCAGCAGTGCTAACCACTATGCCACCGTGTTACCTCTCTTAATCCAATCTTTCATTCCCTCTCTTTATTTTGCTTTCTGTACATGATTTTACATTAAATTAAATATTCTAACTGACACTTCCTGGTTTAGACTGTGCGGGACTCAGTGAAGATTCTTCAATCTGATTGGTTGAAGAGACACGCTGTTGGTTTCCCTGTTCACATAGGTCCCAGATCCCCTGTAGAGGGCGCCATGCTAGTTTAGACTCCTGGTGACCGTAAATTGCCACTAAAAAAGTCTGTGGGCAGTTGTAAGCGTGATGAATGGTGAGCGGCGTTCGTTCGCCGCTGACCGCAAACTCCGGGCCAATATGCTTACGCCAATAAGACCTTAATCTAAATACTCCAGGCCAGTTTTTAGCATCTCCAAGGGAATGGCTAAAGCACAACAATGGAAAAGGCAAGCAGCAAGCTGTCCTCCGCTCTCTCAGGTGGAAATGACACGGTGCAAAGAGACCTAAAGAAGAAGCAAAAATAAAATAGATTAAAAATAGATTTTTCCGCTCAAGGTAACGTGTTCTATGGATTGTTTATATTAGGTCCCAATTATTTCTTTCACCCAGAATTTAATTTAAATTTAATTAAGGTCTACAATTTAATCTGCATCAGGTATACTCTCTAACAATCTATCTATATAATTGAAAGTTTTCAACACACATCCATAGAGCATGAAAAAGTACCTGATGCAGATGCAAAGCATCTGTCACATTTGCAAAGTATCTGTTCTGTTTTTGGGTCTTTTCTATCCTTCTGGCTCTAAATCTTTTGGCTTCTGTAAGCAAATAAGTAAGAGTAACACATATTTCCAGTAGAAATTATATTATTTTACTTCACAAAAAAGAAATAACAAATGTTCACAATATCAAAATTATATTATTTTTTTGAATTGACATTTTATATACACAGTGAGGTCAATTTTGGGTGACTGGCAGAGTGCCCAACCCAGCAGCAAAGAGGCTCCCTCAATTTTGAGGCTGTGGCCGCATTTAAATTTGGCAGTCGAGAATCGGGGCGCCAAAGGGCGGCTCTGGCGTCCAGCGTTCAAATAGTGGAAATGGTGGAAAACACCAAGGTTTCCCTAATTTTAATCCGATTTACATATGCCACCCCACATATGGGAAGGTGCATTGGGCGCTGCTGGGCCCGCCCCTCGGGAAAACGGGGGAAAGGTGGAGCCTTGGCTGAGCACATTTCTAAGCACTTTTCTGGCCCCATCAAACCAAAACTGCCAGAAAATCGTCAGGAAAGGGCTGAGGTCCTAGGCCTGTGGCTTATGTTGGTCAAGTAAATATAACTGGCTTCATTTACTTAAAATCAGAGTGCTGTGTGTCCTTAATTACTAGTGTTCTTTTGATGTGAAAGAACTGGTTTAGTTCCATTGTAGAGATTTGGCATGATTGATACAGGCATGAAAAGTGGTACTAGCTATTAAAAAGAAAAAAAGAAAGAACTTGCATTTATATATTTATTTATGGGCTATGCAACCCTATGACCTCTGTGTATCTTTTGTTAATTGCATATATGTATGAAGTTACGATCATTTGAAAACCTTTACATCAGAGGATTAAACCGAAGATTTGGTTTTGACACCTAAACAGTCAAGGCAGCTTTTACTGAAGGAAATAAATCTTCGTTATGTCCACAAGTGCATCAGTTAACCTAACTCGCTAGGCGGGAAACTCAAGGGATCAGGTGGAATGGCAATTTTACATCCTGCCCAATATTACTCTCCATCGACTTCAATGCTGTCAGTTTCCAGATGACAAACAATATAACTGTCCATCCAATATTGGACTTTCAAAAGGTGTTTGATAAAGTACCGTTTAATAGACTTGTTTGCAAAATTGAAGCCCATGGGATTAAAGGGACAGTGGCTGTGTGGATACGAAATTTGCTAAGGGACAGAAAGCAGAGAGTAGTAGTGAACCCTTGTTTTTCAGACTGGAGGGAAGTGTGGAGTGGTGTCCCCCAGGGGTCGGTGTTGGGACCAATGTTCCCTTTAAGCTGCGTGGCCGTACAGCGCTCCAGGGAACCGCGCCGTCAGCTTGGCCGCTTTTAAATGCAAAAACTGCGCATGCGCGATATTTTGAATGACGCCAAAAAAAATTACAGGGAACATTGGTTGGGACCAGTGCTTTTTTTGATATATATTAATGACCTGGATTTAGTATATAGGGCATAATTTCACAGTTTGCAGATGATACAAAACTCAAAAATATAGTAAACAGTGAGGAGGATAGTAGCAGACTTCTGGAGGACATAAACAGACTGGTGAAATGAGCAGACACATGGCAGATAAATTTAACACAGAAAAGTGTAAATTGATACATTTTGGTAGGAAGAATGAGGAGAAGCAATATAAACTAAATGGTGCAATTCTAAAGGGGGTGCAGGAACAGAGACACCTGGGGGTGTATGTACACAAATCATTGAAGGTGGCAGGACAAGTTGAGAAGTCTGTTAAAAAAGCATACGGGATCCTTGGCTTTATTAATAGAGGTCATGATGCGGAGATGCCGGTGTTGGACTGGGGTGGACAAAATTGAGAGGTCGCACAACACCAGGTTATAGTCCAACAGTTTTATTTGAAATCACAAGCTTTCGGAGCTATCGCTCCTTCCTCAGGTGAAGTAAATTGGATACAGAATCGCCAGAGCATATATAGATGGAAAACAAAGCATGTGTACTTTACAATTGCAGACCAATAAATTAAATCATCCTGACTATCTGCCGAGGTGTGATAAAGTTAATTAAGTCAGCCAGGAAGGTACCACATCAAAAGACATAGCAAGATACAACTGAGACAATGAGGTGTAGTCGCAGGGGTTCTAACGTGTCAAAAGCTGCCGTTTTTTTAAAGCTTTTCGTTTTACATACAGACGGCAGCTTTTGACACGTTAGAACCCCTGCGACTACACCTCATTGTCTCAGTTGTATCTTGCTATGTCTTTTGATGTGGTACCTTCCTGGCTGACTTAATTAACTTTATCACACCTCGGCAGATAGTCAGGATGATTTAATTTATTGGTCTGCAATTGTAAAGTACACATGCTTTGTTTTCCATCTATATATGCTCTGGCGATTCTGTATCCAATTTACTTCACCTGAGGAAGGAGCGATAGCTCCGAAAGCTTGTGATTTCAAATAAAACTGTTGGACTATAACCTGGTGTTGTGCGACCTCTCAATTTTATTAATAGAGCCATGGATTGGGGTGGTGGGGGGGCGTCGGGCAGAGTATCGGGGGGTGGGAGGGAGAGAGGATCGGGCCTGGATGATGGCAGGGGGTGGGGGGGGTGGTGAAGGTTAACATTCCCCCCATAGAGTACAAAAGCAAGGAAGTTATGCTAAACCTTTATAAAACACTGGTTAGGTCCCAGCTGGAGTATGGTGTCCAATTCTGGGCACCGCACTTTAGGAAGGATGTAAAGGCCTTAGAAAGGATGCAGAAGGGATTGACTAGAATGGTACAAGGGATGAGGGAGTTCAGTTATTTGGAGAGACTGGAGAAGCTGGGGTTGTTTTCCTTAAAACAGAGAAGGTTCAGGGGAGATTGGTAAAGGTGTTCAAAATCATGAAGGGTTTTGATAGAGTAAATAAGCAGAAACTGTTTGCAGTAGCAGAAAGGTTGGTAACCAGAGGACATGGATTTAAGGTAATAGGCAAAAGAACCAGAGGCGACATGAGGAAAAAGAAATTATGCAGCAAGTTGTTAGATTTGGAATGAATTGCCTGAAAGGGTGGTGGAAGCAGATTTAATAATAACTTTCAAAAGGGAATTAGATAAATACTTGAAGGGAAAAAAATTGCAGGACTATGGGGAAAGAGCAGGGGTGTGGGACTAATTGAATAGCTCTTCCAAAGAGCCGGCACAGGCATGATGGGCTGAATGGCCTCGTTCTGTGCTGTATCATTCTATGATTCAATATATAAACAGACACAAAAATAAACTGATCTGTATAGGAAAGTAGTCTTCCGGTTAATTTTTGCTTTTAAATTTTGTTGAGTGTGCTTAATGATACATTGTGATATGAATGACAAAGACCGTGATTTTGCCGGTGCTCAGAGGGCGGGTTTGGAGGCGGGTCAGAGGTTAAATTCGATTTGATTGACGGCGGATTCCGATCCTGCCGTCAACCCACCTCCAAACATCTTTCCCAAGTGTCAGGGTCCCCGATTTGCGAATGGACCCGACACCTAGTGGCGGGAAGCGGATTAAAGGCAATTACCTGCCTAATAACAGGTACTTGCCAGTAGTTTTCAGCCTGTTTTGGGATTTTGCCGCTTCTGGCTTGGTTTTCCGATTGCTTCTGTCACCTCACCTGCAGCTGCCATCTATTCCATCCTGTGGAGGGATTCATTGGAGAGCCTGGGTGCAAGAGGTCACCTTTGTGCAGTGATTGTCAGTCATCAAATGATGTCATCAGACCCGCTTCCTGTTAATTGGCCAGCAAGCCCACAGGGCGGGCTTAACAAGGTCAATCGAGGTAAAATCACGTCTGTAGAGCGGAAGCAGCTGGGGGCGGGACTGGAAGCCGGAAACCAGCTGTCCCGCACCCAACCCGACACCGATGACAGAATCGCGGCCATAATATCAGCATCATTGTTATTTAAAACCTAAGGTTTGAAAATCACTAGAAACAACAGCATAACTAATTTAGTGGGATATGCCTACATCCAGTGCTGTCATGTAGTCTATTTAGATCAATCCTTCAGATTTCTTCAAAACAAAAGCAAAATACTGCGGGTTGCTGGAAATCTGAAATAAAAACAGAAAATGCTGCAAAACACTCAGCAGGTCAGGCAGGATCTGTGGAGAGAGAAACAGAGTTAATATTTCAGGTGTCTTCAGGTTTCTTTCATTTATCAGGTTGATGAAACTGTTAATTATGGTGTCAGCTCATTGGTGCATCATATTGGTTCATGTACCAGCGTGGTGTATTCTGTGGTGGACCATTATGCTGCAGCATGCTTTTATGTCTTTAATTTATAACAAGCAAATTACTGATCCGAGGCTGTGTTAATTATGAATGTTGCTAAGTGCAGTAGAGACGCCCTGAGAGAAAATTACTCGCCTCACCCACTCTGCTGCAGAATGGAAAAAAATTTAGGGAAATTAAGAGAACTTGACAGATGAGGTTTTGCTGGATCTGTGCCCAGCAGAACTGATTGCAAGGGAGCCATTCTGCAGACTCCTTGAGGCCCACTGCCATTTCCAGGATTTTCCACCAGACTTGACAGTCGGTGGACATTGACTATACCCACCTAAATATGGACAGGCGTATTCAAATGATACATTAAAGATGGGCGAATGTAATACAATGTTTTTCCTGTCATTAACACCATAGCGACGTTGAGCACTGTGTTCCTAGTGTGCGGTATTGCTATGGCTGGCGGAGGGGGATTTAAAATTAAATTGCCTCTCCCCTCCCAGGGAAGTGTAATCGATTACACTCCCTCTGCTTGAAAATTAAAAAATTTAAAAGTCACGTTTTTCTTCAACTGACCCGGCCTGCCCCCCCAAAGGCAGACTCTCTTGGGGGAACTTTACCAGCCCTGGGGAGGCGGGTATGGAGGCGGGACTGCTGGGAAAATGGCAGAAACTGGGAACGGGCACCGACCCTGCTCCCAACCCGTCTCCGTGCCATCTTCCCGGGAGGCGGGTCCACGACTCACGCAGGGACCCGTCTCCTCGAGGCGGGAAGGGGATTAGAGCCAATTAACTGCCTGTTAACAGGTAGTTAACAGGCAGTTTTGAGGCTTATCCCCATTTTACCCCTACAAGTGCGGGCTTCCCGACGGCTGCGAAGCTTGCCAGGGTCAGCGAGGCGAGCACTGGGTCTTCGGGGGTGAGAGGGATCGAAAGGTCCGCTGTAGAGGTGAGTGATGGGTGCAAGTGTGGAGAGGTAAGTATGAGAGGTGAGTGTAAAGTGTTGGAAAAAGTTCCTTACCTTTGCTTCTTTCTGCAGGCTTCAACCCTTGGGGATCCGGAGGTGCCTCATCTCAACGGCAGAGATGACAGAATGGCTGCTGCATTCGCAGATGCAGCAGCCATCTGCTTTCTGCTGAGGAGAGAGGTTTTGGTGAGCCTTCAGGCTCACCTTAGAACAGAGATTGTCAGTGTTTGACAGCTTCTCAAAGCTGTCCAACACTGACAATTCATCTGTCAAAAAATTTTTGACAGATGAAACATCATATGCTGACGTCCTCTGTCACTGGCTTTCCCTTAATTGGCCGGCTAAGCCCGCAGGACGGGCTTAATAAGGTCAATCAAGGGAAAATAGTGTGGGTTGGCCAGACGTCGTTGGGGGCGGGACTGAAACCCGAAAACCAGCAGTCACGCCCCCAACGCGCCCCGATTGACAAAATCCAGCCCAGAAGAATCGCACTGAAGGTATGTAAGTAAGGCTGACCCTGGGAAATCAGTCATATTAATGTTGCAAGCATGGAGTCGTGGAAGACCCATCCTGCCAAAGTAGCGGTGGGATTACACCCCATCGGAAAATATCACACTTTTCCTTGAATATAGTAAAAGTCTCCCATAAAAATCTGTGGTACTGAGAGGCAGGAGTGATTGAGAGAGCGAATCTTAGCTAACTTTTACCTCTCCACAGTCCAAGGATGCCAAGGCCAATTATAACCTCTGCTGCTACCCTGGCTGAGATCAGCTACCTCAGCACAGACTGGGAATTAAACCTGGCACGGTCCTGATTTGTATAGTTAAACTCCGCACTAGCCAGTGCAATCACTGAGCAACTGATGGAGTTATATATAAGAACATAAGAACATAAGAAATAGGAGCAGGAGTAGGCCAATCGGCCCCTCGAGCCTGCTCCGCCATTCAATAAGATCATGGCTGATCTGATCCTAACCTCAAATCTAAAGAACACAAGAAGTAGGAGCAGGACCCGGCCACTCAGCCCCTGGGCCCGCTCCGCCACCCACAGGGCCCTGACCGATCCGAACTCAGCCTCATGTCCAATTTCCTGCCCGCTCACCGTAACCCCTAATTCCCTTTACCTCGAGGAAACTATCTATTTCTGTTTTAAATTTATTTAATGATGTAGCTTCCACAGCTTCCTGGGGCAGCAAATTCCACAGACCTACTACCCTCTGAGTGAAGAAGTTTCTCCTCATCTCAGTTTTGAAAGAGCAGCCCCTTATTCGAAGATTATGCCCCCTAGTTCTAGTTTCACCCATCCTTGGGAACATCCTTACCGCATCCACCCGATCAAGCCCCTTCACAATCTTATATGTTTCAATAAGATCGCCTCTCATTCTTCTGAACTCCAATGAGTAGAGTCCCAACCTAACCGAGTGAACCTTCTTTGTACTGCCTCGAGAGCAAGTATGTCTTTTCTTAAGTATGAACACCAAAACTGTACGCAGTATTCCAGGTGCGGTCTCACCAATACCTTATATAACTGCAGCAATACCTCCCTGTTTTTATAATCTATCCCCCTAGCAATAAAAGCCAACATTCCGTTGGCCTTCTTGATCACCTGCATACTAACTTTTTGAGTTTCTTGCACTAGGACCCCCAGATCCCTTTGTACTGCAGTACTTTCCAGTTTCTCGCCATTAAGATAATAACTTGCTCTCTGATTTTTCCTGCCAAAGTGCATAACCTCACATTTTCCAATATTGTATTGCATCTGCCAAATCTCCGCCCACTCACCCAGCCTGTCTATATCCCCTTGTAGGTTTTTTATGTCCTCCTCACTTTCTACTTTCCCTCCCATCTTTGTATCATCTGTAAACTTTGATATGTTACACTCGGTCCCCTCCTCCAAATCGTTAATATAGATTGTAAAGAGTTGGGGACCCAGCACCGACCCCTGCGGAACACCACTGGCTACTGGTTTCCAGTCCGAGAATGAACCATTTATCCCAACTCTCTGCTTCCTGTTAGATAACCAATCCTCCACCCATGCCAGAATATTCCCCCCAATCCAGTGATTTTTTATCTTGAGCAATAATCTTTTATGTGGCACCTTGTCGAATGCCTTCTGGAAGTTTAAATACACTACGTCCCTTTATCCACCCTGTACGTTATGTCCTCAAAGAACTCAAGCAAATTTGTCAGACATGACTTCCCCTTCATAAAGCCATGCTGACTTTGTCCTATTAAATTATGTTTATCTAAATGTTCCGTTACTGTCTCCTTAATAATAGACTCCAAAATTTTACCCACCACAGATGTTAGGCTAACTGGTCTATAATTTCCAGCCTTCTGCCTATTACCCTTTTTAAATAAGGGTGTTACATTAGCAGTTTTCCAATCTGCCGGGACCTTTGCTGAGTCCAGAGAATTTTGGAAAATTATTACCAAAGCATCCACAATCCCTGCTGCCACTTCCCTCAAGACCCTAGGATGTAAGCCATCAGGTCCAGGGGATTTATCCGCCTTGAGTCCCATTATTTTACTGAGTACCAATTCCTTAGTGATTTTAATCGTATTTCGCTCCTCCCCCCCTAGAGCCCCCTGTTTGTCCAGTGTTGGGATATTCTTGGTGTCCTCTACCGTAAAAACTGAAACAAAATATTTGTTCAGCATTTTTGCCATCTCCATGTTTCCCACCATTAATTTCCCGGTCTCATCCTCTGAGGGACCTACGTTTGTCTTAGCCACCCTTTTTCATTTTATATAACTATAGAAACTCTTGCTATCTGTTTTTATATTTTTTGCTAATTTATTTTCATAATCTATCTTCCCTTTCTTAATCAATCCTTTAGTTACTTTTTGCTGTCTTTTGAAGACTTCACAATCTTCTATCCTCCCACTAAGTTTGGCTACCTTATATGTCCTTGTTTTTAGTCGGATACTATCCTTAATTTCTTTACTTAGCCACGGATGGCTGTCATTTCTTTTACACCCTTTTTTCCTCAGTGGAATATATTTCTTTTGAAAGTTGTAAAATAACTCCTTAAATGAACACCACTGCTCATGTACCGTCTTACCCTTTAATCTATTTTCCTAGTCCACTTTAATCAATTCCGCTCTCATACCATCATAGTCTCCTTTATTCAAGCTCAGTACGCTTGTTTGAGAACCAACCTTCTCACCCTCTAATTGGATATGGAATTTGTCGTAAGAATGAGCCTTACGCGTGGTGAACTTAAAGTAAGCTTTAATCAACTAAAAAGGTGCTACATACAAAAGAGGTCTTACTCTATGCCTCTCCAGGATCCAACTAATCAGCCCAGTATTTATCCTGGACTAATCACAGGAAGTGATGTAATAAAGTTGAGTCACAGGAAGCTGTATTGTGTTACCACATTCTCCCCCCCCAAAAGATTAGGAGGCCGGGATGAAGTTCGAGTCACAGGAAGCTGTATTGTGTTACCACATTCTCCCTCCATTTCGTAGCCGCTGGACAAGGGAGAGCCGCACCCGTTTGGGTTCTCGTAGCGGTAGAGGGCCCCTAGCCCGTTTACCCGTCGCGGGCCGTGGACCAGAGTCCGAGTGATCCAGCCCGCTCTGTGAGGGGTCAGGACGATCCTGACTGTGTACTGGTGCCCGAACGGGTGTCGGGCAGGGCTGTGGCAGATCCGTTTCCGAGCGTATGGTATGGGGTGGATCGTGGCTGCGCGTGCGAGCCCCGACGGGCTCGTAGTCGGTCTGCCCCAGGTCGGCACGCTGGAGTGAGGTACCAGCCGGCGTCAGATCCAGATCGTGATGAGAGGCACCTGGCGAGCCCAGAGATGTGCCTGGTACAATATCATCCCCTGGTGTCCCTCTATGTTTCGGCGGGCAGGGAGCCAGATCCCGCAATGACACGGTAGATTCCCGACCGTCAGGATACCGAATATAGGCGTAGGTAGGGTTGACGTCAGTGAGCTCAACCTCATCTACCAGGGGGTCATTCTTAGACGCCCGAACATATCTTCGGAGTAGCACTGGTTCCGGTGCAGTCAGCCACGACGGGAGAGATATCCCATAGGATGAGCGACGCTGAAATCGGAAGAACCGTTCATGAGGCGTCATATTTGTGGCGGTCGAAAGGAGGGACCATGTGGAGTGTAATGCGTCTGGAAGTACTGCTTCCCATTGCTGGTTGGGTAGGCCCCGAGATCTCAAAGCCAGACGTACCGCATTCCAGATGATAGCGTTAAAACGCTCGACTTGCCCATTCCCGACCGGATGATAAGGCGTCGTTCTGCTGGCAGCAATACCCCGTTCCGAGAGATAGGCCTTGAGTTCTCCTGACATAAAAGAAGGGCCCCGATCCGAATGAACATAGGATGCCATGCCACAGAAAGCAAATACCTGCTCAAGGCAGCTGATAACCGTGGTCGTCAGCATATTGGGGCAGGGAAAGGCAAACGGAAAACGGGAATACTCATCGACCATGGTCAATAGATAAGTGTTGCGAGTTGAAGAGGGCAACGGCCCCTTAAAATCGATGCTAAGCCGTTGCATTGGCTGGGTCGCATGTATGAGTATACCACCCGAGGGGCGGAAAAACTGAGGTTTCAATTCCGCACAGACTCTGCAGTCCGAGCACATCTTCTTTACATCCCCGGTAGAGAATGGGAGATTTCGGGACCGCACGAAGTGTAGCATGCGAGTAACGCCCGGATGACACAACCCATCATGGATGTCTACGAGCGTAGAGGGTGCCATGGCGGAGCAGAATGCTCGTGTGAGGGTATCCGGAGCCACATTCTCCTTGCCAGGTCGATAGTGGATGGTGTAACCAAAAGAGGCCAATTCCAGCCGCCAAAGCTGGATTTTATTATTTTTAATTTTGGTCCGTTTTCGATTATCGAGCATGAAGGCGACCGATCGCTGGTCCGTGATTAAGGTAAAGTGCTGGCGAGCTAGGAGATGAGTCCACTTCCGTACTGCCTCTATGATGGCTGTAGCTTCTTTCTCGACTGGAGGATAATGTAGCTCAGCCCCTTGAAAAGTCCTGGACAAAAATGCCACCGGACGACCTTCCTGATTCAGAGTGGCCGAGATCGCCACCTCCGAGGCATCACACTCAACAACAAAAGGAAGACTCTCATCGATGGAGTGAAGGGCCGCTTTCTCCAACTGTTTTTTCAGGAGGTTAAAGGCTGCAACAGCTGCTGTGTCTAGTGGGAATGTGCTGGCCTTCAGTAGAGGTTGGATTCGGTCCGAGAAGTTAGGAATCCATTTAGCATAGTATGCAAACAGGCCGAGGGCCCGGCGCAAGGAGGCCGGATTCTTAGGTGGCGGGAGTTCTTGGAGTGGGCGAAGCCTTTCAGGGTCAGGTTTAATGATGCCATTGCCCACACAATAGCCAAGGATGTTGATGGTTGGTTGTGACTCAATGGATTTAGCCGCATTTAATGTCAAATTACGGTGCTGGAGTGCATCCCAAAATCGTTGGAGATTGGCGTCATGTTCCCGCTGATTGCGACCTGCGACAGTAATATTGTCCAGATAAGGAAACGTATCCTTTAAGTCTTCCTGTTTGACCAGGTCATCCATTGCTCGCTGGAAGACAGCCACTCCATTAGTGACCCCAAAGGGGAGGCGACGAAATTGATACAGCCGTCCATTGGCTTCAAAGGCCGTATACTGCTTGTCTGAGACCTTCAAGGGTACCTGATGATAGGCACTTTTCAGATCATATGTTGAGAACACCGTGTACTCAGCCAGTTTATTAACCATATCATCGATGCGCGGCAATGGGTATGCGTCCAAGTCCGTATATTGATTGATGGTCTGTGAATAGTCAATGCACAGCCGTTTCTTGTGAGGTTGTAGAGGGTTCTTAACAATAACGACCTGGGCGCGCCATGGCGACGAACAAGGCTCGATGATATCCTCTGCTAAAAGCCGAGAAATCTCAGCCGCAATAAAAGACTGGTCTTCCTGACTGAAACGTCGTGACTTTGTTATTATCGGTTTGCATCGAGGAGGGATACTGGTAAACAGTGAGGGTTCATCCAGTGAAGCTGCTGACAATGCACAGAACGGTAATCGAGGTCGTATATTAGAAATAGTGAGTTCAGGTTTGGATCCGCCGAACTCAATGGTGAGCTTCTTATGCTGCTTTTGAAAATCTAGCCCTAAGATAAGATCACTACATAAGTCCTTGAGCACCGAAAGCCGGGTGGAGGGATACCTGTGACCATTAAGTGTTATTTCAACCATACAAAAGCCAGAAATTCTGGTATTAAGTGATGACTGAGCCATCGCAATTGCCTGGTCCGATGGGAAAACATGTAGCTTTAACTCTGCAACAATCTGTTCCCTAATGAAACTATCAGTGCTACCTGAGTCAATTAAGGCATCTAAAGTATGTCCATTAATTGATGCTTTTGTAGCTGCATGGAATAGGTTCTGAGGACAAGCAGCTGTAATTGGCGTCGTTGCACAAAGAGTGGCTGAAACTCTAGGTGTGTTTCTTCGAGAGAAAACCCGAGAGGAAGCACGATAGATTTTAGCCGGAACATCTTGATAGGCCCTTACCGGGGCAGTTCGGTAGGACTTAGCTTGATAAGCCCTCGTAGAGGCTCTTGATAGGCAAACCTTTGCAAAATGACCCTTTTTGTTGCAATGACTGCAAAACACATTGCGAGCAGGGCAGAATTTCCGAGGGTGAAACTCATCACCACAAAAGAAGCATTTCTTAGATTGCCAAGAGGCTGCCACAGTGGGATCATCATCCTCTTCATCAGTGAAGTCATCAGATTGATCGTCAGGGATAAAGTCCTCCCTAATAGAGTTCACCTGTGGCCTCTTAAATTGCCTGACTGTAGTTAAGGCAGCAGACCGAGGTCTGGGCACTGTATAAAGGTCTGCATTTCTTTTTGCCAGATCTAGAGAGCAAGCCATGTCATAAGCTCTCTGAAGCTCAAGTGTCTTACTTTCCAGTAGACGCTGGCGTATAAATGGGGAGGCAAGCCCGCAGATGAAAGCATCACGGATCATTTCTTCACGGTACAGCTCAGCTGAGGCCGCCTGAAAGTTACAGTCCATACTAAGTCTGCGAAGCTCTTGGAGGAATTTATCAATGGATTCCTCCGGCCCTTGTTGGGCTGTAGCTAGTAGATGTCTGGCATAGACCTCATTCGGTGTCTTAGTATATAGTCTTTTAAGCGTCCGAATTGCCTCCTCGTAACTGCCCCATTCCTCAACATACTGAAATACATTCGGAGTGACACAGTTGATGAGTATCCGCAACTTTGTGTCATCATCAGCCTTGCAATATTCGAGAAAATTGTCAAACGTGCGATACCAGTGTTTCCACACCTTACCGGCTGCTGGGGTGTTTGGGTCCAAGTCAAGACGCGATGGTTTAAGGATGTTTTCCATGATGGGTGATTCCCTGGATCCTTAGTTCCGAGTTCGTCCAAAAAGTTTGAGTGCGAAGTTTTTCAAAGTTGATTAAATTGTCGTAAGAATGAGCCTTACGCGTGGTGAACTTAAAGTAAGCTTTAATCAACTAAAAAGGTGCTACATACAAAAGAGGTCTTACTCTATGCCTCTCCAGGATCCAACTAATCAGCCCAGTATTTATCCTGGACTAATCACAGGAAGTGATGTAATAAAGTTCGAGTCACAGGAAGCTGTATTGTGTTACCACAGAATTCAACCATGTTATGGTCACTCATTCCAAGGGGATCCTTAACTAGGACATTATTAATTCATCCTGACTCATTACACATATATGTTGTAGTTTTAACATCTCAACAGGTGATTGAAGGCTTATGTTTGCAAAAATTTGCCTCTTGATGTGTTCCTCTTAGATTATTGCCAGTAGCCTAGATTCACCAGTTTTAAGATCTTTATTTATGTGGCGGGGTGCAGTTTTGATCCACCATTTTTCTGAGTTCCACAACTCATTTCCTTGTCTAGCGATGTACTAAACAGAACCCAGAGGTCTACCTACGGAGGAGAGGAAAAATTGGCAGATGCAGTATAATGTGGATAAATGCGAGGTTATCCACTTTGGTGGCAAAAACAGGAAGGCAGATTATTATCTGAACGGCAATAGATTGGGCAAAGGGGAAGTGCAACGAGACCTGGGTGTCCTTGTGCACCAGTCGCTGAAGGTAAGCATGCAGGTGCAGCAGGCGGTTAAGAAGGCAAATGGTATGTTGGCCTTCATAGCGAGAGGATTTGAGTACAGGAGCAAGGATGTCTTGCTGCAGTTGTACAGGGCCTTGGTGAGACCACACCTTGAGTATTGTGTGCAGTTTTGGTCACCTTATCTGAGGAAGGATGTTCTTGCCATAGAGGGAGTGCAGCGAAGATTCACCAGACTGATAGCTGGGATGGCAGGAATGACGTATGAAGAGAGATTGGGTCGATTAGGCTTATATTCGCTAGAGTTTCGAAGAATGAGAGGGGATCTCATTGAAACTTATAAAATTCTAACAGGACTAGACAGACTAGATGTAGGAAGGCTGTTCCCGATTGCGGGGGAGTCCAGAACCAGGGGTCACAGTCTAAGGATAAGGGGTAAGCCATTTAGGACTGAGATGAGGAGGAATTTCTTCACCCAGAGAGTGGTGAACCTGTGGAATTCTCTACCACAGAAGGCAGTTGAGGCCAATTCATTAAATATATTCAAGAAGGAGTTAGATATATTTCTTAAGGCTAAGGGGATCAAGGGATATGGGGAGAAAGCAGGGACAGGGTACTGAATTTGGATGATCAGCCATGATCGCATTGAATGGCGGAGCAGGCTCGAGGGGCCGAATGGCCTACTCCTGCTCCTGTCTTCTATGTTTCTATGTTTCTCTCATGCACTTGAATCTATTAACCAATAGTAACATTGGCTGAGGCCTGTAAGAAATTTGTACACCTATCTTTTTTGATTAAAGATGGTTTGCTGTTCGGGGAGACCCAGGACGATTGGGGAGTGAAGGGAGGGACTTCATACTTTTGAGAAAGAAAATATGGAAGAACTTTTCATAAGAGCTTACCTTGTTATTACTACTTTTGTCTCCTTCATTTCTTAAATCTTGAGCTCCGATTTTAACCCTACCAGCAGGCAAACAGTGCAGGCGGGGGCTAAAAATGGCAGCCGGGCGCATCCTGCTGAGTTTCTGCAGCGTTCGCACCCCTCTCCATTTACAGTCCTGGGTTTTCAGGCAGGCGGAGGCATCATAGCTATTTAAATGTCGATGACATAATTTGGACCCAAGATGAATTGAACAGTGAAATGCACGAATCATGCAAAATCCCGGAGCCACCAGCGAAAGCTGGCATCAAGCAAGATCGGGGACAGAAGAGGCCCAGGTAAGTTCACTTTATTCATCTTTTTAAGGCTTCCTTGTGGGCCTGGAGTGCTCCTCTTAGCCCCACAAGGAATCCTTGGGCCCCTTCAGCCCCGGCTTCTCTGCCTCTCCCGCCTTCGATCGTCACAAACCTCCCCCATTACCAACCTCAGTGCGGACTGTTTCCTTTGGATCCTGGTGCCGGCTGCAGTCATGCGATCTTACAGCGGCTTTGGGTGGAAGTCAGTGTAAATTAAACCCTGGAGAACAGTCAATGCCTTGACAACCCTCTGATGTTGCTAAATGAGGCCTGGAGTATCAATTGCCTGGGCCTCACACTGGCGCTGCCTTGGGTGGTTCCATGTTGCTCCGACCACATACCTCGCACCCCACACTCCTGCCCCAAGTTAAAATTGGGGCTTTGTTGTTTTTTGCATGCTACAGTGCTATGCTGCACTGTTGAGCAAGCGAGAACATTTATGATGTGCATTTTTACTGCACTACATTTCCTCTGTACGCACATGCTAGATTTGCATTTTAGCATTATTCCTTTATCAACTGTGCACTGCGGTAAATGAAACCCTGGAGAACAGTCAATGCCTTGACAACCCTTTGATGTTGCTAGGCACATCATCACGTCAATCCGCTGGGAGGTCTGACATTTATTTGTATACATGTAAGCAGTGTTTTCTAGCAACTTACTACATAATATAAACAATGATAGGTGCTCGCTGGATGTAGTACCTATTGTACAGCAAACAGTTCCTACTTAAGGCAGATTATTCAGGTTTGTACCTTGTATAATTCAACTGGGTCTGCCTGTTGAATTAATGTCGTATTAAGTGTGCATCTTTTCTGCCTGAATTAGCATCGGTAATCCTAAATGCACAGCACTGAATTTTATGCATGTATATGTATATGTAAGCTTGAGGTGATCCAAAACTCGGCTGCCCGTGTCCTAACTCGTACCAAGTCCTGTTCACCCATCACTCCTGTGCTCGCTGACCTACATTGGCTCCTGGTTAAGCAACGCCTCAATTTCAAAATTCTTATCCTTGTTTTCAAATCCCTCCATGGCCTCGCCCCTCCCTATCTCTGGAATCTCCTTTAGCCCCACAACTCCCCGAGATATCTGCACTCCTCTAATTCTGCCCTCTTGAGCATCCCTGATTATAATCGCTCAACCATTGGTGGCCGTGCCTTCTGTTGCCTAGGCCTCTTTGACCAAGCTTTTGGTCATCTGCCCTAATTTCTCCTTATGTGGCTCGGTGTCAAATTTTTTGTCTTATAATACTCCTGTGCAGCGCCTCGGAACATTTTACTACGTTAAAGGCGCTATATAAATACAAGTTGTTGTTGTTGTTGTTGTTGAATAGCTTCATTTACAACTCAAACAACATTCAGACGAATTGTACAGGTACTTGCAAGAATCCACTTAGACTACATTCTGCTTCCTTTCAGTCAATTGCTTGTTTTCAGCACGTCTTTTCTTGCCATTCATTTCAGTTAAGTGGTGTAATAATGGAAGTTTTCATTGGTTTATTGATTCCCAGTCCTTTTACACAATGGACAGTTCTAGTTTCATTCTCACTTCATATTTCCATAATCTGTTCTAGGGATGATGTCATCTGAAAATGTTATGGCACCAGAACCAGGGCCAGGAAAAAGGTGCCAATTGAATATATGTGGGACAACATGAAGGCTGGAGTGAGAGAGAGTGCAGCACATCTCATTTCACAGATTCACTCTTGTCTTTAATCAGTATAATTTAAACCCATGAATACACTATATCCTTGAAGCACATTCATCACTCTTTTAAAATACTATGAGGTCTGTGGGCAGAAGGCAGGCTGAGTTATGAATAGAGTAGATGGGACACTGGATGGTGGTGGTGGGTGGGGTTTGCCATCCTAACTTATGGGGAATGCCGCTTTAGGGCACTTGCCTGTTTATTAAAATCTATGTTTCCAGGTTAGGTTGTAAGGGCTGAAGGTAAAGTTGGGTGGAAACGTTCATGGTTAATTTCTGTTTTTGGTTTTGCAATTTAGTCACTGCTAAACACGTTAATACCATGTAGTCAGTATGAACTAATCAGCAGGGTGATATAAGCTACAATTTTTCTCTTTCCCCCCCGCCCCCTTAGGTGAGCAGTGTGCCTATTATAGAATCATAGGGCTGGATTTTGAATGACCCATGGAGTCGGGTTTGGAGGCGTGTGGGGGGTTAAATTTGCGGGATCGGGGTTTCCGACCCCATCCCGACTCCATCCCGCCTCCATCCCGCCTCCACGCAATTTTGACAAAATCAGTCGCGGGGTTCCCGACTCCGTCCCGCCTCCAAGAGGCGGGAGAGGCCATTAAAGCCCTTAACAAGCTCTAAATTGGCTCTGTAATGCCATTTTGAAACGTTTTAGCTAGTTTAACCCTTTTCTGACGTGAAGTACGCCTGGTGTGAAACACTCCAGTGAAACCTGGCGGGAGCACAAGTGGACAGCTGACTATCAGCTGCAGGTCCACTATTACAACGGAGATGTGATGAAGGTAGTAGTATTAGGTCTGAAAGTCGCCGCTGCTGCATTGAATGTGTTCAGAGACGGCCTGGCCTTTGCTGTGAGAGGACTTGGATGCAAAAAAAATTCTCTCTCTCTCTCTCTCTCTCTCTCTCATATATTCATCCAGGTCCACTCACATCAAAAGCAAGCCAGGCAGGTCCTCTCTCACCAACAGTCTCTGAGACTAGGCAGTCAGCAATGATGACATCATCAGAGGCGACTTTCAGACTGAAACCACTAATTGGTTCATGGGTTCCCACATGCTGGAACTCAATTGCCCAATTAAGTGAAAATTGCATCATTCATCCACATTAATCTGGAGTCGGGGGGGAAACACGAAATGCGGATTACACGACCCCAAGACAAAATCCAGCCCATAGGGTTGGATTTTACCAACCTCGGCGGGTCTGTGGTGGGCGACGTCGGTGGTGGGTCCCAACCACGCTGCTGTCTCCAGCCCGCTGTCCAAAATGAGTTTCCCCTGATTGGGCTTGTTAAGCCCTCCCAGTGCGTTTGCCGGCCAATTGAAGGAAGCAGGTCTGATGACATCATTTGATGACGCATCATCAGCCGGTTTCCTTAAAGGGATCATGCGCAAATTTACTTTGACAGTTGTGCTGTCAGTGTTCTACAGCACTGAAGTGCTGCAAACACTGACAGGTACTGCACAGAGGTGCACGGCTGCACCCAGGTTCTCCCATGACTCCCTCCATACGCTTCTGGAGGGAGTCACAGCACGCAGGGAGGTTCTCGTCTCTTCCGATGGGCAGAAGAGACCTCCCCAGGACACCAATGCAGCCTGGTTGCACATTGCACATGAGGACACAAGCAGGGATGTCGTAAGGAGGACCAGGCTGCAGTGGCGCAAACCTTTCAATGATCTCAGTAGATCACGAAACGTTACTGCCAAGCCACACTCAACCTCATCCTGCTGTGCCACTCATCACATCCCCATCACTCTGCCTTCCCTACCCTACTCCTGCACATCCTTACTCACACCAACATACCTTGCACCTCCAGCCATCCCTTTCTATCTACATTATCACTTCCCCATCTCACTAGCCACCCCTCACACTCATCCTAGTCCAATCATACCAACTAACAACACACAAGGGTAGGCACTTTTGTGTTTAAGCCAATGTTCATGTGAAGTTTCTGTTCATGTGCTGTCAAACATTGAAATCTTTATTTTCAACACTTTGCGTTCTTGGACAGATTTGTGTGAACCTTTGGAAGTGCCTTGGTGAGTTGCAGTGAATGGTGAGACATAAAGGTAACCCCGCAATGATGATAAGTGTGAAGGGAATGGCTTGGGCATTGTAGGGATGCTTTATGGTGTTGATGTGGGGTGGTGCCAACCTGGCACATCATGTGGCAGCCAGAGTGTACAGTGTCAAGTGAAGTAGATCTGGCTATGGTGAGGCTATCACTGGCGTCCCGGGCAGCAATGTGGTCAGGTGCTGATGCCCTGTGTCAATGGTTAGAGAAGTTGTTCCAATGAGGTGACACTGGATAGAGAGTTTACTCCAAACACTTGCAACCTGTATAAAGCTCAATCTGTCTTCCCAATGTAGGAAGCAGCTTCTGAGCTTGGAAAGTGAACAAATGTGAGATGGGAGCTTTTATAGCACATTTGCAGCTGTCAAATAATGAGATGATTGCATGGTCATACAACTCCAGACCTGCTTACCTGATGTGATCCCCGAGTAGCGTGGACCCCGTGGGCGACCTCGTAAAATGTAAAGGTGAGCTCAAAATACTTCTTAATGGGCTGTTAACAAGGTCATAATGACCTGAACTGCCTCCCCCACTGTTGCGTGTTGGGTCTGTTCAGCACTGACAGACCCGACATCTGGGAAAGGCGTGTGACAGCGGGTTGACAGCGGGGTCCTGACCCGCTGTCAAAAAAAAACATTTTCCCACCCGACCCGCCGCTGACCCCCCGAAAAATTCACCCCATGGAATCATAGAACAGTTACAGCACAGAAGGAGGCCATTCGGCCCGTCGAGCCCGTGCCAGCTCTCTGCAAGAGCACATCAGCTAGTCACACTCACCCGCCCTTTCCCCGTAGCCCTGCAAATTTTTTTCCTTCAGGTACTTATCCAATTCCCTTTTGAAAGCCATGATTTTAATCTGCCTCCACCACCCTTTCAGGCAGTGCATTCCAGATCCTAACCACTCTCTGCGTAAAAAAGTTTTTCCTCATGTCACCTTTGGTTCTATTGCCAATCTTAAATCTGTGTCCTCTGGTTCTCGACCCTTCCGCCAATGAGAACAGTTTCTCTCTATCTACTCTGTCTAGACCCCTCATGATTTTGAACACATCTATCAACATTCTCTGCTCTAAGGAGAACAACCCCAGTTTCTCCTGTCTATCCACGTAACTGAAGTCCCTCATCCCTGGAATCATTCTCATAAATCTTTTCTGCACCCTCTCTAAGGCCTTCACATCCTTCGTAAAGTGCGGTGCCCAGAATTGGACACAATACTCCAGTTGAGGCCGAACCAGTGTTTTATAAAGGTTCATCATAGCTTCCTTGCTTTTGTATGCGAGACCATGCAGACACTGAGACAACGTATGAACGAGCACCGCGCAACAATCGCCAGGCAGGATTGTTACCTCCCAGTCGGGGAACACTTCAGCAGTCAAGGACATTCAGCCTCGGATCTGCGGGTAAGCGTTCTCCAAGGCGACCTTAGGAAAACACGACAACGCAAAATCATCGAGCAGAAACTGATAGCCAAGTTCCGCACTCATGAAGACGGTCTCAATCGGGATCTTGGGTTTATGTCACGATACATGACGTGATCCGGACTCGAGTCGTCGTTGGCTTGTTCACAGATGTGATTCCCAGTAAAAAAGTAAAATTTTTAAAGTTAATCGTTTTACATACAGACGGCAGCTTTTGACACGTTCGACCCCATGCGATTCCACCTCATTGTCTCAGTTGTATCTTGCTATGTCTTTGATGTGGTACCTTCCTGACCTGATTAACTTTATCACACCTCGGCAGATAAACAGTCAGGATGATTGAATTCAGTTGTCTGCAATTGTAAGTTACACATGCTTTGTTCTCTATCTATATATGCTTTGACGATTCTGTATCTCCTCACTTCACCCGACGAAGGAGTTTTAACTCCGAAAGCTTGTGATTTAAAATAAAACTGTTGGACTATAACCTGGTGTTGTGCGACCTCTCTATTTATGAAGCCCAGGATCCCGTATGCTTTCTCAACCTGCCCTGCCACCTTCAATGCTTTGTGCACATATACATCCAGGTCTCTCTGTTCATGCACTCCCTTTAGGATTGTACCCTTTAGTTTATATTGCCTCTCCTCGTTCTTCCTACCACAATGTATCACTTCGCAGTTTTCTGTGTTAAATTTCATCTACCACGTGTCCGCCAATTCCACCAGCCTATGTCCTCTTGAAGTCTATCTCTATCTTTCTCACTGTTTACTATACTTCCAAGTTTTGTGTCATCTGAAAATTTTGAAATTGTGCCCTATACACCCAAGTCCAAGTCATTAATATATATCAAGAAAAGCAGTGGTTCTAGTACCGACCCCTGGGGAACACCACTGTATACCTTCCTCCAGTCCAAAAACAACCGTTCACCACTACCCTCTGTTTTCTGTCACTTAGCCAATTTCATATCCATGCTGCCACTGTCCCTTTTATTCCATGGGCTTCAACTTTGCTGGCAAGCCTATTATGTGGCACTTTATCAAACGCCTTTTAGAAGTCCATGTACACCACATCAACTGCATTGCCCTCATCAACCCTCTCTGTTGCCTCATCAAAAAACTCAATCAAGTTAGTTAAACACGATTTGCCTTTAACAAATCCGTGCTGGCTTTCCTTAATTAATCCACACTTGTCCACGTGACTGTTAACTTTGTCCTGGATTATCGTTTCTAAAAGCTTCCCCACTACCGAGGTTAAACTGACTGGCCTGTAGTTGCTGGGTTTATCCTTACACCCTTTTGTGAACAAGGGTGTAACATTTGCAATTCTCCAGGCACCACCCCCAGATCTAAGGAGGATTGGAAGATTATGGCCTGTACCTTTGCGCTTTCTTCCTTAACTTCCCTCAGCATCCTAGGATGCATCCCATCTGGTCCTGGTGACTTATCAACTTTAGGTACAGACAGCCTTTCAAGTACCTCCTCTTTATCAATTTTTATCTTATCCAGTATCTCCACTTCCTCCTCTTTCACTATGACTTTGGCAGCATCTTCTTCCTTGGTGAAGACAGATGCAAAGTACTCATTTAGTACCTCAGCCATGCCCTCTGCCTCCATATGTAGGCCTCCTTTTTGGTCCCTAATCGGCCCCACCCCTCCTATTACTACCCGTTTATTATTTATATGCCTATAGAAGACTTTTGAATTCCCTTTTATGTTAGCTGCCAATCTATTCTCATACTCTCTCTTTGCCTGTCCAGGTCTTAAAACATCTGAATTGGGTTGGCCACATCATCTGCATGGCCCTGTCGCACCATTTGCAGGGCCTTTCAATTGCAACCAGTGGAGGAGCACGGTTGCAGTTGTAGGTCTCTCTGGACTACACTGGTTGCCGGCTACGGGCCATCTGTCTGCTGTTGGAGAACTTACCACTTACCTTCTCAGGCCTCCGTTGCTTTTCTGCCTGACCCCCTCAGACCATACAATTTGAGGTGGCCGAGGTGCATGGCTTAACGTCAGCTTCCTTGGACATCCTTCAAAATGGGCACCATTGTATCACAGATAGAGGAAACTTAAGGTGAAAGGGCCAGGAATGTGTCATCTCCTTGGGTACCCTTGTCCTACACATGTTGTAGGTGCCGAAAGGTTCTAGGGTTGGATGAGATTACAGAGATAGAGAAAGACGAAGTCATGAAAGATTTGAACACTTTGAAGACTAGAATCTTAAATTTGAGGCATTGTGCGACCAGGAGCCAATGTAGGTCAGTAAGCACAGGGCTGATGGATGAGCAGGATTTGGTGCAGGATAGGATAGGGGCAGCACAGTTTGGATGAGCTGAAGTTTATGGAGTGTGGAGGCCAGCGAGGAGGCTGTAAAGTTTCAGCGTGACATATTCTGATTAATACGCATTTAACCTAGCAATATCATTAAGCATTCTATTTTCTTTGTTCATTGCTGCCCCACAGTGCTTTGACATGTTAAGTGCTGACTCTGCTACCACCTCCATATCCCCTTCCAATTCACCTTTAGCTATTTCTGCTCCATCCATATTATGCTTGCGACATCTATTTTTCCTTTGAATATGCAGGACTTTGCACTGATCTGCACTGAATTTAATTTGCTACTGATCTGCCCATTTGCAGATATTATCTAACTCCTTGTTAGGTCCTTGGCTGCTTCCTCCAACTGACTGTCCCCTCTCTTGTTTAGTATCATCTGCAAGTTAACAAGTTTGGGTTTTTGAATCCAAATCATTAATGTAGATCGTGAACAATAGGATCCCCAGCACTTACGCACTTGTTAGGGTAGT
Organism: Squalus acanthias; assembly: GCA_030390025.1. Lineage (NCBI taxonomy): Eukaryota > Metazoa > Chordata > Chondrichthyes > Squaliformes > Squalidae > Squalus > Squalus acanthias. Next base: position 198,346,213 of record CM059425.1, on the reverse strand, counting down.
AATGTCAGGGTGCAATATGCAGTACTTCCCCTGCTCTGACATCACTTACCCTCACAGTACCTGCTGCTTTCTTTCCTTCAGCCAGTTCCTTATTATGGTTACAAACTGCTGAACCTCTATGAAATCCCGAAACTCCCTGATGAAGTTACTGCCTTACAATCACTCCTGTGTCGCCGTTATTCCCCACTAATTAATATGTATAAAACATCCACCTACGAGTATGGAACAATCAAACCAATAAGAAATATCTTTTAATCATACCATTCCATACAATATTAAGTCACTGTAAATTAATTTACTGTGCATTAGTTTTTCAGAACCTAGTGGCATAAATTCTTCTCAAATTAAATCCTCACATTAATACCCTTCTGTTCCTCACTCTGGTAAGCGCCAGTCATGTCAGGGTGATGTCATCAATAATTCTCTCACGCAATCTATCCTCTATCCTCACATTACACCCTTTTTATTTTAACCATAAGTATTAATGCCATCAATTCAATCTTGAGTTCTGCTGAAATTTATCAACTGCGTGGGCTTTGCTCTCTTAGTTTATAATGCTGTCGGCTTTCTGTTATCCTGCATAGATCTATCATAATATTATTCATTCTCTGCAAGATCTGCCACATTCAGTACTTTATCATTCACCAGCAGCTTGAGTCTAATCCGTGTAAATGATGTGCATACTCTCCTGTGTATTGTTGCAGTAAAATTCAATTCTTGTAAATAGTGCTTTTTCGTATGCACCTTAAAACAAAATCTCTTAATGTAAATTCCATACAAGCCTTTAAAAAAGTTAGAAATTGCTTGCACAGTTGAGAGTGTAATGAATTATTACCTTCTGTTCAATTCTCCATCCAATATTAAAAAATTATTTGTGCCACAAATTGTAAGTATAGAAAGTGTGAAATGAACTTAGTATTCTTATTTGCATAATTATTTAGCTACTTTCCCCCAGCCTCCCAATCCCCACATCTAGGGCGCACAAAATCCAAAATAATTTCAATTTAATAAATAACTGTGGTGATAGCTGACTTTTCTTAGATATGTCTGTCCAGTTCAATGAAAGACAAAAGGGATTTATTTTCTTTGGTCTTGTGACCACAACTGGAGTATTGTGTCCAATTCTGGGCACTGTACTTTAGGAAGGATGTGCAGGCCTTAGAAAGGGTGCAGAAAAGATTTACGAGAATGGTTCCAGGGATGAGGGACTTCAGTGACGTGGATAGACTGGAGAAACTGGGGTTGTTCTCCTTAGGGCAGAGAAGATTGAGAGAAGATTTGATAGAGGTGTTCAAAATCATGAGGGGTCTAGACAGAGTCGATAGAGAGAAACTGTTCCGATTGGCGGAAGGGTCGAGAACCAGAGGACACAGATTTAAGGTGATTGGCAAAAGAACCAAAGGCGACATGAGGAAAAACTTTTTTAAGCAGCGGGTGGTTAGGATCTGGAATGCACTTGGTGGAGGCAGATTCAATTGCGGATTTCAAAAGGGAATTAGATAAGTACCTGAAAGAAAATAAATTGCAGGGCTACGGGGAAAGGGCAGAGGAGTGGGACCAGCTGAGGTGCTCTTGCAGAGAGCTGGCACGGGCTCGACGGGCTGAATGGTCTCTTACTGTACTGTAACGATTCTATGATTCTATGACCAGTAACATTAATGTTTATATAAATAAAAGCTAATTTGATAAATTTGATTTCAGGTACTTTTGTCTAGCTCAATAACAGACAAACAATAGTGGCTTATTTTCTTTGATCTTGTGGTAAATAACAAAATAATCAGTAAAGTTATGCAAAATTATTTTGGTATCCATAACTTTGCGGCATGTCTTTCCTAGCTAAATCATCTTTTTTAAAGTGTCTGACAACAGTACATTTATTTGCTATGATTAATCCATTTATCAGAAGTGATGCTCAATTGCAGTAGCTTTCCTGTATTTAAGGTCGAAGATGTTTTACTTAAATTAGAAGGTTATTTGGAAAGTAGTCAGGCAGATGACCTGCTGATATGGAAGCATAACTACTGGGAGATTTGCCCTTATATTATAAAATAATAAGCATAAGTCTGTGATTATTAACCAAACAATACTATGGCTGTAATTTATGTATTTTTTAATTAAACTATTTACTAGGCCTTTTTGATACTAAACTTTTGATCGCATCGGTGGGGCCCAAATACACTCTTATGGAGACTGGTATGTCTTCACTCAGTCATCGTACTGGCTGCCACACAAAGACCGAGTCATGACTGTGGAGCAGGAGCGGGAGCTCTGGGCTTAGGGAACATAGGAACAAAGGAACAGGAGTAGGCCATTCATCCCCTCAAGCCTGTTCTGTCATTCAGTTAGATCATTGGTGATCTGTACCTCAACTCCATTTACCTGCCTTTGATCCATATCCCTTGATACCCTCACCTACTAAAAATCTGTTGATCTCAGTCTTGAAAATTTTAATCCTTTTATCATTTTAATGACCTCAATTAGATCAACTTTCAACTTTCTAAACTCAATTGAATACAACCGAAGTTTATGCAACCTGTCCTCATAATTTAACACTTTAGGTCCCAGTATCAGCGCTGTATTCCCTCCAAGGCCGATATGTCCTTCCTGAGGTGCAGTGCCCAGAATTGAATGCAATACTCTAGATGTGGTGTGACCAAGGCTCTGTATAACTGAATTACCACTTCCTCCCCTTTGTATTCCAGCCCTCTTCAGATAAAGGCCAACATTCCATTAGCCTTTTTGTATCTGTGCCATTACTTTTTGTACCTGTGCATCTATCAAGGTTTACTCTCTAGGTCAGGAATAGAATAAAAAATGCCAGTTCTTCAAATATTATAAGTCCAAGAAAAACAAGATTTTTTAATAATATAGAAATAGTGGTACTCGGCTGGTGCTGACTTTTCCAGATTCTATACCTCCGAGTCAGCTTTCAAGCTGGCCCTGTGTGCTGATTTCCAGGTTTCCTCAAGGAGCCATTCTGTGACATATCCACAAATAATGTCAAGTTCAATGGTTATCTGGCATGAGGCAGGATCCAAATGATAAGTTTCCATGGGAATGAAAACTAATGGCTGTAAGTTGAAATATTTATTGCCAGCTAAAACATTTTAAAATTGATTTTTGCTGGTACTTAGATCATAGGAACAGGAGTAAGTAATTTAGCCCCTTGAGCCTGTTCTGCCATTCAATGAGATCATGACTGATCTGTGACCTAACACCATATATCTGTATGTACCATCTACAAGATGCACTGCAGCAACTTGCCAAGGCTTCTTCGGTAGCACCTCCCAAACCCGCGACCTCTTCCACCTAGAAGGACAAGGGCAGCAGGCGCATGGGAACATGGGAACACCACCACCTCCAAGTTCCCCTCCAAGTCACACACCATCCTGACTTGGAAGTATATCACCGATCCTTCATTGTCGCTGGGTCAAAATCCTGGAACTTCCTCCCTAACAGCACTGTGGGGGATCCCTTCACCGCACGGACTGCAGAGGTTCAAGAAGGCTGCTCACCACCACCTTCTCAAGGGCAATTAGGGATGGGCAATAAATGCTGGCCTTGCCAGCGATGCCCACATCCCATAAACGAATTTAAAAAAAAATCTGCCTTTGCCCCATATCCCTTAATTCCTTTCGTTAACAAAAATCTATCAATCTCAGATTTAAAATTAAGAATTGACCTAGCGTGAGCTGTCATTTGCGGAAAAGAGTTCCAAACTTCTACCACCCTTCGCATGTAGAAGTGTTTCTGCACTTTAGTCCTGAAAGGCCTGGTTCAAACTTTTAGGCTATGTCCCCCAGTCTTAGACACCCCAACCAGCGGAAATAATTTCTCTTCATATACCCTATCAGTTCCCCTTAATATCTTGAAAACGTCGATCAAATCACCCCTTAACCTTCTAAATTCCAGGGAATACAACAACCCTAGTTTGTGTAATCTCTCCTTATAATTTAACCCTTGGCGTCCAGGTATCATTCTGGTTAATCTACACTGCACTCCTCCAAGGCCAATATATCCTTCCTAAGGTGTGGTGCCCAGAACTGCTCACAGTACACCAGGTGTGGTCTAACCAGGGCTTTGTATAGCTGCAGCATGACTTCTACCCCCTTGTATTCTAGTCCTCTAGATATAAAGGCTTGCATTCCATTAGCCATTTTGATTATTTTCTGTACCTGTCCATGACATATTATTGATCTATGTACATGGACGCCCAAGTCTCTTTGAACCTCCACTGTTTCTAGCTTTTTGCCATTTAGAAAGTACTCTGATACAGTATATCCTTTTTAGGTCCAAAGTGGATGACCTCACACTTGCCTATATTGAAATCCATTTGTCACACAGTTTTGCCCATTCACTTAATCTATTAATATCTCTTTGTAATTTTATGTTTCCATCTACACTGCTTACCACACGGACTGTAGCAGTTCAAGAAAGGTAGCGTAGTGGTAATGTCACTGGGCTAGTAATCCAGAGGCCTGGATTAATGATTCCCGACGTCGGGAAACCCCGCCAGGTTCAGCGAGGCGAGCAGTGGGTCTGCGGGGGTGAGAGGGGTCCAAAAGTGCACTGTGGAGGTAAGTGATGGGTGCAAGTGTGGAGATGTAAGTATGTGAGGTCAGTGAAAAGTGTTAGAAAAAGTTTCCTTCCCTTTGTTTCTTCCTGCAGGCTTCAATCGTTGGGGATCCGGAGGCTCCGGCATCTCAATGGCAGAGATGACAGAATGGCTGCTGCATTCTCCGATGCAACAACCATCTGCTTTCTGCTCAGGAAATAGCTTTGGTGAGCCTTGAGTACAAGAACTCACCAAACAACAGAGAATGTTAGCGATTTACTTGTACTTCTTGCAATTTAGTATACTGTATTTGCTGCTCACGATGTGGTCTCCTCTACATTGGGGAGACCAAATGCAGATTGGGTGACTACTTTACGGAACACCTTCGTTCAGTCCGTAAGGGGGACCCCGAGCTTCCGGTCACCTGTCACTTTAATTCTCCGCTCCACTCCCACTCAGACCTCACCGTCCTCGGCCTCTTGCATTGTTCCACTGAAGCTCAGCGTAAGCTCGAGGAACAGCACCTCATCTTTCGATTAGGCACTTTACAGCCTTCTGGACTCAACATAGAGTTCAAAAATTTCAGACCATAACCTCGGCCCCTATCATGTATATTTTTCTTTCCCACACTTTTTTTTTCTTCTCTCCCACATGGCAGCTGTCTTTCATTCTGCCAGCGCAATTCACACTTCATCTAGAGCCATTCTTTGTTTCTTAACCTGTCCCATTACCATCTCCTTTTACCTTGAATATCTCTTAATGTCTCTTAACCTCTCCTGCCTTCTACCCTATCACAGACCTTCCCTTTTGTTCTTTCATCCCCTCCCCCCTTTCCCAGCCCCTACACTTGCTTAAAAATCTGTTCCATTTCCTGCTTTTTTCTAGTTCTGACGAAAGGTCATCGACCTGAAACGTTAACTCTGTTTCTGTCTTCACAGATGCTGCCTGACCTGCTGAGTATCTCCAGCATTTTCTGTTTTTATTTCTGATTTCCAGCATCTGCAGTATTTTCTTTTTGTAGAGAATGTCAGTGTTTGACAACTTCTCAAAGCTGTCAAACGATGACAATTCATCTGTCAAAAAGTTTTGACAGATGAAACGTCATACGCTGACGTTCTCTGTCACTGGCTTTCCCTTAATTGGCCTGCTAAGCCCGCTGGGCGGGCTTAACAAGGTCAATCAAGGGAAAATAGTGTGGGTTGGCCACAAGTCGATGGAGGCGGGACTAAAACCCAACAAGCAGCAGTCCCGCCTCCAACGCGCCCCATTGATAAAATCACCCTCCATGAAGCTATCGGATTGTCGTAAAAACCCATCTGGTTCACTAATGTCCTTTAGGGAAGGAAATCTGCCGTCCTTACCTGGTCTGGCCTATATGTGACTCCAGACCCACAGCAATGTGGTTGACTCTTAACTGCCCTCTGAAATGGCCTAGCAACCCACTCAGTTGTAACATAGTGCTACGAAAAACAATAAAAAGAATGAAACCGGACGGACCACCCGGCATCAACCTCAGTACCGGCTACGGACACGGCAACGGCACACCCAGCCCAGTCAACTCTGCAAAGTCCTCCTCACCAACATCTGGGGACTTGTGCCAAAATTGGGAGAGTTGTCCCACAGACTAGTCAAGCAACAGCCTGACATAGTCATACTCACAGAATCATACCTTTCAGCCAATGTCCCAAACTCCTCGATCACCATCCCTGGGTATGTCCTGTCCCACCGGTAGGACAGACCCACCAGGGGTGGCGGTACAGTGGTATACAGTCGGGAAGGAGTGGCCCTGGGAGTCCTCAACATTGACTCTGGACCACATGAAGTCTCATAGCTTCAAGTCAAGCATGGGCAAGGAAACCTCCTACTGATTACCACCTACCGCCCTCCCTCAGCTGATGAATCAGTACTCCTCCATGTTGAACACCACTTGGAAGAAGCACTGAGAGTAGCAAGGGCACAGAATGTACTCTGGGTGGGGGACTTCAATGTCCATCATCAAGAGTGGCTCGGTAGCACCGCTACTGACAAGGCAAAAGACAAGGCTGAAGCGTTTGCAACCATCTTCAGCTAGAAGTGCCGAGTGGATGATCCATATCGGCCTACTCCTGAGGTCCCCACCATCACAGAAGCCAGTCTTCAGGCAACTCGATTCACTCCACGTGAGATCAAGAAATGGCTGAGCGCACTGGATAAAGCAAAGACTATGGGCCCCGACAACATCCCGGCTATCGTGCTGAAGACTTCTGCTCCAGAACTAGCCGTGCCTCTAGCCAAGCTGTTCCAGTACAGCTACCACACTGGCATCTATCCGACAATGTGGAAAACTGCCCAGGTATATCCTCTCCACAAAAAGCAGGACAAATCCAACCCGGCCAATTACCGCCCCATCAGTCTACTCTCAATCATCAGCAAAGTGATGGAAGGTGTCATCGAAAGTGCTATCAAGCGGCACTTACTCACCAATAACCTGCTCACTGATGCCCAGTTTGGTTTCCGCCAAGACCACTCAGCTCCCGACCTCATTACAGCATTGGTCCAAACATGGACAAAGGAGCTGAATTCCAGAGGTGAGGTGAGAGTGACTGCCCTAGACATCAAGGCCGCATTCGTTCATGTGATGTGGGCTTCGCTGGCAAGGCCAGCATTTATTGCCCATCCCTAATTGCCCTTGAGAAGGTGGTGGTGAGCTGCCTTCTTGAACCGCTGCAGCCCATGTGGTGAAGGTACTCCCACAGTGCTGTTAGGTAGGGAGTTCCAGGATTTTGACTCAGCGACGATGAAGGATCGGCGATATATTTCTAAGTCAGGATGGTGTGTGACTTGGAGGTTGTGGTTTTTCCATGCGCCTGCTGCCCTTGTCCTTCTAGGTGGAAGAGGTCGTTGATTTGGGAGGTGCTGCCGAAGAAGCCTTGGCGAGTTGCTGCAGTGCATCTTGTAGATGGTACACACTGCAGCCACGGTGTGCCGATGGTGGAGGGAGTGAATATTTAAGGTGGTGGATGGGGTGCCAATCAAGCGGGCTGTTTTGTCCTGGATGGTGTCGAGCTTCTTGAGTATTGTTGGAGCTGCACTCATCCAGGCAAGTGGAGAGTATTCCTTCACACTCTTTACTTGTGCCTTGTAGATGGTGGAAAGGCTTTGGGGAGTCAGGAGGTGAGACACTCGCCGCAGAATACCTAGCCTCTGACCTGCTCTTGTTGCCACAGTACTTATGTGGCTGGTCCAGTTAAGTTTCTGGTCCATGGTGATCCCCAGGATGTTGATGGTGAGGGATTTGGTGATGGTAATGCTGTTGAATGTCAAGGGGCTGTGGTTAGACTTTCGCTTGTTGGAGGTAGTCATTGCCTGGCACTTCTGTGGTGCGAATGTTACCTGCCATGTATCAGCCCAAGCCTGAACGTCGTCCAGGTCTTGTTGCATGCGGGCATGGACTGCTTCATTATCTGAGGAGTTGTGAATGGCGCTGAACACTGTGCAGTCATCAGCGAACATCCCCATTTCTGACGTTATGTTGGCGGGAAGGTCATTGATGAAGCAGCTGAAGATGGTTGGACCTTGGACACTACCCTGAGAAACTCCTGCAGCGATGTCCTGGGGCTGTGATGGTTGACCTTTAACCACCACAACCATCTTCCTTTGTGCTAGGTATGACTCCAGCCAGTTGGGCGTTTTCCCCCCCGATTCCCATTGACTTCAGTTTTACTAGGGCTCCTTGATGCCACCCCCGGTCAAATGCTGCCTTGATGTCAAGGGCAGTTGCTCTCGCCTCACCTCTGGAATTCAGCTCCTTTGTCCATGTTTGGACCAATGCTGTAATGAGGTCGGGAGCTGAGTGGTCTTGGCGGAACCCAAACTGGGCATCAGTGAGCAGGTTATTGGTGAGTAAGTACCGCTTGATAGCACGGTCGATGACACCTTCCATCATTTTGCTGATGATTGAGAGTAGACACAAAAGGTATCAAGGGGTATGGGGAGAGAGCGGGAATATGTGGGTCATTAGTGGTGCTACCGAGCCACTCTTGGTGATGGACATTGAAGTCCATTTGACATTGGAGCAGCACCAGGTGTACCTAAAAATGAGGTGCCAGCTTGGGGAAGCTCCAACACAGGATGTTAAGTACATTCTGTGCCCTTGCTACTCTCAGTGCCTCTTCCAAATGGTGTTCTACATGGAAGAGTACTGATTCATCAGCTGTGGGAGGGCAGTAGGTGGTAATCAGCAGGAGGTTTCACTTGCCCATGCTTGACCTGAAGCCATGAGACTTCATGGGGTCTGGAGTCAATGTTGAGGACTCCTAGGGCCACTCCTTCCCGACTGTATAGCCACCCCTGACTGGGTCTGTCCTGCCGGTGGGACAGGACATACCCAGGGATGGTGATTGATGAGTTTGGGACATTGGCTGTGATCTGTGATTATGACTGTGTCAGGCTGTTGCTTGACTAGTCTGTGGGACAGCTCTCCCAATTTTGGCACAAATCTTCAGATGTTGGTGAGGTGGACTTTGCAGAGTCAACTGTGCCTTTGCCATGTCCATAGCCGAGTGGTCCCATTCTTATTATTGTGTGTTGTAGCAGTTTGTTACAACTGAGTGGCTTGCTGGCCATTTCAGAGGGCAGTTAAGAGTCAACCACATTGCTGTGGGTCTGGAGTCACATATAGGCCAGACCAGGTAAGGATGGCAGATTTCCTTTCCTAAGGGACATTAGTGAACCAGATGGGTTTTTACGACAATCCGATAGTTTCATGGTTACCATTACTGATGCTAGTTTTTTCATTCCAGATTTGTTTAATTAACTGAATTGAAATGCCCTAGCTGCCATGGTGGGATTTGAACTTGCGTCTACTGGATTAATTAGCCCAGTGACATTACCACTATGCTGCCGTTCCCGCAGCAACAACAGCCTTCTCTTAAAGCAAGGCTGTCATTTTAGAAAGCAGTGTCGAGCCCTTAAAAGGGAACTGCCTTCTAAAATGGAAAAAATAAAAATCATTTAAAAATAGTCAGTTTTTAGCTCTTACAGCTCAACTGCCTTCTGAAGAAAAATTAACATTAAAAAGAATTCCCAAATTGGAGTCTTCAGCTCTTAAAGCTGAATTGCCTTCAGCACCTCAAAAAAGGGAAAAGTGCTTCAGCACTAACACAAATGACTCAGCAAGCCAGAGAAGGGGCACCCAGGGTCTCGCACGCAGCACTCCTGCTTTGTGCGGGTGTCAACATTGCAAGAGAAGTCCTCTACCCACAGGGGGCTAGGAGGCCCTCAAGAAAGAAGGAAGTGGTACCAGATCACCAAGGTGGTCACTGCCAGCAGTGTCGCCCCCAGGACATGCCTCCAGTGCCCAAAGAAGTTTCATGACCTCAAACGAGTGGTCAAGGTCAGTGAATGCATCTTCAAAAGCCGTCTCCTACCAACTGTAGCACTAACCTCACACACTGCTCAATGCACGACCCCCTGCATCAGTCACATACTAACAATTTCTACCACACATTCCTAGCTTCACCTCACGTCCTTGGAGGAGACGGTGCTGACCATTCTTGGCAGGGAAATGGCTGAACCCTTGACCAGCGTCGGGGCTGAAAGAATACAAGATGCTGGTATCCTCATATGTTATCCTCCTTCTCACATCCCACTTCCCCCTCATTCCACAATCTCTTCTGATGTACAAGCTGCACATGGTGTAAACATGCACCCCTTCCTTTCCCATTCTCCCCTCACTGCAACCTTGTGCCCTCCTCATTTCAGACACCCAAGAAATCCAGCCTGCCCAGCCAGTGGTTAAACAAGAAGAGGGAGAGGAGAATGAAGAAGAAGGTGAAGAAACACCGTCACTCGATTTCACACTCCCAGCCACTAGGTCCTCGAGTCGTCCTGCAAGGCCATCTGCAGTGTCGCGCACTGAAAGTCAGAAGCCTTCCACCAGCCATGCTGCAGCCACTGCGGTAGCACTGCATAGGAGCACTAGGATAGGCAAAGGCACATGCAAGACACTCACTAAGGGAATGATCAAGGGTAATTAGTTGATTTTTTGATGTAATATTGGATGCATATATGGATAAAGTTGGATTGGAAAATTTGCTTTGTGGCTTTTATTACAGCATTGTGGCCATGAGGATGCTGTGATGGTCTGTAACAGAAAGAAAGAAAAGAAAGACTTGCATTTATATAGTGACTTTCATGACCACCTGACGTCTCAAAGCACTTCACAGCCAATGAAGTACTTTTGGAGTGTAGTCACTGTTGTAATGTGAGAAATGCAGCAGCAATGTGATAATGACCAGATAATCTGTTTTTTGTCCTGTTGATTGAGGGATAAATATTGGACAGGACACCGGGAATAACTCCCCTGCTCTTCTTCGAAATAGTGCCATAGGATTTTTACATCTACCCGAGAGAGCAGACGGGGCCTCAGTTTAACGTCTCATGTGAAAGACAGCACCTCAGACAGTGCAGCACTCCACTGGAGTGTCAGCCTAGATTTATATGCTCAAGTCCCTAGAGTGGGACTTGAACCCACAACTTTCAGACTCAGAGGTGAGTGTGCTATCCACTTTTTTTTTATTACATCATTTATTGAACATTACGAACATTTACAACATCGTTATCATTCCATTGTATCATTCAAATCCATTCCGCCGCTCTGCACAACCATTCCTCCACCACATATTAACATCAAAACCTGAAGTTTAATTTGTCTCCCGTAACATATATTAATCGATTGTACTTTAAAAATTGATCATAAAATACTATCTTTAAATTCCTTTCTGAATAAAACATCCACAGAGCCTTATAATGATCTTTTAGCTTATGTTTAAAATACTCTTTTAGATTGATTCTCCTCCCCTTAAAAACCAGAGTATTCCTTCTTTGTACAATCACGAATCTAGCCAAACTGAACATTAAATTAATTGCCGCTCCACTAGACTCAGGCAGACTCTCCTGCAATCCCCATCTCAAAATTGAGTCCCACGGGATTCCCATTCTCGCTCTTCGGTCCCCACCCATCAAAAAAACCTCACACAACTGTCTAACATCGTACTTAAAATCATTTAACTGCAGACATAACATCAGTAAATGGGACAGAGTCTCATCCCGTGTCCCACACACTGGGCAAGTTGCCCCCTCCAGTTGCCCAATCTTACACAAGACTGTCATGGTAAAAATTCAGTTATGAGCCAATTTGAAATCCAGTTCCATCCACTCTGGACATTTAAAATTCGCCCACACTCCCTTCCAAATCCTGTTGAAGTCCAGCTGTGGGTATATACTCTGCCAAAACTCCTGACCAGCAGGTGTCTTGAATCTCCATTCTCTAAATACCTCATAGAAATCTCGAGTATTACAATTGTCAAATTGGACCAACTCTCCCCCTTTCTCCAGCAGAAAGCTTGGAAAAGCGGGATGCATTTTACTTCCTTTGGAGATTTCCATATTTATTTCTTCCATCCAATCCTGTGGCATTGCCCTCACAACCTTCTCATACATGATCATAATGGCTTTTTCCTCTACCTCCTGATCATCCTCCCACACCATGTCCCTCACTATCGCTTCCGGCAACCAACCTGGAATTTCCTCATATAATACCAGCTTTTATAAAAGTTTGATTAAATAATACCTCCTTCAATGTTGACCCACCTATTCAAAAATAAGGGCTGTTCTAAAAATTCCTCAGCACCCTTAGGCATAAACTGCATACTTTTTAAAAATTGGGCCCAAGTCTCTACAGCCCCCTTATAAAACCTAGGGAGAGGTTTAATCGATTTCAAAAACATATTATTGTATTCCATATACAATATCCCCTGCCCTCCTATCCAACTTCGTTTTGAAAAATGCGCAAAACAACTCTTCCAAAAACTTGTATTTGACTTCTGAAGAAATCTCTTCACCCATTTGATTTTAAAGGATTTTTTCTTCAAATCAATATCTGGGAAATTGAGTCCTCCCTGATTTCTCCGTCCAATGATGGTATTGTAAGCAACCAAGGTTAGTTTCCCTTCCCATAAAAACCTTGCACAAGCCTCTCGGATGGACTTTTCCACCCACTCAGGAATATCCTCCACCGTCAATAAGTACCATAGCTTAGCTAGCAGGAGAGCGGACACCACTGTCGTTCTTCCTTGTACTTTCAACCACCTTCTTTCCCATCTTCCCAAAATCTTTTTAATTTTCATAACCTTTGGTTCCCAATTTAATCGATCCACTTCATCCCTGTCTTTCTTGCACCCCAGAACTTGCAAAACTTCCACCACCCTAAATGGCTCCGAATAAGAGAAGTATACCTGATAACCTCCCCATCATTTAATCTCTGGCCCTTCCCTCCTCTCATGCTCCTTCTCAACTTTTTGGGCAGCTGTTGCTTTTTCCTGCAGCCTCCGGCTCTTTTTCACCTCCTGTTTGAAACTTCCCTGCTGTTTCAGCCTCTTCCTTGCATTAGCTTTGGGCCGAGGAGCTGCCCCTTTTCCCTCCTTCTGCCCCTCACTAACTTTTCCCTTTGCACACGATGCTACCCCACCCCTAACTTCCATGTCTCTGTCCCCCTCTGATTCCTCACTCTCGAGCTCTTCTGTGACCTTCTGTTCCTGCTCCCCATCAGATAAATAATCCTGCTACCCTTCAGATACATCATCTCCCATCGAGAGTCTTCCTGCTATCGCAGCTTCTCCAACAGTGCCGCTCCCTTCGGCCTCATCATCCCTTGCTCCCTGATCCTTCTCTCTCTGGGACAGTGGCGCACCAATATTGCTCCCTTCTGACCTCTTTGTCTCGCCGCTCCCGTCCTGCTGCCCCTTTAAGGCTCCTGCCTCTTGCACCCTCTCCTCGTCTTGCCCCCTCCTACTCACCGAGATGTCCGACTCCCCATCTTTCTTTGGAGTACTTACATTTACCATGCACCCCGCTCCCCATCCTCTCCCCCTGCGGACCCCAGATTCTTTAGGGAGAGCTGAACCGTATTATGGCTCGACCCTGCCCTTGACCCATGCTGCTCTTTGCTGTATTTGTCCTTTTCCACTGTACTTGGTGTGTTTTCCACCATCTCCATCCTGTTCTCTGCTCCGCAATTTTCTACCTCTTCCTGCGCTCTTTTCTCCTTCAATTCACCAGCTGTGTCCTCCGCCTGCTCCGCTCCTCCGGCTGTTCCACTCACACCTCCTGCTCCTTCTCCCATCTCCTCGTCACTCATAGAGATTCCTTCTGCCTCACACTCACAGCTGGTGGGGCCTTTGTGACACACCCCACAGCTCTCCACCTTGAAGCTCCGAGCGATGTGTCCAGACTCGCCGCAATTATAACAGTACAAGTCCGGACAGTTTCTTACAAGATAGTCGTGTCCAAGACAATAATAACAAACCTTCACTTGGTTATCATGCAGTACTCAGAAGTACTGCACTCCTTCCATTATCTCAAATTTCATGCTGTACGGTAATGACTTCACCCCCTCTGGGAACCGCACCTTTATGTAACGGGTTCCATCTGCTACCCGTGTTCCTGGATAGTACCTCCTCTTTATTTCCGAGCAAATTTTAATGTCCCATGACTCCAACTTTTTGATAGCACCTCATCCTCAATATAAACCGGCAAGTTTAAGAATGAGACCACCACCTCTTCCGAATATAGCAGAGATACCTCCAAGAACTTATCACCAACCTTCAAACTGAGTAAAAGTCTTTCCACCTCCTCTCTGCCACTGACATTCGGCTTTGATCGGCAGGCAAAGCAGCTTCCCTCGCCACAGTCCTCATGTACCGCTTGGATAATATCCCAAGCTCGTATCTCCTTATCCTCGCACTGAACCACCACCGTGTTTTCTTTTCCAAACTTCCTAGGGTCCCGGCCCAAATCTTTGGGCCTTTTTCTCTCCTTTCCAACCACAGTTTCTCCCCTGATTAAATTCATTGGGAACATTGTCCTCTGAGGGGCCCGGCTGCTGTTTATGGGCCAAAAAGGCCCTAAAACCTGAAAAAAAAAATCCAACTTTTTACAAGCTCACTCCAACTCCCTGTAGTAATCAGGCAACCAGCAGCACCTGCTCACTCCTAGCCCCTCCCACCTAGAGAGTGCTACCCACTGAGCCACAGCTGACACTTGGGAAGGTAAAGTGTGGGACATATGTTGAAAGGGGCATTGGGCTTGTGTTCACTGGTACCGCAGGTGGAAGATTCGATCCTGGATATCCCAGCCAGAAAGGGGCTGTCTGAGTTGCCTCCTTCTTTCCGCTTCCTCCTCTTCTGTTTCCTCCTCTTCTGCTTCCTCCTCTTCCCTCTGCAAGCAGCTTGTCCCCTTTGCTGCCTCTGCTCCATCTCCATGTCATACTGCAGCCCAAGGGGGACTGCAACTAGAGCCTCCAGGACTGGGAGCAAGTGGTCTTCTCAGAGGCCTTGCTTTAAGAGCCAAAGCCTTGCAAACATCCAGCAGCATTCCCCGCACACTTTAACAACTTTTTAAATGTCTTACACGAAGCCACTACTCAAATAAAATGTGAAGAAACCAGTACAAAAGCAAAAATCTAAACTTACCTCAAAGTTGCCTGTGTCCCTTTAAGAAGTACTGATGGGGGGTCTGTCATGCAGCTGAACGCACGTTGAGCTATGCGTGCTTTGGAGAGGGCATTGAATGGAGCGGTGACGTCCAAAATAGCAGGTCGTGTGTCAATTCAGCGTTGCACGCTGATTGACGTCACGATCTGACTAATTACCATTTTTGCAGTGAGTGCAGACAACAACAGCGCTGCCAACCTGTCCAAAATGGCCGCCACCATGTTCCACGCCAAAAGTGGGCGGAAGCGAGGTGGCTGCCATTTTTTCTCCGAAACCAGCCTCATCAGCCGGTGTTAAGGTGCTGAATTTCATGGCCAATAGGTGTGAACTCTTTATTGATTGCCAAAACAGGCTAATAATTTGCATATCATTTAGTCTCTGGGGAAACAACATTAAAGCCCAGTTCATTACCGTTCTAACCACTTTTTTCTCTGTGTCTTTTTTAACTTGTGTGAACACACTTTGCTTTAAAACACAACCCTTAAATGCATTTTTTTTCCTCCAAATCCTTTCTGTGGAAAAAAGATTTAAAATAAACCAACAAAGCTATTAAAACACATTGGGGGAGAAATTTGGTATTGTCCCGTTTGGGGTGCAATTATCGGCCGGGCACAAAGTTTAGCGCCTGCCGCTAGTTATCGCCTCTGACTGCAAACTTGGCTTCTATCGCCCCTGGAGGTGATTGGAGCGCTAAATCAGGCACTACACACCTCTCTTAAGGCACTAACACCGAGGAGCGAGGCGCTACCTCAGAGCGCTGGTACATAGATACATAGATACATAGATACATAGAAGATAGGAGCAGGAGTAGGCCATCCGGCCCTTCGAGCCTGCTCCGCCATTTAATGAGATCATGGCTGATCCTCCAATTCAGTATCCCGTCCCCGCCTTCTCTCCGTAACCCTTAACCCCTTTTGCCTGTAGAAATATATCTAATTCCCTCTTAAATATATTTAATGAGCTGGCGTACACTGCCCTCTGTGGCAATGAGTTCCACAGGTTCACCACCCTCTGAGTGAAGAAATTCCCCCTCATTTCTGTCCTAAATGGTTTAGCCCTTATCCTTAAATTATGTCCTCTAGTTCTGTTCTCACCCGCCAAGGGAAACATCCCTTCTGCATCTAGTCTGTCTAGACCTGTCAGAATTTTATACACTTCTATGAGGTCCCCTCTCAATCTTCTAAACTCCAGTGTGTACATCCCTAAACTACATAGTCTCTCCTCATAGGTCAATCCCGCCATTCCTGGTATCAGCCTGGTGAATCGCCGCTGCACCCCCTCCATGGCAAGAACATCTTTCCTCAGATGAGGCGACCAAAACTGTACACAGTACTCGAGCTGTGGTCTCACCAGTGCCCTGTACAGCTGCAGCAAGGTATCCCTGTTCCTGTATTCCAACCCTTTTGCTATGAAGGCCAGCATACCGTTTGCCTTCTTGATCGCCTGTTGCACCTGCATGCTCGCCTTCAGTGACTGGTGTACAAGAACACCCAGGTCTCTCTGTACTTCCCCCTCTCCCAATTTATTGCCATTTAAATAATAATTTGCCCTCCCGTTCCTGCACCCAAGGTGGATAACTTCGCACTTGTCCACATTATAGTGCATCTGCCATTTATCCGCCCAATCACCCAGTCTGTCCAAATCGCTCTGGAGCTTCCTGGTCTCCTCCTCTGAGCCCACCCCCCCTCCTAGTTTAGTGTCGTCTGCAAATTTGGAAATGCTGCATCCGACTCCCTGATCCAGGTCATTAATGTAAATTGTGAACAGCTGGGGACCCAGGACAGATCCCTGTGGTACCCCACTTGTTACTGCCTGCCATTCAGAAAATGAGCCGTTTATTCCAACTCTCTGTTTTCTATCTGACAGCCAGTTCTCTATCCACGTCAATACTTTCCCCTTTATCCCATGAGCTTCAATTTTCCCTGCTAATCTTTTATGTGGGACCTTATCGAAGGCCTTTTGGAAGTCCAGGTACACCACATCTACTGGCTCTCCCCCATCTATTTTACCAGTTACTCCCTCAAAAAATTCCAATAGATTAGTCAAGCACGATTTACCCTTTGTAAATCCATGTTGACTCTGTCCTATCCTGTCCCCATTTGCTAAGTGCTCCGCTATTTCATCCTTAATGATGGACTCCAGCATTTTGCCCACAACTGATGTAAGGCTTACAGGTCTGTAATTACCTGCTTTTTCCCTACCCCCCTTTTTGAATAGTGGGGTAACGTTAGCTACCCTCCAATCCATGGGCACTGTTCCCGAGTCTAATGAATTCTGAAAAATCATACTTAGTGCATCCGCTATCTCTAGGGCCACCTCCTTCAGTACCCTAGGATGCATGTTATCAGGCCCTGGGGATTTGTCCGCCTTCAATCCCTTTAGCTTCCTTAACACCATATCCTTAGAGATATTGACTTGCGTCAGTTCCTCCTTTGCAAATGTCCCTATTTTTCCCGATATCCCAGGGAGGTTTTTTGTGTCTTCCTTCGTAAAGACTGACCCAAAGTATGCATTTAGTTGGTCTGCCATTTCTTTATTTCCCGTTATATATTCCCCCGTATCTGACTGCAATGGGCCAACTTTGGTTTTCACCAGTCTTTTCCTCTTGATATACTTATAAAAGCTTTTGGAGTTAGTTTTTATATTTTCCGCCAGCTTGCTTTCGTAAGCTATTTTGCCCCTCTTGATTAAGCCCTTTGTCCTCCTTTGCTCTATCTTAAACTGTTCCCAATCTTCCGCTCTGGCGCTTTTTTTGGCTATTTTATACGCCCTATCTTTGGATTTTATGCTGTCTCTAATTTCCCCTGTTATCCACGGTTGAGTCACCTTTTTAGATTTCCTTTTATGCCAGATTGGTATAAACAATTTTTGCAATTTTGTCATTCTATCTTTAAATGCTTGCCATTGTTTATCTACCTCCAGTCCTCCCAGGAACGTTGTCCAATCAGACCTACTCAGTTCCCGTCTAATGGCATCATAATTCCCCTTGTTTAAATTCAGGACCTTAGTATCTGAGTCAATTTCTTCGCTCTCCATTTCGAGTGAGAAATCGATCATGTTATGATCGCTCTGACCCAAGGGTCCCCGTACAACAAGATTACTAATTAGTCCCTTCTCATTGCACAGTACCCAGTCCAATATAGCCTGTTCCCGAGTTGGTTCCTCGACATATTGATCCAGATAACCATCCCTTAAACACTCAAGGAATTCCTCCTCCTCATTATTTTTACTGATTAGGCTATTCCAATCTATATGTAAGTTAAAGTCACCTATGATGACAGCTGTGCTCTTATTGCACGCTTCTCTAATTTCCCTCGTGATGCCCTCCCCAACCTCTATTTTACTATTTGGAGGCCTATATACCACTCCTATTAATGTTTTTCGCCCCTCGCTATTTCTTAGCTCCACCCATATAGATTCTGTATTCACTGAGTTAATATCCTTCCTTTCAATTGCATTTATCCCTGGTGAAGCTCATGTGATGTCAGTCAGCAATGGAACACAGACACACTGGCGCCGGCCAGTTCTTAAAGGGGAGGGTCGATCTTGCTCTCCATCCACATCCTGCTCATTGCAGCCTTGAATCTCGGCCTGGAGAGACCTGTACATCAAATCTGCTGGAAAGAACAATGGAGAGGCCCAGGGAAAGAGCTCAGAGCTCAGAGTGTAGCCCCCACAGTCTCTTCTAAATCGATGCAAGGAAAGTCAAATCAAAATGAACCTGCAAAGTGCTGCTCAGTACCCAAAACTCCTTCACACAGCGTTGAATCTCTCCAGAAGCCTCTCTCTCTCTCTCTCAGAATGCGTGGTGCAAAAATGTCGCCGACAAAAAAAGTCAGGAAGTGGCCGCCTTTAAATAGCACTCCCCCAGACCCTTCCCGACTGCAAAACGTTCCCCTCAACCTGTCGTTGCTAGCGGCAGGTGGAAAGGAACGGGGCGCCACTCAATATCCACTCCGGGGCGCTAGCGGGGCGTTGCGCACTCGACTGACGTCACGATCTGCGGGCGCAGGAGATCATGGCGGTAGTGTTTAGTGCCGCCGCAAAATGTCTGGTCAATTTCGCGAAAGGCGCAAACATCGCCGCGCCCGGGCGCTAGTTGCTTTGCGCCCCATTACTAACAGGAGGCGCAAAGCAACCGAATTTTCCCCCCATTGCATCATGGAAGCTTCTCAAATTACAAGGTTTGATGTCATTCGTTCTTGCCAGACTCTAAATAGAATATACAGCACAGAAACAGGCCATTGGGCTCAACTGGTCTTTGACAGTGTTTATGCTCCAGATGGGCCTCCTCCCACTCTACTTCATCTAACCCTGTTAGCATATCCTTATATTCTGTTCTCCCTCATGTACTTATCTAGCTTCCCCTTAAATGCATCTATGCTATTCGCCTCAACTATTCCACGTGGTAGCAAGTTCCATATTCTAACCACTCTCTGGGTAAAGGAATTTCTCCTGAATTCCTTATTGGATTTATTAGTGACTATCTTATATTTATGGCGCCTAGGTTTGGACTCCCCCACAAGTGGAAACATCTTTTCTACGTCTACCCTATCAAACCCCTTCATAATTTTAAAGACCTCTATTAGGTCATCCCTCAGCCTTCTCTTTTCGAGAGAAAAGAGCCCCAGCTTGTTCATGCTTTCCTGATGGGAACAACCTCTCAGTTCTTGTATCATCCTTGTAAATCTTTTTAGCATCTTCTCCAGTGCCTCTATATCCTTTTTGTAATCTGGAGACCAGAACTGTGTTCAGTACTCTCCAAGATTCTATATAAATTGAACATAATTTCGCTGCTTTTCAATTCTGTGCCTCTAAAAATGAACCCCAGTGCTTCAGAGTCATAGGGGTAAAAATTCAGTTGGTTGCGCCTCCCGTTAGCGCCTTAAGAGGGCGCTAATGGGGCGCAAAGCCGCTAACGCCCGGGCGCAGCGATGTTTGCGCCGCTCGGGAACTTAACTTGACATTGTGCGGCGGCGCTAAAACTTACCGCTGCGACCACCTGCGCGCGCAGATTGTGACGTCATTCCATGGTGCAACGCCCTTGTGGCGCCCCGGAGCGGAAATTGAGTGGCGCCCCCTGCCTTACCGCCTGGCGCTTCCAACGACCGGAAGACTGGAACGCTATCAATCGCTGTGGGGCTGGGGGGGGCGCTATTTAAAGGGGGCCTCTTCCTGTCTTTTTCTGTGGTCGACATTTTTGCACCACTCGTTCTGAGAGAGAGAGAGATTCGGAGAGAGAGAAAGAGAGACTTCTACATTGACTCAACGCTTTGTGAGGTAGTTTTGCCTATTGATCCTAACTTTGCTGCTACTTTAGTTGCTGTCCTTCATTACTTTGCTTGCAAAGAGAATATGGGGGCTGCACTGATTGGGGGCGTCGTCCTGCTCCAGCTGAATCGGAGGATACAGAGACGCAGAGAGAGAGTGGCAATGATGGCCAGACGGAGGAGGGCCATCAGGCGTATGTACAGGAGAGCTTACCCTCCCAGGGTATATCGTGAACAGCTCTCCTACATCCATATGTCCGAGGAGCTGTGTTTGCGAAGGCTGCGATTCAGCAAGGAGGTGGTCACTGAGCTCTGCCACCTGCTGCAGCCAGATCTGCAGCCTCAACTGAGGTCCAGGACGTCTCTGTCGATGGCAGTGAAGGTCACAGTGGCTTTGAACTTTTACGCTACTGGCTCATTTCAAGCTGCTGCTGGGGACCTCGCCAATATCTCCCAGTTCGCGGTGCATTGCTGCATCCGGCAGGTCACAAATGCCCTCTTCAAAAGGAGACGAGAGTTCATCTCTTTCCCCATGACCCCAGACAAGCAGCGTGACCGCGCTCTGGGCTTTGCGAGGGTAGCGGGCTTCCCCATGGTGCAGGGCGCCATTGACTGCACGCATGTGGCTTTGCGTGCTCCGCATGAGAATGCCGAGGAATTCAGGAACAGAAAGGGGTTCCATTCCTTGAATGTCCAGTTGGTCTGTGACCACAGACAGCTGATACTCGCTGTCAATGCCCAGTATCCTGGCAGCTGCCACGATGCTTTTATCCTGCGCCAGACTACTGTGGCAGAACTTTTCGAGGCACCGCATCAGCCAGTTGGTTGGCTTCTCGGGGACAAGGGGTATGCATTGAGCACCTGGCTGATGACACCGCTCCGTACGCCCAACACCCCTGCTGAGCTGCGGTACAATGAGAGCCATCAAGCTACCAGGAACATTATTGAGCGCACAATCGGCGTGCTGAAGCAACGGTTCCGCTGTCTGGACCATTCCGGAGGAGCCCTGCAGTACTCGCCTGAGCGAGTATCGAACTTCGTAGTCGTGTGCTGCATGTTGCATAACATGGCAATCCTCAGGACCCAGCCAATGCCACCAGGCCTTGGAGCACCACCAGAGGAGGAGGAGGAAGAGGACGAGGACGATGATCATCAGCAGCACCAAGGCAGGAGGGCGGCCCACAATGGTCAAACTGCAAGGGCCGTCCGTCAACGGCTAATAGCAAGCCGCTTCTAGGGCCCCTGCCATTGCTACCAACATTAATGAACCCAGCACGCAACCCCTAAGCCGGCCAAGGCACCAATAATTCCAACCACCAACCATGTATATTTTGAATACAGAAACTTATTTATTTTACAAACTCTGTGTCTGTCAATTCCTCATGACAAACTCATAGAAATAAACACAAAAAAACAGTCAATAACATAACTGGTTCTCACAACCTGGAGATAATGTCCAAAACACTAAACAAAAGTTGGACCACGAACCTCGACCTTTAATAAAAAAATGACCAGCATTTTGTCACACCTCCTACTTTTTGCCCTTCGAGGGTGATCTCCTTCCCTTGCGCACTTCCCCCCTTCTAACCCTACTGCTCCTCCGTAATGGGACCTCAGTGGCTGCAGCAAGGCTGGTGGAAGGCTGCTGCTCGTCAGACCCTGACACTGCAGATGCCCCTGAAGGACGGCCTCGACCAGTTCTGGGCCTGGAGGGCCCGGCTGCAGACTGCACCAACTCTGCATGGGCGGCAGCAGTCTGTCCTACAGGCGGTGGCAAGTGCAGTGGAGAAGTGACAGTGTTGGCAGCAGGAATGCTGTCATCGTGAGAGAGGACAGCAACTCCCTGCTCGCCCGACACACTGGCACTCCCACGGGGCAGCACTTCAGCATCCGGAGCAATCTGCCGGAGAACAGATTGCTGGCCTGCTGCGGCGCGGTGACAGCCCCGGGGACATGTGCACGAACCATCGAGGTTGGCAGCAGTCTGTGCTCGCGTGGCCTCAATCTGAGTCTGTATGAGAGCAGTCAGAGATGGGATCACGGCAGCCAGTGACTGAATTGCAGCACTAAGCTTTAGTGTGGCATCCGCCTGTGCTACAGCGAAGTGCTCCACACTCCTTGCCAGTGACTCAATGCATTCGGGCACCCTTCCCACTGCACCCATGAGCTCAGTGTGCATGCCCACCGCCTGGGTGTTCATTTCTGCGATCAGCCGCTCCTCCTCTGCGTCCATTGCAGTAGGAGTGTCTGGCATACTCTCCCTCTGGGGAGAAGGCCCCCGTTCTTCCCTACCCCCCCCCATGGCGTTGCTGCAGCCCGCTGGGTCCTGGAGCTTCACCCTCATCAGACCCTTCCCCCCTGCTCCCCTCCAGGGAAGGCGTGTTCCCAGTGTGGGCATGGGCTTCCTCGGGAGAGGGTGGCACTGATGCTCCGGCTTCCTCTTCCTCCTCAGCTGCAGCATCACTCCCAGTGGCAGCTTCAGGGCCCGTCTCTTCAGCTGGTGAATCACCATCTGAAAGCAGGGAGGTACAAGAGTGGCTTTAGCGTGAGGACAGGGTGGCAGTAAGGGAGGAATAAGTGCAGCGAGTTAGCAAGTTGGATTGAAAGTGTCAAAGGCTGGTGTTGTGAGGGACAAGTGGAAGGACAGAGGACAAAAAGGTGATGACCTTACCATTGCTGTCCAGAACGGGGTCGGCGTCTCCAGTGGCGACGGGACCGATCACCCGGCTTGCCACAATCCTGTGGACGCGTTCCTCCAGATCGCTGAGGGGTTGCAGCTGAGGCCGCCCTCCACCTGTCCGTTGCTGCTGTCTCCGATTATGCGCCAGCTTGGCCTGTAAGAAAAAGGACAGCATCTGAGTAAATATACAGCCATGGTCTTGCCTGATGTGCCTCCCATAGGTGAATAGCCCTTACTGTATACAGCCATGGTCTTGCCTGATATGCCTCCCATAGGTGAATAGCCCTTACTGTATGCAGCCATGGTCTTGCCTGATGTGCCTCCCATAGGTGAATAGCCCTTACTGTATGCAAAGTGTGGAATGTGTGTGTGTGTTTCATGAAAGGGCCATAGGTGTTGGATGAGTGTTGTGCATTGGGGTTTTAAGACCCTCTGGCCATAGAGTGAGGTTGAGATGGAGGGATGGAGAGGTATTGAGAAAAAGCCACTCACCCTGACGACCCGAGTGAGGTCGTTGAACTTTTTGCGGCATTGAGTATGGGTCCTGGGCACCATGCTCCTGGAGGAGACGCTCTGAGCCACCTCCCTCCACACTCTTCTGAACTCGCGTGGCAAAGGCCTCCTGCCACTCTCAGGGAAGAGCATACATCGTTTGCGCTCCACCGCGCCAACCAGAGCATCCAAGGCCCGCTCGGTGAAGCGATGAGCGCGTTGTCTCACCCTCTCCATGCTTGGCAGCAAAATGGATTCACAGGTCTCTCCAGGCCGAGATTCAAGGCTGCAATGAGCAGGGTGTGGCTGGGGAGCAAGTTGGCCCCCCCCGCTTTAAGAAGTGGACGGCGCCAGTGTGTCTGTGTTCCCTCGCTAACTGGCAGCAGCTGCGCTGCGCTCGCGCGCTGAGTTAGCGCCTCACTCCTTGGCCTTTGCGCCTTAAGACAGGTGTGCAGCGCCTGATTTAGCGCTCCACTCACCTCCCGGGGCGGTAAAAGTGAAGTTTCCAGTCAGTGCCGATAATTAGCGCCAGGCGCTAATATTTGCGTCCAGACGATATTTGCGCCCCAAATGGGGCGCGACCTAATTTTTACCCCATAGAGTTATACAGCACAGAAAGAGGCCCTTCGGCCCATCGTGTCCGCGCCGGCCATCAAGCCCTGTCTATTCTAATCCCATTTTCCAGCACTTGGTCCGTAGCCTTGTACGCTATGGCGTTTCAAGTGCTCATCTAAATGCTTCTTGAATGTTGTGAGGGTTCCTGCCTCTACCACCCTTTCAGGCAGTGAGTTCCAGATTCCAACCACCCTCTGGGTGAAAAAGTTTTTCCTCAAATCCCCTCTAAACCTCCTGCCCCTTACCTTGAAACTATGCCCCCTTGTTATTGACCCCTCTACTACGGGGAAAAGTTCCTTTCTATCTACCCTATCTATGCCCCTCATAATTTTGTACACCTCAATCAGGTCCCCTCTCAGCCTTCTCTGCTCTAAGGAAAACAACACCAGCCTGTCCAGTCTCTCTTCATAGCTGAAACGCTCCAGCCCAGGGAATCTCCTCTGCACCCTCTCCAATGCAATCACATCCTTCCTATAGTGTGGCGACCAGAACTGCACACAGTATTCCAGCTGTGGCCTAACTAGCGTTTTGTACAGCTCCATCATAACCTCCCTGCTCTTATATTCTATGCCTCGGCTAATGAAGGCAAGTATCCCATATGCCTTTTTAACCACCTTATCTACCTGTCCTGCTGCCTTCAGGGATCTATGTACAGGAAACTTTTGTTTATCCGGCACCCAAATATCCGGAATTCTCGCTTAACCGGCAAAAATCAGGAGTAGGTTCAGGTAAGTTTTACTATACAGACAAGACCCCGATTCTGACCTTTCGCCCCCATGAAAGGGGGGTCAACGTTCTTCCGACTCGGACCTGTCGCTGCCACGGAGGAAAAAGCCGGAGTCTCGTGATTCGGAATACAGGACCGGCTCGGGGAGCTCAGACCCCTCGGCAGAGGCTGCCCTCCCGTAAGCCGGCTCCCTCAGGATATACAGTAAAGGGTGCGATGATGGTTGCGCTTGCCCCAAGCACTCTCTGCTCGGTTTCCACAAACTCTAAAAAATTGTTAAAACAATTGGAATACTGTACTGTAAAGGTTTCCTCCCATCGTGTTAGTTTACTTTCCCTCTCCGGGTCCCAATTTTTAAACCTGTGGCCGTGTACGGGGCTCTCGTACCTTGGTAAGTATACCTCTCTGTAATCCGGAACTTTCGATCAACCGGCACCACGCCGGTCCTGTCGGTGCCGGATAAACGAAAGTTTCCTGTACATGC
This sequence comes from Squalus acanthias, assembly GCA_030390025.1. Taxonomy (NCBI): domain Eukaryota; kingdom Metazoa; phylum Chordata; class Chondrichthyes; order Squaliformes; family Squalidae; genus Squalus; species Squalus acanthias. The sequence continues at coordinate 198,320,858 of CM059425.1, read as the reverse complement.
ACACCAAGGTCCCTCTGATCCTCTGTCCTTCCTAGGGTCCTACCATTCAGTGTGTATTCCTCTTGAGTGCCAGGCTCTTTTGCCGGCACCCCGATTCATGGTGGCCCAGCTGGGCCCCGGGTCATGCTGCGCAAGGCCCCTCCTCTTTAATAAGGGGAGGAAGGCTGGCAGTAGCGCAGCACTGCAGCACGTAGCGCCGCGATATTCCCTGGTAGCGCCCCAAGAGGGAGGGGGAGCGCTTCCAGTAGTGCCCTGCCTCCCTCTTGGGGCACTACCAGTGAATTTCGGGTGCGGGGGCGCTAAAAGTAGCTAAAGAGAGGCAAGTACTGCTGGATTCAGGAGGTAAGTGGTTTTCCACCCTGCCTCACCCACCACCCCCCAATCGGACACCCACCCCCCCAACCCTTCTGACCTCCCCTGGACCTCCTATCCCGAGGCGTCCGACCACCCCCACCCCCCGAGGCCTCCAAACTCCCTCCACGAGGCCTCCGATCTCCTCCCAAGGCCTCCAATCCCCCTCTGGCCCCTTATCTGCCCTCTGGCCTTCGATCCTTGGCAAATGACCCCCAATCCCCCCCTACGGCCCCCAAGCCTCCCTCCGGCCTCCGATCTGGCCTCCGACCTCCGCCCTCCGGCCCCTGATCGCCTTCCCGGCCTTCCGACCTCCCCCTACGGCCCCTGATTGCCTCCCCGGCCTTCCGACCTCTCCCCTCCGGTCCCCGATCACCTTCCTGGCCTCCTCCCTCCGGCCCGATCCTCCTCCGACCCTGATCCTCTGGCCCCGTTCCCGCTCCAGCCACCAACCACATGCCCCCACCCCCACCGATCCCTCCCTCCCTCCTCTCTGTAGCCTAGTGCTGCGAGCCTACCTGCCCGACAGCCAGCCAGCTTCTCCCTATCGTGATTTGAGTCTGCTCTGATGTTTGTGATAAGCTCACAGCTGCAGAAGTGGTGTAAAGGATGCCATGTTGCAGATGGTCAGTTTCAGATCGCAGAAACTGTTGATTACTTCATTTGTAATACATATAGAGATTTCTTTAGCTTGCAAGTGTTTAGAGGCAACTGTATGTCCAGTGCCACCTCATTGGAACAACCTCTCTCACCTGCAGCTTCCATCTATTGCAGCAACATCGGTGCCCTTGAAAAAATCATACCTTGGTCCTCTGAATCCTTCCATGATCAGCGCCAACACCAACATCACCAGGCACACCAACATCAACAACCTTCTCCGGCATCACCTGATGCTGCACAGGACACAGGGCATCAGCCCCTGACAATATTGTTGCCCGAGAGGCCAGCGATGGCATCACCATGGCCAGATTTACTTCACTTGACGCTGTTAACCCTGACTGCCACATAATGCACCAGGTTGACACCATCCCACACCAGCACCCTGAAGCATCCCTTTAATATCCAAGCCATTCCATGCACACTCATCACTATAGCCGGGGGGTGGGGGCGGGGGAGAAGTTATGTCTGAACATTCACTGGAACTCAGTAAGACACTTCTCAAGGTGCACTCAGATCTGTCCAATAACGGGCAGTGTTGGAAAAATAGATTTCACTGTATGACAACACATTACCAGAAACTTCATATGGACATTGGCTAAACCTCTCAAGTGCCTACCCTTGTGTGTTGTTAGTTTGTATGCTTGCAGTAGAATGAGGATGAGTGTGAGGGGTGGCTAGTGGGATGGGGAAGTGATAAAGTAGATAGAGAGGGTTGGGTGGAGGTGCAAGGTAAGTTGGTGTGAGTAAGGATGTGCAGGAGAAGGGTATGGAAGGCAGAGTGATGGGGATTGTTGAGTGGCACAGCAGGGTGAATTTGAGTGTGGCTTTGCAGTAATGTTTTGTGATCCACTGAGATCACTGAAAGGTTGGCGCCACTGCAGCCTGGGACCCCTGACGACATCCCTGCTTTTGCCCTCCTGTGCAATGTGCAACCAGACTGCATTGGTGTGCTGGGCAGGTCTCTTCCGCCCTTGGAAGGGAAGAGAACCTCCCTGCATTCTGTAACTCCCTCCACAAGCATATGGAGGGAGTCATTTGAGAGCCTGGGTGCAAGCGTCCACCTTTGTGCAGCGCTTGTCAGTGTTTGCAGCACCTCAATGCTATTGAACCCTGACAGAACAACTGTCAAACTCAATGTGGCCATGGTCCCTTTAAGGAAACCGGCTGATGACGTGTCATCAAATGACATCATCAGACCCGCTTCCTGTTAATTGGCTGGGAATCCCGCAGGGCGGCCTTAACAAGGCCAATCAAGGGAAAATCCCTTTGACAGAGCAGCTGCAGCCACAATCATGACTGGAACCCTGAAACCAGCTCTCCCACCACCATCCCGACACCGATGATAAAAATCACGGCCAAAGTATTTGTTTAATTTCTCGACCATTTCCTTATTCCCCATTATAATTTCTCCTGTCTCAGCCTGTGAGGGGGCCACATTTACTTTTGCTAATCTTTTCCTTTTTACATACCTATAGAAGCTTCTACACTCTGTTTTTGTGTCACTCGCTAGTTTACTCTCATTCTATTTTCTCTCTCTTTATCAATTTCTTGGTCATCCTTTGCTGAATTGTAAAATCCTCCCAATCCTCAGGCTTACTACTCTTTTTGGTGTTACTTTATTCTCACTCTTTGCTAGTATTTTCTCCCTTTCTTTGAGACATAGGAATGGTCAGTGAGCACTAAACATGGAAAATCATCTTTTACTGCTGCCTGACATCTAGCCATGCTTTGCTTACATCTTTTTTATCTAAGATTAGTAGACACATTATGCCCCAATTTCCCCACACCATACATCATTTAATAAAAACAGAAAATGCTGGAAATACTCAGCAGGTCAGGCAGATCTGTGGAGAGAGAAACAGAGTTAACGTTTCAGGTCAATGACCTTTCATTAGAACTGGAAAATGTTACAGATTTGACAGGTTTTAAGCAAGTACAGAGGCAAGGAAAGGGGGGATGGGAGGAAAGAACAAAAGGGAAGGTCAGTGATTGGGTGGAAGGCAGTATAGACTAAGGGCTAAAAATTGAAGGGGCGCTAATTTTAGCGCCCCGGAAAAATTAGCGCCCCATGACGGAAATTGAGTGGTAGCGCCCCAAGAGGGAAGCGGGGCACTACTGGAAGCGCCCCGCCTCCCTCTTGAGGCGCTGCGAGGGAATATCGCGCGCTACGTGCCGCGGTATTGCAGGCTTTCCTCCCCTTAAAGGGGAGGGGCCTTGCGCAGCACGACCCGGGGATCAGCTGGGCCCCTGGGGATCTGGAGTGCCAGCAAAAGAGCCCGGCACTCAAGAGAAGTGCTGGGCTCATGGAGCGCAGCCGGCACTCCGCGGTGGGGAGGTGGGGGGGGGGGTAAGGAGCTGGGGACGGGAGCGGAGGCAGGTGCTGGCAGGCGGCCAGCAACAAAAATGGCCGCCCCGCACCTCGCCTTTAAATAGCGCCTCCCCGGCCACAGGTAGGCCCCCCTGACCCTGTCGGACATAGCGTCCGGCGGTAAGTCGGGGGGGCGCGCCCGAAGATCGCGGCTGGGGTGCGAGCGGGGCGCTGCGCATGGCGATGACACTAGCTAACGGTTACCGCCGCCGCTAACCTCCCGCTGAATTTCGTGGGAGGCACAAAGCAACCGAATTTTTCCCCCGAAAGGACAAAAGGGATGATGGTGCAAGGCAAAAGAGGGTGGTAGTGGGGTAAGTAAAGAAACAAAAAATGGGGGCAGAGGTTTTGTTCTGAAATTGTTGAACCCAAATGTTGAGTCCGGAAGACTGTGAAGTGCCTCATCGAAAGATGAGGTGCTGTTCCTCGAGCTTATGTTGAGCTTCATTGGAACAGTGAAGGAGGCTGAGGACCTCTTATTTCATTGTATTAAAGTAATGTCATGTGAATGTTTCAATGCGTTGCCCCTATGTGTGCTCACAATTGGAGGTGGCACAGTGAGGGGTGAGGGTGCCTTTCATCTGTAGCAATGGTGGTGAAAGTGCTAGGAATGCACAGTTCATTGTGGGGATGCTCTATGGTGTGGAAGTGGGGTCCAACCTTCATGTGCATGTGGCAGCCACATGTCTGAGCTGCCTAAAGTTAGGTGAATCTGCCATGCATTAGGTCATCCCTTGCCTGATGGGCAGCAATGTGCTCGCGTGCTGGTCGCACTGGGTCAGCCGCCTCCTCCAGGTGTTCCTCATCTGCAGCCTCATTCGGCTCTTCCTCCTCCTCCTCCTCCTCTGAAGAGGGTGTGCGCTTGCGACTTGTTCCTCAGGCAGCGCTAATCCCCGCTGCAGTGCAATGTTGAGCAGGGCACAGCAGACCACGATGATTCTCGAGACCCTGGCTGGTGCATACTATAGGGCTCCATTGACTGGAAGATGCCGCTGATGTCTGCTGCTGATCCTGGGAAGGAGCCTGACGCAAAGAAGTTGAGGGCGGTGGTGACTTTGACAGCCACTGGTAAGGCATGTCCACCCGCTCCTCTGAGCTGCAGGTCTTGGCCCAGCATTGTGCAGATGTCAGCGACTACCTCTCGCGAAAGTCTCAGCCTCCTTTGGCACTGCTGCTCAGTCATGTTGAGGATGCTCATCCTCTGCCTGTAAACCCTGTGTTGGGGGTATCTCCTGCGGCGCCAGGATGAGAGGGTATAAATGGTTCCCATTCTGGTGTTAAATATGGCAGTTGAGGATGAGATGTTATCAGCAGTAAGTCAATGGGGAAAGAGCTTATTCCAAGGAGGTGACAGTGCATATAGAGTTCATAACACACACTTCCAACCTCAATACAGCTCAAATGTATCTTCCAAATCATGAAATCAGCAACTTCTGGCATTTGAAAGTGAACTGATGTGAGAGGTTAGGTCTTATGCAGCAGTTGCAGCTGTGAACTATTCAGCTCATTGGAACACCCGACACACTCAGCTGGCGTGTTTGCCGAACGATGTGAAACACATTGAAAATGTGTGAAAATGGAAAAAGCTTGGCAAAATAGCTGTTAACTGCCTTAAGTGCCTCTCCTGCCGCTTGGTGTCGGGTCTGTTCTGAAGTCACAGACCCGACACTTTGGAAACTGGTGTCGAGGCGGGTTCGTGGCGGGTTCCCAACCTGCCGTCAATCATTTTGAATTTAACACCTGATCCACCTCCAAACCCGCCCTCTGCGCGCCGGCAAAATCGCGGCCCTGGAGCGGGTTTTGAATCCCGAACCAGCTGACTCAAAGGCAAGAGTACTAATTGATCCAAGCTGACACTTATAAAGTAATTATTATCTCAATATTTTTTTTTATTCGTTTATGGGATGTGGGCGTCGCTGGCATGGCAAGGCAAGCATTTATTGCCCATCCCTAACTGCCCTTGAGAAGTTGGTGGTGAGTCGCCTTGAACCGCTGCAGTCCTTGCGTTGAAGGTGCTTCCACAGTGCTGTTAGGGAGGGAGTTCCAGGATTTTGACCCAGCGACAATGAAGGATGGTGTGTGACTTGGACGGGAACTTGGAGGTGATGGTGTTCCCATGTGCCTGCTGCCCTTGTCCTTCTAGGTGATAGAGGTTGCGGGTTTGGAAGGTGCTGCCGAAGAAGCCTTGGCGAGTTGCTGCAGTGCATCTTGTAGATGGTACACACTGCAGCCACGGTATGCCGGTGGTGGAGGGAGTGAATGTTTAAGGTGGTGGATGGGGTGCCAATCAAGCGGGCTGCTTTGTCCTGGATGGTGTTGAGCATCTTGAGTGAGGTTGGAGCTGCACTCATCCAGGCAAGTGGAGAGTATTCCATCACGCTCCTGACTTGTGCCTTGTAGATGGTGGAAAGGCTTTGGGGAGTCGGGAGGTGAGGCACTCGCCGCAGAATACCTAGCCTCTGACCTGCTCTTGTTATTACATTGAGATGCATTTTAAGCCCAGTAAGATCAGCTACGTCTTCCGTAACATTGGGCTGACCATCTAAGAAGTTGTCTATTTATTATGTGCAGGAATGTACCTGAAGTAAGCCAGTTCCGGTTAATTCAGCTGAACTCCTGAATTTGGCTCAATTTGAACACTTGGGTATTGGGTTTGCCAACTACTTTAAAATAAATGGTACTGCACAGAATGGTCCTTTGTAAATACATATAGCTCTTTTCCATATGCCACAATAGACATTCTGTTACCGAGTTTGGAGGGCCTGCATCTGTCGTGTATCACGCGATCCACATCAACAAAGGCATGTTTGTTTTAAAAGCAAATGGTCTTATGGTGGATAAACAGTGGTGGATAACTCAGTCTGAATAGATAACAACAGAAAAACATAAGAATTAGGAGCAGGAGTAGGCCATACAGCCCCTCGAGCCTGCTCCGCCATTCAATAAGATCATGCCCGATTTCCATAGCCCTTGATTCCCATAGAGTTCAAAAATCTATATATCTCAGCGTTGAACATACTCAATGTTTCGGCATCCACAGTCCTTTGGGGTGGAGAGTTCCAAAGATTTATAACCCTCTGAGTGAAGAAATTCCTTCTCATCTCAGTCTTAAATGGCCGAACCCTTATCCTGAGACTATGCTCCGTAGTTGTAGACTCTCCAGCCAGGGGAAACAACCTCTCACCATCTACCCTGTTACTCCCCCTCAGAATCTTGTATGTTTCAATGAGATCACCTCTCATTCTTCTAAACTCCAGAGAGTATAGGCCCAATCTACTCAATCTCTCCTCATCGGACAACCCTCTCATCCCAGAAATCTATCTAGTGAACTTTTGTTGCATCGCCTCTAAGGGAAGTATATCCATGCTCAGATAGAGACCAAAACTGTGCACAGTACTCCAGGTGTGGTCTCACGAAAGCCCTGTACAATTGTAGCAAGACTTCCTCATTCTTGTACCCCACCCCCTTGTTAAACACAATTTCCCTTTCACAAAACCATGTTGACTCTGCCTAATCATATTATGATTTTCTAAGTGCCCTGTTACCACTTTCTTAATAATGGATTCCAGCATTTTCCCGATGACTGATGTCAGGCTAATTGGCCTGTAGTTCCCTGTTTTCTCTCTCCCTCTTTTCTTGAATAACGGGGTTACATTTGCTACCTTCCAATCCGCTGGGACCGTTCTAGAATCTAGGGAATTTTGGATCACAACCAGTACATCCACTACCTCTGCAGCCACCTCTTTTAGTACCCAAGGATGTAGGCCATCAGGTCCAGGGGATTTGTCGGCTTTTAGTCCAATTAATTTCTCAAGTACTTTTTTTCTACTGGTATTAATTACTTTAAGTTCCTAACTCTTATTAGCCCCTTGGTTCCCCACTATTTTTGGTATTTTTTTTTTGTTTTCTACAGATTACAAAATATTTGTTTAAAGTCTCTGCCTTATTCCCCATCATAATTTCTCCTGTCTCAGCCTCTAAGGGACCAAAGCTTACTTTTGCTGCTCTCTTCCTTTTTACATACTTGTAGAAGCTCTTACAATCTGTTTTTATACTTCTTGCAAGTTTACTCTCATATTCTATTTTCTCTCTTTTTATCAATTTTTTGGTCATCCTTTGTGGTTTCTAAAGCTCTCCCAATCCTCAGGCTTACTACTATTCTTCGCAACATTATAAGCCTCTTCTTTTAATCTAATACTATCCTTAACTTTTTTAGTTAGCCACGGATGGATCACTTTTCCTGTGGAGTTTTTATTTCACAATGGAACGTATATTTGTTGAGAAGTTTGGAATATTTCTTTAAATGTTTGCCACTGCTTATCTATTTCTTCCTCTAATATTAAATTTTGCAGACTTGTTTTCCTTTCCTGTGCTCATGTATGTAAGAATTGCCATGGAGCTTGTAACTACACAGGTCTCATTTGTCCATCCTGTAACTTCATCATCCCCTTGTCTCTACTGCCCTCAGTTGCTTGTTCATTATTTCCTCACCGGCTTTTGTTTCCAGCCATAGATGTGGCTGTAATCTCCTTACTATTCACTTGAAAGCATAGCCCTATTTAATTCTTTCGCTCTTTTATCTTGTAAGGTTACACATCCTCCCTGGTCCCTGACAGTCTTGTTCTATCCCCTAGTAATAGATAACATTGCGTAGACCTGTCATGCTTTATCTCGGGGTTGCCTGTATCCAAATTCACTTCCCAACATTGTAAAGTACAAATAGCACCTGATCTTTTAGTTGGGAAATGAGCCATTTTGTGGCTGCATTATCTTGCATACTCGATTTATCTATCAACCAAATACATTAATTTTATTTTTCATTTCTAAATATAAATAAACTGGAGAATTATAGAGCACAAAACAGGGATATTTTTTGATGCTACATTGTGCATTAGTCACTCAGTACTGCCAGTTAATTTCACCATGTCGTTGCCATGAGCTGAGGTTTGTTCCCAAGTGCTTGCAACTAACTTGAGCTTGTTGAGCAAGAGTAAAGAAAAGTAATAGCAGAAAGCTACAGGATACTAACTATGTGAAAGACTCCAGATGGTAGGGTATAGAACCCTAACAAATTGAATCTCAGATTTGGATGTTGTTTGAACTCACTTGCTCTGATGAGATAGGTTTTGCCAGTTGTTTGCTGAGCTGCTTCTGCAAGATGTTTGAGTGCTCAGACTTTGGGGAAGAGGTGGACTTGAATTAAGATGGATCTTCACGACACAATCAGCCACAGAGCTCAGGAATTGTCCCTTCAACCACCTCCAGTTTACACCATAAGTCACCAGGAGACGAAAACTGTGCTTGCAGGTCTCGGGACTCGAGAAAATATTTTTTCTTCCTGTACGGATTGATTTCCACCAACAGCACAAAAATATGACATTCTTACATCACACTATCCAATTTGGTCATTCACATTTAGTCAAGCATGTGAACTGACTTGTCAATCTGCCGATTAAACTATTCTTCATACTGCAACCCTCTTTTATATATTATAGGAACGTTGCTAGTCAGATCTCTTTTAGCTTTCCTAGGAACATAGGAACAGGAGTAGGCCATTCAGCCCCTCGAGCCTATACCGCCACTCAGTTAGATCATGGCTGATCTGTATCTTAACTAGTTTGTGCTGCAGAACTAGCTGCACCTCGAGACAAGCTGTTCCAGTACAGTTATCGGGAACGGTAGCATAGTGGTTATGTTACTGGACTAGTAATCCAGAGGCCTGGAGTAATGAACCGGAGACGTGAGTTCAAATCCCACCACAGCAGCTGGGGAATTTAAATTCAGTTAATTAAATAAATCTGGAATAAAAAGCTAGTATCGGATTGTTGTATAAAACCCATCTGGTTCACTAATGTCCTTTAGGGAAGGAAATCTGCCATCCTTACCTGGTCTGGCCTATATGGGACTCCAGACCCACAGCAATGTGGTTGACTCTTAACTGACCTCTCAAATGGCCTAGCAAGCCACTCAATTGTAAAAAACCACTACGAAAAATAATAAGAATAAAACCGGACGGACTACCCAAAGAGACTTGGGGGTTCAGGTCCATAGATCATTAAAATAATCAAAAAGACTAATGGAATGCTGGCCTTTATATCTAGAGGAGTGTGATGGAATACTCTCCACTTGCCAGGATGAGTGCAGCTCCAGCAACACTCAAGAAGTTTGACACCATCCAAGACAAAGCAGCCTGCTTGATTGGCACCCCATCCACCACCTTAAACATTCATTCCCTCCACCACAGGCGCATCGTGGCTACACTGTGTACCATCTACAAGATGCAACTCGTCAAGGCTTCTTTGGCAGCACCTCCCAAACCCGCGACCTCTTCCACCTAGAAGATCAATGGCAGCAGGCGCATGGGAACACCACCCTCTCCAAGTCACACACCATCCTGACGTGGAAGTATATCGCCGTTCCTTCATCATCGCTGGGTCAAAATCCTGGAACTCCCTCCCTAATAGCACTGTGGGAGTACCTTCACCACACGGACTGCAGCAGTTCAAGAAGGTGGCTCAACGGCAATTAGGGATGGGCAATAAATGCTGGCCTTGCCAGCGACGCCCACATCCCATGAACGAATAAAAAAAAGTTACAACACCGGCATCCACCCGACAGTGTGGAAAATTGCCCAGATATGTCCTGTCCACAAAAAAAGGACAAATCCAAACCGGCCAATTACCACTCCATCAGTCTATTCTCAATCATCAGCACAGTGATGAAAGGTGTCGTCGACAGTGCTATCAAGCGACACTTACCAATAACCTGCTCACCGATGCTCAGTATGGGTTCCACCAGCACCACTCGGCTCCAGAACTCATCAAGGCCTAGGGACTAAGGAGCTGAGTTTCAGAGGGGAGGTGAGAGTGACTGCCCTTGACATCAAGGCAGCATTTGACCGAGTGTGGCATCAAGGAGCCCTAATAAAACTGAAGTCAATGGGAATCAGGGGGAACATTCACCACTGGCTGGAGCCATACCTAGTATAAAGGAAGATGGTTGTGGTTGTTGGAGGCAAGTCGTCTCAGGGCAGTGTCCTAGGCCCAACCATCTTTAGTTGCTTCATTAATGACCTTCCCTCCATCATAAGGTCAGAAGTGGGGATTGCACAGTGTTCAGTTCCATTTGCAACTCCTCAGATAATGAAGCAGTCCGTGCCCGCATGCAGCAAGACCTGGACGACATTCAGGCTTGGGCTGATAAGTGGCCAGTGATATTCGCGCCACACAAGTGCCAGAGAATGACTATCTCCAACAAGACAGAGTCTAACCACCGCCCCTTGACATTCAACGACATTATCATCGCCGAATCTCCCACCATCAACATCCTGCGGGTCACCATTGACCAGAAACATAACTGGACCAGCAGGTCAGAGGCTGCGTATTCTGCAGCGAGTGTCTCACCTCCTGACTCCACAAAACCTATCCACCACCTACAAGGTTCAAGTCAGGAGTGTGATGGAATACTCGCCACTTACCTGGATAAGTGCAGTTCCAAAAACAATCAAGAAGCTCAACATCATCCAGGACAAAGCAGCCTGCTTGATTGGCACCCCATCCACCACCTTAAACATTCACTCCCCCCACCGCCTGCGCACCATGGCTGCAGTGTGTACCATCTACAAGATGCACTGCAGCAACTCGCCAAGGCTTCTTCGACAGCACCGCCCAAACCTGTGACCTCTACGATCTAGAAGGACAAGGGCAGCAGGCGCATGGGAACACCGTCACCTGCAAGTTCTCCTCCAAGTCACACACCATCCTGACTTGGAAATATATCGTCGTTCCTTCATCGTCGCTGGGTCAAAATCTTGCAACTCCCTCCCCAACAGCACTATGGGAGTACCTTCACCACACGGACTGTAGCGGTTAAAGAAGGCGGCTCACCACCACTTTCTCAAGGGAAATTAGGGATGGGCAATAAATGCTGGCCTTGCCAGCGACGCCCACATCCCATGAATGAATGATAAAAAGCAATTGACCTAGCCTTGACAGCATTTTGGGGGAGAGAGTTCTGGATTTCCACTACCGTTTGTGTGAAGAAGTGCTTGCTGACATCACGCCTGAATGGCCTACCTCTAATTTTGAGGTTCTGCCCCCTTGTTCTGCACTCCCCCACCAGAGGAAATAGTTTCTCTGTATCTACCCTATCAACTCCTTTAATCATCTTAAACACCTCAATTAGATCACCCCTTAATCTTCTATACTCAAGGGAATTCAAGCCTGGTCTATACAACCTGTCATCATAATTTAACCCTTTAAGCCCAGATATAATTTTGGTGAATCTGCGCTGCACCCCTTGCTACGCCAATATATCCTTCCTGAGGTGTGGTGCCCAGAATTGAACGTAGTACTCTGAATAGGGTCTAACCAGAGCTTTATAAAGCTATACTATAACTTCCAGTCCTTTGTATTCCAGCCCTTTGTGATAAAGGCCAATATTCCATTAGCCTTTTAAATTACTTTTATTTAGCTTTTAGTGATTCCTGTACTTGGACCCTTAAATCTCTGCTTCTCCACAGTGCCTCGTTTCTCATCACTTAGAAAATACTCTGATCTACCTTTCTTAGGTCCAAAGTGAATGACCTCACACTTCCTTAGCCTGGCAGGGTTGTCAGGGAGTTTAGAATTACAACTCCACTGATGTAGTACTCTTTTCAGAGGCTGATGTTTTAGCGGATTCTTGCAGTGCTCTCTTCTCGCAAAATTTAACATCACCGAGTTTAATTTTTTTCTATAAAGATATTCAATAGTGAAATTAACTATAAATCTTTCTACAGTCTACAAATATAATTTTATTTTCCAAGATGTTAAGTAATTTTTCACCACGTCTATGCTTGGACTCTTTGCTCTTGATCCTTGTACTCAGATTATAATTTCAAAATTATAGTAGAAACAAATTGTGGAAGCAATGCTGCAAGGTGACCCTTTGCTCTGCAATTTAACTTTCTGAATTGTTCTGACAAACAGCCACACCTATATGTTTTTTTCATCCTCATTTCTGTCATGTGGAATATGGAAGATGGCCTGTCTTGATGGTGTTTTAATATTAAAAGTTGTTTAAAGCACATTCATTTTTTCACTCATTCAAGCAAATCAAATATTGATGTGTGTTCTTCTGTATTGCTAGCATTTATTTTGATTTTCACTGCTACATGGCACAGCCTGGTTGTACAGAATAATGCTTAAAAATTACTGTACCAGATAATTCATTAAAATAGTTGGATGTAAGCTAATTCTATTTATGTATTGTTGTTACTCTCCCTGTTTATAATATACAACATAATATAATGTGTAAAGTAATTCCATTTATGTAGTTTTGTTACTCTCACAGAATCGTGCAACACAAAAGGAGGCCATTTGGTCCATCGTGCCTGTGCCGGCTCTTTGAAAGAGCTATCCTGTGCTCTTTTCCCATAGCCCTGCAAATTTTTCCTTTTCAAGAATTTATCCAATTCCTTTTTGAAAATTACCGCTGAAACTGCTTCCACCACCTTTTCAGGCAGTGAATTCTCTCTTTATAATATCATGTAACTTTTAAAAAATAAATTGCCCACAAATTCTTGAAGTTTTTCTGACTGCATTGTCAGTGGTATAAATGACAACACTATCATATTTGTCAGAATACATGGCGGGTATCTGTCTCTTTCAGAGGTGAAGTAATAAACTCTATTTTAAATGTCCCTAGGTCCGCACATTGAAGGTGAGACAAAGTTATTGAAAAGGTTATCTTAGTTCATTACATATATTACTTAATAGCCCAAAAATTGCGGTCGTCGGCGTAGCTATGGAGTATGCCGCCGACCTACGAAAAGAATACGAACTTACCTTGTGTGAGGCCCAGAACAGAGACTTGGGCCAGAATTTGTGGGTGGTCGGCGTGGCAGGTCGCGATCCCGTTCTTGCTTCCATCCCGCTGCAGAAATCGACTTTGCGCTAATGGGGCCTATTAAGCCCGCCGTACGCATTACCCGGCCCTAATAAATGGTGCGGGTCTGATGACGTCATCCATGACGCGTTTTCAGCCGGGATATCTAAAAGAGCCATGGCCACATTGCATTTGAAGGTTCATCTAGGAGTGTGTAGTCACTGCACTGGAGGCTTTTATTGCTCCAAACACTTGGAGACATGACTGCACAGAGGCAGAGGGCTGCACCCAGGTTCTCTGATGACTCCCTCCATATGCTTGTGGAGGGAGTCAGAACATGCAGGGAGGTCCTCTTCCCTTCAAATGGGCAGAAGAGACCTCCCCAGGAGACAAAAAGAGCCTGGCTCCAAATAGCAGAGGAGGTGAACAGCAGGGATGGAGGAGTCCATCTCCAACATGAGCACCACCGTGTTGCAGGCGATGGCGACTGTAAAAGAAAAACTTGCATTTATATAGCGCCTTTCACGACCACCGGATGTCTCAAAGCGCTTTATAGCCAATTAAGTACTTTTTGGAGTGTAGTCACTGTTGTAATGTCGGAAACGCAGCAGCCAATTTGCACACAGCAAGCTCCCACAAACAGCAATGTGATAATGACCAGATAATCTGTTTTTGTTATGTTGATTGAGGGATAAATATTGGCCAGGACACCGGGGATAACTCCCCTGCTCTTCTTCGAAATAGTGCCACGGGATCTTTCGGCACCTCCGACAGTGCAGTACTCCCTCAGCACTACACTGGAGTGCCAGCCTAGCTTTATGTGCTCAAGTCCTTGGAATGGGACTTGAACTCACAATCCTTCCGACTCAAAGGCAAGTGTGCTACCCACTGAGCCACAGCTGACAGCTAGTAGACTCTTCCATGGATAGGATGGCCCCTGTATGGCGCAGGTAATGCGCCACTCACAGGAGCACATGGTCTCTATAGAGAATAGATGACTATCTATGGAGAATAGATGGCAGAGGCTCATAGACCTCCTGTCTAGGAGGGATGTCAGCGTAGACGTGGGTCCTCATGGCCCCACTGATGTGCAGCAAGGTGCTCTCCAGCTCCTTGCTAGCTGGGAAGTGCGGGTGGCCCATGAGAGGGATGACGGTGAGAGGGGACATGGAAGTGTGGGCTCTTCTCAAAGCGCTTACACTTCTCCCCCATTGCCACCCCCTCATTAAGAGCTCCAGATGCCTCCTTGGACAGTGATGGCCGAGTCTGCCCCTTCACAGTTGCAGGAGGAGCAGACTTTGGCGGGGCCATCACAGGCTCCAAAACCCAGAGGACGTCCGCCAAGAGTGTCTAAGCAGTCGCAGCAGGGAAGTGAGCAGGCTGCCTCTACATCTGCTGAAGCCACAGGAGTAGCACCTCGTAGAAGCACCCGTAAGAGAAAGATGACACACAAGTAGATTCACAAGGGTAGCCACTTGGGTGTTTTATTCAATGTTAATGTGAAGTTTCCGTTAATGTGATGTCAACAATAAAAATCTTTATTTTAACCACTTTCCCGTCTTGGACAAATTTGTGTGCACCTTTGGAAGTGGCTTGGTGAGTTGGAGTGAATGGTGACACATAATGTTACCTCCAGGAATGGTGGTCAGTGTGAAAGGAATGGCTTGGTCATTGTAGGGATGCTTTATGGTGTTGCTGTGGGGTGGTGCCAACCTGGCGCAGCATGTGGCAGCCATATAGGTGTACTGTGTAAAGTGAAGTAAATCTGGCCATGATGAGGCCATCCCTGGCCTCCCAGGCAGCAATGTGCTCGGGTGCTGGTGGGATCTGGACAGTAGGTTCCTCCAGCTCCTGCTCCTCCTCGTCTTCCAGCTGATGCTCCTCCTCCTCCCCCTCTGAAGAGGCTGTGCGCTCAGTGCCTTGCTCCTCATGCAGCGCTAATCCATGCTGCTGCGCTATGTTGTGCAAGGTGCAGCAGACCACGATGATTCTGGAGACCCTGGCTGATGCGTACTGAAGGGCTCCTCCAGATCTGTCAAGGCATCTGAAGCACATTTTGAGCATGCCTATTGTTTGCTCTATGACACATTTAGTGGAAATATGGCTTTCATTATATCTCTCCTGGGCCTCAGTACTTGGCCTCCTCAAGGGAGGCCATGTCTTCAGTGGATAGCCCTTGTCTCTAAGCAGCCAGCCGGAGAGTCTGTTTGGAGGAGTGATTAGCTGAGGGAGGGTGGACTGGCGAAGGACGAAAGAGTTATGGCAGCTGCCAGGGAATTTGGCACACACATGCATGATGATCTTCCTGTGGTTGCAGACGAGCTGCACATTGAGGGAGTGGAAGCCCTTGCGGTTGACAAAGACTCCTGGGTTATGATGGGGTGCCCTGATAGCCACATGTGTGCAGTCGATGACGCCCTGAACCCATGGGAAGCCAGCCAGAGCGGCAAAGCCGAGCGCCCGCTCAGTAACACTGGCTTCATCAGTGGCAAAGTTGATATAATTGGCTGACTTGTCAAAGAGGGCATCAGTGACCTGTGTGATGCATCTGTGGGCGGCCGACTGCGAGATGCTGCAAATGTCTGCTGCAGATCCCTGGAAGGAGCCTGAGGCGAAGAAGTTGAGGGCGCTGGTTACTTTGACAGCCACTGGTAAGGCGTGTCCACCCGCTCCTGTGGGCTGCAGGTCTTGCTCCAGCAATGTGCAAACGTGTGCGATGACCTGGCACAATAGCCTGAGCCTCATTTGGCACTGCTGCTCAGTCATGTTGAGGAAGCTCATCCCCTGCCTGTATACCCTGTTGAGGGTATCGACTCCGACGCGATGCAGCCCTGCGCTGATGCCCTCTGTCCTGTGCAGCATCAGGTGGTTGAGGAGAAGGTTGATGGTGTTATTGGTGCTGCTGGTGTGCCTGCTGCTGCTGGTGTGCCTGCTGCTGCTGGTGTTGAGGCTCATCTGAGGACCAAGGTGAGACTGTATAAACGACACCCATGCTGATGGAATAGATGGCAGATCAAGTAGAGATGAGAGAAGCAATCTGTCACTGGAGCGATAGGTTGTACCAATGAGGTGAGACTGGATGGCGACTTTGCTGCAAACACTTGCAGCCTGTAGAAAGCTGAATCTGTGCTGGGAATGCAGTCAGCAATAGCTTCTGCCTGAGGAAAGTGATCAGCTGTGAGGTGGAGCTTTTATCGTACATTTCATGCTGTCAACTAATCAGCTGGACCAATGGCCATTCAACTTCCGCCTCAGGCTGACAGACGTGGTTCCCAAGCTGCGTGAATCCCGTGGGTAGTCAGGGAAATGTGAAAGGTAGGCTAAAAAAGGCACTTATGGGTCTGACAACAAGGTGATAATGATTTGAATTAGGTCGCCCGCCTCTGCCGTTCGGGTCGCTGCCGCACCGGCAAATGCGCCTGAGGGAAAGGTGCGTGGGGGCGGGATGACGGCGGGTTCCTGACCCGCTCCAACTTATTTCAATTTTTCCACCCGATCCGCCTCCGATCGCGCCCACACGACCCCAGAAATTTCCGGCCTTGCTCTTCGGCGCTGTAGAGTTGTGCGCAGTGTATTACATCACGAAGGCCAGGAGCACAGCGCACAGCCTATGCGTAAGGGAAGACACGCCCACAAAAGATGTCAAAACTAAGCCACACCCACAAAAACTTCTTTCAGTCTCTTCCATTGAAATTACATTTTAAAAACTTTTAAAAACTGCTCAAAACTTCTTGGACTTATTTCATATATCAGCATTTTGGTTTTTTTCATCCAAAATCACAATTTATTAGTCCCTATGTATACAACCTCCTGTTTTGACACTCAGTAAAGGTCTAACAATGTTTTATATCTCCTACAAGTAATGTAGTTGAACTTCAGAAAGAGTTTCCCAGCCATATATTCAATGTTAATTTTTAGGATTAAAATATATTCAGACCCCATTTAGACTGGTAATAGATAAATCTATTTTCCTTGTTATAGATGCATTATATTGTTTGTTATGTTGTTCATTTTTTAGTTGAATGGACAAAATAGCGCACGTGGAAATCTGAGAGATGTTCACTTTATTTAACTTTCTTATTCAACTTCACAAGTAATTAAAATGAAACTCGACCGACAAAAAAAGTTTCCTCCACCAAAACGTACACAGTATACATACATAGATCTTTTAAGATGTGAGAAGTCGCACAACACCAGGTTATAGTCCAACAGCTTTATTTGAAATCACAAGCTTTCGGAGTGCTGCTCCTTCGTTAGGTGAAGATGTGAAACAGGCTCCTGCGCCTGCTTTCACTAACCGTAAAATTTTCCGACGTATTTGCTGGGCAATTCTGCGCCAGCAATTAGTATTTCCCCATCGGTGCGGATCATCTGTCAAGGCATACCTTGGCAGATCGCAAGTTCATGATTTAGCGCACGTGGATATCCCGAACTTGCAGTATATTTCAAAGGCAGTATGACGCTGCACTCTCAGAGTACGCCATCATACCCACTGCAAAATCTGCCCCAAAGATTTACTACTTGGGCGACAATCTTTAGTGCCATTGATTAGTTCATGCACAATTTAGTGTTAACAATGGCAAAAGCACTTTTAACGTCAAAATAAACAATCTGTGATAAATGTGCAAATGTTCCATAGACAGGATAGTTCCAATGGCCCAGAATTTGCTGGAACAGGGCACCTCGTGGTGAGCGCTATGAGTTGGAATTTTTTTCTTTACCCTTCAGCTCAACACCATCCTGACTTGGAAGTATATCGCCGTTCCTTCATCGTCGGTGGATCAAAATCCTGGAACACTCTACCTAACAGCACTGTAGGAGTTCTTTCACCACATGGACTGCAGCGGTTCAAGAAGGCGGCTCACCACCACCTTCTCAAGGGCAATTAGGGATGGGCAATAAATGCTGACCTTGCCAGCGATGCCCACATTTCATGAATGAATAATAAAAAAACAATAACTTTGCACTGCAAATTGCTGGAAGTGCGTGTTGATAACGGTGCGGCGAGGTCAACAGGGCATCTTACACTTAAGTGAACGACGGGACCAATAGTCTAATCTCCTTAACCTATGATATTTAAGGATTTGAATGGTTGGCAAAGCTCCGAAGTGGCAGCTTGGACATTATTTAAACAAAGTTTATCACCGAATTACATGCAGGAAAATGTGTAGTTCTAAGTCTATTTGCCTATGGAACATGACACAAAAACATGTGAATAAGACAGCCTTCTGTCCTGGGTTCAGATTATTACTTTTTTAATTCATGAAATTCAGGAACCGAAGGCAGCGCCTGCCTACACGTGAAAGCTATATATTTTATATCAATTCAAAGCATGTAGAATCAGCATGGTGATTGTTGGTTACTTACCACTTGGTGGACCCACATACTTGGAGCAGGCAGGAACGACTCCTGACAAACTGAAATGAATTTAGCATCGACTTTAATCCCAGCCAGAATCCACAACAAATCAATTTAACATCCTGGTTGCGAGCTTTATGTGGCATTTGCAGAACAATTACCATTTAATTGCTAATTGGTTTCAAAGTGGAAGGCCATTATAGCAGCCCTAACCTGTGGCAAATTTAATTCGTTTTTCCAGCGCACATTCAGCAATTTCTTGACACTCATGGGGAAGTTGACGGCGAGCTCCGGTTTTTGCAAGGCTGACGGCGGAGTGGCACAGCTCACAGCATATCTCTTCCTCGCTACAAATTTCTGGATTTTTTTACACACTCATAATGGCGTGCGTCTTTATCTCGTCGTTATTTTGCCAGCAAATTCTGGCCCAATAAATGTGTTTATTAGTATTCAGCACCCTCATATGTTTGACTTAGAAATTCCTTCAAGCTAACATACCTTTCAATGAAAGGTCATCGACCTGAAACGTTAACTCTCTTTCTCTCTCCACGGATGCTGCCTGGCCTGCTGAGTTTTTCCAGCGTTTTCTGTTGTTATTTTACCTTTCAACTGTTCCATTTGAACTGGGACATCATAACATTAAATATTGCTGCTGAGAAAATCAGCAGTCTCACACAAGGCTCCCAAACTGGCAGAATCAGCTTATTCTACTCTTTCATCACATTGTAGTTTGAGAGGTAAGCAAGATAGAACCCTCCCCAAGTAAATCAACAACTCATCCTTCAAACAAAAATATTAGTTCAAAAAATAAGAAAGTAGACCAAAGATTACCAATGGTGATAATTCTTTGTAACAAACTTCTAGTAAAGGATACTAAGAGTGATATTTCATTTTCTGGGTTTCCTCACATTCATTGCTATTTTTATTTTACAGTCGGAGTGCTTAATGGTGTCATTATTAAAGCTGTTTAAAACACATGGGGGTGAATTTCCTTCGGGCTTCTCCTGTTCTGCCTTTGTAACTTAGGTGGAAACGTAAACAGAATTTCCGCTGAAGTTACGATGGTGGAGCAGGTGATACGCTGAGGAAATCCAACCTCTATGGGTTTTTTCAGTGTTCAGGCTAATGAAACTTCAGTGTGTGTTCCTCAGTATTGTTATCATTTGTTTTTTTTCATTACTTCATGGCATTACCTGGTTATAAAGAGCGTTTTAAATAATTAATAAAGCACACTGGATTGTTTCTTCCTGCTTATACTTAAACTGATGAAAATAAGCTAAAGGACTCAAGTACAAATTTATTGAGTAAGCCTAGAGGTTAGAATTTTAGTAGTAGATTGGTTCATTAAAATCACATCAGAAGTATTTAATGCTATGTTGACTAACTTCAGAAACCTTTTAAACACAGCAGTAAATTAACAGTGAAGATCTTAAAAAGGAAAGTATACATATGGAATGAATATATTCTAACAAGCTCCTATGATACATTGTATGTTGCTAGCTGCATTAATTTTTAATTGCTGCTTTTCACTATAGTTTGAGTGAGAGCTAGTTTGATACATCCACATCTGTCAGTCTATTCTCTACAATCCTGTAGAATTAATTTTTTATTTCTTCTGTCAGGTTATTCAATAATTCAAGACATGACCAGAAATGTATGGTTATCCATTATTCATTCTTGTAAATTTTAATAAAAGCATGAGTTAAGGAATATTCTGGTTTTTTTTAATGAAAATTCTACTGTGGATAGATGATCTAAAAGAAATCCGCCCAAAAATCATGGTTCTGCCTAAAGCAGTAGAAAAGTTGTAAAATAAAATACAAGATATGTTTTGTTTACTGAGTTAATTTTAGCTATGTTCTGACTTCCATGTTACTATGCCCAGTGTCAAAGAAGGTTGTTGCTAAGAGCTGTGTAATATTAATCTGCTGCTACACTGATCATAGCTGTGTGCTAGTGGTACATATCTAATGGCTTGTCGAATGCTTGGTTAAGTTCATCTGATTCCTGACATCTCGCATGGTTAATTCATAGTGTACAGAATGCATTGTCAGTTCTTCCATTATGGGTTGACAAAGAACAGGCTTATTCTCTGATCTGAAGTTTTAAGTGCTTTTATTGTTTGGTGTTTAGCTACATTCTGTGGATGTGTTGTAGAACAATGCTAGCATTTTATGACTGAGAATAGCCAGAGTTCTGTGACTTTCACACCCTCGATCCCTCACATGCTGAGTTTTACAGTCTTAAGGTTGCCATTGTGATGAGGTGCAAATGGTTCTCTACAGAGAGTATACATTGTCAATGTCAGCTATTTAAACTGACAGTCAACTTTTCACCCGTGCATTGGCTTACCAGCGTTTCATATATGAATAAAAGGCAACTTTTTTTTAACAGGGATTTGAGGTTGTTAATGTTAACCATCGATCAGATCAATCTGAAAGCACAACTGGAGGCTATCAGATCCAATCAGGTCGGTTGGAGTGCAGAACTGAAAGCTATTAGAACCATTTTATTCCCATTGTTGGTTGCGCACAAGTATAAGACAGAAATGTTTTAAGATGAGCTGATGGTTCTTCAGAGTTGCAGCTACAGGTGTTTTTATTTAGTATCTGTCCCCAAAGAACCTCTGTAAACATCAGCTCATCCAAAACCCTACTGCCCGTATTTTATACCGCACCAAGTCCTGCTCATCCATCACTCCTATTCTCGCTGACCTACATTGGCACCCAAACTCCAATGCCTCCAATATTAAATTCTCATCCTCGTGTTTAAATTCATTCACAGCCTTGCCCCTCCCTATCTCTGTAACTATCTCCAACCCACTCTCCTGCCCCAGAACTGTCCATCTGACATCCTGGTGTCCTGGCCAATATTTATCCCTCAACCAACATAACAAAAACAGATTACCTGGTCATTATCACAGTGCTGTTTGTGGGACCTTGCTGTGCTCAAATTGGCTGCCGCGTTCCCCACATTTCAACAGTGACTCCACTTCAAAAGTACTTCATTGGCTGTAAAGTGCTTTGAGACATCCGGTGGTCTTGAAAGGCGCTATATAAATGCAAATCTTATTTTTATTTTATCCCCCTGCTTGGCACACAATTGGCTGCTGTGCCTTCAGCTGTATAGATCCCACATCCTGGAATTACCTCCTAAACCCCTTTGGCTCATCACGTCACACATAATATAGCTTTCTTTGGCTCGCCATCCATGTTTGTCTGATTACACCTCTGTGAAGCACCTTGGGATGTTTCTCTATGTTATATACATACCTCTCCTGTACCTGACGAAGGAGCAGAGCTCCGAAAGCTCGTAATTTCAAATAAAACTGTTGGACTATAACCTGGTGTTGTGTGACTTCTCATTTTTGTCCACCCCAGTCCAACACCGGCATCTCCGCATCATATGTTATATAGATGCAAGTTGTTGTCGTTATTGTATTATATGCTTAGACGAGCAAAACTTCAAATGTTTGTTTTTGTTTTAGGAAGTAACTGTGAATTCAGAAATTACACATCCTGTTGATAGCATCATTATGAACAAACAAGCCAAGAGATGCAGATGTCTATTTGGGGTTATAATCCTCTTCAGATTTGAGTAATAGCCAAAGTGATTCCAATCTGCAAACAAGATGTGCACACAAAATAGTAGGCATCAAAATGCAGCTATATAAAATTTGGGGCTTTGCACAGCGGAAACTATTTTGTGTGCTTATTGTTTACAAGTTGGGATCATTGGCTATTACTCAGATCTGCGCATGGAATACAGAAAATCCTGTAATATTGAAGGATTGTTCTTTGGTTTTCCACTTCATTGACAGATAGAACAAAGATGCACACAGGTTACAATCTAAATTAGCAAAAATTCCAGGGAATATTTGTTGATGCAGCGTCACTTGGAATATTTACTTCTCTTTAGAATGTTTTTTTTAAAGGGATGTTGTTTAAACTATTAAGTACAGGCTCCCTGATGAAAGCTTAGTGGGTATATACACTGTGTGTTGTGATACCAAGCCGTACAGAATAAGGAGTTCCCAGGCTTGATTGTTGAATTAGCTGTTCGCAATTTGGGCAGCAGTGATGTGCGATAGTTAGGTTCTGTATCCCTGACTTGGCAAAGGAGAAATTCAGCCAGATTTCCCACCTCTAATTGCTATCCAAAGAGTCCTGCTGGATTATTTGTGTGTGAATGTCAGGTGAGGATATTGTTGGACTTAGAGATGATACCCTCCACAGTTGAATAGCTTTCCAACACTTATTTATGCTCAGACATAAAGGCTGGAATTTTCCCTACCTGGGCGGGTCCGGTATGGGCAGTGACCATGGTGGATCGCGACCCCGTTGCTGGCTCTATCCCGCTGCATAAAATGACTTTACGTCAATAGGGCCTATTAAGCCCACCCTGCGCATTACCCGGACGTGTTAAATGGTGCGGGTCTGTGACGTCATCGATAACGCGTCTTCAGCCAGGATATTTGAAGGACCCATGGCCACATTGCATTTGAAGGTTCATCTAGGATAGTTCAGGCACTGCACTGCACAGCACAGCACAATTCCACTGCTGGCCAGACCACCAAAGATGACTGCACAGAGGCAGAGGGCTACACCCAGGTTCTCTGATGACTCCCTCCATCTGCTTCTGAAGGGAGTCATAGCCCGCAGGGAGGTCCTCTTCCCTGCTGATGGGTGGAAGAGACCTTCCCAGCAGACCAAGACAGTTTGGTTGGAGATTGCTGAGGAGGTCAACAGCAGGGATGTGGTCTGGAGGACCTGGGTGCAGTGCCACAAACGTTTCAATGATCTTGTTAGATCAGGAAAGGTGAGTACAAAGCCACACTTATCTTCATCCTGCTGTGCCTCTCATCACATCCCCATCACTCTGCCTTCCCAACGCTACTCCTGCATTCCTTACTCACACCAACATTCCTTGCACCTCCACCCATCCCTCTCTATCTACATTATCACATCCCCATATGACTAACCACCCCTCACACTCACCCTCATCCTGATGCAATCATACCAACTAACAACACACAAGGAAGCCACTTGGAATTGCCACCCCACTCCATCATAGTCTCCCTCTACAGCTGTAACCCATCCATTCCTTACACTCATTCCAACACTCTAACTCAACCTTCTCTTCTTTCCCTCCTTGCAGGAGAAGAGAGCCCACAATAAGAGGGAAAGGGAGAGAACTGGCATGGAACGCCATCACTGGCAACCCTGACAACAGCAGAGGAGGCTGCATTAGAAGTGTCGGGAGTGGCCGAGCACCTGGAGGTGGGAGACGGAGAGAGGGGGACCTCTCAGCAACTTGGTGACAGAATTACATATTATACAGCTACACGGCATACAGCAGACACTCATATGGGGACTGATGTCAGCAGCCAGTGAATGGTCATGATGTACATAATGGTACCTGTACCCAATCTACATATGACATATCTAACTCATCTCTTTACTCTCCCACAGGTCCGTCAAGAGCCGACGCCCCCCCCCCCCCCGCCCCCCCCCCCCCGCCCACTCTCCAGGAGCAAGAGGAAGATGACTCCTCAGAGGAGCCTCCAGCCTCTGAGGGTGCACCGTCAGTAGACCCAAAGGCACCCAGCACCAGTGCAGATATGCACACCTCAGTGTGTCCCACGCGAGATAGAATAATATTGTCACCTGGTGTCTCACAAATCACAACCGAGCAAGAGCAGATGGTGGAAACAGGGACAGCAGTGGAGAGTCCTCGTCTGAGGGTGCAGGACTCTCCCAGCTCTGCTCAGCTGCATGTAGACACTGAGCCTTGGGGACCATCCAGAAAGAGGGTGATCCTGATGGTGCAGGAACAAGAGCAGGAGGCTCTGACAGGTTTTGCGACCGCGATGTGTGCAAATGTTCAGAGAATGGAGGAGTCCATCTCCAACAAGAGCACCACTGTGTCGCAGGCGATGGCGACTGTAGGCTCCTCCATGGATAGGATGGGCACCTACATGGAGCAGCTAATGTGCCACTCAGAGGAGCGCATGGTCTCTATGGAGAATAGATGGCTATCTATGGAGGATAGATGGCTATCTATGGACAATAGATGGCTATCTATGGAGGATAGATGGCAGAGGCTCATTGACGTCCACTCTAGGAGGGATGTCAGTGTAGAAGTGGGTCCTCATGGCCCCACTGATGTGCAGCAAGATGCTCTCCAGCTCCTTGCTAGTAGGGAAGTGCGGGTGGCCCATGAGAGGGATGATGGTGAGAGGCGACATGGAAGTGGGGGCTCCTCTCAAAGCGCTCACATTTTTCCCCTGTTGCCACCCCCTCATTCAGAGCCCCAGATGGCTCCTCGGACAGTGATGGCCAAGTCTGCCCCTGCACAGTTGCAGGAGGAGCAGACTTTGGCGAGGCCATCACAAGCTCCAAAACCCAGAGGACGACCACCAAAAGTGTCTAAGCAGTCGCAGCAGGGAAGTGAGCAGGCTGCCTCTACCTCTGCTGAAGCCACAGGGCTAGCACTTCGTAGAAGCACCCGTAAGAGAAAGATGACACAGATGTTTTATTCAATGTTAATGTGAAGTTTCAGTTAATGTCATGCACACCATAAACGTATTTATTATCAAAACTTTCCGGTCTTGGACAAGTTTGTGTACACCTTTGGAAGTGGTTTAGTTAGTCAGAGTGAAGGGTCAGAGCAATGGTGGTGACTGTGAAAGGAATGGATTGGTCATTGGTGTGGATGTGGGGTGTTGCCAACCTGGCGAAACATGTGGCAGCCATATGGATGTACTGCATAAAGTTAAGTAAGTCTGGCCATGTGCTTGAGTGCTGGTGGGATCTGCACCGCAGGTTCCTCCAGCTCCTGCTCCTCCTCGTCTTCCAGCTGATGCTCTTCCTCCTCCTCCTGCTCCTCCACCTCTGAAGAGGCTGTGCACTCAGTGCCTTACTCCTCATGCAGTGCTAATCCTCGCTACTGCGCTATGTTGTGCAGAGCAGATCACGACAAATCTGGAGACCCTGGCTGGTACGTACTGAAGAGCTCCTGCAGATCTGTCAAGGCATCTGAATCACATTTTGAGCATGCCTATTGTCTGCTCTATGACACATTTGGTGGAAATGTGGCTTTCATTATATTTCTCCTCGGCCTCAGTACTTGGCCTCCTCAAGGGTGTCATGGGCCATGTCTTCAGTGGATAGCCCTTTTCTCCAAGCAGCCAGCCGGAACGTCTGTTTGGAGGTGCGAAGAGCTGAAGGAGGCTGGAAGGGGACATAATTTCAGAATAAGGGGGCACCCATTTAAAACGGAAATGAAGAGGAATTTCTTCTCTCAGAGGGTTGTGAATCTTTGGAATTCTCTTCCCCAGAGAACTGTGGAGGCTGGGTCATTGAATATATTTAAGGCGGAGATAGACAGATTTTTGAATGGTAAGGGAGTCAAGGGTTATGGGGAGTGGGCAGGGAAGTGAAGTTGAGGCCAAGGTCAGATCAGCCATGATCTTATTGAATGGCGGAGCAGGCTCGAGGGGCCAAATGACCTGCTTCTGCTCCTATGTCTTATGTTCTTATGTTCTTTTGACTGGTGAAGGACAAAAGAGTCATGGCTGCTGCCAGGGAATTTGTCACACATGCATGATGATCATCCTATGTTTTTTTTTCGCATATGGGATGTGGGCGTCGCTGGCAAGGCCAGCATTTATTGCCCATCCCTAGTTGCCCTTGAGAAGGTGGTGGTGAGCCGCTTTCTTGAACCGCTGCAGTCGTGTGGTGAAGGTATTCCCACAGTGCTGTTAGGTAGGGAGTTCCAGGATTTTGACCCAGCGACGATGAAGGATCGGCGATATACTTCTAAGTCAGGATGGTATGTGACTTGGAGGGGAACTTGGGAGGTGGTGGTGTTCCCATGCGCCTGCTGCCCTTGTCCTTCTAGGTGGAAGAGGTCGCGGGTTTGGGAGGTGCTGCCGAAGAAGCCTTGGCGAGTTGCTGCAGTGCATCTTGTAGATTGTACACACTGCAGCCACGGTACGCCGGTGGTGGAGGGAGTGAATGTTTAAGGTGGTGGATGGGGTGTCAATCAAACGGGCTGCTTTGTCCTGGATGGTGTCGAGCTTCTTGAGTGTTGTTGGAGCTGCACTCATCCAGGCAAGTGGAGAGTATTCCATCACACTCCTTACTGCCTTGTAGATGGTGGAAATGCTTTGGGGAGTCAGGAGGTGAGACATTCGCTGCAGAATACCTAGCCTCTGACCTGCTCTTGTTGCCACAGTATTTATGTGGTTGGTCCAGTTAAGTTTCTGGTCAATGGTGACCCCCAGGATGTTGATGGTGGGGGATTCGGCGATGGTAATGCCGTTGAATATTGTTGCAGACCAGCTGCACATTGAGGGAGTGGAAGCCCTTGTGCTTGACAAAGACTCCTGGGTTATAATGGCGTGCCCTGATGGCCACATGTGTGCAGTCGATGACGCCCTGCACCCGTGGGAAGCCAGCCGAGCGCCCACTCAGTAACACTGGCTTCGTCAGTGGCAAAGTTGATATAATTGGCTGACTTGTCAAAGAGGGCAACGGTGACCTGTGTGATGCATTTGTGGATGGCCGACTGCGAGATTCTACAAATGTCTGCTGCAGATCCCTAGAAGGAGCCTGAGGTGAAAAAGTTGAGGGTGCTGGTGACTTTGACAGCCACTGGTAAGGCGTGTCCACCCGCTCCTCTGGGATGCAGGTCTTCCTCGAGCCTCCTTTGGCACTGCTGCTCAGCCATGTAGAGGGAGCTCATCCCCTGCCTGTGTTGCGGGAATCGCCTCCGGCGCGGTGCAGCCCTGCGCTGGTGCCCTCTGTCCTGTGCAGAATCAGGGCGTTAAGGAGAAGGTTGGTGTTGTTGTTGTTGGTGCTGCTGGTGTGCCTGGTGCTGCTGGTGTTGGGGGGTCATCGTGGTCAGATTCTGAGGACCAAGGTGAGGCAGTATAAACGGTACCCATGCTGATGGAATAGATGGCAGGTGAAGTAGAGATGAGAGAAGAAATCTGCCAATGGTGTGATAAGTTCTTCCAATGAGGTGACACTGGATGGAGACTTTGCTGGAAAGACTTGCAGCCTACAGAAAGCTCAATCTGTGCTGGCAATGAGTGAGCAACAGCTGCCTGAGGAAAGTGATCAGCTGTCAGGTGGGAGCTTTTATAGTACATTTGATGCTGTCAACTAATCAGCTGGGTCAATACCCACTCAACTCGCGCCTCAGGTTGACAGACGTGGTTCCCCGAGCAGCGTGATTCCCGTGGGCATCCAGTGAAATTGGAAAGGTAAGGTTAAAAAGACTCTTAAAGGTCTGACAACAAGCTAATAATCCTTTAAATTGGGGCACCCACCTCTGCTGGTTGGGTTGCTGCTGCGCTGACAGACGCGCCTGAGGGAAAGGTGCGTGGGGGCGGGATGACGGTGGGTTCCAGACCCGCTGCAAGAAATTTCAACTTTCCAACCTGACACGCCTCCAATCGTACCCGCACGGACCCCGGAAAATTACGGCCAAAGAATAGCTTGTTTGGTGATGAACCGGATAGTGGAACCAACCCTAGCTTGGGTCAGCCATTTAAGACTGAGATGAGGAGGAATTTCTTCACTCAGAGGGTTGTGAATCTTTGGAATTCCCTACCTCAAAGGGCTGTGGACGCTGAGTCGTTGAGTCTATTCAAGGCTGAGATCGATTTTTGGAATCTCATGGAATCAAAGGATATGGGAATTGGGTGGAAAGTGGAGTTGAGGTCGAAGATCAGCCGTGATCTTATTGAATGGCGGAGCAGGCTCGAAGGGCCGTATGGCCTACTCCTGCTCCTAATTCTTATATTCTTATGAGTCAACTATCTTCAGGAGGGACGAAAAATTGGAGGATGCGGAGGCCATAGGTATGGGGAAAAATGTGTAAAGATTGAATGTAAGCAAATGTGTTTACCCATGTGCATTGTCAGATATACATACATATGTACCCTGAATGCTTATAGACAGCTTCTTCCTTCCAAGAACATTTCGACTACCATGAGGACAGTAGCGTAAGCAGAGCAGCTCAGTTCAATTCACTGACAGGGATTTGAATATTGAGACGGTAAAAATAGAAACAAAGTGTATCATGACTCTGCTAAGCCTGAAGAAACAGACTATATCAACCCACATATTTTGCTTTTTGACAATTATTGTTTCGTATCAAATACTATATATACCCACGGACAACCAAATAGGGGAATAATTGAGAAAAATCACTGTGAATGTTAGTACTGTGAGAATCACTAATTTTAGGATTATGTGCATGTAATCCTGAGCGCCATGTGTATAAATTACCAATGTAATTGTTGTGATTATGAATAATTTGCAACAGGAAGTTGCTTTCCATCTCAGACTAAGAGCTGTACTAAAGAAAACTGCGAACTTAACTACCTGGATACAACCTGCAGAAGTTACTATTTCTTAGAAAGGCTATTACAGTTGTAATAAATCTGAACCTGATGCCCTATGGGTGGTGATGAGATTCTTTATTAAGGTGATCAAAACAAACACAAATTAAGACAATTACA
This sequence comes from Squalus acanthias, assembly GCA_030390025.1. NCBI lineage: Eukaryota > Metazoa > Chordata > Chondrichthyes > Squaliformes > Squalidae > Squalus > Squalus acanthias. Next base: position 198,291,720 of record CM059425.1, on the reverse strand, counting down.
CAGCTCGAGCGATAGTTATAAGAATAGAACGATTTTACCCCATTCTCTTCGTGAGTAGAGACGTAACCCTTTCTCCTCTGCAGCTTTACCTGCACTACTGACCACTTACAATCCCCTGTCTATACTGGCCTTGTACTCGGTACCAGCTCGACCCTTGCACCTGGAGCCTCGAAATGTGAAGTTGTTTTTCCAACATAAGGTTAGGGAAGATAAGATTGATTGAGTATTGTCAGCTTGATGAGATTAGACTGGAGGGGGACAAGGCCGATCAGCCATGAGCAGCTTATCTCAACTAAGCATTCTTACTAAATTATTTTAAAGACATTATCTAGGACTACAGTAGCTAAGCTAAGCTTGGGTTATTTCAGCATTTTAGTTTTAACTATTTCAATGCCAGGCAACGCAATTAAAATTATATGTACACCATACCTTCATGAGCTCTTGCTCGAATCTTCCTTGATCTGTCCATTCTTACACAGTTCTGTCTTGTTAGCAGTGCTCTCTATCGTGCAAGGTGATAGAATTAGAACAATTTTGAAATCATTTAGATTTTCTCATTGTAATTTCCTGTTAAAGAATATTTATATAGGAGGTTATTCTTCTAAGTGGTTCTGTCATGTGTTACAAATGGATTCTTAATATAGATTCTTAGGATGTATCGGTGCTTCCATAACAAATTAACAGCCACATGAAATTAAAATGAGGGGAAACTTCTCTCAGGTAAATTTCTTAAAGGAGTGATGAGGATAATTTTTTGTCTGCATTGCATGAGCAGTAATAGATATGGCAGAAATCCACAACCAGGGTGCTCCATGCAGCTGATGAATGAAATCTGTGACAGATTAATGATTGACACTCAATCACTGGATAATTATTGAATGACAATCTGCAGTTGATTATATGATAGCATTGGTAGAAGTGACCACCACATACTCCTTGTGCAGACAAAATCACATTTCCACAGTGAGGACATCCTCCATCATGCAGTGTGCCACTGCCACCCTGCCAAGTGGGACAAACTAAAGACAGATGTAGCAGCCCAAAACTGGGAATCCATGAGGCGGTTAGCAGCAGCAGAATTATATACCACCACAATCTGTAACCCCATCCCTCACTCCTTATCACCAACAAGCCAGGAGACCAACCTTGGTTCAATGTGGACTGTAGACGGGCATGCCAGGAGCAGCACCAGGCATATCTTAGAATGAGGTATGAACCTAGTGATACTACTATATGGGACTCCTTGCACGGTAAACACCAAAAGCAGCAAGCAAGATAGATAGAGCCTAATGGTTCGACAAGCAATGGATAAGAGCAACGCTCTGTAGCCCTACCATATTTGGTCAAGAATGGTGGTGGACAACTAGGCAGCTAACAGGAAGGGGAGGCTCCATGAACATCCCCATCCTCAACCATGGTAGGAGCCCAGCACATGAGTTTAAGGGACCAGGCTGACGTGTTTGTGTGTCTTCAGCCAAAAATGCTGAGTGAATTATCTTACTTGGCCTCTTCTCAAACTTCCCACCATCATAAATACCAGTGTCCAGCCAATTTGGTTCATTCCATGTGACATTAAGAAGTGGCTAAGTGCACAGGACACAGCAAAGGCTATGAACCCTGACAACATCCTGGTTGTAAGATGAATACCTGTGCTCTCCTAACCAAGCTGTTCCAGTCCAGCTATAACACTGACATCTACCTGATAATGTGAAAGATTGCCCAGGTATGTCTTGTCTACAAAAAACAGGATAAATCTAACCAGGCTAAACATCAGCCATGTCCCAATCATCAGTAAGGCGATGAAAGGAATCATCAATAATGTCATTAGCAACAATTATTCACTGATAACCTGTTCATTGGTGTTCAGGTCGGGTTTACCAGAACCACTTAGCTCCAGACCTCATCACATCCTTGATCCAGACATGGACATGAGCTAAATGCCAGAGGAGAGGTGAGAGTAGTTACCCTCAACATCAAGACAGCATTCAGCCGAGTACAGCACCAAGGAGCCCTAGCAAAACTGAAGTAAAAAGAAAACTCTCCAGCGGCTGGAGTCATATCTAATGCAAATGAAGAGGGATATGATTGTTGGAGATCAATCATCACAGCCCCAGGACATTACTGCAGGTGTTCCTCAAAGAGGGCTCCTCAGTTCAACCATTAACATCAATGATCTTCTGTGTGTGTGTGGAGTTGTTCACTGATGATTCAGCAGTGCTCAGCTCCATTCATCACTCCTCTGATAATGCAGCAGCCTATCCCAGCCTACAGATGGACCTGAATAACATCCAGGCTTGGGCTGACAAGTGGCAGGTAACATTTGCGCTACATAAGAGCCAGGTAATGACCATCTAAAACAAGAGAAACCCATTCCATCCCCCCTTGATCTTCAGTGGCATTACCATTGCTGAGTCCGCCATCATCAACTTCTTGGGGGTCACCTTAACCAGAAGCTGAACTGTACCAGCTATAGCAACACCATGGCTACAACAGCAACACAGAGGCTGGGTAATGTGCATTGAGTGGCTCACCTCCTGACCCCTCAAAGCCTATCCACCATCTACAAGGCTCAAGTCAGGAGTGTGATGTAATATTGACCACTTGCCTGGATGGGGGCAGCCCCAACAACACTCAAGAAGCTCAACATCAACCAGGATAGAGCAGTTTGCTTGATCGCGCCACTAAACTCAATGGGGGAAAAATTTGGTTGGTTAACGCCTCCTGTTAGCGCCTCCGGAGGGCGCTAACGGGGCGCTAGGAACTTAACGCCTGAGCACGGCGACATTAGCGGCGCTTCCGAAATTGACCAGTCGTTTTGCGGCGGTGCTAAACACTACCGCCACGATCTCCTGCGCCCGCAGATCGTGACGTCAGTCAAGCGTGCAACGCCCCGGTAGCGACCCGGACCAGATATTGAGTCGCGCCCCCTGCCTTTCCACCTGCCGCTAGAAACGACAGGTAGAGGGGAACGTTTTCAAGTCGGGAAGGGGCTGGGGGACACCTATTTAAAGGCTGCCACTTCCTGCCTTTTCTTGTCAACGAAATTTTTGGAATACGCAGGTTGAGAGGGAGAGAGATGTCTGGAGAGATTCGATGCTGTCCGAAGGAGTTTTGGGTCCTGAGAACCACTTTGGAGGTTAATTTTTATTTCACCTTCCTTCTAATGACATTTAGAAGCTTCTATGGGGGCTGCACTAACTCGGGGCGTCGTTGTCCATCTGCACAATCGGAGGCAGCAGAGGCGCAGAGAGAGAGTGGCAAACATGGCCAGAGGGAGGAGGGCCAACAGGCCTCTGCACAGGAGACCTTACTCTCCCAGGGTATTCAGGGAGCAATTATCCTACATTCATTTGTCTGAAGAGCAGTGTTTGTGAAGGCTGCGCTTCAGCAAGGAGGTGGTCACTAAGCTCTGCCACCTCCTGCAACCAGATCTGCAGCCTCAACTCAGGACCAGGACGTCTCTGTCGGTGGCAGTGAAGGTGACAGTGGATCTGAATTTTTATGCCAGCGGCTCCTTTCAGTCTTCTACTGGGGACATAGCGAATATCTCGCAGTTCGCTGTGCACTGTTGCATCCGGGAGGTCACAAATGCTCTGTATAAGAGGAGATGCCAGTATATCTCTTTCCCCATGACCCGGGACAAACAGCGCGAACGCGCCTAGGGCTTTGCGAGGATAGCGGGCTTCCCCATGGTGCAGGGCGCCATTGACTGCATGCATGTGGCATTGCAGGCACCGCATGAAAATGCAGAGATCTTCCGAAACCGCAAGGGCTTCCACTCTTTAAATGTGCAGTTGGTCTGTGACCACAGACAGCTCATACTCGCCTTCATTGCCCGTTATCCTGGCAGCAGCCACAATGCTTTTATCCTGCGCCAGACTGGTGTGGCAGACCTTTTCCAAGCACCGCGTCACCCAAGTGGATGGCTCCTCGGGGACAAGGGTTATCCACTCTGCACCTGGCTGATGACACCGCTCCGAAAACCCAACACCCCTGCAGAGCTGCAGTATAATGAGAGCCATAGCGCCACCAGGAACCTCATTAAGCAGACAATCGGCATCTTGAAGCAACGGTTCCGGTGTCTGGACCACTCAGGAGGAGCCCTGTAGTACTCTCCCGAGCGAGTCTCCCTCTTCATTGTTGTGTGCTGCATGCTGCATAACATTGCGATTATAAGGACCCAGCCATTGCCACCAGGGATTGGTGCTCCACCTGAGGAGGAGGAGGAAGAGAGAGAGGAGGAGGAGGAGGAGGATGAAGAGGAGGATCAGCAGCACCAACTTGGGAGGGAGGCGCACAATGTCGCCACTGCAAGGGCCGTCCGTGAACGACTCATAATACACCGATTGTAAGCCCTTACTGAGCAGATGGCTTCTGGGATGAAGAAGCACATCATGGAAAGCATCCCGCACCCCCTTTTTTTTTAATTCATTTTTATGGGTTGTGGGCGTCGCTGGCGAAGCCAGCATTTATTGCCCACCTCTAATTGCCCTTGAGAAGGCAGTGGTGAGCCGCCTTCTTGAACCGCTGTAGACCGTGTTGTGAAGGTACTCCCACAGTGCTGTTAGGTAGGGAGTTCCAGGATTTTGACCCAGCGACGATGAAGGATCGGCGATATACTTCTAAGTCAGGATGGTGTGTGACTTGGAGGGGAACTTGGAGGTGGTGGTGTTCCCATGCGTCTGCTGCCCTTGTCCTTCTAGGTGGAAGAGGTCGCGGGTTTGGGAGGTGCTGCCGAAGAAGCCTTGGCGAGTTGCTGCAGTGCATCTTGTAGATGGTACGCACTGCAGCCACGGTATGCCGGTAGTGGAGGGAGTGAATGTTTAAGGTGGTAGAGGGGGTGCTAATCAAGCGGGCTGCTTTGTCCTGGATGGGTCGAGCTTCTTGAGTATTGTTGGAGCTGCACTCATCCAGGCAAGTGGAGAGTATTCCATCACACTCCTTACTTGTGCCTTGTAGATGATGGAATTGCTTTGGGGAGTCAGGAGGTGAGACACTCGCCGCAGAATACCCAGCCTCTGACCTGCTCTTGTTGCCACAGTATTTATGTGGCTGGTCCAGTTAAGTTTCTGGTCAACGGTGACCCCCCAGGATGTTGATGGTGGGGGATTCGGCAATGGTAATGCCATTGAATGTCAAGGGGCGGTGTTTAGACTCTCGCTTGTTAGAGATAGTCATTGCCTGGCACTTCTGTGGCGCGAATGTTACCTGCCACTTATCAGCCCAAGCCTGAACGTCGTCCAGGTCTTGTTGCATGCGGGCATGGACTGCTTCATTATCTGAGGAGTTGTGAATGGCACTGAACACTGTGCAGTCATCAGCGAACATCCCCATTTCTGACGTTATGTTGGAGGGAAGGTCATTGATGAAGCAGCTGAAGATGGTTGGGCCTAGGACACTGCCCTGAGGAACTCCTGCAGCGATGTCCTGGGGCTGTGATGATTGACCGGGCAAAGCTGCAATGAGTCAAATGACCAAATATGTAAAGTTAGAATAACATTTTTTATTTATTTTACAAACTCTGTGTCATTTATTCAGGACAAACAATTAGAAACAAACCCAACAATTCATGATCTAACAAAACTCGTTCTCACAACATGGAGATAAACGACAAAACACTAAACAAAGATAATAACAAGAAACTCAAACTTTCCCACAAACATTCCCCCCATTTATTTATACATCCTACTGTTGGGATTTCGAGGGTGACCTCCATCCCCTGCACACTTCCCCCCTTCGCACCCTACTGCCCCTCCGTAATGTGGCCCCAGTGGCTGCAGCAAGGCTGGTGGAAGGCTGCTGAATGCTGGATCCAGAGACAGCAGATGGCCTTGAAGGATGCCCTCGACCAGCTCTGGGCCTGGACGGCCCGGCTGCAGACTGTACCAACTCTGCATGGGCGGCAGCAGTCTGGGCTGGCTGGGTTACAGGCCGTGCCAAGTGCGTGGCAGTGGTGGGAGCAGGAATGCTGTCATCCTGAGAGAGGACAGCAGCTTCCTGCTCGACCGACACACTGCCACTCCCACGGGGCAGTACCTCAGCACCTGGAGCAATGTGCTCAAGCACAGATTGCTGGCCTGCTGCGGTACCGTGAGATCCCCGAGGGACTGTGGGCGACCCAGTGAGGATGGCAGCAGCCAGTGCTTGCGTGACATCAATCTGAGACTGCATGAGAGCAGTCTGAGACTTGATGGCACCAGCCAATGACTTAATTGCAGCACTAAGCCGTTGCATTACCTCGGCCTGTGCTGCAATGGATCCTGCCACCTCACCCATTACAGGCGGCATGGGCTCTGGATCCCCATGGTCTCCCTGCAATTCCACCATCCTCTGCAACGAGGCAAGGATGGGTTCAAGGGTTTGCGCACAAATGGCAGCTGTGCTAGTGGTGGACTCCTCCACACTTCTAGCCAGTCCATCCATGCTTTCGGGCACCCTTACCATTGCACCCATGAGCTCAGTGTGCACGCTCAAGGCCTGGGTATTCATGGCCGCGATGTCGAGGTCCTCATCCGAGTCCTGTGCAGCAGAACTCGCGCGACTACTCACCCTCCGGGGAGATGGCCCCCGAGCTTCCCTTCCCCCATGGCGTTGCTGCAGCCCGCTGGCTCCAGGAACTTCGCCCTCATAAGACCCTACCCCCCTGCTCCCCTCCAGGGAAGGCGTGGTCCCAATGTCTGAATTGTCACCCTCGGGAGACACAGGCGGTGAGGCTCTGGCCTCCTCTTCCTCCTCATCTGGGGCATTGCTGCCACCGGCAGGTTGGGGACAGGCTGGTCAGCTGGTGGTTCACTATCTGAAAGCAGGAAGGTACAAGAGTGGCTTTAGCATGAGGGCAGGGGGGCAGGAAGGGAGCAAGCACTGGAGACAGTTAGTTGGATTGAAAGTTTAAAAGGCTGGTGTTCTGAGGAGCAAGTGATATGAGAGAGGAGAGAAAGCTGATGAACATACCATTGCTGTCCCCAAGGGGGTTGACCTCTCTAGCGGCCACGGCATCTATGACCTGGCTGACAATGATCCTGTGCACTTTTGCCTCCAAATCGGTCAGTGGGTGTAGGTCAGCTGGTCCTCTTCCCATCCGTTGCTGCTCCCGCCTGTTATGAGAGAGCTTGGCCTGCAAGAAAAAGGACAGCGTCTGAGTGACTGTGCAGCCATGTGTTTGCCTGATCTGCCTCCCATAGTTGAATAGCCCTTAATGTATGCATCATGTGTTTTCCTGATCTGCCTCCCATAGTTAAATAGCCCTTCATGTGTATATTCATTTGTTTGCCTGATGCGCCTCCCATAGCTGAATAGCCCTTCATATGCGCAGCCTTGTGTTTGTCTGATGTGCCTCCCATAGTTGTAGCCCTTCATGTGTGCAGCCTTGTGTTTGCCTGATGTGCCTCCCATAGTTGAATAGCCTTTAATGTGTGCAAGGTGTGGAATGTGCATGTGTCTTTTATGAGATGGCCAGAGGTCTTGGATGAGTGCTGGGCATTTGGGCTTTTAAACCCTCTGGGCACAGAGTGAAGTTGAGATGGAGGGATGTAGAGGTATTGAAAAGCAGTCACTCACCCTGTCGACCCGAGTGAGATTGTTGAACTTCTTCCTACACTGAGTGTGACTCCTCGGCACCATGCTCCTTGAGGAGACGTGCTGAGCCACCTCCCTCCACACTCTTCGGTATTCCCGGGGCAATGGCCTCCTGCCACTCTCTGGGTACAGCACTGCCCATTGCGAACGACAGCGCCAACCAGAGCCACCAAGGCCTGGTCGCTAAAGCGACAAGCTCTCTCCCTGGGCCTATCCATCACTCCACTCAGGTCTTTCCAGCACCAGAGTCAAAGCTGTAATGAGAAGGGTGTGGCAGGCTAGCCAGATGGACCCTCCCCTTTAAGAACCAGCCGGCGCCAGTGTGTCTGGGTTCCATGCTAATTGACATCACCTGATGTCCGGTAGCGTTTTGAGCTAGCGCCTTGCTTCCCGACGTTAGTGCCTTAAGAGAGGTGTGTAGTGCTTGATTTACCGCTCAAATCACCTCCAGGGGCGATTGAGGTGAATTTTGCAGTCGGAGGCAATAATTAGCGCCAGGCGCTAAATTTTGCGCCCGGCCGATATTAGCGCCTCAAAATGGGCGATACCCAATTTCTCCTCCTATATCTATCCTACTCCACCAATGGCATACTGTGGCTACAGTATCTATAATGTACAGGGTGCACTGCAGCAATTCAACAAAGTTACTTCCCTCTTGGGGGAACATCTAGGCAATAGTGACCATAATATAATACGCTTTAAAATAATAATTGAGAAGGACATAAGTATGATGAAGACCAGGGTAATAGATTGGAGAAAAGCTGATTTTGAGGGGCTGAGAAAAGAACTTGGGAAAATAAAACGGACAACAATATTGGCAAAGAATGATGTAGAACAGCAATGGGAAACATTTAAAACGGTGTTCAGCAGAGACCAGGAAAAATATATTCCGCTAAAAAACAAGAACAAGCTAAACACTAATGAGACACCATGAATGAATAAAGCTATAAGGGAAAAATTGAGGGTAAGGAAAGAGGCATACATTAAGTACATGGACAGCAGGGGAGAGCATGATAAGGGAGAATATGAAGAGATTAGGAGAAAAGTCAAAAAAAAATTAGGAAGTCAAAGGCAAACTATGAAATTAAATTATCAAGGAACATAAAACAAAATAGTAAAATATTTTACAGGCACATCAATAAAAAAAGGAAGGTTGGGATGGGAATAGGGCCATTAAGGGATAGACAGGATAATACCACAGGTAACGATAGAGAGATGGCAGAAATATTAAATAATTATTTTGCTTCAGTATTTACCAGGGAGATAGAACAGGTGGACATGACATTAGATGATGAGATTAGTAATGAGATAAGTGCATTTAAAATAAAAAGAGGGGATATATTAAATAAACTAATCAAACTCAAAGAGGATAAAACCCTGGATTGCAACCACACATTTTAAAAGAATCTAGGGAAGAGATAGCAGAGGCATTACTAGACATATTTAATAATTCATTAGAAAAAGGTGTAGTGCCAGAGAACTGGCGGATAGCTAACATAATACCTATATTTAAGAAGGGAGATAGAACATGTCCAGGGAACTATAGACCATTCAGCTTAACATCGATGGTAGGAAAATAATGGAATCCCTACTAAAGGAGAAAATAGAAGAATATCTAGAAGCCAAAAATATAATAATGAATAATCAGCATGAATTTTAAAAGGGAAAGTCTTGCTTGACCAACCTCATTGAATTTTTTAAAGAGATAACAGAGATAATAGACAAGGGTAATGCAGTAGATGTAATTTATCTAGATTTTCAAAAGGCCTTTGATAAGGTACCACATAATAGAATAATGAATAAGGTCAGAGAATGCGGAGTCAGGAGACAAACATAGAAACATAGAAACATAGAAAATAGGTACAGGAGTAGACCATTCGGTCCTTCGAGCCTGTACCGCCATTCAATGCGTTCATGGCTGAACATGCTACCTCAGTACCCCATTCCTGCTTTCTCGCCATACCCCTTTATCCCCCTAGTTGTGAGTGTTATATCTAACTCCCTTTTGAATATATTTAGCGAACTGGCCTCAACAACCTTCTGTGGAAGAGAATTCCATAGATTCACCACTCTCTTGGTGAAGAAGTTCCTCCTCAGCTCAGTCTTAAATGGCTTCCCCTTAATCCTTAGACTGTGACCCCTGGTTCTAGTTTTCCCTAACATTGGGAACATTCTGCCCGCATCTAATTTGTCTAAACCAGTCAGGATTTTAAATGTCTCTATAAGATCCCCCCTCATTCTTCTGAACTCCAGAGGATACAAGTTCAGTTGACCCAATCTTTCTTGATATGTCAGACCGGCCATCCCAGGAATCAATCTAGTGAACCTTCGCTGCACTCCCTCAATAGCAAGAATGTCCTTCCTTAAGTTAGGAGACCAAAACTGCACACAATACTCCAGGTGTGGCCTCACCAAGGCCCTGTACAACTGTAGCATCACCTCCCTACTCCTGTACTCAATTCCCCTTACTATGAAGGCCATCATTCCGTTTGCTTTCTTGACTGCCTGCTGCACTTGCATTCCCACCTTCAGTGACTGATGTACCATGACGCCCAGGTCTCGTTGCACCTCCCCTTTCCCTAATCTGCCACCATTCAGGTAATAGTCCGCCTCTCTATTTTTACCACCAAAGTGGATAACCTCACATTTATCCACATTGTACTTCATCTGCCATACATTTGCCCATTCACCCAACCTGTCCAAGTCACTCTGTAGCCTCCTAGCATCCTCCTCATTGTTCACACTGCCTCCCAATTTAGTGTCATCCGCAAATTTGGAGATATTACATTTAATCCCTTCGTCCAAATCATTAATATATAATGTAAACAGCTGGAGTCCCAGCACCGAACCCTGCGGTACCCCTCTGGTCACTGCCTGCCATTCTGAAAAGTACCCATTTACTCCTACTCTTTGTTTCCTGTGTGCCAACCAGTTCTGAATCCACGTCAACACATTACCCCCAATCCCATGTGCTTTAACTTTGCTCACCAATCTCTTGTGTGGGACCTTGTCGAAGGCCTTCTGAAAGTCCAAATACACCACATCTACTGGTTCCCCCCTGTCCACCCTATTGGAAACATCCTCAAAAAATTCCAGAAGATTTGTCAAGCATGATTTCCCTTTCACAAATCCATGCTGACTTGGACCTATCATGTCGCCACTTTCCAAATGGTCTGTTATGACATCTTTAATAATTGCTTCCATCATTTTACCCACGACCGATGTCAGGCTGACCGGTCTATAATTCCCTGCTTTCTCCCTCCCTCCTTTTTTAAAAAGAGGGTTTACATTGGCCACCCTCCACTCCATCGGAACTGATCCAGAGTCTAAGGAATGTTGGAAAATGATCGTCAATGCATCCACTATTTCCAAGGCCACCTCCTTAAGTACTCTGGGATGCAGACCATCAGGCCCCGGGGATTTTTCAGCCTTCAGTCCCATCAATTTTCCCAATACCTTTTCCCGTCTAATAAGGATTTCCCTCAGCTCCTCCCTCTTACCAGATCCTCTGACCCCTTTTATTTCCGGCAGGTTGTGTGTGTCCTCCACAGTAAACACCGAACCAAAGTACTTGTTCAATTGATCAGCCATTTCCTTGTTCCCCATTACGACTTCTCCTGTTTCCGACTGCAGGGGACCTACGTTTGTTTTTACTAACCTCTTTCTTTTTACATATTTATAGAAGCTTTTGCAGTCCATTTTAATGTTCTCTGCAAGCTTCCTTTCATATTTTATTTTCCCTGCCCTAATCAAACCCTTCGTCCTCCTCTGCTGAGTTTTGAAGTTCTCCCAGTCCCCGGGTTTGCTGCTACTTCTGGCCAATTTGTATGCAACTTCCTTGGTTTTAATACTATCCCTGATTTCCCTTGTTAGCCATGGTTGAGCCACCTTCCCTTTTTTATTTTTACGCCAGACCGGGATGTACAATTGTTGTAGTTCATCCATGCGATCTCTAAATGTCTGCCATTGCCCTTCCACTGATAGCCCCTTAAATATCGCTTGCCAATTTAACCTCACCAATTCACGCCTCATACCCTCAAAGTTGCCCTTATTTAAGTTCTGGACCATGGTCTCTGACTTAACTGTTTCCTTCTCCATCCTAATGTAGAACTCCACCATACTATGGTCACTCTTCCCCAGGGGGCCTCGTACCACAAGATTGCTGATTAGTCCTTCCTCATTACACAACACCCAGTCCAGGATGGCCTCCCCTCGAGTTGGTTCCTCAACATATTGGTTTAGGAAACCATCCCTTAAACACTCCAGGAAATCCTCCTCCACCGTATTGCTTCCAGTTTGAGTAGCCCAATCGATATGCATATTAAAGTCACCCATGATAACTGCCGTGCCTTTTTTGCACGCACCTCTGATTTCCTGTTTCATACCCTCCCCCACCTCACTACTGCTGTTTGGAGGTCTGTACACAACTCCCACTAATGTTTTCTGCCCTTTGGTGTTCTGCAGCTCAACCCATATTGATTCCACATCCTCCAAGCTGATGTCCTTCCTAGCTATTGCATTAATCTCCTCTTTAACCAGCAATGCTACCCCACCCCCTTTTCCTTTTATTCTATCCTTTCTAAATGTTGAATACCCCTGGATGTTCAGTTCCCAGCCTTGATTGTTCTGGAGCCACGTCTCTGTAATCCCAATCACATCGTATCCGTTAACATCTATTTGCACAGTCAATTCATCCACCTTATTACGGATACTCCTTGCATTAAGACACAGAGGGGTAAAAATTCAGTTGGTTGCGCCTCCCGTTAGCGCCTTAAGAGGGCGCTAATGGGGCGCAAAGCCGCTAACGCCCGGGCGCAGCGATGTTTGCGCCGCTCGAGAACTTAACTTGAGATTGTGCGGCGGCGCTAAAACTTACCGCTGCGACCACCTGCGCGCGCAGATTGTGACGTCATTCCATGGTGCAACGCCCTTGTGGCGCCCCGGAGCGGAAATTGAGTGGCGCCCCCTGCCTTACCGCCTGCCGCTTCCAACGACCGGAAGACTGGAACGCTATCAATCGCTGTGGTTGGGGGGGGGCCTATTTAAAGGGGGCCTCTTCCTGTCTTTTTCTGTGGTCGACATTTATGCACCACTCGTTCTGAGAGAGAGAGAGAGATTCGGAGAGAGAGAGAGAGAGACTTCTACATTGACTCAACACTTTGTGAGGTAGTTTTGCCTATTGATCCTAACTTTGCTGCTACTTTAGTTGCTGTCCCTCATTACTTTGCTTGCAAAGAGAATATGGGGGCTGCACTGATTGGGGGTATCGTCCTGCTCCAGCTGAATCGGAGGATACAGAGACGCAGAGAGAGAGTGGCAATGATGGCCAGACGGAGGAGGGCCATCAGGCGTATGTACAGGAGAGCTTACCCTCCCAGGGTATATCGTGAACAGCTCTCCTACATCCATATGTCCGAGGAGCTGTGTTTGCGAAGGCTGCGATTCAGCAAGGAGGTGGTCACTGAGCTCTGCCACCTGCTGCAGCCAGATCTGCAGCCTCAACTGAGGTCCAGGACGTCTCTGTCGGTGGCAGTGAAGGTCACAGTGGCTTTGAACTTTTACACCACTGGCTCATTCCAAGCTGCTGCTGGGGACCTCGCCAATATCTCCCAGTTCGCGGTGCATTGCTGCATCCGGCAGGTCACAAATGCCCTCTTCAGAAGGAGACGAGAGTTCATCTCTTTCCCCATGACCCCAGACAAGCAGCGTGACCGTGCTCTGGGCTTTGCGAGGGTAGCGGGCTTCCCCATGGTGCAGGGCGCCATTGACTGCACGCATGTGGCTTTGCGTGCTCCGCGTGAGAATGCCGAGGAATTCAGGAACAGAAAGGGGTTCCATTCCTTGAATGTCCAGTTGGTCTGTGACCACAGACAGCTGATACTCGCTGTCAATGCCCAGTATCCTGGCAGCTGCCACGATGCTTTTATCCTGCGCCAGACTACTGTGGCAGAACTTTTCGAGGCACCGCATCAGCCAGTTGGTTGGCTTCTCGGGGACAAGGGGTATGCATTGAGCACCTGGTTGATGACACCGCTCCGTACGCCCAACACCCCTGCTGAGCTGCGGTACAATGAGAGCCATCAAGCAACCAGGAACATTATTGAGCGCACAATCGGCGTGCTCAAGCAACGGTTCCGCTGTGCTGCATGTTGCATAACATGGCAATCCTCAGGACCCAGCCAATGCCACCAGGCCTTGGAGCACCACCAGAGGAGGAGGAGGAAGAGGAGGAAGAGGACGAGGACGATGATCATCAGCAGCACCAAGGCAGGAGGGCGGCCCACAATGGTCAAACTGCAAGGGCCGTCCGTCAACGGCTAATAGCAAGCCGCTTCTAGGGCCCCTGCCATTGCTACCAACATTAATGAACCCAGCACGCAACCCCTAAGTCGGCCAAGGCACCAATAATTCCAACCACCAACCATGTATATTTTGAATACAGAAACTTATTTATTTTACAAACTCTGTGTGTGTCAATTCCTCATGACAAACTCATAGAAATAAACACAAAAAAACAGTCAATAACATAACTGGTTCTCACAACCTGGAGATAATGTCCAAAACACTAAACAAAAGTTGGACCATGAACCTCGGCCTTTAATAAAAAAATGACCAGCATTTTGTCACACCTCCTACTTTTTGCCCTTCGAGGGTGATCTCCTTCCCTTGCGCACTTCCCCCCTTCTAACCCTACTGCTCCTCCGTAATGGGACCTCAGTGGCTGCAGCAAGGCTGGTGGAAGGCTGCTGCTCGTCAGACCCTGACACTGCAGATGCCCCTGAAGGACGGCCTCGACCACTTCTGGGCCTGGAGGGCCCGGCTGCAGACTGCACCAACTCTGCATGGGCGGCAGCAGTCTGTCCTACAGGCGGTGGCAAGTGCAGTGGAGAAGTGACAGTGTTGGCAGCAGGAATGCTGTCATCGTGAGAGAGGACAGCAACTCCCTGCTCGCCCGACACACTGGCACTCCCACGGGGCAGCACTTCAGCATCCGGAGCAATCTGCCGGAGAACAGATTGCTGGCCTGCTGCGGCGCGGTGACAGCCCCGGGGACATGTGCACGAACCATCGAGGTTGGCAGCAGTCTGTGCTCGCGTGGCCTCAATCTGAGTCTGTATGAGAGCAGTCAGAGATGGGATCACGGCAGCCAGTGACTGAATTGCAGCACTAAGCGTTAGTGTGGCATCCGCCTGTGCTACAGCGAAGTGCTCCACACTCCTTGCCAGTGACTCAATGCATTCGGGCACCCTTCCCACTGCACCCATGAGCTCAGTGTGCATGCCCACCGCCTGGGTGTTCATTTCTGCGATCAGCCGCTCCTCCTCTGCGTCCATTGCAGTAGGAGTGTCTGGCATACTCTCCCTCTGGGGAGAAGGCCCCCGTTCTTCCCTACCCCCCCCATGGTGTTTCTGCAGCCCGCTGGGTCCTGGAGCTTCACCCTCATCAGACCCTTCCCCCCTGCTCCCCTCCGGGGAAGGCGTGTTCCCAGTGTGGGCATTGGCTTCCTTGGGAGAGGGTGGCACTGATGCTCTGGCTTCCTCTTCCTCCTCAGCTGCAGCATCACTCCCAGTGGCAGCTTCAGGGCCCGTCTCCTCAGCTGGTGAATCACCATCTGAAAGCAGGGAGGTAAAAGAGTGGCTTTAGCGTGAGGACAGGGTGGCAGTAAGGGAGGAATAAGTGCAGCGAGTTAGCAAGTTGGATTGAAAGTGTCAAAGGCTGGTGTTGTGAGGGACAAGTGGAAGGACAGAGGACAAAAAGGTGATGACCTTACCATTGCTGTCCAGAACGGGGTCGGCGTCTCCAGTGGCGACGGGACCGATCACCCGGCTTGCCACAATCCTGTGGACGCGCTCCTCCAGATCGCTGAGGGGTTGCAGCTGAGGCCGCCCTCCACCTGTCCGTTGCTGCTGTCTCCTATTATGAGCCAGCTTGGCCTGCAAGAAAAAGGACAGCATCTGAGTAAATATACAGCCATGGTCTTGCCTGATGTGCCTCCCATAGGTGAATAGCCCTTACTGTATGCAGCCATGGTCTTGCCTGATGTGCCTCCCATAGGTGAATAGCCCTTACTGTATGCAAAGTGTGGAATGTGTGTGTGTGTTTGATGAAAGGGCCATAGGTGTTGGATGAGTGTTGTGCATTGGGGTTTTAAGACCCTCTGGCCATAGAGTGAGGTTGAGATGGAGGGATGGAGAGGTATTGAGAAAAAGCCACTCACCCTGACGACCCGAGTGAGGTCGTTGAACTTTTTGCGGCATTGAGTATGGGTCCTGGGCACCATGCTCCTGGAGGAGACGCTCTGAGCCACCTCCCTCCACACTCTTCTGAACTCACGTGGCAAAGGCCTCCTGCCACTCTCAGGGAAGAGCATACATCGTCTGCGCTCCACTGCGCCAACCAGAGCATCCAAGGCCCGCTCGGTGAAGCGATGAGCGCGTTCTCTCACCCTCTTCATGCTTGGCAGCAAAATGGATTCACAGGTCTCTCCAGGCCGAGATTCAAGGCTGCAATGAGCAGGGTGTGGCTGGGGAGCAAGTGGCCCCCCCCCGCTTTAAGAAGTGGCCGGCGCCAGTGTGTCTGTGTTCCCTCGCTAACTGGCAGCAGCTGTGCTGCGCTCGCGCGCTGAGTTAGCGCCTCACTCCTTGGCCTTTGCGCCTTAAGACAGGTGTGCAGCGCCTGCTTTAGCGCTCCACTCACCTCCCGGGGCGGTAAAAGTGAAGTTTCCAGTCAGTGCCGATAATTAGCGCCAGGCGCTAATATTTGCGTCCAGACGATATTTGCGCCCCAAATGGGGCGCGACCTAATTTCTACCCCAGAGCCTTTAGGCTTGTTTTATTAACATCCTTTGTCCTTTTAGACTTATGATTTAGTATGGCCCTTTGTGTTTCTTGCCTTTGTTTACTCGGCCTTCCCCTATTGTTTCTCACCCTTCTAACATTTGTTTCTGACTGCATATTACTTCCCCCTGTTTCGCTACATAGGTTCCCATTCCCCTGCCATATTAGTTTAAATCCTCCCGAACTGCTTTAGCAAATATTACCCCGAGGACATCGGTTCCAGTCCTGCCCAAGTGCAGACCGTCCCTTTTGTACAGGTCCCACTTCCCCCAGAACTGGTTCCAATGCCTCAGGAATTTGAATCCCTCCCTCCTGCACCACTGCTCAAGCCACGTATTCAATCTCACTATCCTGTTCTCTCTATTCTGATTAGCACGTGGCCCTGGTAGCAATCCAGAGATTACTACCTTAGAGGTCCTACTTTTTAATTTAGCTCCTAGCTCCCTAAATTCTGCTAGTAGGACCTCGTCCCGCTTTTTACCTATATCGTTGGTACCTACATGCACCACGACAGCTGGCTGTTCACCCTCCCTCTTCAGAATGTTCTGCAGCCGCTCCGAGACATCCTTGACCCTTGCACCAGGGAGGCAACATACCATCCTGGAATCTCGTTTGCGGCCACAGAAACTCCTGTCTATTCCCCTTACAATTGAGTCCCCTATCACTATAGCCCTACCACTCTTTTTCCCGCCCTGCTGTGCAGCAGAGCCAGCCATGGTGCCATGAACCTGGCTGCTAGTGCCTTCCCCTGGTAGGCCATCTCCCCCAACAGTATCCAAAGCGGCATACCTGTTTTGGAGGGAGATGACCACAGGGGACTCCTGCACTACCTTCCTGATATTGCCCTGCTTCTTGGTCACCCATTCACTGTCTGTCCTAGCCTTTACCTGCGGTGTGGACAACTCACTAAATGAGCGATTCACCGAGTTCTCGGCATCGTGCATGCTCCAGAGTGAGTCCACCCGCAGCTCCAGCACCGCCATGCGGGCTGTCAGGAGCTGCAGCTGGACACACTTCCTGCACACGTAGTTGTCAGGGACACTGGAAGTGTCCCTGGTTTCCCACATGGCACAGGAGGAGCATGAAACGGGTCTGAGACTTCCTGTCATGACTTAACCCTTATGTTACTTTATTACTAAAATTTAAACTTATTTATCTTAGGTCCAGGAGTTAAGTCCCTGAAAACAAAATATAAAATCGAACCTACCTTTTAAATTCCCTCTACCCCTAAAGGTTAGAGGAGGTGGGAGGGTGGGAGTCACTACTAGTGTAGTGTCTCGGGTTTAGCAACCGCTCCACCTATATACGGGTACCAATGAATTGGCCCCGCCCCCTGCCTTTGAAAAAGCCCGCGAAGCTCTTACCCCGCTGGGGAAAAAGGCCACGTAGGTGAGTTTAATGACTCACCTCAGGCCTCTGCCGCTCCAACCAGGTCCGCTCCTCCTTCCCTGCTGCCGACCGCTCTGTGGGAGAGAGAAAGAAAGAAAGGCTCCTCCTCCCCCGCTGTCGACGCTGGTCTGAGGCCTACCTGAGCCTCGGGCCTCCCTTTATTGACAGACCTCAGGCCTCTGCCGCTCCAACCAGGTCCGCTCCTCCTTCCCCGCTGCCGACCGCTCTGTGGGAGAGAGAAAGAAAGTAGCAGAATGGATAGCTAGCTGGCTTCAAGACAGGAAGCAAAGAGTAGGAGTAATGGGTAGCAGTGGCAGAAGGTGGGTAGTGGTGATCCACAAGGATCAGTGCTGGGACCACTGTTGTTCACAATTTATATTAGCGATTTAGACTTTGGAATCATAAACACAATTTCTAAATTTGCGGATGACACCAAATTGGGGGGATAGTTAATACTGAGGAGGATGGCAACAAATTACAGGAAGATATTAATAAACTTGCAGAATGGGCATATAATTGGCAAATGAAATTCCACACAGATAAATGTGAGGTTTTACATTTTGGTAGGAAGAATAGGGAGGTCACTTATTACTTGGAGGGTGCAAGTCTGGGTGGGGTAGAGGAACAAAGAGTACAAATACACAAATCATTAAAAGTAGCTACACAGGTTAAGAAGGCCATAAAAAAAGCAAACCAGGCACTAGGGTTTATTTCTAGAGGGCTAGAATTGAAAAGTAGTGAAGTTATGCTAAACTTGTATCAAACCGTGGTTAGACCACACTTGGAGTACTGTGTACAATTCTGGTCGCCATATTCTAAAAAGGATATGGAGGCACTGGAGAGGGTGCAGAGAAAATTTAGAAAGATGATACCAGAAATGCGAGGGTATACATGTCAGGAAAGGATGAACAGGCTGGGTCTCTTTTTGCTTGAAAAAAGGCTGAGGGGTGACCTGATAGAGGTCTTTAAAATGATGAAAGGTTTTGATAGAGTAGATACAGAGAGAATGTTTCCACTTGTGGGGAAGAGCATAACTAGAGGCCATCAATATAAGATAGTCACCAAGAAATCAAATAGGGAATTCAGAAGAAACTTCTTTACCCAAAGAGTGGTGAGAATGTGGAACTCGCTACCACAGGGAGTGGTTGAAGCGAATAGTATAAATGCATTTAAGGGGAGGCTTGATAAGCATATGAGGGAGAAGGGAATAGAGGGTTATGCTGATAGAGTTAGACGAGGAAAGACGGGAGAAGGCTCGAGTGGAGCATAAACGCTGGACTGGTTGGGCCGAATGGCCTGTTTCTTGCCGTATATCCTATGTAATTCTACCACCAAAAAGGACAAGACCAATAATGTTGGAAACAATCATCACTCTCAAGTCACGGCCCATCCGGACTTGGACATATATCACCATTCCTTCATCGTCACATGGTCGATTTCCTGGAATACCCTATATAATATCATTGTGGGACCACCATCTGTAGTGGTGAAAGGAGAAGCCCATCTTCACATTCTGAAGGCAGCTAGGGATAGGAAATAAATATGATGTTGCTAGCATCACCTACTTCCTGAGAACAATTGACTGGCTGCTACAGGATAGTTTAGTGACACTTTCAGAGTTGTGGACTATTACTTTTAACCTAGGTTTGTGCTAAACTGCAGGAATATATTGAGCTTGAAATTGTGCTGTGCGAGATTAAGTGACAATCACATTAAAGCATTGTTATGAAATCCATTTGTCCACTATTTTATTGAAAGCATTAACCCATTTATTTTCATACAATAGTGTTAAGATGATCATTACAAATTTTGCACAGTGTGACTTCCACCCATTTTAAGTATTTCAAAATCTATCCCAGATAGAGTCCCGTATATCACAGTACGTGGTATTCGAACCTAATGGGAGTTCATGTTCTGTACGATGTCAAAGGGGTAGATTTTCAACTGGTGAAAATCTACCCTAAAATGTCTGGTAACACTGCTCTAACTTTCTAGAACAGCCAGTGATTCTCCTTGTGAAATCAAACAGAGTACATTAAAGCACAATGTTTAAAAGCTGCTGAAGCTGATCCAGCCTAAATATAGTAATTGGTAAGCCAATAATTCCCTTCGATTGATTCTCGGGTTACTTCTCATAGAATCATAGAATAGTACAGCACAGAACTAGGCCATTCGGTCCATCGAGTCTGCACCGGCTCTTTCGAAGAGCAATCCAGTTAGTCCCACTCCCCCATTCTTTCCCCATATCCTTGCAATTTTTTCTCCTTCAAGTATTTATCCAATTCCCTTTTGAAAGCTACTATTGAATCTCTTTCCACCACCCTATCAGGTAATGCATTCCAAATCCTAACCACTCATTGCGTAAAAAAGTTTTCCCTCATGTCGCCGCTGGTTCTTTTGCCAATCACCTTAAATCTGTGACCTCTGGTTATTGACCCTTCAGCCATTGGAAACAGTTTCTCTTTATTTACTCTATCTAAACCCTTCATGATTTTAAACACCTCTATCAAATCTCCTCTCAGTCTTCTCTGCTCTACCAGTGCCACGTGCTAATCAGAGTAGCATGAACAGGATAGCGAGATTAAATACGTGGCTTGAGCAGTGGTGCAGGAGGGAGGGATTCAAATACCTGAGGCATTGGAACTAGTTCTGGGGGAAGTGGGACCTGTACAAAAGGGACGGTCTGCACTTGAGCAGGACTGGAACCGATGTCCTCGGGGTAATATTTGCTAAGGCAGTTCGGGAGGATTTAAACTAATATGGCAGGGGAATGGGAACCTATGTAGCGAAACAGGGGGAAGTAATATGCAGTCAGAAACAAATGTTAGAAGGGTGAGAAACAATAAGGGAAATCCGAGTAAACAAAGGCAAGAAACACAAAGGGCCATACTAAATCATAAGTCTAAAAGGACAAAGGGTGTTAATAAAACAAGCCTAAAGGCTCTGTGTCTTAATGCAAGGAATATCCGTAATAAGGTGGATGAATTGACTGTGCAAATTGATGTTAACGGATATGATGTGATTGGGATTACAGAGACGTGGCTCCAGAACAATCAAGGCTGGGAACTGAATATCCAGGGGTATTCAACATTCAGGAAGGATAGAATAAAAGGAAAAGGGGGTGGGGTAGCATTGCTGGTTAAAAAGGAGATTAATGCAATAGCTAGGAAGGACATTAGCTTGGAGGATGTGGAATCAATATGGGTTGAGCTGCAGAACACCAAAGGGCAGAAAACGTTAGTGGGGGTTGTGTACAGACCTCCAAACAGTAGTAGTGAGGTGGGGGAGGGTATGAAACAGGAAATCAGAGGTGCATGCAAAAAAAGCGCAGCAGTTATCATGGGTGACTTTAATATGCATATAGATTGGGCTACTCAAACTGGAAGCAATACGGTGGAGGAGGATTTCCTAGAGTGTTTAAGGGATGGTTTCCTAAACCAATATGTTGAGGAACCAACTAGAGGGGAGGCCATCCTGGACTAGGTGTTGTGTAATGAGGAAGGACTAATCAGCAATCTTGTGGTGCGAGGCCCCTTGGGGAAGAGTGACCATAGTATGGTGGAGTTCTACATTAGGATGGAGAAGGAAACAGTTAATTCAGAGACCATGGTCCAGAACTTAAATAAGGGCAACTTTGAGGGTATGAGGCGTGAATTGGTGAGGTTAGATTGGCAAGCGATATTTAAGGGGTTATCAGTGGAAGGGCAATGGCAGACATTTAGAGATCGCATGGATGAACTACAGCAATTGTACATCCCTGTCTGGCGTAAAAATAAAAAAGGGAAGGTGGCTCAACCATGGCTAACAAGGGAAATCAGGGATAGTATTAAAAGCAAGGAAGTGGCATACAAATTGGCCAGAAGTAGCAGCAAACCCGGGGACTGGGAGAACTTTAAAACTCAGCAGAGGAGGACGAAGGGTTTGATTAGGGCAGGGAAAATAAAATAACGGACTGCAAAAGCTTCTATAAATATGTAAAAAGAAAGAGGTTAGTAAAAACAAACGTAGGTCCCCTGCAGTCAGAAACAGGGGAAGTCGTAATGGGGAACAAAGAAATGGCAGATCAATTGAACAAGTACTTTGGTTCGGTGTTTACTGTGGAGGACACAAACAACCTTCCGGAAATAAAAGAGATCAAAGGATCTGGTAAGAGGGAGGAGCTGAGGGAAATCCTTATCAGTCGGGAAAAGGTGTTGGGGAAATTGATGGGACTGAAGGCTGAAAAATCCCCAGGGCCTGATGGTCTGCATCCCAGAGTACTGAAGGAGGTGGCCTTGGAAATAGTGGATGCATTGACGATCATTTTCCAACATTCCTTAGACTCTGGATCAGTTCCGAAGGAGTGGAGGGTGGCTAATGTAACCCCTCTTTTTAAAAAAGGAGGGAGGGAGAAAGCAGGGAATTATAGACCGGTCAGCCTGACATCGGTGGTGGGTAAAATGATGGAATCAATTATTAAAGATGTCATAACAGACCATTTGGAAAGTGGCGACATGATAGGTCCAAGTCAGCATAGATTTGTGAACGGGAAATCATGCTTGACAAATCCTCTGGAATTTTTTGAGGATGTTTCCAATAGGGTGGACGGGGGGGAACCAGTAGATGTGGTGTATTTGGACTTTCAGAAGGCCTTCGACAAGGTCCCACACAAGAGATTGGTGTGCAAAGTTAAAGCACATGGGATTGGGGGTAATGTGTTGACATGGATTGAGAACTGGTTGGCACACAGGAAACAAAGTGTAGGAGTAAATGGGTACTTTTCAGAATGGCAGGCAGTGACCAGCAGGGTACCGCAGGATTCGGTGCTGGGGCCCCAGCTGTTTACATTATATATTAATGATTTGGACGAAGGGATTAATTGTAATATCTCCAAATTTGCGGATGACACTAAATTGGGAGGCAGTGTGAACAATGAGGAGGATGCTAGGAGGCTACAGAGTGACTTGGACAGGTTGGGTGAATGGGCAAATGTATGGCAGATGAAGTACAATGTGGATAAATGTGAGGTTATCCACTTTGGTGGTAAAAATAGGGAGGCGGACTATTACCTGAATGGTGGCAGATTAGGGAAAGGGGAGGTGCAACGAGACCTGGGCGTCATGGTACATCAGTCACTGAAGGTGGGAAGGCAAGTGCATCAGGCAGTCAAGAAAGCAAATGGCATGATGGCCTTCATAGCAAGGGGATTTGAGTACAGGAGTAGGGAGGTGATGCTACAGTTGTACAGGGCCTTGGTGAGGCCACACCTGGAGTATTGTGTGCAGTTTTGGTCTCCTAACTTGAGGAACGACATTCTTGCTATTGAGGGAGTGCAATGAAGGTTCACTAGATTGATTCCTGGGATGGCCAGACTGACATATCAAGAAAGACTGGATCAACTGAACTTGTATCCTCTGGAGTTCAGAAGAATGAGGGGGGGATCTTATAGAGACATTTAAAATCCTGACTGGTTTAGACAAATTAGATGCGGGCAGAATGTTTCCAATGTTAGGGAAAACTAAAACCAGGGGTCACAGTCTAAGGATAAAGGGGAAGCCATTTAAGACTGAGATGAGGAGGAACTTCTTCACCCAGAGAGTGGTGAATCTGTGGAATTCTCTACCACAGAAGGTTGTTGAGGCCAGTTCGCTAAATATATTCAAAAGGGAGTTAGATATAATACTCACAACTAGGGGGATCAAGGGGTATGGCGAGAAAGCAGGAATGGGGTACTGAGGTAGCATGTTCAGCCATGAACGCATTGAATGGCGGTGCAGGCTCGAAGGACCGAATGGTCTACTCCTGCACCTATTTTCTATGTTTCTATGTATGTTTCTAAGGAGAACAACCTCAGCTTCTCCAGTCTATCCATGTAACTGTAATCCCACATCCCTGGAAGCATTCTAGTTAATCTCTTCTGTACCCTCTCCAAAACCTTCACGTCCTTCCTAAAGTGCGGTGCCCAGAATTGGACACAATACTCCAGCATGTGCATATTTGTTCTGCCATAGTACATTGCAAAAACTTGGTGGTTTTTTATTTAGCTTTGCTAACATTCTATTTTAGTTTATGCAATAAAATACATTTTAAATCAGAATGCAATGACACGCCACTCAGTTAGCTCCATTACTAATTGAAAGGCACCTTTCATAAACCTTTAAGAGGACTGACCACACTAACATATGATTCAAATGGATTGTTAGGGACAGAGTCATGGCTGGATTGATGGGTGGATCAAAGATGTTTTAAAGCAATTATATAATTATGATTTTTTTTCAAATGTAATTGATACTCTTGTTTTTTCTGTCTAAAGTTGACTTGTAGTGTTTATAACTGCTTTTTACTTTTTCTGTGATGTCTAAGTGTGGTAGCACTCACTGTATCAATGTCAAACAGAAACTACAACAGTTTATTCAGAAGCATGCCTCCTTATATCACCCCTCAGTCACTAAAGAGATGGGGGGAAAAATTCAGTCGCGCCCCGTTTGGGGCGCAAATATCGTCCGGGCGCAAAAATCAGCGCCTGGCGCTAATTATCGCCACTGACTGGAAACTTCACTTTTAACGCCCCGGGAGGTGATTGGAGCGCTAAATCAGGCGCTGCACACCTGTCTTAAGGCGCAAAGGCCGAGGAGTGAGGCGCTAACTCAGAGCGCTGGCGAAGCTCATGTAATGTCAGTCAGCAATGGAACACACACACAATGGCACAGGCCAGTTCTTAAAGGGGATGGTTAATCTTGCTTTCCATCCACATCCTGTTCATTGCAGCCTTGAATCTCGGCCTGGAGAGACTTGCACATCAAATGTGCTGGAAAGAACAATGGAGAGTACCAGGCAAAGAGCTCAGAGTGCAGCCCCCACAGTCTCTGCTAAATCGATACAAGGAATGGCAAATCAAAATGAACCTGCAAAGTGCTGCTCAGTACCCAAAACTCCTTCACACAACGTTGAATCTCTCCAGAAGTCTCTCCCTCTCTCTCTCAGAATGCGTAGTTCAAAAATGGCACCAACAATAAAAGGCAGGAAGCGGTCACCTTTAAATAGCGCTCCCCCTTTCCCTTCATGACTGCAGAATGCTCCCCTCAACCTGTCATTGCTAGCGTCAGGCGGTAAGGCAGGGGGCGCCACTCAATATCCGCTCCGGGGCGATACCGGGGCGTTGCACACTCGACTGACGTCATGATCTGCCGGTGCAGGAGATCGTGGCTGTAGTGTTTAGCGCCGCCGCAAAATGTCTAGTTAATTTCGCGAGCGGCGCAAACTTCGCCGCGCCTGGGCGCTAGATGCTTTGCGCCCCATTAGCACCCTCTTAAGGCGCTAACGGGAGGCGCAACCAACTGAATTTTTCCCCCATGATGTATAAACAATTATAAATTTGTAAAAAAGTTGAATGGTAACTTAAATGAAATAATACTTTGGTCATATGAACATTCATTAAATTGTGCTCTTCATTCTCATTCTCAGTTCATATTCAAATTATTTAATTTTAACACGGGTGGGAATAGCCTGATGCTACTTATTCAGTCATTGAGTGACTGAAAAATAATTTTGAACAGAATTGCAGCCCTATTATTTAATGTGTTAGCAGTATGTAAGTTGTATCAAATAATTTCTGTAATCTTTCATTGACAGGAAATAATTTCATGGTCTACAGGATACCATCTTAAAATGTAAATTTGATAAATTAATAATATGTTGACCATGATAACACCACACTAATATTTGTTTGAGAGGGACATTATTCTTTTTTTGTTTTTGCAGAGAGACACCAAAGGTCAATTCCTCATTGATCACGTCTGCAACCATTTCAGCTTGTTGGAGAAGGATTACTTTGGCATTAGATATGTTGATCCAGAGAAGCAAAGGGTATGTATTAGTGGATCTTCAATCATGTAGAAACAAACTTCTTTACTCTCTCATTTTCCCCTTCATCTCCTGAACATACTTGTGCTGAGGTGCTATGCCATGGGTACTGCCAACCTTCTGGTACCATGTCTAAGTGTCTTATCTTCACTTGTGAACATAGACGATGAGTATTAGCAGGGCATTATGGTTGAGCCTATTTCAATCCTCGCCTGACCGACCCATATATGCACTTCCAATAGAGTCATTAGGACTTAGAGCTGATATTTTCACTCGCTAACATAGTGAAGCTGAAATGAGTTTTAGTGTTCCCACCAGTGCCATGACTGAGGTCAGATAACTCAGCATAGACCAGAGGTCTTCCTCCAGTGGAGCATAGAATGATGTGTTCCTGCAGCAGCACCTTAAGGAGGAGAGCTGAAAATATTGTGGGATCAACGTAGCAGCAGATTAACGTGGCTGGGAAATGTAAAGAGCATTCACAGCCGCTGGGAGTTAAACTTAAGAAAACTTTAAGGGTTAAAGGTACCAAAATGAATAAAGAAAAAAAATTGCTAGGCATGCTTCAGCTTTGCCTTTAAGTTGTGCTGCAAATGGCTGCCTCCTGACATGTACTGCCTATCAATTGTGGGGAGGTTGAGGAAGCAACATTGGCAGCACTGATTGACACAGAAGTACACTGGGGTCCTAAGTGTGTCATTTGACCCTTATTCAAATATATTCAAGCGGTGACGTCATTGGGCAGGAGTCAATATCTGAGCATGCTAATTAAAATCTCCTGCTGTCGATGGGGCAGAGGGGGAGGCATTCACCTCAAAGAAATGATTTGCTGACTGCTTTAGCCCCCAATGCGATACTGCCTGTTTTGAGCTACCGCCTAAGATGAATTATTACCATTGTATATAGAAACATAGAAACATAGAAAATAGGTACAGGAGTAGACCATTCGGTCCTTCGAGCCTGCACCGCCATTCAATGCGTTCATGGCTGAACATGCTACCTCAGTACCCCATTCCTGCTTTCTCGCCATACCCCTTGATCCCCTTAGTTGTGAGTGTTATATCTAACTCCCTTTTGAATATATTTAGCGAACTGGCCTCAACAACCTTCTGTGGAAGAGAATTCCATAGATTCACCACTCTCTGGGTGAAGAAGTTCCTCCTCAGCTCAGTCCTAAATGGCTTCCCCTTAATCCTTAGACTGTGACCCCTGGTTCTAGTTTTCCCTAACATTGGGAACATTCTGCCCGCATCTAATTTGTCTAAACCAGTCAGGATTTTAAATGTCTCTATAAGATCCCCCCTCATTCTTCTGAACTCCAGAGGATACAAGTTCAGTTGACCCAATCTTTCTTGATATGTCAGTCCGGCCATCCCAGGAATCAATCTAGTGAACCTTCGCTGCACTCCCTCAATAGCAAGAATGTCCTTCCTTAAGTTAGGAGACCAAAACTGCGCACAATACTCCAGGTGTGGCCTCACCAAGGCCCTGTACAACTGTAGCATCACCTCCCTACTCCTGTACTCAAATCCCCTTGCTATGAAGGCCATCATTCCGTTTGCTTTCTTGACTGCCTGCTGCACTTGCATTCCCACCTTCAGTGACTGATGTACCATGACGCCCAGGTCTCGTTGCACGTCCCCTTTCCCTAATCTGCCACCATTCAGGTAATAGTCCGCCTCTCTATTTTTACCACCAAAGTGGATAACCTCACATTTATCCACATTGTACTTCATCTGCCATACATTTGCCCATTCACCCAACCTGTCCAAGTCACTCTGTAGCCTCCTAGCATCCTCCTCATTGTTCACACTGCCTCCCAATTTAGTGTCATCCGCAAATTTGGAGATATTACATTTAATCCCTTCGTCCAAATCATTAATATATAATGTAAACAGCTGGGGTCCCAGCACCGAACCCTGCGGTACCCCGCTGGTCACTGCCTGCCATTCTGAAAAGTACCCATTTACTCCTACTCTTTGTTTCCTGTGTGCCAACCAGTTCTCAATCCACGTCAACACATTACCCCCAATCCCATGTGCTTTAACTTTGCTCACCAATCTCTTGTGTGGGACCTTGTCGAAGGCCTTCTGAAAGTCCAAATACACCACATCTACTGGTTCCCCCCTGTCCACCCTATTGGAAACATCCTCAAAAAATTCCAGAAGATTTGTCAAGCATGATTTCCCTTTCACAAATCCATGCTGACTTGGACCTATCATGTCGCCACTTTCCAAATGGTCTGTTATGACATCTTTAATAATTGCTTCCATCATTTTACCCACCACCGATGTCAGGCTGACCGGTCTATAATTCCCTGCTTTCTCCCTCCCTCCTTTTTTAAAAGAGGGGTTACATTGGCCACCCTCCACTCCATCGGAACTGATCCAGAGTCTAAGGAATGTTGGAAAATGATCGTCAATGCATCCACTATTTCCAAGGCCACCTCCTTAAGTACTCTGGGATGCAGACCATCAGGCCCCGGGGATTTTTCAGCCTTCAGTCCCATCAATTTCCCCAATACCTTTTCCCGACTAATAAGGATTTCCCTCAGCTCCTCCCTCTTACCAGATCCTCTGACCCCTTTTATTTCCGGCAGGTTGTGTGTGTCCTCCACAGTAAACACCGAACCAAAGTACTTGTTCAATTGATCTGCCATTTCCTTGTTCCCCATTACGACTTCCCCTGTTTCCGACTGCAGGGGACCTACGTTTGTTTTTACTAACCTCTTTCTTTTTACATATTTATAGAAGCTTTTGCAGTCCATTTTAATGTTCTCTGCAAGCTTCCTTTCATATTTTATTTTCCCTGCCCTAATCAAACCCTTCGTCCTCCTTTGCTGAGTTTTGAAGTTCTCCCAGTCCCCGGGTTTGCTGCTACTTCTGGCCAATTTGTATGCAACTTCCTTGGTTTTAATACTATCTCTGATTTCCCTTGTTAGCCATGGTTGAGCCACCTTCCCTTTTTTATTTTTATGCCAGACCGGGATGTACAATTGTTGTAGTTCATCCATGCGATCTCTAAATGTCTGCCATTGCCCTTCCACTGATAGCCCCTTAAATATCGCTTGCCAATTTAACCTCGCCAATTCACGCCTCATACCCTCAAAGTTGCCCTTATTTAAGTTCTGGACCATGGTCTCTGACTTAACTGTTTCCTTCTCCATCCTAATGTAGAACTCCACCATACTATGGTCACTCTTCCCCAGGGGGCCTCGTACCACAAGATTGCTGATTAGTCCCTCCTCATTACACAACACCCAGTCCAGGATGGCCTCCCCTCGAGTTGGTTCCTCAACATATTGGTTTAGGAAACCATCCCTTAAACACTCCAGGAAATCCTCCTCCACCGTATTGCTTCCAGTTTGAGTAGCCCAATCTATATGCATATTAAAGTCACCCATGATAACTGCCGTGCCTTTTTTGCACGCACCTCTGATTTCCTGTTTCATACCCTCCCCCACCTCACTACTGCTGTTTGGAGGTCTGTACACAACTCCCACTAACGTTTTCTGCCCTTTGGTGTTCTGCAGCTCAACCCATATTGATTCCACATCCTCCAAGCTGATGTCCTTCCTAGCTATTGCATTAATCTCCTCTTTATCAAGTGTTGTCCTCTGTCACATCCAGCAACAAGTCTTACTGCTTTTTTCCCATGACATTTGAAAGAAAGAAAGAAAGAAAGAAAGAAAGAAAGAAAGAACGACTTGCATTTATATTGGCCTTTCATGACCACTGGACGCCCCAAAGCGCTTTACAGCCAATGAATACTTTTGAGTAGTTTTCAAGGAGTACTAAACAATCAAGGCAGCTAAAAAGATACATTGGGGGCAATTTTAATCCTCACTGCCTGGTGGAAACCAGGTGGGGGTATAGTTTAGGGTTTCCAACTCTGGTTGGAGGCATTACTGGAGTTTTGATCATGTGACATTCTGACCACCTGTCAATTGACCATGTGGCGCCTGATCATGTGACATCTAATCACGTTACATCCAATCATGTGACTTCCACAAATGTTAGAGTATTTACCGTATAAAGGTTGGGTCCCCTGTAATTGAGAATTTTTACTTGTGATTTCACGCCAGCAGCTGTTGTGTGTGACAAGTTCCAAGAACCAGGAGACCACCTGTAAGCAGGGGAAGAGGGGAAACCGAGGGTGGGAAGAGGGGAAACCAGGGAAACTCCCCTATTTCAGAGACCCCCCATTTCAGTTAACCCCCATTCCAGAGATCCCCCCCATTTCAAAGATCCCCCCCATCATTTCACAGACCCACCGATTGCCGAGATTCCCCGAATACCGACAACAGCGATTCCCGAGCCCTCAAGCTCCCTCCAACTGCACGCCACATGGTTGCAACTCTCCGCAGGGGACATCATGGAGTGGCCGGGGGTGGGGGATGCGGGGGCGCGCACTGCGATGGGAAATTTAAATCGCTGATCTCCCGGGCTGCTGGAGGTAGCGCTCGGGGGAGGAACCCCCGATTCTGGAAATCTCCTGTTCATTCCGGAAGGATTGGGAACACTAGTACAGTTAAAATGGAGCGGGTCTTAGCCACTGACTTCCTGCACCGATCTGGCTGATCGCAGTTTAAAATTTCAAGCAGCAAAGACAACTGCCCAAACCTGGCGGGATCCTTTTATAAATACGCATCATCAGGGCCTGACTACAATATTAATCTGCCAGAAATGGATCTAGGCCCAGAACAGGCCTAGAAAGGCAAGATTAATTTTTTTTAAAGTTTCCTTGTATGTCAGTAGGAGCAGGAGTGCTCTTCTGAGCCCCACAAGGAAATCTTGGGCATCCCCTGCCCCGGGCTTCCCTCCGCCTCCCCCTACTGGATCCCTGTCAGATCCCCACTCTGGATCACTTACCATAATGCCGGAGACCGTTCCCTCCAGTCCCTGGCAGCTGCCTAGCGACATGGTAATGAGGCCCTGCCGTTAACATCGGCCAGGCCTCCCTGATCCCGCTGCCGCTCCCGGATTAGCCGGCCGCTCATTCCTACCCGAGACTTAAAATCGCGCTGATTGTTTCAGGGTGAGGAAAGTATTGCAAGTAAGACTTTCTGTTAGTTATTTGTAGTTTACATTCCAGCTCACAGCATTGACATTTTTGGTGGACAGGCGAGGAGCTCTTCTTTGGAGGATGATGTTAAAAATGCTCCTCCTGGCTGCATAAACTGCTCCAGTCCCTCCGGGATTGTTTCCCCCTATTTAATGACACTTCTAGCTCACCTTTGTGGAGAGCCCACAGCTTTCCTGCCCTCTCCGGATCGGCAAGCTGCCTGTCAATGCTCATTCAACTGATAGCTTCCTGTGCATATTAAAATGAAGGCTTTGTGCAAAAATAGATCCGGTGTGTGCAGCAGACACCCCGTCCCCCTCCCGCCTAATGTACACAATAATCAAACATCCCAACCCCATTAAGTTTGTTTTATATAATGTGCAACTGACTGCTGTTAAATAATAAAAATTTTGCTTTTCTACTTTCAAGTTTCAAGAAATTGTTTCTGAATTCTTTTGAAAGAAATAACTAAGTGACGGTATATCTTTTTTATTTTGTTGCTATTTTTGACCTTTTCTTCCATTCAAGCTGATTCGTGTGATCAGACCACAGATTCTTGACGAGTTCTGTTTGAAGGATATTCAAATGTAGTTAATGATACTGTTTAAGCATTCCATCATCACCTCTACTGCATCCCCACTCCAACCATCCCATAAGATGTCATGCTCCACATCTGCTGTAGGTTTTCTGGTCAGCAATGTAGCTGAGTGCTGGTGAAACTCATCACTATTATGACAGCATTAAAACCAAAAGTTTTTTGAAAGTAGTATTGTAACTAGGAGGCCGCTGTGATTATTTAATGATGTTCTTTCTAATTCCTCCAGAAACACGACAAGAGATTTTTTTGTCTCGACTGCATTTTAAATTTGTCATTTGTCTGGTATGTGTACAGTAAATGCTGGCCAAATAATTCTTTGTTTTGTAGGCTCACATTCCTAAGTTTATGCAACTGAACCTTTGAGATTCATTGGCAACTACATCACACAGCACAAAGCAATCTTTGTGTGTAAGAGAGAGCGAAAGAGAAAGAGAGATATAATATTGACTAATTATTGATCTCCAATTTTTATTTCATAGCATTGGCTGGAACCCAACAAGTCAGTTGTGAAGCAAATGAAATGTAAGTTTTGACAGATTTTTTCTTTGTAAATACAGGTTGAAAATGTCGACAGTTCTATGTACATCAGGCTTACACCATACTTCGGCATTATCAGCCGATTGAGAGAAATGCTGGCAAATTCAGATAGATTTATGTCATGCAATTTACTTGTGATACTGTTTGGTGATGGGTCATTTAGTAACTACTGCCTCTCCGTGTTTCTGAGCTGGTTACTTTTGCTTTGACATCTTGTATGGTTGCACCATATGTGTTTTAGTTAGCTATTCATTTTCTAGTAGGAGTGGAGCACCTTGAAATGATTTTAATCAATAAATAGGACAATTAAAGGTCCTTTAATTACATCCATAATTGCTAGTGCTTTGTACATCCATCATAGGAATATCTTAAGAGGTCTACACTGGACTAGCAATCACATTTTGGCTGGGAAATTGGTTTTGTGATGGCTTCCGGCGTGAAGTGGGTAATGTGCCTGCAATGCATGCCTGAAGTTAAAGGCCTGAGGGTTGTTGGAAATTGGGCCTTGGCTCACATCGGGCATTCCGATGTAACTTGCCGGTCGTGACCCTTTCACAAACGGACAGCGAGGGCGAAGAACCAGCCCACAGATAAGTCCTGGGGAGGAGGACGGTAAACGAGTGGGAGGGGCGCGAGTGTGGGCTGGCAGCGGCCCTCATTATTGCTGTGGAACCAGGAAAAACTTACCTGCTCTTTGGAGGCCTCCAGTGGTCACTTTAAGGACCGTTGGTTAGGCTGCTGTAGACCTGGAAAAACTAAGTGGAGTATGCACAGCGCTTTGCACTTGAAAGTTGTCAGCTGTGAATTTGCCAGCTGGTCCACCTCCAGGAGGAATTGGGTGCAGGATATCGCGCCTGGAAATTGGTTCCCCCAACTCCTATTTATGTCCAGAAATCAAGTGCAACGGGGACCAATTTCTTCCCCTTTTATCTATTCTTCCTTGTCGGAGGTTTTGTAAGCACTAGTGGATCTCCTCTGGTATTGCTCATGGTGACTGATGTAATGCTGTTTCGAGGGTGGGAGGAGCTATTATGCATTGGTGCCAGCTCCCCTGAATTATCAAGTTCAGATACCTGAGGCCTGTTATGTGCCCATTGCGCAAAGCGTGCAACAGTGTGACCCTGAAGTGCTTTGAATATTTGAAGCCTGTGCACACAAGCCAGTTAAGCTCATTGCAGCCTACTGTTTTACATAAATGAGGGGTCCTTCCCATTGTGTGATCGGGGGGCATAAATGCCACTCAATGGGCTGATTTCCTGTATAAAATGGGTGCTGCTACGCAGGCTTGTTGCCTCCAGTTGGATTCTTGTTGTTAAAGGTACGTTGCTGTTCTTGCTGTATACAGTCTGTTGGACTGAAATGCTGCAGTGTGGGCCTATATGTGAGGGCATGAATGAATAAATAAGGAGGTAAGCAATGAAAAGCAAAAGATATTAGACATGAAATTTACCCTTTCCCATGCCCTCTATTGGCCTCCATGCCAAGAGGTGGACTGGTCATATGGGAAATTGGGAGATTTTCTGAGTGCCCCAGTGAATGCTTCCATAACTATACTATCGGTGACCCCTTTTTTTCCTTGGGAACCCAGAGAGTCCCATGCCCTTTCAGGAGAGCCAGTCTGCACCTGTCCATGCCCATAATCTTGATGGCCTCTCCTCATAAGGAGTCAAGGGAGCCAAGGAGTCATTGGAGAGGAATTCCTGGGTTGCTTCTGACTGCTGGGTGCCAACCGGCTGCACTTAAGTCAAGTCCACAGTCTTAGGTCTGGCCATGTGCATTCTGATAGCAAGCCTTGTCTGTACAGGCCAGTAATACACTTCCACTATTACTGACCTGTATGAAGTTAATTTTAACCCTCAAAATAGGGTTGGTAGCCTAACTGCTCCATTAATGTCAACATTCTGCCCACTGCCAATTTTACAGGGGTTTTGCGGACAGAGCGCCTGCCTGCTTCAGGTGGTAGGCCTCATTTAGTATGCAAATTGTGGTCTTATGATGTACATAGTACCACGATTGCCATCTGAGGACAGAACTGGTCGGAGCGTGCGCTGTGCACCCTTTGTCCAATTTTACTAGTGATACAGCCGAAGAGACCCTGAAAAGGGAAGTTTTTAGTTTTTTTGCGGGGTCCAGAAGAAACAGGAATGCTCCTCCAGGCCCCACAAAAATAATCTGGGCCTTTGCTGTCCTGGTCTCCCCCCAACTGTACCCCCCCCCCCTCCCCCCCCCCAGCCCTCGCGATTGCGACCATTCTTTTACCCCCGGACTTATCTTGCTGCCAACTGGGAGGCCATCTCAATATTGCACCAGCTTGAACCCGGTGAGTTGCATCAGGACACCCTTTTAGGGTAGGCATCCCACTGGTTCTATTTAAATTTGACACGGGCCTCAAAATGACTCCTGCCTCTTTGCTGCTAGAAGGGATGGGCTGCTAGAGATGGTTAAAAAAATCAAATGCTGGAAATCTGAAATGCCAACAGAAAATTCTAGAACTTTACAACCAGACCTCTATGGATCTTCCTTTGACTTTAGGGAAGTTTCTGGTGAGATTGTCAAAGTAAATCCACACGGGCAAGTATCAAGCATGTGTAATTGCTAGTTTGTTGCGAAATACACTGCAGTATAAGCAGATTAGATTCAGCAGCAAAGGAGCCAGATTATGTTATGGCAATATAATGTGGTGTGAAAGAGAAAGATAGGTTAATGTTTCAAGTTTCACCTTTCATTGGAGACCTAATGAATGCTTCCACATAAAACATTAACCTTGCCTTTTTGACTGGTTGTGAAGTTCCAGCATTTTCTGTTGGCATTTCAGATTTCCAGCATTTGATTTTATTGTTTTCATCTCTAGCAATCACTTTAATAAGAATATTATAAATGCCCAATGTGCAACTTTACATTAGATTTTACAGTAAGTGTTAGGTATATAATTGGAAACCTTTTTAGATAAACAATAGTTTAGTATTTCTTTTTTAAGGAGTATGGATGTGCTAAAGACAAGTTGTTACAATGAAATGGTAATGTCTAGTTTACAACAGTTAGATAGTAGGAAAAAGCCTTAACTGAAATTGATAGCAAAATACTAAACATGGAAAAGGTACAAAGGTACAGAAAGCTCTAAACACCGTGTAGGTTATTTTTGTACAGCTTTTTAATAATTAATGTTATCTTGAACTTGCTTCTTCACCATTTGTGTGCTCCACAAGAACCAAGAAGTGAAACCAGGGTTGCCTTTTGCCAGGTGGGTGTGTTAGTGAAATCTGCACCATGTTACTTCTTTGTATTGTGGACACTAGCATGATATTTTAAAGCATTACCTTTATACTTGGTCTTGTACTGTTAATAGCCTGTTTAATGAAAATTTGCACTCCAGTTATTGAAGAGATAAGTTACATCAGATGCAAAATAGTGGCCTTAGACCAGATTGTTTTCAGTTAAAATTTAACCATGGTGCTATTCTATTAAGTAATCTAGGCATTACCATTTTCAAATTAAAATAAATCATATATAATATTTACTTCTCATGAGCATTAGTAGTGAAATTAAGCATAGATTACTAACAAAATCATCTCTGTGCCCCAATTTCACAATTCTTTCCTAAAATATATTAGACCTTCTCTAGCAGGTTATAAAATAGGAGATATTATTTTAGGTGTGGGCTCTGAATGCCTATTTTTTTGCCTACACCAATATGGCGGGCAGCGCACTTGCAGCTCATAACAAACATGCGCTTCTTGCCTGCTATATTGGAGGCTCAGTAGGCTGCGCAGTCGAATTACTAGGCCAGTGTGCTAACTGTCTCATTGGTGCCTGAATCTGCTGATTACTTAAGGATAAGGAGAAGGAGCTAGAGTAGTAGGTTTGATACAATATAAAATCCAACAGGGGTACTGTACCATACGTGCTGATAGGCCTCTGATATCTGGCCTAAATGGCCATTCTTCATGTGTACACGTGGATTTTGAGTGTTAGTGGCCTGCTCAACTTTGGGGGAATAAAATGAAACCTAATCCTATCCTCATCCAATGCAGACCCAGGCACATCTTCCAGCAGGGGTAACTGAAGAGTAATCAGGATCGATATAAGAGGTTCTTTTCCCCTCCCTAACTGGAGGATACTGCATGAAATTGTAGTGACCCCTTCACAATTCCTCCCATCACTCTGAACTCACTCTCATAGCAAAATGGTAGTTTCCATAACCAGACCCACGTCTTCTATGAACTAAGACTTGAACCTGATGAATGATGTAAATGGTTCCAAGAATTATCCCTGTCCACCATCTTGCGCATTGGAGGCTATGTAGACTAATCACCACGTTCTCCTGTCCACTCAGAAAGCAGTAGATATTACACTGTGAGATTGTATGATTCAGGCTAAAACTAATGGTTGAAATTATTTACAAATTAGATAATTACACTGAAGTAGAAAATATACAGCAAATAACTAGTAGTACAATATTTGACATACCCAATATTTCAACTATTCTAAAAAATAACAGCACATAATCTTTGCAGTTCATTCTAGAATCTTTTAACTGAGTCTCTGACGGAACATTAGGTGGCAAAGGTATCCATGGAGCCTCTCTAGGCTGCTTCTACTGGAAACAGGCAGTGAGCAGGGAACTAGAGATAGCGGAAAACTTACTACTTTTCAATTACATAAGAACATAAGAAATAGGAGCAGGAGTAGGCCATTTGGCCCTTTGAGCCTGCTCCGCCATTCAATAAGATCATGGCTGATCTTCTACCTCATCTCCACTTTCCCGCACTATCCCCATATCCTTTGAGTCCCTTATTATTCAAAAATCTATCGAT
The DNA here is from genome assembly GCA_030390025.1 of Squalus acanthias. Lineage (NCBI taxonomy): Eukaryota > Metazoa > Chordata > Chondrichthyes > Squaliformes > Squalidae > Squalus > Squalus acanthias. The sequence continues at coordinate 198,255,064 of CM059425.1, read as the reverse complement.
CTCTGTCTTGAATATACTCAACGACTGAGCCTCCACAGCCCTCTGGGGTAGAGAATTCCAAAGATCCACCACCCTCTGAGTGAAGAAATTTCTCCTCATCTCAGTCCTAAATGGCCGACCCCTTATTCTGAGACTGTGACCCTGGTTCTAGACTCCCCAGCCAGGGGAAACATCCTCCCTGCATCTACCCTGTCAAGCCCTGTAAGAATTTTGTATGTTTCAATGAGATCACCTCTCATTCTTCTAAACTCTAGAGAATATAGACCTAGGGGGAGAAATTCAGTATCGCCCCATTTGGGGCGCAATTATCGGCCGAGCGCAAAGATTAGTGCCTGGCGCTAATTATCGCCTCCGACTGCAAACTTGACTTTTATCGCCCCTGGAGGTGATTGGAGCGCTAAATCAGGCGCTTCACACCTGTCTTAAGGCGCAAAGGCCGAGGAGCGAGGCGCTACCTCAGAGCGCTGTCGAAGCTCATGTAATGTCAGTCAGCAATGGAACACACACACAATGGCGCCGGCCAGTTCTTAAAGGTGATGGTTGATCTTGCTTTCCATCCACATCCTGCTCATTGCAGCCTTGAATCTTGGCCTGGAGAGACCTGTACATCAAATCTGCTGGAAAGAACAATGGAGAGTACCAGGGAAAGAGCTCAGAGTGCAGCCCCCACAGTCTCTTCTAAATCGATACAAGGAATGGCAAATCAAAATGAACCTGCAAAGTGCTGCTCAGTACCCAAAACTCCTTCACACAGCGTTGAATCTCTCCAGAAGTCTCTCTCTCTCTCTCTCAGAATGCGTGGTTCAAAAATGTCACCAACAATAAAAGGCAGGAAGTGGTCGCCTTTAAATAGCGCTCCCCCAGTCCCTTCCTGACTGTAAAACGCTCCCCTCAACCTGTCGTTGCCAGCGGCAGGCGTTAAGGCAGGGGGCGCCACTCAATATCCGCTCCGGGGCGCTACCGGGGCGTTACGCACTCGACTGACGTCACGATCTGCCGGCGCAGGAGATCGTGGCGGTAGTGTTTAGTGCCGCCGCAAAATGTCTAGTTAATTTCGCGAGCGGCACAAACATCGCCGCGCCCGGGCGCTAGATGCTTTGCGCCCCATTAGCACCCTTTAAGGCGCTAACGGGAGGCGCAACCAACTGAATTTTTCCCCCCTAGTCTACTCAATCTCTCCTCATAGGACAATCCCCCCATCCCAGGAATCAGTCTGGTGAACCTTTGTTGCACTCCCTCTATGGCAAGTATATCCTTCCTTAGGTAAGGAGACCAAAACTGTACACAATACTCCAGGTGTGGTCTCACCAGGGCCCTATATAATTGCAGTAAGACGTCTTTACTCTTATACTCAAATCCTCTTGTAATAAAGGCCAACATGCTTTCCTAATTGCTTGCTGTACCTACATGTTAACTTTCAGTGATTTGTGTACAAGGACACCCAGGTCCCTCTGAACACCAACATTTCCCAATCTCTCACCATTTAAAAAATATTCTGCTTTTCTATTTTTCCTACCAAAGTGGATAACTTCATATTTCTCCACATTATATTCCATTTGCCATGTTCTTGCCCACTCACTTAGCCTGTCTATATCCTCTTAAAGCCTCTTTGCATCCTCCTCACAACTTAGATTCCCACCCAGCTTTGTATCATCAGCAAACTTGGATATATTATATTCTTCTGGGCCTCTAAAGGGCAGATTCTCTTCAAGATCAAGGAGATTCTTAATAATCTGCCAATCTGTATTAATTATTTTACCACTCAAGTAGATGAGGTATGAAAGGCAGTAATTTGATTGTCTGTTAAGTTTTGTGAGCACTTGGCTGTAATCATATTAAGTGACTGGGATGAATTTGTAAATTAGCAAGACCTGAGGTAATGTCTGGTGCAATTGACTTATAACTACAAACAATGCCGTCAGTGCAGGGAACTGGCATTATCAGGTAGCCTGTATGGAAATGTGGATATCACTAGACAGTGTTGGATATTGGCCTGGAATTTGCAGAGAGCGGCGAAGTGAAGGCATTCGCTGCTGGCCCCGAAGTAGGCTTCCCACAAGGATCTCTTGATCCCTGTGTCAAGAACTTTGGGTTTTCCGACATTCAATTCAAATCAACGAAGTATAGTGGGGATCCCCTTGTGCGAACTGCTGTGATGTCAACAAGCTGTCTAAACAGCCAATCAAAACGCATAATTCTCACAGACAGCAAACAATGGAGTGAGTAAGCTCTTAAAATTCTAACTTTTTAAAAATGTTAAAGGGAGCAAAACAAAGATTGGGGCTCTCACATGGGGAAAAGGCAAACCTGAAATAAGGATGGTCAAGCTTTTTAAAAAAAAATATTTAAAAAAAAGTTTCTTAAAAATGATGGGCTAGAATTTGTTATAGCCAGGAAATGGGCAGTGTTTAGACTAAAAATGGTTAAGTAGCGCCAGTTGAAAATCGTCTAGGCTGCACGCAAAATTCGTCCTCACTTTTCATTAAAATGATTGCAGTCATGATTCTCGTCTAAAAACCCAAGTCCATTGGTATTACACTGAAAAGGTGGACCAATATCAGGGACAGTCTAAACACAAGTAATGATTGCCATCGGCTTTTTTCACTGCTTAAAGGGGAGTTTCATTGATGCTGCAGCACCTCATTCTTAGCATTGTTGGGTGTGCAGCTGCCTCAACAACCATAAGAAGAAGGGCAAGGAGAAGGAGCACTTATTTACAAATTCTGATGGCAGATCGCCACCCCAGGGAGAGAGCCCAGAGGTTTTCGGATGAAGCTTTGGAGTCATTAGTTTTAGTGGTGGAGAGAAGGCGGGCGGTCTGCCAGACTATGTGGAGGGAGATGGCAAATCACGTCACAGATAGCACTGTGGTCCCCAGGACCCACACACAGTGCAGGAATAGGTTTAGCGAGCTCAGACGGGTGGTCAGGGTGAGTTAAGGCTTCAACAGATGCTACATTCCACCATCTGTACCACAGGCTTCACACACAGCTCAATTCACCACACCCCCAGCACTCACCCACCAACAATCTCTACCTAGCAACACTCACACCCACATCTCACACCTTGCACACAATGACAGCTATTCAACTATGTCAGACACAAGGGTTGTTAGTTATTAGAATTCATGTGCTATGTGTGATATGTTTATAGATACATTTATCAATTGTATTTGGAATATTTTGTGGTCTCTCTCATTTCACCTTTGCGCCCAGGAGGACGCTGTGATGTGGCGTGAGACGGATTGTATGATGGCGATGTGGTGAGCTACGGGGATCTGGGGTTTCATTCATGCGAATCGGAGTCTGATGAGCTGGACACGGACAGCCCGTCCGGAAGGCCGATTGTCTCGCTGCCTCCGCTTCCTCCGCCGTAGATTCTGGAGGGCGAGGTCCACTGCCAGTACAGCCCCCACGTCTTTTAGCGATTCATAGAGTCATAGGAGTAAAAATTGGTAGCGCCCCCCTCTAGCGCTATCTTCGCTGGGGCGCTAAAATTAGCGCCCCGAAAAAGTTAGCACCCCCGCGCTCGATTTTCCCAGGTAGCGCCCCGAGAGGGAGGAGGGGCGCTACTGGAAGCGCCCCGCTGTACCTCTTGGGGCGCTACGAGCCAATATCGCGGCGCTGCGGCACATCGCGCCACAGTACTGCAGGCCTTCCACCCCTTATTAAAGGGGAGGGGCCTGGCGCAGCACGTCCCGGCACCCAGCTGGGCCACCAGGGATCGGGAGTGCCGGCAAACGAGCCTGGCACTCAAGAGGAGTGCCGGGCTCATGGAGAGCAGCCGGCACCCCGCGGGGGGGCTTCACGGGGGACGAGGACAGCAATGGGGGCAGGTGCTGGCAGGCGGCCAGCAACAAAAATGGCCGACCGCCACCTCCCCTTTAACTAGCGCCGCCCCCGCCGCAGGTAGGCCCCCCTGACCCCGGCGGACATAGCGTCTGGCGGTAAGTCGGGGGGCACCACCCAATATTACAGCCGGGGCGCGAGCGGGGCGCTGTGCACGGCAATGACGTCACCGCCAGCAGTGCAGCGACGCTAACGGTTAGCACGCCGCTAACCTCCCGCTGAATTTTGCGAGAGGCGTTAGCGGCGCTGCGTCCCAGGCGGTAGTTGATTTGCGCTCCGTTAGCACTTAGGGAGCTAACGGGAGGCGCAAATCAACCGAATTTAGCCCCCATAGAGTCACAGAGTAATAACGGCACAGAAGGAGGCCATTCGGCCCATCGAGTCCGTGCTGGCTCTCTGTAGAGCAATCCAGTCAGTCCCATTCCCCTGCTCTATTCCCGTAGCCCTGCAAGTTTATTTCCTTCAAGTGCCTATCCAGCCTCCCCTTGAAAACACTGAGTTTGTCCGCTTCCACCACTTCCGTCGGCAGTGAGTTCCAAGTCCTCACCACTCGCTGCGTAAAAAAGTTTTTCCTCACGTCCCCCCTGTATCTCCTTCCCAAAACCTTAAATCTGTCTCCCCTAGTCCTTGTACCATCAACTAGTGGGAACAGCCTTTCTCCGTCTAGCCTATACAACCCCGTCATAATCTTGTACACCTCTATCAAATCACCCCGCAACCTCCTTTGCTCTAATGAAAACAAATTCAGCTTTTCCAACCTGTCCTTGTAGGTAAGATCCCCCTTCCCCGGAACCATTCTGGTAAATCTCCTCTGCACCCTCTCAAGTGCCTTCACATCCTTCCTAAAGTGTGGTGATCAGAACTGGATGCAATACTCCAGTTGTGGCCTAACCAGCGCTTTATAAAGGTTCAGCATAACTTCTCTACTTTTGTACTCAATACCTCTATTTATGAAGCCCATGATCCCATATGCTTTGCTAACCACTCTCTCAGTATGTCCCGCCACCTTCAGGGACCTATGCACATTAACTCCCAGGTCTCTCTGTCCCTGCACACTCTTTAACTGTGCCATTAAGTGTATATTGCCTCTCCCTGTTCCTTCTGCCAAAATGCATCACCTCACACTTCTCCGTATTAAATTCCATCTGCCACTTGTCTGCCGATTCTGCTAGCCTTTCTATGTCCTGTTGCAGTCGATTGGTATCATCATCACTGTTTGCCACACCCCCAAGTTTGGTGTCATCGGCAAATTTAGAAATTCTACTCTGTATTCCAATATCCAGGTCATTTATATATATCAAAAAAGGCAGTGGCCCCAGCACTGACCCTTGGGGAACACCACTGTCTACCATCCTCCAGTCTGAAAAACAGCCATTTACCACAACTCGCTGTTTTCTGTCCTTAAGCCAATTCCTTATCCAAGCTGCCACTGACCCACCTATTCCATGAACCTCAATTTTGTTAACCAGCCTTCTATGTGGTACTTTGTCAAACACCTTCCGAAAATCCATGTAGACAACATCCATTGCATTCCCTTCATCAATCCTCCCTGTTACTTCATCAAAAAATTCAATTAGATTAGTCAAACACGATCTGCCTTTCACAAATCCGTGTTGGTTCTCCTTAATTAGCTTAAACCTCTCCAAGTGCCCGTTAATTTTTTCCTTAATTATTGTTTCTAAAACTTTACCCACCACTGATGTTAAACTGACCGGCCTGTAGTTACTAGGATTGTCCTTACACCCTTTCTTGAACAATGGTGTCACATTTGCCACTTTCCAATCCTCAGGCACCTCCCCCGCATCTAGGGAAAATTGGAAAATTATAGCAAGCCCTTCCGCTATCTCCTCCCCTAATTCCCTTAGCAACCTGGGATGCAAGCCATCTGGACCAGGCGACTTATCTACTCTAAGCATTCCAGCCTTTCTAGTATATCCTGTCGATCAATTTTCACACCTTCCATTGCTTCTACCTTTTCCATTTCCAATGATATTTTGTCAGCATCCACCTCCTTATTAAACACCGATACAAAGTACTCATTGAGTATTCTAGCCTTGCCCTGCGCCTCTAAGCATATATCACCTTTTTTGTCCCTAATAGGCCCCACCCCGCCTCTTACTACCCGCCTTGTTGTAGGTTGGAGCTTTTCAGAAATAATTATGGAGTTTTGTACTTGCCATAACACTCCCTGATACCAAAGAACCTTGAAATGAATAAAGAAAACTCTTCCAGTAGCAGGAAGTAGCACACAGCCAATCTAACTTCAAAAACCAGGTTTGCATGATTGGTGATGATCCCTTTAAATCGCGTCGCTGGAGCCAGCTTCCTGCTGCTGCATGCCACCTGAAGCTGTCGTTGTTCTCTCCAGCCGGTAAGTTCATTGGCTGTAATGAAGTTGAGAGATCGGGCATCAAGTGAGCATTGCACACACACTGACTTCACGATCTCTGTGATGGCGAGGTCCCTGGCAATCACGTTCAGCGGCAGCGTTACCGGCAACACCAATATGGCGTGCGACGCTGGAACCGGTATCAGGCGGCTTTAAAGCTCTCAACAGCGTTTTAGCGCCATCTTGTGGCGCTAACGGATGGCGCAAACCACACGAATTTCTCCCCTTTTAATTTTTATTAAAATGGACAAATTTCTCACTGCACAAAATTAAAATTAGTTTTCCAGGCCCTTAACCTTTGTTTAGCAGTAATAACGCTGTTAAAACCCCAGTTACACCTAATCCCTTTGGGTCTAACTTTAAGTGGGGAATTTAGCAGCATACTTACTGTGGAAGGGCAGAAGTTTTCGTCAGTTTCCCTGATTTGGGTGTTTACATAGATTGCCGGCTCTGTGGGGGGGGCGCACAATGACTGACTGCAACTTTGGGATTTCCGCATGTGCCTGCGCCAAATCCTGAAGTTGCGGTCAGTTTCAAAGGCGGAATGACGGCGAATGCCGCTAGTTCGCCGTCACCCTGAGCGCAAATTTTGGGCCATTGTTTTTATCCCCACAAAGACAAGAGAACTTTTTTCAAGCTATTGCTAGTTAAATCCAGCTTTTAAATCACATTGTTTTGACTATCTTAAAAAAGATCACCAAACTCAGCATAGACCAGAATCTGGTGTATTGCACTTGCAATATGTAAGGATAGAACTTTCTGATTGGCAAAATAGATGTCTGAACCTGTTTGTACTATGTTCCTGTGTGTGATATTTTTATGCACATATTCATCTGCTTAAAAAAATAGGTTACCGCCTGGGCAAAAATAAGGTACACAGACAGGATTGTAGTCTGTACATGCTATACATTCAGGTATGAACTTCAGTTGTAGGAAGTTGTACCTTGTAAAATGAAAGTCAATACATTATATTTATATTTAATCACCACAAATAACACTTCAAAAAATTGCTAAAAGTACTTCATATGTTGTGACTGCATTTCAGTAATGGTATTTCATTTTTATTCGTAACCTTGTATTATTCTTACTGCATATGCTTACATGCAAGGTCAGAGATTTAGGTCACTGTTTGGGGGTTGAAAGAAAGGTGAACATCTTGTATGTAAATCATTGCGTTGAATGGTACCGTAGCTCATTGTGGTTAGTGCATTCACCAGGTCCTACTCTGTTATAGCTGTCCTGTCTATTATGGACTATCTAGTGTGCCTAACCTCTTTGTACTCCCGGTCTCCACTAGCCTTTTTTCAGATACGTATTTCACCTTCTTTTCTGTCTGTCTCATTCCTGTTTTCTTTTGCTCTGGGCGTACCATGCCCCATCCTCAGCCTTCTGGCCCCCTACTGTCTTTTCTCTGGGTCCCAGTCTCCTGTTTCTCTCTTTTAGACTCCAGGGCCGGAATTTTCCCAGTGCCGAGCGTGCGGGTTTGGGGGCGGGTCGGCAGTTAAATTCGCGGAAAATGAGAGCACGTTGGTAACCAGCCATCATCTTGCCGACTTCCGCATTTAACTCGGGCACGTTTCCCAGCGCGCCACGGACCTGCCACGGGTGACCTCATTGAAGTACTTAACTGCTTGTTGAGAGACCCTTAGGAGGCTTTTTAACATCAGGTTTTGGCTTCAACTTATTACGCACGGGATTCACGTACCTTGGGAACCTTGCCTGTGAAGGGGAGGCGGAAGCTCAGTGGCCATTGTACAAGTCCATTAAGTGACAGCGGGAAAAAACACATAACAACTCCCACATTACACCTGCTTCCTTGCCTAATGAAAAGGCTCGTGTTGACACCATTTTGTGCAGAGATTTAGCTGTCAGGAGTTTGCAGGTCATTTCTGCAACCTCGGAAGCCACTCTCACCACATTGCCAGTCACTATCAGAACATTGAGGGATTGTGCCTCTGATCTCCATGGGTGCCACTTATGCTGTCTCACCTTGGACCACAAAATCAGACCAAGATGAGTCCCAGCACCAACAACACCAGTTATACCAGCAGCAGCAGCCACAACATCAGCAGCAGCAGCAACCACAACAGCAGCCTTGTCTTCAACGACCTGATGCTCCACAGGAGAGAGGGGGTCAGCACAGGGGTGCACCAGCGCCGGAGGTGATACCCCCAACACAGAGTATACAAGCAGAGGATGAGCTTCCTGGACATGACTGAGCAGCAGTGCTTCAGGAGGCTCAGGCTACTGTGCCAGGTCATCGCAGACATTTGTAGCTTCCTGGAACAAGACCTGCTGCCCAGAGGACCTGGTGGACACGCCTTACCAGTGGCTGTCAGAGTCACTCTTCACCTCAGGCTCCTTCCTGGGATCTGCAGCAGACATTTGCAGGATCTCGCAGTCGGCCGCCCACAGATGCATCACCAAGGTGACCGATGCCATGTTTGACAAGTCAGCTATTTATGTAAACTTTGCCACTGATGACACCAGTGCTACTGAGCGGGAGCTCGGGTTTGCAGCTCTGGCTGGCTTCCCACAGGTGCAGGGCATCATCGATTGCACACATGCGGCCATCAAGACACCCCTACTTCACTCAGGAGTGTTTGTGAACCGCAAGGGCTTCCACTCCCTCAATGTGCAGCTCGTCTGCAACCATAAAAAGATCATCATGCATGTGTGCGCCAGATTCCCTGGCAGCTGTCATGACTCTTTCATGCTGCGCCAGTCCACCCTGCCTCAGCTCATCGCACCTCCAAACAGACTTACCGGCTGGCTGCTTGGAGACAAGGGCTATCCACTGAAGATGTGGCTGATGACACCCTTGAAGAGGCCAAGTAATGAGGCCGAGGAGCATTATAATGACAGCCACATGTCACCAGATGTGTCATAGAGCAAGCAATCAGCATGCTGAAGATGCGCTTCAGATGCCTTGACAGATCTGGAGGAGCCCTTAAGTATGCACCAGCCAGGAGAGCATCCTGCTGCACATCAGTGGGCCGATGAAGGCCCAAGTCTACGTTCATATCCCTTCTTGAGATGAGGTCAATGAGCGTCTGCCATCTGTTGTTCACAGCAAGCATATTTTCGTTTGACTGGCGCATTTGCTGCTCCATGCAGGTGGCCATCCTTTCCATGGAACAGCACATCGTTGCCATCGCCTGTGAGATGGTGATGCTAATGTTGGAGATGGACTCCTTCATTCTCTGTACACTTGCACACATCGCGGGTGCACAAGCTGCCAGAGCCTCATGCAATTGTTGCTGCCTCTCCAAGATTACCCTCTTTCTCGATGGCCCACGAGGTTCAGCATCTGCATGCAGCTCAGCAGAGCTTGGAGCATACTGCGCCCTCTGTTGAGGAGTCTCCACTGCTGTCCCTGTCAACCCCATCTGCTCTTGCTCACTTGTGATGTGTGAGACACCAGGTGACAACACTACTGTATCTCGCACAGGACCCACCGAGGTGTGCGTATCTGTGCTGGTGCACCCTCAGAGACTGGAGCTTCCTCTGAGGAGTCATCGTCTTCCTCCGGCTGGGCAGTTGGGTGGGGGGTGGGGGGCGCAGTTGATGGACCTGTGGGAGAATAAAGAGATGAATTATAAGTGTTATGATAAGAATGGGTAACGTTACCATTATGCACATGATGACATTTCACTGGTTGCTGACCATGAGTGACTGTTGTATGCCATGTGGCTGTATGAGATTTAATTCTGTCACCAGGTTGCTGGGAGGTCCCTCTCTCTCCATCTCCCACCGCCAGCAGCTCTGCAACTCCAGAGATTTCAAGGCCACCTCCGGCTCCCTGCCTCTCCCTGTTGTGCGCTCTCCTCTCCTGAAAGGAGGGAAAGAAGAGAACTTTGAGTGAGTGATGGAATGAGTGTAAGGAATGGATGGGCTACATCTGTAGAGGGTGAGTATGAGGGAGTGGCATGACATTGCCAAATGGCCTCCTTCTGTGGTGTTACTTGCTATGATTGCATTAGGATGAGGGCGAGTGTTAGTGGTAGTTAGTCAGATGGGGATGTGAGTAGATGCAAGACAGGGAGAGATGGGTGCACCTGCAAGGTAGGTTGGCGTGAGGAGTAATATGCAGGAGTAGGCTTGGGAAGGCAGAGTAATGGGGTTGAGGTGACTTACGCATCGGGACGTAGGTGAGTGTGACATTGCATTCACCTTTCCTGACCTCGTGAGATCATTGAATCATTTCCGGCACTGGATCCACATCCTCTTCATGACATCCCTGCTACTGACCTCTACGATCTCTAGCCATGCCTGTTTTGTCTCTTTGGCTGGTCGTTTTCGTCCATCTCCAGGGAAGAGGACCTCCCTGTGTGCTCTTACTGCCTGCACCAGCACCAACAGGGAGGCATGTGTGAATCTTGGTGCTGTCCTCTGTCTTGTCTCCATGACCCACAGATTTGTCAGTCTTCTTTCGCAATTTAGATCTCTTGAAACCATCTTTTACACTCCCACAGCAACCTTCAAATGAGATGTGTGCAAGGCTGCTTTAAATATCCACGTGTAAAACGAGTCATCGGTGATGTCATCAGACCCGTTCCATTTAATTGGGCCGGGAAACACACGAGTCTTTCAATTGGCGCCATTAAGTTAAACGTGCAGTGCAGAACGCGCTGTTCAAGTCTTCGGGTTTCCGACCCGCTACGCGGCCTGCACACACACGACCCGGCTCCAAGGTAAAGATTCCGGCCCAGATCTCCCAATTCCATCTTCCAGTCTCCAGCTCCCCTCTATCCTCTGCTTCAAGTCTTCACACAGCGATGATGGATGCGTCTGATATGTGGGTTATAGATTTCTTTCCAGGTTTTTTGGGTGGAAGGTAGGGGGTTTTCTTATGTGTGGGTGACCTTATATGCAAGTGTGTATACAATATAAATAATTTAAAACAGATTATCAGAATTGAACATATTGTTGCTGATCAAGGGGAGTAACACAAAAAATAAAATCTTTACTGGAAAATGGGGGTTATATTCACAAATGGTATGTAATGCAGCTACTAAGTATCATGAGAAGTAAAATGCTATGAATATTTTCTTTCCTGACATGCACCCTGCTTTGAAGCTGCCTTTTCATGCATTTTTGTTCCATTTTTACCAATGAGCTTTCTTGCCCACAGCAGTGATATGCCTGAAAGTAAGAGCTCATTATCGCATGAGGTAATGTTTGGCCAAGAGCACCTCTTGAATAAATGTCTAGTTTTCCCCAGACATGCAAAAAGATGTATTTATTTTCTATGCTTTCACTTATTTCTTTGTAATATTGCAGCTCAGCCTCCGTATACCATGTGCTTTAGAGTGAAGTTCTATCCTGGTGAACCTGTGAAGGTCAAAGAAGAGCTCACCAGGTATTTTTGTTCTCTTATGAAAACTGAACTGTAGTGTTTGTAGAAGTATGTGTTTGTTTTTGAACTAACCACGAGAACTTGGAAGAAATGTTAGTGGTGAAGTAATGGAGAGGGTTGATGAGGGTAGTGCGATTGATGTGTATATGGATTTTCAAAAGGCGTTTGATAAAGTACCACATAATAGACTTGTTAGCAAAATTAAAGCCCAAGGGATTAAAGGGGCAGTGGCAGCATGGATACAAAAGTGACTAAAGGACAGAAAGCAGAGCGTAGTGGTGAACGGTTGATTTTTACACTGGAGTGAAGTATACAGTGGTGTTCCCCAGAGTTCGGTATTAGGACCACTGCTCTTTTTGATATATATTAATGGCCTGGACTTAGGTATACAGGACATGATTTCAAAGTTTGCAGATGACACAAAACTCGGAAATGTAGTAAACAGTGAGGAGGAAACTAACAGACTTCAGGAGGACACAGACAGACTGGTGAAATGGGCAGACACATGGCAGATGAAATTTAATGCAGAGAAGTGTGAACTGATATATTTTGATAGGAAGAATGAGGAGAGGCAATATAAACTAAATGGTACAATTTTAAAGGGGGTGCAGGAACAGAGAGACCTGGGGGTGTACGTACACAAATCTCTGAAGGTGGCAGGACAAGTTGAGAAGGCTGTTAAAAAAGCATACGGGATCCTTGGCTTTATTCATAAAATTGAGAGGTCGCACAACACCAGGTTATAGTCCAACAGTTTTATTTGAAATCACAAGCTTTCGGAACTATCGCTCCTTCCTCAGGTGAAGTAAATTGGATACAGAATCGTCAGAGCATATATAGATGGAAAAAAAGCATGTGTACTTTACAATTGCAGACCAATAAATTAAATCATCCTGACTATCTGCCGAGGTGTGATAAAGTTAATTAAGTCAGCCAGGAAGGTACCACATCAAAAGACATAGCAAGATACAACTGAGACAATGAGGTGAAGTCGCAGGGGTTCTAACGTGTCAAGAGCTGCCGTCTGTATGTAAAACGAAAAGCTTTAAAAAAAAATTTTACTTTTTTACTGGGAAAAATTTTTACTTTTTTACTGGGAATCACATCTGTGAACAAGCTAACGACGACTCGAGTCCGGATCACGTCATGTATCGTGACATAAACCCAAGATCCCGATTGAGACCGTCTTCATGAGTTCGGAACTTGGCTATCAGTTTCTGCTCGATGATTTTGCGTTGTCGTGTGTTTCTAAGGTTGCCTTGGAGAACGCTTACTTATTCATAAAGGCATAGAGCACAAAAGCAAGGAAGTTATGCTAAACCTTTACAAAACACTGGTTAGGCCTCAGCTGGAGTATTGTGTTCAATTCTGGGCACCATACTTTAGAAAGGATGTCAAGGCCTTAGAGAGGGTGCAGGAGAGATTTACTAGAATGGTTCCAGGGATGAGGGACTTCAGTTATGTGGAGAGACTGGAGAAGCTAGGTTGTTCTCCTCAGAGCAGAGAAGGTTAAGAGGAAATTTGATAGAGGTGTTCAAATTCATGAACCGCTTTGATAGAGTAAATAAGAAGAATCTGTTTCCAGTGGCAGAAGGGTCGGTAACCAGAGGACACAGATTTAAGGGGCCAGAAATTCGGGTCGGAGGCTTCCCGCGGGTGCAAGCCCCCAACCTGCACTTACCTAGCGCGCCTGCCGTTGTGCTGTGGGCCCGCGTGGGATTCCGATCCTGGGCCTCCTCCAGCTGCCGGTGTGCAATGCTTGCGTATCCCAGGGGCGCAGTTAGTTCGAAGTGTCCCCTGGGATCACGTGGGCCATGGAGGAAGACCTGTCAAATCTATGAATAGAGATTGGCCCCAAAACCTAACTAAAACTTCAAATAAATTTAAAAAAAAAATCACATTTTTAAAATAACTATAAATTACATAAATTAACTATTTTAAATAATAATTAAAATTTTTGAAAAAATTTATTAAAGTTTTTAACGGGGCTAAAAATAAACTTACATTTCTTTAAAGTATTTAAAAAAGATAAACCTGTGGAAAAAATGTTTTAATTTTAGTTAATTCACCACTTACCTTATTAAAAGCAGGCCTTGCGCCTGCTTTTTCCCCGCGCAGCTGCTGGGGACTTACCCTCACACAGAAACCTGAAAAAAAAACGGAAGTCCGGTGCGTGCGCGCTGCCTCTCCGGCGCACGCGTTTGACCTCCAAACCCCTTCCTTCAAGGGAACGGAAGTTCCGGTTTCCAGCGCATGCGCAGTGCATGCGCGAAACCGGCACTTTCGTTGGGTCTACGGGTGAGTACACAGCGCATACTCACCCATGGAGACCCGAATTTCTGGCCCAGGGTCATCGGCAAAAGAACTAGAGGTGACATGAGGACGATTTTCTTTACGTAGCGTGTTGTTGCGATCTGGAATGCATTACCTGAAAGGGTGGTGGAACAGATTCAATAGTAACTTTCAAAAGGGAATTGGATAAAAACTTGAAATGAAAAAAATTACAGAGCTATGGGGAAAGAGCAGGGGAGTGGGACTAATTGGATAGCTCTTTCAAAGGGCCGGCACAGGCATGATGGGCCGAATATGCTGTATCATTCTATGATTCTATGAAATACTAAAAGTGCTAGATGGGAGTGCTGCAGTAGGTACAGCACAGTATGTTTACCATTGGGACCTGGATACACATACAGACTGATGGGATTTAAGTCTTCTCTAATGAGCATAGGTCAATAATGCAAAACTGTCTACAATTTGGTGCATATTGACATTACTTTGTGTACTCCTGTAGGAGGAAGTGCTATTCTGATTTACATTTGAAAGTACATTATTGGGGTAGGGTAGAGGAAGCTTTGCTCTGCAACTAGTCTATGCTGTACATACCTGACTTAGTGCTTGATGCTGACACAGGCATTCTGTTTGCCTCAATATCTATGTCCTGTTGCCCTCTCCCACAGAAAATAAATTACTGTGCCTTTAGCAAAGTGTCTGAGAACAGAAAATTAATGCAGAAAATTAGCACTCCATAATAAGCAAAATCAATTTGATCCTAGTCAGATTACTTTGCTGAAGCATTAACCTGAGTTTCATTATTTAATTTATGAATGTTACGCTGAAAGCGATTGGAGAATCGGAGGTCTTATCACACTTTATTGTTCTGACAGATAAAAGGACTGTCGGAAATTCAACACCAGCTCTCTGAATGCAGATTTTAGACTGCCATTTAGTTTGGTACAGTTTTTTTTGTTGTAATTTCAGCATTTTTTAATGCACCCTGTCAACACAGATTGATAATTTATTGTATTGGCTAAGAATAACACTCTCTTCTACATTAAACCTGTAAATGTGCACAGATGTTTCTGTATTTTGTAGTAAAGTTCTGGATTTTTTTGTAAAAACTTGTAAAGATCTGTATTGATATTTTTACTCAAATAGTCACTACAGTACACAACTGGACCATATATCTTGAAATATTTTAATGACTTACCTTTTAGAAAATACTTTGCCTTTCTTTAGAATCCACTATTTACACAACTTTATTTGTACATCACTTCCTCCTTAACCCCAAAAATAAATAATAATAATGTCAACCACTGATGATCTCACATATATGGTTAGAATCTTACATCTAGGTAGAAATCTTGTCTTGTGAGCCTAGAATCATAGAATCTTACAGCACAGAAGGAGACCATTTGGCCCATCGTGCCTGTGCCAGCTCTTTGAAACAGCTGTCCAATTAGTATGACTTCCCTGCTCTTTCCCCATTATCCTACAAATGTTTTCTTTTCAAGTATATATACAATTCCCTTTTGAAAGTTACTATTGAATCTGCTTCCACTACTCTTACAGGCAGTGCATTCCAGATCACAGCAACTCACTGTGTAAAGGTTTAGCATAACCTCCTTGCTTTTGTGCTCTATGCCTCTATTTATAAAGTCAAGGATCCCGTATGCTTTTTTAACAGCCTTCTCAACTTGTCCTGCCACCTTCAAAGATTTGTGTACGTACATCTGTTCCTGCACCCCCTTTAAAATTGTACCATTTAGTTTATATCGCCTCTCCTCATTCTTCCTACCAAAATGCATCACCTCACACTTCTCGGTTTTAAATATCATCTGCCATGTGTCTGTCCATTTCACCTAAGTAAGTAACTGTATTATTGCTGTGATTTACTGATTATGCTCTGATTTTGCTTTGATTGCACCGAGAGATGCAACATTTACAGGCTACAATACATATTTAAAACGTACTATCTACTTCCATTTCTCATCTTCATTTATTAACTGACAGAAACGGACAGCCCATTTAAGAGATAACACTCATTTTTCAGCAGCGTATAATAAAACAATAAATGTCTTCTGTGCTGATTAAATGCAGAGGTTGAAGGCTGAGGTCAGCTATTTAATTGAAGTGCAATCGTCGCTTGTTGCTACAGACTGCTGATAAATGGAGGTCATTTTTGTTCAAAAATGTATTTTAATAAAAATTTGTCAGATACGTGTTAAAGAAGAACTTATTTATTGCGTCACTGAGGACGTGTGATGAAGGTACTGTGGTGTCTTGGATCCAAACAGGCATCATTGGTAATTGAGGGAATAAGCTGATGGTAGAGTAGGATGCCAGCCAGGCCAGAAAGAAGCAGAAATGAAGAAAGGTAAACAGTAAAACAGGAGTGGAGCAAATAAGAAATGGGGAACTAGAGTAAATAACACAAGGGAAAGAGAATGCAAATGACCCCAGAGAGTGAGAAGCAGACATTGGAGGCAGATAGAGGAAATTAAAATAAGAATATAAGTTATAGAGGCTCTCTTTATTTTCTTGTCTTTTTGGTGTTGATTTTATATATCTTTGATTTGTTCTGTAATGGTTTTCCCTTGTTAGTTGATGCTGCAGTATTAAAATCATGATTCATTTAGCTTACATTCTGCATATGCAGAAATGCTGAAGGAATATTAGATAATTAGATTGAATCTAAACCAGAGCGTGATCTAGCCCCTTATAGCTGTTTTAATCAATGGTTTTATGACTACAGTACATGGAAAATGTTTTTGCCCATTTAACATGGAGTGCACAATATGAACTGGCAGCAGTACAACCGAAGTTCAAATTTCTACATAAAGCTGAGACAAGTGAAATATTCCCCATCTCTTTATTGTATATATGCTCACTAAACTGTATACCTAGCTCCACCTATACAGCTTTTTATATCATTGCAACTTCCCAGCTTTGAGCTAGACGTTTGTCTATTATGGTACTTTAGTACTGTAATTATGTTCTATTATGAGATTTCACCATTTCCTTGAAATAAAACAGAAAAGCAATCTTCCAGAGGAAGTATCTTTGTGAGAATGCATATAATCTGGACAGATTAAATCCTAGATATATTGAGATTATGGAAGTCTTATCACAGAGACATGGTTGAGGAGGGGCAGGACTGGCAGCTCAATATTCCGGGGTATAGAATCTTCAGGCGAGACAGAGGGGGGTGTAAAAGAGGAGGGGGTGTCGCAATATTAATCAAGGAGTCAATTACTGCTGTAAGGAGGGATGATATCTTAGCAGGTTCCTCTAATGAGGCCATATGGGTAGAACTTAACAAAAAGGGGGCAAGCACTTTGCTGGGAGTGTACTATAGGCCCCCAAACAGTCAGGGGGAGACAGAGGAACAGATATGTAGGCAAATCTCAGGGAAGTGTAGAAATAATAGGGTAATAATAGTAGGGGATTTCAACTTCCCCAATATTAACTGGGATAGTCAGAGCGTGAAAGGCTTAGAGGGTGTGGAATTCTTAAAGTGCATCCAGGAGAGCTTTTTGAGCCAGCATGTAGAAAGTCCAACAAGAGAGGGGGCGGTACTGGACCTAATTCCAGGGAATGTAGCCGGGCAAGTGGTAGAAGTGTTAGTAGGAGAGCATTTTGGTGACAGTGACCATAATTCGGTGAGATTTAAGGTAGTCATAGAAAAGGACAAAGATGGACCGGAAATAAAGGTTCTAAATTGGGGGAAGGCCGATTTTAATATGATAAGGCAGGATCTGGCCAAAGTGGACTGGGATCAGCTACTTGTAGGAAAATCCACATCAGAGCAGTGGGAGTCTTTCAGAAAGGAAATAGAGAGAGTACAACGCCAACATGTTCCCGTAAAGGTCAAGGGTGGGACCAACAAGCCCAGGGAACCCTGGATGTCAAGGGATATACGAGAATGGATTAGGAAAAAAAGGGAGACATTTGGCGATACAAAGGACTAAAAACAGTGGAAGCCCTAGAGGAGTATAGAAAGTGCAGGGGGGTACTTAAAAAAGAAATTAGGAGAGCGAAGAGGGGGCATGAAATAACACTGGCGGGCAAAATAAAGGAAAATCCCAAGGTGTTTTATAAGTATATTAAGGGCAAAAGGATAACCAGGGAAAGAGTAGGATCCATTAGGGACCAAAGTGGCAATCTGTGTGTAGAGCCAGAAGATGTAGGTGGGGTTTTAAAAGAATATTTTGCATCTGTGTTCACTATGGAGAAGGATGATGTAGGCATAGAAATCAGGCAGGGGGATTGTGATATACTTGAACAAATTAGTATTGAGAGGGAGGAGGTACTAGCGGTTTTAGCGGGCTTAAAAGTGGATAAATCCCCAGGCCCAGACGAGATGTATCCCAGGCTGCTGTGTGAGGCAAGGGAGGAGATTGCAGGGGCTCTGACACAAATTTTCAGAACCTCTCTGGCCACAGGGGAGGTGCCAGAGGACTGGAGAACAGCTAACGTAGTACCATTATTCAAGAAGGGTAGTAGGGATAAACCAGGGAATTACAGGCCAGTGAGCCTAACATCAGTGGTAGGGAAATTATTGGAAAAAATTCTGAGGGACAGAATTAGTCTCCACTTGGAGAGGCAAGGATTAATCAAGGATAGTCAGCATGGCTTTGTCAGGGGGAGATCATGTCTAACCAATTTGATTGAATTTTTCGAGGGGGTGACTAGGTGTGTGGATGAGGGTAGTACAGTTGATGTGGTCTACATGGACTTCAGTAAGGCTTTTGACAAAGTCCCGCATGGGAGACTGGTCAAGAAGATAAAAGCCCATGGGATCCAGGGCAACTTGGCACATTGGATCCAAAATTGGCTTAGTGGCAGGAGGCAGAGGGTGATGGTCGAAGGTTGTTTTTGTGACTGGAAGCCTGTGTCCAGTGGTGTACCGCAGGGATCGGTGCTGGGTCCTTTGCTGTTTGTAGTGTACATTTAATGATTTAGATATGAATGTAGGAGGTATGATCAGTAAGTTTGCAGATGACACGAAAATTGGTGGGGTGATAAATAGCGAGGAGGGAAGCCTCAGGCTACAGGACGATATAGACGGGTCGGTCAGATGGGCAGAACAGTGGCAAATGGAATTTAACCCTGAAAAGTGTGAGGTGATGCATTTTGGGAGGACTAACAAGGCAAGGGAATACACAATGAATGGTAGGACCCTAGGAAGGACAGAGGATCAGAGGGACCTTGGCGTGCATGCACATAGATCCCTGAAGGCAGCAGGACAGGTAGATAAGGTGGTTAAAAAGGCATATGGGATACTTGCCTTCATTAGCCGAGGCAGAGAATACAAGAGCAGGGAGGTTATGATGGAGCTGTACAAAACGCTAGTTAGGCCACAGCTGGAATACTGTGTGCAGTTCAGGTCGCCACACTATAGGAAGGATGTGATTGCATTGGAGAGGGTGCAGAGGAGATTCACCAGGATGTTACCTGGGCTGCAGCGCTTCAGCTTTGAAGAGAGACTGGACAGGCTGGGGTTGTTTTCCTTCGAGCAGAGAAGGCTGAGGGGAGACCTGATTGAGGGGCATAGATAGGGTAGATAGAAAGGAACTTTTCCCCTTAGTAGAGGGGTCAATAACCAGGGGGCATAGTTTCAAGGTAAGGGGCAGGAGGTTCACAGGGGATTTGAGGAAAAACTTTTTCAGGAACTCACTGCCTGAAAGGGTGGTAGAGGCAGGAACCCTTACAACATTCAAGAAGCATTTAGATGAGCACTTGAAACGCCATAGCATACAAGGCTACGGACCAAGTGCTGGAAAATGGGATTAAAATAGACAGGGCTTGATGGCCTGGCGCGGACACGATGGGCCGAAGGGCCTCTTTCTGTGCTGTACAACTCTATGACTCGATGACTCTAAGGTAGCAGTACAATGTGGACCATGAATAATAGCATTATGTCTGGTAACAAAATTGGGTAGTTTGCCCTTAGTCATCAGTGTGCTGTATGAAGAGGTCCCTGTTTACAAAGAAGCCTTGACCCAATTTTATGGAGAATCCCTGTGTATTTGATACTTTCATTGTCATAATTAACACACCGACCTGAATTAAAATATTCAGTGTGAGAGAACTGATGAAAAATTGTGCAATTATTTGATTTCTGTAGTAATGTTTTATTGATCTAAAACAAACATAAATGTATATAAGTCATGGGGTTAATGACAATGCACTTTGCATGTAATGTACTATTACAACTATGGGTTGCAGTGGAGGGTTTAAAAAACAGGTGATTCAAACAAAATAATCTGTGTGACAGGCTTGCTTTGGTCAGCAGTATTCTATGATTTACTGCTTTGCCTCAGTGGCCACTTTTCATGTGTGAGGCTAAATAGTGAGAGTCAGTAGGCTAATTACCTAGGGTGGGCATCACAGTAAATCATGATCCTATGGTCACCGATGTCCACAAATGCCCCTTTCAGCCAGAGTTGCTAGACATTATTAAAAGCTTAGGATATTCTGTGTGTGGGAAATACACTCTGTTTACATAATACATAGTAGAAGGAGAAATGTAGCAGCATGAATAGAAAGTTGTTTGATGGACACAAAATAAGGAGTTAGAGTAAATGGGTGTTGCTTGGATTGGAGCAGTTTTAGAAGTGGTGTACCCCGGGTCAGTGTCCACTTTTGTTCTTGGTATATAAAAATAATTTGGACTTGGGTGAAGCACAGTTTTGAAATCTTGCTGATGACACACAAGTGGGGGATTTGGCAAACGGTGAGGAGGACAGTAAAAGACTTCAGAAAGACATAAGGATAGAAATTCATCCGGGCCTGTTTTGAGCGCAGAATCGGCGCTGTGTCGACTGCACGCACCTAATTATGTCAGCTGCAATTAAGAGGCAAAATTGGTCAGGGGCCCTCATTATCATGAAATAGGCAGGCTGTCAGCACTAATCACACTGTTGATTGGCAGCTTGCTTAATTGGGGGCATGAATATTGGGCATCCTAACGCTATTTAATGGCAGCATGCATCTCTTAAAGGGGCTGTTGCACTTTTGCTGCAGCCAACCGCAAGATAATTCTGAAGATGACAGGCCAAGGAGGTGCTTCAAGGCCCCCCCGCTTCTTGGACGCAGCACTGGAAGTCCTGGTGGAGGAGGTCGGCAGGAGGAGAGACATCCTCTTCCATCAAGCGGCAGGAATGTATCCCGCCAAGTTGCTTGGCAGCAGTGGGAACAGGTGGCAGACACATCAGCGCCGGGAGCATCACTCCCCAGGGCATTGCTGCAACACAAGAATAAGTTTAATGACATGACCAGGTTTGCTAAGGTAAGACTGCCATCTATTTTTCATCACTCTGTATAATCTTGCACTACTTGATATCCTAGCACTTAAACCCTTCCCTCCCCTGATTACCAGCACTCTCCTCCATTCATGCAGCATACTTCACTCCATCTCCTTCTGCTCCTAATGCCACCTCCTACTCTCCACACTATTACTGCCTTCACCTCCTCACACCTCTGCCGTCCTTCACACACCAACATCGCTATTTTGACTTGACATGCAAATCCTCAAAGCATTTCGTTAGTCTACCACGAACGCTCTCCCTTCTTGCAGCACACGCTGGCGGACAATAGTAGAGAGGAAGTGAGGGCACAAGGACAGGAGGAGGAAGAGCATCCATTCAGGTCCTCTCCCCAGTTGAGGAGGATGTTATGCAGATGAGGGGGATAGGTCGTGTCAGGGACGGGGTGAGGCTGGATGACACATTCTGCAGGGTTCTTGGCTATTTTACACTCTGTCCCTTCGCATTGAAATCTCACCCTCACACTCTATGCCTAAGAAAATGCAGCTGCTTTCATCAGCCACCTTATCTGTCTCTGCTTATCCTTCACATTAAATGCTAATCATTGTCCCTTTCTTCCCTTTCAGGTCAAAAAAGTGGAGAGCCCCCAGAAGCTGAAGAGCTGGAAGAGAGCAGCACTCAAGATGAGACAGTGTCACTCAACCTTACTTTCTACTTGGAGACTTACCAAGCATTAGTGCACAGGAGCATGGGTAGGGGGATGGGATGGCCCAAGAAACAGCTTACTGGAAGGAGAGCTCGCATCTTAGCCCTGCTGCAGAGGGCACAGATTAAAATTTTAACTGCGCAGCCTAAATTAAAAGACTGATATTTATACACCAGGACTTTTTAAGTGCACTGGGCAGCCTAACAGCGAGCTTTCACACAATGGCACAGAGCATGGAGGAGTCCATCTCTAGCTTGTGTGCGGTCATTGAGACCATGCAGTCAACCATAGAGCGAGTAGTCTGTTCTATGAACAGTGGGGTCCACAATGATGCAGCCTCTGGTGACAGCTCTGACAGCCTCAGAGCTCAGACTGCTGTCATCGTGGCTCTGGGGTCTAGCACCTCCTCAGCTTTTCAATCCATGAAGGAGAGCATGGATAGGGGCTTCCCAAGCATCACTATACTCCTTCACCCTGTTCTAATGCAGAGCAGAGGGAGTGTAGAGTTACAGCCCCTTGACAGTGGCATTGGCTCCATGACTCATAGGGACATAGGAACATAGGAACAGGAGTAGGCCTTTTAGCCCATCGAGCCTGTTCCGCCATTCAGTGAGATCATGGCTGATCTGTGACCTAACTCCATAACCTTTGGCCCATATCCCTTAATACCTTAGGTTAACAAAAATCTATCAATCTCAGATTTAAAATTAACAATTGAGCTAACATCAATTGCTGTTTGCGGAAGAGTGTTCCAAACTTCTACCACGCTTTGTGTATAGAAGTGTTTCCTAATTTCACTCCTGAAAGGTCTGGCTCTAATTTTTAGACTATGCCCCCTAGTCCTAGACTTCTCAACTAGCAGAAATAGTTTCTCTCTATCTACCCTATCTGCTCCCTTTAATATCTTGAAAACTTCGATCAAATCACCCCATAATCTTCTAAATTCTAGGGAATACAACCCTAATTTGTGTAATCTCTCCTCGTAATTTAACCGTTGGAGTCCGGGCATCATTCTGGTAAACCTACATTGCACT
Organism: Squalus acanthias; assembly: GCA_030390025.1. NCBI lineage: Eukaryota > Metazoa > Chordata > Chondrichthyes > Squaliformes > Squalidae > Squalus > Squalus acanthias. The sequence goes on along the minus strand of CM059425.1, from coordinate 198,232,180 downwards.
CCCTCCAAGGCCAATGTATCTTTCCTAAGGTGTGGTGCCCAGAACTGCTCACAGTACTCCAGGTGTGGTCGAACCAAGGCTTTCTTTATAACTGCAGCATAACTTCTACCCCCTTGTATTCTAGTCCTCTAGATATAAAGGCTAACATTCCATTAGCCTTTTTGATTATTTTCTGTACCTGTCCATGACATTTTAATGATCTATGTACCTAGACCTCCAAGTCTCTTTGGACCGCCACTGTTTGTAGCTTTTCACCATTTAGCATGTACCTTGTTCTATCCTTTTTAGGTCCAAAATGGATGACCTCACATTTGCCTACATTGAAATCCATTTGCCACAAGTTTTGCCCATTCACTTAATCTATCAATATCCCTTTGTAATTTTATGCTTTCATCTACACTGCCTACAATGCCACCTATCTTTGTGTCATCGGCAAATTTGGATATGTGGCTTTCTATGCCATCATCTAAGTCATTAATATATACTGTGAATAGTTGAGGCCCAACACAGAGCCCTGCGGAACACCACTAGTCACCTCCTGCCAATTATCCCTACTCTCTGCCTCCTGCCGTTCAGCCAATTTCCTAACCAGGTCAATAATTTGCCTTCAATTCCATGGGCTTCTACCTTAGTTAACAATCTCTTATAAGGGACTTTATCGAATGTCTTCTGGATGTCCATATAAATAACATCCATAGACATTCCCCTGTCCACTACTTTAGTCACCGCTTCAAAAATTTCAATCATGTTTGTCAGGCATGACCTGCCTTTCACAAATCCATGCTGGCTCTCTCTGATCAGCTGAAAATCTTCGTGGTGTTCAGTCACCCTATCCTTAATTATAGACCCTAGTAATTTCCCGACAACAGATGTTAACTAACTGGTCTATAATTCCCTGGTTTCCCTCTCTCACCATTCTTAAATAGCAGAGTGACATGCGCAATTTTCCAATCTAACGGGACGGTTCCTGAATCGAGAGAACTTTGGAAGATTATAGTTAGGGCATCTGCAATGTGCTCACCTACTTCCTTTAAAACCCTGGGATGGAAACTATCTGGTCCTGGGGATTTTTCACTCTTTTGTGCCATTATTTTCTTCATTACTGCTATTTTGCTTTCGTTAATTTTATTGAGTCCCTGTCCCTGATTCAATATTAGTTTCTTTGGGATTTCTGGCATGCTAACCTCTTCCACTACTGTAAATATTAAAGCAAACTAATTATTCAACATGTCCACCATTTCCTTATTATCATTGATAATATTACCGAAAACAGTTTTCAAGGGGCCAACATTACTCCTAACCACCCTCTTTTTCCAAATATAATTGTAAAAATTCTTTGTGTTGATTTTGATATCCCTTGCAAGTTTCTTTTCATACTCCCTTTTTGTAGCTCTTACTGTCTGTTTTGTGACCCTTTGCTGTTCTTTGTATCTTTCCCATTCACTAGGATCTGCTATTTTTTGCATTTTTGTATGCTTTTTCTTTTAGTTTTATGCTGTCTCTTACCTCTTTAGTCGGCCATGGCTGTTTTTTTTGGCAAGTCGAGCTCTTGTCCCTCAGGGGTATAAACTGGTTCTGTATCACATTAATTCTTTTTTGAACACCTCCCACTGATCTTCTGTTGTTTTACCCATTAACAGATTTGCTCAGTTTGCTATGGACAGTCTCTGTCTCATCCCGTTGAAGTCAGCCTTACCTAAATCTAGAATCTTAGTAGCTGTTTCACGTTTCTCCCTTTCAAACACTACGTTGTATGATCGCTATTAGATAAATGTTCATGCACCGTTAGGCTGTTAACTAAATCTGGCTCATTACTCATTGCTAAGTCTAATATGGCATGCCCCCTTGTTGGTTCATGCTATCCTCTCTCATGACGACAAATTGCCTGCTCCCCCTGCCGACCTCTGACCCAGTGTCTTTGTTGATTCCATACAACCAGATAGATCAGACTGCCGCTGGGCCCTCAAGGGCCAGAACTGCCCACTACAGCCATCTCAAGCGCCCTCAGTGGATGATTAGCAGCCTTCCACCTTCCAGGCTCTTACGACAGGGGAGCCACCTCATAGGAGCACTAGAATAAGAAAACAAACACAGAGGCCAGGCACTAAAGGATTGCACTAGGGGGATTTCAGTTCAATATTAAGGGAAGTAAAAGTTGTTAAATCCACAATGTGCTTGATGTTAAATAAAGAGTGTTTTGTTTGCATTGATGTTGGTCTTCATATTCTTAGTTATGTAAGAGGAAGACTGTTGGAGAGCATTCAGAAGGTAAGTGGAAGGAGTGGGTCAAATGTTGGGACTGTTGGTGCAGGGCGGGGGTGCGCGGCAGGAGGGGGTGGGGGGGGAGGGGGATGGTTTGGTTAGGAGAATCTCTCCTCAATAATTTGTTGGCACACAGCATTGGCAGCTGACAGCACTCTCGGCCTTTGTCTTCTTTATTATCCTCTTCTTCCTCAACCCCTTCTTCATCTTGTTCCTGCACTTCTTCTTCCTGTGGTGGCTGCAATGCTTGGTCCTTCCGAATAACATAGTTGTGTAGCATGCAGCAGACCACTACAACTCTGGAGACTCGCCCGGGGCTATACTGCAGGACTCCACTGGGTTGGTCCAGGCATTCGAACCTTTTCTTTAGGATGGCTATGGTTTGCTGACTGACAGCTTTGGTTTGAGTGTGGCTCTCATTGTATCGGTGCTCAGTGTCTGTGCCAGGGAGGGGAGGTGGGGTTAAAATCAGGCCTGTTGTGCCAGCTTCTTAAAATGAGTATTTTGTGAAATAGTTGTTCATTTAATTTTGTTCTTTTACAGGTATTTGTTGTACCTTCAAATTAAAAGGGACATATTTCATGGACGCTTGCTTTGCTCTTTGTCGGATGCTGCTTCCTTGGGTGCATATACTTTACAAGGTAGGTCAGCAAGCACGATGAGATTCAGGGCTGGATTTTCATTGACCCGTGGAGTCGGGTTTGGAGGCGTGTGGGGGGTTAAAGTTGCAGATTCGGGAGTCCCTGACCCCATCCTGCCCCCAACCCGCCTCCATGCCAGTTTCGCTGGCGGCGGGTACCCGACCTGTTCTGAGACCCGACTCCGCGAGGCGGGAAGGGGATTAGTGACAATTACCTGCCTGTTAACAGGTAGTTAACAGGCAGTTTTTTGCCTAATCCCTATTTTGAAAGGTGAAATGTGGGCTTCCCGACAGGTGCCAACCACGCCAAGTTATCGGGGCGGACCGTGGGTCTGCAGGGGTTGGAGTGGTTGATATGTCCGGTGGGCAGGTGAGTGATGGGTGCATGTGTGCAGAGGTAAGTGTGTAAGGTAAGTGCAAAGTGTGGGAAAAAGTTTTACTTACCTTAACTTCCTCCTGCAGGTGTCAGCCCTTCAGTTCTCGGGAGTCAGAAATCTCACCGGCACAGAAAGCAGAAAGGCCGTGGTGCTGTCAAAAACTGCAGCCTTCTGCTTTCTGTGCTGGAATGATTTCTAACTCAGCCTGAGAGGAAGGACTCAAGTTAGAAGACAGATTGTCAGTGTTTGACAGCTTCACAGAGCTGTCAAACGCTGATATTTCATCTGTCAAAAGCTCTTGACAGATGAAATGTCAATCTGTGATGTCACCTGTTGCCGGGTGGCCCTTAATTGGCCTGCTGAGCTCACTGGGCGGGCTCAACAAGGTCAATCAAGGGAAAATACAGTGGGTTGGCCACAAGTCGATGGAGGCGGGTCTACAACCCAAAAAGTGGGATTCACGACCCCAACCTGCCTCCAGTATCAAAATCCAGCCCTCAGTGTGCCACATTAATTTGGATTAATTTAAGTTATAATCTACTTGAAAAAGCTATTTAAACCAAATATTACCCTTCTGATAAGATTGATCAATTATTCTAACATGATATGGATCAGTTTATTGTTTTTAATTTTTTTGATGTAGCGATAGTTAGCATTTTTGCACCTTGTACATATTCGTAGAATTCTACAGTAGTTGAACGTGAAAAGTATAGAAAATTGGACATAGCATCAACATTGTTAATTAAATGGATACAATTATCCAAGGAAAGTGCTGTACAACAGTATTATACAGCAACTCCTGGGGACATTTGAATAGCATGTGAACCGCACATTGGCTACTACCTGGTATCCCAGCAACAAGGAAGTAAGTACAAATACCAATTGGTTTGTGGTGTGACCTGACTGAACATCATACACTGAGAATTTCATCATTCCTATGCTATTCGTTGAGGTGAGTGGTTGCTGTTTGATTTATGTTGCCACTTCACCTTCTAATCCGGAGAAGTACAAGCACTCACAATAGCAGCCAAACTGGTAGGTCTTATGTCTTACTTAGGAGTTACTTAGAATTTGCTGTGGTGGAACATTTTTCTCCAATTTTATCCCCATGGAGTGTATTTTGCTCTGTATGTAAAGTTAGAGATACAGATAGAGTGGCAGATTTTCCGTGTGGAACGGCAGTGTAACTTCAGCGGGTTGAGACTTCTGCTTTTTTTTTATTCGTCGCTGGCAAGGCCAGCATTTATTGCCCATCCCTAGTTGCCCTTGAGAAGGTGGTGGTGAGCCACCTTCTTGAACCGCTGCAGTCCATGTGATGAAGGTACTCCCACAGTGCTGTTAAGGAGGGAGTTCCAGGATTTTGACCCAGCGACGATGATGAAATGACGATATATTTCCAAGTCAGGATAGTGTGTGACTTGGAGGGGAACTTGGAGGTGGTGGTGTTCCCATGTGCCTGCTGCCCTTGTCCCTCTAGGCGGAAGAGGTCGCGGGTTTGGGAGGTGCTGCCGAAGAAGCCTTGGCGAGTTGCTGCAGTGCATCTTGTAGATGGTACACACTGCAGCCACGGTACGCCGGTGGTGGAGGGAGTGATTGTTTAAGGTGGTGGATGGGGTGCCAATCAAGTGGGCTGCTTTGTCTTGGATGGTGTCGAGCTTCTTGAGTGTTGTTGGAGCTGCACTCATCGAGGCAAGTGGAGAGCATTCCATCACACTCCTTACTTGTGCCTTGTAGATGGTGGAAAGGCTTTGGGGAATCAGGAGGTGAGACACTCACCGCAGAATACCCAGCCTCTGACCTGCTCTTGTTGTCACAGTATTTATATGGCTGGTCCAGTTAAGCTTCTGGTCAATGGTGACCCCCAGGATATTGATGGTGGGGGAATTTGGTGATGGTAATGCCGTTGAATGTCAAGGGTCGGTGGTTAGATACTCGCTTGTTGGAGATAGTCATTGCCTTGCACTTGTGTGGTGTGAATGTTACCTGCCACTTATCAGCCCAAGCCTGAATGTCGTCCAGGTCTTGCTGCATGCGGGCATGGACTACATAATTATCAGCGAACATTCCCACTTCTGACCTTATGATGGAGGGAAGGTCATTGATGAAGCAGCTGAAGATGGTTGGGCCTAGGACACTGCCCTGAGGAACTCCTGCATCGATGTCCTGGGGCTGTGATTATTGACCTCCAACCACCACAACCATCTTTCTTTGTGCTAGGTATGACTCCAGCCAGTGGAAAGTTTTCCCCCCGATTACCATTGGCTTCAGTTTTACTAGGGCTCCTTGATGCCACCCCCGGTCAAATGCTGCTTTGATGTCAAGGACAGACACTCTCACCTCACTTCTGGAATTCAGCTCTTTTGTCCATGTTTGGACCAAGGCTGTAATGAGGTCTGGAGCCGAGTGGTCCTGGTGGAACCCAAACTGGGCATCAGTGAGCAGGTTATTGGTGAGTAAGTGCTGCTTGATAGCACTGTCGACGACACCTTCCATCACTTTGCTGATGATTGAGAGTAGACTGATGGGGCAGTAATTGGCCGGAGTGGATTTGTCCTGCTTTTTGTGGACAGGACATACCTGGGCAGTTTTCCACATTGTCAGATAGATGCCAGTGTTGTAGCTGTACTGGAACAGCTTGGCTGGAGGCACGGCTAGCTCTGGAGCACAAGTCTTCAACACGACAGCCGGGATGTTGTCGGGGTCCACAGCCTTTGCTGTATCCAGTGCGCTCAGCCGTTTCTTGATATCACATGGAGTGAATCAAATTGGCTGACGACTGGCTTCTGTGATGGTGAGGAGGAGGGCGATATGGATCATCCACTCGGCACTTCTGGCTGAAGATGGTTGCAAACGCTTCAGCTTTGTCTTTTGCACTCACGTGCTGGGCTCCACCATCATTGAGGATGGGGATATTCATGGAGCTTCTTCCTCCCGTTAGTTGTTTAATTATCTACCATCATTCACGACTGGATGTGGCAGAACTGCAGAGCTTTGATCTGATCCATTGATTGTGGGATTGCTTAGCTCTGTCTATAGCATGCTGCTTCTGCTTTTTAGCATGCAAGTAATCCTGTGTTGCAGCTTCCCCAGGTTGGCACCGCATTTTTAGGTACGCCTGGTGCTGCTCCTGGCATGCTCTTCTGCACTCCTTATTGAACCAGGGTTGGTCCCCTGGCTTGATGGTAATGGTAGAGTAAGGGATATGCCGGGCCATGAGGTTACAGATTATGGAGGAATACAATTCTGCTGCTGCTGATGGCCCACAGCGCCTCATGGATGCTCAGTTTTGAGCTGCTAGATCTGTTCTGAATCTATTCCATTTAGCACGGTGGTAGTGCCACACAACACGATGGAGGATGTCCTCAATGTGAAGATGGGACTTCGTCTCCACAAGAACTGTGCGGTGGTCACTGCTACCAACGCTGTCATGGACAGATGCATCTGCGATAGGTAGATTGGTGAGGACGAGGTCAAGTAGTTTTGTCCCTCGTGTTGGTTCTCTCACCACCTGTCGCAGGCCCAGACTGGCAGCTATGTCCTTCAGGACTGGGCCAGCTCGGTCAGTAGTGGTGCTACCAAGCCACTCTTGGTGATGGACATTGATGTCACCCACCCAGAGTACATTTTGTGCCCTTGCTACCTTCAGTGCTTCTTGCAAGTGGTGTTCAACATGGAGGAGTACTGATTCATCAGCTGAGGGAGGGCGGTAGATGGTAATCAGTACGAGTTTTCCTTGCCCATGCTTGACCTGAAGCCATGAGACTTCATCGGGTCCAGAGTCAATGTTGAGGACTCCCAGGGCCACTCCTTCCCGACTGTATACCACTGTGCTGCCACCCCTGGTGGATCTGTCCTGCCGGTGGGACAGGACATACCCAGGGACGGTGATGGAGGACTTTGGGACATTGGCTGAAAGGTATGATTCTGTGAATATGACTGTCAGGCTGTTGCTTGACTCGTCTGTGGGACAGCTCTCCCAATTTTGGCACAAGCCCCCAGATGTTGGTGAGTAGGACTTTGCAGGGTCGACTGGGCTGGGTGTGCCGTTGTCGTGTCCGTAGCCGGTGCCAAGGTCGATGCCGGATGGTCCGTCTGGTTTTATTCTTATTGTTTTTCGTAGTGTTTTTTTTTACAACTGAGTGGCTTGCTCGGCCATTTGAGAGGGCAGTTAAGAGTCAATCACATTGCTGTGGGTCTATGTCTGAGCCCTTAGCAGGTTCCCGGCAACATTCCCACCTGCTTCTGGCAGCTTGCCGAGAGAGAGAGAGTGACTGAAGTTGCTGGCAGGTTTCCCGTTATACTTACTGCTGTTTATCATAACGGGCAACCTGCCTCCAGGGCAGCTAATGAGGAATCATTTTTCAACATGTTAAATTTTGTGGGTTGGGGAGTTGAAATGATCAGCCGCAATCGATTAATTTCCCTTTGGGACATTTAAAATTTTAATTCCATCCCCCCACCCCGCATGCCAGGACGGATGTGGAGAAAATGTTTCCCCTTATGGGTGAGTCCAGAATAAGGGGGAATATAAGATAGCCACTAACAGATCAAATAAAGAATTTAGGAGGAATTTCTTCACACAGAAAGTGGTGAGAATGTGGAAAGCACTGTCACATGGAGTGGTTGAAGCACATAGCAGTTGCACATTTAAAGGGAGGCTTGCTGATTATATGAGGGGGAAGGGAATAGAGGGTATATGGGGGCAGGGTGGAAAGAGGCAATTAGAATGGGAGGAGCTTATGTGAAGTATAAAAAAACGGCAAAGAGCAGCAGGGCCAAATTTTTTTTTTCTGTGATGTAGAACAGATTGTAGCTATTCTGTTATTTCACTGCTCCCAAAGGGCATTTCCAGTAGTTTCCACCGGAAGTGACATCAGGCATACAATACGTATGAGGGTGTATTATAATGAGAGGCAAATAACGGGTGTACTTTATAGGACATTTTGGCTCTGAAATTCTGCAGCGATTCTCCCAATCACCTGCCATAACTTTGGCCAATTTCAGGCAGAGACCTCATTAATTTAGAATGCCGCTGGAGCACTTGTTGGGGTTTGCGGCGGGGGGGTGGCTGGTGGGAGGAAGTAAGGATTGATTTTCTGGAAATAAGGAGGAAATTCATGAACAATAATAATTACAAATAAAGAAGTGCTGGAAAGGATGCACTGAAAGAGGATAATAACCTGGGATCAGATAGTCTGCACACAGTGGAGGGTAATTTTGACTTTGGGTAATAGTGTAAAATCAGCAATGCCATAGAATCATAGCATCTAATCAGCTGCACATTATACATCTCGTCCGATTTTCATTCCCATTGACTTCAAGAAAGAAAAATAAAAGTTACAGATTTTTTTGGGACATTTTTTGAGTGGCTCCTTTAAGGGCCAAATGTGTGGAGCATTTAGAATGGACCCCAGCTGGAAAGAAATCACATGGAAAGTCAAAGTTTAGATGATGGTACTGATTACAGCAAGCCCTTAATGAACAAACAGCAGCAACAGCTGGAAGAGTGAAGAGCATGATGGTAAGGTCTGTGGTATTTATAACCAAACCAGTTATGACTACTGATTGATACTGCTTGCAGCCTTACTGTAAACTGCCCTTGCGACTGCATTTTAGAAATCCTCAGGCAGAAGAATTACTGTTTTAGCTTATATTTCTATATCATTGGTGGGCGGTGGTTCCGCCTCAGGTTTGTTTTAACAGCTGCACATATAAATCTTTATGCAACAAATCATTTGTTTTCAATTGCACAATAAAAATGATTCCAGTAATTAGCAGAGCATTTATAAAACAGGGCACGTTAATGTACTGTGAAGTTTATTGCCTGAGTGCCAATGGGGTTTGCGATGAAATGAACAAAATAGGCTGTTAATAAATAGTAGGTTCAATCGTACTCTGAAACTATGAATTTGCACAGTTAACAAATTGGTACAATTTTGTTGGAAAAGAAGTTTCATTTAGAAATATACCTTAATAATTGAAATCTAGTTTACTTCATTTGATGTGCAGTTCACCATGTTATAAAACATGTTTCTCTTTTTGCAGCTGAGTTGGGTGATTATGAGCCAGATGAACACCCGGAGGGTTACGTTAGCGAAATCAAGTTGTTTCCCAAGCAAACACAGAAACTGGAAAGAAAAATGGGGCAGATTCATAAAAATGAACTAAGGTATTTTGTGATGTTCTTGGGTCTTTTATGGCCTTATCCTAGATATCTCAGTTTCTGTATTTTAGATTATTTTCAATGGTGAGTTCTTAACTTCTCATGGCGTATCTTAACTAGATATCTTCATTGGCCCTGATAGCTAGGTAGGTTTTGGCAATGTGTCCAGGATAGCTGTAATGTATTGTCACATGGTTTAGTATGAGCATGCTCAGTTCGCTCTGGCCGAGTAAACTAGCTCCTGGACTAGCAACTCATTCTGTCTCTGTCTTTCATTTGTTTTACCCACATATATTACATTTTGGCGATGAGGATGGGATCCCAAAGCCATTTTTAGGGATCATGGAAGGACACAGTGTTCAATCTTCGAGTGGAAAAGTTTAAGGTGAATTTGTGACACCTAAACTGAATTTTTTGCAATGTTTTACTGTTAATGCTGATGCAGAATCAGCTGTGCTTCGCCTTCGCTTGTATGTATGCACAGCAACAGCGGCGTTGATTCTCACAGATACACAGATAGCGTGCTGAGTCACTGTTCAACGGGATTGGGACAATCATGGCCGCGCCTACAGGATTCATCGGATGCCTCGGCATGTATGACTGAGCTCGCGAACCATTCAGTTCTTACAATGATGGAGATGGAGATGTTTTTTAAGGCCAATAACATTATTGAGACTGAAGGTGCAGATGAGAATGTTCATAAGAACATAAGAACATAAGAAATAGGAGCAGGAGTAGGCCATTCGGCCCTTCGAGCCTACTCCGCCATTCAATGAGATCATGGCTGATCTTCTGCCTCAACTCCATTCACTGGCCCTATCGCCATATCCCTTGATGCCCTTACTAGTCAGAAATCTATCGACTTCTGTTTTGAATATACCCAATGACTGAGCCTCCACAGCCCTCTGGGGTAGAGAATTCCAAAGATTCACCACCCTCTGTGTGAAGAAATTTCTTCTCATCTCAGTCCTGAATGGCCTGCACTTTATCCTGAGGCTGTGGACCCTGGTTCTAGACTCCCCAGCCAAGGGAAACATTCTCCCAGCATCCACCGTTTCAAGCCCTGTAATAATTTTGTATGCTTCAATGAGATCCCTTCTCATTCTTCTGAATTCAAGAGAATACAGGCCTAGTTTACTCAATCTCTTCTCATACGACAGTCCCGCCATCCCAGGAATCAATCTCGTGAACCTTCGTTGCACTCCCTCTATGGCAAGTATATCCTTCCTTAGGTAAGGAGACCAAAATTGTACACAGTGGTCTCACCAAGGCCCTATATAATTGGAGTAAGACTTCTTTACTCCTGTACTCAAATCCTCTTGCAATGAAGGCCAGCATACCATTTGCCTTCCTAATGGCTTGCTGCACCTGCACATTCACTTTCAGTGACTCATGTACAAGGACACCCAGGTCCCTTTGAGCATCTGCATTCCCCAATCTTTCACCATTTAGGAAATACTCTGCCTTTCTGTTTTTTCTACCAAAGTGGATAACTTCATATTTATCCACATTATATTCCATCTGCCATGTTCTCGCCCACTCACTGAGCCTGTCGAGATCCCCTTGAAGCCTCTTCACATCCTCTTCTCAACTGACACTGCCACCTAGCTTTGTATCATCAGCAAATTTGGAAATGTTACATTTAGTCCCCTCATCCAAATCATTGATATAGATTGTGAATAGCTGGGGCCCAAGCACCGATCCTTGCGATACCCCACTAGTCACAGCCTGTCATCCTGAAAAAGACTCGTTTATCCCTACTCTTTGTTTTCTGTCTGTTAACCTATTCTCACTCCATGCTAGTCTATTACCCCCAATTCCATGTGCCCTAATTTTGTTCACCAACCTCTTGTGTGGCACCTTATCGAAGGCCTTCTGAAAATCCAAATACAAGCTCAAAATAAAGTAATTCGTGAACGTAAAAAAGCAATTTTTCTAATAGAGATTGGGCCAGATGTCTATAGAACGTTGACAAATTTACTTGCGCCAGGGAAAGTGAAGGATGTATCTTTTGAAGACATTGTCGAGAAACTCGAGGACCATTTCGACCCAAAGCCATTAGAAATAGCCGAGAGCTATAAGTTTGGTACCAGAAACCAAAAACAAAGTGAAACCATCAGTGAGTACATTGTAGCTCTTAAGAACCTGTCTTTGCATTGTAACTTCGGCATATTTTTGGATCGCGTGTTGCGAGATAAGTTTGTGTGTGGACTGGTTGATGAGCGCACACAGTCAAAGTTACTGAACACTCCAAAACTAGCATTTGACATAGCATGCAAAATTGCCCTATCTATGGAGATGGCATCTAAGAATGCTAGGGAGCTCCGTCCAACTCAAGTGACTAGTGCAGCTGAGGTCTACAGTCACAAAGCCACCGCCGAACCTAAAGCTGTGAGACCAAGTCAAAAGCATGTCAGTGAGAGCAGTTCAGTGAATTGTTATCGCTCCAATGGAAATCACTCACCATAGACCTGCCAATACAGAAATGCGAAGTGTTTTCACTGCCAGAAGCAAGGCCATATTTGAACAGCTTGCAGAGCTAGATCGAAAGCAGGAAGTAAGAACCATTCTAGTGGCAATGCAAAGCAGCGACAACAAAAGGGAGAACTTCACAATATTGAAGAATTAGGCATCTACAGTATCTATGCTAATAGCGGCAATGCAAGCAGTCGTGAGAAAGACTTCCGTACAAAACTTTTGATCACTGACCAATATATTGATATGTGTATCGACACGGCGGCGGACTGCTCTATCATGAGTAAGAACACATATGAGAGTAAGTTTAATCAGATAGCACTTGCAAAGAGTACCATAGAGATAAAAACCTAATCCGGAGAAATCCTAGAGACATGTGGACAAACGGAATGTCTCTTCTCTTAGGCAGTCCCTCGGAACCGAAGATGACTTGCTTCCACATTAAAAATGAGTTCTCAGGTGACTGATGAGTCCAATGCGGGACCTACAGTCTCTGTCACAGGTGGGGCAGACGGTGGTTGAAGGGGCGGGTGGGTGGGGTGCTTGGGTTGACGTGCGCTCCTTCCGCTGTTTGCGCTTGGCTTCCGCTTGCTCCCGGCGAAGAGACTCGAGGTATTCGGCGCCTTCCCGGATGCTTCTCCTCCACTTTGTATGGTCTTGGGCCAGGGATTCCCAGGTGTCGGTGGGGATGTTGCACTTTTTCAAGGAGGCTTTGAGGGTGTCCTTGAAGCGTTTCCTCTGCCCACCTGGGGCTCTCTTGCCGTGTCGGAGCTCTGAGTAGAGCGCTTGTTTTGGGAGTCTCGTATCGGGCATGTGGACGATGTGACCCGTCCATCGGAGCTGATCGAGCGTGGTCAAAGCTTCGATGCTGGGGATGTTGGCCTGAGCGAGAACACTGACATTGGTGCGCCTATCCTGCCAATGGATTTGCAGGATCTTGCGGAGGCAGCGTTGGTGGTACCTCTCCAGTGCTTTGAGGTGCCTGCTGTACATGGTCCATGTCTCTGAGGCATACAGTAGGGCGGGTATCACTACTGCTCTGTAGACCATGAGCTTGGTGCTGGGTTTGAGGTCCTGGTCTTCAAACACTCTCTTCCTCAGGCGACCAAAGGCTGCACTGGCACACTGAAGGCGGTGTTGGACTTCGTCATCGACGTCTGCCCTTGTTGACAGTAGGCTCCCAAGGTATGGAAAGTGGTCCACGTTGTCCAAGGCCTTGTCATGGATTTTTATAATCGGGGGGCAGTACTGTGTTGCGGGGGCAGGTTGGTAGAGGACTTTTGTCTTACGGATGTTTAGTGTAAGGCCCATGCTCTCGTACGCTTTGGTGAAGGTGTTAACGATGGTTTGGAGTTCGACCTCCAAGTGTGCGCAGACGCAAGCGTCGTCTGCATACTGTAATTCGACGACAGAGGAAGGGACGACCTTGGATCTGGACTGGAGGTGACGGAGGTTGAACAGTTTCCCGTTTGTTCTGTAAATTAGCTCCACTCCAGCGGGGAGCTTATTGAGGGTGAGATGGAGCATTGCCGCAAGGAAGATCGAGAAGAGCGTTGGTGCGATGACACAGCCTTGCTTGACCCTGGCCCGTACATGAATTGGGTCTGTGGTGGAACCATTGGTCAGGATCACGGCTTGCATGTCGTCATGAAGCAGGCGGAGGATGGTGACAAACTTTTGAGGGCAGCCGAATTTGAGAAGGACACTCCATAATCCCTCACGGTTGACAGTGTCAAAGGCCTTTGTGAGGTCAAAGAAGGCCATGTACAGCGGTTGGCGCTGTTCCGTGCATTTCTCTTGTAATCAGCATAATCAGCACCTGTGAAGAGACGCTCAGTCACTCGACCAGGAAACACCAAGACTGGTTCGACGAGAACGACCAGGAGATCCAGGAGCTAATAAGCCACAAGCGCAAGGCATTCCTGATCTGGAAACAGCAACACAACTCGAGAGCAAGAAAGCAGCTCTACAGATGCCTGAAGGCCGAGGTCCAACAAAAAACTCGTGACCTAAAGAACAGATGGTGGGTGGAGAAAGCGCAGGAGATCCAGCAGCTAGCCGACAACCACGACGTGCGTAGATTCTTTAGCGCAGTCAAGACCGCCTACGGCCCAAGCACCCAAGGTCCTACCCCACTGCGGGCCAAGAACGGAGAGGTACTCATCAAGGACAGGAAGGCAGTCAGTGGAAGGAGCACTCGAAGATCTCCTTAACCGCGACTCTGTCTTCGACGCGAGTGTCCTCAACTCCATCCCGCAGCATGCTACCCGCCACCATCTCAGCACAACCCCAGCCCGGCATGAGGTTGAAAAGGCAATCCGACAACTGAAGAACAACAAGGCCTCCGGAGCAGATGGAATCCCTGCCGAGACACTAAAGCATGGCGGAGAAGCACTACTGGCGCGAATTCATGAACTAATTTCTCTTATCTGGAAGGAGGAGAGCATGCCAGGGGATCTCAGAGATGCCGTAATTGTGACCATCCTCAAGAAAGGTGACAAGTCCGATTGCGGTAATTACAGAGGAGTTTCCCTGCTGTCTGCCACAGGGAAAGTCATCGCAAGAATCCTCCTCAGTCGCCTTCTCCCAGTGGCTGAGAGCTCCTCCCAGAGTCGCAATGCGGATTCCGCCCACTAAGGGGCACAATGGACATGATCTTCACCGCGTGCCAAAATGGAATGTACAGTTCAGCACAATGGCCAGTCAGTAAATCTGCCTATTATTGTAGCGAGCTACAACAACAGACCAACCCTCATGGGCAAAGACTGGTTGAGAAAGTTGAACCTAGCCTGGAAAAACGTCTTCAGTGTAGATGCTTCCAAGAAGCGACTCGACATAATGCTGAACAAGTATAAAAGCATGTTCTCAGGCATCACTGGGCATGACGCGCATATCCGCATCAAGTCCAATGCGAAGCCTGTCTATTGTAAGGCAAGCCTATGCGTTGAAAAGTCAGGTGGAGGAAGAGCTAGAGAAACTGAGAGAGAACGGAGTGCTAGTAAAAACTCACAAAAGTGAATGGGCTACCCGGATTGTGGTAGTGCCCAAAGCAGACAAAACTGTACGCTTGAGCAGTAACTACAAAATTACTATCAACCAAGCAGTTGACGATGAACAGTAGCCGTTGCCTACATCACAAGATTTGTATGCAGCACTCTCTGGGTCGAAGGTTTTCTCTAAGCTTGACCTGTCGCATGCTTACGCTCAGCTGAATGTTGACAAAGAGAGTCAACAGTATCTCACTATCAACACACACAAGGGACTGTACTCATACACCAAGCTGCCGTATGGTGTAAAGTCCTCTCCCAAAATCTTCCAGGCTACGATGGATAAGATCTTGCAAGGAATTCCAAATTGCTTATGCAATCAAGATGATGTGCTGATTGCAGCAAGCAGCGAGGAAGAAAATCTGGACGTGTTAGAGTTAGTGCTTCAAAGGTTGAATTCCCACAATGTCAAATTGAAAAGGAGCAAATGTGCTTTTGTGCAGCCTGAGGTTGTGTACCTTGGTCTGAAAGTTGATGCAAATGGCTTGCAATCAGTTAAGGAAAAGGTTGATGCTGTCATCAATGCTCCAAAGCCACAGAATGCGTCTGAGTTAAGATCTTTCCTTGGAATGGTCCAGTACTACAAACGTTTCTTACCTGAGTTAGCGACCATGTTAGCTCCATTGCACGAGCTCCTCAAGAAGGATGTCCAGTGGAAGTGGACAAAAGTGCAACAGGAAGCTTACGACGCTTGTAAGAGAAGTCTCTCTAGTGATGCTCTACTTGTGCACTACGACACAGAGCGTGAGCTTAACTTAGCGTGTGGTGCTTCTAGCTATGGTGTGGGAGCTGTCATAAGCCACGTAATGGATGACAGCCAAGAGAAACCAATCGCATTCGCATCGCGAACCCTCACAAAGAGCGAAAGAAATTACGTGCAAATTGAAAACGAAGCACTCACCATAGTGTTTGGAATCAAGAAATTCCAACAGTTCCTGATCGGCAGAAACTTTACCCTGATAACCGATCACAAAACCGCTCCTAGCAATATTGGGGCCCAAATCTGCCATCCCTGCAATGGCCGCATCAAGAATGTAGCGTTGGGCAGTGTTGTTGTCACAATATGACTACACGATTGAATATCGCACTTCAAAGCAAAACATAATTGCAGATGCTTTGTCCAGGTTGCCACATGAAGACTCATGTGTTGGGAGTGAAGGTGAGATTTTCACGCTAGGTGCAGTTGACGAAGACTTTCCCGTGAATGCAACTGAGATTGCAAATGAGATTCAGAAGGACTCAGTACTGAAAAGAGTGTATGAAAACACCTTGAATGGATGGACTGATCAGTGTCTGGACACAGAGTTGAAACCAATCCATAACCGTCGTACTGAATTGTCTTGTGAGCAAGGTTGTATCAAGTGGAGAAACAGAATGGTGGTACCTACTTCTTTGAGAGATAGAATTCTGGCCGAACTTCATACTGAACATCCAGGGATCGTCAGTATGAAATCAATTGCAAGAAGTTTTGTTTATTGGCCTGGATTGGACAGTGATCTTGAATCACTTGTCAGCAAATGCAACGTTTGCCAAAACTGCAGAAACAAACCACTCA
The DNA here is from genome assembly GCA_030390025.1 of Squalus acanthias. Lineage (NCBI taxonomy): Eukaryota > Metazoa > Chordata > Chondrichthyes > Squaliformes > Squalidae > Squalus > Squalus acanthias. The sequence continues at coordinate 198,215,661 of CM059425.1, read as the reverse complement.
AGACTCCACTACAACCCTGGTCATGGCCAAGTAGACCTTTTCAGAGAGTACATGCAGACTTCTGTGAGAAAGCAAATGATTATTTCCTGGTACTTGTAGATAGTCACTCAAAGTGGATTGAAGTGAAACACATGGGTTCAAATACTACAACTGAACGTACCATAGATGAGTTGAGGTCTATCTTCGCATGTCATGGCTTACCTGAAGAGCTTGTTTCGGACAATGGCCCTCAGTTCCATTCTGCTCTATTTCAAGAGTTCATGAAATGGAACGGTATCAAACTTACTCTCGTTCCACCATATCATCCAGCTTCAAACGGAGCAGCTGAAAGGTCAGTCAGAATAGTAAAAGAAGCTCTCAAAAAGCAAGTGTTGCAGGGTTGTTCGGGACTCAGCATGAAGCAATGTTTGCCAAATTTCTTGCTGAAGTACAGAACTACTCCGCACACTACAACTGGATATACTCCAGCAGAACCTTGATGAAGAGGAGATTGAGAACATGATTGAGTCTTGTTCAACCAAATTTGGCCTCAAGTGTTGAACAGAAACAGTTGAGTCAGAAACGTTATTATGACAACAATCAGAAAGAATGCAGTTTCAGACAAAACTAGTGCGTTCGTGTTCTCAGTCCCCCTGGCAAGTCGGGTACACACAAGTGGGATATAGGAACTGTGGTAGAGGTTGGTGGAACCATGAGATATTTGGTTGAGATTGGTAACAACATCCGAAGTGTTCATGTAGATCAAATGATCTCTGCTAGAGATGAACCAAGACGTGATCTTGAACCATTTGATCACGAACTCATACATGAGTTTGACTCTGTTCAGACTTCAGAAACTGAAGTACCAGGTTCAAACAAATCTGAGATAGAAACAGGATCATCTTTGAGTTTGGAACCAGAACAAAACAGCCCGAAAATTGGGTCAACACCAAAACCTTTTGTAAGGAGATCAGGAAGGCTCCGCAAACTGTTTATTAAACTGGATTTGTAGTTCAGTTGTAGCATTTGTAGTTGATTTAAAAGAAAATAAAAGCCAGGAGTTTTTGTTATGTGGTACATGTAATGCTGGGAAAGGTGGAACCATAGTTTTGTTGTATTTGAGGGGGAATATGTGCATTTTTTTAAGGGGAAAGCAGTGTAATGTATTATCACATGGTTTGTCACATGGTTTAGTATGAGCATGCGCAGTTCGCTCTGGCCTAGTAAACTAGCTCCTGAACTAGCAACTCATTCTGTCTCTGCCCTTCATTTGTTCTACCCACATATATTACAATAGCGAACAGAAAACCTTTCTTTAAAAGTTTCTTCACTACTGGATCTGCCCTGTGCCTGTACAGAATCTTACGGCTTCAAATATTGGCAGACCATCACAACATCAGATCTCATTTCATACTTTTAACTGTCCAGCAAATATATTGCCCGATTGAGGAACAAGTGAATAGCTAGCATGAATATAATACAATAGATATACTATACTAACTTCTTGAAAGGAAAATAATTTTTCACAATATCTATGCTAAACTATTATGTTACACTTAAGTGTTATATATGCAGTTACTTTATATACAAGTGTCAGCTGGTAACACGCTCACCTCTGAGCCAGAAAGTTGTGGGTTTAAGCTCCACTACAGACTTAAGCACATATGCTAGGCTACACTTCAGTGCAGTACTGAGGAATGCTGCATTTTCAGTGCTGTTGTCTTTCGGATGAGACATTGGCCCGGATTTTTATCTCAGTGGCGAAGGACCGGTGCTTGTCGTTCACCTCGCTGACAACTGCCCACAGGCTTTTTGTGGTCTGTTAGTGGAGATTTCCACTAATCTGGCGTCCTTTCCAGTGCGGTGCCCTCTACAGGGGATCTGTGGCATCTGTGAATAGGGCACGCAACAGGGAGGCTCTTCAACCAAACAGATTGAAGTATCCTCAGTGAGACACAGGGGCCTAGAAATTCGATGCTTCAATGCTGGCCGTTAAGGCTGGTTTTGTTGAAAAATTAGCGACCGCCTTGCTTCCGCCCGCTGGGTCCATCTCCCTCTCCAACAGATTTTCCGTTTTGGATACTGCTGGGGGAGATGTTTTCTCAGGGGAATGCAGCAAGAGCCAAGTCCGTGGCACGACGAGTGGCTCAGCTGCACAGGAGGGGAGGAAAAAGAGTGGGAGAGCAATAGTGGTAGGGGATTCTGTCGTAAGGGGAACAGATAGACGTTTCTGTGGCCGCAGACGTGACTCCAGGATGGTATGTTGCCTCCCTGGTGCCAGAGTCAAGGATGTCACTGAACGGCTGCAGGGCATTCTGAAGGGGGAGGACGAACAGTCAGAGGTCGTGGTTCACATTGGTACCAACGACATGGGTAGAAAGAGGGATGAGGTCCTGCAACAAGAATTTAGGGAGCTAGGTAGCAGATTAAAAAGCAGGACCTCAAAGGTTGTAATCTCTGGATTACTCCCGGTGCCACGTGCTAGTGAGTATAGGAATAGGAGGATAGAGCAGATGAATGCGTGGCTAAAGAGTTGGTGCAGGAGGGAGGGCTTTAGTTTCCTGGATCACTGGGTCTGCTTCTGGGGAAGGTGGGACCTGTACAAGTCGGACAGGTTGCACCTGAACCAGAACAGGACCAACATCCTTGCGGGGAGGTTTGCTAGTACTGTTGTGGGGGGTTTAAACTAACTTGGCAGGGGGATGGGATACGGAGTGGAGCTATAGTAGGGGGTGATGCACAGCCAAATATAGAGGAAAAAACAAGTCAGCCTGGAAGCCAGAGCAAATATGTAACGGTACAAGGGAGTATGGCAAGGCTGGATGGCATTTATTTTAATGCAAGGAGTCTTGCGAGTAAGGCAGATGAATTGAAGGTGTTGATGAACACATGGGAGTATGATATTGTTGCTATCACAGAGACATGGTTGAGGGAGGGGCAGGACTGGCAGCTCAATATTCCGGGGTATAGAATCTTCAGGCGAGACAGAGGGGGGTGTAAAAGAGGATGGGGTGTCACAATATTAATCAAGGAGTCAATTACTGCTGTAAGGAGGGATGATATCTTAGCAGGTTCCTCTAATGAGGCCATATGGGTAGAACTTAAAAACAAAAAGGGGGCAAGCACTTTGCTGGGAGTGTACTATAGGCCCCCAAACAGTCAGGGGGAGACAGAGGAACAGATATGTAGGCAAATCTCAGAGAAGTGTAGAAATAATAGGGTAATAATAATATGGGATTTCAACTTCCCCAATATTAACTGGGATAGTCAGAGTGTGAAAGGCTTAGAGGGTGCGGAATTCTTAAAGGGCATCCAGGAGAGCTTTTTGAGCCAGCATGTAGAAAGTCCTACAAGAGACCTAATTCTAGGGAATGTAGCCGGGCAAGTGGTAGAAGTGTCAGTAGGAGAGCATTTTGGTAACAGTGACCATAATTCGGTGAGATTTAAGGTAGTCATGGAAAAGGACAAAGATGGACCGGAAATAAAGGTTCTAAATTGGGGGAAGACTGATTTTAATATGATAAGGCAGGATCTGGCCAAAGTGGATTGGGATCAGCTACTTGTAGGAAAATCCACATCAGAGCAGTGGGAGTCTTTCAGAAAGGAAATAGAGAGAGTACAACAGCAACATGTTCCCGTAAAGGTCAAGGGTGGGACCAACAAGCCCAGGGAACCCTGGATGTCAAGGGATATACAAGAATGGATTAGGAAAAAAGGGAGGCTTTTGGCAGAACAAAGGACTAAAAACAGTGGAAGCCCTAGAGGAGTATAGAAAGTGCAGGGGGGTACATAATAAAGAAATTAGGAGAGCATGAAAAAACACTGGCGGGCAAAATAAAGGAAAATCCCAAGATGTTTTATAAGTATATTAAGGGCAAGAGGATAACCAGGGAAAGAGTAGGGCCCATTAGGGACCAAAGTGACAATCTGTGTGTAGAGCCAGAAGATGTGGGTGAGGTTTTAAAAGAATATTTTGCATCTGTGTTCACTATGGAGAAGGACGATGTAGGCATAGAAATCAGGCAGGGGGATTGTGATATACTTGAACAAATTAGTATTGAGAGGGAGGAAGTACTAGCGGTTTTCGCCGGCTTAAAAGTGGATAAATCCCCAGGCCCAGACGAGATGTATCCCAGGCTGCTGTGTGAGGCAAGGGAGGAGATTGCAGAGGCTTTGACACAAATTTTCAGAACCTCTCTGGCCACAGGGGAGGTGCCAGAGGACTGGAGGACAGCTAACGTAGTACCATTATTTGAGAAGTGTAGTAGGGATAAACCAGGGAATTACAGGCCAGTGAGCCTAACATCAGTGGTAGGGAAATTATTGGAAAAAATTCTGAGGGACAGAATTAATCTCCACTTGGAGAGCCAAGGATTACTCAAGGATAGTCAGCATGGCTTCATCAGGGGGAGATCATGTCTAACCAATTTGATTGAATTTTTCGAGAGGGTGACTAGGTGTGTGGATGAGGGTAGTGCAGTTGATGTAGTCTACATGGACTTCAGTAAGGCTTTTGACAAAGTCCCGCATGGGAGACTGGTCAAGAAGGTAAGAACCCATGGGATCCAGGGCAATTTGGCACATTGGATCCAAAATTGGCTTAGTGGCAGGAGGCAGAGGGTGATGGTCGAAGGTTGTTTTTGTGACTGGAAGCCTGTGTCCAGTGGTGTACCACAGGGATCGGTGCTGGGTCCTTTGCTGTTTGTAGTGTACATTAATGATTTAGATATGAATGTAGGAGGTATGATCAGTAAGTTCGCAGATGACACAAAAATTGGTGGAGCGGTAAATAGCGAGGAGGGAAGCCTTAGGCTACAGGACGATATAGACGGGTTGGTCAGATGGGCAGAACAGTGGCAAATGGAATTTAACCCTGAAAAGTGTGAGGTGATGCATTTTGGGAGGACTAACAAGGCAAGGGAATACACAATGAATGGTAGGATCCTAGGGAGGACAGAGGATCAGAGGGACCTTGGTGTGCATGTACATAGATCCCTGAAGACAGCAGGACAGGTAGATAAGGATTAAAAAGGCATATGGGATACTTGCCTTCATTAGCCGAGGCTTAGAATATAAGAGCAGGGAGGTTATGATGGAGCTGTACAAAACGCTAGTTAGGCCACAGCTGGAATACTGTGTGCAGTTCTGGTCGCCACACTATAGGAAGGATGTGATTGCATTGGAGAGGGTGCAGAGGAGATTCACCAGGATGTTACCTGGGCTGGAGCCCTTCAGCTATGAAGAGAGACTGGACAGGCTGGGGTTGTTTTCGTTAGAGCAGAGAAGGCTGAGGGGGGACCTGATTGAGGTGTACAAAATTATGAGGGGCATAGATAGGGTAGATAGAAAGGAACTTTTCCCCTTAGTAGAGGGGTCAGTAACCAGGGGGCATAGTTTCAAGGTAAGGGGCAGGAGGTTTAGAGGGGATTTGAGGAAAAACTTTTTCACCCAGAGGGTGGTTGGAATCGGGAACTCACTGCCTGAAAGGGTGGTAGAGGCAGGAACCCTTACAACATTCAAGAAGCATTTAGATGAGCACTTGAAACGCCATAGCATACAAGGCTACGGACCAAGTGCTGGAAAATGGGATTAGAATAGATAGGGCTTGATGGTCGGCGCGGACACGATGGGCCGAAGGGCCTCTTTCTGTGCTGTATAACTCTATGGGGGAAAAATTCAGTTGGTTGCGCCTCCCGTTAGCGCCTTAAGAGGGCGCTAATGGGGCGCAAAGCATCTAGCGCCCAGGCGCGGCGATGTTTGCGCTGCTCGCGAAATTAACTAGACATTTTGCGGCGGCGCTAAACACTACCGCCACGACCTCCTGCGCCGGCAGATCGTGACGTCAGTCGAGTGCGCAACGCCCCGGTATCGTCCCGGAGCAGATATTGATTGGCGCCCCCTGCCTTACCGCCTGACGCTAGCAACGACAGGTTGAGGGGAGCGTTTTGCAGTCATGAAGGGACTGGGGGAGCGCTATTTAAAGGTGACCGTTTCCTGCCTTTTATTGTTGGTGCCATTTTTGAACCACGCATTCTGAGAGAGAGAGAGAGAGACTTCTGGAGAGATTCAACGCTGTGTGAAGGAGTTTTGGGTACTGAGCAGCACTTTGCAGGTTCATTTTGATTGGCCATTCCTTGTATCGATTTAGAAGAGACTGTGGGGGCTTCACTCTAAGCTCTTTACCTGGTACTCTCCATTGTTCTTTCCAGCAGATTTGATGTGCAGGTCTCTCCAGGCCGGGATTCAAGGCTGCAATGAGCAGGATGTGGATGGAAAGCAAGATCAACCATCCCCTTTAAGAACTGGCCGGTGCCATTGTGTGTGTGTTCCATTGCTGGCTGACATCACATGAGCTTCGCCAGCGCTCTGAAGTAGCGCCTCGCTCCTCGGCCTTTGCGCCTTAAGACAGGTGTGAAGCGCCTGATTTAGCGCTCCAATCACCTCCAGGGGCGATAAAAGTCAAGTTTGCAGTCGGTGGCGATAATTAGCGCCAGGCGCTAATCTTTGCGCCCGGCCGATAATTGCGCCCCAAATGGGGCGATACTGAATTTCTCCCCCTATGCCTCTAAAGCGTACGTGAAGGAGCCCTTCAGAGACACTGTCAGCGCTTCTTAAAGGGACACACATATCTTTCAGGTAAGTTTGGATTTCAGCTTTTGGACTTTAAAAAAATATTTTATTGAAGTAGTGGCTTGGTGCAATACATTTAAAAAGTTTTTGAAGTGTGCAAGGAGGCTGCTGGACACTTGCAAGGCTTCGGATGGTCATGGAAGGCCTCTGAGAAGACAGAAAATGCTGGAAATACACAGCAGGTATGGCAGCATCGGTGGAAAGAGAAACAGAGTTAACATCTCAGGTTGAGATGCTGCCTGACCTGCTGAGTATTTCCAACATTTTCTGCTTTTATTTCAGATTTCAGCATCAGCAGTATTTGGCCTCTGAGAAGATCACTTGCTCACAGTCCTGGGGGAGCAGATAGAGATGAAGCAGAGGCAGCAAAGGGGACTAGCTGCTTGCAGAGGGAAGAGGAAGACGCAGAAGAGGAAGACGCAGAAGAGGAAGACGCAGAAGAGCAGGAAGCAGAAGGAAGGATGCCACCCAGACAGTCCCCTTCTGGCCGGGATATCCGGATGATCCCGGATATAAGTGAACACCGCAATCCCCCTTATGTTTTGTCTTTTCATGAGACATTAAACCGAGGCCCTGGCTGCTCTTACATGTAGGCATAAAAGATCCCAGGACACTATTTGAAGAAGCGCAGGGGACTTCTCACCTGGCCAATATTTATCCCTCAACCAACATCACTAAAACAAATGATCTGATCATCTATTTTATTGCTGTTTGTGGGACCTTGCTGTGTGCCAATTGGTTGCCATTTTTCCGACATATGCAGGTGACAGCCATGGGTCAGTGGTAGCACTCTCGCCTCTGAGTCACATGGTTCCACTTCAGGGACTTGAGCAAAAAGTCTAGGCTGACACGTCAGTACTGAGGGAGTGCTGCACTGTTGGAGATGCTGTCTTTCGGATGAGACATTAAACCGAGACCCAGTCTACCTTCTCAGGTGGATGTAAAAGATCCCATGCCATTATTATGAAGAAGAGCAGGGGAGTTCTCCAAGATGTCCTGGCCAATATTTATCCCTCAACCAACACCTTAAAACAGATTATCTGATCATTATCACATTGCTGTTTGTGGGACCTTGCTGTGTGTAAATTGGCTGTTGCGTTTCCTACATTACAACAGTGACTATACTTCAAAAGTACTTCATTGGCTGTAAAGCAGTTTGGGACGTCCGGTGGTCATAAAAGGCGCTATATAGAGTCATAGGGCTGGATTTTCATCAGGCCGTTGAGGCGGGATTGGAGGCGTGTGGGTGGTTAAAATTGCAAAACCTGGTGGGCGGGCCAACCCCGCCTCCATCCCGCCTCCATGCAATTTTCATTAAATCGTGTCTACTGGTCTCGTCTCTGTCCCGCCTCCAAGAGGCGGGATAGGCCGTTAAGGCCCTTAACAAGCATTAAATTGCCTCTATAATGCCATTTTGATAGACCTTTGTGATTTTAACCCTTTTCCCACGTGAAGCACGCTTGTTCTGAAACACGACGGTGAAATCTGGCGGTAGCACAATTGGATTGCTGACTATCAGCTGCAGCTCAACCATTAAATTGGAGATTTGATCAGCCATCATTTGCAGGTGGCAAGACTTTGCTGTCTGAGGTCTGGGGAAACTTTTAGAAGGCATAACCACAGCTGTGGAAGTTTGGAGCCTGACACCCATCTCCAGTGTGACCTCCTAGGAAACCCCTCTCGCCACCTTGACTGAGCGCTTCCTCAACTGAGGCATATACCAGAAGCATGAGAGCCATTTATTTCCTTCCCTTCTGGACATCAGATGAGGACGAAGACCAGCCGCGGCACCAGCAGAACCATGAACAACAGCAGCACCAACAGCAGCAGCACCAACAGCAGCAGCAACAACAGGAGCGCCAAGCTGCTGCTCACCCACCTGAAGCTGCACAGGCCAGAAGGGGCCAGCGCAAGGAAGCCCGTCGGCGCAGGAGATACCCCCCAAACAGGGTCTACAGACACAGGGTCAGCTACCTCAACATGTCTGAGCAGCAGTGCCAAAGGCGGCTCCGACTTTCGCGAGAAGTAGTGGGTGACATCTGCGCAATGCTGCAACAAGACCTGGAGCCCAGAGGACCAGGTGGACAACCCTTACCAGTGGCCGTCAAAGTCACCACCACACTCAACTTTTTTGCCTCAGGGTCATTCCAGGGATCAGCAGCAGACATCAGCGGCATCTCCCAGGTGGCCGCACACACTTGCATCACTCAGGTAACCGATGCCCTCTTTGCCATCGCGCACACTCACATCCATTTCACCAAAGATCAAGCAAGTGTCATGGCGCGTGCGGTTGGATTAGCTAATCTGGCAGGCTTTCCAAAGGTGCACACATGTGGCCCTTAAGGCACCCCATCGCAATCCAGGTATTTTTGTCAACCGCAAGGGCTTCCACTTCCTTAACGTTCAGCTGGTGTGTGACCATAAGAAGGAAATTTTGCATGTTTGTGCCAAGTACCCTGGCAGTTGCCATGACTCCTTCATACTGCGCCAGTCCGCCAGACCAACTTAACGGATGGCTACTTGGAGACAAGGGCTATCCCCTGAAGACGTGGCTAATGACGCCGTTGAGGAGCCCATCCAACGAAGCTGAGGAGAGCTACAACTCTAGCCACATGTCCACCAGAGCCATAATCGAGCAAACCATCGGTTTGCTGAAGATGCGCTTCAGATGCCTTGATAGATCAGGTGGAGCCCTGCAGTACTCAGCAGCCAGGGTCTCCAGAATCGTCGTGGTTTGCTGTGCACTTCACAACATGGCACAGCGTTGTGGCTTGCAGATTCCTGAGGACCAAGTGGCTTGTCACATATCCTCCTCAGATGAGGAGGTGGAGGAGGAGGAGGAGGAGGAGGAGAGCGAAAACGAACATCTTGCAGAGGCCCATCAACCAGCGGCAGCAGTACGCGAGAACATTGCTGCCTGGGATGCAAGGAACGCACTCATCTTGGCCAGATTTGCTGAGCCTAGCCAATCAAGCATTTTTGCCTCGCAGCTTCTTACCTGAGCATCGACAATGGCCAAGATCCAGCGGATTCCTAGCAATTTGAACACCATACTGACAATTGCAAGTAATCCTAAGCCCTCAATGTGGAAGTCCCATTCGCAAAATGACACAGGCCACAACTACAGCAGTAGCCATCAGATTTTTTATTTACAGTAATCATCTGATGGCTTTTTAACATAAAACATCAAAATTCACCCAAGTGACTACCCTTGTGACTATTTGTGCAGTATCTTTCTCTTACGCGTGCTCCTACGTGGTGCTTCCCCTGTGGCTTCAGCAGATGTGGAGGCCCCTTGCTCACTTTCTTGCTGCTCCTGTCTTGACACCTTTGGCGGGTGTCCTCTGGGGTTGCGAACCTGTGAGGGCTTGCCAACAGTCTGCTGCTCCTGCGGCTGTGCAGGGGATGAGACGCCCATCTTTGTTGGGTGAAGACTCTGGTGGGGCTCTGACCGAGGGCTTTGCAGTGGCTTGGAGAGGAGCCCCCACTTCCTTGTTGTCTGCCACCAACATCCCTCTCATGGGTCAGCCCCACTTCAGAGCTAGCAAGTGGCTTGACAGCACCTTGCTGCACTTCAGGGGGGCCATGAGGACCCGTTTCTGCACTGGAAGTCCTACTCCCGAGGACTTCCATGAAGGTCTGGTTTCTATGCTCAGTAGCTGACCATCGCTCCTCAAGATATGCCAGTCTATTCTGAACAATGACCATGTTTTCTACACTCTGGTGACTTAGCTCCTCCATGGCCGTAGCCATCCTCTCCTCTACTGTAGCCATCCTTACCACGGAGGTTGCCATCCTTTCCGTGGTGATGCGGTCATGCGTCAATGACTCCACAAAGGCTCTGCTCATGTTCGCAATGGACTCCTCCATTCGCTCCACACTTGCAGCGACCCTGGAGACAAGACCTGCCAGAGACTCCTGCATCTGTTCCTGGAGTTCCAGCACCGCTGATCTTATGGATGGACCCAGAGGCAGAGGGTCGACATGCAGCTGAGCCGAGCTGGGAGAGTCCTGAGCCCTCCGACTAGGACTCTCCGCTGCTGTCCCTGTCTCCACTATCTGCTGATGCTCACTTGTGAGCTGTGATACACCAGGTGACAACACTACTCTATCTCGCGATGTTCCCTCCGAGGTGTGAGTGTCTGCGCTGGTGCTGGGTGCGCTGATTCCTGCTGACGCTGCGCCCTCAGAGGTTGTAGCTTCCTCTGAGGAGTCTTGAGGCTCATGCTCTTCCTCTTGGATAGTGGGGACTGGTGCTTGCGATGGTCCTGGGGGGGGGAGTAAAGGAAAGAGTCAGAGATGTGAGGCCAAGGTTACATGCACATTGCATATTGCAGATGATCATAAGTCCATCTGTTAGAGCTTCAGAATCATTGGGCCGAAAATTGATCCCGGGACGCGAGAGTACGCACTGCGTACTCTCGCGTATTCCCACTCCAATTGCCGGTTTTCTGCATACCCTGCGCATGCGCTGAAAACCGGCAATTGCTCTTCTGAAAAGGGGGCGGGGCCTGGGTGCATCGCGTGCGCGCTACAGGCTGCGCGCACACTGTGCACTTCATGCTGTGGACGCGCAGGTAAGTAGGGAAGATTTTGGAAATGTAAAAAGGAGGAGTAAGACCCGCTTTTAAGAAGGTAAGTAGTGAATTAAGTATTTTTTTGAATTTTTTTTTACAGGTATATCTTTTTTATAGACTTTAAAGACAGGTAAGTTTATTTTTATAACTTTTTAAAAGATTTTAAATTTTTTCAAAAATTTAATTTTTTATTTAAAATGGTTAATTTAATTAACTATACTTATTTTATTAATGTGATGGGTTTTTTTTTTAATTTAATTGAGGTTTAGCTGTTATTTTGGGGGGGTGTAAGATTCATAGATTTCACAGCTATGCTGTGAGACTTATGAATGGAAGATGGTGTGCTGCCATTGGCTCTAACTGAGTCACGTGATCCCACAGCTTGCACGAATTCACTACGCCGCTGGGATACGCAAGCCCAGCACAGCTGATGTCTGGAACATCAAGTTCGTGCGAGCTGGATCAGAAAAAGCATAAGCGAGGTGAGACATCGCGGGGAAGGCTTACCCTCGCGGGAACAGAGCGAGATCAATTTCTGGGCCATTATCAGTGACTCATGCAATGTCATTGAGAGAGATGGAAAACTATTCTGTCACCAGCTTGCTGTGATGCGCCCATCTGTCCGTCCCCCACTTGGAAATCTTCCTCCACTCCCACCATCTCCAGGACCGATCCTCCCAGGTGGTGAGCTGGGCCACTGAGGGTGGCCCTCCTCCTGTCCTCGCTCTTTCCCTCTTATTATGAGCTCTCTTTTCCTGCAATGAAGGAGACAAGTGGAGTTTGAGTGAGAATGAAGGAGTGAGTGTAGAGAATCCATAGCATAGATGCTTAGAAGGAGACAAAGATGGAGTGAGGTGGCAAGACCAAGGGCCCTCCCTGTGTGTTGTAAGTTGTAATTGCATCACAGTGATAGGGAGTGTGAGGGCTGCATAGTCGAATAGTTAGGTGAATGTGACCATAGAGAGAGAGGGAATGGGTAAGGGTGCATGGATGTCAGTGTCAAGTGGGATGTGGAGGAAGAGATTGCTAAAGCTGAGTGCTGGTGAGGAGAGGCAATGGGGATCAGATTGAGGGTGATGGGAAATTCATACTCACTTTTCCAGTGCGCAGAAGGTCATGAAGCCTCTTCCTGCACTGAAGCCAGGTTCTGCGGGTTATTGACAAAGAGTTGACCTCCTCTGCCACCTGGATCCACACAGCCTTGGTTTGCTGGGGAGGATTCTTCCTCCCTGAAGAAGGGAAGAGCACCTCTCTGTTTGCTCCTGCTCCCTCTACTAAAGCCTGCAGGGCAACGTCATCAAAGCGGGGTGCAGACCCTAGGTCTCTGGCTGGCCATTCTCCTGCAGGTGCCTCTAACATGCAAGGGCAAAAGCTTGGCAGTCTGCAGAAGAAGCAAGGCTTGTTGCAGACCTTAAATGCAGCAGCAATGATGACGTCATCGGAGGCGACTTTCAGACTGGAAAAACTCACTGACCATGGGTTTGCACACGTTGGAACTCAATTGGCCAATTAGGTTAAAATGGCATCATTCTCCCACATCGATATAGAAATGGGTGGCTAACACGAAATGCGGATTACACGACCCCAACCCGCCCCAGTATCAAAATTTTGCCCACAGAGTCATAATGGCTAAATTTTTCGGGGCGTTAAAAGTAGCGCCCCCGCGAAGTTAGTGCCCCAAAGAGGGCGCGACTCAATTTTTCCCCCATAGAATCATAACGGCACAGAAGGAGGCCATTCGACCCATCGAATCCATGCCGGCTCTCTGTAGAGCAATCCAGTCAGTCTCATTCTCCCGTTCTATCCCCGTAGCCCTGCAAGTTTATTTCCCTCAAGTGTTTATCCAGTCTCCCCTTGAAAACATTGAGTGTCTCCGCTTCCACCACTTCCGTCGGCAGCGAATTCCAGGTCCTCACCACTCGCTGCGTAAAAAAAGTTTTTCCTCACATCCCCCCTGTGTCTATTGCCCAAAACCTTAAATCTGTGTCCCCTAGTCCTTGTACCATCAACTAGTGGGAACAGCCTTTTCCCGTCTAGCCTATACAACCCCGTCATAATCTTGTACACCTCTATCAAATCACCCCTCAACCTCCTTTGCTCTATTGAAAACAAATCCAGCTTCTCCAACCTGTCCTTGTAGCTAAGATCCCTCATCCCTGGAACCATTCTGGTAAATCTCCTCTGCACCCTCTCAAGGGCCTTCACATCCTTCCTAAAGTGTGGTGACCGAACTGGATGCAATACTCCAGTTGTGGCCTAACCTGCGTTTTATAAAGGTACAAGGAATGGAAGGTGTGAAAATTGATAGACAGGATGTACTAGAAAGGCTGGGTATGCTTAGAGTGGATAAGTTGCCTGGTCCAGATGGTTTGCATCCCAGGTTGCTAAGGGAATTGGGGGAGGAGATAGCGGAAGGGCTTGCCATAATTTTCCAATCTTCCCTAGATGCGGGGGAGGTGTCTGAGGATTGGAAAGTGGCAAATGTGACACCATTGTTCAAGAAAGGGTGTAAGGACAATCCTAGTAACTACAGGTCGGTCAGTTTAACATTAGTGGTGGGTAAAGTTTTAGAAACAATAATCAAGGAAAAATTTAACGGGCACTTGGGGAGGTTTAAGCTAATTAAGGAGAGCCAACACGGATTTGTAAAAGGCAGATCGTGTTTGACTAATCTAATTGAATTTTTTGATGAAGTAACAGAGAGGATTGATGAAGGGAATGCAATGGATGTTGTCTACATGGATTTTCGCAAGGCATTTGACAAAGTACCACAAAGAAGGCTGGTTAACCAAATTGAAGCTCATGGAATAGGTGGGTCAGTGGCAGCTTGGATAAGGAATTGGCTTAAGGACAGAAAACAGCGAGTTGTGGTAAATGGCTGTTTTTCAGACTGGAGGATGGTAGACAGTGGTGCTCCCCAAGGGTCAGTGCTGGGGCCACTGCTTTTTTTGACATATATAAATGACCTGGATATTGGAATACAGAGTAGAATATCTAAATTTGCCGATGACACCAAACTTGGGGGTGTGGCAAACAGTGATGATGATACCAATCGACTGCAACAGGACATAGAAAGGCTAGCAGAATGGGCAGACAAGTGGCAGATGGAATTTAATATAGAGAAGTGTGAGGTGATGCATTTTGACAGAAGGAACAGGGAGAGGCAATATACACTTAATGGCACAGTTTTAAAGAGTGTGCAGGGACAGAGAGACCTGGGAGTTAATGTGCATAGATCCCTGAAGGTGGCAGGACATATTGAGAGAGTGGTTAGCAAAGCATATGGGATCTTGGGCTTCATAAATAGAGGTCATGATGTGGAGATGCCGGCGTTGGACTGGGGTGGACAAAAATGAGAAGTCGCACAACACCAGGTTATAGTCCAACAGATTTATTTAATTTTACAATTAAATAAATCTGTTGGACTATAACCTGGTGTTGTGCGACTTCTCATTTTCATAAATAGAGGTATTGAGTACAAAAGTAGAGAAGTTCTGCTGAGCAGAGCCTTTGTAAAGCGCTGGTTAGGCCACAACTGGAGTATTGCATCCAATTCTGGTCACCACACTTTAGGAAGGATGTGAAGGCCCTTGAGAGGGTGCAGAGGTGATTTACCAGAATGGTTCCGGGGATGGAGGATCTTAGTTACAAGGACAGGTTAGAGAAGCTGGATTTGTTTTCATTAGAGCAAAGGAGGTTGCGGGGTGATTTGAGAGAGGTGTACAAGATTATGACGGGTTTGGATTGGCTAGACGGGGAAAGGCTGTTCCCACTAGTTGATGGTACAAGGACTAGGGGACACAGATTTAAGGTTTTGGGCAAGAGATACAGGGGGGATGTGAGGAAAAACTTTTTTACGCAGCAAGTAGTGAGGACCTGGAACTCGCTGCCGATGGAAGTGGTGGAAGCGGAGACACTCAATGTTTTCAAGGGGAGACTGGATAAGCACTTGAGGGAAATAAACTTGCAGGGCTACGGGGATAGAACGGGAGAATGAGACTGACTGGATTGCTCTACAGAGAGCCGGCATGGACTCGATGGGTCGAATGGCCTCCTGTGCCGTTATGACTCTATGGGGGAAAAATTGAGTCGCGCCCTCTTTGGGGCACTAACTTCGCGGGGCGCTACTTTTAACGCTCCGAAAAATTTAGCACCCTCACGGCCTAAATTGAGTGGTAGCACCCCAAGAGGGAAGTGGGGCGCTGCTGGAAGCGTCCCGCCTCCCTCTTGGGGCGCTGCGAGGGAATATCGCGGCGCTACATGCCGCGGTATTGCAGGCCTTCCTCCCATTCGTAAAGGAGAGGGGCCTAGCGCAGCGCGACCCGGGGCCCAGCTGGGCCACCAGGGATCGGAGTGCCGGCAATAGAGCCCGGCTTTCGAGAAGTGCCGGGCTCATGGAGCGCAGCCGGCACTCCACTGCGGCGGGGGGGGGGAGGGCGGGGGCGGTGGGGGTGGCGGGTGGTCAGGAGGCCGGGGACGGCAGTGGAGGCAGGTGCTGGCAGGCGGCCAGCAACAAAAATGGCCGCTCGGCACCTCGCCTTTAAATAGCGCCGCCCCGGCCGCAGGTAGGCCCCCCTGACCTCGTCGGACATAGCGTCCGGTGGTAAGTCAGGGTGCGCTAACGAAGATTGCGGCCGGGGCGCTGCGCATGGCGATGACGTCAGCGGCGCAGCGCCACGGGGCGCTAACGGTTACCGCCGTCACTAACCTCCCGCGGAATTTCGCGGGAGGTGTTGGTGGCGCTGAGCCCGGGCGCTAGTTGCTTTGTGCCCCGTTAGCGCCCTCTTAGGGCGCTAACGGGTGGTGCAAAGCAACCGAATTTTTCCCCCTATGACTCTATAAATACAAGTCTTTCAAGTATTTCTTATTACAACAGTGACTACATTTCAAAAATACTTCATTGGCTGTAAAGTGCTTTGGGATGTTTTGAGGTCGTAAAATTGGCTATATAAATGTAAATTCTTTCTTTGTTTGCCTCTTCCCTCCAGATGAGATTTTAAATTCATTATACTACAGTACATGACCCTTCATTCATTTTCAAATAATCTACATGAATATTTTTTGAATCTACATTACTGCTTTAATGATAAAAAATCTATTTAATTATTCTTTTAGGGGACACACTGCAGCTGTTGCTGAACTGAACCTGCTGCAGAAAGCTCATACATTAGAAACCTATGGCGTTGATCCCCATCCATGCAAGGTAGCAATAAACTGTTTCATTGTTTGTATGCAGATGACCATTGTAGATTTCTTTTTTGCTTTCCTTCTAGTGTCAAAACATATGTACTGAAAACCATAACTTTATAAAAAGTAAAAATAAAAGGAAAAGGTATAAATGCTGGAATAAAAACAGAAAATGCTTGAAACACTCAGCAGGTCAGGCAGCATCTGTGGAGAGAGAAACAGAGTTAATGTTTCAGGTTGATGACCTTTTGTCAGAGCTGGAAAAAGTTAGAGATATAACAAGTGCAGAGGCAGGGAAAGGGAGGAGGGGAGGAAAGAACAAAAGGGAAGGTCTGTAATAGGGTGAAGGCAGGAGAGATTAAATGACGAAAGGTATGATTGTGCAAGGCAAAAGGAGATGGTAATCAGACAAGTAAAGAAACAAAAGATGGGTCTAGAAGAAGTGTAAATGGGAATAGCAGAATCATCAACAGCTGCTGTCTGAAAAAATAGGGGGCAGAGGTTATGGTCTGAAATTGTTGAATTCAATGTTGAGTCCAGAAGGCTGAAAAGTGCCTAATCAAAAGATGAGGTGCTGTTCCTCGAACTTACATTGAGCTTCGTTAGAACAGTGCAAGAGGCCGAGGACAGAGAGGTCAGAGTGGGAGTTGAGTGGAGAATTAAAGTGACAGGCGACCGGAAGCTCGGGATCACGCTTGCAGTCTGAACGGAGGTGTTCCGCAAAGCGGTCACCCAATCTGCGTTTGGTCTCCCCAATGTAGAGGAGAGCGCATCGTGAGCAGCGAATACAGCATACTAAATTGAAAGAAGTACAAGTAAATTACTGTTTCACCTGGAAGGAGTGTTTGGGGCCCTGGATGGTGGGAAGGGAGGAGGTAATCTGAAATAAAAAGAAAATGCTGGAAATACAAGGCAGGTCAGCCAGCACCTAAAAGGAAAGATAGATTAACAATACCCCTGGTGAAGTGTCTCACTGAAAATTTCAGTTGTCTGTCTCTTTCAGATGTGACTGATCCATTATGCAATTCCAATATTTTCTTTTTATTTGCCTCTTTTTTTACTGTGAGTTAGTACAGCTTTTATTTCAATAATCTCCTCTCTTAAATCAAATATTGCAGAAATGCTATCTCAGTGTAACTGTACAAATTTGTCTCTGGTAAGACCATTTCAGTCCTCTTGATGAATGTCTTCCATATTTTTATAATGTTTTTGATGTTGCATTTAAACAAATTGGCTTATTAAATCACTGACAGTAACAGCTGCAGTCATACAGACGTGACTGGAATAGATAAATTATGATTCCTTTTGTTAGGTTGATGTTTTTATGCATATGAGCTTTTGAAACCACAGAAGTCCTGTGAAGCGATGGAGGCTTGTTTTTGATTCTCCTTTGGCAGTGACAGTCTAGTTTTTATTACAGGTAAACAACAAGCCCATTTGGTGAAAATATATTAGTAAATAAATCCCACACACAGGAAGTACTGAAATCAGACAGTTTTAGTTTATGAAGAAAGAAAAGGTCAAGTTGAAGTTAAATATAATTAATCTCACAAGTAAATACAATTGTGCTAAATATTAGCAACAAAATTCAAGAGTGCAGTTATGTTGCATAGGAATTCTTACAACAATTAACCTAACTGCGTATTGGTTCACATTGTATCAATATTAGTGAGCATGAGTAAAACGAGTCATAAATAATGTGATCTACAAAAGGGAAATAAGTCATAAATGTACTTACAAGTCCTTTTAGATGTTACTATAGAACATGTTTCATTATGAAAAAAATTGTAAACAATTAATCATGGCTTTTTAGTGTCTTCACATGATCTTTAATCTTCAAAAAGATCATTTGCATTTCTAATGGTTTTTAAAATCTATCTTATACTACTTCAAATGCTTGGGTTGTCAGATTGTGAGCACAACATGAAGTTTTAATGTATTACATAAGAGTAAAGATATGTGGGATTTTTATTGCAATGCACCAGTTTATATTGTCTGATTAATTGAGCACTTAATGCTATCTTGTTCCATCGTCACTGTTTTTCAAAATCTATTGATTTAGATTTACTCACACTATGTACTTCTGAATGGAAAAAAACCCACTCTTACAAAGAACGTTATCTTAATTTTATTGTGCTCTGCAGATATGCGACAAACGTTTTACCTCAGCTTTGCCTTTTCTGTTAATTACAGTGACCGTCATTCACTACATTTATGTGTCCTCTGTTGAGGATTCTTTTCAATATAACCCTAATTACCATTCTTACCCTATAATTTTAACTAGCAAGTCACAATACTGGATTCACAGGGGGGCGATTTTCAACTGCTCCCTGCACTTTTCCCGCCTGAAAAACATGTAGCTGACAGAGAAAAATTGGGGGAGGGGAACCTTGGCCACGCTTTGGAGGCCCAAGGTCCGTCTGTTCCAACTTTCAGGCAGGCCTGTAAGTGGGTGCCTGGCATGCCCGCCTGTTTCAGGCTGGAGGCTCTTTAAATATGCAAATCGGGTCCTACATCCATTTTACCAGGCGGTGAGTGGTGTAACCAGTGGTCCATAAAGGGACTGCTGGCGGTCACTCCACAAAAGGGGCCCAAACCACTTTTTATTTTATTTTTGTGGAGCCAATCTTTTCTTAGTTTGCAAACGTGTGACATAATGATACAAATCTTGCCTACCCACAGGAGGCTATCATGAAGCCTTTACCAGCTTTGGCTCTTTTCCCTCCCCAAACAAATCGTTTTGACAAACATTTCTATGAAGATTCTGTCCCTTTTGTTTGTTCAGATATTATGCGTCATCCGATGCCTACTACTATTTTAAGTTTTGTCATGGTTGCACCATTTGTATATAATTTTCTGAGTGAATCCTTGGGATTATTACACTTAACACTGAAATCTTCATCAAAACAATTGAGAACTTATTTAAATCTTTAAATTCTCTCACACTGAAATTAAAATATTAGACAAATACCAGAAGAAATTAACTAACATTAATTAGTAACTAACCTCTTCACTTAGAGTCATTAAATACAGTACAAACTAAAACCCAATGTAATTCTCCCATCCGTAACCCATTTTCCCTTTACTCCTAATCCCAGCCAGTGTTTACGTGCAAACAGGCTGCCGTAACTTCTCCAGAAGTGCGGCGGAGAGGGAGCAGCTCCGAAGAAATTCCCAGCCAATGTTTCCAACGCTCTGTAAGTTACTCTTTAAAATTTAGGTTGCACATTTTATCAAACATGCATCAGCTTTTTAGAACATGCAAATTCCCCTGAGCTGTTTCATTGATTCCCCTGCAAACACAAGAATTTCCAGTAACAAGAAAAGGCCATTAGGCACAACCGGTTCACCCCTCTATAGATCATAGATCAACCATGACATGCCTGCCTTCTCAGATACCTTAATTCTTTTTCATGCTCAGAATATGAGCTTTGCTGGCATTAATCTAGTTGCTCTAAGTTTGATACAACTGAGTGAATTCAGACAAGATATGGAACTTATATTTCTTTCCACTTTTAAACTGAATTCAAATTCTGAAACTGCCGTCGTAGGATTTGAACTCATGTTTGAAGATATTATGAGTCTAGGAGCATCTGGATTATGAACCCAGTAACATAACCACTACACTACCATGCTGAGCCTATTTCTAGTGAGCAATACATCTAATTCCCTCTTGAACCCACTTGTACTGTCTGCTTCAATGGCCGACTGGCTCAATTCCCATTTTACTCCTAACTTCTTAATTTTTAACTTCTGTTTTCATCCTTCATAATAATAAATAATTTAACACAATAAAATTTTGACTAGGCTGTTTGAAGAGTTCTCCTTTCCAAAGAAAACAAGTCTAACTTCCTTAACCTTACATAAGAACGTAAGAAACGTAAGGAGCAGGAGTAGGCCATACGGCCCCTCCAGCCACCTCCGCCATTCAATAAGATCATGGCTGATCTTCGACATTAACTCCACTTTCCCACCCTATCCTCATATCCCTTGATTCCCTTAGTGCCCAAAAATCTATCAATCTCAGTCTTGAATATACTCAACGACTGAGCATCCACAGCCCTTTGGGGTAGAGAATTCCAAAGATTCACCACCCTCTGAGTGAAGAAATTTCTCCTCATCTCAGTCCTAAATGGCTGAACGCTTATCCTGAGAAAATGACCCCTAGTTCTAGACTGTCCAGCCAGGGGAAAAAGCCTCTCAGCCTCTACTCTGTCAAGCTCTCTAAGAATTTTATACGTTTCAATGAGATCACCTCTCATTCTTCGAAACTCCAGAGAATATAGGCCCATTCCACTCAATCGCTCCTCATAGGACAACCCTCTCATCCCCGGAATCAATCTAGTGAACATTCGTTGCACCCCCTCTAAGTATTTCCGTCCTTAGGAAGGACACCAAAACTGTGCACAGTACTCCATGTGTGGTCTCACCAAAGCCCTATATAATTGCAGCAAGACTTCCTTGCTCTTATACTCCAACCTCCTTGCAATAAAGGCAATCATACCATTTGCCTTCCTAACTGCTTGCTGTATCTGGATGTTAATTTTCTGTGATTCGTGTGTAAGGACACCCAGGTCCCTCTGAATACCAACATTTACTAGTCTTTCAACCTTTAAAAAATATTCTACTTTTTTACTCTTCCAACCAAAGTGGATAATTTCACATTTCCCCACATTATGTTCCATCTGTCTTCTCTTCTCTCTTCTTAGGCAGTCCCTCGGAACCGAGGATGATCTGTACCTTCTTGCCCAATCATTTAACCTGTCTATATCCGTTTGCAGCCTCTTTGTGTCCTCCTCACACTTACTTTCCCACCCATCTTTGTATTGTCAGCAAACTTAGATATATTACACTCGGTCCCGTCATCTAAGTCATTGATATAGATTATAAATAGCTGAGGCCCAAGCACTGATCCTTGTGGCACTCCACCAGTTACAACCTGCCAGCCTGAAAATGACCCGTTTATTCCTACTCGCTGTTTTCTGTCCGTTAACCAATCCTCAACCCATGCTAATATATTACCCCCAATCCCATGAGCCCTAATTTTGTGTAATAACCTCTTGTGGCACCTTATCGAATGCCTTCTGAAAATCCAAATATACTACATCCACTGGTTCCCCCTTATCTACCCTGTCAGTTGCACCCTCAAAAAATTCTAATAGATTTGTCAAACAGGATTTCCCTTTCATAAATCCGTGTTGACTCTGCCCAATTATATTATTATTTTTTATGTGCCCTGATACCACGTCCCTATTAATAGATTCTAGCATTTTCCCTGCTACTGATGTCAGGCTAACTAGTCTATAGTTCACTGTTTTTCCTCCCCCTCCTTTCTTGAATAGCGGGGTCACATTTACTATCTTCTAATCCACGGGGACCGTTCTAGAATCTAGAGAATTCTAGAAGATCAAAACCAATGCATCCACTATCTCTGTAGCCATCTCTTTTAAAACACTTGGATGTAGGCCATCAGGTCCAGGAGATTGGTCGACTTTTAGTCCCATTAATTTCTCCAGTACTATTTCTTTACTAATACTAAGTTCTTTAAGCTCCTCATTCTCACTAGACCCTTGGTTCTGATCAGCTGCCTCTGCCACTTCCCTTCCTTCCCCTAGCCCACTGGGCCAAACTTCCTCTAAGGTTCATCCCTGCCCAAGCCCTGAATTTGCATCTTTCTCCAGTTTCTCTCCAATCTCCCATATTGACGTCTCCACGTTCATCCTGTCCATGAAACACACTTCCTGTTCCATCGACCCTATGCCCACTAAACTGCTGACCACCCACCTTCCTTTTCTGGCTCCCATGTTAGCTGACATTGTTATCGGTTCGCTCTCCTCAGGTACTGTCCCCCTCTCCTTCAAATCTGCCGTCATCACCCCTCTCAAAAAAACAACCCTTGACCCCTCCGTCCTTGCAAACTACCGCCCCATCTCCAACTTCCCTTTCCTCTCCAAAGTCCTTCAACGTGTTGTTGCCTCCCAAATCCGTGCCCATCTTTCTCGCAACTCCATGTTTGAATCCCTCCAATCCAGTTTCTGCCCCTGCCACAGTACCAAAACGGTTCTCATCAAAGTCACAAATGACATCCTTTGTGACTGTGACAAAGGTAAACTATCCCTCCTTGTCCTTCTTGACCTGTCTGCAGCCTTTGACACGGTTGACCACTGCATCCTCCTCCAACGCCTCTCCACCATCGTCTAGCTGGGTGGGACTGCACTCGCCCGGTTCCATTCTTATCTATCTAATCGTAGCCAGAGAATCACCTGCAATGGCTTCTCTTCCCACTCCCGCATCATTACCTCTGGGGTCCCCCTTGGCCCCCCTCCTATTTCTCATCTATATGCTGCCCCTTGGTGACATCATCCGAAAACACGGCGTCAGTTTCCACATGTATGCTGACGACACCCAGCTGTACCTCAGCACCACTTCTCTCGACCCCTCCACGGTCTCTAAATTGACACACTGCTTGTCCGACATCAAGTACTGGATGAGCAGAAATTTTCTCCAATTAAATATTGGGAAAACCGAAGCTATTGTCTTTGGTCCCCGCCACAAACTCCGTTCCCTAGCCACCGACTCCATCCCTCTCCCTAGCATCTATCTGAGGCTGAACCAGACTGTTTGCAACCTTGGTGTCAAATTTGACGATGAAATGAGCTTCCAACTACATATCCGTGGCATAACTAAGACCGCCTATTTCCACCTCCGTAACATTGCCCGTCTCCACCCCTGCCTCAGCTCATCTGCTGCTGAAACCCTCATCCATGCCTTTGTTACCTCTAGACTTGACTGTTCCAACGCACTTCTGGCTGGCCTACCACATTCTACCCTACGTAAACTTAAGGTCATACAAAACTTGGCTGCCTGTGTCCTAACTCACGGGCAGCCGTTCACCCATCACCCCTGTGCTCGCTGACCTACATTGGCTCCCTGTTAAGCAACGCCTTGATTTCAAAATTCTCATCCTTGTTTTCAAATCCCTCCATGGCCTCGCCCCTCCCTATGTCTGTAATCTCCTCCAGCCCCACAACCCCCCCCCCCCACCCCCCGAGATATTTACGCTCCTCAAATTCTGCCCTCTCGAGCATCCCTGATTATAATCGCTCAACCATCGGTGGCTGTGCCTTCAGCTGCCTAGGCCCTAAGCTCTGGAACTCCCTCCCTAAACCTCTCTGCCTCTCTACCTCACTTTCCTCCTTTAAGATGCTTCTTAAAACCTACCTCTTTGACCAAGCTTTTGGTCATCTGCCCTAATTTCTTATGTGGCTTGGTGTCAATTTTTTTGTCTTATAACATTCCTGTGAAGCACCGTGGGACGTTTTACTACATTAAAGGCGTTATATAGATACAAGGTGATGTTGTTTTTGTTGTTATTTCCAGAATGTTTTTGTATCTTCCGTGAAGATGGATACAGAGTATTTGTTTAATGTCTCTGCCATTTCCTTATTCCCCATTATAATTTCTCCTGTCTCTGCCTGTAAGGGACCCACATTTACTTTTGCTAATCTCATCCTTTTTACATACCTATAGAAGCTTTAACAATCTGTTTTTATGTCTCTTGCTAGTTTACTCACATATTCTCTTTTCTCTCTCTTTATTAATTTCTTGGTCATCCTTTGCTGAATTCTAAAATTCTCCCAATCCTCAGGCTTACTACTCTTTTTGGCAACATTATAAGCCTCTTCCTTTAATCTCATATTATCTTTAATTTCTCTTGTTAGCCACGGTTGGACTAATTTTCCCGTGGGGTTTTTATTCCTTAAGGGAATGCATGTTCGTTACAAGTTATGAATTGTTTCTTTAAATGTTTGCCATTGCTTATGTACAGTCATATCTTTTAATCTGGTTTCCTAATCTACCTTAGCCAACTCTCCCCTCATACCTACGTAGTTTGCTTTGTTCAGATTTAAGACCCTAGTTTTGGACTTAACTAAATCATTCTCAAACTCAATATAAAATTCTATCATATTATGATCACTCTTTCCCAGAGGCTCCTTTACTACAAGGTTATTCATTAACTCTGTCTCATAGTACAATGCTAGATCTAAAATAGCCTGTTCCCTAGTTGGTTCCTCGACATAATGATCTAGAAAACTAGCGAATGCATTCATGAACTCGTCCTCCGCACTATTACTGCAAATTTAGTTTGCCCAGTCTATATGAAAATTAAAGTCCCCCATGATTACTGTATTACCTTTGTTACATGCACCTCAAATTTCCTGATTTATACTGCTCCTGACACTACAAGTACTGTTAGAGGGCCTATAAACTACTCCCACCAGTTGTTTTCTGCCCTTTGTTGTGTCTTAGCTCTACCCAAAGTGATTCTACATCTTGATTTTTCAAGCTAAAATCCTTTCTTTCTACTGTTTTTATGCCATTGTTTATTATCAGGGCTACCCACCTCCATTTCCATTTTGCCTATCTCTTCTAAAAGTCAAGTATCCTGGAATATTTAGTTCCCAACCTTGGTCACTGCAACCACGTCTCCGTAATGGCTATTAGATCAAACCTATTTATTTCTATCTCTGTTATTAATTCATCTATTTTGTTGCAAATGCTTCGTGCATTCAGATATAGTGCCTTTAGCTTTTTTCCTGATGTCACCTTCATCACTAATGCCCTATTATCTTTGTTAAGCTCTCTGTCCCTTCCTGACCCAATCTGCTTATTTTTAGCCAAATCACTACTCTGCTCTACAGTCTTGACATTTCTCTTACTGCTTTTGAATTTACCTTTCCAGAATCCTCTCACTCCCCCTTCATAAGTTTAAAGCCCTATCTACCGCCCTAGTTATTCGATTCACCAGGACACTGGGCCCAGCCCAGTTTAAGTCGAGCCTGTCCCAATGGACAGCTCCCTCTTTCCCCAGTACTGGTGCCAGTGCCCCATGAAGCGAAACCCCTGCCTCCCACACCACACTTTGAGCCACGCATTTAACCTTCTAATCTGTTTGTACCAATGCCAATTTGCACCTGGCTCAGATAACAATCCAGAGATTATTACCTGTGAGGTTCTGCATTTTAATTTTGACTGTAGCTCCTCAAACTCTCTCAGCAGAACCTCATTCCTAGTTCTACCTGTGTCGTTGGTTCCGACATGGACCAATGTTCTCTCTAATTTGCAATCTAATTTGCAATCTAATTTGCAATCTTCCAGCAGCAGGACCTGGTGAGTGGCCTGCGCGGGATCTCCCGATTGGTGTGCTGATGCGCACCTTAGGGGGAACATTGATGTGGACCACGACAACTGGTCCCTCCCCTTCTTCTCCAGCCACGAGGAGATATCCTTAACCTTGGCACCAGGCAAGCAAAACAGCCTTCGGAAATCCCGGTCGTGGCTGCAGAGAACAGTATCTATTCCCGTGACTATACTGTCCCCTACCACTATTCCCCACATACTTTCCCGGTATGTTTTTTGTGTCTTGTACTGTGAAAACAGATATAAAACCTTTCCTCGTAACTTAAATTAGTTATGCTCTCTGAAGGGCAACAATCATCTTCCTATCATTAGGTCATTAGGTTATTAGAAATACACATGGTATTCCAGATGCGGTCTGAGCACATCGATATCTTACTTTCAGAGGAAAGCATTAACCTTCCTTGGTAAATATTGTGGCCGCGTAATTCGGGGGTGTAGTGTCGGCCGCTAAGGCCAATTTTGCTTCTGGTGCGGAACACGACAGCCGCCATTTTTGGAGAGGTCGTTAGCACTGCCGTTGCCAGCGCTCGCCTCTCACATATAAGTATGCAGATCATGACGTCAATCGGCATGCAATGCCTGAACTGACGCACGACTGCTATTTTGGATGTCCCTGCTTTCCATACCGCCCTCTCCAAACCACTCACGGAAGAACGTGTGTGCAGCAGTACTACAGAGATGCTGCCAGCGCTTCTTAAAGGGACACACACATCTTTCAGGTAAGTTTCGATTTCAGCTTTTGGACTGTTATTTTTATGTTTTATTTGAGTAGTTGCTTGGTGCAATACATTTAAAAAGTTGTTAAAGTGTGCAGGGAGTGCTGTTGGATGCTTGCAAGACTTTGGATGTTAAAGGAAGGCCTCTGAGAACACCACTTGGGGGCTGCCCGGGGGCTCTAGTTGCAGTCCCCCTTGGGCTACAACATCACATGGACACGAAGCAGAGGCAGTAAAGGGGACAAGCTGCTCGCAGAGGGAAGAGGAAGAAGCAGAAGAGGAAAAAGCAGAAGAGGAGGAAGCGGAAGGAAGGAGACAACCCAGACAGCCCCTTTCTGGCCGGGATATCCGGGATCAAATCATCCGCCCGTGGTACCAGTGAACACAATCCCAATTCCCCTTTCAACATTTGTCCCACACCTTACCTTCCCTCTGGTTGACCCCCTGCACAAAGCTTTCCAATCCAACTTTATCCACATATGCATCCAATATTACATCAAAAAATCAACATCATCCTTGTGCATTCCCTTAGTGAGTGCCTTGCCTGCCTTTGCCTATCCTAGTAATGTTATGCAGTGCTACCCCTGTGGCTGCAACATGACTGCTGACTTTCAGTGGGGGAGACTGCAGATGGCCTTGCAGGATGACCTCGAGGAGCTGGTGGCTCTTCACTCTCCTCTCCCTCTTCTTGGTCAACCACTGGCTGGGCAGGCTGGATTTCCTGGGTGTCTGAAACGAGGAAGGCACAAGGGTGGGCTTGTGGTGAGGGGAGAGCGGGAAAGCAAGAGATACGTGCTTACACCATGTGCAGCTTGTACATCAGAAGAGATTGTGGGATGAGGGGTAAGTGGGATGTGAGAATGAAGATAACGTATGAGGATACCAGCATTTTGTATTTTTTCAACTCTGCCGCTGGCCAAGGGCTCAGTCATGCCCCTGCCAAAAATGGCCAGCACCGTCTCCTCCAAGGGGGTCAACTGAAGCCAGAAATGTGAGGTGAGCCTCATGTTTGGTACAGATTGTTGGTAGGTGAGTGATTGGGGTGGGGGAAGGAGGGGTGCGTGGTGTCGTGCATTGAGCAGTGTGTGAGGCTAGTGGTGCATTTGGTAGGAGCTGGCTTTTGAAGATACATTCACTGACCTTGACCGCTTGTTTGAGGTCATGAGACATCTTTGGGCACTGGAGCCAGGTCCTGGGGGGCGACACTGCTAGCAGTGATGGCCTTGGCGATCTGGTCCCACATCCTTCTTTCTGGGGGACCTCCAGGCCCACTGTGGGTAGAGGACCTCTCTTCCAGTGTTGACCCCCTGCACAAAGCTCGAGTGCTGCATCCGAGACCCTGGGTGCCCTTTCCCTGGCATGTTGAGCCATTTGCATTTGTGTTCGTGCTGAAGCACTTTTACTATTTTTATTGTGCAGAAGACAGTTCAGTTGAAGAGCTGCAGACTGCCTAGTTTGGAATGATTCCTTTTTTTTTGCAGATGTCAGTTGAGCTTTAAGGGCTAGAGACTGCCTAGTTTAGAATGTTTTTCAATTTTATTTTTCATGAGGTAGTTCACCTTTAAGGACTAGAGACTGCCTTCAAAACTAACAGCCTTGCTTTAAGGAAATACAGCGTCTCTCCAGCGACACAACCTTGGGCCTCCTGCTGAGCGCACAGCCTGTCAGCAGCTCGATAGTCGCTGGGCTGTGCGCTAAAATCATTTAAATTAGCAGGCAGCACCAAATTAATCTTGCCCCACGGTGCCCCCGCCAGTTTTCGGGCCTTATCGAATTTCCCAGCCTTAGTATTAGTCTCATGAATGTCTGGCTTGACTGCAATTAAATGCCTTATCATATTTTGAAGATTGAATTCAGAATTAATGCAATGACATAACTGCAAGAAATCTTGGAAATTATTCTAACTACCCCAGCGGCTCAGTTGGTAAAGGCATATGCATCCCTGCGCTAGGGAGGGGAGAAAAAACAGCCAGATCACTATCTGTGACAACTGCTGGAATGTGTATGGATGTTGGATGCTGCCTCCCAAAATCAAATGGCTTGCTGACACACATGGAAGAATTTTACCTCCCAGGCGGAAAGCTGAAGTAATGTGCGGGCCAGCTGAGCCGGAGGTGCTGCGAGAATCTGTACCGTTTTACCAGCCGGGCCTCACTTGAGCTGCCCGCCCAAAATATGTGTTTAGAGGCAGCTTGCCGTGTTCTGGCTGTCAAATATGGTGCACTCGGAACATGGGGTGAGGGTGGGGGGCGTTGTCTGTGGCGGCAGTGGCCCAAACTTTCTTTGTGTGGCTTTAATTTTAACAGAGAGTTAAAAATCCCCCATACGTAGTCTAGGCTCATGCATGGAAAATGGTATTTTGGTCAAGATACTAGAAATCAGCTATGGAGATATAGCCCAGCTAAAGTGAATGCCTTCAGCAGCGGAGGGGGAGATAAAATTGATTTAAAAAAAAGTTACTTTGTGGGTTTTTGCATTTCTGTTGCATCTGCAGAAATGTTATAATTTACTCCTCACCCAAAAAAAATCTTAAGACAGTATCAATAGGTTGTGATTGAAATGTCACAGGTGGACGAGGATCAGAGGCAGATGAATCAAGAGGGGGAAATTAAAGACATTGAATGAGTGGGAATGGAAGGCGATCAAAGGGGGAGGTACTTAGGGATCAGAGGCTAGAGTGAGTGGGTGAAGATGAACATCAGAGGGAAGAAAAAGTAGAGCAATCTTCCAATTGTAGTTCTTCCTATAGTTAAAATTAAAGATGATCATTGACCCTCCTTAGCCACTTATTTTACATAGAACGACATTGAATGTACAGCAGAGAAACAGGCCATTCATCCCAACTGGTCTGTGCTGGGGTTTATGCTCCACACAAGCCTCCTCTCACACTACTTCATCTAACCCTTTCTGCATATCCTTCTATTCCTTTCTCCCTCATGTGTTTATCTAGCTTCCCCTTAAATGCATCTGTGCTATTCGTCTCAACTACTCCATGTGGTAGCAAGTTCCACATTCTAACCACTCTCTGGGTAAAGAAGTTACTCCTGAATTCTTTACTGGATTTATTAGTGACTATCTTATATTTATGGCCCCTAGTTTTGGACTCCCCCACAAGTGGAAACATTTTCTCTATGTCTACCCTATCAAACTCCTTCTTAATTTTAAAGACCTCTATTAGGTCACCTCTCAGCCTTCTATTTTCTAGAGAAAAGAGCCCCAGTCTGTTCAGTCTTTCCTAATAGTTAGAACCTCTCAGTTCTGGTATCATCCTTGTAAATCTTTTTTGCACCTTCTTCAGTGCCTGTATATCCTTTTACTAATATGAAGACCAGAACTGTGCACAGTACTCTTAAGAGTGGTCTAACCAAGATTTTATACAAGTTTAATGTAACTTCCCTGCTTTTCAACTCTGTTCCTCTAGTATTGAACCTTAGTGCTTTGTTCGCATTTTTATGGCCTTGTTAACTTGCGTTGCTACTTTTAATGATTTGTGGATGTGTACCTCTTGATCCCTTTGCTCCTCTACCCCATTTAGACTCTTATTTTTCAAGGAGTATATGGCCTCCTTATTCATTCCACCTTTTAATGATTTTCCCATCAACTCTGGTCATAATGTCTTGCTGACAGTTCTTGCTGTATGACTTTCTGCAAAGTTTAGATCCAACTCACATTGGGTGTGCAGAAATCTTTTTGATTATCCGCACATCATTTAACAGGCAAATGTGCTGCACCTCACTGTCTACGTTATCGGTAATAAGATGAGAGATGGAGACTGGGCCGGGCCATGGGGACAATTGGAAAGTCCCATACTTTCTAAGTACATTTTCATTCATGACTGTAAACAGGAAAATTCCAATAAAACATTTATAAACTACAGGAATATTTATGAACAATTAGGATCTACGAACCCTGGTGTCAAGTAGAATGATACCAATTTGATATTTATTAGTTTGTAGGATAATTGTTTTAGGTTTAAGAGGGAGTTTACTATTAAAATTACATTAATTTTTAAGCCAAAGCTCATCTGCATTAAGTTCACCGAGAATCTTTCTTTGACAGACAATAACATAAGCCCAGAAATTAATATTGTTAATATTATTGAATGAACCCTTAATACGTTGGTATAGCAGTTCTCTGACTGCAATTTTAATGGAGGGATAGATTAACTCTTCCCTTAAAGTAGTGGAAAGAGAAATGTCCTACAAAGATGTTATGAGTTTGTAGGCTAATTTCTAGACTGTAGTCTGTTGAAAGTATTGTAAATGTTTGTCTTTTACCTTTAAGGATTCTTCAGGAGCTACAGCTTTCATAGGATTCACCGCTACAGGCTTTGTTGTGTTCCAAGGGAATAAACGGATCCACCTCCTAAGATGGTAAACAGAACTCACGTTTGTCTTACGCTGATGTCCATTTTTGTACAACAGATGTGTCTGAATATTTGACACTTGAGTATGAGATTGTGTTGTATTTTGGTACTGATGAGATGCATCAAAATCACCCTTGTTGTGTAACTGTGGTTTATACCATGAGTGATATTTTATCTGTGGCATATTTGAGTTCAGATGATATCATAAACCACAAGACCAGATCTGTAATTTGTTTTCCTCATCATCAGGTCAGGTTAATGACCCTCTACACTGACTCAATAATGGACTGAATCTTACTGTTGCAGGTAACAGTGGAAATATTATAGTTGGCAATATTGCTGTTTTTAACCTCCAACGAGTGGTAAAATTGAGATGTTACCAGGTTTCGAATTTTCATCTTTTTTTAACTGTGAAAGGAATCAGATTAACACGAATATTAGTCTTCAGTAAGTTTGTAATTTTTTTCTCCAATATATTGGGAGTTCTACAAACAATGGTAGCCATCACTCAAGCAGTGTCTCTTACTATGTGAGCCTAGACAGTTATGTTGGCAGACTGTTTGTTTTGGGGACACTACAGAGGCGCCTGGTCTTGTGCTGACCCAATGTTCACAAGTGCACACTTTCTAGCAAGAGTCATTGGATAACAATCAGAACTGGAAATCCTCTCTGTATTTTCCTCTCCTTAGCCCAGGGTTACTGAGGCTAGTCTAAGCATTCAAACCATCCCAGCTGAGCTCAACTAACTCAACACACACTAGGGACTAATCTGGGAGCTAGTGGTGTGTGTGGCTCAGTACCAAAGTACACAGTGCATTTATCACTCAGCTACAATCAGAGCCCACATTTTTACCCTTTGGGTGAGACTGGTGAAATGGATGGACAGAGAAGATCAGCTAGAACTGGTCTTTTCTCTTCCGCTGCATGCTATTTGCATTTCCTAAGCAGCTCTTGTAGTTTACATCAAGGCTTTTCAAACATTTCTGTGCAACGATCCTCCTGTAACTATTGACACAATCCTTGGTACACCCTATCCAAACTTTCAAGAAACTGTTTCATTCTGCACACTTTTCTTGCAGATGGAGGTGGTGGCAGCATAGGGGCAGCAAGCAGATGCTCAGGCTTCCAGCCCAAGAGCCACCACTCTTGTTAGGGGGTTTCTAGGTGGGTTCAGCAGGAATGGATGTAGAGGTTAGCTCTGGTTACCTAAGAGCTGTCCCCAAGTGTTTCTTCTCCTTCAAAAAATATGGACACTGTAGTCTGTTGCATAATGAAGGTAGCATGACTGCTTCCTGAATAGTGGCCATTGACATGCATGATGATGTTTCTGTGGGCAGATACCACCTTAGCATTAATTGAATTGCAGACCCATGAGGTTGGTATGAGGAGCCTTGAAGTCCACATAGGTGCCATCTTCGATGCCTTGCACCTGAGGAAACCCTGCCATCCAGTGAAAGCTCTGTGCCCTGTCTAGAAAATACCTTCTTTCCACAGGGAAAGTGATGAAGGGGTGATCCCTTGCAAACATAGCATTGTCACTTACTTGATGCATATGTGCATTATAGACTATCCAATATGGTAGAAGTCACCTGGGGTGACTTGGAAAGAACTGGGAGCGTGAAAACTGCATGATGTGATAATTTCATTTCTATGGGAGAGCCATCCCTGTTCCAGATGTTGTTTGCAGTTTATTGTGCCACCAATGGTACTACTTTGTAGCAGCCTCTTGTGAGGCAGTGGCAGTGTACAGGTCTTTTCTGACATATCCAGGGAATGGGTGGAGGGGTCTATAAACATGGGTCC
Source organism: Squalus acanthias (assembly GCA_030390025.1). Classification (NCBI taxonomy): domain Eukaryota; kingdom Metazoa; phylum Chordata; class Chondrichthyes; order Squaliformes; family Squalidae; genus Squalus; species Squalus acanthias. The sequence goes on along the minus strand of CM059425.1, from coordinate 198,183,202 downwards.
CGGGTAGTAACAGATAAATGGAAAATGCCTCAAGTGTTGTTGTGCTTCTGCATTTGTTGTCATGTCTTGAACCCATCTTCCTCATCTAAATCATGCAGCACTATGGGAACTCCCAAAGCAATCCCGATCCTCACCACTTTGTATAGTATGCTTTAAATTGCAGCAACAACCAAGAATAATGAAGGACTTTCCTTCATTTGGAAGAAAATAACCACAGATCAAAAATGATCAAAAGCCATACAGCAAAATCAAATAATATATGGAGCAAAATGCAACTCCAAATGCAACCTCCCCCCCACTTTTAACAGCAATTCTAATTGTGATCTTTCTTTCAGAAGCTTACTTAAGCAAGCCAGGTGTCAGGACTCGAGATAAGCCCATTTAACGCGAGTGAGGAGTGTGCTGTGGGCAGATCCTCACTCAAAGTCAAGAAATTCTGTTCGGGTCCTAATTTTACTAAATATTCTATTTAAATAAGGCTGACATTTTTCCATTCTGGCCCCTGAAATCACGCTCAAATTAGTATAGAATCATAGATATTTACGGCACAGGAAGAGGCCATTTGGCCCATCGTGTCTGTGCTGGCCGAAAAAGAGCTATCCAGCCTAATCCCACTTTCCAGCTCTCGGTGCATAGCCTTGTAGGTTACGGCACTTCCAGTGCATATCCAAGTACTTTTTAAATGTGATGAGGGTTTCTGCCTCTACCACCCTTTCAGGCAGTGAGTTCCAGACCCCCACGATCCTCTGGGTGAAAAAAGCTCTCCTCAACTCCCCTGTAATCCTTCTACCAATTACTTTAAATCTATGCCGCCTGGTTATTGACCTCTCTGCTAAGGGAAATATGTCCTTCCTATCCACTCTATCTAGGACCCTCATAATTTTATACACCTCAATTATGTCTTCCCTCTGCCTCCTCTGTTCCAAAGAAAACAACCCCAGCCTATCCAATCTATCCTGATAGCTAAAATTCTCCAGTCCTGGCAATATCCTTGTAAATCTCCTCTGTACCCTCTCTAGTGCAATCACATCTTTCCTGTAATGTGGTGACCAGAACTGTACGCAGTATTCTAGCTGTGGCCTAACTAGTGTTTTATACAGTTCAAGCCTAACCTCCCTGCTCTTGTATACTGTGCCTCGGCTAATAAAGGCAAGTATCCCGTATGCCTTCTTAACCACCTTATCTACCTGTCCTGCTACCAAGTACTTAGGATTTCAGGAGAAGATTGCTAATTTCTTATTTCTACCTCTTTGTAAAACTTACTGGTAACTTGTTTTGAAACTGGTTCACTTCTAATGAAAGGATTATGAGGGAACGTTATGTATTTCTCACCAAATGCTGAAGAACATTAAATGTTCGCACATTGTACATAATTAAGCTAATATTGTAGAGGTACACATCAGTGTTGTACATAGCCAGTGTAAAGAAACTGAAAATTAGATTTTATAATAGAGAAATGAGGTATGTGTTATGGATATTTTTTTTAGTTGTAGTTGCTCTGGTTTAAAAACAACCTGGCTAGTTATAATTACAGAATCATAGAATGCTACAGCACAGGCTATTCATCTCATCATGTACGCATTGGTGATTTTCCTCTATTTGAGCCATCTAGTCTAATCTCACTCTTCTGTTTGCACCCCCCATACCATTTACTATTTCTTTTTTCATATAGCTATCAAGTGGTTTGATTCTGTTACAGAATGTTCGAGCTAAGTGTAGCCTAACTGTGCTCAGAGTGCTGAAGTACAAGTTTGATCCTCACATTCCATGGAGCGTTGTCAGCATTGTTGCTGCGCAGAAGGGAATTAAAATAAAATGGTACTAGTCTCTCTGCCATTCTTACTCAGCATCTCGTAGCTGGTACAAGAGTAGCATTAGCATAAGCCTGAGAGCAAGTATTCGGCAAACCCTATCGAGTGCATATTGCGTGTGCCCCAGGAAAACAAGAAGGACTGGGACAAAATAGAGTGGTTTCATAAACATCCTCTTAATATATGAAATAAAGAAGAATGAAACACTTGCATTTATATAGTGCCTTTTACATCTTCAGGATGTCCCAAAGCATTTCACAGCCAATTAAGTACTTTTGAAGTGTAGGGCTCGATTTTATCCCCTGGTCGGGAAAGCGGCAAAGCAAGTGGTGTGCCCATCGGGAGCGACAGCAGGCAGGCTTAGCCAATTTTAACAGCCGATCCTCATTAGCATGCCGACTTCCCGACTAAAACGGCTGGGAAGTGGCTGCCCGGCCGTTGAAATCGGGCGGGATGAGGCTGCCGCTGGCGATGCAGGGGAACGGTTCCTGGTACAAGGTGAGTGCTCCGGGAAGGGAATCTTGGTCAGAGAATGAGTAAGGAAACCCGGGGCAGGGAAGGCCCAAGGTTTCCTTATAGGGCCCGGAGGAAAATTAAAAAAACACCTCAGTTTGCTGGGCCTCTTCTGGCCCTGGCTGCGGTTCCTGGTAGGCTTTGCGTGGCAGAGCAGCCACCACTGCTTCCCCATGCAGGCCTTACGTTAAAATGGCAGATTGGGCCCCGATGACGTGATCGGAGCCCAATCTGCATATTTAAAGAGGATCCAGTGGCTTGGGGTGGGTTTCCATGCCACCTGCAATTTGAAATTGCAGTCAGTCAGATTGGGGCGGGAAAGGAGTGGGTAAGTCCCCCGCTCCATTCCAACTGTCCCCTGCCTGCCCGTAGTCACTGTTGTAATCTAGGCAAAATATGGGTGGTTAGATGACTCAGTACTATACCAATGTAAAGATGCTTTCGGAGCGCTGCTCCTTCGTCAGGTGAAGGAGCGCTCCGAAAGCTTGTGATTTCAAATAAAACTGTTGGACTATAACCTGGTGTTGTGCGACTTCTCACATTTGTCCACCCCAGTCCAACACCGGCATCTCCACATCATGTAAAGATCATCGTGGCCTACTTTTATAATTAACTTAAAACTGGCAGGCACTTTTGATGTCAACTGGAAACTTGAATGGGGCGCTAACTGGGTGGAAATCTAACGTAGCCAATCTGTACCCATTTTTCCAATCAATTACACCCACTTTACGTTCATTAATAACCAATTGGAAAGTCTACCCCAGTGTAATTCATCAATATATTGTACTAACTGACTTCATTTCAAAATGATACCGGGGCTAAAAGGGTTAAATTATGAGGACAGGTTGCACAGACAAGGCTTGCATTCCCTTGAATATAGAAGATTAAGGGGTGATACAATGGAGGTGTTTAAGATGATTAAAGAATTATATGATAGAGAAAAACTTTATCCTCTGGTGGGAGAGTCCAGAACAAGGGGGCATAACCTTACAATTAGAGCTAGGCCGTTCAGGGGTGATGTCAGGAAGCACTACTTCACACAAAGGGTAGTGGAAATCTGGAACTCTCTCCCCCAAAAAGCTGTTGAGGCCAGGTTAATTGAAAATTTCAAAACTGAGATTGATAGATTTTTGTTAGGTAATGCTATTTAGGGTTATGGAACCAAAGTGGGTAGATGGAGTTAAGATACCCATCAGCCGTAATCTAATTGAATGGCCAAACAGGCTCGAGGGCTGAATGGCCTTGTCCTGTTCCTATGTGGGTTGTGAAATAGCTGCTAATATTTCCGATAAACTGATTATATTTTTCACATTTTACATGTGATGGGGAATGACACATTTTTTGATTAATTTTACAGTGTTATCATTCTTCTCATGTCTTTTTTCTTTTCCAGGTCTGATGTCAGCAAATTGAAATTTGATGGGAAGACATTCTGTGTTCATGGTGTTCAGAAAGAGGTCAGATATTACTTTTTGTTGGTGTGCAGTTACATGAAAAAGATGGACAAGCATTATAAAGACTTTAAAGCCAGCACTGGCTAACAAACTTAACCTGTGCAAAATCTGGTAGTGTGTCTCCTATCATACTCTGCAAATTAATTCATCATATGAATTCATGTAAGTTGTGTCTGTAAATATGTGCTCATGTTTTCCTCCTTCAGGAATAATTATTAAATTCCACCTGCTTCTGTCAATCAAACTGGTAGGTGCATCTGAGTTTTCTCCTGTCGGAGTCAGGCCTCACAAATTCTATAATATCACCTGGCAGAAACCGACACCGACCAATCAGTGTGTACGTGCACTAATTCTCATTTTCACTCTTCAAGCAGTTAACGAGCTGCTTAATCACCAGTACTTCCTAACAAACCACAGATACAGCTGTGCAATGAGAAAAGCAGAATGCTTTTTATCACGATCTTACATTCTTTCTTGATGAGATGCATCAGAAACAAGATGTCCTTTTCAGGACCAGAAAGTGGCCTAATAACTAAGTTCATATGCAGGCTGTCTCGATGTGGATTAGTGAGTGAATCGTACTGGCTCAGATACTCAAATGTCCTGGAAGGATTTTAGGAAGACATATCATCACTTCAGTTGAACTAGCAAGATCATACAGAAATGGAGCTGTAACTCCTACAGCCTTAATTAGGCAACATATGTACACATTTTGATGTGAGAGCCTAAGATATTGCACACTTTGTCATTGGAAGCCATGCTTATCCTTGTGCTGGCACAGATATACTATGCAGATGTCATAATACAGTTGGTGCTCTGTCTCATAACTTTTGCATTGGGCATGCCATGGCAGTACAGAATAGCTAATGTAGCATCATGGCAGAAGGTATCTTGGAAGTAATTGAATATATTCTGCTTGTTTGTTAAGTATTATTAGCTCAAATCTTGGGGTAATTATTGTAGAAATGCTTCCAAGTGAGATCTGATATGTTTTCTGCTGAGAGAAATATTTGTTCTGTTTGAAGTGAAAGTTAATGCTGAAATCTGCCGAATCTCAATTGACCGGTGATTACACTGGTTTCACAGTTCTCAAATGTTAACAGCCTCTTAACCAACAAAGCTAACATGTAAAGACATTGGACAAGCTGTTGAGAGTGGAAAACAGAGTGTTAATGCTATAGCTGACCAAAATTAATGTAATACCTAGGTGAACTGGCATTTAGTTGTCCATTATTTAAAATTTGGATACACTTTACTACGTTAAAGGCACTATATGCAGGCAAGTTGTTGTTGAAGGAGCAGGGCCCAAAGGTTTGCAGTAGTAGTACCCTTCTGTGACATGCTGGATATGCCGTTGCTGGCAACAACTTGCCTTTATATAGCATCTTTACTATAGAAAAACATCCCAAAGCGCTTTACAGAGGTGTAGTCAAAAATTGGACACCGAGCCAAAGAAGGAAATATTAGAATGGGTGGCCAAAAACTTGGTCAAAGAGGTGGGTTTTAAGGAGGCTGTTGAAGAAAGAGAGGGAACTGAAGGGGAAATGGGGTTTAGGAAGTGAATTCTAGAGCATGGGGCCGAGGTGGCTGAAGGCATGCTGTCAATGATATAGTTAAGGCAGGGGAGATGCATAAGAGCTCAGAGTCAAAGTAATGGAGAGCTTGAGGAGATTGTCGACTGGAGCAGGTTATAGAGATAACATGGGGCAAGGCCATGAAGAGATTTAAAGACAAGGATGAGAATTTTAAATTTGAGGCTTTGAGCCAGTGTAGGTCACTGAGCACAGAGGTGATGGACAAGCGGGACTTGGGTGCAGGATAGGATATGGACAGCAGAATTTTGGATGAGCTGAAGTTTACAGAGGGTGGAGGATGGTGAGGCTGGTCAGTAGAACATTGGAATAGTTGAATCAGGTGGTGACAAAGTCCTGGATGAGGATTTCAGTGGCAGTGGACTGAGGTGGGGGAAGAGGCGAGCAATGTTACAGAAGTGGAAGTAAATGGTCTTTTTGATAGAAAGGGATCAGAAGCTCAGCTAGGGGTCAAGCAGGGCACTGAAGTTGCCAACAGTCTGATTCAGCCTGAGGCAGTGGGAAAGGGGATGAAGTCATTCGCAAGGGCATGGAGTTTGTGGCGGGGCAAAAGTTGATGGCTTTGGTCTTCCCAATGATTAACTGGAAGTTGCAGCTTATTCATGACTGGATGACATTGCCAACTGGATCTGCTCAGCCCCTGGGCCAGGGGTCAGAAGAGCAGCTCACATAGTACACCATAAAACTAGTTATATTCATAATAAATACATTTTCACTATATTTGTGAATTGCAGCAATACGGTGAAATGTTACTTATCATGAATATAACTAATCAAGTCCACCACTCATTAGCATTTAATTTTTAAAAGCAGCATATTTTAAGACTCTCCTGCCCAAGTGATAAAAATGAATTGGATTTGGATCATAAGAAATAGGAGCAGGAGTAGACCAATCGGCCCCTCGAGCCTATCTGCCATTCAATGAGATCATGACTGATCTGATCCAACCTCAACTCTAAAGAACACAAGAAGTAAGAGCAGGACCAGGCCACTCGGCCCCTGGGCCCGCTCCGCCACCCACAGGGCCTTGACCGATCCGAACTCAAACTCATGTCCAATTTCCAGCCCGCTCCCCGTAACCCCTGATTCCCTTTACTTCTAGGAAACGGTCTATTTCTGTTTTAAATTTATTTAATGAAGTAGCTTCCACAGCTTCCTGGGGCAGCAAATTCCACAGACCCACTACCCTCTGAGTGAAAAAGTTTCTCCTCATCTCAGTTTTGAAAGAGGAGCCCCTTATTCTAAGATTATGTCCCCTAGTTCTAGTTTCACCCATCATTGGGAACATCCTCACCGCGTCCACCCGATCAAGCCCCTTCACAATCTTATATGTTTCAATAAGATCGCCTCTCATTCTTCTGAACTCCAATGAGTAGAGTCCCAATCTACTCAACCTCTCCTTGTATGTCCACCCCCTCATCCCCGGAATTAACCGAGTGAACCTTCTTTGTACTGCCTCGAGAGCAAGTATGTCTTTTCTTAAGTATGGACACCAAAACTGTATGCAGTACTCCAGGTGCGGTCTCACCAATACCCCATTAGTATTAAAATTTCTGTATCTGTCAGCAATGCAGACTCCTGAAACTGTAATGTTGAAAATAATGATCAGCTCCAGAGCACCAGGACTTCAAAGGACAGCCGTGTTTGAAGTCGAAGTCCCAGTGAGGAAATTTGCATGTGGGACTGTAATATTAGCTGATTACTGTGGTAATCAGGTGCAGGGAGAGGCAGAGCAGGCTGTAACAGAATCAAGTTTGAGTGTGATGCCCCAGGTAGTCAAATTTCATTGCTGAGCTGCCTGGCTTGCACATGAAGAATGGCACCTTTAGTTAGATATTGGAGGGTGGTTGTCATCTGTAGAACCCTACCCTAGTATGAGTGTGTCTTCAGGAATGGAAGAGAGAAAATTGGGAAATGTTGAAAACAAGACTTGATGCAATTTTGCAATACCAGTATCAAATACTTTTGCACTGGATACATTTATCTCAATGGCCCGTATTTTCTGATTGCTACGGGTGTGTACGAGCTGTGTACACACCCGTAGGGACCTCACCAGTGCCGGTTTCAGGCATGCGAAACGCATGTGCTGAAAACCGGCATTTCCGATCTGTCAAGAATCCTCTTGACAGATCGCACGCCTGCCCTGGAGAAGGGCCTCTGCAGGTGGAGAGTTCCTCTTTCTGCAGAACCTCCGCTCGCTGAAATCCCTTAAAAATCGGAAAATACGGGCCAAATTATCTTGATTTTTGTGTGAAAAGTAGACATCCAGGAGTCCACAGAATCTAGATATATTCACGAGAACCAAAACACTATGATCTAGGTGCAATGGGGACCGAATGGGGCAAAAGTTTTTTTCAAAATCCATTAAACCCCCGTGTGACTGAAAGAATCTTTAAATGCAGCATTACCAATACAGCAATTTTGGACACAGAACATAAAGTTTATTTTAGATGTATGAGACAGTTTAGTAAAAAAAGATATGCAGCCCTGGCAGAAAGTTTGGACTTATATAATTCAATACCTGCTGGGAATCAATTAGCATGACTCCAGCTACAGTGTGATCTTTGAGATCTGGAAACATCAGGAATTTCTTTGTGCAGGGCTAGTAAAACAAAAAAAACTAAAATAAAAAGAACATATCTAAAATTAAACAAACTTTCAGTGCTTTCCACAAATCTAGTTGCATGCTATCATTTTGATAGTTTTAAATGTAGCTAATTTAACATTGATTTCTGATAGTAATAGAAAGAATTCCTAATAATTTCTATCCATGACCTACAGCAAGAATTGATTTCAAATGTGACTTTTGCTCTCTGGTTATACAGAATGTTGTTATGCAGCAACATTAATAAATTCTCAGAATATGCAGAGTGCCCCATCTATCAATTCAAAAGTGGACTGCAGTAGATAAATGAACCAGTCACATCAGTGCCAATCAGCACTGACAGCTGCTATAAATAATGAACTCTACATGCTTTTCAGCAGTTAGCTTATAAACCACAGCCTGTCAGTGCAACGATTCATATTGTAACCACTTGTGTGTTATGATGACCAGAGTTCACATTTCTTTAATGCATAATTATGATGCTTATGGGGCAACATGAGCAGCATTTTTGATTAAGTTGTTTAGTTATTTACTGCAGTTGTAGTAGAATCCTTTAAAATGGGGATTGCGCTGTGTTATATTGCATCTGTTCAACATGTTGTGCCACAGATCAGGAGGATACGGGTTTGCACTCACCTATTTCCCAATCTCTGCATCCCAGCAAGGGGAGGTATTGAGTTGAGACCAAAGAGGGATTGAAACGTGCCCAGGGCTGCTTTCTTCCAGTTCCTGCCTACTAGCTATAAGTATTGATGCAGAGATGCCAACATTGAAAATGTAAAAAACTGAGATTCAAGTCCCTTTAAAAATGGGGGTCCAGGAGGCGATAGTCAGAAGAATCCATAGGAGGCACTGTCTCTATTGGCAGCAGAGGGACTGACACCAAATACTGGCAGTTCTTTGTTGCTCTCTTTCTTGAGGAGCCCACTATGCCGAGCTGAAAACCTGCAGCTTCTTGTACTTTCCATATAATTTACTTTGGCAAATTTACCTCAAATCTTTTTATTTATTTTTCCTTCTGAGTGTTAATCCTCCTGCCTCCCATAAATGTGGTAAAATTATCTTTTTTAATTCCACGCTCACCTGTGTAATTCTATTTTCTTTTCTTAACCTTTCTCTACATTTGTTATTTTTTGCAATATTGTCAGATTTTTCTCCTCAATTTTCTCGCCAACTGTTTTCAACGGAAGGCATTGACTCTCTTACATTTAAAGATTGCAGCCAATGGGAAACGCTCAGTTCCTTGTTCCAGCGGCTTTAGAAACCCACTTTTTTCTTCAGACTTGTGAGCTGCCACCAGTTCCACTGGCTCCACTTCTGACTGGCACCTGATGGAAACATAAACAAAGGATAATGGCACCCAGAGGCTGTAATCGTACTGCTTTCCCAAAACTGGGGATAGAACCTAAAAACTTCACTGTATTCCATTCCCATGGAAGTTGATCATCCAACTAGCATTATCCATGTGTGGGTCTTTATAGTGAGTCCTGGTAGGTTATCCATTTGTGAAGGACATCAAAGCCAGCTGAATCTTTCCTTATGGGTAAACTATTTACTTTCTCTGTTGTGCTTTCTTCTTGATTGTGCACTTCCTAAATTATGTCTGATTCTGCAGTACAGTATGAAGGTTGGATTTAGGAAGTTGCCCATATCCTAACTTGCATCGTTCATTCATCCATCACCCCTGTACTCACTGACCTACATTGGCTCGCGGTCCCCAAACACCTCCATTTTAAAATTCTCATCCTCGAGTTAAAACTCCTCCATAGCCTCGCCCCCCCCCCCCCCCATCTCTATAACCTCCTCCAGCTGTACAACCCTCCGAGAACTCTGTGTTCCTCCGACTTTGGACTTTTGTCCATCCCTCACTTCTTTCACCCCACGATTGGCGGTCATGCCTTCAGGTGTCTACGCCCTAAGCTCTGGAATTCCTTTCCTAAACTTTTTTGCCTCTCCACCTGTCTCTCCTCCTTTAAGACTCTCCTTAAAACCTATCTCTTTGACCAAGCTGTTGGTCACCTATCCTAATTTCTCCTTCTTTGGCTCAGATTATGCTCCCGTGAAGCACCTTGGGACGTTTTACAAAGTTAAACAGCGCGATATAAATGCCAGATGCTGTTAAAGATTTTTGGAAAAAAATGTAAAAAGTAATGATGTCCGAGACTCAACATGGGAAAAAAATCTTTTATATCTTTTCTGCATACACAAACTAAAAAGCTGTCCTCTGGAAAGAAAGAACTTGCATTTTTATAGCATCTTCCATGACATCCCAAAGCACTCTACAGCCAATGAGGTACTTTTAAAGTATAGTCACTGTTGTAATATAAGCAAATACAGCAGCCAATTTGCACACAGCAAGGTCCCACAGACAGCAATGAGATAAATGACCAGATAATCTGTTTTTTGTGGTGTTTGGTTGAGGGATAAATGTTGGCCAGGACACCGAGAGAATTCCCCTGCTCTTCCTCAAAGAGAGTGTCATGGGATCTTTTACATCCACTTGAGGGGACTGATGGAGCCTTGGTTTAAGGTCTCATCCAAAAGATGGCTGTATCTAACAGCATGCAATCCTTTCAGTGAACATGCCCAGAATTTTTAAATACAGATTCAACTTTTTTTGCTACGTAACGTATTGTTGATTATTGCAGTGCAAATATAGGGAGAACATACAAATAAACTAATGACTAGAAACATCCAGATCATTCAAATAAATTATTTAGAAACAGACAGCAGATCTAATAAATGGATAGATTACTGTACTATGCAATATTTGAAATGGGAGAGGTCTGAATGGGATCTGGACTAAATGTAACATTTTCTCTTATCTAACGAAGTTCCTCAATAATTGTATAGTGGATTAAATGCAGAGCAACAGCTGTCGACTCCGGTCAGGTCCTGTGGGGAGCAGTGGCTGCAGAGACCAGTTCGGTGGGTAAGGAATAGCAGCTTCAAAGCTATCAGCCTGTAACCTCTCTGCAAAACTGGGATTTCAAATTGGAAACTCGGATAATCTCTGAGAAAAACCGAATCTTACATACAACTCTTGAGTCTGTGAACTAAATACAGAAAAATGTTGGCAGTTCTGTTGAAGGAAGTCAAGAAAGAGATCAGGTCCCCTTTTATTCAATGTGACAGTATCTTCCTTTCATGTTATTTGTTGTAATGTTATTTTATGTGATTTGCAATGGGCTTTTGCTGAATTCTGGAAAATTCTTGTCTTACCTGAGTAGAATAACATAAATTTATCAGAAGTTTGAAGCTATAGTTACTGTGAACTAGAGAGCACAACAAATACTATTTAAAATCCAGTGGTTGTGGCTTTCCCATTCTCTCAGTGTGTAAAGGCATCATGTGGCCTGGTAGTGAGCCATATAGGCCAGGGAGGTCTTAGAGTGGATCGCTGGTCTGTGCTGCTCTTCGATGCAATAGTAATAGAGCACGACTTCTGAGTCTGTTAGCAAGGGACTGGAAAAATCAGCCAGGGACCTCACTCCTGATCACTATACATGTGACCCTGCTGAAGGGTGCAGGTGTGTGAATATTTGGTTGAGTACACGCTTGGCTGTGATGCCCTCAGCCCCACATGATCAAATAGCCTCCTGATGCCTGCTGACCAAGCACACACATGAAGAATGATCACTTTAAAAGAGGGCTGCTAGTGCCCTCGAAAGTGGATATCTTGAAGGTAGAAGTGTGGTGATTGGTAGTAGTTTTGCTCATCTAACAGAGTTAGGTCAAAACATATGTACATTATACAAAAGCAAAATACTGCGGATGCTGGAAGTCTGAAATAATACATCTGAATGTACATTTTAATTGTTTTTATTATATATTTTTTGGACACTAGTTTAATGATGTCTTTCATTTCACACGATCAGAAGAAAATTGTGCTGACGTACCATACATCAACCCCAGCCGCATGCAAGCATCTTTGGAAGTGTGGTGTGGAGAACCAAGCTTTTTACAAGTGAGTTTCTAATTAGTGAGATGGTTTTATACAAAATTGATGAATGTGGTCAACTGTTTTTCTCAGTTTATTTACATATGTTCCCATATTTTACCTCTTTCTAGATTAACCATGATTATTTACAATTTAAAACAATATACATAATTTTATGTGCTTATTTTTTTAAATTTAGAATTGTTTTGTAATGTTTAGTTTTAATAGTTTAGGGTCAATATTACAGTGATGAAGGTTTAACTACAGAATGGATTTGTACAAGTTTTGTTTTTTACATTTTTACTGATACCAGTGGGATTTTAACTTGTGTTCCTGGATTATTAGTCCAAGCTTCTGCATTTCCAGCCTATGTTGCTCTTTTGAACTTGTTGAAAAGGTCTGTTTTTCTTCCTGAAAATTAAAATCATTAAAAAAAACTACAATGCACAAAATGTGGTTCCCAGGAACAGACACAGGCACAAAGAGCTCAGTTTGGTGAGTCCAGGTGCATCGGACGGACTGCGTCCTGTTTGGGAATGTCAATCGATTATACTCTTATTGATTATTAGTGTCACTCTTCCTATTTCCCCATGAATACTGACTTCTCTAATGTAGGTAGTGTGGGCTCTTTCCTCAGTTACTCCACGGTAACAAAGGGACTTGAGCTACGCTGGCTGAAATTGTAACTGGTTCCCGCTCCTCGGGCATTGTCCCCCTCCGTTTCCAAACCATCATCACCCCCTCCCCCTTTCTCAAAAAACGTACCCCTGAATTCCCTGCACTCGCTAACTATCACACAATCTCAAATCTTCCTGTTCTCTTACAGGACATTGAATTTGTTGTTGCCTCCCAGATCTGTATCTATCTATCTCACAACTCCTTGTTTAAACCCCTCCAATCAGGTTTCTGCACTTTCCACAGCACCAAATTAAGTCTATCCAAAGTCATAAACAACAACTTTGTGACTGTGACCATGGTACATTATCCCTTTTCATCCTCAACATCCTCTCTGCATCCTTTGACATAGTCGACCACACTGTTATCCTCCAATGCCTCTCCTCTGTTGTCCAGCTCTGTAGGACTTCCCTTGCTTGGTTCCACTTTAACCTATTTGATCCTTGTCAGACCACCTCCAGCAATAGCTTCTCTTCCCACCCCTGCATTATCACCTCCACAATCCCCTAAGCATCTATCCTTCGCCTCCTCTTTCTTTATCTATGTGCTGCCCCTCGGCAAATTGCACATGTACGTTGATGATGCCCAGCTAGTTAGGCCACAGCTCAAGTACTGCGGACAGTCCTGGTCACCACATTACAGGAAAGATGTGATTGCACTAGAGAGGGTACAGAGGAGATTTACAAGGATGATGCCAGGACTGGAGAATTTTAGCTATAAGGAAAGATTGGATAGGCTCGGGTTGTTTTCTTTGGAATAGAAGAGGCTGAGGGGAGACTTAATTGAGGTGTATAAAATAATGAGGGGCCTAGATAGAGTGGATAGGAAGGACCTATTTCCCCTAGCAGAGAAGTCAATAACCAGGGGGCATAGATTTAAAGTAATTGTTAGAAGGATTAGAGGGAGTTGAGGAGAAAATGTTTCACCTAGAGGGTGGTGGGGGTCTAGAACCCACTGCCTGAAAGGGTGATAGAGGCAGAAACCTTCATTGCATTTAAAAAGTACTTGGATATGTACTTGAAATGCCGTAACCTACAAGGCTACGGACCAAGAGCTGGAAAGTGGGATCAGGCTGGATAGCTCATTTTCAGCTGGCACAGACATGGCCTCCTTCTTTGCTATAAATGTCTATGATTTTATGAACAGTAATTATGACCCTTCTTACATAAGTCTCTTCATGGAACTCTGTAAGTAATACCTTTGAAGAACATACTTATTGGGCTAAAAATTCGGGGGGGTTTAGCGCCACCCGTTACTGCCAGATTCGGGGATAAAAATGGTGGCTGCCACACTATCGCCTGCTGCTGGCGGGTCCCGCAGCGGCCGTCATTTTCAGTATGTCGGCAGCACTGCTGTTGCCTGCGCTCACCTAAAGTATTGTAATGTCGGAGCGTGATGTCAATCGCTGTGCAATGCCGAGTTGACGCCCGCTCATCCATTTTGGATTTTGCTGCTCCTATTGCCGCCCTATCTAAAGCACGTCCATGCGTGCAGCCGCTAAAAGCGCTTCAGCAGTGTTAACGGTCATGAGGAATCTGGCAGGAATTGGCAGATTGTATATGAGGATGGAGGCCGACAAGTGGAAAACAGCTCAGATGGATGCCGGAACTTCAAACGCCTCCTTTGCCAAGGTTCTTCTTTTATACTTTCATTTTTTGCCATCAGTGGGCGGGGGGCAGGGTTGCATTTTCTGGTGGCTTTCCAGGAGGCCTACAGTGTTTATCGGTCAGTAAATCAATGGGTGAAACCTTGTGGAACTAGCTTTTAGTTCAGAACCGAACACCTGCACAAAACTGCAAATCCCTTGGCGGATTCCCAGCAAATAAAAATAACCGAATTCCTAAAGAGCATCAGATTGGCTAGAATTCCATTGCAACTTTTGAAGATCATCTCTGATAAGATCTCTTTTATCTTTATGATAGCGTCACCAGAACATCACCCCCTAGCAAATCTGGACTCAACTGCTTAAGATTTTAAGGAATTATAATTAATTTATTCAAAATTCCATAACCAATTATTTATCAAATAATTATTTTGTGTCGAGTATGCAAGACCCACTAAAAGCTGGCACGATTACTACACATTTAAACACTTTTAAGAATAACCATTGCGGACAGATTAGTGTCACAGTGAACGCAGATGCATTCATTTCATGAACTATTAAAAAATCAACAAACATCGGGTGGCAGGTAATATTTTTGTCGCAAGTACGGCAACAGTTCCGTACACGGCAGACAGGTTCACTCCTTTCTTTCCCATTCCCCTTCACAGCACGCGGGAGATAGACGTGACCTTCGGCCTCCTGCTGAGCTTAGCACTGGAAAGAGCGCGTTACACCACAAAATCATTGCACTGCTGATGTTAATTAGCAAGCAGAACCATCAAAATACCGGTGCTGCCTACGCTGTCTCGGCGGGCGGCCATTAGCCTTGGCCAGCGCTGTTACTGGCAGGTTTCCAGCCTACTCGAATTTTTAGCCCATGGATTCTTAGGTGTTAAGCAAAGACCAAAGTGTAGAATAGAAACAAGTGTTTCTCCGTTATCTAAAGCAAATGAAATATTGGCCCAGATATTCCGATCCCTATGAGTGGGTATGCGCTGTGTACTCACCCGTAGGGACATCGGAAATGCCGGTTTCAGGCATGCACAGCGCATGTGCTGAAAACCAGCATTTCCGATCTGTCAAGAATGGTCTTGACAGATCCTCCGGCTGCCCTGGAGAAGGGCCTCTGCGGGCGGATAGTTTCGCTTTTTGGAGACCCTCCGCCTGCAGAAACCTCTTACAATTCTTATGCCTGGTAAAAGCAGGCGTAAGGCCTGCTTTTACCAGGATAAGAGTTGAAAAAAGTAAAAAAAAAATAATTCTGATTTATCCTTTAAAAATACTTTAAAAAAGATAAGTTTATTTTTAGCCTCGTAAAAAACTTTAATTATTTTTTTCAAAAAATTAAATTTTTGTTTAAAATACCTTAATTTATTGTAATTTCAAGTCATTTTAAAAATGTGATTAAAAAAAAAATTATTTAAAGTTTTACTATGTTTCTGGCGTGATCTCCATTCATATATTTGACAGATCTTCCTGTCAAGTGTATGAAGGGAGATTCACTTCTTTGATTGGCTCCCCATGGCCCACGTTGATCCCAGGGACGCTGCGAACTACATGTGCCTCTGGGATACGTGGGCCCTGCGCACTTGGAGTTTGGAGAGGCCCAGGAGCAGAAGCGTGTGCGTCCCGGGAGCCCTCAGGTAAGGGCGTAGATTTTTCCAGATTGTAGGCCTCCGCCCGCGGGAGGCCTGCGATCGGAAAATACGGGCCATTGTGATCAGCAGAACAAGCCATTTTCACACCGCTCAACTCATGCCTAAATAATGTACATCGTGAGTTTGATACACCAGTTAACCATGAACTCTGTAGCACTTATTTAGAAAAGGCCTGTTTCAAAGGAGGTGACTGCAGTGCTGTATGAAAATGCTGGGGAATTCAAATACTTTGTGGAAACACCATGGGGAAATTTGCATAGATGATACATTTTTTTAAAATACCTGAGGGTAGTTACATGAAAATACGTCCAGGTGATTGCAGATTGTGTGAGAGTAGATGTGAACATTTTCCTGTTAGCTACTTTTACTGAAACCATTGAAACATTTGTTTACAGATATTGAGGGTTAAAGTTTCTGGTTTTGCACTTCTGGTGCATGCAGGGGGTGCATATTGCAAAATTCTGCACAATTTTATGGTCATTAAAATTACTGGTTGGAAATTAGGGGAAGTGGGTGTGTAATATGCCAATATGCACTCCTGGCTGAGAGGAAAATTTCCCTTAGCATAGAGAGGCATGCAGGCCAGCCTGAAGTGCTAAGTTTGCATTGTACTGAATGGAGCTGCTCGATATACACAATTCCTACCATAAGTCATGTCACGGAGTGGCTGAGGAGGAAAGGAGAGCCAATTTGGTGGGTGTCTGCGAGGCTGATGCAATGATGATATTTTCTGCTAGTTAAAATATTTTTGTTACTGTATTTTTTCAGAGAGAGATGGGAGAATACTCCTTTTAGCCTTTCATAGTGCTTGAAGTCATTGTATAATTCACACCTGGGCTGGGGTATTCACCTTGTGAACTCACCTGCAATTTTCCCCCCAATGATTTTAATGGACGGAAATATCGTGGACTGACAAGTGCAGAAGCAGTGAACCTCGACCCTGATGTAATACTCAATACTTTGTGTGGACATAGATTTCCCTCTGTAATCCTTTTGTCAAAATGCCAAACACCCCAAATACTAATGATTTTTTTAACATTATTATAGGTATGCAAAATCCAGTCAGATCAAGACCGTCTCCAGCAGCAACATCTTTTTCAAAGGCAGGAGGTTTCGTTTCAGGTGAGTGCTTTGTGTCATGTCAAGATAGCTTCAACAAATTCTCTGCACTAATATTTTGCCCTAAGGTCCTAAATTTAATTAGCAACCTGTCTTTTATAATAACTTGAAGACTAGCCATACCTGCAGTGGTTAAACTGCTTGCATCAGAACTCTGCAACCACAGGTTCAAGTCCCAGAGTTGCCTGAGAATGGAATCTGCCAATCATCCCCAAGATCAGTGTCATCAGTTTGCATTTCAGTCACTGGTTTTCCACTGATTTCATGTGTTGACATAGAATTGACGCACCTGTGTCACATATACCACGTATAATTTTTCAAAGAATTTTCCTTTTTCCTTGTGACATAACTGGGAAATAGACAGTAAACTATATGGCATTTTGAGAATAGTGGATACTTAGAATGATTGCTAACTTTCACGCATCTGCTGGAAGACTCATATGGCATATCGTGCCCTCCCACCTGAAGATTAAGATTTCCTATTTTAATTGCGCTCGTAATTCTCAGCATATTTGTCACTGTAAAGAGAGAGAAAATAGAATAGTTTATGGAGATAAAATGCTCACAAGTCCCATTTCCAGGTAGGCTATGAGGAGAGAAACAGATATACAGAAAAAGGAAGACAGAGTGAAAGAAGAGAACAAGAGGATAAAAGAGTGAAAGACAAAAGAAGAATACATTAGTACTGGTCAGCTATCACCTGTGAACCACAAGACATAGTAACAGAGTAACACTTTCAGGAAGAAGAAGACCCTCGGTCTGTCTAGCCCACCTATCCACAATATCCCCTTGGTGCATTTCTAATAATCCTGAAGACAGATGAACTTTGTTGCTTTTAACCATATTCATTCTTCTAGCACAAGTCACATATCAGACACACAGCTCATGGCTATATCTCTATGAGAAAAGGAAAAACCAACAAGACCATAACCATAGGTGGTTGAATAAGCAGATCAAAAAACAAAGTGAAGCTAATTATTTTGAAAGACACCAGAAAACAAAAAGTAATGAGGGTCTGGAGTCAAACAAATATCAATTGAGGATAACTAACTGTTGGAAGGGCTAAAAAGGCATTAGAAAAGTGCATTATGGATAGGACAAAAGGAGTCAAAGAAACTTCTTTAGCTTGATAAGTAGATGGATTGTTAGAAAGCCAGACTGGTCCTGTAAGGACTAAAATCTCAAGAACTCAGTGGGAGAATGCACTTATGGATAAAAGGAATTTGGAAAGGCCAAATAATATTGAAGAGAAGCATCAGATTTTCACGGAGTGTGTGAAAGAACGGACCTGCCGATCGATCACCACTGATACACTGGGCCAGTAGTGGAAACTCTTGGGTTCACTTGCTGAGTGTGTGATTATTTTATAGCACTTTTTACAACATTTTTCAGTTTCTAGGGTTGGACCAAATCTATGTTTTTATAAATAGTAATCCCACTGTAGTGCTAATCCATACATGTGGGGTGGTCCTAAGTTTGGTCATTGGCCTTTTTGAGTGAGCTTAGCTCAGGCATCAAGGTGGTAGGACTGCTAAAGTTGGCCTCAGCACACTTGGCCTGGGGAGGGGGAAACAGCCAGGGTTCCTGAATGCTATACAGTGACCACTATTAGAAAGTGTGGATGAATGGACATCAGCTGAGGAAAGGATCAGGCTCAACTGTAATGCTCGCTTCCCCCAGTGAACTAGCTAAGATTACTGTTTAGGCGCACAGATGAAGAATAACTACTTGGGAGAGGTTCCAGGGGATTGATAACACCTATAGATTTGTACCACAGTGTAGGTTAGTGCTTTCAGGAGAGATAGGGAGAAAATTTAAATAAAATTGGTACTAATTTAAAAACCTGGTTCAACACTTGTGGCTGTTTGAGGAAATACTCATAGGCATAAGTTTGAATAATTGAAAGTAAGTAGATGGTGGGGGTGGGCTAGTGCAAGTTGCTTTGTTTAGGAACACATGGTCATGTGTAGACAGCTCTTGCACTGTATTGGGTTTGTGAAAACTTTAGTTATTGTCATTATTTTCAAAAGTAGAAACTAGACATTTACATAAATAAAATAACATGTTTATCTTGTTGATTGTAGTGGGAGAGTTGCCAAAGAAGTTATAGAAGCAAGCACCAAAATTCAGCGCACCCCTCCTGAAGTTCACAGGTAAGAGCAAAATAATACACATCTATCACTCTGTTATCACTAAGCAACCCAAATGTCCAGAGTGGAGAGTAATTCAGGAAACACTCAGACACTAGAAACAAAATGGGTAACTTGCCTATAATTACCATTCGTCAAGATTCATTTTTGGGAGGGGGTGAGATTCGGTTTCTTTCAGGTATTTTCTCCCTCAAACCTTTCTTGGGTCTCCCTGTGCCACCCACCACCCTTGGCTGACAGGCTTTTGTCGATGTTGCCCTGAATCTGGGCACTGCAAGCTGCACAGGGGCAGCCGAGAGTAAGATTTTCCCTCCCTTCATGTGGGGAAGTGACCTCCACCCGCTGCTCCCTCTTTTTAGCATGTGATCTCAGCATGTGTGGGATTACAACCATGAATCCACATTCTACGACTCTCTGCCCCATTTCTTTTTCAATTGTAACCCTTCCTGTCCTGGAAGCATTGACTCTTGGCCAGTTTCACAGGCTCCTGGCATCCTTCAGTACCTTACTAGGCTATTCAACAGTGAGTGGACCTCACAATCAAGCCAGATATTGTTTGCATTGGACTTTCACAATTGCTTGCCTGCCAGCAGTGGTCACTGGCTAACAATCAGGAGCAGGAACTCTGGCTGAAATGTTGCCTCTACCTAACTTAGGGGCAATTGTAGTGCCTGAACTGCTATCCCATTAGAGATGGGCTAACTCTGCCTAGACAAGGGATTTAACCTGGATCATCCTAGTCTGTGTGGCTGAATACCATATGGTACATTTATCCACTGTTCATTGGAAGACACCAAAAGCAGGCCATACTTTTGCATAAGACTGTTTTAATTTGTACTGTTGGTTCTGCCCTTAGTGTAAAGTGTTTTTTTTCTCACCAATTGTCTTCTGTCCTGTCCTTTCCTGAGGGAAGAAGCCAGTATTCTGTCCAAGTGGTCATTATTCATGTGTGAGCCTTGACAGTGAGTGTTGGCAGGCTATTCAACCACAGCACAGCATAGACAAATCTGATCCTGCTCTCACCCAACATCCAGGCAAGCACACTTCCAGTAGAAGCCTTTGGATAGGAGAGTGAACCCTGGCCAAGTGATGTTTACTGTTATCCTTAATTTCAGATTAAACATTTTGAAAAGCCAAAAATAGAATGTGCAGTAATTACTGTAAATAAAAATAAATTGAGAAATGTAGAGAAAGCAACAAATTTAAAATTCTGTATATATTGAAAAACAAATAAATAGCATAAGACAGGTTGCTTAAGACAGTGGGCTATTGAATATAGGAAGGTGAAAACTATCACTTGAGTAAGTCATCTATTTTTATTTCTTATGTATGCAGAGTGTACTGTGTCTCGACTGATTCTGTGACATCACCTTTTTCAGATCCACACTTGCTCAGAGCCGCAGTTACTATTCTTTAACCAAACAGTTGATAACAAACGTTGAGACAACAGAATCATGCCTGCCATCCCCCGATGAATCTGAGGAGCAATCTGCCATGGATGGTGAGAATTCATATATACTTTCCACTTGGTCGGCCTCTTCAATCCGTAAGAGGAAAGAAAACCGATGAAAATGAGTTGAAAATGTTTAATCAGTCTTTGAATAAGCAGTGTTCAGATTGACAACACTATATGTTCACATTTGATTGAGAGTAATCAAACCAGATTAAAGTTACCCTTGTGAGGCACTAACACATGGGAGGGTCTCCACCAATCACACCCTTCAGCAAGGCAGCAACAATGGAAAGTACTCCACTCATGTTTGAGACCAATCAGCATCATTTGAAAATTATAAAGAACAACAACTACAGTAACAACAACTTGTATTTATATTTGTATAGCGCTTCACAGGAGTATTAGAAGACAAAAAATTTGATACCGAGCAACATAAGGAGAAATTAGGGCAGATGACCAAAAGCTTGGTCAAAGAGGTAAGTTTTAAGGAGCATCTTAAAGGAGGAAAGAGAGGTAGCAAGGCAGAGAGGTTTAGGCAGGGAATTCCAGAGCTTAGGGTCTAGGCAACAGAAGGCACGGCCTCCAATGGTTGAGCGATTATAATCAGAGATGCTCAAGAAGGCTGATTTAGAGGAGCGCAAATATCTCGGGGGGGGGGGGGGGCGGACGGTTGTCGGGCTGGAGGAGATTACAGAGATAGGGAGGGGCGAGGCCTTGGAGGGATTTGTAAACAAGGATGAGAATTTTGAAATCGAGGCGTTGCTTAACCGGGAGCCAATGTAGATCAGCGAGCACAGGGGTGATGGGTGAACGGGACTTGGTGCGAGTCAGGACATGGACAGTCGAGTTTTGGATGACCTGAAGTTTATATAGGGTAGAATGTGGGAGGCCAGGCAGGAGTGCGTTGGAATAGTCAAGTCTAGAGGTAACAAAGGCATGGATGAGGTTTTCAGTAACGGATGAGCTGAAGCAAGGGCGGAGACAGGCAATGTTACGGAGGTGGAAATAGGCGGTCTTAGTTATGCCGCAGATGTGTGGTCGGAAGCTCATTTTAGGGTCAAATATGACACCAAGGTTGCGAACAGCGTGGTTCAGCCTCAGACAGATATTAGGGAGAGGAATGGAGTCAGTGGCTAGGGAACGGAGTTTGTGGCGGAACTGAAAAGAATGACTTCGGTCTTCCCAATATTTAATTGGAGAAAATTTTTGCCCATCCAGAACTGCATGTCGGACAAGCAGTCTGACAATTTAGAGACCGTGGAAGGGTCGAGAGAAGAGGTAGTGAGGTAGAGCTGAATGTCGTCAGCGTACATGTGGAAACTGACGCTGTGTTTTCGGATGATGTCGCCAATGTGCAACATGTAGATGAGAAATAGGAGGGGGCCAAGGATAGATCCTTGTGGAACACCAGAGGTAACGATGCGGGAGCAGGAAGAGAAGCCATTGCAGGTGATTCTCTGGTTACGATTAGATAGATAAGAATGGAACCAGGTGAGTGCAGTCCCACCCAGCTGGACGATGGTGGAGAGGCGTTGGAGAAGGATGGAGTGGTCAACCGTATCAAAGGCTACAGACAAGTCAAGAAGGACGAGGAGGGATAGTTTACCTTTGTCACAGTCACAAAGGATGTCATTTGTGACTTTGATGAGAGCCGTTTTGGTACTGTGGCAAGGGCGGAAACCTGATTGGAGGGATTCAAACATGGAATTGCGGGAAAGATGGACAAGGATTTGGAAGGCGACAATACGTTCAAGGACTTTGGAGAGGAAAGGGAGGTTGGAGATGGGGCGGTAGTTTGCAAGGACAGAGGGATCAAGGGTTGGTTTTTTGAGGAGAGGGGTGATGACGGCAGATTTGAGGGAGAGGGGGACAGTACCTGAGGAGAGAGAACCATTAACAATATCAGCTAACATGGGAGCCAGAAAAGGAAGTTGGGTGGTCAGCAGTTTGGTGGGAATAAGGTCGAGGGAGCAGGAGGTGGGTCTCATGGACAAGTACTAACGTGTTCTTACTCCTCAGGTTGGTCTACCTGTAGTCAATTCCCCATTACTACTTAAGTTGGTTCTGCACAGTCACATTGGCATTTGGCTTGAGCCAAATAAGATCAACCCCTGGGGGTTGAAATTCTGCTGAATGATATTTCTAGCACTCAGACTAAAGCATCACGTAAATTTGTTACATGCACGATTTTCACAGTTTGTTAAAATAATGCATATATGAATTTTTATACAAGTATATTAACCCACTGCGCTGTCTGGTCTTTCTGGTTGAACACCATCAAGGTTTGAGCACAGGGAAGTGCTGTGTTGCAACACATAGGTCTACTTCCTGTGACTGCTTCCCCCTTTCCCCCCTTCGACCCGCTTTGGCCCAATATCTCACCTTTGCTTGATGGTGCTTTTGATGGCCTCTATTTTTTGTAAAATAAATCATAATTTTAGCCTTCAGTCAGGCATTACTTACAAGTGAATTGGCAGTCTCATTGTTGAAGTCTACAATTATAGCTGCCTTGGAGAAATGGAAATGCCACACTGGTGCATTGGATTGGGTACATTGGTATAGACTAGAGGTAGATTTGCACAACACCTTTTGGTGCTGTACATGAAATTTGTCTGCTTGATGCTGACACTTAACAGTAGAAAATTGTTCCATCCCCCAGCAATTATATTTTTTACCTTGAAAAGAACAAAAGGATCATCAAAAATAGGTAGAAAATAGCAAATCAGAAAATGACCAGATTGATAGGATTTTATTTTATTAATCTATTGACTTTGTTTTCTAAAATGAATTAGTCAGTCTCCCTTGGCATTGTATACAGGGAGCGTAGAGTGCAGTATTCAGGTCAGGCAAGGTTAGATGGTGGAGGGAAAACTGGACCTAGACAGGACAGGGATGAGGAGGCAGATAGGAGAGGAAAGGGGTGAGGAAGAGGAGGGGAGAAGGAGGGAGGAGACAATGGGAGATAAAAGGTTGAGGAAGATGGGAAGAGAGGAGAGGAACGGAGGTGAGAAAAGAGGACGAGGGGAGGGACAAGAAAGAAGGGAAGACAGGAGAAGGGGAGAGGAAAGAGGAGGATGTGATCTCACTCTTCAGGTTGGTCTACCTATAGTCAATTCCCAATTATTACTTGAGTTGGTTCTGCACAGTCACATTAGCATTTGGCTTGAGCCAAATAAGATCAACCACTGGGGGTTGAAATTCTGCTGAATGCTATTTCTAGCACTGAGACTAAAGCATCATGTAAAATTGTTACATGCACGATTTTCAGTTTGTTAAAATAACGCATATATGAATTTTTATACAAGTGCATTAACCCACTACGCTGTGGAAGGGGAGAGCAGAATGGTGGAGGAGAAAGGCAATGAGGAGGGGTTTTGGAGTTGGGACCGGGAGGAGGGAGGTGGAAGACGGATTCAGGAAGGGGAATGGCAGAGCTGCACAGGGGGACAGATGGGAGTGGGGAAGAGTAAGAGGAGGAACTGAAGGACGTTTGGATGATTATTCAGTGGAGGTCGCAATGTTGGTTAGTGGGTTTGGGAAACGGGAGTCATTAGGGTGCTCATTGGGGAGGGAAAAAAGGACCAAAATGCTGCACAGTATGGGTGAAATCATCAACAACACAGCTTGCATTTATATAGCGCCTTTAACGTAGTAAAATGTCCAAGGCGCTTGACAGGAGCATTATCAAACAAAATTTGACACTGAGCCACATGAGATATTAGGATAGGTGACCAAAAACTTGGTCAAAGAGATAGGTTTTAAGGAGCATCTTAAAGGAGGAGAGAGCTGTAGAGAGGCGGAGAGATTTATGGAGGGAATTCCAGAGATTAGGGCCTCGGCAGCTGAAGGCACAGCCACCAATGGTGGAGCGATTAAAATCTGGGATGCACAAGAGGCCAGAATTGGAGGAGCGCAGAGATATTGGAAGATTGTAGGGCTGGAGAAGGTTACAACGATATAGAGGGGCAAGCCCATGGAGGGATTTGAAAACAAGGATGAGAATTTTTAAATTAAGGTGTTGTCGGACTGGGAGCCAATGTAGGTCAGCGAGCACATGGGTGTTGGGTGAACGGGACTTGGTGCGAGTTAGGATACAGGCAGCAGAGTTTTCAATGAGCCCCAATTTACAGTGGATGGAAAATGGGAGGCAGCCAGTAGAGCATTGGAATAGTCAAGTCTAGATGTAACAAAGGCATGGATGAGGGTTTCAGCAGCAGATGAGCTGAGGCAGGGTCGGAGACGGGCGATGTTACGGAGGTGGAAGTAAGCGTTTTTAGTGATGGCGCAGACATGTGGTCAGAAGCTCATCTCAGGGCCAAGTAGGACATCAAGGTTGTGAATGGTCTGGTTCAATCTCAGACAGTGGCCAGGGAGAGGGATGGAGTCGGTAACTAAGGAACAGAGTTTGTGGCGGGGACCGAAGACAATGACTCCAGATCCGCAGCAATGTGGTTGACTCTTAACTGCCATCTGAAATGGCCTAGCAAGTCACTCAGTTGTAACAAATCGCTACGAAACACAATAATAAGAATAAAACCGGACGGACCACCTGGTATTGACCTTGGCACCGGCTACGGACACGACAACGGCACACCCAGCCCAGTCAACCCTGCAAAGTCCTACTCACCAACATCTGGGGACTTGTGCCAAAATTGGGAGAGCTGTCCCACAGACTCGTCAAGCAACAGCCTGACATAGTCATACTCACAGAATCATACCTTTCAGCCAATGTCCCAAAGTCCTCCATCACCATCCCTGGGTATGTCCTGTCCCACCGGTAGGATAGACCCACTAGGGGCGACGGCACAGTGGTATACAGTCAGGAAGGAGTGGCCCCAGGAGTCCTCAACATTGACTCCGGACCCCATGAAATCTCATGACTTCAGGTCAAGCATGGACAAGGAAGCCTCCTGCTGATTACCACCTACCGCCCTCCCTCAGCTGATGAATCAGTACTCCTCCATGTTGAACACCACTTGGAAGAAGCACTGAGAGCAACAAGGGCACAGAATGTACTCTGGGTGGGGGACTTCAATGTCCATCACCAAGAGTGGCTCGGTAACACCACTACTGACCGAGCTGGCCAAGTCCTGAAGGACATAGTTGCCAGTCTGGGCCTGCGACAGGTGGTGAGAGAACCTACACGAGGGAAAAACCTACTTGACCTCGTCCTCACCAATCTACCTGTCGCAGATGCATCTGTCCATGACAGTATTGGTAGCAGGGACCACCGCACAGTTATTGTGGAGACGAAGTCCCATCTTCACACTGAGGACACCCTCCATCGTGTTGTGTGGCACTACCACGTGCTAAGTGGGATAGCTTCAGAACAGATCTAGCAGCTCAAAACTGAGCATCCATGAGGCGCTGTGGGCCATCAGCAGCAGCAGAATTGTATTCCGCCACAATCTGTAACCTCATGGACCAACATATCCCTCACTCTACCATTACCATCAAGCCAGAGGACCAACCCTGGTTCAATAAGGAGTGTAGAAGAGCATGCCAGGAGCAGCACCAGGCATACCTAAAAATGAGGTGCCAACCTGGGGAAGCTGCAGCACAGGACTACACGCATGCTAAAAAGCGGAAGCTGCATCCTATAGACAGGGCTAAGAGATCCCACAATCAACGGATCAGATCAAAGCTCTGCAGTCCTACCACATCCAGTCGTGAATGGTGGTGGATCATTAAACAACTAACGGGAGGAGGAGGCTCCATGAATATCGCTATCCTCAATGATGGTGGAGCCCAGCACGTGAGTGCAAAAGACAAGGCTGAAGCGTTTGCAACCATCTTCAGCCAGAAGTGCTGAGTGGATGATCCATATCGGCTTCCTCTTGAGGTCCCCACCATCACAGAAGCCAGTCTTCAACCAATTCGATTCACTCCACGTGATATCAAGAAACGGCTGAGCGCACTGGATACAGCAAAGGCTGTTGGCCCCAACAACATCCCGGCTGTCGTGCTGAAGACTTGTGCTCCAGAACTAGCCGCGCTTGTAGCCAAGCTGTTCCAATACAGCTACAACACTGGCATCTATCCGACAATGTGGAAAACAGCCCAGGTACCTCCTGTCCACAAAAAAAAGCAGGACAAGTCCAATCCGACCCCATCAGTCTACAATCAATCATCAGCAAAGTGATGGAAGGTGTCATCAACAGTGCTAGCAAGTGACACTTACTCACCAATAACCTGCTCACTGATGCCCAGTTTGGGTTCTGCCAAGACCTCTCAGCTCCCGACCTCATTACAGCCTTGGTCCAAACATGGACAAAGGAGCTTAATTCCAGAGGTGAGAATGACTGCCCTTGACATCAAGGCAGCATTTGACCGAGTGTGGCATCAATGATCCCTGGTAAAACTGAAGTCAATGGGAATCGGGGGGGAAAACTCTCCACTGGCTGGAGTCATATCTAGCACAAAGGAAGATGGTTGTGGTGGTTGGCGGTCAATCATCACAGCCCCAGGACATCGCTGCAGGTGTTCCTCAGGGCAGTGTCCTAGGCCCAACCATCTTCAGCTGCTTCATCAATGACCGTCCCGCCAACATAAGGTCAGAAATGGAGATGTTTGCCGATCACTGCACAGTGTTCAGTGCCATTCACAACTCCTCAGATAATGAAGTAGTCCACGCCCGCATGCAACAAGACCTGGACGATGTTCAGGCTTGGGCAGATAAGTGGCAGGTAACATTCGCGCCACACAAGTGCCAGGCAGTGACGTATCCCCAACAAGCGAGAGTCTAACCACCGCCCCTTGACATTCAACGGCATCACCATCGCCGAATCCCCCACCATCAACACCCTGGGGGTCACCATTGACCAGAAACTTAACTGGACCAGCCACATAAATACTGTTGCAACAAGAGCAGGTCAGAGGCTAGGTATTCTGCAGCGAGTGTCTCACCTCCTGACTCCCCAAAGCCTTTCCACCATCTACAAGGCACAAGTAAGGAGTGTGATGGAATACTCTCCACTTGCCTGGATGAGTGCAGCTCCAACAACACTCAAGAAGCTCGACACCATCCAGGACAAAGCAGCCCACTTGATTGGCACCTCATCCACCACCTTAAACATTCACTCCCTCCACCACTGGTGTACCGTGGCTGCAGTGTGCACCATCTACAAGATGCACTGCAGCAACTCGCCAAGGCTTCTTCGGCAGCACCTCCCAAACCCGTGACCTCTTCCACCTAGAAGGACAAAGGCAGTAGGCACATGGGAACACCAGCCACCTCCAAGTTCCCCTCCAAATCACCCACCATCCTGACTTGGAAGTATATCGCCGATCCTTCATTGTCGCTGGGTCAAAATCCTGGAACTCGCTCCCTAACAGCACTGTGGGAGTACCTTCACCACACGGACTGCAGCGGTTGAAGTAGGCTGCTCACCACCACCTTCTCAAGGGCAATTAGTGATGGGCAATAAATGCTGGCCTTGCCAGTGACGCCCACTTCCCATGAATGAATAGAAAAAAACCCCCAAAGAAGCATAAATGCTGTTCGGTGGGTGGGATGGGAGGCTTGAGTTTGTGAGTGCGGTTGACTGAAAGACCGATCGTGCAAGCCCGCAGGCTGACTTTTGAGGACACAAAAGTCGTTAGCCAGCTGGGTGGTGTGCAAGCAAGTCTCTCAGAGGTGTAAGGATGCAACAAAAATTACATTTCCTTTTAATCTTTGTTACTTGCCTTGCTTACCTTCCTGTACCAATATGGCTGCTCATTGACACAAACGTAGACTACTCCACAGTGACAGTTGATGGCTGGAGCTTACAATTGCATGCAGCCACAACGTTTTGTTTGGTATGAATTCTCAAAATACTGTATTGTTGATGTTGTTTTCGTAGCTATCGTTACATGACATTTAATGTTGAAAAATCCTATTACAGTGCCAGCTATAAGCATAACAAGTGCTGTGGTTAAATGTTGACATTTTAATTCCAGGTTTTCCCTTTAAGATAGTATAACGATGGGCCGAATGGCCTCCTGTGCTGTATGATTCTATGGGGGAAAAATTCAGTTGGTTGCGCCTCCCATTAGCGCCTTAATGGGGCGCAAAGCATCTAGCGCCCAGGCGCGGCGAAGTTTGCGCCGCTCGCGAAATTAACTAGACATTTTGCGGCGACGCTAAACACTACCGCCATGATCTCCTGCGCCGGCAGATCGTGACGTCAGTCGAGTGCGCAACGCCCCGGTATCGCCCCGGAGTGGATATTGAGTGGCGCCCCCTGCCTTACCGCCTGACGCTAGCAACGACAGGTTGAGGGGAGCATTCTGCAGTTATGAAGGGAAAGGGGGAGCGCTATTTAAAGGTGACCGCTTCCTGCCTTTTACTGTTGGTGCCATTTTTTAACTACGCATTCTGAGAGAGAGAGAGAGACTTCTGGAGAGATTCAATGTTGTGTGAAGGAGTTTTGGGTACTCAGCAGCACTTTGCAGGTTCATTTTGATTTGCCATTCGTTGTATCGATTTAGAAGAGACTGTGGGGGCTGCACTCTGAGCTCTTTGCCTGGTACTCTCCATTGTTCTTTCCAGCAGATTTGATGTGCAGGTCTCTCCAGGCCGAGATTCAAGGCTGCAATGAGCAGGATGTGGATGGAAAGCAAGATTAACCATCCCCTTTAAGAACTGGCCCGTGCCATTGTGTGTGTGTTCCATTGCTGACTGACATTACATGAGCTTCGCCAGCGCTCTTAGGTAGCGCCTCGCTCCTCGGCCTTTGCGCCTTAAGACAGGTGTGAAGCGCCTGATTTAGCGCTCCAATCATCTCCAGGGGCGATAAAAGTCAAGTTTGCAGTCGGTGGCGATAATTAACGGCAGGCGCTAATCTTTGCGCCCGGCCGATAATTGCGCCCCAAATGGGGCGATACTGAATTTCTCCCCCTATGATTCTATAACATGAGACTTTTCAATGCATTTTAAAATGGAATGCTGCGACCCATTCAGCAATTAAAATGTATAACTAGTCAATCTCCGGTTGTGTTGCACATGTGTAGACAAGACCAGTGAGTAAGAGGGAGGAGGAGGAGCCAAATATTAGGTAGAATGGGAGAAGCTGGGAAAAGGGAGTGAAGAAAAGAGAGAAGAGGGGAAGGTAAGAGAGTAGGGCAGAGCGAAGCGGGAGAGGAATATAAATGGGGAGAAGAAGGAAGAGAGGGGAGAGGAGGGGAGGAAGAAAGGAGGGAAGCCAGCCATCGTGAGAGGAGAAGAACAGCGAGCGGTGGTGGAGTTCCATGGATAGGAAATGCATTCGGGGGGTGGGGGGGGTTGGGTAGCCTATGAGGGGGAACTTCAGCCAATGGAGGGAAGGGATTAGCAGCCAGCAGATAGGTTGGAATGAGAAATGCAGCTAG
The DNA here is from genome assembly GCA_030390025.1 of Squalus acanthias. Taxonomy (NCBI): domain Eukaryota; kingdom Metazoa; phylum Chordata; class Chondrichthyes; order Squaliformes; family Squalidae; genus Squalus; species Squalus acanthias. The sequence continues at coordinate 198,153,279 of CM059425.1, read as the reverse complement.
CAAGGAGGAGGGGGATTCTAGGTCAGAGGGGAAGGTAGGGAGGAGGACTTGCTTATTGGGTGAGGAGTGTGCAATTTTTGGTTTAATTTCTCATTTTATTTTGCTGCTTGTTTGCTCATATGCTGGTACTTTCCACTGCTGCTTCCAGAATTGAGATAACCACTGGCTACTTGGACTCATGGGGGTAAAATTCAACTTTGGCGGGGGCACAAAATGGGCATAGCGATTCGGCCACATGGCGATAGGGCCGAGAACTTGGTCAATGGGGCGGGCAGGTTGGGGGGAGGCACGGGGTGAGACTTGAGAGCTTCCTCAGTATGAGGGAGGGAGATGGGCTGATAACTGGCAGGACGGGGACTAAATTCTCAGCTAGGTTCAGGGGACAGGGAATCGTGCAGAGAATGTCCATGCTGTTGGTGCAGAGCGGAAAACTTGCTCATTGGGATGGGTTCGGGCCAAAGATTTATTCAACCGGGGAGAGGGATATAAGTCTGCTTAGTGGTGGGGGGAAGAAAACTTTCTCAGCAGGAGGGGGAGGAGTGATGCTGGAAACTTGTTTAGCAAGAACAAACCCTTTCTGGAGGTCTGCAAGTGCTGTTCTGTTTTTTAAAAGACTCGGCAAAGAAATGTGTTTGATTTTATTCTGACTATGAATAACACATACTTATTGTTATACTTCCTTTGATGCCAGAAATGGTGATTGCTTTCAGGGTTGATTAGGTGGGCTTTTATAAAGGTTACGTTTGGTCTGTCATGTAATGTTAGGTGGCACCCTCTTGTTTATTAAGCTGTCACATAATGTTAAATTGACAGTGCGGTACCTTTGAAATCTTGAGACCACTCACCTGTTTTAATCTATAATGATAAATAGATGTTTTGTATGTGCCATATTTTCTTTGATACTTTACTGGTTTAGTACATTTGTTTGGGAGTGAAATGGTTGCCCGAATCCATTTCCCAAAGCATACTGAATGCCATGGTTTGGGATTCATTGCACATTTTTTTCACAGAAATGCTATGTTAAAGTGTGATTTTGTTTTAGCAAAAGCTTGCATAAAAGATGTTAGCTTTCCAACACAGCCCTGTGCGGAGTTGTGGATCGGTCGGCAGACGAATGGTAATTACATTGCAAAATGGAAAGATGTTTCAGTGATCCAAACAATGGGTAATTCATTAGCCATGTCTGGTTATTCAGAAATGAGAAGTCACACAACACCAGGTTATAGTCCAACAGATTTATTTAAAATTACATGCTTTCGGAGCTGTCGCCCCTTCCTCAGGTAAAGTTACAATGAGTGAATCTACAATATTTCACTGTATATAAACACAGAAACTGCAGAGATACAATCTTTCAGGGAAGGTGTCCTTACATCAAAGACACACCAAGAGCACAGCCAAGACAATGAGATGTGTCACAGGGGGTCCAACGTGTCAAATCCTGCTGTCTGCAGTTGCTTTTTTTTGTGGTTTTTTTTGTGTTTGTTTTTTTTAAAAAAAAACAACTGCAGACAGCAGGATTTGACACGTTGGACCCCCTGTGACACATCTCATTGTCTTGGCTGTGCTCTTGGTGTGTCTTTGATGTAAGGACACCTTCCCTGAAAGATTGTATCTCTGCAGTTTCTGTGTTTATATACAGTGAAATATTGTAGATTCACTCATTGTAACTTTACCTGAGGAAGGGGCGACAGCTCCGAAAGCTTGTAATTTGAAATAAATCTGTTGGACTATAACCTGGTGTTGTGCGACTTCTCATTTTTGTCCACCCCAGTCCAACGCCGGCATCTCCGCATCATGGTTATTCAGAAGTACACTTCGTACCTTGGTGTTGGAGACCTTGTTTGATCTCTGTGCAGGCTGTGAAAGCGGCTTTTAGAATTCAGAACACAGTCACCTAGAATCAGCCGAGCAGCAGAAGGTTGTAATAGGAGCGAACTGTTGTGGATGGTAGGACAATCATTGAATTATAGAAATTTACGGCACAGAAGGAGGCCATTCGGTCCATCGTGTCTGTGACGGGAAGGACAGGGTACAGAGAGATTATGCTTTTAAGTTGAGTAAGTGGGAAAAGGAAGTTTTAATTGTTTGATTTGGAACCTCCGGCTACTTTTTTCTTCTATCCAATGCAAAGGTCTGCTTCCGCAGGCAAGCCCACACACTTTTTGAACTGACATGTGAATTTATGCATCAAGTAGTCTTGTGCAGCCAACCTCCAGGTGATCAATAAAGCCTTTTGACCATAAGTTACACAGTGGAAATAATACGGGTTAACACTGTAAGCGGCCGATCTTTAAAACTGCCAAACAAATAAGACTCTTGTTAGGCCACGAATCAGGTCTGTTAAGAAGTAAAATTAAACACAAGAAAGAGCAAACATGGCAGCTTTCACTAAATCACAGAAATTGACTCTCAGTCCACGTTTCAAAATAGTGGAACGTGGCGGCCGCCATTTTGGCAAGGTTGGCAGCCCTGCTGTTGCCTGCGCTCGCTACACATATTTAAATGATCCAGATCGTGACGTCAATCGGTGTGCAACGCTGAATTGACGCACGATCTGGGATTTTAGACGTTGCCACTCTTAATATTGCCCTCTCCAAAAATGCACAGAAGAATGTGTGTGCAGCAGTACAATGGAGCCACTGCCAGTGCTTCTTAAACACAACTTCCAGGTAAGTTTAGATTTTTGCTTTTCGACTGGTTTCTTTACATTTTATTTGAGTAGTGGCTTGATGCAATACATTTAAAAAGTTGTTGAACTGTGCAGGAAGTGCTGCTGGACGTTTGTAATGCTTTGGCTCTTAAAGGAAGGCCTCTGAGAAGACCACTTGCTCCCAGTCCTAAGGGGGCTCTAGTTGCAGTCGCCCTTGGGCTGCAACATCACATGGAGATGAAGCAGAGGCAGTATAGGGGACAAGCTGCTCGCAGATGGAAGAGGAAGCATAAGAAGAAGAAGAGGAAGAAGCAGAAGAGGAAAAAGCAGAAGAGGAGGAAGTGGAAGGAAGAAGGCCACCCAGACAGCCCCTTTCTGGCCGGGATATCCGGGATCAAATCATTCGCCTGCGGTACAAATGAACACAACCCCAATTCCCCTTTCAACATTTGTCCCACACCATACCTTCCCTCTTCACCTGACGAAGGGGCAGCAGCTCCGAAAGCTTGTGATTTCAAATAAAACTGTTGGACTATAACCTGGTGTGCGACTTCTCACTTTTGTCCACCCCAGTCCAACACCGGCATCTCCGCATCATACCTTCCCTCTGTTACTGACAATCAAAGTGTCCTCTTGGCCACAATGCTGAAATAAAAGCCACCACAAAGCAAACTTTCCTATCCAACTTTATCAATATATGCATTCAATATTACATCAAAAAATCAACTAATCACCCTTGTGCATTCCCTTAGTGGCTGTCTTGCATGTGCTTTTGCCTATCCTAGTGCTGTTATGCAGTGCTACCCCAGTGGCTGCAGCATGGCTGGTGGAAGGCTGCTGACTTTCAGTGGGGGACACTGCAGATGGCCTTGCAGGACAACCTTGAGGAGCTGGTGGCTGGGAGTGTGAAATCGAGTGCCAGTGTTTCTTCTTCATTCTCCTCTCCCTCTTTTTGGTCAACCATTGGATGGACAGGCTGGATTTCTTGGGTGTCTGAAATGAGGAAGGCACAAGGCTAGGGTTGTGGTGAGGGGAGGGGGTAAAGCAAGAGGTGCAGGCTTACACCATGTGCAACTTGTAAATCAGAAGATAGTGTGGGATGAGGGGCAAGTGGGATATGAGAAGGAGGATGACGTCTGAGGATACCGGCATCTTATACTCTTTCAGCCCCGCCGCTGGTCAAGGGCTCAGCCATGCCCCTGCCAAGAATGGCCAGCACCATCTCCTCCAAGGGGGTGAGGTGAAGCTAGGAATGTGAGGTGTGCCTCATGTTTTGTAGAGATTGTTGGTGGGTGGGGTGGGGGGGGGGGGTGGTGTCATGCATTGAGCAGTGTGTGAGGCTAGTGGTGCAGTTGGTAGGAGATGGCTTTTGAAGATGCATTCACTGACCTTGACCACTCGTCTGAGGTCATGAAACTTCTTTGGGCACTGGAGCCAGGTCCTGGGGGTGACATCGGCGATTTGGTGCCACATCCTTCTATCTGGAGGGCCTCCTGGCCCCTCCTGTTGGTAGAGGAGCTCTCTTCCACTGTCCAGGACCTCTTTGTGCCGGGGCACAAAGCTGGAGTACTGTGTCCGAGACCCTGGGTGCACTTTCCCTGGCCTGTTGAGCCATTTGTGTTAGTGCTGAAGCACTATTACCATTTTTGATCAGCAGAAGGCATCTCACCCTTAAGAGCTGCAAACTGTCTTTAAGAGGAGCAGGCGAGCTTTAAGTAAAGCTAGAAAATGCTGGAGATACTCAGCAGGTCAGGCAGCATCTGTGAAGAGAGAGACAGAGTTAACGTTTCAGGTCGATGACCTTTCGTCAGAACGTCTCGTCTGATGAAAGGTCATCGACCTGAAACGTTAACTCTGTTTCTCTCTTCACAGATGCTGCCTGACTTGCTGAGTATCTCCAGCATTTTCTGTTTTTATTTCAGATTTCCAGCATCTGCAGTATTTTCTTTTTGTTTAAGTAAAGCTAGCCTCGCTCCAGCAATGTGAAATTGGGCCCCCTATTGAGCAATGTTCCTGTTAAACTGAGCGGCCATGCAGCCGAGCAGTGGTCTAGAGGTCCCACCCAGGCCACTTACCAGCTTTTAAATGGAAAAAAACCACGCATGCACGTTAATTTGAATCGGCCGCAAAAAGAAAATTAACAGGAACATTGCCGCTGAGCTCACAGCCTGTCAGCAGCGCGTTCAGTGCTAGGCTGTGCTCTACAATAATGATAATTAACAGGCAGCACGAAGTTGACGTGCTGCCTGTGCTTTTTGAACGGGCACGGGCATATCTCGCATCCTGGTGCCCGCGCCATTTTTTTTGTTGTTATCGAGTTTCCCGGCCTCAGTGTTTTATTCTCTGTCAGGCAACGCTAAGCTCTGAGCTGTTAATCAGTTCTGCCAGCATTTCACACTTCACACTTCTAGCCACCTTTTGTTTCTTAACCTGTCCCATTACCATCTCGTCTTGCCTTGAGCATCTCTTAATGTCTCTACTTACCATAGACCACCCCTTTTGTTCTTTTATTCCTCCCCCCAGCCTCCCCCTTGCTTTTTTATCTGTTTCATTTCCTGCTTTTTTCTCAGTTCTGACGAAGGGTTTCGACCTGAAACGTTAACTCTGTTTCTCTCTCCACGGATGTTGCCTGGCTTGCTGAGTTTTTCCAGCGTTTTCTGTTGTTGTTTCCAGTAGCAGACACCCTGGCTAAAATACAAACACTCACACCACCAAGTGAGTCGCCATTACCAATCAATTAGCTTTGTCTCCTTTCTGCAGTCTCGAAATCATTTATTTAAAATTATTTTTTCTGTCCAGAGAGAGCATGAATGTTAGTTCTGTGTCTCTTAACTGATTGATTGCGAGATCAAACAGCCTGGCTTGTTCATTGATTACCACCTTATTTCTAGCATAATCTTCTGAACAATAAGGTGAGAAAGCTTCCATCTCCCTCAACTTGCCTTAAGACCATGTATATTTTCCTCAAATGCAATTAAAGACATCAGAGAAGAAAAGGTACACAAGGTCACACTACTGACATAGCTATGAATCACAGATAGTGGGAATCCTGGTGCAGATAATAAGTGTATTCTATCTGAACTGGCAGCCCCAAGCTGTGCAGTTACCAATTTAAAATGATCACAGTACCACCAGATGAAAACGCCCATAAAGAAACACTAATATATGATTCAAAACAAGTCGGATCTTTGATCCATCACAGAAATTTCATACAATGGGTCAACGTGGATGTATGCTAATATTGCACAGCATGATTTCATCTTAGTACTTCTGAAAATTAATCTTTAATTCATGTGGGGCAAAATATTGTTCTTGTAATTGCTTTGCACTTTCTGCAGTAGCTATAACAATTATTTTTTCCTTGCACGGGACTTCAAGACCTAAAGAGATCTCCCGATAGCTTCTGCTAAAGTTAATTTTAAAAAGAGCTTGAGATGATGCATTGAAAACTGGAAAATGCTTAATTGTTCAACAATTGTATGTTGCTCGGTAGCAGTAGACCAAAACATAATTTGAATGAAATGAAGTGGATAACAAAATTTTTTGAAGTATGTGAAACAAGCACAGCTATCTGAGACTTCTACCTTCTGCGTGCCTCAGGGTTTCGCAGGCCTCGGGGAACCTGCCAGCTTAAGGGAGGCAAGGACTGCTGGATCCAGCAGGTAAGTGACTTTCCACTTACCGGCTGGATCCAGCGTTCCTGCCTCGCCAACCCCCCCACAATCGGACACCCACCCTGAATTTAATTCTGGAGGCGGGATGGGGCGGGACAGCTGGTTCCCGGGTTCTGGTCCCGCCCCCAGCTGCCTCCGCTCTGCAGACGTGATTTTACCTTGATTGGCCTTGTTAACGGGCTTACCGGCAAATTAACAGGAAGCAGGTCTGATGACGTCATTTGATGATGCGTCATCAGTCGGTTTCCTTAAACGGTCCACGTCCACATGGAGTTTGACAGTTGTTCTGTCAGTGTTTGACAGCATTGAGGTGCTGCAAACACTGACAATCACTGCACAAAGGTGAACGCTTGTACCCAGGCTCTCCAATGACTCCCTCCATATGCTCATGGAGGGAGTCACAGCACGCAGGGAGGTTCTCTTGCCTTCCAAGGGCGGAAGAGACCTCCCCAGGACAGCAACTTACCTTGCACCTCCACCCAATCCTCTCTATCTACTTTATCACTTCCCCATCTCACTAGCCACCCCTCATACTCCCCCTCATCCTACTGCAAGCATACCAACTAACAACACACAAGGGTAGGCACTTGAGAGGTTTAGCCAATGTCCATGTGAAGTTTCTGGTAATGTGTTGTCGTACAGTGAAATCTATTTTTGAAAAAGTGCCCCTTATTGGACAGATCTGAGCGCATCTTGAGAAGTGTCTGACTGAGTTCCAGTGATTGTTGAGTCATAACTCCTCCCGCCGCCCCGCTATAGTGATGAGTGTACATGGAATGGTTTGGACATTAAAGGGATGCTTCACGTTGCTGGTGTGGGATGGTGTCAACCTGGCGCATCATGTGGCAGCCAGGATTTACAGCGTCAAGTGAAGTAAATCTGGCCATGGTGATGCCATCGCTGACCTCCCGGCCAGCAATTTTTTCAGGGGCTGATGCCCTGTGTCCAGTGCAGCATCAGGTGATGGCGGAGAAGGTTGGTGATGAGGTTGGTGATGTTGGTGTGCCTGGTGATGTTGGTGTTGGGGGCTGATCATGGAAAGATTCGGAGGACCAAGGTCTGATTGTTTCATTGGCTCCGATGTTGCTGGAATAGATGGCAGCTGCAGGTGAGATGACAGAAGCGATCTATCAATGGTGAGAGAGGTTCTCCCAATGAGGTGGCACTGGACATACAGTTGGATCTAAAAACTTGTAAGCTAAAGAAATCTCTATATGTATTAAAAATGCAGTAACCAGCAGTTTCTGCGCTCTGAAACTGACCATCTGCAACATGGCATCCTTGACATCACTTCTGCAGCTGTCAGCTTATCACAAACATCAGAGCAGACTCACAACACGCCAGGTTGAGCTGGCGTGTTCCCTGAACAGCGGGTAACCAGTGGGGGAGAAGGTAAAATTACAAGTAAGCCTCAAAATACTCTTAAATTGGTTCTTAACAAGCCATTTAAGTACCAGAATTGTCTCCCCCGCCGCTTGGTGTCAGGTCAGTTCTGCGCTGACAGACCCAACACCTGGGAGACTCGCGTGGAGGCGGGTTGACAGCTGGTTTCCTACCCGCTGTCAATCTTTGTGATTTTGACAGCGGATCCGCCTCCAAACCCGCCCCCTCAGCGCGATTAAATTCGCAGCTAATATTCTACCTGCAGCATAACCAATCGTTTGTGTAGCTTTAACATTACCTCTCCTTTTTGTACTCTATATCGCTATTTATAAAACTTCAAGTTTTTTTTACAACTTTGTTGTCTACCCACTTTTAAAGATTTGTCTATCTGAACCTCTGTCACTCATTTATATTACTCCTTTTAAATTTTTACCATTAACTGTACATGTCCTTTCTGTATTTTTCCTCCCCAAACTAATTGCCTCATATTTCAACATCTACCTACTTAATCTATTAATCTGTCAGTGTCGTCCTAAAGTCACATACAATTAACCACATTCCCTATTTTTATGTTATTTGCAAATTTTGATATTATGACACCAGAGTCCAGATTGTGTATGTATATATTATATGGTCCTAACACTGATCCTGGGGATACTGCTGTTCATCACCCCTCTAGTCTGAAAAGCATCCATTAATCACTACTCTCTGTTTTCTGTCCTTTTGCCAACTTCCTATCCATGCTGTCACATTGCTTTAAGTACCGTGAGCCTTAATTTTATCAACAGGCTTCCTGTGTGGCACCTCATCAAGTCCCTTTTAAAAATTCATGCACACAACACCCATTGCATTTCCTTAATCAATGCACTGTTGTTTCCTCAAAGAATGCTATTAAATTTGTCAGATGTAATTTGCCCTTTACAAATCCATATTGACCATCCTTAATCTTTCTTCTTCTTCTTCTTCTTCTTTCTTTCGTATGGTAGTAGCAAAGCAAATCAGATGTCAATATTTAAGTCAGACATCCAGGCCAAAGCTTCCGGTGTAACGGTGGAGATCTTGTAGGCTGCCTGCAAATTTCCTCTGAGGGCAGTGCTCCAGGGTCTGATCAGGAGTTCCACAGTCGCAAGATGGGGATGCTTTAATCTTCCATCTGTGGAAAAGGTGGCAGCATCTACCATGACCAGTTTTGAGGCGGTTGATGGTTGTCCACTTTTTGCGAGGAAGGTTTGATCCTTTATGTTGTACTGTGGGGTCCTCTATAAGGAATCCATTCCGTATGTCACAGTTCTTCTAAGCATTTCGCCATCGGTCATCAAGGCTGAGAGGAGATCGCTGAAGGGCTTCGGCGACAGTCCAAATTGGCCTTCTAGATTTGAGACGGGTTGGTGGCAGGTTTTTCAAGTCGGCCTGGATCGGCATGTCTTTGCTGGTGTAGCGGCTGTATTCTCTGGAGACTGCATATTTGCGGCTTAGGTGTGGTGGTGCGATGTTTGCAAGCACGGGCAGCCGAGGTGTTGGTGTCGATAAAAGCGTATCGGTGATAATTCTCATAATAGAGTTCAGTTGGACATCAATGGATTTGACATGCAGACTTGATAGCCATGCCGGAGAGCAGTGCTCCACTGTAGAGTACACCAGGGCGAGTGCTGCCGTACAGAGGGTTTGAGCGTCTGCTGCCCATGTGGATCCGGCCAGTTTCTGGATCAAGTTGACCCAACTCTTTAGTTTCTTCCTAAGGTTCTGGAGATGCTGTCTATATGACAGGGTGCAATCAAGCGCGATTCCTAAATAGGAGAGTTTTTTTGGCATGGTTTACCTCTGCGCCGCAAAAGAAGACTTTCAAAGCTTGGTTTGCTTGATGGGTGTTGTGGTGGAATGTCGAGGTGACAGTCTTTTGCTTAAGACATGAAGCAATGTCTTTCACGAGATGAGTATTAATTTTATTCCATATCCTGGTCTTCAGAAACTTATGCACAGCTGAGTTGCCGATTACAAATCTGTGCTGGCTGTCCTTAATTAAACCATGTCTTTCTAAATTAGCATTAATTTAATGCTATTTTATAGCTTTAAGAAGCTTACCCACTACAGATGTTAGACTGACTGGTCTATAGTTATCCTATTTCTCCTTTTCTCCTTTCATGAACAGAGGCATTGGGCTCGAATTTCATCGGGCCGTTGAGGCGGGATTGGAGGCTTGTGGGTGGTTAAAATTGAAAAACCTGGTGGGCGGGCCCTACCCCGCCTCCAAGCAATTCTCATTAAATCGTGTCTACTGGTCCCGTCTCCGTCCCGCCTCTAAGAGGTGGGATAGGCCGTTAAGGGCCTTAACAAGCACTAAATTGCCTCTATAATGCCATTTTGATAGGCCTTTGTGATTTTAACCCTTTTCCCACGTGAAGCACGCCTGTTCTGAAACACGACGGTGAAACCTGGCGGTAGCACAATTGGATTGCTGACTATCAGCTGCAGCTCAACCATTAAATTGGAGATTTGATCAGCCATCATTTGCAGGTGGCAGGACTTTGCTGTCTCAGGTCTGGGGGAACTTTTAAAAGGCATAACCACAGCTGTGGAAGTTTGGAGCCTGACACCCATCTCCAGTGTGACCTCCTAGGAAACCCCTCTCGCCACCTTGACTGAGCGCTTCCTCAACTGAGGCATATACCAGAAGCATGGGAACCATTTATTTCCTTCCCTTCTGGACATCAGATGAGGATGAAGACCAGCTGCGGCACCAGCAGAACCATGAACAACAGCTGCACCAACAGCAGCAGCAACAGCAGGAGCGCCAAGCTGCTACTCACCCACCTGAAGCTGCACAGGCCAGAAGGGGCCTGCGCATGGAAGCCCGTCGGCGCAGGAGATACCCCCCAAACAGGGTCTACAGACACAGGGTCAGCTACCTCAACATGTCTGAGCAGCAGTGCCAAAGGCGGCTCCGACTTTCGCGAGAGGTAGTGGGTGACATCTGCGCAATGCTGCAACAAGACCTGGAGCCCAGAGGACCAGGTGGACAACCCTTACCAGTGGCCGTCAAAGTCACCACCACACTCAACTTTTTTGCCTCAGGGTCATTCCAGGGATCAGCAGCAGACATCAGCGGCATCTCCCAGGCGGCCGCACACACTTGCATCACACAGGTAACCGATGCCCTCTTTGCCATCGTGCACACTCACATCCATTTCACCAAAGATCGAGCAAGTGTCACGGCGCGTGCGGTTGGATTAGCTAATCTGGCAGGCTTTCCAAGGGTGCAGAGCGTCGTTGACTGCACACATGTGGCCCTTAAGGCACCCCATCGCAATCCAGGTATTTTTGTCAACCACAAGGGCTTCCACTCCCTTAACGTTCAGCTGGTGTGTGACCACAAGAAGGAAGTTTTGCATGTTTGTGCCAAGTACCCTGGCAGTTGCCATGACTCCTTCATACTGCGCCAGTCTAGTGTGCCTCCGCTATTCAGTCCGCCAGACCAACTTAACGGATGGCTACTTGGAGACAAGGGCTATCCCCTGAAGACGTGGCTAATGACGCCATTGAGGAGCCCATCCAACGAAGCTGAGGAGAGCTACAACTCCAGCCACATGTCCACCAGAGCCATAATCGAGCAAACCATCGGTTTGCTGAAGATGCGCTTCAGATGCCTGGATACATCAGGTGGAGCCCTGCAGTACTCAGCAGCCAGGGTCTCTTCAGAATCGTCGTGGTTTGCTGTGCACTTCACAACATGGCACAGCGTCGTGGCTTGCAGATTCCTGAGGACCAAGTGGCTCGTCACATATCCTCCTCAGATGAGGAGGAGAGCGAAAACGAACATTTTTCAGAGGCCCATCGACCAGCGGCAGCAGTACGCGAGAACATTGCTGCCCGGGATGCAAGGAACGCACTCATCTTGGCCAGATTTGCTTAGCTTAGCCAATCAAGCACTTTTGCCTCGCAGCTTCTTACCTGATCATCGACAATGGCCAAGAACCAGCGGATTCCTAACAATTTGAACTCCATACTGACAATTGCAAGTAATCCTAAGCCCTCAATGTGGAAGTCCCATTCGCGAAATGACACATGCCACAACTACAGCAGTAGCCATCAGATTTTTTATTTACAGTAATCACCTGATGGCTTTTTAACATAAAACATCAAAATTCACCCAAGTGACTACCCTTGTGACTATTTGTGCACTATCTTTCTCTTATGTGTGCTCCTACGTGGTGCTTCCCCTGTGGCTTCAGCAGATGTGGCGGCCCCTTGCTCACTTTCTTGCTGCTCCTGTCTCGACACCTTTGGCGGGCGTCCTCTGAGGTTGCGAACCTGTGAGGGCTCGCCAACAGTCTGCTGCTCCTGCGGCTGTGCAGGGGTTGAGACGCCGATCTCAGTTGGGTGCGGACTCTGGTGGGGCTTTGACCGAGGACTTGTCAGTGGCATGGAAGTGTGAGCGCTTGGAGAGGAGCCCCCACTTCCTTGTTCTCTGCAAACAACATCCCTCTCATCGGTCAGGTCCACCTCAGCGCTTGCAAGTGGATTGAGAGCACCTTGCTGCGCATCAGGGGGGCCATGGGGACCCGTATCTGCACTGGAAGTCCTACTCAGAAGGACTTCCATGAAGGTCTGGTTTCTGTGTTCAATAGATGACCATCGCTCCTCCAGAGATGTCATTCTATTCTGAACACTCGCCATGTTTTCTGCACTCTGGCGACTTATCTCCTCCATGGCCGCAGCCATCCTTTCGACGGAGGTTGCCATCATTTGCACGGAGGTTGCCATTCTTTCCGTGGTGATGCGTTCATGCGCCAATGACTCCACAAAGGCTCTGCTCATGTTCGCAATGGACTCCTCCATTCGCTCCACACTCACAGCGACCCTGGAGACAAAACCTGCCAGAGACTCCTGCACCTGTTCCTGGAGTTCCAGCACCGCTGACCTTATGGATGGACCCAGAGGTAGAGGGTCGACATGCAGCTGAGCCGAGCTGGGAGAGTCCTGCACCCTCCGACTAGGACTCTCCACTGCTGTCCCTGTCTCCACTATCTGCTGATGCTCACTTGTGAGCTGTGATACACCAGGTGACAACACTACTCTATCTCGCGATGTTCCCTCCGAGGTGTGAGTGTCTGCGCTGGTGCTGGGTGCGCTGAATTCTGCTGACGCTGCGCCCTCAGAGGTTGCAGCTTCCTCTGAGGAGTCTTGAGGCTCATGCTCTTCCTCCTGGATAGTGGGGACGGGTGCTTGCGATGGTCCTGGGCAGAAGTAAAGGAAAGGGTCAGAGATGTGAGGCCAAGGTTACATGCACATTGCATATTGCAGATGATCATAAGTCCATCTGTTAGAGCTTCAGAATCATTATCAGTGACTCATGCAATGTCATTGAGAGAGATGGAAAACTATTCTGTCACCAGCTTGCTGTGATGCGCCCGTCTGTCCGTCCCCCACTTGGGAATCTTCCTCCACTCCCACCATCTCCAGGACCGCCTCCTCCCAGGTGGTGAGCTGGGCTACTGAGGGTGGCCCTCCTCCTGTCCTCGCTCTTTCCCTCTTATTATGAGCTCTCTTTTCCTGCAATGAAGGAGACAAGTGGAGTTTGAGTGAGAATGAAGGAGTGAGTGTAGAGAATCCATAGCATAGATGCTTAGAAGGAGACAAAGATGGAGTGAGGTGGCAAGACCAAGGGCCCTCCCTGTGTGTTGTAAGTTGTAATTGCATCACAGTGATAGGGAGTGTGAGGGCTGCATAGTCGAATAGTTAGGTGAATGTGACCATAGAGAGAGAGGGAATGTGTAAGGGTGCATGGATGTCAGTGTCAAGTGGGATGTGGAGGAAGAGATTGCTAAAGCTGAGTGCTGGTGAGGAGAGGCAATGGGGATCAGATTGAGGGTGATGGGAAATTCATACTCACTTTTCCAGTGCGCAGAAGGTCATGAAGCCTCTTCCTGCACTGAAGCCAGGTTCTGCGGGTTATGGACAACGAGTTGACCTGCTCTGCCACCTGTATTCACACAGCCTTGGTTTGCTGGGGAGGCTTCTTCCTCCCTGAAGAAGGGAAGAGCACCTCTTTGTTTGCTCTTGCTCCCTCTACTAAAGCCTGCAGGGCAACCTCATCAAAGCGGGGTGCAGACCTAGGTCTCTGGCTGGCCATTCTTCCTGCAGGTGCCTCTAACATACAAGGGCAAAACCTTGGCAGTCTGCAGAAGAAGCAAGGCTTGTTGCAGACCTTAAATGCAGCAGCAATGATGACGTCATCGGAGGCGACTTTCAGACTGGAAAAACTCACCGGCCATGGGTTCCCACATGTTGGAACTCAATTGGCCAATTAGGTTAAAATGGCATCATTCTCCCACATCGATTTAGAATCGGGTGGCTAACACGAAATGCGGATTACATGACCTCAGCCCGCCCCAGTATCAAAATCCAGCCCATTACATTGGCAACCCTGCAGTCCTCTGGCACAACTTTCACATCTAATGATGTTTGAACAGTTCAGGTGGGAGACCTTGCTGTTTCCTCTCTGACTTTTCTTAGCAGTCCAGGATGCATACCATCAGGGCCTGGTGCCTTTTCGACTTCGAATTTAGCAGAGGAGGCAGATCATGACGTTGCTGATTTGACACCAGCGCTGCCATTTTGGAGCTCCGCGCTCTAGCCTACGCCCTTCTCTTAACCTCCCACAGCTGAACGAGCGTTCAACAGCAGGATGGACCCACCCACCAGCGCTATTTAAAGGGATCATCAACTACTTACAGGTTAGTTGCTGAATTATTTCTTCTGGCTGTTGCTGCAATTCCATGTTTTGGGTGCTTTCCCATACTTGTTAAAAGTTTCAATAGTCTACAGGGAGTGGTTTGGTTGGTGCTGAAGCACCTTTTTGGTAACTTGATGACTTGTGCACAGTTGCTTCCAGACATGGGTGGTCTAGTAGGCCTTCCTCTTGGAATTGAGCATGACTGGGAGAATGAACAGAGGCCACGCATGGCAGGACAAGCTGCTTGAAGAGGGAGGAGGAGGAGGGGGAGAATGGTCTCAGCAGGAGGCATATCCACAAAAGGTCTTGAGGGAGCAATTCCTGTACCTGAACGTCAGTGACGACCAAAACTTAAGATGTCTGTGCTTCACTAAGGAGATCGTCACTAAAATCTGCCAACTGCTGCAGCCACAAATCTAACCTCAGTGCAGGGCAAGGACCGCATTGCCAGTGGCTGTGAAGCTGACCGTGGCTATGAACTTTTATGCTTCTGGCTCCTTCCAGACTGCTGCTGGAGATATTAGCCACATCTCACAGTTTGCATTCCACTGTTGCATAAGGGAGGTCACTGAGGCTCTCTATGCAAAGAGAGATAACATCATTTCATTCCCTCTTGCCAGAGACAAACAGGCGGAACGAGCACAAGGGTTTGCAAGGATTGTAGACTTCCACATGGTGCAAGATGCCATTGACTGCACGCACATTGCTTTGCGTGCGCCTCATGTCAACTCTGCCATAAACCTGAACTGAAAGGGATTCCAATCCCTCAATGTGCAGCTGGTGTGTAACCACAGATAGCGCATCATGCAGGTCAATGCCATGTGTCCTGGCAGCAGTCACGATGCATTCATTCTGCAGCAATCCTCTGTGCCAGCTGTATTTCAAGCACCACAGCAAACCAAAGGGTGGGTACTAGATGACAAGGGCTACCCGCTGACGACATGGCTCATAACTCTAGTCCGCAACCCACGCACACGTCCGCAGCAGGCATACAACAAGAGCCATGCTGCCACAAGAAATCTGATAGAACAGATCATTGGCATTCTGAGGCAATGATTCTGCTGCCTGGACCACTCTGGAGGAGCCCTGCAGTACTTGGCTGAGCGGGTCTCAGAATTTGGCGTGGTCTGCTGCATACTGCACAACCTTGCCATCATGAGGGAACAGCCCTTGCCACCACCTATCAACCGAGAAGCTGAAGAGCAGGAGCACGAGGTGGCTGAGGTGGAAGAGGAGGAAGAGGAAGAGAGGCTGCAACCTAGACATTCCCTTTCTGCCCGGGCTGTATGTGAACAACTAATTCAAGAGCGATATGAGTAACCTCAACCCCAACTCCGCATTCACCAACAGTCCCACACTCCTTACCTTCCCGCTGTCACTGACCATCACATTGTCCTCTTGCCTACAATAAAAGCCAGTGCAAAATACAAATTCCAATCCAAATTTATAGATTAAATCATGCCATATTGCATACAAAAATAAACTAATCACCCTTGTGCATTCCCTTAGTGCCTGTCTTCCATGTGCCTTTGCATGTCCTAGTGCTCCATGTGATGGTTTACTGGTGCTAGTGAGGCCGTAAAATGATCGGTGCATTCGCCTAGCTGTTTGAGAGTTTCACGTTCCTGGTCAAATAACCATACTCTTAAATTGCCTGGCACCACTTCCAGAAATCTGTCCACTAACAGGTGAAATCTAATTTGGTACATTCCCTTTTTGTTTTTCTAATCTTTTAAGTTTACCCTCTATTTTTGCCTATACTGTACTTGATTTAATTTTTATTTCTTAGCCCGAGATGTATCATATGCCTCTTTTTTAAGTCTTACTTTAATTTCTCTACTCATCTAAGAAACTCCACTTTTGTTACACCCCTTTTACTTCATTTGGAAATATATACCTAGAAATTCATCTCGGGCAATGGCGCAAAATGGGTCGTATTGGATCAGCCGCCCGTTATACGCAGGGCCTGATAGTCAGTTCCATTGCAGTGGAAGATCGGCCACCCGTTATACGCCACTGCCCGAGACTAATTTCTAGGCCTATACCCCAATCATCTCCAATTTGAAAGTTTCTAATTGTTCGTCCACTGTCTTACCTGCCAATATTTCTTTCCAATTTATGTGGGCTAGTTCCCTTTTTAGCTTTATGATATTAGCTTTTTCTCCAGTCAAGTACTTTTACCTTTGACTGTTCCATCTCCTTTTCAATTTCTAGGTTGTACTCTCAAGCAATAGTGCTTAAATAATACCTGGTTGCTTGGTATAGATACAGACGGCCCAAATTTCTTGGGTCTGTGAGGCCATTTCAAAGACTAAAGTTGGCTTGGGGCAGGACCCAGTTCCACCAGGTATCTACCCTTTCTCTGGTTGATGAAATATTCTGACAGTGGTAGCGGTGGATGTCATACAAAGAGACATCACCCTCCAGAAATCCCGCCAGTACCGTATCACTTACACCCCACACAAAGTACCTGTGCATCAGGACAACACCTTAGTGGAATGGGGACTACAATGCAGGTCTCTTGACAGTGACTTTAAAAGCTTCATCCAGCTCACTTTGTGTAAAAGACCCAGTTCATGGAATTTGGGATGGGGTCAATGCTGGGGCAGACTGACAGCCGGAAATCTCACCCCAACACATGTCTAGTGGCAAAGCGGGCTTGCAGGAATTTCAGGTCCAGGATATCCTGTGATGGACTTGTTCTATGTGATATTTACATAGGATTACATAGGATATACGGCACAGAAACAGGCCATTCGGCCCAACCAGTCCATGCTGGCGTTTATGCTCCACTCGAGCCGTCTCCTGTCTTTTCTCATCTAAATCTATCAGCATAACCCTCTATTCCCTTCTCCCTCATATGCTTGTCTAGCCTCCCCTTAAATGCATCTATACTATTTGCTTCAACTACTCCCTGTGGTAGCGAGTTCCACATTCTCACCACTCTTTGGGTAAAGAAGTTTATTCTGAATTCCCTATTGGATTTCTTGGTGACTATCTTACATTGATGGCCTCTAGTTATGCTCTTCCCCACAAGTGGAAACATTCTCTCTATATCCACTCTATCAAATTTTTTCATAATTTTAAAGACCTCTATTAGGTCACCCCTCAGCCTTCTTTTTTCAAGAGAAAAGAGACCCAGCCTGTTCATCCTTTCCTGATATGTATACCCTCGCATTTCTGGTATCATCCTTGTAAATCTTCTCTGCACCCTCTCCAGTGCCTTTATATCCTTTTTATAATATGGCGACCAGAACTGTACGCAGTACTCTAAGTGTGGTCTAACCAAGGTTCGATACTGGTTTAGCATAACTTCCCTACTTTTCAATTCTATCCCTCTAGAAATAAACCCTAGTGCTTGGTTTGCTTTTTTCATGGCCTTGCTAACCTGTGTCACAACTTTTAGTGATTTGTGTATTTGTACTCCTAGATCCCTTTGTTCCTCTACCCCAACTAGACTCGCACCCTCCAAGTGATAAGTGACCTCCCTATTCTTCCTACCAAAATGTAATACTTCACATTTATCCGTGTTGAACTTCATTTGCCAATTATATGCCCATTCTGCAAGTTTATTAATGTCCTCCTGTAACTTGTTGCAGTCCTCCTCAGTATTGACTATCCCCCCAATTTGGTGTCATCCGCAAATTTAGAAATTGTGTTTTTGATTCCCAAGTCTAAATCGTTAATGTAAATTGTGAACAGCAGTGGTCCCAGCACTGATCCTTGTGGAACACCACTACCTACCTTCTGCCACTGTGAATAGCTACCCTTTACTCCTACTCTCTGCTTTCTGTCCTGATGCCAGCCAGCAATCCATTCTGCTACTTATCCCCTGACTCCGCATTCTCTGACTTTGTTCATCAGTCTATTATGGGGTACCTTATCGAAGGCCTTTAGAAAATCCAGATAAATTACATCTACTGCATTACCATTGTCTACTCTCTCTGTTACCTCTTCAAAAAATTCAATGAGGTTTTTTAAGCAAGACTTTCCCTTTTGAAATCCATGCTGACTATTCATTATTATATTTTTGGTTTCTAGATGTTATTCTATTTTGTCCTTTAGTAGGGATTCCATTATTTTCCTACCACCGATGTTAAGCTAACTGGTCTATAATTCCCTGGACATGTTCTATCCCCCTTCTTAAATATCGGTATTACGTTAGCTATCCGCCAGTCCTCTGGCACTATACCTTTTTCTAATGAATTATTAAATATGCGTAGTAATGCCTCTGCTATCTCTTCCCTAGATTCTTTTAAAATGTGTGGATGCAATCCAGGGGTTTTATCCTCTTTGAGTTTAATTAGTTTATTTAATATATCCCCTTTTTTATTTTAAATGCACTTTTCTCATTAATAATCTCATCATCCAATATCATGTCCAGCTGTTCTATCTCCCTGGTAAATACTGAAGCAAAATAATTATTTAATATTCCTGCCATCTCTCTATTGTTACCTGTGGTATTATCCTGACTATCCCTTAATGGCCCTATTCCCATCCCAAACTTTCTTTTTTTTATTGATGTGCCTATAAAATATTTTACTATTTTGTTTTATGTTCCTTGATAATTTAATTTCATAGTTCCTCTTTGCCTCCCTAATTGTTTTTTTGATTTCTCTCCTAATCTTTTCGAATTCTCTCGTATTATCTCTCTCCCCTGCTGTCTATGTACTTAATGTATGCCTCTTTCCTACCCTCAATTGTTCCCTTATGGCTTTATTCATCCATGGAGTCTCATTATTGTTTAGTTCTTTCCTTTTAGCGGAATATATTTTTCCTGCACTCTGTTGAACACCGTTTTAAATGTTTCCCATTGCTGTTCTACATCGTTGTTTGCCAATATTGTTGCCCATTTTTTTTCCCAAGTTCTATTCTCAGCCCCTCAAAATCAGCTTTTCTCCAATCTATTAACCTGGTTTTTGTCACACTTATGTCGTTCTCAATTATCATCTTAAAGCGTATTATATTATGGTCACTATTGTCTAGATGTTTCCCTACCTTTACTTCTCTTATCTGCTCTGGTTCATTCCCCATTACTAGATTCAATAGCGAATCCTCCCTTGTTGGGCTTTTTACATATTGGGTTAGAAAGGAGTCCTGTACACATTGTAGGAACTCCATTCCCTTATCGCCTTTACCTACCTCTTCTGTCCAATTAATATCGGGTAGTTGAAATAAAACAGTGTCAGAGTAACATGTGGAACAGATGCTGGCGGGGTACAAGTTACATCAGTCTGAGTATGGATATCAGCGTCATTCTGATGCGGGGAGTAGGCTTATCATGTGAAGGAAACTCACTGTTAGCAGAAATTGTTCCTGTGCCTCTTGAGAGGCACTTGTAGATTGTCAACTACATGTCTTATCTCTAGAAGACGCTGCACATACTGATCCATTTTTGCTGTGTTCATTGATTTTTGCAGTTATCTAGTAATGGGGACATTGAACTGTATTTGATGTTTGGTGGCATATTGCAATGGCAGCACTTGGAATCAGTACTTTAGGTACTGCGCACTAAGAGTGCTAATTATCCCAAGGAAATTTAGGGTCACTGACTCTTGTGGGTTCCAGTTGTATTGGTGCTACCAACCCTCCAGTATCTTATCAAAATGGCCATTCTACAGGCATGAGTAAATCCCATTGGAAATAATTAGCACTCTCGGTGCTCAGTACCTACAGAACCACATAGAGTACTGACTCCAACAGCTGATGCTGCTCCCAGGCTCTCCCAAGGGAGACATTTTGGAATCTCCGTGGGTGGGGGGAGGGAAGGGAAGAGGGGCCTTGGAAACAACCCCCTCCCCTCCCCCAACCATGGCAGACCAAAGTTTCTGGCTGCATGGGGCGTTGGAGATACATCCGCAGTGACACAGGCACCTGTCAACCTCTTGCTGACCCAGAAAAATGCAGTGGCGTCAGCTTTGGAGGGCACCAGCAGGTGTGATCCAAGCATAACCACCAGGATTGTGGCCTGCAGATCTTTGGAGCCAGTGCTTTCAGGAAGGGAGGAGGAAAAAATAATTTTTAAAAAATCATCCAGCGTACCGTAAAAACACCATAAAAACTGTATACAAACTGTAATAATAAATACCCTCCATTTGATAGCAAGTCATTACTCAGTTAATTTTACTGCAAAAAATTAGACCAAATACAGCTCTGTGTTAGACTGCTTGTGACTGCTGAAGTGACCTAGGCCCATGGTGTGAAGTTGTTTCTGTGTTGAGCAAATGCTAACATTTCCTGTACATGTAGGAATTCCCTTAGTTTCTGGGAGCCCTGTTACCATGTTACAAATGGTATAGAAATGTTAAAAATATCCATTTAAAAGAACGTTATTATAGCTGTAAGATTTTAAATGTACAGCATCAATCCCTCAAACCAGAAATGTAACAGGTGTTTGTGGAGAGAAGCAGTCAGTCATCCTCTGACTTCACTCCAACAGCTGATGCTTCTCCCAGGCTCTCCCAGTAGACCTGTGTATGTAAAATTCTAATCATAAGTCTATTTATCTGTTATTGCCCAGGGAAATGGTGCTAAGGATCAGTTTGTAATCATTATTAAGATAGTAAATGACATCATGGAAACTAGACATGTGTCTTCCTCTCTCACACGACCTTAGTTAAATTGGTCTGCATCGATTTCAAGTTAAACATTAGAAAGACAACTGGGTTTTGTGCTTAGTGGGTTAAGGGAAAGGAACAGGAGGATCTCAGAAAAAAACATACTTCAGACTATTAAACTGTACAATGATGAGAAGCCATCCACTACTATCACATGTTTAACACCCACTGGCTATTTACAGAGTTACATAGTTACATAGTCTACAGCACAGAAACAGACCATTCATCCCAACGTGTCTGTGTCGACGTTTATGCTCCACAAAAGCCTCCTTCCACCCCTCTTCATCTAACCCTATAAGCATCTCCTGCCATTCCTTTCTCCCTCATGTGCTTATCTAACTTCCCCTTAAACACATCTATGCTATTTGCTTCAACTACTCCTTGTGGGAGCACGTTCCACATTCTTACCATTTTTTGGGTGAAGAAGTTTCTCCTGAATTCCCTATTGGATTTATTAGTGACTATCTTATATTTATGACCTCTAGTTTTGGACACCCCCACAAGTAGAAACATTTTCTCTGGCTGGAATTTTCTGGGGTCCGTGCGGGCATGATTGGAGGCGGGTTGGGTGGGAAATTGGAAATATCTTGCAGCGGATCGGGAACCCGCGTCATCCCGCCCCACACGCCTTTTTGTCATCCCCGGATGAACACGGGAATCACGCAGCTCGGGAATCATGTCTGTGAACCTGAGGCAGAGGTTGAGTGGCCATTGATTCAGCTCATTGGTGCACAGCATAAGAAGTACAATAAAAATTCCCACCTCACAGCTGATCACTTTCCTCAGGCAGATGCTGCTGCTGACTGCATTGTCAGCAGAGATTTAACTTTCTAGAGGTTGCAAGTGTTTCCAGCAACGTCAGCATCCATTGGTGGAAACTATCACACCATTGACAGATTGATCTGTCATCTCTACTTGACCTGCCATCTATTCCATCTGCATAGGTACCGTTTATACTGTCTCACCTTGGTCCTCAGAATTGGACCACGATGAGCCCCAACACCAGCAGCACCAGGCACACCAGCAGCACCACCAACAACACCACCAACCTTCTCCTTAACCACCTGATGCTGCACAGGACAGAGGGCACCAGCGCAGGGCTACACTGCGCCGGAGGTAATAATCCCAACACAGGCTATACAGGCAGAGGATGAGCTTCCTCAACATGACGGAGCAGCAGTGCCAAAGGAGGCTCAGGCTATTGTGCCAGGTCGTCGCTGACATTTGCACATTGCTGGAGGAAGACCTGCAGCCCAGAGGAGCGGGTGGACACACCTTACCAGTGGCTGTCAAAGTCACCAGCGCCCTCAACTTCTTCGCCTCAGGCTCCTTCCAGGGATCTGCAGCAGACATTTGCAGAATCTCGCATCACACAGGTCACCGATGCCCTCTTTGACAAGTCAGCCAATTATGTCAACTTTGGCACTGAGGAAGCCAGTGTTACTCAGCGGGCGCTCGGCTTTGCCACTCTGGCTGGCTTTCCATGGGTGCAGGGCGTCACCGACTGCACACATGTGGCCATCAGGGCCCCATCATCACCCAGGAGTCTTTGTCAGCTGAAAGGCCTTCCACTCCCTCAATGTGCAGCTCGTCTGCAACCATAGGAAGATCATCATGCATGTGTGTACAAAATTCCCTGGCAGCTGTAATGACTCTTTCGTCCTGCACCAGTCCACCCTCCCTCAGCGCTTCGCTCCTCCAAACAGACTTTCCGGCTGGCTGCTTGGAGACAAGGGCTTATCTACTGAAGACATGACTCATAGAGGGAAAAATTCAGTTGGTTGCGTCTCCCGTTAGCACCTTAATGGGGCGCAAAGCAACTAGCGCCCGGGCGTGGCGATGTTTGCGCCGCTCGCGAAATTAACTAGACATTTTGCGGCGGCGCTAAACACTACCGCCATGATCCCCTGCGCCGGCAGATCGTGACATCAGTCGAGTGCACAACGCCCCGCTAGCGCCCCGGAGCGGATATTGAGTGGCGCCCCCTGCCTTACCGCCTGCTGCTAACAACGACAGGTTGAGGGGAGCGTTTTGCAGTCAGGAAGGGACTGGGGGAGCGCTATTTAAAGGCGACTGCTTCCTGCCTTTTATTGTTGGTGACATTTTTGAATCACGCATTCTGAGAGAGAGAGAGAGAGACTTCTGGAGATATTCAACGCTGTGTGAAGGAGTTTTGGGTACTGAGCTGCACTTTGCAGGTTCATTTTGATTTGCCCTTGTATCGATTTAGAAGAGACTGTGGGGGTTGCACTCTGAGCTCTTTCCCTGGTTCTCTCCATTGTTCTTTCCAGCAGATTTGATGTACAGGTCTCTCCAGGCCGAGATTCAAGGCTGCAATGAGCAGGATGTGGATGGAATGCAAGATCAACCCTCCCCTTTAAGAACGGGCCGTCGCCATTGTGTGTGTGTTCCATTGCTGACTGACATCACATGAGCTTCGCCAGTGCTCTGAGGTAGTGCCTCGCTCCTCGGCCTTTGTGCCTTAAGACAGGTGTGAAGCGCCTGATTTAACACTCCAATCACCTCCAGGGGCGATAATAGTCAAGTTTGCTGTCGGAGGCGATATTTAGCGCCAGGCGCTAATCTTTGCGCCCGGCCGATAATTGCGCCCCAAATGGGGCGATACTGAATTTCTCCCCCATAGAGTCATAGAGTTATACAGCACAGAAAGAGGCCCGTCGGCCCATCGTGTCCGCTCCGGCCATCAAGCCCTGTCTATTCTAATCCCATTTTCCAGCACTTGGTCCGTAGCCTTGTATGCTATGGCGTTTCAAGTGCTCATCTAAATGCTTCTTGAATGTTGTGAGGGTTCCTGCCTCTACCACCCTTTCAGGCAGTGAGTTCTAGATTCCAACCACCCTCTGGGTGAAAAAGTTTTTCCTCAAATCCCCGCTAAACCTCCTGCCCCTTACCTTGAAACTATGGCCCCTTGTTATTGACCCCTCTACTAAGGGGAAAAGTTCATTTCTATCTACCCTATCTATGCCCCTCATAATTTTGTACACCTCAATCAGGTCCCCCCTCAGCCTTCTCTGCTCTAAGGAAAACAACCCCAGCCTGTCCAGTCTCTCTTCATAGCTGAAGCGCTGCAACCCAGGTAACATCCTGGTGAATCTCCTCTGCACCCTCTCCAATGCAATCACATCTTTCCTATAGTGTGGCGACCAGAATTGCACACAGTATTCCAGCTGTGGCCTAACTAGCGTTTTGTACAGCTCCATCATAACCTCCCTGCTCTTATATTCTATGCCTCGGCTAATGAAGGCAAGTATCCCATATGCCTTCTTAACCACCTTATCTACCTGTCCTGCTGCCTTCAGGGATCTATGTGCATGCACACCAAGGTCCCTCTGATCCTCTGTCCTTCCTAGGCCTAGGATGTTGGCCTTTATTGCAAGGGGGTTCGAGTACAAGAGTAAGGAAATCTTGCTACAATTGTACAGGGCTTTGGTGAGACCACATCCGAAGTGTGCACAGTTTTGGTCTCCTTATCCGAGAAAGGATATACTTGCCTTAGAGGCGGTTCAACAAAGGCTCACTAGATTGATTCCTGAGATGAGAGGGTTGTCCTATGAGGAGAGATTGAGTAGATTGGGCCTATACTCTCTGGAGTTTAGAAGAATGAGAGGTGATCTCATTGAAACATACAAGATTCTGAGGGGGACTGACAGGGTAGATGCTGAGAGGTTGTTTCCCCTGGCTAGAGAGTAGAGATAGTTAGATTTTTGGGGGGAGAAATTCGGTACCTTAGTGCCTCCAGTTAACGCCAGGCAGGGGCGCTAACAGGGTGCTGAGGCAGTAGCGGCGAGGCGAATCCATCGCCGCACGCCAAATTCGCCCCCCTGTAGCGCCGCTGCTACAGGTTCACTCCGGGACTTCAGCGCCAGGCAGATCGTGACGTCAGTGAGCGTGCAACACTCACTGGGCGCCCAATATGCCAAATTGAGTATTGCCCCCTGCCATAGTGCCTCGCCCCGACAGCAACAGGGAGAGGAGGTGTGAAGCAGTCGGTAGCCTGCTCCAGGGGCGCTACTTAAAGGGATAATGAGTAATGAGTTGCAGCTCTCAGGTTAGTGCTCTTTCACTGCTTCCTTGTCAGTTTGTCATTGTGCAACAGTTTACACCAGTCATTTTAAGATTGTTTAGTCTCTGGAGTGTTGTGGCTACTAAAAATTAGTTACATTTATTCTTACAAAATATCAAAGTGCTGCACTTCCTTACATTAATGGGGACTGTACTGGCAGTCGACCTCGCCCTCCAGGATCTACTGCGGAGGGAGCACAGGCAGTGAGAAAGATTGACATATGTGGCCAGAGGGAGGAGGAGGGCCATCAGGGCTCTCAACAGCAGGCCTTACCCTCCGAGGGTCTTCTGACAGCAATTCTCCTACCTCCGCTTCAGCAAGGAGGTGGTCACAGAACTTTGCCACCTCCTGCAACCAGACCTCGAGCCTCAGATCAGGATGAGGACGATTCTCTCAGTGGCAGTTATCACCCTTCTTCTAACGGCCTCCCCATCGAGGTCCTCATCTGAGTCCTGTGTAGCAGAACTCACCCTCCGGGGAGCTGGCCCCCGAGCTACCCTTCCCCCCCGCTCGTTCCCGGTGCATTACCCTGTGCAGATCCAACTACTATACTAGCCTCTAAAGAACGTGTAGTGCCAGTATCTGAGCTGGTGCCTGCGGGTGAGACATGCAGTGACGCGGTGTGTTCTGCCTCCTCCTCTTCCCCTGCATCGCTCTCACCGGTGCCCTCAGGGACAGGCTGCTCCGGTGCTTGCTCATTATCTGAAAGCATAAAAGCACAAGAGATGGGTTAAGGTGAGGGGAGTGGGTAGGAAGGGAGAAATGTATGCATACAGCATGATTAGCTGGAAAGTGCGAAAGGCTTGTGGGGTGAGGGCGAAGTGGGATGTGAGAAGAAGGAGTAGGGATGAACATACCGTTGTTGTCCCCAAGGGGGTCAACGTCGCTGGTGGCCACGGCACCCACCACCTGGCGCCCAAAGATCTCCAGCACTCTATTTTTCAGTGCAGACAGTGGTTGAGTGTCGGCTTGTCCCCCGCCTGTGCGCTCCTGCTCCCTCCTGTTGTGAGCCACCTTGGCCTGCAAGAGAAAAGAAAGTGTGTGAGTGAGTGTGAAGCAATGTGTGTAGGTGATGTGCCTGCCATAGTTGAATAGCTGTCATTGTGTGCAAGGTGTAAGATATGGGTGTGAGTGTTGGTAGGTAGAGATTGTTGGTAGGTGAGTGCTGGGGTGTGGTGCTTTGGGCAGTGTGTGCAGACTGTGGTTCAGACGGTGGTATGTAGCATTTGTTAAGGCATTGACTCACCCTGACCACCTGAGTGAGGTCGTTAAATTTCTTCCTGCACTGTGTATGGGTCCTGGGGACCACAGTGTTGCCTGAGACCTGATGGGCAACCTCCCGGATGACTTGCGGCGAGGGCCTCCTGCCATTTGCCGGGTAGAGCACCGCCCTCCGTCTCTCCACAGTGGACACCAACTCCTCCAATACTTGGTCCAAAAATCTGCGGGCTCTCTCCCTGGGGCGTGGATCTGCAATCATGAAACCTGCTTGCGTCGTCCGGCTCCTTGGGCTTGGCCTGCTCCTGCTTGCTGACACAGGTTCACAGCCAGCAATGCTGAGAATGAGGTTCTGCACCATGAATGAACCTCCCCTTTAAGAACTGGAAAGAGCTTGTGGCAATGATGACTTGCGATTAGACTGCACCTGATATTGGTTAGCGCTTTGAGTGTAACGCCACTGAGCTAGGCCGTTAGCGCTTGATTTAGCGCTCCCATCCTTTCTTTGAGCGATGACAATGAATTTTGCGTGCAGCGAGATTCATTAGCGCCTGGCGCTAAATCTCAAACTTTTCCAAAGTTAGCGCCCATTCCTAGGCGATAATGAATTTCTCGCCCTTGGACTCTAGGGGAATCAAGGGATATGGGGATCGGGCAGGAAAGTGAAGTTGATGTCGAAGATCTGCCATGATCTTACTGAATGGCGGAGCAGGCTCGAGGGGCCGTATTGCCTACTCCTCCTAATTCTAATGTTCTTCGGAGTGCAGCTCGCAGGAGGCACCAACCGCAACATGAGCTGTACAGGCAGAGACTGTGTTTCCTTGACATTTCGGAACAGCAGTGCTCAGGGTGTCGCGTCAGGTGGTGGCAGACATCTGCAGCCTCCTAGAAGAAGACCTGCTCCCTGCTGGACCTGGTGGCCATGCGTTACCAGTGGCTGTGAAAATGACCATTGCCCTGAACTTTTTTGGCTCTGGATCCTACCAGGACTTTGCCAGAGACATATGCAGGATCTCCCAATTGGCGGCAATAAATGCATAAGACAGGTGACTGATGGGTTGTTTGCCAGGGCCGGCAATTATGTCAACTTTGCCTGTGATGACGCCAGTCAGAATGAGTGGGTGCTCGGGTTTGCCTCTCTGACTGGCTTCCCACAGGTGTGGGGCATCATCAACTGCACACACGTGGCAATCCGTGCACCCCCAGATCAACCAGGAGTATTCGTGAACCGAAAGGGCTTTCACTTCATTGATGTGCAGCTGGTGTGCAACCACAAAAAGATATTTCTGCAGGTGTGTGCCAAATTTCCTGGAAGTTGCCATGATGCTTTCGTCCCCGATATCTTTGGACCTGCAAGCACACTTAAGGGGTGGCTGCTAGGAGACAAGGGATACCCACTTCAAACTTGGCTGATAACATCCGTCAGAAACCCGATCAATGAAGCTCAGCAGCAGTACAATGAATGCCATATGACCACGAAATGTGTGATCAGTCATGCCATCGGCATGCTGAAGGTGTGCTTCAAAGTGCCTAGACAAATGTGGACACACCCTTCAGTACGCACCAGCCAGGATCTGCAGTATGTTCGTGGTGTGCTGCGGTCTGCACAACATTGCGCAGCAGTGAGGTTTGGACCTGCAGGAGAAGAAGGCGCCAATGCAGATCTTTACGGACGATTCCGAGGAGCAGGAGGAGGGGGAAGACGAGGAAGAGGAAGGTGATGAGGGCAATGCAGCACCAGCTGCTCACATTGCTGCACAGGCAGCCCTTATTAATGCAAGGTTCACTAAGGTTGCACCAGTGGACTGATGTCAGAAGCATATGCAACAGCCACTCTCCCCCACCCCCGCCTCCCCACCATGCCACTGAGAAAAAGCAGTCCTGCAAACAAACAACCACCCCTTTCAAATCCCCAATTGGATCCCTTCAATTCATGTCTTCCCACTCATCACCCAGCAACTTTAAAGGTGACTTGCCACCCAGCAACCAAAAATGGGCAAGACGGGAAAGTGGTGCAAACTAATAAAATTTATGTGATTCTACTAAAGAACAGAAACTTCACAACATAACATTTTCTCATACACCCATGTTCATACTCTTGTGCAACTACAAAGCTTTACTCTTCCTTTTCCTACTGCTCCTGCGTGGTGCAACCCCTATGGCTTCAGCAGAAGTAGAGCCAGGCTCTCAGATCCCTGCTCTGACTGCTGAGATGCTCTTGGCCGATGACCTCTAGGTTTTGGAGCCTGTGAGGGCCCCGCCAAAGACTGCGCCACATGCACCTGTGCAGGGGCAGACCTGGCCATCAGGAGAGGAGGCAGCATGTCGGATACTGACTGGGAGGTGGGGTAACGGGTGAGAAATGGAGGTGCTATGAGTGGAGTCCCCACTTCCATGTCCTCTTTCGCCATCATCCCTCTCATGGGCCAGCCACACTTCACTCCTACCACTCTGCTGGAGAGCACTTTGGTGCAGATCAGTGAGGCATTGTAAGGCCAAGGCTAAGGTATCAATCAGCCTATGTAAGGCAGACATGTTGGCATCCAGAGTGTGCACAGCCATGGTCAAGACATGCATGGACTCATTTGATTGCCGCGTTTGATGTTCCACGGAGTTCGACACTCTATCCATGCAAGAAGACATAATTGCAATGCACTGCGACATCATCCCACTCATGCTTGAGTCGAACTGTTTAATTCTCTCTGCAATCATGATCAGTGTGCTTGGAAGGCTTCTGAGTACATTGCATGTTCTCTGCTGCTCCTTAATAATTATCCTTTTCATCAACGGCCCCCAGGGTACAACATCTGTGTCCAGCTGAGCAGAGCTGGAGAGGGCTGCACCCTCCAACGCAGACTCTCCACAGCTGTCCCTGCCACCACCATATGGTCTTGCTCACTTGTGATAGGTGAGTCACTAGGTGAAAACCCAACTATCTGTCTAACTGGTCCCAACGAAGTGTGAGTATCTGAGCTGGTGCATGATTCATGGACTCCTGCTGCACGTGTGAAGGCCTTGGCAGCGAGAAAATATATGAATTAGTACCTGCAAGGTAAGTATGTTGTAACTTATCATTATAAAGATGATCATATTTCACTCGCTGTTGAAATCAATCAACATGACTGAGTGTTGTATGATATGTGGGTCGCTAATATGTAATTGCATCACCAGGTTGCTGGGAAGTCCTTTAAAGCGCTTCTTGCACTGAATCCAGGAGCGTGCCACAATGCTCCTGCTGCTGATCTCCTGGGCCACCTCCAGCCACTCCTTCCTTGTGGCAGCAGCAGGTTTCTTCCTCCTATTGCTATGGAAGAGTATCTCTCTCCTGTTCCTCACAGCCCCCAGCAATACATCAAGGGTGGCATCATTGAAGCAAGGCACAGTGTCTAGAATCCATTGTCATACCTTGTCTTCTCTTGTTTTCAAGTCCAACTCCTCTAAATTCCATCTTCAAATTGGCCTTTAAATACTGGAGTTGAGATTGCGTCATGTGGGTCCTCATTACGCTTGCTGCCGCGCAATCAACCACAAACACGGAAGTAAAATGATAATCATAGAATCATAGAAATTTACAGCACGGAAGGAGGCAATTCGGCCCATCATGTCCGCGCCGGTCGACAAAGAGCTATCCAGCCTAATCCCACTTGCCAGCTCTTGGTCCGTAGCCTTGTAGGTTACGGCACTTCAAGTGCACACCCAAGTTCTTTTTGAATGTGATGAGAGTTTCTGCCTCTACCACCCTTTCAGGCAATGAGTTCCAGACCCCCAACACCCTCTGGGTGAAAAGATTTCCTCTCAAATCTCCTCTGAACCTCCTACCTTTTACTTTAAATCTATGCCCCCTGGTTGTTGACCCCTCTGCCAAGGGAAACAGTTCCTTCCTATCCACTCTATCTAGGCCGCTCATAATTTTATACACCTCAATTATGTCTCCCCTCAGCCTCCTCTGTTCCAAAGAAAACAACCCCAGCCTATCCAATCTTTCCTCATAGCTAAAGTTCTCCAGTCCTGGCAACATCCTCCTAAATCTCCTCTGTACCTCTCTAGAGCAATCACATCTTTCTTGTAATGTGGTGACCAGAACTGCACGCAGTACTCTAGCTGAAGCCTAACCAGTGTTTTATACAGTTCAAGCATAACCTTCCTGCTCTTATATTCTATGCCTCGGCTAATAAAGGCAAGTATCCCGTATGCCTTCTTAACCACCTTATCTACCTGTCCTGCTACCTTCAGGGATCTGTGGACATGCACTCCAAGGTCCCTCTGTTCCTCTGCACTTATTAGTGTCCTACCATTTATTGTGTATTCCCTTGACTTGTTAGCCCTCCCCAAATGCATTACCTCGCACTTTTCTGGATTGAATTCCATTTGCCACTGTTCTGCCCACCTGACCAGTCCATTGATATCTTCCTGTAGATAAGAAAAGACTGGCGAAGGTAAATGTAGGTCCTTTACAGTCAGAGATGGGAGAATTTATAATGGGGAATGAGGAAATGGCAGAGAAATTAAATAAATACTTTGTTTCTGTCTTCACGGAGGAAGACACAAAAAACCTCTCAGAAATACAAGAAAACCAAGGGTGTGGCGAGAATGAGGAACTTAAAGAAATTATTATTAGTAAAAAAACAGTACTAGCAAAATTAATGGGACTAAAAGTCGATAAATCCCAAGGACCGGATGACCTACATCCAAGGGTTTTGAAAGAGGTGGCCATTGGGATAGTGGATGCATTGGTTGTCATCTTCCAAAATTCTATAGATTCTGGAACGGTTCCTGCAGATTGGAGGATAGCAAATGTAACCCTGCTATTTAAGAAAGGAGGGAGAGAGAAAACGGGGAACTACAGACCTGTTAGCCTCACATCAGTAGTTGGGAAAATGCTGGAATCTATTATAAAGGATGCAATAACTGGGCACTTAGAAACTAATAGTAAGATTGGGCAGAGACAACATGGATTTATGAAAGGGAAATCCTGTTTAACAAACCTATTGGAGTTCTTTGAGGATGTAACTAGTGGAGTAGACAAAGGGGAACTGGTAAATGTGGTGTATTTGGATTTTCAGAAGGCCTTCGATAAGGTCCCACACAAGAGGTTGGTGAACAAAATTAGAGCACATGGAATTGGGGGTAATATACTAGCATGGATTGAGAATTGGTTAACAGACAGAAAACAATGAGTAGAGATAAACGGGTCTTTTTCAGGATGGCAGGCTGTGACTAGTGGGGTACCGCAAGGATCGGTGCTTGGGCCCCAGCTATTCACAATCTATATTAATGATTTGGATGAAGGGACCAAATGTAACATTTCCAAATTTGCTGATGATACAAAGCTAGGTGGCAGTGTCAGTTGTGAAGAGGATGTGAAGAGGCTTCAAGGGGATCTCGACAGGCTCAGCGAGTGGGCGAGAACATGGTAGATGGATTATAATGGGGATAAATGTGAAGTTAGCCACTTTGGTAGAAAAAACAGAAAGGCAGAGTATTTCCTAAATGGTGAAAGATTGGGGAATGCAGATGCTCAAAGGGACCTGGGTGTCCTTGTACATGAATCACTGAAAGTGAATGTGCAGGTGCAGCAAGCCATTAGGAAGGCAAATGGTATGCTGGCCTTCATTACAAGAGAATTTGAGTACAGGAGTAAAGAAGTCTTACTCCAATTATATAGGGCCTTGGTGAGACCACACCTGGAGTACTGTGTAGAATTTTGGTCTCCTTACCTAAGGAAGGATATACTTGCCATAGAGGGAGTGCAACGAAGGTTCACGAGATTGATTCCTGGGATGGCGGGACTGTCGTATGAGAAGAGATTGAGTAAACTAGGCCTGTATTCTCTTGAATTCAGAAGAATGAGAGGGGATCTCATTGAAGCATACAAAATTATTACAGGGCTTGATCGGGTGGATGCTGGGAGAATGTTTCCCTTGGCTGGGGAGTCTAGAACAAGAGGCCACAGCCTCAGGATAAAGCGTAGGCCATTCAGGACTGAGATGAGAAGAAAATTCTTCACACAGAGGGTGGTGAATCTTTGGAATTCTCTACCCCAGAGGGCGGTGGAGGCTCAGTCATTGGGTATATTCAAAACAGAAATCGATAGATTTCTGACTAGTAAGGACATCAAGGGATATGGCGATAGGGCCGGTGAATGGAGTTGAGGCAGAAGATTAGCCATGATCTCATTGAATGGCGGAGCAGGCTCGAAGGGCCGAATGGCCTACTCCTGCTCCTACTTCTTATGTTCTTATGTTCCTGCAGTCTGCAGCTTCTTCATTATCCACCGCACGACCAATTTTTGTATCATCTGCAAACTTCTTAATCATACCCCCTACATTCAAGTCTAAATCATTGCTATATATCACAAAAAGCAAGGGACCTAGTACTGAGCCCTGCAGAACCCCACTGGAAACAGTCTTCTAGTCACAAAAACACCCATCGACCATAACCCTTTGCTTCCTACTTCTGAGCCAATTTTGGATCCAGCTTGCCACTTTGCCTTGGATCCCATGGGCTTTTACTTTCATGACCAGTCTGCCAAAATGAGCTGGCTGCATTAAAATGCCACTGACAAACACGCTGAACTTATTTCCAGGTTTCCCAGGTGATATCAGACCCCCACTCCCTCTCGTTCCCAATACTAATATCGGAGCCTCTATGTCTGGATCATTTCTCCTAATGAGCTGTACCCCTCAAAGTAACCAGCCCCACTCCAGTTTGGGTCAGTGCTGCAAAGCAATGGAATGCAGGTTCAATCAATAACTTTGTTAAGATCCCTATTTGAAAACCCTGCTAAATGTTACAACCAAAAGTTATGCATAGGGAGAAAAAAGTTGCTTTCACACATATGATTGGGAGGAGGCTGATAGAGCGGTAATTTCATAGTAACGCCTGTTATGGGAGGCTGGTTTAGGCTGGGAGAAGTAATTTGCCCTTTTGTGCACAGTAAATGCGTTTCTTAGGAGAATGAGCAGGAACAGGGGTGGTGGAGGGGGAACAGAACAAAAAAACTCTTTTCCAGTAGTTCTTGATAACAATTCTCCGTTCAGAGACAAATCAGGGGGAAATTGGGCAGGATCATAGAGAATGTCGAAAAATTCGGGCAGGGAGGGCCTTAACACCTGAGAAGCATTTCCCTTCCACCGTCCCTATTGGGACCGTCGCTGCTTGTTCCTTCCCCACTGCCACATGTAAACGGCAGCCGGAGAGGCGGGTGGGTCCTGGGGTCACGGCACATTCCCTCCACTACACCTATTGCCATGTGGAAGGTGGCGGGAGGCCCTGGGAATTGGCTGTAAACACCCAAATGGAGGGTATAGGCCTTGGACTGCCTCTCCCTGCAAATGGCCCCAGAGACATAACTGCTAAAGACCTGGGTCTCGGCCAAGGCTTTCAGTGGGAGGCCTTGTTCAATCTTCAGAGTTCTTTTGCCTTTTTAATTCTCTCGTCAGATTTTCTGGTGCTGCACTTGTATCCCTGCTGCAGCACCACCAGTTTCCTTGCTGGTATTAGTGGGGTCACTCATGGCAGCGGGAATCGCACCATGAAAACGGGTCGAGGCTGGGGCAGATGGAAATACCATTTCTGCAAAACTCCACACCGAAGGGGAATATTCAGACCATCGTGTTCAGTTTAGACAAAAAGTAGTATTATTTCTTTCGCATAAATCTCTTTGGTAAAATGTTACAGCTGATTCAAGCAAGCGGTTTATAAATAACTGTAATCTTAGCCATCATTTCCCCCATGGCCTGTGTTCCTAAGCCCTTTCACACAGTTGACATTTAGTTCCTATACTGGAGGCTTGTATGTTCTGCTGTTGGGAGGTTCACTGACAGGACCGCAAAAGTCCTAGAACAGGAAAGAAAATGACTGCTTTATAGGATTTTGGACTGATATGAAAGGAATAATCATGGTGAAAGGCCTGCTAAAAATCCAGACAAGGAGAAGCATTCACCTGCGGATGGTGAATCACTGCTGCAGGGATGTATGTATTCGATTGTTGAAACATGGGCCAAAGATCATAGCCAGAGGAATCGGTAACATCTTTCTTCAATAATAAACCTTTTGCTGCATGAATAATTTTTGAGTCACTGATGCTATTGATAGATTTGGTATTCAGGAAAAATTCTAGGTTAGCATGCCGATTTATATTGATTAACTTTTGTGAAAGAATTATATATTTGAATTCAAATTGTGCTTTGATCGGAATCAAAAGTGTGTGTGTTATTTGTACCTCAGCTTATCTAATTTTATGTGTTTTAGCTGGAGTTTTCTTTGAAACCTTTTATTTAAGATTATAATAAATACACAATCAGCTCTAATATGAAAGGTATGAACAGCAACAATTGATGCCATTGCACAAGAAAAGACTAGTAGAAATATAAATGAGCTGTGGTTACCAGTTTCTTTGCTCTACAGACCTAGATTTTCACCTAAGAGAAAAATGAATGAATAGGGTGACATGGGTATTGTACTCTAGTTGTGACACTACTACACACTTTCTCAAAATGGCACTGTGGAATTCCTTTTTTCTGTTATAACACAAGGTGACAATTCCAGCTGCATTTTAAATGCAGCACTTTTACTGTTGTAAGATATTGACACACATAGCCCTATATACCATGTGCTGTTGTGAAATTATTTGAAACAAATGAATTATCGTAGAATGATACAGCACAGAAGGAGGCCATTTGGCCCATCATGCCTGTGCCGGCTCTTTGGTAGAGTTATCCATTAGTCCCACTCCCTTGCTCTTTCCCCATAGTCTTGTAATTATTTTCTCTTCAATTAGTTATCTAGTTCTCTTTTGAATGTTACTATTGAATCTGCTTCCACGACCCTTTCAGGCAGTGTACAACAACATGCTGTGTTTAAATAAAAGTTTCTTCATGCCACCTCTGGTTCTTTTGCTAATCACCTTAAATCTGTGTCCTCTGGTTACCGATCCTTCTGCCACTGGAAACATTTTCTCCTTATTTACTCTATCAAAACCATTCATGATTTTGAACACCTCTATCAAATCTCCTCTTAACCGTCTCTGCTCCAAGGAGAACAACCCCAGCTTCTCCAGTATCTCCACATAACTGAAGTCCCTCATTCCTAGTACAATTCTAGTAAATCTCTTCTGCACCCTCTCCAAGGCCTTGACATCCTTCCTAAAGTGTGGTGCCCAGAATTGAACACAATACTCCAGTTGATTCTGTTTTGGATACTGAGCATTGAAAAAATAACTACAAAAAATAGTGAAGGTGGTTCAGGATTACGTATTTATGTGTGAGCAGGAAATCTGCATAGTGGGGGTCACTGTCCATAGGAAAAATAAGCATAGATCAAAGTCATATTTAAATAAGTAAACTTTATTAGCTAATAATTAGCCAAGCGATGAGATTTTCCACTTTTCTAGCATTTCTTTTTACGTGTATTTATGTTATAACCTGTTTTTGTA
The DNA here is from genome assembly GCA_030390025.1 of Squalus acanthias. NCBI lineage: Eukaryota > Metazoa > Chordata > Chondrichthyes > Squaliformes > Squalidae > Squalus > Squalus acanthias. Next base: position 198,117,484 of record CM059425.1, on the reverse strand, counting down.
AACTTGTTTAGCAATATTTTACATTGCTATAATGAGGCTATCTTCACCTCTAAGATTGAGACCATCTGTGCAACTGCCCTACCCTGATCCCATCACTGTGTTGTTTTTTTCCCATCTACCCTTGCCTTCTCTGATCTCATATTTTCCATGAGGTCCACCTCCTACTCTCTTGATCCCATCCTCACCCAACTCTTGTCCACTCAATTACTTTTCCTTGCCCTTTGCTTAGGTTCCCTTTTCGCAGGCAGGTCCCTCTTCCTTTCACATCCACTGTCAACGTCCCTTCCTCAAAAAGCCCAGCTCAACATTGACCCATCCATTCTCGCCAACTATTGCCTCACCTCTAACCTACCTTTATTCTCCAAGTTCTTTGGACATGGTTGGCATCCTCCCAGCTCCATACCCGCCTTTTTCAAAACTCCCTTTTTGAATCTCTTCATTTTGGCTTCTGCCCTGTTCACTGTACTGAGACATTCTGGCCAAAATCACAAATTACGTATTCTGTGACTGCAGCCATGATGCCGTTATTCCACCTTGTGCACCTCAACCTCTATGTGGTGGACATGGTCAACCAAGCCATCCACCTTCTCTATTTTCCGGTTCCATGGAACTGTCCTTATGTGGTTCCACTCTTATCTGTTCCAACACAGTCAGTGCACCTTCCTGCCCAAGTTCCCCAACGATCTGACCTTGGGCCCCTCCTCTTCCTCATCTACATGCTGCCCTTTGGTAAAATCATCAGAAGGCACAGGATTAGCTTACACATGTATGCTGATGGTGCCCAGCTCCACTTCTCCATCATTTCCCTCGACTCCATGACCACCCTTGTGTTGTCAGACTCCCTTTTCTGGATGTGTCAAAATGTCCTTCAACTGAACATTTGTAGCTATCCGTTAGCTCTGCCATAAATACTACTCTATTGGTACTTTCTCCATCCCCCTCACCCTGGCCACTTGCTCAGGCTGAATTAATACTGGCAAAACTGTTCAAACTCCACATCCTATCCATCATCAAGACTACTTCTACTTCCACCTCCGCAACATCACCTGCCTCTGCTCTGCCTCGCTCCCACTGAAACTCTTATCCCACTTTTGTCACCTCCAGACACGATTGTCTGTGCTGTAACATTTTGATTTTCAAATCACTCTGAGCCTTGTAATATTCCAAAGATTAACTCAACAGTGCTGGGGGCATGTTACTAAAAGCAAATTACACGGAAATAGCTGTTAGTGGTACAGTATTTTAATTGGTAAAAAAAATACACAGCAGATAAGATATTAAAATTGATACTTAGTTGTGGAGAAAAGCCGCCGTATTCATTTCTGCTTGCTCAAAATTATATCAGATCTCAACTTGGCACCCGAGCAGCCCTAAAATTAAATTTGTTCTGAATTTCAAGCCACCATGATCTCCAGAATATTTTAAATACCTTGGCCTCTGAACTTTGGGTAGTGCTTATGTGTGGAGGCTAACACCAGAATTTTTATTACAGATGCATTATTGAAAAGAAGGTTAGAGTCATAAAATGTAGCATTGATGGTAGTTTAGGGCCTGGTGGTCTATGCTTGGCAATTTCTGCTTCCCATGAGCTTCCACTCTTTTTGATGCATTAATGTCAGACAGTAAGACATGCAACTGCCAAAAACAAAAACATCAATCATGTTGCAAATATGATGACATAAAAATATGCCACAGTCACAACCTTAGCAATAGCAGACACAAACCCACAACTGACCTAATCCAGATTTTCTGCATGCAATACTGTGCTGTGTAAACAGATGTGCAAACACCAGGCTCAAGCTGGAATTCATAAACTGACACCCACATTTCAGGTGGCGCAGTTCCCATGTTGCAATGCAGATCAATCCTCATTAACATGGCACAGCAGGCGTGTGACCAGAAAATTTCAAAAATATTTTTGGTGGTACACAGGTCTTGATAATAAATTAGCACAGTAGCTAAGAGCTTAAACATGAGTCGTTGGAAAGGGCTATAGACCAGGAGATCCACACTGAACAAGTTCATGATCTCAGCTTTGCCATGAGCAGAGACTGAGACTTCCTTGCTGGGAGTGTCACTCATTAAGCCTGGACAGTCCAGCATTTGGTTATGGCTTAATTTCCAAGCTGGGCAGTGGTAGGTCGTGTTGGGGTCCTAAAGAATGAAAGAGAGAATTGCATTTATATAGCTTCTCAGAAACATTTCAAAGCACTTCACATACAATGCATTACTCTTTGGAGTGCAGTGAATGTTATTTATGCAGGCATACACAGCAGCCATTTTGTGCATAGCAAGAAAATAAATAGACCCCATGTTTGTCAGTTTTTCCTCACAATTCAGACCTTTAACAATAGGTATCAGCCTTGTGGCTCTTCCTTGCACTGTCTGCAACATACAAATGTCTACCTTGTATCTCAGAAATGGCAGAAATGCACACAGTACTCAAGATGTGATTCGGCCAGAGCAATGTACAGTATCACAGCTTCCTCCAACTTGTATTTTTTTGGCTACAAATTCTGTTGCCTTTGTTAATTGCTGCTTTGCACTGATTGGACATGTTGAACGTCGATAACCCCTGGCTTCTATTCATTACTGCTAACCTTCTTAAACCCCTCTGCCCTGTCTCCTCTACCCTCATCTCTGACAACAACTGTGAGGAGCTCATGGACTTCTTTGTCTCTAAGATTGAGACCATCCGTTCAGCTGCCTCTGCTACTTTCCTTCCCCTAGTCCACCAGGCCCAACTTCCTCTAAGGTTCCCCTCTGCCCTAGCCCTGAACTCACATCTTTCTCCAGCTTCTCTCCGATCTCCCCTCATGACCTTTCCATGCTCATCTTGTCCATGAGACCTACTTTCTGCTCCCTTAACCCTATTCCCACCAAACTGCTGACCACCCAACTTCCTTTTCTGGCTCCCAGGTTAGCTGACATTGTTAACGGTTCTCTCTCCTCGGGTACTGTCCCCCTCTCCCTCAAATCTGCCATCATCACCCCTCTTCTCAAAAAAACAACCCTTGACTCCTCCATCCTTGCAAACTACCATCCCATCTCCAACCTCCCTTTCCTCTCCAAAGTCCTTGAACGTATTGTCGCCTCCCAAATCCATGCCCATCTTTCCCGCATCTCCATGTTTGAATCCCTCCAATCAGCTTTCTGCCCCTGCCACAGTACCGAAACAGCTCTCATCAGAGTCACAAATGACATCCTTTGTGACTGTGACAAAGGTAAACTATCCCTCCTTGTCCTTCTTGACTTGTCTGCAGCCTTTGACACGGTTGACCACTCCATCCTCCTCCAATGCCTCTCCACCATTGTCCAGCTGGGTGGTAGTGCACTCACCTGGTTCCATTCTTATCTATCTAATCATACCCAGAGAATCACCTGCAATTAGGTCAGTGTTTCTCAGATGACTTGAGAAAAATTATTTAGTAGTTAATAAGGTGCGAATCGTCATTTTATGAATATCAATACTGTAGTTTAAGAAAGCATAAAAAAGTAGGAGACAAGTTTGCACCTGCAGTCTCTCACACAGTGATTTAGTTTCATCAGTGAAAAGAAGATTATGAGGTGACATGATCCAGATATTTGAAATTTCTTGTCTCTTTTCAGGTGGAGAGCTGTTGAAGTTGAATGATCAATCCACACCTGAAGAAGAAAAGGAAAAAGAGCCACAGAGTGAGTCAGGAGAGATAGGTGAATCCAAATGTGAGAACAAAGAGGAAAATAGTGAAGAAGCCCTAACTATATCAGAACTAGTGTATAATCCAAGTGCCAGTGTCCTGCCTACTCCTGTAGAAGATGGTGGGATTGACTTGCTTTTTAATAGTCACCCACCTGGGAACCAGAGGGATGAAGGAGGCTCGTATGATGAGCTAGATGCAGCTGAAACTGCACTTCTGATTGCAGAGGAGAAAGAGCTGAAGGAAGTGAAGCGAGTACTAACCAGGAGCTTTGAATTGTTGACAAGCAACAAACATCTGAATGCGCTGGCGAAGAGCTTTGTGAAACTCCTTCTGGTGGGCCTGGGCTTGATGCTGTTCGCTTTCCCACTTCTTTTGGTCTTGCTGGAGTCCGACATTGATGCTTCTTTTCTGAGGGAAATCCGGCAGACGCCCGAGTTTGAGCAGTTTCACTATGAATACTACTGTCCACTTAGACAGTGGCTGGCATGTAAAATACACTACATCCTCGACAAGCTAGGCAGCTCCTGAAACCACACTGGTGTGCAGTTGGACTAAGGGTAACGACTTGTAACAACGACTTCTCTGAGCAAAACTTATTTCTGCTGTTTTTACTGTTTTTATGTTTTGTACCTTTTTAATGTGGTAAAAAGTATTTCAGGAAATTTTATTCAGTTTTTTTTTTAAGTGAAAACTGCTCATAAAATGATTGAATTGTAATATGCAAAGTAATATGTGTGGCATGAAGGAATTTTTTAAATCATTGGTAAGTTTTTTCTGGTATTCCAAGATTATTGTATTTTTGTGTGACTGCACAGCATTTTGTCTCCATTCTTCCCATGATGGGTGCAAGATTCGAAAGGTTCTATGCAGATGAATAACTGTTTTGGTAATGGATCTTGTTTGTGCATTTGCATAAAATGTATTGGCTGGGTTACTTAAAATGCATGGTTTTGGAGGGTGGGGGCTTGGTATTTGCACAGACTGCAATAACAAATCAATATTCTGTTTTACTGGAAATTATCAATCAGGTCTGCGATAATTGTAAGTACCAAACTCATTGGAGGTGAATTTCCGTGGAGGTTCTCCCACTTGTCCACTGTAGGCTGGGCGAAAGAGCAGTGGAAACCCCGGAAAAGCAGCGGAAACGTGTTTACACCATTCCACGGAAATTCACCCCCTTGTAACTAAACACTTCATAAACAGAGAAGTTTCCAGGTAGGTGGAGACAAACTGATGAATGTGTGGCAGTGAAGAAAAAATTAAAGTTTATAAAAAGGAGACAAAAGTTACCAATGTCAGACCAGCTACAAGAAATTGTTGTTCTGTTCGAGCGAAGTGAGATTGTGAATCAAAAACAGAGAAGGACAACTGGCTCAACTCTTTCATTTCATAGCATACATTCACTTCATTTATTCACTTCATTATGCAAACTGAAAGCTTATCACAATAAGATACTTTTTAAGAGCTATGGAATATAGGATTCCACAGGGTTTCAAATAGCTGAACATTTATATTAACGCAGATAATGTATACAACTGAACAATTTTTTAAAAAAGCACAAGATCTTTAAAGGGAAATGTGGCCAGAATTAATTCTTAGATTCTTAGTTTCTATGTACAGGCTCAAGTTTCAATAATCGAGTCGCAAAGAACGAACTATAGAGCTGCATCCTTTTCAACAGAACTGATACATAGGACCACTAAGTTTAGTAAAATTTTCATTGCAGTCAAAAAAAGGCTGTTGCAAGTTAGAACGTCAAAAAGAGTATTACTGAAAATAATATAAAGCATATATAATAAAATATTAAAGATTTTCAAATAACTGCTTCTCCAATGTGGATGGAAAAGTCACTTTGCCCATTGATTGTGCTTAATCAATTGACTATATTCACCGCTGTCAATAAGTACAAACTGAACTTTCACAGATAGCCATTTAGGTAATATTTGAACAGAGATCTTTTGGCAAACATATTTAAGTGGTGTTTGGAAGTACTGCATGCCCAAGAAGCACAATGATATGAACTGTGTGTCAATGTAGCATCACACTTAGCACAAAATAAGACACAACTCCCCTCCCCCAATTTGATTTCAGATGCATGGGAGAGGTAGCAGATGTGTCAGGACTTACAAGTAACAGATGGTTCTCTTTCAGCTTGCCCTTGCTGAATCCTGCCCCATTCTTCACGTTATATAAAATGTAGCCAGTACTTCCTCCTCTTCCTTTTATAACACATGGTTATAGACCCCCTTGAAAAATAACTATCATTAAAACCCAACAGCCACTTGGCCTGAGTTATTGGGAAACGAGACATTTAGGCACTCAAATTATTACATACGAGAGATCATTCCATGATCTGGCACATGTTTGTAGTGCATTTTGCGAAATCATGAGTGTGCAGGCTGTGAAATACTGATCATGAAATCACGGAGTTTCTGCCTACGATTTTCCAAGATGTGCTCTTTGTGAGTGCCATTCTCTGCTGAGAACACAGGATCATAGAGTCACCCCTATGACATTTTGTCTTCTTAACTATACACTTATATTCATCATGAACAAATCAATCACTTTGCTCTATATTGTCTTCCCACTGATGTCAGCAAAATCGAGCAACATGTAAAACTCGCAGCCGATCTGTTCGCGTCAGTTTCCCGCCGCACGGATTAGGTTAAAATTTCCCCCCCAAATCTTTACAGTTCTTCACTTGTATCATCACAGAAACTGAACATCATATCGAACCAGGAAGTGAAAAATAGGTTAACACTCAGCTCCATTGTTGATGTAATTTCCCAGTAGCTGGAAAATAAACTACAAATAAATCAAAATAAAATTGGTTAGTATTGAATATATATTTTCAGTCTGAAAGCAGACTACTGGAAATCCAGCCTGAAAAAAGAGTTGGTCTAGTGACGTGTAGGGTAGCTTCATCAGTTAAGTGGCTATGTTAAGAGGGAATCAATAACCAGGTCCTGAATGCTGGTCCCAGTGCACCAATGCAATTAAATAGTTGATTCCTGTGATGGATGTCAGAAGCTATTAATGCTGTCACTAGTCAAAATACAGTTTGATCACAATACAAAGTGAATTAAACTGTATGTATTATAAAGACATTGTTTAAACAAATATGGCCTTGATGAATTTATCTGGTGAATAGCTGAACTATACAAACCAGGAAGATCACAGATGTGATTCTTGGTCGGTGCTGAGTTAACTGATCTGAGCCAGGGGTTGATACAACTGACTTCAATCTGAAGGAGAAAATTGGCCCAGGTCCTGCTCCTGATTGCTATCCATTGACCCCTACTGGATGTTAGCGGCATTTATACAGATGAGGAAAGGATCATGCATGGCTATGATGCTCCTTTTAAGTAGTTGGCATGGTACTGGAGGGTGCCAGGCACCTGCAGGATCGTAGCCCATCATGGAGTCAATACCTACAGGATGGGGAAACAACTGTCTAATTTTATACTTCAAGTGATGGTTAGAAACTGTGGAAGCTTCATCTGAACCATTGAATCAGATTACAGTTTTATAATGAATTCCCAGGGATTCATGTTCTCACTTCAAAGTATGGAGAATCAAAAGATAACCCTAAAAAGTGGGAAACTTACATTATTTATTTTACAACAACAACTTGCATTTATATAGCAGCTTTAACCTAGTAAAAACATCCCAAGGCGCTTCACAGGAGCATTATCAGACAAAGTTTGACACCGAGCCACATTAAGAGGTATTAGGACAGGTTCAAAACATTAGTCAAAGAGGTAGGCTTTAAGGAGCAAATTAAAAAGAGGAGAGAGAAGTAGAGAGATGGAGAGGTTTAGGGAGGGAATTCCAGAGCTTAGGGCCTAGGTAGCTGAAGGCACAGCCGCCAATGGTGGAGCGATTAAAATCGGGATGCGCGAGGAGAACTGGAGGAGCGCAGAGATCTTGGTAGGTCAGAGGGTTGTAGGACTGGAGGAGGTTAGAGATTGGGAGGCATGAGGCCATGGAAGGATTTGAACATGAGGATGATAATTTTAAAATTGAGGTGTTGTCAGTCTTGGAGCCAATGTAGGTCAGTGATCACAGGGATGATGGGTGAACGAGACTTGGTGCGAGTTAGGATATGGGCAGCAGAGTTTTGGAGGAGCTCAATTTACAGAGGGTGGAAGGTGGGAGGCTGGCCAGGAGAACCCAAATTAACATGTAATCCTTCTAAATCAGTAATTCTTCTTGTGCAGTTTAAAATATTTCAAAATTCAAACATTTGCCTCATTGCTCCTTTGGCTGATATGCACTCAACTGACTGTATAATTTTATTAGACTGCCAGTCTAGTACATTGACAATTTTTAAGACAGTTGCCGGCTAGGAAAACAGAATTAATGGAATCCAAGCAGTCAGTGTTGAAGAATCAAGTAAATGGTCAGGACCGACAAAACTGTTAATGACTGATTGCATCTGTCCCTGACCTTGTCTGTAACCTGAGTGACTGAAGATCTTAAAGCAGACTATTTAGTGTTGTACTCAACTGACCTTAATCTACATATAAAATAGCTTGATTAATTACTGAGGAATTCAATAGGAATTAGACAATTGTACTGATGAGGTTTTACATAGGTGTTCAGGACATTTAAAAAAAAGAAATGAAGACAGTTTTTAATCAATACCTGTAGTGCTTCTTCGTACCCATTCTAAACACCAATCAGAGCAAAGACAAGTGAGCATATTAAAATACAACAGTAATAGATTGAACAGGAATTGTATAAAAGATTCCTTTTTTAGGATTAGCACAATCTTTGTATAGTTGCAAATCCACCTGTTGCTTTTGATATTGAAAAAGGTTGGATAAGAATAGGTATCGGTAAAGCCTCTTACTATGTATTAGTAGTAGACCTTGCTTTTTCATGGATTTTGGCATAATGGTTGAGTAGAGCTCACCAGGAACCTCCGCTGCTGACCCTGGTTCCCTGATTTGCCTGCCAATGGCAGGTGTTCATAACACTCGGCCTCATCAATGGTACCTTCCATAGAAAACATGCTGGAAATGCTGGCAGAGGTGGGAAGGCTGTGGAGATGCCTGGTCTGACTAGGAGTGCCTCTGCTGACCATACACCAAGGCCCATTGAGAGACAGGGACGCATGAACTCCGATGTTTTGAGTCCCTGTCCCTGGCTACACTGATGGACATGTTTGGGATTGGAAGAGGCTCCAACCTCAATTGGCCATCCTGTAAGTTCAATGAAAGGCTGGGACCAGACATAACCAGGTGCCGCTCCTTCCGGCATACCCCTGCCGAGGTTATGGAGGGAATATGCTGCAAAGGCTATGGATTTTTAGATCCCATGGGGGAAGAATTGGGTTGCTTTGCTCCTCCCGTTAGCGCCCTAAGAGGGCGCTAATGGGGCGCAAAGCAACTAGCGTCCGGGTGCGGCGCTGCCCACGCCTCCCACGAAATTCATCGGGAGGTTAGCGGCGGCGCTAACCGGTAGTGCCCCGTGGCGCTGCACCGCTGGCGATGACGTCATCGCCGTGCGCAGTGCCGCAGCCGCGATCTTCGGGAGCGACCCCTGACTTACCGGGCTCTTTTGCCGGCACTCCCGATCCCTGGGGGCCCAGCTGGGCCCCGGGTCGCGCTGCGCAATGCCCCTCCTCTTTAAGAAGGGGAGGAAGGCCTGCAATACCGCAGTGCGACGTGCCGCAGCGCCCCAAGAGGGCGCTTCCAGTAGCGCTCCGCTTCCCTCTTGTGGCGCAACCACTCAATTTCCGGCGCGGGGGCGCTAATTTTTCCGGGGCGCTGAATCAAAATGTGTTCAATTGCCACTCATTGGAATCACTATTTACCACACTAGGCAGCGGCCTATTCCATAAGTCAATAAATCTAAGCATGAAAAGGTTATTCTAGGTGTTTGGCTTATACTTTTATGTTTGTAATCATGAAGTTTGAGAGGTAACGCCACAACCTCATGCTCCCACTAGTAGGCCATGTTTGCAGGAAGCATGGTCAAAGAATCGGGGCTACAGCTTCCCCACTGGTTACATGGGATCATGGAACCCTTTGGTTCTTTTAAAAAAATTATAAAATGCCTCGCTACATTCAACTTATCTATTTCTTCCTATTATTTTAAACAATTTAGTCATATTCCCCATCCATCAACCCCTTAATCTCAAATTTATTCTCAACAGAAAAATTAACTTTATCCATTTCTCTTCATAATTCAGTGATATCTGGAATGATCTTTGTTGCCCCTCTCCGAATCCTTGTCACCTCCTCTATATCTTTTCTTGACCATGGTAACACAATTGTAGCACTGTTGATGCTCTTATTATATATCAGTTTCGCTTCCTTAGATTTATATTCTACATATCTGCTTATACACTCAACATTTTATTTGCTGTTTGTCTGCTGCCCCATATCTGTGTTGACACTTTCACCATTTGGCCAACTATTACACCTATACCTTTTTCTTGACTCAATTTACTGACATATCCTTCACTTTGTAATCAAATTTGCTATTTTCATTACTCAACTATGTGTTGTTGTGTCTTTCTCAATATTAAGTGCCTTTTATCCTTCACCTGTCAAGTTGTTAAGTATCTGCAGAGATCGCTGAATTCCATCCTTTTTTTGCTTCTCTTTCCTGCTACAGATATAAAGCTAAAGGCTTGTAATTCCTAAAATCACATTTCTGACCTCTTCTTAAAAAATGAACATCTTTCATCTGCTGCCACACCTGTATTTCATGAGATATGAAAAATTTTCATCACAGGAGCCACGAATTCTAATTGTTTTCTGAAGTTGCTTTAGATGTGTTACTGCTGTTGTGTTATATTGATGCACTCCAGTTTGCTGATAAACATTTCAATATATCCATGACCTCAGACATATCTCCTAACCCTACAGCTATCAGTTGGGAATATATCACCATTTTCTAGAGTGAAAACTATTTTTAAAAACATTGGGTAAATTTTTATTTTCAATGAATTGGCGGTAAGCTGGCGGAGCAGATCCCCCCACCCGTTTTAGAGCATTCCAATGAAGTGAGTGATCTGCTCCGTCAGAATACCGTCCATGTATTGAAGGCAAAAATTTACCCCATTAAATTTCAATATTTCACCTTTTTTAAAATCTTTTTAGGCATTGCTTTAGTTTTTAATGCATTTTGTACACTTTAAACATTGTTAGTTAAAGGCGCCTTTATTTACGTCCCTTAAACACTGGAATGAATTTTTAAATGATTTAATTCGGTCCCTGATTAATAAATTTGGTAATATTTACTCTGTATCTATTGATCAATGTCTGTACAGACTATGGGGCTCAAATTGGACATTGGCGGCACACAAAACTGGCGGAACCACATTTGCTGACTGTTGTACAACACGCCTGATGTTCAATTCTATTGAAGTCCATGGAACTGAATATCGGATGTTGCGTCTAATAGGCGACCGATGCAATACCACCTGTTTTGCATCCCTGCCCATCTCCAATTTCATCCCCCAGGTGTTTTAGCTCCTGTGCAAATTATGGTTTTCTTCAATGATTGATGGCCTGCACGAGAGACCTCGTGTATCTTCCTCTGTTTTGAAATCAGCACAATCGAGTTATTGGCCTGGAAATTCCACAGGTGTTCTCTCAACCTCCTGCCATAACTTCAGTGGGAGACTGGCAGAACCCCCAGTGAAATGGAGTAAATGGTTGAAAACAGCCATTCACACCATTTCTCTGGGAATTCCACTAGTCTCTGACTGATTTAACAGTGAGAAAACACAGAATTTTAAGGCTATTATAATTTGCACTTTGGAAATAAAGTTCAATTTTTATTTCATTTTAAGGTCATGGTATAAAATTACTGAAGTTATTAAACAACTTTACTTTGTCATACTGTCAAAAAGCATGAGGACTTTTATGGTATGGATAAAATTATGTCAAAGTAAACTCCATTATAAAGCAAAAAACAAAATATTTCAGATGCAGGTGAAGAGTTATACACATGAAATGTTAACGTTTGTCCTTTTCCACGGATGCTGCCTGATTCGCTGAGTGTTTCCAGCATCTTCTGATTCTATTATAAAGGTGCAATTCAATATAAAACAACCAACATTCTCCTAGTCAGTCCAGAGTTAGTTACAAAATGCTCTTTACATCTTGTCTTTGTGACCTCATCGAGTGTTTCAGCACCATTTCAAAACTCGCAAAGCGATTCCTACTCAGATATGTTGTATAGGAGTTAATCTTTCTGTAGATACCAATTCCATGACTAAAGCAGTCGACCAGCAAATGGATGCATTCAACATATTGGGGGAAAAATTCGGTATCATCCATTTTGGGGCGCTAACATCGCCTGGCCGCTAACTTTAGCGCCCGGCGACCGCGAAATTCAGTTTTAGCGCCCCAAGAGGGAAGTGGAGCGCTAAATCAAGCACTCCACTTCCTTCTTAGAGCGCTAACCCTGAATATTGTTCTACAGCACTACGCACTGGGCCACGTAGCGCTGCGGCATGGAAGGGCTCTTCCCCTAATTAAAGGGGAGGGCTCAAGCACACAACTCTGTGGGGCCCTACCTGGACCACAGGGGAGCGGGGTGCCGTGCCAACGGCCCGGCACTCAAGAGGATTGCCAGGCTGCCAGATCGCGGCACGGACCCCGCGTTCAAAGACGCAACGGGCCGCGACAAGTAAGTCGGCTGATTTTTTTTCCCCCTGCCCACCACCTCCCCTTTAGTTAGTGCCCCGCAAGCCTCCTGCTGCTCCGTCATCGCCTGGCACAAATTCAGGGGGCGCGGGCCAATTTTGCAGGCGGGGCAAAAATGAGGCGCTGCGCATGGTGATGACGTCATCGCCTGCGGAGCGGGGAGCTACCAGTTACTGCCGCTGCTAAACTCCCGCTGAATTTAGTGGGAGTCGTTAGCGGCGCTGTGCCTGGGCGAAAAGTCGTTTGTGTCCAGGGGGGCACTAACGAGAGGCGTAAATGCACCAAATTTCTAGCCCCTAATCTATATTGAGGTAACTAATATCACATACTAATTTGGAGAATACATTTTGGGGGTAAGGTAGTAAAATGTACAGTTCTTTTTATTGCTCAATCTAGTAGTAACTAAGTTTTACAAATATACTCCTGAACCCATGGAATTGGACAGTGAAAGTAACCGATTATATAATCCAGTTAAATACTAAACACAAAAATACTCAATTCAACATGGTTCAATGTTGATCATTGTAAAAGTATCAATAATAATTAATATGCAGTTAAATTAAGAAATAAATGCATTGAGTTGGTAGAGCAATAAAGCATAAAGGAATAGGTTTTATGCTTTAAAAAGCCACATGAGCACTATTCTCATTATGCTATTTTGGCTGAGAAGACGCCAGCCATCTTAATGCACTGGCAGAAGGGATCGACCCAAGTCAATTATTATAATACTGTAATAAAATATTAACCGTAAGTGTTGCATTCAACAAAATTATAGAAAAGCTTTTTCCACTGATCTGGTGCACTTGTCAGTTTCCACTTTATTTCATAAATTCTTAATAATATTAAACTGATCTTTTTATACTTAGACTGATTAGAACTAGGGCTGTCCCTATTGATCGATTGCTGCAATAAAATTTCTATTATTTTCTTCAGATGACTTAGTTAAATCAAATAATTAAAGAAAATCAATTGGCAAAAGAGTCAAATTATTTTAGTAACAAATGCTTTAACAGCCTCAAGAGATGCTTAAATTGTGCTGTTGCTGTATCTTCTTCACCTGTGCTCACTTGCAAACAACCAAAAAACAATAAAATGGTATATCTTTGCTCAAAAGAAAGCCATCTGAAGAAAGCAGAACATTTTTATTCACAACATATTCTGCTATTTGTATCACCTTCATGTCACTTGTCAATGAAATTGTAAAATATACCAAAAATCTGTGTTTTGTTTAAAAATGTCATTACATTATTGCATTCATCATGGATTGTTTGCCCTTAAAGCTTTGACAGACTTGTAATTTTGTTTTCATTCACTGACTCATATATCATTAATGAAAGTTACATGAACAATGAAAAAATACATGCACGGGGATCATTTTTGTGAAATAGTTAGGAACTGAGGTGGATAGCAGAGATAGAATACATAGTCTATGTTCACATTGTGGTGTTCTTGCTGTGATTTGCTGTGTAAGTAGGAGTAGTTCATCACTAACTGTTGTTTGGCCTGCCTTTTTAAACACAACTCTGGGAAAGATGAAGGATATTTACCATAATACATTCAATCAGACAGGAAAAACGTCTGTAATATTAGGCTAATAAACTTTGAGAAGGTTGGCATTTCATATTTATATGTTAAATAATGCCTGGATTGTTTTATATGTTATTACACTCATAACAAATCAACAATAAAAGTGCATTTGAACAAAAGCTTTTTCATTGATGCTTCTTACATTTTAAAGCATTTCTGTTTGCTGCTATATGTTTAAATAATTAAATTCCCCCTCTTTTTGTGCTTTCAAATTCCAGTATATAACATTGGTACTGAAAACAAATTTACAAATATTTTGTTAACAATGCTGATTTACATTTTCCTCTTGAGAAAGCGTTTTTACTGGAAAAGTTATCTGCAGCAAGAGAAAAGAAATGATTTTAATGCAATCTCAAAATAAGTACAACTTTGATGGTAGTTATCATCAGGTTACACCGCCTGCTGTCAAATCAAGGGAAAGCAGAGCTTTTGAGTAATTATTTAAGAATGCTCTGCTTCCTGGCATTAGAATGTCAGTGAATTTAATTTAAGTTAGTAAAGGGCCAACTACTCCACTATTCCAATGATCTCCTGGCTGACCTCCCATCTTCCACCCTCCGTAAATTTCAGCTCATCCAAAACTCTGCTGCCTGTATCCTAACTCGCACCAAATCCCATTCAACCATCACTCCTGTGTTCACTGACCTGCAATGGCTCCTGGTAAAGCAATGCTTTAAAATTCTCATCTTTGTATTCAAATCCCTCCATGGCCACGCCCCTCCCTATCTCTGTAACCTTCTCCAGCCCCACAACCAATGTTCCCTCTAAGCTGCGCAGCTGTCTGCCGGTCCCGCACAGCCCGGGACCAGCTTTTCCAATGTGAAATTTTGCGTATGCGTGAAACTTTGAATGGGCTGCGCAGCCCACTAAAGGGACTGCACACCCAAATTTTAAATTGGGGCAACATTGTCTACATCCCTCAGAGCTCTCTGCGTTCCTCCAATTCTGGCCTCTTGTGCATTCCTGATTTCCTTTGACCCACCATTGGCGGCTGTGCCTTCAGTTGTCTAGGCCATCAGCTCTGCAATTTCCTCCCTAAACCTCTCTGCCTCACGACCTCTCCTCCTTTAAGACACTCCTCAAAACCTACCTCTTTGACCTAGCTTTTGGTCACCTGTCCCAATATCTCCTGATGTGGCACGGTGTCAAATTTTGTCTGCTCCTGTGAAGTGCCTTGGGATGTTTGCAGGGGCGGCCTGGGTCCCCTGAAAGGACGTTGAATTCTTAACGACTCTCGCGGAAAAAAAGGGATGCTGATAATACAGCATTAAGGAACCATTCACGGGAGCACTCCCAATTTCCGATATAGCCAGTCCACCCCTGCATATAGGTCTTGCATATGGTGTGCACTTTATGTAAGTGTAATATTTACTTCCTGCAGCACTTTCTTGTCATGTTATTTCCATCACAGCTGGCTGTTATGCTTAAACATCTTACTTTTAACCCTTAGGGGGAAAAATTCAGTTGCTTTGCGCCTCCCGCTAATGCCTCCCGCGAAATTCAGCGGGAGGTTAGCGGCGGCAGTAGCCGGTAGCACCCCCGTGGCGCTGCGCCTCCGGCAATGACATCATCACCGTGCGCAATGCCCCGGCCGTAAACTTGGCTTCCGCCCCCTGACCTACCGCCAGACGCTATGTCCGACAGGGTCAGTGTGGCGTTTTTGCAGCCGGGGTGGCACAAATTAAAGGGCAGGTGCCGGGCGGCCATTTTTTTGGGGCCGGCTGGCAGCACCTGCCCCCTCTCGCCTCCCCCTGCGGGGTGCCAGCCGCAATCATGCCGGACTCTTTTGCCGGCACCCCACTCCAGCAGGGCCCCGGTGCGCGCTGCGCTAGGCCCCTCCCCTTTAATCAGGGGAGGGAGGCCTGTAGTACCGCGGCGCTACGTGCCGACGCGCATGGCACTGCTGCACGTAGCGCTGCGATATTCAATGGGAGCGCCCCAAGATGGAGGGGGAGCGCTTTCAGTAACGCCCCGCCTCCTGCTTGGGGCACTACCATTCAATTTCGGGCGGGGGAGCGCTAACCTCTTCGGGGCGCTAAAAGAGCACCCCAAAGGGGGCGCGACCCAATTTTTCCCCGTTATACTTTCTAATTTGACCCATGTGACACGTTGCAGCTCTGGTTCTCCGAACTTCCAAGATGCATTTTTCACTTGTGGGTGGCACTGTTGTCAACAGATCAACAAACTGCCAGTTCAGCAATTAAAAATAACTTTATTTCAACAGTAATAACTTTATATTAACTTCAAAAGTCATTAAATCTATATTGCCTCCTCTCAAAATCAAGCCTCCTGTGCAGAGACTCTAACCCCAGGGTCTGGAGGAGATTACAGAGATAGGGAGGGGCGAGGCCATGGAGGGATTGGGAGGGGTGAGGCCATGGAGGGATTTGAAAACAAGGATGAGAATTTTAAAATTGAGGTGTTGCTTAACCGGGAGTCTAAGTCGGTCAGCAAGGACAGGGGTGATGGGCGAGCGGGACTTGGTGCGAGTTAGGACACGGACAGCCGAGTTTTGGATTTCCTCAAGTTTACGTAGGGTAGAATGTGGGAGGCCAGCAATGAGTGCATTGGAATAGTCAAGTCTAGAGGTAGCAAGGGCATGGATGAGGGTTTCAGCACCGGGTGTGCCGAGACAGGGGTGGAGTCAGGTGATGTTAATGAGGTGGAAATAGGCGGTCTTAGTTATGCTGCGGATATGTGGTCAGAAGCTCATTTCAGGGTTAAAATATGACACCAAAGTTGCGAACAATCTGGTACAGCCGCATATGGAATGCTAGGGAGAAGGATGGAGTTATACTGAAGGTCCATCTCTGGTGTCACTTCGGTCGCCTGTGTTAAAAGGAAATAATCTCACCGGCCGCACACTTTGCAAAAACGTATACGCATTTATTCATTCAAAGGTTAAATTCCCATCGATGACCCGCGATTGCAACAGCGTTGTACTTTTTGCAGCTAGGGACCTGGCTGGCGGGAGGCAGAGCGCGGCCGTATCCATGGGAACGGCTTGATACAAAGTGGCGCGTGAGGCGGAGAGTCGCTGCGCTCCGGGAAGCGAAGCTGCTTCAGTCTGTGCTGCGCTGCGCTGCGCTGCTTCTGCGTGCACTGAATTAAAGCTAGATAATTCAGAGAAGGATTTCTCACTCACGGCTCATCCGCTGCAGCACAGTTTTGTGGTCGGGTGAATATTTTGTGCTTTTACTAAAAGAGACTCTTGTTCGGGTGTGAAATGGGTCGAGTACTAAACAAATATTCCAAAGTAGGGCGAGTTTTGGAGTATTGATCTCATTTGCACGGGCCTGGTCATTTAGAAAACTGGGTTGTGTTTAAAAGGCCCAATCAGTTTCCGCTTGATGCTTTCCGGTTGCCTCGGAAACCGATGCTGATTGGACGCTTCCGGGGTTTCTGCTAATAAATAAACCTTCGAGTTTAATTATGATTTTTAAAATAAAACTTATCGAATCGCCACACCATCCAGGCTGATCCATTATGAATGTCTGATTGAGGTTATGGGGGAGCTGCGGACCTTTACCCCAGCATTAGTCTCCACCTTCAGAAGAGATGGGAATGTGGGGAAATACGGACAAGAGGGAGGACCTTGTGTAACCTGTATCGTTTATGTTTTTTTAAATTAATGTTCTTCCCTACAACTTCTCTGTTTATGTTCCTCTACCCCTGTGCTATGGACTATTTGAAATGTATATGGACTGTCAGGTATACCCAAGATGCTCTCTGTCACGAGGAGCAAAATGCAGGTTGGAGGGAAATAATAAACCTGAAGGGTGTGGATGGAACCGGGGACCTTCCTGAGCAGTATGGCATAGTTCTGTACTGGGAGAGAGCTGTTTTATTACCTGGGTGATTGCATCTCAGCTTACACCAGAGACATCTCAGCTTACACCACGCGCAGGAGATGCAACACATGCCCTTATACCTCCCCTCTTCCCACTGTCCAGGGCCCCAAACACCCCTTCCAGGTGAAACAGCGATTTACTTGTACTTCTTGCAATTTAGTATACTGTATTCGCTGCTCACGATGTGGTCTCCTCTACATTGGGGAGACCAAACGCAGATTGGGTGACCGCTTTGCGGAACACCTCCGTTCAGTCCGTGAGGGGGACCCCGAGGTCCCGGTGGCCTGTCACTTTAATTCTCGGCTCCACTCCCACTCTGACCTCCCCGTCCTCGGCCTATTACACTGTTCCACAGAAGCTCAGCGTAAGCTCGAGGAACAGCACCTCATCTTTCGTTTAGGCACCCTACAGCCCTCTGGACTCAACATCGAGTTCAACAATTTTAGATCATAAGAACATAATAAGAACATAAGAAATAGGAGCAGGAGTAGGCCAATCGGCCCCTCGAGCCTGCTCCGTCATTCAATAAGATCATGGCTGATCTGATCCTAACCTCAAATCTAAAGAAAACAAGAAGTAGGAGCAGGACCCGGCCACTCAGCCCCTGGGCCCGCTCCGCCACCCACAGGGCCTTGACCGATCCGAACTCAGCCTCATGTCCAATTTCCTGCCCGCTCCCCGTAACCCCTCATTCCCTTTACTTCTAGGAAACTGTCTAATTCTGTTTTAAATTTATTTAATGATGTAGCTTCCACAGCTTCCTGGGGCAGCAAATTCCACAGACCTACTACCCTCTGAGTGAAGAAGTTTCTCCTCATCTCAGTTTTGAAAGAGCAGCCCCTTATTCTAAGATTATGCCCCCTAGTTCTAGTTTCACCCATCCTTGGGAACATCCTTACCGCATCCACCCGATCAAGCCCCTTCACAATCTTATATGTTTCAATAAGATCGCCTCTCATTCTTCTGAACTCCAATGAGTAGAGTCCCAATCTAACCGAGTGAACCTTCTTTGTACTGCCTCGAGAGCAAGTATGTCTTTTCTTAAGTATGGACACCAAAACTGTATGCAGTATTCCAGGTGTGGCCTTACCAATACCTTATATAACTGCAGCAATACCTCCCTGTTTTTATAATCTATCCCCCTAGCAATAAAAGCCAACATTCCGTTGGCCTTCTTGATCACCTGCTGCACCTGCATACTAACTTTTTGATTTTTTTGCACTAGGACCCCCAGATCCCTTTGTACTGCAGTACTTTCCAGTTTCTCGCCATTAAGATAATAACTTGCTCTCTGATTTTTCCTGCCAAAGTGCATAACCTCACATTTTCCAATATTGTATTGCATCTGCCAAATCTCCGCCCACTCACCCAGCCTGTCTATATCCCCTTGTAGGTTTTTTATGTCCTCCTCACTTTCTACTTTCCCTCCCATCTTTGTATCATCTGCAAACTTTGATATGTTACACTCGGTCCCCTCCTCCAAATCGTTAATATAGATTGTAAAGAGTTGGGGACCCAGCACCAACCCCTGCGGAACACCACTGGCTACTGGTTGCCAGTCCGAGAATGAACCATTTATCCCAACTCTCTGCTTTCTGTTAGATAACCAATCCTCCACCCATGCCAGAATATTACCCCCAATCCAGTGATTTTTTATCTTGAGCAATAATCTTTTACGTGGCACCTTGTCGAATGCCTTCTGGAAGTCTAAATACACTACGTCCACTCGTTCCCCTTTATCCACCCTGTACGTTATGTCCTCAAAGAACTCAAGCAAATTTGTCAGACATGACTTCCCCTTCATAAAGCCATGCTGACTTTGTCCTATTAAATTATGTTTATCTAAATGTACCATTACTGTCTCCTTAATAATAGACTCCAAAATTTTACCCACCACAGATGTTAGGCTAACTGGTCTATAATTTCCAGCCTTCTGCCTACTACCCTTTTTAAATAAGGGTGTTACATTAGCAGTTTTCCAATCTGCCGGGAACTTTGCTGAGTCCAGGGAATTTTGGAAAATTATTACCAAAGCATCCACAATCCCTACTGCCACTTCCCTCAAGACCCTAGGATGTAAGCCATCAGGTCCAGGGGATTTATCCGCCTTGAGTCCCATTATTTTACTGAGTACCAATTCCTTAGTGATTTTAATCGTATTTAGCTCCTCCCCCCCTAGAGCCCCCTGTTTGCCCAGTGTTGGGATGTTCTTAGTGTAAAGACTGAAACAAAATATTTGTTCAGCATTTTTGCCATCTCCATGTTTCCCACCATTAATTTCCCGGTTTCATCCTCTAAGGGACCTACGTTTGCCTTAGCCACCCTTTTTCTTTTTATATAACTATAGAAACTCTTGCTATCTGTTTTTATATTTTTTGCTAATTTATTTTCATAATCTATCTTCCCTTTCTTAATCAATCCTTTAGTTACTTTTTGCTGTCTTTTGAAGACTTCCCAATCTTCTATCCTCCCACTAAGTTTGGCTACCTTATATGTCCTTGTTTTTAGTCGGATACTATCCTTAATGTCTTTACTTAGCCAGGGATGGCTGTCATTTCTTTTGCACCCTTTTTTCCTCAGTGGAATATATTTCTTTTGAAAGTTGTAAAATAACTCCTTAAATGAACACCACTGCTCATGCACCGTCTTACCCTTTAATCTATTTTCCCAGTCCACTTTAATCAATTCCGCTCTCATACCATCATAGTCTCCTTTATTCAAGCTCAGTACGCTTGTTTGAGAACCAACCGTCTCACCCTCTAATTGGATATGGAATTCAACCAAGTTATGGTCACTCATTCCAAGGGGATCCTTAACTAGGACATTATTAATTAATACGATAGCAAAATACTGCGGATGCTGGAAATCTGAAATAACAACAGAAAACGCTGGAAAAACTCAGCAGGCCAGGCAGCATCCGTGGAGAGAGAAAGAGAGTTAACGTTTCAGGTCGATGACCTTTCGTCAGAACTGTGAAGAGCCGGAAATCAAAATTAATTAATCCTGACTCATTACACAGGACCAGGTCCAAGGTTGCTTTCCCCCTTGTAGGATCAGTTACATACTGCTCAAGAAATCCATCCCTAATACACTCAATAAACTCTTCCTCAAGGCTGTCCTGCCCAATTTGATTTGTCCAGTTAATATGATAGTTAAAATCCCCCATAATTATAGCTGTTCCCTTATTACATGCCCTTATTACATAACCTCAGCCCCTATCACATTTATATTTTATTTTTTCATCCACCCTTTTGTTGGCTCCCCCCCTTTTTTTTCCCTCCCAGAGGCTGGCAGCTGTCCTTCATTCTGCCAGTGCATTTCACACTTCATTTAGCCTCAACCTGTCACATTAGCACCTCCTCTTGCCTTGATTATCTCTTAATGTCTCTCAATGTCTCTTAATCTCTCCTTTTGTTCTTTCATCCCCTCCCCCTTTTCCCAGCTTTATCCTTGCTTTAACTCTATTTCATTTCCTGCTTTTTTCCAGTTCTGACGAAAGGTCTTCGACCTGAAACGTTAACTCTGTTTCTCTCTCCACGGATGCTGCCTGGCCTGCTGAGTTTTTCCAGCGTTTTCTGTTGTTACACCAGAGACTTATTTGCTTTGTATTTGAGTTGATCAGTTTACTGTTCCCCAGGGTAGGGCAGGGAGAACTGTCCAGTTTATGCTACTCATGGTGGAGGGGAGAGCTGCCGACTTACAATACTCATGGTGAGTTATTCCTTTTAGCCACTGATAGGCATCACAGTACATGCATTTTTAGGTAGGAGATACCTCATTTGCGACTACGCTGTGTTCACGAGTTGCCCCTTTTACAGTAATGTAAGCCCAGATAGTATATATTTGAGTCAGTGTAACTCTTTGCTTGAGATGCTTTCCTGATTAGTGTTGGAGCTGCAGTACTTGACAGTACATCTCGCCACACAACAGCTCATTGCAGCTTTAAAGTATGGTGAATGTTTAAGCTCTCATGAGTCTAGCTCTCAGTATCTTAATGCTTTGGGTGGTGTTCTTTAAATCTATAAAAGATTGTTTTGATGGACATATTTTGTTTGATCAGTGGTATAAGTTTATCGCTCATTTCTGTTGCAGTGGATATTCACAATCAGTTGATATAATGGCTTATTTCAGATGCTGAATTTGTGAAGACGGCAAGAGGACAAAATGATGCAGTCACTGTTACCTGAGGAATCTCAGCCATTAAATTCTACACAGTCGGTAAGATATGTTTGAGTCTTTTTCAGCTCTGTGCTTTAGAAAAGCATCTGCTTAACAAATGCTGTGTGTAACCACCAGATGCAAATAAGAATCTGGTGTTACACACAGGTAGTTGTTAAGCAAAGTTCTCCCTTTTTGTGGAATTTCTATTCTTCAAAATATACAATTAGAGGATACTTTCCCTTTGCTTCTTGAATATGATATGTGTTCCCCAAGTAGTGAAGCAAATTAACTCATGAGCACTATTGTATTATGAATGTTGTTTTGAATACCTAAACAGGAGGGAGAAGAAGTATTTTATATCAATAGTACTTTAAAGAACACTACCCAAGTGTATTCTTGTCATTATTTGCAGCAAGTAATAAAATTATTTCTAATATCTTGCAGAATAAGTCTTCAGCTGCAAGAACTTCAAAGCATTTAAATGCTGAGACCATCTTAAAAACAGACACTCCTCGCACCCATGAGCTGAAGATTCTTCGAGCAAAGCGTTTGGCTTACTTTGTAGACCCTAACCATAACTGCACAAATACATCTACATCTGTTGGCAGTTTGGAAGCTAATGACAAACGAGGAAGCTTTGATCACAAAGTGAGCGACCCACGAAGAGAAAATCTGGTAAATGCTGAGCAAAAAGATTCCTTAATAGAAAAAATGCTTGATTTCAATGAATCAGTTCAACATACAAGAGTTCAAGATACACAGAAGGCCCATCATACAGATTTAGAACCATCATTGACAATTTCTAAGAGTGACGAAACAACTGTTTCCTCGCCAAAGCCAGATTATAATTTACTGGAGAATCCCACTGTATCAGAGATCCAAAAGCTCAGGCATATTCTAAGCTGGGCTCAGAAAATCCTCAAAAAGAGTGAGGAAGTTATGAACTCCCGAGTGTGTCAAAAACCTAGTCCATTAAATGAGAAAGAAACGGTTGTGAGCCGTGTGAATCCTGACACAGAGCAGCCAAATACTTTTAACTGGTCTTGGAATACCGATAGAAGTATCCACACTGGTCCTCTCAGTAGCAGATCGGATGGTTCTCATTACTCTGCAGATACTTCCAGATCTTCTGATAGCTGTAGCTCACTTGATTTATTAAGAACAAATAGGACATTGGTTCAGACTTCTTCCTTAGCTACCAGCCTGAGTGAAGAGCACAAACAATGTATATTAGCAGATACTGGTTATTCAAGCAAGGACCACGTTCATCCTAATAATATTTGGGAAAGAAGCTTTCCTGAGCAAGGAAATGCATATAGAGATAATGTTTCAAATAACAACTGGAAAATTAAAGGTGCAGGGGAAAGTAAAGTGCAGGTAACTCATTTAGAGTTTCCAGCAGATGAAATCTGCCATTCTGTGATTGGTGATGTGGGTGCACTGAATGGGGATAAATATTTCTGGATTCCTCTTGAAGGTAGTTCGGATGAAGAAGATGTCACTGGAAATGGAGAAAGAAAGGAAGCATTTATGCAGCCTTTTGTAAAAAACAATGCTACTCCGTTCTTGTGTAGTAATAATAATAATAATGAGGAGCTAACCTTATCAGCCAGAACAGTAACACTTAGAAAATCCCCTGCAACAATTTTTTACAGTTCAGCAGATCTATTATCCAGCCCTGTTAATCTGCATAACACTACACAACAAAGCATACCAACTGTTTGTGATAAAGAAAAACATAATTATACATGGGAACCCATTGAAGCAGAGGAATACATATCAGGTGGTTACCATAAGACTTCAGCAGAAGATTCAGAAGCTACTGATGTTTTACTAAATCTGGAAGATGCTAGATTTAACTTCAAATCACAGATGGATTCGTCAGTTATTCCAAGACTAGATCTTCGAACCCCCTGCAAAGGGACAACCGTAAGTCCAAATGAAATAACATCAGCAAATGAAAAAGACAAAGGAATAAAGTTAGTCAGTGCTTCCCAGGAAAGACCAAGTATTGAACAGTTCCCTGAAAGATTTAGGAATTTAAGTGTTACAAATGCAAATAAAACCTTACTTTCATATTTAACAGCATCTTCAAAATGTTGTAGTGGCAAAATATTGGACAACAGAGGGACTGAAAATCTGCTAGCTTTGGAAAATGATCCATTAAAAAAAGAAGCAAACTATAATAATGATGAAAATGAAACAAGGCAACAAATAATTGGGTATAAGGCACATAGTACCTTGAAGTTGTCTTCATCACCTTTGCTATCATCCTCTGATTCCAGCTGTTCAAAAAAATCCAATCTGCAATTTATAAAAGAGCAGTCTATTGAAAGAGAAAAAGGCCAAATCACAGATGAAAATATTGACTCTTTCCTCCATGCAAGTAACCTGGTCAAATTCTGCCCAGAGTGCACAAGTGGGAACAGTTCAACTGTTAATTGGTGCATGGAATGCGGATGTGTTCTGATTGGGATAACACCACAGTTTTGTACAGTTTCCAGTAATGTTGACGAAATATCATTCTCGAATCCCAGAGGTAGCCCTAAGAAAGAGAAAACGGATATGTTACTAACAAACGCAACAGCTGCATCAAAAGAATACTCTGACTCTGTGGGGTCTGCTGAGATTTATGGTTTGAAATATTCCAAAGTTAACACTTGTATTTCCTCAGGCACATGTGCGCCTCAGCTAAGTGTATATGGAAAATATCTTCTTTACATGGAACATCTGCAGAAAATTCGAGGCCAACATCAAATTAAAGAGCAGCAGCCAGCAGATATGCTTTTAGTAAAGGAAAATGCGAGTCAGACAGAAGTAGTGGATAGAAGCAACAGCTACTGTGGGAAGCGTGAAACTGAAAAAAATAATACTGCCTCGTTCAAGGTGTCCACATGTTTCTCTGACTATACTGACAGAAACCAAATTGTCTATGAGCAGGAATCTGAAGGCAACCCTATGTATAAGCCAGACAAAGGAGCTATACCTTTGGAAGAAAATGCAGAAGAAAATTGTATTATACCAGGAGTTTCAGTACTGCAGTGTGCTCCACAGGGGAAAGATTATTTTCAGCAAAAAAACTATGTAGAAACATCAAAGAACATTGCACACAGAGCTTTTTTGAGGCAAATCTTTGGAAATCAGGAGCAGGACCAAAATTTAACTTCTACAGAGTGTGAGAACAAAAAAGAAACTTTGAAAGGTAATTATTAAATAATTCAAGGTTCACTGTTCCTTTTTTTTCCCCTAGACCCCTACAAATTGTGTGTATATACTTTATGTAATTATGTTATTTTGCTCTGTTGCTTACTAAATTGATATTGCCCTATGAAATTGCAAGATAAAAACAGCAGAGTAACTGTATCCATGAAACTACTTACGGGTTTGTGACTTTGCAAAGGCATTTAATCAAAAGACAATACACAATAAATACTGTGCGAACTTGAACTAGTGCTAGTAGAACACCTATGACTGCACTCTTGCAGTGTACATAAGAACATAAGAAATAGGAGCAGGAGTAGGCCATTTGGCCCTTCGAGCCTGCTCCGCCATTCGATAAGATCATGGCTGATCTGGTCTTGGCATCAACTCCACTTTCCTGCCCGCTCCCCATAACCCTTGACTCCCTTATCGTTCAAAAATCTGTCTATCTCCACCTTAAATATATTCAATGACCCAGCTTCCACAGCTCTCTGGGGTAAAGAATTCCAAAGATTCACGACCCTCTGAGAGAAGAAATTCCTCCTCATGTAGCCCATACATCAGAACTTACAAGGTCTAGGAGTTGTAGAGGTTTAGTGCAATAGAGCTTTACTTCATGGATAACCATACATATTCTGTACTAACAAAGACAATTGAAAATAATTCTGGCACTTTGGTCTGTTAGTTCATCTGTTTGCACCAGCATCAAAATGTTTATTCACCCAGCATAAGTGTGTAGGTATGCTAAATAAATGCATCCCTTTGTTATCCATTGGTCACAAAAAGAACGTGTTTACAGCCAATGAAATACGCTTGAAGCGCAGTTACTGTTGTTATGTAGGAAAACATGGCAATCAATATGTACACAGCAAGGTATCACAAACAGCAAACTAATGAATGATAAAATAACCTGTGGTGTTGGTTTACACAATTCTGTAATTGCTGTTAAGTCTGCATTAGAACCAGTGCTAGGGTCTTTTGGGTATAAGGTGTAAACTGTGTATTGTATTTTGAATGCCACCAATTGGTTGGAGAAGTAGTAGTGGAAATAAAATCATAATTTATTAACAGCGTGACATCACAAAACAATTTTAATTAGATTTCCTGTGCTACAAAAATTCTTATTAAAGAGTGTTATTTTTCTACTCAAGGGTGCTATAATTAGTATCAATAGAATACTGCCTGTGTGGTATACAAAAATCTTCAATTTTGTGTAATGGAACAATCATATGTGAGCCATTAGTTCAGCCTCATTTTGTGGAGACATTTATAATTTTGTAATATTGTTGACAGATTTTTCATTCTTGGGCACATACAACGCTAAGGCCGGAATTTTACCAGTGCTCAAAGTGCGAGTTTGGAGGCGGGTCCACTGTCAAAATCACAAAGTTTGACAGCGGGTTGGTATCCCGCTGTAAACCCACCTCCTTGTCAGTTTCCCAAGTGTCGGATCTGTCATCCCTGAACAGACCCGACACCAAGCGGCGTGTCAGCCAATTTAGATAGTTAAAAGCTTGTTAAAGGTAGTTAAGCACCATTTTCCCATGTACTTACCATTTTACCAGCTTTTTAATGAGGTTCCCGGAGAGCGGGAATCACGTCAGGTAAGTAGGTTGGGTGTTCTGTCAGCATGGGATGATTTACTAACCTGACAGCTGCAAATGTTCTATGAAAGCTCCCATTTTATAGATCTTCACTTTCCAAGGTTAGAAGCTGTTGCTTACTGCAATTGGAAGACAGACTGAGCTTTATGCAGCTTGCAAGTGTTTGGAGCAAACTCTCTATCCAGTGTCACCTCATTGGAACAACCTCTCTCACCATTGACATCACTTCTGTCATCTCAACCTCACCTGCCATCTATTCCATCATCATCGGTGGCCTTGAAAAATCTCACCTTGGTCCTCAGAATCCCAACACGATCAGCCCCAACACCAGCATCACCAGCAGCATCAACATCCACACCAACCTTCTCCGCAATTAACCGATGCTGCACAGGACACAGGGCATCATCACCCGAGCACATTGCTGCCCGGGACGCCAGCGATGGCCTCACCACGTCCAGATTTACTTCACTTAACACTAGTGAGAAGTCGCACAACACCAGGTTATAGTCCAACAGTTTTATTTGAAATCACAAGCTTTCGGAGCTGCTGCTCCTTCGTCAGGTGAAGTCCTTTAACACTGTACACCCTGGCTGTCACATGATGCACCAGGTTGGCACCACCCCACACCAACACCATAGAGCATCCCTGCAATGCCCAAGCCATTCCTTGCACACTCATCACCATTTGGGGGTGGGGGGGACGTTACGTCTCACCGTGCACTGGAACTCACTAAGACACTTCCAAAGGTGCACACAAATCTGTCCAAGAAGGCAAAGTGTTGAAAATAAAGATTTCAATGCTTGACAACACATTAACAGAAACTTTACACGAACATTGACTAAAGCA
The DNA here is from genome assembly GCA_030390025.1 of Squalus acanthias. Lineage (NCBI taxonomy): Eukaryota > Metazoa > Chordata > Chondrichthyes > Squaliformes > Squalidae > Squalus > Squalus acanthias. Next base: position 198,089,882 of record CM059425.1, on the reverse strand, counting down.
CACGAACAATGACTAAAGCACACAAGTGCCTACCCTTGTGTGTTGTTAGTTTGAATGATTGGACAAGGATGAGGGTGAGTGTGAGGGTTGGTTAGTGAGATGGGGAAGTGATAATGTAGATAGAGAGGGATGGGTGGAGGTGCAAGGTAAGTTGGTGTGAGTAAGGATGTGCAGGAGTAGGGTAGGGAAGGCAGAGAAATAGGGATGTGATGAGTGGCACAGGAGGTGTGGCTTTGCAGTAACATTTTGTAATCTACTGTGATAATTGAAAGGTTTGTGCCACTGCAGCCTGGTCCTCCTGACAATATTCCTGTTTGTGCTCTCCTGTGCAATGTGTAACCAGGCTGCGTTGGTATCCTGAGGAGATCTCTTCTGCCCATTGGAAGGGAAGAGAATCTCCCTGCGTGCTGTGACTCCCTCCATAAGCATATGGAGGGAGTCATGGGAGAGCCTGGGTGCAGCCATGCACCTTTGTGCAGTGCTTGTTCGTGTTTGCAGCACCTCAATACTGCAGAACACTGACAGCACAAATGTCAAAATGAATGTGGACATGGTCCCTTTAAGGAAACCGGCTGATGACGCGTCATCAGATGACATCATCAGACCCGCTTCCTTTTAATTGGCCGGGAACCTCGCAGGGTGGGCTTAACAAGCCCAATCAAGGCAAAATCATTTGGAGGAGGCGGGATGAAGCCGGGAGCAGGGTTTGAGGCCGCTGCCTCCTCTGGCTGCACTGGACTCGCCACAGTTGGTGAAATTGCGGCCTAAGAATTCTGGGCTCATTCCTCACCCCCTCCAGGTGGCATAAGAGGATTTTAAATGCTGTATAATATCACATATCGTTTAGAACCTTGGCTTGTTGGCTGAGAGTCCTTTTTAATAGCCCATTAAAATATTTATAGAGCATGTTATGAGAAATCATGGAATGGAATAAAACCTCTACTATACACAAATTGGATAGTATTAGTTGTAACTTATTTCTGTGATTTCATCCTGTAGTAACCACCCAGTTGTTGAGCTTCCGGCCACATATCTGCTCCATCACCAAGATTGCCTACTTCCACCTCCGTAACATCGCCCGAATCCACTCCAGCCTCCGCTCATCTGCTGCTGAAACCCTCATCCATGCCTTTGTCACCTCTAGACTTGACAATTCTAATGCTCTCCTGGCCGGGCTCCCATTTTCCATTCTACATAAACTTGAGCTCATCCAAAACTCTGCTGCCCATATCCTAACTTGCACCAGGTCCCGTTCACCCATCACCCTTGTGCTCGCTGACCTACATTGGCTCCCAGTCTGGCAACACCTCGGTTATAAAATTCTCATCCTTGTTTCTAAATTGCTCCATGGCCTCGCCCCTCCCTATCTCTATAACCTCCTCTAATCCGACAACTCTCCAAGATCTCTGCGCTCCTCCAATTCTGGCTTCTTGCGCATCCCCAATTTTAATTGCTCTACCATTGGTGGCTGTGCCTTCAGCTGTGTAGGCCCTAAGCTCTGGAATTCCTTCCCTAAACCTCTCTACCTCTCTACCTTTCTCCTACTTTAAGACACTCCTTTATACCTCCCTCTTTGACCAAGCTTTTGGTCATCTGTCCTAATATCGCCTTATGTGGCGCGGTGTCAAATTTTGTTTGATAACATTCCTGTGAAGCACCTTGGGACGTTTTACTACATCAAAGGCATTGTATTAGTGCAAGTTGTTGTTGCATTACTTTGTACTGGACTTAAATGACCTTACTATATCTTAAAGAAAGAAAGAACTTGTATTTATAAAAGAAAGACTTGCATTTATATAGCGCCTTTCACGACCACTGGACGTCTCAAAGCGCTTTAACAGCCAATGAGGTACTTTTGGAGTGTAGTCACTGTTGTAATGTAGGGAACCGCAGCAGCTGATTTGTACACAGTAAGGTCCAACAAACAGCAATGAGGTTAATGACCAGATAATCTGTTTCAGTGACGCTGGGTGAGAGATAAATATTGGCCAGGACACCAGGAGAACTCCCCTACTCTTCTTTGAATACGGCAATGGGATCTTTAACATTTACCTGAGAGGGCAAATAATCTCATCAGAAAGACTGTACCTCCGATAGTGCAGCACTTCCTCAGTACTGCGCTAAAGTGCCAGCCTAGATTTGTATGCTCAAGTCTCTGGAGTAGGGCTTGAACAAGAAGGAGTAATTGGGTGATTCAAATTTGGGCTGTAAAAATCTGAAGATTGTAGGAGGTAGGAAAGATTGAGGAAGGTAAGGAGTTCCACTCTTCTGAGGTCTTAGGACAGAATCAATTAGTGTAGGAGATAGTATGATAAGTTTTAATTTCAAATATTTCTGTTTTAAATTTAATTAATGTTGTAGCTTCTACAGCTTTTTGTGGCAGCATATTCCATGGACCTACCACCCTCTGAGTGAAGTAGTTCCTCCTCATCTCAGTTTTGAAAGAGCAGCCCCTTATTCTAAGACTATGTCCCCTAGTTCTCGTCTCACCCGTCATCGGGAACATCCTCCCCGCATCCACCCGATCCAACCCCTTCACAATCTTATATGTTTCAATAAGATCGCCTCTCATTCTTCTGAACTCCAATGAGTAGAGTCCCAATCTACCCAACCTCTCCTCATATGACCACCCCCTCATCCCCGGGATTAACCGAGTGAACCTTTTTTGCACTGCCTCGAGAGCAAGGATGTCTTTCCTTAAGTAAGGACACCAAAACTGTATGCAGTATTCCAGGTGCGGTCTCACCAATACCTTGTACAACTGAAGCAATACCTCCCTATTTTTATATTCTATCCCCCTAGCAATGAAAGCCAACATTCCATTTGCCTTCTTAATCACTTGCTGCACCTGCATACTAACCTTTTGAGTTTCGTGCACCAGGACCCCCAGATCCCTTTGCACTTCAGTACTCTCCAGTTTCTTGCCATTAAGATAATAAATTGCTCTAGGATTTTTCCTGCCAAAGTGCATCACCTCACACTTTCCAGTGTTGTATTCCATCTGCCAAATCTCTGCCCACTTACTTAGCCTGTCTATGTCCCCTTGCAGGTTTTTTATGTCCTCCTCACTCACTACTTTCCCTCCCATCTTTGTATCATCTGCAAATTTTGATATGTTACACTTGGTCCCTTCCTCCAAATCGTTAATATAGATTGTGAAGAGTTGGGGACCCAGCACTGACCCCTGTGGAACACCACTAGTTACTGATTGCCAGTCTGAGAATGAACCATTTATCCCAACTCTTTGCTTTCTGTTAGATAGCCAATCCTCTATCCATGCCAGAATATTACCCCCAATCCCGTGATTTTTTACCTTAAGCAATAATCTTTTGTGTGGCACCTTGTCAAATGCCTTTTGGAAGTCTAAATACACTACGTCCACTGGTTCCCCTTTATCCACTCTATATGTTACTTCCTCAAAGAACTCCAGCAAATTTGTCAAACATGACTTCCCCTTCGTAAAACCATGCTGACTTTGTCCTATTAAATTATGATTATCCAAATGTCCTGTTACTGTTTCCTTAATAATGGACTCCAAAATTTTACCTACCACAGATGTTAGGCTAACCGGTCTATAGTTACCAGCCTTCTGTCTACTGCCCTTTTTAAATAAGGGTGTTACATTAGCAGTTTTCCAGTCTGCCGGGACCTTAGCGGAATCCAGGGAGTTTTGAAAAATTATTACCAATGCATCTACAATCCCTACCGCCACTTCCTTCAAGACTCTAGGATGTAAGCCATCAGGTCCAGGTGATTTATCCGCCTTGAGTCCCATTATTTTACCGAGTACCACTTCCTTAGTGATTTTGATCGTGTTTAGCTCCTCTCCCCCTATAGCCCCCTGTTTGTCCAGTGTTGGGATATTCTTAGTGTCCTCTACTGTAAAGACTGATACAAAATATTCATTCAGTGTTTTTGCCATCTCCATATTTCCCACCATTAATTTCCCGGTCTCATCCTCTAAGGGACCAACATTTACTTTAGCCACCCTTTTTCTTTTTATATAACTATAAAAACTCTTACTATCTGTTTTTATATTTTTTGCTAATTTACTTTCATAATCTATCTTCCCTTTCTTAATCAATCTTTTTGTTATTTTTTGCTGCCTTTTAAAGTTTTCCCAATCCTCTGTCCTCCCACTAGATTTCGCTACCTTATATGCCCTTGTTTTTAGTCGAATACTATCCTTAATTTCTTTACTTAGCCACGGATGACTGTCCTTTCTTTTACACCCTTTTCTTTTCAGTGGAATATATATTTTTTGGAAGTTGTAAAATAACTCCTTGAATGTACACCACTGATCATGTGTCGTCTTACCCTTTAATCTATTTTCCCAATCCACTCTACTCAATTCCGCTCGCATACCTTCATAGTCTCCTTTATTCAAGCTTAGCACGCTTGTTTGAGATCCAACCTTCTCACCCTCTAATTGAATATGGAATTCAACCATGTTATGGTCACTCATTCCAAGGGGATCCTTTACTAGGACATTTTTAATTAATCCTGTCTCGTTACACAGGACCAGATCTAAGGTTGCTTGCCCCCTGGTCGGTTCAGTTACATACTGCTCAAGAAACCCATCCCTAATACACTCAATGAACTCATCCTCAAGGCAGCCCTGCCCCATTTGATTTGTCCAATTAATATGATAGTTAAAATCCCCCATAATTATAGATGTTCCCTTATTACATGCCTCAACTATTTCCTGATTGATACTCCGTCCAATAGAGTTGCAACTGTTCGGAGGCCTATAGACTACGCCCACTAATGTTTTTTTCCCCTTATTATTCCTTATCTCCACCCAAACTGTTTCATTATCATGATTTTTTAAAGAAAGAAAAACATTTCTGGTGAATGCCTTTCAGTTGGTCACAATCTAGTTCATCATGAACTTGGTGCTAGAATACATAAATGTTGTAGAATTCGCAAAATTATCGCGATTTTATAATAATGAGAAGGAGACATAAAGTTTCGTATAAACAGCTTCATTTCAGCAAAATGCTGTCATGTTTCAAAAGGGACACAAGCAGCCTGTAAAATGGCCACCACGCCTCGTGGCAGAAGGTTCTAGACTTTCAGTAGGCAGACAAGATGGCGTTTCAATAAACATTTCAGCAAGATCGGACAGGACTCAGCACATTTGAGATAATGACAAGACGCGATGGGTTTGCATTTTAAACATAAATACTGGAATCGGTCTTCCAGGTACAAACGAGGGCTATTGTACTGGGCAATCAAGGACCCATTCAAAGACATTGATATGCAAAATCCCCACGGCTCTACGATGAGAGAGCCGTTCGCGGGTACTCACAGCAAGCATTTGGAAGCCCCAAAACCCCTCCAGGGAGACTACAATCCGGTTCCACAATGGGAGAAATATTAACGGGTACTCAGACAGTTACAAGTATCACCGAAACCCATTAACGACAAGTACCACCCCATACAAGAAGTTTGAGCACCAAAACATGACAAAAGATGGACATTAAGATTGGGCGGGAGATAAGGAATTACAGTACTATAAACTGTAGTGTCCAAACGTCCATCTCTCTCTTATTCTTTACCACCGACTGGAGCTCTGGACTCTCATTCTCTGGTCCGCTGATTTTCCGGGAGTCAACCTCGTGGCTTGCCGCGAAGATCTGTGGAGAGCTGGGCTGCGAAGGCCCGAGAGGAGATGAGATGAGATGAGAAGAGAAGAAGAAGACTACACGTGTCGCCGCGGTCAGTAAGCCCCGACCGCGCCTCAAAATATAAGGACCATTTTCGAATTTTACAGGATACTGCACGAACTGGCCCGAGAAGACTATTCTTCGAGTTCTACCGACAGCTGGTGTCGGGCACAGTAAGACTCTTTTTCGAGTAGTATCAGAACTCCGAGGTCAACACAGATCTTCATGACAGCAGACGGTCCAGCCTGCTAGCCGGAGCAAAGCGAGTAAACAAGAGGGGTACAGGGACCCCTGATCAACACGTGAATAGTCAGGTGTTGCCGAGCAGCGTTTCGGAATTCTCCGAGTTATCACGAGTGGTGAGCATGAGTCTCGATCCTACAGATCTAGATTAGGACAGGTATTGATAGGGGAGGGTTTATGTTTTAAGGATAATTATAATGTGTGCCCCCCTTTTACGATGTGTCGTGCGCTCCTCGTTTCCCTAAACCTAGTTGCATAAATGTATGTAAGTTTGTACTGTCATTAATCTGTGCTTATGACATGTATTTCGTAATCTTGAATAATATGCAATAAAGATTTTCCATTTCGCACTATTCAACCGGGTCTACCTGAGTTTTCTCTGCATTATTGCTCTCGCACCTAAGTCCAGTGTCAGAACCGTAAGGGCGAGTGGGTCGAACCACTCACAGGTGTCTAGTGTCACCAGGCTGGCTCAAATGGGATATCGGATGCATGTATCTCATTTAAGAGTGTGGGAGTGGAAATTCCATGGACATTTGAAGATTACAAGGATAACTATAGACCCAAGGTGAACAAACACTTCATGGAACCTGTGCTGCTGGGGCCAAGGAAATATCTTCAATGGAAAGCTACTGACCTAACCTTGAATTATGGAGCTGTAATAGTAGGTAGATATTGTGTTGTCTTACTTGACTATCTGGGTGGGGGGGTCTGGAGGAGCTATGGAAAAATTGCAGAACCTTCCATTAGGTGATTAAACCGATGAAGTGGAAAAGTGAACATGATGGGTCAAATAGCCATTCTATGATCCAAACTTTCTTATGCCTTATGAACATGCTGGGTAGAAATCCATTATTGAGGCAAAGTAATGAAGTGTTACTATGCAGTGGGATTTGTTAATAAAAGAGATCAGTCAGGATTTTTAATTATAATCTGAAGTGGGGTATTTTGTTGAGAATTAGAATTTTAAAAAAAATTGTTGGAATCATAGACTTTATTTTATTTTTAAGATGCAGATATAAAGCCAAGAAGGAGAAAAAGTATCCAATCAAGTTTGAATCGATACCAAAGGTGTTGGGAGAAGTCCAGCATTGCATGGTCGTCTTATACATATGGAGGAATAAAGCCAAGGTATAGTGTTCTGTTGCAGTTGATTGGCACTGAACTTCAGTAGTTTAACTTCCCACTTAATTTTATCCCCCCCTCTCCTGGAGGCACTAACATTCTGGGGTAGAGTTCCTCAGGTGTAGGTAACTCTCTGCTACCTTACCCATTCTTCATGTGCAAGTATTGGCAGTGCAAGTATTGGCAGGCTGATCTATCATGGGTGGCATCACAACCAAGATCAGTCCTGTTCTTATTTCATCTAATCTACTGATGCAACAGTTTTCCAGCAAGGGGTGCTGAATTGCAGTCAGGAGTGGGAACCCTAGCTGAGCTACCCCACCCCCGCTTCTTAGCTTATGGTTGCAGAGGCCAAATGTACCACCGTACCCCGTTTTACATGAGTAAGTAATGAGAATCAGACCAAAGCTCATCCCAATGGCTTGGTTCTTAAATGCAATGTTTAAATGCAATGCTTAAAGGCCAAATGTACTATCACCTGGCTGAGATAATCTAATCATCACTGATCAGCAAATTAACCTGGCATCTTGTATGGTTCAGTTCTACACAAACATTGCATTTAAGCACCAAGCCATTGGGATGAGCTTTGGTCTGATTTTCATTACTTACTCATGTAAAACGGAGTACGGTGGCATAGTAGTTATGTTACTGGACTAGTAATTCCGAGGCCTGGACTATTGATCCAGATACATGAGTTCAAATCCCACCACCAAGCTTTCCTCTTGGCTTGTACAGACCAGCAAAGTGAATGTGTAGGAACTGGATGTATAATATTTTCACTTGTATAATAGCATTAAAGTTGTAATTGTGACTTCAGAGCAACTGAGTTTCCCATTGTTGTCAAATTCATCCTGCAACTTAAACAAGGAAGATTCAACACCAGTAGAAATGGTTCAGTAATATAAAGGAGCAGGAGTGCAATGTTTCTTCTTTGCTATTGTTTTTCCTTTTGTCATTGTTCGATTACTTTCATTCGAGAACTCTTTACTGTTCATGAATAATAATGTAGTTTCCTTACATTTCAACAGTAACTACATTTCAAAAGTACTTCATTGGTTATGATGTCCTGAGGTTGTAAAAGGCTTTATAAATGTTAATCCTGTATTTCTTTCTAGCTGTGCATTCAAGATCAGGAGATAGGGATGTAGCCTTTGAAGTATTCCTGAATGAATGTGCAGGGTTATTGCATTTCATAGTTTAGGAAACTCAGATAACATACAAATTTCAGGGTTATTTGAAAATGTTTGGCACACGTCTATTTAACGAAAAATCTTGTGCATTGTGTGCAGCTATGTTTGTCACACTTTGGGCGTCACTTTTTTTACATGCAACTGATTCACTTAAATTTCATATTTATGAAATAGCAACAAATTACAACTGAAGAGATAGGAAATGTACAAATCAAATGCAAGGAAAGTGGGTAGATATATTCCCAATGGGGAACTACTAAGGGCACATGAAATGAATGAATCCAGCATGAACCATCAGCAAAATATAAGAAATGGAACAAAACAAGTTGCTCCAAATATTTTTACAAATCCTTTTAGCTGCTATCTTGTTTCTCCAGTAAGATGAGTACTTAGTATTGGAAATAAGGTTTGTAACATAATAACAGCAAGATAAAATGACCTAATTTACAAGAAAATGATTAAACTTCTCTATATTTAAAGCATTTTTTGACTGAAATGCTTGCAACAGTGGTTTCTGTTGGATATCCGTGCCTATGTGAGAGGCCTGAGCTTTGAGTTCAAGCAGGTTTCCAGAAGTATCATTTCAACTGAAGAAACTAAGCAAGGTAGCAGGCTATAGCTCCCAGCATGCACATGTGCCTACAACTTCTACAATTTTTTAATGACTTGATAGCAAGATTAGTTATTCACGCAGCTGTTTGTAAAACCTGGTCCTTCCAAGAGAAAATTGCTGAGAATGAAAATCTGTAGGGAAAACCATTTTTTAGGAACAACCAAAATTTCTATTTAGAAAAAAAATATAGCAAATGAATAAGGTAAAGTATGACCTCAATGTTTTCCTGAGGAACTTGGAAAGCAAAACCATGCCAACTATATACTATCTGATGTCTTAGCTGAACACATTCTGCCGAGTGGGGGAAAAACACCTGGATGTTAATGACTTGGAGCATATTTTGTAATGTATTCTAAATGATTACAGTAGCTGCAATTGTTTTATTGGAAACAAGAGGAAGGGGTGGTTGGATGATAGAAGAGGACATATTGGTCATGGTGAAAGTCAAGGATGGGAGATGAGGCAACAAGGAGCTTGTCAGGTAAGGAGAAAAAGATGACAAGGTCAGTCTGTGTGGGTGGTGGTGGTGCCAAAGGGTATGGTGGGATAAGATAAAGGGGTAAATGCAAGGGGCATAATGTTGCATGACAGGGCAACTAAAGGTTTACCTTTAGAACTCTGCAGTGAGGAAATTTAAAAAAAAGTAAGAAACTCAGAGACTGAAAAAACCATAATGCCCAGCATCAAAAACCAATAGAAATTATGAAAGAGATGAAAAAGCCTGAGAGGCCACTGCAGCTGAATGTGACCTGATTAAATGATGCCTCCGTGAACCCCAGAACTTAGAAGAGCGTGCAAGTAAAGTCGTCCAAAATGGTGTTGAGCTTCTTGAGTCTTGTTGTAGTTACACCCCTCCATTTAAGTAGAGAATATTCCATTACACTCCTGACTTGTGCTTTATGTGGGGAGGCAATGGGAAATCAGGAGGTGAGCTACTTGTTGCAGAATACCCAGTCTCTGACCTGCTCTAGTAGCCACGGCATTTATGTGGCTGGTCCAGTTGAGTTTCTTTTCCGTGGTGACCCCCAGGATGTTGATGGTGGGGGACTTGGCGATGGTAATGCCATTGAATGTCACGAGGAGGTGGTTAAGCTTTCTCTTACTGGAGATGGTCATTGCCTGGCACTTGTGTGGCATGAATGTTATTTGCCATTTATCAGCCCAGGCCACGATGTTGTTCAGGTCTTGCTGCATGTGTGCATGGACTGCTTCAATATCTGAGGAATTGCAAAGAGCTGAACACTGTGCAATCAGCAAACATCCCCACTTCTGACCTTATGATGGAGGGGAGGTCATTGATGAAGCAGCTGAAGATAATTGGTCCGAAGATGCTGCCCTAGGACTCCTACAGCGATGGCCTGGGGCTGAGATGATTGGCCTCCAACAACCATAACCATCTTTCTTTTTTCTGCAGACCGGCGGCCTTACCTATAATTACCGCTTCTGAAGTGCCCGGTCTCCCGAACAATGCCTCCTGCAGCTGTCGATGTTATCGCCCGGCGATGCTGCAGAGGACGGAACCAAATTTCTGGTCTGGGGAGCTACCGGTGCACTGCGTAGCCGGATAACGTCATGATCTCCGGGCGCAGGAGATTCTGGCGCTAGGGGTTACCGCCACCGCAAACCTCCAGGTGAATTTCGCGGGCGGCGGTACTATTGCCACGCCCGGGCAGTTAGTCGTTATCGCCCCCCGGAGGAGCTAACGGGAGGCGCGAAGGTACCAAATTTCTCCCCCATTGTGTTTAACTGAAATTGTGTCTTGGATTGCAAAAGCCAGCAGACTTTTCCTTCAGAACCATCAATGAGCACCACCTGCTGGACAAAGGTAGTCTGTTTCCACGGAGACATGAATCCACTTTGAATTTTTTGATTTTTTGATTTCCTTCACTTTTGTTCTGAATAAATGAATGTGCCTGGCAGTTTAATTCACACACCAGTTTGTTAAACAGGAGGCCACATTGATACAAATTGACTTGGTTTCACCTAATGTGCTTCTTTGCCACTTTGTGCATGAGGAGCTGGGGGGCGGGGAGGGGGTTGCTGCTGATGTAAATTAGGTTTGTTCAGTTTAGAATGAATGTCTAATTCAAACCATTTATACTATTCAGAATAAATTTCAAAGTGGGTAAAACTAGTAAGTGCTCATTCAGCAGTACAATTAAAAGTGAGAGAAGGATATATATATATATTGTTGAGGCTGCCGCGAAACACGAATTAAGGCTGAATCCATGTGTGTAAAACAAGAGACTTCTTTAATGCAACTGCATGGCACAAAATGGCTGAAAAGACTGCTCCCAGAATTCTCTGGCAAAATCCTGAGGCCCCGCCCACTCCTGCCTTAAAGGTAAGGTGCCTTAAAGGGAAGGTGCATCGATATTTGTCCACGGACGGAAAAGTGGGTAATGCCCGTTTAGGTGGCGATCCGCCACACAGCTCCCCCCAGAATCCGCTTAGGAGGTGTGGACGAGACGGTGCGGCGGTCTGATGGGCCGGCCGGAGCGGCTCCTGTAGGACGCCGGTGGACGTGGAACGGCCGGGCGTGGAGCAGCCGGGTGAACTGGCTTGAGGGCAGGTCGGCTGCGTGGAGGTGGATGAGCTACAGGGACCTGCTCACCGGGCTCCGAGTGTGCTGGCTTGAGTCGGTCAACCGACACTTTTTCGGTTCTGTCGCCCACTTGCAGGGTGAAAAATTTGTCCCCAGCCTGTAGCACCTTGTAGGGCCCATCGTACGGGGGTTGAAGGGTCCGCGGTGGGCGTCGTCCCGGACGAAAACAAACCATGCCTGGTGCAGGCTTAGTGGGACGTGTGAGGTGGATTCGCCGTGTCGGGCAATGGGCACCGGGGCGAACTGCAGCGCCGGTGAGACGAAGTCGTTGACCAGGGTGTCGTAGTGGTGGGCAGGAACTTGCCGGGTACGCGCAGCGGCTGACCGTACACGAGCTCTGCTGCCGATGCGTGGAGGTCTTCTTTAACCGCGGTGCGCAGGCCGAGGAGGACCCACGGAAGTCGGTCGGTCCAGGTGCCGTCCTGGAGGCTGGCTCGAAGAGATGCATTCAAGTATCTGTGGAACCGCTCACACAGTCCGTTGGCTTGGGGGTGGTACTCTGTGGTGCAGTGAATGGTCACCCCGAGATTGCGTGCGACGGCGGTCCAGAGTTCAGAGGTAAATTGCGGACCTCTGTCCGACGTCATGTCGGAGGGGACGCTGAACCGTGCGACCCAGGTGCTGACGAAGGCTCTGGCGATGTCAGCGGTGGTGGTAGAGGTCAGTGGAATTGCCTCGGGCCAGCGTGTGGTGCGGTCAACGATGGTCAGCAAGTGCGTGTGGCCTTGCGACGGCGGCAGGGGCCCGACGATGTCCACGTGGATGTGGTCGAATCTCCGCGAGGGGACGGTAAACTCCTCGAGGGGTGCTTTTGTGTGTTGCTGTACCTTGGCCCGTTGGCAGGCTAGGCAGGAGTTGGCCCAAGTACGCACATCCTTGCGAAGGCCGTGCCAGACGAAGCGGTTGGCTACCAATTTGATGGATGCGCGGGCGCCGGGGTGGGAGAGGTTGTGGAGAATGTCGAATACCCGGCGGCGCCAGGACGCTGGGACGACGGGCCGAGGTTGACATAAGGATATGTTGCACTTGACCGTGACTGCGGTCGGGCCACAGGCGACGTCGGCCAGGCGTAGCCCTGGTAGGTTGGTGGGTGCGGAGAGCAGATCAGGGTCGGTGATCTGGTCTGCTGCGAGTTGAGCGTAGTCGACTGCCAGGTGTGCGGCGTGGATGGCGGGGCGGGAGAGGCAGTCGGCTACCACATTGTCTCGGCCGGAGACGTGTTGGATGTCCGTGGTGAACTCGGACACTGCCGCGAGCTGGCGCTGCTGCCTGGCGGACCAGGGGTCAGTTGTCTTTGCCATTGCGAATGTCAGGGGCTTGTGGTCGACAAACGCAGTGAAGGGGTGGCCCTCAAGCAAAAACCGGAAATGGCGGAGCGCCAGGAACAGCGCGAGGAGCTCGCGGTCGAAGGTGCTGTACTTGACCTCCGGGGGGCGTAGTTGGCGGCTGAAGAAGGCAAGTGGTTGCCAGGCGCCGTCGACCCACTGCTCATACACGGCGCCGACCGCGTGGTCGGAGGCGTCCGTGGTGAGCGCTACCCTGGCATTGGGCCGTGGGTGCGCGAGCAGGGTGGCGTTGGCGAGCGTGGTCTTGGTGGAGTCGAAGGCGGCGGACGCGTCTGCCGTCCATTCGACCGCCATCTTGCCGATCCTGCCCCGGAGGGCTTCATACAGGGGCCTCATGAGGGACGCCGCTTTGGGGATGAAGCGGTTGTAGAAATTCACCATCCGAAGGAACTCCTGGAGGCCTTTGATGTTGGTGGGGCGGGGAAATTGTTGGACGGCCTGCACCTTGGTGGGCAGGGGAATGGCCCCAGCATAGGTGATGTGGTGGCCGAGGAAGTCGATCTTGTCCAGGTCGAACTGGCATTTGGCTGGGCTGAGGATGAGCCCGTGGTCGCTGAGGCGCCCGAACAGGACGTGAAGGTGTTCGAGGTGTTCCTGCTTGGAGGAACTGGCTACCAGGATGTTGTCCAGGTAGACGAACAGGAACTTCAGGTCCCGAAGGACCAAGTCCATGAGCCGTTGGAATGCCTGGGCCGCGTTTTTGAGGCCGAAGGGCATCCGCAGGAACTCGAACAGGCCGAAGGGGGTGATTACGGCCGTCTTGGGGACGTCCGCGGGGTGGACGGGGACTTGGTGGTAGCCGCGCACCAGGTCGACCTTGGAAAAGACTGAGCGGCCGGCCAGTCTAGCCGAGAAGTCCTGAATGTGCGGCACGGGGTACCGATCAGGGGTGGTGGCGTCATTGAGGCGGCGGTAATCCCTGCAGGGGCGCCAACCTCCGCCTGGTTTGGGGGCAATGTGGAGTGGGGTGGCCCAGGGACTGTTGGAGCGGCGGATGATGCCGAGCTGTTCCATGGTGGCAAACTCGGTCCGCGCGATCTCCAGTTTGGTCGGGTCCAGCCTGCGGGCGTGGGCTTACAATGGAGGGCCTGTGGTGGGGATGAAGTGTTCCACCCCGTGTTTGGCGGCCTCCGCGGAGAAGGTCGGATTGGTAAGGGCCGGGAATTCGGCCAGGAGTGCCGAGTAGTCATCCGTGGCCCGGGTGTGGCACTGTGACGCCATGTCGGCGGGTTGACGGGGGTCCATGGCGCCCAGGATGGGGGACATGGTGTTCATGTCCACGAGGCGGTGACGAGGGATGTCTACCAGTAGGCCGTGGGCGCACAGGAAATCTGCGCCGATGAGAGGGGAGAGCACCTTGGCAGTGATGAACTCCCATCGGTAACGGCGACCAGCGAGGTCGAGGGTGACAGTTCGGGTGCCATACGTCCAGATTTCCGAGCCGTTAGCAGCAGCCAGCGCCGGTCCTCGTTCGCCCTTTTGGATGTCGAGGGAGGAGGCCGGGATGATGCTGTGCTGAGCCCCAGTGTCGCACAGGAACCGGCAGCCGGTTTTGTCATCCGTGACGAACAGCAGGGAGCCCGCGTGGCCCACGGCCATCGCGGGGGCTGGTACGGGGGCAGACTTGAAAGAGCAGGGAGGTGTGCACCATTGTGCCCTGGCGCCGAACCGTGCATGGTAGTAACAGTGGCCCGGGTTAGTGGGGCGTGAAGGCCCCGTGGGCCTGGTGGCTGGCCCTTGTGGCCGCGTGCTGGCCGGTGAGGGGCGCGCCCAGGCATTGGCTGCCAGGTCCGGAGTGACATCGCGGCTGGAGTGAGCGGACAGCAGCTTGTCGGCCTCATCGGCCAGGGCTTCCAGGTTCGTGAGGCCAGACGCCACGATCGCTGGGCAGATGCTGAGAGGGAGCTGGCGGATGAACAGCGTGCGGAAGAGGGATCCGGGTGGGCTCTCATCGGTGAGTGACAGCATGTGGGAGAGGATATCTGACAGTAAGGCATCACCGAGGCCTGGAAGGTCGAGGAGGTAGCAGTTTCGCTGATATGCCGAGGCCGTAAATTTTTTAAGGAGTGCTGTCTTCAGATGTGCGTACCTGCCTTCCTCTGGTGGGTTCTGCAGCGTTGTCCAAACCTTCGAAACTGTGGCGCTACCGAGTGATGTGACGAGATAGTCGTACTTCGTCCCATCTGTGGTGATGCGTTGCAGCCGGAAGCGAGATTCGGCTTGGAGAAACCAGGCTTCGGGCTGGTTTTCCCAAAACTCCGGCAGTTTCACAGAAACTGCGTTCGTGTCCGCCATTGCAGTGCTCGGAATACGTTCTGAGCGTCGGGGTCACCAATGTTGAGGCTGCCGCGAAACACGAATTAAGGCTGAATCCATGTGTGTAAAACAAGAGACTTCTTCAATGCAACTGCATGGCACAAAATGGCTGAAAAGACTGCTCCCAGAATTATCTGGCAAAACCCTGAGGCCCCGCCCACTCCTGCCTTAAAGGTAAGGTGCCTTAAAGGGAAGCTGCATCGATATTTGTCCACGGACGGAAAAGTGGGTAATGCCCGTTTAGGTGGCGATCCGCCACACAATTCTGTTTCTACTAAATTGGGTTCCGCCAAGACCACTCTGCTCCCGACCTCATTACAGCCTTGGTCCAAACATGGACAAAGGAGCTGAATTGCAGTGGTGAAGTGAGAGTGACTGCCCTTGACATCAAGGCAGCATTTGACCGAGTGTGGCATGAAGGAGCCCTAGTAAAACTGAAGTCAATGGGAATCGGGGGAAAAACTCCACTGGCTGGAGTCATACCTAGCACAATGGAAGATGGTTGTGGTGATTGAAGGTCAATCATCACAGCCCCAGGACATCGCTGCAGGAGGTCCTCAGGGCAGTGTCCTAGGCCCAACCATCTTCAGCTGCTTCATCAATGACCTTCCCTCCAACATGAGGTCAGAAATGGGGATGTTCGCTGATGACTGCACAGTGTTCAGTGCCATTCACAACTCCTCAGATAATGAAGCAGGCCATGCCCGCATGCAACAAGACCTGGACGATGTTCAGGCTTGGGCTGATAAGTGGCAGGTAACATTCGCGCCACAGAAGTGCCAGGCAATGACTATCTCCAACAAGCGAGAGTCTAACCACCTCCCCTTGACATTCAATGGCATTACCATCGCCGAATCCCCCACCATCAACATCCTGGGGGTCACCATTGACCAAAAACTTAACTGGACCAGTCACATAAATACTGTGGCAACAAGAGCAGGTCAGAGGCTAGATATTCTGCGGCGAGTGTCTCACCTCCTGACTCCCCAAAGCCTTTCTATCATCTACAAGGCACAGGTAAGGAGTGTGATGGAATACTCTCCACTTGCCTGGATGAGTGCAGCTCCAACAACACTCAAGAAGCTCGACACCATACAGGACAAAGCAGCCTGCTTGATTGGCACCCCATCCACCACCGTAAACATTTACTCCCTCAACCACCAGCGTACCGTGGCTGCAGTGTGTACCATCTACAAGATGCACTGCAGCAACTCGCCAAGGCTTCTTCGGCAGCACCTCCCAAACCCGCGACCTCTTCCACCTAGAAGGACAAGGGCAGCAGGCGCATGGGAACACCATCACCTCCAAGCTCCCCTCCAAGTCACACACCATCCTGACTTCGAAGTATATCGGCAATCCTTCATCGTCGCTGGGTTAAAATCCTGGAACTCCCTCCCTAACAGCACTGTGGGAGTACCTTCACCACGCAGACTGCAGCGGTTCAAGAAGGTGGCTCACCACTACCTTCTTGAGGGCAATTAGGGATGGGCAATAAATGCTGGCCTTGCCAACGACGCCCACATCCTATAAACGAATAAAAAAAAAATGCTTTTGAAACTGCCCACTCAGCCTTTTGTTGTTGCAGTTTATTAATTTCAAGATATAATTCTGAACAGCTTGTTATCCACTAGATGTAGTTGGCTGACTGTGGGTTACATTTGTTTTTGGTCGTTTGAGGATAAATAAACCTTTTTTTTCTTTCTTTTTGGCATCTTAAAACTCATTCTACTCCCAGACTGCTGTGTCAGGAGATGCCATGGACAGCTCAGGTCTGAATCTTCCCCTCCTTTTCCCTTTGTCCTGCATGGCTATGCACAATTTTGGTTTGGCATCTCCATGCTCAAGTTATAACTAACGAGGTGGAACAGAATTGAATAGCATTTGTCGCTTCTCTTAATACTTAACACTACTGTGCTGCTCTAGTTTCGGAGAGCATAGATTAGGAAATAACAATTAGCAAACAAATATGGTAAAACCATACAAAGCAGAGTGGATGGTATAATGGGATAGAAGACTGTTTTATCACTTCGGAGGCATGGATTTTAAACTGGCTTAAGCTAAAAGTTTTCTTGTTTCTGTTGGCAACGTACACCCTAAGTGAAATGAATTTAGGCAGGCTCTGTGTGCTTTAAAGTTTTAAAAACAGAAAATGTTTAGGGGGAGAAATTCGGTATCGCCCCGTTTGGGGTGCTATTATCGGCCGGGCGCAAAGTTTAGCGCCCGGCGCTAATTATCGCCTCCGACTGCAAACTTGGCCTCTATCGCCACTGGAGGTGATTTGAGCGCTAAATCAGGCGCTACACACCTGTCTTAAGGCGCTAATGTCGAGGAGCGAGGCGCTAACTCAGAGCGCTGGCGAAGCTCAGGTGATGTCAGTCAGCAATGGAACACAGACACACTGGCGCCGTCCAGTTCTTAAAGGGGAGGAGCCATCTTGCTGGCCAGCCACACCCTGCTCATTGCAGCCTTGAATCTCGGCCTGGAGAGACCTCAAAAGCAATTGTGTTGGAAGCACTAATGGATAGGCCCAGGGAAAGAGCTCGGCGCTTCGGAACCTCAAAAGTGGTGCTGAGGGCCAAAACTCCTTTGGACAGCGTTAAAACCAAAAATTTTGCCGACAAAAAAAGGCAGGAAGCGTCTGCCTTTAAATAGCGCTCCCCCAGCCCCTTCCCAACTGCAAAACGTTCCCCTCTACCTGTCGTTGTTAGCAGCAGGCAGTAAGGCAGGGGGCGCGACTCAATATCCGGTCCGGGGCGCTACCGGGGCGTTGCACGCTCGACTGACGTCACAATCTGCGGGCGCAGGAGATCATGGCAGTAGTGTTTAACGCCTTCGCAAAATATCTGGTCAATTTTGCGAGCGGCGTAAACATCGCCACGCCCGGGTGCTAGTTGCTTTGCGTCCCGTTACGGGAGGCGCTAATCAACCGAATTTTCCCCCCTTAAAGTGTACAGCAGGTTGAGCAGCATCTAAAAAGAAAGGTTAGTGTTAGGGTGTGATCCGTCATCAGAAATATGTGCTCAGGTTTGTTTTGATGCTATTTAAAATAATTAAATTAGCAAACACTCAATCCAGGCAAACCTTGCCTGTATTTGTTTTTTGGCAATGTAGCTGTCATTGCCAGGGCTGATTTTGATCTGTCACCCTATTCCATTGGCACTTCTCTTTCTTTGAGCATCTTACTCACTACACTCCTCCTCCTCTGCTTCAAAGTCCTAATCATGTACCACTCATGCGTTCCCTGTAAACTTCCACATCGAAATCTCCTCACTTCGGACGGAATTTTGCCGGCATTTGGAGGTGGGTCCGCTGTCAAAATAATTTCCTGCCCGCTGTCAACCTGCCTCCACGCGAGTCTCCCAGGTGTCGGGTCTATCAGCGGAGAACTGGCCCAACACTAAGCAGCGGGGCAGACAATTGAGCTCATTAAATGGCTTGTTAAGAGCCAATTTAATGGCATTTTGAGGCTTCATTCCAATTTTACGTTCTTCCCCACGGGTTACCCGCTGCTCGGGGAACACGTCAGCTCACCCTGGCGTGATTTGAGTCTGCTCTGATGTTTGTGATAAGCTGACAGCTGCAGAAGTGGTGTAAAGGATGCCATGTTGCAGATGATCAGTTTCAGAGCACAGAAACTGTTGGTTACTTCATTTGTAATACATATAGAGATTTCTTTAGCTTACAAGTGTTTCGAGGCAACTGTATAATCAGTGCCACCTCATTGGAACAACCTCTCTCACCTGCAGCTGCCATCTATTGCAGCAACATCGGTGCCCTTGAAGAAATCAGACCTTGGTCCTCTGAATCCTTCCACGATCAGCCCCAACACCAACATCACCAACAACATCACCAACCTTCTCTGCAATCAACTGATGCTGCACAGGACACAGGACATCAGCCCCTGACAACATTGCTGCCTTGGAGGCTAGCGATGGCATCACCATGGCCAGATTTACTTCACTTGACGCTGTTAACCCTGGCTGCCACATGATGCGCCAGGCTGACACCATCCCATACCAGCACCGTGAAGCATCCCTTTAATGTCCAAGCCATTCCATGCACACTCATCACTATAGCAGGGTGGAGCAGGGAGCAGGGAGCGGGGGGAGAAGTTATGTCTCAACTTTCACTGGAACTCAGTAAGACACTTTGCAAGGTGCACACAGAACTGTCCAATAAGGGGCAGTGTTGGAAAAATAGATTTCACTGTATGACAACACATTACCAGCAACTTCACATGGACATTGGCTAAACCTCTCAAGTGCCTACCCTTGTGTGTTGTTAGTTGGTATGCTTCCAGTAGAATGAGGGTGAATGTGAGGGGTGGCTAGTGAGATCGGGAAGTAATAAAGTAGATAGAGAGGGATGGGTGGAGGTGCAAGGTAAGTTGGTGTGAGTAAGGATGTGCAGGAGAAGGGTATGGAAGGCAGAGTGATGGGGATGTGTTGAGTGGCACAGCAGGGTGAGGTTGAGTGTGGCTTTGCAGTAACGTTTCGTGATCCACTGAGATCATTGAAAGGTTGGCGCGACTGCAGCCAGGGATCCCTGACGACATCCTGCTTTTGCCCTCCTGTGCAATGTACAACCAGGCTACGTTAGTGTCCTGGGGAGGTCTCTTCCACCCTTGGAATGGAAGAGAACCTCCCTGCGTGCTGTGACTCCCTCCATAGGCCTGGGTGCAAACGTCCACTTTTGTGCAGTGCTTGTCAGTGTTTGCAGCACCTCACTTCCTTGTTTCTCTCAACATTCTGTTTTCCCTACTATCACCCTCTGCCTCTAGAGAAAACAAAACCAGTCCACTCCCCCCGCTGCAGCTCTTTCTGCACCACTCTCTCAAACGCTCCAGACTTCCTCCTCTGGTCCTCAGCCTGCCATGACCTTGCTGCCATTGACCAGCTCAACATCTCTCCTTGCTTTTGCCTTCAATTCGCTTGTCTTCTTGAAGACCATCACTATCTTCCATTCTTACTGTTTCCTTATACTGATTCCACTTCTTCACCCTGACATCTGAGTGCCTCTGAACCTTAGATCACTTGAAGGTGATTTCCAACTCTCCATAGCTTTGAGAGCCTTGAGATCTAGGTCAACTTTTAGTAACATGCCCAGGATAATGAATAGTAAATAAAAACAGAAAATGCTGGAAATACTCAGCAGGTCAGGCAGCATCTGTAGAGAGAGAAACAGAGTTAATGTTTCAGGTTGATGACCCTTCGTCAGAACCCCTAGAATGAATAGTAAACCTGGTCTGGTAATTATTTTTTGAGCTACTGGAAATGATCCTGTGGGGGGAATTTTAACCTGAAGCAGTGTGTGGGTTTATGTGTGGGTGGGGAGTTCAAGTGGCCGAAAATGCGTTTGCTTGGCTCCGGAGAGCCGGGTTACCAATTTAAATATGTTAATCGCTCAATCTAGCAATATTTCAACCTACATTCGAATTTAACGGCCCAACCACAGGTTTGCCCAGCTTCCTGAAACTCACCATTGAAACCAAGGTGAGAACACAACGACAATTAATGGGGCTCATTAAAGTCAGGCAAATACAGCAATAAATACTCAGTGCTCACAGCTGCTTTCTTACCTACCACTGGGAAAGGGTTTGTTCAGAGTACTTGTGGTGAGATGTTAGTTTCTACCCTTTGGAAGTTTTGAGACTCAGATCAGGATGGGTGGCACCTTGGCTGCCTTGGATCGGACCTTGGACAAGGAGCAAGATGACCATCAGCAGCAGCAACAGTCTGCTGTGGAGAGACCTGCAGGTGGTGAGCAGAGAGGGGAGCAGCAGAGGGGTCAGCTCGCAGGAGGCACTACCCACGTTACAGGGTGTACAGGCAGAGTCTCAGCTTCCTTGACCTCGCGGAAGAGCAGTGTTTCCGGAGGCTGGGGTTGTCGCATCAGGTGGTGGCAGACATCTGCAGCCTCCTAGAAGAAGACCTGCTCCCTGCTGGATCTGGTAGCTACGCATTACCAATGGCTGTGAAAGTGACCACTGCCCTCAACTATTTTGCCTGCAAATTCTTCCAGGATCGAACACTGCGCAGCAGCAAGGAGCTGCAGGAGGGACAGAGCGCTGAGCACACATCGTCTACGAATGAATCTAATGAAGAGGAGGAGAAGGAGAATGAAGCGGAGGCGGAGGATGCAGATGGCGATCCTAACACAGCAGCAGCCACTCACATTGCTGCCCGGGATGCCAGGGATTCCATTGTAGCTGTAAGGTTCAGTTAGTTACCACCACTGGACCCATGTAACAACCACATCCAACGGCCACTATCATCACCCTGCCCACCAATCGCATTGACAAGAAGCAGTCCTATGACCTACCAACCACCCATTGCACGTCCCCCCATTGGTCCCTGACAATTCATGTCTTCCCATTCATCAACAAGCAACTGAAAAGGCAAGATGCCACCAAGTAACCAACAGTGGGCAACACGGGAAAGTGGTGCAAAGTAATGAAATAGAAACATAGAAGATAGGAGCAGGAGTAGGCCATTCGGCCCCTCGAGCCTGCTCCGCCATTCAATGAGATCATGGCTGATCATCCAAATTCAGTACCCTGTCCCTGCTTTCTCCCCATATTCCTTGATCCCTTTAGCCTTAAGAAATATATCTAACTCCTTCTTGAATATATTTACTGACTTGGCCTCAACTGCCTTCTGTGGTAGAGAATTCCACAGGTTCACCACTCTCTGGGTGAAGAAATTCCTCCTCATCTCAGTCCTGAATGGCTTACCCCTTATCCTTAGACAGTGACCCCTGGTTCTGGACTCCCCCACCATCAGGAACATCCTTCCTGCGAAATTTATGCGATTATACTAAAGAACGGAAACTTAACATCTTAACATTTTCGTAAACACTCAGCACCAGACATGTTGGCATCCAGAGTCTGTACAGCCATGGTCAAGGCCTGCATGGACTCATTTGATTGCCGCTATTGATGTTCCACGGAGTTGGCCACTTTAGCCATGGAATATCCATCCTCTCAATGCCCGGCGACAACAACCCACTCATACTCAAGTGGACTGCTCCATTCTCTCTACAATTGTGGACAGTGTGTGTGAAATGACTGTCAGTACGTTGCAGATTTTCTGCTACCCCTCAATGATTATCCCTTTTATAGATGGCCCCCGGGGTACAGCATCTGTGTCCAACTGAGCAGAGCTTGGAGAGGTCTGTACCCTCTGACGCGGATTCTCTGCAGCTGCCCCTGCCACTACTGTCTGCTCTTGCTGACTTTTGAACTGAGAGTCACAAGGTGAAAACCCAACTATCTGTTTAACTGAACACACCAAAGTGCGAGTATCTGAGCTGGTGCGTGGTAAGCATGAGTCCTGTTATGGTGCACCCTCAGAAGGACTCATCTCCTCTGAAGATTCGTTGTCCGCGAGGTCCACCGACTGCTGCTGCATGTGTGAAGGCCCTGGTGGAGAGAAAATATATGAATTGGTACTGGCTAGGTTAAAATGTTGCAACTTATCATTATGAAGAGGATTACATTTCACTCGCTGCTGAAATCAAGTTAATGTGACTTGAGTGTTGTATGACATAGAATCATAGTATCATAGAAACAGAAGGAGGTCATCGTGTCTGTGCCAGCCAAAAGGAGCCTATTGTGTCTATGCTAGCCAAAAAAGAGCTATCCAGCCTAATCCCACTTACCAGCTCTTGGTCCATAGCCTTCAAGTGCACATCCAAGCACTTTTTAAATGTGGTGAGGATTTCTGCCTCTACCACCCTTTCAGGCAGTGAGTTCCAGACCCCCACCACCCTCTGGGTGAAGAAATTTCCCCTCAAATCTCCTCTAAACTTCCTACCAATTACTTTAAATCTATGCCCCCTGGTTGTTGACCCCTCTGCTAAGGGAAATAGGTCTTTCCTGTCCACTCTATCTAGGCCCCTCATAATTTTATATACCTCAATAAGGTCTCCCCTCAGCCTCCTCTGTTCCAAAGAACACAAACCCAGCCTATCCAATCTTTACTCGTAGCTAAAATTCTCCAGTCCAGGCAACATCCTCGTAAATCTCCTCTGTACCTTCTCTAGTGCAATCACATCTTTCCTGTAATTTGGTGACCAGAACTGCACGCAGTACTCTAGCTGTGGCCTAACTAGTGTTTTATACAGTTCAAGCATAACCTCCCTGCTCTTTTATTGTATGCCTTGGCTAATAAAGGCAAGTATTCCGTATGCTTTCTTAACCACCTTATCTACTTGGCCTGCTACATTCAGGGATCTGTGGACCTGCACTCCAAGGTCCCTTTGTTCCTCTACATTTCTGGTTGTTGGAGGCCAATCATCTCAACTCCAGGACATCGCTACAGGAGTTCCTCAGGGCAGTGTCCTAGGCCCCACCATCTTCAGCTGCTTCATCAATGACCTTCCCTCCATCATAAGGCCAGAAATGGGGATGTTTGCTGATGATTGCAAAGTGTTCAGTTCCATTCGCAACTCCTCAGATAATGAAGCTGTCTCTGCCAGCATGCAGCAAGACCTGGACAATATTCAGGCTTGGGCTGATAAGTGGCAAATAACATTCACGCCACACAAGTGCCAGACAATGACTATCTCCAGAGTGTCGAACCACTGCCCCTTGACATTCAACGGCATTACCATCGCCGAATCCCCCAACATCAACATCCTGGGGGTCACCATTGACCAGAAACTTAACTGGACCAGCCACATAAATACTGTGGCTACAAGTGCAGTTCAGAAGCTGGATATTCTGCGGCGAGTGTCTCACCTCCTGACTCCCCAAATCCTTTCCACCATCTACAAGGCACAAGTCAGGCGTGTGATGGAATACTCCCCACTTTCCTGGATGAGTGCAGCTCCAGTAACACTCAAGAAACTCGACACCATCCAGGACAAAGCAGCCCACTTGATTGGCACCCAATCCACCACCTTAAACTTTGACTCCCTCCACTGCAGCAACTCGCCAAGGCTTCTTCGACAGCACCTCCCAAACCCACGACCTCTACCACCTAGAAGGACAAGGGCAGCAGGCATGGGAACACCATCACCTGCAAGTTCCCCTCCAAGTCACACACATAAGAACATAAGAAATAGGAGCAGGAGTAGACACAACCCTGACTTGGAAATATATTGCCGTTCCTTCATCGTCGCTGGGTCAAAATCCTGGAACTCCCTCCCTAACAGCACTGTGGGAATGCCTTCCCCACACAGACTGCAGCAGTTCAAGAAGGCGGCTCACCACCACCTTCTCAAGGACAATTAGGGATGGGCAATAAATGCTGGCCTTGCCAGCGACGCCCACATCCCAGGAACGAATTGAAAAAAAATTACTCAGCAGGTCCGGCAGCATCTCGATCTGAGACGTGAACTCTGTTGTTCTCTCCACAGATGTTGCATAACCTGCTGAGTATTTGTAGCATTCTGTCTTCTCAAAGGCCTTCATTTACCATCTGAGCGCTTGCAAGCATCCATCAGCACGCACTACACACTTAAAAAACTTTTCACATCTATTGCAACAAGCCACCATTTAAATAAAATCAAAATAACCCAGTCCAAAACCTTAAATGCAAACTTACCTGAACGATGTGTATGTCCCTTTAAGAGGTGTAGACATCGCCACTGTCGGCCTGCTTGCACGCCAGGTTAACCTGCTGTGCTTAAGACTCAGCGCTAATTCAGTGCTGAATTCAGCGCTAGGGTCGAAGTTCGCGCTTGTGATGTTAAGTCGGCGTTGCACACCGATTTACAGTATGTCACAGCACCGCCATTTTGTTCGGGATGGCGCTGCCAGTTACCGGCAGCGCAAAGGTAAGGATGAAAACCACGGCCGCCACAGGACTCGCCAGCAGATGCAAAAGAGCGGCGCCGGCCGTTTTAGTGCCATTTAATGGTGCTACAGAGTGGCGCTAAGGCCATGAATTTCTAGCCCGTAAAGCTTTGAGGTAAGTTGAGCACTAAAATATTGCATTTTAAAGTAATGTAACATATGTGTACAAGTGTATTGTTCCTCTTGTCATACCTTGAACTGTTTGGTTGAATGATTTTCACAACCTTCTGTTAACACTTGTTTCTTGGTGGGTATCTGAGCATTGCTGACTTCTCCAGTTACAAAAATATAGCTACAGGCAAAATAAATAAATAAATAAAATTTCAGCTAAAATTAGGTCTGGGATGAGCATCTCCTACATTTGCTACATCTGCTTTCTTTGTTTTTAAAAATCTGCAAGGTTACTAATCCTCTCTTTAGACTGTTCTGCATGTCATTTATGCCAGTAAGTAGTTCGCAGACCAACAGTGCATTTCAGGGGATAAAAGGAGCATCACTAAACAAAATGCTGCATAATGATGAAAGCGTGGGGTGTTTTTCTTTCATGTTGGAAACCTTGAGTTACAATCCACTGTGAGTCACAGGAATCTGGTAACAATGCGAGACCTACAATGCAATCAAGCCCTTTCATAAAAAAGTGGGAGGGCAAAAACATAATGATCTTTAACTATTGCAGCATGCAAAGCATGAATAGCCTATGAGTCAGACCAGGAGTTATCGCAAAGGACAATTCACATTGCTCATGGCAACAGCATACTTTGAGTGATAATGCAATATGCCAGACAAAGTTGAAATAAAACGAGACCATATACAAAGTAGAAAGATTTGAGGGGTAATTTTAATTCCCGGGCAGAAATCCAGCAAAACACTTTCCCGGGAGCAGCAATGGGAGGTATGATCCATTGTAATGACTGGGCCTTATTAACATTCCGCTGGTCAGCTGCCTGCCCAAATTGGGCATCCAGAGGCAGCTTGTCGGCTTTGGACCTGAGAAGATCAGGTGGCCCAGAGTCCAGCAGTCAGGTAAATCACGGAGTGGATTCGGGAGGATTTCTGATGGTGGCCCTGAAGATCTCGGCACCCTTTATCATTCTCATGAATTGTTGCCAGCACTAGCACAGCTGTATACACCCAGAAGGTGCAGATAGTGAACTTTAAGAGATAACATTATATGACTCACAGTGCATTGCCCTACATATAAAAGGTGGGTGTATGAGCAAGGTCATCCGCAAGTCAATGGAAATACTTTTCAAGGCCTGGCTAGAAGTATGGAGGAGTCTACTAATCACACTTGTGCAGTTGTGCAGGGAAGGCTTCTCTGCATTGCAGTCTACCACGGAGCATATGGCAACTCCAGGGGCATTGTAAGGTTCTTAGACTTGACACCATTTTTGTTTGCAAATAATTTTTATTGCGTTTGACCGAGTCTTGACACACTCAATGTCTTAAGCAATAGTCATGCAGAGAAATAAACAATGTTACCCATGTTCGCTTTGGGTAAAGATGTAACCTTCATCGATTTTTTTCATTCTTGTCTCTCTCTACGAATTGTAAGGGAAAACTTAAGATCTTTATAGGGCTCTAGTCACTCACACCCATCCTTGTAACCTTGATGATTCATTATGGTGTGATAAGAGTTTTTTTTCAGTTTTTGAGTTTTTCAGTTTCCTAACTAATCTGTTGGTCAGTGTCTTGTTTGTTTGTGATATAGGCTACCCTTTAATCTTAGACCCTTGACCTCTTATTAAGCATTTCTTGTTAATAAAAGACCTCTCCTTGCTGACAAAGCTTTTTCTTGCTAAATGTCATCCCTACCCTGATGCATTCTGGGAATGAACAACTTTGACCATTTTATTATTTCTAGCTACTGTACAAGTCTAGAAGCTATTTATAAGTGAAAAGAAAACAAAAACCTTAATCACATGAGATTAGACCAAATACTAATCCTATGTATATAAGAATAGGGTATTTTACAGCATCTGCACTGCAGACCTAGTGGCATAGGTCCTAAGCATATTCTTAGGAATATTTATACTGCTGCTGTACAGACCTTGGACTCTTTACCATTTCATCAGGGTTATCGCCAATCTCCCACTGAAAATATGGGGGATTAGAACAGCCCCTACGGAAATTGAGGGCTACAATCTTTAGGGCCTGTAGCGCTGCTGCACATCTGATGGCGATATCTCATATTATGGGGCACTTAAGCTTTTTAAGCGTCCAATGCACATCACAGCATCATAAAATAACCAGAAAGTGCTTGAGGTGTTTAGAGCCTGAGCATCTGACATGTGCTGGGTTGATTAAGATGCCAAGTTTTTTTTAAAGTAGGGGCTATTCCCATAATGTGTGTGGAGTACCTGAACAGCGTCCCAGATGCTCATTGCCCATATAAGGTGGGTGCTGCATGGGACACCTTTTTCTTGCTGCTTTTCTGATTTTTGTGTAGCTGTTTGTCATTCAATGTGCTATATTGCTGTTGTGGGAGAAAGTTAGTGAAACTTGCTGATATATGTTGCTTGTCACAATGCAGAGTGGACTGGTTAAATGAGGTCATGCCTGTACATTTGGAAAATAGAGGAACAGTCAGCAGAAAGCTGGGCATTGTCTTTCTATTGGACCGCACTTACATTGAAGTATTATTAAGATTATTAAATTGTGCAGTGTTAGCACAGTTCCCTTGGCAACCTTACATAGTGCAGCAAATTTCTTCCTCATCTGCTGTGTAGCCCCCTTTGTAGAAGCAGCTCCTACATAGTATCTTGGAATAATACTGTTTTGTAACTACGGGGGGTCTTTTCAGGGGGTTAGCGGGCGCGATCGGTGACTGGTCGGGTGGGAAAGTGTTTTTCTTTTGACAGCGGGTCGGGACCACGCTGTTGACCCGCCGCCACGCGCTTTTACCAAATGTTGGGTCTGTCCGCGCTGCGCAGACCCGGCATGAAGCGGTGGGGGAGGCAATTCAAATCATTAGTGGCTTGTTTACAACCATTTAACAATGCTTTTTTCCCCAGCTTTTTGAATTTAACAGGTCACCCACCGGTTTCCCGCTGTGCCGAGACCCCGTCTGTGAAGCTGAGGTGGGAGGTCACTTGCCATTGTTTCAGCTGATGAGTTGACAGCTTCAAAAGTCAAATCAAGCCTCCCAGCTGATTCAGATATCTTCCCTTAGCCACTAGCTTCTCTAAACTGCATTTCCACTACAGATTCAGAATGCTGCAAGTCTTTACACAAGTCTCCATTAGTCTGACCTCATTACCTTTCCCACCATTGACAGATCGCTTCTGTCATCTCTACTTCACCTGCCATCTATTCCATCTGCATCCGTGCACTTTATACTCTCTCACCTTGGTCCTCAGAATCCCACTACAATCAGCCCAAACACCAGCACCACCAGGTACAACAGCAGCACCAACAACAACACCAACCTTCTCCGCAATCAACTGGTGCTGCACGGGACAGAGGGCATCAGCACCCGATCACATGGCTGCCCGGGACGCCAGGGATGGCCTCACCATAGTCGATAGTCAGATTTGACGCTGTATACCGTGGCTGCCACACGATGCGCCAGGTTGGCACCACCCCACACCAACACCATAAAGTATCACTACAATAGAAACATAGAAACAGAAAAATAGGAGCAGGAATAGGCCATTCGGCCCTTCGAGCCTGCTCCACCATTCAATATGATCATGGCTGATCCTCTATCTCAATACCATATTCCCGCTCTCTCCCCATACCTCTTGATGCCTTTTGTGTCTAGAAATCTATCTATCTCCTTCTTAAATATATTCAGTGACTTGGCCTCCACAGCTGTCTGTGGTAGAGAATTCCACAGGTTCACCACCCTCTGAGTGAAGAAATTTCTCCTCATCTCAGTCCTAAATGTCCTATCCTGCATCCTGAGACTGTGACCCCTCGTTCTAGACCCCCCAGCCAGGGGAAACATCCTCCCTGCATCCAATCTGTCTAGCCCTGTCAGAATTTTATACGTTTCAATGAGATCCCCTCTCATTCTTCTAAACTCCAGTGAATACAGGCCTAGTCGACCCAATCTCTCCTCATACGACAGTCCTGCCATCCCAGGAATCAGTCTAGTGAACCTTCGCTGCACTCCCTCTATGGCAAGTATATCCTTTCTTAGGTAAGGAGACCAAAACTGCACACAGTACTCCAGGTGTGGTCTCACCAAGGCCCTGCACAACTGTAGTAAGACATCCTTGCTCTTGTACTCAAATCCTCTTGCAATGAAGGCCAACATACCATTTGCCTTCCTAACTGCTTGTTGCACCTGCATGTTTGCTTTCATTGACTGGTGTACAAGAACACCCAGGTCCCTTTTGTACATCAACATTTCCCAATCTATCATCATTTAAATAATACTCTGCCTTTCTGTTTTTCCTACCGAAGTGGATAATTTCAAATTATCCACATTATACTGCATCTGCCATGTATTTGCCCACTCACTCAACTTGTCTAAGTCGCCTTGAAGCCTCTTTGCATCCTCCTCACAACCCCACCTAGTTTTGTGTCATCAGCAAACTTGGAAATATTACATTTGGTTCCCTCATCTAAATCATTGATATATATTGTGAATAGCTGGGGCCCAAGCACTGATCCCTGTGATACCCCACTAGTCACTGCCTGCCACCCCGAAAAGACCCATTTATTCCTACTCTCTGTTTCCTGTCTGTTAACCAATTTTCAATCCATGCCAGTATATTACCCCCAATCCCATGTGCTTTAATTTTGCACACTAACCTCTTATGTGAGACTTTATCAAAGGCCTTCTGAAAATCCAAATACACTACATCCACTGGTTCTCCCTTATCTATTCTCCCAGTTACATCCTCAAAAAACTCCAGTAGGTTTGTCAAACACGATTTCCCTTTAATAAATCCATGTTGACTTTGTCTAATCCCGTTGATATTTTCTGAGTGTCCTGTTATCACATCCTTTATAATAGACTCTAGCATTTTTCCTACTACTGATGTTAGGCTAACCGGTCTGTAGTTCCCTGTTTTCTCTCTCCCTCCTTTTTTAAATAGTGGGGTTACATTTGCCACCCTCCAATCTGCAGGAACTGTTCCATAATCTATAGAATTTTGGAAGATGACAACCAATGCATCCACTATTTCCATGGCTACATCTTTTAGTACTCTGGGATGCAGATTATCAGGCCCTGGGGATTTATCAGCTTTCAGTCCCATTAATTTCTCCAGCACTATTTTTTTACTAATACTAATTTCCTTTAATTCCTCCTTCTCACTAGACACTTGGTTCTCTAGCATTTCTGGGAAGTTATTTGTGTCCTCTTCCGTGAAGACAGAACCAAAGTATTTGTTTAATTGCTCACCCATTTCCTTGTTCCCCATTATAAATTCTCCCGTTTCTGACTGTTAGGGATCTACATTTGTCTTCACTAATCCTTTTCTTTTTACATACTTGTAGAAGCTTTTACAATCCGCTTTTATGTTTCTTGCAAGTTTACTCTCACACTCTATTTTTCCCCTCTTAATCAATCTCTTAGTCCTTTTTTGCTGAACTCTAAACTGCTCCCAATCCTCAGGCTTGCTACTTTTCCTGGCAACTTTATATGACTCCTCTTTGGATCTAATACTATCCTTAATTTCTTTTGTTAGCTATGGATGTGCTGCTTTTCCTTTTGTGTTTTTGCGCCACAAAGGAATGTGTAACTGTTGCAATTCATGCATTGGTTCCTTAAATGTTAGCCATTGCCTATCCACTGTCATGCCTTTTAATGAAGCTCCCCAATCTATCATAGCCAACTCCCTCCTCATACCTTCGTAGTTTCCTTTGTTTAGATTTAGGACCCTAGTTTCGGATTGTACTTCTTCACTTTCCATTTTAATGAAGAATTCTATCATGTTATGGTCACTCTTCCCTAAAGGACCCCTCACAGCAAGATTATTAATTAACCCCATCTCCTTGCACAATACCCTATCTAGGATAGCCTATTCCCTTGTTGGCTCCTCAATGTACTGGACTAAAAACCCATCTCGTACACACTCCAGGAATTCATCCTCCACAGTATTATTGCTAATTTGGTTTGGCCAGTCTATATGTAGATTAAAGTCACCCATGATTACTGTAGTACCCTTGTTACATGCATCTCTAATTTCCTCTTTGATGCCATCCCCTACATTACCACTACTGTTTGGAGGCCTATAGACAACTCCCACCAATGTTTTCTGCCCCATGGTGCTTCTTAGCTCCACCCAGACTGATTCTACATCTTGATTTTCTGAGCCAATATCCTTTCTCACTATTGCTCTGATTTCATCCTTTACTAACAAGGCCACCCCACCTCCTTTTCC
Organism: Squalus acanthias; assembly: GCA_030390025.1. Taxonomy (NCBI): domain Eukaryota; kingdom Metazoa; phylum Chordata; class Chondrichthyes; order Squaliformes; family Squalidae; genus Squalus; species Squalus acanthias. The sequence continues at coordinate 198,058,638 of CM059425.1, read as the reverse complement.
TTTTCACCTGTCCTTCCTAAATATCGAATATCCTTGGATATTCAGCTCCCAGCCTTGGTCACCCTGCAGCCATGTCTCCGTAATCGCAATTATATCGTATCTGTTTACATCTATTTGTGCTGTTAATTCATCTACCTTATTACGAATGCTTCATGCGTTCAGATACAGTGCCTTTAGATTTGTCTTTTTAACATTTTTAGACATCTTAACATTTTTTTGTACTATGGCCCTATTTGTCTTATTACCATTTTTTCTTACCCGGACCCTATTTATTAGTGCACCCCTTTGTTTGTATTCTCTGTCCCTTCCTTATCCCAATCACTTTCCTGCACTGCTTCCTTGTTTTTTCTCTTTAGCATTCTAGATTTCTCTCCACCGGGACCCTCCCCGCCCCCCCCCTCCCCCCTTATTTAGTTTAAAGCCCTATCTACCTCCCTAGTTATTCGATTTGCTGGAACTCTGCTCCCAGCATGGTTCAGGTGTAGTCCGTCCCAATGGAACAGCTCTCTCTTTCCCCAGTACTGGTGCCAGTGCCCCACGAATCGAAACCCACTTCTCCCACACCAATCTTTGAGCCACGCATTCATCTCCCTGTTCCTATTGACCCTATGCCAATTTGCTCGTGGCTCCGGTAATAATCCAGAGATTTTGACCTTTGTGGTTCTGCTTTTTAATTTAGTCGCTAGCTGCTCAAACTCTCTCAGCAGAACCTCTTTCTTTGTCCTACCTATGTCGCTGGTACCTACGTGGACCACAACAACTGGATCCTCCCCCTCCCACTCCAAGTTCTTCTGCAGCCCGGAGGAGATGTCCTTTATCCTGGCACCGGGTAGGCAACTCACGCTCCTGGCTGCAGCGAACAGTGTCTATCCCCCTAACTATACTGTCACCTACTACAACCACCTTTCTTTTTACTCCCCCCACTTGAACGGCTTCCTGTACCACGGTGCCGTGGTCAGTTTGCTCGTCCTCCCCGCAGTTCCCACACTGGTCCACAAGGGTTGCAAGAACCTCGAGTCTATTGGACAAGTGCAGGGACTGAGGCTCCTGCAATACTACCTCCTGGATCCCCGTACCTGCCCAAGCCATTCGTTTCACACTCATGACCATTGCAGGGGGTACCGTTATGTCTCACCATTCACTGCAACTCACTAAGACACTTCCAAAGGTGCACACAAATCTGTCCAAGAATGCAAAGTGTTGAAAATAAAGATTTCAGTGTTTGAGAACACATGAACAGAAACTTCACATGAACATTGGCGAAAACACAAAAGTGTGTTGTTCGTTGGTATGATTGGACTAGGATGAGGGTGAGTGTGAGGGGTGGCTAGTGAGATGGGAAGTGATAATGTAGACAGAGAGGGTGGAGGTGCAAGGTATGTTGGTGTGAGTAAGGATATGCAGGGGTAGGGTAGGGAAGGCAGAGTGATGGGGATGTGATGAGTGGCACAGCAGGATGAGGTTGAGTGTGGCTTTGCAGTAACGTTTCATTATCTACTGAGATCATTGAAAGGTTTGCGCCACTGCAGCCTGGTCCTCCTGATGACATCCCTGCTTGTGTCCTCCTGTACAATGTGCAACCAGGCTGCATCGGTCTCCTGGGGAGGTCTTTTCTGCCCATTGGAAGGGAAGAGAACCTCCCTGCGTACTGTCACTCCTTCCATAAGCATATGGAGGGAGTCATGGGAGAGCCTGGGTGCAGCCCTGCACCTCTGTGCAGTCATTGTCAGTGTTTGCAGCACCTCAATGCTGTAGAACACTGACAGCACAAATGTCAAAGTAAATTTGCGCAAGGTTCCTTTAAGGAAACCGGCTGATGATGTGTTATCAAATGACATCATCAGACCCACTTCCTTCAATTGGCCGGGAAATGCTCTGGGCGGGCTTAACAAGTCCAATCAGGGGAAAGTCATTCTACACTGGAGCCAGCAGCGAGGCTGGGACCCACCACCAACGTCGCCTGCTACAGACCCGCCGAGGTAGGGAAAATCTCGGCTTACATCTTGAGCCTCCCAATTTTTTAAGAACAGCTGATACTGGGTATCTCCCCTCACCCCTGCTCCCAAAACCCAGCTCATCATGCTCGTGGCAGGAATGCCATAAATGTATTTAAATGAGCTGACCTCATGTCAAAGTACAAAGTTGACTGAAGCGCATGCATGCACAGTGCCCAAACAGCAGTGGTCTTGGCACTGCTGTGCCACATCAGATTATCAGCATCTTCCTTACAGTTTTTAGTGTTACATTTTCCTTCCTTGCATTCCCTGTTATTATCTCAATAAAAAATAATTATTTTGTAATGAAGAAGATGCATATGTAGTTACATTTTTCATTGCCGCAGTAAAAACCTCACGAACTTTGGCCCCCTGCTGAGTGCACAGACAGTCAGCAGTGCATTCTGCGTGGGCTGTGCGCTGCAATTATGCAAAGTAGCAGGCAGCATGAATTTTACGTGCTGTTTGAACTCCTTTCAATGGGCGCGGGCAGATCGCGCATCTCGATCCCTGCGCCCGTTTTGAGACCTAATCCAATTTTGCCCCCAAAGTCTTTATGATTTTTAGCAATTATGTAGTTGAACATGTTAGTCCATATTACTGCTCAATTGCAACAGATCCTTGCCCATTTTAGCATCCGCCCAATTTCCCACCATCATTTCTGGATGGTGTTGGAAGCACCTGCCCAAAATGGGTGGATGTATTTAAATGAAGCGATAATGATGTGGTGATGGCATATGTCCCATTTTCTGTCATTACCACCTCGTTTACACTCAGTGCAAATTATGTATGTAAATAATGGTGCTACAGAAAAGGAAGAAGTGAATTTAAAGGGCTCAGCAGGTACTTTACAGGGATTTGCAGAATGCTAATTCCTCAGCTGATTTTGTTTTTTTACTCTAACAACTGCTTCACTATCTACCTTTATGCCTTCTGTTGTGTGACTTCCATCCCCGCCCACCAATTCTAAAAAGGGCACAAATAGTGTTCCATTGGGAAAACCCCTGTATCTACTTGCTGGGGCCGTCTGGAGGGCTGGCAGGGCTGCTATCCTGAAAGCGGCATTATGAGTGCATTCCTGCCTTGCCAGTAGGTCTGGGCGCTGGCGCTGTCTGGCCAATGATCTGTAGGAAAGCAGATCTAATGATACTGTTGAGATCAGCAAAGCCCTGAGAGGGACTTGGAGGCTGGAAAAGGCAGTCCTCTCCAATCTAGTGCCCCAGGCCCTTATGGCAACAGTCCAAGTGCCCACTGGCAAAAGCACAGATGGCTCTTAAAGCCTCCATCATGGGAGTTTCCCTTGGATATCAGCCTGGAGCTCCAGGGTGGATAGCAGAACAGAGAAGCCATCCATCAGTGTGTTGTAGATGTGGGTAGTGGACTCCTCCAATTGACCTGCCATCTGCTGTACGTTGTCAGTGGCTGTTCCTAGTACTTGGACATACTTTTCATGTTCTGCTAGCCTCCTTTTGAAAGGCGGGCCCATGAGATATGGATCCCTAGGCTCTTCAGCCGAGGACGCTACGGCCAACAATTTCTTCCTCTTCATGTTCCACCCAAGCCACTGCTGCCCACTTGTGTTCTGTGTGTCACCCTGCATGTTCCCATCTGGCTTGCTAACTGATGCCTCCCAGGTGGATTTCTGGGCTGGTGCTTGGGAGGGAGAGAATGATTGATGCCATGTGCAATAAAGTGCCGGCAGGGCCAGAAGCACGGGGGCTTGGTTATTCTTCTTTCCACTTTCTTTTTCATTCATCTGGCACATCTAGAGGAGGACAAGGAGGAAAGTGGTTAGAGTGGGTTGCTGAAGAACAGAGTTGACTTGACTTTCAGTAGAAGTGATGCAAGATTTTCATGAGCTAGGTTGCTGACAATAGGAAGAGAACATAAGAACATAAGAAATAGGAGCAGGAGTAGGCCATTTGGCCCCTCGAGCCTGCTCTGCCATTCAGTAAGATTGGCTGATCTTCTACCTCAACTCCACTCTCCTGCACTATCCCCATATCCCTTGATTCCCTTAATATCCAAAAATCTATCGATCTCTGTCTTGAATATACTCAACGACTGATCCTCCACAGCCCTCTGGGGTAGAGAATTCCAAAGATCCACCACCCTCTGAGTGAAGAAATTTCTCCTCATCTCAGTCCTAAATGGCCGACCCTTATTCTGAGACTGACCCCTGGTTCTCAACTCCCCAGCCAGGGGAAACATCCTCCCTGCATCTACCCTGTCAAGCCCTGTAAGAATTTTGTATGTTTCAATGAGATCACCTCTCATTCTTCTAAACTCCAGAGAATATAGGCCTAGTCTACTCAATCTCTCCTCATAGGACAATCCCCCCATCCCAGAATCAGTCTGGTGATCCTTCATTGCACTTCCTCTATGACAAGTATATCCTTCCTTAGGTCAAGGAGACCAAAACTGTACACAATATTGCAGGTATGGTCTTACCAGGGCCCTATATAATTGCAATAAGATGTCCATACTCTTATACTCAAATCTTGTAATAAAGGCCAACATACCATTTGCTTTCCTAATTGCTTGCTGTACCTGCATGTTAACTTTCAGTGATTTGTGTACAAGGACACCTCTGCCAGGTCCCTCTGAACACCAACATTTCCCAATCTCTCACCATTTAAAAAATACTCTGCTTTTCTATTTTTTCTACCAAAGTGGATAACTTCACATTTCTCCACATTATATTCCATTTGCCATGTTCTTGCCCACTCACTTAGCCTGTCTATATCCCCTTGAAGCCTCTTTGCATCTTCCTCACAACTTACATTCCCACCCAGCTTTGTATCATCAGTAAACTTGGATATATTACATTTGGTCCACTCATCCAAATCATTGATATAGATTGTGAATAACTGAGGCCCAAGCACTGATCCTTGCGGTACCCCACTAGTTACAGCCTGCCAATCCGAAAGTGACCCGTTTATTCCTACTCTCTGTTTTCTGTCCATTAACCAATCCTCAATCCATGCTAGTATATTACCCCCAATCCCATGGGCCCTAATTTTGTTCAATAACCTCTTGTGTGGCATATTATCGAATGCCTTCTGAAAATCCAAATACACCACATTCACTGGTTCCCCCTTATCTATTCTGCTAGTTACAACCTCAAAAAACTCTGAACAGATTTGTCAAACACGATTTCCCTTTCATAAATCCGTGTTGACTCTGCCCAATGCTATTATTATTTTCCACGTGCCCTGTTACCACCTCTTTAATAATAGATTCTTGCATTTTACCTACTACTGATGTCAGGCTAACTGGTCTATAGTTCCCCATTTTCTCTTTCCCTCCTTTTTTAAATAGTGGGGTTACATTTGCTACCTTCCAATCCGCGGGAACCATTCCAGAATCTATGGAATTTTGGAAGATGGCAACCAATGCATCCACTATCTCTATAGCCACCTCTTTCAAAACCTTAGGATGTAGGCCATCAGGTACAGGGGATTTATTGGCTTTCAGTCCCATTAATTTCACCAGTACTATTTTCTTACTAATACTAATTTCTTTCAGTTCCTCACTCTTGTTAGACCCTTGGTTCTCCACTATTTCTGGGAGGTTTTTTGCATCTTCTTCTGTGAAGACAGACACAGTGGGCTGGACTTTGTCAATGGGGACGTGATGGAGGCGGGACTCCCACTTTTTGGGTTGTAGTCCCGCCTCCATCGACTTGTGGCCAACCCACTGTATTTTCCCTTGATTAACCTTGTTAAGCCCGCCCAGCGGGCTTAGCAGGCCAATCAAGGGTCCCTTGGATACAGGTGACGTCAGCCATTGAAATTTCATCTGTCAAGAGCTTTTGACAGATGAAATTTCAGCGTTTAACAGCTCTGTGAAGCTGTCAAACACTGACAATATGATTTCTAACGTGAGTCCCTGTACTTAGACTCAGTTAGAAATCAATCCAGCACAGAAAGCAGAGACTGCAGCTTTTGACAGCTCCGCGGCCATTCTGCTTCCTGTGCCGTGGATGGGAGGGACTCCCGACACCTTAGCCTGCAGGACAAAGTTAAGGTAAGTACAAGTTCTTAAAACACTTTATACACACATCAAACACACTTACCACTGCACTCATGCACCCATCACTCACCTGCACACCGGACATCTCGACCGCTCCAAGCCCTCCAGACTGACAGTCCACCTCACTAAATCGGCATGGTTCGGACTTGTCGGGAAGCCCACACTTCAGGGCCAAAAATAGGGATTAGGCAAAAAAACGGCCTATTAACTACCTGTTAACAGGCAGTTTATTGGCACTAATCCCCTTCCCGCCTCGGGAAGGCGGGTCCCAGCCTCCTGTGAAACTGGCATGGAGGCGGGTTGGGGGCGGGATGGGTTCGGGTCCCCCGAATCTGCTATCTTCCCACCCCACACGCCTCCAAACCCGCCTCCACGGGTCAATGAAAATTCTGCCCAGAGTATTTGTTTAATTTCTCTGCTATTTCCTTATTCCCCATTATAATCTCTCCTGTTTCAGCCTGTAAGGGACCCACATTTACTTACGCTAATCTTTTCCTTTTTTACATATCTATCGAAGCTTTTACAGTCTGTTTTTATGTCTCTTGCTAGTTTACTCTCATATTCTATTTTCTCTCTCTTTATCAATTGCTTGGTCCTCCTTTGCTGAATTCTAAAATTCTCCCAATCCTCAGGCTTACTGCTCTTTCTTAATCCTCTTCCTTTGATCTAGTACTATCTTTAACTTCTCTTGTTAGCCACGGTTGGACCACTTTTCCTGTGGGGTTTTTGTGCCTTAAAGGAATGTATATTTGTTGTAAATTATGTATTCTTTAAATGCTAGCCATTGCTTGTCTACCATCATACCTTTTAATGTAGTTTCCCAATCTACCTTAGCCAATTTGTCCCCCATACCTACGTAGTTTGCTTTGTTTAGATTTAAGACCCTAGTTTTCGATTTAACTAAATCACTTTTGAACTTAATATAAAATTCTATCATATTATGGTCACTCTTCCCTAAAGGCCCCTTTACTGCAAGGATATTAATTAACCCTTTCTCATTGCACAATACTAGAACTAAAATAGCCTGTTCCCTCGTTGGTTCCTCAACATACTGATCTATAAAACTATCTTGAATACATTCCATGAACTCGTCCTCCACACTATTACTGCAAATTTGGTTTGCCCAGTCTATATGTAGATTAAAGTCCCCAATGATTATTGTATTACCCTTGTTACGTGCGCCTCTAATTTCCTGATTTATACTCTGCCCTACATTACAACTACTGTTTGGGGGCTTATAAACCACTCCCACCAATGTTTTCTGCCTCTTGCTGTTTCTTAGCTCCACCCAAACTGATTCTACTTCTTGATTTTCAGAGCTAAGATCCTTTCTCTCTACTGTCTTTATCCCATCCTTTATTATCAGGGCTACCCCCCCTCCTTTTCCATTTTGTCTATCTCTTCTAAAAGTTAAGTATCCTGGAATATTTAGTTCCTAACCTTGATCACTTTGCAACCACGTCTCCATAATGGCTATTAGATCAAACCTATCAATTTCTATCTCTGCTGTTAATTCATCTATTTTGTTGAGAATGCTTCGCAAATTCAGATATAGTGCCTTTAGCTTTGACTTTTTTCTATTTTTCCCTGATGTCACCTTAGTCACTGATGCCCTATTACCTTTGTTACTCTCTCTGTCCCTTCCTGACCCACGCTGCTTATTTTTACCCAAAACTCTACTCTGCTCTAGAACCTTGACATTTCTCTTGCTGCTTTTAAATTGACTCTTTCCTGAATCCTCCCACCACCCCCCCCATATTAGTTTAAAGTCCTGTCTACTGCCCTACTTATTCGATTCACCAGGACACTGGTTCCAGCCCATCCCAACGGAACAGCTCCCTCTTTCCCCAGTACTGGTGCCAGTGCCCCATGAAGTGAAACCCCTGCTTCCCACATCACTCTTTAAGCCACGCATTTAACCTTCTAATCTGCTTATCCCTATGCCAATTGGCGTGTGGCTCAGGTCACAATCAGAGATTATTACCTTTGAGGTTCTGCATTTTAATTTGGACACCAACTCCTCAAACTCTCAGCAGAACCTCATTCCTAGTTCTATCTATGTCATTGATTCCTGTGTGGACCACGACAACTGAATCCTCCCCTTCCCACTCCAAGTTCTTTTCCAGCCGCGAGGAGATGTGTTTAACCATGGCACCGGGCAGGCAACACAACCTTTGGAACTGCTGGCCATGGCTGCAGAGAACAGTATCGATCCCTCTGTCTATACTGTCCCCTACCAGAACTACATTCCCTTTCACTTCCCCCACTTGATTGGCCTCCTGCACCATGGTGCCATGGTTAGATTGCTCAGCTATCCTGCAAGCTTTTCCCTCATCCACACAGGCAGCAAGAACCTCATACCTGTTGGATAAGAACAAATGCCGAGGCTCCTCCAGCACTGCACCTGGGGACCCCTTACCTGCCTGAGTTGCAGTCACACCCTCCTGTCCCTGACCACGAACCAGACCTGTACCACTACCTAACCTAAGGGGTGTGACTGCCTCCTGGATCAAAATGTCCAGGTAACTCTCCCCATCCCTGATGCCCCGCAATGTCTGCACCTCAGACTCCAGCTCAAAAACTCTGATCTGAAATTCCTCAAGATGCAGGCACTTACTGCAAACGTGGTTGTCTGGGATCACAATGCTCTCCACAAACTCCCACATGCTGCAGTTGCAGCACACCATCTGCATTGCCATCCCTATATGGTCTTGTTCTATTTCATTAAATTTAATTCAATTTGTATTTAAGTAACTTAGTTTAAAGTTTTGTTTCTTGACTACTTACTTGATGTAGAATAAGTTATGGGTAATGAAATTAAATATCTACCTCTAACACAAAGCACTACAAGTAGTGTAGGCAAAAAGCAGCAACTCCTTCCCCCTCTTCTCCGAATTCCCACTCTTTCAAAATTTCCAAATAAAACACTCTGTTTAAGTGCACTCCGTTTAATGCCGCTCTGTGCAGACCGCAAAGTGAACAGCTGGCAGCTGCCCTTCCGAGCTTCCGACAGCACTTGCTTCCCCTGCATTCATGCCTGGAGCTTGCCCTTAATATTATAATTTAGCCAACCCCAGGAACTTAAACAGGGTCAGTGCTAATGCATTCAGGTGAAGAAGTAATAATTGGCTGAATTTTAATGTGCAGACGCACTGGCAGCAGGGGGCCCAATAACGTGGAGGAAACCCAGAAATATGTGAAGCGCGTCTGTCAGTGGCTTTTTAACAGAGCCACTTCATCAACGTATGATTACTGGGTTTTCCGTCCAATTAGTGTCAGTGGGCATGATGACGTCCCACATGACATAATCTTAACTCCAGTATTTCAAGGGACACTCCAAATATGCAAGTTGAAGCAGTTGGAGGTGGGAAGGAGAGAGAAAGAAGTGTTGCCATGGAAGGTAGAAGGCCAAAGGCTGCGCCCTGCTTCAGCGACACTTCCCTTGATGTACTGTTGAGGCTGTGAGGACCCGGAGGGTGATACTGTTCCCTAGCAAAAGGAGGAAGAAGCTGGCTGGGGATACCAAGAAGACGTGGTTGTAAGTGGCACCAGAGGTCAGCAGCAGGAGCGTGGTGCCACGCTCCTGGATCCAATGCAGGAAGCGGTTCAATGACCTAAGCAGGGCAGGAAAGGTGAGAGCAATGGCACATTCACTTACATCCTGATGTGCGTATCACCTCAACCCCCTCACTCTGCCTTCTCAAGTCTACTCCAGCACATCACTCCTCACACCAACCTACCTTGCATGTGCACCCATCCCTCTGTGTCTATGCAGTTCCTCATATCCCCATCTGTCCATCCACCACTGACACTCACCCTCATCCTTATGCAATGTCATGCCTCTCCCTCATAGTCACCCTCAACAACTGCTCCACATCCATCCGTTCAACAGACGCCATTACTCTCACTCATAAGTCTCTTCTTTCCCTCCTTGCAGGATAAGCGAGCACAGAACACGAGAGAAAAGCAGATGTGGCCGTCAATCCATCTTGCAAATAACAGCTGCAAAGGAGGAGGTGCTGGAGATCAGCGCAGTCTTGGCATGCCTGGCTGTCGGAGATGGGGTCCTCCCAGCTACCTGGTGACACAATTAAATATCAGACAGCCACATGGCATACAGCACTCAATCATGTTTACTTGGTGTCAACAGCGAGTGAAATATGCTGCCCTGAGGAACTCCTGCAGCGATGTCCTGTGGCTGTGATGATTGACCGCCAACCACCACAGCCATCTTCGTTTGTGCTAGGTATGACTCCAGCCAGTGGAGAGTTTTCCCCCCAATTCCGATTGACTTCAGTTTTACTCGGGCTCCTTGATGCCACACCTGGTCAAATGCTGCCTTGATGTCAAGGGCAGTCACTCTCACCTCACCTCTGGAATTTAGCTCCTCTGTCTATGTTTGGACCAAGGCTGTAATGAGGTCTGGAGCCGAGTGGTCCTGGCAGAACCCAAACTGGGCATCAATGAGCAGGTTATTAGTGAGTAAGTGCCGCTTGATAGCACTGTCGACAATACCTGCCATCACCTTGCTGATGATTGAGAGTAGACTGATGGGGTGGTAATTGGCTGGATTGGATTTGTCCTGCTTTTTGTAGACAGGACATACCTGGGCAGTTTTCCACATTGTCGGATAGATGCCAGTGTTGTAGCTGTACTGGAATAGCTTGGCTAGAGTCGCGGCTAGTTCTGAAGCACAAGTTGACAGCCGGGATGTTGTCGGGGCCCATAGCCTTTGCTGTATCCAGTGTACTCAGCCGTTTCTTGATATCACGTGGAGTGAATCGAATTGGCTGAAGACTGGCTTCTATGATGGTGGGGACCTCAGGAGGAGGCCGATATGGATCATTCACTTGGCACTTCTGGCTGAAGATGGTTGCAAACGCTTCAGCCTTGTCTTTTGCACTCACGTGCTGGGCTCCACCATCATTGAGGATGGGGATATTCATGGAGCCTCCTCCTTATGTTAGTTGTTTAATGATCCACCACCATTCACGACTGGATGTGGCAGAACTGCAGAGTTTTGATCTGCTCTGTTGATTGTGGGATCGCTTAGCCCTGTCTATAGCATGCTGCATTCGCTTTTTAGCATGCATGTAGTCCTGTGTTGCAGCTTCCCCAGGTTGGCACCTCATTTTTAGTTATGCCTGGTGCTGCTCCTGGCATGCTCTTCTACACTCCTTATTGAACCAGGGTTGGTCCCCTGGCTTGATGGTAATGGTAGAGTGAGGGATATGCCGGGCCATGAGGTTACAGATTGTGGTGGCCCACAGCGCCTCATGGATGCCCAGTTTAGAACATAAGAACATAAGAAATAGGAGCAGGAATAGGCCACTTGGCCCCTCGAGCCTGCTCCGCCATTCAATAAGATCATGGCTGATCTTGGGCTCAAAGCCACTTCCCCGCCCGCTCCCCATAACCCTTCACTCCCTTATCTTGCAAAAATCTGTCTATCTCCACCTTAAATGTATTTAATGACCCAGCCTCCACAGCTCTCTGGGGCAGAGAATTCCACAGATTTACGACCCTCTGAGAGAAGAAATTCCTCCGTATCTCAGTTCTAAAAGGGTGACCCTTTATTCTGAAACTGTGCCCCTGCGTTCTAGATTTTCCCACGAGGGGAAACATCCTCTCTGCATCTACCTTGTCGAGCCCCCACAGTATCTTATATGTTTCAATAAGATCACCTCTCATTCTTCTAAATTCCAATGAGTATAGGCCCAGCCTGCTCAACCTTTCCTCATAAGTCAACCCCCTCATCTCTGGAATTAACCTAGTGAATCATCTCTGAACTGCCTCCAATGTAAGTATATCCTTCCTTAAATAAGGAGACCAAAACTGTACGCAGTACTCAAGGTGTGGTCTCATCAATATCCTGTACAGTTGTAGCAGGACTTCCCTGCTTTTATACTCCAACCCCTTTGAAATAAAGGCCAACATTCCATTTGCCTTTTTGATTACTTGCTGTATCTGCATGCTAACTTTTTGTGTTTCATGCACAAGGACTCCCAGGTTCCTCTGAACTGTAGCATTTTGTAATCTCTCTCCATTTAAATAATAATTTGCTTTTTTATTTTTCCTGCCAAAGTGTATAACCTTGCACTTTCCCACATTATACTCCATCTGCCAAATGTTTGCCCACTCACTTAGCCTGTCTATATCCCTTTGCAGGTTCTTTGAGTCCTCTGCACAACTTGCTTTCCCACCCATCTTTGTATCATCCGCAAACTTGGCTACATTACACTCGGTCCCTTCATCCAAGTCATTAATGTAGATTGTAAATAGTTGAGGCCCCAGCACCGATCCCTGTGGCACCCCACTAGTTACCGATTGCCAACCGGAAAATTACCCATTTATCCCGACTCTCTGCTTTCTGTTACTTAGCCAATTCTCTATCCATGCTAATATATTACCCCCAATTCCGTGAGCTCTTATCTTATGCAGTAACCTTTTATGTGGCACCTTATCGAATGCCTTCTGGAAATCCAAATACACCACATCCACTGGTTCACCTTTGTCCACCCTGCTCGTTACATCCTCAAAGAACTCCAGCAAATTTGTTAAACATGATTTCCCTTTCATAAAACCATGCTGACTCTGCTTGACTGCATTATGATTTTCCAAATGCCCTGCTACTGCTTCCTTAATGAAGGACTCCAGCATTTTTCCAACGACAGATGTTAGGCTAACTGGTCTATAGTTTCCTTCTTTCTGTCTCCCTCCTTTCTTAAATAGGGGTGTTAGATTAGCGGTTTTCCAATCTGCTGTGACCTCTCCAGAGTCCAGGGAATTTTGGTATATTGCAACCAATGCATCCACTATCTCTGTAGCCACTTCTTTTAAGACCCTGGGATGCAGGCCATCTGGTCCAGGGGACTTGTCATCTTTTAGTCCCATTATTTTATCAAGTACTATTTCCTTAGTGATAGTGATTGTCTTTAGTTACCCGCTCCCTGTGGCCCCTTGATTATCCATTATTGGGATGTTGTTAGTGTCTTCTACCGTGAAGACAGATACAAAATATTTGTTCAGAGTCTCTGCCATTTCCCCATTCCCCATTATTAATTCCCCAGTCTCATCCTCTAAGGGACCAACATTTACTTTAGCTACCCTCTTCCTTTTTATATACCTGTAGAAGCTCTTACTATCTGTTTTAATGTTTCTTGCCAGTTTACTCTCATAATTGATCTCTCTATTATTTTTTTAGTCATCCTTTGCTGGTTTTTAAAAATTTCCCAATCCTCTGGTCTCCCACCAATCTTGGCAACATTGTATGCCTTCATTTTCAATTTGATACCATCCTTTACTTCCTTAGTTAGCCACGGATGGTGCTCCCTTCTCTTAAAATCTTTCTTTCTCACTGGAATATATTTTTGTTGAGAGTTATGAAATATCCCCTTAAATGTCCGCCACTGCATTTCAACTGTCTTACCCTTTAATTTATTTTTCCAGTCCACTTTAGCCAGTTCTGCCCTCATGCCATTGTAATTGCCTTTGTTTAAGATCAGGACACTGGTTTGAGAAACAACTTTCTCACCCTCCAACTGAATTTGAAATTCGACCATGCTATGATCACTCTTTCCTAGAGGATCCTTTACTATGAGATCATTTATTAATTCTGTCTCATTACACAGTACCAGATCCAAGATAGCCTGCTCCTTGGTTGGTTCCATTACATAGAAAACCATCCCGGATGCACTCTATGAACTGCTCCTCAAGGCTACCATGGCCAATTTGATTTGGCCAATCAATATGAAGATTAAAATCACCCATGATTATTACCGTACCTTTTTTACAGGCCTCCATTATTTGTTGATTTATACTCTGTCCAACAGTATTGCTACTGTTCGGGAGCCTGTAGACTACGCCCACCAGAGACTTTTTCCCTTTATTATTTTTTATCTCCACCCAAACCGATTCTACATCTTGATCTTCTGAGCCAATATCACTTCTCACCACTGCACTGATCCCATCCTTTACCAACAAAGCCACCCCACCTCCCTTTCCTTTCTGTCTATCCTTCTTGAGTTGATAGATCCGTTCTGAATCTATCCCATTTAGCACGGTGGTAGTGCCATGCAACACGATGGAGGGTGTCCTCAGTGTGAAGATGGGACTTCGTCTCCACAATGACTGTGCGGTGGTCACTGCTACCAATGCTGTCATGGACAGATGCATCTGCGACAGGTAGATTGGTGAGGATGAGGTCAAGTAGGTTTTTTCCTCGTGTTGGTTCTCTCACCACCTGTCGCAGGCCCAGACTGGCAGCTATGTCCTTAAGGACTTGGCCAGCTCGGTCATTAGTGGTGCTACGGAGCCACTCTTGGTGATGGACATTGATGTCCCCCCACCCAGAGTACATTCTGTGCCCTTGCTGCTCTCAGTGCTTCTTCCAAGTGGTGTTCAACATGGAGGAGTACTGGTTCATTAGCTGACGGAGGGCGGTAGGTGGGAATCAGGAGGTTTCCTTGCCCATGCTTGACCTGAAGCCATGAGAGTTCATGGGGTCCGGAGTCAATGTTGAGGACTCCCAGGGCCACTCCTTCCCGACTGTATACCACTGTGGCGCCACCCCTGGTGGGCCTGTCCTGCCGGTGGGACAGGACATACTCATGGATGGTGATGGAGGAGTTTGGGACATTGGCTGAAAGGTTTGATTCTGTGAGTATGAATATGTCAGGCTGTTGGGACAACTCTCCCAATTTTGGCACAAGTCCCCAGATGTTGGTGAGGAGGACTTTGCAGGGTCAACTGGGCTGGGTGTGCTGTTGTCATGTCCGTAGCCAGTGCCGAGGTCGATGCCGGGTGGTCCGTCCAGTTTTATTCTTATTATTGTGTTTCGTAGCGGTTTGTTACAACTGAGTGGCTTGCTAGGCCATTTCAGAGGGCAAGTAAGAGTTAACCACATCATCTGACATATCACAAGCAATACCATGAGAAATCCATTATTTCATATTTTTTTTAAATATTCTATTTTATGAGAACATTTCTTTGGTGCAAGATCTTCCGCTCCCCATTCTCTCCCTCTCTCATCCTCCTCTGCTTCTCTCTCCTACCCTCCCAGCGTGCCTACAGTTTCCAAAATTTTGTTCTGATTGACAGAAAAACTGACTAATCACAAAGAATGACAGGACTTGCTGCTTATAAGCAGCATCCCTTCACCACTCCTGTGCATTGATGGGAAATTACTTAGAATTGAGGAAGAAAACACTGAAGGAATTTTTTTAGGAGTAGTGAAAGTGATCAGAATTTGTTCTTTCCAAAGTATAAAATATCAAAAAAAGGTAAAGCATGAATCGTTAATTGCTTCTGAGGTAACTTTGTTGTGAAAAAAAATGTAAGACACTGGCCCATATTTTCCGATCGCAGGCCTCCTGCGGGCGGAGACCTGCGATCTGGAAAAATCTGCGCCCTTACCTGAGGGCTCCCGGGACGCACACGCTTCCGCTCCTGGGCCTCACCAAACTCCAAGGGCGCAGGGCCCACGTATCCCAGAGGCGCATGTAGTTCGCAGCGTCCCTGGGATCATGTGGGCCATGGGGAGCCAATCACAGAAGGGAATCTCCCTTCATACATTTGACAGGAAGACCTGTCAAATATATGAATGGAGATCACCCCAAAAACATAGTAAAACTTTAAATACATTAAAAAAAAATCACATTTTTAAAATGACTTGAAATTACAATAAATTAAGTATTTTAAACCAAAATTAAATTTTTTGAAAAAAATAATTAAAGTATTTTACGGGGCTAAGAATAAACTTACCTTTTTTTAAAGTATTTTTAAATGATAAATTAGTGAAAATTTTTTCAACTCTTATCCTGGTAAAGTGGCCTTGCGCCTGCTTTTACCAGGCGCAAGAATTGTAAGGGTTTTCTGTGGGCGGAGGGTCTCCAAAAAGCGGAACTATCCGCCCACAAAGGCCCTTCTCCAGGGCAGCCGGAGGATCTGTCAAGAGCATTCTTGCCAGATCGGAAATGCCGGTTTTCAGCGCATGCGCTGTGCATGCCTGAAACCGGCATTTCCGATGTCCCTATGGGCGGGTACGCGTACCCACCCATAGGGATCGGAATATCCGGGCCACTATGCTTAGGGGCTGTTCATTTAGTAAATACAGCATATTTCATATGTGACAAATGAAACTTAGCAGTTTGTAATTTTTCCATGATTTAATATTTGTATTTCATAATGTATTCAAAATGGTTACACCAGCTAAAATTCCATGTTTAGCTCAGAGAGAATTCTGAAGGCGATACTATTATTCAGGTTTTAAGGGAGGTTCTGAATAAAAATCCTGAATTTAAACATGTAAACTGAATATGTTAATTATACTGTTGCAGAGATACTTGATCAAGAAGGAAAGATGCAAATTAGTTAAATCATTTTTAAAGTTTTCTTTTTCTTGGTCCTCACTTTAAGAACCTGCATCTATAAACAGTTGAGATATATTTCCTATTTGATTTGTTAGGCAGGGGATGTTCCCCCCACCCCAAGTAAATTGCCGAGTTTTTGGTCCCGATATTGATAGGGCTGGTTTTTCGAGTGGGTGACGAGGAGTCTCGGTCGAGAAACCTGGAAGTCTGGGTGTCCGCGCATGCTGTAGAGTTTTGACTCCACAACGTGCGTCTTTTTTTATCGACAGGATTCCACCCAGAAGTCAGCCTAATTGACAAGCTTGGCTCCCAGTTGGGTGGGGAGCACAGGCCGCAGGAGCCTACAGCTGTTAGTGGGAGTGTGGCGGGGGGCGGGAGGGGGGGGTGTCTGATCCCTGACCCCAGTGGGGGGTGGGTTCCGATCCCGGGGGCCTCTGATCCCTGACTCCGGGGGGGTCTTTGGATGGGGGTAGCATGATGGCGGGGCAAGTTCTGATGGTATGGAAGCAGGTAGCTTGAGGGGCTAGAGGAAGCACTCCCGCTCTTCATGGCCCACAAGCAGTGCTCCAAAGGCACTTATGTTTTCCCCGAACCTGTCCTCTTCTTCCTTGAGCTGCCAGGTTTCCTGAGGCCTGGGAAACCCGGCTGGCCAGGTTTAAACATGTAAGACAGGTTAAATGTGAGGCTCCCACCCTCATTTTAAATTTAAATGGCCATCGGCTCCTGACAGTGGGTTGGCTGCCCACCCCCTGTCCCACTTCCATTAAACCCGGAAGGAGGCAGGTTGGGGTCGGTTTTGAGATTTAAAAAATTTGTACATCTCACCTGACCCACCCATTTTTGGGGGTTAAAATTACCCCCTTTATTTCTGAGGAGAGCAATTTTATGTATTTATTTTGCTTACCTGCGGTGAGTAAGAAAGATAACATTTATTTTCGAGGAAACACCTCATTGTGACTCACAGATCTTTTACAAACTTCTTTCCTTTTTATTGGAGATGTGCATTCCTGCCTCACTCCTGCACCCCAGTACTCAGTTTTGAAACTGTGTAACCTGCAGCTCATTGTGAGCCATCAACAGGAGATCCACTGGTTTCTAAAAATAATTTGACGTACGTACTGCAGGTATGCAGACATTCTACACCAAAGCTGCTGCATTGTAGTTGTTTAAGGGAGCTATAAATCTCTCACAGAAAGCTCCATTAGAGTAATTTTTAGAATAAAATTATTGTTTTATCTTCTGTAGGTCAACAAATACAAATCGACCGCGATCAGCTGATGACTGTCGGAGATCCAGAAAAAAAACACTCCTGCACGATGGCCCTTCAGCTGGTATGAGCTTACAACATTGGGGAAATGTTATCTCCAGCCCTTTTTTGTTGCCCCAGTATTTCCAGAGCTTCCCTTGAGATGCAGGACAGGTCTAGTGGTTGCAGTAGGTAATTATGGAGCATTCCCAGTGTTCTGTCTCAGTTTCCTGTGGTCCAAAAGGCGTCCATTTCCAGGAAACGGGCAGGGGATCTGGCACCTGGACACCACCTCAGGTTGGAGAGTTTGAGAGAGTCAGTCAGTAAGATGAAGAAGGGCAACAAGTATGTGGCCTCCTTTTTCTTGTAGGACCCACTGGACTTTCAGAGCTGGAAGCCTTCTGGCTGTTACTCTACAACACCCAGAAGGCTTAGAGGCCAGTGGCCAGTCCCACAGATGTCTGTCTTTGAGCCTCGTAGCTGCGCTTCCCTTCCACCCCCAATTCGTGGCACAAGATCTTGCCAGTGGGTAGGTCTATGCCGGCTAAGCAACTGGACCATGTTAATGATTCTGCCCTCTAAGTTCAGGCATACCTTGGTCAGGACAGGTGAAGCACACTTCAGGTGCCCTGCACCTGTTCAGTGCCCAGACGCACGACCGCCGGAAAATTGGTGCCGTTATCAATTTAGATATTTTTTATGTACGAGCATTCAGAGCAGGCTGACTCATTAAAAAGGAACCTGCTGCTGTAGGTTAAAGCATGTTGAAAGTTCCATGAAAAAAATGAATGTTAAGACTATTAAGTCTCCTGTTTCCCACCCAAAGCAGCTGATCCATACTCACTGAAAATAGCAGCAACATCTGAAAGATCTGGGTAGGAAACATTTAGAAAATACTTGGGCATTGTGAAAAATCACAGCCAGTGGTAACGCATGGCCACCAGGTTCAGCAGGGAGCAGGTCTTCTTCTAGGAAACTGCAGATGTCTGCCACCACCTGACGTGACACCCTCAGCCTCCAGAAGCACTGCTCTTTGGAGAGGTCAAGGAAGCTGAGACTCTGCCTGTACACCCTGTAACGTGGGTAGTGCCTCCTGCGAGCTGACCCCTCTGCTGCTCCCCTCTCTGCTCACCACCTGCAGGTCTCTCCACAGCAGACTGTTGCTGCTGCTGATGGTCATCTTGCTCCTCGTCCGAGGTCCAATCTAAGGCAGCCAAGGTGCCACCCATCCTGATCTGAGTCTCAAAACTTCCAAAGGGTAGAAACTAACATCTCACCATAAGTACTCTGAACAAACCCTTTCCCAGTGGTAGGTAAGAAAGCAGCTGTGAGCACTGAGTATTTATTGCTGTATTTGTCTGACTTTTAATGAGCCCCATGAATTGTCGTATTCTCACCTTGGTTTCAATGGTGAGTTCCAGGAAGTCGGGGAAACCCGTGGATGTGCCGTTAAATTTGAATGTAGGTTGAAATATTGCTAGAATTGAGCGATTAACATATTTGAATTGGTAACCCGCCTTTCCAGAGGGTGTTACGCGCCCGAGGTAAATAGGCGCGTTGGAGACAGCTTCTGGACGCGAACGTATTTTCGGCCACTTTAACCAACCCACCCGCAGCTAAACTCAATAGCTGCTCCATGTTAAAGTTCCCCCCTATCTGTTTGTTAGGGACTTTTCAGTATTTAGTTATGTGCAAACACATGAGCATCTTGCAACCAATTACACCTGGAAAGCCCTTCATTGTTTAGCAGGAGCATCAAAATCCAGTGTCTGCCACTAACTGGAACAGTCTGTAACTGGATAAAGTAACTAGCCAGTGTCTGCCACTACTGCTGTTAATATTTCCCCCTCCAACTGCAGCAAAGGGCAGCTATTAAGGAGTGTGTTACAGATGAATATTTCAGAAAGAGCGTTATATGGTATAGATTTCATCCTGTTGAAGCATCCCATGCTCTACCCCTAACCCTCAGTTCAAGAACCTTCCTTTTCCCTTCTCCCTTGGTTCTTCCAGTGAGACTCCTTGGTCCCCATTCGCCCACCAGTGGAAACAATATTTTACTGTTTACCCACAGTAAAGTCCCCAGGGTTCACTCACTCTTTTACTGGCTGCTCCTCTCACAGCATGCTCCCACTCACCATGTTGCGGCTACTCCCGACTCTGCAGAAAATGCTGATCCACACGTCCACCCCAATCCCCAGTCTCCCACTCTCCGCCTCGCTCAAGTTCCAATCGCCCCATCCCCATTCCCCAGTCTCCCTCTCTCCCCTGACTCATAGAATCATAGAAGATAGGAGCAGGAGTAGGCCATTCGGCCCCTCGAGCCTGCTCCGCCATTCAATGCGATCATGGCTGATCATCCAAATTCAGTACCCTGTCCCTGCTTTCTCCCCATATCCCTTGATCCCTTTAGCCATTCGCCAATCTCCCTCTCTTCCCAGGGCTCCCCAATTTCCAATTATTCCTGGCATACCAGCCGATCCCGGCTTTCTGTGGCAGCGGGAGGGGACATCACTGATCTGGAGGCTTCTCTGCAATGGCAGCTGGTGGCGTCACGGAGCGGGAGGTTACTGCTGCGACGGGAAATTTAAAGCGCAAAGACCTTCCAGGCTGGTATCAGCAGCACCCGGCAGATCCATGTCCCATTACTCCTGGGCAATTGGGAAGGTTGGCAACCCTATGTGATGCAGTGCCGCCATATAGATTAGAAGGTCCCAGCTTCAATCCCTTTGGTGTCACAATTAGCTGGTCCTCTCTTGGGCCAAGGAAAACCATGGTGCAAGTTACTAGTCTAGACATTAAGTTAGCTTGATTCAGATATTTACAAGATGAATAAGAAGTAGAGGCAGTATTATTCCACTAATTGCATGTAAAACACACTCAGGTATGTTGGTCTCCAAAATGCATCTCATTTCAACAAGAGGACACTGACCCATTTGATAATCAAGTTTAATGCAAGTGGTCTGCTCTTAGTAAAAATTTTGAATTGATCAATTTCATATCTACAGACCATCAAACCCCTTTTTAAAAATCAGTTAGAATGGTTTATTATTAACATTTTGATTTCTATTGTTGGTAGGTTTATTATTTGGAAATTAAAATATTTTGTAAAAAAAAATCTAAATAGTGTCTTTCCCTGTGTGCCGTTAGTGGTTGTGACAAAGAGCAAGGGGTCATGGAGGCAGCTGACCAAAAGGCCTGTAAGTGCTAATGTTCTGGATAGTAAACGAGCACCACAAGAGACACCACTGCTTCAAAATACAGCAGTGGCTTCAATGGCAACAATGAAAACTACGTAAGTTTAAAAGAATAAAACTTCTACTACGAATGCAATTTCTTTTTTGAAGTCCAGAGCGTATATTTAGGTACTGTCTATTAAAATCTTATGAGTTCTTTTATCAGGGTCAATTATTCATTGCACATAGATCGTAATCAATACAAGTAATCTTTGTACTGGCCATGATCTATGTGCAGTGAATAATTTTTAACCATGTCTTCACAGTTTTCTATTCACCTCCTTTTTCCTCATGTAACGGTTTTGCTGCTCTGAATAATGTAATTAAACCAGATGAGGACAGGTTATATGATGTGTATGGGCTGATGGATACTGTAAATAGGCTTTTGAAAGAAACACAGAACATTTTCTACAACTGTTAAGTTGCAGCATCGCACATTATTTTTTTTTGCCAATAAAATTAGTGGCTGCGAAATTCCCCTGCTTAGCGTCGGCAGTTAAGGTCAGTTTTGGCAAAAGAAATGGCGGCCACCTCGCTTTCGGCCACATCCGGTGCGGACTGTGGCAGTCGCCATTTTGGGCAGGTCATTTGCGCGATGTTGCCTGCGTGCAGCGGTGGAATTCAAATGAGGCACATCATGACGTCAATCAGCTTGCAATGCTGATTTGATGCACGACCTGCCATTTTCAACGTCGTCGTTCCAATCAACGCCCTCTCCTAAACACGAACAGCTGAACACGAGGGACCCCCCACCAGCGCTATTTAAAGGGATACATCCAACTTGCAGATACGTTGATTTTTTTCTCTTGTACTGGGTCTTGCAGAGTTTATATCGATACTGGCTTGCTGAAACACATTTAGAAAGTTGGTAAAGTGCACAGGGAGTGCTGCTGGATGTTGGGAAGGCGTTGGCTGCAACTGGAAGGCCTCTGACTACACCACTTGCTCCCAGTCATGGGGACTCTGCTTGCAGTCTCCCTCACGCTGCAGTATGACAGGGAGATGGAGCAGAGGCAGCCAAGACAAGCTGCTTGCAGAGGGAGGAAGAGGAGGAGGGGAGGAGAGCACCCAGCAGGAGGCCTTACCCACCTATGGTCTTCAGGGAGCACTTCTCCTACCTGCACTTAAGCCAGGAGCAGTGTATTCGGAGGCTCCGCTTCACCAAGGAGGTGGTCACTGAACTCTGCCACCTCTTGGAACCAGACCTGCAGCCTCAGAGCAGGGCGATGTTGACGGTGCTGCCAGTGGCCCGCCAGGTCACCGGGGCCCTCAATTTTTTCGCCACCGGATCCTTCCAGGCTGGAGCAGGCGACAGAGCTAACACCTCCTAGTTCGCCATCCATCGTTGCATCTGGGAAGTCACAGAGGCTCTGTACTTCAGGAAAAGGGACTTCATTGTCTTCTCTCTGAACAGAGAGAAGCAGGAATAGCACGCAAGTGGCTTTGCCAGGATACCGGGCTTCCCCATTGTGCAGCCGCCATCGACTGTGCACATGTGGCTTTGTGGGCGCCGCATATCAATCCTGAGATGTACCGCAACTGCAACCACTCTCTTAATGTGCAGTTGTTGTGCGACCACGGCCAGCACAACATGATGGTGAATAACCGGTATCCTGGCAGCAGTGATGATGTCTTCATCATGCACCAGTCCGGTGTGCCAGCAATCTTCCAGCCACCACATTGAATCTGAGGGTGGCTGCTCAGAGACAAGCGCTATCCACTCTACACCTGGCTGATGACTCCCCTCCACAACCCCACCACTTGTGGCCAGCAATCATATAATGACAGCCATGCTGCCACGAGGAATGGCATCGAGCTGACCATCGGGGTGCACAAGCAACGGTTCTGCTGCCTTGACCGCTCGGGAGGAGCCCTCCAGTAAATGCCAGAGCGGGTGTCCCATTTTGTGGTGGTCTCCTGCATCCTCCACAACTTGGCCATCATGAGGGCTCAGCTTTTGCCACCACGGGTTCCGCGACCATCTCAGGAGGAGGAAGAGGAAGGGAGGAGGAGGCAGGGAGGAGGCAGGGAGGAGGAGGAAGGGAGGAGGAGGAAGGGAGGAGGCAGGCAGCAAATCCCCGTTCCGGATGGGTTGTCCGTGAGCGCATCATCAGACTCTGGTTCCAATGAATGAAACCCCAGATCCTCGTTGCTCAACCAATATTCCCTTTAAGCTGCGTGGCCGCACTGCGGTCTGGACCTTCCACGCAGCTGGCTCATCAGCTTTTCAATGGGCTAAACTGCGCAGCCGCGGTATTTTGAATGGGGCGCGCAATCCCTTAAAGGGGCCGTGCACCCCCCAAAAATGAAAGGAATCATTGTGCTCAACACTTCCCCACCTTACCATCCCTCTGTCACGGAACATCACAGCGGCCTCTTCGGCAGAAAGCTGAAATGAAAGCCACCACAAACCAAACATTCCAAACATAATTTATAAATGATTATTTTGAATCTAACATAACAAAGTCAACTAATTACCCTTGTGCACTCCCTTAATGTCTGTCTTTTGTGTTCCTTTGCCTGTCCTAGTGCTCCTATGAAGTGCTATCCCAGTGGCTGCAGCATGGCTGGTGGAAGGCTGCTGACTTTCAGTGGGGGAGACTGCAGATGGCCTTGCAGGATGACCTCAAGCAGCTCTGGGCCTAGAAGTCCCGGCTGTAGACTGCACCACCTCGGCATGGGCGGCAGCAGTTTGGGCTGGCTGGCTGACAGGCAATTGTAATGGCACTGACAGAGTGACAGTGGGGGGTGTACAAATGCTGTCATCCTGAAAGAGGTCAAATTAAATAAATCTGTTGGACTATAAGCTGGTGTTGTGCGACTTCTCATTTTTATCCTGAAAGAGGACAGCAGGTTCTTGCTCCACGGAGCCACTGCCACTCCCCCGGGGTGGCGCCTCAGCAATCCTAGCCATCTGTTGGAGCACATATTGCTGGACTGTTGTGAGACCCTGCAAGCCCCTTTCCACACTCATAAACCCAGCCATGATGTCAGCAGTCTGAGCTTGCGTAGCAGCGTAGCAGCAAGCTGAGATTGCATGAGAGTAGTCTGGGCTTCCACTGCAACACTCAGGCGTTGGGTCACTTCTGCTTGTGCTGCAATGGAAGCTGCGACATCTGCCATCAGACCCTGCATCATGGTTGGGTCCATAAGTGCTCTATTGGAGTTGCCCATCACTTCCATCCTGGAAATCCTGGGCTCCAAGCCCCGTGCAATGTTGGAGCCGGACTCTTCCATGCTCCTTGACAGTGACAAGAGGCTTTCTGCAGGCCTGCCATTGCACCAAGCATTTCTGAGTGCATACCCATCACCCTTCCTCTGAAGGCAGCCACATCGAAGTCTTTATCTGAGTCCTGTGCAGCAGAACTTGTGTGCAAACTTGCCCTCCAGGAAGCTGCAGTACCCTTTCCCCTGGCCTTGCTGCAGCCCACTCGTGCCCAGTGACTCACCACGTGCAGATCCTGCCTCTGTACTACCCTCTAAAGTTTGCACAGTGCCATGTTCTGAGCTGGTGCCTGGGAGTGTCAGATCAAGTGACGTTGCCTCTTCTCCATCAATCTCCTCCTCTAGTTTTTTGTGCACTGGCTGGGCTGCTGGCAGTTCTTGGGTATCTGAAAGGAGAAAGGCACAAGGGTCGGGTTGTGGTGAGGGGAGGGGGGGAAACAAGATGTGCACGCTTACACCATCAGCAGCTTGTAAGTGAGAAGAGATTGTGCGATGAGGGGGAAGTGGGATGTGAGAAGAAGAATTAGGTATGAGCATACCGTCATCATCAATGCTTTCAACCTCGTCGCGCCACAACCTCAGTGATGGCCCCTCCAATTATCTCCAGCACAGTCTCCTCCAGTGCAGTAAGGTTGTGCAGCTATGATTGGCCTGCAAGAGAAAGGGAAGTGTGTCATTCAGTGTGGTGCATTGTATTTGGGTGATGTGCATGTCATAGTTGAATAGCTGACATTGTGTGTAAGGTGTGAGATGTGAGATGTGCAGCAGTGGTAAGTGCGTAATGGTGAGGTGAAACTATGATTGTGAGATATGAGTCATGATTGCTAGAGATTGTTGGTAGGTGAGTGATGAGATGTGGTGCATTGGGCAGTGCGTGAGGCTAGTGGTGCAGTTAGTGGGATATGGCATTTGAAGATGCATTCACTCACCTTGACCAGTCGTGTGAGGTCATTAAACTTCTTGCGGCACTGGATCCAAGTCCTGGCGGCAACACTGGTGTCACTGACAGCTTGCGCTATCTCCACCCACTGCCTTCTGACGGTGTGTCTCGAAGGCCTCCTGCCCCCCTGCGAGTAGAGGACCTGTCTCCTATATACCCCTTGAACCAAGGCCTCCAGTGCTGCATCAGAGAAGCGAAGTGCCCTTTCCCTCCCTGTTGTGCCATTGCTGCAGCTACAGTGACAATGAGATACTTCTGCAACAAAGCACCTCCCCTTTAAGAAGTGCAGAGAGCCTTTCACTCTGCAGACAAACTTTAATGGGACAGCAGACTGCACCCGATATTGGTCCCCCGTTGAGCGCTGAGCCAACCAGCAGCACATTTAGCATTGGGCTCAGCGCTGCAATCATGCTAATCAGCAGGCAGCACGAATTTTGTGTGCTGCCTGCACTACTTTGAATGGGCACGGGCCGATCGTGCATTACGATCCCCGTGCCCATTTTTGGGCCTAATCCAATTTCACCCCCCATATGATTTCATAGAAACTGTATAATACTTGGTTCTGCATACATGCCAACTATGCATGTTTTACATTAATAGTCAATAATTCGGTTTCAGTATCCATATTTGCAGCTAAAAATCAGCACGGATGTAAACTTCCTGTGATCCTTGGGGTTACTGGATAGGTGGCAAATGTAAAGGGAGAGTGAGGGAGCCTTTATAACTTGGGCGCTCTGTCCTGAGGCATTCTCTGCCGAAACCTCAGAAAACAGTGATGAAAGAGTAGTCTGCTAATCCAGTGTGCCACTCAGTCTCTTCATTATGGTTTTAAATAGAAAATTATTACTCTGTGATCTAATTTTAACTGTGGTTTTCATGAGTTGTAAACCAAAGGTTTAAGCCTATCACACTATGTTTGGCGTTACAGAATTATTGAATTTTACAGCACAGAGACAGACCATTTACCATTAAGTATGCCCCAGTGTTTTTCTCTGCATGAGCCACATAGTCTAATCCAAGTCTTCTGCTTACTTTCCATGCCCTATAATGTTCCTCCTTTTTAAGCAACTAATTCACTTTGGACTCTGCTTCAACAATGAATTGAGGCAGAGATTTCCATATTATAACCACCCACTGTGTAGTTTATTTTTCTAATCTCCCCTTTGATTATTTCTGTGATTATCTTTGTTTCCTATGTTTCCCATCACACCAACTGGTGAAAATAATCACATCACTATCTAACTTAACTTTCTTTGCTTCATTGAAAACAGCCCTAATTTCTTCTCTTCGTAACTGTAATCCATCATCTGTTGTAACATTGTAGTAAATTTATGCTGCACTTTTCCCATTGCTTTTATATCCTGCCCAAAGCTGTACACAATATGACAAATGTAGCCTAAAGTTTTGTATAAATTAAACATAATCTCCATGCTTTTGTATTCTGTGCCTTTAGATATGAAATCAAACAATACCATTTGCCTTTTTTGTAACCATATCTATTTATGCTGCCATCTATAACGACCTGCGTTTCTGCAAACCAATGACCCTCTATTCCTTTTTAAAATCTCACAATTTAAGGTTTCTTTACTTATTCTTACTTTCAAAATGTATTACATCACATTTTCTACATTAAACTGCACCTGCTATCTGTCTGTCCATCCTGTTAGTCTATCTCTGTTTTTCTGCAACCTTTCATAATCTTCACAGTTTGATCAGAGGTGTTCCCTGTATCTATTTTCTTGCACTGCTATATTTTATGGATTACAAAACACTGTGAAATGTACTGTTTTGTTTTTAGGGAAAACCTCTGAATATTTGAACAATGCCTTCCAGCCCTGTGACAAACTGGCAAGTATTTTCTCCTTGTTTATGTTCTGCTGGTTAAGGAAGTGACTGTTTGAGCCATGATGGTCTCGGGTTCAAAAAGAAAAAGAAAGAAAGACTTGTATTTATATAGCGCCTTTCACGACCTCAGGACATCCCAAAGCGCTTTACAGTCAATGAAGTACTTTTGAAGTGTAGTCACTGCTGTAATGTAGGAAACACGGCAGCCAATTTGCGCACAGCAAGCTCCCACAATCAGCAATGTGATAACACATTACAATAGTGACTACACTCCAGAAGTACTTCATTGGCTGTAAAACGCTTTGGGATGGCCTGTGGTCATGAAAGGCACTATGTAAATGCAAGTCTTTATTTTTTAAAAGATTGGATTGGGCTGGGTTATAATGCTCCCTGTGTTTGAATAGCCTCTTGACACTCACTGACGGCTGGCACATGAAGTATGACCACTTGAGTGAGGTATTGGATAGTGCCCAGTGGTTATGGAACCAGCAAGCAGTCAATGGGTGAAATTGGATATGGATGGGGACACAAAACAAGCAGAATCGCATTTGCTGACTGTTGTATGACACACCAACTATTCCGTCCTATTGAAGTCAATGGAAGTGAATATTGGGCAGAGTGTCGAATAGGTGACCGATGCGCTATCGCCTGTTTTGCGTCCCCTCTCATGTCCAATTTTACCCCTAATGTCTTCAGGAAAGGAGAAAAAATTGGCTGGGGAGCAAAGAGGAAGTAAAGATAGGAATCCTGGTTATTCTATTAACTGGTTAAGTTAATTGTGCAGTCCCTCTGCCAGCCACAATGTAATAAGATATAGGCTGAGAGCTCCAATTTTACTGGGAAGCCATTATATATCCTCACAATGACGAATTCCCAATCTCAGCTCTGCTGTTGCGGAAAGCACCAAGCATAAGCCAGATGACTTCCTAAAGGGAGAATGGGTGAGAGTCCTCCTTGGACCAACCATCACATTTCTTAATGGCTGGTTCCAGAGAAACATTAATGGAAACCTAGCAGCAGATTGCCTGCTTCTCGTTTTGGCTTTAGGTGGTACATGGTGTGGAGGAAAAGGGGAGAATATAACCTAAAAGGAAGAGGTGTTACATTGATAACTTTCCTCACAGAAGGGCACTCCCTGCACCATGTCAACAATCTGCTTTATTGAACAGTACTAATGTGAAAATAGGTCACCCATGAATAAAAACCTTAAAAGAGACCTTGCAGTGATAACATCATATGAGATACTGTTTCTATGTACATGCATTCTTTGCAATTTGAGCTTCTGTCAAACAACATAATTTTCTTGGAAAACTAGGTCAACCTGTCCTAGTTCTTTCTTTATACATTGCTATCACAGAAAGCATCTGTGTCAGTTGTCCACTAGATGGTACTATATGTTTTCACTGTGCATGAACATAAGTAAAAGCACTGGATCCTGATCTTCCGTTTGTTTTATCTTAAACTAGATTTGTAGAGGAGACGATGACCATTCATTATGGCTTTATCTGCCTGATGAGATCTGGATTAGTGTTTTCACCCTGTTACCACACCAGGACCTCTGTCAGGTCGCCCAGGTCTGTCACTGCTTCCGCCGCCTGGCCAACGATGAAACTCTATGTAAGTTTTTATTTAACAAGGAACATGACTCATACCTATCTGAAAAATATTAATGTCAGTAAAAATGAGAGTGCTTTCATCTGTTGCACTAACTATTTACAATCTATTTTCTTTCTAAAAAAAATCAATTAGCTGGTAGCAACTGGCTGCAGGATTTTAAAAAATCACGAATGCTGGAAATCTGAAATAAAGGCAGAAAATGCAGGAATTGCATAGCACTTCAGTCAAGATCTGAAAGAGAAAATAAATATTTAACCTATCTTTCTATTTCAAATGCTAATCCACCTGTGTAGAGGGTGGATATTGAATCTAGTGGCAGGGCCACGCGTGCTGTCCTGCATGATGTTGAGCTTCTTTAGTGTTGTAATTCCAGCCATCCAGATGAGTGGTGAGTATTCCATCACACTCCTGATGAGCCTTATAGATAATGGAGAGGGTTTTTGGGATCAGGAGGTGAGTCACTTTTCGCAGCGCACCCAGCCTTTGCCCTGCTCTTGCAGGCAAAGTGTTGATGTATCTGGTTCAGTTAAACTTTTGGTCATTAGTGACCCCGAGGATGTTGATATGACGGACTTGGTGATGGCGGTGCTGTTGAAGGCCAGGACAGGTGGTTGGATCTTTTCTTGTTGGAGATAAGAACATAAGAAATAGGAGCAGGAGTAGGCTGATCTGATCTTGGCCTCAACTCCACTTCCCTGCCCTCTCCCCATAACCCTTGACTCCCTTATTGTTCAAAAATCTGTCTATCTCCACCTTAAATATATTCAATGACTCAGCCTCCATTGCTCTCTGGGGTAGAGAATTCCACAGATTCATGACCCTCTGAGAGAAGAAATTCCTCCTCATTTCCGATTTAAATGGGCGACCCCTTATTCTGAAACTATGTCCCATAGTTCTAGATTCCCCCACGAGGGGAAACATCCTCTCTGCATCTACCTTTTCAAGCCCCCTCAGCATCTTGTATGTTTCAATAAGATCACCTCTCATTCTTCTAAACTCCAATGAGTATGGGCCCAACGTGCTCAACCTTTCTTCATAAGACAACCCCTTCATCTCCGGAATCAACCTAGTGAACCTTCTCTGAACTGCCTCCAATGCAAGTATATCCCTCCTTAAATAAGGAGACCAAAACTGTACGCAGTACTCCAGGTGTGGTCTCACCAATACCCTGTACAGTTGTAGCAGGACTTCCCTACTTTTATACTCCATCCCCCTTGCAATAAAGGCCAACATTCCATTTGCTTTCCTAATTACTTGCTGTACCTGCATGCTAACTTTTTGTGTTTCATGTACAAGGACCCCCAGGTCCCTCTGAACTGTAGCATTTTGTAATCTCTCTCCATTTAAATAATAATTTGCTTTTTTATTTTTCCTACCAAAGTGGATGACCTCACATTTTCCCACATTATACTCCATCTGCCAATTTTTTTCCAATCACTTAGCCTGTCTATATCCCTTTGCAGATTCTTTGGGCTGGATTTTGTCTTGGGGTCGGGTTGGGGTCGTGTCATCCGCATTTCGTGGTTCCCCCCCGACTCCAGATTAATGTGGATGAATGATGCAATTTTCACTTAATTGGGCAATTGAGTTCTAGCATGTGGGAACCCATGAACTAATTAGTGTTTTCAGTCTGAAAGTCGCCTCTGATGATGTCATCATTTCTGACTGCCTAGTCTCAGAGACTGTTGGTGAGAGAGGACCTGCGTGGCTTGCTTTTGATGTGAGTGGACCTGGATGCAAAAATGGGGGGGGGAAGAGAGAGAGAGAGAGGAGAGAGAGAGGAGAGAGAGAGAGAGATAATTTTTTTGCATCCAAGTCCTCTCACAGCAAAGGCCAGGCAGTCTCTGAACACATTCAATGCAGCAGCATCAGAGGCGACTTTCAGACCTAATACTACTACTACCTTCATCACAATACTACTACTACCTTCATCACATCTCCGTTGTAATAGTGGACCTGCAGCTCATAGTCAGCTATCCACTTGTGCTCCCGCCAGGTTTCACTGGAGTGTTTCACACCAGGCGTACTTCACATCAGAAAAGGGTTAAACTAGCTAAAACGTTTCAAAATGGCATTACAGAGCCAATTTAGGGCTTGTTAAGGGCTTTAATGGCCTCTCCCGCCTCTTGGAGGCGGGACGGAGTCGGGAACCCCGCGACTGATTTTGTCAAAATTGCGTGGAGGTGGGATGGAGTCGGGACCCCCGACCCTGCAAATTTAACCCCCCACATGCCTCCAAACCCGACTCCATGGGTCATTCAAAATCCAGCCCTTTGTGTCCTCTTCACAACTTGCTTTCCCACCTATCTTTGTATCATCAGCAAATTTGGCTACATTACACTCGGTCCCTTCATCCAAGTCATTAATATAGATTGTAAATAGTTGAGGCCCCAGCACTGATCCCTGTGGCACCCCACTAGTTACAGTTTGCCAACCTGAAAATGACCCATTAACCCCGACTCTCTGTTTTCTGTTAGTTAGCCAATCCTCTATCCATGCTAATATATTACCCCCAACCCCGTGAGCTCTTATCTTGTGTAGTAACCTTTTATGTGGCACCTTATCGAATGCCTTCTGGAAATCCAAATACATTACATCTACTGGTTCCCCTTTATCCACCCTGCTCGTTACATCCTCAAAGAACTCCAGCAAATTTGTCAAACCTGATTTCTCTTTCATAAAACCATGCTGACTCTGCTTGACTGTATTATGATTTTCCAAATGTCCTGATGTTCATTACCTGGCACTTGCGTGATAGTGATTGTTATCTGCCACTTGTCAGCCTAAGTCTGGACTTTGTCCAGGTCCTGTTATAGGTTGGCATGGATTGCTTCATTATTGGAGGAGTTGTGAATGTAACTGAACCCTGTGAAATCACCAGAAAATAGATTACACTTCTGACCTTATGACAGACAGAAGATCATTGATGAAGCAGCTGAAGATGGTTGGGTTGAGGACGCTGCTCTGCTTCAGCAATGTCCTGGGGCTGTGATGACTATACTGAGGGAGTGCTGCACTGTCGGAGGTGCCGTCTTTCGGTTGAGACATTAAACTGAGGCTCCGTCTGCTCTCTCAGGTGGACGTAAAAGATCCCATGGTACTATTTCGAAGAAGAGCAGGGGAGTTATCCTACGTGTCCTGGCCAATACTTATCCCTCAATCAACATCATTAAAAAAACAGATTATCTGGTCATTATCACATTGCTGTTTGTGGGAGCTTGCTGTGCGCAAATTGGCTACTGTGTTTCTTACATTACAACAGTAACTACACTTCAAAAGTACTTCATTGGCTGTAAAGCGCTTTGAGACATCCTGAGGTTGTGAAAGGCGCTATATATAAATGCAAGTCTTTTTTCTTTATGTCAGTTATAATGTCAGCCACTGGAGGGTTTTCCTTTTCATATTCATTGATGTGAGCTTCACTAGGAATCTTTGGCGCCATACTTTGTCAAATGCTGCCTTGATATTGAGGGCAGTTATTCTCATTTAACAGCGTTAGCTGTAGCTCAGTGGGTAGCACTCCTGCCTCTGAGTCAGAAGGTTGTGGGTTCAAGTCCCACTCCAAAGACTTGAGCACAAAGATCTCGGCTGACACTCCAGTGCAGTACTGAGGGAGTGCTGTACTGTTGTAGATGCTGTCTTTCAGATGAGGCGTTAAACCGAAGCCTTGTCTGCTCTCTCAGGTGGATGTAAAAGATCCCATCACACTATTTCGAAGAAGAGCAGGGGATTTAACCTGGTATCCTGTCTAATATTTATCCTTCAATCAACATCACTAAAACAGACGATCCGGTCATTACCACATTGCTATTTTTGGGAGCTTGTGCGTAAATTGGCTGCCGCGTTCCCCATATTACAACAGTGACTACACCAAAAGTACTTAATTGGCTGTAAAGCGCTTTGGGATGTCCTGAGGTCATGAAAGGCGCTATAGAAATGTAAGTCTTTCTTTCTTTATTCCTCCTCTTGCATTCAGTCAATGTATTTTTGTGGATAAGACATAACTGGAAGCCAGTCTTGTAGCTGTACTGAAGCAACTTAGCTAGGGGAATAGCTAGTTCTGGTGCACAGATCTTCATCTCTACAAGAGGATGTTGTCAGAACCCAAAGCCATTGCTGTATCCAATTCACGTCGCGAAGTACTCCTGCTATCCTTTATCAGCTGCCATTTTGAATATAGATGAGCTGAGGAAAGTGCAAGTGTGGGTTCCACTGTCTATCTAGAGCCTGACCCTTTTTCACCAGCAGCCACTTGTACATTTCACACACGATAGATGAAAAGAGATGTCACGGCTGGTCACGGATACCCTAGACTATCTGTAACAAATTTATATATTTTTAAAGTGCATTCTGAAGGGATAAATATACATTATATGGTCAGTAAAAAATAGAAATAAATAACAAGATTTCACCACACAGAGAATGCCTCAAATATATTTTGTTTGTCGGGGTTGGCAGGGACTAGAGGATGAGTCAGTCCCTCCCAGCACTTGGTTTCAGATCAACATTGGCAGAGCTGGAGTAGCTGGTGCATGAGATAAAAAGAAAATGCACGGTTTGGAAATCTGAACTAAAAACAGAAAATGCTGGGAATACAAAGCAGGTTTATCAGCAAGTGAAAGATAAAGAGAGTTTAACATCTTGAGTGTATTACTTTGGTCAGTCCTCACAAAAGTGACACACACAACCAAAAACTTTCTTTGTCTTTGAGATGCTGATTGGCCTGCTGTGCAGTTCCAGCATTTTCTGTTTCTGTAGAGTACATGTGTTGAGATTGAGCCAATCAGGATCGACTGCAAACCAATATGGTGGGTATATTGTGTTTAATCAGAGTTTAAGATGGAATATAACATGTTAGTTATACAGCAAAAAGATACGACTGTGACAAGCAGCTGGTACCGGTCCCGACAGACAGACGGCTGGTGTGCGTGAACAGTTCTCTGGCTTGCAGCCTCTCTTCCTCTCGTCTAGAATCTCCAAGTTGGTGAGCATGGGATCACTCTTGAAAGAGCGTTCGACCAGCCCAACTTCTGCTTGACTCTCCCCTCCACTGTCTGTGTGGGCAAGCCCTCAGGTTTATTTATTCTCTTTTTAGGGGTGGGCCTGAGGTCAAATTATTGACAAGACCATTTAACCTGCAGAGGTTCCCCTAAAACCTCAGTACCCAATGGGGCGTTGAGTTCTTTGTCTCAGTTCTTGGATGAAAGCCCTCCCCTACAGGGGTCTCATGATCTCAGCCAATTTGTCTTATTGTTTAATCTTTCTGAAGGTTCTTCCTTTAAAATTCGTGTCTTATCTCCCTGGTCCCTATCCTCCCAGGTAAAATTGGTACTAGGCCTGGCCTTGTACCCTTTCAATCATGAGGCCCAAGCCAGAGCTGTCCCACTTCAGCCGGTCGTTACCTCACTTTCATCTAGCAAACTGCTCCATCCTGAGATGGATACCTTACCCTCCCCAAATTCCTTCCATTCTAAGTCTTTTTATACTAATTAACTTTTAATTATCTTCACAAGCAGTTCTATTAAGCTAACTCCAATTCCTACCTTAGCATTATATCACGGTTATTAGCAAAATAGAAGAAACGTAGGCATTGAGCCTTAGTTGGTCCAATTAGAGATACATAAACAAGGTTGAAATCCTAACTTGAAAACAGCAGATAGTTAGCTTGGAAACAAGATTATTTATGACCGTCACAGCACAGAATGCTATAACATCCGCAGAGAACCAAAACACATGTTGAGGAGAGACCTTGAGGAGAAACTGAGAACAAATACAGAGAGCAACAAGGACTTTAAGGGATATTGAATTAAATTTTATTAAATACAATCATAATCTTGTTGCAGTTGATGTGGGAATTGTCCCGCCCAGCACGCCCGCTGGGGGCTAATCTTGCCAATCTCTTCCCTGTCCAACTCACCCCTCCCAGTGCTGGCCCTGTGGACTCTGCCAGTGGATCAGCTATCATTGCCCCTCTCCGCATCTCCCTCCAGAATGTCCGTTCACTTGTGAACAAGGCTCTTGCCATCCATGAGCTTATTGTGGATGATTGCATCGACATCATGGCCTCGACGGAAACCTGACTGAGGGGTGATGACCAATGATCCCCAGTAATTTTTTTTGGGCCGCACGGCCCCTTTAATGGTGATAACGGTGATGACACATTGGTGATGACACCTTCCCCCTAAATGAAGCCTCCCCGCCTGGCTATACCTTCCACCACTTGCCCTAGCCAGACCGTCATGGTGGCGTGTGGCACTTATCACTAAATCACACCTTGGTCTGTCCCCCTACTCCTCTGGCACTTTCTATTCCTTTGAGCATCTTTCCTTGTTCCACCTCCTCACCTCTCATTTAAAATCCTCATTCTCTACCGCCCACCCAAGTACCATAAAAATTTTCTTACCGAGATATTTTCACTGCTTTCCTCCCTCAGTCCTCTGCACTGAGCGACTTCTCATCCTCGGTGATTTCAACCTCCATCTCAACTCATCATGCCGTCTCTCCTCTGAGTTCACTGCCCTCCTGTCCTCGCTTAATCTCTCCCTCCATGTAAACTCCCCAACCCATATTCACGGCCACCCCCCTTGACCTTGCCATCTCATGTGGCCTTGCTACTCCCATCGTGTCAGTCGCAGATAAGCACATCTCTGATCACATTCTTGTATCGCTCTCCACCCATATCCCCCCCTTCCCCCTCCTAACCCCACTTCCTTCTGTGTGCGCCCCTGGAAAAAACTCTTTCCCAATTCACTTACAACTGCACTTTCAAAATCCAAACTGTCTAGCCTTATGCCCTCCATTCATCACAACATTTCTGCAGCTACCCATCTGCTCAACCACACCCTCACCTCCACATTTAATTCCCTAGTCCCCATTAAAACTATTATTCTCTCTCACTCTGGCCGCTCCTCCTGGTACGGCCCTCACCTCCACTCCCTTAAGTCCAAGGGACGCAGACTTTAACGGATATGGCGGACAACAGCTTTTGCCATTCACCGCCAGATCTAGCTGGACCACATAAAGCACTATCGGGCAATGTTTCTGTTAATTTTTTTTTGGGTGCGTGGCCCATTCAAAATACTGTGCATGCAGGGTTTTTCCCATTGAAAAGCCGGTAAGCCGGCTGCGCCGGAGGTCCAGAAAGTTTAAAGAGAACATTGCTATCGGGTCCTCCTCCCGTCTGCCAAATCTGTTCACTATTCCAGGATCATTCTGGAATGCAAAAATAACCCCCGGCTTCTTTTCTCTACTGCAAACCGTCTTCTTAAACCCCTGTCCTCTGTCTCCTCCATCCGCAACTCCAACAGCAAGTGCAAGGAGCTCATGGACTTCTTTGTCACTAAGATTGAGACCATCCGATCAGCTGCCTCTGCCACTTCCCTCCCTTCCCCTAGGCCAAACTTCCTCTAAGGTTCACCCCTCCCTAGCCCTGAACTGACACCTTTCTGTGGTTTCTCTCCTATCTCCCCTCATGCCCTCTCTGAGCTCATCTTGTCCATGAGATCCACTTCCTGCTCCCTCGACCCTATTCCCACTAAACTGCTGACCACCCAACTTCCCTTCCTGGCTCCCATGTTAGCTGATATTGTTAACGGTTCTCCCTCCTCAAGTACTGTCCCCCTCCTTAAAATCTGCCGTCATCACCCCCCTTGAAAAAAAACAACCCCTGACCTCTCCATGCTTGCAAACTACCGTCCCCATCTCCAACCTCCAAAACCCTGCTGCCCGTGTCCTAACTCGCACCAAGCCCCATTCACCCATCACCCCTGTGCTCGCTGATCTACATTGGCTCCCAGTTAAGCAACGCCTCGATTTTAAATTCTCATCCTTGTTTTCAAATCCCCCCATGGCTCCTCCCTATCTCTGCAATCTCCTCCAGCCCCACAACCCTCCAAGATATCTGCACTCCTCTAATTCTGGCCTCTTGAGCATCCCCGATTTTAGTCGCTCCACCTTTGGTGGCCATGCCGTCAGCTGCCAAGGCCCTAAGCTTACTACATTAAAGGCGCTATATAAATACAAGTTGTTGTTATTATTCCTCCTTCATAGGAAATGGAAGCTTGAGTCTCACATGCAGCATTTTATATAAGTAGGTGTATTTTATTTTTATGATTTAGTTGGATATTTGACAAGTGCCTTGAGTCTTTTACCTAGGAATTAGAATTTATAGATTTATTACAGGATATGGAGACAACAAATAAACATATAAATTTAGTAATTTAATCTGATAGTGTTTACACTTTACATTTAGTAATTTAATCTCCTGACAAATGACTGCTTATTCTGTCTCTCAGGTATATCATTGGCTGTGTGGTTTGTTGGGTGCTTGAATACTACCTTGAAAAGTCATTTTACTTTCAACTTCACATGAGTGGTCCCTCCTAAATGCATGCCTATGTCAGTACCGTCTCTTTCCTTGAATTTCACAACTGTTGAAATTCAAAGTAGTTTTGGTGTCGTAGGTTTGGGTCCACTGATGATTAGGATTAGTGGAAAATAAAGGGCGCACATTATTGGCTCAATAACCTCAACAACAAAAAAAGCAAGCATAAGGGAAAAATACCCTTTATTTAGAGCCATGAAAAGCATTTTTTTTGACTTTATCTTTTTTTCAAGGTGTGTAATAGTACATACAATAGATTTCCTGGAGACTAGTCCTTGAATTGATTGTACATGTAACCAGCTGTGTGACAGTTCCCTGGGGAGTTCAGCAGTTCAGCTCAGCCAATGCACCCTCTTGCTATAGACTGAAGCAATTAGGATCCAGTTTACCCTCGGGTATGCACTGAGAGATAAACTAACACCAAATCACATTCTAATCTCTTTTTAAACCTCATGCTTGAGTCTAAATGTGCAATAATAAATGAGCGTTGGCTGGAGCTAGGATAATTGGCACGTATATCTGTGATGACATTTCTGGAATCATAAGCCTTCTTGTTTGTTGAGTGGAAGCCTTTCCTGTTATACTGGATCTGATCACTCTGAATAGATGTAAATGCTGACTATAGTTAATGGTAAACAGGGTAGCTGAAAAAATTGTATGGTAAATTAGTTACTATATTTGTTGGTTTGGGGATGTTGAAAAATTGATGTGGGTGGTATGAGCTGGGGATGTCATTTTGGTAAAAGTGACTCGAGAACTAACTTTGAACATTGCTCACTGACTAATGTTCATGGTTGTATTGGAGGGAATCTAAGAGGTACCAGTAACACATCAGGTAAATGCTTTGGTTCCGTTTACTAGCATTGTGTCATGGCTGTGTGATCCGCTTAACTGCTCTTCAGAAGAGCAACAATGTTGTAACTGTTGAATCCAAATCTGAGATGACAATGCTTGTCAGACCAAACAGTAAGAAATCTTCATTGTCCTTAGATCATGAGGAGTGTTCACCTTTCTGTAGTTCAATCTTCATATCATCACTAGTATCCATTCACCACTTAGAAACGCGCAACCACAATTATAGAAGTCACATTCTATGAAGTGTTCTATTATTTATACTTCTACATTGTGACTTAAGGAATGTGGAACTTGAGTGATTAATATGTCCTTCACACTTTTTTACATATATCAATTTCTACATCACATTAAAAAAAACTTTAAAAAATGAGAAAGCTACTACTTTTCTGTTGGTTTCAGAGATCTTCTCCAGCAACAGAATATTTCCTTAAATTGACCTCAGGCTGTGTCTATTTACAGCAATAATACCTTTGGTCCTTAAAAGAACAGGTCAGTTCCCCCTTAGTGCCAGAATAATACATTGTGTATTTTTCTGATACTATACATTTAAAAAAATGAAATTAATGCAAATAGTACAACAGTTGTACAGGAACAGTTATAAATTTTAAATTTTTGCACAATAATATGCTTTGTGTTGAAAATATTGAAAGTACCTCCTTTCTGCTCAGGAAATATTTCTGCCCATAAAGAGCAGTTGTAAACATTTATAATGTCCTTATATAAACAGTGTATTCTTTGACTTGCCATGAGAAATGTCATGGGAGATCCGTTAGTGTATCTAAAAAGAAACTTGGTTCGGTTTTCCCACGTATCCAAGTAAAAGTCTGACTCAGTATCATCATAGCAATTTTGTCACAAAAATCACCCCTTTAGAAACATAGGGGGCGATTTTCTGACGTCGGAGGAGGCGGGTTTGGAGGCGGGAAAGGCGGGAAAATCAGATTCAAAGAGGTTGGGTTCGCAACCCGCCTCCGTGGGATTTTGCCGGTGCCGGTTTTGGAGGTCGGGAAACGCTCCTGCCTCCAGCTGGCTATTGCGCTATTTAACATCCTTAAATGCTCGTTAAGGGCCTCTCTGAGCCTATTTTGAGAGGCCCTCGAGATTTTTCCAGCTTTTCAGCGTGATCCGCACACCTCCTAAACCATGCCAGGTAAACCTGGCGGGTTGACTTGTGGGTGGCCTCCTCACTGCTGCAGGTCTAACAAGACATCGTTTATTGCAGCAAGGATTACTTGCAGGTGCCAGACCTTGGCTTTAAAAGGTCTCTGAGCACTTTTAGAAGGCCTTCCGAAGTCGGAGGTGCTGCAGCTTGACTCCATCAACTGTGGGACCTCCTTGGAAGACCCTCTGCCCACTTGCAATGAGCGCTTCTCCAAAGGAGGCATCTACAAGCAGCATGGGAACCATCGTTTTCTTTCTGCATGGACCTCAGATGAGAATGAGGAGGAGGAGGAGGATCTGGAGGAGCAGGAGGAGGAGGAGGTCAGAGCCCAGAATGCAAGGGATGAACTTATCATGGCCAGATTTGCATAGGTTGCCCAAGTTGGCACATGTCCTTTGCTCCATCCTAGGACATCATTGACAATGGACATGACTCTCTGGCCTCCTTTCACTCAGGCCACCAACCTGACAACGCAAGTGTGGCAGTGCCCGCAATGTGGAGCTGCCTAAGGCGAAAGAACAGATGGCATAACGCCAACATTTTGGCTTCAAATCATTTTAATGCTTTCCAACAGGGATGACATTTCATCAATACACAGAAACAGTCTCCCAATCTGCACACAGATCTGGAGGTTATATCCCTTGCCAGCTGTACCCACACAGCCTTGGTTTCTTTGGCAGGCCTCTTCCTCAAGATGAGTGGAAGAGCAACTCCATGCTAGCTGTCACCCCCTCCAACAACATTTGCAGCGCCTCATCCGAGAGCCTCGGTTAGGCCCTTGCCTTGGAATTGGACATAGTGGTTTCTCAAAAGATGTTGGAGGTGGTGCAGGAGACGCAGAAATGCAGTGGAATGAGCCAAGGGAGCAAGAAGCCATAAAATCAGACTGGAAAAGTGCTGTCAACAGAGGCGAGTTTCAGTCCCAAAACACAAATTGACCAAGGGCATCCCACACCTCTGAAATCAAGTGGCCAATCAGGGGGAAATCGCAAATTTTTGAAACCTATCAGTGGAGGCGGGTTTACAAACCCACCCAAACTGAAACCCACCTCCATCTCGCCTCCAGTGGGAAAATCGCCCCCATAGAAACATAGGGCTGGATTTTGATACTGGGGCAGGTTGGGGTCGTGTCATCCACTTTTCGTGTTATCCACCCGACTGCGCTTGGATGTGGGAGATTGATGCGATTTTCACCTAATTGGGCAATTGAGTTCCAGCATGTGGGAACCCATGAACCAATTAGTGTTTTCAGTCTGAAAGTCGCCTCTGATGATCTCATCATTGCTGCTGCATTGAAGGTCTGCAAAGACTGCCTGGCCTTTGCTGTGAGAGGACCTGGATGCAAAATGAGCAGCAGCAGCCCTAAGTCTGCTCCCAGATATTTTACCACCACCACCACCAAATGTGCTCCCGCCAGGTTTCACATTCGTGGTGCAGAACAGGCGTGCTTCATGTAAAACAAGGGTTAAAATCACAAAGGCCTTTCAAAATGGCATTATAGAGGCAATTTAGTGCTTGTTAAGGGCCTTAACAGCCTATCCCGCCTCTTAGAGGCGGGACGGAGTTGGGACCAGCAGACACGATTTAATGAAAATTACGTGGAGGCAGGCTTGTGCCCGCCCGCCAGTTTTTGCAATTTTAACCCCCCACACGCCTCTAAACCCACCTCCACGGGTCAATGAAAATCCAGCCCATAGAAAAATAGGATTAGGCCATTCGGCCCTTCGAGCCTGCTCCGCCATTCAATATGATCGTGGCTGATCCTCTATCTCAATACCATCTTCCCACTCTCTCCCCATACCCCTTGATGCCTTTTGTGTCTAGAAATCTATCTATCTCCTTCTTAAATATATTCAGTGACTTGGCCTCCACAGCCTTCTGTGGTAGCGAATTCCACAGGTTCACCACCCTCTGAGTGAAGAAATTTCTCCTCATCCCAGTCCTAAATGTCCTACCCCGTATCCTGAGACTGTGACCCCTCGTTCTAGATCCCCCCAGCCAGGGGAAACATCCTCTTTGAATCCAGTTTGTCTAGCCCTGTCAGAATTGTATACGTTTCAATGAGATCCCCTCTCATTCTTCTAAACTCTAGTGAATACAGGCCTAGTCGACCCAATCTCTCCTCATACGACAGTCCGGACATCCCAGGAATCAGTCTGGTGAACCTTCGCTGCACTCCCTCTATGGCAAGTATATCTTTTCTTAGGTAAGGAGACCAAAACTGCACACAGTACTCCAGGTGTGGTCTCACCAAGGCCCTGTATAACTGTAGTAAGACATCCTTGCTCCTGTACTCAAATCCTCTTGCAATGAAGGCCAACATACCATTTGCCTTCCTAACTGCTTGCTGCACCTGCATGTTTGCTTTCAGTGACTGGTGTACAAGGACACCCAGGTCCCTTTGTACATCAGCATTTCCCAATCTATCACCATTTAAATAATACTCTACCTTTCTGTTTTTCCTACCGAAGTGGATAACTTCACATTTATCCACGTTATACTGCATCTGCCATGTATTTGCCCACTCATTCAACTTGTCTAAATCGCCTTGAAGCCTCTTTGCATCCTCCTCACAACTCACAATCCCACCTAGTTTTGTGTCGTCAGCAAACTTGGAAATATTACATTTGGTTCCCTCATCTAAATCATTGATATATATTGTGAATAGCTGGGGCCCAAGCACTGATCCCTGTGGTACCCCACTAGTCACCGCCTGCCACCCCAAAAAAGACCCATTTATTCCTACTCTCTGTTTCCTGTCTGTTAACCAATTTTCAATCCATGCCAGTATATTACCCCCAATTCCATGTGCTTTAATTTTGCACACTAACCTCTTATGTGGGACTTTATCTTCTGAAAATCCAAATACACCACATCCACTGGTTCTCCCTTATCTATTCTACCAGTTACATCCTCAAAATACTCCAGTAGGTTTGTCAAACAAAATTTCCCTTTCATAAATCCATGTTGACTTTGTCTAATCCCGTTGATATTTTCTAAGTGTCCCTGTTATCACATCCTTTCTAATAGACTCTAGCATTTTCCCTACTACTGATGTTAGGCTAACCGGTCTGTAGTTCCCTGTTTTCTCTCTCCCTCCTTTTTTAAATAGTGGGGTTACATTTGCCACCCTCCAATCTGCAGGAACTGTTCCATAATCTATAGAATTTTCGAAGATGACAACCAATGCATCCACTATTTCCATGGCTACCTCTTTTAGTACTCTGGGATGCAGATTATCAGGCCCTGGGGATTTATCGACTTTCAGTCCCATTAATTTCTCCAGCACTATTTTTTTTACTAATACTAATTTCCTTTAATTCCTCCTTCTCACTAGACACTTGGTTCCTTAGCATTTCTGGGAAGTTATTTGTGTCCTCTTCCGTGAAGACAGAACCAAAGTATTTGTTTAATTGCTCTGCCATTTCCTTGTTCCTCATTATAAATTCTCCCGTTTCTGACTGTAAGGGACCTATATTTGTCTTCACTAATCTTTTCTTTTTACATACTTGTAGAAGCTTATACAGTCCGCTTTTATGTTCCTTGCAAGTTTACTCTCATACTCTATTTTTCCTCTCTTAATCAATCTCTTGGTCCTTTTTTGCTGAACTGTAAACTGCTCCCAATCCTCAGGCTTGCTACTTTTCCTGGCAACTTTATATGACTCCTCTTTGGATCTAATACTATCCCTAATTTCTTTTGTTAGCCATGGTTGGGCCGCTTTTCCTTTTGTGTTTTTGCGCCAGAAAGGAATGTATAACTGTTGCAATTCATGTATTCGTTCCTTAAATGTTAGCCATTGCCTATCCACTGTCATGCCTTTTAATGAAGCTCCCCAATCTATCATAGCCAACTCCCTCCTCATACCTTCGTAATTTCCTTTGTTTAGATTTAGGACCCTAGTTTCGGGTTGGACTACTTCACTTTCCATCTTAATTAAGAATTCTATCATGTTATGGTCACTCTTCCCTAAAGGACCCCGCACAACAAGATTATTAATTAACCCCTTCTCATTGCACAATACCCAATCTAGGATAGCCTGGTCCCTAGTTGGCTCCTCAAGTACTGGTCTAAAAAACCACCTTGTACATGCTCCAGGAATTCATCCTCCACAGTATTATTGCTAATTTGGTTTGGCCAGTCTATACGTAGATTAAAGTCACCCATGATTACTGTAGTACCCTTGTTACATGCATCTCTAATTTCCTGTTTGATGCCGTCCCCTACATTACCACTACTGTTTGGAGGCCTATAGACAACTCCCACCAATGTTTTCTGCCCCTTGGTGCTTCTTAGCTCCACCCAGACTGATTCTACATCTTGATTTTCTGAGCCAATATCCTTTCTCACTATTGCTCTGATTTCATCCTTTACTAACAAGGCCACCCCACCTCCTTTTCCTTTTTGCCTGTCCTTCCTAAATATCGAATATCCTTGGATATTCAGCTCCCAGCCTTGGTCACCCTGCAGCCATGTCTCCGTAATCGCAATTATATCGTATCCATTTACATCTATTTGTGCTGTTAATTCGTCTACCTTATTACGAATGCTTCGTGCATTCAGGTACAGTGCCTTTAGATTTGTCTTTTTTATCATTTTTAGACATCTTAACATTTTTTTGTACTATGGCCCTATTTGTCTTATTACCATTTTTTTCTTACCCGGACCCTATTTGTCAGTGCACTCTTTTGTTTGTACTCTCTGTCCCTTCCTGACACAATCTGGTTATCCTTACCCCAATCACTTTCCTGCACTGCTTTA
This sequence comes from Squalus acanthias, assembly GCA_030390025.1. Classification (NCBI taxonomy): domain Eukaryota; kingdom Metazoa; phylum Chordata; class Chondrichthyes; order Squaliformes; family Squalidae; genus Squalus; species Squalus acanthias. Next base: position 198,014,972 of record CM059425.1, on the reverse strand, counting down.
TAATCACTCTAACATTCTAAGTGAGAGAGGGAATGGAAATGAAAAACTGGTGACTGGATTCGGTATGCTTGTGCGCATGACCTGTCTCAAAACCCTAGAAATATGTTTTAGTAAAACCTGGTGACGGATAGCACAATATTTATATTTATGTAGTCTCTGATACCTGCAAAGTATACTTTATAAGTACAATAAATAACACTCTGTTTTCAGGCAAGGGAAGGTAACACCCAGTTGTTTAATAAAGCAAAATATGCTGGCCTGAAAGTGCAGCAGTTCATTTGTTTGCTTCGTGTCATAGTAATCACATGCACATATTCTCAGCGTCATGAAAACCTTGTGCCATCTGCGCATCTGATGGTTTAAGTGGATTCTGTCTAAAAGGATGAAGACTTTTGTAAACATTTCTTAAGCCTGACAATAACAGAGATTACAATGTGTGAAATCCAGTCCAATTTTTAATCATTAGAACGGTTTACTACTGCTCTGTATTTTAACGCCTTGGTCTGTCTGCACACATCTAATCCTTTGTTATCTGAAATGTATGGACTGAAATCCTTCCTCAGTAGAGAGGAGAAACTTTAAATATTCTCAATGTAAATCAACAACAACAACTTGTATTTATATAGCGCCTTTAACGTAGTAAAACGTCCCATGATGCTTCACAGGAGCGTTATAAAACAAAATTTGACATCGAGCTACACAAGGAGAAATTAGGGCAGAAAAGCTTGGTCAAAGAGGTAGGTTTTTAAGGAGCGTCTTAAAGGAGGAAAGAGAGGTAGAGAGGCGGAGAGGTTTAGGGAGGGAATTCCAGAGCTTTTAGGGCCTTGGCAGCTGAAGACACGGCCACCAATAGTTGAGCGATTAAAATCAGGGATGCTCAAGAGGCCAGAATTAGAGGAGTGTAGATATCTCGGGGGGTTGTGGGACTGGAGGAGATTACAGAGATAGGGAGGGGCGAGGCCATGGAGGGATGTGAAAAAAAGGATGAGAATTTTAAAATCGAGGCGTTGCTTAACCGGGGAGCCAATGTAGGTCAGCGAGCATAGGGGTGATGGGTGTATGACCTCAAGCTTACATAGGATAGAACATGGGCGGCCAGCCAGGAATGCATTGGAATAGTCAAGTCTAGAGGGAACAAAGGCATGGATGAGGGTTTCAGCAGCAGATGAGCTGAGGCAGTGGCGGAGTCGGGCGATGTTCCAGGGGTGGAAATAGGCGGTCTTAGTTATGGCACGGATATGTGGTCGGAAGCTTATTTCAGGGTCATATATGACACCAAGGTTGCGAACAGTCTGGTTCAGCCTCAGCCAGTTGCAGGGGAGAGGGATGGAGTCGGTGGTTAGGGAACGGAATTTGTGACGGGGACCGAAGACAAGAGCTTTGGTCTTCCCAATATTTAGTTGGAGGAAATTTCTGCTCTTCCAGTACTGGCTGTCGGACAAGCTGTCTGACAATTTAGAAACAGTGGTGGAGTCGAGAGAAGTGGTGGTGAGGTAGAGTTTGGTGTCGTCAGCGCACATGTGGAAACTGACGCTGTGTTTTCAGATGATGTCGCTGAGAGGTAGCATGTAGATGAGAAATAGGAGGGGGCTGAGGATAGATCCTTGGGGGACACCAGAGGTAACGATGCGGGAGTGGGAAGAGAAGCTGTTGTAGGTGATTCTCTGGCTACGATTAGATAGAATGGAACCAGGTGAGTGCAGTCCCACCCAGCTGGACGACGGTAGGGATGCGTTGGAGGAGGATGGAGTGATCAACCGTGTCAAAGGCTGCAGACAGGTCGTGAAGGACGAGGAGGGATAGTTTACTTTTGTCACAATCACATAGGATGTCATTTATATTATTGTGCACAAATGTTAAAATTAAAACCATTCCTGTACTACCATTGCACAAACTGCTCTATTTGCATTAACTTCATTTTTTAAAAAGAACTTTTCCCATGTTGTAATGGATAGCGTTTTCAATCCCATATTCTGGGACCCTGGCCATTTTAACAATCCCAATATCTCAGGATTCGGAACTAAAACCTGATTTTGAGAGTGCAGAAGAGACCCGACAATGAGAACAAAGTTTACCCAGTCATTAAGAAGAGTGCTGATTGGGTGAAGAAGAGCTAGAACCAGATAGGGACACAGATGGAGAGATATTTGGGTGAGTAAAAGAAAGGAGCCACAACTGAAGTGAACAGTAGATGACAGAAAAGAAAAAAAAGGGTCAAGGGAGGAGAGGAAATGGAGCCAGAACCAGAAAGAGTTTGCAGGATTAATAGTGGAGAGAGGCACAATGAAAGAGAGAATGAAGGCAATATAAAGGTGTTGTTAGGGAGAACCGACCAATGAGTGAGAGGGAGGAGCCAGTGTTTCAAAGTGAATGAAAGCAGGAGCTGGGGGAGTACTATATGCACCACAGGCTTCTGAAGTTAAAATAAGAAGTTATTGGAGCAACTGGCTTAAATACTTGCCAGAATGTACTGGCATGATATTGTTGGGAGTTGTAGCGCATTTTTCTGGTAATGAAGCTTATAAACATTAAAAGAGAAGACAGTGAGAGCCAGAGATCCTCATAGCAGTATGAAAGTAATAGTACATAGCAATCCTGATCCCTACCAGGGATCCCGAGGTTTGCAAAATTGAATCCTGAACTCCTAGGATCGGAACAGGCACCTGAGACTGCAAAACCTAGTAGTAGGTATGTGGAATTGGAATTAAAACAATTAATGGTTGGGTAAATTTTTCACTCCCAATGCTGAATCTTGCGCGATGGGAGTGTGGGTCAGAGAATAAGGCTGCCAATCTTGCTGCCTAAATCTCCGATCCATGTTCCCCGTTGAGTGAGGCTGGATACTGGCAATGGAGTCCACAGACATTTACCTGGCTGTGTAAGAGGTGATCCAAGGCAGGGTTTGAAATGCGATTTCATAAATTTCCAGCACCTTGGAAATGTAATGCAAAGGAAGACAAGGCAGTAGTTAAGAATGAACAATGTAGAATGCAGAATTAGAAATTAGTTCTGAAGTTTGCTTGATTTACCTTATGGGATTGAGGTGGGGGAGGAAAGGGGGGGGGTTGGAGAAACCGTTCAGAATATTTACTCTGGAGAGGGCCCATTATAAAGTATATGGTGTATGGAAGTGAAAGACCTTGTGGCCTTTTCTCAACCCATGTTATTTTATTATGCAATTCTGGAGTGGAGTATAAAACAATAAAAATGTTATAAAGCTGAGTTTCACAGAAAGGCTCAACTCAAATTTTATTGCTGCAAATGGAATAGCAAAAACAGCAAAACAAATAGAGTAGAAAATAAAGGCTATGTTTTGTCTTGTTTTAAAATTAGGAGCAATATTATCATTTACCCATTATTTTTTACTTTAGGTCTTCTTCTTTATCTCTAAATCCAAGACACTGAAATGTTAAAATTGTTTATTCCAATTACAGAATAACTGACATAAAATGGAAAGTGCTGGAAAACATATCTGGTCCATCAATATCTGAAAGGGAAAATACAGATTAACATGTCAATTGGAGGCTTTTCAGAACTTTTTTGGAGCAATAGAAAGACAAAAATGTATATTTTTCTCCACTTGCTAACTTCAGCAATATATGAATTTAAAGACCGTTTATGAGCTTACATTAAAATTGTTTTAAAAATAGAGAATAATGGATATCTGTGAGGATTATAAGACAGTTATTTAATCATAGGATTTATGTGACATCCTCAACTGAGAGAGTAGAGTTATTACCTGATTGATTTGAGTACACAGCTCAGCTTTGAAATAATTGCTGCGTATCTGCCCTTGTTTACACACATGATAGTTTCAATTTTATGTGGCTCATTTAGATTAGTTTTTCTGTCGACGGTGGCTATCATTGTGCCTTCCATTTCATTGAAGCACGACAACATTCATATGACAGGATTAACTACTCTCACAGCCCTACTGCAGGTCTGAAAAGTAGTCTGCATTTGATTCCCAGGTAATTCAAAAGTGTTTTAATATCTCAGTAACAGGATGAATGGCACAATAAGTTATCACTTCATTATAATGTCAGTACAATAATCTACAGACATTGTCCACTCCGTTGATAATGGTTCTGCTGAATCTCATTCATTCCCTCCCTCCCTCCAGGCAGTATTCACTGGTAATGAAAATGACACCATTTTCACTAAAATATTTTTTTTCAGGGGAAGGGAGAAAAGGTGAAAAATCCAGAAAAAACATGCATCATTTTTGTTATGATCAAGTGATGTGATGACACATTTCGGTGCAGTTTGGTTTGTCATGTGGTCTTTGTAAACAAATGAAGAAAGGTTTGCCAAATACTTTGCTAAACGTGTTCTTGTAAACTTTCCGACCAGGATGGCACAACTGCACTACCACTCAACAGAATTTTAAAAAATACTCTGATTAACCTTTATGTGTTCTTTATAGAAAACAAAAACAAGGTCATAATGTATTGCGAAGACATATAACCAGAATTCAGCTGTAGGTTTGTAAATGGCTTAAACTTCATTATTGTGGCTCAGAAAGTCATTTTAACTCCTTGATCTGTACACGCCTAATCCTTTGTTATTTGAAATATACGTAAATTAACTTATACCAAAGGGAACATTAATGACGTCAGTCTAATACCTTTTACTATTAGCAGGATACAATGGGGGAGAAATTTGCGTGTTTCACGCCATAAGTTGGCGCCACGTGATGGCGCTAAAACGCCGCTCAGCGCTCTACCGCCAGCTGATGGTGGTTCCAGCGGCGCACGCCATATCCGCTGCTGCAAACCTCGCTTGCCGGGGACATCGAAATCACTTGACACCCGATCTCCCAACTTCGTTTTAGCCATTGAACTTACCAGCTGGAGAAAGCAACGACAGGTTGAGGTGAGGTGCAGCAGCAGGAAGCCGGCTGCAGCGACGCTATTTAAAGGGATCATCACCAATCACTCGCACCTGACAGGGTTTTGCAGTTTGAGTGGCTGTGTGTTACTTCCTGCAACTGCAAGAGTTTTCTTTAGTTACTTCAAGGTTATTTGGTATCAGGGAGTGTTCTGGCAAGTACAAATCTCCCTCATTATTTTTGAAACGCTTCAATCTACAACACTTGCTAAAAGTCATGGGGGCTGTACTGGCAGTCGACCTCGCCCGCCTAGATCTCTGGCGGAGGGAGCGGAGGCGACGTGATAGACGGGAATATGTGGCCAGAGGGAGGAGTAGGGCCATCAGGGCTCTCAACAGGAGGCCTTACTTCCTAGAGTCTTCCGACATTATTTCTCCTACCTTCAATTAAGCGAGGAGCAGTGTATTAGGAGGCTTCGCTTCACCAAGGAGGTGGTCACAGAACTCTGCCGCCTCCTGCAACCAGACCTCCAGCCTCAGACCAGGGCGACCACAGATCTCCCAGCGGCAGTCAAAGTCACCGTGGCCCTCAATTTCTTCGCCAGCAGATCCTTCCAGTCTGCAGCAGGAGACATAGCTAACATCTCACAGTTCGCCGTCCATCGCTGCATCTGGGAGGTCACAGAGTCTCTCTACTCCAGGAGAAGGGACTACAGAGAGAAGCAGGATGAGCATGCATGTAGCTTTGCCAGGATAGCGGGCTTCCCCATGGTGCAGGGCGCCATCGATTGCACCCACGTGGCTTTGCGGGCACCACATAACAATCCTGAGATCTTTTGTAACTGCAAAGGCTGCCACTCACTTAATGTGCAGTTGGTGAGTGACCACACACAGTGAATCCTCAATGTCAATGCTCGCTATCCTAGCAACAGCCATGATGCCTTCATCCTGCACCAGACCGGTGTGCCAGCATTCTTCCAGCCACCATGTCAAGCTGCTCAGAGACAAGGGCGTACCGCTCTCCACCTGGCTCGTGACTCCCCTCCGCAACCCCAACACTCATGCTCAGCACTCATATAATGAGAGCCATGCTGCCACCAGGAACATCGTCAAGCAGACCATCGGCCTACTGAATGCGCCTCAGTATGTTGGAGCACAGATTGCGACACCGTGAAAACCCCGGTCGATGGTGGTAGACCCAGCCATGATGGCTGCAGTCAGAGCTTGGGTGGCATCACGCTGAGAATGCATGAGAGCAGTCTGAGATTGGATGCAACCAAGCAGAGACTGCATGGCAGCAGTCTGAGCTTCTGCCGCAGCACTAAGATGTTGGGTCACTTCCGCCTGTGCTGCAATGGAAGCTGTGACATCGCTCATCACACGCAGCATCATGTCTGGATCGCCTTGGTCTCTCTGGGAGTGCACCCTCATTTCCAGACTGGAAATCCTGGGCTCCATGCTCTGCACAGAGCCTTGTGTAATGTTGGAGGTGGACTCCTTCATGCTCCTTGCCATTGCCGAGAGGCTCTCTGGCAGCCTTGCCATTGCACCTATCATTTCCGTGTGCATGGCCATACCCTTCTTCTGAAGGCCTCCCCATCGAGGTCTCATCTGAGTCCTGTGCAGCAGAACTCACGCGCAAACTCGCCCTCCAGGGAGCTGGCCGCCGACCTACCCTTTCCCCCTGGCCTGGCTGCAGCCCACTCATGTCCGGTGCCTCACCCTGTGCAGAACCCACTACTACACTAGCCTGTAAAATGCGTAGTGCCAGTATCTGAGCTGGTGTCTGCAAGTGACAGATGCAGTGATGCGTTATCTTCTTCCTCCTCCTCTTCTCTCCCCCTCGCACTCATTGGTGCCCTCAGGGACAGGCTGCTTGGGTGCTTGTTGATTATCTGAAAGCAGAAAGGCACAAGAGTCGGGTTATGGTGAGGGGAGGGGGGCAGGAACAACAACAACTTGTATTTACATAGCACCTTTAACATAGTAAAATATCCCAAGGCACTTGGGAGTATTATAAGACAAATATTTTGACACTGAGCCACATAAGGAGAAATTAGGGCAGATGACCAAAAGCTTGGTCAAAGAGGTAGGTTTTAAGGAGCGTCTTAAAGGAGGAAAGAGGGATAGAGAGGCGGAGAGGTTTAGGGAAGGAATTCCAGAGGTTAGGGCCTAGACAGCTTAAGGCAGGGCCACCAATGGTTGAGCAATTATAATTAGGGATGCTCAAGGGGGCAGAATTAGAGGAGTGCAAATATCTCTGGGGGTTGTGGGCCTGGAGGAAATTACAGAGATAGGGAGGGGTGAGGCCATGGAGGGCCAAGGAAAGCAGAAATGCATGCATACAGCATGAGTAGCTTGAAAGTGAGAAAAGATTGTGGGCTGAGGGGGAAGTGGGATGTGAGAAGAAGGATTAGGAATAAATATACCGTTGTTGTCCCGAAGGGGGTCAGTGTCGCTGATGGCCACAGTGCCGATGACCTGGCGTCCAATGATCTCCAGCTGGCTCAGCTCTTCAATGTGGGCTTGGCTCCCGCCTGTCCACTCCTGCTCACACCGGTTGTAAGCCACCTTGGCCTGCAAGAGAAAGAAAAGTGTGTGAGTGAATGTAGTGCAATGTGTTTGGGTGATGTGCCTGCCATAGTTGAATAGCTGTCATTGTTGTGCAAGGTGTGAGATGTGGGTATGAGTGTTGATAGGTTGAGATTGTTGGTGGGTGAGTGCTGGGGGTGTGGTGCATTGAGCAGTGTGTGAAGCTTGTGGTATGTAGCATTTGTTGAAGCCTTCACTCACCTTGACCACCCGTGTGAGGTCGTTAAACTTCTTCCTGCACTGGGTGTGGGACCTGGGGACCACAGTGCTGCCTATGATGTGTGCCACCTCTCTCCACATAGTGCGGCTGACTAGTGGCGAGGGCCTCCTGCCAGTTGGCAGGTACAGGACCGCCCGCCTTCTCTCCACCGCAAAAACCAATGCCTCCAGAGCTTCATCCGAGAACCTCTGGGCTCTCTCCCTGGGGCGACGATCTGCCATCAGGATTTGTAAATAAGTGTTCCTTCTTATTGTCCTTCTTCTTATGGTTGTTGGGGCAGCTGCACACCCAACAATGTTGAGAATAAGGTGCTGCAGCATCAATGAACCTCCCCTTTAAGTAGTGAAAAAAGGCTGTGGTAATCATTACTTGCAATTAGACTGCCCCCGATATTGGTCCATCTTTTCAGTGTAACGGCAATGAGCTTGAGTTTTTTGACTAGAATCATGACTACAATCATTTTAATGAGGAGTGAGCATGAATTTTGTGTGCATCCTAGATGATTTTCAGGTGGCGCAGCTTAACATTTTTTAGTCTAAACACTGCTCATTTCTTGGCTATAACGAATTTCTAGCCCATAGCTTTCTGTAAATATGCTCTTAAAGCTCCAAGGGGGTGAAATTGGATTAGGCCTGAAAAAGGGCACGGGGATCGGGATGCGCAATCGGCCCGCGCCTATTGCAAGGAGTTCAGGCAGCATGTAAAATTTGTGCTGCCTGCTAATTATAATGATAGCAGTACACAGCCCAGCGCTGAACGTGCTGCTGACTGGCTGTGCGCTCAGCAGGGGGCCGAAGTTCGTGATGTTTGCACGAGGCTAGCTTTACTTAAAGGCCTCTTAAAGGTGAGCTGCCTTCTGGTGATCAAAAATTTTAAAACTGCTTCAGCACAAACCAAAATGACTCAATAGGCCAGGGAAAGGGTACCAAGGGTCTCGGATGCAGCACTTGAGGCCTTTTTGCAGGGGGTGAACACTCGAAGAGAGGTCCTCTACCCACAGAAACACTGTAAGAAGGAGGTGGGACCAGATCGCCGAGGTTTAATGACCTTAGACGAGTGGTCAAGGTCACTAAATGCATCTTCAAAATCCGTCTCCGACCAACTGCACCACTAGCTTCACACACTGTTCAATGCACCACACCTCCATCACTCACCTACCAACAATCTGTACCAAACACAAGGCACACCTCACGTTCCTAGCTTCACCTCAACCTCACACACTTAGCACTGCTGCAAGCCTCACACCTACATCTCACAAACAAAACAGTTATTCAACCATGACAACCACATCACCCAGACTCATTACACCACACTCACTGACACACTTCGCTTTTTCTTGCAGGAAAAGGTGGTGCATAACCAGCGGCAGCAGAACTTAACCGGCAGGAGACAGCCTCGCCTGCATCACCTTATCCCCATGGAGCGGACAGCATTGCCGATTCTTGGCAGGGGCATGGCTGAGCCCATGGCCAGCGGCGGGCCTGAATGAATCTCCGGACTTCCAATCTTTCAGGCGGGAAGAATGACATGAATCTTGTCATTCATGTGGAAATGACTTATGAAATAATACTGGGCGGCCTGCTGGTGGCGCTGACCAGGAAGAGTATAAATACTCGGGCACGGGCCCAGCTTGCATGGGACATTCTTAACAGGAACTAGTGAAGGACACAACTAGACCTCCATGTTGTAAAACAGTTGATTAAAGCTTTGTTTAACGCTTAGACCAAGTGCCTAGTAGTTTTCTTACGTCACATACCTTCTGGATGAATATGTGTACGGATGCCAAAACTCATAATGCTCCACCTGAAAATAAAACATTACGATGTTGAAAGATCCCAGATAGATTTTAGAGTTTGTACAGCATAGTCACCCGATTTACAGAACCAATTAGGTTAGCACTTTGGGCCAAAGTAAATAGAGGTCAAATATACATAATTTTAATCTTATTGACTTTACTTGCAGTGCAGTAATGTTTTAAAAAGGTGTTTTTTTTTACTTGAGGTGATACTGGTCTTCCACTCTTTCTTCCAGCTTGGTTTGATTTATGGGTTCTTTTAACTTGAAAAAATAATTACTATCCAATTATACAAAATATTGATTACAGAGGATATATTCTGGGCCATACCCTCAAATAACTAAATGCATTAATAATCCATTTCCTGTTCCACTATCTGGTATTTTGTGTATTTACAGAACTGTATTCTATATAGGTACTACAGTGTGATAAGAAAAATCTAATGGGGGTTGAATTGGATAACCCCTGAAAATGGGTGTGGGGATCGCGGTGCGTGATTAACCTGCGCCTGTTCATTGCGTTGCGGGCAGCACGTTAAATTGGTGCTACCTGCTGATTTCCATGATTACTGCATGCAGCCACCGTTACCCGTGCTGTTCATTGGCTGCACGCATCAGCAAGGGGCCCGATATCGCGAATGACAAGCGCGACTTAAAGGCAGCCGGCACCTCGTAAAGGGGAGGTGCATTGTGGCTGCAAGAAGTGGTGGGAGTCGTGTGAAAACTGAATCTGATACTTTGAGGAATGGCTGAACATGTGAGAGAGCATGCACCAAGGTTTTCTGAGAATGCACTGGAGGCCTTGGTTCAAGACGTGGAAAGAAGGAGAGACATTCTGTATCCATAGGGGGCAGGAGGCAATGGAAGATGTAGCGGCAGAGGTCAATGCCAGGAGTGTAGCTCCAAGGACATGGATGCAGTGCAGGAAGAACGTTTAACGATCTAACACGAGTTGTCAAGGTGAGTAAGTTAAACCTTCAAATAGCATATCCTACCAACTGCACCACTAGACTCATTCACTGCTTAATTCACCACACCCCCATCACCCACCTACCAACAATCTATATCAATCAGTAGTCAACCCTAAAATTCATATGCTTTACCTCACCATCACACACTTAGCACTGTTGTAAGCCTCACACCAACCACTCACAGCTCACACACAATGGAAGCTATTCAATCATGATAATCTCTAGCAATCACCACTCATACCTCACAATCATGGCTTCACTTCACCCTCACACACTTACCACTGCTGCAAGACTCACACCCACATCTCACACCTTGCACACACTGCCAGCTAGTCAACCATGCCAGGTACACCACCCAAACATATTGCAGGACACTCACTGACACGCTTCCTTCTTTCTCGCAGGAGAAGGTGGCGCATAACAGCAGGTAGCAGCACAGAACTGGAGGAGGATAAGCGTTCCTGCACATTTTAACCTCCCTGGGGGAGACAGTGCCGGCCATCATGGGAAGGGGCATCGTTGAGGCCGTGGCCACTGGCGGTGCTGGAGGGACCAATGATGAGGGTCTTTGCATACCTAATCCTCCTTCTCTCTTCCCACTACTCCCCCATCGCACAATCTCTTCTGACTCACAAGCTACAGATGGTGTAAGCATGCACTTCTTACTTTCTCCTCAACCCCTCATCACAACCCAACACTTGTCACTTTTTGATTTCATTGTCCAAGAACTGGAATGTTCCTGTTAAGTTGAGTGGCTGCGCAGTGATCTGGAGGTCTCGCGCAGACCGCTCAACTGCTTTGTAATGGAAGAAACCAAGCATGCGTGGAAAATTTGAATGGGCCGCAAGGGGCCACACACCCCCCCAAAAAATTAGCGGGAACATTGCTTCCCAGTCAGAGGAGGAAGAGGAAGAAGGTAGTGATGATGAAGAGACAACATCACTCGATCTTACACTTGCAGCTACCAGCTCAGAGACTGACACTGCGGGGGAAAGGATATCACAGGTGCCAGCTTGCTGAAGGCTGAGTTTGCTAGTTCTGCTGCTGAGGAGCCACATGAGGACTTCGATGGGCCAGGCTACAGAAGAAGGCGAATGGGTGTACACAATCAAATGCTTGGTGCATGGAAAAGCCTGCCAAAAAGCCTGCGCAAAATGTTAAGGGGCATGGAGGAGTCCACCTCCAACTTGGGACAGGGCTTTGTGCAGAGCTTGGAGCCCATCCTTTTTCAACATGGAATGGGTGGTCACCTCCATCAGCACACCTGTGGAGCCCACCATGATGCAGCATCTGATGATCTATGTCACAGCTTCCATTGCAGCACAAACAGCATCCATCAAAGCTCTGACTGCTGCATTGGAATCCAGACTGCTGCCATTGTGGCTGTGGATACCCGTGTTCAAAGGGACTTGCAGGGTGTCACAGCAGTTCAGCAATCTGTTCAACACCATATCAATAGGATTGCTGAGGTGTGCCCCGGAAGTGTGGCAGTGGCTCCATGGAACAGGAACCTGCTGTCCTTTCTCAGGGACAGCATTCCTGCTCCCACCCATGCCACACCGCCAGTGTCCCCTGCTGATCCAGTCTGAAGCCAGGCCCTCTAGGCCCAGAGCTGCTCAAGGTTGTCCTCCAAGGCCATCTGCAGTCTCCTCAATTGAAGGTCAGCAGCCTTCCACCACCCAACTACTGGGGAAGCACCTCGTAGGAGCATTAGGAAAGGTAAAGGCACATGGAAGGGAATGCACAAGGGGGATTAGTTTAATTTTGTATGCATTATGAATTTGCATTTGGTAGTTTTTATTTCTGCAGTGAACTGAGGGAGGAACCAAAATAACAACAAAACGCTGGAAACACTCAGCAGGCCAGGCAGCATCCGTGGAGAGAGAAACAGAGTTAACGTTTCAGGTCGAAGACCTTTCGTCAGAACTGGAAAAAAGCAGGAAATGAAATAGATTTAAAGCAAGTATAAAGCTGGGAAAAGGGGGAGGGAATGAAAGAACAAAAGGGAAGCTGGCAGCTGTCCTTCATTCTGCCAGCGCATTTCACACTTCATCTAGCCTCAACCTGTCATATTACCACCTCCTCTTGCCTTGAATATCTCTTAATGTCTCTCAATAATGTCTCTTAATCTCTCCTGCTTTCTATCCTACCACTGACCTTCCCTTTTGTTCTTTCATTCCCTCCCCCTTTTCCCAGCATTATATTTGCTTTAAATCTATTTCATTTCCTGCTTTTTTCCAGTTCTGACGAAAGGTCTTCGACCTGAAACGTTAACTCTGTTTCTCTCTCCACGGATGGCCTGCTGAGTTTTTCCAACGTTTTCTGTTGTTATTTCGGATTTCCAGCATCCGCACTATTTTGCTATCATGAGGGAGGAACCAATATGTGTTGTCAGAAAGAGGACGATATGATGGTCAGTGAGCGAGGAAAGGTAAAGAGTCTGTGACTGTTGGTGGATGAGGAGGTATAGTTGAGATTACTGGTATCGCTCATGAATAATTTCATCACATAGAGCCCTGACAGAAAAGGACTGCCTACGTTGTAGCCACCCTTCCTCTTCCTCTTCCTCCATTTCCTCCTCCTCCTCTTCCTCATGCTCTTGCTCCTCAGCTTCTCATCTGATAGGTGGTGGCAAGGGCTGTTCCCTCATAATGGCCAGGTTGTACAGCGTGCAGCATACTGCCACAGATCTCGATACCCACTCAGCTGAGTACTGCAAGGCTCCTCCAGAGCAGTCTAGGCAGCGGAAGTGTTACTTGAGAACGCCGATGGTCTGAACATAAGAATATAAGAATTAGGAGCAGGAGTAGGCCATATGGGCCCTCGAGCCTGCTCTGCCATTCAGAAAGATCATGGCTGATCTTCGACCTCAACTCCACTTTCCCGTCCGATCCCCATATCACTTGATTCCCCATGAGTCCAAAAATCTATCTATCTCAGCCTTGAATATCGTCAATGATTCAACATCCACAGCCCTTTTGGGCAGAGAATTCCAAAGATTCACAACCCTCTGAGTGAAGAAATTCCTCCTCATCTCAGTCTTAAATGACCGACCCCTTATCCTGAGACTATGCCCTCTAGTTCTAGACTCTTCAGCTAGGGGAAACAACCTCTCAGCATCTACCCTGTCAATCCCCTTCAGAATCTTGTATGTTTCAATGAGATCACCTCTCATTCTTCTGAACTCCAGAGAGTATAGGCCCAAACTACTCAATCTCTCCTCATAGAACAACCTTCTCATCCCAGGGATCAATCTAGTGAACCTTCGTTGCACTGCCTCTAAGGCAAGTATATCCTTTCTCAGATAAGGAGACCAGAACTGTGCACAGTACTTCACCAAGGCCCTGTACAATTGTAGCAAGACTTCCTCACTCTTGTACTCTAACCCCCTTGCAATAAAGGCCAGCGTGCCATTTGCCTTCCTAATTGCTTGCTGTACCTGCATGCTAACTCTCTGTGTTTCCTGTTCGAGGATACCTAAATCTCTTTGAACACCAACATTTAATAGTTTCTCACCATTTAAAAAATATTGGGGGGAAAATTAGGTTGGTTTGCGCCTCTCGTTAGCGCCCCCGGGGGCGCTAACAGGGCGCAAGACCCCTAGCGCCCGGGCACAGCACCATTAACGCCTCCCATCAAATTCAGTGGGAGGTTAGCGGCGGCGGTAGCTGGTAGCGCCCCGCGCCGCTGCTCCGCTGGCGATGACGTCATCGCCGTGCACAGCGTCCCGCTTGCGCACCGACCGCAAAATTCCCTTGCGCCCCCTGACCTATCGCCGCACGATATGTGCGACAGGATCAGGGGGTGGTCTGGCAGCGGCGGCAGCACAAGTTAAAGGCCAGGTGTTGGGGGGCCATTTTTATTTTGCCCGACTGCCAGCACCTGGCCCCTTTCGCTTTTGTATGCGGGGTGCCGGCCGCGATCGCTCAGCCCGGCACTCCTCTTGAGTGCCGGGCTGTTTTCATGCCACCCTGCTCCCCGGTGGTCCGGCAGGGCCCCAGTGTGTGCAGCGCTAGGCCCCTCCTCTTTAATCAGGGGGCACGTAGTGCCGCAAAATTCACTAGTAGCGCCCCAAGCAGGAAGTGGAGCGCTTTCCAGGAGCGCCCCACCTCCTGCTTGTGGCGCTACTACTGAATTTGCGGCCGGGAGGGGGGGGGCACTAACAATTTCCTGGCGACGTTAGCACCTCAAAATGGGCGCCACCCAATTTTTTCCCCATTCTGTTTTTCTATTCTTCCTATCAAAGTGAATTACCTCACATTTCCCCACATTATACTCCATCTGCCATCTTATAGCACACTCACTTAACCTGTCTATATCCCTTTGCAGGCTCTGTGTGTCCTCCTCATAGCTTACTTTCCCACCTAGCTTTGTATCATCAGCAAACTTGGATACACTCGGTCCCTTCATCTAATATAGTTTGTAAATAGCTGAGGCCCAAGCACCGATCCTTGTGGCACCCCACTAGTTACAGCTTACCAACCTGAAAATGACCTGTTTATCATTACTCTCAGTTTTCTGTCCGTTAACCAATCCTTTATCCGTACTAATATATTACCCCCAACCCCATGAGCATTTATCTTGCGTAACAGTCTTTTATATGGCACCTTATCGAATGCCTTTTGGAAATCCAAATATACTACATCCACTGGTTCCCCTTTATCTACCCTGATAGGTACATCCTCAAAAAACTCTTAATAAATTTGTCAAGCACGATTTCCCTTTCATAAAACCACATTGACTCTGCCTAATCATATTATGACTTTCTAAGTGCCCTGTTACCACTTCCTTAATAATGGATTCCAGCATTTTCCCGACGACTGATATCAGGCCAACTGGCCTGTAGTTCCCTGTTTGCCACTGCTCATCTACCATCATACCTTTAAATCTAATTTCCCAATCTACCTTAGCCAACTCGCCCCTCATACCCATGTAATGGACTTCATTTAAGTTTAAGACTCTAGTTTTGGACTTAAGTATGTCACTCTCGAACACAATGTGAAATTCTACCATATTATGATCACTTTTCCCCAGAGGATTCATTACTATGAGATTACCAATTAACCCTGTCTCATTACACAATACAAGATCTAAAATTGCCTGTTCCCTGGTTGGTCCATGTTGTATTGTTCTAGGAAACTGTTTCGAATGCAATCCATGAACTCGTCCTCCAGACTACCCATGCCAATTTGATTTGTCCAGTCTATATGGAGATTAAAGTCTCCCACGGTTTATTGCATTCCCTTTGTTACAAGCTCCTGTTATTTCTTGATTAATACTCTATCCAACGGTATAGCTGCTGTCAGGGGAATTATAAACTACTCCCACCAATGTTTTCTGCCCCTTGTTATTTCTTATCTTCACTCATACTGATTCTACTTCCTGATCTTCCGAGCCAAGATCCTTTCTCACTACTGTCATTATGTCATCCTTTATTAACCTGCCTCCTTTTCCATTCTGCCTCTCTTTTTTCGAAACGTCAAGTACCCTGGAATATTTAGGGGGAAAAATTTGGTATCAACCAGTTTGAAGTGCTAACATCGCCTGGGTGCTAAATTTAGCGCCCGGCGAAAAATAGTGCCGGCGATCGCGAACTTCAGTTTTAGCGCCCCAAGGGGGAGGTGGAGCGCTAATTCAAGCACTACACTTCATTCTTAGAGCGCTAACCCCGAATATCGGGCGGTGCGTTCTGCAGCGCTACGCACTGGGCCACGTAACGCTGCCGCATGGAAGGGCTCTTCCCCTCATTAAAGGGGAGGGCCCAAGCTCACAACTCTGCGGGGCCCTGCCTGGATCACCGAGGAGCGGGGTGCCGTGCCATGCCAGCAGCCTGGCATTCAAAAGTTGTGCCGGGCTGCCAGATCGCGCACGGAACCCGTGTTCAAAGACGTAACGGGCCGCGACAAGTAAGTCGGCTGATTTTTTTTTTCCCTCGCCCGCCACCTTCACTTTAGTTAGCGACCCGCGAGCCTCCTGCTGCTCCGTTCCCGCCCCCGAATCGGTTGCTCACATCACCCGGCGCAGATTCAGGGGGCACGGGCCAATTTTGCAGGTGGGGTGAAAATGGGGCGCTGCGCCTGGTGATGACGCAAATGCACCGAATTTCTAGCCCATTTTTCCCAACCTTGGTCACCTTGCAACCACATCTCCTTAACGGTTATTAGATCAAACCCATTTATCTCTATTTGTTCCACTAATTCATCTATCTTGTTACGAATGCTTTGTGCATTCAGATAAAGCACCTTTAATTTTAACTTTTTACCATTATTTCCTGGTTTCACCTTATTTGCTGACGCACTATTACCGTTAAACTCTCTGTTCCTTCCTGTCACACTTTGCTTATCTTTACCCAAATTACTGCACTGCTCCATTGCCTTGACTTAACTATTTAGATTTCTAAATTTCCCCTCACCTGACCCCGTTCCCCCTCCCCCTTTTACTTTAAAGCCCTATCCACAGCCAGGACACTGGTACCAGGCTGGTTTAAGTGGAGCCTGTCTCAACGGAAGAGCTTCCTCTTTCCCCAGTACTGATGCCAGTGCACTATGAATCGAAACCCTTTCTTCCCATACCACTCTTTGAGCCACGCATTTAACTCTGACCTGCTTTTCCCTATGCCATATTGTGCGTGGCTCAGGTAACAATCCAGAGATCCTTACCTTTGAGGTTCTGCGTTTTAATTTGGACCCTAGCTCCTCAAATTCTCTCAGCAGAACCTCATTCCTAGTTCTACCTATGTCGTTGGTTCCTATGTGGACCATGACAACGGGATCCTCCCCCTCCCGTTCCAAATTCTTCTCCAGCAGAGCCTTCAGAACTCCCGGTCACAGCTGCAGAGAACAGTATCTATTCCCCTGACTATACTGTCCCCTACCACTACAACATTGCTTTTCACTCCCCCCACTTGAATGGCCTCCTGCACCACGGTACCGTGGTCAGTTTACTCATCCAACTTTCAGACTTTGCCCTCATCCACACAGGCAGCAAGAACCTCGTACCTGTTGGATTAGGGCAAAGGTTGAGACTCCTTCAGCACTGCACCTGGGTTCCCTTATCTGCCTGAGTCACAATCACACCCTCCTGTCCCTGACCACTACCTAACCTAAGGGGTGTGACTGCCTCCTGGATCAAAATGTCCAGGTAACTTTCCCCCTCCCTGATATCCCGCAATGTCTGCACTCTGAGCTGAGGTTCCTCAAGATGCAGACACTTACTGCAGACGTGATCGTCCGGGATCGCGATGCTCTCCACAAACTCCCACATGCTGCAGTTGTGGCACACCACCTGCACTGCCATCCCTATATAACCTTGTTTTATTTATTTAATTAATTAACGTTTATATATTATGAGGCTGCTCTATAATGTTCTTTGTGGCAGTATGATTCTCAATATAGGCCTGCTGTGCATGTGTGCGTGGATTCCTGACCGGAGTCATGAGCCATGTCATGAGTGGATAATCCTTTTCGCCCAGTAACCAGCTTTTGACATGCCGTGGTGGATCAAATACAGGTGGAACAGAGGTCTGCCACAGAATGAAAGAATCACGATTGCTGCCAGGATAGTGGTCGCACACCAGCTGCACATTGAGGGAGTGGAATACCTTTCTGTTGATGAATATGGCCAAGTTCAGATGAGGAGCACACAAAGGAATGTGCCTGCAGTCAGTGGCACCTGCACCATGGGGAAGCCTGCAATCCATGCAAATCCTCGTGGTCACTCCGCCTGCTTTATCTGGCAAGAGGGAATGAGCTTTCTAATTTCTAATTGTACAGAGAGCCTCAGTGACCTCCCTTATACAGCAGTGCACTGCAAACTGCGAGATGTTGCTTATAGCTCCAGCAGCAGCCTGAAAGGAGCCAGATGGATAAAAGTTAAGAGCCTTGGTCACCTTGACAGCCACAGGCAATGCTATCCGTGCTCTGCTTTGAGGTTGCAGTTGTGGCTGCAGCAGTTGACAGATTTTACTCACAACCTCTTTGTGAATCGAAGATGTCTCATGCATTAGTTGTCACTGAAATTGAGGTAAGAGAATTGCTCCCTGAATAACCTCGGCAGGTACGGCCTCCTGCTGAGTGCCCAGCTCCCCCTCCTCTCTTCATTCTCCCAGTCATGTTCAATTCCCAGAGGAAGACCTACCAGGCCTCCCATGTCTGGAAGCAACTTCTTTCAGCACAGTATTTTAACTGACACAAAAAGTACGGCATCATCAATCTTTAAGCACTTCATGATCCCTTTAAACAGTGCTGGTGGTGGGTCCTTCGTGCCGTTTAACATCGTGTTCAGCTGTGTGAGGTTAAGAAAGGACGTTGGCTGGAGCGTGGAGTTCCAAAATGGCAGCGGTGACTTCAAATTAGCGTTGCACACACGTCATGATCTCGCTGTTTAGCATGCTACCGGCGGTCGTTTGTCACATGTGCACAAACCCTTTTACCAAGATGATGTCCTGCGCATTTCCTGTTGGAAGTGGGCGCAAACATCTTGGATACCACTTTGAAACCTTAGATGGCCACATAGCGCCTAAAAAACGGGCGCTACATGGCCCAGTTGAACCCCCTTCTAATCTCAAGTTTTGTTTGACACATCTGTGATTCTTGAACCCAACTACTTCCCCACCCACCCCCCACCCCCCTCCACATTTTTCTAGCCTACATAAACTTGAGGTCATCCAAAACTCGGCTGCCCATGTCCTAACTCACACCAAGTCCTGTTCACCCATCACCCCTGTGCTCGCTGACCTACATTAGCTCTCGGTTAAGCAACGACTCGATTTCAAAATTCTCATCCTCGTTTTCAAATCCCTCCAAGGCCTCACCCCTTCCTATCTCTGTAATCTCCTTCAGCCCCACAACCTCCCAAGATGTCTGCGCTCTTCTAATTCTGCCCTCTTGAGCATCCCTGATTATAATCGCTCAATCATTGATGGCCGTGCCACCTGTTGCCAAGGTCCTAAGCTCTGGAATTCCCTGCCTAAACCTCTCCGCCTCTCTACCTCTCTTCCCTCTTTTAAGACACTCCTTAAAACCTACCTCTTTGACCAAGCTTTTGGTCACCTGCCCTAATTTCTCCTTATGTGGCTCAGTGTCAAAAATTTTTGTCTTATAATACTCCTGTGAAGCACCTTGGGATGTTTTACTATGTTAAAGGCGCTATATAAATACAAGTTGTTGTTGTTGTTGAAGGTAATAATTGTTGCTGAGATACAGTTCCATGGATGCTGGTCATCCTCTAGTATTTTATCCAAGGTACGTGTGTGAGCCTGGCCAGTGGATAATGATCAGGATTGAGAATACTGGCTGAATTTTCTCACTTCTAGCCAGGGACACTGAGGACAATTGCCGTGTACCAGTTGCAATCAACTACCTCAGTGCAGAATAGGGATCAAACCTGGAACCTTCCTGGTCTATATGGCTCAGTAACACAAAATTATTTACTCATTAAGCCACTGGAGGAACTCGCTGTTTAAATTTTAACAATTCAATAGCTTTACTCCCTAGTTATATTGCAGTTTTTGTGCGGCTAGTTCTGGAGCACAGGTCTTCAGGACAACAGCCGGGCTGTTGTCGGGGGCATAGCCTTTGCTGTATCCAGTGCGCTCATCCATTTCTTGACATCACATGGAGTGAATCGAACTGGCTGAAGACTGGCTTCTGTGATGGTGGGGAATGTCAGGAGGAGCCTGAGATGGATCATCCATTCGCCACTTTCATGATTACAGGGTAGATTTTTCAGTCACTGAGGCCGGTGGTACAGAAGTGGAACAGACAATGGGAGACTGAAACACAGATTCATAAAGCCAGATCTACTCCACTTTATTGGTAAGCGTGATTTTCTTCCAGGCCTAAGGTGTTGACGATGACAACAACACATATAGCACGTTTAATGTAGAAAAACATCCCAAAGCACTTCCCAGAGGTGCAAGTTGGTAAATAATTGCTGAGCTAAAAGCTTGATGAAAGATGTGGGCTTTAAGGAGAGCCTTAAAGGAAGAAAGGGAAGTGAAGGGATTTAGGGAGCGAATTCCAGAACATGGGGTATGGTTGGCTGAAGGCATGGCTGCCTGTGGTGGGGCAAAGGAATATGGGATACATAAGAGATTGGAGTTCGAGGAACAGAGAGTTTATAGTGTTAGAGGAGGTTACAGAGATGGGGAGGGGCAAGGCCGTGGAGGGATTTAAACACAAGGATGCAAATTTTAAATTTGATATATTGGGGGACCTTGAGCCAGTGTAGGTCTTTGACACACTTCTGGGGACCCCCTACAAACATCAGTATGGGCCACCCACCTCATGTGGCGGTACCTCCACTTTGCCAGCGATCAAACAGGGGTCAAGTGCTGTGCATTCTATGGGGGTATGGTAGCGTAGTGGTTATGTTACTGAACTAGTAATCCAGAGGCCTGGACTAATGATTCAGAGACATGAGTTCATAGTCCCACCACGGCAGCTGGGTAGTTTATTAAATAAATATGGAATAAAAAGCTAGTATCAGTAACGGTGATCGTGAAACGACTGGATTGTAATAAAAACCCAGTAATGTCTTTTAGGGAAGGAAATTTGTTGTCCTTACCCAGTCTGGCCTATATGTGACTCCACACAGCAATGTGGTTCACTCTTAACTGCCCTCTGAAATGACCTAGGAAGCCATTCAGTTGTAACAAACCACTATGAAAAACAGTAATAAGAATAAAACTGGGCCGATCACCCGGCATCGAACCAGGCACCGGAGTCGGACACGATGAAGGCACACCCAGCCCAGTCAACCCTGCAAAGTCCACACAAACATCTGGGGACTTGTGCCAAAATTGGGAAGCTATCCCACAGACTAGTTAAGCAACAGCCTGACATAGTCATACTCATAGAATCATACCTTTTAGCCAATGTCCCAGAATCCTCTAACACCATCCCTGGGTATGTCCTGTCACACCGGCAGGTGGTGGCACAGTGGTAAAAAGTCAGGAGGGAGTAGCCCTGCGAGTCCTCAACATTGATCTGGACCCTATGATGTCTCATGGCATCAGGTCAAATATGGGCAAGGAAACCTCCTGCTGATTAACATCACCACCCTCCCTCAGCTAATGAATCAGTACTCCTCCATGTTGAACACCATTTGGAAGAAGCACTGAGGGTAGCAAGGGCACAGAATGTACTCTGGGTGGGGGACTTCAATGCTCATCACCAAGAGTGTCTCGGTAGCACCAGTACTGATTGAGCTGGCCGAGTCCTGAAGGACATAGCTATCAGACTGGGCCTGCGGCAGGTTGTGAGAGAACCAACACGAGGGAAGACCCTACTTGACCTCGTCCCCACAAATCTACCTGTCGCAGATGCATCTGTCCATGACAGTATTGGTAGGAGTGACCACCACACAGTCCTTGTGGAGACGAAGTCCGTCTTCACACTGAAGACACCCTCCATTGTGTTGTGTGGCGCTACCACCGTGCTAAATGAGATAGATTCAGAACAGATCTAGCAGCTCAAAACTGGGCATCCATGAGGTGCTGTGGACCATCAGTGCTAACGGGAGGTGCAAATCAACTGAATTTTTCCCCTTTAATCTCTAACAGGTCACAGATCTTTACAAAAACTAAATTACAATGTCTGAAAATACTTTACAATAAACATTTTAAAAATCCTTTCTGTTATCACCACCCTTCACAAGTTGGGGTAAATTTTCCTTAAAAATCACATGTCTTGTGATTAATTCGTGAAAGTTGACATTACTGGTGAGGCCTTACCAAATGGAACGTGGAGAGTGGCACCATTGTCCAGTGTGCACTGGGGTACGGAGGTGATTTTTTTTTATTCGTTCATGGAATATGGCGTCACTGACAAGGTCAGCATTTATTGCCCAATCCTAATTGCCCTTGTGAAGGTGGTGGTAAGCCGCCTTCTTGAACCGCTGCAGTCTGTGTGGTGAAGGCACTCCCACAGTGCTGTTAGGGAGGGAGTTCCAGGATTTTGACCCAGCGACTGTGAAGGAACGGTGATATATTTCCAAGTCATGATGGTGTGTGACTTGGAACGGAACTTGGAGATGATGGTGTTCCCATGCGCCTACTGTCCTTGTCCTTCTAGATGGAAGAGGTTGCGGGTTTGGGAGGTGCTGTCAAGGAAGCCTTGGCGAGTTGCTGCAGTGCATCTTGTAGATGGTACATACTGCAGCCATGGTGCGCCTGTGGATGAAGAAGTGAATGTTTAAGGTGGTGGATGGGGTGGCAATCCAGCTGAGCCCCAGGTTGCGCTGCGCAAGGCCCCTCCCCTTTAATAAGGGGTGGAAGGCCTGCGGTGCTACAGCACGTAGCGGCCGTGATATTCACTCGCAGTGCCCCAAGAGGGAGGCGAGGCGCTTCCAGTAGCGCCCCACCTCCCTCTTGGGGCGCTACCGGTGAATTTTGGGCGCGGGGGCGCTAACTTTTTTGGGGTGCGAAAAGTAGCGCCCCGGCGAAGTTAGTGCCCCAGAGGGGGCGCGACCCAATTTTGCCCCCTAAATAAAACCACTAATGAGGTTTATAGACCATAAAGTACCAACTCATGATTTCATACCAAATCTCATGATTTTAGAGAGTTTGTGCCATGATTTATGAGATGGTGGAATTGGCATTACTGTAATATTCCTTCTCCGATTTGGAAGATAAGTGACAAATGGCCAGTTTTTAATAATGAATTCTGATTTATTTACATACAACAGACTTTGATGAGCACAGAAGCATGCTGGAATCTCATTAAAATGAGAGGTCATATTATACTTCAGCACAAAATGGACAGTTACTAAATGAACCTGTGCTTCGATGCAGTATGATGCATACTTCATTGGTGTAGGCAGTGACAAATTTAAAAGAGCAGACTTTTGTCCAGCGTTATCCTCCTTGGGAACTGTCACACATTATTGTATGTACGTTTTCAGTTGGAAATATATAACTGAATTGTGGAAGTAAAACTCAACCTGCTTGATCAGCGTTTGAAAGAAATGATCACTGTTTTCCCAACATTTTATTTATTTCACCTCTATTCAATTCCCTAACAGATAACCTCTGAGTCGGCTTTTTGAGCCAAATACCATAAATAAAATCTACGACTCCAGCACCATCTCACACCACCTTGTTCTGCACTAAGGTTTTTTGCATAACCTGAATGGGTTGTGTACAGCTTGACATAGGTCATGACAAATATAAAACAGCTTCCTTTGAGGTATTTGAATGTACATTGAAATAAATCACTATTACATAATAAAAATATGCACTTCGCTTTGCTGCTAGTAATTTAGATATTTTGAATGCTTCTTTTGGCATGCAGTTGCAGTGTTTCTATTGACAAAGGTATCTCGGGTGACGTTTTCAAAACTCTGTGACAGAGAGAAAGATTTACCTATATGCCTATTAAGCATTTCATCCTCAGAATTTTTTAATATCTGAAAATTTAATATCATTACCTTTTGTGACTAACCCCTTTAAAACTGGGTTGCAGAGCAGTTCCACCCCTGTACATTCAGTCAGGTTACGTGACAGGCAGATGTGAGTGAGAGACTTTCAATCTTCAGGCTAGAAGCCAGGGCTATTTGTCACTTCTGAATTATTGTAAAGTTTCACCAATCTCTTGTGTATACGTGACTTTAGGATAAATCCTCTTGTGATATAAAAATGCACAAAGAGCAGTTTGTCATCCTGTGAGTTGCTGGCTTGGTACCATACCAAGTCTGCCATGAAAAAGCACATATTTGATTTGAAGAATTATTTATGTAGTTCAGCATCGTGGTGGTGTGGGGAGGGTGGAGTCATTCTGGGCCATTCTTCTGCACCTCCTGGTGCCCAGTTTCAAACAAACATTGCTGAAAATCAGAAAGGCGGTTGCCTGCCTATATTTTTGGCCAGTGATAATGTGTACTGTGTGGGAGACCAAAATAGGGAGGATGGGAAGAAGAAAACTTAAAAATAAGGCCAAAGCCTTACTCTCATGAAAAAATGTGGCTAGTTTTCTGGCTGGTACATGAGAACAAAACTTTGATGTAAACTATTTCTCTTTCAGGGAAGACTATTCAGATTGAAAATAGTAATTGTTTGAATGATGACTGGCTTGCGAACATTGGGCATCATCAACCACAAAGCCTCAGGCTTTATCGATGCAACGACAGAACAAAGTCGATTACTGACGCTGGATTAAGAGAACTGTTCAGGCATTGCAAGAATTCACTTAAGGTACAAACAAATTTCCAGTACATTTAAGTAATTTACTTCCTTTTAAGACAGCACATACTTTTCTTCAGAATGTGTAGAATCATACAGCACAGAAGGAGGCCTTTCAGCCCATCGTGCGTGTGCTGGTTCTTTGAAAGACCTATCCAATTAGTCCCACTGCCCTACTCTTTTACCATAGCCCTGCATTATATTTCCTTTTCAAGTATATATCTAATTCCTTTTTGAAAGTTACTATTGAATCTGGTTCCAGCACCCTTTCAGGCAGTGCATTCCAGTTCAAAGCAACTTGATGCATAAAAGGAAATTCTCGTCTCTCCTCTGGTTCTTTTACTAATTGCCTTAAATCTGTGTCCTTCAGTTACTGACCTTCCCGTAAGTGGAAACAGTTTCTCCTTATTTACTCTATCGAAACGCTTCATGATTTTAAACACCACTATCAAATCTCCCCTTAACCTTCTCTGCTCCAAACAGAGCAACCCCGGCTTCTTCCATCTATCCACGTAACTGAAGTCCCTCATCCCTGGTACCATTCTAGTAAATCTCCTCTGCACCCTCTCTAAGGCCTTGACATCCTTCCTAAAGTGTGATGCCCAGAATTGGACACAATACTCCAGCAATTTATAAAGTGATTTATAATGGTTTAGCATTACTTCTTACCTTTGTACTCTATGGGCTGGATTTTGAATGACCCATGGAGTCGGGTTTGGAGGCGTGTGGGGGGTTAAATTTGCAGGGTCGGGGGTCCCAACCCCATCCCGACTCCATCCCACCTCCACGCAATTTTGACAAAATCAGTCGCGGGGTTCCCGACTCCGTCCCGCCTCCGTCCCGCCTCCAAGAGGCGGGAGAGGCCATTAAAGCCCTTAACAAGCCCTAAATTGGCTCTGTAATGCCATTTTAAAACGTTTTAGCTAGTTTAACCCTTTTCTGACATGAAGCACGCCTGGTGTGAAACACTCCAGTGAAACCTGGCAGGAGCACAATTGGATAGCTGACTATCGGCTGCAGGACCACTATTACAACGGAGATGTGATGAAGGTAGTAGTATTAGGTGTGAAAGTCGCCTCTGATGCTGCTGCATTGAATGTCTTCAGAGACTGCATGGCCTTTGCTGTGAGAGGACCTGGATGCAAAAAAAATTCTCTCTTCTCTCTCTCTCTCTCTCTCCATTTTGCATCCAGGTCCACTCACATCAAAAGCAAGCCAGGCAGGTCCTCTCTATCCAACAGCTAGACATTCTCTGAGACCAGGCAGTCAGCAATGATGACATCATCAGAGGCGACTTTCAGACTGAAACCACTAATTAGTTCATGGGTTCCCACATGCTGGAACTCAATTGCCCAATTAAGTGAAAATTGCATCATTCATCCACATTAATCTGGAGTCGGGGCGGGGGGGAACACGAAATGCGGATGACACGACCCCAGGCCGACCCCAAGACAAAATCCAGCCGAAAGCCTCTATTTATAGAGCCCAGTTTCCCATATGCTTTTTAACAGCCTTATCGACTTGTTCTGCCACCTTCAAAGATTTGTGTACATACACCCACTGTATGTCTCTCTGTTCCTGCACCTCCTTTAAAATAGTACCATTTAGTTCATATTGTATTTTCATGTTTTTAAATCTGTAAACCATAGAGTTGACTGAAGGAAAAGAGATGAGCAAACAGAATGAAAGATAAAACAAATTATGATTAAAGCTCATATGTCGGGAATTTCCTCAGGGGTTCTCTGATTGGCCATCGTAACTTCAGTGGAATATTGGCAGAAAACTTGTTTACACATCTATCTGGGCATTCCGCCGATCTTCCGTCAAAGTTGTGGTGGCCGATCGGGAGAGCTCCTGAGAAAATGGCCAAGATTTATTTCAAACTGGTGGGAGCCAGTAAAGTTTACTCTGCACTGCCCTGTAGTCAGAAGAAAGCAGAACTCTGTGCATGCATTTAAAAGTCTTATTCAAGAGTTAACCAGTGTCTGGATACTAATGACATTTTTAATGCGATAAAGAGTAAACTATCCACGCATGAACTTTTCAAGCTTTAATTTTATTTTATCCCAGTAAACCGTTGTCTATGAGGGGGGAATTTTCCCAGGGGAGGTGGGTATGGAGGCGGAACTGCCGGGAAAATGGCAGAAACTGGGAGCAGGTACTGACCCCGCTCCCAACCCACCTCCGTGCCATCTTCCCGGGAGGCGGGTCCCCGACTCACGCAGGAACCCTTCTCCTTGAGGCGGGAAGGGGATTAGAGCCAATTAACTGCCTGTTAACAGATAGTTAACAGGCAGTTTTGAGGCTTATCCCCATTTTACCCCTGCAAGTGCGGGCTTTCGGACGGCTGCGAACCTCGCCAGGGTCAGCAAGGTGAGCAGTGGGTCTGCGGGGGTGAGAGGGGTCGAAAAGTCCGCTGTCGAGGTGAGTGATGGGTGCAAGTGTGGAGAGGTGAGTGTAAAGTGTTAGAAAATGTTTACTTACCTTTGCTTCTTCCTGCAGGCTTCAACCCTTGGGGATCCGGAGGTGCCTCATCTCAACGGCAGAGATGACAGAATGGCTGCTGCTTTCTCAGATGCAGCAGCCATCTGCTTTCTGCTGAGGAGAGAGGTTTTGGTGAGCCTCCTGTACAAGGGCTCACCTTAGAACAGAGATTGTCAGTGTTTGACAGCTTCTAAAAGCTGTCAAACGCTGACAATTCATCTGTCAAAGTTTTCTCGACAGATGAAACGTCATACGCTGACGTCCTCTGTCACCGGCTTTCCCTTAATTGGCCGGCTTAGCCCGTAGGACGGGCTTAACAAGGTCAATCAAGGGAAAATAGCGTGGGTTGGTCAGACGTCGTTGGGGGCGGGACTGAAACCCGAAAACCAGCAGTCCCGCCCCCAACGCGCCCCCATTGACAAAATCCCTGAATCTTTAGTAATGTGGCAACTAGGGATGTTTAATTTGTTCCACCTCATCATGTGAACTCTGAAGATGCATTCCTGCATTTCTTCAAGGACAATATGCAGTGTGCCATAGGGCTCCATTCTTGGTCCCTCTATTTTTTACACGCTTCCCCTTTGGTGATATTGTCCATAAGCTTAGGATCAGCTTTCACATGTAGGGCATTCTCAGCACCAATGAGTTCAGGCATACTATTCAATTGCCTGTCCCAACATCGCATCATGGATGACCTAAGATTACCGTCAGCTCAATGCCAGCAAAGCATGCTTTCAGTTTACTCCTGTTCATCTTTTTCATCTTCTGCTTGGCATCTTCCTCTTCTACTTGCAAAGCATTTTGAGACATTCCTCCATGGGAAGGGTACCATTTAAATGTAAATTGATGTTTTGTTGGATATTTACAGTGTAATATTTTCCTTTTGTGAGCTGTCCTCTTTTATATTCACCACTTTCCATTACAATGAGCATTAAGGCTACCGTGTCTATGCCCCATGTGGCTTTATGTTATATGATAGGAAGGAGATGGTGATTTACAACTTTATAGCACGAGAATATAAGGACCAATTCCCTGATTGTGGAGAAAATCTCTCTACACTTTCTGCACTCGTGCAACAAGATGCATCGTTGTTATTTGAGTGGTCTCATCCTGCCACATTCCAATAATTTAAAAAAGCTAAAATATGCTCTGCAGGGAGTGCCATGTCAGCAAGGGGAGGGGTGTCGGAAATCTAGCATGTAGCTGCTCTTAAAGGGCGCCTGCACTTAAAATGCGACAGAATTTATTTTCCTGAGTCCTGACTGCTGGAGTAGTAAAGCTGTCTGGAGGAGCAGCAAGGACAGCCCCCTTCACTGATGAGAGCCTGCAGATCTTGCTGGAGGAGATACTCAGAGGAAAATGGCCATCTTTGCGACTGAGGTGAACTCTCCAATTAGAGCCAATGTGCAGCAAGGTGGCAGAGGTGATCAGCAGAGTCGATACAGTTTCCAATGTGGATACGCCCTGGACATAAATGTGAAAAATGTTCTTTGGCTTGAGGAAGAGTGAATAAAAGGTGCCCACTTAAAGGAAAGGAATATCTGTACTGTGCATGTAACAAGAACTCAGCTAACAGTATGCCACCTCATCAGTACAGCCTGCAAAGCATTAGCCCTATCATGCACATCTTCCATCCCATAAATACCATATCTGCGCAGCTGCAGTTCCGATTTGGTAGCAGATAAAGGCAAAGGCAGCTATTATATTTTGAGAATTTTACATATTTGGCCTGGAAGGGATATTTGATTTAATTTATATTATATTGTTGATGTAAGATTAGCCTCAGGATACAAAGGGTTAACTCCCAGAGCTACTCAAGCCATTTAGAATGTTTATTAGAATACTTTAGATGGAACAGCTATCAGGCTATTTTAGATCTAGTATTGTGCAACGAGAAAGGGTTAATTCATAACCTTGTAGTAAATGGGCCTTTAGGGAAGAGTGACCATAATATGATAGAATTTTATATTCAGTTTGAAAGTGATTTAGTTAAATCTGAAACTAGGGTCTTAAATCTAAACAAAGCAAACTACGTATGTATGAAGGGCGAGTTGGCTATGGTAGATTGGGAAACTACATGAAAAGGTATGATGGTAGACAAGCAATGGCTAGCATTTAAATAATTAATACATAATTTACAACAAATATACATTCCTTGAAGGCACAAAAACCCCACAGGAAAAGTGGTCCAACCGTGGCTAACAAGAAGTTAAAGATAGTACTAGATCAAAGAAAGAGGCTTATAATGTTGCCAAAAAGAGTAGTAAGCCTGACAATTGGGAGGATTTTAGAATTCAGCAAAGGAGGACCAAGAAATTGATAAAGAAAGGGAAAATAGAATATGAGAGTAAACTAGCGAGAGACATAAAAACAGACTGTAAAAGCTTCTATAGGTATGTAGAAAGGAAAAGATTAGTGAAAGTAAATGTGGGTCCCTTACAGGCTGAGACAGGAGAAGTTATAATAGGGAATAAGTAAATGACAGAGAAATTAAACAAATAATTTTGCCAGCGCTCAGGGGGCGGGTTTGGAGGCGGGACATCCGGCAAAATCACAAAGATTGACAGCGGGTCGGAAACCCGCTGTCAACCCGCCACCAAACAATCTTCCCAGGTGTCGGGTCCCCGATTTGCACATGGACCCGACACCTAGCGGTGGAAAGAGGATTATAGGCACTTAACTGCTTGTTAACAGGTTGTTAACAGACAGTTAAGAGGCTTTTTGCAGGTCTACTGCGGGCTTTCCGACATCTGGACACCACGCCAGGTAAGTGTGGCATGCTGTGGGTCTACTGTAATGTTTCTGTATTGATGACAGCTGCAGAAGTGGTGTGAAGGATCCAATGGTACACTGGTGAGTTTCAGAGGTAAGAAAATGTTGGGAAAATCATTTATAATGCATTTACACTTTTCTGTAGGTGACAAGTTTTGGATTGTGTGTGTAGTTCCACCTCATTAGGAGAACCTCTGTCACCAGTGACAGATCGCTTCTGTAACCTCACCTGCAGCTGCCATCTGTTCTAGCCTAAGGAGGGAGTCACTGGAGAGCCTGGGTGCAAGAGCTCACCTTTGTACAGTGATTGTCAGTGTTTGCAGCACCTCAATGCTGTCAAATACTGAAAAATCAGCTGTCAATAAAAATTGTCCATGGTCCCTTTAAGAAAACCGGCAGATGACACGTCATCAACTGATGTCATTTGACACCGGCTTCCTCTTAATTGACCAGCAAGCCCACAGGGTGGGCTTAACAAGGCCAACTGACGCAAAATCACGTCTGTGCGTCTGATGTTGTTGGGGGCAGGACTGGAGCCTGTAAGGCAGCTGTCCCATCCCCAAGTCGCATCGATAGGAAAAATCGCGGCATTTGTGTCTATCTTCACGGAAGAAGACGCAAAAAACTTCCTGGAAATAGTGGAGAAGCAAGGTTCTAGCGAGAATGAGGAACTGAAAGAAATTAGTATTAGTAAAAAAATAGTACTGGAGAAATTAATGGGACTGAAAGCCGATAAATCCCCTGGACCTGATGGCCTACAACCTAGGGTTTTGAAAGAGTTGGCTATAGAGATAGTGGATACATTGGTTGTCATTTTCCAAAATTCCATAGATTCTGGAAAGGTTCCCGTGGATTGGAAGGTAGCAAATGTAACCCCACAATTTAAGAAAGGAGGAAGAGAGAAAATGGGGAACTACAGACCAGTTAGCCTGACATCAGTAGTAGGGCAAATGCTAGAATCTATTATTAAGGACGTGGTACCAGGGCACTTAGAAAATAATAATAGGATTGGGCAGAGTCAACACGGATCATGTTTGACAAATCTGTTAGAGTTTTTTGAGGTTGTAACTAGCAGAATAGATAAGCGGGAACCAGTGGATGTGGTGTATTTGGAATTTTCAGAAGGCATTCGATAAGGTGCCACACAAGAGGTTATTAAACAAAATTAGGGCTCATGGGATTGGGGGTAATATACTAGCATGGATTGAGGATTGGTTAACGGACAGAAAATAGAGAGTAGGAATAAACGGGTCATTTTCGGGTTGGCAGGCTGTAACTAGTGGGGTAGCAAATGGTATGTTGGCCTTTATTATAAGAGGATTTGCGTATAAGAGTAAAGGGGGGCAAAATTGGGTCGCGCCCCCTTAGGGGCACTAACTTCGCCGGGGTGCTAAATTAGCACCCCCACACCCGAAATTCACTGGTAGAGCCCCGCCTCCCACTTGGGGCGCTGCGAGTGAATATCGCGGCGCACGTTGCGCCGCAGTACTGCAAGTCTTCCTCCCCTTATTAAAGGGGAGGGGCCTAGCGCAGCGCGACCCGGGGGCCAGCTGGGCCACCAGGGATCGGAGTGCTGGCAAAAGAGCCCGGCACTCATGACGTCATCGCCGCGGGGCGCTAACGGGAGGCACAAATCAACCAAATTTTTCCCCCAAGACGTCTTAATGCAATTATATAGGGCCCTGGTGAGACCACACCTGGAGTATTGTGTACAGTTTTGGTCTCCTTACCTAAGGAAGGATATACTTGCCATAGAGTGAGTGCAACAAAGGTTCACCAGACTGGTTCCTGAGATGGGGGGATTGTCCTATGAGGAGAGATTGAGTAGACTAGGCCTATATTCTCTGTAGTTTAGAAGAATGAGAGATGATCTCATTGAACCATACAAAATTCTTACAGGGCTTGACAGGGTAGATGCAGGGAGGATGTTTCCTCTGACTGGGGAGTCTAGAACCAGGGGACACAGTCTCAGAATAAGGGGTCGGCCATTTAGGACTGAGATGAGGAGCAATTCCTTCACTCAGAGGGTGGTGAATCTTTGGAATTCTCTACCCCAAAGGGCTGTGGAGGCTCAGTCGTTGAGTATATTCAAGACAGAAATCGATAGATTTTTGAATATTAAGGGAATCAAAGGATATGGGGATAGTGCAGGAAAGTGGAGTTGAGGTAGAAGATCAGCCATGATCTTATTGAATGGTGGAGCAGGCTCGAGTGGCCGCATGGCCTACTCCTGCTCCTATTTCTTATGTTCTTAAATCATGCACCTTTTCATATTATGTAAGCTTTGAGAAAATGAGAAGTCGTTGATCACATCTCTAGGGTTAGAATGGATTTTTATCCAATTCGCCTCACAGGGTGGCTCAGCTGGCGCCAGGAGCTCCCACACCGGGAGTGGAGAGTTCATTCAAGGTGATAACTTTGACTAGCAGTTCAGCAGTCCTCATCACACAGAGTTGAGGTCAGTCTCCAGACGGCTAGAAATACATTATAGCCCGGGAATGGATGGTATAATTAGAAAAGTTAGAGAGTTAGCGCCAGGCGCTAATGCTTTAGACTGCACGGAAAATTCATGCTCACTGCTCAAAGAAATGATTGGAGTCCTAATTCAAGTCAAGGGGGGAGAAATTCAGTATCGCCCCATTTGGGGCGCAATTATCGGCCGGGCGCAAAGATTAGCGCCTGGCGCTAATTATCGCCACCGACTGCAAACTTGACTTTTATCGCCCCTGGAGGTGATTGGAGCGCTAAATCAGGCGCTTCACAACTGTCTTAAGGTGCAAAGGCCGAGGAGCGAGGCGCTAACTCAGAGCGCGGGCGAAGCTCATGTAATGTCAGTCAGCAATGGAACACACACACACTGGCATGGGCCAGTTCTTAAAGGGGATGGTTAATCTTGCTTTCCATCCACATCCTGCTCATTGCAGCCTTGAATCTCTGCCTGGAGAGACCTGCACATCAAATCTGCTGGAAAGAACAATGGAGAGTACCAGGCAAAGAGCTCAGAGTGCAGCCCCCACAGTCTCTTCTAAATCGATACAAGGAATGGCAAATCAAAATGAACCTGCAAAGTGCTGCTCAGTACCCAAAACTCCTTCACACAACGTTGAATCTCTCCAGAAGTCTCTCTCTCTCTCTCTCAGAATGCGTAGTTCAAAAATGGCACCAACAATAAAAGGCAGGAAGCGGTCACCTTTAAATAGCGCTCCCCCTTTCCCTTCATGACTGCAGAACGCTCCCCTCAACCTGTCGTTGCTAGCGTCAGGCGGTAAGGCAGGGGGCGCCACTCAATATCCGCTCCGGGGCGATACCGGGGCGTTGTGCACTCGACTGACGTCACGATCTGCCGGCGCAGGAGATCGTGGCGGTAGTGTTTTGCGCCGCCGCAAAATGTCTAGTTAATTTCGCGAGCGGCACAAACTTCGCCGCGCCTGGGCGCTAGATGCTTTGCGCCCCATTAGCGCCCTCTTAAGGCGCTAACGGGAGGCGCAACCAACTGAATTTTTCCCCCATTAAGTCTAAGCTCAGTGGTGTTACACTCAAAGGGTGGACCAATATCAGGCGCAGTCTACTTGCAAGTCATGATTGCCACAGCCTTTTTCCAATTCTTAAAGGGGAGGTTCATTGATGCTGCAGAACCTCATTCTCAGTATTGCTGGCTGTGCAGCTGCCTCAGCAAGCTGCAGCAGGTCAAGGAGAAGTAGCCGGAGGACTAAAGCAGCTGTACTCATGGCAGATCCATGCTCCAGGGAGAGAGCCCGCAGATTCAGTGATCAACCATTGGAGGCGTTGGTGTTCGCTGTGGAGAGACAGAGGGCGGTGCTCTACCTGGCAAATGGCAGGAGGCCCTCGCCGCAAATCTTCCGTACCATGTGGAGGGAGGTAGCGCAGCACGTCTCGGGCAGCACTGTGGTCCCCAGGAAGAAATTTAATGACCTCACTCGGGTGGTCAAGGTGAGTGAATGCTTCTACAAATGCTACGTACCACCATCTGAACCAGTCTTCACACACTGCCCAAAGCACCATACCCACAGCACTCACCCACCAACAATCTCTACCTACCAACACTCACACCCACATCTCACACCTTGCACACAATGACAGCTATTCAACTATGGCAGGCACATCACCCAAACACATTGCTCCACACTCACTCACACACTTTCCTTTCTCTTTCAGGCCAAGGTGGCTCACAACAGGAGGGAGCAGGAGCGCACAGGCGAGGGGCAAGCTGACACCCAACCACTGTCTGCGCTGGAAAATAGAGTGCTGCAGATTATTGGGCGCCAGGTGGTGGGCTCCGTGGCCACCGGCGACGTTGACCTCCTTATGGACAACAACGGTATGTTCATCCATGTTCCTTCTTCTCACATCCCACTTTCCCCTCACCCCACAAGCGTTTTGCACTTTCCAGCTAATCATGCTGTATGCATGCATTTCTCCCTTCCTGCCCCCCTCCTCCCCTTAACCTGACATTTGTGCCTTTATGCTTTCAGATAATGAGCAAGCACCTGAGCAGCCTGTCCCTGTGGGCACCGTAGAGAACGAGGCGGGAGAAGAGGAGGAGGAAGAACACACCGCGTCACTGCATGTCTCACCCGCAGGCACCAGTTCAGACAGTGGCACTACGCTTTCTTTAGAGGCTAGTATAGTAGCAGGTTCTGCACAGGGTGAGGCACCAGGGATGAGTGGGCTGCAGCAAGGCCAGGGGAAAAGGTAGCTCGGGGGCCAGCTCCCCGGAGGGCAAGTTCGCGCGCGAGTTCTGTTGCACAGGAGATGATAGGTGCAATGGCAAGAGTGCCTGAGAGCCTCTCGGCAATGGTAAGGAGCGTGGAGGAGTTCGCCTTCAATACTGCACAAGGCTCTGCGCACACTATGGAGCCCATCATTTCCAGTCTGCAAAGGATGGTAGACTATCAGAGAGACCCCATGGCGACCTAGACCTGATGCCGCATGTGATGGGTGATCTGGTAGCTTCCATTGCAACACAGGCGGAAGCGACACAACGTCTTAGTGCTGTAATGCAGTCTATGCTTGGTGGCATCCAATCTCAGACTGCTCTCATGCAGTCTCAGCTTGATGTTATGCAAGCTCTGACTGCTGCCATCGTGGCTGGGTCTACCACCGTCGACCGGGAATTTCACAGTGTCGCAGCTGGCCAGCAATTTGTGCTCCAACAGATTGCTAGGGATGCTGAGGTGCTGCCCCGGTGGAGTTGCAGTGGGTCAGTGGAGCAGGAACCTGCTGTCCTCTCTCAGGATGACAGTATTCCTGCTCCCACCACTGCCATTCCGCCATTGCCCTTGTCACTGTCTGTCATCCAGCCAGCCCAGACTGCTGCCGCCCATGCTGAGGTGGTGCAGTCTACAGCCGAGCCTTCCCGGCCCAGAACTGGTCGAGAACGTCCTGCAAGGCCATCTGAAGTCTCCCGCACAGACACTCAGCAGCTTTCCACCAGCCGTGCTGCAGCCATTGGGCCAACACTTCGTAGGAGCTCTAGAGTAGGCAAAGGCACAGTAACGAGAGGCACTAAGGGATTGCACAAGGGTGAATAGTTAATATTTTTGTTGTCAATATGTGTTCACTGATTATTGATAAATTTATTAATTCAGTTTGGATTCTTTTGTGGTGTCTCTCATTTCAGCTTTGCGGTGTGAAATGGCCTGCGACAGGGATGGAATGATGGGGATGTGGTGAGCAACAGGGATCTAGGGTTTAATTCATTCGAACTACAGTCTGATGAGGCGGTCACGGACAGCCCTTCCCGAAGGCCGATTGAGTGGCTGCCTCCTCCCTCGCTCCTGCTCATCCTCCTCGTCTTCCTCGTTCTCCTTGTCCTCCTCCTCCTCCTCTCCCTCTTCCGAGGTGGCCCCGCAATCCCTGGTGGCAAGGGCTGGGCTCTCATGATGGCCAAGTTGTGGAGCCTGCAGCAGAACACCACGAAATGGGACACCTGCTCAGCCGAGTACTGGAGGGCTCCTCCCGAGTGGTCAAGGCAGCGGAATCCTGGTGCAGGATGAAGGCATTGTGCCTGCTGCCAGGATAGCGGGCATTGATATTGAGGATTAGCTGTCTGTGGTCGCACACCAACTGCACATTAAGTGAGTGGTAGCCTTTGCGGTTACGGAAGATCTCAGGATTGTTATGCGGTGCCCGCAAAGCCACGTGGGTGCAGTCAATGGCACCCTGCACCATGGGGAATCCCGCTATCCTGGCAAAGCCACATGCACGCTTGTCCTGCTTCTCTCTGGTGATGGGAAAGGAAATGTAGTCCCTTCTCCGACTAGAGAGCCTCTGTGACCTCTCGGATGCAGCGATGGACAGCGAACTGCGAGATGTTAGCTATATCGCCTGTTGCAGACTGGAAGGATCCGTTGGCAAAGAAATTGAGGGCGGCGGTGATCTTGGCTGCCACTGAGAGAGCCGTGGTCGGCCTGATCTGAAGTTGGAGGTCTGGTTGCAGGAGGTGGCAGAGTTCTGTGACCACCTCCTTGGTGAAGCGGAGCCTACTAATACACTGCTCCTCGCTTAATTGGAGGTAGGAGAAGTGCTGTCGGAATGCCCTCAGAGGGTAAGGCCTCCCGTTGAGAGCCCTGATGGCCCTCCTCATCCCTCTGGCCACATGTTCCAGTCTTTCTCGCTGCCTCCGCTCCCTCCACCGTAGATCCTGGTGGGCCAGTTCGATTGCCAGTACAGCCCCCATTAATTTAACCAGGTGTAGCAGTTTGATTTTTTTAAGAATAAATGTAGCTACATTTTAGTTTCCACAACACTCCTGATACGAAAAAATCTTGAAATCACAGAATGAAACTGTTGCACTATGTGAAACTGACAAGAAAGCCATGAAACTCCACTAACCTACAGCTGCGACTCATTACTGATGATCCCTTTAAATAACGTCCCTTGAGCCAGCTTCCTGGTGTTTCATGCCAGCTCTCCTTGTCACTGTTTCCTCCAGGCGCTAAGGTAGGTGACGACAATCAATTTTGCAGATCGGGCGGTCAGTGAGCGTTGCACACTCACCGACGTCACAATCCACCTGGCGCTGAGGCTCCCGGCAATAATTGTTAGCGCCGGCGCTGCAGGAGGGGGGCGGGATTTGGCGTGCGGTGCTGGATTTGCCTCGCTTCGCCCCGGCGATAATGCTCTAGTGCCCCATTACTGCCATCTGCTGGCACTAACGGGAGGCGCTAAGATACTGAATTTCCCCCCTCTGTCTCCCTATCTCTCTTTGAAAAAGTCTGTCTGTGAGAGTTTGGAACAGTCAGAGTCAGAGAGATCTCACAGTCTGGTCAGTCGGGGAGGCTGAGAGACTCCAGGCTGAGGTATGAATACATATGACCTGTAAGTTTAAAGGTTACCGCCAGTTATTTTAAAGACTGCAAACTTGCAAGCGAGTTTAGCCCACAACAGGGTTAGTGTCACTTATTTTATTATTTTATGTTTAGAGCAGCAGTAGGAAATAGTTATATTTACTGGAAACTGTATTCTGTTCATTCATATATTTCATGTAAAATAAACCAGTTTGTTGTATATAGTCTGCCTAGTCTCACCAGAGTGCTTTTCAATCTTTTTTCCAAAAAGTCAGTTGTGACAGTGCATATGAGATCACAGTATTTAGTGAACACAATGAGGGATCTATTGTTATGGTGCCTAGGTCACACTGTTGTTTTTACTAAATAATGGACAGTAAAAAATCATCCGGGGGAAAAACGAGGTCCACTTATAAGACACTAAACCCAAGAGTATATCTAATGTAGACCCATGAATTTGTAACAGCGACATTTGCCTCACGGAACTCTTATACAGTTTCTCTTTGAACTACTTGTATGCTCCGTCCTCCTCTTACATCAGGGCAACAAAACTAACAACAGATCTAGTAACCTAAAATCAATAACAATTCAAATAGCACAATCTATTCTGAGAGACAATACCCATACAACAATAGATTAATTGAAATGAGAAAGAGCCTAACTAACAAAGCTCTTTGAGGAAATCAAAGGCCCTGATAATAACTCGGAGCTGGGAAGAGAGCTGGGGTGGGGACGGCTGGGAGGGATTTGCAAACAGCAAACCTGGAAGGAAGGGTTTCCCGCAGGTCCTGCTGAATTTAACGGCAGGACCTGTTTTAAATGATCTCAACAAGTTTCCTGCCCAACAGCCAGCCAGATTCACAGGTTGGCTGTCTGTCGGGCTGGAAAGCAGTCGGGGAGCGGATGGCAGGTAACTCTGAAATTGCGGGGGTGGGGGGTCGGACATCGTGGCGGGGGGGGAGGGGCAGATCGAACAATGGAGGGGGTGAGTGTCGGCCGACATCAGGGTGGGGGTCAACCGATCACAGGGTGTTTAAAAGGTAAGCTTGGTGGACTGGTGGGGAAGCACTCTTGCTCCTCCTGGCCCACAAGCAGTGCAATAAAGGCACTTTCTCCTCTTCTTTCATCTGTCGGGTTTCCTGAGTCCCGGGAAACCCGGTCTGCAACCGGAGTGAATGAAACCCAAGATCCCTGTTGCTCACCACTTCCCCACCTTACCATCCCTCTGTCACAGAACATCACAGCGTCCACTTGCGCACAAAGCTGAAATAAAAGCCACCACAAAACAAAAATTCCAAACAATTTATAAATTTATCAAATGCAAATCAAAACAACAAAGTCAACTAATCATCCTTGTGCATTCCCTTAGTGTCTGTCTTTCGTCTACCTTTTCATACTCCAATGCTCCAGTGGCTGCAGCATGGCTGGTGGAAGGCTGCTGACTTTCAGTGGGCGAGACTGCAGATAGCCTTGCAGGACAACCTCGAACAGCTCTGGTCCAAGAATGCCTGGCTGTACACTGCAGCACCTTGGCACAGGCGGCAGCAGTCTGGGCTGGCTGGATGACAGGCAGCAGCAAGGGCATTGACAGAGTGGCAGTGGTGGGAGTAGGAATACTGTCATCTTGAGGGAGGACAGCAGGTTCTTGCTCCACTGAGCCACTGCCAATTCCCCAGGGTGGCGCCTCAGCTATCCAGGCAATCTGTTAGGGGTCAGATTGCTGAACTGCTATGAGACCCTGCAAGCCCCTTTCCACCCTCATAAACCCAGCCATGATGGCAGCATTCTGAACTTCCACTGCAGCTTGAGATATTTGGTCGCTTCCGCCTGTGCTGCAATGGAAGCTGCAACATCGCCCAACACACACAACACCATGGCTGAGTCCACAAGGTCTCTCATGGAGTTGTCCATCATTTCCATCCTGGAAATCATGGACTCCAAGCTCCGCGCAAAACCCCGTGCAATGTTGGAGCCGGACTCTTCCATGCTCCTTGACACTGACAAGAGGCTCTGCGGCAGGCTTGCCATTGCACCTAACTTTTCGGTGTGCATGGCCATCACCCTTCTTTTGAAGGCCACCCCATTGAGATCATCATCTGAGTCTTGTGGAGCAGAACTAGTGCGCAAACGTGTCCTCCAGGGAGCTGGCACCCGAGCTACCCTTTCCCCCGGCCTGGCTGCAGCCCACTCATGCCCAGTGATTCACCACATGCAGATCCCGCCTCTATACTACCCTCTAACGTCCGCGCTGTGCCTTTTTCTGAGCTGGCGTCTGCGAGTGTAAGATGCAATGCCGGTGTGTCGTCTTCTCTATCAATGTCCTCCTCCATCACTTCGGGGACTGGCTGGCCAGGTTGGAGTTCTTGGGTTTCTGAAAGGAGAAAGGCACAATGGTCGGGTTGTGGTGAGGGGATGGGGGGGAAGCAAGATATCCATGCATACACCATCAGCAACTTGTAAGTGAGAAGAGATTGTGCGATGAGGGGGAAGTGAGATGTGAGAAGAAGGATTAGGTGAGAGCATACCGTCATCACCAGCAATGCTTTCCTCTTCCCCGTTCACCACGGACTCTGTGACTGCCCCTCCAATTATGTCAAGAACTGCTTCCTCCAGCTCCATCAGGTTCAGACGTCTGGCTTCCCCTCCACCCATCTGCTGCTGCTTCTGGCGGTTGTGAGCCACCTTTGCCTGCAAGAGAAAGGGAAGCGTGTCAGTGAGTGTGGTGCATTGTGTTTGGGTGATGTGCCTGCCATAATTGAAGTGTGTGCAAGGTGTGAGATGTGGGTGTGAGTGTTGCAGCAGTGGTAAGTGTGTGAGGGTGAAGTGAAGCTATGATTGTGAGGTATGAGTTGTCATTGGTAGAGATTGTTTATAGGTGAGTGATGGGGGTGTGATGCATTGAGCAGTGTGTGAGGCTTGTGGTGCTGATGGTGGGATATTGCATTTGATGATGAATTCATAAAGCCTTGACCACTCATGTGAGGTCATTAAACTTTTTGCGGAACTGGATCCAGGTCCTGGGGGCAACACTCGTCACAGTGACTGCTTGAGCAATCTCCTTCCACAGCCTTCTGATGCTCAGCCTTGAAGGCCTCCTGCCCCCTTGCGGATGGAGGACCTGACGGCGTCTTTGTACCCCCAGGACCAAGGCCTCCAGTGCTGTATCCGAAAATCTCCTTGCTCTTTCCCTTGGCTGTTGGGCTGTGGCTCTGTCCACAATGAGAATGAGGTTCTTCTGCAGTAAAGGACCTCCCCTTTAAGTAGTGCAGAGAGCCTAGGCCAAAATTTATTGGCCAGTAGACTGCACCCGATATTGGCCCACTGGTCAGCGCTCAGCCAAATAAATCTGTTTAATGCTGAGATCAGCGCTGCAAACATTATAATAAGCAGACAGCATGAATTTTGCGCATTGCCTGCATCACTTTGAACGGGTGCAGGCACAACGTGCTGCTCGCTGCACGCACCCATTTTCGGGCTTTATCCAAATTCTGGGCCTCAGCCTTTTGACTCAGAGATGAGAATGTTACTAACTGAGCCAAGCTAACACAGTATACACCAGTAGTGGGCAAAATACGGCCTGTCAATGGATTCAATTCGGCCCGTCAAGGCTTGGCTTCGAACTGCGAACGTCTGTTGCATCTGAACCCGCCCCATGTGACATCATTAACACTGAGGCCGGGTTTGCGGCAAAGCGCAGCCTAACCCAAGCCATGGCTGCGGAGACTACAAAGGCATAATCTGCTCAAGTGGGTAGCGACACTATTTTTGGTAAAATCATTCCCAAAGAAATCCTGTGCGAGCTCCTGTGTGAAAAGGATAAGTGTATCGCTTTTAATGATTTTGAACCACAAGCTCCAATGCACTTCCTTGTGGTTTCCAAGACGCCTATTGTCCAATTTTCCAAAGCAGAAGATTCCGATGCAGCACTTCTGAGACACCTGATGATCGTTGATAAAAAATGTGCAGCGAAGTTGGGCTTAACAAATGGCTACAGACTCATTCTGAGTGAAGGCCCGGACGGTGGACAGTCTGTCTACCACGTTCACCTCCATGTATGTGGTGGGTGGCCAAATGCTTTGGCCACCAGGTTAATTGCTACATGAATGTTACTTGATCTTTGGAACGCTTAATGCAGTCTCTTAAATAAAGAACATGTTGCGTGCGGAATAATGGTGTGCCAATCTCAAAACACCATTACTGTTTTCTTTCAATGTATCAATTGCTGTAAAGCTTACAAAATAAATCCAGTTCATAAGGGAAAGAAAAAGCAGGCGAGTCAACATAGCAACGGGCCTTAGAGACGGGAGGCGAAGATATGAAGACCGGTGGCTGAAGTGGACAGAGGTGGCCGGGAGTCGCGGATTCGTCTACGGCCCCCTGGGGAGGGCCTTTTACTGACAGTGGAGAGAGGTGAGTGCAGCAGCGGGGAGAGTGCAGGCCCATCCTCCCCCAGCCCAGGCCCAACCCCCAGTGATGGGGTGACTAATGGATAATCCTTATAACCAGTTATTAAATACTGTCGAAGTTTCAACTTCCGAGTAAGACTCTTTAAACAATATCGTCAAAGAAGGCTTTATTATTTACTTTACTTGCAAGGAGAATGCAACCATAGCCAAATAGCTACGATGACAGACTGAAAAATCACAGAAAATGGAAGATCTTATACACTGAAAACACAAGCTTCCCATATCACATGACATGTTGTTTAAGGTAAGCTAAGTTACGAGTTAAAAAAACATAAGAAATGCCTTACAATGAGACTAGCTAATCTCTACAAAATGGAGTCTGTCTGTTCTTCTCCCACCAAGGCCAAGGCACCTGGTTGTTTACTTCACTATTCCTTGGTTATCTCAAGTTGATTAGAAGAAGCTTGTTTTGTTCTGTACTATGAAAACAACATAGTCTGCAAAGTTCAATTTCATTTCCATGAGAAGTCATAAACAACTTCTTTCTTTATTCAATACAAGTCAGAGTCGGCCATTTTGGATCACTCTTTGTGTCTAGGAAGCCATTTTGTCCGAGACAAAAACTGCACTTCCACACTACCACCTAACTAATTAATGCAAAACCGATTTGTGTTTACTAATTAGCATTTTAATTATCTCAAATTTATTTGTTTAACACTGATTGTTTATACTGGCATAATAATATCAGTGGCTAAGATAAGTTTTGGGTGAACCTATATCATGTTCGTTAGCATGTGTTTTTAAGTGTGGAAACGACACGAAGGGTTCTTTATACAATAAATGCCATAACAAATTTTAATGGTAGCTGTTGTTAACATAATTCACGTTATGTGTGCAGCAGTGTTCCCGCTAATTTTTTTTGGGGTGCGCGGCCCCTTTAATGGGGGAATTCCAATTTCCTCGCATGCGCGGTTTTTCCATTTAAAAGCCGCTGAGAGGCCTGCGCGGGACATTGGTGTGCGGCCCTCA
This sequence comes from Squalus acanthias, assembly GCA_030390025.1. NCBI lineage: Eukaryota > Metazoa > Chordata > Chondrichthyes > Squaliformes > Squalidae > Squalus > Squalus acanthias. The sequence continues at coordinate 197,972,385 of CM059425.1, read as the reverse complement.
ACAGCTCACCAAAACTTGGTAAGTGGCCCTCCAGCCCAAAAAGTTGCCCATCCCTGGTATATACTGAATGGCACTAAATTAGCTCAGAGAACTTAGAAAGTAATTCAGGAGCAAGAGCATAATTGCAGCCTGGGACAGTTGAGAAAGCCTTTACCAACATTTTCTGGTATAGATGGCTTTTACAGTAAGTTTCTGAGTTAATGTGCAAATATTGTGCTGTTTCTCTTACACCCACGTTATTTCTGTATTAACTTACTATGAAAGCTGACTATTCCAGCTCTGCTGTCATTCCCACTCTCAATTCTGACAGCGTTCCACCCACTCCAGAATCTTGGTCACCCTTTCCCACTCTAATTCTGACCCCCCACTACTTCTGTAATCTGGGATATGTGCAGCCCCGTGCCATTCTACTGCAGGTGACTGCCTGTTACTCACTAATTCCGGATTACCTAATAGAATGCTAGGATATATATAATCAGCACAGTTTAATATATGAGTACGATGGTCGCTGTGCCACAGTAAAATATACTTGCATTACAAGGGGTAGAGAAAAAGCCAGAAGACTGATCCCAATGCAAGGGAAGAGCAATGAGAAAAGAGTAGCAAAATTTAAACTTTGGGCTTGATTTTAATAGCTCTCAGGAGGCGGGTTTGGAGGTGGGTTGGCAGCGAAAATCGGAAAAAATGGCTTCAGACTGCCAACCCGCCTCCATCCCGCCCCCACGCGATTTTCGTGAGTGTCGGGTCAGCCGCTCCCAAACTGACCCGACGGAACCGGTGGGACAGGTGGTTAAGGCTGTTAACAGCCTGTTAATTGCCTTGCTAATCCTATTTTTATAGTGGTTTCCCATTTTCGTGCTTCTGGCTCCTGTTTCTCGTCTTGTCAGAAACACGCCATCTGCAAGGAGACTAGTTTCTCGAGGACATGATTTGTAGTCATTGGTGCAGCACTTTAAAAGCGCTCCTGTAACATGGCTGACATGCAAATGCAACAACTTTGTTGTTGGAGGTTTGGGATAAGATTTTGCAAATCTACTGACCTTGAGTGTTCAAGCTGACAGCCATCGGCAGTGTGACCTGATTGGTATAATTTCAGGCCACTTTGAGTGTGCGCTTGCAAGCTTCTTGCCTCAACTGAAATTTATAGCAACGGGATGGGAACCATTTACATCCTTTCATCCTGGTCGTCAGATTCGGAGGAAGCGCAGCTGCGCCAGCACCACAACCAGCTGCAACAGTAGCACCAGCACCAGGAGGGCCAACCTCCTCCTCACCCACCTGATGATGCACAGGGCGGAGGGCCTCAGCTCAGGGCTGCACCTCGCTGCAGGAGATGCCCCCAACACAGGGTTTACAGGCAGAGGATCAGCTTCCTCAGCATGACTGAGCAGCAGTGCCAAAGGAGGCTGAGACTTTCGAGAGAGGTAGTCGCTGACATCTGCGCAATGCTGCACCGACACCTGGAGCCCCGAGGAGCGTGTGGACACTCCTTACCAGTGGCTGTCAAAGTCACCACCGCACTCAACTTCTTTGCTTCGGGCTCCTTCCAGGGATCAGCTACAGACATCAGCGGCATCACCCAGTCGGCCGCACACACCTGCATCACGCAGGTCATCGATGCCCTCTTTGCAAAGGCCCACAATTATATCCACTTCTCCACGGATGGCCCAAGTGTGACGCTGCGTGCGGTTGGCTTTGCCAATATGGCAGGCCTGCCAATGGTGCAGGGCATCATAGACTGCACACATGTAGCCATTAGGGCCCCCTATTACAACCCAGCTGTGTTTGTCAACCGCAAGGGATTCCACTCCCTGAATGCCCAGCTGGTGTGTAACCACAGGAAGATCATCATGCATGTTTGCGCTAAGTACCCTGGCAGTTGCCATGACTCCTTCATCCTGCGCCAGTCTACTGTGCCTCAGCTCTTCCATCCGCCAACCGAACTTTCCGGATGGCTTCTTGGCAGCAAGGGCTATCCCCTGAAAAAATGGCTTATGACACCGATGAGGAGGCCATCAAATGATGCTGAGGAGCAGCACAATGTGAGTCACATATCCACCAGAAGCATCATCGAGCAAACCATCAGCTTGCTCAAAATGTGCTTCTAATGCCTAGACAGATCTGGTGGAGCCTTGCAGTATGCACCAGCCAGGGTGTCCAGAATCACCGTGGTCTGCTGTGCCCTGCACAACATCGCACAGCAGCGCGGCTTAGTGCTGCCGGACGAACAAGTGGCTCAGCACACAGCCTCCTCGGAAGAAGAGGAAGAGGACAAGGAAGAGGACGAGGAAGAGGACGAGGAGGAGGACGGGGAGCGACGCCTTGCGGGGCCAGATGTGGCCAATCCAGCAGCAGGCGACTATATTGCTGACCATGAGGCAAGGGATGCACTCATCCATGCCAGATTCACGTAAGCTTATGTTTCAACCAAATGTGGCTGGCACATGGAGATGAATATAAGTCCGACATTCTCAAAACCCCAGGCATCATCTGTCCAATAAATGGTGATTTGCGCTCAGTGTCACCACCAACATTCTACATGGAATTCTCCCTGAGCCCTCACTCTTGAACTTCCATTTCCCAGAACACAGAGGCCACACTTTAGGTGATCTCAGCAGATCATTAAACCTTTTTCGACACTGCCCATGGTGTGTCTGCACACAGACCTCGAACTCACCTCCTCAGTAACTTGCAGCCAAGCTGCCTTGGTTTGCTGAGGAGGCTTTCTCCTTCCGTTTCCAGGGAAGAGGACCTCCTGACGTCCTCTAACTCCCTCCACAAGAGTATGGAGGGAGCCCTCATTTAACCTGAGTGTAGCCTTAGTTTTTGGGGCTGCCATTCCTGCAGCAGCCAGCACTTTTAACACAAAAAAACGAATGTTTCTGCAAAGGGGACATGGCCCCTTTAAATCTTTCCTGAAACAACGCATCATCAGAGGCGAGAACCTGACGCTCTGCAAGCACTTGGCTGGAGGGACCCGCACGTTGGCCGTAACGAGGCCAATCAACCTAAAATCTTAACTGCGGGCCGGCGGCAACCGGGAGCGGGTCCGAAAGACGCCGAGCAGCAGACCCGCCGTCAACCCGCCTCCTTTATTGAAATCGCAGCCAAAGTGGGAGGGAATACCAACTGTGCAAACTATTAAAATGTGTAGATTAAATTCATTGAGCTTATTATGCCAAATTAAACCAAGAAAGTAGGATCATAGGTTATAAATATAAACTGGTAGAAATATATTTAGAACAGATATCAGGAAAAACCTCTTTCCACCAACTGTGATAAGTATTTGGAATAATCTATAAAACAAGGTAAATCTCCATAAACTCCAACTCATCCAAAACTCCAGTGCAAGCATTCTGTCTCACGTTAAATCCTGCTTGCCTATTTCCCTATCTCCCTTTGTAAAACATCTAAAGCTGTTGTTCCCTACATTAAAAGGTGTTATAGAAATGCAAGTTTTTAATGGTTTAATGGAGTCTGTTCAAAATATAATTAGATGCCACATTGGGAGAGTTAACGTACTAGAGAGATGAACTTCATCAGGCCAATTGGCCTTTTCTTATCCCTGACTTGCCTATTGGTCACTAGACTAATTACGGCATGGAATTGATAGAAATCTGGGAACAAGAGGGATATTTCCCCGATTAGATGCTCCTGGCAAGGTCGTAAAATTTCAGAACGTGGGCCCTTGGCAGTTGAAAGTACGGCAAAGGGAGGGGGGATACACAGTAGGACAGAGGCAGAGGAATGGAGAGTTTGTAGGACTAGTGGAGGTTACAGAGATTGGGATGAGCAAGGCTATGAAGGAACTTAAACACAAAGAGGAGAATTTTAAATTGGGGCTGTTGGGGAACGGGGAGCCAACGTAGGTCAGCAAGGATAGGGGTGATGGGCATGCGGGACTTGGTGCGGGATTCCTCACAGGAGCGCACGATCAGTGAACCAGCTGTTACATCTCCTGCTTTCCTCTTGGTTTTCCCCTGTCTTCCCTCAAATACTAATTATTGGTCTGAACTCATGCACTCTTTACAAGTAACAATTTTAAAGAGAGCCACAAATACAAACAGTTTAAGGAAAATACCTTATTTCCAGAAGAAAGTATTTGTAGCAGATTTCTTGCTTGCCAATTTTCTGAGAGTTGAAATGCTAAGAAGTATCTCAAAAGGAAAATGTCATCAATACCAAATGCAACCATTGTACATTAGCTTGGAAATCAATATAGGTAAATGCTATTGGATCTCTTTTTTTCCTGCTAGTTTTATCCCCTCTCCTCTCCTTAAGGCATTGACTCCTTGCTGTGGTATGGCTCCATGTGTATATGTTGCTGATCATGTCTTAATCATCTGAGGCATCAGGAGAATTATTATTGGATTGTTTTGGTATAAAACAAATTGGAGAGGAGATGGGGAGGAGCACAGGCACAATGTGCCGAATGGCCTCCTTCTGTGCTGTATGATCTACGAAAAGGCTACTCAATCATCTCCCAGCTACATTAAGGTCAGGGAAAATATTTAATTGGGGAGGAAGTACATAGCTGGGATTTCTCTATGATGTCATAATTGTAGCTAATTTAAATATTTTAGAATCTGAGGGAATGTGTTGGCTGGAATCCACCTGTTGGAGATGCAATCCTCAGAAAGTAAAAAATGCGCATTTGCTGTTGTTAGTGTATTTAGGAAATCCTGGACAACTGAGCCATAAGAAACGTATTTGTTGCCATTCTTATTTGGCAACAGGACTCACTGCTTCAGGTTCTTGGAACAATAAAACCACATCCTGGATCAAAGGTTGGTAAGGTAAATACTGTGAGGTATTACAAATTCTCATGTTACTATAAATGGCACGCCTCTAATGGATGTCTGGCATAAAGTAATGGTGATCATGTTTGTGAACTGCTTCTTGCAAAGCTAAGCAGGAGCATTAGGGAAAGATAAATGGTATGTATGAAGGATGAAGGGAATTAAAGAAATGTGTGGGCTCATTAAACACTGAAGAATAGAATAGCATTCCTGCACCCAAATCAAATATATGAGAAAGTTATAGGAATACAGGGTTTTTTAAGTTTATTCCAATAATGCACCGAATGAATCATATATGATTAGGTACATTTCTTTGTTTGTATTTAGAATAGTCATTGTTAGAATTTTCCTATTATGTTAAATTGAATAAATGAGGTGCACATTTTGAAAGTTGATAATTGTTGTGTAAACATTTTGAAGGAATTATTGTTTAAAGTTTTTATTTAGAATTTTAAAATTGTTTTAATAACTTCACCCGGTTATTAGTTTTTCTCCCCTCCTTTAGTTCATTAGTTACCCACACTACATTGATCAAGGGAGCATTAGGATGACCTGCTACAATGCCATTTTGAGCCAAGCTCCATGAGTGTGGGTAAAGCAAGTCTCTGATATTCCTTGTTTCACTGTTAGGAGCTTGTACCGTCAGATGTCCCAGTGCAGATTAGGAATTCACCATGTACAAACACAAACCTGTATCCGATTAGTCTTTGTAAAATTTATAGGGTAGAAATTACTGGTGGTGCTGTTAATGTCTAAGGGGGAGAAATTCAGTATCGCCCCATTTGGGGCGCAATTATCGGCTGGGCGCAAAGATTAGCGCCTGGCGCTAATTATCGTCTCCGACTGCAAACTTGACTTTTATCGCCCCTGGAGGTGATTGGAGCGCTAAATCAGGCGCTTCACAACTGTCTTAAGGCGCAAAGGCCGAGGAGCGAGGCACTACCTCAGAGCGCTGGCGAAGCTCATGTGATGTCAGTCAGCAATGGAACACACACACAATGGCGCCGGCCAGTTCTTAAAGGGGAGGGTTGATCTTGCTTTCCATCCACATCCTGCTCATTGCAACCTTGAATCTCGGCCTGGAGAGACCTGTACATCAAATCTGCTGGAAAGAACAATGGAGAGAACCAGGGAAAGAGCTCAGAGTGCAGCCCCCACAATCTCTTCTAAATCGATACAAGGAAGGGCAAATCAAAATGAACCTGCAAAGTGCTGCTCAGTACCCAAAACTCCTTCACACTGCGTTGAATCTCTCCAGAAGTCTCTCTCTCTCTCTCTCTCTCAGAATGCGTGGTTCAAAAATGTCACCAACAATAAAAGACAGGAAGCGGTCGCCTTTAAATAGCGCTCCCCCAGTCCCTTCCTGACTGCAAAACGCTCCCCTCAACCTGTCGTTGCCAGCGGCAGGCGGTAAGGCAGGTGGCGCCACTCAATATCCACTCCGGGGCGCTACCGGGGCGTTACGCACTCGACTGACGTCACGATCTGCCGGCGCAGGAGATTGTGGCGGTAGTGTTTAGCGCCGCCGCAAAATGTCTAGTTAATTTTGCGAGCGGCGCAAACATCGCCGCGCCCGGGCGCTAATTGCTTTGCGCCCCATTAGCGCCCTCTTAAGGCGCTAACGGGAGGCGCAGCCAACTGAATTTTTCCCCCTAAATGTTTGGTGCACTCACATAAAATTAGCCTCTTCATTATTTTTAATGGGTGGAGGCGGGGGGGGCGGGAGGGGGAATAAACTCATTTTAAATAAATGCATTATGCCTCAGTTAAAATAACAGGGAAAATAGTTTGATACGTATGATAACATCACCAATAGCAATTTCTGCCCCTTAATCTGTTCTTCTTCCTCCACACTTTGTAGGCCTTTATACCATAAACCATTTCGCTGATAGGGCAGGCAGGTTACTTGCTCTCCTTGTGCTGTTCTTGAGCAGACCCTTAGGAGATACACAGAATGGAATAGGTTTGTGCCCCTCCATTTTTTCTTTCACTTACAACCTCCAGACATCTTGGGACCATAATTACTTAATCCGTTCCGCTGCAGTAACTGCGGGAATTGTGCCCTCCTAGCGACCTGCGCTCCTCACCTTGATGTGAAGTATCTGGGGTCAAGTAACTAAAATAAACCAGGCTGCACCAGTTTAGGCACATCTTGGGCTCCTGCGGTGGGGTGGGGGGTGGGGGCAGGGAGGGAGAGGAAGGTGCAGAGCTGAATTGCACTGTGAAGCTGAAGCCAGTGGACCCAGGTTAAAAGTTTAAAAACCTTAGCTAATCAGCCCTCATAGAAGATGGTCAATTAAAAAAAATGCATTGAAATTTTAACCCTAACCTGGAAACCCCATGGGCCCCACTACTGCTGTTCTAGTCGTATGGATGCTCGTATCCTGTCAATCTCCTGGTTGCTCCACGGAAAGGAAGTGGGACAGCAGGAATTCTAGAAGGTGACACCATCATGCCGCCCCACCTCCTTCCTGACACCAGGCCTTCGATAGGGCAAACCGAATTTCTGCCAGCCCCTGCCACTAGCGGGAATTACCATACGTTGCTTTTCGGAGTGGACAACTGCCTTTTCTGGCCCCTCTTACACTGGAATTTCAAACTCATTAAATTAAAAATGGTAGGACATTTTTCACACGGTTGACATCAGTTCTCTATATCATACTTGTGCTTTTGTCAGTTATTTTTATTCATTCTGACCATATAAAGATATATTATACCAAGTTCAGTGCTGCATTTGTAGCAATAGTGAAATACAATCAAGTTCATATACATTTCTCGCATTATAGGAGGTGCTGTGCTGCTGGTGGACCCTCGCATGCAGTGGGTGTGGGTCCCAACATCTGGCTAATATCCCATGATTGATTTATGGGGCGTCCGTTTTACAACCTGCGGGAGATGAAAAATTAAGCCACACACTGGCATGCGCAGCCTCATTTAAATATGGAAATTCCATATTGTTGGGGTCTGATTTTTTTCAAGTACCAGTGAGACTTTGTCCGTAGTATGAGCTTTGTTTGTAAAAAGTAGTTGCAATAACAGTCATAGGAGTTTGCCTGCTGAAGCCTACTTCATCAAGGAAAGAGGTAGGTTTTGTCCAGTTTCATATTCCCTTTGCTGCATTTTGCTCAGTGCATTCGTTGTTTTTGTTAGGTAGGGCTCCATTTTTGCATTTTTGACAGATGAGAGGATTCATGACTTTGTTGCCCCCACTTCGCAAGAAAGGCTGTCGCAGAGTTATGCCATCTGCTGTGCAATTCACTGCACACATCATCTGGATCAGGGCTTGCTCTTCCCACCAAAGTGAAGCTTACCACAGCATAAGCCCTTCCTTACACTGGCAGGAAAAGCAGTCTGCAGTACACACAAATACCAGGGAATTAACAGCCCTATGTTTCCAAGAAGCAACACCTTCATTACTTTACCTGTGGAAGAAAGCATAAGCTAAACAAGATTTACAACAATGAGAAGTCGCACAACACCAGGTTATAGTCCAACAGTTTTATTTGAAATTACGAGCTTTCGGAGCTCTGCTCCTTCGTCAGGTACAAATGAGACGAAGGAGCAGCAGCTCCGAAAGCTCGTAATTTCAAATAAAACTGTTGGACTATAACCTGGTGTTGTGCGACTTCTCATTTTTGTCCACCCCAGTCCAACACCGGCATCTCCGCATCAAGATTTACAACATTCAATGAGCGACTGGGTTCCCTCGAGTGCAAGGTGTGGTAGATGGCACTGATATGGGCATCAAAGCTCTTCATTTTATGTGTGCACAAAAGGGTAATGGTTTGCACAGCGCTTGAAATGGTACCTCCCAGAATGAGGCTCCCAGCTTATGTTTGTGGCATGGCTCAATGACCCCACAAGAAAAGTGAGCAATATTGAGGAGTACAGTTACCTTCCCCTTCGTCCTAATACAAGCAAGGTACTTCCTTATTTGGAGCCGGGTACGAGGGAGCTGGGTGACCACATTGACTCGTTTGTCAAACTCCCTTCATGCAGGTGGCACCTGTGCTTTTACCAGAGGTTGACATTTGGCCCCAAAGAGAGCCACCCTCCTTTGGCACACCATGTGCCACAGGAGTAACATCAAAAGTGGCAGTGCCGCCCACCTGTCTCCACTTCACCATTGTAAACAATTGTCAATTGTTCTATCACCGGCACAACATCTCGGTTTTTTTGTGAACTGCAGCCCTTTAAAAGCTGCTCCCTTGCTGAATTTCATGATCCTCAGCCAAGTGTGCTGCAGGCCAAACAATTCCTTTGACTGTACCCGAGTCAAATGAAGAGGTGGGCGTTATATCAAAAGATTCCACACAGCTCATATCACTACAAGCTTGCACACACTTGAAATTTTCAATAGCAAAAAATTAATCAGTTCAGGTATAATAATTCCTGTTATATACAACTCTAGTACTAAGCAACTTTTATCTGTCCATTATAAGATATTGTGTAGAACAGAATTGCTTCACTATAATTACAATATATTGGTTGACTGGAGCAAAATATCGTGGCTGAAGGTTCCTCTGCAGTGCCATAGGCTCCAACATAATGGTGTTCAATTTCAGACCAGCAATCTTATTGTGTTACTGAAGGCTGACAGTTTGTTCTCTATGTTCTTTTATTAAGGCATTTCCCTCACAATCATTACAACAGTTAATATCATGCTACTACTTGCCCAAATCAATTAGGCAGTTTTAACCAGCTGCATTAGTGTTCAATAGATTTCATCATACCATATAGAATTTCTGTTTTTCTTGTATGTGAGGACAAACACTTCTCTTTTTCTATCTGGTACCTGTATCAACTACAACGGAGAAGGCAGATGTCTTGATTTCAAACCTCCTCCATTGACTCTCTGAACTGGCATAGGCAGCCCAGGGATGCCCCTGAGTAACTCCCAACAGCAATACAGCTGGAACTGTGGCTTGAGCAGAGTGGGGAGAGAAGGAAAGCCAGAGTCCGGCTCATCAGACCAATCAATTGGGTTTGCTTTATCAAGCATTTTGTTTGAATGAGCCATCTGCAAAGGTGATTCATTTTTATGTGTGTGTGTGTAGAGCAGTCAATTCTTGGAATAACATAAATAGACAAGTAGAAGCCTCATTAGCAGGAATTGCAGAATAATCTTTAGAAATTAGCTATTTTCATATATTATTGTTTTCCTTTGATGCAGAAATACTACTGCAGCTTTCAAAAGTTTAAGGGGGTTATTTTGGTGAAAGGGTGAAAACGGGCACGAAATGGGTGCTGTGCTAATAAGACACGCCTATTGAAAGTCTGTTTTTAGCACGCAATTTTGGTCCTAATTGGCGATTACCATAATTTGAATTTGCCTGGAGGTGTTAAAACAGACACTTGCAGGTTTAGCACTCAAGTGCTAATTGGACGCAATTTTCGTGGAGCAGGATATGTGTACTCCATGCACTTACTTCCACTGAAGGTGTGGAGTGCGCTGGCTGACACACAGCAGCAGATTTCAGGACATCTCAGGGACCAAGTGAAAGGGTGCACAGTTTCAAGGATGCAGCACTGGAGGTCCTGGTGGAGGAGGTTCAGAGAAGGAGGGATGTCAGGGGAGAAGGAGTCCACGTCGCCCTCCTGACTCTTTCTCTCCTGCAGCAGCTAGTGTTCTGCTTGGCCTCATTTCCTCCTCCAGTTCCTCCTCCAGACCAAGGGGGACACCTAGCAAGATGCCCATGACCAAGCAGTCCCTTTCTCCTGGTGACTACTATAAGGTGTCCAATAAGGTAGTGTAGCACAGCACTCACACTTTTTAGGTGAAGTCCTCAGAGAATTTTTTGGAATAAATGTTGATAGAGTGTTGGTGAAGTCACCCGATGTGTTTTGCAAGGCCTCTTTAAACCTCCAGCAGCAAGTGATAAAAGGTGATATACCTTTAAGTAGTGCTCGAAATCCTCTGCAGCGACTTGTTTACTCCCAATCAGCTGGTCGCCGTTAGGAGAGGGCGTTAGGTCAAACGCTATCCACCAAAATGCCGTGCAGCCTCCTTAATGAGCGCTAGCAGACAACTTAAATGACAATCAGCCCGTTAACCATCCTCCGGGCGACCATTCCTAGGCCAAGCTTCAACTCCTGGAAGAGTGGAAGGTGGTATACAAAAAGACAAACACAGACACAGAGAGGTACTAAAGCAGCAGACAACAACTCACAATTATACAGTGAGCTTAAAGTATAAAATGTATTGTCACTTTTCCAAGTAGTAGTAAGAGGAATACAACAGCAAAGCAAGGAAGAGACTTTAGGAGCAGTGATTGGGCAACAAGATGGGTTTTGAGAACATCTTGAAAAAAGGAGAGAGAAGTAGAGAGACAGAGGGCTAAAAATTGGAGTAGGCCCGAAAACGGGCGCTGGGATAGCGATGTGCGATCGACCCGCGCCTGTTGAAAGTAGTGCAGGCAGAACGTGACATTCATGCTGCCTGCTAATTAACATGATTGATGCGTGCAGCCAAGCGATGAGAGCGCTGCTGAGTGGCTGAGCACTGTCTGATGAAAGGTCATCGACCTGAAACGTTAACTCTGTTTCTCTCTCCACAGATGCTGCCTGACCTGTTAAGTATTTCCAGCATTTTCTGTTTTTATTTTAGCTCTATTTAAAGCTAGCCTCCAGTTTTAAACACAGTCTGCACTTCTTAAAGGGACAGTGCATTCTGTATTCACCACCTCATTGTACTTGTTGTCAAAGCAACTGTCAGGCAGTTACGGCTCAACAAGGCAGAGAAAGGGCACCGAGGTTCTCGGACGCAGAACGGGAGGCCTTAGTGCAAGGGGTTGAATGGAGGAGACAGGTCCTCTACCCGCAGGCAGCCAGAAGGCCCTCCAGACTCACAGTAAAAAGGCAGTGGGAGTAGATAGCTGAAGCAGTCACTGCCAGCAGTCTTTCCCCAAGGAACTGGATCCAGTCCCGAAAGAAGTTTAATGACCTCACACGAGTGGTCAAGGTCAGTGAATGCATCATCAAATGTCATATCCCACCATCGGCATCACAAGCCTCACACACTGCTCAATGCGCCACACCCCCATCACTCACCTACCAACAATCTCTACCAAACACAACTCAAACCTCATTTTGGGGCAGAAATTAGGCTCGCCACGGGTGAGTACACACTGTGTACTCACCCGTGGACGGAACAAAAGTGCCGGTTTCTTGCATGCACTGCGCATGCGCGGGAAACCGGCACTTCCGTTCCTCTGAAGGAAGGGGTTCAGAGGTTGAACGCGCACGCCGGAGGGCCAGCGCGTCGCCTCGCACTTCGCTTTTTTTTACAGGTTCCTCCGTGAAGGTAAGCACGGAGAAGATACACATTGAAAAAGGAGGCGCAAGGCCTTCTTTTAACAAGGTAAGTGTTGATTTTATTAAAATTTAAACATTTTTTTCACAGATTTATCTTTTTTAATTACTTTAAAGAAAGGTAAGTTTAGTTTTAGCCCCGTTAAAAAGTGTAATTAATTTTTTCAAAAATTTAAATTTTTGTTTAAAATAGTTAATTAATGTAATTTATAGTTATTTAAAAATGTGATTTAAAAAAAAAATTATTTGTAGTTTTAGGGATGTTTTGGGGCCGATCTGTATTCATAGATTTGACAGGTCTTCCTGTCAAATCTATGAATGAAAGATGGTCTGCGGCCATTGGCTCTCCATGGCCCACGTGATCCCAGGGGACGCATCACACTAACTACGCCCCTGGGATACACAAGCACTGCATGCCGGCAGTTGGAGGAGGCCCAGGACCGGAATCCCCCGTGGGCCCAGGGGTCAACGGCAGGTGCGGTAGGTGGTGCGCGCGCGATCCTTGCACCCGCGGGAAGCCAGGGAGCCGAATTTCTGGCCCAAATTCATAGCTTCAACTCACCCGCACACACTTACCACTGTTGCAAGCCTCACACCCACATCTCACAGCTTGCACACACTGCCAGCTATTCAACCATGACAGGCACATCACCCAAACACATTGCACCCCACACACTGACACACTTCCCTTTCTCTTACAGGCCAAGGTGGTGCATAACAGGAGACAGCAGCAGCTAACCGGCAGAAAATAAGCACACACTGACCCAGCTGGAGGAGACTGTGCTGCACATTATTGGAGGAGATGTCATTGAGGCCGTGGCGATCAGCGAGGCTGAAACCTAATCCTCCTACTCACATTGCACTTCTCCCTCAACCCACAATCTCTATTCACTTACAAGCTGCTGATGGTGTAAAGATGCACATCTTGCTTTCACCCCCTCCCCTCACCACAACACTATCCTTGTGCCTTGCTCCTTTCAGATATCCATATCCAAGCTTCCCAGCCAGTGCAGGAAGAACAAGAGGAAGGTAATGGAGAAGAGACACCGTCACTCGATCTCACACTTGCAGGCACCAGCTCAGAAACTGGCACTGTGCGTACTTTAGAAGGTAGTATAGAGGCGGGATCTGCATGTGATGAGTCACTGGGCATGAGTGGCCTGCAGCCAGGGCAGGAGAAAGGGTAACGCAGGTGCCAGCTCCCCAGACGGCAAGGTTGCACATGAGTTCAGCTGCAGAGGAGTCAGATGAGGACTTCAATGGAGCGGCCTTCAGAAGAAGGGTGATGGGCATGCACACTGAAATGCTTGGTGCACTGGCAGGCCTACCAGAGAGCCTGCTGTCACTGTCAAGGAGCATGGAGGAGTCCGGCTCCAACCTTGCACAGGGCTTTGCGCAGAGCTTGGAGCCCATGTTTTCCAGGATGGAAGTGATGGGCAAATCAATTAGAGCACGTGTGGACCCAACCATGATGCAGGGTCTGATGGGCGATGTCTCAGCTTCCATTGTAGCACAAGTGTAAGCGATCCAACGTCTGAGTGCTGCAGTGGAAGCTCAGAATTCTGTCATGCAAGCTCAGACTGCTCTCATGCAGGCTCAGCTTGCTGCCACACAGCTCAGACTGCTGCTATTGTGGCTGCATTTACCAGTGTGGAAAGGGGCTTGCAGAGTGTCACAGCAGTCCAGCTATCTGTCCTGCAACAGATTACTAGGATTGCTGAGGCACCGTCCGGGGGAGTGGCAATGGTTCCACGGTACACAAAGCTGCTGTCCTCTCTCAGGGTTCACTGATGTCCTTTAGGGAAGAAAATCTGCCGTCCTTACCTGGTCTGGCCAATATGTGACTCCAGACCCACAGCAATGTGATTGACTCTTAACTTCCCTCTGAAATGGCTTAGCAAGCCACTCAGTTGTAACAAACCGCTACGAAACACAATAATAAGAATGAAACCAGACGGACCACCCGGCATCGACCTCGGCACCGGCTACGGACACAACAATGGCACACCCAGCCCAGTCGACCCCTGCAAAGTCCTCCTCACCAACATCTGGGGACTTGTGCCAAAATTGGGAGAGCTGTCCCACAGACTAGTCAAGCAACAGCCTGACATAGTCATACTCACAGAATCATACCTTTCAGCCAATGTCCCAAACTCCTCGATCACCATCCCTGGGTATGTCCTGTCCCACCGGCAGGACAGACCCACCAGGGGTGGCGGCACAGTGGTACACAGTCGGGAAGGAGTGGCCCTGGGAGTCCTCAACATTGACTCCGGACCCCATGAAGTCTCATGGCTTCAGGTCAAGCATGGGCAAGGAAACCTGCTGCTGATTACCACCTACCGCCCTCCCTCAGCTGATGAACCAGCACTCCTCCATATTGAACACCGCTTGGAAGAAGCACTGAGAGTAGCAAGGGCACAGAATGACCGAGTCCTGAAGGACATAACTGCCAGTCTAGGCCTGCGACAGGTGCTGAGAGAACCAACACGAGGGAAAAACCTACTTGACCTCGTCCTCACCAATCTACCTGTCGCAGATGCATCTGTCCATGACAGTATTGGTAGCAGTGACCACCGCACAGTCATTGTGGAGACGAAGTCCTGTCTTCACACTGAGGACATCCTCCATCGTGTTGTGTGGCACTACCACCATGGTAAATGGGTAGATTCAGAACAGATCCAGCAGCTCAAAACTAGGCATCCACGAGGCGCTGTGGGCCATCAGCAGCAGCAGAATTATATTCCACCACAATCTGTAACCTCATGGCCCGGCATATCCCACACTCTACCATTACCATCAAGCCAGGGGACCAACCCTGATTCAATAAGGAGTGTAGAAGAGCATGCCAGGAGCAGCACCAGGCGTACCTAAAAATGAGGTGCCAACCTGGGGAAGCTGCAACACAGGACTACATGCATGCTAAAAAGCGGAAGCAGCATGCTATAGACAAGGCTAAACGATCCCACAATGAACGGATCAGATTAAAGCTCTGCAGCCCTGCCACATCCAGTCGTGAATGGTGGTGGACCATTAAACAACTAACGGGAGGAGCGGGCTCCATGAATATCCCCATCCTCAATGATGGTGGAGCCCAGCACATGAGTGCAAAAGACAAGGCTGAAGCGTTTGCAACCATCTTCAGCCAGAAGTGCCGAGTGGATGATCCATGAGGTCCCCAACATCACAAAAGTCAGTCTTCAGTCAATTCGATTCACTCCACGTGATATCAAGAAATGGCTGAGCGCACTGGATACAGCAAAGGCTATGGGCCCCGATAACATCCCGGCTATCCTGCAGAAGACTTGTGCTCCAGAACTAGCCATGCCTCTAGCCAAGCTGTTCCAGTACAGCTACAACACTGGCATCTATCCGACAATGTAGAAAACTGCCCAGGTATGTCCTGTCCACAAAAAGCAGGACAAATCCAATCGGCCAATTACCGCCCCATCAGTCTACTCTCAATCATCAGCAAAGTGATGGAAGGTATCATCGACAGTGCTATCAAGCGGCACTTACTCACCAATAACCTGCTCACTGATGCCCAGTTTGGGTTCCGCCAAGACCACTTGGCTCCCGACCTCATTACAGCCTTGGCCCAAACATGGACAAAGGAGCTGAATTCCAGAGGTGAGGTGAGAGTGACTGCCCTAGACATCAAGGCAGCATTTGACCGAGTGTGGCATCAAGGAGCCTTAGTAAAACTGAAGTCAATGGGAATCGGGGGGAAAACGCTCCACTGGCTGGAGTCATACCTAGCACAAAGGAAGATGGTTGCGGTGGTTGAAGGTCAATCATCACAGCCCCAGGACATCACTGCAGGAGTTCCTCAGTGCAGTGTCCTAGGCCCAACCATCTTCAGCTGCTTCATCAATGACCTTCCCTCCAACATAAGGTCAGAAATGGGGATATTCACTGATGACTGCACAGTGTTCAGTGCCATTCACAACTCCTCAGACAGAAATCGATAGATTTTTGAATATTAAGGGAATCAAGGGATATGGGGATAGTGCAGGAAAGTGGAGATGAGGTCGTTCTGCAAGGCCATCTGCAGTCTCTCTCACTGAAAGTCAGCAGCCTTCCACCAGCCATGCTGCAGCCATGGGGTAGCACATTGTAGGAGCACTAGGACAGGCAAATGCACACAGAAGACAGGCACTAAGGGAATGCACAAGGGTGATTAGTTTATCTTTATATGCAATATGGCATGATTTAATTTATAAATTTGGTTTGGAATGTATATTTTGTTTTGACTTTTATTTTTGCATTGTGGCCAAAAGGACAATGTGATGGCCAGTGCTAGAGGGAAGGTGAGGTCTGTTGGTGAATGGGGAATTGGGATTGAGGTTACTGGTATCACACTTGAATTAGTTCTTCACATACAGCCCGGGCAGAAAGGGGCAGTCTAGGTTGCAGCCTCCCTTCCTCTTCCTCCTCTACTGCCTCCTCCACCTCCTCGTACTCCTCTTCCTCCTCCTCCTCATGCTCCTGCTCCTCAGCTTCTCGTCTGATAGGTGATGGCAAGGGCTGTTCCTGCATAATGTCAAGGTTGTGCAGCATGCAGCATACCCCCACGAATCTTGCATCCTTTGCTGATTCTTAATTCTAACCAGTGTTTCCACTACCTGCTCATCCTTACTGATATCCCTTCTTTCAACTGCTGTAATAGCGACAGGGAGTGTTGATTCAAGTGCAGAAGTCACTCATTATTTGTTAAAGGCTTCTGCTCACAACACTTCCTCACAGTCATGGGGGCTGCGGGATTGCGGGATTACCTCAGGAGGACGATGAGGCAGAGGAGGATGAGGAGGAAGAGGATAAGGACGAGGAGGAAGAGGACGAGGCAGAGGAGGATGAGGAGGAAGAGAACAAGGAGGAGGAGGAACAGGAGGGAGGGCGGAGGCAGCAAGACAATTGGCCTTCTGGACGGGCTGTCAGACTCCAATTCGCATGAATGAAACCCCAGATCCCCATCATACCATCCCTGTCTCATGCCAATCACAGCGTCCTCCTGGGCACAAAGATGAAATGAGAGAGAGCACAAAATATTCCAAACACATTTAATAAATGTATCTATAAACATACCACACATATCACATGAATTTTAATGACTAATGACCCTTCTGCCTGACATAGTTGAATAGCTGTCATTGTGTGCAGAGTGTGAGATGTGGGTGTGAGTGTTGCTAGGTAGAGATTGTTGGTGGGTGAGTGCTGGGGGTATGGTGCATTGAGCAGTGTGTGAAGCTTGTGGTACCGATGGTGGTGTGTAGCATTGGTTGAAGCCTTCACTCACCCTGACCACCTGTGTGAGCTCGTTAAACTTCCTCCTGCACTGTGTGTGGGTCCTGGGGAGCACAGTGCTGCCCGTGACATGGTGTGCCACCTCCCTCCACATAGTCTGGCAGAGTTGTGGCGAGGATCTCCTGCCAGTTGCGGGGTACAGTACCGCCCGCCTTCTCTCCACTGCTAAAACCAGTGCCTCCAAAACGTCCTCGGAAACCTGCGGGCTCTCTCCCTGGGGCGATGATCTGCCATCAGGATTTGTAAATAAGTGTTCCTTCTCTTTGTCCTTCTTCTTATGGCTGTTGAGGCAGCTGCACACCTAACAATGCTGAGAATGAGGTGCTGCAGCATCAATGAACTTCCGCTTTAAGTAGTGTAAAAAGCCTGTGGCAATCACTACTTGCGTTTAAATTGCCCCCGATATTGGTCTATCTTTTCAGTGTAACTAGACTAGAATCATGACTGCAATCATTTTAATGAGGAGTGAGGACGAATTTTGCGTGCAACCTAGACGATTTTCAACTGGCGCTACTTAACCATTTTTAGTCTAAACACTGCCCATTTCTTGGCTATAACGAATTTCTAACCCAGACTTTCTTGCAGGTCTGCCAATGCAGCAAGCATTTCATTGTGCATATCCATCAGCGTTCTTCTGTAGGCCGCCCCATCGAAGTCCTCACCTGACTCCTGTGCAGCAGAAATCGTGTGTGACCTCGCTCATCAGGGAGCTGGCATGTGTGCTGCCCTTTCCCCCTGACCTGGCTGCAGTCCACTCGTGCCCAGTAACTCACCATGTGCAGATCCCACCTCTAAGCTACCCTCTAAAGTCCGCGCAGTGCCAGTATCTGAGCTGGTGACTGCAAGTGTCAAACCGAGTGACGGTGTTTCTTCTTTATCATCACTCTCCTATTGTTCTTCCTCTTGCACCACTAGCTGGCCAGTTTGGATTTCTTGGGTCTCTGAAATGAGAAAGGCACAAGTGTAGGGTTGTGGTCAGGGGGCATGGGGGAAAGCAAGAGGTGCATGCTTACACCATGTGCAGCTTGTAAGTCAGAAGAGTTTGTGGGATGAGGGGGAAGTGGGATGTGAGCAACAGATTTAGGTATGAACATACTGGCATCTTCAATGCTTTCAGCGCCACCACTGACTACGGCCTCAGTCAAGGCCACTCCAATTAAGGCGAGCATCGTCTCCTCAAGCGGGGTCAGGATATGGAGGTGTGCCTGTCCCCCTGCAGTTAGCTGCAGCTGCCTCCGATTGTGTGCCACCTTGTCTTAGAGAGAGGGAAGTGTGTCAGTGAGAGTGGTTCACTGTATTTGGCTGATGTAGCTGTCATGATTGAATAGTTGGCAGTGTGTGCAAGCTGTGAGATGTGGGTGAGACTTACAGCAGTGGTAAGTGTGTGAGGGTGAGATGGAGCGTTGGAATGTGAGGTATGCGTCGTGATTGCTAGAGATTGTTGGTAGGTGAATAATGGGGGTGTGGTGAATTGAGCAGCGTGTGAGGCTGGTGGTGCATTTTGTGGAATATGGCATTTGAAGATGAATTCACTGACCTTGACCACTCATGTGAGGTCATTAAACTTCTTGCGGCATTGTATCCAGGTCCTCGAGCTACACTGCTTGCATTGATCGCGACGGCTATCTGGTCTCAATGGCTTTTCATAGTTTGTCTGCCGGGCCACCTGGCCCCCTGTGGATAGAGGACCTCTCTTCTCCTGTCTACCTCCTGCACCAAGGCCTTCATTGTTGCATCTGAAAACTTTCTCTCTGCCATGTTGCGCCATCACTCAAATTTCTTGCTCCTCAGTCTGTTTCCCAACCACTTCTACCAGCTGCTGAAGCCAGAATGCACCTCCCCTTTAAGAGGTGCAGGCTGCCTTTAAGAAATACAGGCTAGCTTTAATTGGTGCTAGCATTGCATGAACCTGGGTCCCCTGCCGAGGCGATAAACCACTGAACAGCGCGTTTCGCGCTTCCTTACCGCTGCAATCATTTTAATTACCAAGCAGCACCAAGTTTGCGTGCTGCCTGCATCAGACACAACGGCCGCAGGCTAATCGCCATCACGATACCCACGCCCATTTTCAGGCCTTATCCAATTTCTAGGCCCAAGTCTCTGCTCTGGGATTTCCTAGGCATTCACCTTGGTGGGGGGGGTGGGGACGGGTAGGCGGGTGGTGGGGGTGGAGGGAACAGAATGTTTGGTCCTTGAGCTGCCTTGGAAATGAGGTGCGAGTGGTCTTATGCCTCACTTTCCTCCTCAGTACATCAAGTGTATGCTCATTTGGAGGGCAGCCCAAGGCAGTTAGCAGTAGCTCTTGCACCTGGCTCCCTCAGACCAGATTATACAGAGCACGCAACTCTTACCTTCAACTGTCTAAGGAGCATTGTTCGAGGAGACACAGATTCCCAAAGGATGTGCTCCATGAGTTATGCAGGATACTGGAACCAGACCTGAAACCATCTTCAAGGATTCCCCTTTCAACATTTGTCCCACACCTTCCCTTCCCTCTGTTATTGACCATCACAGCGTCCTTTTGGCCACAATGCTGAAATAAAAGCCACCACAAAGCAAACATTCCAATCCAGCTTTATCCACATATGTATCCGAATTGACATCAAGAAATCAACTAATCACCCTTGTGCATTCCCTTAGTCTTGTGTGTGCCTTTGCCTATCCTAGTGATGTAATGCAGTGCTACCCCAGTGGTTGCAGCATGGCTGGTGGAAGGCTGCTGACTTTCAGTGGGGGAGACTGCAGATGGCCTTGCAGGTCGACCTCGAGGAGCTGGTGGCTGGGAGTGTCAAATTGAGTGACGGTGTTTCTTCTTTTTCTTCACTCTCCTCTCCCTGTTCTTGGTTAACCACTGGCTGGGCAGGCTGAATTTTTGTGTGTGTGAAATGAGGAAGGCACAAGGGTAGAGTTGTGGTGAGGGGAGGGTGGGAAAGCAAAAGCTGCATGCTTACACCATGCGCACCTTGTCAATCAGAATATAGTGGGATGAGTCAGAAGTGGATGTGAGAAGGAGGATATGTATGAGGATACCAGCATCTTGTATCCTTTCAGCCCAGCCACTGGCCAAGGGCTCAGCCTTGCCCCTGCCAAGAATGGCCAGCACCATCTCCTCCAAGGGGGTGAGGTGAAGCTAGGAATGTGAGGTGTGCCTCGTGTTTGGTACAGATTGTTGGTAGGTGAGTGATGGGGGGTCGTGCATTGAGCAGTGTGTGAGGCTAGTGGTGCAGTTGGTAGGAGATGGCTTTTGAAGATGCATTCACTGACCTTGACCACTGGTCTGAGGTCATGAAACTTCTTTGGGCACTGGAGCCAGGTCTTGGGGGCGACATTGCTGGCAGTGACGGCCTCAGTGATCTGGTCCCACATAATTCTTTCTGGAGGGCCTCCTGGCCCTGTGGGTAGAGGACCTCTCTTCCAGTGTTGACTCCTGCACAAAGCTGGAGTGCTGCGTGCGAGACCCTGGGTACCCCTTCCCTGGCTTTTTGAGCCATTTGTGTTGGTGCGGAAGCACATTTACCATTTTTTTACTTGCAGAAGGTAGTTCAGCTTTAAGAGATGAAGGGGTAAAAATTCAGTTGGTTGCGCCTCCCGTTAGCGCCTTAAGAGGGCGCTAATGGGGCGTTAAGGCGCTAACGCCCGGGCGCAGCGCTGTTTGCGCCGCTCGAGAACTTAACTTGAGATTGTGCGGCGGCGCTAAAACTTACCGCTGCGACCACCTGCGCGCGCAGATTGTGACGTCATTCTGTGGTGCAACGCCCTTGGGGCGCCCCGGAGCGGAAATTGAGTGGCGCCCCCTGCCTTACCGCCTGGCGCTTCCAACGACCGGAAGACTGGAACGTTATCAATTGGTGTGGGGCTGGGGGGGGGCGCTATTTAAAGGGGGCCTCTTCCTGTCTTTTTCTGTGGTCGACATTTATGCACCACTCGTTCTGAGAGAGAGAGAGAGATTCGGAGAGAGAGAGAGAGAAACTTCTACATTGACTCAACGCTTTGTGAGGTAGTTTTGCCTAGTTCATCCTAACTTTGCTGCTACTTTCGTTGCTGTACCTCATTACTTTTCTGGCAAAGAGAATATGGGGGCTGCAATGATTGGGGGCGTCGTCCTGCTCCAGCTCAATCGGAGGATAGTGAGACGCAGACAGAGAGTGGCAATGATGGCCAGACGGAGGAGGGCCATCAGGCGCATGTACAGGAGAGCTTACCCTCCCAGGGTATATCGTGAACAGCTCTCCTACATCCACATGTCCGAGGAGCTGTGTTTGCGAAGGCTGCGATTCAGCAAGGAGGTGGTCACTGAGCTCTGCCACCTGCTGCAGCCAGATCTGCAGCCTCAGCTGAGGTCCAGGACGTCTCTGTCGGTGGCAGTGAAGGTCACAGTGGCTTTGAACTTCTACGCCACTGGCTCATTCCAAGCTGCTGTTGGGGACCTCGCCAATATCTCCCAGTTTGCGGTGCATCGCTGCATCCGGCAGGTCACCAATGCCCTCTTCACAAGGAGACGAGACTTCATCTCCTTCCCTATGACCCCAGACAAGCAGCATGACCGTGCTATGG
This sequence comes from Squalus acanthias, assembly GCA_030390025.1. NCBI lineage: Eukaryota > Metazoa > Chordata > Chondrichthyes > Squaliformes > Squalidae > Squalus > Squalus acanthias. The sequence continues at coordinate 197,950,417 of CM059425.1, read as the reverse complement.
GCTTTGCGAGGGTAGCGGGCTTCCCCATGGTGCAGGGCGCCATTGACTGCACGCATGTGGCTTTGCGTGCTCCGCGAGAGAATGCAGAGGAGTTCCGGAACAGAAAGGGGTTCCATTCCTTGAATGTGCAGTTGGTCTGTGACCACAGACAGGTGATTCTCGCTGTCAATGCCCACTATCCGGGCAGCTGCCACGATGCTTTCATCCTGCGCCAGAGTACTGTGGCAGAAATTTTCGAGGCACCGCATCAGCCAGTTGGTTGGCTTCTGGAGGACAAGGGGTACGCATTGAGCACCTGGCTGATGACACCGCTCCGTGCGCCAAACACCCCTGCTGAGCTGCGGTACCAGGAAAGCCAACAAGCAACCAGGAACATTATTGAGCGCACAATCGGCGTGCTCAAACAACGATTCCGCTGTCTGGACCATTCCGGAGGAGCCCTGCAGTACTCGCCTGAGCAAGTTTCCAAATTCGTAGTGGTGTGCTGCATGTTGCACAACATGGCAATCCTCAGGACGCAGCCAATGCCACCAGGCCTTGCAGCACCACAAGAGGAGGAGGAGGAAGAGGAGGAACAGGCCGAGGACGATGATCAGCAGCAGTACCAAGGCAGGAGGGCGGCCCACAATGGTCAAACTGCAAGGGCCGTCCGTCAACGACTAATAGCAAGCCGCTTCTAGGGCCCCTGCCAGTGCTACAAACACGAATCAACCCAGCACGCAACCCCTAAGCCGGCCAAGGCACCAATAATTCCAACCACCATCCATGTATATTTTGAATACAGAAACTTATTTATTGTACAAACTGTGTGTGTGTCAATTCCTCATGACAAACTCATAGAAATAAACACAAAAAAACAGTCAATAACATAACTGGTTCTCACAACCTGGAGATAATGTCCAAAACACTAAACAAAAGTTGGGCCATGAACCTCGGCCTTTAATAAAAAAATGACCAGCATTTTGGCACACCTCCTACTTTTTGCCCTTCGAGGGTGATCTCCTTCCCTTGCGCACTTCCCCCCTTCTAACCCTACTGCTCCTCCGTAATGGGACCTCAGTGGCTGCAGCAAGGCTGGTGGAAGGCTGCTGCTCGTCAGACCCTGACACTGCAGATGCCCCTGAAGGACGGCCTCGACCACTTCTGGGCCTGGAGGGCCCGGCTGCAGACTGCACCAACTCTGCATGGGCGGCAGCAGTCTGTCCTACAGGCGGTGGCAAGTGCAGTGGAGAAGTGACAGTGTTGGCAGCAGGAATGCTGTCATCGTGAGAGAGGACAGCAACTCCCTGCTCGCCCGACACACTGGCACTCCCACGGGGCAGCACTTCAGCATCCGGAGCAATTTGCCGGAGAACAGATTGCTGGCCTGCTGCGGCGCGGTGACAGCCCCGGGGACATGTGCACGAACCATCGAGGATGGCAGCAGTCAGTGCTCGCGTGGCCTCAATCTGAGTCTGCATGAGAGCAGTCTCAGATGGGTTCCTGGCAGCCAGTGACTGAATTGCAGCACTAAGCTTTAGTGTGGCATCCGCCTGTGCTACAGCGAAGTGCTCCACACTCCTTGCCAGTGCCTCAATGCATTCGGGCACCCTTCCCACTGCACCCATGAGCTCAGTGTGCATGCCCACCGCCTGGCTGTTCATTTCTGCAATCAGCCGCTCCTCCTCTGCGTCCATTGCATTAGGAGTGTCTGGCATACTCTCCCTCTGGGGAGAAGGCTCCCGTTCTTCCCTCCCCCCCCCATGGCGTGGCTGCAGCCCGCTGGGTCCTGGAGCTTCACCATCATCAGCCCCTTCCCCCCTGCTCCCCCGTTCTTCCCTCCCCCCCCAATGGCGTTGCTGCAGCCCGCTGGGTCCTGGAGCTTCACCATCATCAGCCCCTTCCCCCCTGCTCCCCCGTTCTTCCCTCCCCCGCCAATGGCGTTGCTGCAGCCCGCTGGGTCCTGGAACTTCACCATCATCAGCCCCTTCCCCCCTGCTCCCCTCCGGGGAAGGCGTGTTCCCAGTGTGGCCATGGGCTTCCTCGGGAGAGGGTGGCACTGATGCTCCGGCTTCCTCTTCCTCCTCAGCTGCAGCATCACTCCCAGTGGCAGCTTCAGGGACCATCTCCTCAGCTGGTGAATCACCATCTGAAAGCAGGGAGGTACAAGAGTGGCTTTAGCGTGAGGACAGGGTGGCAGTAAGGGAGGAATAAGTGCAGCGAGTTAGCAAGTTGGATTGAAAGTGTCAAAGGCTGGTATTGTGAGGGACAAGTGGAAGGACAGAGGACAAAAAGGTGATGACCTTACCATTGCTGTCCACAACGGGGTCGGCGTCCCCAGTGGCGACGGGACCGATCACCCGGCTTGCCACAATCCTGTGGACGCGCTCCTCCAGATCGCTGAGGGGTTGCAGCTGAAGCCGCCCTCCACCCGTCCGTTGCTGCTGTCTCCGATTATGAGCCAGCTTAGCCTGCAAGAAAAAGGACAGCATCTGAGTCAATATACAGCCATGGTCTTGCCTGATGTGCCTCCCATAGGTGAATAGCCCTTACAATATGCAGCCATGGTCTTGCCTGATGTGCCTCCCATAGGTGAATAGCCCTTACTGTATGCAAAGTGTGGAATGTGTGTGTGTGTTTGATGAAAGGGCCATAGGTGTTGCATGAGTGTTGTGCATTGGGGTTTTAAGACCCTCTGGCCATATAGTGAGGTTGAGATGGAGGGATGGAGAGGTATTGAGAAAAAGCCACTCACCCTGACGACCCGAGTGAGGTCGTTGAATTTTTTGCGGCACTGAACATGGGTCCTGGGCACCATGCTCCTGGAGGAGACGCTCTGAGCCACCTCCCTCCACACTCTTCTGAACTCGCGTGGCAAAGGCCTCCTGCCACTCTCCGGGAACAGCATGCATCGTCTGCGCTCCACTGCGCCAACCAGAGCATCCAAGGCCCGCTCGGTGAAGCGATGAGCGCGTTCTCTCACCCTCTCCATGCTTGGCAGCAAAATGGATTACAGGTCTCTCCAGGCTGAGATTCAAGGCTGCAATGAGCAGGGTGTGGCTGGGGAGCAAGTGGCCCCCCCCCCGCTTTAAGAAGTGTCCGGCGCCAGTGTGTCTGTGTTCCCTCGCTAACTGGCAGCAGCTGCGCTGCGCTCGTGCGCTGAGGTAGCGCCTCACTCCTAGGCCTTTGCGCCTTAAGAGAGGTGTGCAGCGCCTAATTTAGCGCTCCACTCACCTCCCGGGGCGGTAAAAGTGAAGTTTCCTGTCAGTGCCGATAATTAGCGCCAGGCGCTAATATTTGCGCGCGGACGATATTTGCGCCCCAAATGGGGCGCGACCTAATTTCTACCCCGAAGTCTGTCATTTGGGAATTATTTTTAATGTTTATTTTTTTTCAGAAGGCAGTTGAGCTCTAAGGGCTAAAGACTGCCTATTTTTAAATGATTTTTATTTTTTTCATTTTAGAAAGCAGTTCCTCTTTATGGGCTCGACACTGCTTTCTAAAATGACAGGCTAGCTTTAAGACAATGCTGCCTCACTGCAGGGACGCTACAGCCACGCTAAATTGGGCCTTCTGCTGAGATTACTCGGCCCAACTGGTCCATGCCGGTGTTATAGCTCCACACGAGCATCCCCCCACCCGACTTCATCTAACCCTATCAGCATATCCTTCTATTGCTTTCTCCATTACGTTTTTATCTAGTTTCCCCTTAAATGCATCTATACTATTTGCCTCAACTCCTCCTCATGGTAGCAAGTTCCACATTCTAACCACTCTCTGGGTAATAAAATTCTCCTGAATTCCCTATTGAATTGATTAGTGATTATATTATAATTATAGCACCTAGTTTTGGTCTTCCCCGCAAGTGTAAACATCTCTATGTCTACCCTATCAAACCCTTTCATAATCTTAAAGACCTCTATCTGGAGAAAAGAGCTGCAGCCTGTTCAATCTTTCCTGATAGCTATAACCTCTCAGTTGTAGTATCGTCCTTGTAAATCTTTTTCACCTTCTCCAGTGCCTCTATATCCTTTTTATAATATGGAGACCAGAACAGTGCATAGCACTCCAAGTGTGGTCTAACCAAGGTTCTGTACAAGTTTAACATAACTTCTCTGCTTTTCAATTCTATCCCTCCAGAAATGAACCCCAGTGCTTTGTTTGCTTTTTTTATGGCCTTATTAACCTGTGTCGCTACTTTTAGGGATTTGTGTATCTGTACCCCTATATAAGAACATTAGAAATAGGAGCAGGAGTAGGCCATTCGGCCCTTCGAGCCTGCTCCGCCATTCAATGAGATCATGGCTGATCTTCTGCCTCAACTCCATTCACTGGCTCTATCGCCATATCCCTTGATGCCTTTCCTAGTCAGAAATCTATCGACTTCTGTTTTGAATATACCCAATGACTGAGCCTCCACAGCCCTCTGGGGTAGAGAATTCCAAAGATTCACCACCCTCTGTGTGAAGAAATTTCTTCTCATCTCAGTCCTGAATGGCCTACCCTTTATCCTGAGGCTGTGGCCCCTGGTTCTAGACTCCCCAGCCAAGGGAAACATTCTCCCAGCTTCCACCCTATCAAGCCCTGTAATAATTTTGTATGCTTCAATGAGATCCCCTCTCATTCTTCTGAATTCAAGAGAATACAGGCCTAGTTTACTCAATCTCTTCTCATACGACAGTCCCACCATCCCAGGAATCAATCTCGTGAACCTTCGTTGCACTCCCTCCATGGCAAGTATATCCTTCCTTAGGTAAGGAGACCAAAATTGTACACAGTACTCCAGGTGTGGTCTCACCAAGGCCCTATATAATTGGAGTAAGACTTCTTTACTCCTGTACTCAAATCCTCTTGTAATGAAGGCCAGCATACCATTTGCCTTCCTAATGGCTTGCTGCACCTGCACATTCACTTTCAGTGACTCATGTACAAGGACACCCAGGTCCCTTTGAGCATCTGCATTACCCAATCTTTCACCATTTAGGAAATACTCTGCCTTGCTGTTTTTTCTACCAAAGTGGATAACTTCACATTTATCCACATTATATTCCATCTGCCATGTTCTTGCCCACTCACTGAGCCTGTCGAGATCCCCTTGAAGCCTCTTCACATCCTCTTCACAACTGGCACTGACACCTTGCTTTGTATCATCTGCAAATTTGGAAATGTTACATTTAGTCCCCTCATCCAAATCATTGATATAGATTGTGAATAGTTGGGGCCCAAGCACTGATTCTTGCGGTACCCCACTAGTCACAGCCTGCCATCCTGAAAAAGACCTGTTTATCCCTACTCTTTGTTTTCTGTCTGTTAACCAATTCTCAATCCATGCTAGTATATTACCCCCAATTCCATGTGCCCTAATTTTGTTCACCAACCTCTTGTGTGGGACCTTATCGAAGGCCTTCTGAAAATCCAGATACACCACATCTACCGGTTCCCCTTTGTCGACTCCACTAGTTACATCCTCAAAGAACTCCAATAGGTTTGTCAAACAGGATTTCCCTTTCATAAATCCATGTTCGCTCTGCCCAATCTTACTATTAGTTTCTAAGTGCCCAGTGATTGCATCCTGTATAATAGATCCCTTTGTTCCTCTACCCCATTTAGACTCTTATTTTCAAGGAGTATGTAGCCTCCTTATTCTTCCTACCAAACTGCACAACCTCACACTTATCTATATTGAAATTAATTTGCCAATTACACACCCATTCATCATGTTTATTAATGCCTTGTATTTTGTTGCAGTCTTCCTCAGTATTAACTATACTCCCCAACTTGGTGTAATTTGCAAATTTTGAACTTGTACTTCCAATTCTCGAGTCCAAATTGTTTATGTAAATGGTCCCAGTACTGATCCTTGTGGAACACCACTTCCCACCTTTTGCCAATCTAAGTAACTACCCTTAACCCCTTAACCCCTACTCTCTGTTTTTTATTTTGTAGCCAGCTTGCTATCCATTCTGCTACTTGGCCCTGACTCCACATGTTCTGACCCTAGAAGGCCTTTTGAAAATCAAAATATTACAAAATATGTTACTTCTTCAAAGAATTCAATAAGGTTGGTCAAGCATGACCGTCACGGTGGCATAGTGGTTAGCACTGGTGCCTCCCAGCGACCCGGGTTCGAATCTGACCTCGATGTGACTGTCTGTGTGGAGTTTGCACATTCTCCCCGTGTCTGCGTGGGTTTCCTCCGGGTGCTCCGGTTTCCTCCCACAGTCCAAAAATGTGCGGGTTAGGTTGATTTGGCTATGATAAATTGACCCTTAGTGTTAGGGGGGGATTAAATATGTGGGGTTATGGGGATAGGATAGGATGGGATATGTTAGGGGGAATTAAATATGCGGGGGTAGGGTGGGATATGTGTACTGTGGGGATTAAAGCAGGGACAGGGTTACTGGATTTGGATGATCAGCCATGATCGTATTGAATGGTGGAGCAGGCTCGATGGGCCGAATGGCCTACTCCTGCTCCTAGATTCTATGTTTCTATGTCCCTGTTGAAATCCATGCTGACTATTCTTTATTATATTTTTGTATTTTAGATGTTTTCCTATTACATATTTGAGTAAAGATTCCATTATCTTTCCTACCACTGAAGTTAAGCTAACTGGTCTATAGTTCCCTGGAATTCTTCTATTTCCCTTTTCAAATATTAGCTGTCCGCCAGTCCTCTGGCACTATTCTCTTTTATAATTAATTTTTATATCCATGTTATGATCTGTATGGGTAGAACTGAGAAATAACAAGGGGCAGAAAACGTTAGTGGGAGTGGTATATAGACCTCCAAACAGTAATACGGAGGTTGGGGACGGCATTAAAAGGGAAATTAGAGAAGCATGCAGTAAGGGCACAGCAGTCATCATGGGTGACTTTAATTTACATATAGATTGGGCTAACCAAATTAGTAAAAATACTGTGGAGGAGGAATTCCTAGAATGTTTACGAGATGGTTTTCTGGAACAATATGTCGAGGAACCAACCAGAGATCAGGCCATCTTAGACTGGGTATTATGCAACGAGAAAGGATTAATTAGCAATCTTGTTGTACGAGGCCCCTTGGGTCAGAGTGATCATAATATGATAGAATTCTTCATTAGGATGGAGAGTGAAGTAGTTGAATCAGAGACTAGGGTCCTGAATTTAAATAAAGGAAACTACGATAGTATGAGGCACGAATTGGGTAGGATTGATTGGGGAATGTCACTCAAGGGGTTGAAGGTGGATAGGCAATGGCAAACATTCAAAGACTGCATGGATGAACTACAGAATTTGTACATCCCAGTGTGGCATAAGAATAAAACAAAAAGGGTGACTCAACCGTGGCTAACAAGGGAAATTAGGGATAGCATAAGATCCAAGGAGAGGGCATATAAATTGGCCAGAAAAAGCGGTAGCCCTGAGGATTGGGAGCAGTTTAGGATTCAACAAAGGAGGACAAAGGGATTAATTAAGAAGGGGAAAATAGAATATGAAAGTAAGCTTGCTGGGAACATAAAAACTGACTGTAAGAGCTTTTATAGATATGTGAAGAGAAAAAGATTAGTGAAATCAAGTGTAGGTCCCTTGCAGTCAGAAGCGGGGGAAGTTATAATGGGGAACAAAGAAATGGCAGCCCAATTAAATGCATATTTTGGTTCTGTCTTCACAAAGGAGGACACAAATAACCTCCCAGAGATGTTGGAGAACATACGGTCTGATGAAAGGGAGGAACTGAAAGAAATCAGTATTTGCAGGGAAATGGTGTTAGGGAAATTGACGGTATTGAAGGTCGATAAATCCCCAGGGCCTGATAATCTACATCCTAGGGTACTTAAGGAAGTGGCCCTAGAAATAGTAGATGCATTGCTGATCATCTTCCAACATTCGATGGAATCTGGAACTGTACCCATGGATTGGAGGGTAGCTAATGTTACCCCACTATTCAAAAAGGGTGGTAGAGAGAAAGCGGGGAATTACAGACCGGTAAGCCTGACATCGGTAGTGGGGAAAATGCTAGAGTCCATTATAAAGGATGTAATAGCTGAGCATTTGAAAAACAGTGACAGGATCGGACAAAGTCAACATGGATTTACAAAAGGTAAATCGTGCTTGACTAATCTACTGGAATTTTTTGAGGATGTAACTGGGAAAATAGATAAGGGAGAACCAGTAGATGTGGTGTATTTGGACTTTCAAAAGGCTTTCGATAAGGTCCCGCATAAGAGATTAGCGGGTAAAGTTAAGGCACATGGGATTGGGGGCAAGGTATTGACTTGGATAGAGAACTGGTTGGCGGACAGAAAGCAGAGAGTAGGAATTAATGGGTCTTTTTCCGAGTGGCAAGCAGTGACTAGTGGGGTACCGCAGGGATCGGTCCTTGGACCCCAGCTATTCACAATATACATTAATGATCTAGATAAGGGAATTAAATGTAATATCTCCAAGTTTGCAGATGACACAAAGCTGGGTGGGAGTGTGTGCAGCGAGGAGGATAGCGAGAAACTCCAGGATGATCTGGACAGGTTGGGTGAGTGGGCAGAAGCGTGGCAGATGCAATATAACGTGGATAAGTGCGAGGTTATCCACTTTGGTGTCAAAAACAGAAAGGCAGACTATTATCTGAATGGCAATAGATTGGGAGAAGGGGAAGTGCAACGAGACCTGGGTGTCCTTGTGCACCAGTCGCTGAAAGTAAGCATTCAGGTGCAGCAGGCGGTGAAGAAGGCAAATGGTATGTTGGCCTTCATAGCGAAAGGGTTTGAGTATAGGAACAGGGATGTCCTGCTGCAGTTGTACAGGGCCTTGGTGAGACCACACCTTGAGTACTGTGTGCAGTTTTGGTCGCCTTATCTGAGGAAGGATGTTCTTGCCATGGAAGGAGTTCAGCGAAGGTTCACAAGGCTGATACCTGGGATGGCAGGAATGACATATGAGGAGAGATTGGGTCGATTGGGCTTATACTCACTGGAGTATAGAAGAATGAGAGGGGATCTCATCGAAACATATAAAATTCTGACAGGTCTGGACAAACTAGATGCAGGAAGAATGTTCCCGATGGTCGGAGAGTCCAGAACCAGGGGTCATAATCTACGGATAACGGGTAAACCATTTAGGACAGAAATGAGGAAGAATTTCTTCACCCAGAGAGTGGTGAACCTGTGGGATTCTCTACCACAGAAGGTAGTTGAGGCGAAGTCATTAAATATATTGAAGAATGAGTTAGATATATTTCTTAAAGCTAAAGGTATCAAGGGATATGGGGAGAAGGCAGGTACAGGGTACTGAGTTTAGATGATCAGCCATGATCTCATCGAATGGCGGAGCAGGCTCGAGGGGCCGAATGGCCTACTCCTGCTCCTATCTTCTATGTTTCTATGATGCCTCTGCTATGAATCTTCTTAAAAATACTCTTCTCAGAAAATTAATGTGACCTTAAAGAAATCAAAACAAGAAACACAGGCCTAGTGTTGAAATTCAACAATCGATTTAACTGTAAAAATTAAATGTTACAAAGGAGCATGGTACAGCATCATACATCAGTCAGCCGTTTGTTGTACAGTGTCTAAATTTGGTCAAAGTGAAACAAATCAGATTTATCCTAACTACAGCGAAGAGGAGTGGAAGGAAGCTCCAGTGAATGGGCTTCAAAATTTACATTGAGCTTCATTGGAACAGTGTAAGAGGCTGAGGATGGAGAGTGGGAGTGGAGCGGAGAATTAAAGTGACAGGCCACCGGAAGCTCAGGGTCACGCTTACGGACTGAACGGAGGTGTTCTGCCTGGAAATTTTGCTGTATTGTATTATCGTACAAAAAGCTTAATGCATTGCATAGCCTAGATTTTTAGGTCCAGTTACAATGTAATTCAAGCGGATTAGGGCACACCTTCCTACTTCGGGGATATCCAGCCTGAAGTTTTGGGATTGTACAATATGCTCACCCATATATGGTAGAGTGTATTGTAATTAAATGGAAATGACGGTAATATGTCATCCGATATTTTCAGTGCTATAGGGAAAGAGCAGGGAAGTGGGACTAATTGAATAGTTCTTTCAAAGAGCTGGTACAGACACGATGGGCTGAATGGTTTCCTTCTGTATCTGATTCTATGGTATATTTCCCATCATTTGTGCCAAGCAAAACTGGAGGAAAGGAATGCCCATTCGTATCTTGAACCCATTGTTGCTATGGGTGGCGCTATGGCCATTCAAAATTTAAATGGTGAAACAACCGGTGCAATTGATTGCTGAGCTTTGGTGCCAAATTCAAAAGAATTTAAAAATATTTAATGTGATTTTTTTTTTGCAACATTGTGGCTGCTGGCATCTCTCCTGCTGCAGCCATTTTCTGGCTCCAATCCTAGCAGACTCCTCACTTGAAATCAGGGAGTCCATTTAAATTATGCAAATGACTCACGGCCAGGAAATCAGCTGGGGTCAGAGGCACATCTTTGTGGCGGATAGAAGTCCCGACATGTCAAAGATGCACTCCAATCCTGCTAAAGCGAAAATCTAGGCCGATGGGTCTCAGCAGCAGTATACAGTCGGGAGGGAGTGGCCCTGGGCGTTCTCAACAATGACTCCAGACCTCACGAAGTCTCATAGCTTCAGGTTAAGCATGGGCAAGGAAACCTCCTGCTGATTACCACCTACTGCCCTCCCTCAGCTGATGAATCAGTACTCCTCCATGTTGAACACCACTTGAAAGAAACACTGAGGGTAGCAAGGGCACAGAATGTACTCTGGGTGGGGGACTTCAATATCCATCGCCAAGAGTGGCTCAGGAGCACCACTACTGACAGAGCTAGCCGAGTCCTGAAGGACATAGCTGCCAGACTGGGCCTGCGGCAGGTGGTGAGAGAACCAACACGAGGGAAAAACCTACTTGACCTCGTGCTCACCAATCTACCTGTCGCAGATGCATCTGTCCATGACAGCGTTGGTGGCAGTGACCACTGCACAGTCCTTGTGGAGACGAAAACCCATCTTCACACTGAGGACACCCTCCATCATGTTGTGTGGCACTACCACCGTGCTAAATGATATAGATTCAGAACAGATTTAGCAGCGCAAAACTGGGCATTGATGAGACACTGTGGGCCATCAGCAGCAGCAGAATTGTACTCCACCTGCAATCTGTAACCTCATGGCCCGGCATATCCCTCACACTACCATTACCACCAAGCTAGGGGACCAACCCTGGTTCAATGAGGAGTGTAGAAGAGCAAGCCAGGAGCAGCACCAGGTGTAACTAAAAATTAGGTGCCCACCTGGGGAAGCTGCAACACAGGACTACATGCATGCTAAACAGTGGAAGCAGCATGCTATAGACAGGGCTAAACGATCCCACAATCAAGGGATCAGATCAAAGCTCTGCAGTCCTGCCACATCCTTGTTGTGAATGGTGGTGGGCCATTAAACAACTAACGGGAGGAGGAGGCTCCAAGAACATCCCATCCTCAATGATGGTGGAACCCAACACGCGAGTGCAAAAGACAAGGCTGAAGCATTTGCAACCATCTTCAGCCAGAAGTGCCGAGTGGATGATCCATATCGGCCTCCTCCTGAAGTCCCCACCATCACAGAAGCCAGTCTTCAGCCAATATGATTCACTTCACGTGATATCAAGAAATGGCTGAGCGCACTGGATACAGCAAAGGTATCCCCGACAATATCCCAGCTATCGTGCTGAGGACTTGTGCTCCAGAACTAGCCGTGCCTCTAGCCAAGCTGTTCTAGTACAAATACAACACTGGCATCTACTCAACAATGTGGGAAACTGCCCAGGTATGTCCTGTCCATAAAAAGCAGGACAAATCCAATCCGGCCAATTACCGCCCCATCAGTCTACTCTCAATCATTAGCAAAGTGATGGAAGGTGTCATCGACAGTGCTATCATGCGGCACTTAATGACCAATAACCTGCTCACCGATGCTCAGTTTGGGTTCCGCCAGGTCCACTCAGCTCCCGACCTCATTACAGCCTTGGTCCAAACATGGACAAAAGAGCTGAATTCCAGAGGTGAGGTGAGAGTGACTGCCCTTGACATCAAGTCAGCATTTGACCGAGTGTGGCATCAAGGAGCCCTAGTAAAACTGAAGCCAATGGGAATCGGGGGGAAAACTCTCCACTAGCTGGAGTCATACCTAGCACAAAGGAAGATGGTTGTGGTTTTTGGAGGTCAATCACCTCAGCCCCAGAACATCACTGCAGGAGTTCCTCAGGGCAGTGTCCGGCCCAACCATCTTCAGCTGCTTCATCAATGACCTTCCCTCCATCATAAGGTGAGAAGTGAGGATGTTCACTGATGATTGCACAGTGTTCAGTTCCATTTGCAACTCCTCAGATAATGAAGCAGCCCATGCCCGCATGCAGCAAGACCTGGATGACATTCAGGCTTGAGCTGATAAGTGGCAAGTAACATTCACGCCACACAAATGCCAGGAATGACTATCTCCAACAAGAGAGAGCCTAACCACTGCCCCTTGACATTCAACGGCATTACCATTGCCAAATCCCCCACCATTAACATCCTGGGGTCACCATTGACCAGAAACTTAACTGGACCAGCCACATAAATACTGTGGCCACAAGAGCAGGTCAGAGGCTGGGTATTCTGCGGCGAGTGTCTCACCTCCTGACTCCCCAAAGCCTTTCCACCATCTACAAGCACAAGTAATGAGTGTGATGGAATACTCTCCACTTGCCTGGATGAGTGCAGCTCCAACAGCATTCAGGAAGCTCGACACCATCCAGGACAAAGCAGCCCGCTTGATTGGCACCCCATTCACCATCTTAAACACACACTCCCTCAACCACCGGCGCACCGTGGCTGCAGTGTGTACCATCTACAAGATGCACTGCAGCAACTCACCAAGGCTTCTTCGACAGCACCTCCCAAACCCGCGACCTCTTCCACCTAGAAGGACAAGGGCTGTATGGGAACACCATCACCTGCACGTTCCCCTCCAAGTCACACACCATCCTGACTTGGAAATATATCGCCATTCCTTCATCGTCGCTGAATCCTGGAAATCCCTCCCTAACAGCACTGTGGGAGTACCTTCACCACACGGGCTGCAGTGGTTCAAGAAGGCGGCTCACCACCACCTTCTCAAGGGTATCTAGGGATGGGCAATAAATGCTGGCCTTGCCAGTGATGCCCACATCACATAAACGAATAAAAAAAACTGAGTGATACCAGCAGACAGCATTTGTCTGTTACTGCCTGGGAAACATGGCTCAAATGCTGGCCTTTACCTAATTCACTCAATCTTGTTACAAGAGAAACTTGTGCACAGTGCCCATGGAATCTAGGGACATTCCAGACATTACAGAGCTGACCTCTGATGAGGAACAGGGTGAGTTGCTGGGGAGGCACTCTGTTTTATCTGTGGAAGATGGCAAAGAGTTCTGTGATGTTTTGGATGAGTAATTATTTGGGGAGTCAGGAGGTGAGACACTTGCTGCAGAATACCCAGCCTCTGACCCGCTCTTGTTGCCACAGTATTTATGTGGCTGGTCCAGTTAAGTTTCTGGTCAATGATGACCCCCAGGATGTTGATGGTGGGGGAGGGGAGGGGAGGGGGGGAGGGGAGGGGAGGAAAGAACAAAAGGGAAGTTCTGTGATAGGATGGAAGGCCGGAGAGATTAAGAAACAAAAGTGATGATGATGCAAGGCAAAAGGAGATGGTAATGGGACAAGTTAAGAAACAAAAGATGACTCTAGATGAGGTGTAAATGGCAATGGCAGAATGATCGACAGCTGCCATGTGAGAGAGAAAAAAAAATGAAAAAAAAGATAGGGTCAGAGGTTATGGTCTGAAATTGTTGAACTCGATGTTGAATCCAGAAGGCTGTAAAGTGCCTAATCGAAACATGAGGTGCTGTTCCTCGAGCTTACGTAGAGCTTCATTAGAACAATGTAAGAGGCCGAGGACCGAGAGATTAGAGTGGGAGTGGAGCGGAGAATTAAAGTGACAAGTGACTGGAAGCTCGGGGTCACGCTTACGGACTGAATTGAGGTGTTCTGCAATGCAGTCACCCAAACTGCGTTTGGTCTCCCCAATGTAGAGGAGACAGTATCGTGAGCAGCGAATAGAGTATACTAAATTGCAAGAAGTACAAGTAAATTGGTGTTTCACCTGGAAGGAGTGTTTGGGGCCCTGGACAGTGGGAAGGGAGGAGGTAAAAGGGCATGTGTTGCATCTCCTGCGCTTGCACGGGAAGGTGCTGGACGAAGGGGCAGGGGTGTTGGGGGTGATAGAGGAGTGGAACAGGGTGTCGCGGAGGGAGTGGTCCCTTCGGAATGCTGAAAGGGGGGGAGGGGAAGATGTGTTTGGTGGTGGGAATCATGTTGGAGGTGGCGGAAATGGCGGAGGATGATCCGTTGAATGTGGAGGCTGGTGGGGTGAAAGGTGAGGACAAGGTGTGGTTCTGGGAGGGAGGGAAGGGGTGAGAGCAGAAGTGCGGGAAATGGAACGGACACGGTCGAGGGCCATGTCAACCACGGTAGAGGGGAATCCTCGGTTGAGGAAAAAGGAAGACATATCGGAAGCACTAGTATGGAAGGTGGTGTCGTCAGAACAGATGCGGCGGAGACGGAGAAATTGGGAGAATGGAATAGAGTCCTTACAGGAAGCGCGGTGGGAGGAAGTGTAGTCCAGGTAGCTGTGGGAGTCAGTGGGCTTATAGTGGATGTTGGTCGATAGCCTATCCCCAGAAATGGAGACAGAAGTCGAGGAAGGGAAGGGAAGGGAAGAGACGGAGATGGACCATGTGAAGGTGAGGGAAGGGTGGAAATTGGAAGCAAAGTGAATGAAATTTTCTAGTTCAGGGCAAGAGCAGGAAACGGCACCGATACAGTCATCAATGTACCAGAAAAAGAGCTGAAGGAAGAGACCTGAGTAGGACTGAAACAAAGAATGTTTCACATATCCCATGAAAAGGCAGGTATAGCTAGGACCCATGCGGGTTCCTATAGCAACACCTTTCATTTGGAGGAAGTGAGTGGAGTCAAAGGAGAAGTTGTTCAATGTGACAACAAGTTCAGCCAGGCAAAGGAGGGTGGTGGTGGAAGGGGACTGGTTGGGCCTCTGTTCAAGGAAGAAGCGGAGCACCCTCAGGCCGTTCTGGTGGGGGATGGAGGTGTAGAGGGATTCACCTAAGTAGCATTGTGCCTGAATATATCTAAGAAAAATCTTTTGTCAACAAATTGAATCATACATATTGTGAATTATGATGTTAAGTTAATTCTGGTTCCTATTTTAAAAGCAACATTTCCCAACACACAGGAACTGAATGTTACAAGCTGCAGTGGGCCAAAACTGACAGGAGACACAATTCTGCTTCATGCAAGTGCAGTTTGCCGTAAGCTAACTTCTGTGGATGTCAGTTGGACAGCCGCTACCAGCAAAGGCATCGTAGCACTGGCTCAGGCCTCCTCACGGTATGTGCCTCATATTTTGCTACAGGTGACTGATATTAACTCTGCTAGTGATTGGTGGAAATAGAATTTATTTTTTAATTACTTTTACAATCAGGTTTTAAAGACTTTATTCTTTTGCTAAAGAAATACTCCAGATAAGACCATTAAAATGCGAGTAGCTGTACATAAAAAAATCCCCCCCCCCCCTCCAATAAAAATGTTCCTGTAGGTTTTTTAAGAAAATATTGCCACATGCTGGCTGGCCTCTCAATCCGGGTTACCTTTCTCCTGCTGTTTCTGAGGCTGAGGCACTAAAACAGGTTTGGGTGTTTACCACAAATACAAAAGCAAAATACTGCGGATGCTGGAAATCTAGCATCAAAACTGAAAATGCTGTAAATACTCAGCAGGTCAGGCAGCATCTGTGGAGAGAGAAACAGAGTTAACGTTTCAGGTCGATGACCTTTCGTCAGAACTGGAAAAAGTTAGAGAGGTAACAGATTTTAAGCAAGTGCAGGGGAAGGGGGGAGGGGAGGAAAGAACAAAAGGGAAGGTCTGTGATAGGATGGAAGGCAGGAGAGATTAAATGACAAAAGGGATGATGGTCCAAGGCAAAAGGAGATGGTAATGGGACATGTAAAGAACAAAAGATGGGTCTAGAAGAGGTGTAAATGGGTATAGCAGAATGGGTGTTTACCCTTGGCTCTCAGCACTTGCAGGAAACCTTAACAAAATGGCAGCTCTGATTGGGCAATAACATTTGAAA
The DNA here is from genome assembly GCA_030390025.1 of Squalus acanthias. NCBI lineage: Eukaryota > Metazoa > Chordata > Chondrichthyes > Squaliformes > Squalidae > Squalus > Squalus acanthias. The sequence goes on along the minus strand of CM059425.1, from coordinate 197,934,263 downwards.
ACAATTGGCTGAAATCATTTTTTGTACAAATACTCAAGAGTAAGATTATTGCTGGGATTTATCCTGAAGTACTCTTTAGATATTTAATGTTAGCTAAAAAATATGGTTAGAATTTGTTTTGCTGCTGTCTTTTTAAAGCTGAGTGGAATTCTTGATTAGCCTGGAACGCCCCCCAGATATGCATTAAAGATTGATTTTTTAACACAACGGAGGTGGGCCAAAGAAATACAATTTGCCAGAAAGTTGCGATGGGTAGTTTTGGGTTCCATCCTGTGATGTACATTAGATGCAAGTACATGGTGTCTGAGTCATGGGATTCACCAGGTTATTCCATTGTTCTCTCTCTCTCTCTCTTCTCTGTGGGTGATTTGGAAAGCAGCAGCCTGTGTGCAGCTTCTGAAGTTACTGCAAGTTTAATGGTTAATTTATATACCTAAATAAAACGTTCTTTTTAACACATCACCGCTACTTTTACTATCTTAAAGAGATATCGACACATGGTGGCAGTGGCGGTAGTGTTTGTTTAAAGCAACTTTCACTATTTTTTGGTGGATGCCTCGGTAGCCGAGGTTTAAAGTTACGCGAAAACTGAGGCGTGTGTACGATGACGCCGTGAGGTTCTCTAACACAACCTCAGGCTCTCGAAATCCATGACGTGAATTTGGCGGAGAAGTGGAGGAGGTTTGAGCGAGCCTGGGAAAACTACGCTCTTGCGACGAAACTTGACCAGGAGTCGGAATGTGTGCAGGTAGCGACACTTCTCACAGTAATAGGGGAAGAGGCGCATGAAGTCTACTACACGTGGACAGACTGGGCCGTGAATGGAGACAGGGTCAAGGTAGAACCGGTGCTGAGGAAGTTCTCTCAGTACTGGCAACCGCGCAAGAATGTTCCTTCTTGAGAGATATAAATTCAGCAGGAGAATGCAGGATGCTGGCGAAACGTATGACCAGTATCGTACAGCACTGCGATAACTCGCTGAAGGATGCGTGTTCCACTCCATAATGCCAGAAGAGATACTCAGAGACTAACTTGTGTTTAGAATTGCGGAGTCGAAGGTGTGAGAGAGACAGCTTCTAGAGGCTAATCTAACCTTGTCAAAGACAGATGAGATTTATCAAGCGACTGAAAGCATGGTGAAGCAACTGAAAGTCATTGGAGAGTTGAAAGGACAGAATGTGAGTGCGATGCTTAGAGCCAAGGAAACCCCATGGCATGACAGAGGCAAGCTTCAGGAAAACGCAAAAGAATCACCAAAAACTCGTGAGTGCTGGAACTGCGGGAGAAGCACGAGTTCCACAAGAGAGCACTTTGCCCAGTCTTTGAGAAGTTGTGCAACAAGCGTGGAAAAGGGCAACCATTCTGCAGAAAAATGCCGGAAAAAAAAATCGCCTGCACACAGACAGTCAGCTAGAGCAGTAGATGAAGAACCAAGGATAAAAGAAGTCTTTGTTATCAATGAGGTCAGTCCTATTGGTTTGGATGACGTGGAGTATGTTACACATAAGCTGGAGTCTGGCAACTACCTAAGATTTCAAATAGACACGGGGCACAAAGTAACGTAATTCCACTGGAGCTTTACAACAAAGCAACATGAGATTTTAAGATAGCAAAGGTGGAACCGTTGAAGTCAGTGATTGTAGCTTATGACAGTACATGTCTTCCCATTAGAGGACAGGTACGAATTCTGGTTCAACGTGGTGACTACAGGTATAAGCTGGACTGTATGCTAGTCGATAGCATGACTATACGACCTCTGCTGGGTAGGAAGGCCTGCCTGGGAATGAACATCATTACGTACAATAATAATGATGAAATTAATATGGCACACTACACATCTGTTTAGATCCGAAAGACTTAAGACTTAAACAAAGCGATCAAAAGAGAGCATTATCCTCGACCAACAATTGAAGATGTAGCTACATGCCTACACGGTGCTAAAATCTTCACGATTCTTGATGCCTGAAATCGAGAGTCTCGATGAACAGTTGTCATATCTTACAACATTCCACACACCTTTTGGACAATACTGGTAGAAGCGTATGCCATTTGGGATCAGCTCAGCACCGGAAGTTTTCCAACGGAAGATACATGAACTGGTGGAAGGACTGCAAGGGATAGAGGTTATTGCAGATGATTTTGTGATGGTGGGTTTTGGAGAAACGCTTGAATTAGTGATTTGAGACCTTGATAAACACCTAGAAGCTTTCCTGCAGCGATCATGGAGTGGTGTTAAACAAAGATAAAATTAAACTTTGTATGCAAGAAGTTCCTTTTATTGGACATGATGCTACAGGAAGTGAACTGTGTGTGGATCCAGCCAAAGTTGGAGCAGTTTTGAAGATGCCGACACCGACTGATGTAGCAGGGATCCAGTGACTGCTTGGAGTTGTTCAATATCTGCCTAAGTTTCTCCCGCATCTGTCAGACATCACAAAACCACTCAGAGATTTAACGCAGAAGGACGCAGAGTGGTTCTGGGGAGAATCGCAAGAATTGGCGGTGCAACGACTTAAAGTAGCAGTCACCAGCACGCCAGTTGTTGGCTATTATAATCTCAAGGTAGAAGCCACTTTACAATGTGATGCATCAAGGGCATTGACAGCAGCAGAGACGAGATACGCACAGATCGAGGAAGAACTTCTTGCGATAGTGTTCGCCTGTGATAAATTTGAAGCCTACATCTATGGTCAAGGTCACCGTGGCCCTCAATTTCTTTGCCAGCAGATCCTTCCAGTCTGCAGCAGGAGACATATCTAACATCTCACAGTTCTCCGTCCATCGCTGCATCCGGGAGGTCACCAAGGCTCTCTTTACCAGGAGAAGGAACGTTGGCTTCCGTCTCTCCAGAAAGAAGTAGGACAAGCGGGCATGTGGCTTTGCCAGGATAGCGGGCATCCCCATGGTGCAGGATGCCATCGACTGCACCCATGTGGCTTTGCGGGTGCCGCATGACAATCCTGAGATCTTACGTAACCGCAAAGGCTACCATTCACTTAATGTGCAGTTGGTGTGCGACCACTCACAGCGAATCCTCAATGTGGAGGGAGGGAGGAAGCAGGCAGACAATCAGCCTTCCAGACGGGCTGTCCGTGACCGGCTCAGCAGACTCCAATTCGCATGAGTGAAACCCCAGATCCCTGTTGCTCACCACATCCCCATCATACCATCCCTGTCTCATGGTATATCACAGCGTCCTCCTGGGCGCAAAGCTGAAATGAGAGACACCACAAAAGATTCCAAACACAATAAATAAATGTATCTATAATCATATCACACATATTTACATTAATACGATGAACTAATCACCCTTGTGCAATCCCTTAGTGTCTGTCTTTCGTGTGCCCTTTCCTGATCTAGTGATCCTACGTAGTGCTCCCCCAGTGGCTGTAGCACGGCTGGTGGAAGGCTGCTGGGTTTCCATGTGGGAGACATCATGGCCTTACAGGATGAATTCGACCAGCTGTGGACCTACAAGGCCCAGCTGTAGACTGCACCACCTCGGCATGTGTGGCAGCAGTCTGGGCTGGCTGGCTGACAGGCAGTGGCAAGGGCAATGGTGGAGTGGCAGTGGTGGGAGTAGGAATGCTGTCATCCTGCGAGAGGACAACAGGTTTCTGCTCCACTGACCCACTACCACTCGCCAGGGGCGGCGCCTCAGCATTCCTAGCAATCTGTTGGCGCACAGATTGCTGGCCTGCTGCGACACCTTGAAAACCTCGATCGACGGTGGTAAACCCAACCATGATGGCAGCAGTCAGAGCTTGCGTTGGTTCAAGGTGAGACTGCATGAGAGCTGTCTGAGCGTGGGTGGCCTCAAGCCGAGACTGCATGACAGCGGTCTGAGCTTGGGTGGCATCACGCTGAGACTGCATGAGAGCAGTCAAAGCTTGGATGCCACCAAGCAGAGACTGCATGAAAGCAGTCTGAGATTCTGCTGCAGCACTAAGACGTTGTGTTGCTTCCGCCTGTGCTGCAATGGAAGCCGTGGTCTCTCTGGGAGTGTACCATCATTTGCAGACTGGAAATCCTAGGTTCCATGCTCTGCGCAGAGCTCCATGCAATGTTGGAAGCGGACTCCTCCATGCACCTTGACATTGCAGAGAGGCTCTCTGGCAGACTTGCTATTGCACCTATCATCTCCGTGTGCATGCCCATCACCTTTCTTCTAAAGGTCTCCCCATCGAGGTCCTCATCTGAGTCATGTGCAGCAGAACTCGCCCTCCAGGGAGCTGGCCCCCGAGCTACCCTTTCCCCCTGGCCTTGCAGCAGCCCAGCCGTGCCCGTGCCCGTGCCTCACCCTGTGCAGGTCCTGCAACTACACGAGCCTCTAAATAACGCTAATGCCAGAATCTGAGCTGGTGTCTGCGAGTGAGGGATGCAGTGACGCGGTGTCTTCTTCCTCCTCTTCTCCCCCCTCATGCTCATCGGTGCCCTCGGGGACAGGCTATTCGGGTGCTTGCTGATTGTCTGAAAGCAGAAAGGCACAAGAGTCGGGTTATGGTGAGAGGAAGAGGGGAGCGGGGGGGCGGGGGGGGCGTGGTGAAATGCATGCATATCGCCTGAGTAGCTTGAAAATGAGAAAAGATTGGGCTGAGGGGGAAGTAGGGTGTGAGAAGAAGGATTGGGAATGAATGTACCATTGTTGCCCCCAAGGGGGTCAACGTCACTGGTAGCCACGGCGTCGACGACGTGGCACCAAATTATATCCAGCACTTATATCCCCCAATGTTAGTCAAGCCCATAATTTTTATATCTGTAAACTACTAAAAACAATAAAGTGTGTCTCTGCAGGGGGAAATATCTTGTTCAAATAATTGCAAAGCGTTTAAACTTATTCTTTTGCTATTCTGACTTTCACTTTACAGATACATTTATTTTCAGGTTTTTGTGGTTTTCTTGAAATTTAAAGCAATGGAACTGGCACATGTGCTCTACCTTCCTCCCATACCACTCAAAGAAAAAATAATCAGGTAGCTGTACTTCAGCTAAAAGAAGCCAATAATTGTTACTTGTCCTACAGTTTACAGTTGCCAAATAACAAATTTTCTGCTTTGTGTGTGTGTGTGCGCGCGCAAAACTATACAGCATCCAAATAATGTGTTTGTTGTAGCCTTTACAGACTCCTCGTCAATGGATGCCAGCTCACAGATGAAAGCATCAATATTGTGATTAAAAAGCACAGAACAAGGTAATGCCTTTTCTTTACTGCTAACATTGACCTGTCGTGATGTCTTTTGGTAAAAAGTAAGGTTCGAGCGCACATATAGAAAAAGATTAGGAACAGTAGTTTGGCCATGAGGTCTTCTTTGGGTTTATCCCCTGTGCAAGAACAAAAGTGAGCTGAGACATGGGGGCAGATTTTCCTCTTATTGCACTTGGACATATTGGATCACCTGAGCTCAGCACATGTAGCAAAATCGAGCAGGAAGGATTGCACACCGATAACAAACTGCCTGATTTCTTTTTGTATATTATTTTAAATGGACGGAATGTTAGGTGGCCTCCATTACAGGCATGCGTTCCTCTCCGCTTAGTTTTCCTTTATACACTGCACCCAAGTAATCCAATGCACCCAAGCACAGAAACAGAAAATCTGTCTCATGGAGAAGAGCGCAAGATGTTTATGAGGGAAGGAGACAAGGCTGGAAACATTCTGGCATCCTAGTGAATGGATGCACATTACATTTTGATAGGGCCCACTAAACTATGAGTGTATTAGAGTCTGTTGGAAGTCCAGAAAATGTTTATGTTCTAAGCAGTGTTGTATCTGTTAACTCTCTTGTCACCTCATTATACTAAGGGCTCCATTGTGAAGAAGGCATATTAAACCGTACCACTTCACTTGTGTTAGTGGAGTTACACTGCCCTGTCACTGGTGCTCGGATTGCCGAAGCTCCAAGCCCCATTGCCCATGCACAATTCACGGCAGCGCGATGCAAATGTGAGTTGTGTATAAAGTTGCGTAAGAAAGAGCGTGCTACTCATTTCTCTTGGTAACACGCACATTCTAACTACTTACTGGCGTGAGTCTACTTGTGCTGGTTAGTAGATGGTGCAGTTTCAATATGCTGTATGAGGATGTGATGCAGCAATATTGATCAGTCTGACTCACTGATAGAGGACCGATTGGAAGCTGGAGCTCTGACTCATGATGGTACTTTGCTACAATTCTTTTTTAATTTCACAGACATGACAAAAAGAAAATTGATGGTTTTTGAAATGCTGCTAAAGTAAGAACTTTTCAAGCATCTCATTGAATTTTTTTTCTTGACACCTTTTCCCATTTTTATTCTTCTGCAGGTAACTTAGAAAATATCCTCCTCCAGATAGGAAGGTGGGACAGACTTGATCGTTAATTTTACCAACAACGGCAGGCTATAAAGTGTAGTTTTAGCCAATATGTGGCATTTTATTTAAAATGCCGGAGGATTAGCAAATTCCCACCCCTGATGGTTGAAATGTGGTGTCTAAATTGTTTAGATTGAGATACTGAGCCGTTCCACATCATGACACTTCGTCATTTGCATTTTCTGAATAGATTAATGAGAATGTTATATTTGGTATAAAAGTCCAAGGCTCTAGATGAAGATGACAAAATACAGTTTTTCATTGCTATGGATACATAATTGGAGTCCTGTAATTAATTTTGTAGAAAGTCTGAACTGAATTACGTTATTTTTTGTTACCAGTATAATGTTTAGGCTGTATAGCCCAGCAAGGAGCCAAGGTCTCTTCAAAGCCATCTGCTGTTTCAAGTAATTAGTGCCACTTTATGTCCTGAATGTGATGTTGTCACTTCATAAATTAGCACTGCAGTACTAAGAGTCAGTATATTCAGTCAGAATGGAGTCTTGTGACACAAGTACACTTACATAAGAAATAACATTTGAATCTCCAGCATTCTGATATTGGCATGATCTTTAGTTTTGGCTATTGTGATCTTGTTTTATGTCTTACTAACGTTCTCCTCATTGCCACCAGAGCAATTGTGACTAAAACTTATCACTAGATCTGCAAGTAGTGAAAGACGTAGCAGAATGTTTTACTGCATGTTCAGCGGAATCCAGATACAATGATTTGAGTTGGACAAGTGCCCAAATGATCATTATCCTAAGGTGGCAATATCATGATGTCATATGGAACAGCTGTTCTGACCAAAGGCCAACACTTTAAGCAGATCCCTGCTCAGATGTTTAGATTGCCAGCGAGTACCTTTGTTGAAGAGCTGAGCAATGCTCCGAGCTACCACTTGCATGAAACTGTCGGAGTGACACTCCACTCATGCGTTTCGGTGAAGAATGGCACACATATGGGGCTCCGGTTGGGAAGTCGTGGGTCTGAAGCCCCTGATTTTCTGTCCATTCATTTAAATGGATGCAAAATTATGAGCTGCAGGTCCGCAATTTCCCAACTAGCACTTTCTGTGAACACCACTCTTCGCAGGAAGTGTCCGATCAGATAATCAGCGATTGTAAATTAACTTTTAGTGCCTTGAAATGCCACTAACACTTAGAAGGGGACAGGGCTCACAATTTTTCCATTTATAAATGCCGTAATATCCATACTTGCTGCATTAAATGTAGGTTACCTGAAATTCCTGGTTTGGGGAAGGGCGTAAGTTGGCAATTATGCCTTGGTGGAGTCAGGAACCTCTGATGGGGCAAATGTACACCAGGGTTCTACTGTTTCAGCGCACACTCTCCCAGTGGCAGCCACATGCAAATGACAGTTAGGGCAGAATGATGTCATCCGTCCTAAATTCTGTGACTTCCGCCTTCCCACCCACCCTTGATAATGTGCTTCACTATTTAAAAGGCGCAGTTTGTCAGCACGCAAGGTGTAAGTACTTTTTTAAAGAGACACAGTTGAACTTAGATTGCTTATGGAGATTTTGGCCATATGTTGGGACTCACTGCAGGTGAAGCAAAATGTTTTTATTCTTATACTGAGGAACCCCCACCCCCCCTACATTCTGCATTGTCCTTGAAAAGCATTGTATTTCCAAACAATTACTGAACTAGGATCTCAGGGCTGCTCAATGGGCTTCCCAAAGGAAATTCCACTTTACAGGGCAGCAGGCGCATTGGAACACCATCACCTGCAAGTTCCCCTCCAAGTCACACACCATCGTCGCTGGGCCAAAATCCTGGAACTCCCTCCCTAACAGCACTGTGGGAGTACCTTCACCGCACGGACTGCAGCGGTTCAAGAAGGCGGCTCACCACCACCTTCTCAAGGGCAATTAGGGATGGACAATAAATGCTGGCCTTGCCAGCGACGCCCACATCCCATGAATGAATAAAAAAAAATCTATATGCTGGAAAAAGAGGAACAAGCAAGAACCTGTAACGGAAGACAGATTAATCAGGCAGCACCAGAGAAGAGCCAGACCAACCCAGCACTACCCATCCAGCAGGATCTGTAGGCCCAGGTGCATTTTCCAATACCTTTTTCAGGAGCTCTGTCTCAGGAGGATGTGCTTCAGACAGGGAGCTTTGGAGAACTTTGTTGCTTCAGCCAAATTTTCAACCAACGTCTACAGCATGGACAGCTCTGACTGTAGCAAAGAAAGTGACCGCAGCACTCAACTTTTATACCATAGGCTCATTGCAGGTTTTTTGCCAGATCAGCCAATTTGCTTTGCACTCCTCTATAAGGTAAGTCACTAATGCCCGCTTCGACGGAGCAGCTCAATTTTTACAATTTGACAGTTCTCCCACACAGATGACTCGGAAGGCTATTACATTTTTCAGAATTGCTGGATTCTCCAGGTTGTTGGGCCATTGATTGCACCCATGTAGCTTTATATATTCCAAATGTAAACCTCCATATGTATTTAAACCGCAAAGCCTTCCATTTCCTAAATGTGCAGCTGGTTTGTGATGACATGTACAGCTTCTTGCATGTGAATTCACAACATGCTGGGAACTGATGTGATGCTTTTATACTTCATTAGTCCAGTGCCTCAGCTCTATTTCAACAGCAGGTGCAAGGGGCAGGGTGGCTATTGGGTGACAAGGGATATCCGCTACTCCCATGGCACTTCTCTTTAGGACCACCAGTGCTGCAAAGGAGCGCTATAATAAAGCACAGATGAAAATAAGAATGAGAATTGAGCAAGCCATTGGGATGCTCAGAGGAGGGTTCCAGTGTTTGGATAGGTCCAGGAGTGCTGCAGTATGCACCCAACTAATTGTAGAAGTGTGTTGTGTGGTTCACAACTTTGCAATCAGGAAAGGACTGATGATAGATGTCCCAGAGGATGCCAACGAACCTGATGATGAGACTGCTGATTCTGAAGACCAGGCCCATGAAGAACAGGAAATGTATGCAATGGCATCTGCTGCTAGAGAGCTGAGGGATAGATTCATTCGACACACCTTCACCGATGAATAGAGCACTATTATTTGGAAATCTCAGCACATCAAAAATCTGACTCCTCTCACTAACTTCTCCATGGTCGAAGTAAAATCCTTGCTCCTTACAGCTAGCCATTGCATCCGAATCCTGAGCCTCAACATCAGTACATTGCCTGTTCCCCAATCTCATACAAGAGAACCAAACATCAAGCAGCCCTTATATTAAATGTTCCAGTGATTTATTGTAACTATTTACAGAAACATTACTTTTTTTTTGTCACTTTGCGGATCCCTTGTGACCATGCCAGCTTTTCTCTGCCCTATTCTAACATTTCCCCTACATACCACCTGAGGAACTGGGGTCTGAAATGTAGATGGCTGCTGCAAAATATTATGAGCCTTTTGGGATGGAGGTGGTCTTTCTGTTATGCCCCCAAGTCCAGGGATGGATCTGGGACAGACTGACTTTTGTCATGGGCTGCTTGCCAGCCTGGTCCTGCAAAGGTGAAGGTTTCTCGGGCACACACAGCAGCTTCTCCACCGTTCAACTACTTCAGGCTCCATTTCCATATCCTCTGGCTTCCTTGTGCTCCATGTCTCACTACATGTCCATTCTTCATATACATATACACCCTCGAGTGAGTGTCTCTGGGCTACTGAGTACAAGGGAGAAGGTAAATGATGGAGTGTGTGAGTGGTCGCCCGTGTTGCCAGAAGTGATGAGGACTGCAAGTCTTGCTCTTCGACAATCTTCAGCTGTCTCCTGGCTTGCACCTCTGAAGGAAAAACAGCACTGTTAACTTTGACCTCCTTGAGCAGCACTATATTTTAATCAGCTACTTTATGGATCTCTCATGAGGAATGTAGTAGCTGATGAAGAGATTGTAAAATACACAAACGTTAAATAAGAAAAGGAACCCACATTTTCAGGAACCCACAGAGACTCTCACATCTTCATCCCCAGCTGCCAGTGTGGGAGACACCTGATGTGAGTGCTGCCAAGTGAATTTGCTTCTGGGACAAGGGACATGGGGGGAGAAATTATGTATCGCCCCGTTTGGGGCGCGATTATCGGCCGGGCGCAAAGTTTAGCGCCTGGCGCTAATTATCGCCTCCGACTGCAAACTTAGCTTTTATCGCCCCTGGAGGTGATTGGAGCGCTAAATCAGGCGTTGCACACCTGTCTTCAGGTGCAAAGGCCGAGGAGCGAGGCGCTAACTCAGAGCGCGGGCACAGCGCAGGTGATGTCAGTTAGCGATGGAACACAGACACACTGGCACCGGACAGTTCTTAAAGGGGAGGGTCGATCTTGCTCTCCAGCCACACCCTGCTCATTGGAGCCTTGAATCTCGGCCTGGAGAGACCTGTGACTACATTTTCCAGCCAAGGACTATGGAGAGGGTGAGAGAACGAGCTCAGCGCTTCAGCGAGCGGGCCTTGGAGGCTCTGGTTGGCGCGGTGGAGCGCAGAAGATCTATACTCTACCCTGAGAGTGGCAGGAGGCCTTTGCCGCGCGACTACAGAAGAGTGTGGAGGGAGGTGGCTCAGCACGTCTCCTCCAGGAGCATGGTGACCAGGACACATACTCAATGTCGCAAAAAGTTCAACGACCTCACTCGGGTCGTCAGGGGTGAGTGGCTTTTTTTCAATACCTCTCCATCCCTCCATCTCAACCTCACTCTATGGCCAGAGGGTCTTAAAACCCCAATGCCCAACACTCATCCAACACCTATGGCCCTCTCATGAAACACACACGCCCATTCCACACTTTGCATACAATAAGGGTGATTCAACTATGGGAGGCACATCAGGCAAGACCATGGCTGCATACAGTAAGGGCTATTCACCTATGGGAGGCACATCAGGCAAGACCATGGCTGTATATTTACTCAGACGCCATCCTTTTTCTTGCAGGCCAAGCTATCTCATAATAGGAGACAGCAGCAACGGACGGGTGGAGGGCGGCCTCAGCTGCAACCCCTCAGAGATCTTGAGGTGCGCGTCCACAGGATTGTGGCAAGCCAGGTGATCGGTCCCGTCACCCCTGGAGAGGCCGACCCCGTTCGGGACAGCAATGGTAAGGTCATCAGCTTTCTCTCCTCTCCATTCCACTTGTCCCTCACAACACCAGCCTTTGACACTTTCAATCCAACTTACTAAATCGCTGCACTCCTTCCTCCCTTACTGCCCCCCTGTCCTCACGCTAAAGCCACTCTTGTACCTCCCTGCTTTCAGATGGTGATTCACCAGCTGAGGAGACGGGCCCTGAAGCTGCAAGTGGGAGTGAAGCTGCAGGCGAGGAGGAAGAGGAAGCCGGAGCATCAGTGCCACCCTCTCCCGAGGAAGCCCATGCCCACACAGGGAACACGCCTTCCCTGGAGCAGTGGGGAAGGGTCTGATGAGGGTGAAGCTCCAGGACCCAGCAGGCTGCAGCAACGCGATGTGGCTAGGGAAGCTCGTGGGCCTTCTCCCCAGAGGGAGAGTAGGCCAGCGAGTCCTGCTGCACTGGACGCAGAGGAGGAGCGGCTCATCGCTGAAATGAACACCCAGGCGATGGACATGCACACTCAGCTCATGGGTGCAGTGGGAAGGGTGCCCGAATGCATTGATGCACTGGCAAGGAGTGTGGAGCACTTCGCTGTAGCACAGGCGGATGCCACACTAAAGCTTAGTGCTGCAATTCAGTCACTGGCTGCCGTGATCCCATCTCAGACTGCTCTCATGCAGACTCAGATTGAGGCCATGCAAGCACTGACTGCTGCCGTTGTCGCTGGTTCGGACACATTTCCCCGGGGCTCTCACCGCGCCGCATCAGGCCAGCAATCTGTGCTCCAGCAGATTGCTCTGGATGCTGATGTGCTGCCCCGTGGGAGTGCCAGTGTGTCGGTCGAGCAGGGAGTTGCTGTCCTCTCTCAAGATGACAGCATTCCTGCTGCCACCACTGTCACTTCCCCATTGCACTTGCCACCGCCTGTAGCCCAGACTGCTGCCGCCCATGCAGAGTTGGTGCAGTCTGCAGCCGGGCCCTCTAGGCCAAGCTGGTCGAGGCCGTCCTTCAAGGGCATCTGCAGTTTCAGGTTCTGACACTCAGCAGCCTTCCACCAGCCTTGCTGCAGCCACTGGGGCCCCATTATGGAGGAGCAGTAGGGTGGGAAGGGGGGAAGTGCGCAAGGGAAGGAGATCACCCTCGAAGGGCAAAATGTAGGTGGTGTGACGAAATGTTGGTCAATTTTTTATTAAATGCCGAGGTTCGTGTTCAAACTTTTGTTTAGTGTTTTGGACATTATCTCCAGGTTGTGAGAACCAGTTATGTTAATGAATGTTTTTTTGAATTTGTTTCTATTAGTTTGTCATGAAGAAATGACACACACAGAGTTTGTAAAATAAAAAAGTTTTTGTATTCAAAATGTACAGGTTTAGCCTTTGGAATCATTGCTGCCTTGGCCGGCTTAGGGGTTGCGGGTTGGTTTCATTCATGTTGTTCTCAATGGCAGAAGCCATTTCCTCAGTAGGGGCCTAGAAGCGGCTTGCTATCAGCCGTTGACGGACGGCCCTTGCAGTTTCAACATTGTGGGCCTCCCTCCCGCCTTGGTGCTGCTGATGATCATCCTCCTCCTCTTCCTCCTCCTCTTCCTCCTCCTCCTCCGGTGGTGCTCCAAGGCCAGGTGGCATTGGCTGGGTCCTGAGGATTTCCAGGTTATGCAGCATGCAGCACACAACTATGAAGAGGGAGACTCGCTCAGGCGAGCACTGCAGGGCTCCTCCTGAGTGGTCCAGACAGCGGAACTGTTGCTTGAGCACGCCGATCGTCCACTCAATGATGTTCCTGGTGGCGAGATGGCTCTCATTGTACCGCAGCTCAGCAGGGGTGTTGGGGTTACGGAACGGTGTCATCAGCCAGGTGCAGAGTGGATAACCCTTGTCCCCGAGGAGCCAACCATTTGGCTGATGCGGTGCCTGGAAAAGTTCTGGCACAGCAGTCTGGCGCAGGATGAAAGCATCGTGGCTGCTGTCTGTGGTCACCGACCAACTGGACGTTTAAGGAGTGGAACCCCTTGCGGTTGCGGAAAACCTCTGCATTCTCATGCGGTGCCCGCAATGCCACATGTGTGCAGTCAATGGCGCCCTGCACCATGGGGAAGCCCGCTATCCTCACAAAGCCCAATGCGCGTTCATGCTGTTTGGCCCGGGTCATCGGGAAAGAGATGTACTGGCGTCTCCTTTTATAGAGGGCATTTGTGACCTGACGGATGCAGCAATGCACCGCGAACTGGGAGATATTGGCGATGTCCCCAGTAGCTGCTTGAAAGGAGCCGGTGGCATAAAAGTTCAGAGCCACTGTGACCTTCACTGCCACCAACAGAGACGTCCTGGTCCTCAGTAGAGGCTGCAGATCTGGCTGCAGCAGGTGGCAGAGCTCAGTGACCACCTCCTTGCTGAAGCGCAGCCTGCGCAAACACTGCTCCTCAGACAAATTAATGTAGGAGAATTGTTGCTGAAATACCCTGGGAGGGTAAGGTCTCCTGTACAGAGGCCTGTTGGCCCTCCTCCGTCTGGCCATGATTGCCACTCTCTCTCTGAGTCTCTGTTGCCTCCGATTTTGCAGGCGCAGGACGACGCCCCGAATCAGTGCAGCCTCCAAGTCTCTTGGTAATCAAAGTAATGAAGGTCAAATCCAAAAGTACCTGCAAAGTGATGCTCAGTAGCCAAAACTACTTCACACAGCGTTGACTCTGCAGAAGTCTCTCCTTCTCTCTCTCAGAATCTCTCTGTCTCAGAATGAGTGGTGCAAAAATGTCTACCACAGAAAAAGCCAGGAAGAGGCTGCCTTTAAATAGCACCCCCCCCAGCCCCACACCGACTGGGAAACGTTCCAGTCTCCCTTTCGTTGCTTGCGCCAGGCGGAAAGGAGGGGGGTGCCACTCAATATCCGGTCCGGGGCGCCACAAGGGCGTTGCACGCTCAACTGACATCAAGATCTGCGGGCGCAGGAGATCGGGGCGGTAGCCTTTAGCGCCGCCGCAAAATGTCTGGTCAATTTCGCGAGCGGCGCGGATATCGCCGTGCCCGGGCGCTAGTTGCTTTCCGCCTCATTAGCGCCCTCTTAAGGCGCTAATGGGAGGTGCAAACCAACCGAATTTTTCCCCCATGGTACCATGTGATACTCCAAAGAGCAACACCTGGTTCTTGTTTTAGAGAATGCCCATGTGCTTCTCTGTAATTCAGTTATCGGCTCTGTTATTTATCTGAAAACACTCCTACCTTTGCTGACCTAGTGAGATAATTAAACATCTTACGATACTGCAAAGTGATCCTTGGGGTTATGGAGGTCTCACTCATAGCCACAGGCACCTCCTTCCAAATTGGCCCATGCCGCTGCATGTAATGGCTTCTTCCCTGGTACTCCCTCCTTCCTCAATTTGGCCAACAGCACTTCCAGATCAGCCTCAGAAGTTAAATGCTCACATTTGTCTCTTCTGTTGCACCTCTGGTGTATCTGGCCGCCTGCTGGAAGGATTCTTGCCCTTGTGCCGGCAGCATTACTTAAATTAGTTGATCATGGATTTTCTGACAGGGTCAACCTCCTCCAATTTCATTCGGTTTCCCATTCTGCCATACTTCCGTCACCATGCGAAACCCTGGAATTTCAAGGCCAGTGATTATTTGGTTTTTTTTAACAGCATTAGGCGTTTAAAGAACTGATTGTCAAATCTGCATTGTGCTGCTCAAGATCTCCTGTACAGGAGCAAGGATGTCTTACTACAGTTCTACAGGGCCTTGGTGAGACCACACCTGGAGTACTGTGTGCAGTTTTGGTCTCCTTACCTAAGAAAGGATATACTTGCCATAGAGGGAGTGCAGCGAAGGTTCACCAGACTGATTCCTGGGATGGCAGGACTGTCGTATGAGGAGAGATTGAGTCGACTAGGCCTGTATTCACTAGAGTTTAGAAGAATGAGAGGGGATCTCATTGAAACGTATAAAATTCTGACAGGGCTAGACAGACTGGATGCAGGGAGGATGTTTCCCCTGGCTGGGGGTCTGGAATGAGGTGTCACAGTCTCAGGATACGAGGTAGGACATTTAGGACTGAGATGAGGAGAAATTTCTTCACTCAGAGGGTGGTGAACCTGTGGAATTCTCTACCACAGAAGGCTGTGGAGGCCAAGTCACTGAATATATTTAAGGAGGAGATAGATAGATTTCTAGACACAAAAGGCATCAAGGGGTATGGGGAGAGAGCGGGAATATGGTATTGAGATAGAGGATCAGTCACGATCATATTGAATGGAGGAGCAGGCTCGAAGGGCCGAATGGCCTACTCCTGCTCCTATTTTTCTATGTTTCTATGTTTCTGTAGACCTGAAGTATTTTAGAACTTTAGCAGAAGAGTGCTTCTCATAAGAATCTAAAAACAAAGAATCGCTGAATTTAATCTAGCAAGTATCGACATAATGGGATGTATAAATGAAGAAATTCATTTCTGGCTGATGGTGATACATGAAGACTCCAAATGCTAACTAACATATTAACAATGCTCTCATGTGATGCTCAGCTGTTCAACACAGCTATTTACTGCCAAGTTAAACAGCAAAGCAATGCTCTACTCAAAATGCTGGCTTTTGGTTTGATGGGTTCCCCCATGGACAATTATAAAACTACCATTTTCTTTCCCTTAATTGACAACTTCTGAATTGGATTTCCAGCACAAACTGATCAGAACAACCAACTTATACTGATCATTATAACCAGTCGAGAAAGTAAATGGGGGAAAAATTGGATTGCTTTGCGCCTCCCGTTAGCGCCCCCTCACGGGACGCTAATGAGGCGCAAAGCACCTAGCGCCCAGGCGCAGCGCCGCTAATACCTCCCGCGAAATTCAGTGGGAGGTTAGTGGCGGCGGTAGCCGGTAGTGCGGCGCTTCGACTCTGGCGATGACATCATCGCCGTGCGCAGCGCCCCGGACGCAAACTTCGCTCGCGCCCCCTGACCTACCACCAGACGCTATGTCCGACAGGGTCAGGGTGTTGTGTTTGTGGCCGGGGCGGAGCAAATTAAAGGGCAGGTGCCGGGCGGTCATTTTTTTTTGGGCCGCCTGCCAGCACCTGCCCCCTTTCGGCTTTTCCAATGTTAAGTTTCGCACATATGCAAAACTGTGAATGGGCCGCGCAGCCCCTTAAAGCGGCCACGCACCCAAGAAAAATTAGGGGGAATGTTGTTGGCAACCCTACCCCCGGGAACCTACCTTCCTCCAGCCCAGAGGCCGGCATCCGGATACCGCTCTAGGGGGAGAATCCATCACATAGTCTCTATATAAATACATAGATTTATTTACTTTAAATACTCGTGCATAATTTCTTAAAGTGCGATTGCCATCCCTTTGAATGTAAGTGCCTCGATCAAAATGTATCTGCAATCCCTAACTGATCACCTAAACAAGGGAAAAAACACAGCAATATTATTTCTTCTAACTTTCATCCTTATTTTCTTGCTTATTTTATTTGTATGTTATGTTTATGTCATTTTGTTCCTTTACTTACGTAAATTTGATGGTTGAAAAGGAGAAAGACAGAGTGGCGCTAATACAAAAAGTTAATTTGTTAAGATGAACTTTTAGTCTTCAATTCTTAAATCCATTAAACCTTGCAGCAACTCTGTTTGCTGTCACCAAACAGAAGACACAAACAATCATGGAGATAATTAAAACAAAATTGCAACATGAACAGGAGCAAATGACAAAAATATTATCATAGGCCTTAAAAGCTACAAAAAGAAAACTTTGCTTATATACAAAAGGAACAAGTGACAATTTGCAAAATCCTGTTGCATATGTAGAATAGAAGCTCATCACTTTAGTGCACATGTAAGAATGTTATAAATTGTTAGACTTTTTTTTTAGTTGTTTTACCTGCATGCTCCCCTTGAATGTAAGTGCTTCAGATCAAAATCTATCTGCAGTCATTGGGGCCGATTTTGACTTTTGAGCGACCAACAGACGACCCGCCCATACCAGCCTATATGTGCGGCAAACAGGCACCGGCTCAAAGTGAAACAAGTGAAAATTGTCCCCCCTTGTCTGATCATCAAAACAAGTAAAACAAACCTTGGAAGTAATATTTCTATTACCATGAGGGTCATCCAGGCCCAGATGTGTTAAAGTGTTAAAAATCTGAATTCTGATTGGAGGCAGGTTGGAATCCTGACCCCAACCCGCCTCCAATCTGCCCACCTCCAGTTTTAATGGAGGCAGGTCGGGGAGCGGGCAGCCAACCCGGTCCCAGGAGGCGGGTTGGCACTTTAAATATGTTCAGTAGGCTGGAAGCCTTGGATTTAACCTGCTTTGCGGGTTTAACTGTGGCCGACCGGGATTCCTGGGCCTCGGGATTCCCAGCAGCTGCAGCGAGGCGAGGACAGCCTTGGGGAGCACTCTTTATGGACCGTGAGGAGCAGGAGTGCTTCCTCCCAGACACCCTCCGGGGTCGGGGATTGGGCCTCCTGGGATCGGACTCCCCCCGCCCCGGGTTGGGGTCGCAGCTACCTGGGGCTGCAGCCTCTTGACCAGCGTTCCCTGTCCAACTGGAAGCCAGACTATCAATCAGGCTGACTTCCGGGCAGGGAACCTGTCCGTGACGTCACATGCACGCTGTGGAGTTAAATCCTGGATTTTCGGGTTTCCCGTGCTCTACCGTCCCCCGCCCCCACCCCGCTCCCACCAGGTCGCCAGGAAAAAATTCTGGCCCCAGTGTTCGAGATCTGAACTATGAGGAATACCAAGATGAACTGGGGCTCTTCAGCCTTGAGAAGAGTCGTCTTAGACGGCATCTCATAGAGGTATGTAAGATATTTAACAAAACTCAGAACAATACTTTCAGCTACACCAAAGCAACAAGATAAGAGGGAACAGGTACAGGGTTGTGAAGGGCTAGTTTAAAGCAGATTTCAGGAAGTGACTTTTACACAGAGGTTGATCAACACAAAGGGGGTTAATGATCTGAGTTTGCATGGGTGGCTGGGAGTCCCAGGGACTCTTGCCTGCCACTAGCTTATATCAGATAATTAAGGGCAGTGTACCCACGAATTTCCATTGAACACTGGCAGCAGCTGAGATTTCTTAGCGCCAGCGCAGACTCGGAAAATTACCCCCAAACAGGATACATTAGCATTGTGATGGAAGTGTGTGATACCCAATTATGTTATTCGGGTTTTTGATGAATTTTGTGCACGTCAGTGCTCAAATAACCTATAAGTCAAGATGTTGCTAAGTAAAAGGAATCCAATCATAAGAACATAAGAACATAAGAAATAGGAGCAGGAGTAGACCAATCGGCCCCTCGAGCCTGCTCCGCCATTCAATGAGATCATGGCTGATCTGATCCAACCTCAACTCTAAAGAACACAAGAAGCAGGAGCAGGACCAGGCCACTCGGCCCCTGGGCCCGCTCCGCCACCCACAGGGCCTTGACCGATCCGAACTCAAACTCATGTCCAATTTCCAGCCCGCTACCCGTAACCCCTGATTCCCTTTACTTCTAGGAAACGGTCTATTTCTGTTTTAAATTTATTTAATGAAGTAGCTTCCACAGCTTCCTGGGGTAGCAAATTCCACAGACCCACTACCCTCTGAGTGAAAAAGTTTCTCCTCATCTCAGTTTTGAAAGAGGAGCCCCTTATTCTAAGATTATGTCCCCTAGTTCTAGTTTCACCCATCATTGGGAACATCCTCACCACGTCCACCCGATCAAGCCCCTTCACAATCTTATATGTTTCAATAAGATCGCCTCTCATTCTTCTGAACTCCAATGAGTAGAGTCCCAATCTACTCAACCTCTCCTCGTATGTCCACCCCCTCATCCCCGGAATTAACCGAGTGAACCTTCTTTGTACTGCCTCGAGAGCAAGTATGTCTTTTCTTAAGTATGGACACCAAAACTGTATGCAGTACTCCAGGTGCGGTCTCACCAATACCCTATACAACTGCAGCAATACCTCCCTGTTTTTATATTCTATCCCCCTAGCAATAAAAGCCAACATTCCATTGGCTTTCTTGATCACCTGCTGCACCTGCACACTAACTTTTTGATTTTCTTGCACCAAGACCCCCAGATCCCTTTGTACTGCAGTACTTTCCAGTTTCTCGCCATTAAGATAATAACTTGCTCTCTGATTTTTCCTGCCAAAGTGCATAACCTCACATTTTCCAATATTGTATTGCATCTGCCAAATCTCTGCCCACTCACCCAGCCTGTCTATATCCCCTTGTAGGTTTTTTATGTCCTCCTCACTCTCTACTTTCCCTCCCATCTTTGTATCATCTGCAAACTTTGATATGTTACACTCGGTCCCCTCCTCCAAATCGTTAATATAGATTGTAAAGAGTTGGGGACCCAGCACCGACCCCTGCGGAACACCACTGGCTACTGGTTGCCAGTCCGAGAATGAACCATTTATCCCAACTCTCTGCTTCCTGTTAGATAACCAATCCTCCACCCATGCCAGAATATTACCTCCAATCCAGTGATTTTTTATCTTGAGCAATAATCTTTTATGTGGCACCTTGTCGAATTCCTTCTGGAAGTCTAAATACACTACGTCCACTGGTTCCCCTTTATCCACCCTATACGTTATGTCCTCAAAGAACTCGAGCAAATTTGTCAGACATGACTTCCCCTTCATAAAGCCATGCTGACTTTGTCCTATTAAATTATGTTTATCTAAATGTATCAGAGTTTGTTTGGTGAGAGAACTGGACAAGTGTCAATTCAAACCCAATTGCTCTTCAGGCTGTAAATCAGAAGCCAGGATGAAATGTTTGGCTATCTCTTTTTCATTATTCTTTAAGTCATAGGCTATAGACATTCTGGGGCAGATTTTCCTCTTTGCCATTTCTACCCATCTATGCCTGAGTCCCTGACCCCTGATGATTTTCCTCAGAGTAATTTGACTAATTTGGATGGGATCTGATGGCAATTTCACTGCCACCAGATTTTCCCACATCCGCTGGGGGAGAGATATTGCTACAGCGCCTGCCACAGTGTATCATTCCCAGCGGTGCCTGCTGAAGATGTGGAAAAGAACTGTTGTTTACATTTTGAATTTCCCACTTTGCCCAGTGCAGTTGATCAATCTGCTATCGATTGTACTCGGGAAAGCAACCCATAAACATTTAAATTCCGCCCCTGTGGCCCATAACAACATTTGATGCCAGATATGCACTGACGCAAATGATGGGAAATACGTTGTATTTTATATTTCTGTCATTTGCATCTAATTACAATATGCCCACCCATATTTGGTGGGACATAATGTACATCTGACATTCCTGCTAACAGAAAATCCTGGAATTGGCTTCGGATGGCAAGAAGCCTGATTTTACATCCATGCCTTTCCAGCCAATGCTGATTTATTGAGGTGACATCAGAGGCAATTTAGCCCCTGTATCTATTTCCTGGGTTAATAAGGTATTTTGATTGTGGGGGAGTTTCTCTGTATATTTCAAATGACTGGCTCAAAATTCTTTTAAAAAAGTCAACCAGCCCCAAGAAATGTACCTATATTAAATTTTACTACAAGTAAGTATGACAGAGTAATGTGACACAGGAAATGTGACGTGACAGGCAGGAAATGCACCTATAAATACATAAATACTGTTTCAATCGCCTGTTCATTGCACACGGTAACTGGAAGAATATGGTCACTCTATTACTTATCTCTGTTGTCTTTGTGTTGCTGTTTCTGCTTCTGGGGTAGAAATTCATTATTGCTCCATTTTGGGGGCGGTAAACTTTGAAAGCTGGGAAACTTGGCGCCAGGTGCTAATGATTCCCACCTTTCACGAAATTGGGTTTAGCACTCCAGGAAGGAAGTGAAGCGCTAAATCAAGCGCTCCACTTCCTTCCTGGAGCGCTAAAGGACGCAGGCGGTAGTTGTGCAGCGCTGCACAATGGGCCGTGCAGCGCTGCCACGTTCCGAGGCTCCTTCCCTCTGTTAAAGGGAAGGGCCATCGCTGCAGGCTCTGCATTGGGACCAGTTAGCTGGTCCCCGACAGCGGCCGCGATTCGGCTCGATCAGCCCCATGTACTCCAGCAGAGTGCCGGGCTGATCTATTGCGGCCCAGAAGAAGCAAGAAAAAATTACCAAAACCATTTGAAAAATTTAGGCATTTACCTCGGGAACCTCCCCATTAACTTTCGCCCCCGAAGTTCCCGGCCTCCTGAGAAACGCCTCATGCAGCTGCCGGTGTTGTTGCCTGGCGATGCTGCAGGGGGCGAAACCGAAGTTCGGGTCTGGGGCGCTACCACAGCAATGCGCACAGTGATGACGTCAAGATCTCCGGGCGAAGGAGATCGGGGCGCAACACCATAACGCCGCCGCAAACCTCCCGCCGAATTTAGCGGGAGGCGATATTCTCGCCATGCCCGGGAGGTAAGTGGTTAGCGCCCCGTTATCACCCCCCCCCCCCCAACCCGGAGGCGATAACTGGAGATGCAAAGGTACCCAATTTCTCCCCCTCTGTCTGTTTCTCTCTCTCTCTCTTCCTCCATGTCGCTTCCCTTATCTCTTCTTTTTGCCTCTCTATCTTTTTCTTATCTTTTCAAGTGGGATGCGGTGGGTGGTTTGGTGTGGTGAGGAAAGGAAAGGAGCCACCAATGGCTGCAGTCTGCATTTGGCCTGGAGGTTGTGGAACCTTTTCAACGACCTATTTAACCCCGCTATCCTAACTACCCCCCTCCTTGTTTCTTAGAGGGAAGGGGGAACAGCCAGAGATCGTGGTCCATATCAACGACATAGGTAGAAAGAGGGATGAGGTCCTGCAGGCAGATTTTAGGGAGCTAGGAAAGAGATTAAAAAGCAGGACCTCAAAGGTCGTAATCTCCGGATTACCCTTGGTGCCACGTGCTAGTGAGTACAGAAATAGGAGGATACAGCAGATGAATGCATGGCTGGAGAGATGGTGCAGGAGGGAGGGCTTTAGATTCCTGAGGCATTGGGACCGTTTCTGGGGGAGGTGGGACCTGTACAAACCGGACGGGTTGCACCTTAACAAGACCGGGACCAATATCCTTGTGGGGCGGGGGGCGGGGGATTTGCTACTGCTGTTGGGGAGGGTTTAAACTAGCTTGGCAGAGAGATGGGAACCTGAGAGTAGATTCAGAAGGGAGAGAAACAAAGCTGGAAATGGAAGGCATAAAATTAGTAAGCGAGTTTAAAAGACAGAGGAAACAAAGGCTAGAAAATAGACAACAAGGGAGTTTGGCAGTGCTAAATGGTATATACTTCAACGTAAGGAGTCTAGGGAATAAAGCAGAAGAGCTGAGGGCACAGATAGACACGTGGGAGTATGATATTATAGCTATTACTGAGACATGGCTGAAAGAAGGGCAGGAATGGCAGTTTAACATTCTTGGTTACAGGGTTTTCAGACGAGAAAAAAGGAGGGGGGGGTCGCATTATTGATTAAAGAATCATTTACAGCTGTGAGGAGGGATGATATCTTAGAAGGATCATCCAATGAGGCCATATGGGTTGAACTGAAAAGCAAAAAAGGGGCAATCACACTGCTGGGAGTGTACTATAGACCCCCAAACAGTCAGAGGAGGATAGAAGAGCAAATATGTAGGCAAATTTCTGAGACGCGCAAAAATAGGGCAGTAATAGTAGGGGATTTCAACTTCCCTAATATTAACTGGGATAAAATTAGTGTGAAAGGTATAGAGGGAGCAGAATTCTTAAAATGCATTCAGGAGAACATTTTTAGCCAGTACGTAGCAAGCTCAACAAGAGAGGAGGCAGTTCTGGACCTAGTTTTAGGGAATGAAGCTAGGCAGGTGGAAAGGGTATCAGTGGGAGAGCATATTGGTGGTAGTGATCATAATTCAGTTAGATTTAGTGTAGCTATGGAAAAGGACAAGGATAGACCAGGAATAAAAGTTCTCAATTGGGGAAAAGCTAATTTTACTAAGCTGAGATGTGATTTGTCCAAAGTGGACTGGAGACAGAAACTTGAAGGTAAATCTGTGTCAGAGCAGTGGGAGGCATTCAAGGAGGAGATAGTGAGGGTTCAGAGCAAGTATGTTCCCTTAAAGCAAAAGGGTGGGACTAACAAATCTAGAGCCCCTGGATGTCTTGGGGCATACAGGGAAGGTTAAAGAGGAGTGTGAAATAATAGATGAAATAAACATAGTGAAAGAGGAAGTATTAAGAGGTTTAGCATCTTTGAAAGTGGATAAATCCCCAGGCCCAGATGAAATGTATCTCGGACTGTTAAGAGAAGAAATAGCAGAGGCTCTGACCATCATTTTCCAATCCTCTCTGGCTACAGGTGTGGTGCCGGAGGACTGGAGGACTGCTAATGTGGTACCGTTGTTTAGAAAGGGAGAAAGGGATAGACCGAGTAATTACAGGCCAGTCAGCCTAACCTCGGTGGTGGGAAAATTATTGGAAAAAATTCTGAGGGACAGGATAAATCTTCATTTAGAAAGACACGGATTAATCAGGAACAGTCAGCATGGATTTGTTAAGGGAAGGTCGTGTCTGACTAACTTGATTGAATATTTTGAGGAAGTAACAAGGAGGGTCGATGAGGGTAGTGTGTTTGATGTAGTCTATATGGATTTTAGCAAAGCTTTTGATAAGGTCCCACATGGCAGACTGGTCACGAAAGTAAAAGCCCATGGGATCAACGACAAAGTGGCAAGTTGGATCCGAAATTGGTTCAGAGGCAGGAAACAAAGGGTAATGGTCGAAGGGTGTTTTTGTGACTGGAAGGCTGTTTCCAGTGGGGTTCCGCAGGGCTCAGTACTGGGTCCTTTGCTTTTGTGGTATATATCAATGATTTGGACTTGGATGTAGGAAGTATGATTAAGAAGTTTGCAGATGATATAAAAATTGGCCGTGTGGATGATAATGAAGAAGAAAGCTGTAGACTGCAGGAAGATATCAATGGATTGGTCAGGTGGGCAGAACAGTGGCAAATGGAAGTGTGAGGTAATGCATTTGGGGAGGGCTAACAAGGCAAGGGAATACACAATAAATGGTAGGACACTGAGACGTGCAGAGGATCAGAGGGACCTTGGAGTGCATGTCCACAGATCCCTGAAGGTAGCAGGATAGGTAGATAAGGCGGTTAAGAAGGCATACGGGATACTTGCCTTTATTAACCGAGGCATAGATTATAAGAGCAGGGAGGTTATGCTTGAACTGTATAAAACACTAGTTAGGCCTCAGCTAGAGTACTGCGTGCAGTTCTGGTCACCACATTACAGGAAGGATGTGATTGTACTGGAGAGGGTGCAGAGGAGATTTACGAGGATGTTGCCTGGGCTGGGGAATTTTAGCTATGAGGAAAGATTGAATAGGCTGGGGTTGTTTTCTTTGGAACAGAGGAGGCTGAGGGGAGACCTAATTGAGGTGTATAAAATTATGAGGGGCCTAGATAGAGTGAATAGGAAGGACCTATTTCCCTTAGCAGAGGGGTCGATAACCAGGGGGCATAGATTTCAAGTAATTGGTAGGAGGTTTAGAGATGATTTGAGGAGAAAGTTTTTCACCCAGAGGGTGGTGGGAGTCTGGAACTCACTGCCTGAAAGGGTGGTAGAGACAGAAACCCTCATCACATTTAAAAAATACTTGGATGTGCACCTGAAGTGCCGTAACCTACAAGGATACGGACCAAGTGCTGGAAAGTGGGATTATGCTGGATAGCTCTTTGTCGGCTGGCACGGACAAGATGGGCCGAATGGCCTCCTTCTGTGCTGTAAATTTCTATGATTCTATGATTCACTGTCATTCAGCTCACCCTTAAATCTCCATCCACTCCCACACCCCAACTCGCTCCCCAGTAGTGCAGGTGGAACGAGGCTAGAGGTCCTTTCACCCTCAACCATTTTCCTTCCTCCCCTCCCTCTCCAACCCTTCCTTCCTATCTGTTCCTCTCAAAGTGGCTTTGCTTGCTTTCGAAGTAAGACTTAACTTAAAATGGGGAAAGAAAGTGCCTGTCTGCCTTTCTATCTATTTGTGTGTTTCTCTTCTCTCTCTCTCTCCCTCTGTCTTATAGGAAACTCGCTTATGCAACTCCACTAGCTGAGTCACTGGTATGCAAATGAGATCCACGGGAGTTTGCTGCACGGATCATGGGAAGGGCCAAAAAGATCAAGCAAACTCATAGGAAGCAACTTAAAGGTGCACCGCCCGTGGAAATGACTTCCATCCGAGTTTCCTCATTTGAAATCAATCCTAAAAAAAGAAAGAACTTGCATTTATATAGTGCCTTTCATGACCTCAGGACATCCCAAAGCGCTTTAGAGCCAATTGAGTACTTTTGAAGTGTAGACACTGTTGTAATGTAGGAAACGTAGCAGCCAATTTGCACACAGCAAGATCCCACAAACAGCAATGTGGTGATGACCAGAAAATCTGTCTTAGGTGTTGGTTGAGGGATAAATATTGGCCAGGGCACCAGGGAGAACTCCCCTGCTCTTCTTCAAAATAGTGCCATGGGATCTATTACATCCAACTGAGAGGGAAGACGGGGCCTCGGTTTAACGTCTCATCCAAAGGATGACACCTCCATTCCAGCACCATACGTGCGCTAGAAATGGTGAGGAAATTCATTCTCTTAGTGTTTCTTTGCAATTCCACTTGCTGACTCTCCATGCCACTTAAACATATCATCCTCTGCTGTATGTTGTTTACCGTGGTAGTGTAAGTGAGTCTGTAGGAGTTGCCACAGACTACAGTGCTTGAAAGCACATTGCAACAAATAATGACTCACCTTCTTTCTAAAGTCTACATACTAAACATGACTGATGGTAAATTATAGCAGAACAAAGAGGTCAAAATGTTGAAGAAACATTTTTCTCTGTATTACAACGTAGATTTAAAAATGTAAATCATAGAAAAGGAACTTCCATTATCAAAACAAATACGAGAATTTTTCGTATTCGGTTACCACCATTTGCAAACTGTCTTAGTAATTTAAGTTTGCCAACAGTGAACTCACTTCAAAGTAATTAATTGTATGTAAAGCACTTTAGGACTTCCGTAGAGATAAGGTGCTGTATTAATACAAGTTCTTTCATTCTTTAACTCAGGCCTAGAAATTCGATTAAGCCCGAAAATGGGCAGTGCCAAGGTTATCGGCCGCCCGCAAAGAGCGCAGGCAGCACTGGTATTTTGGTGCTGCCTGCTGATTTAAATGAGCGGAGTGCAGAAGCTCCCGTGCAACACGCTCTTTCCGACAGTAACATCAGCAGGAGGCCGAAGGTCACGTTTAAAGGATCGGTGCGTGTTCTTGGGCAGTCACCTTATTAACAGTATATTTCCAACTGAAAGACTGTGGCATAGATGTCAAATGGAGCAGAACATGTTTGAACTAAGAATATTTTAATCCCTTCGTACAATTTGCAATTCAAGACTTTTAGTGGAGCCCACCAATTATGTTATCACTATAAAAAATTATGGAGAACCTGCCCCGCCTCCTCCCAGTTCCCAGACAATTCAAATTGCTATTTCCCATTGAGATATGGGGCTAGCTGAGAAGTTAAGATTTTCAATAAGAACAGAAAACCCTCTATAAATCTTAATATTTCTTTATTTAGTGGGTTCATCAGCCTTTCTTGATGTAAACTGGGTCTTGATGAAAAGATCAAAGAAATAAACTCAATTAAGCAACAACGAAAGAAAAAGCCTGCTCGATCTGGATCATATTAAGAATTTTTGCAATAAACTGAAAGACAATTGAAGTCAGTTATTTAGGTGTAACTTATTTAAAAGTAGCACGGTAAATGTGAATTGTCCGGAATGTTTACTATATGGTTCATAGCTCAACGGCTGCTCGCATGGGCGTGCTTTGGAGAGGTCCAAAATTGCTGAGCGTGTGTCAATTCGCTGTTGCACGTCGACTGACGCCACACTCCTGGTAATTAAAATACTTACGGTGAGCGCAGGCAATAGCAGCGCTGCTGACCTGCCCAATAGGGTGGCCGCTGCGTTCCACGCAGGAAGTGGGCGGAAGCGAGGCAGCCGCCATTTTTTCTTCAAAACTGGCCTTAACGGCTGGCGCTAAAGTTTCAAATTTCTAGGGCTCAGCCTGTAGTTTGGAATTCACATTGATCTCGGGCAGATATTGATCTGTTTATCTCCGAAAGGTCAATTCAGACAGTTGTCTTTGCTGGTTCAGAAAATCCAGAAAAACATTTGTAGTATAAACAGTGTTTGTTTTGCTTCTGCTAGTTAGGAGTACAGAGGGGTGGTTTGGGGACTGTTACATAGAATTACACAGAAACAGGTCATTCGGCCCAACTAGTCTATGCCGGTGTTTATGCTCTACTTGAGCCTCCTCCCACCTTACTTCATCTAACCCTATGAGCATATCCTTCTATTCCGTTCTCCCTCATGTACATCTATGTTGTTCGCCTCAACTACTCCATGTGGTAAGTTCCACATTCTAACCACTCTCTGGGTAAAGAAATTTCTCCTGTTTTCCTTATTGGATTTATTAATGACTATCTTATATTTATGACCCCTAGTTTTGGACTCCCCCACAAGTGGTAACATCTTCTCTACATCTACCCTATCAAGCTGCTTCATAATTTTAAAGACCTCTATCAGGTCGACCCTCAGCCTTCTCTTTTCTAGAGAAAAGAACCCAACCTGTTCAGTCGTTTCTGATAGTTATAACCTCTCAGTTCTGGTATCAGCCTCATAAATCTTTTTTTGCACCCTCTCCAGTGCTTCTATATCCTTTTTGTAATTTACAAAATAGGATTAGATGAAGAGGGGTGGGAGCAGGTTCATGTGGAGCATAAATGGCACAGGCTAATTGGGCCGAATGGCCTTTTTATGTGCTGTAGACTCTATGGCTGGAATTTTCTTCTCCTGGGTGGGCCGATGTGGGCGGTGTCGTAAGAATGAGCCTTACGCGTGGTAAACTTAATGTAAGCTTTAATCAACTTAAAACGGTGCTGCATACAAAAGAGGTCTTACCCTATGCCTCTTCCAGAGCTAACTGATCAGTCCAGTATTTATCCTGGACTGATTACAGGAAGTGATGTCATACAGGAAGCTGAAAAGTGTTACCACATTCTCCCCCCCCAAAAGATTAGGAGGCCGGAATGCTCCCTCCATTTCGTAGCCGTTGGATGAGGGAGAGCCGCACCCGTTTGGGTTCTCGTAGCGGTAGAGGGCCCCTAGCCCGTTTACCCGCTGCGGGCCATGGACCAGAGTCCGAGTGCTCCAGCCCGCTCTGTGAGGGGTCAGAACGATCCTGACCGTGTACTGGTACCCGAATGGGTGTCGGGCAGGGCTGTGGCAGATCCGTTTCTGAGCGTACGGTACAGGGTTGATCGTGGCTGCGCGTGCGAGCCCCGACGGGCTCATAGTCAGTCTGCCCCAGGTCGGCACGCTGGAGTGAGGTACCAGCCGGCGTTAGATCCCGATCATGATGAGAGGCACCTGGCAAGCCCAGAGATGTGCCTGGTACAATATCATCCCCTGGTGTCCCTCTATGTTTCGGCGGGCAGGGAGCCAGATCCCGCAATGACACGGTAGATTCCCGACCGTCAGGATACCGAATATAGGCGTAGGTAGGGTTGACGTCAGTGAGCTCAACCTCATCTACCAGGGGGTCATTCTTAGACGCCCGGACATATCTTCGGAGTAGCACTGGTCCCGGTGTAGTCAGCCACGACGGGAGAGATGTCCCATAGGATGAGCGACGCTGAAATCGGAAGAACCGTTCATGAGGCGTCGTATTTGTGGCGGTCGAAAGGAGGGACCGTGTGGAGTGTAATGCGTCTGGAAGTACTGCTTCCCATTGCTGGTTGGGTAGGCCCCGAGATCTCAAAGCCAGACGTACCGCATTCCAGATGATAGCGTTAAAACGCTCGACTTGCCCATTCCCAACCGGATGATAAGGCGTCGTTTTGCTGGCAGCAATACCCCGTTCCGAGAGATAGGCCTTGAGTTCTCCCGACATAAAAGAAGGGCCCCGATCTGAATGAACATAGGATGCCATGCCACAGAAAGCAAATACCTGTTCAAGGCAGCTGATAACCGTGGTTGTCAGCATATTGGGGCAGGGAAAGGCAAACGGAAAACGAGAATACTCATCAACCATTGTTAATAGATAAGTGTTGCGAGTCGAAGAGGGCAACGGCCCCTTAAAATCGATGCTAAGCCTTTGCATTGGCTGGGTCGCATGTATGAGTATACCACCCGAGGGGCGGAAAAACCGAGGTTTCAATTCCGCACAGACTCTGCAGTCCGAGCACATCTTCTTTACATCCCCGGTAGAGAATGGGAGATTTCGGGACCGCACGAAGTGCAGCATGCGAGTAACGCCTGGATGACACAACCCATCATGGATGTCTACGAGCGTAGAGGGTGCCATGGCGGAGCAGAATGCTCGTGTGAGGGTATCCGGAGCCACATTCTCCTTGCCAGGTCGATAGTGGATGGTGTAACCAAAAGAGGCCAATTCCAGCCGCCAAAGCTGGATTTTATTATTTTTAATTTTGGTCCGTTTTCGATTATCGAGCATGAAGGCGACCGATCGCTGGTCCGTGATTAAGGTAAAGTGCTGGCGAGCCAGGAGATGACTCCACTTCCGTA
This sequence comes from Squalus acanthias, assembly GCA_030390025.1. NCBI lineage: Eukaryota > Metazoa > Chordata > Chondrichthyes > Squaliformes > Squalidae > Squalus > Squalus acanthias. The sequence goes on along the minus strand of CM059425.1, from coordinate 197,904,291 downwards.
CTGCCTCTATGATGGCTGTAGCTTCTTTCTCGACTGGAGGATAATGTAGCTCAGCCCCTTGAAAAGTCCTGGACAAAAATGCCACCGGACGACCTTCCTGATTCAGAGTGGCTGAGATTGCCACCTCCGAGGCATCACACTCAACCACGAAAGGAAGACTCTCATCAATGGAGTGAAGAGCCGCTTTCTCCAACTGCTTTTTCAGGAGGTTAAAGGCTGCAACAGCCGTTGTGTCTAGTGGGAATGTGCTGGCCTTCAGTAGAGGTTGGATTCGGTCCGAGAAGTTAGGAATCCATTTCGCATAGTATGCAAACAGGCCGAGGGCCCGGCGCAAGGAGGCCGGATTCTTAGGTGGCGGGAGTTCTTGGAGTGGGCGAAGCCTTTCAGGGTCAGGTTTAATGATGCCATTGCCCACACAATAGCCAAGGATGTTGATAGTTGGTTGTGACTCAATGGATTTAGCCGCATTCAATGTCAAATTACGGTGCTGGAGTGCATCCCAAAATCGTTGGAGATTGGCGTCATGTTCCTGCTGATTGCGACCTGCGACAGTAATATTGTCCAGATAAGGAAACGTATCCTTCAAGTCTTCCTGTTTGACCAGGTCATCCATTGCTCGCTGGAAGACAGCCACTCCATTAGTGACCCCAAAGGGGAGGCGACGAAATTGATACAGCCGCCCATTGGCTTCAAAGGCTGTATACTGCTTGTCTGAGACCTTCAAGGGTACCTGATGATAGGCGCTTTTCAGATCATAAGTCGAGAACACCGTGTACTCAGCCAATTTATTAACCATATCATCGATGCGCGGCAATGGGTATGCGTCCAAGTCCGTATACTGATTGATGGTCTGTGAATAGTCAATGCACAGCCGTTTCTTGTGAGGTTGTAGAGGGTTCTTAACAATAACGACCTGGGCGCGCCATGGCGACGAACAAGGCTCGATGATATCCTCTGCTAAAAGCCGAGAAATCTCAGCCGCAATAAAAGACTGGTCTTCCTGACTGAAACGGCGTGACTTTGTTATAATCGGTTTGCATCGAGGAGGGATACTGGCAAACAGTGAGGGTTCATCCAGTGAAGCTGCTGACAAGGCACAGAACGGTAATCGAGGTCGTATATTAGAAATAGTGAGTTCAGGTTTGGATCCGCCGAACTCAATGGTAAGCTTCTTATGCTGCTTTTGAAAATCCAGCCCTAAGATAAGATCACTACATAAGTCCTTGAGCACCGAAAGCCGGGTGGAGGGATACCTGTGACCTTTAAGCATTATTTCAACTACACAGAAGCCAGAAATTCTGGTATTAAGTGATGACTGAGCCATCGCAACTGCCTGGTCCGATGGAAAAACATGTAGCTTTAACTGTGCAACAGTCTGTTCCCTAATGAAACTATCAGTGCTACCTGAGTCAATTAAGGCATCTAAAGTATGTCCCTTAATTGATGCTTTTGTAGCTGCATGGAATAGATTCTGAGGACAAGCAGCTGTAATTGGTGTCGTTGCACAAAGAGTGGCTGAAATTCTAGGTGTGTTTCTTCGAGAAAAAACCCGAGAGGAAGCACGATAGTTTTTAGTTGGAACATCCTGATAGGCCCTTACTGGGGCAGTTCGGTAGGACTTAGCTTGATAAGCCCTCGTAGAGGCTCTTGATAGGCAAACCTTTACAAAATGACCCTTTTTGTTGCAATGACTGCAAAACGCATTGCGAGCAGGGCAGAATCTCCGAGGGTGAAACTCATCCCCACAAAAAAAGCATTTCTTAGATTGCCAAGAGGCTGCCACAGTGGGGTCATCATCCTCTTCATCGGTGAAGTCATCAGATCGATCGTCAGGGATAAAGTCCTCCCTAATAGAGTTCACCTGTGGCCTCTTAAATTGCCTGACTGTAGTTAAGGCAGCAGACCGAGGTCTGGGCACTGTAAAAAGGTCTGCATTTCGTTTTGCTAGATCTAGAGAGCAAGCCAGGTCATAAGCTCTCTGCAGCTCAAGTGTCTTACTTTCCAGTAGACGCTGGCGTATAAATGGGGAGGCAAGCCCGCAGATGAACGCATCACGGATCATTTCTTCGCGGTATAGCTCAGCTGAGGCTGCCCGAAAGTTACAGTCCATACTAAGTCTGCGAAGCTCTTGGAGGAATTTATCAATGGATTCCTCCGGCCCTTGTTGGGCTGTAGCTAGTAGATGTCTAGCATAGACCTCATTCGGTGTCTTAGTATATAGTCTCTTAAGCGTCTGAATTGCCTCCTCATAACTGTCCCAGTCTTCCACATACTGAAATACATTCGGGGTGACACAGTTGATGAGTATCCGCAACTTTGAGTTATCATCCGCTTTGCAATACTCAAGAAAATTCTCAAACGTGCGATACCAGTGTTTCCACACCTTACCGGCTGCTGGGGTGTTTGGGTCCAAGTCAAGACGCGATGGTTTAAGGATGTTTTCCATGATGGGTGATTCCCTGGATCCTTAGCTCCGAGTTCGTCCAAAAAGTTTGAGTGCGAAGTTTTTCAAAAGTTGATTAAATTGTCGTAAGAATGAGCCTTACGCGTGGTAAACTTAATGTAAGCTTTAATCAACTTAAAACGGTGCTGCATACAAAAGAGGTCTTACCCTATGCCTCTTCCAGAGCTAACTGATCAGTCCAGTATTTATCCTGGACTGATTACAGGAAGTGATGTCATACAGGAAGCTGAAAAGTGTTACCACAGGCGGTCAGTGTGGCGGGTCGCGACCCCGTTCTTGCTTCCATCCCGCTGTAGAAATCAACTTTGCGCTAATGGGGCCTATTAAGCCCGCCCCGTATGTTACCAGGCCCTATTAAATGGTGTGGGTCTGATGACGTCATCAATGACGCGTTTTCAGCCGGGATATTTAAAGGAGCCATGGACACATTGCATTTGAAGGTTCTTCTAGGAGTGTGGAGGCTTTGATTGCTCCAAACACTTGGAGACATGGCTGCACAAAGGCATAGGGCTGCACCCAGGTTCTCCGATGACCCCCTCCATATGCTTGTGGAGGGAGTCAGAGCACGCAGGGAGGTCCTCTTCCCTTCAAATGGGCGGAAGAGACATCCCCAGGAGACAGAAAGAGCCTGGCTCCAAATTGCAGAGGAGGTGAACAGCAGGGATGTGTTCAGGAGGACCTGGGTGCAGTGCTGGAAATGCTTCAATGATCTCCTTAGATCAGGAAAGGTGAGTACAAAGCCACACTCAACTTCATCCTGCTGTGCCTCTCATCACATCCCCATCACTCTGCCTTCCCAACCCTACTCCTGCACATCCTTACATTCGTGTCACAGAAGTGCCAGGCAATGACTATCTCCAACAAGCGAGAGTCTAACCAACACCCCTTGACATTCAACGACATTACCATCGCCGAATCCCCCACCATCAACGTCCTAGGGGTCACCATTGACCAGAAACTTAACTGCACCAGCCACATAAATACTGTGGCAACAAGAGCAGGTCAGAGGCTAGGTATTCTGTGGCGAGTGTCTCACCTCCTGACTCCCCAAAGCCTTTCCACCAACTACAAGGCACAAGTCAGGAGTGTAATGGAGTACTCTCCACTTGCCTCGATGAGTGCAGCTTCAACAACACTCAAGAAGCTTGATAGCATCCAGGACAAAGCAGCCCGCTTGATTGGCACCCCATCCAGCACCTTAAGCATTCACTCTCTCCACCACTGGCGTACCGTGGCTGCAGTGTGTACCATCTACAAGATGCACTGCAGCAACTCGCCAAGGCTTCTTCGGCAGCACCTCCCAAACCCGCGACCTCTTCCACCTAGAAGGACAAGGGCAGCAGCGCATGGGAACACCACCACCTCCAAGTTCCCCTCCAAGTCACACACCATCCTGAAGGTTCATCCTGACTTAGAAGTATATCGCCAATCCTTCATCGTCGCTGGGTCAAAATCCTGGAACTCCCTACCTAACAGCACTGTGGGAGTACCTTCACCACACGGACTGCAGCGGTTCAAGAAGGCGGCTCACCACCACCTTCTCAAGGGCAATTAGGGATGGGCAATAAATGCTGGCCTTGCCAGTGATGCCCACATCCCATAAACTAATTAAAAAAAACTCACACCAACATATCTTGCACGTCCATCCATCCCTCTCTATCTAAATTATCACATCACCATCTCACTAGCCACCCCTCACACTTACCCTCATCCTAATGCAATCACACCAACTAACAACACACAAAGAGGCCACTTAGCATTGCCACCCCAATCCATCATAATCTCCCTCTAAAGATGTAACCCATCCATTCCTTACACTCATTCCATCACTCTCACTCAACTTTCTCTTCTTTCCCTCCTTGCACAATAAGAGGGAGAGGGAGAGAACTGCAGTTGGGCCTCCATCATTTGCCACCCTCACAACAGCAGAGGAGACTGCGTCAGAAGTATCGAGAGTTGCCGAGCAGCTGGAGGTGGGAGACGGAGAGAGGGGAACATCTCAGCAACCTGGTGACAGAATGACATATCATACAGCTACATGGCATACATCAGTCACTCATATGGCATACATCAGTCACTCATATGGGGACAGATGTCATCAGCCACTGTGTGGCCATCATGTGCATAATGGTATCTGTACCCATTCTTCATATGGCATATCTAACTCATCTTTTTACTCTCCCACTGGTCCATCAAGAGCCTCCCCCTCCCACCCCCCACTGTCCAGGAGGAACAGGAACACAACTCCTCAGGGGAGCTTCCAGCCTCTGAGGGTGCAGCATCACCAGACATGAGCGCAACCAGTACCAGCGCAGAGATGCACACCTCAGTAGGTCCCACGTGAGATAGAGTAGTGTTGTCACCTGGTCTGTCACAAGTCACAAGTGAGCAAGAGGCTGTGCGCTCAGTGGCTTGCTCCTCATGCAGCGCTAATCCTCGCTGCTGTGCTATGTTGTGCAGGGCGCAGCAAACCATGATGATTCTGGAGACCCTGGCTGGTGCGTACTGAAGGGCTCCTCCAGGTCTGTCAAGGCATCTGAAGTGCATTTTGAGCATGCCTATTGTCTGCTCTTTGACACATCTGGTGGAAATGTAGCTTTCATTATATCTCTCCTGGGCCTCAGTACTCAAGGGTGTCATGAGCCACGTCTTCAGTGGATAGCCCTTGCCTCCAAGAAGCCAGCCGGAAAGTCTGTTTGGAGGAGCGAAGAACTGAGGGAGGGTGGACTGGTGAGGACTGGTGAAGGACAAAAGAGTCATGGCTGCTGCCAGGGAATTTGGCACACACATGCATGATAATCTTCCTATGGTTGCAGACCAGCTGCAAATTGAGGGAGTGGAACTTCTTGCGGTTGACAAAGACTCCTGGGTGATGATGGAGTGGCCTGGTGGCCAAATGTGTGCAGTCGATGACGCCCTGCACCCGTGGGAAGCCAGTCAGAGTGGCAAAGCTGAGCGCTCGCTGGGTAACACTAGCTTCATCAGTGGCAAAGTTGATATAATTAGCTGACTTGTCAAAGAGGGCATCGGTCACCTTGGTGATACATCTGTGGGCGGCCGACTGCGAGATGCCGCAAATGTCTGCTGCAGGTCCCTGGAAGGAGCCTGTGACGAAGAAGTTGAGGATGCTGGTGACTTTGACAGCCACTGGTAAGGCGAGTCCACCCGCTCCTCTGGGCTGCAGGTCTTGCTCCAGCAATGTGCAAATGTCTGCAACAACCTGCGGCACTGCTGCTCAGTCATGTTGAGGAAGCTCATCCTCTGCCTGTATACCCTGTGTTGGGGGTACCACCTCTGCCGCAGCGCAACTCTGTACTGTGGAGCATCAGCTGGTTGAGGAAAAGGTTGTGTTGTTGTTGGTGCTGTTGGTGTGCCTGGTGCTGCTGGTGTTCGGCTCATCGTGGTCAGATTCTGAGGACCAAGGTGAGACAGTATCAATGGCACCCATGCTGATGGAATAGATGGCAGGTCAAGTAGAGATGAGAGAAGCAATCTGTCACTGGTGCGATAGGTTGTACCAATGAGGTGAGACTGGATGACGACTTTGCTGCAAACACTTGCAGCCTGTAGAAAGCTGAATCTGTGCTGGGAATGCAGTCAGCAACAGCTTCTGCCTGAGGAAAGTGATCAGCTGTGAGGTGGAGCTTTTATAGTACATTTCATGCCGTCATCTAATCAGCTGGAGCAATGGCCACGCAACTCCCACCTCAGGTTGACAGATGTGGTTCCCAAGTTGCGTGAATCCCGTGGATAGCCAGGGAAATTTGAAAGGTAGGCTAAAAAAGGCGCTTAAGGGTCGAGCAACAAGGTGATAATGATTTGAATTAGGTCGCCTGCCTCTGCCGTTCGGGTCGCTGCCGCACCGGCAAACGCGCCCGAGGGAAAGGCACGTGGGGGTGGGATGACAGTGGGTTCCTGACCCGCACCAACTTATTTCAAATTTCTCACCTGACCTGCCTCCGATCACGCCCACATGAACCCCAGAAAATGTAATTTTCCGGCCTATGTAATTGGGAGACCGGAACTGTGCACAGTATTCTGTGTGGTCTAACCAAGTTTCTATATAAGTTCAACATAACCTCTCTGCTTTTCAATTCTATTCTTGTAGAAATTAACCCCAGTGCTTTGTTTGCAATTTTTTGGCCTTGTTAATCTGCATTGCTACTTTTAATAATTTGTGAATCTGTATCCCTAGATCCCTTTGCTCCTCTACCTAATGTAGCCTCTTATTTTCCAAGGAGTATGTGGATTCCTTATTTTCTCTGCCAAAATGCACCACCTATATTGGAATTTTTTTTGCCATTTATACACCCATTCTTGAAGTTTATTAACGCCTTATTGTATTTTGTTGCAGTCTTCCTCAGTATTAAGTATACCCTCTAATTTGGTGTCATCCACAGACTTTGAAATTGTGCTTCTGATTCCTGAGTCCAACTCGTTTATGTAAATGGTGAACAACAGTGGTCCCAGCACTGATCCCTGTGGAACATCACTTCCCACCTTATGCCAGTCTGAGTAACTATCTTAACCCTTGCGCTCTGTTTTCTGTTTTGTAGCCAGCTTGCTGTCCATTCTGCTACTTTTCCCTTGATTCCACATGCTCTGACCTTAGACCTGAGTCTACTATGAGTACCTTATCGAGGCCTTTTGAAAATCCAAGTATATTACATCTGCTGCATTACCCTCGTCTCCTCTTTCTGTGTACAAATTTGATTTAACAGTGGTTCCCATAAAGCAAACTTTGCCTCCTATGTTCTGGAAGCTGTACCTTTTCCAGAATATGCCTTTAGTAGAGATGCACACCCAGGCCGGGATTTTGCGGAGGAAGGCGGGTTGGGGGGTGGGGGGCTTCGAGGCGGTCGGGAGGCCGGGTTTAACTGCAGGGCCTGATATGCATGCAAGGCCTCGGTTTCCCGCCCGCAGCCAGCCAGATTAAGAGGCTGACTGGCTGCGGGCGGGTAGGCCTGCAGCTGCAGAGAGGGAGACCCGGCGGGCAGGGGAAGGCCAGCTCAAGGAGCAAGGCGGTGGTTACACATTCTTCTGGAAAGGCAAACCTGAAGAAGAACACCGCCTCCATGGGGTAGGCTTCGCCATAAAAAATGAGCTAGTTGAACGTCTCAGAGACTCCCCTTGTGGAATAAACGAACGCCTCATGACTCTACGGCTCACCCTAGCCTGGAACCAGTGCGCTACAGTCATCAGTGCGTACGCCCCAACACTGGAAGCCACAGACGAGACCAAAGAGGAATTCTACTCCAGCCTCGAACAAAGCGCAGGAGATCCAGCAGCTAGCCGACAACCACGACGTGCGTGGATTCTTTAGCGCAGTCAAGACCACCTACGGCCCAAGCACCCAAGGTCCTACCCCACTGCGGGCCAAGAACGGAGAGGTACTCATCAAGGACAGAGAGGCAGTCAGTGCCCACTGGAAGGAACACTTTGAAGATCTCCTTAACCGAGACTCTGTCTTCGATGCGAGTGTCCTCAACTCCATCCCGCAGCATGCTACCTGCCACCACCTCAGCACAACCCCAGCCCGGCATGAGGTTGAACAGGCCACTTGACAACTGAAGAACAACAAGGCTTCAGGTGCAGATGGAATCCCCGCCGAGGCGCTAAAACATGGCGGAGAAGCACTATTGGTGCGAATACATGAACTAATTTCTCTTATTTGGAAGGAGGAGAGCATGCCAGGGGATCTCAGCGATGCCGTAATCGTGACCATCTTCAAGAAAGGTGACAAGTCCGATTGCGGTAATTACAGAGGAGTCTCCCTGCTGTCTGCCACAGGGAAAGTCATCGCAAGAATCCTCTCAATCACCTTCTCCCAGTGGCTGAAGAGCTCCTCCCAGAGTCGCAATGCGGATTCCGCCCACTAAGGGGCACAATGGACATGATCTTCACCGCGCGTCAACTATAAGAGAATTGCAGGGAACAGCACCAACTGCTGTACATGGCCTTCTTTGACCTCACAAAGGCTTTTGACACCTTCAATCTTGAATGATTATGGAGTGTCCTCCTCAAATTTGGCTGCTCTCAAAAGTTTGTCACCATTCTCCGCCTGCTTCACGACGACATGCAAGCCGTGATCCTGACCAATGGATCCACCACAGACCCAATTCACGTACGGACTGGGGTCAAGCAAGGTTGTGTCATCGCACCAACGCTCTTCTCGATCTTCCTGGCTGCAATGCTCCATCTCACCCTCAGTAAGCTCCCCACTGGAGTGGAGCTAATCTACAGCACAAACGGGAAACTGTTCAACCTCCGTCGCCTCCAGTCCAGATCCAAGGTCGCCCCATCCTCTGTCATCGAATTACAGTATGCAGACGACGCTTGCGTCTGCGCACACTCTGAGGCTGAACTCCAAACCATCGTCAACACCTTCACTGAAGCGTAAGAGAGCATGGGCCTTACACTAAACATCCGTAAGAGAAAGGTCCTCTACCAACTTGCCCCCACCACACAGTACTGCTCCCCGATTATCAAAATCCATGACGAGGCCTTGGACAATGTGGACCACTTTCCATACCTTGGGAGCCTACTGTCAACAAGGGCAGATGTCAGTGACCAAGTCCAACACCGCCTTCAGTGTGCCAGTATAGCCTTTGGTCGCCTGAGGAAGAGAGTGTTTGAAGATCAGGGCCTCAAACCCAGCACCAAGCTCATGGTCTACAGAGCAGTAGTGATACCCGCCCGCCTGTATGCTTCAGAGACATGGACCATGTACAGCAGGCACCTCAAAGCACTGGAGAGGTACCACCAACGCTGCCTCCGCAAGATCCTGCAAATCCATTGGCAGGATAGGCGCACCAACGTCAGTGTTCTCGCTCAGGCCAACATCCCCAGCATCGAAGCTTTGACCACGCTCGATCAGCTCCAATGGATGGGCCACATCGTCAGCATGCCCGATACAAGACTCCCAACACAAGGGCTCTACTCGGAGCTCCGACATGGCAAGAGAGCCCCAGGTGGGCAGAGGAAACGCTTCAAGGACACCCTCAAAGCCTCCTTGAAAAAGCGCAACATCCCCACCGACACCTGGGTATCCCTGGCCCAAGACCGCACAAAGTGGAGGAGAAGCATCCGGGAAGGCACCGAACACCTCGAGTCTCTTCGCCGGGAGCAAGCGGAAGCCAAGCGCAAACAGCGGAAGGAGCGCACGTCAACCCAAGCACCCCACCCACCCGCCCCTTCAACCACCGTCTGCCCCACCTGTGACAGAGTCTGTAGCTCCCGCATTGGACTCATCAGTCACCTAAGAACTCATTTTTAGTGTGGAAGCAAGTCATCCTCGGTTCCGAGGCACTGCCTAAGAAGAAGATATTAATGACCTAGATGAAGGGACCGAGTGTAGTGTATCCAAGTTTGCTGATGATACAAAGCTAGGTGGGGCAGAAAGCTGTGAGGAGAACACAAAGGGCTGGATTTTACTTACCCAGACGAGTTGGGTGCGGAACTGCTGCTTTCTGGGTTGTAGTCTCGCCCCCAGCGATGTCCAATGCACAGATGCTATTTTCCCCTGATTGGCCTTGTTAAGCCCATCCTGCAGGCTTGCTGGCCAATTAAGGGAAAGCCGGTGTCAGATGACGTCAGTTGATGACGCTTCATCTGCCGGGTTTCTTAAAGGCACATGAACCATCTATTTTTGACAGATGATTTGACAGTGTTTGACAGCATTGAGGTGCTGTCAAACACTGACAATCACTGTACAAAGGTGAGTCCTTGCACCCAGGCTCCCCAATGATTATCTCCTTAGGATAAAACAGATGGCAGCTGCAGGTGAGGATACAGAAGCGATCTGTCACTTCTCCCAATGAGGTGAGGCCACACAAACACTTAAAATCTTGTCACCTACAGAAAAATCTAAACACAATAAAATGACTTTCCCAACATTTCCTTACCTCTGATACTCACCTGTGTCCCATTGGATCCTTCACACCACCTCTAGAGCTGTCATCTATACACCAACATAACAACAGACCCACAGCACACCTCACTTACCCTGGCGGGGTTCCCCGACGTCAGGAAGCCCGCAGCAGAAGTCTCAAAATGGGAAAAAGCCTCTTAACTGCCTGTTAACAGGCAGTTAAGTGGCTATAATCCTCTTCCCGTCACTAGGAGTCGGGTCCCTGCGCAAATCGGGGACCCGACTCCCGGGAAGATTGGTTGGAGGCGGGTTGGGAGCAGGTTCGGGACCCGCTCCCATTCTTTTTGATTTTCCCAGCAGTCCCGTCTCCAAACCCGCCTCCTCAGGGTTGGTAAAATCCAGCCCAAAGAGTCTGCAAAGGGATATGGATAGACTAAGTGAGTGGGCAGTAAGGTGGCAGATGGAGTATAATGTGGGGAAATGTGAGGTTATTCACTTTGGTAAGAAGAATAGAAAAACAGAATATTTTTAAATAGTGAGAAACTTTCAAATGTTGGTGTTCAGTGAGATTTGGGTGTCCTCGTGCAAGAAACACAGAAAGCTAGCATGCAGGTACAGCAGGCAATAAAGAATGCAAATGGCATGTTGGCCTTTATTGCAAGGGGGTTGGAGTATAAGAGTAAGGACGTCTTGCTACAATTGTACAGGGCCTTGTAGATCACACCTGGAGTATTGTGCAGAGTTTTGGTCTCCTTATCTAAGGAAGGATATACTTGCCTTGGAGGCGGTGCAACGAAGGTTCACTAGATTGATTCCTGGGATGAGAGGGCTGTCCTATGATGAGAGATTGTGTAGAATGGGCTTATACTCTCTGGAATTTAGGAAAATGAGAGGTGATCTCATTGAAACATACAAGATTCTGAAGGGGATTGACAGTGTAGATGCTGAGAGGTAGTTTCCCCTGGCTGGAGTGTCTAGAACTACGGGGCATAGTCTCAGGATATGGGGTAGGCCATTTAAGACTGAGATGAGGAGGAATTTCTTCACTCAGAGGGTTGTGAATCATGGAATTCTCTGCCCCAGAGGGCTGTGAATGCTAAATCTATGGGCTGGATTTTGTGAATGGAGACGTGTTGGAGGCAGGACTGCTGCTTTCCGGGTCTCAGTCCCGCCTCCATCAGCTTCTGGCCAACCAGCGGGATTTTCCCCTGATTGACCTTGCTAAGCCCGCCCTGCGGGCTCAGCAGGCCAATTAGGGGGAAGTCACTGACAGAGCACGTCAACGTCTGACGTGCCATCTGTCAAGATTTCTTGAAAGAAGAAATGTCAGCATTTGACAGCTCTGTGAAGCTGTCAAACACTGACATTCTGTGTAGTTTGATGAGCCCTTGTATTCAGGCACTTTAAATATTATAATGAGGCCGTGTACCTCATTTGGAATCTCCATTTTAAATTTAACTCTGGGCAGCCAGGTTTCCCAGGCCTCGGGGAGCCCGGCAGCTAAAGGAAGGCGAGGACTGCTGGATCCAGGAAGCAAGTGCCTTTCCACTTACCTGCTGGATGCAGCGTCCCAACCTCGCTAATCCCCCGCGATTAGACACCACCCCCCCGACCCTTCCGATCTCCACCCCTCCCCACCCGATCTCCCCCCCACCATCTGATCTCCCCCACGAGGCCTCCGACCCACACCCACGCGGTCTCCAATCTCTGAGCCCCCTCCGACGTTCTGATCCCCGACCCCCCCTCCTCCAGCCTTCCGATCCCCGGCCCACAAACCCCCCTCCGGCCTTCCAATCCCCAGCTCACGACCCCCCCATCTGGCCTCCGATACCCGGCCTTCCGACACCCCCCCCGCCGATCTCTGACAACTGTCCCACCCCCGCCCCCCCCACCCCCGCCACCGCCGATCCCGGCCATCCGACCCCCCCCACACCCCCCCACCCCTCCCGCCACCCCCGGGATCCCGGCCTCCAAACCCATCCTCCCACATCTCTGTTCCCCGGCAGTGGCCTGGTGGCATAGACCTACCCACCCGCCAGCCATTCAGCCTCTCAACCTGCCTGGCTGTGGGGCGGTGTGGGAGGCAGAGAAATTTTTTTTAATCAGGCCCTACCTTTAAATTCAGCAGGGCCTGAGGGAAACACATTCTCCTGGGTTTCCCGACCGCAATCCAGCCTCCTCCTGTAAATTCTCTGTTATTAGCATTATGGGCTGCCTTGCCCTCTGCCTGCCTAATCACCCAATGCAAGAGCAAAATGCAGTCTTCTGTCGGATCTTGTAACAGGATTTTAAAACCAGTGAAGTCTTGTAACAAAGTCCACTTTTTAGCCTATTATGTGTTAAACTTCAACATCGCTGCTACTTCTTTTGAAATATAAGGGTTGGAAACCAGGCAGGCACGCAGTTAAAACCTGCCAACGACCGGTTCCAGTTGAAGAATTTTAACCTGCTCTTCTGAGCAAGCGACAAGGATACCCGCCTGAAACCGGCAGGGTCCTTCTTTAAATATGCAGATCGGGCTTCAATGACGTCATCAGGGCCCAATTGCTATTTTAACCGGTGGCTTGAGCACGGTAAGCAGTTGCTGGCTTTCCCGCTGGCTGAAGCTAGTGGGAAGAGGAGCTGGGGCCAGAAGATGGCCAAAGAGCTACATTTTCTTTGCTTTTTTTTACTTTCCTTGTGGGGGCGGGAAGAGCAGGAGTGCCCTGCCCTGGTAATAAAAACAGAAAATGCTGGAAACACAAAATGAAAAGAGAATAACAGGTTAACGTATCAGGTGGCATCCCTTGAGTTCAGGTCCCACCTGAAACAGTAACTTGCCTTTTTCTTTCAGATGCTGACTCACCTGCTCAATTTCCAGTATTTTCTGTGTTTTTTTTAATTTCAGATTTCTAGGCATTCCTTTTTTTAAATTATTAGTAACAATAGGTGATAGTTTTCATTCCAGAAACAGAAATCTTCGGAACAGAAATCCATCAACAGGGATGATAGTTGGTGCTCCTATGCTCTCCACTGCTCAGCAGTAGGAAGTGGGCTTACTCCTGCAGTTCCCAAACAACTAGCTCCCAACCTTGACTGCGCTATTAGCAGCCCAGCCAACTCCCCTGCTTTTGATGGGAAACTCACATGAGACAAGGTAGTCTCCTTCCTGGGTATAGCAATCAGGTTTTGATAGTGCTGGTAAAGCCTACTATTTCTCTTGCCTCAGATTGAGTGAAAACAAGAAAGTACTTTAGAAATGGAAGGAATGTCCCCTACTAAAATTATAGGCAGCAAGAGAATGCATTCATAAATCCCAGAGGCAGGTGGACCATGAAGAAAGAAAGAGGGAAAAAAGAAATGAATGACAGAAGCAGGATGCATTAATGCCATTTGCACATTCCCTGTAGCCTACATGACAAGTGCTGCTTGTTGCTTTTAATCATATTTATTCTTTCAGTGTGAGTTGACACTTAAGAGCTGGTTTTATGAAATCACACTCCTGGCGGAAAGCCTTGTCAGCTAGGAGTGCATTTCAGGAAGTCATGAGTATGTGCCCCGTGATTTTCTATCATTAATATTAACACCAACAACAACTTGTATTTACACAGTGCCTGTAACATAGTAAAACGTCCCAAGGCGCTTAATTAATGGAGGGAAAATCGTGGTGATCGCGTCTGCAATTTCCTGATTCATAAAGTCACCTCTTTAAGGTATCTGGCCTGTGACTGAAAATTTCACACCTAGGATTTGTGTAGTCATACAGACACAAATGAAGACTAAGTGCTTCCCTGCAGGGGTAAAGGGCACATTTGGAGTGCCGGTCTGCTCTTGTGTACAGCTAGAAATGGCTGTTGTAGAGCACCATTTGCAAAATACTGGAGCATGGTGTCAGTAAACAGATTCTTTTTTAAAAAGAGGTACATAACAAGATAGAGTAAACTTCAAAATAGGGAAAATGAACAAAATGCATACTTCAGCTGTGACGGATCAGATAAAACGAGTCACATCATGTCTAACCAATTTGATTAATTTTTCGAGGGGGTGACTAGCTGTGTGGATGAGGGTGTTGCAGTTGATGTAGTCTACATGGACTTCAGTAAGGCTTTTGACAAAGTCCCGCATGGGAGACTGGTCAAGAAGGTAAGAGCCCATGGGATCCAGGGCAATTTGGCACATTGGATCCAAAATTGGCTTAGTGGCAGGAGTCAGAGGGTGATGGTCAAAGGTTGTTTTTGTGACTGGAAGCCTGTGTCCAGTGGTGTACCGCAGGGATCGGTGCTGGGTCCTTTGCTGTTTGTAGTGTACATTAATAATTTAGATATGAATGTAGGATGTATGATCAGTAAGTTCGCAGATGACACGAAAATTGGTAGAGTGGTAAATAGCGAGGAGGGAAGCCTCAGGCTACAGGACAATATAGACGGGTTGGTCAGATGGGCAGAACAGTGGCAAATGGAATTTAACCCTGAAAAGTGTGAGGTGATGCATTTTGGGAGGACTAACAAGGCAAGGGAATACACAATGAATGGTAGGACCCTAGGAGGGACAGAGGATCAGAGAGACCTTGGTGTGCATGTACATAGATCCCTGAAGGCAGCAGGACAGGTAGATAAGGTGGTTAGAAAGGCATATGGGATACTCGCCTTCATTAACCGAGGCATAGAATATAAGAGCAGGGAGGTTATGATGGAGCTGTACAAAACGCTAGTTAGGCCACAGCTGGAATACTGTGTGCAGTTCTGGTCGCCACACTATAGGAAGGATGTGATTGCATTGGAGAGGGTGCAGAGGAGATTCACCAGGATGTTACCTGGGCTGGAGCGCTTCAGCTATGAAGAGAGACTGGACAGGCTGGGGTTGTTTTCCTTAGAGCAGAGAAGGCTGAGGTGTACAAAATTATGAGGGGCATAGATAGGGTAGATAGAAAGGAACTTTTCCCCTTAGTAGAGGGGTCAATAACCAGGGGGCATAGTTTCAAGGTAAGGGGCAGGAGGTTTAGAGGGGATTTGAGGAAAAGCTTTTTCACCCAGAGGGTGGTTGGAATCTGGAACTCACTGCCTGAAAGGGTGGTAGAGGCAGGAACCCTCACAACATTCAAGAAGCATTTAGATGAGCACTTGAAACGCCATAGCATACAAGGCTACGGACCAAGTGCTGGAAAATGGGATTAGAATAGACAGGGCTTGATGGCCGGCGTGGACACGATGGGCCGAAGTTACTCTTTTTGTGCTGTAAAACTCTATGGCTCTAATGTTTTCACTGTTGAAAACTGAAAGAAAATATTTGTTTCCTAAGAAATTGGAGCATAAAAAACAGCCGTCATGCTGAATGAACATAAACAATGAACCATGTGCTCTTGTAGCTGTACTGCTTGTACGGGACTTTTTGTAAAGCGACTCAGTTCAAAGCTCAGCTGTTGGTGAAGTTAAATTGGACGCAGGAAGTGTAGTGCAATGACCACGGGGGCGATTTCCTCAGCCCTGGGGAGGCGGGACTGCCGGGAGAATGGCAGAATCTGGGAGTGGGTACCCATCCCACCCCTAACCAGCCTCCATGCCATCTTCCCAGGAGGCGGGTACCCGACCCGCGCCGAGTCCCCTCTCCTCAAGGCGGGAAGGGGATTAGTGCCAATTAACTGCTTGTTAACAGGTAGTTAACAGGTTTGACTAATTCCTATTTTGAGCCCTAAAGTGTGGGCTTCCCGACAGCTCCGAACCTCGCCAGGGTCAGCGAAGCGAGCCGTGGGTCTGCGGGGGTCGGAGGGGCCGAAATGTCCGGTGTGCAGGTGAGTGATGAGTGCAAGTGTGGAGAGGTAAATGTGTGAGGGGAGTCTAAAGTGTTTTAATAAGATTACTTACCTTTGCTTCTTCCTCCAGCCTTCATCCCTTTAGGCTGCGGAGCTGCCTCATCTCATCATCAGAGAAAGCAGAATGGCCGCTGCATTCTTAAATGCAGCAGCCTTCTGCTTTCTGCTCAGGAAAGCTTTCTAAGTGAGTTTTGAGTACAAGGACTCACCAAAGAACAGAGATTGTCAGGATTTGGCAACTTCTCAAAGCTGTCACACGATGACAATTCATCTGTCAAAAATTTTTGACGGATGAAACGTCATACGCTGACGTTCTCTGTCACCGGCTTTCCCCTAATTGGCCGGCTAAGCCCACTGGGAGGGCTTAACAAGGCCAATCAAGGGAAAATAGCGTGGGTTGGCCAGACGTCGATGGAGGCGGGACTAAAACCCAACAAGCAGCTTTCCCGCCTCCATCACGTCCCCATTGATAAAATCACCCCCCACTTTACAGTCTTCTATGGGTAGATTTTATAAATTGCCACTCTCAGTACAGAGGTTCAAGCAAGGGGAGTGCATGTCGTAAATTCGGTCAAAGGGTCAGCACACCCTGTACGATCTTCCATCCATTATGCTGATTCATATAATCTACTCTCTATTGTTACAACAACCAACTTAAAAACAACCAAAAAGAATAAGAGTGTAAGAGCCCTCAGGAATGGGCTAGGTTCTCTACCCATTAATAATTGGCCAAAAAAAATACGCTGAAATTAGCTCATTTCCAGTGCAACACAGTTATCTTTGAGTCCCTTTTTTCTTTATCTATTTTGAATGTGAATCTAGTTAGATTATGGTCACTATTTCCCAAGTGTTCCATCTTCAGATCACTTACTTGTCATGCTTCATTAACCAGAACCAGCTTTAGCACTGCAATTTTCTTTTAGACATGCAACATACTGATTAAAGAAACCTACATTTCTTTACCACTATTTGGTTGACTATATTGATCCAGAAATTGCTGGAGCGACGCATCTCATGGCGTGAATTGAATTTTTTTCCTCACCCTTCAGGTCATATTAGTTGATTGTGCCTGTCATTTCATAAAAAGAATGTTTAGGACTGAATTGTGCTTGCAAAAGATACTTTGCTTTGATTGCATCTGGTGCTACAAAAGTTTTAAATATTAGCTTTTAATGTAATGTAAAGTAATATAAAAATGTATTTTAAAAATTAAGTTGTGTACGATATAGTACTGACTTGTAATATTTTCACTTTTTTATATGACTGCCTGGTGCCTGCTGCAGTTTAAACTTACTTTAGTTGCCAACAGCTGTAGTTTAAATGCGGTAGTCTTAACTTTATTTTTTGGAAGGAAGATCTGTATAGATCAAAAATATAATGGCCCGGATTTTGCGATCAGTGGCGAAGGGACAGCGATTGCTGCTGATCTTGAAGAAAGCTGCCCACAAAGATTTAATGGGCTCTGTGGCAATGATTTCCCCTATTACAACATCAGTTTCATTCTGACGCCATCTGCAGGGGATCTCTGGCTTCCAGGAACAGTGAAGTCATCAAGCAGGCTGAACAGCCAATCTGATTGAAGAATTCTCACAGACAGTAAAGCAGGAAGTAAAAAGCACTGATTATCATTCACTTTTTAATAATTTTACAGAGAGTGAAATAGAGATTGGGACATACACATGGGATAAAGGTAGAAGCGGAAATATAAACTTAAAAAAATAAAATAAAGATTAATTTTATTATTTAAAAAATCTATGGAATTTTTATCATGGAATGGAAGGAATGACACTCCACCCTTTTAAAATTAGTTTTTCAGGGCCAGAGAGGTTGTTCAGCAGTAATTATGACTTAGTATGCTGTTAAAAACTCAGTTACACCTCATTCATAAAGGTTTAACTTATTCAATGGTTTTTACAGCGAGAATAGTGCGTAAAAAGTTGAAGTTCACATCAGATCACTGATTCTGTGTTGATTGCATCTGTGAAGACTGCAACAGGGCATCCTGTGGAGGAGCATGGTATCCCTGACAGCAACTTTCGGATTCCACGTTTAACTGTGCATGTGCGGACGCCAGAAGTTGCTGTTGGTTTTACAAAGTAATGACGGCGAACATTGACAGTTTCGCTGTCATTACAACCACAACCACAAATTATAATGGGCCGAGGAGTTAGTCTGCACATTGGCAGCACCACCAGTGGGAGCTATTTACCTTTGTTTCTGACAGCAGTGTTGCCTCCAGTGAGCATTAGAAAGCCACTGCCTGAGGTGGTTCTTGCCTCCAATGAAGGCAGTAATTCTGCTTTATTTATATAACAGGGCTGCTGTCCATGGACAGACTGTTGTTGGCAGCAGGGCTATAACATAAAAGTGGCATGAGTGGGCGGTTACAGCAGCATTTTTTTCAGGATGTAGGTGACAGCGGCAAGGCCACATTTCCCCCCATCCTACTTGCACTGAGAAGGAGTTGGTTTACCTTCTTCTTAAACCACTGCGGTCCTTGTAGTGACAGCACTCCCACGATGGTGTTGCCCCCTTTTTAAGAGTCACAACTAATAAAAGAACTTAAACATAAAATGTACTTTTTACAAAACAAAAGTAAACTTATAAAGCTATATCATAATATTATTATCTGTGTAGATAAGGCACTCCAGTCCCTGCGATGCCCACCAGTCATGGAAGGCCTCAAGCATGCTCCCTCTCCAGGGCCAGCTGGGCATGGACAAGACCGTGGAAGAGAGGCAGGCAGCCAGTGGCTCCCCATGAGATGCGTCCATCCTGGACCTATAAATGACCGCTTTGGCCAGGTCCAGGAGAAGATCCTCCGACTTGCCTCCCCCACCCCCCCCCACACCAGGTGACCAATGATCAGGAGTGTTGGGCTAAAGTGAAGACAAAAATTGAGGAGCAGCTCCCTACAGATGTGTTAGCATTCTCACAAGAACTGTCGAAATTTTCAGAAACAAGATCCAGGTAGCATTTGCAGAAGCTGTTCAAGCAAATCCTAAATGTGCGACACAGTGAACTCATGTGATCACTGTCTCTTTCAAGTCAATCAAATTGGCCCTATTTATATACAGTACAGGAATTTGTAGCTTGCAGCCCAGGAATAGCCAATAAGCCTGTAAGTATTTCAGTGGACTTGCTAATTGTAAATTAAATTCCAGTATTTGTAACTATGTACCAGACTCCAAAGGAGATTTAGTTTGGTTATTGAAATACTTAAAAAGCATCACATTTTCTGGATAGGTTACTTCCAAGTTTTTAAGTTGTCTATTACAGTCTCACTGTTGTGAAGACCCTCAAAAATGGGAATATGTGCTCAAAGTGCCTTTTGTGATATATTAAAGTTCCCGATTCTACTTCGGGCTTTCTCATAATTTAGAAAGGCCTCATTATGTACTAGGCTTGCCAGCCTTCTAGATTCAATAAAATATATGGCTGTGTTCAGCAGCCGTAGTTGCATTGATGTAATGCCTTGGTGAATATGATCTTGAAAATTGGGTTTTCAGCGCCTTTTGTGCAGGTATATGAAAAATTAATATCCAACTAAGGGTATAATAATGCACATAGTAAACCTTCCTCATCATTTTCACTACCACCAGTGATTTAAATAACTTTGCAAAAGCTGCATAATCTAACTTTTTCAGAACAAAAAGAGCTTTATGATCAGATCCATAACCTATAGCAGTTGTGACCCATTTTCAATAAGGGTATGAAAAAACTGGCAACTCCCACTCTTTTGCCAGCCACCTGTTGACTAGAAGATGGTATCAAGTGGGCACACAGTAGGACATATTTCAAATATGACACTAAGTCGAAAGGTCCATAATGAAGACAAAATTCCAAAGCAAAAGACATGTTTTCCCCACATATTGACAATCGATCTCAAATGTTTTTAGAAATTCAGATCCAGCAGTAACAGAAAGTCGTGACTACTGACAATTAAGAGTAGATTTATGAAATTAATGAATGGAAAATAGTGGAGAGTGCACCTACACTTTCCTGATATACGCTCCTGGCAGGCGAGCTTCTCTGCTGGAGCATGATTTCATAAAATCAACACTTGCTTTTACACATATTTTAAATATTAGCCGGCCACTGACTTAGGCCTTTTTGTGCATGTAGCACTTAGCTATTATTGAAGAGCAGGAAAGGCAAAACTCGCATCACTTTCATTAAAAGCCCTTTATCACTACAAGACCTAATTGTTATCTTTGTTTTCTCACTCAGTCTGAGAGAGCTGGAAGTATTTGGATGTCATGCACTAAGTGCACACTGTTTGAGCTACATGGCGCGGGAGTGCCCAAACCTGCAGATCCTGAATGTTGGCAGACTCCCGAAGATTACAACCGCTTGTCTGATACAGATGGTGACCTGCTTGAAAAACTTAATTGTTTTGAACTTATCAGGATTGAATGCGGTAAGACTAGAAAAATCTGGTGCATAGACAAGTTAAAATTTGTGACATCAGGGCCTAGAAATGGCGCTAAATGGCCTACTAAGCCTCCAATATGGTGGGCAGGAAGTGCACGCTCATTAGGAGCTATAAATGCGCTGCCCGCCATATTGGTAAAGGCCAGAAGAGCCGTGGAGTGCCCATGCCTGAAACAGGCACTGGGCTATTGCATATGCAAATAAAAGGCCTAATGCCTGTTTGGGGCCCCCACCGCAAGACTGGGTTCCCATGAGGCAGCTGGCGTCCAACTGCACTCATGAAAACCTGGCCTACATGTGGGCTGACAGGCAGTTCTTTCAGCAACTGCTTGTTAGGCTGCAATCAACAAGATAAGTGTTTAAAATATACTTACCTGAATGTGGAGCCACTCCTCCAGACCCCACATTAAAAGAATGCAGGCCACTCCCCCCACGGCCACCGATCACACACACCCACTCTTCCCCAGCCACCGCTCCCTCCCCACTGGACACCGCTCCCTCCTCCTCGGAAACCACGCTCTCTCCCCCAACCACCCTTCCTGGCCTGACTACCCACTCCTCCCAACTCCAATCGCCCAACCTTCCCGACCCGATCACCCAACGTTCCGAATTTACCTGAAGGCTGATCTTCAATTATGCTTCATTGGCAGCTATGCGCAGCTCGCCTGCTCCATGGAAATGAAGCGTAAGGCCCAATATCGGGGGCACCTCAGGCCTCACCATTCAGGCGCAGGGACTGAACCCTGTGACCCCCCCCCCCCCCACCGCGCAGCCGAATTTCTCGGCCCAGTGCTCTTCTTATGGCACAGCTGATTAATTTGCCGCTATATATGAAACTGAGTCATACAGACTAGGAAGATTTTACCAGGGCCAGTAATTGCTGTGCTTAGCACTCCTGGGCTAGCAAAGCAAAAAATCAGCCAGGGTTACTGTTTCAAGAGTCGGAAACAAAAAGAAATGCAATATTGGCGCAAACATTAAGCTATCAATTTTTAGAAACTAAGGGCTCGATTTTAATAGCCCTGAGGAGGCGGGTTGGAGGCGGGTCTATAGCGAAAATCGGGAAAAATGGCTTCAGTCACCCTATAGATTTCATCCTGCCCCCACGCGATTTTCGTGAGTGTCTTTTCAGCCGCTCCCAAACTGACCCGACTGGAACCGGTGGGACAGGTAGTTAAGGCAGTTAAGAGCCTGTTAACTGCCTTGCTAATCCTATTTTCATAGTGGTTTCCCATTTTCGTGCTTCTGGCTCCTGTTTCCCGACTTGTCAGAAACAGGCCAGGTTCAAGGAGACAAGTTGCTGGAGGACATGATTTGTATGCATTGGTGGAGCACTTTAAAAGCGCCCCTGAAACATGGCTGACATTCAAATGCAACAAATTTGCTTTTGTAGGTATGGGATAAGATTTTGCACATCTACTGACCTTGTGAATGTTCAAGCCAACACTCATCTGCAGTGTGACATGAATGGAATTATTTCAGGCCACTTCGACTGTGCGCTTGCAAGCTTGTTGCCTCAAATGAAATCTATAGCAAAGGGATGGGAAACATTTATGCCCTCTCATCCTGGTCCTCATAATCGGAGGAGTAGCAGCCGTGTGGCTCAGCGCAGACCTTCCTGGAAAGAGGAGTAGGGAGGACGAGGGGCGCCTTGCATGCCCTGTTGTGACCAATGCAGCATCCCTCCAGTTCACTGCTGCCCGTCAAGCAGGGTATGTACACTGCCATGCCATATTAGCATAAGCTTACTCTTCAACAATAGGTGGCTACCCTATAGCTCTGTAATTGCAGGCGACATTTGTCCAACGTCATACATCATCTCTGGTATACCCTGTTATTTCCTATCACTTTCACCATCAGCATTACAAAAGCGAGTCACCCTGAGCCCTCAATGCGCTTTTGCCATTTCCTGGAACACATAGGCCACACAATCAACTGTTTGCCATAATTTTTCTTTTACACATCACAAAAGGATAATAAACCAACAACAGTCAGAAAATAAAGATAAATCACCCAAGTGACTCCCCTTGTGACGATAGGTGCTTAATCTTTCTCTTACGCATGCTTCTACGTGGTGCTTCCCCTGTGGCTTCAGCAGATGTAGAGGCACCTTGCTGACTAGGATGCTGTGCCTGCTTAGACGCCTTTGGCAGGCGTCCTCTGGGTTTGGGAGCCTGGGAGGGCTCTTCAGCAGTCTGCTCTTCCTGCGGCTGTGCAGGGGCTGAAACGGCCATCTCAGTTGTCTCCGCAAAGTGGGTCTCTAATCGAGGGCCCACCGAGGGGGGTCACAGGGTGACATGGTCATGTGAGTGCTTTGAGAGGAGCCCACACTTCCTTCTGTCCTGCCAACAACATCCCTCTCATGAGTCAGCCGCACCTCAGTGCTGGCAAGTGGCTGGAGAGCACCTTGCTGCACTTCAGGGGGACCATGAGGACCCGTATCTGCACTGGCAGTTCTCATCAAAAGGATGTCCATGAAGCTCTGGTCTCTCTGCTCAGTAGCTGTCCATCGCTCCTCCAGAGATGACATTCTATTTTGAACAGTCACCATGTTTTCCTGACTCTGGCGACTTATTTCCTCCATGGCGATAGCCATCCTTTCCACTGAGGTAGCCAGCCTTTCCACGGAGGTTGCCATCCTATTCATGGAGGTTGCCATCCTATCCATGGTGGTGCGTTCATGCGCCATTGCCTCCACCACAGCAGTGCTGATGTTACAGATGGACTCCTCCATTCCCTCCACACTCGCACTAACCCTGGAGGCAAACCCTTCCAGAGACTCCTGCACTTGTTCCTGTATTTCCCGAGATGCTCTTTTTCTGGATGGCCCCAGAGGCACAGTGTCTGCATGCAGCTAAGCAGAGCTAGGAGATTGCTGTGACCTCCGCCGAGGACTCTCCACTGCTGTCGCTGTCTCCAACATCTGCTGATGCTCACTTGTGTGCTGTGATAGACCAGGTGGCAACACTACTCTAACTCGTGAGGGCCCCACCGAGGTGTGCGTTGCTGCGCTGGTGCTGGGTGCGCTGAGTCCTGGTGACGCTGCTCCCTCAGAGGCTTCAGATTCCTCTGAGGAGTTGTCCGGCTCTTTGTCCTGGATCGTGGGGAGGGGGGCGCTCGATGGTCCTGTGGGAGAGTAAAGGTATGATTTAGACATCTGATATTGATGTAGCAGACACATCCTTTTGAGCAGATGATGCAACGCAATTCTCTATGAACATCATATGCCATTGCATTCTGAGAGGGATGAAACTCTATTATGTCACCAGCTTCCTCTAGTGTGCCCATCTCTCCATCGCCCACTTCCAGGTCCTCGCCACCTCCAACAATCTCGTATGCAGCCTCCTCAGCACTGGTCAATGTGGCTAGGGTAGGTGTTCCTTCTCCAGTCAGTGCTCTCTCCCTCTTATTGTGGGCTATCTTTTCCTGCAGGGAGGGACACAAGCGGTGTTTCAGCCACAGTGATGGAGTGCGAGTGAATAATCCCTACCATAGAAGCTTTGAGGGAGACGAAGATGGGGTAAGGTGCCAAGAGGAAGCTAGCTCCCTGTGTGTTGTTAGTTGTTGTCACTGCATGACAGTGAGAGCGAGGCTAAGGGGTGCATAGGCAGGATGCTGAAGTGATTCAGTGGAGAGACAGGGATGGATAGGTAAGGGTGCAAGGGAAGTAAGGGTAAGGTGGGATGTGGAGGAGCAGGCTTACAATGCAGAGTGCTGATGATGAGAAGAGAAGGGAAGCAGATTGAAGGCAAGTGTGATGGGATACTCACTTTTGATGTTCGCACAAGATCATTGAACCTTTTTCGGTACTGGGTCCATGAGCGTGAACATATGGACCTTGCGCTGACCTCCTCAGCAATGCGCAGCCAGGCTGCCTTGGTCTGCTGAGGAGGCTTCCTCCTGGCCATCAGGAGGGACCAGAATCTTCCTGACAGCATCCACAAGTACATGGAGGGAGTCATCATTAAATCGAGGAGCTGCCTTGCCTCTGGAAGAAGTCATTGTGCCTAAATCAATATCAATGAGTCCAGGAATCCACAAGAGAAAGGCTTAGGCTGGATGGCAACTTTAAAAGCAGCTGCTATTATGACGTCATCAGAGGCGGCCAGCCGACCCGATCGCACTCATTGGACCGGCCAGCGCGCCTCCATGAAATTAACAAGCTCATTTAATAAAAATCGGACATCAGCAGCTGATATCACTGGAAGCGGCTCCGGAACCCGCCCACCACGCAACCCGACTCCAACCTGCCTCGGGAATTAAAATCGAGCCCTAAATCTACTTTGATGTGTGCCATTCTGAAAAATAAACATATACGTTTTCTAACATAGGAACAGTCACTGCACTTCAATACAAGTAATTCATTGTGTGAAATTAATTTTAGACGTTTCAGCATAATGCATTATGCAAGATATAGTTTGTTCTATAAAAATGAATTTCCAATAGGTGACACTCATTTTGATCAGCATTCCCGATCGTAAGACCCCAATTGCAAATTTCAGTTACAAATGGGCGGAGTAGGACCATGCACACAGTCCACTTAGTTGTACCAGGTGATGACCGGATCAACCAGTGGTCCTTAAAGGGACCGCTGGATGTCGCTCACATAAGCGCCCAGGAGATTTTTCCTTTTTTTGTGGGGCCAGAAAGAACTCCAGCCAGGTGCTGGCCTGTTTGCGGCCACCCTTGGAATACTGCACCACCCCCCCCACCCCACCCCAAAGATCCGACCTGTCAACTGGCTCAGAGTGGGACCCAAATGATTTCCTGGGCCTCTCAACGCTGGCTTTGGACAGGAGGTGCGACCACTCCACCAATTTGTGCCCATTTCAGGTGGAAGTTTAATTTCTCCCCTTATATTTCCAAGCATATGTGTCAGCGTGATTCTAGTGCACCTGGCACATGACTGGTTGTCCACAGCCAAATCAAGCTTAGCCATCTTGAGTAATACTGTGCCTCCCTCTCCACAGCTGATTCCTTCAGGGTCATCCTGGGGGATGGGAAGGTCCCAAACATAAATTCTTCACAAGGAGCTACCTCCTCCAAACCCCTTTCAGCCCCCCTCCATTTTCACCTTCAACACTATTTTAGGTTTGAAACCTGGGTTGGGGGAGGGGGCCAGATGCGCCTATCCTATCCGTCCACCACTGCCACTCACCCTCATCTTTATGCAATGTCATGCCTCTCCCTCATAGTCACCCTCACCAAATGCACTGCATCCATCAGGTGAACACTCACTCATAGGTCTGTTCTTTCCCTTCTTGTAGGAGAAGAAAGCACAGAACACCAGGGAGAGGGAGAGAACCTGAGGGGACCCTCTGCAGATCACACAGCTCACAACTGCAGAGGAGGAGGTGTCCCTGGCTGTCGGAGATGGGGAGCTCCCAGCTACACAATTAAATAAAAGCCACCCACATGTCATACGGCATCAGTCATGTTGACTTGGTTTCAACAGCGAGTGAAATACGATCATCTTCATAGTGATAACTTGTAACATTCTTACCTTGCCAGGACTAATTCGTGTCTTTTATCTCCCACAAGGCCTTCACGCGTGTATTAGCAGTCGGTGGAAGTCACTGGCGATGAGTCCTCAGAGCAGCTGAGTCCTTCTGAGGGTGCACCTTCACAGAACTCATTCAGACCATGCACCAGCTCGGATACTCATACATGGAGGGACCAGTAAGATAGGTAGTTGGGTTTTCACCTGGTGACTTTCACTTCACAAGTGAGCAAGAACAGATGGTGGAGACAGGGACAACGGTAGAGAGTCCGCATCGGAGGGTGCAGCCCTCTCCAAGCTCTGCTCAGCTGGACACAGATGCTGTATCCCGGGGGCCGTCGATGAAGAGGAGAATCATTGAGCAGCAGCAGACAATGTGCGATGCACTGATAGGCCTTCAAAGTAGACTCACCATAATTGCAGAGAGATTGAAGGAGTCCACCTCAAGCATGAAGGGGTGATGTCGCAGGCCACTGAGATGATGTCTTCTTCCATGGATAGAGTGGCCAGCACCATGGACCATCATAGGCTCCAATCAGATGAGTCCATGCACAACTTCAACACCACCATGCAGACTCTGGATACCAACATGTCTGCCACCTTAAATAGGTTACAGATATATTAGCTTTGGCCTTACAGCGCCACACTGATCTGTACAAAAGTGCTCTCCAGCACAGTGGTAGCAGTGAAGTGTGGCTGGGCCATGAGAGGGTTGATGGTGAAAGGGTCATGAAAGTGGGGACTCCACTCAAAACGCTTCGACTTCCCACCCACAACCCTCCTCTCAGTCAGTAGCCCACATGCTGCCTCGTCTCCCGATGGCCGAGTCTGCCCCTGCACAGGTGCAGGTGGAACAATCTTTGGCAGGGCCCTCATGGACTCCAAACCCAGAGGACATCAGCCAAGAGCATCTCAGCAGTCAGAGCAGAGATCTGAGCAGCCTGCCTCTACCTCTGCTGAAGCCACACAGGTTGCACCATGTAGGAGTAGCAGAAAATAGAAGAGTAAAACTTTGTAGGTGCACATGGGTGTCTGAGAAAATACTGTTTTGGTCAGTTTTTGTTCTTTATTTAGCTCACATAAATGTTACTCTTTTTCACCACTTTCCCTTCTTGTCCATTCTTGGGTGCTGGGTGGTAAGTGGCCTTCTGACTGGCATCATCACAGGCAAAGTTGACATAATTGCCGGCCCTGGCAAACAAGCCATCAGTGACCTGTATAATGCATTTGTTGGCGGCTGACTGGGAGATCCTGGATATGTCTGCGGCAGAGCCCTGGAAGGATTGGTGGCAAAAAATTTGAGGGCGGCGGTGACTTTGACAGCCACTGTTAACGTGTGGCCACCACCTGACGTGACATCCTGAGCCTCCTGAGACACTGGTGTTCAGACATGTCAAGGAAACTGAGCCTCTCCCTGTAGTCCCTGTTTCATGTGTAGTGCCTCCTGCAAGCTGCACCTCACTGCTGCTCCCCTCTCTGCTGGTCACCTCTCTGCTGGTCTCTTCTCTCTTGTGCAATAACAGGTCTGTGACCAGCAGGCTGCGGGTGCTGTTGCTGGTCTTCTTGGTCCTTATCTGAGGTCCAATCGAAGGCACCATAAGCGGCACCCATCCTGATGTGATGGAGCAAACCTTCAAAGAGTAGAATGTAACTTCTCCGCAAAAGCACTGTGAACAAATCCTTTCCCACTAACAGGTAAGAAAGCAGCTGTAAGTACTGAGTATTTATTGCCATATTTCCCTGAGATTGATTCAGTCCAGCCGCTGTGTACTCACCTTGCTTACACTGGCGAGTTTCAGGAAGCCCTGGAAACCCGTGGACCCAACGTTAAACTCAAAAGTGTGCGTCAATATTGCTCTAATTGAGCGATTAACATGTTAATTGGCAACCTGCCTCTCGAGGGGGTTGCGCACATGTAGCCTAATGCCGGTTTTAACCCACCACCCGCACCCAAACCCACACGCTTCTGCAGATTAAAATTCAGCCCCAAGTGTCAGGAGCTTATAGTTGTTTCTGTGGATGGAAAATAGAGAGGGGCTGCATATCAGGCACTGCACCCCATATTCCAGTGTGTGCTCATGGTAGGAATGCTCTGTTCCAGGAGTGTAAAACTGGAAAATTACCCATTTTGCAGAGAGATTTGTGCTAAAATGATGCTGCACATGACTCTTTTGATTTGATACTAGTTGTCTGTCTAAGAGTACTAAATACTGTTAGCCCACTGATTCTTGGAACGTGTATTTCAAAAATTATTTTGAAGCTGTTTGAAACCCCATAGTAAGGTACTCACTACACCCTGCAAACAAAATGAGTGGAAATAAGGGCCTGAATGGGATGCTATTTTGTTGTTTTTGTAGGTTCATGATCGCGTGGTGCATCACATTGTTAGACAGTGCCCCAAAATGGACCGCCTCACTCTCAGCTCCTGCCCTCAGCTGACAGATGTCAGCCTGTTTGAAATAGGCACCTACTTGCCCACCATAAGGTAAGAAACCAAAGAAAAGCTATTGATAATCAATAGTTATAATTCATTGGGGCTCTGGTACGCCACACCATAGATGGGCAAGATATGGCTTCACATCTGTGATTTTCCATTTAGCATATTACTGATCTCAGCTATAAGTAGATATCAATGTTTGCCCAGAGGAAATGAAGGAAAATCATACATTCACTCACTCTGGACCTCTCTTGATCACACTATACGAGAGCATGGCCGTGAAATTCGGGGGTTTAGCGACGGCTGTTAAGGCCCGTTTTTATGAAAAAATGGTGCCAACTCGCTTCCGCCCGCTTCTGGTGGGTCCCACAGCGGCTGCCATTTTGGGGAGGTTGGTAGCGCCGCAGATCGTGGTGTGAATGAGTGTGGAATGCTGATTTGCTGCACAATCTGCCATTTTGGATGTCGCCGCTCCTTTTAATGCCCTCTCGTAATCACGACCAGCTGACCAAGTGTTCAGTAGTAGCGCTATATAAACGGAACATCAACAACTTGCAGCTGACTTGCTTTTTCAGTTCTACTTTCTCTGTCTAACTTTGTGCAACTGTTTGGAGATTTCTAGAGTTGTTAAAGTTGCTGAGGTGACAGGGAGTGTTGCTGCAAGTGGAGAACGCCTTGCTTCTGCTCAGACCACTTGCTCACAGTCATGGGGGCTCTACTTGCAGTCCCCCTCATGCTCAAGTATGACAGGGAGATGGAGCGGAGGCAGTGAAGAAGAAGAGAAGATGCTCGTAAAGGGAGGAGGAGGAGGGGCAGGAGGGCTCTCAGCAAGAGGCCTTACCAACCTAGGTTCTTCTGAGAGCACTTCTCCTACCTGTACTTAAGCTAGGAGCAGTATATTAGGAGCCTCTGCTTCACCAAGGAGGTGGTCACAGAACTCTGCCACCTCCTGGAACCAGACCTACAGCCCCAGAGCAGAGCGATGACAGCTCTCCCAGTGGCCCTCAAGGTCACCATGGTATCAATTTTTTCGCCACCGGATCCTTCCAGTCTGGAACAGGCAACGTAGCTAACATTTCCCAGTTTGCCGTCCATTGCTGCATCTGGGCGGTCACAGAGGCTCTGTACTCCAGGAGAAGGGACTTCATTGTCTTCTCTCCGAACAGAGAGAAGCAGGACGAGCGTGCATGTGGCTTTGCCAGGATATCGAGCTTCCCCATGGTGCAGGGAGCCATCGACTGCACACACATGGCTTTGCGGGCACCGTATACCAATCCCGAGAGGTTCCATAACCGCAAAGGCTGCCACTCACTTAATGTGCAGTTATTGTGCGACCACGCCCAGTGCATCATGATGGTGAATGCCTGGTATCCTGGCAGCAGTCATGATGTTTTCATCCTGCATCAGTCCGATGTGCCAGCAATATTCCAGCCACCATGGCGAACCCAAGGGTGGCTGCTCGGAGACAAGGGCTATCCGCTCTACACCTGGCTGATGACTCTGCAACCCCACCACTTGTGGCCCGCATTCGTATAATGAGAGCCATGCTGCCACGAGGAACGTCATCGAGCCGACCACCGGGGTGCTCAAGCAACGGTTCCGCTACTTTAACCACTCAGGAGGAACCCTCCGGTATTCATCAGAGTGGGTGTCCCATTTCGTAGTGGTCTGTTGCACGCACCACAACTTGGCCATCATGAGCACCTCATCAGACTCCGGTTCCAGTGAATGAAACCCCAGATCCCTGTTGCTCACCACTTTCTCATCATACCATCCCTCTGTCACGGAATATCACGACCTCCTTGGCACAAAGCTGAAATGAAAGCTACCACAAAACACACATTCTAAACAAAATTTATCATAAATTTATCAAACTCCAATCAAAAGAATAAAGTCAACTAATCAGCCTTGTACATTCCCTTAGTGTCTGTCTTTCATGTGCCTTTTTCTATGAAAGGATATTTACTAGTCCTAGCCCCTTTGGGGCTATCCCAGATCAGGCGTATTTCTCAGATGTTTACTTTCAACTAAAGGTTGAGGTAGCCGAATCCTAAAGACGCTTAACTGGGTCTAAAGGTCCGGGCTATCTCTCCCTAAAGGAAAGGAGCAACCCAAGAATGTTACCGTCCTCCAGATAGCGCTTTTAATAAGTTTAGCTAGACTGTAACGTCCCGGATATTATGAGGGTCCGGAGATCTCCCCTCAGAAAAATGTACCTCTTCACCAAAGAGTGTACAGAGATTGAGTTTGCGAGTTATTGATACAGAAGACTTATGTGAGACAATTCTAAAAATATATAGAGATTTCTTAAAAGAACCGACATGCAATTTACAGTTGGTGAATCAGTCAATCGCAACGTTAACAGTTCTAAAAAGAGAAAAAATAAGATCTTATTTTTAACAGAGAATCTTACTTTTAAATCTTAACTTCGCTACAGTATTACAGTTCTTAAAATGTTCTATACAGGATATCCATCAATATCAAAATACCTTTGATCCCCGAGGTACAAAGAGTGGAAGACCACAGAGCTGCCTCTGTAGTCGAGAATAGCCTTGCCCGATTAAAGCGACTCTGATATCCCATTTGAGACTTCAATATTTATACTCTTTTTCAGTTGTATTTCCTTTAAGGTTTCTGCTGATGCAAGTTAGTTATCACTATTCATCTTTCTGCTGACCTCTGCAATTCTTTACTGCCACATCAGCTTGTAATATTCCAGAATCTGCCACATCTCTAGGTGTTCTGGGTTCACCATATAAAGAGGTGTGAAAGGCAGATGTCCCTTATTTTATGTGCCATCTTTACGAGGTTTAATTTAAATCACATATCCAGGATTGACCATTGTGTTGTTCCCAAAAGGTCAGCTACTCGGAGCCATCCATTCTTCTGTTTCAATAAGGTTATTTATTCAGGGTCAACAACTTGTCCTGTTTCAATAGCCAGAATTCTTTCATAGCTATTTCATAGTTAGGTTTCTAAATTTCCAAACCCAGTTTGCTATCTTTTAAAGAAGTTATAAGGTAGAGTCCCTTATAAGGTACTTTTCAGGGTCAACCACTGTCTTATCTCAACAAGGCCAGAATTCCTTCATAAGATATTGGCCCAGAAATTAAAGACGGAGCCTTCCTGCGGGGGTAAGGCTTCCCCGCGATATCTCACTGCGCGCCTGCCTTTTCCTTCCGAGCTCACACGAACTTTAGTTTCAAGGCTGCAGCTGTGCAGTGTGTGCGTATCCCACAGACGCAGTTAATTCGTGCGAGCTGTGGGATCACGTGATTCAGTTAGAGCCAATGGCAGCACACCATCTTTCATTCATAGTTTTGACAGCAAGGGCTGTCAAAGCTATGAATCTATACCCCCTCAAAAGAACAGCTAAACCTCAATAAAAAATTTTTTAAAAGCCATCACATTAATAAAATAAGTATAGTTAAATAAATTAACCACTTTAAACAAAAAATTAAATTTTTGAAAAAATTTAAAATCTTTTTAAAAGTTATAAAAATAAACTTACCTTTCTTTAAAGTCTCTAAAAAAGATAAACCTGTTGAAAAAATTTTAAAATAATACTTAATTAACTACTTACCTTGTTAAAAGAGGGTCTTAGGCCTCCTTTCTTTATGTGCAAAATCTTCCATGCTTACCTGCGTGTTCAAAGCACTAAGTGCACTGCGTGCGCGCAGCCTGTAGCACGCACGCGGTTCACTTAGGAACCGCCCCCTTTTGAGTTCACCAAGTGCCGGTTTTCAGCGCATGCGCAGTGCATGCAGAAAACCGGCAATTGGAGACAGAATACGCGAGAGTACACAGTGCGTACTCTCGCGTACTAAGACTAATTTTTGGGCCAGTGTATTTTTCTAAAAAGGCTATATAGTATATTCCTTCACACCTACTCTAGTGCTCCTACACTGTGTTCCCGCAGTGGCTGCAGCATGGTTGGTGGAAGGCTGCTGACTTTTAGTGGGGGAGACTGCAGACAGCCTTGCAAGATGACCTCGGGCAGCTGTGGACCTAGAAGGCCCGGCTGTAGACTGCACCACCTCGGCATGGGCAGCAGCAGCAAGGGCAGTGGTGGAGTGGCAGTGGTGGGAGTAGGAATTTGTCATCCTGAGAGAGGACAGATGGTTCTTGCTCCACGGAGACACAGTCACTCCCCCGGGGCGGCGCCTCAACATTCCAGGTAATCTCTTGTAGTGCAGATTGCTGGCCTGCTGCTACACCCTGCAAGCAACTTTCGACACTCGTAAACCCAGCAATGATGGCAGCAGTCTGAGCATGCGTGGAGCAAGCTGAGAATACAGGAGAGCAGTCTGCGCTTCCACTGCAGCATTGAGACATTGGGTTGCTTCTGCCTGTGCTGCAATGGAAGCTGTGAGATCGCCCATCACACCCAGCATTATCTTTGGGTCCACAAGCTCTCTCATGGAGTTGCCCATCATTTCCATCCTGGAAATCATCGGCTCCAAGCTCTGCGCAAAGCCCCGTGCAATGTTGGAGCCGGAATCCTCCCTGCTCCTTGACACTGACAAGTGGCTCTCTGACAGGCTTGTCATTGCACCAAGAATTTCCGTTTACATGGCCATCACCCTTCTTCTGAAGGCCACCCCGCTGAGGTTATCATCTGGTTCTGTGGAGCAGAACTCGTGTGCGAAGTCGCCCTCTGGGGAGCTGGCACCCGAGCTACCCTTTCCCCTGGCCTGGCTGCAGCCCACTCATGCCCAGTGATTCACCACGTGCAGATCCCACTTCTATACTACCCTCTAAAGTCCACACAGTGCCATTTTCTGAGCTGGTGTCTGCCAGTGTCAGATGTAGTGATGGTGTGCCTTCTTCTCCTCCATCAGTGTATTCATGATGTTCAAGAACAGGCTGGGCTGCTGGCAGTTCTTGGGTATCTGAAAACAGAAAGGCACAAGGATCAGGTTCTGGTGAGGGGAGCTGGGGGGGAGAGCAAGGTATCCATGCTTACACCATCAGCAGCTTGTAAGTGAGAAGTGATTGTGGGATGAGGGGGAAGTAGGTTGTGAGAAGTAGGATTAGGTATGAGCATACCATTATCATCAGCAATGCTTTCAACTTCTCACTCGCCATGGACTTTGTCACAGCCCCTCCAATTATTTACAAGAATGATTCCTCCGGGTCGGTTAGGTTCTGAATCTTCATTTGGCCGCCTCCTGTCTGCTGTTGTTTGCGGCGGTTGTGCGCCACCTTGGCCTGCAAGAGAAAGGGAAGAGTGTCAGTGAATTTAGTGAGTTTGGGTGATGTGCCTGCCATGATTGAATAGCTGAAAGTGTGTGCAATGTGTGAGATGTGGGTGTGAGTGTTGCAGCAGTGGTATGTGTGTAAGGGTGAAGTGAAGCTATGATTGTGAGGTATGAGTGGTGATAGGTAGAGATTGTTGGTAAGTGAATGATGGGGGTGTGGTGCATTGAGCAGTGTGTGAGGCTAGTGGTGCAGATGGTGGAATATGGCATTTGCTGAAGCCTTCACTCACCTTGACTAGCCATGTGAGGTCATTAAACTTGTTGTGGCACTGGATCCAGGTCCTGGGGACAACACTCGTCGCTGTGATGGATTAAACTATCTCCTCCAAGATCCTTCTGCTGTTCAACCTTGAAGGCCTCTTGCCTCCATGCGGGTATAGGACATCCCGTCGTTGTTGGACCCCCAGGACCAAGGCCTCCAGTGCCGCATCTGAAAAACATTTCGCCCTTTCTCTAGGGTGTTGCGCCATGCCTTGCTTTAACTTGACAATGAGGTGCTTCTGCAACAAAGCACCTCCCCTTTAAGTAGTGGAGAGAGCCGAGGCCAAACTTTATTGGCCAGTAGACAGCACCCGATATTGGCCCCCCACCCATTGAGCGCTAAGCTAATCAGCAGCTCGTTTACCGCTGAGATCAGCACTGCAATCATTCAAATGAGGAGGCAGCACGAATTTTGCGTGCTGCCTGCACCACTTAGAACGGGCGCAGGCTGGGATCTGCCCCTGCCCGTTTTCGTGCCTTATCCAATTTCTAGGCCCAAATGTTTTCCCATCCTCTTGACTGGGAACGGTGCATATACCTCAAGTTGGGGGAGGGAAGAAGGGAGTGGGAAAAAAAGATAACTTACAAAAAACTTTGTTGCCATTTTTCTACATGTTTTCTTTGGTATAAAAGAAAATTTACAACAGCCGTTCTTCAATTAGGAAGGTAAACCAAAACAAAACCCAACATCTGTTTCAGTGGCAGTTCCAATAAGGTTCCTACCTGAAACTTTTACATTTCTTTTTGTGCTCTGTTACAACAATGAACTGCATAACTGAAGGGAACGGTAGCGTAGCGGTAATGTCACTGGGCTAGTAATCCCGAAGTCTGGACTAATGATCTAGAAATGTAAATTCAAATCCCATCACAGCAGCTGGGGAATTTAAACTCAGTTAATTAAATAAATCTGGAATAAAAAAGAAAAGCTAGTATCAGTAATAGTAGCAGTAGCCATGAAACTATTGGATTGTTGTAAAAACCCATCTGGTTCTCTAATGTCCTTTGGAGAAGGAAATCTGCTGGTCTGGCCTATATGTGACTCCAGACCCACAGCAATGTGGTTGATTCTTAACTGCCCTCTGAAATGGCCTAGTAAGTCACTCAGTTGTAACTAACCACTACGAAACAAAATAATAAGAATGAAACTGGACGGAGCACCCAGCATCGACCTCAACACTGGCTACGGACATGGCAACGGCACACCCTGCAAAGTCCTCCTCACCAACATCTGGGGACTTGTGCCAAAATTGGGAGAGCTGTCCCACAGACTAGTCAAACAACAGCCTGACATAGTCATACTCACAGAATCATACCTTTCAGCTAATGTCCCAGACTCCTCCATCGCCATTACAATAGCAAAATACTACGGATGCTGGAAATCCAAAATAACAACAGAAAACACTGGAAAAACTCAGCAGGCCAGGTAGCATCTGTGGAGAGAAAAATAGAGTTAACGTTTCAGGTCGAAGACCTTTCGTCAGAACTGGAAAAAAGCAGGAAATGGAATAGATTTTAAAGCAAGTTTAGGGGCTGGGAAAAGGGGGAGGGGATGAAAGAACAAAAGGGAAGGTAATAGGATAGAAAGCAGGAGAGATTAAGAGACATTGGGGGAAAAATTCAGTTGGTTGGGGCGCAAAGTAACTAGCGGCGATGTTTGCGCCGCTCACGAAATTAACTAGACATTTTGTGGCGGCGCTAAACACTACCGCCATGATCTCCTGCGCCGGCAGATCGTGACGTCAGTCGAGTGCGCAATGCCCCGGTAGCGCCCCGGACCGGACATTGAGTGGCGCCGCCTGCCGCTAGCAACGACAGGTTGAGGGGACCGTTTTGCAGTCAGGAAGGGACTGGGGAGCGCTATTTAAAGGCGAACGCTTCCTGCCTTTTTTTGTTGGTGACATTTTTGCACCACGCATTCTGAGAGAGAGAGAGAGACTTCTGGTGAGATTCAACGCTGTGTGAAGGAGTTTTGGGTACTGAGCAGCACTTTGCAGGTTCATTTTGATTTGCCCTTCCTTGTATCGATTTAGAAGAGACTGTGGGGGCTGCACTCTGAGTTCTTTCCCTGGTTCTCTCCATTGTTCTTTCCAGCAGATTTGATGTACAGGTCTCTCCAGGCTGAGATTCAAGGCTGCAATGAGCAGGATGTGGATGGAGAACAAGATCAACCCTCCCCTTTAAGAACTGGCCGGCACCATTGTGTCTGTGTTCCATTGCTGACTGACATCACATGAGCTTCGCCAGCACTCTGAGGTAGCGCCTCGCTCCTCGGCCTTTGCGCCTTAAGACAGGTGTGAAGTGCCTGATTTAGCGCTCCAATCATCTCCAGGGGCGATAAAAGTCAAGTTTGCAGTCGGAGGCGATAATTAGCGCCAGGCGCTAATCTTTGCGCCCGGCCGATAATTGCGCCCCAAATGGGGCGATACTGAATTTTTCCCCCATTAAGAGATATTCAAGGCAAGAGGAGGTGGTAATGGGACAGGTTAAGGAACAAATGATGGCTCTAGATGAAGTGTGAATTGCGCTGGCAGAATGAAGGACAGTTGCCATGTGGGAGGGAAGAAAAAAAGGCCAAACAAAAAGTGTGGATAAAACAAAAATATATATATATATGTGATGGGGCCGAGGTTATGATCTGAAATTGTTGAACTCTATGTTGAGTCCAGAGGACTGTAGAGTGCCTAATCGAAAGATGAGGTGCTGTTCCCTGAGCTTCCATGGAACAATGCAAGAGGCCAAGGACGGTGAGGTCTGAGTGGGAGTGAAGCGGTGAATTAAAGTGACAGGCCACCGGGAGCTCGGGGTCTCCCTTACGGACTGAACGGAGGTGTTCCGCAAAGCAGTCACCCAATCTGCGTTTGGTCCCCCCAATGTAGAGGAGACCACATCGTGAGCAGCGAATACAGTATACTAAATTGCAAGAAGTACAAGTAAATCGCTGTTTCACCTGGAAGGGGTGTTTGGGGCCCTGGACAGTGGGAAGGGGGGAGGTATAAGGGCATGTGTTGCATCTCCTGCGCTTGCACGGGAAGGTGCCGGGCGAAGGGGAAGGGGTGCTGGGGGTGGTAGAGGAGTGAACTAGGGTGTCGTGGAGGGAGCGGTCCCTACGGAATGCTGAAAGGGGAGGTGAGGGGAAGATGTGTTTGGTGGTGGGTTCACGCTGGAGGTGGAAATGGCGGAGGATGATCCGTTGAATGTGGAGGCTGGCGGGGTGAAAGGTGAGGACAAGGGGAACTCTTATCGTGGTTCCGGGAGGGAGGGGCAGAAGTGCGGGAGATAGAATGGACACGGTCAAGGGCCGTGTCAACCACAGTAGAGGGGAATCCTCGGTTGACGAAAAAGGAAGACATGTCGGAAGCACTGGTATGGAAGGTGGCATCATCAGAGCAGATGCAGCGCAGACGGAGAAACTGGGAGAATGGAATAGAGTCCTTACAGAAAGCGGGGTGGGAGGAGGTGTAGTCCAGGTAGCTGTGGGAATCAGTGAGCTTGTAGTGAATATTTGTTAATAACCTATCCCCAGAGATGGAGACGGAGAAGTCGAGAAAGGGAAGGGAAGAGTCGGAGATGGACCATGTGAAGGTGAGGGAAGGGTGGAAATTGGAAGCAAAGTCAATGAAATTTTCTAGTTCAGGGCGAGAGCAGGAGAGAACCAGGGAAAGAACTCAGACTGCAGCCCCCACAGTCTCTTCTAAATCGATACAAGGAAGGGCAAATCAAAATGAACCTGCAAAGTGCTGCTCAGTACCCAAAACTCCTTCACACAGCGTTGAATCTCACCAGAAGTCTCTCTCTCTCTCTCTCTCAGAATGCGTGGTGCAAAAATGTCACCAACAAAAAAAGGCAGGAAGCGTTCGCCTTTAAATAGCGCTCCCCAGTCCCTTCCTGACTGCAAAATGCTCCCCTCAACCTGTCATTGCTAGCGGCAGGCGGCGCCACTCAATGTCCGGTCCGGGGCGCTACTGGGGCGTTGCGCACTCGACTGACGTCACGATCTGCCTGCACAGGAGATCATGGCGGTAGTGTTTAGTGCTGCCACAAAATGTCTAGTTAATTTCGTGAGCGGCGCAAACATCGCCGCTAGTTGCTTTGCGCCCCATTAGCGCCCTCTTAAGGCACAAACCAACTGAATTTTTCCCCCAATGTCTCTTAATCTCTCCTGCTTTCTATCCTATCACTGACCTTCCCTTTTGTTCTTTCATCCCCTCCCCCTTTTCCCAGCCCCTAAACTTGCTTTAAAATCTATTCCATTTCCTGCTTTTTTCCAGTACTGACGAAAGGTCTTCGACCTGAAACGTTAACTCTGTTTCTCTCTCCACAGATGCTGCCTGGCCTGCTGAGTTTTTCCAGCGTTTACTGTTGTTATTTCCTCCATCACCATTCCTGGGTATGTCCTGTCCCACCGGCAGGACAGACCCACCAGGGGTGGTGGCACAGTGGTATGCAGTCAGGAACGAGTGGCCCTAGGAGTCCTCAACATTGACTCCGGACCCCATGAAGTCTCATGGCTTCAGGTCAAGCATGGGCAAGGAAACCTCCTGCTGATTACCACCTACCGCCCTCCCTCAGCTGATGAATCAGTACTTCTCCATGTTGAACACCACTTGGAAGAAGCACTGAGAGTAGCAAGGGCACAGAATGGTGGGGGATTTCAATGTCCATCACCAAGAGTGGCTCGGTAGCACCACTACTAACGGAGCTTTCCGAGTCCTGAAAGACATAACTGCCGGTCTGGGCCTGCGACAGATGGTGAGAGAACCAACAAGAGGGAAAAACCTACTTGACCTCGTCCTCACCAATCTACCTGTCGCAGATGCATCTGTCCATGACAGCAGTGACCACCGCACAGTCATTGTGGAGACTAAGTCCCGTCTTCACACTGAGAACACCCTCCATCATGTTGTGTGGCACTACCACCATGCTAAATGGGATAGATTCAGAGCAGACCTAGCAGCTCAAAACTGGGCATCCATGAGGCTCTGTGGGCCATCAGCAGTAGCAGTGTTGTATTCCACCACAATCTGTAACCTCATGGCCCGGCATATCCCTCACTCTGCCATTACCACCAAGCCAGGGGACCAACCCTGGTTCAACAACGAGTGTAGAAGAGCATGCCAGTAGCAGCACCAGGCGTACCTAAAAGTTGAGGTGCCAACCTGGGGAAGCTGCAACACAGGACTACATGCATGCTAAAAAGCAGAAGCAGCATGCTATAGACAGGGCTAAGCGATCCCACAATCAACAGATCAGATCAAAGCTCTGCAGTCCTGCCACATCCAGTCGTGAATGGTGGTGGACCATTAAACAACTAACGGGAGGAGGAGGCTCCAAGAATATCCCCATCCTCAATGATTGTGGAGCCCAGTACGTGAGTGCAAAAGGCAAGGCTGAAGCGTTTGCAACCATCTTCAGCCAGAAGTGCTGAGTGGATGATCCATATCGCCCTACGCCCGAGGTCCCCACCATCACAGAAGCCAGCCTCAGCCAATTCGATTCACTCCACGCGATATCAAAAAACGGCTGAGCGCACAGGATACAGCAAAGGCTATGGATCCCGGCTATCGTGCTGAAGACTTGTGCTCCAGAACTAGCCGCGCCTCTAACCAAGCTGTTCCAGTACAGCTACAATGTGGAAAACTGCCCAGGTATGTCCTGTCGACAAAAAGCAGGACAAATCCAACCCGGCCAATTACCGCCCCATCAGTCTAATCTCAATCATCAGCAAAGTGATGGAAGGTGTCATCAACAGCGCTATCAAGCAGCACTTACTTACCAATAACCTGCTCACTGATGCCCAGCTTGGGTTCCGCCAAGACCACTCGGCTCCCGACCTCATGACAGCCTTGGTCCAAAAATGGACAAAGGAGCTGAATTCCAGAGGTGAGGTGAGAGTGACTGCCCTTGACATCAAGGCAGCATTTGACCGAGTCTGGCATCAAGGAGCCCTAGTAAAACTGAAGTCACTGGGAATCAGGGGGAAAACGCTCCACTGGCTGGAGTCATACCTAGCACAAAGGAAGATGGTTGTGGTGGTTGAAGGTCAATCATCACAGCCACAGTACATCGCTGCAGGAGTTCCGCAGGGCAGTGTCCTAAGCCCAACCATCTTCAGCTGCTTCATCAATGACCTTCCCTCCAACATAAGTTCAGAAATGGGGATGTTCGCTGATGACTGCACAGTGTTCAACGCCATTCGCAACTCCACAGATAATGAAGTCCATGCCCGCATTCAACAAGACCTGGACGACGTTCAGGCTTGGGCTGATAAGTGGCAGGTAACATTCGCACCACAGAAATGCCAGGCAATGACTATCTCCAACAAGCAAGAGTTTAACTACCTCCCCTTGACATTCAATGGCATTACCATCGCCGAATCCCCCACTATCAACATCTGCGGCGAGTGTCTCACCTCCTGACTCCCCAAAGCCTTTCCACCATCTACAAGGCACAAGTAAGGAGTGTGATGGAATACTTTCCACTTGCCTGGATGAGTGCAGCTCCAACAACACTCAAGAAGCTCGACACCATCCAGGACAAAGCAGCCTGCTTGATTGGCACCCCATCCACCACCTTAAACATTCACTCCCTCCACCACCAGCGTACCGTGGCTGCAGTGTGTACCATCTACACGATGCACTGCAGCAACTCGCCAAGGCTTCTTCGGCTACACCTCCCAAACCCGCGACTTCTTCCACCTAGAAGGACAAGGGCAGCAGGCACATGGGAACACCACCACCTCCAGGTTCCCCTCCAAGTCACACACCATCCTGACTTAGAAGTATATCACCGATCCTTCATCATCGCTGGGTCAAAATTCTGGAACTCCCTCCCTAACAGCACTGTGGGAGTACCATCACCACACGGACTGCAGCGGTTCAAGAAGGCGGCTCACCACCACCTTCTCAAGGGCAACTAGGGATGGGCAATAAATGCTGGCCTTGCCAGCGACGCCCTGATCCCATAAACGAATAAAAAAAAACTAGCCCAATGTATCTACATGTATCAACCTTATATGCAGTTATTTAAAAATATTGGTAATTTTAACAAAAAGCACATGCTTTATGTTACCTCAACAATTCCCTTTCTAAAAGCTATAGTTTAGAAATGACTTGCTCATATGAAATTCTTTTGTCCATTTTTTAAAAATGCATTTAAAATAAACAGGTTAATCAAATAGTGGACAAAGAAATGTTATGCAAACATGTAAGAGTTCGTCGGCTAATATCACAAAATGTAGCTTCTAGACTTATATATAAGTGTCACTAGATTTTTATATGTTCTTATCCTCTTGTTTGTTTTTTCCAACAGATGCCAGAGAACTAAGCATAAATGATCTAGATTAATGTTGTTTTCTATTTCGCCAACTAGATTTAAACAAGTTGACTTCATGTAAATAGTTGACTTTATGTAAATAGAATCATAGGCTCCCAGCTGCTCCCACTCCGCTGCCATAAATTTACATGCGTAAACGGGGTTTCTGCCACACTTCCAGTGAAGCTATGATGACAGAGTGGGTGCAGCTTCAAGGAAATTCCAGGCCACTGATTCTATTTACATAAAGTCAACATGGTTGAAACGGTGTAACTGACAGAATGACTGTGTACACCTACACAATGCTGAAAATGCCATAAGATAAAGTTATGTACACACAATGTGGGAGCCATGGAAACAAATATGACTATAGTTTGAACTAAACCTAACAGTCAACAGAAAAACACCCTCTAGGTACTCGATCAAAAATCCCAAGTGACTTGCACACCCTGAATTATTGCTGAATATAAGAATTGTTGTTTAGATTTCCCTAAAGCAGCATTTTCCAAGGCTCTAGCAGGGGTGCATTGATGGTGGGCATGGATTGTCTGACGTGTTTGAAGCATGTTGCGCCAAATTTTCCAAGGCACTATTTGAAGGGAGAAAATGACGTTGCAACAAAATCTCCTTCTTTGGCTTGGTGTCCATTTATTTTGATTATGCCTCTGTAAAGTACTTTGGGATGTTTTGTCCATGATAAAGGCAATATGTAAATGCAAGTTGTTGTTGGTGTAGCAAGTACAATCCTAGTTAAAGGATGTACCTTCTTTCAAATTAGATCCCGTGCAGAATTTTATAGCTTTAGGGGAAGCTTTACCTGCAGCGTGTACCTTGCACTTATAAAATGGGTGCATCGGGGATCCTGGGGCCTGGGCTGTTCAGAAAGGTTTCTTAAAACAATATTAATGTTGCACATAAAAACAGAAAATGCTGAAAATATTCAGCAGGTCAGGCAGCATCTGTGGAGAGAGAAACAGAGTTAACATTTCAGGTCGATGACCTTTCATCGGAACTGGACAAAGTTAGAGATCATCTCAGCATTTTCTGTTTTTATTTCAGATTTCCAGCATACGCAGTATTTTACATTTGTATTAATATTGCACAATTGTTAGGGAGAGTGAGTGGATAGCTCTTAGAAGAACTAGCCTATCTTCTAGGTTATCTAGTGCAATCATGGCTTCTTAGCCACCTGAGAATCCTCTAAATAGCAAAGGAGCAACTCAGCCTGGATGCCTCGGAATCTGTTTGATGATCCTAGGCTGCCATCTCCACCCTCAAGACAAATCTACCATGCACAACAAAAGAGTATGCGTAAAGGGCAATGGTTCGAACAGTATCTCCTAGAGAGTGCGGCAAAATCAGGGTTTGTATGATCTCACAAGAAATGTAAGCAAAGTTGAAGAGTACAATTACCTGCACCTTCATCTTGATACCAACAAGGGTTTTCTTCATTTGGAGCCAGGTACGAGGCACCTAAATTACTTAATTGGCTCCCCAAATAAGCGTGCTACAGGTCAAACTCTCTGGAATTGCTTTTTGTGTGCCAGTAGCCTATTTAAATTAGGGGAAGGGGCTCCCATTGGAAAATTCAGCACAGCTTTAGCTCCGGGGCCACCTTAACACCATCACTGTCATTTGTTGAAGATCAGGGTTTATATCACTCATTTACTTTTGATTGGT
The DNA here is from genome assembly GCA_030390025.1 of Squalus acanthias. Classification (NCBI taxonomy): domain Eukaryota; kingdom Metazoa; phylum Chordata; class Chondrichthyes; order Squaliformes; family Squalidae; genus Squalus; species Squalus acanthias. The sequence continues at coordinate 197,861,285 of CM059425.1, read as the reverse complement.
TTATAGTTGCAAGGTTTTGTCAGTAAAGGCCGAGCAATAATAATGCAAGGAAATAGATATTAGCAACAATTGATGTCGCAATTCCACAATTGTTGCAGATCAAGGAAAGAATTGATTAATGCACTTTGAAGTCTGATTCCTGACTAAAAAGAAATGAAGAAAAAACTCCTGCTGCCTTAGGGCAGTAATCAATACATTATCAGTGTGATAAAAGACCCTGGTTAGTGAACTGGTGCTCGCTCTGCTGTGTACATTCAGTTTCATCTCACTAAGAGGCTCTTTTGTTTCCTGTCAACAGACACCTTGATGTCAGTGGTTGTAAGAAAGTGACAGATACAGGTGTGCAGGCTTTAGCCATGAGCTGCCACAAACTACAATATCTTGACCTCAGCTCCACAGCAACTGGCAAATGGGGGTAAGTGTTCACCAGGACATGATCAGACTTTTGCTGTGTACTATATGTTTTCTCCTCTGTTTTCCTTATCTATTTAAATACAGTAGCCTGGAAATTACAGTGTGATATTACACAAACGCTTAACACATTCGTATGAAATTCCCATGTCCACTATTTTAACAGAAACATTAACCTGTTCATTTTAAATATGTTAATAGTTGCATTAAAATAGAAAATAAAGACATTTCATACAAATGCATTAAGCGTGTATACCATAACATCGAACAGCACAATTTCCAGGCTAGTGAGAGCACAACAAGAAAAGTATAGCATTATGAAGCTATTAGGATAGTTTTATCCAGGATTATGGTGTATAACAATTGTGATATTCACACTGCAGAATTTTATCAATTGAGGCATCACAGGGCAGATTTTCCCATAATTGGGTTTGGACGTAAAGGACTTTGTGGGCACAGTGTCTAGAGCAGCCTACCTGATTTCCATCCAGGCGATCCTTTACTCTCAAGCACAGTCTGCCTCCATTACTGTAGGTATTATCAAAAAATAATTTGCAGTTTAGAACCAGGAAATCCTAATGCCAGTATGCTTTATAATCCTGTAATGCCAGGTACTGGAGAACATGAGGACTTTGTGCTTTGATGCTTATCAATACTGATTTTGTCTATTGGGTGGGACACTACATTTTGGGGATTGAGGAAGCATTAGTATTAAATAAAAGCCCTTATGTCAGATATGCCTACAAGCAATCAGTAGGACAGAGATTTCCTTGTTTCTCCAATTGAAGAAGTGAAGCACAGAAGGGGCTCTTTTCAGGTCTGAATGCTACAGAACCTCCCAGGCAACAAAAGTAGCAGCAATCACCAACCATCGCGAATGCCATTATCAACATACCATATCTTTGCATCTAATCATCCTACAGTAACCATCCATCTAATGTAATTGCATGTGGATGTCATCACACCTGCTGTGAATTGCATGCTGACACCTGGATATCACTATATATCATGATGACAATTGCAGCCTCTCTCTTCATCTACCTGAGACTTTCCTGATTTTTTTGGCTCAATACTGAACTAGCTATTAAACTATCACGAGAGCTCAGGAAGCCAATTTTCATCTTGCTACTGCCCCATTGTGCCTGTAAACAGATTTACTGCTGGAGGTCTGCCCATTCCGAATTTTGGCCGTTTCGCACTTTTAGGTGGCCAGTGCCCTAATCCGAAAAAATCGGGGACTTCATAAATATATGCTAATCGGGTCAACTGGCGATGTCAATGCCATTTTCATGTAAATTAGCACTGACATTGAGACTTCCTCAACCCTCCCACAAACCATGGGCAGTACAGGCCGGGAGGTGGTGTTTACAGCGTTACTTTAGGAATGCTCACCTCCTACATTACAACACTTCAAAAGTACTTAATTGGCTGTAAAGCGCTTTGAGACGCCCTGAGGTTGTGAAAGGCGCTACATAAATGCAGGTCTTTCTTTCTTTCCTCTTATTTAAAACAAGGTTTGGGAGACATTCTGCTGGTAGTTTATCGTGGTTATTGGCTTCTCAGATGATCTTAAAGTGCTTCAAGTGGCCGTAAAACTTTCTAAAATCTTAAGCAGCTTCTGGCAGCGCACTTTCTTTTACTTGAGAATCCTTCTAGAGTAGCAACAGGAGGAAGGTCCAAATAGAACTGCAGCTACAAGAAGTACAAATAAAAGGAGATGCCTTCACAGGAATCCTTACCCTCCTGACAGAGTATATAGGCCCAGGAGAATATACCTCCACTTATCTGAGGAGCAGTGCATAAGGAGGCTTTGCTTCTGTCACAGAGTTGTGCCAACTAAAGGAAAAGGCATAACAACACCAACATTAATATAGCGCCTTTAACGTAGTAAAACGTCCCAAGGCGCATAACAGGAGTATTATAAAACAAAATTTGACACCGAGCCACATAAGGAGAAATTAGGGCAGATGACCAAAAGTTTGGTCAAAGGGGTAGGTTTTAAGGAGCGTCTTCAAGGAGGAAAGAGAGGTAGCAAGATGGAGAGGTAGGGCCTAGGCAGCTAAAGGCATGGCCACCAATGGTTGAGCGATTAAAATCAGGGATGCTCAAGAGGCTAGAATTCGAGGAGCGCAGATATCTTGGGGGGGATGTGGGGCTGGAGGAGATTACAGAGATAGGGAGGGGCGAGGCCATGGAGGGATTTGAAAACAAGGATGAGAATTTTAAAATCAAGGCATTGTTTTACTGGGAGCCAGTGTAGGTCAGTGAGCACAGGGGTGATGGATGAACGGGACTTGATGCGAGTTAGGATACGGGCAACCGAGTTTTGGATCACTTCAAGTTTACTTAGGGTAGAACGTGGGAGGCCAGCCAGGAGTGTGTTGGAATAGTCAAGTTGAGAGGTAACAAAGGCATGGATGAGGGTTTCAGCATCAGATGAGCTGAGGCAGAGGCGGAGTTGGGCGATGTTACGGAAGTGGAAATAGGTGGTCTTAGTTATGGCGCAGATATGTGGCTGGAAGCTTATTTCAGGGTCAAATATGACACCAAGGTTGCAAACAGTCAAGTTCCGCATACACTAAGTAAATAGAGAATAAAGAAGAGGATGACAAAAAGGAATACAAAAAGGTTAGGAAAGAAGTCAAAAAACAATTTGGAAGGCAAAGAGGGACTCCAAAATGAAATTATCAAGGAATATAAAAATAAATAGTATTCTACGAACATATAAATAACAAAAGAAAAATTAAATTAGGGACATGGCCACTAAGGGATGCACAAGATAAACTCACAGGTAAAGACAGTGAAATTGAATAATGACTTGGTCTCAATATTTACCAGGATGACTAACAAGGTGGACATGACATTAGAAGAAGAGATCAAAAAGGATATCAAGACATTTAAGATAGAAAGGAAGGAGATAATTGATAAACTAAACAAACTTAAAGAGGAGACTTGAGCACAAAAATCTAGAATGACCCTCCAGTGCAGTACTGAGGCTGTGCTGCACTGTCAGAGATGCCGTCTTTCGGATGAGACTTTAAACCAAGGCCCTCTCAGGTGGATGTAAAACATTCCATGGCACTATTTTGAAGAAAAGCAGGAGAGTTATCTCCAATATCCTGGCCAATATTTATCCCTCAATCAACACCATTAAAACAGATTATCTGGTCATTATCGCACGGTTGCATGACCTCGCTGTGCGCAAATTGGCTGCCACGTTTCCTACATTACAATAGTGACTACACTTCAAAAGTACTTCATTGGCTGTAAAGGCTGTAAAGGCTGTAAAAGGACGTCCTGAAATCGTAAAAGATACTATATAAATGCAAGTCTTTTTTCTTTTAGGATAAAACGTCTTAAAGATGGATTGTATGTGCTCATACTAAAATAAGCTGGGGAAGAGATAGCAGAGGCGCTATTATATATATATATATATAGGTATATATAAATTCAATAGAAATGGGAATAGTGCCAGAGGACTGGCGGACAGCTAATGTCATTCCTATATTTAAAAAGGGAGCTAAAACAAATCCAGGGAACTTTGGACCAGTTAGCTTAACATCAGTGCTAGGAAAGATATTGGAATCTTTACTCAAAGATGTAATAGAAAAACCTCTAGAAATTAAAATATAATAAAGAATAGTCAACACGGATTTCAAAAGGGAAGGTCATGCTTGACCGTATTAAATTATTTGAAGAAGTAACAGAAAGAGTAGACAAAGGTAATGCAGTGGTTTAATATACATGGAATTTAAAAGGTCTTTGATAAGGTACTGCATGTGGAGTCGGTTGACAAGTAGCAGAATGGATAGCAAGCTGGCTGCAAAACAGAAGCAGAGAGTAGTGGTTAAAGGTGGTTATTCAGACTGGCACAATGTGGTGTTCTACAGGGGTCGGTGCTGGGACCACTGTTGTCCCCCATTTACATAAAATGATTTGGACTCGGGATTTCTTTGATAGCAAACACACCAGTTGAACATTCAGCAAGTGAACGCTCTTTTTATTCAGAATATTCAAAGGGTTAACTGTAGAAGCGCACAATTGCACCAGGAACTTTCGGGAAACTAGCAACAGAATGAAACTGTGTTGCCCTATCATGCTGCAGCCTTACTGTCCAACCAAACTATTTAACCTGACATAAGTAGGTCCTGTCCCAATTTAAAGGCCTCAGAATGTCATTCCGGTGCCAAGGATACACTGGAAATGGCAAGTAAATTCAAGGCCAACATCTTATATCAGAAATTACAGCAAAAATATTTCTTCATCCGTCACTTTAATACCGATTTCAGTGTAATAGTGTTACTAGTATCAGTACATCCGGACTTAGACTGAACGACCAAAACTGTATCTGTTATAGTCTAAAGTTTAAGCGCCACTTGACCCTGAGGAAAGTGGGTTTTCACAGAAACCTTTGGCTCCTTGACTAGAATGGTTTTGTTTGATTTGGTTCTAGTTGGTTTCTCATGAACATCTTTAGAAATTGAATCAATAATAATTATTGTGTGTTTGTGTGTGTATATGCATGTATGTAAGAAGTGTACAACTTCAAGCTTAACAGCTTTTTGGTATATTTATTGAATATCAAGATGGAATATGTCATTATTGCCAATTCATTGCACATTCCATATATTGTATTTGAAACTGAAAGAGAAACAAAGCAGAACCACAAAGGTACTAATCTCTGGATTACTACCTGAGCCACGAGCAAATTGGCATAGGGTCAATAAGACCAGAGAGATGAATGCGTGACTCAAAGATTGGTGTGGGAAAAATGGGTTTTGATTCATGGGGCACTGGCACCAGTACTGGGGAAAGAGGGAGCTGTTCCGTTAAGACGAGCTTCACTTGAACCATGCTGGGACCAGTGTCCTGGTGAATCGAATAACTAGGGCGGTAGATAGGGCCTTAAACTAAATAGTGGGGGGAGGGTTCAGGTGAAGGGGAATTTAGAAAGTCAAAGAGAAAGGAGAAGGCAATAGTGCAGGGTAGCGATAGGGGTAATGATAACCAGAGTGTGACAGGAGGAGGCAGAGCGTACGAACATAAGCATGCACCAGCAAATAGTTTCAGAATAGGCAAAAATGGTATAAAGAAAAAATTAAAAGCTCTTTATCTGAATGCACGCAGCATTCATAACAAGATAGATGAGTTGACGGCACAAATAGAAATAAATGGGTATGATCTGATAGTCATTACAGAGACGTGGCTGCAAGGTGACCAAGGCTGGGAACTGAATATTCAGGGGCATTTGACATTTCGGAAGGATAGGCAGAAAGGAAAAGGAGGTGGGGTAGTGCTGTTAATAAAGGATGAGATCAGTGCAGTGGTGAGAAATGATATTGGCTCAGAAGATCAGGATGTAGAATCTTTATACCATTTTTACAGAATCAGTTTGGGTGGAGATAGAAATAGTAAGGGAAAGAAGTCACTGGTGGGAGTAGTCTCTAGGCCCCCTAACAGTAGCTACACTGTAGGACAGAGTATAAATCAAGAAATAATAGGGGCTTGTAAGAAAGGTATTGCGATAATCATGGGTGATTTTAATTTTCATATAGATTGGACAAATCAAATTGGCAAGGGTAGCCTTGAGGACGAGTTCATAGAATGTATTCGGGATGGTTTCTTAGAACAATACGTTGTGGAACCAACCAGGATGAAGGCTATTTTAGATCTGTTAATGTGTAATGAGACAGGATTAATTAATGATCTCATAGTAAAGGATCCTCTAGGGAAGAGCGATCATAGCATGTTAGAATGTCAAATTCAGTTTGAGGGTGAGAAACTTGGGTCTGAAACTAGTGTCCTAAACTTAAATAAAGGCAATTACAAAGTTATGAAGACAGAGTTGGCTAAAGTAGACTGGGAAAATAGATTAAAGGGTAAGACAGTAGATAAGCAGTGGCAGACATTTAAGGAGATATTTCATAACTCTCAGCAAAGGTTTATTCCAGTGAGAAAGAAAGATTCTACGAGAAGGATGAACCATCCGTGGCTAACTAAGGAAGTTAAGGATGGTATCAAATTGAAAGAAAAGGCATACAATGTTGCAAAGATTAGTGGTAGGCCAGAGGATTGGCGGAGATAGACATATATTTGAGCTACAGGGGAGTCAAGGGTTATGGGGAGCAGGCGGGAAAGTGGCATTGAGGCCAAGATCAGATCAGCCATGATCTTATTGAATGGCGGGGCAGGCTCGAAGGGCCGAATGACCTACTCCTGCTCCTATTTCTTAAGTTCTAAAGGGTGTTATTTTGGTGAAAGGGTGAAAACAGGCGCTAAATGGGTGCTGTGCTAATAAGCCACACCTGTTTGAAGGTCTGGTTTTAGCCCGCAATTTTGGAGCTAATTGATGATTACCATTATTTAACATGCCTGGAGGCGCTAAAGCAGACACCTGCAGATTTAGCACTCAAGCGATGTTTAGAAGCAATTTTCATGGAGCTGTATTTGTAGACTCCACGTATCCACTTCCACTGAATGTGTGGAGTGTGTTGGCTGACACACAATAGGACGTTTCAGGATGGCTCAGATATCGAGGGAGAGCTCACACAGGTTCTCGGACGCGGCACTGGAGGTCCTGGTGGAGGAGGTCCAGAGGAGGCAGGATGTCCTTTACCCGCAGGGGGTGAGGGAGCCAACTCGCCCTCCTGTCCCTCTCTCCTCCAGCAGCTAGTGCTACTCTGTCTGGCCTCATGTCCTCCAAACATTCCTCCTCCAGATCAAGGGGGTCCCCTAGCAAGATGTCCATGACCAAGCACTCCCTTTCTCCTGGTGACTTCTATAAGGTGTCCAAGAAGGTAGAGTAGCACAGCACTCACTCTCTTTAGGTGAAGTCCTCAGAGAATTTCCGGAATAAATGTTGATAGAATGTTGGTGAAGTCTTGACAAAGTATCCCAGAAAGTCTCCCGATGTGTCTCAAAAGTCCTCTTCAAACCTTCAGCAGCAATTAAACAGTGAAAGCTGAGCATAGCTTTTAAGTGGCGCTCAAAATCTTCGGCTAAAAACTTGTTTACTCCTGTTCAGCTGTCGTTGTTAGAAGAGGTTATTAATTGAAGCACTAGCCACCAAAATGCCGTGCAGCCTCTTTAATGAACGCTGCAGGCAATTTAATTGTCAATCAGAGCTTTAACGATCCTCTGGGCAGCCGTTACTAGCGCGCGCTTCTGTTCCTTTACCAAGATGGCATCTTGGGCTAAACCAGCGTTGCAGCTGAAGACCCCATCTTGGTCACCTCGGAGGCTCTTTAGCACCTAAAGTATCCGGGGAAAATCGCCCCCAAACAATTTTACCTTTTGTTGCTGTAAATCTAATCTCATAGTTCATTACATTGCAACAAATGCCAGTGTTACCCATATATGTTAATGAATAGGAATAAAATTAGGGTTTCTCATTAATCAGTAGATTCTGTGTATTTTAAAACAAGAAAGCATCTTTCAAAAAACAGATTTGCATCAGATCACTCATAGCTCCATGCTAGCACCACGACTAGCAGGTGTAATTAGGAACACTCTTTTCATCACCACTGCATCTATTCAGTCCTTGTTCAATCTCTGAAGAGCCTCCTAATTAAAATACGCAGAACAACTAAAGAACCTGAGAGCTTTCTGTCCATTTTCATTTTCCATTCCTCAATTGCAGTGCATTAGAATTTGAAACTGAATTTTCAGTGTCGTCATGGCAACTGCTCCCTTTTTGTCTCCATGGAAGAAGCATCTGATTAGCATCTCTCAGCAATGTTTGCCTTAATCTCTGATTTTATGAAGAACACATCATCTCCTGTTGTCAAGATTTTTAAAATAAGCCAGAAACGTAACAAAGATTAAAATGGCCGTAAAATGGACTTGCTCCTAAATATGCAGTAATTTTCCAACCAGAGAATATTCAATATCCATTGAATTGTGAGCTTGTTCTTTGGTTTAGTGACTGAAGTTGTAGAATAAAATAATCCTAATGCAGGATCACTTATTTGCTCAATTATCTTATTTCAATCTCAGTATACCTTAGTGGAATGATGTAGTTTAGTAGAACCTGAATGGCCTTATTATATATGCTTACAAACATATAATGCGATGGTGCAAATTATATAAAAATCTATCAATATCGCCCAGAATTTGCTGGAGGGGGGCATCTCACACGTCCTCTGTTAGTTAGATTTGTTCCTGCACCCTTCAGCTGAAAACGTATTTGCCTACAAAGTTGCTGGAAGTGCGAGCTAATAACGGCGCGGCGAGGGCATCAGGGCAACTGGAGCCTTGGTTAGCAATGGGACAAACAACATTGATTCACAACTTGAAGGAACGAGACTCCACACTTTTAATTGTTCACTTTCTGGGCAAGAGAGGTTGATTGACAGTCATTAACAATTATCATGTAGTTAAAATGGTAATTATGATGTTAATTACTAGTCTTCGGCCCAGATTTTGCTGAAAAAATAACGGCGTCTGAAAGACGTTATTAATGTGCAAATCAGCCAGCAACTTATGGCGAGGAAGAGACACCCTGTGAGTTGCGAATCTCCACAAGTTCATAGAATCATAGAAATTTACAGCACAGAAGGAGGCCATTCAGCCCATCTTGTCCGTGCCGGCCGAAAAAGAGCTATCCACCCTAATCCCACTTTCCAGCACTTGGTCCATAGCCTTGTAGGTTACGGCACTTCAAATGCATATCCAAGTACTTTTTAAATGTGATGAGGGTCTCTGCCTCTACCATCCTTTCAGACAGTGAGTTCCAGACCCCCACCACCCTCTGAGTGAAAAGATTTCTCCTCAAATCCCCTCTAAACCTCCTACCAATTACTTTAAATCTATGCCGCCTGGTTATTGACCCTTCTGCTAAGGGAAATAGGTCCTTCCTATCCACTCCATCTAGTCCCCTCATAATTTTATACACCTCAATAAGGTCTCCCCTCAGCCTCCTCTGTTCCAAAAAAAACAACCCTAGCCTATCCAATCTTTCCTCATAGCTAAAATTCCCCAGCCCAGGCAGCATCCTTGTAAATCTCCTCTGCACCCTCTCTAGGGCAATCACATCCTTCCTGTAATGTGGTGACCAGAACTGCACGCGGTACTCTAGCTGCGGCCTAACTAGTGTTTTATACAATTCAAGCTTAACCTCCCTCCTTTTATATTCTATGCCTCGGTAAATAAATGCAAGTATCCCGTATGCCTTCTTAACCACCTTATCTACCTGTCCTGCAACTTAAGGGATTTGTGGACATGCACTCCACGGTCCCTCTGACCCTCTGCGCTTCTCAGTATCCTACCATTTATTGTGTATTCCCTTGCCTTGTTAGTCCTCCCCAAATGCATTGCCTCACACTTCTTTGGATTGAAGTTACTGGACAATTTGTGCTGCTCCGCCGTTAGCTTTGCGAAAACGGCATCTCGTTGAACTTTCCTGAAGTTTTGCAGTTACTGCTGCAGTACAGGTTTCAGTTAATAACGTTGAAAGGATGAAATTCCTTTGGCTGTTTCCATAGTGCTGCATGAATTGGATGAGGAGGACCGATTCATAAGGTTACCACATCTGACAGTAGAGATTCTTCTGAAGTTGATTGACTGGGGCTGAATTCTCCTTCACCCACTATTGGGCAGCATAGCAGCTGAAATGTCAGGAAAGCCTACTGCCGCCTGACTACCCTGACCTCAATTTCCCTCCCAAACCCCACTGGGACCACCATTGGCCACACATAAATGCCCGCAGGTGGGACCGGCATAGCCCACCCCTGTTACTGCCACTCCCCGGGACTGCCTCGTTGAAGGTTGCGGTAAACGCAGGGTGATGGCAATAATGGCCTCGATGTTCTCAAATGGAGGGAGAAGGCTCAGTATTAGGCCCCTCTTTGTCCATTCAGACCCAAACAACTTACCTTTTAGTCCTCAGTCTTGTCGCAATTCCACCTCTTCAGATGCTGCAGTAGTGGGCTCGCTGCAGCACCACTAGAATTTCCTGGCCTTGCAGCGACAGTTTCCTGCATGCCGGCAGGGATCTCATTGGGAGCCCGCTTTGCATCCAGAATGACCCCCAACCCAGGAAAATCGATTGCGTTGGGGTCGGAAGGATGGGCGGACATCTCGCCTCATCGCTATCCTGCCACTACAAGGAAAATTTAGCCCTCGAGGTCAAGCACAAACAGAATCATGAAAGTGGACTGCTGCTTTGAACTCACGACAAGGCGCTTATTATTCTTTGCATTATGCAATCAATTGTTTATTTTGAAATATTTTCAAACAATAGCAGGTATATTGAGCATGGTAAGGGTGACATAGATGACAGTGACATAAATTCCTAATTTCAACAGTGTGATATGACAATATATAATGTTGGCTCCAACATCACACTTTTTTTTATTCATTCATGAGATGTGGGCATCGCTGGCAAGGCCAGCATTTATTGCCCATCCCTAATTGCCCTTGAGAAGGTGGTGATGAGCTGCCTTCTTGAACCGCTGCAGTCCTTGTGGTGAAGGTACTCCCACAGTGCTGTTAGGTAGGGAGTTCCAGGATTTTGACACACTGACGATGAAGGAACGGCGATATACTTCTAAGTCAGGATGATGTGTGACTTGGAGGGGAACTTGGAAGTTGTGGTGTTCCCATGCCTTTGTCCTTCTAGGTGGTAGAGGTAGTGGGTTCGGGAGGTGCTGTCAAAGAAGTCTTGACGAGTTGCTGCAGTGCATCTTGTAGATGGTACACACTGCAGACACGGTGCGCCGGTGGTGGAGGAAGTGAATGTTTAAGGTGGTAGATGGGGTGCCAGACAAGCGGGCTGCTTTGTCCTGAATGGTGTCGAGCTTCTTGAGTGTTGTTGGAGCTGTACTCATCCAGGCAAGTGGAGAGTATTCCATCACACTCCTGGTAGCGTATACACTGATAATATTTGCAATTAGCAAAATGTTATTGGGTCGACTTTAACCATTTACTGAAACTCAACCTGACCGACCTAAGCAACTATAACTAACAATTAGTGTATATTATCATCAATAAACAGTGATTAATCTGGACATTATAAACTGATTGAGCGTTGCTGCTGTGGTTTGTGATGCCAGAACCTTCAGTTCAGTTACTGGCTCCTATCTCCCCACCAGCTGCCTGTATTCCTCTACACAATTCTTGCTGCAGAAGAGTAAATGTAAGACAATTGAATATATTGCACTTTTATAGTTTCACCCTTTTTCCCCAACCTAGGATTTGTTTACTAGCCGTCTACTGCAACCAAAACTTAGAATGTGTGAAGCTCAGTTTCTGCAAAGAAATGACTGAAGATGCCATTAAAAAGTTGTGTAAAAACTGCAAACGGTAAGTTTGGGACTTTTAATTGAATAGGTTTGTTCTGAATTCATGTTCCAATAAAGTTTGTATTTAAATGTCCCATTCAAGATATTGGCAGTGCAGGGCCTAAGTGTTCCAATGCACTGTGCTGCAGAGTAATAGACTTCAGGCTTGCAACCATGATTTAAGTGGCTTGTCCCTAATATCATCTGTGCCCTTTGGAGGAGGTGCTGAGCAGAGGTCAGTAACTTTCTCAGTGAGACACATGGAAAATCATCCTGCTGTCATGCACTTCCTATTCACCTGATCAGGTCACCTGCCAATCTTTTTAATGGAAAGTGGCATCTGGAGACCTAAAGGGGAGGAAAAAAATACAATACTTTAGCATAAAAATTGAAGGAAATATAGTACTTTGTTTCACCTCTCAGTTTGGTTTACTGCTTTTGGGGTGAATTGCTATAATCTTCCTGCTCAGAAGGAAAACCCTATCGGCCCCCTTTGTAATGGAGCTGAATGTAAAAGAAAAAAATTGAATTTGCCAACCTTTTGGTTTGGGGGTCCATGCTGCCACCCAGGCCTGGACACAGGAATTTGTTGCACATGCATTAAATAGAATGCTGCAAACATTGCATGAGGCATTTCAACTCAAAGTGTTTCAACGAAAAACAGGTTGTCATTCACTTGACCTCAGCTCTGCCAGTCTGTGTTTAATCACTGTAAACCTTATTTCATACACATGTATTTAATGTTACATTATAACTTGCTTTTTCTTTTGTTTTAGACTAAAGTTGCTTCATCTGTATGGGTGCCACTCTATCCATGATCTGAAGGCTATTCAAGATGTGAACAAGCAAGTGAAGCTGCACCATGACCGTCCACTCAGCACTATCAAAAACCAGGGATGCTGAAAACATTGTGATTCCGTCATCTTTTGTTTCTTAACTTATCCCATTACCATCTCCTTTTGCCTTGCACCATCATCCCTTTTGTCTCTTAATCTCTCCTGCCTTCCATCCTATCACAGACCTTCCCTTTTGTTCTTTCCTCCCCTCCCCCCTCTCCCTGCCCTACACTTGCTTAAAAACCTGTTACATCTCCAACTTTTTCCAATTTCACAAACCACAGCAAGTTAGGCACAACAACTGATAAAGGAGTCACTAATACAAAAGCAAAATACTGCAGATGCTGGAAATCTGAAATAAAAACAGAAAATGCTGGAAATACTAGGAAGTCAGACAGCATCTGTGTAGAGAGAAACAGAGTTAATGTTTCAGGTCAATGACCTTTAGTCAGAATTGGCAAGATACCATTATAGCACAACTTTTGGAGGAGCAGGGCATCTTGGACAGTAATTTCCGGATTGAAATCGGCGGGGTGTAAAATGGGCTGCCGATTGATTGAGATATTTTTTCTTTCGTGTTCACATTTGACAAGAACATCAGTGTCTTGGGGGCAATGTCTGTGTGTCTGCGTTTGTAGACAGGAGTCAATATGAACTTGACTCCTGCCTCCTTGCATTGCTCCTGGGCTCCTGCAGCCTGTTGTAAGTGACCGACCACTGCTGCACACTGTAGGTGGAAATCCTTGCACGATCAGGAGTTCCCACTCACAGTGTGCAGTGACATGAACAAGTTACAGCAGCAGCAACAGGACGTAGGAGCCCCAGAGTGGTACTGAAGGGGGGAAAGCAACAGTACAAGGGAGTAGGAAGGAAGGAGAGTGCCAGCATTAATGGAAAGGGTGGAGAGTTCCAGAAATAACTGAGGAGCAGGGAGAAAAAGTGAGTGGCAGAATGGCCTTGGGGCAGAAGAAGAGTGCTAGCATGAACTGAGTGAGAAAAAGAGAGCGCGAGCATGATTGGAGATGTTCGCGGGAAGAAAAGCACCAGCTAGAACTGGAGGTGAGAAAAAATATAGCTTGACCTGGGAAGGGAAGAAGAGTGCAGCTTCCATGGAATGGACACGAAGAGGAGTGCCATATTGAATTGAAGTGGAAAAAGGAGAAGAATGCCAGTATGAATTGGGAAGGTTAGAAGGGAAAGCCCATCTCTGTGAACTTGATCTGGAGGGTGTACAGTGCCTCTTTGAATTGGGGGCGATTGTAGGAGGTTGAGCCTCTGTGAACTGTTGGGGGTGAATTAAAGAGGGAGAGTGCTTCTGTGAAGGCACGAGCTCTTGTGGAAGCTGCATCTGGTTGTTTTTTGCAAATCTAAATCCAAACTTTATGTTGCCTAACATTTTACAAATCAATTGTGATGTGTAATAAAGTATTTGAAATTAACCAGAATGCACCACTGGGAGTATAAAAATTCTAAATTTTCCAATGGAGCTTATCCTCCGTCCTCCTAGAAATGCACCACCATTTGCTGCAGGGAGATGAGGGAGGGCAGCATTAGGAAAGTATATTTACAGTTCTAAATTTGTTGCCTACATTCCTGACCGGAATGATCCTATGGTCATTAAGACCAAGTACAAATCTCCTATTTGCTATCAGGCAATTTTTAAAAAAATATTTACATACAGTAAAAGATTATCTGCTGCTACTGGGAGAAAGAACTTTTAAAATATAAAGAAAAATAATTAGTTCATAAATGACAAATAGAAAGTAGTTTTCAATAAAGTTAAGTAAATGACCCTTCTTTTTTTAGACAAGAAGGGCTGCTGATTCGCTATCACCCGTTTTACACTATGTACCCCATTGAATTTAAAATTCTCATTGTCATCTTAACATCACTTCAACCCACCCTATCTCTGCAACCTTCTCCATCCTTGCATCCCTTCATTCCCACACTCTTTAGACTTCCGACTCTGGTCTTTTGTTTATCCCCCTTCCTTTGCCCTACCATTGGTGGAAGAACCTTCAGCCACCTTGGCACTACTGTTTGGAATTCCCTCCCTAAAGCCTTCCACTTCTCCACTTCTCTCTCTCCAGTTTTAAAACCTTCTCAAAACCCATTTTTCTGACCAGGATTTCAGTTATTTATCCTAACTCTTTTATCTATTATTTTGCTCCCCCATCTATAAAGCAGGTTGTGTTATTTTCTATGTTATAGGTGCTATATAAATGTAAGTTGTTATTTCTCAAGATGGATACAGCCCCTACCACTTACAACTTCCACACTTATCACTGGCAGCCGTCTATATTGGGCAAATAATGCTAACCATTTTCCAGTACCACAGGAGACGCTTATAATGTAAGCGTGCCGGCTATTTTAGGCCATTCAATAGGTTCTTCGCACCTCGTTAATTTCCTGTACTTACTGATTTCCTATTTTTCTTTATGTCACAGCAAAGAAGTCCTATGTCGGTGACATTCAAGCGATAGCGGTGCATTCAGCCACTTACCTTGGCTAGTAATTTAAGCTTCATGAGCGGTGGGGCCTGTATAAACTGTACGCTGACTAGCTTGCACTGATGGATTCCTATTAATGAATATGCACGGTTCATTTGGAATAAAAGAGATGACATTTGAGCATCAATAAAAGCACTGTAATCATCTATATTGGCAATGTTTCTGAGTTATTTCTGCTCATTTTGGAAAGCATTAGCGCTGAATGTTCCAGTTAAAAATGGACAGTTTATTCCACGTTTCGCAACAGAGTGAACCACATAAACCACAACAAATGAGAATCAACAATTGCACTATTAGTTTTCAAAGAAGCTGGGAACAGAAATTATAAGCTACACTAATCAGGTGCGGTTGTGTTTCATGCTGTTTCATTTTAACAACCTATTATAGTTTTGCCGTCCATCGCTTATAGTGACGAAATCACGTTAACACCAACGTGCTCGCTATAAGCGGTGGGGAATGTTCTTGAGAAAAATAAATCAAAGGGTGTGGACAAGTTAGATCGCAGCCTGTTTTACACCCCACCCGACTGAGTTGTTTCAAAATCAATTCCGCAGCCACTCTTTTCATCTGGTGTGAATCTGTGGGATTAAATAAAAAGCAATCTGAAGAGATTGTATAATATTTGAAAGATGAAAATATTTTAAAGGTATTTTCTACTATCCTTCTTGTACTTGTGTCTGCCTGAGTGGATGACCTGCTTTTGACTCTCAGTAAAAACAGACCCCAAGAAATGTGCAAAAGTGACCCCTTTCTCCAACTTGTCCTCAGGAGACTGTATTTTGCCTCCTCATGCTCTCACTGCTGAGTCATTCAGCATGTGGAGGATCACAGATTCAAAGCTATGGCCTATCACTCCATGGCACAGGCACTCCCACACATGCATCACCAGGCCAACCCTGGAGAGATTCTAAATTTACTCAATTTGAAAGGAACTGTGCTAGCCACAGATTTGTAGTCCAGTATTTAAACTCTTTATATTATGTTATGACATGGCTGAGTGACACATTTTTTTACCCCACTGAATAAATACAATCAAAATGAATTGGTCCTTTTTGTGTGTTTCTAAGTATACTATGTTCACAAATAAGAACAAAGTGCTGGAAATGCACAACATTCAATCAGGTCAATCAGCATCTGGAAGAGAAAGATAGGTTAAAATAACCCTTCATCAGAAAGGTTAGCCTTGTACTCTGCTAGTGGTACAGATGAATAGGTGATATAAATGAAGCTTCAGGATTTATGGGAATTAAATTCATCTTTGGCTGGAGCACAAAACGGGCGACAGCAAACCGCAGCCTGTTTCACAACCCACCCAATTGACTTCAATGGAAAAGAAAAACGAGCTCCTTCCCTGCAACAGCAGCACCAAGATTGTGAACTCACTGGAGACTCATGAGTGACAACCAACATCCTATCACTCCACAGAGCTACGTGTTAGTTCACTGGTATGGCACCATAAGCTGCCTGAATCTGCTCTATAGACAATTTAGTGCTTTGCAGGAATCTGTAATAAAAGTTAAGAATTCAGTTAGGTGCTTAAAGCTAATCGAGTTGCATTCCCGTTGATATTGTGTGGTCATGACAACAATATTGTTCAAAAGCTGTAAGTCCGCAGGGGTAATTTTGACTTTGTGCAATAATGTAAAATGGGTGATAGCGAATCGGCAGCCCATTTAATATCTCTCCCGATTTTGACTTCCATTGAAGTCAATGCAAATGAAAATTGGGAGAGATGTAAAACGGGCTGCCAATTTACACTATTGCACAAAGTCAAAATTACCCCCAAACAGTTTATAAGGTTATCTGAGTGCTATTTATTGCGCAGAAATAAAAGAGCAACATATATGGGGAAATACTTCGTGGCACGCATTCTTGGGGCAGTAACTTGATATCGGACTTCATGTAAAGTAGTCTTACCTTATTAAGAATATGCCCCCTTGTCTTGGATTCCCCCACCAGAGCAAATAGTTTCTTTGGCCGCGATTTTGCAAATGGATGCGGCTTGGGAGAGGGTCAGCTTGTTTCCAGCTTCCAGTCCCGCCCCCAACTGCATCCGGCCAACGGACGTGATTTTACGTCGATTGGCCTTGTTAAGCCCGCCCTGCGGGCTTACCGGCCGATTAAGAGGAAGCCGGTCAGATGACGTAATTTGATGACCCTTCTTTTTTTAGACAAGAAGGGCTGCTGATTCGCTATCACCCGTTTTACACTATGTACCCCATTGAATTTAAAATTCTCGTTGTCATCTTAACATCACTTCAACCCACCCTATCTCTGCAACCTTCTCCATCCTTGCATCCCTTCATTCCCACTCTCTTTAGACTTCTGACTCTGGTCTTTTGTATATCCCCCTTCCTTTGCCCTACCATTGGTGGAAGAACCTTCAGCCACCTTGGCACTACTGTTTGGAATTCCCTCCCTAAAGCCTTCCACCTCTCCACTTCTCTCTCTCCAGTTTTAATACCTTCTCAAAACGCATTTTTCTGACTAGGATATCAGTTATTTATCCTAACTCTTTTATCTATTATTTTGCTCCCCCATCTATAAAGCAGGTTGTATTATTTTCTATGTTATAGGTGCTATATAAATGTAAGTTGTTATTACTCAAGATGGATACAGCCCCTACCACTTACAACTTCCACACTTATCACTGGCAGCCGTCTATACTGGGCAAATAATGCTAACCATTTTCCAGTACCACAGGAGACGCTTATAATGTAAGCGTGCCGGCTATTTTAGGCCATTCAATAGGTTCTTCGCACCTCGTTAATTTCCTGTACTTACTGATTTCCTATTTTTCTTTATGTCACAGCAAAGAAGTCCTATGTCGGTGACATTCAAGCGATAGCGGTGCATTCAGCCACTTACCTTGGCTAGTAATTTAAGCTTCATGAGCGGTGGGGCCTGTATAAACTGTACGCTGACTAGCTTGCACTGATGGATTCCTATTAATGAATATGCACGGTTCATTTGGAATAAAAGAGATGACATTTGAGCATCAATAAAAGCACTGTAATCATCTATATTGGCAATGTTTCTGAGTTATTTCTGCTCATTTTGGAAAGCATTAGCGCTGAATGTTCCAGTTAAAAATGGACAGTTTATTCCACGTTTCGCAACAGAGTGAACCACATAAACCACAACAAATGAGAATCAACAATTGCACTATTAGTTTTCAAAGAAGCTGGGAACAGAAATTATAAGCTACACTAATCAGGTGCGGTTGTGTTTCATGCTGTTTCATTTTAACAACCGATTATAGTTTTGCCGTCCATCGCTTATAGTGACGAAATCACGTTAACACCAACGTGCTCGCTATAAGCGGTGGGGAATGTTCTTGAGAAAAATAAATCAAAGGGTGTGGACAAGTTAGATCGCAGCCTGTTTTACACCCCACCCGACTGAGTTGTTTCAAAATCAATTCCGCAGCCACTCTTTTCATCTGGTGTGAATCTGTGGGATTTAATAAAAAGCAATCTGAAGAGATTGTATAATATTTGAAAGATGAAAATATTTTAAAGGTATTTTCTACTATCCTTCTTGTACTTGTGTCTGCCTGAGTGGATGACCTGCTTTTGACTCTCAGTAAAAACAGACCCCAAGAAATGTGCAAAAGTGACCCCTTTCTCCAACTTGTCCTCAGGAGACTGTATTTTGCCTCCTCATGCTCTCACTGCTGAGTCATTCAGCATGTGGAGGATCACAGATTCAAAGCTATGGCCTATCACTCCATGGCACAGGCACTCCCACACATGCATCACCAGGCCAACCCTGGAGAGATTCTAAATTTACTCAATTTGAAAGGAACTGTGCTAGCCACAGATTTGTAGTCCAGTATTTAAACTCTTTGGGGTAAAAATTCAGTTGGTTGCGCCTCCCGTTAGCGCCTTAAATGGGCGCTAATGGGGCATTAAGGCGCTAACGCCCGGGCGCAGCGCTGTTTGCGCCGCTCGAGAACTTAACTTGAGATTGTGCGGCGGCGCTAAAACTTACCGCTGCGACCACCTGCGCGCGCAGATTGTGACGTCAGTCCGTGGTGCAACGCCCTTGGGGCGCCCCGGAGCGGAAATTGAGTGGCGCCCCCTGCCTTACCGCCTGGCGCTTCCAACGACCGGAAGACTGGAACGTTATCAATCGGTCTGGGGCTGGGGGGGGCGCTATTTAAAGGGGGCCTCTTCCTGTCTTTTTCTGTGGTCGACATTTATGCACCACTCGTTCTGAGAGAGAGAGAGAGATTCGGAGAGAGAGAGAGAGAGACTTCTACATTGACTCAACGCTTTGTGAGGTAGTTTTGCCTAGTTCATCCTAACTTTGCTGCTACTTTCGTTGCTGTACCTCATTACTTTTCTGGCAAAGAGAAGATGGGGGCTGCAATGATTGGGGGCGTCGTCCTGCTCCAGCTCAATCGGAGCAGAGTGAGACGCAGACAGAGAGTGGCAATGATGGCCAGACAGAGGAGGCCCATCAGGCGCATGTACAGGAGAGCTTACCCTCCCAGGGTATATCGTGAACAGCTCTCCTACATCCACATGTCCGAGGAGCTGTGTTTGCGAAGGCTGCGATTCAGCAAGGAGGTGGTCACTGAGCTCTGCCACCTGCTGCAGCCAGATCTGCAGCCTCAGCTGAGGTCCAGGACGTCTCTGTCGGTGGCAGTGAAGGTCACAGTGGCCTTGAACTTCTACGCCACTGGCTCATTCCAAGCTGCTGTTGGGGACCTCGCCAATATCTCCCAGTTTGCGGTGCATCGCTGCATCCGGCAGGTCACCAATGCCCTCTTCACAAGGAGACGAGACTTCATCTCCTTCCCTATGACCCCAGACAAGCAGCATGACCGTGCTATGGGCTTTGCGAGGGTAGCGGGCTTCCCCATGGTGCAGGGCGCCATTGACTGCACGCATGTGGCTTTGCGTGCTCCGCGAGAGAATGCAGAGGAGTTCCGGAACAGAAAGGGGTTCCATTCCTTGAATGTGCAGTTGGTCTGTGACCACAGACAGGTGATTCTCGCTGTCAATGCCCACTATCCGGGCAGCTGCCACGATGCTTTCATCCTGCGCCAGAGTACTGTGGCAGAAATTTTCGAGGCACCACATCAGCCAGTTGGTTGGCTTCTGGGGGACAAGGGGTACGCATTGAGCACCTGGCTGATGACACCGCTCCGTGCGCCAAACACCCCTGCTGAGCTGCGGTACCAGGAAAGCCAACAAGCAACGAGGAACATTATTGAGCGCACAATCGGCGTGCTCAAACAACGATTCCGCTGTCTGGACCATTCCGGAGGAGCCCTGCAGTACTCGCCTGAGCAAGTTTCCAAATTCGTAGTGGTGTGCTGCATGTTGCACAACATGGCAATCCTCAGGACGCAGCCAATGCCACCAGGCCTTGCAGCACCACAAGAGGAGGAGGAGGAAGAGGAGGAACAGGCCGAGGACGATGATCAGCAGCAGCACCAAGGCAGGAGGGTGGCCCACAATGGTCAAACTGCAAGGGCCGTCCGTCAACGACTAATAGCAAGCCGCTTCTAGGGCCCCTGCCAGTGCTACAAACACGAATCAACCCAGCACGCAACCCCTAAGCCGGCCAAGGCACCAATAATTCCAACCACCAGCCATGTATATTTTGAATACAGAAACTTATTTATTGTACAAACTCTGTGTGTGTCAATTCCTCATGACAAACTCATAGAAATAAACACAAAAAAACAGTCAATAACATAACTGGTTCTCACAACCTGGAGATAATGTCCAAAACACTAAACAAAAGTTGGGCCATGAACCTCGGCCTTTAATAAAAAAATGACCAGCATTTTGGCACACCTCCTACTTTTTGCCCTTCGAGGGTGATCTCCTTCCCTTGCGCACTTCCCCCCTTCTAACCCTACTGCTCCTCCGTAATGGGACCTCAGTGGCTGCAGCAAGGCTGGTGGAAGGCTGCTGCTTGTCAGACCCTGACACTGCAGATGCCCCTGAAGGACGGCCTCGACCACTTCTGGGCCTGGAGGGCCCGGCTGCAGACTGCACCAACTCTGCATGGGCGGCAGCAGTCTGTCCTACAGGCGGTGGCAAGTGCAGTGGAGAAGTGACAGTGTTGGCAGCAGGAATGCTGTCATCGTGAGAGAGGACAGCAACTCCCTGCTCGCCCGACACACTGGCACTCCCACGGGGCAGCACTTCAGCATCCGGAGCAATTTGCCGGAGAACAGATTGCTGGCCTGCTGCGGCGCGGTGACAGCCCCGGGGACATGTGCACGAACCATCGAGGATGGCAGCAGTCAGTGCTCGCGTGGCCTCAATCTGAGTCTGCATGAGAGCAGGCTCAGATGGGTTCCTGGCAGCCGGTGACTGAATTGCAGCAGTAAGCTTTAGTGTGGCATCCGCCTGTGCTACAGCGAAGTGCTCCACACTCCTTGCCAGTGCCTCAATGCATTCGGGCACCCTTCCCACTGCACCCATGAGCTCAGTGTGCATGACCACCGCCTGGCTGTTCATTTCTGCAATCAGCCGCTCCTCCTCTGCGTCCATTGCATTAGGAGTGTCTGGCATACTCTCCCTCTGGGGAGAAGGCTCCCGTTCTTCCCTCCCCCCCCCATGGCGTTGCTGCAGCCCGCTGGGTCCTGGAACTTCACCATCATCAGCCCCTTCCCCCCTGCTCCCCCGTTCTTCCCTCCCCCCCCCATGGCGTTGCTGCAGCCCGCTGGGTCCTGGAACTTCACCATCATCAGCCACTTCCCCCCTGCTCCCCCGTTCTTCCCTCCCCCCCCCATGGCGTTGCTGCAGCCCGCTGGGTCCTGGAACTTCACCATCATCAGCCCCTTCCCCCCTGCTCCCCTCCGGGGAAGGCGTGTTCCCAGTGTGGCCATGGGCTTCCTCGGGAGAGGGTGGCACTGATGCTCCGGCTTCCTCTTCCTCCTCAGCTGCAGCATCACTCCCAGTGGCAGCTTCAGGGACCATCTCCTCAGCTGGTGAATCACCATCTGAAAGCAGGGAGGTACAAGAGTGGCTTTAGCATGAGGACAGGGTGGCAGTAAGGGAGGAATAAGTGCAGCGAGTTAGCAAGTTGGATTGAAAGTGTCAAAGGCTGGTATTGTGAGGGACAAGTGGAAGGACAGAGGACAAAAAGGTGATGACCTTACCATTGCTGTCCACAACGGGGTCGGCGTCCCCAGTGGCGACGGGACCGATCACCCGGCTTGCCACAATCCTGTGGACGCGCTCCTCCAGATCGCTGAGGGGTTGCAGCTGAAGCCGCCCTCCACCCGTCCGTTGCTGCTGTCTCCGATTATGAGCCAGCTTAGCCTGCAAGAAAAAGGACAGCATCTGAGTCAATATACAGCCATGGTCTTGCCTGATGTGCCTCCCATAGGTGAATAGCCCTTACAATATGCAGCCATGGTCTTGCCTGATGTGCCTCCCATAGGTGAATAGCCCTTACTGTATGCAGCCATGGTCTTGCCTGATGTGCCTCCCATAGGTGAATAGCCCTTACTGTATGCAGCCATGGTCTTGCCTGATGTGCCTCCCATAGGTGAATAGCCCTTACTGTATGCAAAGTGTGGAATGTGTGTGTGTGTTTGATGAAAGGGCCATAGGTGTTGGATGAGTGTTGTGCATTGGGGTTTTAAGACCCTCTGGCCATAGAGTGAGGTTGAGATGGAGGGATGGAGAGGTATTGAGAAAAAGCCACTCACCCTGACGACCCGAGTGAGGTCGTTGAACTTTTTGCGGCACTGGACATGGGTCCTGGGCACCATGCTCCTGGAGGAGACGCTCTGAGCCACCTCCCTCCACACTCTTCTGAACTCGCGTGGCAAAGGCCTCCTGCCACTCTCTGGGAACAGCATGCATCGTCTGCGCTCCACTGCGTCAACCAGAGCATCCAAGGCCCGCTCGGTGAAGCGATGAGCGCGTTCTCTCACCCTCTCCATGCTTGGCAGCAAAATGGATTACAGGTCTCTCCAGGCTGAGATTCAAGGCTGCAATGAGCAGGGTGTGGCTGGGGAGCAAGTGGCCCCCCCCGCTTTAAGAAGTGTCCGGCGCCAGTGTGTCTGTGTTCCCTCGCTAACTGGCAGCAGCTGCGCTGCGCTCGTGCGCTGAGTTAGCGCCTCACTCCTTGGCCTTTGCGCCTTAAGAGAGGTGTGCAGCGCCTAATTTAGCGCTCCACTCACCTCCCGGGGCGGTAAAAGTGAAGTTTCCTGTCAGTGCCGATAATTAGCGCCAGGCGCTAATATTTGCGCGCGGACGATATTTGCGCCCCAAATGGGGCGCGACCTAATTTCTACCCCTTTATATTATGTTATGACATGGCTGAGTGACACATTTTTTTACCCCACTGAATAAATACAATCAAAATGAATTGGTCCTTTTTGTGTGTTTCTAAGTATACTATGTTCACAAATAAGAACAAAGTGCTGGAAATGCACAACATTCAATCAGGTCAATCAGCATCTGGAAGAGAAAGATAGGTTAAAATAACCCTTCATCAGAAAGGTTAGCCTTGTACTCTGCTAGTGGTACAGATGAATAGGTGATATAAATGAAGCTTCAGGATTTATGGGAATTAAATTCATCTTTGGCTGGAGCACAAAACGGGCGACAGCAAACCGCAGCCTGTTTTACAACCCACCCAATTGACTTCAATGGAAAAGAAAAACGAGCTCCTTCCCTGCAACAGCAGCACCAAGATTGTGAACTCACTGGAGACTTTTGAGTGACAACCAACATCCTATCACTCCACAGAGCTACGTGTTAGTTCACTGGTATGGCACCATAAGCTGCCTGAATCTGCTCTATAGACAGTTTAGTGCTTTGCAGGAATCTGTAATAAAAGTTAAGAATTCAGTTAGGTGCTTAAAGCCAATCGAGTTGCATTCCCGTTGATATTGTGTGGTCATGACAACAATATTGTTCAAAAGCTGTAAGTCCGCAGGGGTAATTTTGACTTTGTGCAATAATGTAAAATGGGTGATAGCGAATCGGCAGCCCATTTAATATCTCTCCCGATTTTGACTTCCATTGAAGTCAATGCAAATGAAAATTGGGAGAGATGTAAAACGGGCTGCCAATTTACACTATTGCACAAAGTCAAAATTACCCCCAAACAGTTTATAAGGTTATCTGAGTGCTATTTATTGCGCAGAAATAAAAGAGCAACATATATGGGGAAATACTTTGTGGCACGCATTCTTGGGGCAGCAACTTGATATCGGACTTCATGTAAAGTAGTCTTACCTTATTAAGAATATGCCCCCTTGTCTTGGATTCCCCCACCAGAGCAAATAGTTTCTTTGGCCGCGATTTTGCAAATGGATGCGGCTTAGGAGCGGGTCAGCTTGTTTCCAGCTTCCAGTCCCGCCCCCAACTGCATCCGGCCAACGGACGTGATTTTACGTCGATTGGCCTTGTTAAGCCCGCCCTGCGGGCTTACCGGCCGATTAAGAGGAAGCTGGTCAGATGACGTCATTTGATGACGCGTCATCTGCCGGTTTTCTTAAATGGACCACGCACAATTTTTCTTTGACAGCTCATTTCTCAGTGTTTGACAGCATTGAGGTGCTGCAAACACTGACAATCACTGTTCACAGGTGAGCTCTTGCACCCAGTCTCTCCAGAGACTCCTTCCTTAGGCTGGAACAGATGGCAGCTGCAGGTGAGGTTACAGAAGCGATCTGTCACTGCTGAGAGAGATTCTCTCAATGAAGTGGGACTACACAGCCAATTCAAAACTTGTTACCTACAGAAAAGTGTAAATGCATTAAAAATGATTTTCCCAACATTTTCTTACCTCTGAAACTCACCAGTGCACCATTGGATCCTTCACACCACTTCTGCAGCTGTCACCAATGCAGAAACATTACAGCAGACTCACAACACGCCACACTTACCTGGCGTGGTGTCCGGACGTCGGGGAACCCAAGGCAGAAGTGGCAAAATTGAAAAAGAGCCTGTTAACAAGTATTAAGTACCTGTTAACAGCCAGGTAGGAGGCTATAATCCTCTTCCCGCCGCTAGGTGTTGTGTCCATGCGCGAATCAGGGACACGACACTTGGGAAGATTGATGGGAGGCGATTTTGACAGCGGTCCCGCCTCCAATCCCGCATTCTGAGGACCGGCAAAATTCCGGCCTTTGTATCCACCCTATCGAATCCCTTTAACATTTTAATCACCGTGGGCAGGATTTTTCGCTGGGTTGTGCTGGTTTTTTCAGCTCATTTTGCCCGAAATCGTCCAGGCCAGCGCAAAAGATCGAGGAATAAGCAATTTATGTCCAGCGCAAATCGCATTTCTGTGATCTTTTGAGTTAGTCTGTGAAGGAATAAATTATATAACCTTTTTAGAAAAATACACTATCTTATGAAATAATTCTGGCCTTGTTGAGATAAGACAGTTGTTGACTCTGAATAAATAACTTTATTAAAACAGAAGAATGGGTGGCTCCGAATGAGTGGCCTTGTTGGAACAGAACAATGGTCAACCCTGGATAAATGATCTTAATTAAACCTCTTAAAGATAACACATGAGATAAGGGGCATCTGCCCTTCACACCTATATGGTAAACTCACAATAACTATTGCTGATGTGGCAGTAAGAATTGCAGAAGTCAGCAGAAAGATGAATAGTGATATTTAACTTGGATCAACAGAAACCTTATGGAATACAACTGAAAAAAGGTATAAATATTGAAGTCTCAAATGAGATAGCAGAATCGCTTTAATTGGGCAAAGTGATTCTCGACTACAGAGGCAGCTCTGTGGTCTTCCACTCTTTATACCTCAGGGTTTGAAGGTAATTTGATATTGATGGATATCCTGTATAGAACATGTTAAGAACTGTAATACTGTAGCGACGTTAAGATTTAAAAGTAAGATTCTCTGTTAAAAATAAGATTGTATTTTTTTTCTTTTCAGAACTGTTAACGTTGCGATTGACTGATTCACCAACTGTAAATTGCATGTCGGTTCTTTTAAGAAATCTCTATATATTTTTAGAATTGTCTCACATAAGTCTTCTGCATCAATAACTCGTGAACCCAATCTCTGTACACTCTTTGGTGAAGAGGTACATTTCTGAGGGGAGATCTCTGGACCCTCATAATATCCAGGACATTGCAGTCTGGCTAAACTTATTAAAAGTGCTATCTGGACTACGGTAACATTCTCGGGTTGCTCCTTTCCTTTAGGGAGAGATAGCCCGGACCTTTAGACCAGTTAAGCGTCTTTAGGATTTGCCTACCTCAAACTTTAGTTGAAAGTGAACATCTGAGAAATACGCCTGATCCAGGATAGCCCCAAAGGGGCTAGGACGAGTAAATATCCTTTGAAGTCCCGCCCACAAAACTGGCCCGCCCCCGATCGAATTACTCACCATGGTGAGTTTGCACTAATTGCGAGCCTTTGAGGAGGCTCTTAAAATTAAGCCTTTTTTTTAGGCGCAAGGGCACTTTTTAAATGCTTTTTTTATATAATTTATTAAGAAACTGACTAATGTAACTAGTAAATGGTTCTGTATAGTTTTTTCAGTCATTTTCAGTTATTTAAAATTGGGTGACTCACAGGTGGTGGACTCGACACTCTGATTAAAAATGCTTATTTTTTGTGAAAAACCCATTTTCAGCTGTAATAATAAAACAGCACCAGGTTATCATTCTTAAATATGTCAAGGAATATTGCTTATAAACTGTTTTTATAAAAATTATTTTCTAAAACGCTGCCCAATTGCGCTGGTTCATGGAAGATTTTATGTTCAGTGATATTAAAATGAGTTTGAGTGGAAACTTGAGCAACAAAAAGCACTTCTGAAAACTAGCACAATTTTGGACACAATCTGCGCCCGGATTGCCGATTGCACCCAAAGCGGAATCTCTTGGCCCTTGATTAGATCACCCCCCTTAACCTTCTAAACTCAAGGGTATACAAGAGAATATAAACCAAGTTCATGCAACCTGCCTAGCTTTCAACTGACAAGAGTTCCATTGCATCTAGTAGGGGTGTCATTGGAGGAATTCCCGGGAACTCCGCCAGACACACTCCCTTGTCGTGGGGTCGGGTGTGGGGGGCAGCGCTGCCCCCGCTTGAGTTTACTGGGCCTCTTGCATGGGGTGGAATCCTGGCAGACAAATTAGAATTTTGGGGCCTTTGAGTTCTGATTGAGCAAACCATCGGTATCTTGAAACAGAAGTTCCACTACCTGGATAGGTCTGCAGGCATCCTGCAATATAGCTCCGTGTCTCCAGATTTTATTGTTCTTTGATGCACGCACCATAATTTTGCCCTGCAAGGGGGGCAACTCTTAGAGCTATCATAAGAAGTTGATGCCAGGGAAGAGTAAGAGCTACCAATCCTGCTAGCTGCCAGAACTGTACGGCAGCGATTCATGAAGGAACACTGTGGTTGAAGCATCCCTACCCCCCTGCACCAACAGTCATTCCTACTATCGGACCCTCCAGATAAATGTCTACAACTTAAACACCAGCATAGGTATATCTAGTGCCTGTTCTAGGTTTTCTTTTGCCCACTCTAATGCTTTTACAAGGAGCTAGCCCAGTGGCTACAACAAAGGAAATGGAAGGCTGCTGATTATCCACTGAGGGCCCTTGAGATGGCTGTGGTGAACGACCTCGAGGAGCTCTGGCCTTAAAGGGCCCGGCTACAGACTGCAACATCTTGGCGGCTGCTGGAGCCACTGTCACTCGCATCAGGCTGTGCCTCAGCACTCCCACTGCTCTGCACGAGAACAGAGTGCAGGAGTGATGTGACAATTTGGAATCCTTTATCCATGCTTTCATTTGTGCCTTTCAAACTAGAGATGCTGGAACCCAGAGCCAGAATGGCAGCAGTCAGAGCTTTCATAATTGAGGTCCCCGCTACAGTGTGCATAGAGGTGACCACAAGCTTAATGTTTGCCTAAATTGTTTCCATGCCCTGCGCGATGATCACACGCGTGTTGGAGGTGGACTCATTCATAAACTCCGACATTGTGCGCAGGCTCCCTGGTAGGCAGTTCAATGCAAGAACTGGGCTGATGCCTGTAATGGTAAGGTCAGGTTATGGTATGTGCTCAGGAGGGCTGGGCTCCTCTTTCTCTGTGGCCTGTGACTTGTGATGGACCTGGAAGAGAAGAGTGGGCTAAGGCCAAGCAGTTAGTGGCAAGGGTTAGCAGAGACAGCTGAGTGGCAGCTTAAAGCAACACCACTTTGGCATGTAGGGTATGTGAGGGAGAAAGTTCAGTGAGAAGAAAGTGGGTAAGATGGCCAAACACCCTACAGAGCATAACCTCCAGTCTCATCAGTTGCGATGCTCCTGACCCACTCTCTGCCCACTACTTCAATTACAGCCTATTCCATTGAGGGCAACATTTGTAAGGATGGTGGCCCCCCTCTTGTCCTCATCTTCTCCCTGGCATTATGTGTCATCTTGTCTTGAAAGAAAAATGGGCGTGTGTTAGTGTGGATGTTGCATGAAAGATACCACAGGTGTGGGGAAGTGAGGGGAGTAATTGTGAGGACAGAAGCAGGTACAGAGTGTGCAAGTAGCAGCAGAAGGAGGTTCAATGAAGTGTGCTGCTGTGCTTGGAGGAGAGTGATGGGAAATGGAGGAGGGAAGGCTTGTGAGTGCTGGAGCTACAGGTGGTGCAGGGCTAAGGAAAGAGTAAGAAAGATGTGAGTAGGAGCCTTACCTTAGCTGCTCTGGTCAGATCATTGAATGTTTTCCAACATTGCAGTCAGGTCCTGGGCGTTATGTTTCTTCCATTGAGCTGCACTATCACCTCTGGCCACTGGTGCCAGACTATTTGGCTTGGAATCCTTCTTCTGTCGGCTGGAAAGAGCAGCTCCCCTCTCCTGGTCATCTCCTCCACAAGGACCTCCACAGCGGTGTCAGAAAATAGTCGTGCTCTTGCAGCACTTGTTCTGACTGCTATCTCCACTTTGCAGCACTAAATGAAATTTAATGCAGCCAAAGTGCACCTCCCCTTTAAGAGGTGTAGGCTGCCTTTAAATTGCATCAGTGCCACACAATTTATCACCCTACAACCAGGGAGCTGCCAATAAACAGTCCAAGTAGTGCTGTCAGCTCGCCAATCATAATCAATTGAGGCAGAAGCATGAATTATGGCTTGTGCCTCTTGATGATGTCATCAGGTGCACAGAGCAGTTGCACCACCCACCCCACACCCTTTTTTTGATTTTTTCCCCCTTTGTTTTAAGTAGTTGATTGCACTTTATAATCTCTCTCAGAACCATAAGAACATAAGAATTAGGAGCAGGAGTAGGCCATACAGCCCCTCGAGCCTGCAATAAGATCATGGTTGATGTTCGACCTCAACTCCAATTTCCCGCCCGATCCCCATAACTCATTGTTCTCCTAGAGTCCAAAAATCTATCTATCTCTACTCTCCAGCCAGGGGAAACAACCTCCCTGCATTTACCCTGTCAATCCCCCTCAGAATTTTGTATGTTTCAATGAGATCACCTCTCATTCTTCTAAACTCCAGAGAGTATAGGCCCAATCTACTCAATCTCTCCTCATAGGACAGCCCTCTCATCCCAAGAATCAATCTAGTGAACCTTCGTTGCACTGCCTCTAAGACATGTATATCCTTCCTCAGATAAGGAAACCAAAACTGTGCACAGTACTCCAGGTGTGGTCTCACCAAAGCCCTGTACAATTATAGCAAGACTTCCTTACTCTTGTACTCCAACCCCCTTGCAATAAAGGCCAACATTCCATTTGCCTTCCTAATTGCTTGCTGTACCTGCATGCTAACTTTCTGTGTTTCCTTCACGAGGACACCTAAATCTCTCTGAACACCAACATTTAATAGTTTCTCACCATTTAAAAAATATTCTGTTTTTCTATTCTTCTGACCAAAGTGAATAATCTCACATTTCCCCACATTATACCCCATTTGCCACCTTATTGCCCACTCACTTAACCTGTCTATATCCCTTTGCAGGCTCTGTTTTAAATATGGGCGCTGGAAATGAGTCATCAATGACGTCATCAGACCCGCACCCTTTAATAGGGCCAGGAAACATGAATGGCTGGTTTAATTGGGGCCATTACGCTAAAGTTGCTCTGAAGAGCGGGCTGATCAAGACATCGGGCTCGATTTTGCCAGGCCCGAGGAGGCGGGATTGGAGGCGTGTGAGGTGGTAAAATCGCAAAAAATTGCGGTCGGGCCCGATCCCGCCTCCATCCCGCCTCCGAGCAATTTTCCCAAATGCGTGTTTTCTGATCCCGTTTCCATCCCGCCTCCAAGAGGCGGGATAGGCTCTTAAGGCCCTTAACAACCAGTTAAGTGCCTCTATAATCCCATTTTGAGAAGCCTTTCTGATTTTACCACTTTTCCCACATCCTGCACGTCTCCTCTGGAACACGCCAGTGAATCCTGGCGGCCTCACAAGTGGACTGCTTACTAACAGCTGCAGCTCCACCATTAAAAAGGAGTTTTCACCAAGCATCATTTGCAGGTGGCAGAACTTTGTTGTCTCAGGTCTGGGGGAACTTTTAGCAGGCATACCCATTGTTGTGGAATTTTGGAGCCTGACACCCATTTCCAGTGTGACCTCCTGGGAAACCCCTCTCGCCACCTTGACTGAGCGCTTCCTCAGGTGAGGCATATACCAGAAGCATGGGAACCATTAATTTCCTTTCCTCCTGGACATCAGATTCAGATGAAGACCAGCCGTGGCAGCAGCAGAACCATGAACAACAACACCAACAGCAGCAGCAACAACAGGAGCGCCAAGCTGCTGCTCACCCACCTGAAGCTGCACAGGCCAGAAGGCGCCAGCGCACGACCACATTGCTGCCCGGGATGCAAGGGACACACTCATCTTGGCCAGATTTGCTTAGCCTGCACAATCAGACACTTTTGCCTCGCACCTTCTTATCAGACCATCGACAATGGCCAAGAACCTGCAGATTCCTATCACTCTGACGACAATGAGGGACACAAGTGGAGTTTGAGTGAGAATGAAGGAGTGAGTGTAGAGAATCCATAGCATAGATGCTTAGAAGGAGACAAAGGACCCTCCCTGTGTGTTGTAAGTTGTTGTCATTGCGTCACAGTGATAGGGAGTGTGAGGGCTGCATGGTAGAATAGTTAGGTGAATGTGACCATAGAGAGATAGGGAATGGGTAAGGGTGCAGGGATGTCAGTATCAAGTGGGATGAGGAGGAAGAGGTTGGCAAAGCAGAGTGCTGGTGAGGAGAGGCGATGGGGTGAGATTGAGGGTGATGAGAAAGTCATACTCACTTTTCCTGTGCGGAGAAGGTCATGAAACCTCTTCCTGCACTGCAGCCAGGTTCTGCGGCACATAGAGATGGCATTGACCTCCTAGGCCACTTGCAACCACACAGCTTTAGTCTGTTGTGGTGGCTTTTTTCTCCCTGAGGAAGGGAAGAGCACCTCCTTATTAGATCTTGCTCCC
This sequence comes from Squalus acanthias, assembly GCA_030390025.1. Lineage (NCBI taxonomy): Eukaryota > Metazoa > Chordata > Chondrichthyes > Squaliformes > Squalidae > Squalus > Squalus acanthias. Next base: position 197,829,823 of record CM059425.1, on the reverse strand, counting down.
TGCACCAGAGCTTGGAGGAAGGGCTCATCAAAGTGAGGTGCACACTTTTGCTTGCTGTTGGACATGGTCGGTAAATGAAGTCCTTCATACAGTGTCCAAAGCGTTTCCAGTCTCCAGAAGAAGCAAGGCTACTTGCAGGCCTTAAATCCAGCAGCACTGATGACGTCATCGGAGGCGACTTTCAGGATGGAAAGACTGATTGGGCCAGGGGTTCCCACACGCTGGAAATCAAGTGCCCAATTAGGGGAAAATCGCACTTTTTTCCCACTTCACTTCGGAGTCGGGGTCCTGACACGAAAACCACCTGACACGACCCAGCCCGACCCCAATGGCAAAATCGAGCCCATTGTGTTCCCGACTTTCTACGCAGCCCGCACGCACCTGACCCGACTCGATTCAGAAGTAAAAATTCCGGCCAGGAGATTAAGGGGTAATTTGATAAAGCTGTTTAAAAATAGGAAAGGATGGGACAGAGTGGATAGAAATAGATTGTTTCCAATGATTGAGGGATCTAGAACAAGGGAACGCAGTATAAGATTAAATGTAAGAGATTAGGACCGAGAGCAGGAGAAAGTTTTTTTACATAGAAGGGTGTGATGCTGTGGAATACGCTACCAAAGTTAGTTATTAAAGCAAAGACCATGTCAATATGTAATAATGGGTTAGATAGGTGGTTGAAGGAAATGGAGATAAAGCGATATGGGAAGAGGGTAGGCATATGGCATTGGGACTACTGCTCATGTGGAGAATAAACGCCAATATGGACAGGTTGGGCCAAACAGCCTGTTTCCATGTTGGAATTTCTATGTAATTTCAGCCAGTTGGAAATACTCAACAGTGTGTAAAATAATGAACCTCCCAAATAATTATGTCATCAGAACCCCAAATCAATTACTGCCATGCATCTCACTGCCAGACATTCACAACTGTATTTATTGGCATGAATAAGTAATAAATAAGTTGTACTGTTTAAAACAAAGATTTCTGTCAAAAACTACAGGAATTGCTTTAATAATAGCCATCGGAGTTCACATATCCTGGTTTTCACACATTCTGTATTGAGTTCCCTTTGCATTTTCAAGAAGCAAACATAAAAGGGGAAAAATTGGGATGCTTTGCGCCACCCGTTAGGACCCCTGGGGGCGCTAACGGGGCACAAAGCCCCTAGCGCCCGGGCTCAGTGCCACTAACGCCTCCTGCAAAATTCAGCGGGAGGTTAGCGCCGGCAGTAGACGGTAGCACACCGCGGCGCTGCGCATTCGGCGATGAAGTCATCGCCGTGTGCAGCGCCCTGCTTGCGCCCTGGCCGCAAACTTCAGCTGCGACTCCTGACCTATCGCCGGCCGATATGTCTGACAGGGTCAGGGTGGCGTTTGTACAGCCGCGGTGGCGGTATTTCAAGGGGCAGGTGTCGGGCAGCCATTTTTTTTTCTGGCCGCCTGCCAGCACCTGCCCCCTTCCCCTCTTTCATTCGGGGTGCCGGCCACGATCGCTCAGCCCAGCACTCCTCTTGAGTGACGGGCTGCTACCCCGGCACCCCGCTTCCCGGTGGTCGAGCAGGGTCCCGGTGCGCGCAGCGCTAGGCCCCTCCCCTTTAATCAGGGGAGGGAGGCCTGCAATACCACGACGCTACGTGCCAACGCGCGTGGTGCTGTTGCACGTAGCGCCACGATATTCAGTGGTAGTGCCCCAAGAAGGAGGGGGAGTGCTTCCAGTAGCACCCTGCCTCCTGCTTGGGGCGCTACCATTGAATTTACGGTGCAGGAGCACTAACTTTTTTGGGGCACTAAAAGAAGCGCCTTGGCGAAGTTAGCACCCCAAAAGGGGCACCACCAAATTTTCCCCCCAAATTCTATTGGAAAGTGGAATGTAAAAGTGAGAAAGGTAAATTAGAAAATCGCAATGTTTTCCATTGATGGCTCACAAAGGGTTAATAACATCAGTTATAAATTAATATTTTTAAACCACGTAGCAGATTTTAACAAAATTCTGATCACAGGGAATTGAAATAATTTTAGCTAGCCCAGTATCTAAGATATTAGTACCATGGCAATGGCTTTAAAACAGGCTAGTGAAACCATAGTAACAAAAAGCAAAAGCCACATCCTGGAGATCAAAGACAGAGAAGAGCATGTCCTGTACATTGTCACGCACTGAAATAGATTCAAAACATTCCAGGTCTTTAAAGTATCAGCACCAAGTTAACACAGGCCTTCACCTTCAAACAAAGTTTTGATTTAATGCTTTACAAAATGCAGAGGTTTTAAAAAAAAAATTAAATGGATACTGTCTTCATGAAAAGGTGTTTGTGGAATTCTTTTGTTATCTAGGGAGAGAGAACAGCCAGTATTTTGCGATCGCAGAAGAGTTCTGTGTTGTTTTGATATGGCGATTTCATGTGCAAGTGACATGATGATGCAATCCAATAAAATTTATGCCAGTGTGTTGTGTTTTAGTAAACAGACAGAAAAAAGTTTGCCTAATACTTTTTGATGAAGTTTCTGCCCTTTAAATACCAGGGAAGCTGTAGGTATTATTAATTAACTTTAAACAGTAAACTACATTTGTGTGCCCAACCAATACGTCATGCAGGTTGGCACACAGTAGCAAAAGCATGTGTTTTACTACAATTGTAGGTTTAAAAAGTTAATAAAACACACAGCCTGATACTTTTGAAACATCAGATCAAAAAAACCATTATAGTTCTGGACAAATGATGCACATAGATAGAACTGCTTGGTTTTACAGACCGTTCTCAACAACTTTTCACATTGTGGAAATATTGTTAAATTAAATACGCAGCTGATTGCTACTTCAGATTGTGACACTGTCTTGAAAGCTATTTGATATTTTCATCATGTAGTTTCCATTCTAGTGCAGCTTTTTTGTGAAATCTTTCTTTTCCCTTTTAGAAAAGAATGACAATATACTTGTTATATTACTTTAATTTATTTGAATGGCAAACACAAATATTAATGTGCACTTTGTACAGTCAGAGCCCAACAAGTTGTGTCCATTGATATCACTGTTTATTGTTCAGTGTTGGCATGTTTATCTTAGCAACAGAATTCTGCTATCGCTTCGAATAGTCTTCTGGAAACATTGTATGCTGTAAAATCTGGCTTACATGCATTGTTTTAAATGCACAACATCAGCAAAATTAAAATCCCAATGAAGAGTTTTATGGTATTCAGAACTTGGTTTTATTTATCTTTTATCCATAGCTTTGTTTCTTTAAAAATATTATTATTGCTTGATTTAGTTCTGAGAAATGAAGTGGGGCAAATAACTGATGTGGTAGGAGAAAAATTGAGAAAAAATCTAGAACATTGTTGAGAATAAAGACTATTTGCTCTGGTTGCGGAGATGGTGATAAGGGATTGTAAATTTAAAGTTGCCACTAGGAGAGTGAGGAGAGAGGTTAGGAGGGATTTCTTTACACAGAGGATTGTTGGAACATGAAATTGTTTGCCACAGGAAGTGGTTGAAGCAGAGACCATTGCATTTCTTACGGGAAAATTGGATAAATATTTAAAGCAGAGGAAGATACAGGACTATGGGGAGAGTGCAGGACAGATGGATTAGTTTTGGATTGTTCTAGCAAGGAGCCGGCACAGACGTGCTGGGTCAAATCACCTCCTTCTGTGCTCTAAACCTCTATGGTTCTAAGCAGGCATGAAGCATGGGAAGAGGGATCTGAGGTGGTAACATATTATGGATATTGGAGGTGGAAGCATCATTCTTTGTTGGGAGAGATCTTCAGAATGAGTTGGATCTGGGATGAGATGAGAGCACCAAATTCATGGAAGGGAAGAGGATCTCATGAATATGGGAATATTAAGAAAAAATTGCATTTATATGGTGCCTTTCATATCCTCATAACATCCTAAAGTGTTTCACAGCCAATGAAGTACTTTTGAAGTGAAGTACTGTATTGGAGGCATTGAGCAAAAGAGGAGGTTCTCTGGAGGTTTAAAACAGGCCGCATTTATTGCCCAAACCTAGTTACTCTGAATTGCTGCTGTCCTTGTTACGTTGATAGAAACATAGAAACATAGAAGATAGGAGCAGGAGTAGGCCATTCGGCCCCTTGAGCATGCTCCGCCATTCAATGAGATCATGGCTGATCATCCAAACTCAGTACCCGGTACCTGCCTTCTCCCCATATCCCTTGATACCTTTATCTTTAAGAAATATATCTAACTCATTCTTCAATATATTTAATGACTTGGCCTCAACTACCTTCTGTGGTAGAGAATTCCACAGGTTCACCACTCTCTGGGTGAAGAAATTCTTCCTCATTTCTGTCCTAAATGACTTACCCTTTATCCTTAGATTATGACCCCTGGTTCTGGACTCTCCGACCATCGGGAACATTCTTCCTGCATCTAGTTTGTCCAGACCTGTCAGAATTTTATATGTTTCGATGAGATCCCCTCTCATTCTTCTATACTCCAGCGAGTATAAGCCCAATCGACCCAATCTCTCCTCATATGTCATTCCTGCCATCCCAGGTATCAGCCTTGTGAATCTTCGCTGAACTCCTTCCATGGCAAGAACATCCTTCCTCAGATAAGGCGACCAAAACTGCACACAGTACTCAAGGTGTGGTCTCACCAAGGCCCTGTACAACTGCAGCAGGACATCCCTGTTCCTATACTCAAACCCTTTCGCTATGAAGGCCAACATACCATTTGCCTTCTTCACCGCCTGCTGCACCTGCATGCTTACCTTCAGCGACTTGTGCACAAGGACACCCAGGTCTCGTTGCACTTCCCCTTCTCCCAATCTATTGCCATTCAGATAATAGTCTGCCTTTCTGTTTTTGACACCAAAGTGGATAACCTCGCATTTATCCACGTTATATTGCATCTGCCCCGCTTCTGCCCAATCACCCAACCTGTCCAAATCATCCTGGAGTTTCTCGGTATCCTCCTCGCAGCACACACGCCCATCCAGCTTTGTGCCATCTGCAAACTTGGAGATATTACATTTAGTTCACTTATCTAGATCATTAATGTATATTGTGAATATCTGGGGTCCAAGGACCGATCCCTGCGGTACCCCACTAGTCACTGCCTGCCACTCGGAAAAAGATCCATTAATTCCTACTCTCTGCTTTCTGTCCGCCAACCAGTTCTCTATCCAAGTCAATACCTTGCCCCCAATCCCATGTGCCTTAACTTTACACGCTAATCTCTTATGCGGGACCTTATCGAAAGCCTTTTGAAAGTCCAAATACACCACATCTACTGGTTCTCCCTTATCTATTTTCCCAGTTACATCCTCAAAAAATTCCAGTAGATTAGTCAAGCACGATTTACCTTTTGTAAATCCATGTTGACTTTGTCCGATCCTGTCACTGTTTTTCAAGTGCTCAGCTATTACATCCTTTATAATGGACTCTAGCATTTTCCCCACTACCGATGTCAGGCTTACCAGTCTGTAATTCCCCACTTTCTCTCTACCACCCTTTTTGAATAGTGGGGTAACATTAGCTACCCTCCAATCCATGGGTACAGTTCCAGATTCCATCGAATGCTGGAAGATGATCAGCAATGCATCTACTATTTCTAGGGCCACTTCCTTAAGTACCCTAGGATGCAGATTATCAGGCCCTGGGGATTTATCGGCCTTCAATCCCATCAATTTCCCTAACACCATTTCCCTGCAAATACTGATTTCTTTCAGTTCCTCCCTTTCATCAGACCCTATGTTCTTCAACATCTCTGGGAAGTTATTTGTGTCCTCCTTTGTGAAGACAGAACCAAAATATGCATTTAATTGGGCTGCCATTTCTTTGTTCCCCATTATAACTTCCCACAATGATGTTAGGTTGGAAATTTCAGGATGCTGACCCAGTGATGATGAAAGAACTGTAATATATGCCCAGGTCTGATGGTGTGTGATGTGGAGGGGAATTTGAAGTTGATGGTATTCCTGCAACATTGCTGCTCTTGTCCTTTTCAGTGGTATTATTGCTTGATTTAGTTCAGAGATCGCAGGGAAAAGAGGTACTGTTAAAACTTTGGTGAGTTGGTACAATGCATCCTGTAGATTGTACATCCTCCAGACATAGTGCACTAGTGATGGAAGGGGTGGTGACAGGAATGCCAATAAAACAAACTGCTTTGTCCTGGACAATGTCAAGCTTCTTGGGTGTTGTTGCAGCTGCACACATTCAGATGAGTAGTGAGTATTCTATCACACACCTAAGACTTATAGATGGTAAATAGACTTTGAGGTGTCAGGAGATGAGCCACTCATTGTAGAGCACCCAGCCTTGGTCCTCTTATAGCCACGGTGTTGATATGGCTGGCCCAGGGACATGTTAGGTAAGGAATTAAGATTATCAGAATTAAATGGGAATATAGTAATTTAAATACCAAGGGGGCGAAATTGGGTGCCATTGTGTCTCCCGTTAGTACCCCCCGGGAGGCGCAAACGGGGCGCAAATGGCTTTATAACCGGGCGTGGCGCTGACATCGACTCCCGCCATATTCGGCAGGAGTTTTGCGGCGGCACTACAGCGTTGTGTCCCAATCTCCTTCGCCCGGAGATCGTGACATCATTGGTGTGTGCATCGCCCCGGTAGCGCCCCGGACCCGAAATTGACTTCCGTCCCCTATAGCAGCACCGTTCGAAACACGACAGCTGCAGGAGGCGTGCATCGGGGGGCCGGCTGCATCGGGGGCGATGATTAAAGGTGAGGTGGCCGAGGTAAGTAAAAAAAAACTTACTTTCCTTGTTGCAGTTTTTTTCGCGGGTTCCTGCCCGCGATCGATCAGCCTGGCACTCTGCTTGAATGCTGAGCTGATCGCGTGGGATCGCAGCTGCCTTGGTGGTCCAGGTAGGTACTTTTTATATTGCAGAGCCTGCAGCGATGGCCCTTCCCTTTAAGGGAGGGAAGGAGTCTTTGAACGCGGCAGCGCTGCACGGCCCAGTGTGCAGAGCTGCTGAAGTCTCCGCCCCGCCTGCTGCCAATTGCTCTCCAAGAAGGAAGTGGAGTGCTTGATTTAACGCTCCACTTCCTTCCTGGAGTGCAAAACCGAATTTTTTTAAAGTTTAGAAACATTAGTGCCTGGCGCTAATTTTCTCAACTTTTAAAAATTAGCGCCCCAAACGGGGCTATAATGAATTTCTCCCCCCGAGTCTATTGCTGCATGGATTGTGGACGAGTTGCGGTGATGTCGCTCTCACTGCGCCATTTGGATTCCAATACGTTATCACCTTCATGAAATACAGAAAATATTTCACCGAAGTAATGTCATCAAATGTAAAATAAACTCACTCCATACAATGTTAGACAAGATTTCTAGAAACACTGAGGGGGAAAAATTCGGTGGCGCTCCCTTTGGGGCGCTACTGGCAAAGTTAGCACCGCTGCGCCGTAAATTCAGTGGTAGCATCCCAAGCAGGAGACGGGGCACTACTGGAAGCGCTTCCCCTCCTCCCTAGGGCGCTACCAGTGAATATTGAGGCGCTACGTGCAACAACGCCATTGCAGGCCTCCCTCCCCTGATTAAAGGGGAGGGGCCTAGCGCAGTGCGCACCGGGGCCCTGCTGAGCTGAGCGATCGCGGCCGGTACCCCGAATAAAAATGGGGAAGGGGGCAGGTGCTGCCAAAAAAAATGGCTGCTCGACACCTGCCCTTTAGATTGGGCCGCCGCGGCTGCAAAAACGCCACCCTGACCCTGTTGGACATACCGTCTGGCGAAAGGTCAGGGGCACAACTGAAGTTTGTGGCCGGGGTGCGAGTGGGGCGCTGCACATGGCGATGACATCATCGCCGGAGGTGCAATGCCACGGGGCGCTACCGGCTACCGCCGCCGCTAACCTCCCGCTGAATTTCACGGGAGGCGTTAGCGGCGCCGCACCCGGGCGCTAGGGGCTTTACGGAGGCGTTAACGGGAGGCGCAAAGCAACCCAATCTTTCCCCCAGTAGTTCATATGCTTAGCTTTTACTAAGCCAAAGAACTACTGAGCTAATTAACAGAAAGGATTCCAGCCTATGCACTACTCGCCCTATTCTAAAAGTGTTACCACACCCATCTGTGCACAGCAGCCACAGAAAGTGCATGTTATGTAACATATACGTAGTTAAATGCAGCACGCCTTGTTTGTACCCAACTAAAGGAACATTATGAACAGAACAAGAAGAATTGTTATAGCAGAATACAACTGACCTGTAACCCTGCTACAGATTGTAATCACAATTGTGTTCCCTAGCTCAGTGATAAGCACATAAGCAACAGAGAAAGGGAAGAATGTAACCCTGCCTATGAGAGAAAGGGGAAAAATCCTTATGCCCCATTCCTTTACATCCTAAATTAACCCCTGCTTTGTAGGATTATGAAGCTCTCTTGTATGAATCAGGTTTATGCTGTCAATAGATTCAATTTGCTCCACAATTGTTTCTTGGTGGTGATGCTGCATAAAAGTACAGATGTGTAATGACAAGCAATTCCCATTAAATTCCTGTAGATCACAATTAAAAACATATAAGTTTTTTTATTTAATGAGGAAAAGATTTTGTTGTGTTCTAACTTTAGATTTAATGTTGTTTGTACTGGATTGTATGATGTTTTAGTATAATCATACTGCAAGTTAGTAAATCACCTGGAATTTCATTATAAATGTCTGCATTTATAATGAAAATGGCACTTTTGTAAGATTAAGCATAAACTTTACTGGGGGAGGAGTACTTTCAATGCAAAATAATTCCCTCTTTTAGGTATTCCATATTAAAGTTTTTGTTTTTAAAAAATCACCTAATTTGATAGGAAAAATCTTAACTTTAATATTTTTCTTGCAGTCTCTTGGACACATTTCAGATTGGAAAGGTGCCCGTGGGTCACTCAGTTGATGTCAGCCACAGAGCTACAGCAGCAAGCAGCTCCATTGAGTGAGCACTAATCGCTATCCCTTTAGTTCCTTGATGTTGTTCACTTTGAAATTCAGCACTAGTTTCGTACCTTCCATGGCTGATCTCGTGAAATTCTAACATGAATTATCAAGCCTTTACAACGGTGCAGGGAATAAATGTTATGGTCGGTTGTTCATAGACAATTTTATAGCAAAGGCAATTCTTTGGAAATAGGTAAAATATGATGTGGTGATAATCAGGTTAAGGAAAGATCTGGCAAGTTGCCACAGACATTAAGCAAAGAAAATTCATCACTACATGACACATGGGAGAAAGATCTCAAAAATTGCCACTTTAATTTATAAGAGGGACAGTAGAGAATTGAGACAGATTATGATTATGGTGGATATTTCTTCTTTTCCTACAACTGCTTTAGTAAATCATAGTTCTGGTCATGTCCAATGGCTCGCAATTAAAATGGCAGATGCTCCCAGAGTCCCAGGTTTCCTCCTGGCATTTTGTGCCACACAAATTCTTCAGTCATGAAGGACAGAGACCAGCCAATCCGAATGCATCTGAAATAATGTTAATTTTCACACTTTGCAAGCAGCAGCATGATATAAAAGATGGAACAGTTAATAATGGAGTTGTTCGGTGAGAAAAATGGATACCGGAAACAAAAGGTAGATGCAACAAATGTAAATAGGTTTTATACCAATTATCATCTGGGTATCCTTGTAGTCAGCCTCTTTGAAAATCAGGATCACCATTGTGCTGTAAGAGAGCAGCCAACTAATAAACTTAGGAATCACACTGCCTGTAATGTTATTAAAGACAGGGTCAACTCTGGGTCAATTATTCAAAAGTTGTGAAAGGATATTCAAAATAAGTTTCAAGATTTGAAGACAGTCGGGGTGAATCTTACTCACAATGCAGCAGATCTTTATATAATGTGTAAGGATATGTACTGATATGAAAACTAAGCCATTCATTACTTATGGGTACAAAGTAACAGGCCAAGAGTTTCCTCAATGGGCACAACCTGGAAGGTGCAGCCGAAATTGCGCCTGATGCTGTGTCCATTTTCCCAATGTCGAATTACGCCCAATTGTCCTCCCAATCTCATTAGAATACCCCCAAACTTAAAATGGGCATAAATCAGCGGAAATCAGCATAAACACTCAGAACCCAATGAAATGCCGAACCTACACCAGTATATTTCTTCTTTGAGTCTTAAAATTTAAATTTCAACTCATTTAGCCATCATTCAGGCACAGCATGTTTAAAAACCTGCAATCAGGGAAGCATTTCAACTTTTAATGTGACGTACTTACGCTTAAAGAAACAGACAATACAGAGCATGCTTCAGTGTGGATAATTTATTTTTTAAAACTCAAAGATTGTAATTAAAAGTCCAGAAGTTTTTTTTCCTGCTGTGCCTGAAAATTTGGGTGCAATGTTGAGAGACCACCGCCAACCCCTCGCCCACCCCCCCCCAACCAACCCAAACAAGTGCAATTGGAGGATACTCGCATTTGAGTGTTGGGACTGTGGCTAGTTTTGTGGGCAGAGATTCAGTCGGATGAAAGGTTTGATGGACAGGCTTAAACGATCGAGGAGACTTGGGCATATTGTAATTAAGCGCGTAATGCATTTATGTCCAAAATTCTGCGACCTTTTAAGCCACGGAATTTGTTTGAGTCATATTACGGGTGTATCTGGGCAGAAATGCGGAGAAAACTCCAGCTCATAGTGTCTAAGAATGATGTAAAATGGAAAGTGCAACTATTGAAAACAGCAAGTTTATGCTAACTGCATGATAGCAAATACAAGGAAGACATTAACACAGTTCAAATCACTGTGTTAATGCACTCTAATGTTATGTTAATACACCAAAGTGGCATACAATTGCAACAGGTTGTGGACCCTCCACACAGAAGACACAAACACTGAAGGAAGGACGCTGGCTTTCATGGGAATAGAGGAAGACTGTGAGTGGCACTCTGCTTGTGGCGCAGACTGGCTGTACCATACTTTCTAATTGCAAATTGGCTGCTGTTTCCTGACATTACAACAGTGACTGCACTTCAGAAGTACTTCATTGGTTGTAAAGTGCTTTGGGACAACCTGAGGTTGTGAAAGGTGCTATATAAGAGCAAGTTTTTTCTTTTAGATGAGGCCTCCCTGTTTTCTGTGTCTCACACTATCTGCACCCCCTTGAGTTTGTGTCTGTAAGCTACTGAGTGCAAGGGAGACGAAGAATGACAGGGTGGGTGAGTGGTCGTCAATGGTCCCAGAAGTAGAGAGTAATGCAAGTTCTTGCTCTGCAGTAATCTTCTCAGCTGTATCGTGGCTTCCAACTTCCAGAGGATAAAACAGTACTGTTAACTTTGGTCTGGTTCAGCAGCATTCTATCTTAATCAACTATTTTATGAGGAAAATCGTAGCTGGTGAAGAGATTGAAGAATATATAGAAACATTAAATAAGACAATGTATGTGTTCTCACAAATCCATTGGAGGCACAGAGACTCCCACATCACTATCCACAACTGCCAGGCCGGAGTTGAAGCCAATTATTGCCATTATTTCCTCTTCGTGTGCTGTAAAATGGCGGATGTTGGCACATTCACCTCCGGTACCCTGGCATTGTATGCTTACTTCTCCTGCAGGAGGAATGCATAGTGCTAATTGGATGCTACAGTCTCCTGTGGTAGTAATGGTAGGTGTAAGAGAGCAAGGACCTAAAATGTAAGACTTCAATGTGCAGCATGCAATACAGGAAGAGATTTAAGAATACATAGTAATGTTAAATAAGAAACGGTATATGTTCTCACAAACCCACCGAAGCCACAGAGACTCCCACTGCTCTATCCCCAAATGCCAGGTTCTGACACATCTAGCATGTCTGCTGCTAAGTGACTTTTCTTCTGGGATAAGGTGTCACGTGATACACCAAAGGGCAATGCCTGACTATTGTTCTAGGGAATGCCAAGTGCTTCTCAGTGACTCAGTTATCTGCCCTGTTACTTATCTGAAAACACTCTTACCTTTGCTGACCTAGTGAGATCATTAAACGTCTTTTGACACTGCAAGGGACCTTAGGATTATGGAGGACCCACTCATAGCCACAGCCATCTCCTTCCAAATGGCTCATGGTGCTGCATGTAATGGCTTCTTCCCTGGTACTCCAACTATTGCATCCCCCCTTTCTCCAATTTGGGTCAGCGGCACTTCAATATTAGCTGCAGAGAAGATAAATGCTCACCTTTTTCCTTCTAGTGCACCAGCCATTTCAGTCCCTCTCCCAAGAGCTTTCTCAGCACTTTAATTGCATGCAGGCCTTTAAATACAGTATTTATGCCCTTGCTTTACCAGCTTCCCAAACTGCTTCCCGCACTAGTTTATCTGGTCTGTCGCTGGCAGAATTCTCGCCCTTGTCCCACTAGCATTATTTAAATTAGTTGACGGCAGGATGGGGGTCAGCCTCCTCCAATTTTGGTGAGCATAAATCCAGCCCTACTACACTTATGCTGCCATATCAAGGGCCCAGGAATTTCGAGGCCATATATTTCATAGCAGCCAAAGAAAGGTAAAGTATGTATCAGCTCAAAGAGTTTAAGATGACCACAATATATGTATAATGCCCATTGTGGAGCCGTTTGAAAGAACCAGACTATGACACACACATGCATCTCTCTCCCTTTAGGTGTCAGCCGTGGCTCAGTGATAGCACTCTTGCCTCTGAGTCAGAATGGCTGCGGGTTCAAGCCCCACTCCAGAGATTTGAGCACAAAATCTAGGCTGACACTCCAATGCAGTATTGAGGGAGTGCTGCATTGTCAGAGGTGCCATCTTTCAGATGAGACCTTAAATTGAAGTCCTGTTTGCCCTCTCCGGTGGATGTAAAGGATCCCATGGCAATATTTCAAAGATGAGCAGGGGAGTTCCCTCTGGTGTCCTGGCTAATATTTATACCTCAACCAACATCACTAAAACAGATTATCTAGTCGTTAGCACATTGCTGTTTGCAGAATTATAGAATCATAGAATGGTTACAGCACAGGAGGCCGCCATTCGGCCCGTCGAGTCCGTGCCAGCTCTCTGCAAGAGCGCTTCAGCTAGTCCCATTTCCCCACAGCCCTGGAAATTTTTTTCCTTCAGGTACTTATCCAACTCCCTTTTGAAAGCCACGATTGAGTCTGCCTCCACCACCCTTTCAGGCAGTGCATTCCAGATCCTAACCACTCGCTGTGTAAAAAAGTTTTTCCTCATGTCGCCTTTGGATCTTTTGCCAATCACCTTAAATCTGTGCCCTCTGGTTCTCGACCCTTCTGCCAATGGGAACAGTTTCTCTCTCTCTACTCTGTCCAGACCCCTCATGATTTTGAACACCTCTATCAAATCTCCTCTCAACCTTCACTGCTTTAAGGAGAACAACCCCAGCTTCTCCAGTCTATCCATGTATCTGAAGTCCTTCATCCCTGGAATCATTCTCATAAATCTTTTCTGCACCCTCTCTAAGGTCTTTACATCCTTCCTAAAGTGTGGTGCCCAGAATTGGACACAATACTCCAGTTAAGGATGAACCAGTGTTTTATAAAGGTTCATCATAACTTCCTTGCTTTTGTACTCTATGCCTCTATTTATAAAGCCCAGGATCCCGTATGCTTTTTTAACCGCTTTCTCAACCTGCCCTGCCACCTTCAACGATTTGCGCACATAAACCCCCAGGTCTCTCTGTTCATGCACCCCTGTTAGAATTGTGCCCTTTAGTTTATATTGTCTCTCCTCGTTCTTCCTACCAAAATGTATCACTTTGCACTTTTCTGTGTTAAATTTCATCTGTCACGTGTCCGCCCATTCCACCAGCCTGTCTATGTCTTCTTGAAGTCTATCACTATCCTCCTCACTGTTCACTATACTTCCAAGTTTTGTGTCATCTGCAAATTTTGAAATTGTGCCCTGTACACCCAAGTCTAAGTCATTAATATATATCAAGAAAAGCAGTGGTCCTAGTACCGACCCCTGGGGAACACCACTGTGTACCTTCTTCTAGTCCGAAAAACAACCATTCACCACTACTCTCTGTTTCCTGTCACTTAGTCAATTTCGTATCCATGTTGCCACTGTCCCTTTTATTTCATGGGCTTCAACTTTGCTGGCAAGCCTATTATGTGGCACTTTATCAAACGTCTTTTGGAAGTCCATGTACACCACGTCAACTGCATTGCCCTCATCAACCCTTTCTGTTACCTCATCAAAAAACTCAATCAAGTTAGTTAAACACGATTTACCTTTAACAAATCCGTGCTGGCTTTCCTTAATTAATCCACACTTGTCCAAGTGACTGTTAACTTTGTCCCTGATTATCGTTTCTGAAAGCTTCCCCACTACCGAAGTTAAACTGACTGGCCTGTAGTTGCTGGGTTTATCCTGACGCCCTTTTTTGAATAAGGGTGTAACATTTGCAGTTCTCCAGTCCTCTGGCACCACCCCCATATCTAAGGAGGATTGGAAGATTATGGCCAGTACCTCTGCAATTTTCTCCTTAACTTCCCTCAGCATCCTAGGATGCATCCCATCCTGTCTTGGTGACTTATCAACTTTAAGTAGACAGCCTTTCTAGTACTTCCTCTTTATCAATTTTTATCCCATCCAGTATCTCCACTACCTCCTCTTTCACTATGACTTTGGCAGCATCTTCTTCCTTGGTGAAGACAGGTGCAAAGTACTCATTTTGTACCTCAACCATGCCCTCTGCCTCCATGCATAGGTCTCCTTTTTGGTCCCTAGTTGGCCCCACCCCTCCTCTTACTACCCATTTATTACTTATATGCCTATATAAGACTTTTGAATTCGAATTTGTGGGATCTTGCTGTGTGCAAATTGGATGCTGCATTTACAACACTGATTACACTTCAAAAGTTGGCTGTAAAGCACTTTGGGACGTCATGAGGTTGTGAAAGGCACTATATAAATGCAGGTCATTCTTCTTTCCTTGACTGTCATGCCTGGTTTCCTACTGGTAGCTTGATGCACCTTCATCCTCCAGTTCCTCAGTCTTCCTCCTGCTCCTCACTTAAATACATAGGAAGACTTCTGTATGGTAATGTTGTGCAATGTGCAGCTAATTTTAACAATTTTTCCCACTTTCATATATGTTACAGCACCTCTAGGTGGTTCAAGTATAGGAACTGTTGCTTCAGCATCTCAAATGTTAGTTCAATGAAGATCCTGGTTCATGTATTTGAAAGAAAGACTTACATTTATATAACGTCTTTCATGACCACCAGACGTCCCAAAACGCTTTACAGCCAATGAAGTACTTTTTGAAGTGTAGTCTCTGTTGTAATATAGGAAATATATTTTTGCATCAATATATTTTTACTGTGCTTGTGTTCAGGGATTGAACAGTCATGATCACATTGCATCGTTTATATCTGCCAGGAATCAGGCTTTGATTCTTCCTTCTCCTTGAAATACGTCAGTAACATTGAATTGGCTGTAAATGAATTGAGCATGCATCCTCCCTGGGAAGTGTATTCGCACACATTATTTTCCACCATGTATCACTTAACATTTGGATGGGCAGGGTTTAGTAGGCCTGCTTATTGGTGTATGGTGCAAAACTGTTGAGAGGCAGATGAATAGATATACTTCTGCAGTCAATAATGCTCTATTCCTTGGGAAGTTAGTTTGAGCTAAAAATCCAGCTATCTCTGGTGCTGCTGCTGGTGATCACTGCTGAATTTATGTATCTGTGTGCTAGGCAAAAAAAGGGCTTTGGTGATGTCCCTAAAGCAGCAATAAATAGCATAGAGGCTGACTCCTGAGATGTCTCCTCTGGGTGCCTAAAGGTACCCGTGACGTAAAGGTTTAGGGCAGTTGTAACCTTCATTTTCACCGATACGGCAGCAGGCAGCACACCTCAGCCACGATATCCCTACTTAGCGTCACTACGATACTGTTCAGTGATGTCCAGGAAGCTGTGCCTGGGGCAGCAGTGCCTCACCCTAGGGTAATGAATTTTGACAGTGGTTCTATTTCCTTGGCATTCCCTTGCTGCTGTCTCCTCTATCTCCTTTTGCAAGATATGATCATAAGATAATTATGGATGAAGATGGCCATTCAGTTCATCTTGATTCATCCATCGATACAGATTCAAACCCTCCTCCCAACCACTGTAGCACCCAATTGATTCTCAGATGATTCCAGGGTTTTTGCTGCCTCTTTTCTATCTGAAACTCCCTGCTATGTGTCCTAAAAGCATCCTTCTCTAGTTTGAACCTGTGTCCCCTAGTTCTACTCCTGCAGTTTAATTTAAAGTAATATTATGGGCAATATTCCTTCTAATTTTTTTTGGTGTGTGGTCCCATTAAATTTGCTGCTCAGTATCTTTTCCAGCGGCAGCAGCTGGTGAGCAGCCTGCGGGGGACCTCCCGATTGATGCACGGCCATGCACCTTTGGGGGAACATTGATTATGGGTTAACTTTATTTATACCCTTAACAATCATATATACCTCTATAAGATCACCTCTCAGACACAACCTTTCCAGATTAAAAAGGCCATGCTTCTCCAATCTTTTCTCATAACTCAGATGCTGACACTGGGGATTAGCCTCGTGGCTCTTCTTTGCGTTGCTTGAATGTCCCTTCTTTTTCTTGGCAAAACTGGAGACAGTAGTCAAGATGCGGTCTCACTGGAGAACTTTTAATCATTACCTCCTCTGACTTATATTCTACTGTTTTGGTTATATAGTTCAACATCCTGTTGGCTTTGTTGATTGGCGCTCTGCACAAGTAGGACATGTCTAGCATTGAGTCCATTAAGACTTCTAGGTCTGTTTCAGTTTCATCCTTAGCTATTTCAGCACCATTCATGGAGTACTTGTCTTGTCTATTTTTCCTTCTTATATGTAGCATTTTACATTTGTCTGTATTAAACTTCAAAAAGCAAAATACTGCAGATGCTAGAAATCTGAAATAGAAACATAAAATGCTGGAAACACTCAGCAGGTCTGGCAACATCTGTGGAGAGAGGAAGGTAGCATTAACATAAGATTACCTAGGATATACGGCACAGAAACAGGCCATTCGGCCTAACCAGTCCATGCCGGCGTTTATGTTCCACACGAGCCTCCTCCCGTCTTTCCTCATCTAACTCTATCAGCATAACCCTCTATTCCCTTTTCCCTCATATGCTTGTCTAGCCTCCCCTTAAATGCATCTATACTATTCGCTTCAACCACACCCTGTGGTAGCGAGTTCCACATTCTCACCACTCTCTGGGTAAAGAAGTTTCTTCTGAATTCCCTATTGGATTTCTTGGTGACTATCTTATATTGATGGCCTCTAGTTATGCTCTTCCCAACAAGTAGAAACATTCTCTCTGTATCCACTCTATCAAAACCTTTCATAATTTTAAAGACCTCTATTAGGTCACCCCTCAGCCTTCTTTTTTCAAGAGAAAAGAGACCCAGCCTGTTCATCCTTTCCTGATATGTATACCCTCACATTTCTGGTATCATCCTTGTAAATCTTCTCTGCACCCTCTCCAGTGCCTCTATATCCTTTTTATAATATGGCAACCAGAACTGTATGCAGTTAAGTGTGGTCTAACCAAGGTTCGATACAGTTTTAGCAGAACTTCCCTACTTTTCAATTCTATACCTCTAGAAATAAACCTTAGTGCTTGGTTTGCTTTTTTTATGGCCTTGTTATCCTGTGTCCTAACTTTTAGTGATTTGTACTCTGAGATCCCTTTGTTCCTCTACCCCACCTAGACTTGCACCCTCCTAGTAATAAGTGACCTCCCTATTCTTCCTACCAAAATGTAATACCTCACATTTATCTGTGTTTAATTTAATTTGCCAATTATATGCCCATTCTGCAAGTTTATTATTGTCCTCCTGTAATTTGTTGCAGTCCTCCTCAGTATTGACTACCCCCCCCAATTTGGTGTCATCCGCAAATTTAGAAATTGTGTTTTTGATTCCAAAGTCTAAATCGTTAATGTTAATTGTGAACAGCAGTGGTCCCAGCACTGATCCTTGTGGAACACCACTTTCTGCCACTGTGAATAGCTACCCTTTACTCCTACTCTCTGCTTTCTGTCCTGAAGCCAGCCAGCAATCCATTCTGCTACTTGTCCCCTGACTCCGCATTTTCTGACCTTGTTCATCAGTCTATTATGGGGTACCTTATCGAAGGCCTTTTCAAAATCGAGATAAATTACATCTACTGCATTACCATTGTCTACTCTCTCTGTTACCTCTTCAAAAAATTCAATAAGGTTAGTCAAGCAAGACTTTCCCTTTTGAAATCCATGCTGACTATTTATTATTATATTTTTGGTTTCTAGATGTTCTTCTATTTTCTCCTTTAGTAGGGATTCCATTATTTTTCCTACCACCGATGTTAAGCTGACTGGTCTATAATTCCCTGGACATGTTCTATCCTCCTTTCGTAAATATCGGTATTACGTTAGCTATCCGCCAGTCCTCTGGCACTACACTAGATTATTTTAAAATGCATGGATGCAGGGGTTTTATCCTCTTTGAGTTTGATTAGTTTATTTAATATATCCCCTCTTTTTATTTTAAATGCACTTATCTCATTACTAATCTCATCATCCAAAATCATGTCCACCTGTTCTATCTCCCTGGTAAATACTGAAGCAAAATAATTATTTAATATTTCTGCCATCTCTCTATCGTTACCTGTGGCATTATCCTGTCTATCCTTTAATGGCCCTATTCCCATCCCGACCTTCCTTTTTTATTGATATGCCTATAAAATATTTTACTATTTTGTTTTATGTTCTTTGATCATTTAATTTCATAGTTCCTCTTTGCCTCCATTATTGTTTTTTTGACTTCTCTCCTAATCTTTTAGTATTCTCCCTTATCATGTACTCCCCTGCTGTCTATGTACTTAATGTATGCCTCTTTCCTTACCTCAATTGTTCCCTTATGGCTTTATTCATCCATGGAGTCTCATTATTGTTTAGTTTGTTCTTTCCTTTTAACGGAATATATTTTTCCTGCACTCTGTTGAACACCATTTTAAATGTTTCCCATTGCTGTTCTACATCGTTGTTTGCCAATATTGTTGCCCATTTTTTTCCCCCCAAGTTCTATTCTCAGCCCATCAATATCAGCTTTTCTCCAATCTATTAACCTAGTTTTCGTCTTACTTATGTCCTTCTCAATTATCATCTTAAAGCGTCTTATATTATGGTCACTATTGCCTAGATGTTCCCCTACTTTTACTTCTCTTATCTGCTCTGGTTCATTCCCCATTACTAGATCCAATAGCAAATCCTCCCTTGTTGGGGTTTTTAAATATTGGGTTAGAAAGGAGTCCTGTACACATTGTAGGAACTCCATTCCCTTATCCCCTTTACCTACCTCTTCTGTCCAATTAATATCGGGGTAGTTGAAATCGCCCATGATTATTATTCTGTTTTTTACTCATTTCCCTAATTTGTCTGCATATTTCTTCCTCCACCTCCCTTCCACTATTAGGTGGTCTGTAGACTATGCCTATTAGTGTGATTGATCCTTTATTATCTTTTATCTCTATCCATATGGATTCTATTTTTGTCTTGCTGATATCTGCATCACTTTTTTCTACTGCCATCCTGTTATCCCTAATAAGTACAGCTACTCCACCTCCCCTTTTTCCCTCCCTATCTTTTCTAAATATGTTATACCCTGCAATGTTTAATTTTTCTGTAGCCATGTCTCAGTAATCCCTACTATGTCTGGTTCCTCACAATGCATGATTGCCTCCAGCTCCCCCGTTTTATTACGGACACTGTGTGCATTGTTGTACAGACAGTTTAACTCATTTTTAATAGGATTTCCTCTCACTTTATATTTAACCATCTTTTTAGACTCCTGTTCTATAACTCTATTTATTTCCTTGCCATCAATGTCCTTGCTTACTTTATTCTTTCCTATGCTCTCTTTTCCTATTTTGTTTATCACAGAATCACAGAATCCCCACAGTACAGATAGAGGCCATTTCGGCCCATCGAGCCTGCACCGACACATATCCCATCCTATCCCCGTAACCCCACATATTTAATCCCCCCTAACATATCCCACCCTATCCCCGTAACCCCACGTATCCCCCCTAACACTAAGGGTCAATTTATCATAGCCAAATCAACCTAACCTGCACATCTTTGGACTGTGGGAGGAAACCGGAGCACCCGGAGGAAACCCACGCAGACACGGGGAGAATGTGCAAACTCCACACAGACAGTCACCCGTGGCCGGATTCGAACCCGGGTCCCTGGCGCTGTGAGGCTGGCTATGTTTCTTGTATATCCCTCCCCCCATCTTACTAGTTTAAAGCCTTTGCCCCCTCCCTATTTATCCTTTCCGCTAGGACACATTTTAGGTCTGTGACTCTTCATCAGATTTTTACATCTTGGTTGCTGATGTGTCAATTCATTCAGAGGCTAATCCTATGCATAATCCTTCTAGTGGTCCTACACTGCCAAAATGATTTAAGTAGTTTACTTAGGTATAACAATAAATATTTAGCATGATTTTCACTCCCCTTTCTCTTTAAACTTGCCCCCTTGATTTTCTTCTGAACTGTTTTTCTCCTCATGTGGAAACTTATGTTTGGGTATGGATCTATGGCTGTTGGCAGCCCTCGAGTACCTCTCCTAAAAGACCATTCTTGTCATGTTGTCATTGAATGATATTAGACTATTTGACAATGTACTGTCACAGCTGGCCTCACCTAGCATTCACATGTGTGTACGTCCAGCAGAAGTCACTAAATAGTGATTAGAAGAAGAAACCCAAGATGATTTCTCCTCTCCCTAGCCTGGAGAGCTGAGGTACCTTCACTACCCTGTCACCCAGAAATGATTGGCTGAATTAGAATAGATGAGCTTCAAGCTTGGGACCATCCTGGTCTGTATGCCTTAGGGTGACACCACACATTGAATTTACCTACTGAGTGCTTCTCACTAAATTTGCACTAGATTTTACATCATTTACTTTCTGCATAGATAGGAAGAGGTTAACAATCCAAAGAGCTCAAACTTTATTGCGTGTAAAGCAACATACACTCTGTTCAGGGCCTTAAAAAAATCTCAAGTTGAAAAGATAAGACTTGGGAACTGAATATGGAAGAAAGATTGGAGAAAAGCTTACTGGAGCTTAAACTGTTACATTGAGAAGGTTTTCAGGCTCAAGTTCTTTGTGGAAATAAAATGCAACAAACTGCAAATACTGGAAATCTGAGAACAAAAACAGAAAATCTGTAAACACACAACAGGTCAGTCCGCATCTGTGAAGAGAACAGACAAGTTAATGTTTTGTACAGGGCCTTTCTTCAGAACTGAAAAAAGATGGGCGATAGAAACAATGAAAAATGAAAAAAAGGTTGGGTGATTAAAAAATGACATAGCCCTGCAAAATTGTCCACTTTTGCCCCGTTTTACACCTGAAAAACAGCCAAAAGGGGTTGAATCTCTCCCCCCAAACTAATTGTTGAAACAGATGTGCGCTTTCCCCATTCTAAATGCATATTTTTTTAGATTGTACAACCCATCAATCAGCGATTTTTAATGTGAACACTACAGGGGTGAAATTAGTCTTGGGTGGTATCATAAAATGGGCATTAGCAAATCAGTGGCTTGTTTTACACGCCACACTATTTTATTTTCCATTGATTCAATATCGCCTATTTTGCACTAATGCCCATGATGAATTTATACCCCTATGTATTAGCACAGTTCCAAAGATCTTAGCATGTGTTTATATTTTCAAAATGAACGTCAGCATTGAAAGGAATGTTGCACTTTAATGTGACCTGATTTTTTTAAATGAGAACAGAAACAGATGCATACATGAAGCATGTAAGTACTTGCTTTGATAAGAAATCAATTAGTTTTATTTTGAAGCCATCCTCAGTATCAGACAGCAGAATGAGTCTGGTTTATGCTAATTTGGTTTCGGCATCTCAAAAACAAGTGTTTCAGAATGTCTGAAAGAGGGAGCAAAAGTGAAATCATGAAGATGGAAATGAGAGAGGGGATAAAAGGTAAAAAAAAAGCCAGGAGAGGAGGAGAAAAGGGAAACGCCAGTCAGTGTGGATTGAGGGAAGCAAATGGGGGCGAGTGAAAGTCACATGAGTGTCATGACGGATAGGGAAGGAAAACAAAGGATAAAAATAGGAGAGAGTGAACTGAAAACTGGGATGGGTGAATTAAAATGATAGGAAGAGATGGAAAGGTGCTAGCCCATATTGTGTCGCACATTCTTGTGGGGGGGGGGGGGTGGCGACAGGGGTGGTGATGTCCCACATTAGTGTCAGGAAGTTGCAAGGTGAGGCTAGGAGGGACTTTGAGATATCCTTTAGATCTATTTGTGTCAGCTGTGGCTCAGTTGGTAGCACTCTCACCTCTGAGTCAGAAGATTGTGTGGTTCATGTCCCACTCTCAGAGACTTGAGCACCAAAATCTAGGCTGACACTCCACTCCAGTGCAGTGCTGAGGGAGTGCTGCACTGTCAGAGGTGCTGTCTTTCAGATGCGATGTTAAACTGAGGCCCTGTCTGCTCTCTCAGGTGGATGTAAAAGATTCTTTGGCACTATTTCAAAGAAGAGCAGGGGAGTTATCCCCAGTGTCCTAGCCAATATTTATCCCTCAATCAATGTCTAAAGCTGATTATCTGGTCATTGGCTGCTGCATTTCCTACATTACAAGAGTGAATATACTTTCAAAAGTACTTCATTGGCTGCAAAGCACTTTGGGACGCCTGGTGCTCGTGAATGGCGCAATATAAATGCAAGTCTTTCTTTATATTTAACTTTGAAACGGACATACATTAAAACAGCCCACATGTTCAAAACTAAATTGAGTGATTCCCACTCTTATGCTGCAACACTTGACATGCTGCGGAGCCTATGCCAACATTGCTTTTTTTTAAATTTATAAATACTGCCAATTTTTGGACTGAGTTTTTCAAAAGCTGACTTTTTCAAAAGCGCACCAATAGGTGACCGAGTCTGGCTATAGTAGATTAATGCGCTTTAAACTTAGATGGTAACATTGCCTGAACATTTATGATTTGTGAAAGCGAAGTTGCCACGTTCACCTCTGGAATTAGGGACAAAGCTGGCATGGTACCGGGACTGTGTGAGTCTGTTTAAATAAAATGAGGTTAATCTGTGTTTCTGTGCACAGTTTTGGTCTCCTTATCTGAGGAAGGGTATAGTTGCTTTAGAGGTAGTGCAACAAAGGTTCACTAGATTGATTCCTGGGATGAGAGGATTGTCCTATGAGGAGAAATTGAGTAGATTGGGCCTATACTCTCTGGAGTTTAGAAGAATGAGAGGTGATCTCATTGAAACATATATGATTCTGATAGGGACTGACAGGGTAGATTCTGAGAGGTTGTTTCCCCTGGAGTGTCTAGAACTAGGGGGCATAATCTCAGGATAAGGGGTCGGCCATTTAAGATTGAGATGAGGAGGAATTTCTTCACTCAGAGGGTTGTGAATCTTTGGAATTCTCTACCCCAGAGGGCTGTTAATGCTGAGTTGTTGAGTATATTCAAGACAGAGATCGGTAAGATTTTTGGACTCTTGGGGAATTAAGGGATATGGGGTTTGTGCGGGAAAGCGGAGTTGAGGTCGAAGATCAGCCTTGATCTTATTGAATGGCGGAGCAGGCTGGAGGGGCTGTAGTACCTCCTCCTGCTCCTAATTCTTATGTTCTGGATCACTTGAAAACCTTATTTCTCAGGAGTGATTCACGCCTCTGCCTCTCTCGTTTTTGCATTGCGTTCACCTCTTGGGACAATAAAGTGGCGGAGATTAATGGTGCGCGCAGAAAAATAAACTTTAAATAAATAAAATACTGGCAAGTCCAACGGTGCGGCTGTGAGGCTGACGTCAGGACGAGCTCCCTACCACTTTAATACCTCCGCATCATGACTTTAATACCTGGCCGAGTGAGGCGAGCAGCAGCTCCAGGAGGCGCACCGGATCGCATGGGACCCGCCGCACCCGACTCACTGCAGGGACAGGGAGACCTCTCACCTTCCGCAGCGGCGACTCCAACAGCACTTAACTCGAACAGCCCGTTTGAACTACTTTGCCTTGCAAATCTGACCCAAAGTGAAATGGGAAGAGGTGCAGGAGTGAGAGGGAGCTCCAATGTTGGTGACTGACTGACAGGTTGGATCAGTACGGAAGGAGACGTCGCCCCACAGCATCTTTTGCATCGAGGGAGGTGCTGAGAGGGAGGGAACTTGATCTGAGCTTATCTGGTTGGATTTTCTTTTTTTTTTGCATCTTATTTTTTTTCTCTATTTCCGGATGGAAGAAGCGGAGCCGAGACTGCGCGCCCTCTTCCACGCCTGCGACGTGAACCGTTCCGGTCGGATCGAGTATGATGAATTTTTCACGGTCTGTCGGGAGCTACAAGTACAGGAGTCCGAGATCGACGCTATCTTCGACAAGCTAGACTCCAACAGAGACGGCTCCATCAACTTCCGCGAGTTCACCGAAGGGTTTCAGGAAGTTTCCGAGATGATCAACTTCGAGGCTTTGAGTGCTGAGCCTGACTGGGACGAATTCCAGCAAAGACTGGGCGACGAAGCCAGGTTCATCCCAAGGTGAAACCTAACAAAGATCAATATTTTGACAGCACACTCTTCAATGTATTTAACCATGTACTATTGGGGATTGTTATTTTAGGATGCCCTGGCTGCAACTGCTTTCATTCACATTTCTGAAAGTTAGCCGGCACTGCAGGGACGGGGGGTGTGGCCGGGCACCGGCTCACCGGAGCGGTTTTCTGGAGTCGGCGGCCGAGCTTTTTCTACATTTAAAAGTTTCTGAAGCGCCTGCAGCCGCCTCACAGCCCAGATCCTGTCGCGGTGCTGTGGGGATCCGCGGCATTTCCTAGTCTTTAATTTAGTGTATGTTTGGCCGGGTGCTCTGACCAGTCTCTGCCTCTCGCACAACTTGTTCTAGTTACTGAACATTAGTTTTTGGTCGGGTGTCACATGCCGACTTTAAGTTGATTTTAAACAAATCAGCGGAGAAGTCACAAAATCCACTTGGTGCGTGTTTCTGTGAATGTGAGGAGGTTACAGGTGACCGGCTTGAGAGAAATTAATTACAACTTTTGGATGTCCAGAGCGTGTTTTTGCAGATTTTTAGTTCTGCATCGTAAATTAGCGAGTCTTATTAATGAGGTGAATCGGGACTTTTTAAAGATTGGCAAGACTTTCAGATCTAATTTGAGTGACAATCCGGTTTGTGTACAGGAGATTTTTCAGTAAGGACTCTGTCGCTGTTCTTATGGACACCGCTGCCTTCTGGTATTAATGTAGGAGACTCGAGGCCTTATTGCCTCCTTTAAAATAACCCAGGATGGGGTTTCACCCTTCCCAATATATTCCAAGAGACTAGTTTCACGGCATGCGAATACAATGGCCCGAACGCAGCTTTAGTGTGTTTTTGTAGGATGGACTCCGGAATCTACAATTAAATGTTTTCAGCCGCTGAACAGATTGTTTGGACAGCTGAGCGGGTCTCAGGACAGCCGTGTGTGAGGAGCGCCGCCTCACCTCAGAGGGGAGAAAGCTCATGTAAAACATGAGGAGAGCTGCTGCCAGGGAGGGGAGGGGTCTGCCGAGAGGCCTTGTTAACAATGCTAAAGGTAGAAAACTACTGTAAACTCCGACTTCCACTTGTTCCCACGTTTCTGTAGCGCCGACTGACCCATATGAGTGAGCGTAATTCAGGAATGTACCTCGGTGGTTACTGTGTTGAGAGGGCAGTGAGCTCGATCAGTCCCTTTCACTGGAATAATTTGAAAGGCCAGAGACGCAATGCACAGTTCGTGACTTTTTTTTATATAACAGTAACTAACTAACCACTGTAAAATGGGGAAGGGAGAGATTGGGGAAATTAATTTACACAGTGAAACAAGTGGCCATTCTCACCAGAACGGAGCCCAATCTTTTACTTATCTTGTCTCTGTGCTTGTGCGCTTCGAGCAAGGGTCAGTGAGTAACGATCAGGAGCAGAACTTGCTATTCCGCACGTCGGAGGATGCCAAGCTAACTTGTAATTATCACCATCAGCTTAGCTCACTCAACGTTCAGGGTTTAAACTTGACAATTGTGTGTTTAAGGAAACTGCGCAACTCGGATCCAACTTCCATTGTGTTCTTATTTGTCAGTAACAAAACACATATATTCGGCACTTCTTCTTACACGAAATACCGAGCAGCTACTTTAAAGATTTATTTTAAATATAGCAATGGAAAATGCTCTGTCTAGGGGAGGCCATGAGTAGTAATGGCCCCAGGACATGTCTAGGTGTACTGTTTATATGAACACTATTTTAAAAAGGAGGGAGAGAGAAACGGGGAACTACAGACCGGTTAGCCTAACATCAGCAGTAGGGAAAATGCTAGAGTCTATTATAAAGGATGTGATAACAGGACACTTAGAAATATCAATGGGATTAGACAAAGCGAACATAAGAACATAAGAAATAGGAGCAGAAATAGGCCACTTGGCCCCTCGAGCCTTCAATAAGATCATGGCTGATCTTGGGCTCAAAGCCACTTCCCTGCCTGCTTCCCATAACCCTTCACTCCCTTATCTTGCAAAAATCTGTCTATCTCCACCTTAAATGTATTTAAAGACCCAGCCTCCACAGCTCTCTGGGGCAGATAATTCCACAGATTTACGACCCTCTGAGAGAAGAAATTCCTCCTCATCTCAGTTCTAAAAGGGTGACCCTTTATTCTGAAACTCTGCCCCCGAGTTCTAGATTTCCCCATGAGGGGAAAAGTCCTCTCTGCATCTACCTTGTCAACATGGATTTATGAAAGGGAAATAGTGTTTGACAAACCTACTGGAGTTTTTTGAGGATGTAACTGGTAGAATAGATAAGGGAGAACCAGTGGATGTGGTGTATTTGATTTTCAGAAGGCCTTTGATAAAGTCCCACATAAGAGATTAGTGTGCAAAATTAAAGCACATGGGATTGGGGGTAATATACTGTCATGGATTGAAAATTGGTTAACAGACAGGAAACAGAGAATAGGAATAAATGGGTCTTTTTCGGGGTGGCAGGCGGTGACTAGTGGGGTACCGCAGGGATCAATGCTTGGGCCCCAGCTATTCACAATATATATCAATGATTTGGATGAGGGAACCAAATGTAATATTTCCAAGTTTGCTGATGACACAAAACTAGGTGGGATTGTGAGTTGTGAGGAGGATGCAAAGAGGCTTCAAAGCGATTTAGCCAAGTTGAGTGAGTGGGCAAATACATGGCAGATGCAGTATAATGTGGATAAATGTGAAGTTATCCACTTCTGTAGAGTATTATTTAAATGGTGATAGATTGGGAAATGTTGATGTACAAAGGGACCTGGGTGTCCTTGTACACCGGTCACTGAAAGCAAACATGCAGGTACAGCAAGCAGTTAGGAAGGCAAATGGTATGTTGGCCTTCATTGCAAGAGGATTTGAGTACAGGAGCAAGGATGTTTTACTACAGTTGTACAGGGCCTTGGTGAGACCACACCTGGAGTACTGTGTGCAGTTTTGGTCTCCTTACCTAAGAAAGGATATACTTGCCATAGAGGGAGTGCAGCGAAGGTTCACCAGACTGATTCCTGGGATGGCAGGACTGTCGTATGAGGAGCGATTGGGTCGACTAGGCCTGTATTCACTAGAGTTTAGAAGAATGAGAGGGGATCTCATTGAAACGTATAAAATTCTGACAGGGCTAGACAGACTGGATGCAGGGAGGATGTTTCCCCTGGCTGGGGGGTCTAGAACGAGGGGTCACAGTCTCAGGATACGGGGTAGGACATTTAGGACTGAGATGAGGAGAAATTTCTTCACTCAGAGGGTGGTGAACCTGTGGAATTCTCTACCACAGAAGGCTGTGGAGGCCAAGTCACTGAATATATTTAAGACGGAGATAAATAGATTTCTAGACACAAAAGGCATCAAGGGGTATGGGGAGAGAACGGGAATATGGTATTGCGATAGAGGATCAGCCATGATCATATTGAATGGCTCGAAGGGCCGAATGGCCTACTCCTGCTCTTATTTTTCTATGTTTCTATGACTCTGAAGGGGGTACTTCTAATATTGTAAAATGTATTTGACACCAATTGTGTAGATAGATTAGAGAATAACAGCATATAATGGATGGGGGTAAAAAAAAGGTAAATGGAATTTAAGGGGATAAATCTAATGTAGTACATATTGGTATATAAAATGAGTGCACTAATAGTTGGGTTTCTGTTAGCAAAGTGGAAAAAGGTATTTGGATACTTTCAGCAAATGGTTAATAATTACAGTCAGTTTAAGCTGTTTGTCCAAGGTACCCACTGATCTTCCACCTTGGTAGAAGATTGGGAAACTCCTACTCCTAGGTGTCCATGAATGCCTTCTATACATGAACATTTATTAACTTCTATGCTATATTCAAACTAATTGGCTTGCATGCTATCTTTACTTCCTGCCAGGAGCCACTCAAGGTTGAGGTCAGTTAAGTCGCTTTAGGGTATATTTCCCTGTTTGGTAAGGATACTTTTTTTCCGTGATTATTTCAGTATTTTGGCATCTATTAATCAAATGACTGCTGGTGTGCATTTTTTGCTTTTTGACTTTCACCAGAAAACTGATCCATCACAATTTATCTGAAATAAAGCTGTTTTCATACTTCATAATCTAAACTGCTGGTTAATCCCTATAAAAGCTAAAATTTTCATTCAGCCATCTGGGGTGTTGAAACATTACTACTGGCTGACAAATTTATAAAGTAAGATTCAGAGACTGGTATGGATGTCCTCAATGATAAAGTACTCCAAAGAAATAGTGATCGTTTTGGTGGTATAGGATAGTCAACTACTTTTAATATCCACTAATGGTGTCCTCCGGCTTCAGCTGAAGTGTATATATAGGTGAGTGCATGTGGCAAAAAAGAGGACTTGAGATACCTGCTTACTGTAGCAGTGGACACCATAAGAACTTACTCCTGTGATGCCCCCTGTTGGCAGCTGGAAAGTCCCAATAGCATAAAACTAACCTTTGCTGCCATTGATAGTGCAATGCGAATGGTTGACTCTGGTGCACAGATCAATTGGCACACCTCCGTCATAGCCTCCTTGCCGATCCTAAACCTCATTACACATAGTTCCTCCACTGACTCTGAAGCTGAAACTGCACCTTGGGTTAGTTTGTTCTGTTAATGCTATGTTTCCTATGCAAACCTGTGATTTAGGTTTAAGGCTGTCCTGTCCTGTAGCTGCCACTCCAGTATAATATAGCTGGCAGTGGCCTCTGCACTCATTCCATAAGGATGAAAATTCACCTGCACAATTTGTTTGGGAGTAAACAAACTTTTCTTTAATATCTTCTACAAAGGAAAACTGTTCATCTCTTAACTGTCCAACAAGCTCTTCACAACCTTTATAAGCAATTTCCCCCTACACTCATTACATCCATTTCAGGCTGAGGAAACGGAAACTCGTGGAATAATGGAAGAAAATTACGTTACTGGTTTTCCATCGCAGATTAGTAAAATGTACTATTTTTCATTAAACTTTACACAAAGTACTGGGGGACATTTTCCTGGGCCTCCACCCAAGCCTGGGTGCAGCAGATATCAGAAAATCGGGCGGGTCCGATCGCACACGTATAAAGGAACCTGCCCAGTTTTCCTTCCATTTAAATTAACGGAAGATAAACCTCCTTTGGAGGAATGCAATCCGACTCACCAGATTTCCCGATATTTGTTGAGCCCAAGTGATCCAGTGCGCTTGGGTGCAGACCCAGGGAAATCTCCCCTATAGTGTTTGCAAATACCAGACTGTGTTGAAAGCAATTACTTGCAAACTGTTCAAATTGAGTAAAAGCTCTGCAATGCAGAACTAGCTACTTGTGATGAATGGTAAGCTTTGACGCTATGACCTCAAAGTGCACCTATTCATTATGGTGTCATATTTCCCAGTCTTGCGTACTTACTACAAGATCATTGTCATGTGAGCTTTACTGTCATGTGTTTTTTGTAAAGAATTCTGAAAATTTGCATTCACATATGTATTTTGTGAAGCTATTGTACGTTTTCATTGTACATTGCTTGAGGGAGGAGTGCATTGAGGCATCCTGGTTTCTTGCCGTGACTGTTTTTGTGCCGGGAGCAGTGCGGGTGAAGCTTGTTTTGTTTTGGGTTCTGGGGATTAGCTAGTCTGGGGTGGGTGGGGGAGATTGTTGCCCTTCATGGTCAGTAGTTTCAGCGCTGGGGGCCGTTTTGTGCTGAGTGAGCCTCGGTTTTGTGGTGATTTTCACAAATTTAAAGATAGAAAATGCCCACCAGCTGTTATTTTGATTAATGGGTGTTAAAATACAGAAATAATTACGGAAAGAAGCTTATCATTGCCAAACAGGAAATTATACCTGAAAGTGACTTGACTGAACCCAACCTTGAATGGCTCCAGGTGGGAAATGACAGTAGCATACAAGCCAGTAAATCTGTACATAGCATTGGGAGTTAACAGACTTTCATGTAAAGAAGGCATTTATGCATCGTTAGGGGAAAGAGCCACCATTTCTTCTGCGCACCTGGGATAAACTTTCATCTTCAGTGCTCCTGGCGCAGAACTTCGCTTGAGTGCAGAACAGTATTAGACACGGAGTGATTTGCACATTGACTGTGAGCCGCAATTGTTTCACTGCCTACTGCAGTCTAAGGGGAACTTGTGAAAATTGCTTTTTTAACGTCGATAATTGGAATTGCTCCAAATGATGAAGTGGGGGCAGGAGAATTACTTGTGCAGTACCAGAAGATTTACAACTATTTTTTGAATGGTTCATGGGATTTCCTTACGGCTATTGTTTTATTTTTGACGAGTCTGGAGTCCCCTCAAATGGAGTAGAAACCCCAGGGAACCTCATGGAAATTGCCATTGCAGCCCTTAGATCAGTAATCCAGTGTTAAATCATTTTTATTTCTGGAACTTTTTGAATGATTTTAAGGTTTTATAAATTTGTGAACTACTTCAAGACACAATACTAATCTGCTTTATTTTACTTTCCTCAAGGTAAATTCTGTGCTTCCTGCATTTAGTCGTAGGAAAATTTCTGATTCTTTACCTGCTGTCACACTCCACGTTACAATAGACAGCCTGGTCCACGAGCTCTGTATAAAAAGGCCTGGGAAACTTTGGAATTTTAAAACTAAAACTCTAGCTCTATGCTTTCAGTCTGGATCTTCATATATGAAAATGCACTTAAAAATGTTTAAATGTTGTAAAAGGAAAAAAAAAATGACCATGAAACTTTTGATATGATCACTGATGAAGATCTTCAACATGCCAAAATTGTATTTACTTTTCTGTGCACCTGTTTGACAAACCCATGGGTTTATTGCCATCTGTTACACTATAGTTACCACTTCACCTACAGTGAGTAATAGCTGGAAATCACTAAGCAAACACTCATCATAGGGACTTTCACTGTCCAAAGCAATGAGAATTCTGCTAATTACTGTCACTTCTATTGTTCCATTATTTTTCTAAAGTTTCAAATTATTTCACAAAATTTCAATGCATTGATTACATTTTACACAACATTTCTTTACACAAAGCAGTTTAATACTGGGATACAATTGCATTTGGTAGGCTCCACTTGAAGACTGGCACATTTAAATGAAGAGTGTTCATAGAGTCATAGAGTTATACAGCACAGAAAGAGGCCCTTCGGCCCATCGTGTCCGTGCCGACCATCAAGCCCTCTCTATTCTAATCCCAGCACTTGGTCCGTAGCCTTGTATGCTATGGCGTTTCAAGTGCTCATCTAAATGCTTCTTGAATGTTGTGAGGGTTCCTGCCTCTACCACCCTTTCAGGCAGTGAGTTCCAGATTCCAACCACCCTCTGGGTGAAAAAGTTTTGCCTCAAATCCCCTCTAAACCTCCTGCCCCTTACCTTGAAACTATGCCCCCTGGTTATTGACCCCTCTACTAAGGGGAAAAGTTCCTTTCTATCTACCCTATCTATGCCCCTCATAATTTTGTACACCTCAATCAGGTCCCCCCTCAGCCTTCTCTACTCTAAGGAAAACAACCCCAGCCTGTCCAGTCTCTCTTCATAGCTGAAGCGCTCCAGCCCAGGTAACATCCTGGTGAATCTCCTCTGCACCCTCTCCAATGCAATCACATCCTTCCTATAGTGTGGCGACCAGAACTGCACACAGTATTCCAGCTGTGGCCTAACTAGTGTTTTGTACAGCTCCATCATAACTTCCCTGCTCTTATATTCTATGCCTTGGCTAATGAAGGCAAGTATCCCATATGCCTTTTTAACCACCTTATCTACCTGTCCTGCTGCCTTCAGGGATGTATGTGCATGCACACCAAGGTCCCTCTGATCCTCTGTCCTTCCTAGGGTCCTACCATTCATTGTGTATTCCCTTGCCTTGTTAGTCCTCCCAAAATGCATCACCTCACACTTGATAAGCTTAGGGGAGGGTAATCCCGCCATTGGCTGCATTCTCTCTAATACAAAAGTCCCATGCCTGGGAATTCCACGGAGGTTCTCCCGATCATTTGTCATAACTTTGCAAAATCAGTGGAAATGCTAGAGAAATGATTAAAACAGCTGTTTATACCTGGGATTTTTGCTGAAGTTATGGTGGGGGATCAGGAGAACCTCCATGGAAATTCTTTCCCTGCCCCTCCTCCCCCAACTCTGCAATTCCCACAGCAACATGGACCCACACATTTGTGGGTTCTGCAAGCTGCCAGATTCTGTGCCTTCTCTACCTAACTAGTAAATGTGTAGTGCCAGTACTGCTTACATGCGTGATTGTATAAAATAAATGAAAGGTGTAGCATTACGCTCATTAGAAGTAGACATTAAAACCATTGTAATTAATGAGATAAAGAGATCGTTGTTTGGATTTAGTTCATACTGTACGCCCCCCTCTATTATATATTTTTCATTGCACTAGCCAGATTTACAGCTGCTTCTAAATTGGCTAGATTAGAAGCAAAATCTTCACTAAATTGGAACAATGTTCACTGTAAAAAGTGAC
Source organism: Squalus acanthias (assembly GCA_030390025.1). Taxonomy (NCBI): domain Eukaryota; kingdom Metazoa; phylum Chordata; class Chondrichthyes; order Squaliformes; family Squalidae; genus Squalus; species Squalus acanthias. Next base: position 197,796,843 of record CM059425.1, on the reverse strand, counting down.
CAACGTCTTGCAAAACTGTTCAAAATAAGGCTTGTTATTCTCACGCTTTTTTCAGTTTGGTTGGTAGTTACAAGATAACAAGAAACTTCATCCAACTACCAGTAAAAAGGGATTTTTCCGTGGATCTATCCTGCTGTTTCTTTCTTGCTGGTAGTTTCAATCAGATTGTTGACTCCTTGGTTCTGGACCATGAAGTACACATAAGGAAGGTGAGAAGAATCGATGATCATCTCACTGGTATATAGTGGCTGAGGACAAGGATGCCCCCTTGTGTCTGCAGGGAAAACAGTTGCTGCCATCAACTACCTATCACAACAGTAATGATGGAAGGGATTTAATCTACTAATATTTGACAAACTTTTTTTTTATAACGCTCCTGTGAAGCACCTTGGGACGTTTTATTACGTTAAAGGCGTTATATAAATATAAGTTGTTGTTGAAATGGATATGATTGATATTTCAGGCTTTTTAAAAAGAAAAATTAATGTTACAATAACATGGCACCAGAATACCACGTAACATAACAATTCAAAACTTTCAGAACTCAATCTCATTTAACGATTATTTCAAAAAATACAGTAATGGTAGTTGGCATTAATATGTATCATTCTTTTGATAGGTACACATTTTTCTGCTGTTTTATAGTCTGACAAAAGCATAGCAATGTAGAGCATGAATATCAGTGCCGCAATCTTGTTGTTGCCACAACCATCATGGAAAAATTGCCCTGAATATTTTGTTGATTTTTACTTTTTGTTGGAAAGATTCTCATCAGTACGCCTTTCAAAAATCAGCTTTAAAAATTATGATTAATATCAATTTAGTATTGTTCTCTCCATTTCAGACATCTTCGGAGTACTGGTTTGGATGGGTTACTGGCTCTGATAGTGTAAAGGAACTGACTTAATGCCAGATTTGATGCTGAATCATTCCTGGGTTTCTGACTGTATTTCATCGAATGATAATTTGGGTCCCTAACAGTCAGCCTTGGTAACTCCCTGAGGCCACGCTTCTGAAGATGTTGTTATCTTTCACTGCTTAAATAAAAAATAAGTATTGCAAACATCTACAGAGTGGATGGAACAAAACTAAGAGGTGGATGCTAATCATGTTTCCATGTAACTGTTTTCAACAGGTACTGGTACTTAGCCATACAGATCCCTGGATTGTTCTAAACCTGTTGATCTCAGATGGGCCACTGGCTGTGGTACCACAATTGGTCTCTGTGTCCTTAGACTAGGGAGGGGAGGATCAGCCAGGGTTCGCTTTCTGTTTGCCAGTTTGATTAGTTGTTCCAGTTAGGTGTTGATCCAAACTATTTGCATGTGAAGCGTGTTCTCTGCTGGAAATAGTGTGTGTGAATTGGATAAGGACAGGATTGAGCTCAGCTGTGATACCCTATGGTCAAATAGCTTGTAGACACTCGCTGTCCATGCTCACCTGAAAAATAACTGCTTGAATGAAGTACAGGAGAGCCACAGCTGCACAGGGAACCACACTGCAGCATAGGTTGCTACATTTAAGAGAGGAAGGGAAAAAATCTGAAGGAAAGAAAAAGTTTACCAAAAACCTTTCAATGCACCTTCTTGGGTTCTAAAAAAGCTCTTGTCTTTTGAAGATGAAATAAGGAATTTGATCAAAGTGAGTTCAAAGTTAATTACATGTGGAGGTGCATCTGTTTCATTTTAGGCACTTTTTTGTGGTAACAATTGATAATTAAAATCTACTAAGCCATACTTTACAAAGCAATGGCAGACTAACACAAAGTTGAAACAAATTTCATTGTTTTCAGCAGCATCATACTCACAGCATTGTCTTTTTTAAATGAGATACTTTAGGGTAAATTTTGTAAAGCTCTGCTCTCAGTGCAAAGCCTGCTTGATGGGAGCACAGATTGGAGAATGAGGTATGGAGGTGGGTGCACCCTATACGCAGTGCTACCAACTTTTCGGTGATTAATTTTAATGATCACACAATCTTGAGTGTTGCAAATTAAGCATACTAATCGTTGCTCCAAATTCTCAAATATGTGCTCCTGTCAAGTGAGCCTCCATAACAAAATTTACCCTCAAGTCTTTGGGAGAGGAGCATCAAAGAGTCATTAGGGGAGAAATTTGGTTGGTTATTGTCTCCCGTTAGTGCCCCTGTGGGGCGGTAATGGTACTAACGACTTACCGCCCAGGCGCGGCGAGATGAACGACTCCCGCTAACTTGGCCGGGAGGTTTGCGGCGGCGGTGGTAAAACGTTGCACCATGATCTCCTGCGCCCGAGATCGTGATGTCATTGTCGTGCGCATCGCCCCAGTAGCACCCCGGACCCGAACTTCGGCTCCGCCCCGGACCCGAACTTCGGCTCTGCCTCCTGCAGCATCGCCAGGTGAAAACACCAACAGCTGCAGGAGGTGTTGTTCGGGAGGCCGGGCGCTTTGGGGGCAGAAGTTAAAGGAGAGGTTGCCGAGGTAAGTAGCAAAATTTCTGAAATTTTTTTGGTTATTTTTTTCACTTCTCCTGGGCTGCGATCGATCAGCCCGGCACTCTACTGGAGTACATGGGGCTGATCGGGCCGGATCGTGGCTGCCGTCGGGGACCAGCTAACTGTTCCCAATGCAGAGCCTGCAGCGATGGCCCTTCCTTTTAAGGGAGGGAAGGAGCCTTCGATCACAGAAGTGCTGCATAGGACATTGTGCAGCGCTGCACCACTACCGCCCCGCCTGCGTCCTATAACGTTCCACTTCCTTCCTGGAGTGCTAAACCCAATTTCGTGAAAGCTGGGAATCATTAGCACCTGGCGCTAAGTTTCCCAGCCTTCAAAAGTTACCGCCCCCAATCGGGGCGATAATGAATTTCTCCCCCTTGATTTGTGGAAAAGAATGAGCAAATTACTAAATTAAGTAATTCATAACTCTACGAATTACCCATTTTCACTGTAAGCTCTCCAAACTGAGTTCTGAATTGGCACCAGTGTAAATCCGATCACTAAAGGGGTAGAGTACATGCTGGGTCCGATATATTTCCTTATAAATTGCCAGTGAATACATGACTTGAATTCCCCTCCAACCCCCGATTGCCCCCCGCCCCCCCGTACCAGCTGAATTTTTCCTTCACTTTTTGTTCACCACTCTCTTTTCACCACCAGAATGTCTACAAGTCTTATTGGCAGTATTAAGAATTTTGGCATATAGTGTGTTCAAAGAGCATCGCAAGCATGGAGCATTCCAGCAACATAAACAGGTTAGCTCCACGAATCTGTATTTACATTTCTGTGGTGAGCTTGATTACAATGCCAGGTCTCAGAATTTGGAAAATTCTGAACTTTGTCCAGTGGAAAGCAGATTGGATTGAGGTAGACTTGTTCCTTTAACACCTTTCCATCTTGCACTCCATTGTTAACACACAGCATTATTTAATTTGCTGTGTTTAAAGTTTGCACCAAGGCATGGGTGTCAGGGGCTTGGTGTGACTTCTCCAAATGTTGGACATAAAGCAAAAATTCCTGAGGAGGTTTATACATAGACAGCAGTGTGTAAAGAGACCCCCAAACGCTGCTGAAATATCTGAAATGTACAGAGCCAGAATGCAGGTATGGTTGACAACATCACCATCTGACAGTGTTTCGGGGAAGTTGATTGTTATGCCTCGTCATTCATTCATTGTGTTTCCAAACAGACCTCAGCAGGTTGCTGCCCTTTACCAGAACCTGCAAACAGCAGAACCCAAGCTGATTCGTCAGTATGAATGTGTGATCAAGAACTTTGTTCGAGATATTACATTGCAGAATGCAGAGTTGGAAAAACTAGCCCACGCTGTGAAAAGGTAAAATTTCAAAAAACAATCTGATTTGTTACGAATGGCTTATACTGTAATTGATATTATGGGGTAGATTTTCCTCTGTTGCGGATAAGCACAAGTAATTGCCCGGGCGGAGTATATAGAGGAAAGTCAGACTGGAAGAATTGCATGCCCATAACAGAGCTTTCCTGATTTTCAGTCTATTCATTTAAATGGATGAAAAATCAGGCAGAATCCATTATGGGCAGTCTCTAAACACCATGTAACTTACCCAGCTGAGATGTTGGGTTGGTGACTTGCCTCAGGATAGTTCCAGTCTTGCTTTAGAACTGCCACTAAGAGATGCCCAGGAGTGGCTCAGAGTAATTTTCCCATCTGTTTTCACCCTCTGTCTCTGGGATAGCACCTGGCTTTGGCTGGTACCTTCTCATGATAACACAGCTGAGATGTAGGATACCACATGCAAGGTATCTCAAATACAAACTTACATCCACCTACTGGAACTTGCCACCCTCTGATACAGTATTTCAGTTTTTAAAAAAACTGAACAAAATGATCTGTTAAGTATGTTTTTGTTTGGATTACACAAGTTTTCTTCCAGTTGTGAAATAAAGAAACAGTGCAATCACCCCAGGAGAAGTCTTTGAATACTCAGTTAACAGTATGAAATGCCTTCAATAAAATCATATCTTGTGATTAAACTGCATATCCTTATATAGCCTGCTTGCTGTGTGCCAGTTTGATCAATGAAAAACATTCCTGCTCAAATGTTTTTTTCCCCCCCTGTGCATAACGTGTATGGTGACGCACCACAACAAATGTTATGGTGTGGTAGAAAAAGCTGTCTTGATCACACGGGCCTGTATGTTGGAATTGAAACAATAGTGTTATGAAAGTATTATGCAGGCCCCTTTGTTCACAGAAATTTGATCATGACAGTTTTTGTGTCAATTATATTCAGCCTAGTCTATCAAACAGAAGGAGTCTTTGTTTTAGCTAGTTTAAATGTCACTGACGTCATTGACATTGATTAACTTCTTTTTACGAATACTGTCAGTTCTGGAAGTTTTCAACATCTAGTGTACATGTAATAACAGAACAATTGATGTCTAATGCCTGCTTTTAACAAAATTGGATAATTTGTTTTGCAACTCATTTCTGCGATTTGGTGACATCATGTTAACGCAAGCTGCTTTTTTCAGTCAGGATTTATGGCCCGACCATCTTTAGCTAATTCATCAATGACGTTCCCTCCATTATAATTTCAGCAGTGGGGCTGTTCTTTTATGATTCCACAGTGTTCAGTTCCATTCACAACTCCTCTGATAGTGATGCCAATCTGGAGAAGGACTTGGACAACATCCAGGCTTGACTTGACAAGTGGCCTGTTTCCGACCATGCCACAGCACTGAATCTGGCCCTAACCAAAATCACAAATAATACCTTCTGTGATTGTGACCATGGTGCATTTTCCCTCCTTGTCCTTCTCGACATCTCTGCAGCCTTTGACACAGTCGACCACACCATCCAATGCCTCTCCTCCATTGTCCAGTTCAGTGCGACTGCTCTTACTCGGTTCCATCCTATCCGACTATAGCCAGAGCATTTCCAGCTATAGCTGCTCCACCATTACCTCTGAAATCCTCCAAGGATCTATCCTTGACCCCTTCCTCTTCCTCATCCATATGCTGCCCCATGGCGATATCATCCATTGACATGACGTAAAGTTCCACATGTATGTTGACAACACCCAGTTCTACCTCTCCAACACTTCTCTCAACCGCTCCGCTGCCTCTGTTGTCAGACTACTTGTCCGACATACAGTCTTGGATGAGTTGCAGTTTCCTCCAGTAAAACGTTGGGAAGACCAAAGTCGTAGTCTTTGGCTCCTGCCACAAACTTAGTATCTTTGCCTTTGATTCCATTCCCCTCCTAGGCCACAGTCTTGAGTTGAACCAAATTGTTTGCAACCCTTGTGTCCTATTTGACCCTGAGCTGAGCTTCTGACCCCATATCCTCTTCATCGCAAGACTGCCTACTTCCACCACCAAAACATTGCCCGCTTCTGCCCCTTCCTTGATCCATCTACTGCTGAAACCCTCATCCACATTGTTGTTACCTCTAGACTCAACTATACCAATACTTTCCTGGCTGACCTCTCATCCTCCACACACAGCCACTTTAGCACATTGAAAGTGTTGGAAAGGATCTGCTGCCCATATCCTATCCTACGCTGTCCTGCTCATCAACACTCATGTTCTTGATGACCTACAGTGACTCCCAGTTTCCGTATGCCTCCAATTTTAAATTCTCATCCTCATGTTTAAATCCCTTCATGGCCTCCCTCTCCTCATCTCTAACTTCCTTCAGCCCTACATCTGCCCAGAACTCTGCATCCCTTCGACTCTAGTCACTTGTGCATCCCTGCTCCTGTTGCCCCACCATTGGCGGCTGTGTCTTCGGCCATCTAACACCCTCTGCCTCTCCACCTCCTCCTCCTCCTTTATGACCCTCCTTAGAACCCACTTTTTTGACCAGGCTTTTGGTCACCTCTCCTAATATCTCCTTTTTTGGATTAGCATCCATTTTTTTCTGTTATTGTTGTAATGGAGAAATGTTATCAATGCCAATATTTTTTTTAAATAGATAACCCTTGATATCAGCTTAACAAGTTAAAGCACAACCAAATTGCTCTTTTAGTCATTAAAACTGTTCTACTGTGGGCATCAGAATCTAAATAGTAGGGCAGATAAATAGAAGAGGGTTCTTCCCATTTGCTACAGTATAGTAACCTCTGTAGACATGCATGAATGAGGTGAAGCAGATTGTAGAGTGCAGGCCTCTGTTATATTGGTACTTGTTTGTTTCAGGACACAGGATGAGGCTACACAACAACTGAGTGAGCTGGAGGAGGATATTGATCAGCGAATAAAGTCTGCAGTTCAGAATTGCCAAAAGGAGGTGAGATTGTAAACAGAATTCCATCTCTTTCCAAATTTCCAATTTGTTGTTCAAAACTCCAAACTCTTTATTTTAAAAAGCAGGATGAGAAATATAGCTGTAAAAATAGATAATACTGGGGAATGATTTTCTCTATCAACTAAGAGTAGCAGGATTGTAATCATGTCGAGGGTAATTTCAACTTTACCACCTGCTGATAACCTGGTGGAGTGGATCATCTGCCCTTTGTAGAATCCACCTAATTTTCATCTGCTCTATCGGGTTGCTGCCCAGATGGTGAAGTTGAAAATGACTCCTGTGCTTTGTAAATAGGTTCCTGATTTTATTACACTTGGTGCAGAGTGGAACTCATTTGTCACAGAATTTTAACTCCATACTGCAATGCACTAAAGCCCTGAAATTACAACATGAGGTACTAGTATCCAATTGTTTAACATTTAAAATAAATGGGTTACTACCTTTGCTAAAGTATTAGAGAGAGAAATTTCAGATGATGTTCATGTGTTTTATCCCATGATGGAATTTCGGAGCCTAAATTCTTTACTCTGCGTTTAGCTGTGCTATACCTCATTTAGAAGTGATTGATGTTGACACTGAGTGCCTGAAATGGAATAATGTTCCATTCCTCAGTGCCAACATCCCTCGCCTTTAATTAGCCTGAAATTTAGCACAGAACATTTATAACAGCCTCTTCAAGAACAACACTGTAGTTACTGTAGTTTGCATTGCATTGGATATTGCTTTTCCACAAAATGAGCGCGCCTGAAATGGGCAACAGTTTTTCTTTAAATATTTCACACCTAACTTTGACATCCTTTGTGTTATAATTTCCAACAGTAAACATTGCTTGGAGAAAGGTAGGGCTGGTAAAATAAAGCATCAAGTACATTGTGATTGTTAAATATTTACTTTCTTATTTATGACCTTCATCTGTAGTTGTTACTTCAAGCACGCACCTGTGTTCTGACCCCATCTATAATATCACCAGATCCAGCAAGCACATGAATCATCCTGTCACTGTATGGATGGTATTCCATTAAAATATAGAATTCTACATTCTGATGAAACTCTGTTACTGTAAAACAGATCATTTTTTTGTTTGGGAGGCTGACTGTGTAACTCAGAACAACTGTTCACTTCACAAGTCAGAATTGAAAACATATTTCATTGAGGTACACTGAGTACTGTATTTATGTTGATCAACTTTTGGGTTTAAAATAATCTTTTATGTTTTTCTCTCTATAAAGCAGGAAAAATGTTACATAGTGTCACTGGACCATCGCAATGTAATCACTATTTAAATAAGGACAATATTTGCATAGTTTTCAGCCCACGTCAACAAGACAAATAGAGTCATACAGCACAGAAAGAGGCCCTTCGGCCCATTGTGTCCGTGCTGGCCATCAAGCCCTGTCTATTCTAATCCCATTTTCCAGCACTTGGTCCGTAGCCTTGTATGCTATGGTGTTTCAAGTGCTCATCTAAACGCTTCTTGAATGTTGAGAGGGTTCCTGCCTCTACCATCCTTTCAGGCAGTGAGTTCCAGATTCCAACCACCCTCTGGGTGAAAAAGTTTTTCCTCAAATCCCCTCTAAACCTCCTGCCCCTTACCTTGAAACTATGCCCCCTGGTTATTGACCCCTCTACTAAGGGGAAAAGTTCCTTTCTATCTACCCTATCTATGCCCCTCATAATTTTGTACACCTCAATCAGGTCACCCCTCAGCCTTCTCTGCTCTAAGGAAAACAACCCCAGCCTGTCCAGTCTCTCTTCATAGCTGAAGCGCTCCAGCCCAGGTAACATCCTGGTGAATCTCCTCTGCACCCTCTCCAATGCAATCATATCCTTCCTATAGTGTGGCGACCAGAACTGCACACAGTATTCCAGCTGTGGCCTAACTAGCGTTTTGTACAGCTCCATCATAACCTCCCTGCTCTTATATTCTATGCCTCGGCTAATGAAGGCAAGTATCCCATATGCCTTTTTAACCACCTTATCTACCTGTCCTGCTGCCTTCAGGGATCTATGTGCATGCGCACCAAGGTCCCTCTGATCCTCTGTCCTTCCTAGGGTCCTACCATTCATTGTGTATTCCCTTGTCTTGTTAGTCCTCCCAAAATGCATCACCTCACACTTTTCAGGGTTAAATTCCATTTGCCACTGTTCTGCCCATCTAACCAACCCGTCTATATCGTCCTGTAGCCTGCGGCTTCTCTCCTCGTTATTTACCACTCCACCAATTTTCGTGTCATCTGCAAACTTACTGATCATACCTCCTACATTCATATCTAAATCATTAATGTACACTACAAACAGCAAAGGACCCAGCACCGATCCCTGCGGTATACCACTGGACACAGGCTTCCAGTCACAAAAACAACCTTCGACCATCACCCTCTGCCTCCTGCCACTAAGCCAATTTTGGATCCAATGTGCCAAATTGCCCTGGATCCCATGGGCTCTTACCTTCTTGACAAGTCTCCCATGCGGGACTTTGTCAAAAGCCTTACTGAAGTCCATGTAGACCACATCAACTGCACTACCCTCATCCACACACCTAGTCACCCCCTCTCAAAATTCAATCAAATTGGTCAGACATGATCTCCCCCTGACAAAGCCATGCTGACTATCCTTGATTAATCCTTGCCTCTCCAAGTGGAGACTAATTCTGTCCCTCAGAATTTTTTCCAATAATTTCCCTACCACTGATGTTAGGCTCACTGGCCTGTAATTCCCTGGTTTATCCCTACTACCCTTCTTGACTAATGGTACTACGTTAGCTGTTCTCCAGTCCTCTGGCACCCCTACTTCACCTGAGGAAGGGGCGATCGATAGCTCCGAAAGCTTGTGATTTCAAATGAAACTGTTGGACTATAACCTGGTGTTGTGCGACCTCTCAATTTTGACCTCCCCTGTGGCCAGAGAGGTTCTGAAAATGTGTGTCAGTGCCCCTGCAATCTCCTCCCTTGCCTCACACAGCAGCCTGGGATACATCTCGTCTGAGCCTGGGGATTTATCCACTTTTAAGCCCGCTAAAACCGCTAGTACCTCCTCCCTCTCAATACTAATTTGTTCAAGTATATCACAATCACCCTGCCTGATTTCTATGCCTACATCGTCCTTCTCCATAGTGAACACAGATGCAAAATATTCATTTAAAACCTCACCTACATCTTCCGGCTCTACACACAGATGGCCACTTTGGTCCCTAATGGGCTCTACTCTTTCCCTGGTTATCCTCTTGCCCTTAATAGACTTATAAAACACCTTGGGATTTTCCTTTATTTTGCCCGCCAGTGTTTTTTCATGCCCCCTCTTCGCTCTCCTAATTTCTTTTTTAAGTACCCCCCTGCACTTTCTATACTCCTCTAGGGCTTCCACTGTTTTTAGTCCTTTATATCTGCCAAAAGCCTCCCTTTTTTTCCCAATCCATTCTTGTATATCCCTTGACATCCAGGGTTCCCTGGGCTTGTTGGTCCCACCCTTGACCTTTACGGGAACATGTTGGCGTTGTACTCTCTCTATTTCCTTTCTGAAAGACTCCCACTGCTCTGATGTGGATTTTCCTACAAGTAGCTGATCCCAGTCCACTTTGGCCAGATCCTGCCTTATTATATTAAAATCGGCCTTCCCCCAATTTAGAACCTTTATTTCCGGTCCATCTTTTCCATGACTACCTTAAATCTCACCGAATTATGGTCACTGTCACCAAAATGCTCTCCTACTGACACTTCTACCACTTACCCGGCCACATTCCCTAGAATTAGGTCCAGTACCGCCCCCTCTCTTGTAGGACTTTCTACATGCTGGCTCAAAAAGCTCTCCTGAATGCACTTTAAGAATTCCGCACCCTCTAAGCCTTTCACACTCTGACTATCCCAGTTAATATTGGGGAAGTTGAAATCCCCTACTATTATTACCCTATTATTTCTACACTTCTCTGAGATTTGCCTACATATCTGTTCTTCTATCTCCCCCTGACTGTTTGGGGGCCTATAGTACACTCCCAGCAAAGTGCTTGCCCCCTTTTTGTTTTTAAGTTCTACCCATATGGCCTCATTAGAGGAACCTGATAAGATATCATCCCTCCTTACAGCAGTAAATATAATTAACTTGCTTCTGAATTACATTTGTGACATGTAAAGGAGAATGCATGTAGTTTTAACCTGGCACAAATAGCTCTGTATATTTATAAAACATTGTGTCTGACCTCAGATTTTGGGTTCAAGTGCTTTAGAGAGTTTCTCTGTTTAAAAAAAAAACCTAGTGGGTCAGAACCACTGGCAGCTCAGTATAATTGTTATATATGTCTTGAGATCTGAAGGTATGAATCACTTCACAGTTGTAGTGGAGTAGTTATGTTGCTGTGGCAACAAATTATTTTATGGAACCCTTCCAAAGCATATCATTATCTTGTAGTTGGGTGGCACAGTATGTCAGCATGTGATCTTGGCTCCTGGGTTTAAATTAAGCACAGGCTGATGAAATGAAAGTCTCTTCTCTCTGGCTGTAAGGTGTTCCGTGAATTGAGTTTGGGCAGTCTCAACCCAACTGGTATTGTGTGCAGACCCAGAGCATGAAACCATCCCCAAATTATACTAATTAGGCAAGCTTGAGTGAAGAGTGAAAGAATTACTGAAGATAAATAAATTGGTGCTTTAGTTTTCACTGAGGAGGTAGATATTAAGTGCAGAACTGTTTTACGGAGGTTATTATTCAAAGAGAAATGGTACTAAACAAATTACTCAAATTTAAGCTAAACATATCACAAGGACCTGATGGTCTACATTTGAGGATCCTGAGGGAATCTAGGGAAGAAATAGCAGAGATGGTGAAGACCTACTCCGATGTCTTTGACAATAATGCTCAAGAGTAGGGACCTGATGTGAGTCCTCTGACTATGGTGCTTGAGAGTTGGGACTTGTCCCAAGGCCTCTGACAGTGTTGTTCACGGGTGACCTCACCATCTTGCCATTTGAGATATAATTAATACTTATTCCCTCCTTTGTGGAAAAGCACCTTCTTCACAGCAGAAATGCAAATTGTGAGGGGTGTCATTTTGTTTCACTGATTATGTACAATTGAATCACAAAGGAAGGGATAATACTAACAGAAAAGTTTATAGATGAGTCTCTTGTGGTTTGAATGGGACAATATTTCTGTTATGTAATGGTACATACTTTATTTCGATATGGCCCAAACCATTTAACTTTGATTGCAGGAACAAAGAAAAGCGGAGTTTGCTCTCGTTAAGCTAAAACATCAATATGAAGCTAATGTAAATGAACTCCAGCTAACAATCACAAAACTGAAAAAGGTAAGGATTATCGCTAAAGCTGATTTTAAAATAACACTCGAGTGCAGTCTGAGGTGAACTTTGATCTTTCTTTTGCTTGAAATTGGCGCTCAAAAAACCAAAAGAAACGTTTTGCAAAATGTACTTTTCAAAAGGTACTGTGCAGAAGTGAAGAGAATTTCTGGGAACAAGAAGTAGACATTGATCTCATGCTGCCATTTGTGGCTCAACGTGCCATAAATTAACCTGGAAACATGTTTTCCTCTTGCTCCAATTTTCCAAATAGAGGCTGTGAGGTCATAAGAATATTCTGGGAAATGGTCTGGGGGGAGGAAACTTGGTGAAATCCTCTATTTTCAAAACTCCTATGACTGTGCTGTGCCTGGGCTTGTGATCTGATTTACCCTGTGACAGCTTCTGTTTTTTGCGGGTGGGAGGGGGAAATTGCCATGTGCAAAAACTATGGTTTTCAGCGTATTTTACTTTGGCCAGTCCACCCAATCTGTTACCCCCTCTGCTGGTCTAGTGGCATTGCTAGGATGGGGAAATGAGTGTCTCAAGCAAATCTTGTTCATATGATACAACCACAATCTGTGAACTGCAAAAATTCGCAGTTTTGGCTTTGGTGTTTTTGATGCAGATATTGCACTTCCACATTCCCTCGCTCTCAACAACAACAACAACAACAACAACAACAACTACTTGTATTTATATAGCGCCTTTAACGTAGTTACAAGGCGCTTCACAGGAGTATTATAAGACAAAAAATTGACACTGAGCCACATAAGAAATGAGGGCAGATGACCAAAAGCTTGGTCAGAGGTAGGTTTTAAGGAGCGTCTTAAAGGAGGAAGGAGAGGTAGAGAGGCAGAGAGGTTTAGGGAGGGAGTTCCAGAGCTTAGGGCCTAGGCAACAGAAGGCACGGCCACCAATGGTTGAGCGATTATAATCGGGGATGCTCAAGAGGGCAGAATTAGAGGAGCGCAGATATCTCGGCAGGTTGTGGGGCTGAAGGAGATTACAGAGATAGGGAGGGGTGAGGCCATGGAGGGATTTGAAAACAAGGATCAGAATTTTGAAATCAAGGCGTTGCTTAATCGGGAGCCAATGTAGGTCAGCGAGCACAGGGGTGATGGGTGAACGGGACTTGGTGTGAGTTAGTTCATGGGCAGCCGAGTTTTGGATGACCTCAAGTTTACGTAGGGTAGAACGTGGGAGGCCAGCCAGGAGTGCGTTGGAATAGTCAAGTCTAGAGGTAACAAAGGCATGGATGAGGGTTTCAGCAGCAGTTGAGCTGAGGCGGGGCGGAGATGGGCAATTCTACGGGCAAATCTCTTCTACATTCAGTTCTCAAGTACAAAGGGGTGGAGACACGTGTTGCCTTTTGTTGTCCTGGGACTTCCCCAGGGTTGGGGAGTGGCGTGCCTACACCGTGTATATTGATTTTAATGGAAATGAAAGTTGACAGTTTGAATAACAGATAGCGGATCTGCAATGTCAGTTTTACATCCTGGCGGCAAGTTAAAAATCTATCCCTTTCTGGTTGCTGTTTTTGGACAACAGCCACAGTGCCCCGCAGCCGGTGGCCACTACTAGCCTGCAGCTGTCCCCAACTCTGAGGGCAGGCCTGCACTGGGGGCTATGCTAATGACATGATCCCCAAATCCAGGCAAGTTCGGGTCAGGTGTCATGCATAAGAATTAGGAGCTGGAGTAGGTTGTACGGCCCTTTGAGCCAGCTCCACCATTTAATAAGATCATAAGATCATGGCTGATCTTCGACCTCAACTCCACTTTTCCGCCTGATCCCCATATCCCTTGATTCCCCTAGAGTCCAAAAATCTATCGAGCTCAGCCTTGAATATACTCAAAGTCTCAGCATTCACAGCCCTCTGGGCAGAGAATTCCAAAGATTCACTACCCTCTGAGTGAAGAAATTCCTCCTCATCCCAGTCTTAAATGGCTGACCCCTTCTTTTCTTATCCTGAGACTGTGCCCCCTAGTTCTATACTCTCGAGCTAGGGAAGACAACCTCTCAACATCTACCCTGTCAATCCCCTCAGAATCTTATATGTTTCAATGAGATCACCTCTCATTCTTCTAAACTCCAGAGAGTATAGGCTCAATCTCGCCTCATAGGACAACCCTCTTATCCCAGGAATTAATCTAGTGAACCTTCGTTGCACCGCCTCTGAGGCATGTATGTCCTTTCTCAGATAAAACTGTGCAGAGTACTCAAGGTGTGGTTTCACCAAAGCGCTGTACAATTGTAGTAAGACTTCATTACTCTTGTACTCCAACCTCCTTGCAATAAAGACCAACATGCCATTTGCCTTCCTAATTGCTTGCTGTACTTGCATGCTAACTTCCTGTATTTCCTCTATGAGGACACCGCACTTTGAGTACCCTGCACCTGACTAGCGTTCTAGCCCAGGAGGAGTAAGAAGAGTGTAGCCATAGACTTTGAGTAAAGTCTTAAATTTTTCATGCCGCTTTGGTGGATGTTTAAAGTCTGTCTTATTTGTGAATCATTGTGAAAGTCATACAAAAATCGTCTTGCTGATTTACTTTCATTCAGAGCGATGGAAAAACTAGAAACATGTTCTTTTCCTCAGTGTCAGCTGTGGCTCTCGCCTCTGAGTCAGAAGGTTGTGGGTTCAAGTCCCACTCCAGGGACTTGAGCACATAAAGCTTGGCTGACACTCCAGTGCAGTACTGAGGGAGTGCTGAACTGTTGGAGGTGCCGTCTTTCGGATGAGACGTTAAACCGAGGCCCCATCTGCTCTCTCAGGTGGACGTAAAAGATCCCATGGCACAATTTTGAAGAAGAGTAGGGGAGTTATCCCTGGTGTCCTGGCCAATATTTATCCCTCAACCAACGTAACAAAAACAGATTATCTGGTCATTATCACATTTCTGTTTGTGGGACCTTGCTGTGCGCAAATTGGCTGCCGCGGTCACCACATTACAACAGTGATTACACTTCAAAAGTACTTCATTGGCTGTAAAGCGCTTTGAGATGTCTGGTGGTCGTGAAAGGCGCTATATAAATGCAAGTCTTTCTTTCTTTTCTCTTACAGTTAGAAGAACAGCACAGATCGATTAGTCCAAAGGAGGAGAGCATTGCATTAAAAATAAAAATAAATGATTTTACTCTGGTAAGAAAGTATGTTTCTGCACAGGCTCGGAGTCTGGGATATTACTGAGTCTCCTGAAAATGTAGGCAGCATTCAAAGTAAAAAGAAATCAACTTTTACAATTTAGAATAATTCTAACAGTGTTCTGAATAAAACCTCTTCTGTGCTCTTCCAAAATCTTTGATATATTGATCTAAGATTTTGGGGATAACTTTAACCTAACCAGCCTGGTGAGAAACTGACGGGAACGGATTGGATTGGCCGCTCATTTCACCCCCCGCCCAATGTTATTTTCTGTTGAAGTCTGTGGAATGTAAAACTGGATGGGGTGTATAACTGTGGCTGATCTGATCCTGCCTTTTTCCTGCTGGGCAGATTACGTTAAAACTGCCCCTTTTGTTATAGTACAGCAATAGATTTATGAGAAAACTACGGCTTTGCATTTAATGTAAAAAAAAACCTTGAAGAATTTGCAAGTATAATATATATACACTACCTGGATTATGGCAGTAAAATTTTCAACATTGTGAATATGTAAAATCCTAATTTTTCAGATGCATGATCCATATGGCAAGTGATTTATTATCATTAATTTACTGCCTCTGGCACTTTTCTGCAAGATCGAAATACTGGGATATAAATCATGCAACACAAAATAAGTGTAGAAATTCATAAGATTTGTGGGGGGTGTCACATTGCACAAAATTTCTTGCCCTAGTGATATGAACATCTCATTCAGGTGTGGAGATTCACGGGTCGCAAGATTTTCCATCCATTCATGTACCCTGTATGAATATTGCAGTTGTCCACATTTGAAAGCGACTGTTCAAAAATCAGCCATCCTTATGAATGTTTGAGGATTTCTCTCAAAGCTGTTTTTACCACTTTCTCCAATAATTCAATGACTTTATCGAATGAGCAACTGAGTGTGAGAATGTCTCAGGTATGTTCCCAGTTACTGGTGAGTTAGCAGTGGAGGCACTAAAATTAGCCTCGGCATCCCAGAATTGGGAAAAGGTAAAACATTAGCCTGATTGCTATCCCGCAATCTCTGCTGGAAGTGTGCCTGTATGGATGTTGGTGAGGACAAAATCAAGCTTTACTGTTGTGCTTCCCATGGTTGCATAGCCTGCAACTCTCTGTCAAAGCTCAGAGTGAGTCACCACTTTAGTGTGTTTCTGTCCAACTGTACCCCAGGAAGGAGAGAATACCTTCAGGAACGGATGGAAGGGGAAATAATTGGCAAGTTAAACTGTATCTTTACATTTTTATTGTAGTCATTCTCCTGCTATACACTATCTGTGGCCAAGAAGGTGATTTGGTAGCTTGCACAGAGATCTGCTCCCTCACTGATGCACCTTCTTACAGCTAGTACAAAAATGGCATGAGATTGCCCTCTGGTGTCTGACCCCTTCCTTCTGGGGGAAATACCTGGCCTACATATTCTACCTCCTTCAGATGTTACACCTGTGATGTGTTTAGGAGTCGCAGATGTGATGCATTATCCCACCTTGTTGCCCAGTCAGTTATCAATTTAAAAGAATATAATAGTGACATTTATGAGCAAGGGCATTGAGGCTAAAAAACAGAATTCAGTCAAGAAATGTTAATGCTTGTTTTTTGCTGTCTTTTAGGAAAACGATAAACTGAGGAAAGAACTACTTGAAGCACAGACAAACCTAATGCTGCTACAGAGTGATATGGATACTTTGAAAAGTGATTATGCCGATCAGAGTTTGAATTTAGAAAGGTAAAAAGAAATAGAAATAACTGATTGCACTATGACTTTCATTTGAAGAGCATTCACTACAAGTGCTGCACACAACTTTATGGTGTAAAAGAATGTGGTTTTTTTAACCCCTGTCTCACTCCGTTTTTACTTCTACTGCAGGGATCATGACATGGTCAGAGGGTATACGGATGACAGAGACAGCCTAACACGGCAAATTGAAATGCTTCAGTAAGTATCTTTTTTTAAATTGCTAAATAATACTTTAAATGGATACACTTTTTCTGATGTACAGTATGTGGTGTCTCTGAATACTCTGGGCCTCTTTAAATTCACTAGCCTTACATTTTCATACCATGGTGTGTTTACTTAAAGGGATATTGTCTTTATCAAAATACTGTTTACTACCTTGGAACTCTTCCTCGGTTTGGAGAAAATGATTCTCATCTGCTCCCAGTGCACTGAGGAGACTGCATTCACTTCCTGCCGTGCTTAAAGTACACCGGCTCTATGGAGAATTTCCCTCTACCCCCAAAAATTGCCACTTTTGTTAGGGTCCAATAATACTCCCAGGCTTTTCTTTGCTCAAAGGGGGCAATTCTGGGAACTCCTTCAGCCTTTCTGTTGCCATAGTCAGCCTGAAAAAAGCTGCCGCCCTTTAAGTGCTGCTGAACTCTTTATCATACACCATCTCCCCTCTCCCAAAAGGTAAATGAACTCATCTTGCGATGTAAAAACCGCAATGCAGAATATTATAAATCATTCAAATGAGCCAATTGTGGAATCCAGGTGGGCCAGGTTGCCATTCAGCTGTTTTTTTTTGAGTTGATTTATCCAGATACAACTATTACAGGAACAGAGCTTTTATTTTTGTATTATCTGTTGTAAAATACTACAAGAACTGTATAGGATATTAGAAATTGAAATCCAGTCTCCCCTAAGTATTTTGGTAAAGAGTTTGAGTTTTTCTAGCTGTCTTGGTGCATAACATAACATCTTTCATGAAGGAATCAGCTATTTTTTGTAATCCTTGGTACTTGCCAATGTTTTTCCCTCTTTTACAGGTCGGCTAACAGAAAGCTTCATGACAGCAATGATGGCCTGCGGTCTGCTCTCGAAAACAGTTTCAGCAAATATAACAGGTCTTTGGTGCGTGTCCAACTAATATGTACTATTGACTTGTAAATGGATTATGACTGTAGTTACCCTGAATGTGAAGCGCACACTCTTATTTATTAACTGAATCAGTTATTATTTATTTACATGAAAGCTATGTACTCACCTTTGAGCATAAGCATGCTTTGTAAACCTCATTGTTTAGCTTCTTTGGTGTCAACGTGTACCTCTCATGTTTGAGAGAGTTGGGCAAGCAGCCTGCTTGGAGGTGACCAATTTCACCCCCAAGCCCTACTCCAGGACTTGAGCATGCAATCTAGGCTGACATTTCAATGCAGTACTGAGAGTGCTGCATTGTTGAAGATGCTGTCTTTTGGATGAGACATTAAATTGAGGCTTTGTCTGCCTGCTCAGATGGATGTAAAAGATCGCATGGCACTATTCGATGAAGAGCAGGAGAGTTCTCTTGGTCTCCTGGCCAATATTTAACTCTCAACCAATTCCACCAAAAACAGATTAACTGGTCATTAATTTCATTTTCCTGTTTGTATGACCTCGCTGTGAACAAATTGGCTGCCATGTTTGCCTGCAAAACAACAGTGACTACACTTCAAAAGTACTTCATTGGTTGTAAAGCATTTTAGGGTGTCATGAAAGGAGCTATATAAATGAAGATTTATTTTTTAGTCCCAACTTCAGCAGAGTCACGCCTACTCCACCTGTGTGAAATTTTCTGTTTTGTACACGAGCGAACTTGCTCTAATTTTGAATGGGTTTAAGACAACAAAAATGCACTCGGGTCCTTACGGCCATCAGAGAGGATACGTTTGAACTCCGGACCGTGAAGTGAAGGGCAGTGTAATAAACCACCACTATCCCAGTCCTTCAGCTAACAGCTTTCTAAAGAAAGATGGAAGCTGTAAACAAACCTTAGGTGAACACAGCAATTTCACATGCAAATACTACTATGTACAAATAATCAGAATTTTCTACAATATTACAGCGTGCAGCAAATTCCTCACCAGGATATGCCATGTTCAGAAGTAGCCCAAAACTCTGTGGGCACCAGTCTCCTCAGACGTCATCATATGACAGGTGAGCATCTTTGCACATCTTCACAGAATCAGTATAATTTCTGTTTAGGACCAGGTGGACTATGCCAGGTAAAAGCAATGAAGGAAATGCTGGCCTTATCATGTCTATTGAAATAATGAAGTATGAACAACTCGGTCATCAGTAGTTTATCATTTGCAATGCTCTGAACTCATTCTTTTTCCATTCAGAAAGACAACTGTCTAATGATTTTTTAATGTATTGTCACAAGACCAGTCGCTGAAGGTAAGCATGCAGGTGCAGCAGGCGGTGAAGAAGGCAAATGGTATGTTGGCCTTCATAGCGAAAGGGTTTGAGTATAGGAACAGGGATGTCCTGTTGCAGTTGTACAGGGCCTTGGTGAGACCATACCTTGAGTATTGTGTGCAGTTTTGGTCGCCTTATCTGAGGAAGGATGTTCTTGCCATGGAGGGAGTTCAGCGAAGATTCACAAGGCTGATACTTGGGATGGCAGGAATGACATATGAGGAGAGATTGGGTCGATTGGGCTTATACTCGCTGGAGTATAGAAGAATGAGAGGGGATCTCATCGAAACATATAAAATTCTGACAGGTCTGGACAAACTAGATGCAGGAAGAATGTTCCCGATGGTCGGAGAGTCCAGAACCAGGGGTCATAATCTAAGGATAAGGGGTAAGCCATTTAGGACAGAAATGAGAAGGAATTTCTTCACCCAGAGAGTGGTGAACCTGTGGAATTCTCTACCACAGAAGGTAGTTGAGGCCAAGTCATTAAATATATTCAAGAATGAGTTAGATATATTTCTTAAAGCTAAAGGTATCAAGGGATATGGGGAGAAGGCAGGTACAGGGTACTGAGTATGGATGATCAGCCATGATCTCATCGAATGGCGGAGCAGGCTCGAGGGGCCGAATGGCCTACTCCTGCTCCTATCTTCTATGTTTCTAAGATGTTACAGATTTAAGATAATTGGCAAAAAGACCAGGTGCGGGTGGGGAAATGAATTTTTTTTTTACATAGCGAGTTGTTGTGATTTGGAATGCACTGCCTCAAAGGGTGGTGGAAGCAGATTCATCATAACTTTCGAAAGGGAATTGGATATATATCTGAAAAGGAGAAATTTGCAGTGTTATCGGGAAAGAGCAGGGGAGTGGAAGTAATCAGATAACTCTTTCAAAGAGCAAACACAGACATGATGGGTCGAATGGCCTCCTATGCTGTATGATTATATAACACTAAACATTACTACATCATGCCTTCAGATTCTGTAACATATAGTGGACTGTAACCTATAGTGTATTCTTGATCAAACATTTTATTATTTTATTTGGTACAACCCTGATCCATCAACTGTTGAAGAGCTTGTCTTTTTTAATTTTTCCTCTTTTCCTCCCCCACCCATCATGTCCCTGTGCACACACCACCTTGAACTGAGTGCGACTATAGGAGTAAAGCTATTAAGAGTTCTTCTCCTAGGTCTGTACTGTTCAATTTGTGCTTCTGAGCCCAGTTTAGTGCAAATAGAAAGTCCACAGCCTTGGCTCAGTGGTAGCATTCTTGCCTCTGAGTCAAAATGGCATGGGTTCAAGCCCCGCTCTAGGTACTTGAACACATAAGGCTGGCACTCCAGTGCAGCATTGAGGCAGTGCTGTTTTGCCGGGGTGCTGTTGTTTGGGTGAGATGTTAAACCAAGGCTCTGTCTGCCCTCAGGTGGACGCAAAAGATCCCAGGGCACTGTTTGAAGTTCTGGTGTCCTGGCTAACATTTATCTCTCAACCAACATCACCAAAACGGATTAACTGTTATTTCCTGCTTGAAGAACCTTGCTGTGTTCATTTTTGTTCATTACAATGGTGACTAGACTTTTTAAAAATTGGCTGTGAAACACTTTAGGATGTCCTAGGGTTGCAAAAGGTGCTTTATAAAATGCAGTCTTTCTCTACTCTGTGACTGTAGCTGCGATTTTACCCCCTCTATTTTCATGGTGAAGTGTCTGAGTTCTGCTTAGTGTCTCTCCATAAATACGTGGTTGAGATTAGTAACTCCTTAGCATGGAACCACATCTTATCGACTCTCTGGTACAGTGTGTTGGAGCCTCAATCCACTGTGGCACCTTATTACCCTCTTTTGTTTGAGAAAATGCCTCTACAGAGCATTATAATCATTATATACCATAGGAGGTAAAAGTTGCTGTAAATGTAGTATAAAACACAAGATCAGCTTAGGTGCTGTACTGATTGGTCTGACCGGTGTAAGAAAAATACACTTGAAATGTTAACCTGTCTTTTCTCAGCTTCCATCGTTTGCAGCTTGTTTTTGTATTAAATATGGATTGACATCCTTTTTGCTTCTTGATGTCCATTCTGAAATAGGACAAATTTAAAAATAAAAAATAAACAGCCCTGGAGACAGAACCAATGCTAAAAATCTAGTTATGTAACAAGTGACATTGGCATCAGTCTTACTGAGTAAATAATCATAATGTGAGTAGCAAACAAAAAGAGACTTGTTTATAATTAGGGAGGCGCAAGAACGTGTATCGTGACTAGGAAATACTGTATTGACAAACTCCAGTAAATTCTTAACTGTTGAAGGCATAGCAGTCTCTAGAATTGTATAAAGTAGCTATGTATTATAATTAACATAATTAAAACTTTACTGATCCAATGTCCACACCCCAACAAAATATTAAAATGCATTAAATATATCTTTGTTTTATAAGCTGTTTTAAAATAAACATTTATTTAATTCCTTAACATTCCCCAGTCGGCCATTTTAGAAACATTCCCCAGTCGGCCATTTTAGAACCAAGTCTTCAGAATGCTACCCTAGTGGGTATTTTGTTTAGCACTGTAATGACTTATACACTTACAAGTTGCTAAAAAGATGCGTTCTGTTAGTGCAAATTTTATGGGTATAAACATTCCAATGAACCCTTCAGTTAAAGAGGCTTACGTTAGGTTACATTTATGGGGTCTCGTTCCTTCAACGCTAAGCTTTAACAACACTGACACACTACCATAATTGATTATCATTTTTGTTCTCAATAGGTCATCCAGGTCCTCTTACCTAGATGAAGACTTGGAGTCACTGGCTCAGTGTGACCCCATGCGCAGGGCCAGCTGTGAAGTTGAAAGCTTAGCTGAAAGCTGCTTTGACAGTGGCATGTCCACAATGAGAGATTCAAATGAATATGATTCTGAAGGTGAATTCAAGCATCAAAGGAATTTTGAAAGGTCACAATGTGCGCAAGAGGCCTTTGGAGGTGATGCCTCTGACACAGATGTAAGCACCAATTTTAAGATTTTTAAATGCTAACCCTATCCGGTTATTAAATACCAGTCTTTGCTGATACAGTAGCACAGTATGCTGCTGCATTGTGTGCTTCAAGTAGTGTGATATTTTAATGGTAATCTTTGGTACGTTCTGAACTGCATTTATTGATCTGCACAAAAATGAATGATTTTCTCTATGGAGAAATAGGTTATAAATTAACTCTTGATTCTGTGTTTTTGATCAGGTCTAAAATAATTAACAGTGTAAGTGACCAATTTTAAGGTTTTTAAATGTTAGCCCTATCCGGTTGTTAAATACCAGTCTTTGCTGATATAGTAGCACAGTATGCTGCTGCATTGTGTACTTCATCTGGAGTAATTGTGTTCAGTTTTGGGCACAGAGATCCCCACCAGAGTAGAGTTTGCCAACAGGGACGGAAAAATGGACAATTGGAGGATTACTCAATCTATGAAAGAGCACTGATAATTGGCTGGATGAGTGAAGCTCCAACAACACTCAAGAAGTTGACACCATCTAGGACAAAGCAGCCCTCTTGATTGACACCCCATCCACCACCTTAAACATTCACTCCCTCCACCACTGATGCACTGCAGCAACTTGCCAAGGTTCTTTTACAGCACCTCCCAAACCCGCAACCTCTTCCACCTAGAAAATACCAGTGTGTCAGCTGTGGCTCAGTTGGTAGCACCCTCACCTTTGAGTCAGACGGTTGTGGGTTCAAATCCCACTACAGGAACTTGAGCACCAAAATCTAGGCTGACACTTCAGTGTAGTACTGAGGGGGTGCTGCACTATCTGAGGTGCTATCTTTTGGATGAGACGTTAAACCGAGGCGCCATCTACTCTCTTAGGTGGACATAAAAGATCACATGGCACTATTTCGAAGAAGAGCAAGGGAGTTATCCCCGGTGCTGGCCAATATTTATCGCTCAATCAACATCACTAAAACAGATTATCTGATCATTATCACATTGCTGTTTGTGGGGGCTTGCTGTGCGCAAATTGGCTGCCACGTTTCCTACATTACAACAGTGACTACACTTCAAAAGTACCTCATTGGCTGTAAAGCGCTTTGGGACATCCAGTGGATGTGAAAGGTGCTATATAAATGCAAGTTTTTTTTTCTTTAGAAGGACAAGGGCAGCAGGCACATGGGAACACCATCACCTGCAAGATCCCCTCCAAGTCACACACCATCCTGACTTGGAAATACATCGCCGTTCCTTCATCGTCGCTGGGTCAAAATCCTGGAACTCCCTCCCTAACAGCACTGTGGGAGTACCTTCACCACACGGACTGCAGCGGTTCAAGAAGGCGGCTCACTACCACCTTCTCAAAGGCAATTAGGGATGGACAATAAATGCTGGTCCTGCCAGCGACGCCCACATCCCAGGAATGAATTAAAAAAAATTCATTGGCCCTGAATTTGTGATCGGAGGCTTCCCGCGGGGCCCGCATACCTGGGGCCTCGGGACCACGGAGACTTGCGGTCCTGGGCCTCTCCAGGTACCCGCGGGAAGAGGCCCACGTATCCCAGGGGTGCAAGCTGTTCGCAAGCACCCCTGAGATCATGTGGGCCGGACCAACGAATGACAGAAGGGAATCCCCATTCCTACTTATGGGGATTTCGTATGTACGGAAACTCCATAAGCATGAATGGGAATAACCCCAAAAATATACCTAGACATCAAATAAATTTAAAAAAACCATCACATATTTAAAATTAATTAAAATTGCATTTAATTAAATATTTAAAACAACAATTTTATTTTTTGAAAAATAAATTTACATGTTTTAAAGGGGCTAAAAATAAACTTACCTTATTTAACAAGTTTTTAAATGTATAAAATATTGATAAAATGTAATTTTTCTGCTTTTTAAAACTATTATGCTGGTAAAAGCAGGCCTTATGCCTGCTTTTACCAGGCGAAAGAATTTCACGGGCATTCGCTGGGCAGACAACTCTCCGCCCGCGGATGCCCTGTTCCCGGGGATTCGTACGATCTCTCTCTCTCTCTCTCGAGAATTCTTGACAGATCGCAAGTTCCGGGTTTTAGCGCATACGCAGCGCATGCATAAACCCGGAACTTGCGCGGCCCCTACGGGCATGTACACACCTCGTATGTACCTGTAGGGGCCGCAAATTACAGCCCATTTTCACTACGCTGAGATCGCTTGAATTAAATTAGCTGCAAAACTTGATCAAATAATTAATATTTTGAGTTATAAATAATCACAATACAACTGTCCACAGACACAGAGCTGCAAAGCATAGAGTTGGCAACTGATAATTACAACAATAACAATTTGTATTATATAGCACATTATGGGGGAAAAATTCGGTTGATTAGCACCTCCCGTTAGTGCCTTAAGAGGGCGCTAATGGAGCGCAAAGCAACTAGTGCCCGGGCGCGGCGATGTTTGCGCCGCTCGCGAAATTGACCAGACATTTTGCGGCAGCGCTAAACACTACCGCCACAATCTCCTGCGCCTGCAGATCATGACGTCAGTCGAGCGTGCAACACCCCGGTAGCGCCCTGGACTGGATATTGAGTGGTGCCCCCTGCCTTTCTGCCTGCTGCTAGCAACGACAGGTAGAGGGGAACGTTTTGCAGTCGGGAAGGGACTGGGGGAGCGCTATTTAAAGGCGGCCGCTTCCTGCCTTTTTTTGTCGGCGACATTTTTGCACCACGCATTCTGAGAGGGAGAGAGATATTCTGGAGAGATTCAACGCTGTGTGAAGGAGTTTTGGGTACTGAGCAGCACTTTGCAGGTTCATTTTGATTTGTCCTTCTTTGCATCGATTTAGAAGAGACTATGGGGGCTGCACTAATTCGGGGCATTGTCCTGCACCTGCAGAATCGGAGGCATCAGAGACACAGAGAGAGAGTGGCAAACATGGCCAGAGGGAGGAGGGCCAACAGGCCTCTGCACAGGAGACCTTACCCTCCCAGGGTATTCCAGGAGCAATTCATCTACATTCATTTGTCTGAGGAGCAGTGTTTGCGAAGGCTGCGCTTCAGCAAGGAGGTGGTCACTGAGCTCTGCCACCTGCTGCAACCAGATCTGCAGCCTCAACTGAGGACCAGGACGTCTCTGTCGGTGGCAGTGAAGGTGACAGTGGCTCTGAATTTTTATGCCACCGGCTCCTTTCAAGCATCTACTGGGGACATCGCCAATATCTCCCAGTTCACTGTCCAGTGGGAGGTGACAAATGCCCTGTATAAAAGGAGACGTCAGTACATCTCTTTTCCCATGACCCGGGCCAAACCGCATGAAGGCACATGTGGCTTTGCTAGGATAGCGGGCTTCCCCATGGTGCAGGGCGCCATTGACTGCACGCATGTGGCATTGCGGGCACCGCATGAAAATGCAGAGGTATTCCGAAACCGCAAGGGCTACCACTCGTTAAATGTGCAGTTGGTCTGTGACCACAGACAGCTCCTACTTGCTGTCAATGCCCGCTATCCTGGCAGCAGCCACGATGCTTTCGTCCTGCGCCAGACTGGTGTGCCAGACCTTTTCCAGGCATCGCATCACCCAAGTGGATGGCTCCTCGGGGACAAGGGTTATCCACTCTGCACCTGGCTGATGACACCGCTCCGTAACCCCAACACCCCTGCCATGCTGCGGGATAATGAGAGCCATATCGCCACCAGGAACATAATTGAGCAGACGATCGGCGTGCTCAAGCAACAGTTCCGCTGTCTGGACCACTCAGGAGGAGCCCTGCAGTACTCTCCTGAGCGAGTCTCCCTGTTCATAGCTGTGTGCTGCATGCTTCACAACCTGGCAATCCTGAGGACCCAGCCAGTGCCACCAGGGATTGGTGCACCACCTGAGGAGGAGAGGAGAAGGAGGAAGAGGAGGAGGAGGATGATCAGCAGCAGCACCAACGTGGGAGGGAGGCGCACAATGTTGCCACTGCAAGGGCCGTCCGTCAATGGCTGATAACAAGCCGCTTCTAGGCCCCTACTCAGAAGATGGCTTCTGGCATGGAGAACAACATCATGGAAAGCAACCCGCACACCCTACTGCCGGCCAAAGCTGGAATGATTCCAAAGGCCAAAAATGTAAATTTTGAATACAACAACTTTTTTATTTAACAAACTCTGTGTGTGTCATTTATTCAGGAGTTCTCACAAGATGGAGATAAACGGCAAAACAGTAAATAAATGTAATCACACGAACCTCGACCTTTACTACAAACATTCCCACCATTTCTTTAGGCCTCCTACTGTTTGCCCTTTGAGTGTGATCTCCATCCCCAGCACACTTCCCCCCTTCCCACCCGACTGCTCCTCCGTAATGGGGCCCCAGTGGCTGCAGCAAGGCTGGTGAAAGGCTGCTGAATGTCAGATGCAGAGACTACAGATGCCCTTGAAGGACGCCCTCGACCAGCTCTGGGCCTGGAGGCCCCGGCTGCAGACTGCACCAACTCTGCATGGGCGGCAGCAGTCTGGGCTGGCTGTGTTGCAGGCGGTGGCAAGTGCAATGGGGAAGTGCCAGTGGTGGGAGCAGGAATGCTGTCATCCTGAGAGAGGACAGCACCTTCCTGCTCGACCGACACACTGGCACTCCCACGGGGCAGCACCTCAGCATCCGGGCAATCTGCTCGAGCACAGATTGCTGGCCTGCTGTGGCACCGTGAGAGCCCCGGGGCAATGTGGCCTGAACCAGCGATGATGGCAGCAGTCAGTGCTTGCGTTGCCTCAATCTGAGACTGCATGAGAGCAGTCTGAGATTGGATGGCAGCAGCCAGTGACTGAATTGCAGCACTAAGCAGTTGCGTTGCATCAGCCTGTGCTGCAGCGGACTGCTCCACACTCCTAGCCAGTCCATCAATGCTTTCGGGCACCCGTACCATTGCACCCATGAGCTCAGTGTGCATGCTCAAGGCCTGGCTATTCATGGCCGCGATGACGTCGTACTCCTCTGTCTCCAGTGCAGCAGGACTCGCTTGCCTACTCGCCCTCCGGGGAGATGGCCCCCGAGCTTCCCTATCCCTATGGCGTTGCTGCAGCCCGCTGGGTCCCGGAGCTTTGTCCTCATCAGACCCTTCCCCCCTGCTCCCCTCCAGGGAAGGCGTGGTCCCAGTGTGGGCATGGGCTCCCTCGGGAGACGCAGGTGGTGAGGCTCCGGCTTCCTCTTCCTCCTCACCTGGGGCGTCGCTGCCACTGGTTGGTTGAGGGACAGGCTGCTCAGCTGGTGGTTCACTATCTGAAAGCAGGGAGGTACAAGAGTGGCTTTAGTGTCAGGACAGGGGGGCAGTAAGGGAGCAAGGACTGGAGACAGTTAGTAAGTTGGATTGAAAGTGTAAAAGGCTGGTGTTGTGAGGGGCAAGTGGAATGAGAGAGGAGAGAAAGCTGATGAACATACCATTGTTGTCCCCAAGGGGGTCGACCTCTCCAGCGGCCACGGCACCGATCACCTGGCTGGCAACGATCTTGTGCACGAGCGCATCCAAATCACTGAGGGTCTGCAGCTCAGCCGGTCCTCCACCCGTGCGTTGCTGCTGGCGCCTGTTATGAGAGAGCTTGGCCTGCAAGAAAAAGGACGGCGTCTGAGTGAATGTGCAGCCATGTGCTTGCCTGATGTGCTTCCCATAGTTGAATAGCCCTTAATGTATGCAAGGTGTGGAATGTGCGTGTGTGTTTTATGAGATGGCCATAGGTCTTGGATTAGTGTTGGTCATTTGGGGTTTTTAAACCCTCTGGGCACAGAGTGAAGTTGAGATGGAGGGATGTAGAGGTATTGAAAAGCAGCCACTCACCCTGACCACCCGAGTGAGGTCGTTGAACATCTTCCGACATTGGGTGTGGGTCCTGGGCACCAGGCTCCTGGAGGAGACGTGCTGAGCCACCTCCCTCCACACTCTTCTATAATCGCGTGGCTATAGCCTCCTGCCACTCTACGGGTAGAGTACTGCCGTTTGCCGCTCCGCAGCGCCAACCAGAGCCACCAAGGCCCGGTCGCTGAAGCGCTGAGCTCTTTCCCTGGGCCTCTCCATTGTTCTTTCCAGCAGAACTGATGTACAGGTCTCTCCAGGCCGAGATTCAAGGCTGCAATTGTGGCTGGAGAGCAAGATCGACCCTCCCCTTTAAGAACTGGCCGGCGCCAGTCTGTCTGTGTTCCATTGCTAACTGACATCACCTGAGCTTCGCCAGCGCTCTGAGTTAGCGCCTCGCTCCTCAGCGTTAGCACCTTATAGGACGTGTGTAGCGCCTGATTTAGCGCTCCAATCACCTCCAGGGGTGATAGAGGCCAAGTTTGCAGTCGGAGGCGATAATTAGCGCCAGGCGCTAAACTTTGCGCCCGGCCGATAATTGCGCCCCAAATGGGGCGACACCGAATTTCTCCCCCTATATATATTACAGTTAAATTGAGTGAAGCCAGCCTTCTACCGTTGGCTCTGTAGGTTAAAGTTTAATTGCGATTTGTTTGTAGGTACCTGAAATCCGGGATGAGGTAGCATTTAGCCAGGACAGTACAAGCACGGTTCTGGAGTGGAAACCATCCCAAGCAGTGAGCCGGAGCAGTTCTGGAGCCTCTTCTTCACAGCGCTATATCTCTGCATATTCACCACAGGTAATGCATGTTACAAGTTTTTAAATAGTACTCTGCTTCTCAGTTCACATTTTTTGTTGTTCAGGTAAATGAAATGGTCACATTGCAAGTAATTGATCCACTGACTGTTGATTTCTGATGGTGATTTAACAAATGATACTGAACTTCCTTATGATGGCAATTGCATTGCATATTGGGCAAAACTATGGCAGAGGGAGTTCAATGTCGGGAAGTGTGAGGACATTGACTTTGGATCAGAAAAAGAGGAATCGACAGGCTGCATAAACTTGGTTTGTATTCCTTTGAGTTAGAAGCTGGAAGGGTGAGCTAATCAAGGTCTTTAAAATGATAAAAGAACTTGATCGGGTAGATACAGAGAATCTATTTGCTCCGGTGGGAGAATCCAGAACAAGGGACACCATCTTAAAATTAGAGCTAAACCATTTAGGAGTGAAATCAGGAAGTACTTTTTCACACAAAGGTAGTGGAAATCTGGAAAACTCTCCTCCAAAAGGCTGTGGATACTGGGTTAATTGACATTTTCAAGACTGAGATTGATAGACTTTTGTTAGGTAAGGGTATCAAGGGATATGGAACAAAGCCTGGTAATTAGAGTTGAGGTACAGATCAGCAATGATCTAATTAAATGGCTGAACAGGCTCGAGGGGCTGAATGGCCTACTGCCCTACTCCTGTTCCTGTGTTTCTAAGCCTCTCTTTCTACTAGTACTGAAAAAGTGTGTCAAGCACAATTGAAATGGAATATTATGGAATTGAACAATTTACGCCACATATTTCCCAGGTTCTTGTGCGCTGATGATTAACCTGATTTTTGGCACTAATTTCAAGACAGTATTTCCCATGCTTCCTGTGTTGTTTAGTTTAATTTTAATGTAACTTTCTGTCTGCTTTCCCCTCTTAGTCTCTCAATACCACAACCTTTCTTGGGCCTAGAGGACCAGCTGGAGATCTGCTCCCAATTCTCCACCAATACTACATTACAGTTGCCTGCTCGACAGTACTTCAGAGCAGCCCTTGGAGCATTTCTCCCTCTGATTCTTTTTCTTACGTTACCTTCCTCCACAGGGCATGGCAACACAATTGGGATCAAAGTTCACTGTGAAGAGTCACAGGTGTAAATCTTTGTGGCAGTACAATGTAGGCAAATGCAACAATCAATCTGCATACAGCAAGGTCCCACAAACAGCAGTGAGATGGGGGTAGGGTAGCGTAGTGGTTATTTTACTGGACTAGTAATCCAGAGGCCTGGACTAATAATCTGGGATGTGAGTTCAAATCCTAACATGGCAGCTGGGGGATTTAAATTCAGTTAATTAAATAAATCTGGAATTTTGAAAACAGTATCAGTAATGGTGACCATGAAACTACCGGATTGTCTTAAAACCCCATCTGGTTCACTAATGTCCTTTAGGGAAGGAAATCTGCCATCCTTACCCAGTCTGGCCTAGATGTGACTCCAGACCCACAGCAATGTGGTTGACTCTTAACTGCCCTCTGAAATGGCCTAGCAAGCCACTCAATTGTACCAAACCGCTGCGACAAAGTCAGCACTGTGGGAGTACCTTCACCACACGGACTGCAGCGGTTCAAGAAGGCGGCTCACCACCACCTTCTCAAGGGCAATTAGGGATGGGCAATAAATGCCGGCCTTGCCAGCGACGCCCATATGCCGTGAACGAGTACATTTTTAAAAAAAATGACCCGATAATCCATTTTGGTGGTGGTAGTTGTTGAATGAATATTGGTCAGAGCGCTGAATAACTCCTTTACGCTTCTTTGAATGGTGCAATGGGATTTTTTATGTCCATCAGTAAAAGGCATACATGGCCTCTGTTTAATATTTCATCTGAAAAATTGCACCTGTGAGAATGTAGCAATTCCTCAGCACTGCTCTCAGTATGCACCTGACACAGCTATTAGCTTGAAAAATCTGGAATGGAATTAACTGTAAAAGCTTGTCAGGTGTCAGCCTTGGCTCATGGTAGCACTCTCACCTCTGAGTGAGTCAGAAGATTGTGTGTTCAAGCACCACTCCAAGACTTGGGCGCATTATCAAGGCTGAAACTTCAGTGCTGCTCTGTCAGAAATGCCATCTTTCAGGTGAGATGTTAAACGGAGGATCTGTCTGCTCTCTCAGGTGGACACAAAAGATCCCGTGGCACTATTTAAAGAAAGCAGTGGCGTTCTCCCAGTGTCTTGGACAATATTTATCCCTCAAATAAAATAGAAAATGCTGGGAATAGTCAGCAGGTCAGGCAGCATCTGTGGAGAGAGAAACAGAGCTAACGTTTCAGGTTTTGTTTCATCAGAACTGGAAAAAGTTAGTCTCTTCCAACCTACATCCGTGACTCTTCCGACGTCCTCTGCCACTTTAACAGTTTACAATTTCCTGGCCCTAACCGTCTCCTTTTCACCATGGACGTCCAATCCCTCTACACCTCCATCTCCCACCAGGATGGCCTAAGGGCGCTCTGCTTCTTCCTTGAACAGAGGCCCAACCAGTCCCTATCCACCACCACCCTCCTCTGCCTGGCTGAATTTGTTCTCACATTGAGCAACTTCTCCTTTGACTCCACTCACTTCCTCCAAATAAAAGGTGTTGCTATGGGAACCTGCATGGGTCCCAGCTATGCCTGCCTTTTCGTGGGATATGTGGAACACTCTTTGTTCCAGTCCTACTCAGGTCCTCTCCCTCACCTCTTTTTCCATTACATTGATGACTGTATCAGTGCCATTTCCTGCTCTCGCCTTGAACAGGAAAATTTCACTCACTTTGCTTCCAATTTCCACCCTTCCCTCACCTTCACATGGTCCATCTCCAACTCTTCCCTTCCCTTCCCTTCCCTTCCTCGACTTCTTTGTCTCCATTTTTGGGGATAGGCTTTCAAGAAACATCCACTATAAGCCCACTGACTCCCACAGCTACCTGGACTACACTTCCTCCCAACTGTAAGAACTCTGTCCCGTTCTCCCAGTTTCTCCGTCTCTGTCGCATCTGTTCTGACGATACCACCTTCCATACTCGTGCTTCTTATATATCTTCCTTTTTCCTCAACCAAGGATTCTGTTCTATCATGGTTGACATGGCCCTCGACCGTGTTCGTTCCATGTCCCACACTTCTCTCACTCCTTCCCCTCCCTCCCAGAACCACGATAGGGTTCCCCTTGTCCTCACGTTTCACCCCACCAGCCTCCACATTCAATGGATCATCCTCTGCCATTTCCGCCACCATGGAAGATAGTGATAGACCTCAAGAGGACATAGACAGGCTGGCGGAATGGGCGGACACGTGGCAGATGAAATTTAACGCAGAAAAATGCGAAGTGATACATTTTGGTAGAAAGAATGAGGAGAGGAAATATAAACTAAAGGGTACAATCCTAAAGGGGGTGCATGCTCAGGGAGTCCTGGGGTATAGTTGCACAAATCGTTGAAGGTGGCAGGGCAGGTTGAGAAAGCAGTTAAAAAAGCTTACGGGATCCTGGGCTTCATGAATAGAGCTATAGAAAAGTGTGGAATTTATGATGAACCTATATAAAACACTGGTTAGGCCTCAACTGGAGTATTGTGTCCAATTCTGGGCACCACACTTTAGGAAGGATGTGAAGGCCTTAGAGAGGTTTCAGAAAAGATTTACGATAATGATTCTAGGGATGAGGGACTTCAGTTACATGGACAGACTGGAAAAGCTGGGGTTGTTCTCCTTAGAGCAGAGAAGGTTGAGAGGAGATTTGTTAGAGGTGTTCAAAAACATGAGGGGTCTGGACAGAGTCGATAGAGAGAAACTGTTCCCATTGGCAGAGGGGTTGAGAACCAGAGGACACAGATTTAAGGTGATTGGCCAAAGAACCAAAGAGCGACATAAGAAAAAACTTTTTTACGCAGTGAGTGGTTAGGATCTGGAATGCACTGCCTGAAAGGGTGGTGGAGGCAGACTCAATCATGGCTTTCAAAAGGGAGTTGGATAAGTACCTGAAAGAATTTTTTTTGAAGGGCTACGGGGCATGGGCAAGGGAGTGGGACAAGCTGAGGTGCTCTTGCAGAGAGCCGGCACGGGCTCGATGGGCCGAATGGCCGTCTTCTGTGCTGTAACCATTCTATGATTCTCCAGTGTGATCTTACATAGAAACATAGAAACATAGAAAATAGGTACAGGAGTAGACCATTCGGTCCTTCGAGCCTGCACCGCCATTCAATGCGTTCATGGCTGAACATGCTACCTCAGTACCCCATTCCTGCTTTCTCGCCATACCCCTTGATCCCCTTAGTTGTGAGTGTTATATCTAACTCCCTTTTGAATATATTTAGCGAACTGGCCTCAACAACCTTCTGTGGAAGAGAATTCCATAGATTCACCACTCTCTGATTGAAGAAGTTCCTCCTCAGCTCAGTCCTAAATGGCTTCCCCTTAATCCTTAGACTGTGACCCCTGGTTCTAGTTTTCCCTACCATTGGGAACATTCTGCCCGCATCTAATTTGTCTAAACCAGTCAGGATTTTAAATGTCTCTATAAGATCCCCCCTCATTCTTCTGAACTCCAGAGGATACAAGTTCAGTTGACCCAATCTTTCTTGATATGTCAGTCCGGCCATCCCAGGAATCAATCTAGTGAACCTTCGCTGCACTCCCTCAATAGCAAGAATGTCCTTCCTTAAGTTAGGAGACCAAAACTGCGCACAATACTCCAGGTGTGGCCTCACCAAGGCCCTGTACAACTGTAGCATCACCTCCTGTACTCAAATCCCCTTGCTATGAAGGCCATCATTCCGTTTG
This sequence comes from Squalus acanthias, assembly GCA_030390025.1. Lineage (NCBI taxonomy): Eukaryota > Metazoa > Chordata > Chondrichthyes > Squaliformes > Squalidae > Squalus > Squalus acanthias. The sequence continues at coordinate 197,763,082 of CM059425.1, read as the reverse complement.
CTTTCTTGACTGCCTGCTGCACTTGCATTCCCACCTTCAGTGACTGATGTACCATGACGCCCAGGTCTCGTTGCACGTCCCCTTTCCCTAATCTGCCACCATTCAGGTAATAGTCCGCCTCTCTATTTTTACCACCAAAGTGGATAACCTCACATTTATCCACATTGTACTTCATCTGCCATACATTTGCCCATTCACCCAACCTGTCCAAGTCACTCTGTAGCCTCCTAGCATCCTCCTCATTGTTCACACTGCCTCCCAATTTAGTGTCATCCGCAAATTTGGAGATATTACATTTAATCCCTTCGTCCAAATCATTAATATATAATGTAAACAGCTGGGGTCCCAGCACCGAACCCTGCGGTACCCCGCTGGTCACTGCCTGCCATTCTGAAAAGTACCCATTTACTCCTACTCTTTGTTTCCTGTGTGCCAACCAGTTCTCAATCCACGTCAACACATTACCCCCAATCCCATCTTCCTCTCCCCTCCCCTTTCAGTATTCTGAAGGGATTGCTCCTTCCGCGACACCCTGGTCCACTCCTCTATCACCCCCAACACTCCCTCCCCTTCCCACGGCACCTTCCCGTGCAAGCACAGGAGATGCAACACCTGCCCTTTTACCTCCTCCCGTCCCACCATCCAGGGCACCAAACACTCCTTCCAGGTGAAACAGTGATTTACTTGCACTTCTTACAATTTAGTATACAATATTCGCTGCTCACGGTGCAGTCTCCTCTACAATAGCAAAATACTGCGGATGCTGGAATTCTGAAATAACAACAGAAAATGCTGGAAACACTCAACAGTTCAGGCAGCATCGAGGAGAGAGAAACAGGTCAACGTTTCGAGTCGGGGACCCTTCGTCAGAACCGTTGTTATTGCGGTCTCCTCTACATTGGGGAGACCAAACCCAGATTGGTGACCGTTTTGCGGAACACCTCCGTTCAATCCACAGGCGTGACCCCGAGCTTCCGGTCACCTGTCACTTTAATTCTCCACTCTGACCTCTCTGTCCTCGGCCTCATACATTATTCCAACAAAGCTCAATGTAAGCTTGAGGAACAGCACCTCATCTTTTGATTAGGCCCTTTACAGCCTTCTGGACTCAACATTGAGTTTAACAATTTCAGACTATAACCTCTGCCCCTTTTTTTCAGATGCCAGCTGTTGATGATTCTGCTGTTTACACCTTTTCTTTTGTTTCTTTACTTGTCCCATTGCCATCTCCTTTTGCTTTGTACAATCATACCTTTTGTCATTTAATCACTCCTGCCTTCCACCCTATCACAGACCTTCCCTTTTGTTCTTTCCTTCCCTCTCCCGTTTTCCTGCCCCTGCACTTGCTTAAAACCTGTTACATCTATAACTTTTTCCAGTTCTGATGAAAGGTCATCGACCTGAAACGTTAACTCTCTTTCTCTCTCCACAGATGCTGCCTGACCTGATGAGTATTCCCAGGATTTTCTGTTTTTATTTCAGATTTCTCGCATCCACAGTATTTTGCTTTTGTATTAATATTTATCCCGCAACCAACTTCACTGAAACAAATTATTTAGTTATTTGTCTCATTGCTATTTGTGGAACCTTGCTGTGTGCATAGTGGCTGCCGTGTTTCCTAACTTCATTGGTTGTAAAGTGCTCTGGCACTGAGATGGCCACCGATAATTACAGTTAGATTGAGTGAAGCCGGCCTTCTACTTTTGGCTCTGTAGGTTACAGTATACTTGCGATTTGTTTGTAGGAGCCTGAAATCTGGAATGATGAAGCTTTTAGCCAGGACAGTACAAGCACGATTTTGGACAGGCAACCCTCCCGAGAAGTGAGCCAGAGCAATTCTCGAGCCTCTTCATCACGGCGCTGTATCTCTGCATTTTCACCACAGGTAACGCCTGTTACACATTTTTAAATAATACTCCATCTCTGTGAGTTCACATTTTTTATTGTTCAAGCAAATCAAATAGTTGTATTGCAAGTAATTGATTTATTCAGCCTTTATTTATGATGGTGATTAAAGAAATGATACTGAACTCCCTGATGACATCAGAAAGAACTCCGATCCATCTCTGGCCAATGTTGAGTCAGCTGATCTCAGCTAGGCACCAGCGATGGGGGCATTATAATTGATGCGGAGATGCCGGTGTTGGACTGGGGTGGACAAAATTGAGAGGTCGCACAACACCAGGTTATAGTCCAACAGTTTTATTTGAAATCACAAGCTTTCGGAGCTACCGAAAGCTTGTGATTTCAAATAAAACTGTTGGACTATAACCTGGTGTTGTGCGACCTCTCAATTTCGGCATTATAATTGCCATCCTTGCCTCCTGAGCTAGGGAATGGAAAAAAATCAGCTGCGTTCCCACGTCCAATTTTCAGTGACTGCAGCTGGAAAGTGAATGTAGGGTGAAGGCGAAGTCAGGCCTTGGTGTGATATTTTATCTTCTGCTTCTCCCCTCACCCCCCATCTCTTTCCATTATTAAATAGCCTGTTGACACTTGCACCAGTAATTTCCGTGAGGGTCCTCCTGTTATCCTGCCATAACTTTGGCAAGAGATCAATGGAAACCCCCCCCAAAAAACAATGGAAGTTACGGCAGGAGATCGGGAACTCCCTCATGGAAATTCTAGCCCTTACCGTCCAGGCTCACAGGTGAAGAATGGCTGCTTTGATAAAGTGCGGTGGGTGGGGGTGGGGGAAGGTTGAGGGTTGCAGATATAGAAACATACATCAGTGTGAGTTAGTGGTTTCAGAAGAAGGGAGAAAAATCAATATATAAAATGGGTACTTGTATTTATTGCCTGCCAGCAAGAATTTGCTGACAACCTGTCCATTTAAGTGCTGATTTTATTTTTTCCATTAGGTCTCTGAGCCCCATCTAAATGGATCTACATTCTTATTATGTCTCATATATTGCACTTAAACTTAGTAACAAAACTACCTTGGGATACGGACAAATGATATAATTTTCAATCTGACTGTTTCATCTACTCATCCATCTTAACTGGATGTAGGCAATATCTGAATCAGCCAACAGATTGATTGAGTCATTTTAAAGTTGAAAGTGATTATTTTGCTTGACTCAGAACTCATAATTGCCCTTTAAAATGACAAAAGTGGTGTTCTGATTGAACCTTGCTCTTTCTTCAGCCTAATAGCACAGCTGGGAACCTCAAATATCCTCAGACAGATAAAGCCTTCAAGATAGTGCTTGCTGGAGATGCAGCCGTAGGCAAATCAAGTTTTCTTCTACGACTCTGCAAAAATGAGTTTCGTGGGAACACCAGTGCCACTTTAGGTATGTTTCTCCAGTCAATCTTTTTTTAAACAATTTTTTACCCATATTTTCCCCCCGCCTGGGTTATGCTGTCAATCAGCTTCTTTAGCCTTCACATGGCTGCCTACTTTATAAACATCTGCCAGAATGTCCGTTGGCACAACTTCTACTTGTTGATCTAGAAGTAGATGAGTCTGTGTGGAGTCTCTGGCCCTGAAAAGCCACAGCGGCGTGATCCTGGCAGTTACACTGGGATCATCTGCTTCTGACTCGATTGAAGTTTGTTGGATCAGAGGAAGGGACCTCCTGAAGTGGGCCTTTGACGCCCCCCCACCCCCCCCACAAAGCCTGGAAACTTAGGAGGAAGCTGGCTGGCCCAGTGGGTGCAGGATTTACCTGCGGAAAGTGAAGCATTGTGCTTTCCCCACCCGACCCAGGTGGGCCCATTTGCGGCCTCAGCAAGCAGGTATGCCTGATTTCACTTGGTATACCAGCCCCCAAACTTGGGTCCCACTAAGAGCAAGGAAGTGGGAATACCCAGTGTAGGGAGGTGCTGGCCCTTCCCCCTGACATAGAGGGCCATATTTGGGGTAGATGGAGGTTCTGCCTCAGATAAGGTCCCCAGGAAACTAACCATGCAGAAACCCCGTGTATTTCCTGAACCTTCTGCTGCACTCCTGCTGGAGCCAGAAGGCCTGAGCATTTTCTGGTCCTCTATTGGCTTCCCTACCTTCAATGTTTTAATGCAGTCTTCCTAAAAAAAATGAACTTATATACCACTTTTCGTCCCTCACAACATCCCAAAGCGTTTTACATCCAATGAAGTACTTTTGAAGTGTAGTCACTGTTGTAATGCAAGGAAATACAGCAATCAATTTGTACTCCGTGAGATCCTACAAACAGCAATGAGATAAATACGTTTTATTGATGTTGGTTGAGGGATAATTATTGACCAGGGCAGCAGGAGAATTCCCCTGCTCTCCATCAGAGAGAGTCATGGGATCTTTTATAGCTACCTGCGAGAGCAGACGTTAGTTTAACATCTTATCTGAAAGACGTCACTTCCTGACAGTACAGCACTCCCTCAGCAGTGCACTGAAGTGTCAGCCCAGATTATGTGCTCAAGCCCTGGAATGGGACATGAACCACTCTGATCACTGAGTCGAGGCTGGTACCTACAGCTGATATGGAGTTTACAGCTGAATGCAAAGTCCAATTTAGGATTACAAATTGCACATCTGAACATGTTGCCCCCCTACTATTGTCATTTGGATTGTTTACAGTATTTTTTTTAGTTTAAAAAAAAATGTTTTACCTTCATGCCATTATCACATTCGTGGTCTTTAGAACATGACTAACGCTCAATATCCAAAGAATAACAGGTAGTGGAACTTCACTATTACAAATGCAGATCTCATTGTCAGTTGCAGAATGTAGGACCGAGGTGGCTGATGGGTCTGCCGCCAGTGGTGGAGTGAAGGGAGGAGGGATGCACAAGGCTGGAGTTTGAGGGATGAAGGGTGCAGGAAGGGATGTAAGGCTGGAGGGTGCAGAGATAGGGTTGGAGTGAGGCCATGGAGAGATTTGAAAATGTGAACGAGAATGAGGATTTTAAATTCAGATGTGTTGGGAGACTGGGAGACAACATTGGCCAATGAGGAGAGATGTGAAATGCGTGACAGGATGCAAGCAGCTGAGTTTAGGACACGTTTATGGGGAGGTGGAGGATGGAAGAAGGATGTTGAAATCGAATCTAGAGGTACAATAAGTGCGGATAAAGGTTTGTGTGGTAGGCAGCGTCATGGAGGTGAATACAAGTAGTCTTGGTGGTGAATGGGATGTGGTTTTAAAACACGACTCTTGATTGAGCAGAATGCCAAGGTATTGCGTGGTTTAATTCGGCCTGAGCGAGTAGCTGAGGTGGGTATGGAGGCAGTGTCAAGGGAGCAGATTTTCATGGTGAGAAGAAATTTTGACTCGCCCACAATTTAATTTCAGATAGGCAATCTGACGGCACAGAGGTAATTGTGAGCTGTGGAGAAGGATGGTGAGGTGGAGGTAGAGCTGGGTATTGTCAGCACACAAACAGAAACTGACCCTGCGCCTGTGGATGTCATTGAGGAGCAGCATGTTCTTATCTTCCATATTCTTTTATTCTTTTTCATGCAGGAGTCGATTTTCAGATGAAAACTTTGGTTGTTGATGGAGAGCAAACGGTGTTGCAGTTATGGGACACTGCAGGCCAAGAAAGGTAAATTAGAAACGAGCGACCTAAAATTTCAGTAGCCCCTGAAAACGGGCGCGGGGATGCAATAGGAACCCGCGCCTGTTCGGAGGACTGCAGGCAGCAGGTAAAATTTGTGCTGTCTGCTACTTTGCATGATGCTGCTGAGTGGCTGAACACTCAGCAGGGGACCCAAGTTCGTGCAAGACCAGCACCTACCAACATCTGTACTAAACACAACTCCAGAAATCAAATAGGGAATTCAGAAAAAACCTCTTTACCCAGAGAGTGGGGAGAATGTGGAACTCGCTGCCACAGTGAGTGGTTGAAACGAACAGTATGGATACATTTAAAGTGAGGCTAGATAAGCGTATGAGGGAGAAGGGAATAGAGGATTATGCTGATCGATTTAAATGTAGAAAGACGGGAGGAGGCTCGAGTGGAGCATAAACGCCGCGTGAACTGGTTGGGCCAAATGGCCTGTTTCTGTGCTGTATATCCTATGTAATGCTATGTAGTATTTCACCTCACCTGCACACACTTAGCACTGCTGAAAGACTCACACCCACATCTCACAGCTTGAACACGTTATTGGCTATTCAACATGACAGGAACATCATGACACAAACACATTGCAGCACTCACTGACACACTTCCCTTTATCTTTGCAGGAAAAGGTGGCGCACAATAAACAACATCAGACCTTAACCATTGGGAGACAGGTTTGCCTGCATCATCTCACCCCCTTGAAGGAGACGGTGCTGGCTATTATTGGGAGGGGCATGGTTGAACCCGTGGCCAGTGGCGGGGCTGAGGATATTTGCGTAGAGCAGTGCTTGGGCCTCAGCTATTTACAATCTATATTAATGACTTAGATGAAGGGACACAGTGCAATGTATCCAAGCTAGGTGGGAAAGTAAGCTGTGAGGAACATAAGAACATAAGAAATAGGAGCAGGAGTAGGCCATTTGGCCCTTTGAGCCTGCTCCGTCATTCAATATGATCATGGCTGATCTTCTATCTCGGAGTGGCAGTGGTGGGAGGACATTCGTGCCACACAAGTGCCAGTCAATGACTATCTCCCACAAGCAAGAGTCTAACCACCTCCCCATGACATTCAACGGCATTACCATCACCGAATCCCCCACTATCAACATCCTGGGGGTCACCATTAACCAGAAACTTAACTGGACTAACCACATCAATACTGTGGCAACAAGAGCGGGTCAGAGGCTAGGTATTCTGCGGCGAATGTCTCACCTTCTGACTCCCCAGAGCCTTTCCACCATCTACAAGGCACAAGTCAGGAGTGTGATGTCCACTTGCCTGGGTGAGTGTAGCTTCAACAACCCTCAAGAAGCTCGACACCATCCAGGACAAAGCAGCCCGCCTGATTGGCACCCCATCCACCACCTTAAACGTTCACTCCCTCCACCACCGGCGTACCGTGGCTGCAGTGTGTACCATCTACAAGATGCACTGCAGCAACTCACCAAGGCTTCTTTGGCAGCACCTCCCAAACCCGCGACCTCTTCCACCTAGAAGGACAAGGGCAGCAGGTGCATGGGAACACCATCACCTGCAAGTTCCCCTCCAAGTTGCACACCATCCTGACTTGGAAATATACTGCCGTTCTTTCATCGTCGCTGGGTCAAAATCCTGGAACTCCCTCCCTAACAGCACTGTGGGAGTACCTTCACCACAAGGACTGCAGCGGTTCAAGATGGTGGCTCACCTCCACCTTCTCGAGGGCAATTAGGGATGGGCAATAAATGCTGGCATTGCCAGCGACGCCCACAAACCGGAACGAATAAAAAAATCCCACTGCCCCCTCATCCCACAATATCTTCTGATTTACAAGCTGCACATGGTGTAAACATGCACCTCTTGCTTTCCCCTCCACCCCTCACCGCAACCTTATCCTTGTGCCTAACTCCTTTCAGATAGCCAAGAATAACCACTTGGCCAGGCACTGGTGGAGCAGCACGAAGTAGAAGAGCACCAAGGCACTGATGTTGAAGACACAGCACCGTCACTCGATTTCACTCTCGCAGCCACCAGCTCGGATACTGACACTCCCTGTAGTTTAGAGGATAGGTTAGAGGCGGGATCTGCACATGGTGAGACACCGGGCACGACTGGCCTGCACCCAGTGTAGGGGAAAGGGTAGTGCAGGTGCCAGCTCCCGGGAGGGCGAGGTCGCACACGAGTTCTGCTGTAGCGGACTTAGATGAGAACTTCAATGGGGCGGCCAACAGAAGACCACTGATGGGTATGCACAACGACATGCTTGACATGCCTGAATGCAATGTCAAGGAGCATGGAGGACTCCGGCATCAACCTTGCACAGGGCTTTGCGCACAGCTTGGAGCCTATCCTTTTGAGCATGGAAGTGATGGGCAACTCTATTAGAGCACTTCTGGACCCAACCATGATGCAGCGTCTGATGGCCGATATCTCAGCTTCCATTGCAGCACAAGCAGAAGCCACTCAACGTCTTGAGTGCTGCAGTGGAAGTTCAGGCTTCAGCCACACAGGCTCAGACTGCTGCCATCGTGACTGCGTTTACCAGTGTGGAAAGGGGCTTGCAGGGTGTCACAGCAGTCCAGCAATCTGTCCTCCAATAGATTACAAGGAATGCTGAGGTGCCGCCGCGGGGGAGTGGCAGCGGCTCTGTGGAGCACGAACCTGCTGACCTCTCGCAGGATGACAGCATTCGTCCTCCCACCACTGCCATTCCACCAGTGCCCTTGCTGTTGCCTGTCAGCCAGCTAGTCCTGACTTCTGCCGCCCATGCCGAGGTGGTGCAATCTACAGCGGGGCCTTCTAGGCCCAGAGCTGCTTGACACTGTCCTGCAAGGCCATCTGCAGTCTTCCCCCACTGAAAATTAGCAGCCTTCCACCAGCCATGATGCCACCACTGGGGTAGCAATTCGTAGGAACACTAGGACAGGCAAAGGGACATGAAAGACAGGCATGAAGGGAATGCACAAGGGTGATTCGTTGACTTTGTTGTGTAATATTGGATGGATAGATATATAAAGTTGGATTGGAATGTTTGTTTTGTGGTGGCTTTCATTGTAGCATTGTGGCCAAGAGGACGCTGTGATGGCCAGTAACAGAGGGAAGGTAAGGTGTGGGACTGTTGGTGAATGGGGAATTGGGGTTGCGTTCACTGGTACCACAGTCGGATGAGTCGATCACGGACAGCCCTGGCAGAAAGTGGCTGTCTGGGTTGCCGCCACCTCCTCCTCCTCCACTTTCTCCTCCTCCTCCGCTTTCTCCTCCTCCTCCGCTTTCTCCACCTCCTCCTCCTCCTCAGCTGGTTGTCGTATGCCTGGCGACGAGGGCTGTGCCTTCATGATGGCGAGGTAGTGGAGCATGCAGCAGACCCCAACGAATCTTGAGACGCGTTCTGCTGAGTACTGCAGGGCTCCTCCAGATCAGTCCAGGCAGCGGAAGCGTTGTTTTAGGATGCCAATGGTCTGCTCTATCAGATTCCGTGTGGTCGTATACCTTTCGATAGATGCGTGCTGCCCACATGTGCGTGGGTTGTGCAGCGGAGTCATGAGCCAGGTGGTCAGCGGATAGCCCTTGTCGCCCAGTAGCCACCTTCTGGTTTGTCGTGCTGGCTCAAAGACTGAGGGAACAGTGAATTGGCGCAGAATAAAAGCATCATGACTGCTTCCAGGATACCGGGCATTCACCATCATGATATGCTAAGCATGGTCGCACACCAACTGCACATTCAGCGAGTGGTACCCTTTGCAGTTGCCGTTTAGATGCAGCACCCGCAAAGCCATGTGCGTGCAGTCGATGGCGCCCTGCACTATGGGAAAGCCAGCTCTCCTGGCAAAACCACATGCACGCTCCGCCTGCTTCACTCTGCTCAGAAAGAAGACAATGAGGCCCCTCTCCTGGCATAAAGAGCGTCTGTCACTTCACTTATGCAGCAGTGGATGGCGAGCTGGGTGATGTTACAGATGTCAGCTGCTCCAGCCTGGAAGGATCTTGACACGAGGAAATTCAGGGCCACTCTTACCTTCATAACCACTGGCAGCGCTGTCCTTGCCCTGGTGTGAGGCTGCTGGTCTGGTTGCAAGAGGTGGCAGAGTTCTGTGAGCACCACCTTTGTAAAGTACAAACGTCTCACACACTGCTCCTGGCTCAGGCTAAGCTAAGAGAATTGCTCTCGGAAGACCCTAGATGGGTAAGGCCTCCTGCTGAGAGCCCTTCCCTCCTCCTCCTCTGCGAGCAGCTTGTCCTCTTTGCTGCCTCTGCTCCATCTCCCTGTCATGCTGCAGGCCAAGGGGGATGACAACTAGAGCCCCCATGACTGGGAGCAAGTGGTCTGACCAGAACCCTTGAAGTCAGAACCAAGGCCTTCTTCACTTGCAGCACCACTCCCTGTCACCTCACCAAATCTAAACAACTCTGTAAAGCTCCAAACACTTCATCAAACTTACACAGAGCCAGTAGAAATTAATCAGCAACTAACTTGAGAGTAGTTGCTGATCCCTTTAAATATCGCTGGTTGGGGGTCCTTGTTGCTGCTGAATGCATGTTCAGCTGTACGAGGTTAAGACAGGGCGTTCGCTCCAGCGTTGAGGACAAAAAGGGCAGCGCTGGCGTCAAATCAGTCTTGCACGCTGATTGCCGTCACGATCTTCCCATTCAATGCTCCTAATGCCCGCCCTACCACCCTCGCCAAAATGGTGGCTGGCACGGCCCACAGCAGAAGTGTGTGCGCGGCGTAGATGCAAATTTTGACACAAAACGGCTCCCGTAGCGCCGAAAAAACAGACGCTATGGAGCCGAATTTCTAGCCCTGGGTGCCTGAAACGAGCTTCGATTCCTCACCTTGATGAACATAAAAACTTACCAAAGGAAAAGAAATTGAAGCTTAATTGCCCATTTGTTCAGCAGCATTAATGTTTTAAAAAAAAAAATGGAATGGTTAGCGGAGAAGCGGGCACCAAAATCTTACCGTTTATGTTTCAGGTTTCGGAGTATTGCCAAATCGTATTTTAGGCGTGCGGATGGCGTTTTATTGCTATATGATGTCACCTGTGAAAAAAGTTTCCTCAATGTACGAGAATGGGTTGACACGATTGAGGTGAATGACCCTGTTTTCATATTAAAAATAGATTTTGTATGAATTAAGCAGCAACTACAATGGCTGCATGGTTAGTGTAAACTCACTGGGGGAAAAATAATACACCCTGACAAATTGTGCTCCCAATATTGAGCCTTGCCTGCCTGCAGCACGTATCGGGAATTTGGGTGCACAGTCCCCATAATTTTTCATCCATTAAAATCGTACCTGGAGCATAATTAGTAACATTACTCCTAGATTATAATGTTCAGTGCATAAGTCTCCCATAAATATTTGATATCCCTATTTTTATTCATTTTACACCAGTGTGTAAATTGCTTGTTCTGTCCAACCTCCCCCTCATTTTTCTCCCCACCTTCCAATTTCCTGGGCTGCATACCATTACCTCCGGGTGAATTTTTGAGGGCGTTCTCCCATTTGTCTGCCTTTGTTCCGGGGTTTCTGCGGCTCTCCCACCGAACTTACAGTGGACGAGCAGGAGAATTCCCGTGGAAATTTACCCTTCCTAGCTCAGAAGGTAAGCAGCCAAGCTACTGCCAGGCCTCTGCAGTAACACCACTAGAAGGCACACTGGAGATGCATGAGATGACATACTCCACAAGAAAAAGGGATTGTCCTTCTAATGTCACCTCACCTGAAGATGTGGGTTGGATTGGGAACTCCTTATGTGGGAAATCATACTGTGAGACTTAACATATTTTACCCCAACATACTGCAGTATTCCATTTGCTTGAGCTCAATAATGTATCAGTTCAAGCTCTGAAGGTGGTTCAGAGAAGAGTTATGAGAGTGACCCCTAGAGTCAGAGGGACTGAGTTAGAGGGAAAGAATGGAGAACTATGGGTTTTCAGCCTGGAAAGGAGCTTATAGAGAGGTGATGTTATGGAAAAGGTAGAACATGGCAACAGGACAATGGGACCCAAGTACAAGGTAGTAAAAGGAGAATTTAGGGCATTTTATATTTCAAATAGCATAGATGCTGTCAAAAATGTAAGTTGGTATTATCAGATTGGTAATTATGTTAGTCACATCGCTTGCATGTAACATCGGTGCAATGAAAATGCTGTTTGGTTTTCCGGTTCCTTTCAATCCCAAAATTTGAAACAAAATTGTCAAACACTTTTTCAAAAGACAGTACCCCTTTAAATGAACGGACTCAAGGAAAGCACAAAGGCCCGGAATTTACGGTCGGGATTGATGACGAACTGGCAGTGTCCCCGTCATTCCGCCTTTGAAACTAACAGCAACTTCGTGGTTTTGTCGCATGTTGCGGTCAGTCATTGACAGCTCCGAAACAGGCTGCGCTGTGTCCCCCAACAAAGAGCCGGCAATCAGAGTAATCAGCCAAATCATTGAAGCTGACGAAAACTTTAGCTCTTCCACAGTAATTACGCTGTTAAATTCCCCACTAAAAGTTAAACCCAAAGGGATTAGGTGTGACTGGGGTTTTAACAGCATATTGACTGCTAAACAAATGTTAAGGGCCTGGAAAACTAATTTTAATTTTGTGCAATGTGAAATTTGTCCATATTCATTAAAATTAAAATTTTTAAGAAACTTTTGAAAACATTAAAAAAAATGTTTTTAAAGTTTGTCAATCTTTATTTCGGGTTTGCCTTTTCCCCATGTGAGACTCCCAATCTTTCTTTTGCTCTCTCTAACTATTTTAAAAAGTTAGAATTTGAAGAGCTTACCCACTTCCTTGTTCGCTGTCTGTGAGAATTCTGCCTTTTGATTGGCTGCTTAGACAGCCTGTTGATGTCACAGCAGTTCGAACAAGGGGATCCCCACTACAGTTCATTGATTTGAATTGAAGGTCAGAAAACCCGACGTTCTCGACACGGATTGCGAGATCCTTGTGCGAAGCCTGCTTCGGGGCCTACTTTGCTGCTGGCCGAAAATTCCGGGCCAAGTGATGATTTACCTGAGATTATAAAAATACATGATGATAATGTTATCCATTTTTGCTTAACTTAAAGGATTCAACCAATGAAAATATTCCTATTATGTTGGTGGGGAACAAGGCGGACCTGAGAAACAGAGTGATGCAAGAAAGACAAAAGTCTGTCCCCACCAGCTATGGGGAGAAACTGGCCATGGTGAGAATCAAAGAACTGAGTCGTTAAAACATTTTTGTTTTAAATCTGGAGAGGTGGAATGTAAAATAGAAAGTTGTGCATTTTTTGGTGATGTTTTGTATTTGTAATTACACCCTTTAAAGAGTGGGCATACAGTCCAGTTCAGTCCAATCAATTATACAAAAGCAGAGAAAAGTACTGATTTGGGTAATTCTCCAACAATTAATTGGAAAATTATGTGCCTGTGTTATATGTGCTGTTATGTTAGAAGGATTTACTTCTGCTCTGAAGTAAACCTCCATACAATATTTCCAGTTTTCTTATGCCACAGAGCCTGAAACGCCATTGAACAGTTCTATAATAAAATGGATTCCTTTTGTAGGCAGTGATTGGTTGAATTTGCACATAACACATCAAAATTAAATTTAGCAAGAAGCAAACAAGAAAAGAGATGCATCACTGTATGAAACACCTATGACATTAGCATAATCTGTTTTCGGTCTGTTTTGGATCTAACATGGATACTGAAGCAATATAATCATAGTCTTGTAGCATATTCGTCGGAAATGACTCATCCTTTGGGTGGGATTTTAAGGATACTAAATATAGGAGTGAATTGTATTTATCTTTTGTTTTCTTGACAGACATACAACGTGCTGTTCTGTGAAACAAGTGCCAAGGATGGTTCGAACATTATCGAAGCAGTCCTTCACCTCGCTCGGTAATCATTGATTTTTATTAATTAGATCAGCAGCTCCTTGGAGACATATATGAGATGGAGTAAAAAGTCAAAGCTAGTTTGATAGAACGCTGAGAAGTTGCACCTACAAACTCTGAACAGACCTCCTGGTTCACCACCTGTTTTTTTTCCCGAGGAAGAAAATTACATCAAATTTCTATTGATAGTGATGTAAAAAGGGAAAAGAATAAGAAAAAAAATTAAAAAATGTCCAAACCTATAATCATTGGCCTGGATATACTTGAGAGAGAATTAATTAAGGAAATACAGAGATGAGTTTTGATCGGTCAAATGCTAATTTCTCATTTTTAATTTTTCTTTTGTTCTTAACTAATGTGAGATACCAATATGGAGGCCAGACATTATTTACACCAGTACATCAGGGACTAAAGTTGCAAGTCAACAAGTGGGATGTGTATTGGGTGGGTGAGCTGAAACAAACATAAGGTAATGATCATTCTGGTCATAGTCTGAGAGGAACCAGTGATAAACCACCTTCCCCATTCCCACCACCGATGTACAATTATTCATATTACAAAAATAGGTGGAAAAATTCAGTTGGTTTGCGCCTCCCGTTAGCGCCTTAAGAGGGCGCTAATGGGGCGCAAAGCAACTAGCGCCCGTGCGCGGCGATGTTTGCGCCGCTCATGAAATTAACTAGACATTTTGCGGCGGCGCTAAACACTACCGCCACGATCTTTTGCGCCGACAGATCATGACGTCAGTCGAGTGTGCAATGCCCCGGTAGCGCCCCGGAGCTGATATTGAGTGGCGCCCCCTGCCTTACCGCCTGCCGCTAGCAACGACATGTTGAGGGGAGCGTTTTGCAGTCAGGAAGGGACTGGGGGAGCGCTATTTAAAGGCGAACACTTCCTGCCTTTTTTTGTTGGTGACATTTTTGCACCACGCGTTCTGAGAGAGAGAGAGAGACTTCTGGAGAGATTCAACGCTGTGTGAAGGAGTTTTGGGTACTGAGCAGCACTTTGCAGGTTCATTTTGATTTGCCCTTCTTTGTATCGATTTAGAAGAGATTGTGGGGGCTGCACTCTGAGCTCTTTCCCTGGTACTCTCCATTGTTCTTTCCAGCAGATTTGATGTACAGGTCTCTCCAGGCCGAGATTCAAGGCTGCAATGAGCAGGATGTGGATGGAGAGCAAGATCAACCCTCCTCTTTAAGAACTGGCCGGCGCCATTGTGTCTGTGTTCAATTGCTGACTGACATCACATGAGCTTCGCCAGCGCTCTGAGGTAGCGCCTCGCTCCTCGGCCTTTGCGCCTTAAGACAGGTGTGAAGCGCCTGATTTAGCGCTCCAATCACCTCCAGGGACGATAAAAGCCAAGTTTGCAGTCGGTGGCGATAATTAGCGCCAGGCGCTAATCTTTGCGCCCGGCTGATAATTGCGCCCCAAATGGGACGATACTGAATTTTTCCCCCATAGAAACATGGAAGATAGGAGCAGGAGTAGGCCATTCGGCCCCTCGAGCCTGTTCCGCCATTTAATGAGATCATGGCTGATCATCCAAATTCAGTACCCTGTCCCTGCTTTCTCCCCATATCCCTTGATCCCTTTAGCCTTAAGAAATATATCTAACTTCTTCTTGAATATATTTAATGAGTTGGCCTCAACTGCCTTCTGTGGTAGAGAATTCCACAGGTTCACCACTCTCTGGGTGAAGAAATTCCTCCTCATCTCAGTCCTAAATGGCTTACCCCTTGTCCTTAGACTGTGACCCCTGGTTCTGGACTCCTCCGCCATCGGAAACATCCTTCCTGCATCTAGTCTGTCTAGTCCTGTTAGAATTTTATAAGTTTCAATGAGATCCCCTCTCATTCTTCTAAACTCTGGCGAATATAAGCCTAATTGACCCAATCTCTCTTCATACGTCATTCCTGCCATCCCAGGTATCAGTCTGGTGAATCTTCGCTGCACTCCCTCCATGGCAAGAACATCCTTCCTCAGATAAGGCGACCAAAACTGCACACAATACTCAAGGTGTGGTCTCACCAAGGCCATGTACAACTGCAGCAAGACATCCTTGCTCCTGTACTCGAATCCTCTCGCTATGAAGGCCAACATACCATTTGCCGCCTTAACCGCCTGCTGCACCTGCATGCTTACCTTCAGCGACTGGTGCACAAGGACACCCAGGTCTCGTTGCACTTCCCCTTTTCCCAATCTATTGCTGTTCAGATAATAATCTGTCTTCCTGTTTTTGCCACCAAAGTGGATAACCTCGCATTTATCCACATTATACTGCATCTGCCATGCATCTGCCCAATCACCCAACCTGTCCAAATCATACTGGAGTTTCTCTGCATCCTCCTCACAGCACACACGCCCACCCAGCTTTGTGTTGTCTGCAAACTTGGAGATATTACATCTAGTTCCCTCGTCTAGATCATTAATATATATTGTGAATAACTGGGGTCCTAGCACCGATCCCTGCGGTACCCCACTAGTCACTGCCTGCCACTCGGAAAAAGACCCGTTTATTCCAACTCTTTGCTTTCTGTCTGCCAACCAGTTCTCTATCCAAGTCAATTCCTTGCCCCCAATCCCATGTGCCTTAACTTTACATGCTAATCTCTTATGCGGGACCTTATCGAAAGCCTTCTGAAAGTCCAAATACACCACATCCACTGGTTCTCCCTTATCTATTTTACCAGTTACATCCTCAAAAAATTCCAGTAGATTAGTCAAGTATGATTTACCTTTTGTAAATCCATGTTGACTTTGTCCGATCCTGTCACTGTTTTCCAAATGCTCTGCTATTACATCTTTTATAATGGACTCTAGCATTTTCCCCACTACCAATGTCAGGCTTACCGGTCTATAATTCCCTGTTTTCTCTCTTCCAACCTTTTTGAATAGTGGGGTTACATTAGCTACCCTCCAATCCATGGGAACTATTCCAGAGTCTATAGAATTTTGGAAGATGACCAGCAATGCATCTACTATTTCTAGGGCCACTTCCTTAAGTACCCTAGGATGTAGATTATCAGGCCCTGGGGATTTATCGGCCTTCAATCCCAACAAATTTCCCTAACACCATTTCCCTACAAATACTGATTTCATTCAATTCCTCCCTCTCATTAGACCCTATGTTCCCCGACATCTCTGGGAGGTTATTTGTGTCCTCCTTTGTGAAGACAGAACCAAAGTATGTATTTAATTGGTCTGCCATTTCTTTGTTCCCCATTATAAATTCCCCTGATTCTGACTGCAAGGGACCTATGCTTGAATTCATCAATCTTTTTCTCTTCACATACCTATAGAAGCTTTTACAGTCAGTTTTTATGTTCCCTGCAAGCTTACTCTCATATTCTATTTTCCCCCTCTTAATTAATCCCTTTGTCCTCCTTTGCTGAATCCTAAACTGCTCCCAGTCCTCAGGTTTACTGCTTTTTCTGGCCAATTTATATGTCTTCTCCTTGGATCTTATGCTATCCCTAATTTCCCTTGTTAGCCACGGTTGAGTCACCTTTTTTGTTTTATTTTTATGCCAAACAGGGATGAACAATTTCTGTAGTTCATCCATGCGATCTTTAAATGTTTGTCATTGCCTATCCACCGTCAACCCTTTAAATAACGCTCCCCAATCCATCCTAGCCAACTCGCGCCTCATACCATTGTAGTTTCCTTTATTTGAATTCAGGACCCTAGTCTCTGAGTCAACTACTTCACTCTCCATCTTAATGAAGAATTCCACCATATTATGGTCGCTCCTCCCCAAGGGGCCTCGCACAACAAGATTGCTAATTAATCCTTTCTTATTACATAATACCCAGTCTAAGATGGCCTGATCTCTAGTTGGTTCCTTGACATATTGGCCCAGGAAACCATCCCGTATACACTCTAGGAATTCCTCCTCCACAGTATTGTTACTAATTTGGTTAGCCCAATCTATATGTAGATTAAAGTCACCCATGATAACTGCTGTGCCCTTATTGCACGCGTCTCTAATTTCCCGTTTAATGCCATCCTCAACCTCAGCATTATTGTTTGGGGGTCTGTATACAACTCCCACTAACGTTTTCTGCCCCTTGGTATTTCTCAGCTCTACCCATACAGATTCCACATCATCAGAGCTAATATTCTTCCTTACTATTGTGTTAATCTCCTCTTTAACCAGCAATGCTACCCCACCTCATTTTCCTTTTAGCTTGTCCTTCCTGAATATTGAATACCCCTGGATGTTGAATTCCCAGCCTTGGTCACCCTGGAGCCATGTCTCCGTAATCCCAATTATATCATATCCGTTTACATCTATTTGCGCAGCTAATTCATCCACCTTATTACGAATGCTCCTCGCATTAAGACACAAAGCCTTCAGGCTTGTTTTTTTTAAAAACAAACAGCTGTATTTCTGGGTTTTATAACACTATAGAGATAATTCTGCAACTTCACGGGCCCAGTGGGTAGCCTTACCTACCTGGAGAGCATATTGAAAAAGTAGACACCACCAATGATTTTCCAACTATTAATTTAAAAATGGTTGGAAAATCACGGGCAGTGGGCGCCTGAATTTCCAATATGCTCTCCCGATAGATTAGGCTCCCTGCCAGGAGCATAAAGTCAGAGAATTACTCTGTGTGTCAAACTGTTAAGAGTTTCCTTGTGTTTTAAAATTAAAGTCGTGTAGAGCATTGACATAATCCAGGTTGATGCGATCTAGCTGTAACATTTTATAGCTCTTATCTACTGAGTGAGATATCAGTACCTAAATGATAGCCATTTACCATCTGGATGGTGCTATTCTTGTCTGCATGAAGGTATGATGAAACCATTTTATTAGTGGCAATAATTTAACAGGGACTCTTATGATCTGGCACTTTGATGTCATGCAAGTGGTGGTTACCCTGGATACAACCTCAGAGTTGCATTTTTCAACACTCTGGCTCCCACTTTTTTGTTAAAATATTTTTGCTGCTTCCACTTTATGACGTCTTCCTTAAAAGGATTAATTGCCTGTGTTGAGAGGCTAGACAGATGACTAGCTCCCAGACCTCCATCAATGTTGCTCTGAAAGTAGTTGGTCGGAGATGCACAAGATGGACTCAGAGCATTTCTTCCTCCAATATTTCCTTTGGACCCTTTAGGAAAGTGCTTAGATTCCACTCCGTGCCTTCCAACACAGTCATGGCAGAGATTGTGAACTCCTGAATGACTGAGCATGAATGTAAAACAATGCTCCACTGTGCTACCTGCCTCTTCTTTATCTTCAACTCTTTGAGTAGTGATTTCCTTTGCTGTTTTTAAATGACAGTCATATCTTCTGTTATATAGAGAAATACAGAATTGAATTATATTTTTAACGTTAAATGTTGTGAAGAAGAGATGGGAAAAGCACAGAATAATTCTTTGACAGTTTAGTGCATATATAGGATAAATTATAGGTAGGAATGCACTCCCAGTGCCCTACTGCAGTGAAGGACTTTACCCGGCTCTGTTTTTCTGAATATAGGTTATTTGCATGAGTGGGATTGTGGTTAAGATTCTCCTAGTCATTGGTGTTTAATTGGTTATTATTCCAGTTCGTCCATTTTCCTCTCTTGGCAGGTCTGCACATTCATGTGTATTCTCAGTGTTGTTTAGGCCAGAAATATTCATGGGCAAAGAGGAGCGAGAACCCTTTCCAAGTGCTAACCGGAGCCCAGTAACAATAAATGGAAGTTTTTCTATATAAAGAATCCTTTGCTTTCAGCAATTGCCCACTGAAGACAGCCTTGTCTGGATGAATACGCCTTTCTCTTTTAAAGAAAAATTGTTTGGTGAGGTAGGTAACCTAGAGTTAC
Organism: Squalus acanthias; assembly: GCA_030390025.1. Classification (NCBI taxonomy): domain Eukaryota; kingdom Metazoa; phylum Chordata; class Chondrichthyes; order Squaliformes; family Squalidae; genus Squalus; species Squalus acanthias. The sequence continues at coordinate 197,743,853 of CM059425.1, read as the reverse complement.
CTTAACCTCCCTAGATTGGAAGATGGGTCAGTAATTCCAGTGACCCTCTCCTGATTGCTCTATTTATTCCATCAGGAGAAACCTCTTTATCTGACTGTTGCAATCACTAACAAGTAAAAATAATTCCAAGGCAAAAGTCTCTAGGTCTTCGTACCTTTTCAAAAGTTATTTACTCTTTTAATTCTGATTTTCTAGAAAAGGTAATTCCAGATCATCAGAATTCTAGTCTATCAAACCATTTACTGTTCATTCCCAGCGTGTGGAACTGACTTTTGCCTGAGTATAGTTCCATGGCCACTGTCAGCCCAGTGGTATCTTACCCAAATGGTCATTTTCCATTTGTGAACTGAGACAGTGAGTGTTGTCAAGTTACCCAACCATTAAAGCATCATCATCAAGCTCAATCTTGTCACTTGACGTTGACAAACATGGATTTTCCAGCAGGAGGTGTTGGAAAGCATTCATCAGCTCGAACCTTTGCTGATTTCCTCTTCCTTGACTCAGGGGTGCTGAGGTTAATTGTAGTACTTCTCCGAATGAGATCAGCTAACTCGGCACAGACCGGAGATTTAAACTGGGACTTTCTGGTTTGTATAGCTTAGTACTGCACCAGGAATTACTGACAGGATCATAGGAGGACTTTGTGAATGTTTGCTTTTTAACACCTACCATACTAGATCTTCCTAAACCTCATCCAAATTTCACTTAGCAGCACATTGAGTGAAGACACTTCTTGTGTAAATTAGGTATTTGATTTAAGAGTTTCTGTTTTTTTGATCTTACTGAATATTGGAATAATGATTAAATGGACAATGGTAGATCATTTGTCAATTGTTTATCTTTATCTGAGGGATTTTCTTATGTGCTTATCAAGGCGAGGAATGTTAGTGTTACGGAATGGAACACTTGTCCTCCTTGGCCACTCACAGTAAACATTAGTCACTGACAATGCAGGTGGACCATAATTAGATACAGAATAAAGCTTGCCGTATGTTGCAGTATTGTGCCATGGCTCCAAACTCAGAACTCTCTACTGAACCAATGTGACATTTTCCTTATGGCTTCTCTGCAAATTAACCAATCTGTTCCACAAAGTCAACAGTTCTGTGCTGTGGGCCCATTTCTACTAGGAACTACAAACTCATTTCACGTGGGAACTATTACAAGTAGCCAACATAGACAGAAAGGGCCGAATAGCCCCCTGTGGTGCAAATGTCTATGGCTCTAACAAGCAGAAAGGAGAATTTTCTCCCATCGGTATAGCTGGATTTGAACCCAGAAGAGAATAGACCAATACTAACTCACTGCACCACCCAATCCTTTATTTAAGATTAATAATAGTACACAGCAAGTACAATCAGGATTCATGCCTTTTCATTGCAAATTAGTGTTTATCAGAACTTGACAGTACTTGATAAATCTGCCCTTTTGTTTACATTGTCTGTCTATTTCATTCCACAGGGAAGTGAGGAAAAGAGTAGATGAAGGAACAGACATGGACTCTGTAACTAATTTATCCAGCACACACTTGAACAAGAAGCTGCCCATGAAAAGCTGCTGCACTGCTTAAAAACAATGAAGAAAAGTCACTGAACTGCCCAGTGGTGTTTTGCGTTTTTACATATTTTTTGTGATCATTGTACATTATTTAGCACCTTAGAAAATACTGAAAGATGGAGGTTACAGCAATGAAGAAGCTGAAATATGAAGGGTCGAGCAAATGAAAAAAGACTGGCTGAAGAGCAAGATGAAATGAGAATTTTAAATAAAATGCAGTTAGCTATGTTTGTACTTCATTTATTCCATGAGCAATGAGACCATTCTGCCTCAATGTTGCCAAAGCATTAGCCAACAAGATGGCTATTTGAAGCAAAAGTGTATTGGTCTCCTTAATTATATTTGTATATAGTGGTCTTATTTACATTTCAAATTTAAAGGATGTTTCTAGAAATACTATTGCTGCTTTTTAAGATTGTGTTTTGGATATTATTTTGGTTCCTGTTGCCTCCTTAAATGTATTTATTTAAAAAAAAATTAATGTAAACTCAACCTTTACAGAGCATTTTACAGCACTTAGAAATGTAAATAAAATTATTTTTATGTGACTGAAGTAGAAGGCTATTAAGGTGTTCTGTGATGTTTAGTAAAGTATGTTAAATGATGCATTACATTTTATTAGACTTTGTGACTCTGTAATGGTTTCCTTTTTAAAAATAACTAATCAGTCTCCAATGCATTCCACACAGTAAGTCGAATAGTATGGTGTCTCACATCTGTTTCTGATGTCTTCATGTTGCTGTTTCTCTCTTGTCTCTCCTACTTCTGTCTCTCTTTTCTCTGTCTTTTTGTGCTTTTCTCTCTGTCCTGTTGGGTGGGAGCTGGTGGATGGTGTGGTGGGGAAAGGAGCCACCAACCAGTGCAGGCTGCATTTGGGGGTGGGGTTCAGGGAAAATGTGACCCACAGCAGCTCCCTTCGCATCTCCTCTCCCAATCACTCGTGCTTCCTCCACCCATCATGATCTCTACCCCCTCACTCTCAGCATGACCCCTGTTTCTTCCTATTTTGAAATACCCATTCAACTGCTGTATTCCTTCACACCACGTTCTACTTTCACTCACCACATCCTTAACTCTCCATATAATTATCAAACTTTATTTGCAGTTTTCACACACGAAAGGCCAGATTTATCAAATTGCACCCCAAAAACACTGCCACCACCAACAACTTGCATTTATATAGCGCCTGTACTGTAGAAAAACATCATAAGGCACGTCACAGAGACATAATCAAAAAAGATCGGATGCTGAACCAAAGGAGATATTAGAAGGAGTGACTAAAAGCTTGGTCAAAGAGATGGGTTTTAAGGACACTCTTAGAGGACAGGGAGGTGGAGAGTTTTTTTTGTTGGGGCGGGGGGGCGGGGGGGGGGGGAGGTGGGCGGAATCCAGAGCGTGAAAGCATGAGGATGAGCACTTTAAATTTGAGCCATTTTGGGAATCGGAGCTGATGTGGGTCAGTGAGGACAATGGGTGAGCGGGACTAGGTGCAGGATAGGGTATGGGCAGTGAGCTAAAGTTTACAGAGGCTGAAGGATGGGAGGCCAGTCCAGAGAGGATTGGAACAGTTGAGTATATGTGACAACGGTGTGGATGAGGGTTTCAGTACCAGATGGTCTGAGGTAAAAGCAGAAATGGGCCATGTTATGGAGGTGGAAGTAGATAGTCTGTGTGTTGGAGATGATATCGTTTTAAATAGGATGCCTGAGACAGACTGGGAAGCTGAAATGGAATTGGTCAGCTAACATGGAGGCCAGGAAGGGAAGTTGGATGGTCAGCTGTTTAGTGGGAATGGGATCGAGGGAGTCAGAGGTTGGTCTCATGGATGATATGAGCTTGGAGAGGAAATGATTTCAGAGTTAGGGAAGTGGGAAGCCTGAGGGAGTGTTTGGCTTAATGAGCAATGGGAAAGGGAGTGAGGGAGGAGGGCGCAGATGCAGCTGAATGGAAATATGTGTATGGGAAATCTATGGCAAATACACCCAGATGCTCAAAATTATCATGTATTACCAGGGTATTAATCTCATAATTTACTCAGGGTAACCCTGGCACAGCCAGTACATAGCTGGTAGTTCATTGTACAAGTAAGGTGCCTTGGTTTAACAGGTAGACTTCTCAAAGGCAAGGCCACATTTGAAAGGTTTTTAGGAGTATATGGTTTGAACATTCTTGATATACTGGTTAGATATAATTTTACCCTAAACACAACAGATCAGAGGCATGGCATAACTCTATGGGAAGATATCTATGTAATTCCAAGAAATATTGTAACCATTAGGGTTGAGCTCCTACTTCCGCATTGCCTGGGCCCATTGTTTTTGAAAACCTACAAAGAATGCCATTTAACGAAAGTCAACTGACTGCTTTGACTGTTTAATCAATGGGAGTTAATTTTTATGTTGGTCAGAAGAGAAGCCTAAATCTAACAGTTGTCTCTTCTGATGGTTTCTTCTGAATCATGATTTTTCTAGGCTGTGAACAGTATAGTTTTTACATGTTTTGTTTCCTTCTTTGTTCGTGGGTCTTGGCGCTTGTGTGTAAGAGACCTAAGAAGTAACTCACTGGAATTGTCAATATGTTGAGCAGGCATCCTTTTGATGATGGACAGAACTCATTTTCAAAAAGCTCTAACTTCTCATCAGATCAGGGGTGTCTACTGGCCTTTCTGTACCACAGCAATGTGTTTCCATGTACTTTGGCATTGTAATGTATTATCACATAGTTTATCACATGGTTTAGTTTGAGCATACTCAGTTCATTCTGGCCTATAAAGCAAGCACATGGACTAGCAACTCATGTCTCTGTCCTTCATTTTTTCTACACGCAAATATTACATTTTGGCTACAAGGCTGGGATCCCAAAACCATTTTTAGGGATCATGAAAGGACACAGTGTTCAACCTTCGAGTGGACAAGTATAAGGTGAATTTGTGACGCCTAAACTGAATTTTTGCGATGTTTTACGGTTAATGCTCATGCAGAATCATCAGTGCTTCGCCTTCATGTGTATGTATACACAACAACAGCAGCAATGATTCTCACAGGTACACAGGTAGCGTGCTGAGTCACTGTTCAATGGGATTGGGACAATCATGGCCGTGCCAACGGGATTCATCGGAAGCCTCGGCACGTATGACCAAGCTTGCGAACCATTCAGTTCTTACAATGAGTGGATGGAGATGTTTTTTAAGGCCAATAACATTATTGAGACCGAAGGTGCAGATGAGAATGTTCAAGCTCAAAATAAAGTAATTCGTGAGCAGAAAAAAAGCTATTTTTCTAACGGTGATCGGGCCAGATGTCTACAGAACATCGACAAAACTACTTGCACCAGGGAAAGCAAAGGATATGTCATTTGAAGACATTGTCGAGAAACTCGAGGATAATTTCGACCCAAAGCTGTTAGAAATAGCAGAGAGCTATAAGTTTGGTACCAGAAACCAAAAACAAAGTGAAACCATCAGTGAGTACATTGTAGCTCTTAAGAACCTGTCTTTGCATTGTAACTTCGGCACATTTTTGGATCATGCGTTGCGAGATAAGTTTGTGTGTAGACTGGAGGATGAGCGCGCACAGTCCAAGTTACTGAACACTCCGAACCTAATGTTTGACATAGCATGCAAAATTGCACTATCTATGCAGATGGCGTCTAAGAACGCTAGGGAGCTCCGTTCAACTCAAGTGACGAGTGCAGCTGAGGTCTACAGTCAAAAAGCCACCGCCAAACCTAAAGCTGTGAGACCGAGTCAAAAGCATGTTGGTGAAAGCAGTTTAACTTTTGATCAACGAGCAATATATTGATATGTGTATCAACACGGCGGCAGACTGCTCTATCATGAGTAAGGACACATATGAGATTAAGTTTAATCAAATACCACTTACAAAGAGTACCGTAGAGTTAAAAACCTACTCCGGAGAAATCCTAGAGACATGTGGACAAATGGAATGTGCAGTTCAACACAGTGGCCAATCAGTAAAGCTGCCTATTATTGTAGTGAGCTACAACAACAGGCCAACCCTCATGGGCAAAGACTGGTTGAGAAAGTTGAAATTAGACTGGAAAAACGTCTTCAGTGTAGATGCTTCAAAGAAGCGACTTGACACAATGCTGAACAAGTACAAAAGCATGTTCACAGACAGTTATGAGGGCATCACTGGGTATGATGCGCATATCCACATCAAGTCCAACGCGAAGCCTGTCTATTGTGAGGCAAGGCCGGTCCCCTATGCGTTGAAGAGTCAGGTGGAGGAAGAGCTAGAGAAACTGAGAGAAAAAGGAGTGCTAGTAAAAACTGACAAAAGTGAATGGGCTACCCGGATTGTGGTAGTGCCCAAAGCAGACAAAACTGTACGCTTGTGCGGTAACTACAAAGTTACTATCAACCAAGCAGTTGACGATGAGCAGTACCCGTTACCTACATCACAAGATTTGTATGCAGCACTCTCTGGGTCAAAGGTTTTCTCCAAGCTTGACCTGTCGCACACTTACGCTCAGCTGAATGTTGACAAAGAGGGTCAACAGTATCTCACCATCAACACTCACAAAGGACTGTATTCATACACTAAGCTGTCATATGGCTACGATGGATAAGATTTTGCAAGGAGTTCCAAATTGCTTATGCAATCAAGACGATGTGCTGATCGCAACAAGCAGCGAGGAAGAAAATCTAGAAGTGTTAGATATAGTGCTTCAAAGGTTGAATGCCCACAATGTCAAATTGAAAAGGAGCAAATGTGCTTTTGTGCAGCCCGAGGTTGTGTACCTTGGTTTGAAATTTGATACAAATGGCTTGCAACCAGTGAAGGAAAAGGTTGATGCTGTCATCAATGTTCCAAAGCCACAGAACATGTCTGAGTTAAAATCTTTACTTGGAATGGTCCAGTACTATGCACGTTTTTACCTGAGTTAGCGACCATGTTAGCTCCATTGCATGAGCTCCTCAAGAAGGATGTCCAGTGGAAGTGGACGAAAGCGCAACAGGAAGCTTACGACGCTTGTAAGAGAAGTCTCTCTAGCGACGTTCTACTCATGCACTATGACACAGAGCGTGAGCTTAAGTTAGCGTGTGATGCTTCCAGCCACGGTGTGGGAGCTGTTATAAGTCACATAATGGATGACATCCAAGAGATACCAGTCATGTTCGCATTGCGAACCCTCACAAAGAGCGAAAGAAACTATGTGCAAATTGAAAAGGAAGCACTCACCATAGTGTTTGGTATCAGAAAATTCCAACAGTTGCTGATCAGCAGAAACTTTACCCTCATAACCAATCACAAAACCGCTCCTAACAATATTGGGGCCCAAATCTGCCATCCCTGCAATGGCCGCATCAAGAATGCAACGTTGGGCAGTGTTGTTGTCACAATGTGACTACACAATTGAATATCGCACTTCAAAGCAAAACGCAATCGCAGATGCCTTGTCCAGGTTGCCACATGAAGACTCATGTGTTGGGACTGAAGGTGAGGTTTTCACGCTAGGTGCAGTTGACAAAGACTTTCCCGTGAATGCAACTGAGATTGCAAATGAGATTCAGAAGGACTCAGTACTGAAAAGAGTGTATGAAAACACCTTGAATGGATGGACTGATCAGTGTCTGGACACAGTGTTGAAACCATTCCATAAGCGACGTACTGAATTGTCTTGTGAGCAAAGTTGTATAAAGTGGGGAAACAGAGTGGTGGTACCTACTTCTTTGAGTTGGGAACCAAAACAAAACAGCCCGAAAATTGATTCAACACCAAAACCACCTTTAAGGAGATTAGGAAGGCTCCACAAACCTGTTATTAAACTGAATTTGTAGCTCATGTGTAGGATTTGTAGTTCATTTAAAAGAAAAACAGCCAGGAGTTTTTATTATGTGGTACATGTAATCCTGGGAAAGGTGGGACCATAGTTTTGATGTATTTGAGAGGGGAATACATACATTTTTTTTAAGGGGTCTCATCAGGGTATGGACACAGAATTGAAACTATTCCATAACCGTCGTACTGAATTGTCCTGTGAGCAAGGTTGTATCAAGTGGGGAAACAGAGTGGTGCTCCCTACTTCTTTGAGAGATAGAATTCTGGCCGAACTTCATACTGAACATCCAGGGATCGTCAGTATGCAATCAATTGCAAGAAGCATTGTTTACTGGCCTGGATTGGACAGTGATCTTGAATCACTTGATCATGAACACATACATGAGTTTGACTCAGTTCAGACTTCAGTATTTGGAGAGAGTGGGAATTCGGAGCAGAGGGGGAAGGAGGAGTGAGCGAGAGGAGCAGCCGGAGATAAAGGTAGCCCCGAGAGCCCGGAGAGAGTGCGAGCATTAGGGAGCGAGGTAAGTGACGTCAGCACAAGGGAAGGAGCTGAAGAGAAAAAAACCAAATTGATGAGTAGCTGGTGATTGTTCTTTTTTTGAGTTTATTTCTGTTAAGTTAGTTAATAATCTATTAAGTAAAGGCATGGCAGGGACCTCAGTCCCGTGGAATGCACATCTTGTGCTATGTGGGAACTCCAGGATGCTTCCAGTGTCCTGGACATCCATGTGTGCAGGGAGCGTCGTCAGCTGGAGGAGCTCAAGCTCCAGATTTTGGAGATTGAGCAGCAGCTGGCATCACTGCGGTGCATCCGGGAAGCTGAGAGCTACGTGGGTAGCATGTTTCAGGAGCTGGTCACCCAGCAGCGTAAGGCGTGCGCAGGCAGAGAGGAAATGGGTGACTGCCGGACAGACAAGGAGGACCAGGCAGGTAGTGCAGGAGTCCCTGATTGCATCTCGCTCTCCAACAGGTACTGAATACTGGTGATGGCGATGGTTACTCTGGGGAGTACAGCCAGAGCCAAGTCCACGGCACCACATGTGGCTCAGCTGTATGGGGGGGGAGAAGGAAGATCAGGAAAGCAATAGTGGTAAGGGATTCAATAGTTAGAGGAACAGACAGGCATTTCTGCAGCCACAGACGTGACTCAAGGATGATATGTTGCCTCCCTGGTGCCAAGGTCAAGGATGTCACTGAGCGGCTGCAGAACACTCTGAGGGGGGAGAGTGAACAGCCAGAGGTCAGGGTCCATATCGGTACCAACAACACAGGTAGAAAGAGGGATGAGATCCTGCAGGCAGATTTTAGGGAGCTAGGAAAGAGATTAAAAAGCAGGACCTCAAAGGTAGTAATCTCTGGATTACTCCCGGCGCCACGAGCTAGTGAGTACAGAAATCGGAGGATAAAGCAGATGAATGCATGGCTGGAGAGATGGTGCAGGAGGGAGGGCTTCAGATTCCTGAGACATTGGGGTCGGTTCTGGCGGAGGTGGGACCTGTACAGGCCGGACGGGTTGCACCTCAACAGAGCCAGGACCAATATCCTCGTGGGGGTTTGCTAGTGCTGTTGGGGAGGGTTTAAACTAATTTGGCAGGGGGATGGGCACCAGGATGTAGCATTAGAAAGGAGAAACAAAGTGCACAAAGGATTGGGAGAGACAGATAGCACAAGAGTAAGAAATAGTACGGTATTAGGTGGGGTCAGTCTAAGAGAGAATACAAGAAGGTCTAAGATAGGTTTACAGGCATGTGTGTAAACGTACGAAGTGTGGTAAATAAGGTTGGTGAGCTGCAGGTGCAAATAGTCACATGGGAATATGATGTCGTGGCGATAACGGAGACCTGGCTCAAAAAAGGGCAGGATTGGGTTTTAAATATTCCTGGATATAAGGTGTTCAGGAAAGATAGGAAAGGAAAGAATGGAGGTGGTGTGGCAGTATTGGTTAAGGAGAATGTTACAGTGCTGGAGAGAGAGGATGTCCTGGAGGGGTTCAAGGACAAAATCTACTTGGTTAGAGTTAAGAAATAATAGAGGTGCCATTACACTACTAGGTGTATTCTATAGGTCACCAACTAGTGGGAAAGATATAGAGGAGCAAATTTGCAGGGAAATTACAGAGAGGTGCAAGAACTATAGAGTAGTGATGATGGGGGACTTCAATTATTCTAATATAGACTGGGATAGTAATAGTGTAAAGGACAGAGGGGGGAAGAATTTCTGAAGTGTGTTCAGGAGAACTTTCTTGATCAGTAAGTTTCTGGCCCAACAAGGAAGGAGGAATTGCTGCATCTGGTTCTGGGGAATGAGGTGGGTCAAGTGGAGCAAGAAAAGAAAGAAAGAAAGACTTGCATTTATATAGTGCCTTTCACGACCACCGGACGTCTCAAAGCGCATTACAGCCAATGAAGTATTTTTGAAGTGGAGTCACTGTTGTAATATGGGAAACGTGGCAGCCAATTTGCAAGCTCCCACAAACAGCAATGTGTTTTTATTTTGTTGGTTGAGGGATAAATATTGGCCAGGACACCGGGGATAACTCCCCTGCTCTTCTTCGAAATAGTACCATGGGATCTTTTATGTCTACCTGAGAGAGCAGACAGGGCCTCGGTTTAACATCTCATCCGAAAGATGGCAACTCCGACAAGTGTCAATAGGGGAACATTTAGGGAACAGTGATCATAGTATCATAAGGTTTCGATTAGCTATGGAAAAGGACAGGGAGCAATCTAGAGTAAAAATACTTAATTTGAGGAGGGCAACTTTCACTGAGTTGAGAACAGATCTTGCCCGGGTAAATTGGAATCGAAGATTGGCAGACAAAACTGTAATTGAACAATGGGCTGCCTTAAAGAGGAAATAGTTCAGGTACAGTCGAGGTACATTTCCACGAGGGGGAAAGGTAGGGCAACCAAAGTCAGACCTCCCTGGATGACGAAAGAGATAGAGAGTAAGTTGAAGCAGAAAAAGAGCGCGTATGAATGATGTCAGGTTGAGAATACAAGTGAGAATCAGGCTGAATATAGAAAGTTCAGAGGGGAAGTGAAAAAGAAAATAAGAGAGTATGAGAATAGATTGGCAGCTGACATAAAATGGAATCCAAAAGTCTTCTATAGGCATATAAATAGTAAATGAGTAGTAAGAGGAGGTGTGGGGCCGATTAGAGACCAAAAAGGAGACCTACGCATGGAGGCAGAGGGCATGGCTGAGTTACTAAATGAGTAGTTTGCATCTGTCTTCAAGGAAGAAAATGCTGCCAAAGTCATAGTGAAAGAAGAGGTAGTGTAGATACTGGAGGAGATAAAAATTGCTAAAGAGGAGGTACTAGAAAGGCTGTCTATACTTAAAGTTGATAAGCCACCAGGACAGGATGGGATGCATCCTAGGATGCTGAGGGAAGTTAAGGAGGAAATCACGGAAGTATTGGCCATAAACTTCCAATCCTCCTTAGATACGGGGGTGGTGCCAGAGGACTGGAGAATTGGAAATGTTACACCCTTGTTCAAAAACTACAGCAACTACAGGCCTGTCAGTTTAAACTCGGTAGTGCAGAAGCTTTTAGAAATGATAATCATGGACAAAGTTAACAGTCACTTGGACAAGTGTGGATTCATTAAGGAAAGCAAGCACGGATTTGTTAAAGGCAAATCGTGTTTAACTTACCTGATCGAGTTTTTTGATGAGGTAACAGAAAGGGTTGATGAGGGCAATGCGGTTGACGTGGTGTACATGGACTTCCAAAAGGCGTTTGATAAAGTGCCACGTAATAGGCTTGCCAGCAAAGTTGAAGCCCATGGAATAAAAGGGACAGTGGCAGCATGGATTTGAAATTGACTAAGTGACAGGAAACAGAGAGTAGTGGTGAACGGTTGTTTTTCGGACTGGAGGAAGGTACACAGTGGTGTTCCCCAGGGGTCGGTATTAGGACCACTGCTTTTCTTGATATATATTAATGACTTCGAATTGGGTGTACAGGGCACAATTTCAAAATTTGCAGATGACACAAAACTTGGAAGTATAGTGAACAGTGAAGAGGATAGTGATAGACTTCAAGAAGACGTAGTCAGGCTGGTGAAATGGGCGGACACATGGCAGATAGGAAGAACGAGGAGAGGCAATATAAACTAAAGGGTACAATTCTAAAGAAGGTGCATGAACAGAGAGACCTTGGGGTATATGTGCACAAATCGTTGAAGGTGGCAGGGCAGGTTGAGAAAGCGGCCAAAAAAGCATATGGGATCCTGGGCTTCATAAATAGAGGCATAGAGTACAAAAGCAAGGAAGTTACGATGAACCTTTATAAAACACTGGTTCAGCCTCAACTGGAGTACTGTGTTCAATTCTGGGCACCACACTTTAGGAAGGATGTGAAGACCTTAGAGAGGGTTCAGAAAAGATTTACGAGAAGGATTCCAGGGTTGAGGGACTTCGGTTATGTGGATAGACTAGAGAAGCTGGGGTTGTTCTCCTTAGAGCAGAGAAGGTTGAGAGGAGATTTGATAGAGGTGTTCAAAATCATGAGGGGTCTAGATAGAGTAGATAGAAAGAAACTGTTCCCATTGGCAGAAGGTTCGAGAACCAGAGGACACAGCTTCAAGGTGATTGGCAAAAGAACCAAAGGCGACATGAGGAAAAACTTTTTTACGCAGCGAGTGGTTAGGATCTGGAATGCACTGCCTGAAAGGGTGGTGGAGGCAGACTCAATCATGGCTTTCAAAAGGGAATTGGATAAGTACCTGAAGGAAAAAAATTTGCAGGGCTACGGGGAAAGGGCGGGGGAGTGGAACTAGCTGAAGTGCTCTTGCAGAGAGCTGGCACGGACTCGACGGGCCAAATGGCGTCCTTCTGTGCTGTAACCATTCTATGATTTTATGATCTGCTTCAATTTCCACCCATCCCTCATTTCTGACTCTTCCCTTCCCTTCCTCGACTTTTCTATTTCCATGTCTGGGGATAGGCTGTCAACCAATGTCTACTATAAGCCCACTGACTCCCACAGCTACCTTGATTACACTTCCTCTCACCCCATTTCCTGTAAGGACTCTATTCCATTCTCCCAGTTTCTCCGTCTCTGTTGCATCTGTTTTGGCGATGTCACTTTCCACACCAGTGCTTCCGATATGTCTTCCTTTGACCTCAACCGAGGATTTCCCTCCACCATGGTTGACAAGGCCCTCGACTGTGTCCTGTCCCATTTCCTGCAATTCTGCCCTCACACCTTCCCCTCCCTCTCAGAACCATGCTAGGAATCCCCTTATATCATCTTCCATCCCACCAGCCTCCACATTCAACTAATCATCGTCCGGCATTTTCACCACATCCAGCACGATGCCACCGCCCAACACATCTTCCCCTCCCCTCCCCTTTCAGCATTCCGAAGGGACTATACCCTCCACAACACTGTGGTTCACTCTTCCATCACCCCCAACACCCGCTCCCCTTCCCATGGCACCTTCCCATGCAAGTGCAGGAGAGGCAACATGTGTGCTTTCACCTCCTCCCTTCCCACCGTCCAGGGCCCCAAACATTTCTTACATGTAAAACAATGATTTACTTGTACTTCTTTGAATTTAATATACTGTATTCACTGCTCACGATACGGTCACCTCTACATTGGAGAGAGCAAATGCAGATTGGGTGACCGCTTTGCTGAGCACCTCCGTTCAGTCCGCAAGCGTGACCCTGAGCTTCCGGTCGCTTGCCATTTTAATTCTCCGCCCGACTCCTACTTTGACCTCTCTGTCCTCGGCTCCTACACTGTTCCAATGAAGCTCAACGGAAACTCGAGAACAGCACCTCATCTTTCTATTAGGCACTTTACAACCTTCCGAACTCAACATCGAGTGCAACAATTTCAGACAATAACCTCTGACGTAAGAAAACTACTAGGCACTTGGTCTAAGCGTTAAACAAAGCTTTAATCAACTGTTTTTCAACATAGAGATCTAGTTGTGTCCTTCACTAGTTCTGTTAAGGAATGTCCTGAGCAAGCTGGGCCCATGCCCGAGTATTTATATACTCCCTGGACAGCGCCACCAGCAGGCCGCCCAGTATTACTTCATAAGTCATTTCCACATGAATGACAAGATTCATGTCAACCTCTGCACCCGTTTTTTCGGACAGCAGGTGCTGGTAATGATTCTACTTTTCATTTCATCTCTCCTGCCTTCCACCCTATCACAAACCTTCCCTTTTGTTATTTCCTCCACTTTCCCTGCCTCTGTACTTGCTTAAAACCTGTTACATCTGTAAAATTTTCTTGTTCTGACCTGAACGTTAACTCTGGGGGCAAAATTTGGTTATGACCCATTTGGGGGCGGCATCTATATTATCGCCGTAGATTTAACGCCCGGTGCGGAAGTACCGACCCAGCCGCTAAATTCGGCTTACCACCCTGGCGAGGAAGCAGAGCGTTTTTAATGGGTGCTCCACTTCCTCTCGGGATGTTGTCAGGGGCACAAAGCGCAGTAGCGCTACGTGGCCGCTCTGCGTAGCGTTTCAGCACCCCTCCCCTTCCATTGAAGGAGAGGGACGCTGTGAGCTCTGCAGGGCCTCTGATGGCCCACACTACCCCTCCAGGGCGGCATAATGCCATGGCTGCAGCCCTGCACCGAGACGCGGTGCTGGGCTGCGCGATGGCGGCCACGGACCATGCCAAGGGCCGTCAAAAATGAATAAAATGGCGGCACTGGTTGGGGCCGCACCTCAGTAGCGCCCTGCCGAATTTCTCAAGAGGCGCTATTAGTACCCCCGCACGGGTGATAAGCCCTTTGCGTCCCATTAGCGCCTCTCCCCCCCCCCCGGAGTTGCTAACGGCAGGCGCAAAGGAGCCGAATTTCACGGCCATTGTTTCTCTCTCCACAGATGTTGCCTGGCCAACTGAGTATGCCCACTATTTTCTGTTTATATTTCAGATTTCCAGCATCCACAGTATTTTGCCTTGTAATCTGCTCCACCAGTCGACCGCCCAAGAAGTGAAGGTGAAAATTACTCCCCAATACTGAATGGAAAATTAATAACTTTATTACAACATTATTATGTTCAGCAGTTTATCCTTTGCTTAAAAAATCCATCCAGTAGCTTTCCACAACTGGTGGACACTACTGGGCTTTGAATGTTTTATCAAGTCATACAGTTGTTGTCAGTATATGTGACCATAACAAAGTGCTAACACTGGTGTACACAAACATTCCTACATAACACTGGAGTTATTTTTCTAGGCAGTGCTGGATTACAAGTTCTTGGGGTCCTGGTCAACAAGAACATTCAGGGCCCCTCTGCAACCCTGAAAACCTCCCCGACCCATTAAAACACAAACGTGGTGTTAAAGCGCATAATTAAATAGGCTCATAGAATGTTTACACACTGCATTAATAATAAGGCGGCTGTATACAGTTTTTCGTATTATGATGAGTTTTACTTGGGGGAGGGGGGCATATTTGAACGGAGCCCTGGTGGGGGCCTCATACTTGGGTGAGACCCCTGGGCACATGTGCATTAATGTGTCCCTGCTTATAGGATTGAAATCATGTTGTGTGATATCGATAATGAACATTTTGATGTGTTTGTAAAAAATTCCTCAGTCTGCTCTTCTAATGAAGCTGTTATGGTTAACATCATTGTTAAAATAGCAGACAGAAGAATGCCATACAAGCATTTTCTCTGAATATCGCACAAGATTTTAACAATTAGTGTTTTAGAAACAAATCTCAACTTTAAGTTAGTGACACTTATACTTACTAAATATATTTACATGACATTGTCAACAACAAGAGGAGCCTTCAACATTTTAGGATTATCTGGTATTGACTCTCAGTTTCATGTGGCAGTATTTGTAGAAATCTCTCATACTTTGCTGAATCTTTTAGATAATGTGCTTACTTGAGGGTTTGCTATAATGCCAGTGTTGAAATTCTCCTTGGTGCCAGTGTAGTCTGATTAGAGTTATGAAATTCTCTGCTTAACATTAACGGCACTGCCAACAGCACCCCCTATGGACATTTATGTTGTGCAAAACTGATGGATAGCTCCTTAATGCCAACGTGTTTGAAATATTACCAAAACATGTACAAGTTACTAATATTGGGATCTCTTATTGGAAGGTTGATGAGGATTTACATTTTGTAACAACCAATGTCCTGATAGGGCTCACTACTAATCTCCTCTATCTTTGTATTACTAGATAATGTGGCGTAAAGTATCAGCAGAAATGGGTGGACATCTGTTGGGCTGTATTTTTATCTATCCAAGGAAGTGCCCAACAGTTTGCTGCTGGATATGTGGAGATGAGGACATCATTGCATCACATGTGCAATTTTTATTGATCACATTTGCATTTTGTTGGTTCATCTCTCCACCCAAATCAAATGGCATCAAGGGTTGCTAGGAATTGTGCTGTTTATGGATGTGGATTTAAAGAGCCCTAAGTGAAGATTTTGGGGGTGATTTTGCCAATGGGGGTGCGTTGGAGGCGGGACTGCTGCTTGTCGGGTTTTAGTCCCGCCTCCATCAAATTGTGGCCAATCCACGCTATTTTTCCTTGATTGACCTTGTTAAGCCCGCCCAGCGGGCTTAGCAGGCCAATTAAGGGAAAGCCGGTGACAGAACGTCAGCGTATGACGTTTCATCTGTCAAAAATTTTTGACAGATGAATTGTCATCGTTTGACAGCTTTGAGAAGCTGTCAAACACTGACATTCTCTGTTGTTTCATGAGTTCTTGTACTCAAGGCTCACCAAACCACCTCCTGAGCAGAAAGCAGATGGCTGTTGCATCGGAGAATGCAGCAGCCATTCTGTCATCTCTGCCGTGGAGATGCCGGAGCCTCTGGATCCCCAACGATTGAAGCCTGCAGGAAGAAACAAAGGTAAGGAAACTTTTTCTAACACTTTTCACTGACCTCACATACTTACCTCTCCACACTTGTACCCATCACTCACCTCCACAGCGCACTTTTGGACCCCTCTCACCCCCGCAGACCCATTGCTCACCTCGCTGACCCTGGCGGGGTTTCCCGATGTCGGGAAGCCCGCACATCTGTTGGAAAAATGGGGATAATCCTCTTAACTGCCTGCCTCCTGGGAAGATGGCACGGAGGCGGGTTGGGGGCGGGATGGGTACCTGCCCCCAGATTCTGCCATTTTTATGGCAGTCCCGCCTCCAAACCTGCTTCCCCAGGGCTGGCAAAATCGTCCCCTTTGTAGCAGCATTTGGACTCATTTTCTGGATTATTAGTCAAGGCCTTTGGATTACTAGTCCAGTGATCTAACCACTACACTACCATACCCGATTATGCCAGAATTTTGCTCACTGATGACTTTTGCCGCTGACCCCACTGTAGAGTCAGTGGGAGGTCATCTCATTTGAATATGAACAGCAGGCACCAACATTGGGAGGGAGATACAGCTAGAATGCATAGGAAGGGCCGAGGAATTTTGAGCTGCATTTATATAGGTTCACACATGACGAATGCCCACTTTGACAGTGTTCAGTTTTTATGTAGCTCAGTAACTATGCATTTGATCTGTCCAATCTCCCTATCAGTCTGAGGGTAGTCATCCAATACATACGATTCCCACAGTCCTTCAGTGACCATGCGATTGAAACATCCATTTCACTAGCAGTCTTGGGAACCCCCCCTGCGCCCCCACTACTCAATGCCTCTTGAGTAATATCATCTTTCAATTAATTTTACCAGACTTCAATTTGGATTCGGACAAATGAATATCAACCCGATTTCTGCCTGACCTTTTCGAGCACAAATTAAAAATCTTATGTTGCAGCAGCAGTTGATTAAAGTGATGCAACATGTTGTTGACATGTCTGGGAAAATGAGCAAAATGCTGCTCCAATTCCGATGCAATCATTTTATTTTATTGTTTCGCGTATCTAACGTGAAAGCCAGTAGATTAGATGGGAAAGGAGTATCCCAGTTTCACACACTTTAACTTTAACAAACAGATTGCAGTGAGATAGACGTGGGCAACTATAACTGGCTAATGCAGTGTTGTAGTGACGCTGGAATCATAGAAACATAGAAGCAGGAGTAGGCTATTCAGCCCCTCGAGCCTGTTCCGCCATTCAATTAGATCATGGCTGATCTGTACCTGAACTCTATTTATCCGCCTTTGCTCCATATCCCTTGATTCCCTTACCTAACAAAAATCAATTCATGCTTTTTCAGCTGTGGCTCAGTGGGTAGCACTCAGGCCTCTGAGTCACAAGGTTGTGGGTTCAAGTCCCACTCCATGAGACTTGAGCACAAAAATGTAGGCTGACAATGCAGTGCTGAGGGAGTACTGCACTGTTGGAGGTGCTGTCTTTTGGATATGTTAAACCAAGGCCCCCCCTGCTCTCTCTTTTGAAGAGGGGAGTTATCCCCGGTGTACTAGCCAATATTTATCCCTCAATCAACATAACAAAAACAGATCAACTGCTTGTTATCACATTGCTGTTTGTGGGAGCTTGCTGTGCGCAAATTGGCTGCCGCATTTACTACATTACAACAGTGACTACACTTCAAAAAGTACTTCGTTGGCTGTAAAGTGCTTTGGTACATCTGGTGGTTGTGAAAGACGCTATATAAATGCAAGGCTTTCTTTCTTGAAAATATTAATTCTTCCAGAATCCACAGCTTTTTGGGGGAGTTCCAGATTTCCACTAGCCTTCGTGTGAAAAAGTGCTTCCTGGTTTCACCCCTAAATGGCCTAGCTCTAATTTTAAGATAATGTCCTCTTATTCTGGATTCCCCACCAGAGGAAATTGGTTCTCTGCATCTACCCTATCAAATCCCTTTATAATTTTATGTTTGTCATGTGCAGGCCTCAATATAAACTTCTTCCTAGTAGCCCTGTGAATGCCTAGATTTAAGCACTTTAAAAGTTGCACTGTGCTATAAGCATGCACAAACCATATCTATATAAATCAGTAAGTAAATCTGACTGATCTGTTCCAATGGAATTTACCATTATAAGGAATGAGAAGGAACTTAGAAATTGGATGGTGGAAAGGAGGGGTTGGTGAATTTACTAGTAATTGTTTAAATACTTGTTGAAATTTATAAATTCCTTCCTCCTTAAAGGGAATTATTTTAGTATTGGGGAGAGAAAACCCCCGAGAAGAATCACAATGGCAGTATGCAGAAGTGACACGTTGGTGTCTAGTGTTTTTACAACATGAATGACATATTTGTGACACGAGTAACTTCTTTTTGACACAAAACATATGATTGCATCAGGCGCTTATTAACAGAAGGAAAGTCTTTGCTCACTACTGTATATGTGCAAAGAATTGTTTCTACTGATTGATGTGATTCCTTTGTACATCATAACTACATTTGCTAAATAAACCTCCAGATGGCGATCATGATTCACTGTTAAAACGGCAGCTCTGCCTTGGCTATTAAAGGAAGAGTAACACTAAATATAGCATTTTATCAACAACAAAAGCGCACATTCAAAAGTTAACGGAGAATGTGACATCTAGCATTTAACAGTCACTTCCATCAGTGAAATGTTTGTGGTTCAGTGTCAATATTTAGGCAGATATTCTTAGATTACAGTTTTAAGCAGAAGATCTCCTGTTAGCATGAACCAAAAATGGTGGTTGTAAATGAAAAGTGATTTCAAAGAGCTCAGATATGAACAACTATTCCATTCATCTTTTTTATGATTTTAGCAAATACACTGACTCTTTCAAAAAAATTGAGTTTTTTCCATTGACACGTCAACTCGGATCAAATGAAAGATTCATTCTGTGCACGCTTGAGAGAACATACTAGTGAAAATCAAATCATATTTCCACAGATGTGACAACACAAAGACAGAGTGTCCGCTTCAGATGATTTTCCTGAGAAACAGAAACTATCATTAAAATGAAATATTTTTCCATTTTAAAATCTACTCGTAATGTTGTAAACAGAAAATGTGGTCGACCTCATGTCACAAATAACCTTACTTGTTAGGCGACCGTAGCCATTTGTGGCAATATTGCTAATGAGTTATCTGGTCAGCCTCACTTGTGGAGATACTTATCATATGTTATACCCAGCTAAGACACAGGCCTGTTATTTTTAAGTGAGAACGTAATTAAATCTTTACCTATTCTATCACTGCAAATATATTTAAATTAATTGGATTTTAATTCCTGCGCTGCACAAAATATTGTGATTTTAATTTTAAAAATATGGAGATCAGCTCTTGCTTTATTCAAAATGTTAGATTTTTTTAGATTATTGCACATAGAGTGAAAAGCAGGACAGATGAGAAAGATCTTTGCTTTTGTTTCGGGCTAGGAAAAATGCATGAGCTGCACAGTTCAAAGAACTCTTAAATGCAGTAAGATAAAAGGTTTTTGCACTCAGAAGATGAACAAGAGATTGAACTAAAAGGGTATAGAGATTGTGCAGAGATAGATTTATTAAACTGAGTGGAATATAGTATGGTTGGGGAACAAAATGGTACAACAGTTATTGATAAAGTGGATACGACAACAGGAAAGGAGATGGCTGAAGCATTATGGATGGAAATAGTAACAATAAGAACAAAGTAATAAGGCTTTTATGGCAGGATGAGGAGTAGAGTCTTATGTTTCTGTTCACTTTGTCCAATAATCTCACTAAAATTAGTTTTTTGGAACTTGGCAACTGTGCAGCAAAGGACAAGGGTTAAGGTCCAGAGACTGGGATACAAAGTGATTCTCCAGAGATGACCACTGTGTAAGTTGCACTGACTTCCCAAAGTAATCATTAGAAACCCAAACACAGTGAGAAAACATTTCCAGGTCCTTCAAGCAGCTCATATTAATTGAAGCTCCAAATGCCCACCCTGTGCTTTGCTATACGTGGTGTTGCCAGTTTCTGGTGCTGAACGTAATTACCTAGTGAGGGGTCGTCTTTAATGAATTATCATGAATTGGACACCAATTGGCTTTGTCTAAGAATTAAATGGTTTGAAAATACCTCGTGTTCTAAACTGGGAATATAATTAAGCAGCTGATTAAAATACTTATTAGTCAATGAAAATGCTACAATTCCTCTAATAAAGCCTAACTAACTGTGGCACCTGTTCCTATTATAATGAGGGATAGTCTCTATAAAGCTGTGGGAGGTAAATTATATAAATCTGAAAATGTTATTCTTAAAATCAGAACTTTCTGAAGTGTAAACTGAATTTTTATTAATATTCATCCATGTAACTGAGGAGACAAACACAATGATATTATAGTATTGCAAATTTTCAGACCTTATTTAAAAAACACAAAATGCAGCTTTTAATTTTGTTAGAAATATAGCTAAATTATAATTTCTGCATGAAGTAAGAATACCAAATGATGCCACGTTCAAATGAATTATCTGGTCAGCTCCACTAGTTTATATGTGTGGTATCACACCAGGGCATGAATGCCAGAATCAGTCCATCATGCCTGGTGCTAGCTCTCTGAGAGACCTATAGATTTAGGGGGAAAAATTGGGTTTATTTGCGCCTCTTGTTAGCGCCCCTGGGAGGTGCTAACGGGGCGCAAATCCCCTAGCGCCCGGGCGTGGTGCCACTAACTCCTCCCGTGAAATTCAGTGGGAGGTTAACGGCAGCGGTAGCCAGTAGCGCCCTGCGGCGATGCACTGCCGCCGATGACCTCATCGCCATGTGCAGCGCCCCGCTTGCACCCCGGCCACAACCTTGGGTTGCGCCCCCTGACCTATCGCCGGACAATATGTCCGACAGGGTCAGGGTGGCGTTTTTGCAGCCGTGGCGGCGCTACTTAAAGGGCAGGTGTCAGGCGGCCATTTTTTTCTTTGGCTGACTGTCAGCACCTGCCCCCTTCCCCTTTTCTCTTCGGGGTGCCGGCCGCGATCGCTCAGCCTGGCACGCCTCTTGAGTGCCGGGCTGTTTTCACAGCACCCCTGCTCCCCGGTGGTCTAGCAGGGCCCCGGTGTGCGCAGCGGTAAGCCCCTCCCCTTTAATCAGGGGAGGGAGGCCAGCAATGATGCGGCGCTATGTGCCGACGCGCTGTTGCACATAGTGCCGTGATATTCAGATGTAGTGCCCCAAGAAGGAGGTGGAGTGCTTCCAGTAGCTTGGGGTACTACAACTGAATTTCAGGCGGAGGGGTGCTAATTTTTTTGGGGTGACGATAGCGCTCCAAAAGGGGCGACACCGAATTTTTCCCCCTTAGTCCCATATCCCCTGCCCTTCCCCATATCCTTAAAAAACGTTCTTTTTCAAATATTTATTTACTTCCCTTTTAAATACTATTAATGATTCTGCTTCCTCTGCAGTTTTTGATAAGGTACATTATGTACTAACAACTCTCTGGCCTGCAGTTTCCTTTGTTGGAGCAACCCAGAAGTTAGACCCGAAAATACGGCCAATGTCACACCTATTTTGCCAATGTTAAGTTATGCCCAAGTACCCTCCCAATCTCATTAAATACGCTCAAACTTAAAATGTGCGTAAATGGGCATAAATCATTATAAATAATCAGGACCCAAGGATAGCGCTGAACCCACACCATGGGCTGGATTTTACCAACCTCGGCGGGTCCATGGTGGGTGACGTCGGTGGCGGGTCATCAGCCGGGTTCTTTAAAGGGACCATGCGCAAATTTAGTTTGACAGTTGTGCTGTCAGTGTTCTACAGCATTGAGGTGCTGCAAACACTTACAAGCACTGCACAGAGGTGCACGGCTGCACCCAGGTTCTCCCATGACTCCCCCCACATGCTTATGGAGGGAGTCACAGCACGCAGGGAGGTTCTCTTCCCTTCCCATGGGCTGAAGAGACCTCCCCAGGAGATCAACGTAGCCTGGTTGCACCTTGCACAGGAGGACACAAGGAGGGATGTCCTCAGGAGGATCAGGCTGCAGTGGTGTAAACCTTTCAATGATCTCAGTAGATCACAAAATGTTAGTACAAAGCCACACTCAACCTCATCCTGCTGTGCCACTCATCACATCCCCAGCACTCTGCCTTCCCTACCCTACTCCTGCACATCCTTACTCACACCAACTTACCTTGCACCTCCACCCATTCCTCTCTATCTACATTATCACTTCCCCATCTCACTAGTCACCCCTCACACTCACCCTCATCCTAGTCCAATCATACCAACTAACAACACACAAGGGTAGGCACTTGGGTGTTTTATGCAATGTTCATGTGAAGTTTCTGTTAATGTGCTGTCAAACATTGAAACCTTTATTTTGAACACTTTACATTCTGGGACAGATCTGTGTGCATCTTTCCAAGTGGCTTAGTGAGTTGCAGTGAATGGTGAGACATAACGGTACCCCCCGCAATGGTCATGAGTGTGAAAGAAATGGCTTGGGCATTGTAGGGATGCTTTATGGTGTTGGTGTGGGGTGGTGCCAACCTGGTGCATCATGTGGCAGCCAGACTGTACAGCGTCAAGTGAAGTAAATCTGGCCATGGTGAAGCCACCCTGGCGTTCCGGCCAGCAATGTGGTTGGATGCTGATACCCTCTGTCCTGTGCAGCATCAGTTGATTGCGGACAAGGTTGGTGTTATTGTTGGTGCTGCTGGTGTACCTGGTGATGCTGGTGTTGGGCCTGATTGTGGTGGGATTCTGAGGACCAAGGTGAGATAGTTTCAAGGGCACCGATGCGGATGTAATAGATGGCAGGTGAACTTGAGATGACAGAAGTGATCTGTCAATGCTGAGAGAAGTTGTTCCAATGAGGTGACACTGGTTAGAGAGTTTACTCCAAACACTTGCAACCCGCATAAAGCTCAATCTGTCTTCCAAATGCAGTAAGCAACAACTTCTGAGCTTGGAAAGTGAACAGCTGTGAGATCGGAGCTTTTATAGCACATCTGCAACTGTCAAGTAATGAGATGATTCCATGGCCATTCAACTCCCAACCTGCTTACCTGACGTGATCCCCAAGCAGTGTAGACCCCATGGGCAACCTGGTAAACTCCGAAGGTGAACTTAAAATAGTTCTTAATGGTCTGTTAACAAAGTCATAATGACCTGAATGGCCACCCCCGCCACTGCGTGTTGGGTCTGCTCAGCATTGACAGACCCGACATTTGGAAAAGACACATGGCGGCGGACTGACAGCGGGGTCCCGACCCGCTATCAAAAAAAACATTTTCCCACCCGACCCGCCACCGATCGCGTCCACTGACACCCCGAAAAATTCCCCCCTCATATAATTCTTCTTTAAGTATGAAAATTTAAGTTTCAACTCGTTTAACCATCATTCATGCATATTAGACATGTTTAAAAACCTACAATTGGGGAACCATTTAAATTTTTAATGTGACTTATACTTATGCCATAAAAATGCATTAAAGGAAACAGAAAATACAGAGCAAGTTTCAGTGACGATAATTTTTCTTTTAAAACTCTAAAAAAATTGCAATAAAACACCAAGAGAATCACTTTTGTTTCTGCTGTGCCTAAAAATCTGGTCACAATGTGAAGGGACCCTCTGAACAAGCATAATTAGAGGATACAGGCATTTGAGAGTTGGGGGCCTGGCCAGTTTTGTGGGCCGAGATTGGTTTGGGCAGAGGTTTTGATGGACAGCTGTAAAAGATCGAGGAGAATTGGGTGTATTGTAATTACGTGCGCGTGTCTCTGGCCGCAAATGCGGAGCAAACTCCAAGCTCTTCTGTATAAAAATATTTCTTCTAGCCTCTCCCTTTGTTCTGTTGGCGACGATCTTAAACTTATGCTTTCTATTTACTGACTCACTGACCGATGGAAATAGATTTTCCAATTTAACTTGCCAAAATCCCTCATAATTTCAATCTGCTCTTAACCTTCTCTGTTCTAGTGAAATGAGCTCCAGTTTCACTGGTCTCTCCTCATGACTAAAGCCTTTCATTCCTGCTTCTTAGTGAATCTTTTCTGCACCATCTCCATGGCCTTGACATCCTTTCTAAAGTAGGGCACCCAAAACTGGATACAATATTCTAACTGAGGTCAAACCAATGATTTGTATTGGCTTAGCTTTACCGCTTTGCTTTTGTCCTCTTTGCCTCTATCTATAAAACCTAGGATCCTATATGATTTTTTGGGGACTTGTCCTTTCACTTTTAAAGATTGCTGCCATTCATTTCTATGGGGATTCTCCCGATCGTCTGCTGTAACTTTGACAGAAGATCCGCAGAAAACCTGGAGAAATGTCATAAAGGGTAGGGTGAGATGAATTAAATAGAGTGGGAGGAGGCTCGTGTGGAACAAAAACACTGGCGTCAAATGGGCTGGGCTGAATGGCCTGTTTTTGTGCTGTTAATTCTATGTACACTGTTTGTCTGGGGCTTCCATGGCTCTTCCACCAAAGTTACTGTGGACAATTAGCAGAACGCCCGCAGAGATTCAACCCTTGCGTATTTCAACTCCTGAGTCTCTCTGGTCTTCTGCTCCTTTTAAAGTTTCATCATTTCGTACATAGTTCCTCTCCTTATTCTTCCTCCCTAACATCTGACATTTACCTACCAATTATTATATTCTACTGAAACAACAGCTAATTTTAGTTTTCAGAAAATTAAAAAACTTTAGTCAATAATGGAGAAAAAAAAAAATGATTAGCTTGCCTTATATTTACGTGTGGTGTCATTGGAGGAATACTGTCGTCGTGTGGTGATTTGGTTGGTAACCTTGTGGTACATGGAGGTTTCAGAGGTTGCAATTTTTGTTGTTTGAGATATTTTTCCATAACATTAGTATTAACTTTATTACAAACCTTTTTGTCTTGAGATTTTGCTATTCTGTCATTGCATTCTGATGGAAAGCACAGCACTGGACACCACCGAATTCAAAATAGTAAGCGGGAAGATGAAATAAGACAGTAAATAATAATCTGTTGTTGTGATCTGGAATGCACTGCCTGAAAGGGTGGTGCAAGCAGTTTCAATAGTAACATTCAAACGGGAATTGGATAAATACTTGAAGGGAAAAAGTTTACAGGGCTATGGCGAAAGAGCAGGGGAGTGGGATTAATTAGATGGCTCTTATGGGGAGCCGACACAAACATGATGGGCTGAATGGCCTCTTCCTTTGCTGTATCATTCTATGATTCTATGAAAAGGAAAGCTCAAGATTCTAAGAATGAGACAGAGGGGTTAAATAGGCACGAGCACAGAGTTAACAAAATTAAAGGCTGGAAATTTCTCCAGGGAGGCGGGTTTGGGGCGGGGGCGTCCGAGGCGGGTGGGAAACCTGGGAGGCCAGGTTTCCCGCAGGCTCTGCCGACTTTAACGGCAGGGCCTGATTTGCATGTGAGGCCTTGGATTTCCACCCACAGCCAGCCAGATTTAGAGGCTCGCTGGCTGCGGGCAGGTAGGCCTGCAGATGCTAGGGGTTGGTCCTGGGGGCAGGGGGGGGTCAGCATCGGGGATCGTGGGAGGGGGGTCGGCATCAAGCATTGGGGATCGCGGGAGGGGATTCAGCATCGGGCATCGCGGGAGGGGGGTCGGCATCGGGATCGGGGGGGTGGTGTCCGGGTGAGGGGTTGTTTTGTGTGTGGTCGGCAGGGGATCAGGGATCGGCAGGGGGGTAGTCGGTCGAGGATCGGTGGGGTGGGGGTCGGTCGGAGCATCAGCAGTACAGGGGGTGGGGGGAGAGGGGATTGGGCCGGCCACCGGAGGATTGTGGCCGGCCTCTGCATCATCGGTGGGGTGACGGGGGGGAGGCCTCATGGTGGGGATCGGAGGCCTGGGGAGGCGATCGGAGGCCTCATGAGGGGGTCTCCAATCACGGGGGGAGTGGTGGGGGGAGAGTTGTGTGGGTGGTTTAGGGAGGGACCCTGGATCCAGGAGGTAGGTATAAAGCCACTTACCTCCTGGATGCAGCAGTCTCCACCTCGGTTTAACTGCCAGGTTTCATTAATTGTGTGAAACCCGTCCACAGGCAGTTAAATTCAAAATGGAGGAAAAAAAGAGGATTCCAGCCTCATTACAATATTTAAATTAAGGTAACGGGTTGGCTGCCCACCCCCACCCCCCTCCCCGTCCCGCCTCAGGCAAAACCGGAAGTGGGCGGGTTGGTGGCGGGATCAGTTCGGGAATCCCATTTTTAACAATTTAACTGCCCCCACGCTCCAAACCCACCTGTTCTTTTAGGGGAAAATTCCGGTCAAAGGGTCTGGAATCCGTCTCATCAACCTGGAACATCCCTTCTGGAGCTAACAGTGTTGCATTGCTATTTCTGGAAGTGTTTTTGATGGACAATTGAAATCACTCTGGAGGTAAAATGTATAATGGGATGTGAGAAAGAGAGTATGTGAGACTAGTTCACCGGTCAACACTTTAGTGTGGTGCTGAGAACTGGATCCTAACTAGGGCACAGAGGCTGGATGCTTTCGAGCATATTGCTTAAGATGGATATTAAATATCAATTGAAAAAATTGAGTGAAGTATGGGAATTAATTGCCTACTAATTTATTGAAGACCAGCTCTATATAACTTATGGCTGAATGGCAGGTTATGGAATGGGTTCCAGCTGGGAAATGACCACACAAAAGGAAAAATTTACAAAAGACCTGAATGGATTAGCAACAATGGGCATACAGCTGTGGGTGCTGAAAGAATGCGATAGTGAGATCTATGACCTATTTGGCCAATCTGATTATGATAACTGATCCTGGTTTGGTTGGTGAAGAGCAACTGAAACTTCTTCAGGAAAATAACTTGTCAGTCAATGCACCTTTTGCTTGATCTTTGGCAGCCTAGGAGTAATGAAGTCTGCCTTTGCGTTGTCCATTCAGCTTATAAAAATGCCAACCCCTTTAGTCTGACGACTATCTATGTTGAGAGTAGCTACAGCTGGTAGTATCTCCACAGGAATGTGGTATATGTGCCTAAACTATTGCAACCTCTTATTAACAGTCAGCCTTAGGTGGGTCTTGGGTACTATCCATCAGTTCTGTTCATTATTAAAAATTGCATCAGTACTTGTAGGTTGACAAGCAGTGTTCCATCTCTACAGCCTAGAGAGAGAAGCGAGTTAAAAGACAATCTTGTTGAAATATATAAAATATTCAATTGGTTAGATAACATAACTCTGAATATTACTTTAAACTAAGGCAGAGAAGTAGGACCATAATTATAAACTAGCAAAAAGTAAATTTGAATCAGATATATCAAGATTTCTTCACACAAAATGTAATAAAAGTCTGGAACAATTTCCTGGGTAAGGTAGTAAACATTAATGGTGTTCAAAATGCTCGGCTGGGAGTGTTAGGTTATCAGAAGGATGAGGTTTGGTCGGATGGCCCTTTCTTGTCCTGGACTTTGTTTACATTCTGTGGCTCAGTGGGTGGCACTCTCACCTCTGAGTCAGAAGGTCGTGGATTCAAGTCCCACTCCATGGAACTTGAGCACATAAAGCTAGGCTGACCCTCCACCATCTTTCGGATGAGACATTAAACTGAGGCCCCATCTGCTCTCTCAGGTGGACGTAAAAGATCCCATGGCACTATTTTGAAGAAGAGCAGGGGAGTTCTCCCCGGTGTCCTGGCCAATATTTATCCCTCAATCAACATAACAAAAACAGATTATTTGGTCATTATCACATTGTTGTTTGTGGGAGCTTGCTGTGTGCAAATTGGCTGCCGCGTTTCCCACATTACAACAGTGACTACACTTCAAAACTACTGCATTGGCTGTAAAGCACTTTGAGACGTCCGGTGGTCGTGAAAGGCGCTATATAAATGTAAGTCTTTCTTTTTCTTAAAACTCTGCTTTCTCCAATTTGCAGTGATGCAAATGGGCAGTAGTAATGCAATTCTAGTGACATGAGCCAAAATCTATTAGTATTATCTATGAACAGGGCTGGAACCAAATCAAAAACTTAAATGAATTGGATTGGGCATTTATGCAGCTGAAAATCTGTGACCCTAAGTGGCACACACTACCTCAAACCTTCCAGGAGTTCAGCGGAGAGGCTGGGCATTGGGCCAGAATTGGGATATGTTTAGTCTTGGCCTCCGCTTCCAATTTTCAAACCTCCATCTGACCCCGACATCGGAAGGAATGAGCTGAGGGAAGAAAATTTCCAGGTCGGGAATTTCCTCATCCACATCCTGGGTTACACCAAGCGGCTGGTACACTGGACTCGCCCTCAGCCCACCAGATGTGAGGCCTGGACCCCCGAAGAAATTGCCCAGTTCTTTGGTGAGATTGGCCATTAAAAAGCCAGCTTGGTGCTGGTGGCATCAGCGTGCCCATGAGCAGCTGCTCAGTGCCACATTTCCTGCACCGCCCCCCATTTCTGGTGGATATCCAAGGTGCAATCATACTGGTGTGGGTGCCTGCCTGTATTATATTAATTAGGGACCCTGCGCTTGACCTCAGATACTTTGGCAGGGTCAGTAACGGAGGCCCCAGTGAGTGCTTAGGAGGGCAGAGCGCCCCTGTGGATTTTGAACCACTTTGTCTTTTTGTGAGTATTTACACTTTGCCCAAATCTAGATTTTTTTTTATTCATTCAGACCAAGGTACACAACCTCGGGCTGCACAAAAGCACATTTGCTCCTTTTCAATTTGACATTGTGGGCATTCAACCTTTGAAGCACTATATATTTTTTTATTCGTTTATGGGATGTGGGCATCGCTGGCAAGGCCAGCATTTATTACCCATCCCTAATTGCCCTTGAGCAGGTGGTGGTGAGCCGCCTTCTTGAACCGCTGCAGTCCGTGTGGTGAAGGTACTCCCACAGTGCTCTTAGGGAGGGAGTTCCAGGATTTTGACCCAGCGACGATGAAGGATTGCCGAGATACTTCTAAGTCAGGATGGTGTGTGTCTTGCAGGCGAACTTGGAGGTGGTGGTGTTCCCATGTGTCTGCTGCCCTTGTCCTTCTAGGCGGTCGAGGTCGAGGGTTTGGGAGGTGCTGCCGAAGAAGCATTGGCGAGTTGCTGCAGTGCATCTTGTAGATGGTACTCACTGCAGCCATGGTGTGCCGGTGGTGGAGGGAGTGGATGTTTAAGGTGGTGGATGGGGTGCCAATCAAGCGGGCTGCTTTATCCTGGATGGTGTCGAGCTTCTTGAGTGTTGTTGGAGCTGCACTCATCCAGGCAAGTGGAGATTATTCCATCACACTCCTTACTTGTGCCTTGTAGATGGTGGGAAGATCATCTTAGGTTTGGTATATACATCCCTGCTGCAGTCATTGTCTGTATAATACCTTTAATCACAGTTCATGCTGTGGGTATTCTCTGCCTGGTATCTCTTTAATTTTGAATTAAGCTTCAGAAACCACATGACCTGAAACATGATTGCAGAAATAGTTTAACCAGCATAAAGCTCAACAGCTTTTCCAGCTATAAAATTACATATAGTTCTCAGGTGCCTGCTTCTAATTTTACCGATATGGTTATGGGTTATGCCCACAGCAATGATTAAACTCCCTAAATGAGTGTAATTTACCTGGTCTAGCATTGGGAGATATCTGACTGCTTTTTGATTTGGGAGTGGGAACTTCAGAAGATCTGAAGGCTGCCTATCGTACAATCTACAACACTGAAAGAGGCCATTTGGCCCATTGCGCCTATGCCAGTGCCTCTGTCAGCGCTGACTCTTCTACTGTAATCGTTTTTCTCAGCCCTTTTATTTTCTTTTTCAAGTCCTTATCCAATCCCTTTTAAATGATGTTACAGTCTCTGCTCGATGGCTTAGACTTATTTGCCGCTTCACCAAACTTATTCTTAACTCTTCCCTGTGCACGTGAAGACTTGCCCCTGTCCTTTACCTTACTAGTTTAAATCCATCCCACCACTCTATTTATCCTCTCTGAAACAACATTACTACGCATCTGGTTTGGGTCAAATAAAAACAAAAAATGCTGGAAATACTCAGCATCTGTGGAGAGAGAAGCAGAGGTAACCTTTCAGGTGAAGCCTATCCCAAAGGTAGAGCTTCCCCTTGCCCTTAGAATTTATCCCAATGTCCTAGTAATCTGAAACCTTCCCTCAACACTGTCTGTCAAGCCACATTGACTGGCCAATCATGTGGCACCAGGACTAATTCTGGGATTATTATTTGCAAGATCTTCATCTTGCTCTTCCCTAAATTATTGGTTTCAATGTGAAACAGAATTTAATTTATTGGTTTTCACATGAAACACAAATTCACCACTGTCCATTCATTTTGCTGACCATTGAGTGCTTTATTATGGGGGTCATTTTAAGTTCAGGTGATGGTGTATAATGGGCGATATTAGATTGGCTGCCCATAATATAACTGGAGTCAATGGAAAGGAAAACCAGGCGGGGTGTATAATGAGTGACAGTTCCGATATCTTATCTGAAATTTAAAACGACCCTTGATGAGTCTGCTGATTGCGGTGAGGTTATCTCTACAATTCCTGCCATTGTTCAGGCGAGTAAGCATTCTTTTTCTCTAATAGCGCAGTATAGGGATGTCGCACTTTCCCCAAGTAACCCAATGAGTTATATACTTTCAAAGTGGAATCAGAGGAACGACAGAGAGGAAATAGTGTGAATTAGAGTCAAATCAGGTACAGAAAGAGAAATAAAGAGAGGAAAAGAAAGATTGGATTAAAGAGAGAGTTTAAAATTTAAAACATCTCTAATAATTTACTACCTATAGGAATGAGACACCACAGTTTCAATTGTTCTCTTTCGGGGACGGGGAGGTTGAGTGGCATTGCAGAAACATAGATCACGCCATTAAAATGGTACTTACGCTATTAAGTACCAGCCCTAACTTTCCGTGGCGAGTTTACTTGGCAATTAATGTTCAAATGCAGAAATTTCTTGAAACTCACAGGAGGTTGAGAGTGAGCTGCTATTTTCGTGAGCCTAACAACGGAGTGGCGCAAACCATTCAGCAACTTGTGGTGATTCGTGGTTCACGGGGTATCTCTTCCTCGCCACAAGTTGCTGGACAATTTACACATTAATAACGGCAAGTGCCATTAAACTCGCCATTATTTTGGCAGCAAAATCTGGGCCATTGAGTTTCACATTTTCACTTATTGCAATAATACCTTCTAGTTTATGTCAACTAAGGAGATTCTAGAAAGGACGGCCCATTCAAGTCTATGTCCTTGATAAAACTGACAAAGCTGCCCCATACTTACCTGGAAGGTAAGTAATGGAATTCACAATAAATTACTACCCCCATGAGTTATTGTAGTCAATTAATGGGATGAGAAAATACAGCTGCATATATGATATTAGAAACAGATGGTGGGAGGTGCAACATGACAAGAATTGATGCTTACATTGAACCACCTGTTTTTCCACAGTCATGTTTAATTGCTTAAATTTAGAAGTCTCTGAAACAAGCTAATATGAAAATAAAGTGGTCAAAATGCTGTTTACATAGCAATCATTTAGCTTATTTAGTTTTCATATATATATTAAAAAAGTGCGACAATGAGAAATTTAGGCAATTCATGGTTGAATGTTAATATTTTCTCTTTATAGTACTAGTAGAAAGTGAGGTTTAGAAATATAGGAACAAGGGTAGGTCGTTCAGCCGCTCGAGCCTATTCAATTAGATTATGGGTGATCCATACCTCAACTCCATTTTACCTGCCTTTGCTCCATAACCCTTGATACCCTTACCGAACAAAAATCTATTGATCTCAGCCTTGAAAATTTCAACTGACAATTTAGGGGAGCGAGTTCCATTAGATTTCCAATACCATTTGTGTGAAAAAGTGCTTCCTGATTTCACTCCTAAATGGCCTAGCACTGCACTCAATTTAAGATCATGCCCCCTTTCCACCAGAAGAAATAGTTTCTCTGTATCTACCCTATCGAATCCTTTTGTCATTTTAAATACCTCGATTAGATCACCCCATAATGTTCTAAGTGCAAGGGAATACAAGCCAGGTTTATGCAACTCGTCCTCTTAATTTAACCCTTGAAGCCATTCTAGTGAATCTGCACTGCACCCTCTCCAAGTCCAATTTATCTTTCCTGATGTTCAGTACCTAAAACTGAACGCAGTACTCCAGATGGGATCTGACCAAGTCTTTGTACAACTGAAGCATCACTTCCTGACTTTTGAATTCCAGCCCCCTTGAGGTAATGGTCAACATTCCATTAGACTTTTTGATTACTTTTTGTACCTGTGTACTAGCTTGTACTGATTTGTGTACATGGGCATCTAAATCCCTTTGCTCCTTTACAGCTCCTAGACTCTTGCCATTAAGAAAATATTCAAATTTGTCTTTCTTAGATCCAAAGTGGATGACCTCACACTTGCCCTCATTGAACTCCATCTGCCATAGTTCAAGCTGTCTATGTCTCTTTGTAATTTTGTCTTCCCATCCGCATAGCATACTTTGCCTTATAACTTAGTGTGATCTGCAAACTTGGATATACAACTCTCTATTCCTTCCTACAAGTCATTAATACCTCTGGTGAAAAGCTGAGGCCACAGTACAGATCCCTGGGGAATACCGTTTGTCACATCCTTGTATGATGGCTAGGTTAGTGATATCCTGATAAGTCATTCTTGTTTCTATGCCATAGCTAAGATCATTCAGTTAATTATATCATATACACTCCCTTCTTGAATTGACTGTGGTTGTTGCTGTGCCCGGTGATGTCTTAATAACCAGGATACTACTGTAAGTTTAATACAGGACATTTCATTTTCATGTACCGAATGCTCCAACATTGAAATTCCACCTAATACCATTCTTACCTGAAATGAAATGCCCTACCCCATTTTCTATAATACCAGCTGCTGTATTATATTAAAGCTTTTACTTTTTATAAAAAAGAATGTATTTTTTTGTACACTATTAATGGCTGCTCAACATTTATTATAATGATGGAGAATCCTATGTTACACCTGCAGTAGGAATTTGTGCTCATCTGTATGTGGGAGGAGGCACCATGGGGGAAAAATTCGTTTGGTTTGCGCCTCCCGTTAGCGCCTTAAGAGGATGCTAATGGGGCGCAAAGCAACTAGCACTCGGGCGCGGCGATGTTTGCGCCGCTCGCGAAATTGAGCAGACATTTTGCGGCGGTGCTAAACACTACCGCCACGATCTCCTGCGCATGCAGATCGTGACGTCAGTCGAGCGTGCAATGCCCTGGTAGCACCCCGGACCGGATATTGAGTGGCGCCCCCTGCCTTACCGCCTGCTGCTAGCAACGACAGGTTGAGGGGAGCGTTTTGCAGTTGGGAAGGGACTGGGGGAGCGCTATTTAAAGGCGACCACTTCCTGCCATTTTTTGTCGGCGACATTTTTGCACCACGCATTCTGTGAGAGAGAGAGACTTCTGGAGATATTCAACGCTGTGTTGATGAGTCTTGGGTACTGAGCAGCACTTTACAGGTTCATTTTGATTTGATCTTCCTTGCATCGATTTAGAAGAGATTGTGGGGGCTGCACTCTGAGCTCTTTCCCTGGGTCTCTCCATTGTTCTTTCCAGCAGATTTGATGTACAGGTCTCTCCAGGCCAAGATTCAAGGCTGCAATGAGCAGGGTTTGGATGGAGAGCAAGATCAACCCTCCCCTTTAAGAACTGTCTGGCGCCAGTGTGTCTGTGTTCCACTGCTGACTGACATCACATGAGCTTCGCCATCGCTCTGAGGTATCGCCTCACTCCTCGGCGTTAGCGCCTTAAGACAGGTGTGTAGCGCCTGATTTAGCGCTCCAATCACCTCCAGGGGCGATAGAAGCCATGTTTGCAGTCGGAGGCGATAATTAGCGCCAGGCGCTAAACTTTGCGCCCGGCCGATAATTATGCCCCAAACGGGGCGATGCCGAATTTCTACCCCCATGTGTTTAATGGATGGGTCAAGTTGATCTGAAAGTATCTGAATTGGGCCTGTATTGAGCAAAAGAAGAATACAATTCTGTTTAAAGCAGCTCCAAAATATTCTGTACACTATTGATTATAACATCTTCATCAGTAACGTGGTCATAGTTCATACCTTCCTTAACCTCCTTTCTGCCTCAATCATAAAAATTACTTGATCTGTCACAAAACACGTAACAAAATATCATGGCCTAAAATTTGCTGTCAAAATAATGGTGAGGCTAATAGCGCGTGCCGTTATTTATGCGCAAATGCCACAGCAACTTGGAGATCGAAAGTTGCTGTTGGAGATGTGCTGCTCCACCAGTAGCTTTGCAAAAATAGCATCTTGCTGTCTGGCTCCCCATTCAAATGCATTGAGTGGTGTGAAGTACCTGTACTTACACAGTAGATACAAAGTAAACTCCCCACAGAAAGTCATTTCAAGTCTAAGTACCCTTTTAATTACGTGATAAGTGTTAATTATTGCTAGTTAACCTATCTGACACTGAAAATTAACTATTACAAGTGTGGAGTCTCATTCCTTCAAGTTGGAGATTTAAAAAACACTTTTGTTTTTCTTTTTCTTTCTGTCGTTCTTTTTCTCTCTTAATCCCTCTTTCTTACCCTCTCTATTTGTTTCTGTAGCTGATTTGACATTGAATTCACCATACACGTCCTTCTCCGTCTTTGCACTGTTCACCATCAATTCTTCAATCTGATTGGTTAAGGAGACACACAGTTGCTTGCCCTGTTCACACAGGTCCCAGATGCCCTGTAGAGGGCACTGCGCTGTTTCCCTCTACTACTAATAGCAACTCGCAGCGCAAAATATCGTCAATATTAAATGGACAAGGGCAAGTCTAATAGTGGCACCGTTCCTTGCCCTGCCACAGGAAACTTTGGGCCATTAAAGCTAATGGAGTAGGTGTGCTTATTATAAAATCTGGAATGGAAACTAACTAGATTACACGACCAAATTGAAATCATTGAAACATTTCCTAGTTTGGGCAATGCAGATTTTGAATTTTCTTTAGCACACCTCTTCAGTCTTGACCAATTTAAAGTCATGGTAAATTTTAGGCAACAATAAAAAGATGTACATTTATTGTAGGTACAGCACAGCAGGTCTGGCAAAGATGAGGCTGAGTAATTTGGAAATAGGAGCTGCAAAATTTCACCCAAAATGTCACTACTTCCATGAATTCCAGGAGCTCGTTCCAAAAGTCAGAATACATGATTGAAAAATTCCATTCATGTATAATTTTAAGGGATTAAGGGGGAGAAATTGGTCTCCGTTGCACCTGTTTTTGGGGCAAAACATTACAGTTGGTGGGACCAATTTCTGGGTGCAATCTCTCATGCGCAATCTTCCCCGCAAGTGCGTTGGTTGCCAGATTGGTGACTGGCAACTTCAACTTCAAAGTGCCCAGAGCGTCTGCTTGCAACATAGTTAGGCACCTTGAATGTGTCTAACGCCTGTTTCAGGGCCCTGCTGAGAAATTCGGCATAAATTGAGTGCAGCATGCGCCTTACATGCACTGTTCTTCTGGGTTTACATAGAAACATAGAAACATAGAAGATAGGAGCAGGAGTAGGCCATTCGGCCCCTCGAGCCTGCTCCGCCATTCAATGCGATCATGGCTGATCATCCAAATTCAGAACCCTGTCCCTGCTTTCTCCTCATATCCCTTGATCCCTTCAGCCATAAGAAATATATCCAACTCCTTCTTGAATATATTTAATGAATTGGCCTCTACTGCCTTCTGTGGTAGAGAATTCCACAGGTTCACCACTCTCTGGGTGAAGAAATTCCTCCTCATTTCTGTCCTAAATGGCTTACCCCTTATCCTTAGACTGTGACCCCTGGTTCTGGACTCCCCAACCATCGGAAACATCCTTCCTGCATCTAGTCTGTCCAGTCCTGTCAGAATTTTATAAGTTTTAATGAGATCCCCTCTCATTCTTCTAAACTCCAGCGAGTATAAGTCCAATCGACCCAATCTCTCCTCATACGTCATTCCTGCCATCCCAGGTATCAGCCTGGTGAATCTTCACTGAACTCCTTCCATGGCAAGAACCTCCTTCCTCAGATAAGGCGACCAAAACTGCACACAATACTCAAGATGTGGTCTCACCAAGGCCCTGTACAACTGCAGCAAGACAAGGGCAACACGGTGGCATAGTGGTTAGCACTGTTGCCTCACAGCGCCAGGGACCCGGGGGCGAATCCGGCCCCGGGTGACTGTCTGTGTGGAGTTTGCACATTCTCCCCGTGTCTGCGTGGGTTTCCTCCGGGTGCTCCGGTTTCCTCCCACAGTCCAAAGATGTGCGAGTTAGGTTGATTTGGCTATGATAAATTGACCCTTAGTGTTAGGGGGATTAAATACTTGGGGTTACGGGGATAGGGTGGGATATGTGTCGGTGCAGGCTCGATGGGCCGAAATGGCCTCTATCTGCACTGTGGGGATTCTGTGTGAATTCAGTCCTTGTTCCTGTACTCAAACCCTCTCGCTACAAAGGCCAACATACCATTTGCCTTCTTAACCACCTGCTGCACCTGCATGCTTACCTTCAGTGACTGGTGCACAAGGACACCCAGGTCTCGTTGCACTTCCCCTTCTCCCAATCTATTGCCATTCAGATAATAATCTGCCTTCCTGTTTTTGACACCAAAGTGGATAACCTCACATTTACCCACATTATATTGCATCTGCCATGCTTCTGCCCAATCACCCAACCTGTCCAAATCATCCTGGAGTTTCTCGGCATCCTCCTCACAGCACACACGCCCACTCAGCTTTGTGTCATCTGCAAACTTGGAGATATTACATCTAGTTCCCTCGTCTAGATCATTTATATATATTGTGAATAGCTGGGGTCCAAGGACCGATCCCTGCGGTACCCCACTAGTCACTGCCTGCCACTCGGAAAAAGACCCGTTTATTCCAACTCTTTGCTTTCTGTCTGCCAACCAGTTCTCTATCCAAGTCAATATCTTGCCCCCAATCCCATGTGCCTTAACTTTACACGCTAATCTCTTATACGGGACCTTATCGAAAGCCTTTTGAAAGTCCAAATACACCACATCCACTGGTTCTCCCTTATCTATTTTACCAGTTATATCCTCAAAAAATTCCAGTAGATTAGTCAAGCACGATTTACCTTTTGTAAATCCATGTTGACTTTGTCCGATCCTGTCACTGTTTTCCAAGTGCTCTGCTATTACATCTTTTATAATGGACTCTAGCATTTTCCCCACTACCGATGTCAGGCTTACTGGTCTGTAATTCCCCATTTTCTCTCTACCACCTTTCTTGAATAGTGGGGTAACATTAGCTACCCTCCAATCCATGGGTATTGTTCCAGATTCCATTGAATGTTGGAAGATGATCAGCAATGCATCTACTATTTCTAGGGCCACTTCCTTAAGTACCCTAGGATGTAGATTATCAGGCCCTGGGGATTTATCGGCCTTCAATCCCATCAATTTCCCTAACACCATTTCCCTACAAATACTGATTTCTTTCAGTTCCTCCCTTTCATCAGACCGTATGTTCCCCGACATCTCTGGGAGGTTATTTGTGTCCTCCTTTGTGAAGACAGAACCAAAATATGTATTTAATTGGTCTGCCATTTCTTTGTTCCCCATTATAAGTTCCCCTGATTCTGACTGCAAGGGACCTACGCTTGACTTCACCAATCTTTTTCTCTTCACATATCTATAGAAGCTTTTACAGTCAGTTTTTATGTTCCCTGCAAGCTTACTCTCATATTCTATTTTCCCCTTCTTAATTAATCCCTTTGTCCTCCTTTGTTGAATCTTAAACTGCTCCCAATCCTCAGGTTTACTGCTTTTTCTGGCCAATTTATATGTCTTCTCCTTGGATCTTATGCTGTCCCTAATTTCCCTTGTTAGCCACGGTTGAGTCACCTTTTTTCTTTTATTCTTATGCCAAACTGGGATGAACAAATTCTGTAGTTCATCCATGCGGTCTTTGAATGTTTGCCATTGCCTATCCACCGTCAACCCTTTGAGTGACATTCCCCAATCAATCTTACCCAACTCGTGCCTCATACCATCGTAGTTTCCTTTATTTAAATTCAGGACCCTAGTCTCTGAGTCAACTACTTCACTCTCCATCTTAATGAATTGGTCAAACCAGTAGTCCTTAAAGGGACCGTTGGACACCACTGAGAAAAGGTAAGTAAATATTTTATTACTTGCGTTAATGTGGAGTTAGGAGGTCCTGTCCTGGTCCTCCTGACTCCACATCAATACTTCGGGCTGCTGCCAGCCTGAACTCTCCTCCTCCCGTTCACTTCCTACCAACCCCCACCCCCCCCAATCCCCACAAGATGTACCTGCAGGCTGGCTCCATGATGGAACCAGTCACATTTTCCAGGGCTCCACCTGGTGAGCTGCCTCGTGATATTCAATTGGCATCTGCAGATCTGAGGCCCAATTCTCAGCACGCTTCAGGCTGATGCCTTTGGATCCGTGTTCCAGGCATGCTGTCCACTTTATACAGGTTTCCAGCGCTAGATCAATTTCTCCCCCTAAAGTAATATCGCTGCTTAAAGAACATTCTAGTTAAAAGACAGGCTAGTATTATGGTTTTATTTTTGTGGATTTCTATTGTATATCTGTCTAGCTGAGAGGTTTTCCTAGACTACATATTTATACTTGTTTTAATTACCTCCAATGGTTAGATGGAATCCTTGATAATCTCTGAATAGAATAGAATAGAATAGAATAGGACCAAGTTTTTTCTGTCCTTGAAAACCTTTTCAAACTCATACTGATTTAAGTTTTCATAAAGTTTCTGGAAAAAGGTACATACCTGCTTATGCTTTGCAGTCCATATTCCTTCCATCGTGTCACAGCTCACATTTTATCTTTCCTAAGTTGTGCACAAGCACTTGATTTGCTTTATGTCTAACTTTGTGATATTTATCTTGATTTTTTTTTCCAGGAATATTTTTGTTTAAATACTGTGGTGGTTCATCTGATGTCTTAATGAATGGCTGTGCCATGCGTTGTAGTACCAGTTCTTACAGTCCA
Source organism: Squalus acanthias (assembly GCA_030390025.1). Lineage (NCBI taxonomy): Eukaryota > Metazoa > Chordata > Chondrichthyes > Squaliformes > Squalidae > Squalus > Squalus acanthias. The sequence goes on along the minus strand of CM059425.1, from coordinate 197,704,672 downwards.
ACAGGGCACTGGTTCTGATCCCTTGCCTGGGCAAAGTTAACTGATCTCACCTGGGTCAAGGGCACAGATTTTACAATTAACTGCAGTGCTCCCTGGTCTGCTGGAGAAAATGGCCAGGATTTCCACTCCTTATTGGTATCTGTGAGTCAAGCTGAAAGAAGGTGTGTGTATGTACACTAATGAGGACAACACGGTGGCATAGTGGTTAGCACTGGTGCCTCACAGCGCCAGAGACCCGGGTTCGAATCTGACCTCGGGTGACTGTCTGTGTGGAGTTTGCACATTCTCCCCGTGTCTGCGTGGGTTTCCTCCGGGTGCTCCGGTTTCCTCCCACTGTCCAAAAATGTGTGGGTTAGGTTGATTTGGCTACGATAAATTGACCCTTAGTGTTAGGGGGGATTAAATATGTGGGGTTATGGGGATAGGATGGGATATGTTAGGGGGAATTAAATACGTGGGGTTACGGGGGTAGGGTGGGATATGTGTACTGTGGGGATTAAAGCAGGGACAGGGTACTGGATTTGGATGATCAGCCATGATCGTATTGAATGGCGGAGCAGGCTCGACGGGCCGAATGGCCTACTCCTGCTCCTAGATTCTATGTTTCTATGAATAGGATTGGCTGTGATGGCCTCTCTGGTCAAATAGCTCATTGACACCCACTGCCCAGGCTCACATGAAGAACATTGACTTGAACAAGACACCAAAGGGTGGACAACTTTTTTTAAATTAATTTACGGGCTGTAGGCGTCGCTGGCAAGGCCAGCATTTATTGCCCATCCCTAATTGCCCCCGAGAAGGCGGTGGTAAGTCACCTTGTTAAAGCGCTGCAGCCCGTGTGCTAAGGTACTCCCACAGTGCTGTTAGGGAGGGAGTTCCAGGATTTTGACCCTGACCTACAGGAGAGGAGGAAAGAAAAGCGGAGAAAAAAAACCGAGGAGGGAACAAAAATATAATGGTTGCTGGAATGCTGATAATTAGGGCAACTGATTTATGATGGCTGAATAATTCAAATTACATTTCAATTACATGGGATTCTGGGATTTTTATTGGTATTTTGAGAATTGCATTCTGCAATTCTGTCCATTTTCTTGTGATGCTGCAAACCAATGCGTGTGTTGTTATCACAAGGGGAACTAGTTTGGAGGAGGTACTGAGCCAGATAGTGTGATGGAGATAAATTAACATTTGCAAAGATTCAGTGAGTAATGTAAAATGCTTTTTGCAATCTTGTCATTTTAACTATGTTTTGCACTTTATGACCTGAAAAATGCTTCCTGAATGGAATTAAACTGATCACAGTGATGAAAGGCTGTATCTGAAGGACATGTGAAAAAATGTACTTCAGTCCAATTTAACTCTGTAACCAGATTTCTGTGGCTACAACAGGGACACTATTATTAATGAGAGGATAGCAAAAAATGCATAACATGGCATGAAAATGAAAATTCCTCTGCTTAAATTGAGCTTCACAGATTTCCAGCATTTGCAGTTTTTTTCTTTTTATGTAACAGCAGCCTTATTTCATACCCTTGAAAATCTAGCTATGTGCACTTTATTTTGTGTAACAGCCAGAACTGTTACTGATTATTAGTCTCTTTGTTAATGTGAGTGTTCATTTAAAGGGCCATTGCCATCTAATAGTTTGGTTTGTGTGCAGGGGTGTATGCAACAATCTGATTGGTGCTTAATGATTTTTATCTTCCAATTTTTTGATCCAAGGCCAATTCATTTTTGTTAGAAGATATTGGCAGACAAACAGTAAGGTGATATCTGATGTTGGCAGCCTATACTTTTTTTTTCCAAAGTGTATACAAAAACATTAATAAAAAATAACATGTAACGTCTGAGGCAATACAATCTGCTCCTCCCTTGCTCTCGCCCCTTCTTCCAGTAAATATGGTGACGCTTGAATTGAAGTTTTAATATGATTTTCTTATACCTTTTCCAGGAACCTACCTTGTCTGAAAATTCCCCAACAAAGCAGTGACGATCCTTTATCAATCTGCACTGCACACATGGGTTGTGGCTGAAGCTGTAATACACGTTGCACATTTTAGGGGAACATCTGCTGAGACACCAATCCATTCCCCATATGTTCTGTAATGCTTACTTCAAAGGAATAATTGGAAAGGGGGAACACTTTTCTCAACATGTGCTGGTCAGGCATTGGAAGGGGGGAGGTGACGGTGTTCATATAAGGAATACTATACCGATATTTACAGTACACTAAACAGAATGGTAGGAAACTTTAAGACAACTAAAATGATGGAGCAGGAAGAGCCAGGATATTTAAAGACTGAGTACTGCTAGGTGATTTCTTTGTCCTTTCATCAGATCAAAATGATCTTCCGTCATCCACTGCCACTGAAGAAAATTAGACTTGCTGGCCCATCTGTTTCACTCTGATGTAGCCCTAATGAGGCATGGAAACAAATTTATCACATATCGTGAATCGCATTCTCAGATGTTTTAATCAAGCGCGAAGGTTGTTTTGAACAGGGTTAATGCTTTTAACAGATTGAACTGTACAGAAGGCGAAATTAAATCAACAGTGCATCAATCTAATAATGTACGGTGCATTGTTCATTAATGGCATGCAGAACATGCCGAGATGCCTATGTGGTGAGGGTACAGCGACTGATGTAGTGTGACTGGCATGGCAGAGCAAAGCTGAAGTGATGGAATGATGGTCAGGCTCGAGAGGAGGCAGCTATGAATCATTTGAAAATGCATTCTTGCTCACTGAGCATGCAGTATACAATCACTTACAATCATTTGAATGTCACATGGCAGACTGAGAAACGTTTGCATTTTATGCTTCTCTACTGTCTTCCAAGTGTGTGGACGTGTAAATATGAAATTTCTGTCAAGTTAATTTGTTATTTTTTTTAAAGTTTGTGCAGGACCATACCTTTCTTGAGAGAAGGGTTCCAGTTCATTAAATGAGTTTAAGATTAGATTAAAAAAAACAACCTTGAATCATTAGCCAAAAAAGAGAATTTGTGCTGCTAGCACATATCCATATCGACAAACATGCCAGCTTGTGTGGGCAGGAACACAGTATTGTAATAGGGCAGAATACTTTGCACATGCACTTGTTTTCCTGTTGTTTTCAAGGGAACATCGGAACATAAGGAACAGGAGTAGGCCATTCAGCCCCTCAAGAGTTTTCTTCCATTCAATTAAATCTCAACTCCATTTACCCGCTTTGGTTCCATATCCCTGAATATCATAACCTAACAAAAATATATAAATCTCAGTTTTAACATTTTCAATTGACCTAGCCTCAACAGCTTTTTGTGGAGGGTTCCAGATTTCCACTGCCCTTTGTGTGAAGAAGTGCTTCCCGACATCACCCCTGAATGGCCTAGCTCTAATTTTAAGGTTATGCCCCCTTGTCTGGAAGCTCCCATCAGAGGAAGTAGTTTCTCTTTATCTACCCTATAAAATCCTTTAATCATCTTAAACACCTCAATTAGATTGCTGCTTAATCTTTGTTACTCAAGGGAATACAAGCCTCGTCTATGCAACCTGTCCTCATAATTTAACCTTTTTAGCCCCGTTATCATTCTGGTGAATCACCCCCTCCAAGGCTGGTATATCCTGCATGAGGTGCAGTGCCCAGAACTGAACACAGTACTCCAGATGCAGTTTAACCAGAGCTTTATCAACTGTAGCATAACTTTCATCCCTTTGTATTCCATTCCCTTTTGTACCTGACCACCAGCTTTTAATGATTTCTGTACATAGACCACTAAATCTCTCTGCTCCTCTATAGTTCGTAGCTTCTCACCATTTAGAAAATACTTTGATTTCTCTTACTTAGGTCCAAAGTAGATGACCTCACACTTCCCTGCATTGAACTCCAACCCTAACCTCTAACCCTAAAGTTTATGAGGTGTGCATCATATCCAAGTTTTTAAACAAATATTAAATTAGGAAGGGCATCCAAAGCTAGAGTTCCCTGGATGACTAAAGATATAGGGCTAAAAATTCATGGCCGCCACGAGAGTTGCCGATTGTCACCGCAGTCTCGGGTTACCGGCCACTGAAAATGGACGAAGCTGTACAATAGAAAAATTCGTGCTGGGGGCTAAAGATTTTTAGCCCAGCGCTAACTTACCATGTAATGTCCTCCTGGTGGCGTTACTGCAGGCATCGAGGCGAAGGCCGCGAATTTAATTCTGGAGGCAGGATGGGGGCGGGTCAGCTGTTTACTAGGTTCCAGTCCCGCCCCCAGCTGCCTCCGCTCTGCAGACGTGATTTTCCTTTGACTGGCCTTGCTAAGCCTTTAACATGTATTTCAGCAAGCCACTACTTCCATAAAATCAAAAAAAACCTGTCCAAAAGCTTAAATGCAAACTTACCTGAATGGTGTGTGTGTCTTTAAGAGGTGCTGACAGCACTTCTGACAGTCTGCTGCACGTTAGGTTTACATGGCGAGATTAGGACCCAGCACTGAACTCAGCACACAGCTCCAAGTTTGCCGAGGGGACGTTAAGTCGGCGTTGCACGCTGACTGATGTCACCTCTCCCTCATTTCAATTTGCAGGGTGATGGATGTTACCGGCAGCGCTGCCAGGCCTTGGAAAATGGTGGATGCCGTGGGATCCACCACCAGCTGGCGAAAGAGCAGCAGCCGCCCACTTAACACAATTCTTTGCTGGTAACGGGTGGCGAATTGCAAATGTTACACCCCTGTTGAAAAAAGGGGAGAGGGATAAATCCGGCAATTACAGGCCAGTCAGCCTAGCATCAGTGGTGGGGAAACTTTTAGTGACATTAATCCGGGACAAAATAAAAAAGTATGGAGTGGTGTCCCCCAGGGTTCGGTGTTGGGACCACTGCTCTTTTGATATATATTAATAACCTAGATGGGTATACAGGGCATAATTTCAAAGTTTGCAGATGACACGAACCTCAGAAATGTAGTAAACAGTGAGGAGGATAGTAACAGGCTTCAAGAGGACATAAAAAGACTGGTGAAATGGGCAGACACATGGCAGATGAAATTTAATGCAGAGAAGTGTGAAGTGATTAATTTTGGTAGGAAGAATTAGAAGAGCCAATAAACTAAATGGTACAATTTTAAAGGGGGTGCAGGAGCAGAGAGACCTGGGGGTGTACGTACACAAGTCTTTGAAGGCGGCAGAACAAGTTGAGAAGGCTGTTAAAAAGCCATATGGGATCCTTGGCTTTATAAATAGAGGTATAGAGTACAAAAGCAAGGAAGTTTTGCTAAATCTTTATAAAACATTGGTTCCGCCCCAGCTGGGGCATTTTGGCCAATTCAGGGCAACACACTTTAGGAAGGATGTTAAGGCCTTAGGGTGCAGAAGAGATTTACTAGAATGGTACCAGGGATAAAAGACTTCAGTTACGTGGAGAGACCAGAGAAGCTGGGGTTGTTCTCCTTAGAGCAGAGAAGGTTAAGGGGAGATTTAATAGAGGTGTTCAAAATCATGAAGGGTTTTGATAGAGTAAATAAGGAGAAACTGTTTCCAGTGGCAGAAGGGTCGGTAACCAGAGGACACAGATTAAAGGTAATTGGCAAAAGAACCAGAGGCGACATGAGGAAAACATTATTTACACATCGAGTTGTTATGATCTGGAATGCACTACCTGAAAGGGTGGTGGAAGCAAATTCAATAATATCTTTCAAAAGGGAATCGGCTAAATACTTGAAAAGCAAAAATTTGCTAGGCTATGGGGAAAAAGCAAAAGAATGGGACTAATTAGATGGCTCTTTCAAAGAGCCGGCACAGGCATGATGGACCGAATGGCCTCCTTCTGTGCTGTAAGATTCTATGATCAGCACCAGCTGTCTGTTGATTGATTATATATGTTTCTTTTTTCTGTGGTTTTGAAGTAGAGCCTGACTAAGTTTATTTTTCAGAATTAGAGTATTCACCTTCATCTGTGAAACCATAAGGATAAATGACAGTTTGTATAAGAACTCTTTGCGCAATGTTTGTCTGTGATATTTCACACTGTTCAACAAACTCTTGCATGATCTAGAAACTATTTTAAAAAAAGAAATGAGGGAATCAGACTTATCAGAAAAAATCATATCCTGGCACAATATGACATTTATTTTCACGAAAGAGACTTTGCAAACCAGTTTACACAAGTAATGATTTGATATTTTTTAAAAAGCAGTCGAAAATTTTTAAACCTTTTTTGTGTGAGTATAAAATGAGCTCTTGTTAGGTTTTAGGTACTGTTAGAATTCCAGGGATCAATGATTTAATTATGGCTCAAGCAGCCACATGCAATATCTGTTCCCTTAATTACACATTCCTCTGTGCAACTTATTCTATGAAGATTGGCTCTGTCGCTCTCTGCCGTTCTGTATAGTTCTGTCACTCTTTCAGGACTTATCACTTCTCAATATCATGGTATTAGACGGCCAGATTTATAAATGTCTGTGAATGGCAGGGAGCCTCATCTACTAGAGGCACATGATGGGAAATTGTGGGAGAACCCTTCACGATTTTCCATTAGTGGACGGGAGCACACATTCGTAAAATGGATCCTTGGATGTTGCCTCTAAGATTTACACTATCAGCTGATTCTTAGGCCTTCTGATTTTTGCGTTTTATTTTTCCTGAATTTGGGTCAAAACATTGGATGAAATCAGCTGAACACAAACTTGTGCTTTTTCAAATCAAAAATAAAACTGAATGTTTATAACTAGAGCGTGATCAGATTTAATCAGCAAAACAATTTCAAAAACAAAACAAATAAAATACTTTAAGTAAATCGTTTACACTTGTTTTCACAAGTTATAATGCTAAAGAAGTTGATGGCCTTCATTAGCAGCACCCTCAGCACCTTTGGAACTTTTTCAGCATGCTCTAGGTCACTGCTGCTACCTGTTAGTACGGAGAAAAGATGAAGTGCTCCCTGCACCATAAGGAAAGTGGCAGGGGCATTTTACCAGAACTGGAGTATGGCAGTTGATTTTTCCAGATCTTATTGAGTTTAACTCTCAAATTTGAAGGCCTATTTATTCAAGGTAAATGATAACTGTATCCTCATATTCAGTCAGGCTGCGGTTATAGTTATAGCTCTACCATGGAGCAACCTATAGACAGTGAGTTAGCTGGGGCGAGAGGGGGTGTTGCAATGTTCTTTAGTTAGTGCAGGCCTATGACCTTGGATGGCTCATGGAGTTTGTACACAACATCAGCACATTGAAAAGGTTATTGACTGGCTGAAAGGAGTTAGGCTTTACTATTTTATTTGTCTGATGAAGGCTTTTTTTAAAAAGAAGACATTGCATTTTTAAAAAGTTTTTCTGATTCCATCTGCTTAAATGTTTGTGCTTTGAATAATGAAGATGAAATTGTAACAGTGTCAGGGAACACCTTGTGAACAGGTTATTTGACCATCAGCACTACCATCTGGCAGATAAAACCCAACATTTGTAAACCACATGTAGAGTTAGCATAACTGGCTAGGGGAATGATTGGCTGAATGAATTGAACACTCTTGACAAAATTCTTTCCTTGGTGAGATGTGAGGAAATTACTTTTTATTTTACAATTTTCTTCCCTTTGTTCCTGAAGGAGTTGACTTGTACTGGAGTACAGTTCTATAGGTATATGCAACCTCCAGTTCTATATTCATGGCAATTCGGTATCTGTAGGGCTATACAATGAGTGACAGCAGGTTCTTTGACTGTAGGGGCATGTCATAACTGAGCACAATTCTGTCGTAAATGAACATTCACACATATTCAGTTGCTAGCAGAGTCACTGGATAGTGAACAGGAGCAGGGGCCCTCGCCATTTTTTCCCTCCCTAGTTGTGACACTAAGGCCAAATGGAAAACCCCAACTGCCGTCCCATCTAAAATCAAGCTAACCTGGTCTGTAACTCTTGAACTCGTTAAAAAGTTAACAAATGAGCTCTGAATTTTCAAACATCAGGCTAAGTGACAAAGGGATGCCAATCAGGACCTAAGTGCAGGAGAGCACCAAGGTTGATAAAAAGTAAAGGAGAGAACATAAGGTGAATCAGGAAATAGTGATTCAAGGTCACCAAACTGTACTAATTAGTTGCTATACTGTAGTAACATGGCAGTTGTATCACTTTTTTTTAGCAATATAGTTATTGCCCTTTCTTTTGAGCTTTCTTCTTGTTGATTCTAAACTCTAAGGGGGGAAAATTCGGTGGCGCCCCCTTTGGGGCGCTATCTTCACCGGACGCTACTTTTAGCGCTCTGAAAAAGTTAGTGCCACTGTGCCGTAAATTCAGTGGTAGCGCCCCAAGCAGGAGGCAGGGTGCTACCGGAAGCGCTCCCCCACCTTCCTGGGGTGCTACCAATGAATATCGTGGCGCTACGTGCAACAGCGCCACACTCGTCGGCATGTAGCGTCGTGGTATTGCAGGCCTCCCTCCCCTGATTAAAGGGGAGGGGCCTAGCACTGCACGCACCGGGGCCCTGCTGGACCACTGGGAAGTGGGGTGCGGGGTAGCAACCCGGCACTCAAGAGGAGTGCCGGGCTGAGCGATCGTGGCCGGCACCCCGAATGAAAGAGGGGAAGGGGGCAGGTGCTGGCAGGTGGGCAGAAAAAAAAATGGCTGCCCGACACCTGCCCCTTGAAATACCGCCGCCGCAGCTGTACAAACGCCACCCTGACCCTGTCGGACATATCGTCCGGCGATAGGTATGGGGGCGCAGCCTGAAGTTTGCAGCTGGTGTGCGAGCGGGGTGCTGCGCACGGCGATGACATCATCGCCGGAGGTGCAGTGCCGCGAGGCACTACCGGCTACTGCCACTACTAACCACCCGCTGAATTTCGCAGGAGGCGTTAGCGGTGCTGTGCCCGGGCGCTAGGGGTTTTGCGCCTCGTTAGCGCCCTCCGGGGGCGCTAATGGGGGTGCAAACGAGAGGCGCGAATCAACCCAATTTTTCTCCCTAAGTATGCTTACCTTCATGAACTTGTTCTTCTTTGCCTCTCGTGTTGAAATCAAGACTGATCATACAATCTTGTTCTTATTTAGGACCTCAAAATTATGAAACCTGCTATCTTCCATCTCTCCAACAATCTACAGGTGGGAGTATGGTAAGTAAGTTTGCAGATGAAACCAAAATCTGTGCATGGGTTAAGATGATAAAGGAGTGCAATAAAATCCCAAAAGATTTAGATGTGCTAAGGGAGTGGGCCACACATCGACAAATGGCATTTAATTTAGATAAATGTAGTATCATGCATGTTGGTAGGGCCAACACAGAATACACGTATCATTTGCAGGGAACAATAGTGAAAGAGGTGGAGAGAGAAAAAGATCTTGGTCTTATTGTGCACACTCACTAAAGGTTCATGACCAATGTAGGGAAACTGTAGCTAAAGCAATGAATAGAACCATTCAGTATAAATCAAAGGACACCATTTTGACACTATACAGGTCACTGGTCAGACTGCATCTGGAGTACTGTGTCCAGTTTTGTTTCCACCCCCCCCCCACCCCCACATGGTGGGTCATATAGTGGGCTTGGTAAAGGTCCAGAGGAGAGCTAGAAGAATGATTCCTAGCTTAAAGAACCTCAGCTACTCAGATAGACTCAAGAACCTTGTTGGTCTATTTACATTCGAGCACTGTAGAGGTAGAGATAACCTGATAGAGGTCTATAAAATAATTAAAGGGCTGGATAGAGTCCCTATTGATAGATTATTCCAGTTTAACAGATTGGGGAGGAGCAGGAGACATGAGTTTAAACTATGTAGTAGGAATAGACTGGTTGTTAGGAGGTTCTTCTTTTCCCAGAGAGTAGTGAGCCTCTGGAATACATTGCTGGCTGGAGTGGTGGATGCTGACTCTCTGCCTTCAAGAGGGAGCTGGGGCAGGGATCGCATCATATAGAAGGTAAGTGTCTTTATAGAGCACACTTGGTCCATGTGATCTCTGGACTGGTTTTAATCGCCTGAGGGGGTTGGAGAGGAATTTTACAGATAATTTTTTCCATTATTGGCCCTGGGTTTTTTCACTGTTTTTTGCCTCTCCTAGGAGATTACATGGCTGCTGGGGTGAGTGTGAGGTGGGGGGTAGGGGGGGGTGGGTGCGGGGGTGGGGGCGGTTGGAGGTCAGGGGAGGGAAGAAGTATTTAGCTATGATGGTTCGGCCACCATGATGTGGGGCAGGCTTGATGGACCAGCTGGTCTTTTCTTGCCTATCAATTTTGTATGTTCAGATTTATTGATTCACCTTATGTACTCTCCTACTCTTTCTTTCAACCTTGGTGCTTTCCTACGCTAATGAGCACTAGCCCGTCACTTAGGTCCCTCAATAAAAAACAAGTTCAAGGGTTAAGGTGATTACGCCAATTGAGCAATGTTATTGCCGGCAAGTCTGTGAGGCGTCTGTCACAAAATTAAGACAGGAGAGTAAAACTTGAACAAAATAAAATCCATGCAAAGCCAAGATTTGTGATGAATTATTGACGTAGGGCCAGAAATTCGGCTCTTGTCGGGTGAGTACGCGCTGTGTACTCACCCGTAAGGCCACCTGAAGTGCCGGTTTCACGCATGCACTGCACATGCGCGGGAAACCGGACCTTCCCTGAAGGAAGGGGTTCAGAAGTCGAACGCGTGCACGGTAGAGGCAGCGCGCACGCAGCAAACTTCTTTTTTTCTTTTTTTTTCAGGTTTCTCCGTGAAGGTAAGTATGGAGAAGCTGCACTTTTAAAAAGGAGGCGCAAGGCCTGTTTTTAACAAGGTAAGTGGTTAATTAATTACAATTTAAACATTTTCTCAATAGGTTTATCTTTTTTACATACTTTAAAGAAAGGTAAGTTTATTTTTAGCACCGTTAAAAAGTTTAATTAATTTTTTCAAAAATTTACATTTTTGTTTAAAGTAGTTAATTTATGTAATTTATAGTTATTTTAAAAATATGATGGTTTTTAAAAAATGTATTTGAAGTTTTAGTGTGGTTTTGGGGCCGATCTCTATTCATAGATTTGACAGGTCTTCCTGTCAAATCTATGAATGAAAATTCCCTGCTAGGATTGGCTCTCCATGGCCCACGTGATCCCAGGGGACGCTTCGAACTAACTGCACCCCTGGGATACGCAAGCACTGCGTGCTGGCAGCTGGAGGAGGCCCAGGACCCGAAGTCCTCGTGGGCCCAAAGCACAACTGCAGGCGTGGTAGGCAAGTACGCGCGCGATGCTTGCACCCTCAGGAAGCCGGAGAGCCGAATTTCTGGCCCATTATGTAATTAGTCATTTGTTGTTTAATTGCCCCTTAATGATTACTACATTCCTGTGTTTTGCATGACACTGGAAAATGTTTGCTTTAGTTATATAACCAAACCCTAGTGAAAGAAAGACTTGCATTTATATAGCCCCTTTCACAACCTCAGGACATCTCAAAGCGCATTACAGCCAATGAAGTACAGTCACTGTTGTAATGTAGGAAACGCGGCAGCCAATTTGCGCACAGCAAGCTCCCACAAACAGCAATATGATAATGACCAGATAATCTGTTTTTGTTATGTTGGTTGAAGGATAACAATCGGCCAGGACACTGGGGATAACTCCCCAGCTCTTCTTTGAAATAGTGTCATGGGATCTTTTATATCCACCTGAGAGAACAGACGGGACCTTGGTTTAACATCTCATTCGAAAGACGGCACCTCCGACAGTGCAGCACTCCCTTAGCACTGCATTAGAGTGTCAGCCTAGCTTTACGTGCTCAAGGCCCTGGAGTGGGACCTGAACCCACAACCTTCTGACTCAGAGGTGAGTGTGCTACCAACTGAGCCACAGCTGACAGTGTGAATATAATACTATTTATTTGTCTTTTATTGAAGGATTCATTACTTATAGTTAGTTCTGTGTAGCCCTCAAGCTCCTGCCAATGGAATAAATCTTATTTAAAAAATTTGTTGGCAAATTTCCTTCCCAGCACTAGGAGACAAGGTTTGCATATGTGTGCGAAGGGTAAGCTTCTCGTTTAATAATATGATCTGAGTCAACTGACTAAACTGTTGGAGGGCAAGTGGGGATGTGTGAAATGGCTTTCATTTGGCAGATTTATTATCTCTGAAGCAGCCTGCTGTGATAGCATGAACTTTACATTGTCGGTTGAAGACTGTTTGCACTGGATGGTTTGTGTTGCTCTCTATTGTTGAATTAGGCAGGTTCGGCTTGCACATTTCCTGATGCCAGATAGGTCGACTTCTCTGATGCTAGGTTGCAGGCAGACAGAAGTGACATCTCATAAATGAAATGATTTCCTCCAAAAAGTAGCCAAATACGGACTACAGTATTAATCTGGAATTTAGTATTTTATACATAGGGTGTAGGATGATTGGGATTGGCAGACACTGTTTTAATGTTTTCCAAATTTAGCTTATTATAGGCAAAATCACATTTAGAGGGAATTCTGTTCTACAGGTAGGTAGGAGGTTAGGAATACTTAAACAGAGTCTTGCATATAATAGAAGTGATTATAAAGAGTTTTGGTATTGTAGAGATCCTACCCTTGTCAAATCCAGAAGAAGATCACATGGTAAATATGGAAGAAGACGGCCATTCGGTCTATTTTAGTTCATCCACTCAGACAGACCCTACAGTTGTCGTTCCCCACCCCTCATTGTTTCTTAAATACTTCCTGGATTTTTACCTCCACTCCTCTACTGGAAATCCATTCCATCTGTTGTATGAAGAAAACTTCCTGACAGCAATCCAGTTAGGATCATGAGTTCAGACATTTGCTTTGCTGTTGATAAAAATTCATTAAATATCTTAACAAATGGCTTCACATCACAAAACAATGAAGTAAGTGGTGGGAGAGAACTTACTTTAAAAATAAGACTCTTGAGGGTAGATTTACAGGGGTTCTATTGACGTTTAGTGCAGAATGGCTTAGTTCTAGTCTAGCCAGAAATGTGGTGTGCTGCCTGCCTGCAATTTTCCTACATCAGTTCGTTTCCACTCAATCATTTATCACAGCTCCCAGTGCAGTGTTGGTCTTGGGCAAGTAGCTAGCTTGATCGGGGAGGGGAGGAACTAAAAAATTGCCATTTAAGTGAAATTTCAAGGGATGTGAAATGTAGCCACTTAAACGTAAGCGGATGCTCAAGGGGGGAAATTCTTAAACAATATAGAAATGTTCAAAAGGCATTTCAACCCATTGGTAGCCTTTGCCAATACTGAAGGGAAGGGAAAAGACATGCCAGACAAAAATGAAGTGAAAGGAAACCCAGTGTGGAAGCTTAAAACAGTTTGTGGGCAAGCAACGGAGCAGCCCAACATTTGACCTCCTGTTGCATGGCTGAAAAAGTGGATGCTATGATGCATCATGCCAAAACATGTGGCATAACATCTTCTCTGCACTATTCTTCCCCCCTCCACCCCCCCCAAAAAAAATGCTTTTTAAAAATACCCAGGAGAAAAACATTTCAAAAGCCACCTAATTGCACTTGCTATGTATCCTTTTAAATTACTTTTGCTTTCACAGCAGCACCTGACTATCTTGAGTGCCTGTTATACATGGATTTTTTTTTAGAAAGGTTAAACATTGCAGCACAACTAATGGTGCATTGTGTTATATAATCATTATATAATCATGACCTCATAAACCTATTACAATGAAGCACCCACTTGTTTTTGGTGGGTGCTTCCTCTGTCCAACATCCACCGGACTGGAAATGTGTGTGATGTGTAATATGGATGGAATTACATAAAATTTACAGCACCGAAACAGGCCATTCAGCCCAACTGCTTAGAACTTTGGGGCTGGATTTTCTCAGCCCCGAGGAGGTGGGTATGGAGGTGGGACTGCCAGTAAAGTTGCAGAATTTGGGGGAGGGTGGCAAACCTGCCCCCATCCCGCCTCCGTGCCCTCTTGCCAGGAGGCGGGAAGCCATCCTGCCCCGGGTCCCGTCTCCTTGAGGCAGGAAAGGGATTAAAGCCTATTAACTGCCTGTTAACAGGTAGTTAACAGGCAGAAAATAAGATTATTCCCATTTTACCTTCCCAAGTGCAGGTTTCCCGACCTCGGAGAACCCCGCCAGTGTGGAGGAGACGAGTAGGAGGTCTGCGGGGGTCAGAGGATTCTGAAAGTGCAATGTAGAGGTGTGTGATGGGTGCAAGTGTGGAGTGGTAAGTATGTAAGATGAGTGTAAAGTGTTAGAAAATGTTCACTTACCTTTGTTTCTGCCTCCAGCCTTCAGCCGCTGTGGAGCCGGAGTCCCCGACATCTTCATTGTAGATTTCACAGACTGGCTGTTGGATCCTCCAATCCAACAGCCAGGTGATTTCTGCAAAGTTGAAAGGTTTGATGAGTCCTGAACACAAGGACTCATCAAACTACACAGAATGTCAGTGTTTGACAGCTTCACAGAGCTGTCAAACGCTGACATTTCTTCTTTCAACAAATCTTGACAGATGGCACGTCAGACGTTGACGTGCTCTGTCACTGACTTCCCCCTAATTGGCCTGCTGAGCCCGCTGGGTGGGCTTAACAAGGTCAATCAAGAGAAAATCCCGCTGGCTGGCCAGAAGCTGATGGAGGTGGGATTGAAAGCCGGCAAGCAGCAGTCCCGCCTCCAAAAGCTTCCCATTGACAAAATCCAGCCCTTGGTGTCCAGGGATCTGTAGTGGGGCCTCAGCTTTTCACTATATTTATAAATGACTTCGTTGAAGGAATATGGAGCTGTATATCTAAGTTTGCTGATGACACATAAGAACATAAGAAAGAGGAGCAGGAGTAGGCCATATGGCCCCTCGAGCCTGCTCCACCATTCAATAAGATCATGGGTGATGTTCGACCTCAACTCAACTTTCCTGCCTTATTCCCATATCCCTTGATTCCTCTGGAGTCCAAAAATCTATCTATCTCAGCCTTGAATATACTCAACGACTGAGCATCCACAGTCCTTTGGGCAGAGAATTCCAAAGATTCACAACCAACACTAAGTTAGGTGGCACAGTAAATAGTGTAGATGGGAGTAGAAAGTTGCAAAGGGACATTGATAGATTTAAGTGAGTAGGGAAAACTGTGTTAGATGGAGTTCAACGTGGGAAAGTGTGAGATCATCCACTTTAGACCTAAGAAAAATAGATCAGAGTATTTTCAACTCCTGCTCCTAATTCTTATTTTCTAAATGGCAAGAAGCTAGGAACTGTGGATGAGCAGAGAGGTTTAGGGGTCCAAATACATGAATCACTATCTTACTATCACTATCTTGACTCCATCTACCCATGTTGATTCTGTAACCACTAACACCCTTGCCTAACAAAAATCTGTCAAACTCAGTTTTAAAATCGACAATTGACCTAGCCTCAACAGCTTTTTGGGGGAGAGAGTTCCAGATTTCCACTACCCTTTGAAGGGATAATTACAAGTCGTAGCCCTTCTCGGGCTACCCCAGATCAGGCGTATTCCCCAGACGTTCCCCTTCAACTAAAGTTAGAGATAGCCGAATCCTATAAGATGCTTAATTGGGTCTAAAGGTCCAGACTATCTCTTCCTAAAGGAAAGAAACGACTTGAAGATATTACCGTCCTCCAGATAGCACTTTTAATAAGTTTAACTAGACTGTAACCTTC
Source organism: Squalus acanthias (assembly GCA_030390025.1). NCBI lineage: Eukaryota > Metazoa > Chordata > Chondrichthyes > Squaliformes > Squalidae > Squalus > Squalus acanthias. The sequence goes on along the minus strand of CM059425.1, from coordinate 197,689,102 downwards.
CAGATATTATGAGGGTCCGGAAAACCCCCCAGAATTCTGCAACTCCTCACAAAAGAGTGTAGAGATTTGAGTTCGCAAGGTTGATACAGAAATACTCTGTGAGACTATTCTAAAAATACATAGATTTATTAAGGAACCGACATTTAGTTAACAGTTGGTGAGTCAATCGCAACTTTAACAGTTCAAAATACAAATAGCTTACATTTCTCATTCTCAGAGATCCTTATTCTCAAATCTTAACTTCGTTACATTTTTACATTTCTAAGTCTTATTCTTAATCCAGAATATCCACCAAAATCAAATAAAAGTACCGTTTGATCCCCGAGACTCAAAGAGTTGTAGACCTACAGAGTGGTTCTGAAGGCAAGAATCGCTCTGCTCCTTCCAGCGACTTCTGACTTTCTATCTGAAAAGCTCTATTTTTATACCTTTTTTTAGTGGTTTATCCTTTGAAGTTTTCTGCTGATGTAAGCTAATTATCTCTAGCCATACCTCTGTTGACTTCTTTCTATTCTTACTGTTAATTCAGCTGTTAGCTTGCAGAATTCTGTCTGCTGTATAGGTGTTTCAAAAACTTATCATATAAAATAGTTATTACAGATTTATCTCTTTGATGCCATTCTTTCGAAGGTCTTCAATTCAATTCTTAATATTGGCTTAACTGCTTGTATTACAGACTTTTCGTCTCCTTGTGTTCCAAGTTCAACACATAAACAATGTGATTGCTTGGTACATCTATTGATGTAATATTTTCAAAGTCTTCTGTAGGTATCTTTTACAACATATAAATTAAAAACACTTCATCTAGGGTGTTCTTTGCATTTCTTAGCTACTTCAATTGGTTGTATATATAATCGTGTTTCCTGTTTCATTTGATGTTACTTTTACAAAGGCACATGGTTTTTTAATGTTCTGTGTTTCTGTTCGACATGTTATTTTTTAACACTTTACTTGGGCATTGCTATTGTGTTGGTTCCAAACTGCAGACTCCTTGGAACCTACAACCCTCTGTTTCAATGAGGCCATTGTCTTAGTATTTACAACCATTTCCCATTTCAAAAGCTTGTATGGTGTTTACAGCTTTGTGACTCATCTTATCTCAGAAGCCTGTATTCACAGCTTGTGTCGTTGAGGCTTTTAGATTTTTAAACCCAGTTTGTCATGTTTTAATAAAATCAGAATTCTGTTCATAGGATGGTGTATTTTTCTGAAATATGGCTATTCCATTACACCTTTGTGTGAAGAAGTGCTTCCTGACATCGCCCCTCAATGGCATAGCTCTAATTTTAAGATTATGCTACTTTGTTCTGGACTCCCTAACCAGAGGACAGCTACAAAATAATTAAAAAGGCTAATGGAATGTTGCCCTTTACCTTAAGAGGGCTGGATTACAAAGGGGTGGAAATTATGTTACAGCTGTACAGAGCTCTGGTTAAACCCCATTTACAGTACTGAGTTCAGTTCTGGGCACCACACTTCAAGAAGGATATATTGGCCTTGGAGGGGGTGCAGCGCAGATTCACCAGAATGATACCGGGGTTAAAAGGGTTAAATTATGAGGACAGGTTGCATAGACTAGGCTTGTATTGCATTGAGTATAGAAGATTAAGAGATAATCTAATTGAGGTATTTAAGATAATTAAAGTAGCTGATAGGGTAGATAGAGAGAAGCTATTTCCCCTGGTTGGGGAGTCCAGAACAAAGTAGCATAATCTTAAAATTAGAGCTATGCCATTGAGGGGTGATGTCAGGAAGCACTTCTTCACACAAAGGGTAGTGGAAATCTGGAACTCTCTCCCCCAAAAAGCTGTTGAGGCTAGGTCAATTGTCAATTTTAAAACTGAGTTTGATAGATTTTTGTTAGCAAGGGCGTTAAGGGTTACAGAATCAACACGGGTAGATGGAGTTAAGATACAGATCAGCCATGATCTAATTTAAAAGCGTAAAAGTCTCGAGGGGCTGAATTGCCTACTCCTGTTCCTATGTTCCTATTTATATTTTAGAAATTTCCAGACAGCTCACTCAAAAGCCAGACTAGTCCAAAATTGGATGTGTGGCAATCCTATCATGAAGCACTGAGCAATTTAGGCCAAAGTTAGGAAAATATAAAAATTGTCTTAAAAACAAAATTTGTCAGGGATTTACTTACAAAAGGAAATGGTAATGCCTTGCACCATCATCCCTTCTGTCTCTTAATCTCTCTGCCTTCCATCCTATCACAGATCTTCCTTTTGTTCTTTCCTCTCCTCCCCCCTTTCCCTGTCCCTGCACTTGCTTAAAAACCTGTTACATCTCCAGCTTTTTCCAGTTCTGACGAAGGGTCATCGACCTGAAACGTTAACTCTGTTTCTCTCTCCACAGATATTGCCAGACCTGCTGAGATGATATATAATTCCTGAAACAAATTCCAGGAATTTTTGATAAAACTTAATTTAGGTGATCAGTTTGTGGTTTAGTGCAATTGCAATTCTCAGGCTCTGTAATTCATGGGATTATAGTCATTACTTCAATTTATTACTAATCTAGTTAGGGCTGAATTTTCTTGCACTGTATCACCTGAAATCAGATGGTATAGCAGCAGAAAATCAAGGAAAATTGGGAGGAGATGTCTACTGCTGCAGCCTTGCCCTGACCTACATTTCCCTCCCCCTGCGCCAGCAGGGAAGCCAGCAGACATCTCTTCACCACCCCACCGCATGTAAATATGATGGGGAGGTGGGGACCAGCAGCCTTACTGACTTCCCTGCTTTCTGCCACTGATACCACTGAACCAAGGGACTGCCAGAAAATAGGTGATAGTAGACCCTGGGAGCAGTGAAGCCCACTGATGCCCCTTTGGAGGGAGAGGGCCCAGTAGTGGGCACCTCTCCCCCTTCTCTGGTTCCCAAAACTTACCTTTTTTAGGACCTCAAGATAGGTACAAATGAAGGAGCCCATTTGACCCAACTTAACTCATCCATCCTGAAAGATTCTACAGTTCCCCCATCACAGCACCCCAGTGTATCTGAACTGATTCCAAAGGTTTTGCCTCCACTCCATTACTTGAAGTCGCTCCAATATTGATCATGCTTTGTGGGAAGAGAGCTTTTACACAATCTTAAATTTGCCTTTTAGCAAATTGACGTGTCTGGATATTTAAAAGGGCATTTTAGAGGGGGGTTCAGTTTCTGGAATAATCAGGAATGACTACAGGAAATGGGATCATGGCTTGAGTTCTAACTTTGCTTCACTGCTATCGATAATTAAAACAATTAGATAACCATTAAAAACAAAGACTTTTACGTCCTAAGGCACAGGTATAAGTGTAAAAATGGTCATGTATGCCAATAATATCTAGGGGGTTCTCTCAATCTCCTGCCATGACATTGGCAGAAATCCCCAAAGAAAAGACATGAACAGCCGGCCATGCCGTTTTGCTGGGGTTTCTGCCGAAGTTACGCTGGGAGATCGCGGAACCCCAGCATAAATGTTTACATCATATTGTTTAATATAAGACAAAAATGGTCAGTTGCCATCTTGTTGACTCCTAAAATTATAATAAAAATAGATAGTTGCAGCAAATACAATTAGATATCTGATAATATTGTATCAGCCATCACATTTTTTGCACAGATCTTTATATAAACATGGTGCATTGTCTTCCAAAACAATGGCCCTTTACTAACTAAATGGGCCTGTTATTTCTACGGTGGGAATTTAAGTATACTGTTTCCTTGATTACTTGGTGGGGGTAGGTTTTGGGCATTGCATTATTTCATGTGGATGGAGATTTGATGATATAGGTTGAATTTCCATTGAAAATAAAATTGCAGTATGTTTACTGATTTTAGATGTCAAACATTAGTCTTTAAATTCCCATTAGGGGGCAGTGCTGCCTAAATTGTGAATGATTGTATTTTACTCCAGTATTTGTAATGGATGAACATTAGAAAAATAGCAGGTTGGGCCTATACTCATTGGAGTTTAGAAGAATGAGAGGGGATCTTATTGAAACATATAAGATTCTGAAGGGGCTTGACAGGGTAGATACAGAGAGGATGTTTCCCCTCATGGGGGAATCTAGAACTAGGGGGCATAATTTCAGAATAAGGGGGCACCCATTTAAAATGAGGAGGAATTTCTTCTCTGAGGGTCGTGAATCTTTGGAATTCTCTTCCCCAGAGAGCTGTGGAGGCTGGGTCATTGAATATATTTGAGGTGGAGATAGACAGATTTTTGAATGGTAAGGGAGTCAAGGGTTATGGGGAGCAGGTAGGGAAGTGGAGTTGAGGTCAAGATCAGATCAGCCATGATCTTATTGAATGGCGGAGCAGGCTCGAGGGGCCAAATGACCTATTCCTGCTCCTACGTCTTATGTTCTTGTGTTCTTATGAACAAGGTTATGAAGGTCTCTGAGTATATAAGTTAACAACAGATCTTTTTCTAGGAATAGAATATTTGTCAATGGTATTATAGTTATGGAATTTGAATCTAGGGGCTGACTTTATGTCACAATAGGTAAAAGGGCCAGAATTCCTTGGGGCTTCTGATAATTTCCCACTGTCACTCTGGCGGGAGACTAGCAGAGACCTGGGAAACGGCAGAGACCTGGTTGTGCTGCCCCCTAACAAGACAAATGTTGTTGGAGTCGGGGGTGGCTGGAGCCAAGAGTGTGGACTCCCTTCACCAGGAGTTTTCACTCCACTGGCTTAGTCAAGACCCAAAGGATCTGCAGAGGCCAGGAACATGGCCTGGAAACCCCCCAAAAAAGGGACCATATTGTTAAAACATTTTTTCCAGATTGGATCCCTCCGAGGAAGACCCCTCCTGGGCCGATACCGCTCCAGGGCGGATGGAAGATAGTGCTTCTGATTGCGTGCGGCAGGCGCGCGCCAGGGATGCACCTGTAGTGGTGCACCTGCCCTATGCTAATTAGGTGCCCCCCCCCACCCCACACTGGCGGGTCAATGCTAGAGTGCACCGTCAGGATAGCATCTCAAGCAACCAAAATGTTGACAGTATTTAGTAGCTGACCTGCTGGAAATTGTTTGGGAATATATTATTTTTTCCATTGCCACTGCAGAAAGTTTCAGAATGAATGTCACAATAGAGTAATTCTGAATCTTTCTAAATTGGGCAACAGAAGAAATGGTATGTTTGAAACAATATAATGTTGGAATGTAATTTCCAAACAGTTGGTGGTTTCGCCTGACTTTGGGCTGGGTACTGATTTTATATTGTTTAATGGCATTGGTCGTACGAAGCCGGCAGCACTTGGTTATATTACTACCTTTGCATCACTTTCTCATCAGACAGTATGCACTTCTGTAGAGTTCTGGCGGGGAGGGGGTGGGGGCGGGTGGAGGACTGAATTTCCTCTGTGACCTCACCTGAAATCAGAAAAAATGGGGCGAAGTGGCCTACAGCTGCCTCACTGCGCTGATCAGGAATTGCTGGGACTGTGCTGCTTGCTCCTTCTCTGCTGCTGAATGCAGATGGCAGTGATGGGGAGATCGGGACTGGGTGTGGGGACGGAGTCCCTGGCAGACTTTCCTTCTTTCCACCTATGAACTGCTGCTTCCTGGGGCCACCATGGGGAAGGTGGTAGTGGGCCTCAGAAAGCAGTGGCAATGGCTCTGAAGTGCCCCCATGGAAGGAGAGGGCATTGTGTCAGCCTTCTCTCACTTTATTCCATCTCCAACACTTACACCTGTTGAAGGCCCTGTCTTGGCCGAATTCTTCAGTGGGACATTCCTGTAATCTTCAGGGTGGCTCTGCCTCGTTAAGGCCCCTCATTCTATCTTCTGGTGCTGAAGTGGGGCCAGGATTCTACTTCTTTGCATTGGCAGGCTCCCTCTTGATAACAGGAATTCTGCTGGGAGCCCACCATGTTTTCGTAATGAGCTTTGACCCAAGGAAAATGGGTCAGAGTTGGGGAAGAAAACAGGGGGGCACCCCGCCGGAAAGCCACCTGAAGAGGAGAATTTCCTCCCCCACCCCTGATTCTCTGATGTCCAAATGCTGGGAAAAGTGTAATGTTTATGAAGAGTTGATTGCAAAGTAGACTCTTTGGTAACACTAAAAGTTCACAATGAACTTTAAAACTTACCTGTTGTTTATCCAGTGAGTAACAGAACAAGGAGCTCTCGGGTTCGAGCCTGATCTCTGCTGACTTAACTGATCTCAGCTGGGACGGTGGCAATAATGTTACAATTGGCCTCAGCACCCCTCAATTATGGAGGGAAAAATGATCAGGAATTCCCATTCCTGAACGTTATACAACATCCGCCCCCCCCTCCTGTTGGAAATATGTGGACACTGGGTGAGCACAAGTCAAGGTCAGATGGTATGATGTCCCTGCAGTCCTGCTGGTGTTCATGAATTATGACCATTTGGTACTGGAAGCCGACCTCCAACTGCGGCATGGGGGAAAGTTTCCGTGTTTCCTATTTATAGCAAAGTCATAAATGCGTGTATAAAGAATGGGGTTCTCCCAATCGACCGCTGTCACTTTGGCGGAAGATTCGTGGAATCCCCAGAGAAACGGTGATTAATTTTCCAGTCCCCAGAGGTGCAATTATGTATAAAGAATTGCAGAGAGGGCGATACTGAGGCACTTCTGGGATGTGGAAGAGAGGACATGACCCATATTAAGATAAATTTGGGGGCAGGGGAACATGCCCCTTTCATTTCTCCCTACCCTCATCGTGATTGCAGTCACCAATCTGGTATCACAATATAAAGTTTAATTTTAGGTTTCTGGAGCTTTTCCACTGGAGTTTTAAACCAATGTTTTGTGTTGCCCCATTATTAATGTGCTTACTGCACAGGATGGCCGTGATTTTATCAGCGGTGTCGGGAGGGTGGCGGGAGAGCTGGTTTCCGGGTTCCAGTCATGACCCTGGCTGCAGCCGCTCTGTCAAAGGAATTTTCCCTTGATTGGCCTTGTTAAGCCCGCCCTGCGGGCTTCCCAGCCAATTAACAGGAAGCGGGTCTGATGACGTCATTTGATGACTCATCATCAGCCGGTTTCCTTAAAGGGACCACGCCACATGGAGTTTGACAGTTGTTCTGCCAGTGTTTGACAGCATTGAGGTGTTGCAAACACTGACAAGCACTGTACAAAGGTGGATGCCTGCACCCAGGCTCTCCAATGACTCCCTCCATATGCTTATGGAGGGAGTCACAGCAAGCAGGGAGGTTCTTTTCCCTTCCAAGGGCGGAAGAGACACCAATGCAGCCTGGTTGCACATTGCACAGGAGGGCAAAAGCAGGATGTCATCAGGGGTCCAACCTTTCAATGATCTCAGTGGATCATGAAACATTACTGCAAAGCCACACTCAAACTCACCCTGCTGTGCCACTCAACACATCCCCATTACTCTGCCTTCCATACCCTTCTCCTGTACATCCTTACTCACACCAACTTACCTTGCACCTCCACCCAACCCTCTCTATCTACTTTATCACTTCCCCATCTCACTAGCCACCCCTCACACTTACCCTCATCCTACTGCAAGCATACCAACTAACAACACACAAGGGTAGGCACTTGAGAGGTTTAGCTAATGTGCATATGAAGTTTCTGGTAATGTGTTGTCATACAGTGAAATCTATTTTTCCAACACTGCCCCTTATTGGACAGATCTGAGTGCACCTTGAGAAGTGTCTTACTGAGTTCCAGTGAATGTTCAGACATAACTTCCTCTCCCCACCCCGATATAGTGATGAGTGTGCATGGAATGGCTTAGACATTAAAGGGATGCTTCACAGTGCTGGTGTGGGATGGTGTCAACCTGGCGCATCATGTGGCAGCCAGGGTTAACAACGTCAAGTGAAATAAATCTGGCCATGGTGATGCCATCGCTGGCCTCCTGGCCAGCAATGTTGTCAGGGACTGATGCCCTGTGTCCTGTGCAGCATCAGGTGATGGCAGAGAAGGTTGGTGATGTTGTTGGTGATGATGGTGTGCCTGGTGATGTTGGTGTTGGGGCTGATCATGGAAGATTCGGAGGACCAAGGTATGATTTTTTCAAGGGCACTGATGTAGCTGCAATAGATGGCAGCTGCAGGTGAGATGTCAGAAGCGATCTGTCAATGGTGAGAGAGGTTGTTCCAATGAGGTGGCACTGGACATACAGTTGGCTCTAAACACTTGCAAGCCAAAGAAATCTCTATATGTATTACAAATGCAGTAACCAACATTTTCTGCACTCTGAAACTGACCATCTGCAACATGGCATCCTTTACACCACTTCTGCAGCTGTCAGCTTATCAGAAACATCAGAGCAGACTCAAATCACGCCAGGGTGAGCTGCGGGTAACCCGTGGGGGAGAACGTAAAATGGGAAGGAAGCCTCAAAATAGTATTAAATTGGCTGTTAACAAGCCATTTAATTAGCTGAAATGTATCCCCGCTGCTTGGCTGTCGGGTCAGTTCTCCGCTGACAGACCCGACATCTGGGAGACTCGTGTGGAGGCGGGTTGACAGCGGGTTTCCTACCCGCTGCCAATCTTTGCTATTTTAACAGCGGACCCGCCTCCAAACCTGCCCTCTGAGCGCCAGCAAATTCGCGGCCGATGTCCTGGAGGGGTCAAGGACAGAATCTATTTGGTTAAGGTTAAGAAACAATAGAGGTGCCATTATACTACTAGGTGTATTCTACAGGCTACTTACTAATGGAAGGATATAGAGGAGCAAATATGCAGGGAAATTACAGAGAGGTGCAAGAACGATAGAGTAGTAATAATGGGAGACTTCAATTATCCTAATATAGACTGGGATAGTAATAGTGTAAAGGGCAGAGAGGGGGAAGAATTTCTGAAGTGTGTTCAGGAGAACTTTCTTGATCAGTATGTTTCTGGCCCAATGAGGAAGGAGGCATTGCTGGATCTGGTTCTGGGGAATGAGATGGGTCAAGTGGAGCAAGTGTCAGTAGGGGAACATTTAGGGAACAGTGATCATAGTATCATAAGATTTAGATTAGCTATGGAAAAGGACTAGGAGAAATCTGGAGTTAAAATACTTAATTGGAAGAGGGCCAATTTCAGTGGGTTGAGAACGGATCTGGCCCAGGTAAATTGGAATCAAAGATTGGCAGACAAAACTGTAAAATGGGCTGCCTTTATAGAGGAGATGTTTCGGGTACAGTTGAGGTAGACTCCCACGAGGGGGAAAGGTAGGGCAACCAAAGCCAGAGTTCCCTGGATGACAAATGAGATAGAGAATAAGATGAAACAGAGAAAAGGGACTTATGACAGACATCAGGTTGAGAATGCAAGTGAGAACCAGGCTGAATATAGAAAGTTCAGAGGGGAAGTGAAAAAGGAAATAAGAGGGGCAAAGAGAGAGCATGAGAATAGACTGGCAGCTAACATAAAAGGGAATCCAAAAGTCTTCTAAAGGCATATAAATAGTAAACGGGTAGTAAGAGGAGGGGTGTGTAAGGATAAACCCAGAAATTACAGGCCAGTCAGCTTAACCTTGGTGGTGGGGAAGCTTTTAGAAACAATAATCAGGGACAAAATTAACAGTCACTTGGACAAGTGTGGATTAATTAAGGGAAGCCAGCATGGATTTGTTAAAGGCAAATTGTGTTTAACTAAATTGATCGAGTGTTTTGATGAGGTAACAGAGAGGGTTGATGAGGGCAATGCGGTTGATGTGGCGTACATGGATTTCCAAACAGCGTTTGACAAATTGCCACCATAATAGGCTTGCCAGCAAAGTTGAAGCCCGTGGAATAAAAGGGACAGTGGCAGCCTGGATACGAAATTGGCTAACTGACAGGAAACAGAGAGTAGTTGTGAACGGTTGTTTTTTCGGACTGGAGGAAGCTATACAGTGATGTTCCCCAGGGGTCGGTACTAGGACCACTGCTTTTCTTGATATATATTAATGACTTGGACTTGGGTGTACAGGGCACAATTTATAATTTGCAGATGACACAAAACTTAGAAGTACAGTGAACAGTGAGGAGGATAGTGATAGACCTCACGAGGACATAGACAGGCTGGTGGAATGGGTGGACACGTGGCAGATGAAATTTAACGCAGAAAAGTGCAAAGTAATACATTTTGGTAGAAAGAACGAGGAGAGGCAATATAAACTAAAGGGTACAATCCTAAAGGGGGTGCATAAACAGAGAGACCTGGGGGTATATGTGCACAAATCGTTGAAGGTGGCAGGGCAGGTTGAGAAAGCAGTTACAAAAGCATACGGGATCCTGGGCTTCATAAATAGAGGCATAGAGTACAAATGCAAGGAAGTTATGATGAACCTTTATAAAACACTGGTTCGGCCACAACTGGAGTATTGTGTCTAATTCTGGGCACTGCACTTTAGGAAGGATGTGAAGGCTTTAGAGAGGGTGCAGAAAAGATTTACAAGAATGATTCCAGGGATGAGGACTTCAGTTATGTGGATAGACTGGAGAAGCTGGGGTTGTTCTCCTTAGAGCAGAGATGATTGAGAGGAGATTTGATAGAGGTGTTCAAAATCATGAGGGGTCTAGACAGAGTAGATAGAGAGAAACTGTTCCCATTGGCAGAAGGGTCGAAAACCGGGGACACAGATTTAAGGTGATTGGCAGAAGAACCAAAGGCGACATGAGGAAAAGCTTTTTTACGCAGCGAGTGGTTAGGATCTGGAATGCACTGCCTGAAAGGGTGGTGGAGGCAGATTCAATAGTGGCTTTCAAAAGGGAGTTGGATAAGTACCTGAAGGGAAAAAAATTGCAGGGCTACGGGGAAAGGGCGAGGGAGTGGGACTAGCTGAATTTCTTTCTTGCAGAGAGCTGGCACGGGCTCGACGGGCCGAATGGCCTCCTACTGTGCTGTAACCATTCTATGATTCTATGATTAATGCAGCATGACAAGTCAAAGACTGTTTTACACCATGACTGTAAGACCAAAGTTAAATAAAAAAAGAAAGCGTTACTGAGCAGTGCTATTTCTCAGTAAACATTGCCTAGTACAGCATTGTAACATTATATATCCTTTTCCTATGAGCCACTTGGAAAAACCAGGCAACCATAATGTGACAGTAAAGGAGGATCCAAATATAACAATTTCCCTAACCTTGAAGTGCTGAAGACAAGGAGCCCATGTGACCCAATGCTTCAATTACAGTGGAATAATGACAGCTGTGGATCACTAACCTTCCTGTGAGAACACATTAAAAAATGTTAACAATATTCTGCACTGCACGAACGTGTGCAGTTTTCAAAGCAATTTGCGAGCTAATAAAGAGCTAGTGAACCTGCTGCCTACCTTTGTGATCCTCTTCAGTCTAAGTTTAGCACAGTTAAATGGAAGCAATCACAATGTCACTGCCTCGCTGCCGGGTGAGATAATGTTACATTGTCCCTGTGTTCCTTTGGCAACTCCAACATATCTATTGTTAATCCATGCACCACTGCAACGGGTTCTGGTTTAACAGCTATTGTTAGACAATGTGATTACAAGAGACATACCCGCCCTGGTGTGTTTTTTTTTCTTCCAATTGTAACTTAACTTAATTGGATTAAAAAGAAAAATGCTAAATACCAGAAATCTGAAATGACAATAGAAAAAGCTAGAAATTTGCAATGGAAAACAAAGAACAGGTTCTGGTGAAAGATCAATTTCTGGTGGGACCCTTCGTCAGAACCTTTCTTTCTCTTTGAGATGCTGTGAATTGTAAACTTTTTCTGTTGTATTTCATAATTTAAAATAACATAATGATTTTATTGAATGGCGGAGCAGGCTCGAGGGGCCGAATGGCCTACTCCTGCTCCTATTTCTTATGTTCTTCTGTTCTTAAAGGCAGTCTTGTTATATTTTATGCACTAGATCTGACATATCTAAAAGTTCATAGATCGTAACAGGTGGCTACACAGATTTAATTCAGAAACCTATGTTTTAAGGTTGTTTTCGAACATAATACATAATACAATAGCTGCATTAGTTTGCATTGTCTATACAGATGAATATATGCCAATAAAATTGTAAGTACCCCCTAAGATTTAAGATGCAGCTGCAGAATTCACTACTGGGGCATTTACTGATGAATGTTAGCAGTTTGATCAAAATTAACTTGTAGGAAAAATATAAAATTGCAAACAGGCGTCAAAACAAATATCAGAAATGATAGAACTCCATTCATAAACTAGGTGCTCAGAGTAACATAGAAACATAGAAACATAGAACAGTACAGCACAGTACAGGCCCTTCGGCCCTCGATGTTGTGCCGAGCATTGTCCGAGACCAAGATCAAGCTATCACACTCCCTATCACTCTGGTGTGCTCCATGTGCTTATCCAATAACCGCTTGAAAGTTCCTAAAGTGTCCGACTCCACTATCACAGCAGGCAGTCCATTCCACACCCCAACCACTCTCTGAGTAAAGAATCTACCTCGGACATCCCTTCTATATCTCCCCCCATGCACCTTATAGTTATGCCCCCTTGTAACAGCTGCCTCTACCCGAGGAAATAGTCTCTGAACATCCACTCTATCTATCCCCCTCATCATCTTATAAACCTCTATTAAGTCGCCTCTCATCCTCCTCCACTCTAAAGAGAAAAGCCCCAACTCCCTCAATCTTTCCTCATAAGACCTCCCCCACAAACCAGGCAGCATCCTGGTAAATCTCCTTTGCACTCTTTCCAATGCTTCCACGTCCTTCCTATAGTGAGGTGACCAGAACTGCACACAATATTCCAAATGTGGTCTCACCAAGGTCCTGTACAGTTGCAGCATAACCTCACGGTTCTTAAACTCAAACCCTCTGTTAATAAACGCCAACACACCATAGGCCTTCTTTACTGCTCTATCCACTTGAGTGGCAACCTTCAGAGATCTGTGGATATGAACCCCCAGATCCCTCTGCTCCTCCACGTTCCTCAGAACCCTGCCGTTGACCCTGTAATCCTTATTCAAATTTGCCCTACCAAAATGAATCACCTGGCACTTATCAGGGTTAAATTCCATCTGCCATTTTTCGGCCCAGCTCTGCATCCTATCAATGTCTCTTTGCAGCCTACAACAGCCCTCCACCTCATCCACTGCTCCACCAATCTTGGTGTCATCAGCAAATTTACTGATCCACCCTTCAGTCCCCTCCTCCAAGTCATTGATAAAAATCACAAACAGCAGAGGACCCAGCACCGACCCCTGTGGCACACCGCTGGTAACTGGTCTCTAGTCCGAAAATGTTCCATCCACCACCACCCTCTGCCTTCTATGAGATAGCCAGTTACTTATCCAATCGGCCAAATTTCCCTCTATCCCACAACTCCTTACTTTCTTCATGAGCCGACCATGGGGAACCTTATCAAACGCCTTACTAAAATCCATGTATACGACATCAACTGCTCTACCTTCATCTACACACTTAGTTACCTCCTCAAAGAATTCAATCAAATTTGTTAGGCAAGACTTACCCTTCACGAATCCGTGTTGACTATCCCTGATTAAGTTGCCCCTTTCCAAATGGTCATAAATCCTATCCCTCAGGACCTTTTCCATTATCTTACCAACCACCGAAGTAAGACTAACCGGCCTATAATTACCAGGGTCATTCCTATTTCCTTTCTTGAAGAGAGGAACAACATTCGCCACTCTCCAGTCCTCTGGCACCATTCCCGTGGACAGTGAGGACCCAAAGATCAAAGCCAGAGGCTCTGCAATCTCCTCCCTTGCCTCCCAAAGAATCCTAGGATATATCCCATCTGGCCCAGGGGACTTATCGACCCTCAGGTTCTTCAAAATTGCTAAAACATCTTCCCTCAGAGTACTAAAAAGAGGCATCCAGGGCCGTGCCTGAAGCAGGCATTCGGCCCTTTGCATGTGCAAATAGGGGGCCTAGCGACTGTCTGAGGCCCCCTTTGTATATTTAGGCTGTCCTGGTGCTGGGCCAGCTGCGTTGAGAAAAATGTCATGGTTTACATGCAGCCTAACCAAGCAGTCCTTAAAGGGCCACCAAAAACCATTCTACTACAGTGCCAAAGACCATTGCCTGTCCATGTTCGGTCCCCTCCTGATCGCACCTGTCCCTCTCCTGATCACTACTTTCCCCTTCAATCGTTTCCCCCCCGCCCACCACCCTTTGCTCGGATCTACCTGAGGGCTGCTGTCAGTGACACAGCGACCAGAAATTGAAATTCTCTTTGCCGACGCGCTTTCTGGAGATGCCTAGCAGGTGTCTACAGCTCACCAGCCTCATGTAAATGAGGCCCAAGGCTTAATATTGAGTGAGCCCTGGGCCTACCCGTTCCAGTACAGGGATCTTTTCCTATTCCCAGTTTGCGATGGCAGGCTGGCGCAAACCAGTTTCTGGGCCATAGAATTAATTTCTGGCTCTTTTCACATGTCTTCTAGTTATTGTCATTGCTGAGGATTTTTTCAAAACTTGTTTTCTGAAGTATTGATATTAATTGAAGAGGGCTTCATAGTAACTATCAATATAATTACAGGTTAGGGATAAAATAATCCAAAGTATAAGTTCAGTGAGGCTTCTCTAAAAAAGCCTATCCAGTCAGGTTTATGTGTGTGTTACACAAGCTTATGACACACCTTCCATTTAAGTGAAGTATACCCATGGTGATGAAACTTATCACTATTATTAGTTAATACAATGTATCAAAAACCTCCCAGTTTGGAGTCATCTAACTATTTAAATCTTTAATTACAGTAGTTTTTCCTTAGTAGCCATTAACTAGACCCGCTGAGTACAGCTTAGTGTTGCGAAAGGAACAGGTATTTATTAGACAGACTTACTCCTACTCTCTGAATGGGTAAAGGCTTCTGTGAATTGCATTCTGTTGTTAGGCCCAAAAAGGTAAACATGTCATCATACTACAACTCCCAGAATTCACCACAGCATTAACTTTAACATAAATGTTCCAGGTTATTTAAAAAAAAACCAGAAATACTAATTTATATACATTTTGAGGAATGTGCACTGTTTTGACAAGCTCACATTATTATAGAAAATTAATCACACTCTTTTCCCCTCACATCAGTTATCAGGCCTACTCAGCATGTTGGGCCCGATAGATTGACTACAGGCCTTCAATTTAGGCTTCATTTTACTATAGTATAAAGATATTTTGTTGATTTGAAAATTCTGAGGTAAATTATTTTAAAATAAAATATGTGTTAAGGTGAGTTTATGAGTGAGCATTTGAGTTAATTCAAATTTCTTGATTATACTTGGTTTTAGATTTGTTTTAATTTTGTTTTAATTTTGAAAAAAACCTTAGGGGTAAAAATTGAGTCGCGCCCCATTTGGGGCGCTAACCTCGCCGGGGCGCGACTTTTAGCGCCCCGAAAAAATTAGCGGCCCCGCGCCGGAACTTCAGTGGTTGCGCCCCAAGAGGGAAGCGGGGCGCCACTGGAAGCACCCCGCATCCCTCTTGGGGCGCTGCGAGTGAATATCCTGGCGCTACGTGCCGCAGCGCCACGCGCTGCGGCACGTCGCGCCGCGGTATTGCAGGCCTTCCTCCCCTTCTTAAAGGGGAGGGACCCTGCGCAGCGCGAACCGGGGCCCAGCTGGGCCCCCAGGGATCGGGAGTGCCGGCAAAAGAGCCCGGCACTCAAGAGAAGTGCCGGGCTCTTGCAGCGCAGCCGGCACTTCACGGTGGGGGGGCTTCACGGGGGCCGGGGGCAGGTGCTGGCAGGCGGCCAGCAACAAAAATGGCCGCCTGCCACCTCCCCTTTAAATATCGCCGCCCCGGCCGCACGTACGCCTCCCTGAACCCGTCGGACATAGCGTCTGGCGGTAAATCTGGGGGCGCGACTGAAGATCGTGGCTGGAGCGCGAGCGGGGTGCTGCGCATGGCGATGACGTCATCGCCGGCGGCGCAGCGCCACAGGGCGCTACCGGCTGGCGCCGCCGCTAACCTCCCGCTGAATTTTTCGGGAGGCGTGGGCGGCGCTGCGCCTGGGCGTTAGCTGCTTTACGCCCCATTAGCGCCCTCTTAAGGCGCTAACGGGAGGCGCAAGCAGCTGAATTTTTCCCCCTTAGTCTCAAAGTTTAAATGTGTAACATAATGACATCATCATACTGTGGGTCACTATTGCCAAATCAGTATTTGTTCATCTGTGTTTTTTGATGTCCTACTTTTGTGTTTTGAAATGGTGGAAATGGTGAACATAAAAAAAAGTGGAAGGCAATCTTTCCTGCATCAGGAGATGTAATTTAGAATTGATAATTTTTTAATGTTTTCCCTGATTTAGAAAGCTGCATTACTCGAGTTTCTGTTCCCAGAGCATTTATCACATTTACAGATTGCATGGGAGCCATTATTTTCCTTTTTAACATCATTCCTGCCAACGTTTGGTACATGCAGCGAATGTTAAGTTAAATATTTTATTGCAGATTTGTGTCCAATTGAATAATGAAAAATTGAACCAAAGAGATCCTCTAGCATCCCTATCTCCCTTTTACCAGAGATACAGGACCTGTAGGTGAGACTAAAGAAAGATTGTCAAAATCAAAAAGATGATTATTTATGTTGATCTGTTTGATTAAAATGTGATGTTGCTTTTGTACCGTACATCTGTTAAGAGCTGTATAACTTCTATCTAACAAATTGGTGTAGTAATGCTAAATGATTATTAAATTGAGATCAGTCACTTCAAGAATCCTGCTATTTCCTATTAGTCATTAATCTTTTCCATCTAGCAGTTCTGTCCCACACATACCCGGACAATGGAATTTTCTTAAACAAACCTGGAATAGAGTAATATTGCTTGTTCAAGTGTAACAATCATTTTAACAAATGACTGTTGAATTATAAAACTGTTGATTACTGTAAATATTTTGATCAATCATTTATCATTAGAAGAATTTACAAAACACATAGGATTACATTCTTAATTAACAACTTACATTTTGTTCTCCCAGTAAGGGTCCTAATTGGTTCATTGACTGTTCTATCATAATGACACCCTCAGGATAAAAAATAAATAACAGACATTTACTGTTCTTGTGGTCAGAAAATTCCAACAGCATTTTATTTCCTTCTCTTATTTAAAAAAATTATAATAGCAATAGACTTGAAAATGTCCAAGTTTAAAAGGCAATAAACTGCTCATGTGCACCACTAAACACCTAAGCCTGCAACCTTTATATTTATTCAGTGTATATTTTATTGCCTTTTGCACTCTGATATTGCTAAATTATTCTTTAACTAACAGCAATACAAGATGACTTATTATTTGACCAATTAACTATAAAAAAAATTGTACTTCCCAAATGTTTAATACAGCAATTCAATAAATATCGAAGCTTTCCCTAAATTAAAAGCAACAAATAACTTACTCCAGGTGATTTTATTTACCGTATTAGATAAATAAGCTTCATGAAACAAATAATTAGCTTTTGTTGTCCACCCTATTGTGACAACTACAAACCAGCGCACTGTGTAGTACATAAAGTATCTGCTAGTTCTCAGACTTGCTTAGTGAACAGTTAAAGCCATTGTTAGATTTTATTTTCATTGGCTACGGTTGGATGATTCAGACAATCATGTTGTACGGATTGTTTACGCTACGCTCCAGTAACTGGAAAGCATTTATCCCTAGAATGGTATGACCTCCTGCTTCAATGATGATCTAACCCACATGCTTCAGTGAGTACAGACACAGATGAGAAATCACTCTGTCGGTTTTATTTTATATGAGTGTCTCTTTAAGAAAAATCAATCATATTCAGTGGACCAGGAACGATGTGCTGTCCTATAATATCTTCTTGCATTTCTACTATAACAAAAGCAAAATAAGCACTAACCGCAAAAATGTACCCCATGCCTCCTAAAAGTTATTTGAATTTATTTGGCAGTGTTGTATACATTTTGAAATCTTATCCATCTTGTGACATCAACTGATTCCATAGTGCTGGTCACAATTAATCAGTCTTAAGTATAATTGTTGCACCCTGAATACGCATTTGTTACTGTTAGAAGAGGTTGGAAAATAATTTTATAAAGCAAATATCCAGTGTTTCGTTTAACATTCAAATTTCTAATAAAGTGATTATAATTATTATACAACAAATGCACTTTCCAATATTTTTCTATTCATTTGTATCATTTTCCACATTGTGGGCAATAATGGCATACACAATTTTGCAGCTAATAGATTTTGAATATTGAATTCTGATAGGGATAGAAAGCTTTCCTTCCAATATTCGATTATATATCGATATATTGCGGATTGAATGCAAATGATTACACAAATCTGATGTGGCTGGGAAGATTTCGGCAAATATTAATGCTAGAGGATCTCTTTGGTTCAATTTTTCATTATTCAATTGGACACAAATCTGATGTGGCTGGGAAGATTTCGGCAAATATTAATGGCTGGAAATGCCCTTCATGTGGTAATGTGTCTTAAATGCTACTTGCAGAGGTATGGTTCTTTTGGTGAAGACACTGCTTAAAGTATAATTACAGTCAATTCCCATTTGCTACACTGAATTAAACACTGTTTTACTGGACTAGTGCACAATGACTAAAACACAAATTAAGGCAATTATTGAGGGGGTGGGCATGACTAAAATAAGCCAACCAGCAACTTTCTCATAATGTGTGCTGTAAATCATGTTTGAGGTTGGGTTTTAGTAACTCTTGTGTTGTCAGACTAATACTAAGTAATAAATCTGATGTAGTTGTCTAAGTCACAGTAAAGCGATATATGAATATGTCGTGACTTGGCCAACTATAGCAACCATTAATATTCACTACAATGTAATCTAAGAGAGATTTTAGGATTTGAAAGCAATGCATGATTTTTTTTTGTAATTGACTACAGTAATGACTTATCGAAATAACTAAGTCTTGCAGCCATTTCATTCCAAAGTATGTGTCACAGTTCAAATATCAGTCATAGGTACACTGCATGTTCTACTTGATTGATTGGCTCAAATATCATCCTCATAAAAAAGTTACAAATTACTGTCAACTGAACAATGCTGTTTGTGTAAAGTATCAATGAACCAGTACAAAATCTACCAATGAACAAGCAGGTAGGAAAACTACTAATAGCGAAATAGCTGAAAAAAGGTAACAATAAACAACTGGCAACAGGAAAAGAGGAATCAATGAAATGAAACCCACAACCTCCACCACCTAAAACGACAAGGGCAGCAGATGTATGGGAACACTATCACCTCCAAGTTCCCCTCCAAGCCATACACCATCTCGACTTGGACCATATATCACCGTTCTTTCATCGTTGCTGGGTAAAAATCCTGGAACTCCCTACCTAACAGCACTGTGGGAGTACCTTCACCACATGGACTGCAGCAGTTCAAGAAGAAGGCCCACCACCACCTTAAGGGTAAGTAGGGATGGGCAATAAATGCTGGCCTTGCTAGCGATGCTCATATCCCATGAATGAATAAAAAAAAAATCTAAATATTTTTTGAAATTATGTTCAGTTGCCATCTTGCTTTTTTAGTCACCTGAGGCTATGGTACTAAAATGACAGGGGTAGAATTTCTGCAGGGGTTCCTCGATAACCTGCCGTAACTTCAGCGGAAGATCGGGAGAACATCGACGGAAATTAAACACCTAAAATATGAAGTAATTAACAAAATAATTAAACTTACCACTGGAGTTGCTTTCTCTATGTTATGAAATATCTCCAACAGCATTTCCCTCTAGAGCGATGCCCCTCAAATGGCTGGAACCTGAGTTCTGCTTCTTCCTTAGATCTAATTTTACCTGGGGTGTCTTAGCAAAAAAAAGTCAACCAGGAGTAGACAACTCTCAAAATGCCTCCTTGTCAGTTTGTGTTAGCATGCTGTAGACCACAACTCCCAGAATGCAACTAAAGGCGAAAGGGAATTCCATTATTTGCCAAACATATGCAGAAATGTTAAAGTACTCTTTGGAATCTTGCAAACAAATTTTACTGCCTATGGTATTAACAAGTTCAGTAATCCTTGGTTGGTTTCAAGCAATGCATCAGTAATGCCCTCCATTTTGCTCTCCCCCCCGCCCTCACTCTGGGACACTGGACCTTTGGAGTAATGCTGTTTCCTTAGGATGAGATAGGGCTGGAGAAACAGGAAAATAAGGGGGAGAACAAAGCCGTGCCCATCCACTGTCATTTACATGTGGCACTGCAGGCTTAAGTTGGGTGGCTGAAGTCACTGAAGGACAGAGCGGAGGAACAGAAAACTGACATTTTTGGGGGTTTCGGCACAAAGCCTCCCTGTCCCATTTTCCTGTTGTTGTGTACACAAATCCTGGCTAAAATAACAAATAAAAATCCAGGCTACATAGTACATATAACCTCAGATATGAGTGTGTTGTCTGTTTTAACCTGGTGTATACATTAATAAACTTTAATGCATTAAATGCTGTTTATGTTAAAGTTATGGATACTCACCTCAGTACTAAAGAACTTTGGGGGGGAAATTCATCCCCTTAGCGCCTCCCGTTAGCGCCAGAAGATGGCGTTGATGGGGCGCTAGACCAGTATCACTAGGGTGAGGCGAATCCAGCGCCACATGCCAAATCCAGCCCTCCCCCCGTAGTGCTGCCAGTAAGAGGTATCACCGGGAATGTCAACGCCAGGTAGATCGTGACTGCCCGATGTGCAAAATTGATTTGCGCCACTTACCTCACCACCTGGAGTAAACACTAACAGGGAGAGCTGGCGTGCAGCACCAGGAAGCCGGCTCCAGGGACGTTATTTAAAGGGATCATCAGTAATCACTCGCAGCTATCAGATTAGTGCAGTTTCAATGGTTTTTTGTTAGTTTCACCAATTGCAACAGTTTCATTCAGTAATTTCAAGGTTTTTTTGTATCAGGAGCCTTCTGGCAACTAAAAAGTAGCCACATTTATTCTTCAAAGATTCAAACTGCTACACTTGGTAACATTAATGGGGGCTGTACTGGCAGTCGACCTTGCCCTCCAGGATCTACGGCGGAGGGAGTGTAGGCAGCGAGAAATGCAGGAACATGTGCACAGAGGGAGGAGGAAGGCTCTCACCAGGAGGCCTTACCCTCCAAGGGTATTCCGAGAGCACTTCTCCTACCTACAATTAAGTGAGGAGCAGTGTATTAGAAGGTTTTGCTTCACCAAGGAGATGGTCACAGAACACTGCCACGTCCTGCAACCAGACCTCCAGCCTCAGACCAGGGCGACCACGGCTCTCTCAGTGGCAGTCAAGGTCACTGTGGCCCTCAATTTCTTCACCAGTGGATCCTTCCAGTCTGCAACAGGAGACATAGCTAACATCTCACAGTTCGCCATCCATCACTGCATCCAGAAAGTCACTGAGGCTCTCTACAGCAGGAGAATGGAATACATTGGCTTCCTGATCACCAGAGAGAAGCAGGACAAGCGTGCATGTGGCTTTGCCAGGATAGCGGGCTTCCCCATGGTGCAAGGCGCCATTGACTGCACCCACGCGGCTTTGCGGGCAGCGCATAACAATCCTGAGATCTTCCATAACCGCAAAGGCTACCACTCACTCAATGTGCGACTACACACAACGAATCCTTAATGTCAATGCCCGCTATCCTGGCAGCAGCGACAATGTCTTCATCCTGCGCCAGACCGGTATGCCAGCACTCTTCCAGCCACCACATCAAGCTTGCGGCTGGCTGCTCGGAGACAAGAGCTATCCGCTCTCCACCTGACTCATGACTCCCCTCCACAACCCCAACACTTGTGCCCAGCATATAATGAGAGCCATGCTGCCACCAGGAACATCATCGAGCAGACCATCGGCTAATTGAAGCAATGGTTCCACTGCCTTGACCGCTCAGGAGGAGCCCTCCAGTACTCGCCAGAGCGGGTGTCCCATTTCTTGGTGGTCTGCTGCATGCTCCACACCTTTGCCATCATGAGGACTGAGCCCTTGCCACCAGGGATTGCAGGACCACCTCAGGAGGAGGACGAGGCAGAGGAGGATGAGGATGAGGAGGAGGATGAGGAGGAAGAGGCCAAGGAGGAACAGGAGGGAGGGAGGAGGCAGCCAGACAATCAGCCTTCTGGACGGGCTGTCCGTGACTGGCTAATCAGACTCCGATTCACATGAATAAACCCCAGATCCCCGTAATTCACCACACCCCCATCATAAAATCAGTGTCTCATGGCATATCACAGTGTTCTCCTGGGCGCAAAGGTGAAATGAGAGTGACCACAAAATATTCCAAAGACCATTAATAAACTTATCTATAAACATATCACATGAAATCTAATAACTAATGACCCTAGTGCCTGCCATAGTTAAATAGCTGTCATTATGTGCAAGGTGTGAGTGTTAGTGTGTAGAGATTGTCGGTGGGTGAGTGCTGGGGATGTGGTGCTTTGGGCAGTGTGTGAAGATTGTGGTACAGATGGTGGTATGTAGCATTTGTTTAAGCATTCACTCACCCTGACCACCCGAGTGAGGTCGTTAAATTTCTTCCTGCACTATGTGTGGGTCTTGGGGACCACAGTGCTGCCCGAGACGTGCTGCGCTACCTCCCTCTACATGATGCGGAGGACTTGTGGTGAGGGCTTCCTGCCACTTGCCGGGTAGAGCACCGTCCTCCATCGCTCCACAGTGAAAACCAGTGCCTCCAATGTTCCATCGGAGAATCTGCGGGCTCTCTCCCTGGGGTGTGGATCTGCCATGAGCACACCTGGTTCAGTCCTTCGGCTCCTTCTCCTTGTTCTCCTTGCTGAGGCAGCCACACAGCCAGCAATGCTGAGAATGAGGTGCTGCAGTATGAACCTCCCCTTTAAGTAGTGAAAAAGCCTGTGGCAATGATGAGTTGCGATTAGACTGCACCTGATATTGGTCCACCCTTTAAGTGTAACGCCAATGAGCTTGGGTTTTAAGACTTGATTTAGGACTCTACTCATTTTATTCAGCAGTAAGCACTAATTTTTCGTGCAGTCTAAAGCATTTGTGCCTGGCGCTAATTCTCCAACTTTTCTACTGACACCGCCCATTCCTTGGCTATAACAAATTTGTTTTTGTTTGGTTTGGATTTCTCCACCTTCCCTCCCTCTTCTCCCCACCACCCCCCGCCCCCTTCCAGCTCTGCAACCAAGGATATATTTTGGTGTCAGTACCTCTTGTTCCAGGTCACTTCAGCTGTCTATTTTACTGCTTCTTCAGTTTAAATGTCAGCAGCTCTCAATCTCCGGTGATATTGTTATTCATGTCTCTGAATTATTAGACAGGAGTCCAATGAATATGGAGACATTTTACCACAAGCACTTCTGTGCCACCTTTATAAAGATTGAAGTTAAAGCTGACAGCTGAAATTGTCCTCCTTACAAACCTCACAATGCAATTTATCAAAAAATACAACAAACTTCCTATTTTATTTGGATGAGCCTTTATAAACATTTGCAGATTCTCTATTACAAGATTGCACAAGTTTTACTGAATACTGGTGAGGGCGATGGTTCCTCTGGGGAGTGCAGCCAGAGCCAAGTCCACGGCACCACGGGTGGCTCAGCTGTACAGTGGCGGAGGAGGAAGATCGGGAAAGCAACAGTGATAGGAAATTCGATAGTTAGGGGAACAGACAGGTGTTTCTGCGGCCGCAGACATGACTCCAGGATGGTATGTTGCCTCCCTGGTGCCAGGGTCAAGGATGTGACTGAGCGGCTGCAGAACATTCTGAGGGAGGAGGGTGAACAGCCAGAGGTTGTGGTCCATATCGGTATCAATGACATAGGTAGAAAGAGGGATGAGGTCCTGCAGGCAGATTTTAGGGAGCTAGGAAAGAGATTAAAAAGCAGCACCTCAAAGGTAGTAATCTTTGGATTACTCCCGGTGCCACGAGCTAGTGAGTATAGAAATAGGAGGATAGAGCAGATGAATGCGTGGCTGGGGAGATGGTGCAGGAGAGAGGGCTTTAGATTCCTGGGACATTGGGACCAGATCTGGGGGAGGTGGGACCTGTACAGGCCGGACGGGTTGCACTTCAACAGCGCCGGGACCAATGTCCTTGCGAGGGGGTTTGCTAATGCTGTTGGGGAGGGTTTAAATTAATCTGGCAGGGGGATGGGCACTAGGATGTAGCATTAGAAAGGAGAAACAAGGTGCACAAAAGATTGGGAGAGACAGATAGCACTAGAGTAAGAAATAGTATGGTATTAGGTGGGGTCAAACTAAGAGAGAATACAAGAATGTCTAAGATATATATCCAAGTTTGCTGATGATACAAAGCTGGGTGGGAATGTAAGTTGTGAGGAGGATGCAAGGAGGCTTCAAGGGGATATAGACAGGCTAAGTGAGTGGGCAAGAACATGGCAAATGGAATATAATGTGGAGAAATGTGAAGTTATCCACTTTGGTAGGAAAAATAGAAAAGCAGAGTATTTTTTAAATGGTGAGCGATTGGGAAATGTTGATGTTCAGAGGGACTTGGGTGTCCTTGTACACAAATCACTGAAAGTTAACATGCAGGTACAGAAAGCAATTAGGAAAGCAAATTATATGTTGGCCTTTATTACAAGAGGATTTGTGTATAAGAGTAAAGACGTCTTGCTGCAATTATATAGGGCCCTGGTGAGACCACACCTGGAGTACTGTGTACAGTTTTGGTCTCCTTACCTAAGGAAGGATATACTTGCCATAGAGGGAGTGCAACAAAGGTTCACCAGACTGATTCCTGGGATGGGGGGATTGTCCTATGAGGAGAGATTGAGTAGACTAGACCTACATTCTCTAGAGTTTAGAAGAATGAGAGGTGATCTCACTGAAACATACAAAATTCTTATAGGACTTGACAGGGTAGATGCAGGGAGGATGTTTCCCCTAAGAACATAAGAACATAAGAAATAGGAGCAGGAGTAGGCCATTCGGCCCCTCGAGCCTGCTTCTCCATTCAATGAGATCATGGCTGATCCGATTTTGGCCTCAACTCCACTTCCTGCCTGCTCCCCATAACCCTTGACTCCCCTGTTGCTCAAAAAACTGTCCGTCTCAGCCTTGAATATATTCAATGACTCAGCTTCCACAGCTCTCTGGGGTAAAGAAGTCCAAGATTCACGACTCTCTGAGAGAAGATATTCCTCCTCATCTCCATCTTAAATAGGCAACCCCTTATTCTGAGACTATGCCGCCTCGTTCTAAATTCCCTGACGAGGGGAAACATCCTCTCAGCATAGAATCATAGAATCATAGAAAGTTACAGCACGGAAGGAGGCCATTTCGGCCCATCGTGTCTGACCGGCCAACAAAGAGCTATCCAGCCTAATCCCACTTCCCAGCTCTTGGTCCGTAGCCCTGCAGGTTAGAGCATCCCAAGTGCACATCCAAGTACTTTTTAAATGTGGTTAGGGTTCCTGCCTCTACCACCCTTTCAGGCAGTGAGTTCCAGACCCCCACAACCTTCTGGGTGCAGAAATTTCCCCTCAAATCCCCTCTAAACCTTCCACCAATTACTTTAAATCTGTGCCCCCTGGTTTTTGAGCCCTCTGCTAAGGGAAATAGTTCCTCTGTATCCACTTTATCTATGCCCCTCATAATTTTATACACCTCAATAATGTCTCCCCTCAGCCTCCTCTGTTCCTAGGAAAACAGACCCAGCCTATCCAGTCTTTCCTCATAGCTAAGATTCTCTACTCCCGGCAACATCCTTGTAAATCTCCTCTGTACCCTCTCAAGTGCAATCACATCTTTCCTGTAATGTGGTGACCAGAACTGCACGCAGTACTTTAGCTGAGGGCTAACTAGTGTTTTATACAGTTGAAGCATAACCCCCCTGCTCTTGTATTCCATACCACGGCTAATAAAGGCAAGCATTCCGTATGCATTCTTAACCACCTTATCTACTTGGCCTGCTACCTTCAGGGATTTTTTTTTCCATTCGTTTATGGGATCTGGGCATCGCTGGCACGCCAGCATTTATTGCCCATCCCTAGTTGCCCTTGAGAAGGTGGTGGTGAGCCGCCTTCTTGAATCGCTGCAGTCCGTGTGGTGATGGTACTCCCACAGTGCTGTTAGGTAGGGAGTTCCAGGATTTTGACCCAGCGACGATGAAGGATTGGCAATATACTTCTAAGTCAGGATGGTGTGTGACTTGGAAGGGGTGGTGTTCCCATGCGCCTGCTGCCCTTGTCCTTCTAGGTGGAAGAGGTCACGGGTTTGGGAGGTGCTGCCGAAGAAGCCTTGGCGAGTTGCTGCAGTGCATCTTGTAGATGGTACACACTGCAGCCACGGTATGCCAGTAGTGGAGGGAGTGAATGTTTAAGCTGGTGGATGGGGTGCCAATCAAGTGGGCTGCTTTGTCCTGGATGGTGTTGAGCTTCTTGAGTGTTGTTGGAGCTGCACTTATCCAGGCAAGTGGAGACTATTCCATCACACTCCTTACTTGTGCCTTGTAGATGGTGGAAAGGCTTTGGGGAGTTAGGAGGTGAGACACTCGCCACAGAATACCAAGCCTCTGACCTGCTCTTGTTGTCACAGTATTTATTTGGCTGGTCCAGTTAAGTTTCTGGTTAATGGTGACCCCCAGGATGTTGATAGTGAGGGATTTGGCGATGGTAATGCCATTGAATGTCAAGAGGAGGTGGTTAGACTGTCGCTTGTTGGAGACAGTCAATGCCTGGCACTTCTGTGGCCTGCCACTTATCAGCCCAAGCCTGAACATGTCCAGGTCTTGTTGCATGCGGGCATGGACTGCTTCATTATCTGAGGAGTTGTGAATGGCGCTGAACACTGTGCAGTCATCAGCAAACATCCCCATTTCTGAACTTATATTGGAAGGAAGGTCATTGATGAAGCAGCTGAAGATGGTTGGGCCTCAGACACTGCCCTGAGGAACTCCTGCAGCTGTGATGACTGACCTTCAACCACCACAACCATCTTCCTTTGTGCTAGGTATGACTCCAGCCAGTGGAGCGTTTTCCCCCTGATTCCCATTTTATTAGGGCTCCTTGATGCCAGACTCGGTCGAATGCTGCCTTGATGTCAAGGGCAGTCACTCTCACCTCATCCTCTGGAATTCAGCTGCTTTGTCCATGTTTGGACCAAGGCTGTAATGAGGGCGGAACCCAAACTGGGCATCAGTGAGCAGGTGCCGCTTGATAGCGCTGTTGATGACACCTTCCATCACTTTGCTGATGATTGAGAGTAGACTGATGGGGCGGTAATTGGCTGGGTTGGATTTGTCCTGCTTTTTGTGGACAGGACATACCTGGGCAGTTTTTCACATTGTCAGATAGATGCCAGTGTTGTAGCTGTACTGGAACAGCTTGGCTAGAGGCACGGCTAGTTCTGGAGCACAAGTCTTCAGCACGATAGCTGGGATGTTGTCGGGGCCCATAGCTTGCTGTATCCAGTGCGCTCAGCCGTTTCTTGATATCATGTGGAATGAATCGAATTGGCTGAAGACTGGATTCTGGGAGTAGGCTGATATGGATCATCCACTCAGCACTTCTGGCTGCAAACACTTCAGCCTTGTCTTTTGCACTCATGTGCTGGGCTCCACCATCATTGAGGATGGGGATATTCTTGGAGCCTCCTCCTTCCGTTAGTTGTTTAATGGTCCACTACTATTCACGACTGGGTGTGGCAGGACTGCAGAGCTTTGATCGGATCCGTTGATTGTGGGATTGCTTAGCCCTGTCTATAGCATGCTGCTTCTGAGCATGCACGTAGTCCTGTGTTGCAGCTTCCCACCTCGTTTTTAGGCACGCCTGGTGCTGCTTCTGGCATGCACTTCTACACTCCTTGTTGAGCCAGGGTTGGTGGTAATGGTAGAGTGCAGGATATGCCGGGCCATGAGGTTACAGATTGTGGTGGAATACAATTCTGCTGCTGGCCACAGTGCCTCATGGATGCCCAGTTTTGAGCTGCTAGATCTGTTCTGAATCTATCCCATTTAGCGCAGTGGTAGTGCCACACAACACGTTGGAGGGTGAGCAGACAGGACTTCATCTCCACATATGACTGTGCAGTGGTCACTGCTATCATGGACAGATAGATTAGTGAGGTCAAGTAGGTTTTTCCCCTCACCACCTGTCGCAGGCCCAGACTGGCAGTTGTGTCCTTCAGGACTCGGCCAGCATTGGTGCATTCGCTACTCTCAGTGCTTCAACCAAGTGGTGTTCAACATGGAGGAGTACTGATTCATCAGCTGAGAGAGGTAATCAGCAGGAGCTTGATCTGAAGCCATGAGACTTCATGGGGTCCAGAGTCAATGTTGAGGACTCCCAGGGTCACTCCTTCCCGCCTATATCACCACCCCTGGTGGGTCTGTCCTGCCGGTGGGACAGAGCATATCCAGGGATGATGATGGAGGAGTTTGGGAACATTGGCTGAAAGGTATGATACTGTGAGTAAGACATGTCAGGCTGTGGGACAGCTCACCCAATTTTGGCACAAGTCCCCAGATGTTGGTGAGGAAGGCTTTAGTAGAGTCGACTGGGCTGGGTGTGCTGTTGCCGTGTCAAGGTCGATGCCAGGTGGTCCATCCAGTTTCATTCTTATTATTTTGTTTCGTAGTGGTTAGTTACAGCTGAGCGGGCCATTTCAGAGGACAGTTAAGAGTCAACCACATTGCTGTGGATCTGGCGTCACATATAGACCAGAGCAGGTAAGGACGGCAGATTTCCTTCCACTAAAGGACATTAGTGAACCAGATGGGTTTTTACAACAGTCCGATAGTATAATGGTCACCATTACTGATACTAGCTTTTTATTGCAGATTTATTTAATTAACTGAATTTGAATTCCCTAGTTGCCATGGTGGGATTTGAACCCACATCTCTAGATCATTAGTCCAGGCTTTTGGATTACTAGCTCAGTGACATTACCACTACGCTACCATTCCCACATCTGTGGACATGCACTCCAAGGTCCCTTTGTTCCTCTACACTACTCAGTGTCCTACCATTTAATGTGTATTCCCCTTCCTTGTTAGCCCTCCCCAAATGCATTACCTCACCCTTCTCCGGATTGAATTCCATTTGCCACTGTTCTGCCCACCTGACCAATTTATTGATATCTTCCTGCAGTCTACAGCTTCCTTCTTCAGTATCAACCACACAGCCGATTTTAGTATCATCTGCAAACTTCTTAATCATACCCACTATATTCAAGTCAAGATCCTTGATATATACCATAAAAAGCAAGGGACCTAGTACTGAGCCCTGCGGAACCCCACTGGAAACAGCCTTCCAGTCACAAAAACACCCATCAACCATTACCCTCTGCTTCCTGTCTCCGAGCCAATTTTGAATCCAACTTGACACTTTGCCTTGGATCCCATGGGCTTTTAACTTTGTGACCAGTCTGCCATGTGGAACCTTATCAAAAGCCTTGGTAAAGTCCATATACACTACATCAAATGCACCACCCTCATCTACCCTCCTTGTTACCTCCTCAAAAAATTCAATCAAGTTTGTCAGACAAGACCTTCCCTTAACAAATCCGTGCTGACTATCCTTGATTAATCCATGTCTTTCTAAATGAAGATTTATCCTGTCCTTCAGAATTCTTTCCAATAATTTTCCCACCACCGAGGTGAAGCTGACTGGCCTGTAATTACTCGGTCTATCCTTTACTCCCTTTTTAAACAAGGGTACCACATTAGCAGTCCCCCAATCCTCCGGCACCACACCTGAAGCCAGAGAGGATTGAAAAATAATGGTCAGGGCCTCTGCTATTTCCTCTTTTGCTTCGCTTATTAGCCTGGGATACATTTCATCCGGCTCTGGGGAATTATCCACTTTTAAAGCTGCTAAACCCCTTAATACTTCCTCTCTCACTATGTTTATTTCATCTAATATTTCACACTCCTCCCAGCCGATAGCAATGTCTGCTTCACCCCTCTCCTTTGTGAAAACAGACGCAAAGTATTCATTAAGAACCCTAGCGACGTCTCCCGCCTCCACACACAGATTACCCTCATGATCTCTAATAGGCCCTACCCTAGTACTCCGGAGATTACTACCTTTGAGGTCCTGCTTTTTAACCTCTTTCCGAGCTCCCTAAACTCTGCCTGCAGGACCTCATCCCTCTTCCTACCTATGTCGTTGGTACCGATATGGACCATGACCTCTGGCTGTTCACCCTCCCCCCTCAGAATGCCCTGCAGCCGTTCAGTGACATCCTTGACCCTGGCACCAGGGAGGCAACATACCATCCTGGAGTCACGTCTGTGGCCGCAGAAACGCCTGTCTGCTCCCCTAACTATTGAATCCCCTATCACTATTGCTCTCCCTCTCCTCTTCTCCCCCGCCTGTGCAGCTGAGCCTTCCATGGTGCTTTGGACTTGGCTCTGGCTGCACTCCCCAGAGGAACCAGGGCCCTCACCAGTTCTCAGCACCGAATACTGGTTGGTGAGCAAGATGGCCTCAGGGGACTCCTGCACTACCTGCCTGGTCCTCCCCTTCTGTCTGACAGTCATCCATTCCCTCTCTGCCTGCACACTCTTAAGCTGTGGGGTGACCACCTCCCGAAACGTGTTATCCAGCATCTACCCTGTCCAATCCCCTCAGAATCTTATATGTTTCAATAAGATCACCTCTCATTCTTCTAAACTCCAATGAGTATAGACCCAACCTGTTCAACCTTTCCTCATAAGACCACCCTTCCATCCCAGGAATCAACCTCATGAACCTTCTCTGAACTGCCTCCAATGCAAGCCCCTGGCTGTGGAGTCTAGAACCAGGAGTCACAGTCTCAGAATAAGGGATCGGCCATTTAGGACTGAGATGAGGAGAAATTTCTTCACTCAGAGGGTGGTGAATCTTTGGAATTCTCTACCCCAGAGGCTCAGTCGTTGAGTATATTCAAGATAGCGATCGATAGATTTTTGAATATTAAGGGAATCAAGGGATATGAGGATAGTGCAGGAAAGTGGAGATGAGGTAGAAGATCAGCTATGATCTTATTGAATGGCGGAGCAGGCTCGAAGGGCCAAATGGCCTACTCCTGCTCCTATTTCTTATGTTCTTATGTTATGATAGGTTTACAGTGCATGTGTGTAAACGCACGAAGCGTGGTAAATCAGGTTGGTTTGCTGCAGGCACAAATAGCCACATGGGAATATGATGTCATGGCAATAACGGAGACCTGGCTCAAAAAAGGGCAGGATTGGGTATTAAATATTTCTGAATATATGGTGTTCAGGAAAGATAGGGAAGGAAAGAAAGGAGGTGGTGTGGCAGCATTGATTAAAGAGAATATTACAGTTCTGGAGAGAGAGGATGTCCTGGAGGGGTGAAGGACAGAATCTATTTGGTTAGAGTTAAGAAACAATAGAGGTGCCATTACACTACTAGGTGTATTCTATAGGTCACCAACTACTGGGAAGGATATAGAGGAGCAAATTTGCAGGGAAATTACAGAGAGGTGCAAGAACTATAGAGTAGTGATAATGGGGGACTTCAATTATCCTAATATAGACTGGGATAGTAATAATGTAAAGGACAGAGAGGGGGAAGAATTTCTGAAGTGTGTTCAGGAGAACTTTCTTGATCAGTACGTTTCTGGCCCAATGAGGAAGGAGGAATTGCTGGATCTAGTTCTGGGTAATGAGGTGGGGCAAGTGGAGCTAGTGTCAGTAGGGGAACATTGAATTCAGAAGAATGAGAGGGGATCTCATTGAAGCATACAAAATTATTGCAGGGCTTGATAGGGTGGATGCTGGGAGAATGTTTCCCTTGGCTGCGGAGTCTAGAACCAGGGGTCACAGCCTCAGGATAAAGGGTAGGCCATTCAGGACTGAGATGAGAAGAAATTTCTTCACACAGAGGGTGGTGAATCTTTGGAATTCTCTACCCCAGAGGGCTGTGGAGGCTCAGTCATTGGGTATATTCAAAACAGAAGTCGATAGATTTCTGACTAGTAATGGCTTCAAGGGATATGGTGATAGGGCCGGTGAATGGAGTTGAGGCAGAAGCTCAGCCATGATCTCATTGAATGGCGGAGCAGGCTCGAAGGGCCGAATGGCCTACTCCTGCTCCTATTTCTTATGTTGTTATGTTCTTCTTATTTAGGGAACAGTGATCATAGTATCATAAGGTTTATATTAGCTATGGAAAAGGACAGCGAGCAATCTAGAGTAAAATTACTTAATTGGAGGAAGGCAAATTACACTGGGTTGAGAATGGATCTGGCCCGGGTAAATTGAAATCAAAGATTGGCAGGCAAAACTGTAATCGAACAATGGGCTGCTTTTAAAGAGGAGATGGTTCGGGTACAGTTGAGGTACATTCCCACAAGGGGGAAAGGTAGGGCAACCAAAGTCAGAGCTCCCTGGATGATGAAAGTGATAGCAAGTAAGATGAAGCAGAAAAAGGGGGCGTGTGACAGATGTTAGGTTGAGAATACAAGTGAGAACCAGGCTGAAAATAGAATGTTCAGAGGGAAAGTGAAAAAGGAATTAAGAGGGGCAAAGAGAGAATAGATTGGCAGCTAACATAAATGGGAATCTGAAAGTCTTCTATAGGCATATAAATAGTAAACAGGTAGTAAGAGGATGGGGGCGGGGGGGGGGGGGGTGGGGGGCAGCGATTAGTGACCAAAATGGAGACCTATGCATGGAGGCAGAGGCCATGGCTGAGGTACTAAATGAATACTTTGCATCTGTCTTTACCAAGGAAGAAGATGCTACCAATGTTAGGCCACAACTGGAGTATTGCGCCCAGTTCTGGTCACCGCACTTTAGGAAGGATGTGAAGGCCCTTGAGAGAGTGCAGAGTAGATTTACCAGAATGGTTCTGGGGATAGGGGATCTTAGTTATGAGGACAGGTTGGAGAAGCTGGATTTGTTTTCATTAGCGCAAAGGAGGCTGAGGGGTGATTTGATAGAGGTGTACAAGATTATGACGGGTTTGGATAGGCTAGAAGGGGAAAGGCTGTTACCACTAGTTGATGGTAAAAGGACTAGGGGACACAGATTTAAGGTTTTGGGAAAGAGATACAGGGGGGATGTGAGGAAAAACTTTTTTACGCAGTGAGTGGTGAGGACCTAGAACTCGCTGCCGACGGAAGTGGTGGAAGCGGAGACACTCAATGTTTTTAAGGGGAGACTGGATAGGCACTTGAGGGAAATAAACTTGCAGGGCTACGGGGATAGAGCAGGGGAATGGGACTGACTGGATTGTTCTACAGAGAGCTGGCACAGACTCAATGGGCCGAATGGCCTCCTTCTGTGCCGTTATGACTCTATGGGGGAGAAATTCAGTATCGCCCCATTTGGGGCACAATTATCGTCCGGGCGCAAAGATTAGTGCCTGGCGCTAATTATCGCCACCGACTGCAAACTTGACTTTTATCGCCCCTGTAGGTGATTGCAGCGCTATATCAGGTGCTTCACACCTGTCTTAAGGCGCAAATGCCGAGGAGCGAGGCGCTACCTCAGAGCGCTGGCGAAGCTCATGTAATGTCAGTCAGCAATGGAACACACACACAATGGCACGGGCCAGTTCTTAAAGGGGATGGTTAATCTTGCTTTCCATCCACATCCTGCTCATTGCAGCCTTGAATCTCTGCCTGGAGAGACCTGCACATCAAATCTGCTGGAAAGAACAAGGGAGAGTACCAGGCAAAGAGCTCAGAGTGCAGCCCCCACAGTCTCTGCTAAATCGATACAAGGAATGGCAAATCAAAATGAACCTGCAAAGTGCTGCTCAGTACCCAAAACTCCTTCACACAACGTTGAATCTCTCCAGAAGTCTCTCCCTCTCTCTCTCAGAATGCGTAGTTCAAAAATGGCACCAACAATAAAAGGCAGGAAGCGGTCACCTTTAAATAGCGCTCCCCCTTTCCCTTCATGACTGCAGAACGCTCCCCTCAACCTGTCGTTGCTAGCATCAGGCGGTAAGGCAGGGGGCGCCACTCAATATCCGCTCCGGGGCGATACCGGGGCATTGCGCACTCGAGTGACGTCATGATATGCTGGCGCAGGAGATCGTGGCGGTAGTGTTTAGCGCCGCCGCAAAATGTCTAGTTAATTTCGCGAGTGGCGCAAACATCGCCGCGCCTGGGCGCCTAGATGCTTTGCGCCCCATTAGCGCCCTCTTAAGGCGCTAACGGGAGGCGCAACCAACTGAATTTTTCCCCCTATGACTCGATGTCATAGTGAAAGAGGAGATAGTTGAGATACTGGATGGGATAAAAAATGATGAGGAGGTACTAGAAAGACTGGCTGTACTTAAAGTAGATAAGTCACGAGGACAGGATGGGATGCATCCTAGGACGCTGAGGGAAGTAAAGCTGGAAATTGCGGAGGTACTGGCCATAATCTTCCAATCCTCCTTAGATACGGGGGTGGTGCCAGACGACTGGAGAATTGCAAATGTTACACCCTTGTACAAAAAAGGTTGTCAGGATAAACCCAGCAACTACAGGCCAGTCAGTTTAACCTCAGTAGTGGGGAAGCTTTCAGAAATGATAATCAGGGACAAAATTAACAGTCACTTGGACAAGTGTGGATTAATTAAGGGAAGCCAGCATGGATTTGTTAAAGGCAAATCGTGTTTAACTAACTTGATTGAGTTTTTTGATGAGGTAACAGAGAGGGTTGATGAGGGCAATGCAGTTGATGTGGTGTACATGGATTTCCAAAAGGCGTTTGATAAAGTGCCACATAATAGGCTTGCACATAAAAGTTGAAGCCCATGGAATAAAGGGGACAGTGGCAGCATGGATACAAAATTGATTAAGTGACAGGAAACAGAAAGTAGTGGTGAACGGTTGTTTTTCAGACTGGAGAAAGTTATACAGTGGTGTTCCCCAGGGGTTGGTACTAGGACCACTGCTTTTCTTGATATATATTAATGACTTGGACTTGGGTGTACAGGGCACAATTTCAAAATTTGCAGATGACACAAAACTTGGAAGTATAGTGAACAGTGAGGAGGATAGTGATAGACTTCAGGAAGACAGACATCCTGGTGGAATGGGCGGACATGTGGCAGATGAAATTTAACGCAGAAAAGTGCGAAGTGATACATTTTGGTAGGAAAAACGAGGAGAGGCAATATAAACTGAAGGGTTCAATTTCTTGAGCAGTATGTAACTGATCCTACAAGGGGTCAAGCAACCTTGGACCTGGTCCTGTGTAATGAGTCAGGATTAATTAATAATGTCCTAGTTAAGGATCCCCTTGGAATGAGTGACCATAACATGGTTGAATTCCATATCCAATTAGAGGGTGAGAAGGTTGGCTCTCAAACAAGCGTACTGAGCTTGAATAAAGGAGACTATGATGGTATGAGAGCAGAATTGATTAAAGTGGACTGGGAAAATAGATTAAAGGGTAAGACGGTACATGAGCAGTGGTGTTCATTTAAGGAGTTATTTTACAACTTTCAAAAAAAATATATTCCATTGAGGAAAAAAGGGTGTAAAAGAAATGACAGCCATCCGTGGCTAAGTAAAGAAATTAAGGATAGTATCCGACTAAAAACAAGGATGTATAAGGTAGCCAAACTTAGTGGGAGGATAGAAGATTGGGAAGTCTTCAAAAGACAGCAAAAAGTAACTAAAGGATTGATTAAGAAAGGGAAGATAGATTATGAAAATAAATTAGCAAAAAATATAAAAACAGATAGCAAGAGTTTCTATAGTTATATAAAAAGAAAAAGGGTGGTTAAGGAAAACATAGGTCCCTTAGAGGATGGGACCGGGAAATTAATGGTGGGAAACATGGAGATGGCAAAAATGCTTAACAAATATTTTGTTTCAATCTTTACGGTAGAGGACACTAAGAATATCCCAACACTGGACAAGCAGGGGGCTCTAGGGGGGGAGGAGCTAAATACGATTAAAATCACTAAGGAATTGGTACTCAGTAAAATAATGGGACTCAAGGCGGATAAATCCCCTGGACCTGATGGCTTACATCCTAGGGTCTTGAGGGAAGTGGCAGTAGGGATTGTGGATGCTTTGGTAATAATTTTCCAAAATTCCCTGGACTCAGCAAAGGTCCCGGCAGATTGGAAAACTGCTAATGTAACACCCTTATTTAAAAAGGGTAGTAGGCAGAAGGCTGGAAATTATAGACCAGTTAGCCTAACATCTGTGGTGGGTAAAATTTTGGAGTCTATTATTAAGGAGACAGTAACAGAACATTTAGATAAACATAATTTAATAGGGCAAAGTCAGCATGGCTTTATGAAGGGGAAGTTATGTCTGACAAATTTGCTTGAGTTCTTTGAGGACATAACGTACAGGGTAGATAAAGGGGAAGCAGTGGACGTAGTGTATTTAGACTTCCAGAAGGCATTCGACAAGGTGCCACATAAAAGATTATTGCTCAAGATAAAAAATCACTGGATTGGGGGTAATATTCTGGCATGGGTGGAGGATTGGTTATCTAACAGGAAGCAGAGAGTTGGGATAAATGGTTCATTCTCGGACTGGCAACCAGTAGCCAGTGGTGTTCCGCAGGGGTCGGTGCTGGGTCCCCAACTCTTTACAATCTATATTAACGATTTGGAGGAGGGGACCGAGTGTAACATATCAAAGTTTGCAGATGATACAAAGATGGGAGGGAAAGTAAAAAGTGAGGAGGACATAAAAAACCTACAAGGGGATATAGACAGGCTGGGTGAGTGGGCGGAGATTTGGCAGATGCAATACAATATTGGAAAATGTGAGGTTATGCACTTTGGCAGGAAAAATCAGAGAGCAAGTTATTATCTTAATGGTGAGAAACTGGAAAGTACTGCAGTACAAAGGGATCTGGGGGTCCTAGTGCAAGAAAATCAAAAAGTTAGTATGCAGGTGCAGCAGGTGATCAAGAAGGCCAACGGAATGTTGGCTTTTATTGCTAGGGGGATAGATTATAAAAACAGGGAGGTATTGCTGCAGTTATATAAGGTATTGGTGAGACCGCACCTGGAATACTGCATACAGTTTTGGTGTCCATACTTAAGAAAAGACATACTTGCTCTCGAGGCAGTACAAAGAAGGTTCACTCGGTTAATCCTGGGGATGAGGGGGTGGACATATGAGGAGAGGTTGAGTAGATTGGGACTCTACTCATTGGAGTTCAGAAGAATGAGAGGCGATCTTATTGAAACATATAAGATTGTGAAGGGGCTTGATCGGGTGGATGCGGTAAGGATGTTCCCAAGGATGGGTGAAACTAGAACTAGGGGGCATAATCTTAGAATAAGGGGCTGCTCTTTCAAAACTGAGATGAGGAGAAACTTCTTCACTCAGAGGGTAGTAGGTCTGTGGAATTTGCTGCCCCAGGAAGCTGTGGAAGCTACATCATTAAATAAATTTAAAACAGAAATAGACAGTTTCCTAGAAGTAAAGGGGAATTGGGGGTTACGGGGAGCGGGCAGGAAATTGGACATGAGTTTGAGTTCGGATCGGTCAAGGCCCTGTGAGTGGCGGAGCGGGCCCAGGGGCTGAGTGGCCGGGTCCTGCTCCTACTTCTTGTGTTCTTTAAATTTGAGGTTAGGATCAGATCAGCCATGATCTTATTGAATGGCGGAGCAGGCTCGAGGGGCCGATTGGCCTACTCCTGCTCCTATTTCTTATGTTCTTATGTTCTTATGTAAAGGGGTTGCATGAACAGAGAGACTTGGGGTATATGTGCACAAGTTGTTGAAGGTGGCAGGTTGAGAAAGTGGTTAAAAAAGCATACTGGATCCTGAGCTTCATAATTAGAGGCATTGAGTACAAAAGCAAGGAAGTTATGATGAACCTTTATAAAACACTGGTTCGGCCTCAACTGGAGTATTATGTCCAATTCTGGGCACCGCAATTTAGGAAGGATGTGAAGGCCTTAGAGAGGGTTCAGAAAAGATTTACGAGAATGATTCCAGGGATGAGGGACTTTAGTTACGTGGATAGACTGGAGAAGCTGGGATTGTTCTCCTTAGAGCAGAGAAGGTTGAGAGGAGATTTGATAGAGGTGTTCAAAATCATGAGGGGTCTAGACAGAGTAGATAGAGAGAAACTGTTCCCATTGGCAGAAGGACCGAGAACCAGAGGACACAGATTTAAGCTGATTGGCAGAAAAACCAAAGGCGACATGAGGAAAAACTTTTTTACGCAGCGAGTGGTTAGGATCTGGAATGCACTGCCTGAAAGGGTGGTGGATGCAGACTCAATCATGGCTTTCAAAAGGGAATTGGATAAGTACCTGAAGGAAAAACATTTGCAGGGCTACGGGGAAAGGGCGGGTGAATGCGACTAGTTAAAATGCTCTTGCAGAGAGCCGGCACGGGCTTGACGGGCCAAATGTCCTCCTTCTGTGCTGTAACCATTCTATGATTCTATGAATACGCTGCTAGGAGGCGGGTCGTCTATTTAAATATTATATTGAGGCTGGAAGCCTCTGCTTTAACCTTCATTTTGAATTTAAATTTAGCTGGTCGGGTTTTGCATGCCTCATCAAACCACCAGCTAATGCAAGGTGAAGACTGCTGGATCCAGGGTCCCTACCTAACCCACCCCCGCGATCGGAGCCCCCTCCCACTAGGCCTCCGACCCCCAATGAGGCCTCTCCTTGCCCCCGCAGGTCTCCGATCCGTTGGTTGATGGATAAATGTTGTCCAGGACAGTGAGAGAACTCCCTTGCTCATCTTCAAATAGTGGCATGCAATCTTTTATATCCACATGACCGGGTAGCTGGGACCTTGATTTGACATCTCATCCAAAAGACGGCACCTTTGACAGTGCAGCAATGTGTTTAAGTGTCTGTAGTGAGGCTTGAACCAAGAACCTTCTGACTCAGAGACGGTTGCTATCACTGACCCAAGGCTGACACTTAAAGCCAGTAGCCTAAGCTATGCGTATTTTATTATTGAGGATGGCCTCAATCGCGATATCGG
Source organism: Squalus acanthias (assembly GCA_030390025.1). Classification (NCBI taxonomy): domain Eukaryota; kingdom Metazoa; phylum Chordata; class Chondrichthyes; order Squaliformes; family Squalidae; genus Squalus; species Squalus acanthias. The sequence goes on along the minus strand of CM059425.1, from coordinate 197,650,361 downwards.
GTTCATGTCACGATACAGAACGTGACTTGACATCATGGCCGGTCTTCCCAGGTGTTTTTTTTTAAAAAGACTAGCACAAGAACCAACACAAATTGACAGGATATGCAGCCAGCAGGTGGTTTGACACGTTGGACCCCCTGGGACACATCTCATTGTCTTGGCTGTGCTCTTAGTGTGTCTTTGATGTAGGGAAATATTTGAATGGATTTTGTCTGTGTTTAAATTGTGAATTCTGGGAGATTCTCTCACTGCTAACTTACCTGAGGAAGGAGCGACAGCTCCGAAAGCTTGTAAAATTAAATAAATCTGTTGGACTATAACCTGGTGTTGTGCGACTTCTTATTTTATTCCTCTTCTTCATTTGTAATAAATAGAACCAGAAATCTATTTTTTCTTTTTTAAACAATGTGATAACAGTGTGACTGACATGGCTGTGTGCTGTTTGAGTCATTCCCACTATCAGTGGAATAAATAGAGGGTAATTTTAACCTAATCTGCTGGGCGTTAAAGAGGCGGGTTTTACACCCCGACCCGTGTTACACCACAACCCGTTTTACACCCCGACCCGTTTTACACTCTGACCCGTTTTACACTCCGACCCGTGTCTTGGGTCAACGTCCGGCTCGCGGTCAAAGCCATCGAGTCGCTAAAAGTGGCACTGGGCCCCGTCTCCACTAGGTGTATCGAGGAGACTCAAGCACGTGGGGCGATCCCGTCCGAGCTGACCCCCGTTCGGACGGAATTCCTTATCGGCGGCCGGCCCCGAATCCTCCCTCGGGAGCCGCCGCCTCACCACTTGAGCCTTCTCGGAGAAATGCCCTCCGTGCCCTTTCAATCTGCACGGGGGCGTTTCCTGTACGGGCTGCTCTTGCACACTCTCCACTTTGCCATCTTCGTCTGCCGTCCGGACATGCCTTGGCGTGCCATCTTGCCGTCCGGCGGAGGCGAAGGTCCCCAATGGAGGGCTCTCTACGCGGGAGTCTTCCCTTATTCTATTGGGGACTTGGCCTGGAGGGTGTTGCACGGAGCAGTCCCGTGCAATAGGGTTTTAAATAGATTCACGGACTCCCAGGCTGCTTGTCATTTCTGCGGCCTGGAGGAGTCCATGTTTCATATATACATAGAGTGTGAGAGGTTGCAGCCCCTCTTTCATTACTTGAAGGGGCTGCTCCTCAATTTCTGGTTGCACTTCAGCCCCACGCTCCTGATCTACGGTCACCCGGTGCGGAGGGGAGCTGGGCAGGTCGGAGGACCTCCTCGTAGGACTGCTCCTGGGCCTGGCTAAAAAAGCCATTAATTGGTCCAGGCAGCGGGCGGTCGAGGGGGTCGTTTGGCCCGATTGCCTGCCTCTCTTCCGCGGCCATGTTCGCGCCCGGGTGGCCCTGGAGATGGAGCACGCGGTGTCCGCCGGCACGCTCGAGTTTTTCCGCGACCGGTGGGCGCCGCGGGGACTGGAGTGCATCGTCACCCCGGGCTACCAAATTTTAATTTAATTTGTTAAGTTTCCTTTAAAGTTTTATTGATTTACAGCTATTTGGTTTAAGTGCCCACATAAAAGAGTACACTCCGACCCGTTTTACACCCCGACCCGTTTTACACTCCGCATCGTTTTACACCCCGACCCGTTTTACACCCCGACCCGTTTTACACCCCGACCCGTTTTACACCACGACCCGTTTTACACCCCGACCCGTTTTACACCCCGACCCGTTTTACACCCCGACCCGCTTTACACCCCGACCCGTTTTACACCCCGACTCGTTTTACACCCCGACCCGCTTTACACCCCGACCCGTTTTACACCCCGACTCGTTTTACACCCCGACCCGTTTTACACCCCGACTCGTTTTACACCCCGACCCGCTTTACACCCCGACCCGTTTTACACCCCGACCCGCTTTACACCCCGACCCGTTTTACACCCCGACTCGTTTTACACCCCGACCCGTTTTACACCCCGACTCGTTTTACACCCCGACTCGTTTTACACCCCGACCCGTTTTACACCCCGACTCGTTTTACACCCCGACCCGTTTTACACCCCGACCCGTTTTACACTCCGACCCGTTTTGAACCACAACCCGTTTTACACCCCGACCCGTTTTACAGCCTGACCCGTTTTACACTCCGACCCGTTTTGCACCACAACCCGTTTTACACCCCGACCCGTTTTACACCACAACCCGTTTTGCACTCTGACCCGTTTTACACCCCGACCCGTTTTACACCCCGACCCGTTTTACACCACAACCCGTTTTACACCCCGACCCGTTTTACACCACAACCCGTTTTACACTCTGACCCGTTTTACACTCCGACCCGTTTTACACCCCGACCCGTTTTACACCACAACCCGTTTTACACTCTGACCCGTTTTACACTCCGACCCGTTTTACACCCCGACCCGTTTTACACCACAACCCGTTTTACACCACAACCCGTTTTACACCACAACCCGTTTTACACTCTGACCCGTTTTACACCCCGACCCGTTTTACACCCCGACCCGTTTTACACCCCGACCCGTTTTACACCACAACCCGTTTTACACCACAACCCGTTTTACACTCCGACCCGTCTTCCCCCGTCAGGAGTGGCGGCTGTCCTCCGGGAGCCGCTGCTCAGGAATCCGCACCTCCATGACCGCGGGATCGGCTGGCTGGCGGAGGGCAGGGCTGTGCCCGGTAAGGTGACTAGAGTTGGGGACCTGCTCGATGGCGGAGGAGCGGGCTGGATGGCGCCGGAGGAGTTGGCGAGGCGCATGTCTTGAGTCAACGTCCGGCTCGCGGTCAAAGCCATCGAGTCGCTAAAAGTGGCATTGGGCCCCGATTCCACTAGGTGTGTCGAGGAGGCTCAAGCACGTGGGGTGATCCCGTCCGAACTGACCCCCGTTCGGACGGAATTCCTTATCGGCGCCCGGCCCCGAATCCTCCCTCGGGAGCCGCCGCCTCACCACTTGAGCCTTCTCGGAGAAATGCCCTCCGTGCCCTTTCATTCCGCACGGAGGCGTTTCCTGTACGGGCTGCTCCTGCACACTCTCCACTTTGCCATCTTCGTCTGCCGTCCGGACACTCCCTGGCGTGCCATCCTGCCGTCCGGCGGAGGCAAAGGTCCCCAATAGAGGGCTCTCTACGCGGGAGTCTTCCCTTGTTCTATTGGGGACTTGGCCTGGAAGGTGTTGCACGGAGCAGTCCCGTGCAATAGGATGTTAAATAGGTTCACGGACTCCCAGGCTGCTTGCCATTTTTGCGGTCTGGAGGAGTCCGTTTTCCACATATATACAGAATGTGAGAGGTTGCAGCCCCTCTTTCATTATTTGAAGGGGCTGCTCCTCAATTTCTGGTTGCACTTCAGCCCCACGCTCCTGATCTACGGTCACCCGGTGCGGAGGGGAGCGGGCAGGTCGGAGGACCTCCTCGTAGGACTGCTCCTGGGCCTGGCTAAAAAAGCCATTAATTGGTCCAGGCAGCGGGCTGGTCGAGGGGGTCGTTCGGCCCGATTGCCTGCCTCTCTTCCGCGGCCATGTTCGCGCCCGGGTGGCCCTGGAGATGGAGCACGCGGTGTCCGCTGGCACGCTTGAGTTTTTCCGCGACCGGTGGGCGCCGCGGGGACTGGAGTGCATCGTCACCCCGGGCAACCAAATTTTAATTTAATTTGTTAAGGTTTATTTAAAGTTTTATTGATTTACAGTTTTTGATTTGGTACCCATTCAAAAGAGTACACTCCGACCCGTTTTACACCCCGACCCGTTTTACACTCCGTCCCGTTTTACACTCCGACCCATTTTACACCCCGACCCGTTTTACACCCCGACCCGTTTTACACTCCGTCCCGTTTTACACCCCGACCCGTTTTACACTCCGTCCCGTTTTACACCCCGACCCGTTTTACACTCCGTCCCGTTTTACACCCCGACCCGTTTTACACTACGTCCCGTTTTACACTCTGACCCGTTTTACACTCCGTCCGTTTTACACCCCGACCCGTTTTACACCCCGACCCGTTTTACACCCCGACCCGTTTTACACCCCGACCCGTTTTACACCCCGACCCGTTTTACACTCCGACCTGTTTTACACTCCGACCCATTTTACACCCTGACCCGCTTAAGTCAATGTAGTGTAACATCGAGCAGGGTGTAAAATGAGTGTCCGACCTGAACCCGCCTGTTTCCTGCCCGGCATGTTAGCTTACAATGACCCGCCATGGTGGGTTTTAATTTAATGCCTTGCGTGTTTCAAACTTAGCTAGTGGGCAGTCACAAAGATCACAAATGCTTTCAATCACTTTAGCATGTGTTAGACCAACAATGCTGCATTTGAAAAATTATATTTTCATTGCAGATTCACCAAATGTTCGGCTTACTGGTGTAGAATGCAACTTATTTTGATGTATGTCATTCTTACAAATCATAATTTCATTACTGAGGTCTGAAATTTGTTCTGACTGGAGTAGAGCTGAGAACTGCAGTGTGAAGATCTCTGAGCTTTATGTGTGGCTTGGGTTCAAATATTCTCCTTACTGGCTCTTAAAAGGTACTTCATAAAATTAGTTTTGGCAATCTCAGCTACTAGAGAGACATGTCTACAGAATAAAACATCTGTTACCGTTTCACACTAAATTTAACAAGTAACCACAAGGAAAGAAAGTGGCAAATGGAATTGTCACATGGGAATTATATTTCTGAGGTGGAGTTGAGGTAACATTGTCAGTATAACGTAAAGAGATTATGAACTGCTCCTGAACCAAGGCTGTGATCCCCTGACTGCACCAAGTTATGCTTCAGTTTTGGCAAGGTGAAAAACAAAGTAACTCACCAGTTTGCAGATAACATCAGTGAGTTTATTACTCCATCTCTAAACTGAGTAGGATTCAATCTCTTTTCTGACTCTTGCTTACCGAAGCTCTCTTCTATCCTATTAGTTAGGGCTTGGTTAATTCTGTACTTTTTTTTTCTATTTTAGGATTCATTTCCTCCAGTTAAAATTTCAGATCTTTGGCTAGTGAAAAACAAATGTAGGTGATTTTGAGGTGTGGCAAGTAACTTTTAGAACATTTTTCCATCACTAATCTGACTTGTGCCATTAGTAATTACTTATCATTTGGACTAAAATTTGTATGTTTAAGAGTTTTGACGTGTACTTGCGAATGAATATTTCAGTGTTTCAAATCGAGATTATGTTACAATCTGGTGAAAAGATCTACATTATGTACAGACAAGCAGAAATCCTTGTATCATCTCTGTAAAATAGAAATTCTAATATTATCAGCTGTATACAGCATTTTGTAAATGAAGGACTTGTCTGATTTGAAGAGTCTTAGAACTGAAAGGTCGACTGATCGACTTCTGTTTCTCTACAGATGCTGTCTGAGTATTTCCAGCTTTTTCTGTTTTTGTTTTCAGATTTCCAATCATCTGCAGTATTTTGCTTTCTGTTGATGTCTGATTTGAAGTTAATTTAAGTTGTTTTGTTTTCTATTCCTTTATATTGTGGATTGCTGCTATTACTTTTCACAATCAAGCAGTTCAATGAATTAGAATTCACTTTTTTAAATCTTTTAATTTCTGCTTTAAAATAGTTTAAAAGTTGAATGCTGATGATGCAATTGATGGAAATGAATTAGAAAAGTTATTGAACTTGACAGTGCTACTGAATTAACATATACATAATTAAAGAGACACAATTATTACAGCCCTGTGGGATAATGACTGTGAGGTCTATATTCCAAGTGTTGGTAATTTTTAGAGTGACTACTGTCAGGCAAAAAGTGGCAGTCCAGGCATGACGATTCCCTTGAGCAATATTAATGCCAGTTTGCATATTCTAATGTAGCGTGACACAGTGATAAATGCTGAATGTGTGTGAACTGAAAATGCCGATTGAACCAGATATTATGGATCAAATCCAATTAACTGAAGTCACACAATCCTTTTTTTTTAAATTGTGCATGCCACCAGCACTGTAAGTCAGACACAGACCAGACTTTATTTCTGTTAACAGTTTTAAGCCAATATGATACAGCACAACAAACCTTTTAACGTTGCATTATAATGGTAATGCCTGGAAGTAGACATGTTTCTGTCATCTATTGCAACAGGTCCTCCAGCTTCTTCAGTGTATCCCAAAGGAAGATCCAGTGAGAGGTGAAGCTCTTCCAACCATTTAACAGTATAGTGTGCAATCCCTGCCAGGCTCGCTTGGTGGCTTCCGTAGGTTCTTCTTCGCCTAAAGATTCAAATTTGTCCTGAGCTTCCTAGCTGTTCTCTAACAAGATGGTTATTGTTTCAGAGTTGGATTCAGGAAGCTTGAATGAAGGCCACCTGTAGAGAAATTTATTACTTTGGATTAAACTTGCACTGGAACCATAGAAGGATTTGGTGCAGGGGTGCTCAGGCCAATTTTTTCTTGCAACTTCATTGCTTCTTTGATGTGATATTAAGCGTATTTATTTAAGAAAAGGTAAACAAGCTATATATTTACAGCAGCAATCCTTCTATCTTCTCAAGATGACAATAATGAAAGGTTGCAATCTGTTGCTAAACTATTCTGCACACATGTGTATATATATTTATTACCAATGTAGGAACTGATACAAACTTACACTATTTTTTGGAGAATACTAAACCAACTATGAAATTCACCCTGCTCAAAGTTCCTTTCAGCCCTGCGATTCTTTGCAGATCCTAAGCTCTGGAATTCCCTCCCGAAACCTCTCCGCCTCTCACACCTCTCTCCTCCTTTAAGAGGCTCCTTAAAATCTACCTCTTTGTCCAAGCTTTTGGTCATCTATCCTAATATTTATGTCATCTATCATAATATTTCCTTATGTGGCTCAGTGTCAAATTTTGTTTGATAACGTTCCTGTGAAGCGTCTAGGTATGTTTTACTGCATTAAAGGCGCTATTAAAATACAAGTTGCTGTTGTTGTAATCCCTGAAAACAGTTAGCTGGACTTCCTGGATTTTGAATGTAAGAACATATAAGAAATAAGAGCAGGAGTAGGCCATACGGCCCCTCGAACCTGCTCCGCCATTCAATACGATCATGGCTGATCATCGACCTCAACTCCACTTTCCTGCCCGATCTCCATATCCCTTGATTCCCCTAGAGTCCAAAAATCTATCTATCTCAGCCATGAGTATACTCAAAGACTCAGCATTCACAGCCCTCTGGGGCAGAGAATTCCAAAGATTCGCAACCCTCTGAGTGAAGAAATTCCTCCTCATCTTGGCCTTAAATGGCCGACCCCTTATCCTGAGACTATGCCCCCTAGTTGTAGGCTCTCCAGCCACGGGAAACAACCTCTCAGCATCTACCCTATCAATCCCCTTCAGAATCTTGTATGCTTCAATGAGATCACCTCTCATTCTTCTAAACTCCAGAGAGTATAGGCCCATTCTACACAATCTCTCATCATAGGACAGCCTTCTCATCCCAGGAATCAATCTAGTGAATCTTCGTTGCACTGCCTCCAAGGCAAGTATATCCTTCCTTAGATAAGGAGACCAAAACTGTGCAGGTGTAGTCTCACCAAGGCCCTGTACAATTGTAGTAAGACATCCTTACCCTTATACTCCAACCCCCTTGCAATAAAGGCCAACATGCCATTTGCCTTCCTTATTGCTTGCTGTACCTGCATGCTAGCTTTCTGTGTTTCTTGCACGAGGACACCCAAATCTTTCTGAACACCAACATTTGAAAGTTTCTCACCACTTAAAAAATATTCTGTTTTTCTATTCTTCCTACCAAAGTGAATAACCTCACATTTCCCTACATTATACACCATCTGCCACCTTACTGCCCACTCACTTAGTCTATCTGTATACCTTTGCAGACTCTTTGTGTTCTCCTCACAGCTTACTGTCCCACCTAGCTTTGTATCATCAGCAAACTTGGATACATTACACTCGGTCCCTTCATCTAGGTCATTAATATAGATTGTAAATAGCTGAGGCCCCAACACTGATCCTTGCGGCACCCCACTAGTTACAGCCTGCCAACCTGAAAAATATCCGTTTATCCCTACTCTCTGTTTTCTGTCCATTAACCAATCCTCTATCCATGCTACTGTATTACCCCCAACCCCATGAGCCCTAATCTTGTGTAATAACTTTTATGTGGCACCTTATGGAAATCCAAATATACTACATCCACTGGTTCCCCTTTAACTACCCTGCTTGTTACATCCTCAAAAAACACTAATAAATTTGTCAAACACGATTTCCCTTTCATAAAACCATGTTGACGCTGCCTAATCATGTTATGTTTTTCTAAGTGCCCTGATACCACTTCCTTACCAATGGATTCCAGCATTTTCTCGCCGACTGATGTCAGGCTAACTGGCCTGTAGTTTCCGGTTTTATCTCTCCCTCCTTTCTTGAATAGCGGTGTTACATTTGCGACCTTCCAATCTGCTGGGACCATTCTAGAATCTAGGGAATTTTGGAAGATCAAAACCAATGCATCCACTATCTCTTCAGTCACCTCTTTTAGAACCCTAGGATATAGGCCATCAGGTCCAGGGGATTTGTCAGCTTTTAGTGCCATTAGTTTCTCCAGTACTTTTTCTCTACTTATATTAATTACGTTAAGGAGAACGGTACCATAGTGGTAATGTCACTGGGCTAGTAATCCAGAGGACTGGACTAATGATCAAGAGACGTGAGTTCAAATCCCACCATGGCAGCTGGGGAATTTAAATTTAGTTAAATAAATAAATCTGGAATAAAAAGCTAGTATCAGTAATGGTGACCATTATACTATCGGATTGACGTAAAAACCCATCTGCCGTCCTTACCTGGTCTGGCCTATATGTGACTCCAGACCCACAGCAATGTGGTTGACTCTGAACTGCCCTCTGAAATGGCCTAGCAACCCACTCAATTGTAACAAACTGCTACAAAACACAATAATAAGAATCAAACTGGACGGACCACCCGGCTACAACCTCGGCATCGGCTACGGACACGGCAACGGCACACCCAGCCCAGTCGACCCTGCAAAGCCCTCCTCACCAAAAATTTGGGACTTGTGCCAAAATTGGGAGAGTTGTCCCACAGACTCGTCAAGCAACAGCTTGACATAGTCATACCCACAGAATCATACCTTCCAGCCACTGTCCCAAACTCCTCCATCACCATCCCTGGGTAGGTCCTGTCCCACCGGTAGGATAGACCCACTAGGGGTGACGGCACAGTGGTATACAGTCGGGAAGGAGTGGCCCTGGGAGTCGTCAACATTGACTCTGGACCCCATGAAGTCTCTTGGCTTCAGGTCAAGCATAGGCAAGGAAAACTCCTGCTGATTGCCACCTACTGCCCTCCCTCAGCTGATGAATCAGTACTGCTAGATTGTTGAACACCACTTGGAAGAAGCACTGAGAGTAGCAAGGGCACACAATGTACTCTGGGTGGGGAATTTCAATGTCCATCACCAAGAGTGGCTCGGTAGCACCACTACTGACCGAGGTGGCCGAGTCCTGAAGGATATAACTGCCAGTCTGAGCCTGCGACAGGTGGTGAGAGAACCAACACGAGGGAAAAACCTATTTGACCTCGTCCTGATCAATCTACCTGTCGCAGACGCATCTGTCCATGACAGTATTGGTAGCAGTGACCACCGCACAGTCACTGTGGAGACGAAGTCCGGTCTTCACACTGAGGACACCCTCCATCGTGTTGTGTGGCACTACCACCGTGCTAAATGGGATAGATTCAGAACAGATCTAGCAGCTCAAAACTGGGCATCCATGAGGCACTGTGGGCCATCATCAGCAGCAGAATTGTATTGCACCACAATCTATAACCTCATGGTCCGTCATATCATTCACTCTACCATTACCATCAAGCCAGGAGACCAACCCTGGTTCAATAATGAGCGTAGAAGAGCATGCCAGGAGCAGTACCAGTCGTACCTAAAAATGCGGTGCCAATCTGGCGAAGCTGCAACACAGGACTATATGCATGCTAAAAAGCGGAAGCAGCATGCTATAGACAGAGCTAAGTGATCCCACAATCAACGGATCAGATCAAAGCTCTGCAGTCCTGCCAAATCCAGTCGTGAATGGTGGTGGACCATTAAACAACTAACAGGAGGAGGAGGCTCCATGAATATCGCTATCCTCAATGATGGCAGAGCCCAGCACGTGAGTGCAAAAGACAAGGCTGAAGCGTTTGCAACCAACTTCAGCCAGAAGTGCTGAGTGGATGATCCATATCGGCTTCCTCTTGAGGTCCCCACCATCACAGAAGCCAGTCTTCAGCCAATTCGATTCACTCCACCTGATATCAAGAAACGGCTGAGCGCACTGGACACAGCAAAGGCTATGGGCCCCGACAACATCCCGGCTATCGTGCTGAAGACTTGTGCTCAAGAACTAGCCGTGCCTCTAGCCAAGATGTTCCAGTACAGCTACAACACTGGCATCTATCCGACAATGTGGAAGACTGCCCAGGTAAGTCCTGTCCACAAAAAGCAGGACAAATCCAAACCGGGCAATTACCGCCCCATCAGTCTACTCTCAATCATCAGCAAAGTGATGGAAGGTGTCATTGACAGTGCTATCAAGCAGCACTTACTCACCAATAACCTGCTCACTGATGCCCAGTTTGGGTTCTGCCAAGACCACTCGGCTCCCGACCTCATTACAGCCTTGGTCCAAACGTGGACAAAGGAGCTGAATTCCAGAGATGAGGTGAGAGAGACTGCCCTAGACATCAAGGTCAATCATCACAGCCCCAGGACATCACTGCAGGAGTTCCTCAGGGCAGTGTCCTAGGCCCAACCATCTCCAGTTGCTTCATCAATGAACTTCCCTCCTACATAAGGTCAGAAATGGGGATGTTCGCTGATGACGGCACAGTGTTCAGCGCCATTCACTACTCCTCAGGTAATGAAGCAGTCTATGCCCACATGCAACAAGACCTGGACGACGTTCAGGCTTGGGCTGATAAGTGGCAGGTAACATTCGTGCCACAGAAGTGCCAGGCAATGACTATCTCCAACAAGCGACAGTCTAACCACCTCCCCTTGACATTCAACGGTATTACCATCGCCGAATCCCTCACCATCAACATCCTGGGGGTCACCATTGACCAGAAACTTAACTGGACCAGCCACATAAATACTGTGGCAACAAGAGCAGGTCAGAGGCTGGGTATTCTGTGGTGAGTATCTCACCTCCTGACTCCCCAAAGCCTTTCCACCATCTACAAGGCACAGGTAAGGAGTGTGATGGAATACTCTCTACTTGCCTGGATGAGTGCAGCTCCAACAACACTCAAGAAGCTCGACACCATCCAGGACAAAGCAGCCCGCTTGATTGGCACCCCATCCACCACCTTAAACATTCACTCCCTCCACCACCAGCGTACCATGGCTGCAGTGTGTACCATCTACAAGATGCACTGCAGCAACTCGCCAAGGCTTCTTCGGCAGCACCTCCCAAACCCGCGACCTCTTCCACCTAGAAGGACAAGGGCAACAGACGCATGGGAACACCACCACCTCCAAGTTCCCCTCCAAGTCACACACCATCCTGACTTGGAAGTATATCGCCGATCCTTCATCGTCGCTGGTTCAAAGTCCTGGATCTCCCTACCTAACAGCACTGTGGGAGTACCTTCCCCACATGGACTGCAGCGGTTCAAGATGGCGGCTCACCACCACCTTCTCAAGGGCAACTAAGGATGGGCAATAAAAGCTGGCCTTGCCAACGACGCCCACATTCCATAAAACGAATTTAAAAAAAAATTATGTCAACTTCACCTGTGATGACTTTAATCAGAATGAGTGGGCGCTCGAGTTTGTTTCTCTAGCTTGCTGCCCAGAAGTGCAGGATGTCATCGACTACACAGAATTCGTGCACCCCAGATCAACCAGGAGTATTCATCAACCGCAAGAGATTCTATTTCATCAAGTGCCATCACAAGAAAAGGTTTCTGCAGGTGTTTGCCAGATTCCCTGGGAGCTGCCATGATGCTTTCAACCTGCGGCAGTCGAAGGTCCCTGACCTAACTTCAGTGGTGGCTGTTAGCAGACAAAGGACATCCACTTCAAACTTGGCTGATGAAACCCGTGAGGAACCCAACCAAGGAAACCCAAGAGCGGTACAACGACAGCCATCTGACAACCAGCTGTGTCATTGAGCAAACAATTGCCATTTTCAAGATGTGCTTCAGGTGCCTGGACATATCTGTAGGCGCCCTTCATACTCGCCAGTGAGGGTCCCGGAATGATCATGGTGTTCTCTGCACAACATTGCGCAGCAGCGAGGAGCTGCAGGAGGAACAAAGTGCTGAGCACCCATCGTCTGCAGTCAATTCTAATGAAGACGATGAGGAAGAGGTGGAGGATGAAGATGGTGCCCCCAACGTGGCACCGGTTGCTCACATTGCTGTCAGGATGCCAGGGATTCCCTTAGAGCTGTATGGTTCAGTTAGTTACCATCACTGGACCGATGCAACAATCACATCCAACAGCCACTCTCCCCCACCACCCCCCCTACAATGCCACTGACACAAAATAGTCCTGTAACCAAGCAACCGTGCATTGCACATCCCCCCCATTGGTCCCTGTCAATTCATGTCTTTCCATTCATCAACAATCAACTGAAAAGGTAAGTTGCCACCTAGTTACCAAGAATGGACACAGGAAAGTGCTGCAAAGTAATACATTTTATGTGATGCTACTAAGGAATGGAAACTTAACAGCATAACATTTTCTCATACACCCATGTGCATATCCTTGGGCAACTATAAAGCTGTACTCTTCCTTTTCCTACTACTCCTAAGTGGTGCAACACCTGTGGCTTCAGCAGAGGTAGAGGCAGGCTGCTCAGATCCCTGTTCTGATTGTTGAGATGCTCTTGGCCGATGACGTCTGGGTTTTGGAGCCTGTGAGGGCCCCACCAAAGACTACGCCACCTACACCATTGCAGGGTCAGACTCGGCCATTGGGAGAGGAGGCAGCATGTTGGGTACTGACATTTGGGCTGGAGGGGAGGGGGTGCAACGGGTGAGACGTGGGAGCGCTTGGATTGGAGATCCCACTTCCATGTCCCCTTTTGTCATCATACCCCTCCTGGGCCAGCTGCACTTCACTCCTACCACTCTTCTGGAGAGTAGCTTGGTGCAGATCAATAACGTGCTGTAAGGCCAAGGCTAACGTTTCTATCACCCTATTTAAGGTGCCAGAGTTTGCACGGCCATGGTCAAGGCCTGCATGGATTCATTTGTTTGCCGCGATTGATGTTCCACGGAGTTGTCCACTTTATCCATGGCAGAAGGCATCCTCGCAATGCCCTGCGTCATCAACCCACTCATGCTTGAGCTATTCTCCTCCATTGTCTCTGCAATCGTCACAGTGTGTGTGAAATACCTGTCCGTACGTCATAGATTTTCTGTTGCCCGTCAAATGATTATCCTTTTCATCGATGCCCCCTGGGGAACAGCATCTGTGTCCAGCTGAGCGGAGCTTGGAGAAGGCTGTGCCCGCCGTCATGGACTCTCCACAGCTGTCCCTGCCACCACTGCTTGCTCATGCTCACTTGTAAACTGTGAATCACCAGGTGAAATCCCAACTAACTACTTAACTGAACCTACCAAAGTGCGAGTATCTGAGCTGGTGCATGGTCTGCATGAGTCCTGTGATGGTGCACCCTCAGAAGGAATCAGCTCCTCTGAGGATTCATCATCCGGGAGCTCCACCGACTGCTACTGCTCATGTGAAGACCCTGGCGGAGAGAAAAGATATGAATTAGTATTGGCACATTGCAACTTATCATTATGAAGATGATCATATTTTACTCGCTGCTGAAATCAATGCACCATGATTGAGTGTTGGATGATATGTGCGTCACTGATATTTAATTCTGTCACCAGGTAGCTGGGAGGTCCCTATCTCCCCATCTCTGATGGCCGGTTATGTCAAAATGCCACTAATCTCCAGTGCTTCCTCCTCTGCAGTTGACAGCTGGGAAATCCCTTTCCCTAGTGTTCTGCACTCTCTTCTCCTGCAACGGAGGAAAGAAAAGACATATAAGTGAGTGTAATGATATGTGTTCACCCAATGGATGCAGTGCATGTGGTGAGGGTGACTATCAGGAAGAGGAATCAAATTGCATAAGGATTTGGGTGGGTGGCAGTGGTGGATGGATAGATGGGGATGTGAGGAAGTGCGTAGAAAGAGAATGATGGGTGTGCTTGCAAGGTAAGTGAGTGTGTGGAGTGATGTGATGGAGTAGGTTTGACAAGGCAGAGAGAACGGGGTGGGGGGACGTGGTGATGTGCACAACAGGATGTAGGTGAAACTGCAACTATACTCATATTTCCTGACTTGATTAGGTAATTAAAGCACTTCCTGCACTGAATCCAGGAGCGTGGCACAATGCTCCTGCTGCTGACCTCCTGGGCCACCTCCAGGCACACCTTCTTCATTGCAGCAGCAGGTTTCTTCCTCTCATTGCTGGGGAAGAGTATCTCTCTCCTACTCCTCACTGCACCCAACAGTGCATCAAGCAGTGTGTCATTAAATCTTGGTACAGCCATGACCGTTGAATCCATCACAGCACTTCGCCTTCAGTTTGCTGTAACTCCTCCAAATTCCACCCATTGAATTTGCACACACTAACATGCCAAGACTTCTTCCAGGTTTTGCACCCGGTATCACACACACCCTGCTCCAAACATGCCACAGAGTTATTATCAGGGCCAATATTTCAGGTTGGTGATATTTCATCAGGTTGTGTCTTCAAGGTATGCTCACTGATCTTTCACATGCACCTGAGGCCTGCACTGCTTTTCATCTAACAGTGGTTTGTCCCATTCATATTCCTGCACTGGTAATGCTACATGTCTATACCAGTGTTCATAGATATTACAGTGTGCAGGTGTACGTGTCTGAGTATCTATGCTTATGATGGTAGTGGTGCTGTGTGCTTGTGCAGTGTGTAGAACATGCAGTAACTGCAGATGTTCCAGGCTCCGCTGTGCAAGAAAAAGGTTTACATTAGCAATGTGTGACAGGACATCTCTTAATTGCATCAGCCGGGACCAGAAATAATCCACTACATATGGCATGACATGTGGATTGGTAAGATTCGACATTTCTATTATATTTAATAATACATACAGGCATGGATACAATTGCCAGATTCAGTGCATACTCCAATATCAGTCTTTGCCACACCCACTAGGTTTCTAAACTGAAGAGTTCTGCAATTCACAGCTCTACTGGTGTTAATTCCTTCGATTGTAGGGGTTCACCATTTACTACTTTTCTGTATTGGTAGTTCAAAGCAAAGTTGTCTTCCTGTTAAGTCTTTTTCTAACCTCATGCCAGATCTCTTTCTTTCTGATATTGACATTCTTTTTGTTTCTGATGTTTGCATTCAACCACTGAGTACCTTCTTCCCAGACTTCTTGGTTCTTGGGTTGGGTTGAGTCCTTCTACTAAAATGGCTGCACTCTGGATCTGGGTCATTGTCCCTTCCAGTGCCTGATCCATCTGTTGCTCGATCACCATGGGTTTTCTTTTTTTTTAACCAAATATGTCATTTTTCTGTTAGGTCTGCTGGTAATATTATTGTGCAATTATGTATAGGGGTATTTCATGCTTTCTGAATTGTTTAACTTTAATTATTACTGACCTTTGATTGGCTTAACCTATCATGGTGGTAAGTTAAACATCGATGAGCTAAAACTGGGGCATTATGATAAATGTATGAAAATATTGCCACAAACCTGTCCCAAGTGCCTTTTTGACCATAATGACCTCTTTGAAAAAGAGAAAGCTCAGCCATTCTACCTTTGACCTTCAATGTCACCAGAATCACTGATTCTCCCACCATAAACAAAGATCCAAAATAATCTTTTTTTTAAAAAGGAAGTGCTGAGTTCTTCTGACCTGGAGCCAGAAATCTATAAGCAGTTACAATTGTCCTTTAATTTACCCCAGAGTTTACAAGCAGCTACAATTATCTGGATTTGTATATTTATATTACCTCTCCACAGAGAGCACTTGAACAATGGCCTTCAAGAGACAGGGAAACTGAAGCCACCTTAACAGGTAAACATGGGCTGGAAATTGGCCTCCTTAGCGCCTCCTGTTATCGCCTCCCGGGGATGATAACAGGGGGCTAACGACTTACCGAGCGTGCGCGGTGAAATGAACAACTCCCGCTAAATTGGCCGAGAGGTTTGCGGCGGCGGTATCACATTGCGCCATGGTCTCCTGCACCCAGAGATCACGACGTCATTGTCCTGCGCATCGCCCCGGTAGCGCCCCGGACCCGAACTTTGGTTCCGCCCCCTGCAGCATCGCCAGGCAACAACACCGACAGCTGCAGGAGGCGTTGTTCGGGAGGCCGGGAGCTTCGGGGGCGTAAGTTAAAAGGGAGGTTGGCGTGCTAAGTATAAAAATTGTTGCAATGCATTATTTTCATTTTTCTTCGGCCACTATCGATCAGCCCGGCACGCTGCTGGAGTGCATGGGGCTGATCAGGCCAGATCGCGGCTGCTGTCGGGGACCAGCTAACTGGTCCCAATGCAGAGCCTGCAGCGATGGCCCTTCCCTTTAAGGGAGGGACGGAGCCTCAGATCTCGGCAGTGCTGCACGGGACATTGTCACCTGCGTCCTTTAGCGCTCCAGGAAGAAAGTGGAGCGCTTGATTTAGCACTCCACTTCCTTCCTGGAGTGCTAACACCGAATTTAGAGAAAGCTGAGAATCATTAGCATCTGGCGCTAATTTTTCCAGCTTTCAAAAGTTAGTGCCCCAAACGGGGCGCTCCCGAATTTCTCCCCCCACAACTGTTTCTAGACGCCAGACCAACTATGAACAATGACACTAGCTGTACACTAGTATTTAGAAAAACTAGAACCATTCCACCACCCTTACTCTTTGTAGTAGGTATGTACAATATGCACAATACAAATTATACACATAAGGGGTAATTCTGCGAGGCCCCTCTCCTGGTAGGAGATAGGGAAATAATATAATAGAGCTGGTCCTGCAACCTGCACTATCGTCTAGAGACGCTTCACACTGGGAGTGGAGCCGCACAAAATTACAAAATTCAAAAGTGGATGCGCACCAAAATGAAGCCAGACCACCCAGCCTCAGTAACGTAGTATTACCTGGCTACATTGGCAATCTCAGTGTGCATGCAAAGAGAAAACATGAGACAAATCAGCACAGTGACACCCAAATCTATTTGACAGTTTATCTTGGCAATGATTTGTTCATACAATAGCATTTTCTGCAGCTGTAGCCTTATGTTACTCTGTATGGTAACTGAAGCCGTGCCTAGGAGGCTGTATCTTCTGTTCACATGTGTGATACTTCAATGATAAACGTGCACTTAAAAGTTACTGAGGTATGACTGAAGGTTCATTTGATATCCAATGGTATCCAGCAGCATTGGGGGAGGCCTGGGCCACAGTATGAATACAGTTCCTAACCTCCTGTGTGAGCAAACAATAACACATTTCATTAAAGCACTCGTGTGAAGCATCCATTAGTGTTATGAAGGTATTAATGGCGTTATGCTTTAAACTGACATGTGCAGTATGACAGGAACTGCAAGGTCTGATGAGAACAGATGACAAGATAAGCAAATATTTGAATGGTTTCATTTGCCTGCAGGTCATTTGATGATGGCTAGATTTCAAACTGAGAAAACTAAAACCTGGGAGGAGGTCTTCAAATCAGCTCTTGGAACGAACCACTTCATTACAGCATTAAAGCCAATGGGAAGAAAGCATTGCATCAATTAAATGAGCAGCCCCAGCCTGCCCATTTCAATTTGTGGAGTTATTGCTGTGCAAAGAAAATACAGGTAGGGTTCAAAAAAGTAACACATTGCTCGTCATATCCTAAAATGAATGTTTCAAAACAATTAAAGCAATACAGCAGACGTCAGACACACCTTAGTTTAATCTGTGGAAGTTAGAGCTTTTAAACAAAGATAGATTTTGCCGCAATGATCAATTAAAATTTTCCTATTGCTTGTGCAGTCTGAGTTCTCTTTCTCTTAAATACCTGGCACAAATATCGTTAAAGAAGCACAAATCACAAAGGATCATCAGATCTCAGTGATTCAAAATACGTTGAAATGCTTTGGATGAGAACAAGAATATAAAATATGAGCCCAGATATTGTTGTCGGCCTTAAGCTTTGCACTGGCTACTAATGTGTGATAGCAGCTAGCAATGTGGGAAGTGTAGCACTTGCTTAGGGTCTGTTTCCCAAATTCCCAGCTGCAACAAAATTGCTGTAAGTAGAATTTTGGGTTACATCCCTAATGCACACAGTTCGTGTGGTAGGGAAATCACCCTGGCACTTGAGAATGAAGCATCCACGTTGCTATGCTAATGTATCACTTCGTTGGTCTGTCAATCTCTCAAATGGAACAGCGTTATTGGAAAGGGTGCAGTTTGAATGCTGGAGTCTTCACTTAAAGCTGAGTTTTTTCAAATTTTCCTTCCGCAGTCCTGGGTTTTTGTGCTCCACGGGAACTGCATTCAGTGCACCGTCAGCACTGGGTTTTGCAGGAAGAGACCAGCAAGAGCAGAAGAGAGCTGTCTGTGATGTTGGATGGTACATATGACATACTGTCGAAGTCCCATCATCCCATTACACAGCAGGTCTTCCATACCAGGCATAGCTACCTGGTAATGACAGTAGAAATGCTCTTAAGGAAACTAGGGGAAAAATTCGGTATCGACCATTTTGGGGCGCTGATATTGCCTGGGTGCTAACTTTAGTGCCCGGCGTTAATTAGCGCTGGCGAACGCTAAATTGAATTTTAGCCCCCCAAGAGGGAGGTGGCGCGCTAAATCAAGCGCCACACACTTCTCTTAGGGCACTAACATCGCAGAGCGGGGCGCTACTTTCAGAGCGCTAATCAAGTTCTGGTACTGTCACTTAGAGAGTCCTCAGACAGACTGGCGCCTTCCAGTTCTTAAAGGGAAGGTTCAATCATGCTGCACAGCCTCACTCTGATCATTGCTGCTTGTGACCTGGGCCTGCAAGGAGCTGCAAACCTTCATTCAAGCAACTGATGGCTGATCAATTGCCCAGACTGAGAGCTCGCCGGTTCAGCGACCACGCCTTGGAGGCTCTGGTTGCAGCCTTGGAACGCTGAGGGGCAGTGCTCTTCCCGGACACTGGCAGGAGGCCATTGCCACAGGCCTTTAGGAGGGTGTGGAGGGAGGTCGCCCAGGACGTGTCGGCCAGAAGTGTCATCCCCAGAACTCACACCCAGTGCTGGAAGAAATTCAACGATCTCACTCAGGTGGTCAGGGTGAGTAGATGCATCAAAAACCTCTACATGCCACCATCTCAACCTCACTCTGTGCACACACTGTATAAACCACCACATCCCCAACACTCACCCACCAACTATACCCACCTACTGAAAGTGACATGCACATCTCACACCTTGCATATATTAACAGCCATTCAACTATGGTAGGCACATATGCCAAACACATAGCTGCACACCCACTCACATGCTTTCCTTTTTCTTGAAGGCCAAGCTTGCTCACAACAGGAGGGAGCAGGTATGAACGGGAGGAGGTGAGGCGGACCTGCACTCCCTTACAGACCTGGAGGAGCTTGTGGGCCACATCATTGCCACCCAGGTCATGGGTGCTGTGGCCGTCAGAGACGTCGACCCCCTTGGGGACAATAATGGTATGGTCATTACCTCTCCCTCTTCTCTCATACCACTTCCCCCTCACACCACAAGCCTTTCCCACTTTCCACCTGTGTATACTGTCTCCATTCCTTGCTCCCTTCCTGCCCCCCTCCCCTGACCTTAACCCCACTCTTGTGCCTTAATGCTTTCAGATAATCAGCCACCACATGACCAGCCTGTCCCTCAGCCTCCCAGTGGCAGCGACGCGGGAGAGGAGGAGGAAGAACAAGCCAGAGCCTCACTGCTTGTGTCCCCCGAAGGCGCTAGGTCCAATAATGGGGCGACATGGTCACTGCAGGGGAGCCTAGTAGATGGGTCTGATGTGGGTGAAGCACCGGGACCCAGCAGGCTGCAGCAACGTCACGGGGAAAGGGAAGCTCGGGGGCCATCTCCCCGGAGGGTCAGTTCGCAGACGAGTTCTGCTGCACAGGACTCAGATGAGGACCTCGATGTGGAGGCAATGAACAGACAGGCATGCACACCGAGGTCATGGGTGCAATGGCAAGGGTTCCCGAGAGCATGGATGAACTGGCTCCAACATTGCACTCATCTCTGCATACACCATTGAGCCCATCCTTGGCAGTTTGCAAAGGATGGTCGACTTGCAGAGAGACCGTGGGGACCCAGACCTCATGCCACGTGTCATGGGTGAGGTGGCAGCAGCTATTGCAGCACAGGCCAAACCAACGAAACGGCTTAGTGCTGTAATGGAGTCAGGCCCAGAGTTGGTCGAGGGCGTCCTGCAAGGCCATCTGCAATCTCTGGCTCCCAGACCCAACAGCCTTCCTCCAGCCTTGCTGCAGCCACTGGGGCCACATTACGGAGGAGCAGTAGGGTTGGGAAGGGGAAACTCCAAATGGGAGGGAAATCATTGAAGAAGGGGGAGTAAAGAATACTTTATTAGCAAATGGGGGTAGTGTGTATTAATAAATTGTTGTGTTTGTAAATATATTGTTGTGTTTCTTTATGAATAGTTGTGTTTCATAAGAGAGAGTTTTATGTTCGATATTAAATTGTTCATTTGATGAACCACATTTTGTGATGTTTCTCGTTTGACCTTCGCCCAGTGATAGGGGCTGCGAGCTGGATGTAATGATATTGTTGTGCTGCGCAATCGCCATGTGATATATCATTTATTGGACGAGGTTTCTAATGCGATGCTCACGAACGGCCCTTGCAGAAGCAAGATTGAGTGGCTCCCTCCGCCGTTGCTGTTGCTTCTCCTGCTCTTCATCCTCCTCCTCCGCCTCGTCCTCCTCCTGTCCCTCTTTCTCCTCCTGAGGTGGACCTGCAATCCCTGGTGGCAATGGCTGGGCCCTCAGAATGGCCAGGTTGTGCAGCATGCAGCATACAACAATAAAAAGGGAGATTCGATCAGGGGAGTACTGCAGGGCTCCTTCAGAGCGGTCAAGGCACCGGAACTGTTGCTTTAGCACCCCAATAGTGTGTTTGATTAGGTTCCTGGTGGCGCTATGGCTGTCATTGTATGCGTGTTGAACATGTGTGTTGGGGTTGCAGGGGGTGTCATCGGCCAGGTGGCGAGTGGATAACCCTTGTCCCCGAGCAACCAACCGTGAGCTTCATGTGGTGGGTGGAACAGTGCTGGGACACCAGTCTGTCGCAGGATGAATGCATCGTGGCTGCTGCCAGGATAGCGGACATTGACAGCGAGGATGCGCTGTCTGTGGTCGCACACCAACTGAACATTCAGAGAGTGGTAGTCTTTGCGGTTACGGAACACCTCTGCAATGTGATGAGGTGCCCGCAATGCCACGTGGGTGCAGTCAATGGCGTCCTGATCCATGGGGAAGCCCGCTATCCTTGCAAAGCCACATGAGCGTTCATCCTGTTTCTCTCTGGTCATGGGGAATGAGATGTACTCCCTTCTCCTTCTGTAGAGAGCGTGTGTTACCTCCCAGATGCAGCAATGGACGGCGAACTGCAAAAAGTTTGCAATATCCCCTGCTGAAGCCTGGTGGCGTAGAAATTGAGAGCGACTATGACCTTAACTGCCACTGGTGGAGACGTCCTGATCCTGAGCTGAGGCTGGAGGTCTGGCTGCAGGAGATGGCAAAGCTCTGTGACCACCTCCTTGCTGAAGTGGAAACTTCTAATGCACTGCTCCTCTGACAGATGAATGTAGGAGAAGTGCTCCCGGAACAGCCTGGGAGGGTAAGGCCTCCTGTTGAGAGCCTTGATGGCCCTCCTCCCTCTGGCCACGGTGATGCTGGATGACGAGGTCCAGTGCCAGTACAGCCCCCATTAAATGATGGAAATGTTGCACTATCAAATGTAACCCAAATGAAAGTGATAAAATTTTCTCAGCCAGAATACTCCTTCAAGTTGAAAACAGTCAATTGGGTAAAAACACCTGACTGCTTGTGTCAAACTGACAAGGCAGCATTGTTTGCCGACAAAAAACCCCGGAAGTTGACCCCTTTATATAGCGCTCCTCCAGTGCTCATCCGATTGCAAACCACCTCCTGTATCTGTCGTTGCTAACAGCAGGCGCTCAGGCAGGGGGCGAGAGTGAATTTCTGAGCCAGGGCGCTGCGCACCCGGATGACGTCATGATCTCCGAGTGCAGGAGATCGTGGCGCTAGTGGTTACTACCGCCGCAAACCTCCAGCTCAATCTCGCGGCCGTCGGTACTAATGCCGCGCCCGGTCGCAAAGCTGGTAGTGCCCCATTGGCACGCCCTGGAGGCACTAACGGGAGGCGCAAAGGCACCCAATTTCTCCCCCCTAAAGTTTAACAGAGAGTAACAGTGCAGTGTCATTTCCTTAAGGAATAACACCGCACAACATATAACATCTATATAGCTTTGTCAATATGATCAACATCAGCGTGGCGCTCATTTATCATGCATCAGCTCCTACTAGACTTGAACTGAGCATTTTCTGTATCAGCTGGTTTGCAATCCACAGGTGTATCAAAGAGATTACAGATGCATTGCTGAGCAGGACCAGTGACTTCATCACTTTCAACAGCAGCAACGTGAGAGGGCAACACGTTTCTATGGAGCTGCTGGCTTGTACAGAGGATCATTAACTAAAGCCATGTTACCATTCAGGTCTCTGTACACAAAGTTCTGCTCCAAATGACCTAAAAAAGATTATTTTATCTCAGTGTCGACATTGTATGTGACCATCAGCACAGAATCATCTGTGCTACCCTTATTTGAAAGAATCTATCCTGGGCAGCCATGGCTCCTGATACCCATGCACCAACCATAGAGAGAAACAGAGCTCAGATCCAATGAAACTCCTGCTACAAAGATATCAAATGCATCATTGGTATCTTGAAGCAACTCTTCACAAGTCTGAACTGATTGGGAGGAGCCTTACAGTGCAGTATGCTAAGCTATACAGATCAGAAGATCCCAAGTTCATTATCGGTCTCTGAGTTAGTTAGACTGATGTAATTGGCCTCCACACCCCTGGCAAGGAAAAAAAAATCAGCTGGAGCCCACTCCTGCTTGCTATTTTTTAAGCCCTGCTGGGAAGTGCACGCGTGTGGGTGTGCGTGGGTGCATGTGTGTTTATGTATGCCATTTGAAGAAAGGATTGGGCTCGATTATGATACCCCAGCACAGTGAATAGTGTGCTGACATTATCTAGGCTCACACAAGAAGACTGAATCTTTGGGTGGAGTACTGAAGATGTCTAGTGGCTAGAGTGGAATATCCAAACAGTAGTTAACACCTTCAGGAGAAGAGGGAAACAAAGTGGGAGAAAATTCAGGGGGAAAATGATCGAACATTACATACATAAGGGATGCGTGAAAGACAGTAGCTTATACCACCACCCCACCCCCTCCATGGAATTGGGTAGAGCTAAGAAGCACCAAGGGGCAGAAAACATTGGTGGGATTTGTCTATAGGCCTCCAAATAGTAGTGGTAATGTAGGGGACGGCATCAAACAGGAAATTAGAGATGCATGTAACAAGGGTACTACAGTAATCATGGGTGACTTTAATCTACATATAGACTGACCAAACCAAATTAGCAATAATACTGTGGAGGATGAATTCCTGGGGTGTGTACGAGAAGGTTTTTTAGACCAGTACGTTGAGGAGCCAACTAGGGAACAGGCTATCCTAGATTGGGTATTGTGCAATGAGAAGGGGTTAATTAATAATCTTGTTGTGCGGGGTCCTTTAGGGAAGAGTAACCATAACATGATAGAATTCAACATTAAGATGGAAAGTGAAGTCGTCCAATCCAAAACTAGAGTCCTAAATCTAAACAAAGGAAACTACGATGGTATGAGGAGGGAGTTGGCTATGATAGATTGGGGAGCTTCATTAAAAGGCATGACGGTGGATAGGCAATGGCTGACATTTAAGGAACGAATGCATGAATTGCAACAGTTATACATTCCTTTCTGGCGCAAAAACACAAAAGGAAAAGCGGCCCAACCATGGCTAACAAAGAAATTAAGGGTAGTATTAGATCCAAAGAGGAGTCATATAAAGTTGCCAGAAAAAGTAGCAAGCCTGAGGATTGGGAGCAGTTTAGAATTCAACAAAAAAGGACCAAGAGATTGATTAAGAGGGGAAAAATAGAGTATGAGAGTAAACTTGCAAGGAACATAAAAGCAGACTGTAAAAGCTTCTACAAGTATGTAAAAAGAAAAAGATTAGTGAAGACAAATGTAGGTCCCTTACAGTCAGAAATGGGAGAATTTATAATGGGGAACAAGGAAATGGCAGGGCAATTAAACAAATACCTTGGTTCTGTCTTCACGGAAGAGGACCCAAATAACTTCCCAGAAATGCTAGGGAACCAAGAATCCAATGAGAAGGAGGAATTAAAGGAAACTAGCATTAGTAAAAAAATAGTGCTGGAGAAATTAATGGGACTGAAAGCCAATAAATCCCCAGGGTCTGATAATCTGCATCCCAGAGTACTAAAAGAGATAGCCATGGAAATAGTGGGTGCATTGGTTGTCATCTTCCAAAATTCTACAGATTATGGAACAGTTCCTGCAGATTGGAGGGTGGCAAATGTAACCCCACTATTTAAAAAAGGAGGGAGAGAGAAAACAGGGAACTACAGACTGGTTAGCCTAACATCAGTAGTAGGAAAAATGCTAGAGTCTATTATAAAGGATATGATAACAGGACACTTAGAAAATATCAACAGGATTAGACAAAGTCAACATGGATGTATGAAAGGGAAATCGTGCTTGACAAACCTACTGGAGTTTTTTGAGGATGTAACTGATAGAATAGATAAGGGAGAACCAGTGGATGTGGTGTATTTGGATTTTCAGAAGGCCTTTGATAAAGTCCCACATAAGAGGTTAGTGTGCAAAATTAAAGCACATGGGATTGGGGGTAATATATTGGCATGCATTGAAAATTGGTTAACAGACAGGAAACAGAGAGTAGGAATAAATGGGTCTTTTTCGGGGTGGCAGGCGGTGACTAGTGGGGTACCGCAGGGATCAGTGCTTGAGCCCCAGCTATTTACAATATATATCAATGATTTGGATGAGGGAATCAAATGTAATATTTTCAAGTTTGCTGACGACACAAAACTAGGTGGGATTGTGAGTTGCGAGGAGGATGCAAAGAGGCTTCAAAGCGATTTAGACAAGTTGAGTGACTGGGCAAATACATGGCAGATGCAGTATAATGTGGATAAATGTGAAGTTATCCACTTCGGTAGGAAAAACAGAAAGGCAGAGTATTATTTAAATGGTGATAGATTGGGAAATGTTAATGTACTAAGGGACCTGGGTGTCCTTGTACACCAGTCACTGAAAGAAAACATGCAGGTGCAGCAAACAGTTAGGAAGGCAAATGGTATGTTGGCCTTCATTGCAAGAGGATTTGAGTACAGGAGCCAGGATGTCTTACTACTGTTATACAGGGCCTTGGTGAGACCACACCTGGAGTACTGTGTGCAGCTTTGGTCTCCTTACCTAAGAAAAGATATACTTGCCATAGAGGGAGTGCAGCGAAGGTTCACCAGACTGATTCCTGGGATGGCAGGACTGTCGTATGAGGAGGGATTGGGTCGACTAGGCCTTTATTCACCAGAGTTTAGAAGAATGTGAGGGGATCTCATTGAAATGTATAAAATTCTGACAGGGCTAGACAGACTGGATGCAGGAAGGATGTTTCCCCTGGCTGGGGGGTCTAGAACGAGGGGTCACAGTCTCAGGATACGGGGTAGGACATTTAGGACTGAGATGAGGAAAACTTTCTTCACTCAGAGGGTGGTGAACCTGTGGAATTCTCTACCCCAGACAGCTGTGGAGGCCAAGTCACTGAATATATTTAAGACGGAGATAGAGAGATTTCTAGACACAAAAGGCATCAAGGGGTATGAGGAGAGTGCGGGAATATGGTATTGAGATAGAGGATCAGCCATGATCATATTGAATGGCGGAGCAGGCTCGAAGGGCCGAATGGCCTACTCCTGCTCCTATTTTTCTGTTTCTATGTTTCTTACACCATGGTATCACTCACTTCCCTGTATTTATTATTCTATACTGATCTCCTCTATTAAAACTGGCCTCATGGACCTCATGATCTTTTCCATTCCTGTACATACTTACGTAAAGACAATGGGCTGGATTTTGAATCTGGGGTCGGGTTGGTGTCGTGAATCCCACATTCTGGCTTGTGAACCCGCCTCCATCGAGATGTGGCCAACCCACTGTATTTTCCCTTGATTGACCTTGTTGAGCCCGCCCAGTAGGCTCAGCAGGCCAATTAAGGGCCACCCGGCAACAGGTGACATCACAGATTGACATTTCATCTGTCAAGAGCTTTTGACAGATGAAATATCAGTGTTTGACAGCTCTGTGAAGCTGTCAAACACTGACAATATGATTTCTAACTTCAGTCCTTCCTCTCAGGAAGAGTTAGAAATCATTCCACCACAGAAAACAGAAGGCTGCAGTTTTTGACAGAACCACGGCTTTCCTGCTTTCTGTGCTGGTGAGATTTCTGACTCCCGAGAACTGAAGGGCTGGAGGAAGTTAAGGTAAGTAAAACTTTTTCCCACACTTAGCACTTACCTTACACACTTACCTCTGCACACATGCACCCATCATTCACCTGCCCACCGGACATATCGACCCCTCGAACCCCTGCAGACCCACGGTCCGCCCCGATTACTTGGCGTGGTTGCCACCGGTCGGGAAGCCCACATTTCACCTGTCAAAATAGGGATTATGCAAAAAACTGTTAACAGGCAGTTAATTGTCACTAATCCCTTCCCGCCTCGGGGAGTCGGGTCTCAGCACAGGTCGGGTACCCGCCGCCAGAGAAACTGGCATGGAGGCGGGTTGGAGGTGGGATGGGGTCAGGACCCCTGAATCCGCAACTTTAACCCCCCCCGCCGCCTCCAAACCCGACTCCACGGGTCATTGAAAATCCAGCCCAATGTTTCCATTATATATCTTTTTAAACTCCTTTTAATTAAAGTAATTAGTCAAAAAATTACTGTTGGCAATATAAGCAATAGAACACTTCCCATAATCATGGGAGTTTCTCTATTGCTATTTAAATGGATCAATTGGCCCAATTAAGATAAATGAGTTAAAATCTGCATTAAAGCAACAGTCAGAGGAATGTCATACAAACACATTAAGCATTTGTCTACTAATATCGCCAACCATATGGGGGGGAAAAATCCTAAGAGGGCGCTAACGGGGCGGAAAGCAACTAGTGCCTGGGCACGGCGCTGCCAACGCCTCCCACGAAATTCAGCGGGAGGTTAGCAGCGGCGGTAACCATAAGCGCCCTGCGGCGCTGCGCCGCCGGCGATGACGTTATCACTGCGCGCAGCGCCCCGCTTGCACCCCAGCCGCGATCTTCAGGTAGCGCCCCCTGACTTACCGCCGGACGCTATGTCCGACAGAGTCAGTGGGGCCTACCTGCGGCCGGGGCAGCGCAAATTAAAGGGGAGATGCCCGGCGGCCATTTTTGTTGCTGGCCGCCTGCCAGCACCTGCCCCCGTTGCTGTCCCCGGCCTTCTGTGCAGCCCGCCCACAGGGGTGCTGGCTGCGCTCCATGAGCCCGGCACTTCTCTTGAGTGCCGGGCTCTTTTGCCGGCACTCCGATCCCTGGTGGCCCAGCTAGGCCCTGGGTCGAGCTGCGCAAGGTCCCTCCCCTTTAATAAGGGGAGGAAGGCCTGCAGTACCGCGGCACGTAGCGCCACGATATTCACTTGCAGCACCCCAAGAGGGAGGCGGGGTGCTTCTAGTGAATTTCGGGCAGCGGGGCGCTAATTTACTTTTAGCGCCCCGGCGAAGTTAGCGTTCAAAGGGGCGCGACCCAATTTTCCCCCAAAAATTCAAACAGAATAAATGACCATGGACAAACTGCTTTGTAAAGTGCAGTATTCTTTTTAATTATGCTAGCTATACCAACTGAGGATAATATTTTCAGTATTCTTAATAAATATTTTTGCTTTTGGCGTTGTGCATTATCTGTTGGCTTGTATTTGGGAATACTAATTCACCCGGTGTCAACAGTGCAGTTCTAAGTTTTTATGCACAATGCAGCTTTTGTGCTTATTTGAAAACCCATTCAAGATCGAAGCTGTATATTCACATCCACTGAAATAAATGACCAGAGATGCACAAAAAGGGAAAAAAACTAAGGAATTTGCGATGGATTATCCTATAAGTCAGTGTTCATTCATCCTTAGAGAACTACATCAGGTCTCCACGTTCAAGGTCAAACAGTTATTGTCCCCATTTCAGCTGAATAGGTCCAGATAATTATTAACTCAATTCAGCATCATCTAGCATGTGGGAAAGGAATCATTTTGGAAGATCAATTTACATGCAAAAGAGGGTGAAAACTGGAAGAGAAAAAAATAAAATACAGTATGGGTTCAAATTAACTCAAATTACTCTGGCTAAATATTGAATTCTAGGCAGAATTCTTAGATTCCTGCTACAGAGTAGATGCATTGTACCAAAGGATGAACCTAATTTGAGATATATGGCAGTAATATTTTTCACCTTCCTGATTTTCATTAACTGGAGAGGAAAGAGACACTGAGGAAGAGGAAAGGGAGAAGTGTGGGTTAGTTAACCTTGTCAGGAGAGGGCAGGTCAGCATTTGTAGCACTGGACTTCTTGATCTCACTCCATAAACAACAACAACAACTTGTATTTATATAGCGCCTTTAACGTAGTAAAACATCCCAAGGCTCTTCACAGGAGCGTTATCAAACAAAATTTGACACTGAGCCACATAAAGAGATATTAGCACAGGTAGGTTTTAAGGAACATCTTAAAGGAGGAGAGAGAGGTAGAGAGGCGGAGAGGTTTAGGGAGGAAATTGCAGAGTTTAGGGCCTACACAGCTGAAGGCACAGCCGCCAATGGTGGGGCGAAGGAAAACGGGGATGCGCAGGAGGCCAGAATTGAGGAGCTCAGAGATCTCGGAAGGTTGTAGGGCTGGAGGAGGTTACAGAGATTGGGAGGGGTGAGGCCATGGAGGGATTTGAAAACAAGGATGAGAATTTTAAAATCGAGGCTATGCCAGACCGCAAGCCAATGTAGGTCAGCGAGC
Organism: Squalus acanthias; assembly: GCA_030390025.1. Taxonomy (NCBI): domain Eukaryota; kingdom Metazoa; phylum Chordata; class Chondrichthyes; order Squaliformes; family Squalidae; genus Squalus; species Squalus acanthias. The sequence continues at coordinate 197,621,116 of CM059425.1, read as the reverse complement.
ACAGAGGTGAAGGGTGAACGGGGACTTATTCAGAGTTAGGATACGGGCAGCAGAGTTTTGGATGAACAAATGATTGGTTATAAGCAAATAAGAACTTCAGAAAGTCCAGAGTGAGTAAGGGCCGTTTGGCCTATAAGCCACCTATATAAAAACAAAAATAATTCAATGAATAAGTAAATGAACTTGCCCCCTGCCCCCAGCATCAGAGGAGTCTAGATATCTTTGTTTTGTCTATGTTTAAAATAATTTTAAGGCTGCCTAGTAAGGAGTCAATGTCTGCAGGAAAATAGGGAAGGGCAGAAAGTTGGTGAGGGAAAAATGTTTTGTAGCATTCATGGTTGTGTTTTTAGTTGCTGGGCCACTCAGCTTCATTCTATGGGTTTTGCACAATTTAATTCCATACCCCTGGTCACCCAATAACCATCGTTGGGCGGTCTTTCTCAAATAATACAAACACATACATTATAGAGAATGAAGGAATCCTGTGCCAATATGGTAAATACAACAGTAATAAACATTTTTAGATTCTATACACTTCCCTGACCTGTATGTTGAGGGTAGGGAACCGCTTACATGTGCAGTTGATCATAGGATTTTCAAAGGTTGTCTGTATATTGATGTGTGTATAGTCTCTTTGAACTCTTACTGCCAGGTAGAATTTCTGCTGTCTTGGCAGTGTTTGATCACCTTCTCTGAGAAAAATGGATGAAGCATGAATAATATACCATGAAAGCTTCAGTCACCTCTTGTATAGAATGTGATGTTATGCTCTGAGCAATGCCAGTATAATCTCTGCCAGTAGCCTGGAAATGCCCAATGGCAAAATTTTCAAAGCAGTTGTAGTTTTTACTTCCATAGGTTAAGCACTGGGGTTCCTAGAAACAGTCCTGGAACATTCAACTCATATCTCAGTTTTATGTTACGGATTACCAAGAAAGCTAGTCAAGTGTTGGGTGTTATTATTTTTAGATATCTAAGGAGATGTGAGTTAAACTTTCTAGGAGAGAACTCATGCGGGGATGGGGGCCTGTGCCTGGGCCTATAGTGGTGCAACAGGGATGCTTGCCTCACAGACACATCAGACCCTTGGAATGACAGCCTGCCAGAGGCTGGATTGATCTGAAGATTGATGTCAGCTGTATTTTTGGGGATTTTTTTGCCGTAATGATAGGACTACTCTGCAACACTTACTGATCCCTCTGGGATCGATTACCATTTGATTTTTTAACTGTTGTGGCTTTCATTAGGCTCATAATGGAACCTACGCCTACTATCGGTAGATGTAGGTCCCACTGGGTCTATTAAGGGCACATCTGGTGGCACTCCCAGGATAGCCTGCGAAGACTCTGGACCTGCCCCCAAACTGCTGCTGAGACTTTAATGGGGTAGGCAGAAGAAACACCCTTTCCCACCAGATCAGAATATTCTTTCTCTTCTTGAATGGGATGGAAACCCAATGGATCCAGGTTTGCACCAAATTCTGATCCGCCCCCATTCCCCGTCACAACTCTGTCAGAATTTCGGTCCCTAGGGGACAACATTTCTCGGCTTCTGTAATCAAATGAAATTTATTGTATTGATTTTCTGCTGCTGTCTACTTTTGAATTGTCCTAAATTTGATTTGTAATTTGTAGCTTAACTCACATGGTCTGTTAGAATATTCTTTTACTAACCTAACACAAGGAAAACAAGAGGGCGCTTGTCAATTCAGTGAGCTAATGACCGTAATACGCGTTTCCTCGGGTTTGTGAAGCCCTAAAAACGTAACACACAGGATAGATGATTCCTAAGGTAAAAATGTAAAAAATTATTATAATTAAAACTTAAATATGAAGTTAGATGCCCATTATGATTGCTGTAGCAAATAGCCATTATAAACATACAATACATATTTATATGTGTAGTTCTATCCTGTAGTGTTTTGTTAGTGTTATGTGAATTGACAATTTTTGCATTGCAATCTTCTTTAAAAAGGACTTTGGTAAATCTTTTGCTTTTCAAAGTGAGAAATGTCAGCTGAGCACTTTCTCATTTCCTATCACTACTGTTACCATGCCAGTCATCCTTGATGAATCTGAGTGAGATTAAACATTTAGTGCCAAATTGTACTTTCCTCCAGCCTGAAATTTCTCCTTCAGAAAATACCCTTCCCTTCAGTCAATTCCTTATCCACATTCAACATTTACCTTGAATTTCAGTGCTTTAAGCTTATATAACTGCCTTTTGTGAGTAATTTTGTTCAGTTTTTTGGACCCTTCTTTCTCTGAATATTTCAGCTTCCATAGTTAACTCTCATACATGAGTCTTAGCTCCCTGGGACATTGAGAGTATTGTCACTGGCCCTGAAATTTTGATAGCATGTCAACTATAATAAACAGAAAACCATTTTTTAGCTCCTGGATCTATCCTGGGCCTCCACAGAATTCTCCTGAAAGCAGCAGAGAGACATTAAAAAATTACCTTAGTTTAGGCTTTAACTGCCAGCCAAATGTATTGAATAATAAATGAACTAGTGAATAAATAATAGTAAAATAATCTATATATATATTAGTTTTTAGAGGACTCCCACTAACTCCAGCAGGAGACTCCTGAAACACTGAAAAGTCTGACAGGGCCTGAACCTCTGCTAATTTAACAAAGTTGTTAACATATTTAAAACAAACTGAAGATTATAGTCATACAGGAAAGGGTGTACTCATGTTGTGATCAGTTTTTCATTCATATTAGTTAGATTTGCATGTTCATGTAGGCCCAAAGAGGCCTGATGTGATGCACTAGGATAGGTAGTAAGTTGAAGGATTTGTAATTTATGTGAACGTGGGGAATAAGGAGCAAAGGCGGTGGTGATAAAGGGAGACTGTTAAATGGATGAGAAAACCTCACTGATAAGTTGAGTTCCGATGCCCCTTGCAGCCGTCACTGAAGAGTCCTTCAAGTGATGGTCTTCCTGATGATCCACTCTATGCTCTTCTACCACTAAAGCAGGTAGGGCCACCTCCCTAGGATTCTCTATATCCAGGCCTTTTTGGATGGCAAAATTGTACAGGGCAAAACTATGCAGGAAATACATTCTGGAGCATATTGTAGAACCCCTCCTGATCTATCAAGGCAACAAAATTGTCCCTGTGGTTCTCTCATTGATAACACTGGTTGAGGCAGGTCACTCTTCAGTTGCTGTTCTTGCAACTCTTAGTAGGAAATGTATCCCGTCCCAGAATCCACCCCCAGGACTGCAGGTATGCACCTATTAAGCCACATATTCACCAAAAATGGTGAGTATATTCTGAGCTTTGCTGTGTATTTCCAGCACTTTTTGTTTTTATTTCAGATTTCCAGCATATCTATTATTTTTTATGTGTACTGTATCTTAGGTGTGTTGGCATCCCTCACTTGTATAAGCAACTGCCTGTCCCTAAAACTGTTTCATTAAAAACAATCTAACTATAGGAAATAAAGATCTTGCATACCGTTGATGCAAACACTTTTCTTTCTTGTGTGTGAATGCCTGATGGCATAACTGACAATTTCTGATCAATGTCTGAAGGGGACATGCTAGAAAATATCTCACCAAACACTTGTTGTGTAAAGGGTTTATTAATGGTCTGTTATGATGTTTCTAGTACTCAACGAGGATAAACCCTTCTCCGCTAAATTGCACTCTCTGCTTGTGGCTGTCAGTTTTGAAGGTCACTGAAGATCAAGTACTTGTAGTAAGTACAGTGGAACCTGCTTATTATCCTAACATTTGTATTGTAATGCTGCTAATTACTACAACCTTTCAAACCTTCATACTATTTTTTTGTTTATTTCTATATACTATGTAAGTCTTTCTTTTTTCCTTTTAACATATTTTGACAATTATCATAGAAGGCAAGAGTGCCTTTTGATACAGTGTTATACCAAAAATATTAGTTTTCTTATTGATCATGTCTGAATTAACAGTTTAGGTGGAGTGCTCTAATAAACTATGAGATGCTACCAGCAATGTTCCCTTTAATTTTTTTTTAGGTGCGCGGCCCCTTTAAGGGGCTGCGTGGCCCATTCAAAATACCGCCCATGCGCGGTTTTTCCCATTTAAAAACCGGTGAGCCAGCTGCGCGGGAGCTCCAGAATGCTGCGCGGCCACACAGCCGCACATCTTAAAGGGAACATTGGCTACCAGGGTGATTTTGGTTTCCGAGCACAAAACAGGTGAGAAGTGGTTGGAGAGAGAAGGGAGGCCTCTCAGAAGAGTCAGTGGGTGACCCATTGAAGTTTCTAGGTCACCCCTCATTAGCATGATTCAGGTGAGCTGACAGTGCAAAACGTGCTCCCCATAGACAGCTCACCGTTTAGGAGGTGAGAAATTGCAGCAGCTTAAAGGGGCAGTGCTTTTTTTGTGGGCAACAGGGAAAAGTGACACCATGGAGTCTCAGGCAACATGCGTTCCAGCAGGGCCCTGAGGCTTCCAGATGAAACCATGGAGATGCTGGTGGAGCAAGTTAACACCAGAAAGGAGATTTTCTTCCACATGGATGGCAAGTGGGTACCACAGCAAATTGATGAATGGGCATGGTGAGAGGTGACAGAAAACATTAATGCCATTGCATTGTCTCCAAGGCCTGGTTGCAGTGCCATTGATCTGCTAGTGCCTTCCTTGTGACTACACACGTTTTAACCCTTGGTCTCTCTGCTCTTTTTCTAGATGACTCAGTCAGACAGACTGGTGAGGATAACCCTGAAGACAATGCATTTTCTCTTAGCCTGTCAAGCATCAGCACAGAGAAAGAGACATCCTAGATGACTTAGCGAGTTTGGGAGGCCTGCACTGGGGAATTCATCAAGCACAAGTGAGCAGAAGCAGGTTGAGGTGTCAAAGAAAGCTCAGGAAAGAGTTAACTGGAAGGCCAGCTCATGTTCTAGCTCTGCTGAACAGAACAGAAATCTGGATTTCAGGGGGGGGGAAAATTGGGTTGCTTTGCGCCTCCCGGGGGGCGCTAACGGGGCGCAAAGTCCCTAGCGCCCGGGCATGGTGCTGCTAACGCCGCCCGCGAAATTCAGCGGGAGTTTAGCGGCGGCGGTAGCTGGTAGCGCCCCGCGGTGCTGCGCCTCTGGCCGCAAACTTCGGCTGCACCCCCTGACCTATCGCCGGACGATATGTCCGACAGGGTCAGGGTAACATTTGTGCAGCCGTGGCGGCAGTATTTAAAGGGGCAGGTGTCGGGCGGCCATTTTTTTTCTGGCCGCCTGCCAGCACCTGTCCCCTTCCCCTCTACCATTCAGGGTGCCGGCCACGATCGCTCAGCCCGGCACTCCTCTTGAGTGCTGGGCTGCTTTCCTGGCACCCTGCACCCCGGTGGTCCAGCAGGGCCCCGGTGCACGCAGCGCTTGGCCCCTCCCCTTTAATCAGGGGAGGGAGGCCTGCAATACCGCGGTGCTACGTGCCAATGCTCGTGGCGCTGTTGCATTTAGCGCTGTGATATTCAGTGGAAGGAGGGGGTACGCTTCCAGTAGTGCCCCGGCGAAGTTAGCACCCCAAAGGGGGCGCCACCGAATTTTTCCCCACAGGAGTTTAAAAGAAAGATGATTTCTGTGCACCAGCAATTGTGAATGTGTTGGACTGCCTGACAAGGAGCTTTCAGAAAATGTCAGATAGTACAGTGGAGTCCACAACAACTTGTGTGTGGTTCTTGTACATGGCTTTGACACTCTTCAGTCAACCATGGAGTGTGTGGTGACCTCAATGGACGCTGCAGCTGAGCACCCCTCCCCATCACAGGAGTCTATGACATGAGTAACAGCATCTCTGGGGCCATGCAGGTTCTGAGCTCAACCACCTCTTCTACCTTGGCTAGGCTGGGGGAGAAAGTGGTTAGGGGTATCAATCACATCATAGATCTCGGAGAGTCTGCTCGTCCACAGATCAGTTGATGTGTGGAGTGGCAATTCAGTAGCAGACACAGTTGTGCAATGGGAATGGAACTTGATGACTTCTCTCATGATAACAACACATCTGGGTCCTCATGACTCCCTGAACCAATGCCTGTCCTGATGCTCGAAAGACAACTGGGCCAGACTGCCCTTGCAGATACTGAGTTGTAGCAGTCTGCAGCTGGGCCCTCTGAGGCCTGAGCTCCCACAGGTCGGTGAACATGAGCATCACATGAGTCCTTGAATGAGCCACAGCAGCCTTTCACCTCCCATATTGCATTCATTGGGGGAGTACCTCATAGAAGCACTAGAGTAGGTAAGAGAATATTAGGGGCTAGGAGTCAGTAGTATGTAAGCATTTCTGTAAGTCAATGGGCCTTTTTGTAAGCCAGTAAATCAATAATGCTGTTTGAAATTCTTGTGTGCAGACAGTGTTCCTGTAGTAGCTGGAAATCCTGCAATATTAATTGAAAGGAATAACAATTTTGGTCTTTGGCCAGATGCTGTTTAATTAAAGGTGGAAGAACTGGGAGAGATGTTGGACGTGACTGTTAATGCAGGGGCGCATGAATTGTTCAGCTGATGTTCTCTTCAATGAGCTGCTGCAGAACAACTCTAGCTGAAAGCAACTGTTGGGCCCCTCCCGCTTCCTCACCATCCTTTATGTCATCAGTGTCCTCTCCCTCAACATGCTGAATGTTGTCCTCCAATGGTGGCTTCGTGTGTTGTTCCCATTGCAGAGCAACGTTATACAATATTCAGCAAATTACAAGCATACAGGACACTCTGAGCTGTATTGCAGGAAGACAGTAGCTCTGTCCAGGCATCAGAATCATTGTTTGAGGACTCCAATGGTCTGCTCAATCAGAACTCTAGTTGACACATTGTTGTGATTGTAGTGGAGTTACACAGTCAAGCATGGACTCCTAAGTGCGCACATTGTGTGAAGGAACCACTAGGGTGACAAGGGTGTAGTCAATGGTGTCCTGGACTTTGGGATATCCTGCAATCTGTGCAAACCCCAGAGCCCTATCCTGTTGCCTCCAGATGCCCATGGGAAAAGTGATGAATGCGTTTGCTTGACTGCAACAGGCAATGCTGTGCTATCAACACCAGTTGACAGCAGGTTTTCTTGTAGGATGCAACACAACCCTGCGCTGGCTCCCTGGAGATTCAAAGTCTTCTTATGGACTGCCCTTCAGAGAACTGCAGATATATAAAAGGCATCAAGGCATCAAGGCAACAAGGGGTATGGGGAGAGAGTGGGAATATGGTATTGAGATAGAGGATCAGCCATGATCATATTGAATGATGGAGCAGGCTCGAAGGGCCGAATGGCCTACTCCTGCTCCTATTTTTCTATGTTTCTATGTTTCTATATTGTTCTGGGCCTATAAACTCTGTTGTGAGAGTAAGGATTCCTCTGAGCATGTCTCCTACTATTTTCTCTCCCTTCAAATGGAGCTCTGTTTGCTCCTCCTGTTCCTCCTGCTCCTCCTGCTCCTCCTGCCTCTCCTCCCAAGTTCGATTCCTAGAAGGAACCCCATTAGGAAACACTGCAATGCCAGAAGCCCCTTAACAGTTCAGATCCTACAATAGCAACTATGAGCATTTTCAAATCTTTTGAAGTAAAAAAACACACAAACTACTGCAATAAATTGACTCCAAACATTCTATACAGCATTCCTGAGAGCAGCTGAAGATCCCTTTAAATGGCTGCCTCAGAACTAGTACAGCCCATGGTTGATGAGCCAAAGCAGGAAGTGATGGCAGTCAGGTGATGAGGCTGAAATATCAGCATCGTAATGGGATCACTTGTGCAGTCAAGCAGGTTAACTCGATATTCAGTTTCTCTTTCCTTCTCTGGGAAGCTTACTTCCTTTGCAAGGCACCTCTCCCTGAACCATCAGACTGAACTCACCATGAGGAGAATTGTAGGGAGGAAGGTGAATCCACATCCTGTCACTCTGTGGCACATGCTGTTGGTAGGCCACTCAAACATTATATCCATTATGCTCTTCCTTGCTTTTGCTTCTTAAAGCAAGTCATAAAAATAGGTAATTAGGGTTGTCTGCTGAATCATTTCTCTTGTAAAGTTCATTTTACGCTTCCCAAAGGATATTGTTATCCAATATCAAGGCTGCGTTTAGCCATTTTATTGTAGGTTTTCCAATGATTAATAGATGAACTCATTTTACAGCATAGTGGATTTTTGTCACTGTGCCCTCTCCATTGCCTCTACCAAATTCTCTTGATGTGGAAATTAAATATTTATTTTACATATAATTTAAAATCGAGATTTTTTTAAGCATAGAGCCATGTTAAAATAACAACACATTTTGCAAATACAAAATGATCATTACATTTGAAAATGACGTAATACACCTAAACAAGAAAGTTCGGTGGGGTTGCCATTTGTCGAGTTTTGAGTGGCCCATTCAGGATATTCTAAAATATACAAGGAATGTCATGGATTTTTCACCTATTACCGATGACAAGTGGGTGAAGAGAGCAATCCTTATGCCAGAGGAGGTCAACCTGTGGCCCAATTTCGATCGGGCCTCGGACCGCACCTGAATTATTGGGGTGAGCTGCCTGTGCCTCCAGTGGCAGCTCAGCGCTGTTTTCCGGCTCAGCCATATTTTCCGGCTCACTCCCGTGTTTTCCGGCTCACTCCCGTGTTTTCCGGCTCACTCCCGTGTTTTCCAGCTCACTCCTGTGTTTTCTGGCTCACTCCCGTGTTTTCCGGCTCACTCCTGTGTTTTCCGGCTCACTCCCGTGTTTTCTGGCTCACTCCCGTGTTTTCCGGCTCACTCCCGTATTTTCCGGCTCACTCCCGTGTTTTCCGGCTCACTCCTGTGTTTTCCGGCTCACTCCCGTGTTTTCTGGCTCACTCCCGTGTTTTCCGGCTCACTCCTGTGTTTTCCGGCTCACTCCCGTGTTTTCTGGCTCACTCCCGTGTTTTCCGGCTCACTCCCGTATTTTCCGGCTCACTCCCGTGTTTTCCGGCTCACTCCCGTGTTTTCTGGCTCACTCCCATGTTTTCCGGCTCACTCCCGTATTTTTCGGCTCACTCCCGTGTTTTCCGGCTCACTCCTGTGTTTTCCGGCTCACCCCTGTGTTTTCCGGCTCATCCCTGTGTTTTCCGGCTTGCTCTTGTTTTCGGGTCTGTCCCTATTTTCTGGCTCACCCCTGTGCTGGAAAACAGGCACAACGGGGTTCTGTTTCTACCTGAACTTGTTAAAAATAAATCCATTTTTTTCCCGCTGTGATTTGTAATGTGAAGACATTAGTTAATTGGATTATTAATACATATTTATCAACAGCAAGCAAATGTGAGACTTCAGCCTTTGTCTCACTTCCTGTCCCACTGATGTAGCAAACCTATTGTAAGTATTGGATCTGGGGTTGCCAACCCTCCAGAGTAGCCCTGTAGTCTCCAGGAAGTGAAGATTACTCTCCTGGACACTGCTGCGAAAAACCCAAGAGAAAATCATAGGGGCATTTAAAAAATTGTGTTTTTTTCCATTTTCTTTGATTGAACAGTTTAATTTATTAGTTATAAAAATATTGGCGATGGGTATAAAGGCTGTTTGACCGGACAGGGCAGTTGGAGGTGGGAACTCGTGAAATGAAACCTCCAGGAATACATTTAACCAGAGTTGGGAACCCTAATTGAATTAGTTAACTTTGAAATACTGCTGTTATCTTTTTGAGGTGGGGTAAATAAGCCATTAAAGGAAACCTGCTGTCCTTCCTCTTTAATGTAATTGATTTTTCATAGCTGTGATATGAGGCCTATGTCGTAACCCAATAATATGGAGATGCTTTTTTTTAAAAAAAGATCACAGCCAATCGCTGTGGATTACAGTTCATAAAGTGTTCAGGTGTAATCTCCACGTCTGTCCAGATAGGAAGCACATGACAACCTTGGACCATCTGCTGCTGCGTTCTGTTAGCAGTCTAATGTCTCTCCTGAGAAGCTTTACATTCTGGTCACAGAGCAGGATGGCAGGGACTTACTAACACAAGCAGTGTGAATCGCGCATTAGGAGATGGTCTGAGTTCAAAAGAGCCAATATGCTTTCTCCTTCGCAGATGGAAAACTCTCAATGCTGGAGAAAGAGCCACAGAATTCCATCGGGTGCTCTCTTTGATTCAATAATTAATTTATCACACATTTTCTTGTCATTTATGGTATCACAAAAAATCTATTAATTTATAATTATTCCCAACATGTCAGTTGATGTTAATTTTCCTCACATTGCAGGAGGAAAAATTAATATTGTGCTTCTTTACACATGCATGCCAGAAGGTTAATCAACTGTTTCTATTGGGTTAGATTGAATCGCATTAGCTAAATGCAATGTGGTCGGTTTATAAGGAGGAATGAATGCCATCTTCTTCAGCAGTAGCATGGTTAGCAAATTCTGTGATAAAATTCCCCAAATTGTATCTTAATTACTTCGACAGCTGTATACTTTACATAACACAGTAACGTTGCCAAGTTTAGCGTTTTTTTAACCGTGCCGTACGTTTATATGCATGAAAGACCTTTTTTCTCTGTCTCTCCTTTGCTCCTTCATCACTTGATTGCAAATCATTATTCATTGCTGCCCAAATTTATGGAAGGACATTGCTCCCTGAGGTGTCATATCCTTTCAGGTCTGTAACCAAACATGACTGATGGTTCCAGTATAACAGTTGCTTATTATGGCGTTCACTGAGCTATGATTGCTTCAATACTTTATGTTGGCAGATGTGGTTTTCTCAGAACAACATGCCTGAGACACAGGTCATTGATCAAACCCCTCTGGCTGTTTCATTATTTGCAAATTATTGCTTAATTGCTAAAAGCCAGGGGCCAACAGAGTGTATATTTCCTTGTGACTGGGAAAGAACCAACCAATGGCTCTTCTAAATCTGAAAAGACTCAAAAGAATCTGTGTAACAACACAGAGGGTAAAATGTTTTCACAGAACCTGTGTCAGGTATATTGCAATTGCCAACAAGGTTATGTCTAAACAGCTAGTGCATCACATGATGGGCTTTACTTCAAGGTTAAAGAGAAGGGTGCTCGGACCCAGGCCCCGGGGTAGTAGATTTGGAGTGGGTTATGATATCGTGATGTTGATGATGCAACACCTTACATTTATACAGCACCTGTCATGTGATGAAGCATCCCAAGTCTTAGGCTGTAGAATGCTGCAAAGAGGTAAAGCAAGGCCATGGGCCAATTTAAAAAAGTGAACAGAAATTTTGAAATTGAAATGGTGAGAGACGGAGAGAGCTCAACTAGGAGAGGGGTGGAACTTTGGGCTGGAAAGGATATGGGTCACAGAGTTCCTGATAAGTTGGAGGTTGTGTAGCATGGGGGAGGATAGCATTAGAGAATTTGAGCTTGGCTATATTGGAGCTGTATCATGGAGGGGAGGCGGTGGGGGAGGATGGAGTGGCTGAACGTACTGAAGGTCCCAGAATAATCAAGAACAGATAGTGTGTCACAGTCACAGCCACAATACAAGACACCATTTGACCAATGCAGTATCCCTGTTCTGGGTGGGATTGGAACGAGCTGAATAGGAGTGCTAGACAAAGTTGAAAAAGGGTGGCGATGACTGCAATTTTGAAGGGGTAGTGAAACATTGCTTGAGGACAGATGATGTAGGCAAGCAGTGGGCTGTGGAATGAATGGTGGTTAAATGGTGAGGAGGTGAGACAGGTTCTGGGCATCATAGATAAATTAGCTTGATGAGGATGTAGGGGTGAGAGATGGATAAGAAACTACTGTGTTGTGGTATGTGCACTCGGATGGGGATGGGGTGTACTGGCAGGTTTGGGAAGCACATAGAGCTGTAATAATTGGAGACTATCTGAAATCTAGTGATGATGAGGGTGTCAAGGATGCAGGCAAGTTGATGGAGGGGCCAATTCAATGGTAAATTGTGGACCAGAGGGGAGGGAGTGGGGAGTTAGGGAACAAGGGAATATCTTATTACGAAGGATAAGAGAAAAACAAGGTTTCAGGCAGGCAAGAGGGTGGATGATAAAAGAGATGAGGATGTGATCCAAAATGTCCTTAACAATGATTATTACCTTGGAAGTGCCTGGCTGTGGTTGTGGTTGGAAGAATTAATGTACAGGTGAAATTGAGAGAGAGGACAGGATGGCAGAGAAATCTGAGGTGAGAGGGAAGGTTGAAGTCACCAAGGATGAGGAAATGCTAAGCGCAGAGGCTAAGTGAAGACAGAAGGGACCATATTTTGGTGAGGAAGTCACTGGGAGGAGAGGGAGGGGAATGAATAGGGATGGAGCTTTGGAAGATGGCAGACAATGAGGGTGTTTTTTTTTAGAGAGTTAGGTGCTCAAATATAGAACATTGTTAGAGGGGTAAGAGGATAGGCTAAGTGGAGGAATTGGCAGCACACCCACTACAGTTGTTAGGACAGGAATATGTTGGAATGCATAGCTTCATGCGGACAGTTTTGATGAGGGGAAAGAGTCACCCCTGATGAGCTAGGTCAGTATGTTTCTCTAGGATTAAAAATGTGAGAAGTCGCACAACACCAGGTTAAGTTTTATTTGAAATCACAAGCTTTCGGAGCGCTGCTCCTTCGTCAGGTGAAGGAGCGCTCCGAAAGCTTGTGATTTCAAATAAAACTGTTGGACTATAACCTGGTGTTGTGCGACTTCTCACATTTGTCCACCCCAGTCCAACACCGGCATCTCCACATCATAGGATTAAAAAGAAAGACTTGCATTTATATAGCACCTTTCACAACCACCGGATGTCCCAAAGTGCTTTACAGCCAATTAAGTACTTTTTGAAGTGTAGTCACTGTTGTAATGTCGGAAACACGGCAGCCAATTTGTACACAGCAAACTCCCACAAACAGCAATGTGAAAATGACCAGATAATTTGTATTTTTAGTGATGTTGATTGAGGGATAAATATTAGTCAGGACACCAGGGATAACTCTCCTGCTCTTCTTCGAAATAGTGCCATAGGTTATTTTATGTCCACCTGAGAAAGCAGACGGGGCCTCAGTTTAACGTCTCATCCGAGAGACGGCACCTCTGACAGTGCAGCACTCCCTCAGCACTACACTGGAGCGTCAGCCAAGATTTTTGTGCTCAAGTCTCTGGAGTGGGACTTGCACCCACAATCTTCTGACTCAGAAGCAGAGAGTGCTACCAACTGAGCCACTGGCTGACATTATGTATCGATGGGGAGGTTCTTCCTCATGAGAGGGAAGGGGTAGAATTTCCGCGAGAGTTCTCTGCTCTTCCACCATAACTTCAGTGGAAGATTAACATAAATCCAGGAGAAATTATGTAAATGGTCATCTATACTGCTTCTCATTGTATTCCGGTGATCATCCGCTGAAGTTACAGTGGGGGATCGGAGAACCCCTGCCAAAATGACTCATACAGATGGAGGGAGATTCTCTGGGGGGATCAGAGGGAGTTTGGAAAGGGGAACATGGAAAAAATTGCAAATGTAGCCCTCAATTTCCATGGGGTTTCACCTAACCTCCCAGCATAACGTCCGTGGGAGATCGTCAGAAGTCCCAAATAAAATGGTGTAAAAGCTGAAAACAGCCACTTAGCCTGTTTCTCTGAAGTTTCCTCTGATCTTCCATTGAAGTTATAATGGGAAATCAGGGCAACTCCCATAGAAATCCAGGGCCAATGGGAGGTGACCCATGACCACTTGACCCATCATTTCCAATACTGGCCAATTGATCATTAGGCTACCTTGGCCATGTCACTCATCTGCTTCAGGAGATGCTTGTTAACTGGATCATTTTTGCCAATCTGCGATCACGGGGTTGGATATCCATTGGACAACCATATGATGATTGGGTTGGTTAACTCCAAATTGCCAGATGCACCAACAAAACTTATTGGAGGCAATTTAATTTTTGCCGATACTGTGAACGCGATGTTATTGGATCGGCTGCCCATTATACATCTCTCTCATTTTTCCTGTCCATTGGAGAGGTATATAATGGGTGGCCATCTGATATCACCAAAAGTTAAAGACCTCCATTCTGTGAACCAGCTGATCAATATCAAACAGATCTGAAGTGCCTAGTCATCTCGCTGTTTCAACTGTGGTGACCATGGGGGAAGGACTTGCTCTGCTCACTATATGTAACTATATTTCTGAAGATTTCCCTGCTCAGTATTTCTAGTGAAATTACAAACATAAAAAAAAAAATGTCTTTATGATTTCTCCAGAAGTACCAGCCAGAGGAAATCTTCCTGATCGCATTTACGATGCTGCTACATATTGTGATTAGAGCAGTTCTTCCCCTTGTGTGAAATTAAATTGTTGAAACCGATATGCCGACATCACATTCAGGCTAAAATCTCTCCATTCTCAATACTGGTTCAGATCTTATCCTGCAGAATATGCAGAAACTTCATCAAACAATGTGAGGTTGTTTAGAGCTTAAAACTCTGAAGTAGTTGGACACCAATGGGAATGGTGTAAATCCTCTCAGCCTCTGAATGAGATTGCAGTTTGATAAAGTGTGATACACAAATCAGTTTGACATTAAGGGGTGGTGTACATGGTGGAATTCCATCTGAATAAACCCATTCTAAATTGAAATCCGACCCCAGTGCAACAACCAGGTCACTTCACTTGTGGATATTCGTATGGATCAGTGAACAGTCTTGTATTAACATCAGGCTAAATTTGAACAGCTACGTTACCCCTGCTGGCTCAATGGCACGTTGAAGATTTAGGTTTGATCCATTTTGCTCCTGAAGAAAAAAATAATGAGAAAAAATTACATGCTGGAACGCAGTTTCGAAAAACCTTTCAATAGCATGTGGGACCAGGGAACTTGAGTTTTCTACACCAGGTTGACACACACATCTCTTTTTAAAATAAAATCACAGAGCCCCACACTGCCATGGGATCACTGGTAGATAACTGAGAAGGCTGATCCCTGTTAAAAGATATTTCTTCCTAGCCTCATCTATTATTTATTGAACACGTATTTTGTGTATTCTGACCCCTGCCTTTCGCCCTTAGGCTGTCAGCCTTGGCTCAGTGGTAGCACTCTTGCCTTTGAGTCAGTACTGAGGGAGTACTGCACTGTCAGAGGTGCCATCTTTCAGATGAGATGTTAAACCAAGGCCCCATCTGCCCTTTCAGGTGGACGGAAAAGATCCCATGGCACTATTTGAAGAAGAGCAGTGGTGATCTCTTGGGCCGGGAATTTCCTCGAGTTGCTCCCACTCCGCATAAATTCCCTGCAAGTGCTGCTGAAACCCTGTTTATGTGCATAAACGGGGTTGCCATTGCACT
The DNA here is from genome assembly GCA_030390025.1 of Squalus acanthias. Lineage (NCBI taxonomy): Eukaryota > Metazoa > Chordata > Chondrichthyes > Squaliformes > Squalidae > Squalus > Squalus acanthias. The sequence continues at coordinate 197,605,881 of CM059425.1, read as the reverse complement.
TCTGGTGAAGTTTCGGAGCAGGAGCAGCTCTGAGGAGATTCCCGGCCCTTGTGTCCTCATCAACATTATCCCTCAACCAACATCACTAAGCAGATCGTTCATCTCATTGCTGTTTGTGGGACCTGGCTTTGTGGCTGCTGTGTTTGTCAACATTAAAATAGTGACTACAATTCAAAAGTAGTTCATGGCTATGAAGTGTCTTGGGATGTCATGAGGTTGTGACAGCATCTGTATAAATGCAAGATTTTCTTTCTTTACTGTAACACTATAGAATCCAGCAAAATGGTTAGTGGGATAATTCCATAACTGCTCAGTATCAAAGCTAATTTGTACTATGAAAACTTGACAATCTTCCTGATGGACACTGCTGGGAAGCTACATTTTTAACAGGTCAGCCTCTTGAAACCTTACATGTACATTGGAAAAATGGAGCTACTCACTCGTGACACAGTGGATCTTGAGGTCGTCTACACCTACGTGATGTAATCCATATCTCATCAATCCTCATTGAGTGTGCTCAGTACAGCTAATGTGGAATTATTTTAGGTCTTGGAATGGGAATTTCAATTTTTTTCTTTTTAAGCAGAGAGATGCAAGCGTTATATGATTGATGATGTATCAGACCTGACACCTTTTAGGAACCCCTGTTGAGTATTAATTGAATGTGGATGGAAGTAAATGTGATTTGGTAATTTAGCATAGAGAGGAAATAATTAAATGTAGTGGTCCGTAATGACTGTTTGAACATTCATTTAAAGGGTTGTTGACCTACATGCTCGAGTAATCACGGCATGCCAAAAAAAACACTGAAAAGTCACCCCATAAATGAATAACAATATATAACATTAAAAATATCCTGAACGTTAATTGTTTTTCTACGGTAGAATTTTGTAGATTGGTTATTTATTATGTGTGAACTATTTATCAAAACCACAAATAACATCAATGTAATTGAAGGAGGTACAGAGACAGTAAACCTAGACCGAGCTTTGTGTGATGTGGACATCTGAGAAAAAATGACCTTTGTTCTTCAAACTGTCAGATCTTTTCGCCAGTAAATGAACACTTGATCGCTAAGGAGTCAGATGATTTCTAAAGCCCAGCTTGATGTTACATTGTGATTCCTGACACTGTGAGCTCCTGATCTCAACCATGCTGCTGTGGGAAGCTGCAGTTTGCAGGCCAAGTGCAATCCCACAGGGAGAAAATAAACATCATGTGGCCACCCAACCTGCACCTTCTAATGATCAACAACAGAGTGACATTGGTGGAACCCTGAGAACAGGTATCCAGCCCATCCTCTCCTGTGGAGACGGTGTGAGGTGCAGGAGAGGGAACAGAACACAAACAGAAACATAAATTACTGGGGAGGAAAGAAAATCTGTTCATCTCTATTCCCATCTGTGCTTTCTTTTTCACGGGTCTCTATTTCTCTTTATGTGTTCTCTTGCTCTCTCTGTTTTCTCTGGCTCTCTCTTTCTGTTCTTTTACTAAAACTTACGCTCTATCTGCTGGGATAGCTGTATTTCCTAATATTGTTCCCTTGCTTTCTTTTGCAGGAGAGCGAGGGGAGCAGATGTAGGAACACATCTGTCCCTAATCCTAGCACTAGCAACACCCCACTGCGAGGGAGAAAGACAAACTGAGCAGTAGGTCTGTTAAGTGTTAGTAAGGCCCACTTGTGAGGAAGAGATTGGGTCATCACAGTGCAACATAAAACATATGCAAACACATAGGATGTGCAGGCCTGCCAGTGCCCCAGAAAGGTATAACAGTACTTTCTAGTCTTACATTTGGATACCCAAAGTTGCTCTTGCTTTGCAAGTAAAAGTTTGACATGTACTTCGTAGAGAAATCACAGTGGTGTGAAATTTGAAGAGGGATGAGTTCCCACTTAAACCTGTCTGGTTACGAATGCCACCTGCTGGTTTACCTGGTGTTTGTAAAGTTACTGCCGAAGATCTGTAGGACTCCTGCTTGCAGCTCTGATTGGAAGCGATAAAGCTTGTGCACTGTGACATAGTGCAATAATCTCACAATCAACCACATAAGAAGAAGACCAAGAACATTATAGTGTATTTAAAGACATTATAGTGGATTGATTTTAAGAGCAGGTGCAGGTTACTTTACATCACTGGAGTACACTGGTGATAAATAGTAAACATACTTGTTTATAACTGAAACAACTTACATTTGTCATGAAATGCATCTTCACCACATGGACTGTAGCAGTTCAACAAGAAGCCCCAGCACCACCACCCTCTCAACGGCAACTAGAGACGGCCAATAAATGCCGGCCTTGCCAACGATGCCCATATCCTGAGAATGAATAATAATTTACAAACTGGCTGTGGTCCAATTTCCTTTGTTGACTGGGGCCCTCCGCTGATGCGTGCACCAATGCAGCAAGAGGATCTTTTAAAAAAATGAGAAAAAACTTTACAGTTTTAGGGCTAGAAATTGGGTTAGCGCCTCCTGTTAGTGCTTCTGAGGCGCTAACGGGGAGCAAACGACTTTTCGCCCGGGCGCGGCGCCGCTAACGACTCCCGCTAAATTCAGTGGGAGGTTAGAGGCAGCGGTAATCGGTAGCGCCCGCTCCGCTGCGCAGGCGATGACGATGTAATCACCGTGCGCAGTGCCCCATTTTTGCCCCGTCTGCAAAATTGGCCCGCGCCCCCTGAATCTGCACCGGGCGATGACAGCGACCGATTCAGGGGGCGGGAACGGAGCGGCAGGAGGCTCGCGGGGCGCTAAGTAAAGGGGAGGCGGCGGGCAGCGAAAAATAAATCGTCCGATTTACTTGTCGCGACCCGTTGCATCTTTGAATGCGGGGTCCGTGCTGCGATCTGGCACCCCGCTCCCCGGTGGTCCAGGTAGGGCCCCGCAGAGTTGTGGGCTTGGGCCCTACCCTTTAATGAGGGGAGGAGCCCTTCCATGCGGCAGCGCTCTGTGGCCCAGTGCGTAGCGCTGCAGAACGCACCGCCCCAATATTCGGGGTTAGCGCTCTAAGAAGGAAGTGGAGCACTTGAATTAACGCTCCACCTCCCTCTTGGGGCGCTAAAACTGAACTTCGCGGTCACCGGCACCCGCCAGGCACTAAAGTTAGCACCCAGGTGATGTTAGTGCCCCAAAATGGTCGATACCAAATTTTTCCCCCTTAGAGTTCCCAAAACTTGTCACTTACGCTGCCAAATGAAATAAAAGTGGTGCAGCTGTTGCTAGCACCAGCTGAGACTGGCAGAAGTGACATGGAGCCTGCAACCTGAAGAATCTTTCAAAAGAGATTGCTAGAGTTACAGAAGAGCTCTTTGCCTTGCAGATGGATAGAGCTGGGCTTGCCCCTGGCTGTCTAAGGACCTGTGAGACACTGGGAGAGTTTTGTGCCCACTCACATTAAGAAGTTTTGAGTACGGGTAGCAGGTATGGGATTCCCAGTGAGAACTCCCTTGTTTGAAATTTTAAAGGAGGAGGAGTACTGGATGGAAAAGGAGTGCTGAATGTGTGAGGTCGGAAGGGAGAATGAAGCATCACTTGAGGAAGATGTGCCCTACAATATATTACCCTCACCCCGCCACCCCCCACCCCTCCCCCACAAAGGGCCACACAGATTGTATGAAGATCTCAATTAGGAGCACTGTGTGCGAAGAGTCTGTTTCACCAAAGAAGCAATCGGTGCGAAAGTGCGAACCACACTTAACTTTTATGCTCAATTCAAGCAGCCACAGGGGATTTGTGTAATATCGACTAAGGTGCCATCGGGCATGCATCCCTCATGTAACTCCCACTGTTAAGAGAGATGGGGAATTCATCCAGCTTGGCAACAGCAAGGCAGCAGTGTGATAGGGCCATTCAGATTCATCACAGCGCGCCCTGCTCCATAGTGCAGGGTGCAAAAGATGGCACGCGCATAACATTGCAAGCTGCTACTGTTAACCACTTCAATGAACCTCACTAAGAGTTGCAAGAAAAGGAGCTGAGGAGTGGTAGATGCCTCAACCAGTGTTATCTCTGGGAGAGCCATAGGGGGTCTTAAAGGCCCACTTTTGCAGCCTTGATAAACCAGAAGGGGTTCTGCAGCAATGCCAGAGCCTGTATCCTGCATAGTTGTAGCTTGCTGTGCCCTGCACAACTTTACCATCCAAAAAGGTCTGGACATAGAAATTCCCTGCAAGATGGCCCTAGCTGCTTAGGAGGCAGAAGAGCATGAAGTGGATCATCAGGAGGACAGTAACTTGGATCAGCATTTGAAAGAGAAAGATAGGTTACTGCTTTGGGTGTAACCCATCATTAGAAACAGCATTGTCAATTTGGAGATGCATCTTTCACAGAAATAACAATAACAAATTGGGACATGATTTAGAAACCAAAGAGTGGAGTGAAGGGTAGACATCAAAGGGGTAAGTTTATGGGGGTGATTTCCCCAGATACTTTAGGCGCTAAAGAGCCTCCGAGGTGGCCAAGGTGGTCGGTTTAGCTGAAATGCTGGTTTAGCCCGTGTTTAGTGCAAGACACCAGCTGGTAAAGGAGTTGAAGCTTGCGCTAGGAATGGCCATCTTAAGGATCATTAAGGGGTTCATTGCTACTTAAATTACCTGATTGGTGGATAGTGTTTGACCTAACACCCTCTCCGAATAGCGATCAGCTGATTGGGAATAAACAAGTCATTACAGAGGATTTTGAGCGCTACTTAAAGGTACTTTGGGCCAAAAATTCAGCCCTTCCCGGGTGAGTACGCGCTGTGTACTCACCCGTAAGGCATCCTGAAGTGCTGGTTTCCTGCATGCACTGCGCATGCGCGGGAAACCGGAACTTCCGGTCTGGTGAATGGAGCGGTTCATAGGTGAACCGCGTGCGCGGTAGAGGCTGCGCGCACGCAGCAAACGTAGGTTTTTTTTCAGGTTTCTCCGGGAGGGTAAGTATTGAAGAACCTGCGCTTTTAAAAAGGAGGCGCAGGAGCCGTTTTCAACAAGTTAAGTGGTTAATTAATTATAATTTTAAAAATTTTTCAACAGGTTTATCTTTTTTAGATACTTTAAAGAAAGGTAAGTTTATTTTTAGCACTGTTAAAAAGTATTTTAATTTTTTCAAAAATTTAAATTTTTGTTTAAAGTAGTTAATTTATTTAACTTATAGTTATTTTATAAATGTGATGGTTTTAAAAAAAATTCTTTTAAGTTTAGCTGTTCTTTTGGGGCCGATTTCAATTCATAGATTTGACAGGTCTTCCTGTCAAATCTATGAATGAAAGATGGTCTGCTGCCATTGGCTCTCCATGGCCCACGTGATCCCAGGGGACGCATCGCACTAACTGCGCCCCTGGGACACGCAAGCACTGCGCGCCGGCACTTGGAGCAGGCCCAGGAGCTGAAGTTCCCGTGGGCCCAGAGGTCAACGGCAGGCACGGTAGGTAAGTGCGCGCGCGATCCTTACCCCCGCAGCAAGCTGGAGAGGCGAATTTCAGGGCCATTACCTTTTACTGTTCACTTGCTGCTGGAGATGTGAAGAGGACCTCTGAAACACATCGGGAGACTTTCTGGGACACTTTGTCAAGACTTCACCAACACTCTAGCAACATTTATTCCGGAAATTCTCTGAAGACTTCACCTAAAGAGAGTGAGTGCTATGCTACTCTACCTTATTGGACACCTTATAGGAGGACACCTTATATGATGGGAACGGTAGCATAATGGTAATGCCACTGGGCTAGTAATCCTGTTGGCCTGGACTAATGATCCAGAGACAGCTGGGGAATTCAAATTAAGTTAATTAAATAAATCTGGAATAAAAAGCTAGTATCAGTAATGGTAACCATGAAACTATCGGATTGTCGGAAAAACCCATCTGGTTCACTAATGTCCTTTAGGGAAGGAAATCTGTCGTCCTTACCTGGTCTGGCCTATATGTGACTCCAGACCCACAGCAATGTGGTTGACTCTTAACTGCCCTCTGAAATGGCCTAGCAAGTCACTCAGTTGTAACTAACTGCTGCGAAACATAATAAGAATGAAATCGGCTACGGACACGGCACCAGCACACCCAGCCTGGTCAACCCTGCAAAGTCCTCCTCACTAACATCTGGGGACTTGTGCCAAAATTGGGAGAGCTGTCCCACAGACTAGTCAAGCAACAGCCTGACATAGTCATACTCACAGAATCATACCTTTCAGCCAATGTCCCAAACTCCTCGATCACCATCCCTGGGTATGTCCTGTCCCACCGGCAGGACAGGCCCACCAGGGGTGGCGACACAGTCGTATACAGTTGGGAAGGAGTGGCGACACAGTCGTATACAGTTGGGAAGGAGTGGCCCTGGGAGTCTTCAACATTGACTCCGGACCCCATGAAGTCTCATGGCTATCGTGCTGAAGACTTGTGCTCCAGAACTAGCCGTGCCTCTAGCCAAGCTGTTCCAGTACAGCTACAACACTGGCATCTATCCGACAATGTGGAAAACTGCCCAGGTATGTCCTGTCCACAAAAAGCAGGACAAATCCAACCCGGCCAATTACCGCCCTATCAGTCTACTCTCAATCATCAGCAAAGTGATGGAAGGTGTCATCGACAGTGCTATCAAGCGGCACTTACTCACCAATAACCTGCTCACTGATGCCCAGTTTGGGTTCCGCCAAGACCACTCAGCTCCTGACCTCATTAATGGCCATGATGCGGAGATGCCGGTGCTGGACTGGGGTGGACAAAAGTGAGAAGTCGCACAACACCAGGTTATAGTCCAACAGTTTTATTTGAAATCACAAGCTTTCGGAGCTGCTGCCCCTTCGTCAGGTGAAGTGAAGGAATACGAATCGGCAAAGCATATATAGACAGAGAACAATGCCTGTGCAGCGTACAATGTCAGACGACTACAGTTACAGGTCAGACCTGATTGTTTCTCTGCTGAGGTGTGATAAAAGGCAGTCAGAAAGATTAACTGTAGTCATCTGACATTGTACGCTGCACAGGCATTGTTCTCTGTCTATATATGCTTTGCTGATTCATATTCCTTCACTTCACCTGACGAAGGGGCAGCAGCTCCGAAAGCTTGTGATTTCAAATAAAACTGTTGGACTATAACCTGGTGTTGTGCGACTTCTCACTTTTGACCTCATTAAAGCCTTGGTCCAAACATGGACAAAGGAGCTGAATTCCAGAGGTGAGGTGAGAGTGACTGCCCTTGACATCAAGGCAGCATTTGACCGAGTGTGGCATCAAGGAGCCCTAGTAAAACTGAAATCAATGGGAATCAGGGGGAAAACTCTCCACTGGCTAGAGTCATACCTAGCATAAAGGAAGATGGTTGTGGTGGTTGAAGGTCAATCATCACAGCCCCAGGACATCGCTGCAGGAGTTCCTCAGGGCAGTTTCCTAGGCCCCACCATCTTCAGCTGCTTCATCAATGACCTTCCCTCCAACATAAGGTCAGAAATCGGGATGTTCGCTGATGACTGCACAGTGTTCAGCGCCATTCACAACTCCTCAGATAATGAAGCAGTCCATGCCCGCCTGCAACAAGACCTGGACGATGTTCAGGTTTGGGCTGATAAGTGGTAGGTAACATTCATGCCACAGAAGTGCCAGGCAATGACTATCTCCAACAAGCGAGAGTCTAACCACCTCCCCTTGACATTCAACGGCATTATCAGCGCTGAAGCCCCCACCATCAACATCCTGGGGGTCACCATTGACCAGAAACTTAACTGGACCAGCCACATAAATACTGTGGCAACAAGAGCAGGTCAGAGGCTTGGTATTCTGCGGTGAGTGTCTCACTTCACGACTCCCCAAAGCCTTTCCACCATCTACAAGGCACAAGTAAGGAGTGTGATGGAATATTCTCCACTTGCCTGGATGAGTGCAGCTCCAACAACACTCAAGAAGCTCGACACCATCCAGGACAAAGCAGCCTGTTTGATTGGCACCCCATCCACCATCCTAAACATTCACTCCCTCCACCACCGGTGTACTGTGGCTGCAGTGTGTACCATCTGCAAGATGTACTGCAGCAACTCGCCACGGTTTCTTCGGCAGCACCTCCCAAACCTGCGACCAACTCGCACATGGGAACACCACCACCTCCAAGTCACACACCATCCTGACTTAGAAGTATATCGTCGATCCTTCATCGTCGCTGGGTCAAAATCCTGGATCTCCATACCTAACAGCACTGTGGGAGTACCTTCACCACACGGACTGCAGCGGTTCAAGAAGGCAGCTCACCACCACCTTCTCAAGGGCAATTAGGGATGGGCAACAAAAAAAGTCACCAGGAGAATGGGAGTGCTGGGTCATCGGCATCTTGCTAGGGGTCCCCCTTGGTCTGCAGGAGGAATGGGAGGAGGAGATGAGGCCAGGCAGAGCAGCACCAGCTGCTGCAGAAGAGAGGGACAGGAGGGCGAGGTAGACTCCTTCCCTCCTGTCGGTACAGGACAGCCCTCCTCCTCTTGTCCTCCTCCACCAGGACCTCCACTGTCATGTCCTAGAACCTGTGCGCCCTCTCACTCGGTCCCTGAGCCATTTTGAAAAGTGCCTCTGTGTGTCAGCCAGCACAATCCGCACCTTCAGTGGAAGTGGGTGAGTGGAGCCCACATATACTGCGCCACGAAAATTGCGTCTAATCAGTGCTAAATGCAGGTGTCTCAGGTTTAGCACCTCCAGGCAAGTTCAAATTATGGTAATCAGAAATTGGACCAAAATTGCGTGCTAAAACCAGACTTTCAAACAGGCGTGTCTTATTAGCACAGCACCCACTTAGTGCCCGTTTTCACCCTTTCACCAAAATAGCCCCCTATGTGTCTGCACTACTGGTAGACATCCTCACCTGCTGGCAGCACATGTCGTAAATCTGGGCTATGTTATCCCACATATTCCAGCCATTGGTTGGAAAACCAAGTACAGCTGACACCAAAATATCTGATATATGCTGCAATGATCAAAAATTCCCCCCTACAATGTGGACTCATAAAATTACTTCTTAAGGGTTCAATCTAATAATTACTTTCACAGAGAAGTGTCGTAGAGAATACTGACAGATAACCTGTCCCCATGATATGAACGGAACTAGCTTTATTTCACTGTGTTGGAGGTGATTAGGCGAGCCCTTATTTAATGCAGGAAGGTGCTTTCAGTACTGGTGCGATGATTTCCAATTTATGAGATGTGCTTTTAATACATAGGTAGATAAAGAGACATTTCAATCACAGCTGGTGCTTAAATGCTGGCCTGATTATCCAGAAAAAATGGACTCAACTATAGCCAGAAGTATAATTATAAAGTAATTTCCACTTTTCATTCATGTCACTAGGAAGTGGTCTCTGATCAATGCTGTTGTGTGAAGGTATTTTCCATTCAGCTTTTTCCATTAGTGCAGCTGAATACCTTTTGCCCATCGATTAATTTTCTCTTAAATGGGCAGTGGGAAACTGTTTTGAAGCATTTGCAATTTTGAAACGTGATTTGTATAAATTCTTGTTTAGGAAAAGTGCTCCTGGGAATGTGTGATGTTTTCAAACTCCAACATTGTATCAAAAATATTTGTGGAAACGTTCCTGAGAAATTTCAGCATCATAGGTGACTTTATAAAGTGCTACAAATTGTTGGTTTGCAACAAAATGACTTATGCCGTGAATTTCCTCCGAGCTTGTGTTGCTCCACCGCAATAACTTGGGTGGGGATTCAGTGGAAACTCCATTTATGTGCGTAGATGGGGTTCTCGCCAAACTTCTGTCGAAGTTGCAGTGGCTCAGTGACAGAAGTTCACCCCCTTCAAGTCATCTTGAACTAGCCATTAAACCTTCAGAGGATGAGAAAATGCGTCTCCTCTGCTAGGTGGGAAGGGCAGGAGTGAGATGAAAATGGCAACTTATTGCCCTGGTCCTACTGACGTCTGGGTTGTTGCTATTTCGGTTGGAGGCCTTAATATGGGCGGCCCAGGTGCCCGCGGAAAAAGGTAGGAGTCTCATTATATTGGGGAGTGGGGCCCTATGCTGTCAATAGGAGCCCCATACATTTTTGAAGTACCAGTGGTTCTTGTTAAGAGGTCTAACCACCGATTCTCAGAGGGACTGCTGCATTAGTGCTCCTCCTGGCCACACAAAAATCGATCCCCATGATGCCTCACCCTCTGCGGCTATCCCTTGAGATCATCTCCTCCCCCTTAACTTAACTGGATTGGCTGGGCTTCGCAGTGGAGCCATCATATCTCCTGCCCCTTCAGATTACCTGCCACTTTTACACTCTAATTCTTTTGGCCCATTCTGCAAATATTTGTAACCGACATGCTAAAGTTTGGCAGGCTTCTATGTTTGCATGCATGCTTTCAATGGAATTATGTGTATTCAATCTCTGATAATCTAATGGGATATGTCTACGTCCACTCACTCCAGTAGTTTAGTGGAGTGTGTGTGTGTGTGTGTATGTGCTAGATCCTCCTGCTGATCTAGGAACCAGGCTTCCAATTCGTCTGAGTTCTACACTGGTTCATAGGTTCTGTACCCAAACCGTCCAAGGTGCGCTCGGAACAATCTTTGTCACCTTCATCTGGTTCCAGCTGAGGGGCTGGTCAGTCACACCCCGTGGTAGAGAGGAGCTCACTGTTGCCCTCTGGTGGCTAACTTTTATTATTGTCTTTGTAAAGTTTGTTGATTATTTTTGGTATTTCATTGACAGTTTCATTGGTTAGTCAATAGGACAGCATGAAGTGCTTTATTCATTACCTTGTCATCAAAGTCAGGGAACTAGTTAAAATTCTGGAAACTAGATGACGAACAAGTCATTATATATCTATCAATGGAAAATGTTGTCAAACCATGGAAACTGTTCATTAAAATACTATAGTGTTAGATCGTGTTTCCAGCAGACACCTGCTAATAGGTTTTCTGGCTTCATGTGCTGGATTCTCCGTTTGGGGCAGGGTTCTGATAAGGTGGGTCTTCCATTCAGCCCTCCATGGTTCGGACCTATTCCCCTGGGTCGTGAGGTCATTTCCAATGCACAGCAGCTGGAGGAGAATCTCGATGGTGTTGCAGCGAGAAATGGTGTCAAGTCACCTTAAAGCAGCAGAGGTGCCCCAAAGCCTGCACCAAGGCTTCCACTAAAGGTCTGCGTTAAGTCTCAAAAGACTGTTCATCTTTGAGACCATCACAACCAAACACACGCCCGTCCTCACTTGATGTCTACACACCTGCACTTTTCGGCAGAGGTTACTGTATTGCAATAATGAGCGGGGACCGTAGATAATTTTGTCTTCCTCAGAAGCTCTGAGGTCAGTCGGGACATTTTACTATCTTCCTATCTTACTATAGGTCAGCCGTGGCTCAGTGGCAGCACGCTCACCTCTAAGCCAGAAGGTTGTGGGCTCAAGTCCCACTCCAGAGACTTGAGCACATAAATCTAGGCTGACACTCTAGTGTAGTGCTGAGGGAGTGCTGCACTGTCGGAGGTGCCGTCTTTTGGATGAAACATTAAACTGAGGCTGCGTTTGCTCTCTCAGGTGAATGTAAAAGATCCCATGGCACTGTTTTGAAGAAGAGCAGGGGAGTTATACCTAGTGTCCTGGCCAATATTTATCCCTCAATCAACATCACTAAAAAACAGATTATCTGGTTCTTATCACATTGCTGTTTGTGGGAATTTGCTGTGTGCAAATTGGCTGCCGCGTTTCCCACATTACAACAGTGACTACACTTCAAAAGTACTTCATTGGCTGTAAAGCGCTTTGGGACATTCTGAGATCATGAAAGGCGCTATATAAATGCAAGTCTTTCTTTTTTAAAGGCACTATATAAATGCAAGTTGTTGTTGTCAGTTATCGGAGTTCTGCCGCTATCTCAGCTCAGATCAGCTAACTCACCACATAGCAAACATCCAACCTGGGAGATTGCTGGTCTGTGGCTCAAGCCCAGACTGGGAAGAGCACATACCAGCTGAGTCATTGTGAAGCTAATAACTCAGCATTTATCACCAAATACCACCAAATCTTTTGATGCCACCAAACTCATTGACAAAACCGCAACTGTGTGGCCGTAATGCTGATTTTCTACTTTATTGGCAGACAAATGGAAATGATCAACAATTCAGCGAAATAAACACTAATACAAGACATTATTCATAAGAGCTGCTTGCAACAAATGCCACGATGTAATTCTAGTTTATCTAATATCCTGTGATATGCTCGTTTATCTCATATACTACTACAGGCAGTAGTCATTTCAGCAAAAGGTTACTTTCCTTGTTTTCCATTGCGGTGAACTTGACTGTGGTGAATCAGTCTGAGCAGGCAATACTTGGGAGTCCTGTTTATTTGCTTTGTGCACCTGAGATGCTTTTCTTCCCCCTACCATGTTCCTGCCACTTCTCGGAAGTCACCCATGCACACTGCCTAGATCCTATCCCATTTTAATGAATTTTTCTGTCCGCTGATGTTTCACGGGTTGTTGAGTTGATGAATTTCACAGGAATAAAATGGCACCTGCTGGCATGAAGCCTCTGATCTGATTGGTTCAGACAGAATCCGTGTTAGGAGCCAAATGTCTATGGTGACAGATGCAGGGAGAACACGAGTTTTGTTATGTTTCAGAAAATAAATTCTTCTGAAAGTCCACAGTGTTGGTGCTCAGCCTTTTGTTTAGCAGAACATCATCCTCTTTCGCCTTGTTGACGACCACTTTAATGTATGTTGCCTAGTCACAGTTGCAAACCTGTGAAAAGTGGCTAGATAGAATTGCTGTTTGACCAGAGTAACATAGGGATGGCACTTTGTGGCTTTTTACTTCTTTTTTAATGTTGTTAACCTGTTACTTCAAAGGTCATAGCAGGTCACTGGTAAGATATATATTAATATGAACATATTTTTATTTTCCTATATGGCTATTTGATTATTGTCCTGGGGAAATAAACAGCAATCTAATTCTTTTACAAAGTATTTTTTAATGAGCTTTGTGTTTATCATTTAGAAAATCTGTTACTTAAAAAACAATCCATAATTTCCCTTCCGTTAGAGTTGTAACAGCTGCAGGCTGGCATATTCGGGGCCATGGGTTGCTCTGTAGCTTCTGTCACTGCTGCTCTGGGATCAACTGACAGGAGGGGTGGGACAGGCCTGCCAGCATTTTCCTACCCCTGAAAATGAAGTGCTTGTCCACTGCAAAGTACTCCATCTAGCAACCAGCTGAGTGTCAGTGATATTCATCCAATGACCCACTGAGGAGAATTGAGTCGGAATGCCAGTTAAAACTGGCATTCAGTCTCTTAAACTCTGCCAATTATAGGGCACTAGTGTCAGCTTCTTTGTCCAATTATTATCCCTGGGCATCCGTTGCCTATCTGTTTGTTCCAGTTCATAATATTCCTTTAATTGTATACAAATGAGGCTTATTACCTAACTCTGTGCTAGTAGTTGACAAGGCTTGTTACATACTATGTAGTGATTGACAATTTGGGGGAATGTTCCTGGAACATTTTTAAATCTTCTTTTTCTTTAGAAACTGAAGTGAGCTGATGCAACAGCATTGTGATTAGAGATGGGAATGAGAAAAGGCCATTCAACCATTTGAATCACCCTGTTACTCAGCACGCAATCTGAGAATACTGTAGTACCAATGGAGGAAATTAGGTTACAGTAATTTATTATGTTAATTAGTTTAATAGTTGTGGGCTTGCTAAAGGTGAAGCATGTTCCCCTGGGAAGACCACATGTATAGTACAGATGTGTGGTTCTATAAGAAAATACTGTTAGCAGCATACAGAGAGATTGTAAGTAATGGCTGGATCATGGGGGAGAAATTCAACTCAAGTTCTTTCTTTTACTTTTGTAAAATTTGAAAATATTTGGTTGCACATCCTCCTTTATTTATTTGGCAAAAATGGCCATTTGGAGTCAAATAGGGTCTCAGGAATAGAAATAGGACTATTGCACATGCTTGATTTTCCAGCGTAAAATCAGTGTTAGATCTCTGAATTTCGTGACATGGTCTGCTGTGCCAGAAGTGCACAGGTCGTCATATTGGCTTCGGTTTTACTGTGCGCATATATATTTACAGCAAGTGTTTCTTATTCACACTATGCCTACTCTGATCCTTCACAGGCTGTTCTTAAGCCTATCCTGATGCTGCACTGAGGCGATACTTGAGGGCCAGGAGCAAGGTGAGCCTCATCTCAGGGCTCTAAGTCCCAGGAGACTGTATCACTACTGCAGGCACATTGGCAGTCTGGTCCTGTATCCTGATACCTATATGAATAGGCATCTGGGAAGGTGTGGGTGGGACTGTCTACATGAGCTGTCACCAGGAGCGAGGACAGTGTCATAAAAGTGGACTCTAGCCATGCTACTTGTGTTGGATTTGAGTGATCACTGATCAGCAGGAAGGCAGACTTGATGATCCTGCAGACTCTGCTTTCCGAAGCCACTTTCCATCGTTCTCTCCCAAGGACTGAAGGTCAGTGGTCAAGGAGAGAAAGAACTTGCATTTATATAGCACCTTTCACATCCTCAGACATCCCAAATGCTTCACAACCAATTACATACTTTTGAAATGTAGCCATGTTGTAATGTAGGCAAACACAGAAACTAATATGCACACAGCAAGATTCCACAAACAGCAATGAGATCTCGGACCAGATAATCAGTTTTAGTGGTGTCGGTTGAAGGATAAATATTGCCCAGGACACTTGGAGAGCTCTGCTGTTCTTTCTTGACTTGTGACTTGGGATCTTTTACATCCACTTTAAAGGGCAGATGAGGCCTTAGTTTAATGCTTCATCTAAAAGATAGCACCTGTGTCGGCCTACATTTTGTGCTCAATTTCTGGAGCGGGGTTTGAACCCACAATCGCCTGACTCAGAGGTGAGAGTGCTACCACTGAGCCAAGCCTGACACCACAGATGTTGGTGAAGCCACCACTTGCTACAGGTAGCACTGCATTGTGTTAATGCTTCTCAGATATTGGCATTGGACTTTGTCTTAACCCCTGCTGTCTGTCTCAGGCCCCTCAAGATGGTCCTCAGTGTCCCGTTCTGAGTGTGATGCTCATCCAGCATCCTTTTTAGAGCAGGAACCCAGGAATATGTCCTCCGAATTTTAGGCTCTTACATGTCTTACAAATTTAACTTTATAGAATCGTAGAATGATACAGCACAGAAGGAGGCCATTCGGTCCATCGTGCCTGTGCCAGCTCTTTGAAAGAGCTATCCAATTATTCCCACTCCCCTGCTCTTTCCCCATAGCCATGCAAATTTTTCCCCTTCAAGTATTTATCCAATTCCCTTTTGAAAGTTAGTATTCAACCTGCTTCTAATTTTAGTGGGAAATTAGTTATTCTATATTATTCAAATAGATAGCATTAGAGCAATGATACGAGACTGTTCTCATTGTGTGCTGCCACACTGGCGTAATTTAAATACTGCTATGCTTATTAGTTACCATCACTTTTATTAATTTTCAATGATGAAAACAATATCAACATTTATTAGCAGATCAATCTTACATATATTTCAAAGACAAGGTGCATTGTGTGTGCCATTCAGAAGAACGTGCTTGACTATAAGTGTAATTTTGAAGTTATTAATACGAATCGCTGGTCATAGAGTGGAAAAATATCAATGCTTACGAATTTCATGTCAGATGAAAGTTTGAAGTTTATCACAATTGAGTGGAAAATATTATTTCTTTAAAATTGGACATTTATACAGTGTTTTTCAGGAGTTCTCCACTTGGGGTCCTCAGAGTCATGTGATATGATATCCTTTTAAGATTTTCTGCCTGAAAGATGCATTGGTTAAACATGATAATGAGGTGCGCGTGCAATCTGAATTTTGGATTATGCACTATTAATGAGTTAGGTTAAGTTAACTGGCATGATGCAGTTCAGATGAATATTTTAAATGTTACATTATGAAGAACATCCATATATGGGATAAAAAAAACAACTGATTCATAGGTATGACATTGCCTCTAATACAAATGAACAAAAGTTCATTTATTCCATTATTAAATTACTTATGGTTTTGACAACTATTATATAAGATATATTTTTACCTTGATAATTTCACTGTAAAACTGCATTTCATCAGGTCTGCTCAGCATAATAATTAATGCTGGCAAGAATTTTAAGCTTTTATACAAGTCATGAAATGTGTCTTTATGGTGCTGTGTATCACACACTACAATCTATCTATTACATATTAAAGATCCTACATCTGCTCGCACTTCCTGTCTGCACCATTTGACTTCCTGTTATCACACATTTTGTGCCAGTGTTTTCCATTTTTAAAAATTCATTCATGGGATGTGGGCCTCGCTGGCAAAGCCAGCATTTATTACCCATCCTTTGCCTTTGATAAGGTGGTGGTGAGCTGCCTTCTTGACAGCTAAGTGGCTTGCTAGACCATTTCAGAGGGGCAGTTAAGAGTCAACCTCACTGCTGTGGGTCTGGAGTCACATTTAGGCCAGACTGTGTAAGGACGGCAGGTTTCCTTCCCTAAAGGACATTAGTGAACCAGATGGGTTGTTATGACAATCCGGTAGTTTCATGGTCACTGATACCATTACTGATACCAGCTTTTTATTCCAGATTTATTTAAATTAACCAAATTTAAACTCCCCCACTGCTGTGGTGGGATTATGAACTCATGTATCCGGATCATTAGTCCAGACCTCTGGATTACTAGTCCAGTAACATAACCACGATGCTACCGTTCCTAATTATAAATTCCTACGTGCACATTTATAATGGAAAAAGCCTCTGTAAATGTGTCACGCTGATTGCTCAATGGCTGCTGCCTGTTCAGACTCTTTCTCAGCTGCCTTCGCCAGCTTAGCTGCTAACTTGGGATCTTTTGGCTGAGCTTCTACAAGGCAAAGATTAATCTGCCCATTAAAGTTTGTAACCTTTTACATTTTTAATGTCTCAGTTTAGATTTTAGTCAACCATAGTTTATAATATCTTACTGTGTAACTCACAGCTTTTTTAAATTAAAAAATTGTCAGGTTTCACTGGCCTTCGAGCTGTTCCACTCCCCATGCTGTCAATCTCTGCTGTTTTTAAATGATGTAAACACCTGAGTGTTTAAGTTCAAATCTGCACAGACTTCGATAAGAAATAACAGTACTGGAATATTTACCGTGCCTGGTTTCCGCCCCTGCCACAGTACCGAAACAGCTCTCATCAAAGTCACAAATGACATCCTTTGTGACTGTGACAAAGGTAAGCTATCCCTCCTCGTCCTTCTTGACCTGTCTGCAGCCTTTGACACGGTTGACCACTCCATCCTTTTCCAACGCCTCTCCACCATCGTCCAGCTGGGTGGGACTGCACTCGCCTGGTTCCATTCTATCTAATCGTAGCCAGAGAATCACCTGCAACAGCTTCTCTTCCCACTCCCGCATCGTTACCTTTGGCCCCCCTCCTATTTCTCATCTACATGCTGCGCCTTGGCGACATCATCCGAAAACACAGTGTCAGTTTCCACGTGTACGCTGACAACACCCAACTGTACCTCACCACCACTTCTCTCGACCCCTCCACGGTCTCTAAATTGTCAGACTGCTTGTCCGACATCCAGTTCTGGATGAGCAGAAATTTTCTCCAATTAAATATTGTGAAGATCGAAGGCATTGTTTTCGGTCCCCGCCACAAACTCAGTTCCCTAGCCACTGACTCCATCCCTCTCTCTAACATCTGTCTGAGGCTGAACCATACTGTTCGCAACCTTGGTGTCATATTTGATCCTGAAATGAGCTTCCAACCACATATCCGTAGTATAACTAAGACCGCCTATTTCCACCTCCTTAACATGGCCCGTCTCCGCCCCTGCCTCAGCTCATCCGTTGCTGAAACCCTCATCCATGCCTTTGTTACCTCTAGACTTGACTATTCCAACGCACTCCTGGCCTCCCACGTTCTACCCTACGTAAACTTGAGGTCATCCAAAACTCGCACCAAGTCCCATTCGCCCATCACCCCATGCTCGCTAACCTACATTGGCTCCCGGTTAAGCAACGCCTCGATTTCAAAATTCTCCTCCTTGTTTTCAAATCCCTCCATGGCCTCGTCCCCTCCCTATCTCTGTAATCTCTTCAGCCCCACAACCCCCCGAGATATCTGCACTCCTCTAATTCTGCCCTCTTGAGCATCCCTGATTATAATCGCTCAACCATTGATGGTCGTGCCTTCTGTTGCCTCGGCCCTAAGCTCTGGAATTCCCTCTCTAAACCTCTCTGCCTCTCTGCCTCTCTTTTCTCCGTTAAGACGCTCCTTAATACCTATCTCTTTGACCAAGTTTTTGGTCACCTGCCCTAATTTCTGCTTATGTGGCTCGGTGTCAAATATTTTGTCTTTTAATACACCTGTGAAGCGCCTTGGGATGTTTTACTATGTTAAAGGCGCTATATAACTTCAAGTTGTTGTT
This sequence comes from Squalus acanthias, assembly GCA_030390025.1. Lineage (NCBI taxonomy): Eukaryota > Metazoa > Chordata > Chondrichthyes > Squaliformes > Squalidae > Squalus > Squalus acanthias. The sequence goes on along the minus strand of CM059425.1, from coordinate 197,587,482 downwards.
GTTGTTGTTGGAGATCTTTAATTCCTTGCCTCCCTGAACATGGCTGCACAATATCACAGCCCGGGACTCCGATCCTGCAACTGTTTTGATATAGGCACCATTGTACTTCTGCCATGGGATGCCCTGAGACCTGCCACTCTCCATCATGTTGGTGGAACTGCTTCAGAGCTAGCCTGCTGCATTTATCTGCCACGACCACCACAGACGGTATCATTTGTAAGATTGCCCCCGACTGAGCACCTGCTTCCACATCGGACCACTCCCAGCTAAGCATAGGGAGAAGGGAAGAAGGTGGGAAGAGAAGATGGGGAAGAGAGGAAGGGAGGGTGGAGACAAGGTAGGAGAGAGGAAGGGGACAAGAAGAATGCGAATGGAGAAGGGAGGTGGAGAATGGGGAGGAGAAGAGGTGGGACGGAGAGGATGGGGAAGGGGAGAATTTGTTGGGGAATGGGAGGAAAGGAAGGGACTCTAGGGGAATCAAGGGATATGGGGAACAGCCAGGAAAGTGGAGTTGAGGCCAAGATCAGATCATCCATGATCTTATTGAATGGCAGAGCAGGCTTGAGAGGCCGTATGGCCTACTCCTGTTCTGAATTCTTATGTTCTTATGAGAAGAAAGAAGAGGGATGAGAGGAAGGGATAAAAGAAGGGAATAGAGCAAAGAGAAGAGGAGGAGGAAATTTGGAGGAAAGGAAGGGTGGAGGAGGGGAAGAGAGTGAAAAGCAGAGGGCAAGAGGACAGGAGGACAGGAGGTGGGGCACAGGAAGGGGGTTATAAGTAAAGGAACGAGAAGGGAGAGGAGGGAGGATTGGGAGGAGGGGGATAGTGGAAAGGAAGAAGAGGGGAGGAGGATATAGAGGAAGAGATAAGGGGGAGTGAAGGAGGATGAGAGGACAGGGAGGGAGGAGTAGAGGTGGAGAGTGTCAGAAGAGGCTGCAAAGGAGGAAGGGAGGGAGCGAGGGATGAGAGGAAGGGGATGAGGACTGGTGGGAGGGTAAAATTACAGTTTCCATTAAAAAGGTGGACATAGGAATTTATAATGGAAAGTAAAAATAAGGACAGAAAGCATTACTTCAAAATGTGGACTGAATTATGTCTGCATGCCAGGTTATTCCCTGGCCTCTATTCCCACTTCAGACTACACTGGGTCATGACTCACTGGGTAAATTTCACCTTCACTGCCTAGGTGGTAATGTGGCGACTGGATCTTCTGCTTATTGTAGAACCCATCTGACCATCACCCCATAATCCATGGGTTCTACAATGGCTGGGTAATCCTCTACGCCAGATTACCGCGTAAGCAGTGAAGGTGAAAATAACCCCACCGCCTCTCGTGGGTATTAAATATTCCGTCTTTTATTCTTATAATATTTGTGAACCTGTGTAATGCCAGCCGATATTTTAAAATATGTATTCTTTTGTCAATAATTGATAGGGCAGTGATCAGAAGAACCTTGTCAAATATATTTGAACGATAACCATATATTTTTAATACATACCATTAGTTTGGTGGAAAGTTCATGCCTGATGAAGCTTAGAGTGGTGATTACTTTTCACAAATGGGCTCCAAATTCTGGTTTTGCTCAGAGGGTTGCCATCCCTCAGTTAACATTTGTCTAAAATATAGTATTTCAGGAGACAAACTGTAATTAAAACTGCCATTCCCTGAAATAGTGCTAACATTCCCAGATCTTATTACAACTGTGCAGGGGTTGTCTTTAATTTTCAAATTTTTACCATTTAATAAATGCTTATCATTTATGATATGTTCTGATGAATCAAAAACAGTTTACGTTTCTCTCAGTAGGCTGCCTCCAATTACCTTCCACATTACTGCCACTCCTTTTCATTACCTTAATTACAAATAATTGAACATATTCTGAATAATGAGGAGACAGGCAAAGGATGGTTTAATAGGAGATTACAAGGCATCTTTCTCAGTTTCTAAATCAGGTAGGCAAGTAGAAAAATGGTTTGCTTAATATGTTGCTGCAGCTGCTGAAAGCACAGCTCATTTTTGCTCATCATTTTTAAGTACAAATGAAAGCCTAATACTGTGACCCACAGATATAATTAGCATATCATTTTCTAAACAGCCTAAAAACTACTCATAATCTGACCTCATTAGCTTTTGTGCCAAAATGTTCCGTCATGCTACTATTACTCACCATTATTATTATATTGTATTAACTGACAGGGCCAGAGTGGAGCTCAGTTCCACAAAGTAGTGGGACAAGACAAAAACAGGTGGGTGGGCAGTTAAAATCAACCAGGTTGAAGGCACCTCCTGCTAACAAGTCCACCTTAGCTCTGTTTGTGGGAAAGCAGGAAAAAATAATCTACAAAATGGGCATATGGGGAAGTAAATCCCATATTAGTAAATTTACCAAAGCATTGTTTCCGTAACATTGCAAAATTGAAGTACCAGGAGACATAGGTTTAAAAATGAGGAAGTTAGGAGCAAGAAGGGAACCTATTTAACCTTATTAGAACAAGGTGCGTATGGACACATTTTTTTGGTGTTTGCTATGTTACAAATTTAATGTTTAGGGTTATATATTGGGCTGGGTGGGAATCAACATGGCCAGTGAAAGGAAAAAATGTCAGGATGTGATTGAATGCTATTTAAGACATTTAATTGGTCCTTTTTTTGGTGAATGGAGAATTTTCAAATTTGAGCCAATCAGGATGTTTTGCACTCGTTGCCATGCAACTTCAGCCAATTAGAAAGCTTTGCATCCTATGGACATGTGGCCAGTCCATGTGGCCAGTCCATGTCACTTTCCCATGCCATATGGATGTGTGCAGATTAAGAATTTCTTAATATAAACACGGATAAACAGTTTAGATAAGTGCAGAGTTTTAATGTCAGAGTGCAATTCTTCTTCTTTCCTGTATTTACATTCTGGTAGTTTAATAAGGTGGCACATTATTTATTTTGGGATGGTATCTGATCACTAGCAGTGTAATGAAACTGTATGAATCTGATCTCTGATACTCCAGTTTCATCCATGTTCTCTAAGCTGTCTGGGAGGAAGGAGAGATAGAGGCACATGTCCCACCTAATCTAGGGAGACTGTTAAGCTGGCCCTACTGGAGACAATAGTATTACTGTGCTATGTGACTGTGACTTTGAGGAGAAATTAATAGAATGCCGAAGTGGACTTAACATGTGAACTTGTGCGCTGTAAGCATGTTTAATGAATGGCAAGAACCTTTTATATTGATTGTATGAATCTGTGATGAAATAGATGGAGGGTGTTAATTGTGTTCCTGACACATTAATCTGTTGCTTTTCTGAGGCTAATACCATAGGCTCGGTTAAGGGGCTTTATGTAATGCTGAGCTATAGTGTATAACTTACTGATTTTTAAGCAATTGATTGGTCAACTCCCTCAAGCTATTTGACAATAAAAGCAAATTTTATCCCTCCTGAATTGAATGAGGGATATGCCCTGCTAATGGCATTTAAATTGAATCTGCTGCTGCTTTTAGCAGTCTCTGCATGCAGCTGATAGCAGACATTAATGTTAAGAAGCTGCTCTGTAAGAAGGTATCCTTTCTGTATCGGCGATGGAAGTGAAGCAAGTCACTGACTATGAAGATGAAACATCCTAACAGTAACACACCTACCCAAGCTGTCGGGCTTCACATACACGAGCTGTACAGGTTGCTCTCCACACCTCAGCAAAAGAAATAAAAAAGTATATCACTAACATAAAACATCTATTTGTTTCCACTGGAGGCTCTCTCTGATATTGAAGTAAAAGAGGCTAGCAAAAGGTGCAAAAGAAAATTGATTTTCACTTGTGAATACATTATTAAGGCCATTAATAATGAACCTCTGCAGGTTTCTGCAGCGCAGTGTCAATTTGAAATGTGAACATTTCACTCCAGGTCAGATCCTGAGTTAGTGAGCTTAATGAAGGGGCCATAAATAATAGATGTGATTTATCCTGGGTGTAGAGGCCATTGGTGGGCATATTGCAGTGATGCAGGGAGAGAGGGCAGCCCAGGTGTGTGTAGGAGATTCATGACTCACAGCAAATATTGCTTCATTTAGTGAGTCTAATGCAATGAAGTCGGCTACCTGGACATGATGGTGAGACAGTGCAAGATGAAGCTCAAACTCACCAGTGAAGCTGTAACAGAGGTGTGTTACTTCATCCAAGAAGATCTGCAGGGGCAGTTAATGATCTGTCATGCACTACCAACGGTAGTGAAAGTAATCACTTCTGTCAATTTTTATGCCATGTGATCCTTCTCGTCTCTCAGGAGTCAGCCATTTTGTTTGCTTAACTTTTTGATAGCTGGAGGGGAAGATTTTCTTTTGGTATGATACGTAACAAAATCATAAATCCGTTTCTTTATTAACAGCTTTATAATTTCATAACATGGTTTGCACAGAATAAATATTCCTCCCTAATGCTTTATTTGCTGCAGAATGAAAGGAGGCCAACTCTGGTTCAATGCAGAGCATAGAAGGATGTGCCCAGAACAGCACTAGGCATGCCTTAGAATGAGGTACTAACCTAATGAAACTACTGTGCAGAGCTACCTGCAAGTTAAACACTAGATCAGAACAAAGATATGTAGCCCTACCACATCCAGTCAAGAATGGTGGTGGACAACCATGAAACTAATGGAAGGGGAAGGCTTCATGAACATTCCTTTCCTCAATCATGGTGGAGCCTAGCACATGAATGCAAAAGATAAGGCTGAAGTGTTTGCAAGCATCTTCAGCCAAAAGTGCTGAGTGCAGAATCCTACTTGACGTCTTACTGAGGGAACCACCTTCATAGATAATAGTGTCCAGCCAATTCAGTTCATTCCACATGTGTAGAATTCGCAATTATCGCGATTTCATTTTATTAAGGAGAAAACACAAGTTTCATTCAAAACAGCTTTTATTTCAGCGGAATGCTGTCAGGTTTAAATTGGACACAAGCAGCCTGTAAAATGGCCGCCGCACCGCGTGACAGAACATTCGAGACTTTTCGGCAGGCAGACAAGATGGCGTTCCAATAAACATTTTTTGCAGGATCGATAACGATTCAGCACAGTGAAGACAATACACAGGACATTATGGGTTTACAGTATAAACATCGATACTGGAATCGGTCTCCCAGGTACAAAGGAAAGCCATCAAGGGCCCATCCAAAGGACATTAATATGTAAACTCCCAACGGCTCTACGATGAGAGAGCCGTTAGCAGGTAGTTATACAGGACACTTGGAAGCCCCAAACCCCTCCAGGGGGAACACCGACCGATTTAACAATGGGAGAAGTATTAGCAGGTACTCAAACATTCAGGAGTAGCCCCGAAACCCATTAAAGACAGAGATCACCCATACAGGACTTTTTGGGCGCCAAACCTTAAACAAAAGAATGGACATTATAGTTGGGCGGGAAACGGAAGAACTGTGCACTATAATTGCAGGCCCAAACCGTCCATTCTGTCTCTTGACTCTTGATTCTTGCTCTTGCCTCGTGTTCGTGACTCTTGCCGCTTGCTGCTGTTATCATCGTGGCTGCTCCTGGGTGAAAGACTGTTGCAAAGACCTATGTTGGTAGCTGGCAGCGGAACCGAAGGCCCGGGATGAGATGAGATGAGATGAGATGAGAGGAGAAGAGAAGAAGACCTTATCCATCGCCACGGTCAGTAAATCCCGACCGCGCCTGTAGGTCGATCAGCCAAGTCTTCTCGACAGGAAGTTTTCTTCTTTAACAAGACATATTGCATCGACGATAACTGGACTGTGTAAACACATCGTATCAGCGATATTGACAACGGTGCTCCACCATACCCTGTATCCAACCAACAGAGGTCTTCACTACAGCGGACGGTCCAGCCGACTGACCGAGCAGCAGAAGCAGTAAACAAGTGGGACCAGGAGATCTCCTGACCAACACGTGGGTGCTGCGGTGAAAAACATCCGATCAGCTATTCGGGATTTTCTCCGAGTTATTACGAGTGGTGAGCATGAGTCTCGGGATCCTACGAAGCTAGTTTTAGGATAGTTATTGATAGGGGAGGGTTGAAAGTTTAAGGATATTTGTAATGTGTGCCCTATTTACGTTGTGCTGGTCGTTCCTCGTTTCCCTAAGAGTGATTATAACTGTTTGTAAGATTGTACTGTCATTAATCTGTGCATATGACATGTATTTCATAATTTTAAGTATCATGCAATAAAGATTTTCCATTTCGTACCGTTCAAACCAAGTCTACATGAGTTTTATCTCCATTACTGCTCTCGCATCTAAGTCCAGTGTCTAGAACCGTAAGGGAGAGTGATTCGAACCACTCACAGGGGTGTCTAGTGTTCCCAGACTGGCTGGAGACCAGGCCTAGACCCGCACTGACATACAGGCTGCACAGAGCCGCGTGAACCTCACAGGCCACGAGACACGCAGGGTCAGGAGAGTATCCCTTACAGAAAATGGCGACCGCGGCAGGACATTGGCAGCGAGAGGGTGGTGTGTTGGATTTTGGAATGACTGTACGAAATGTGATGCAGGAAAAGATAGCGGATTATGTATTTGGAAAGGTTAATCTAACGAAAAAGTGGATAAGCGAACTGTTAGCGGATAAGAGCCCACTAGAGGCAGCTGAAAGGTGGACGGATAGTAAGGAGCATAAAAAGGCAGTTGAGAAAGCAGTCTGGCTTATGTGCTACAAAAGGCAGGTCCAGATTTCAAACCAGACCAATACAGCGCTAACCGCTCGAATCAAGCAGTTAGAGGAGGAAATGGAGGAGAAGGTTTCTGGAGGGGAGGTGCTCATTAAGAGTTTAAATGAGTTACGCCAGGAAAGCCAGGAAGTCTCCAGCTACCTTAAAACAAGGGTAGAGTATCTCGAGTGCCAGATCACTGAAGCAAAATTAAACGAGAATAGGATGAAGGAAAGATGTAACCGTCAAGCTGCCCAGATAAGAACTCAAGAAGAGAGCTTAATGGGGGTTAGGTCGGCGTATAAGTTGGCCCTTGAGGATAAGTTTCAGGGAGCCGACCATAGCGCCTGCGAAAAAGAGATAGAGAGCCTCAAAAGGGCCGTGAATAATGCGAACGGCATGGTGTGCCTTATTAATCCGTCGGCACGCCAGCCGCTAGTAAGTGAGAGATTTAGAAATTCCCCACCAAGTAAAGCAGAAGAAGTAGTAGCCACTGCGCCCTCCGCGCCACCCAGCTATTCAGAAACCTGGGTTAGGGAGGAAGCAACGGAAGAAACAAAAGAGCCCGTTGAAAAGGAAGTAGAAAAGGGATCGTTGTATCCAGTAACGGGGATTAAAAGGGGCCCAAGCAGAAACGGTGGGGAAGAACCGGGGGATCTCCTCGGACAGCTGGTGTTGCCTCACAGTTCACATCAGCTGAGAGCCATGATAAACCACGTAAGGAAGCTGACCGAGATAGACGACCCTTCCGTACATTTCAGGGAAGTTGAGCAAGCCGCAGCCATTAACGGCTGCGATGATGGGGAGACAGCAAAAATGCTGCTGTTCTCGTTAGATAGCTCGGTCCTTCAGTGTCTCTCAGGCGAGAGCAAGAGGGGAAATAAAAGTTATGAGGAATTGAAAAATGAGGTCCTAGAAGTAGTGGGGGCGAACGACGGAGGTCCGTTTGCTAGAGTGGGACAGACAGTGCAGATGGAGGGAGAACCCCCGAAGGTTTTTGCCGACAGGCTGTGGCCAGTATATGAGCGCAGCTGTCTAGGTGCGCCCGAGCGCGAAGATGTGGAAGGCGCCGCTTTAATTCATTGGCTTAGGTGCATAATAGCCAACAGTTTACCAGCCGTTAGAGAGCAGGCAAAAGCCTGGTTCGATCCCAATGACCTCAACCTTACGGAAGAGTCGGTCTTGAATCGACTCACGTTAGGTTACCGTAACTTAAGGGGTATGGCAACACGTCCCTTTAAGGGAAGAGTACATGAGGTACGACCCGCAGCCCCGGCTCAAAGAGAGTGGCATCAGGAGGGTAATCGCGCCCCACCGGCAAGCAATGCCTGTTACGGGTGTGGGAAGACAGGGCACTGGCGCAAGCACTGCAGGAACCCTTGGAAGGATTCCAAGGATAAGAATCCCGCGGTCCGAGCCCAGGCGCCTGTCCCGGCTAAGGAAGCAAAGGTACCCACCTCTCCCGAAGACCTCGAAGCAGTGTTAGGAGTCATGCGCAAGATGGTTTTAAATGCGCGTGGACAGGTGGCGGTCGCAACCGGCCCCGTAGGTGCCGCAGGACCGTCTAATAGTGCCCCATGACTAGAACCAGCACAGCCCGTCTACCTGTGTCCGCTCAGCTATGATGCGTGGAGGCGACCTGTGGTGGAGATGGAGGTAGAGAAACAAAAGGGCAGTTATCTGTTGGACACGGGAGCTTCTTGCACCATAATCCATACAGATGACCCTTTTGACTCGCCGCTATCTACCAAGGTCCCATTCACGCTAGCAGGGTTCACAGGGAAAGAACAGGCTGGCACGTTTTCCCTCCCGCTATCCATTCGTTTAGGAACACTTCGCCTTAAGTGGAAGTGTATACTGATGGCATGGCAAAAGGGGGGTGGAAGAGGTATTCTCGGGTCCGATCTGCTAGCGGGACACGGGATCCTCGTGGACCTCAGAAATCACTGTCTCTGGGGGGCTAAAGGGGAAAAGGGCGAAGTAATGGTAATTCAAGGGGAGGAAGAAACAGGGGTCCTGTGTACCGTACAGCCATCCGGAGGCTACGACCTCAGGCTTATGGTCGCAGATGTCCCAACGGACATGCAGACGTACGTGACAGATAATATGCACGCGTTTGCAACCCACAAGCACGATTGTGGGAGGGTGGTCGGGTTTGAGGTCAGCGTAGATGGGGACCCCATGACCCGACCCCAAAAGCAGTATAACTTCCCCAAAGAAGCAGAACCCGATATGGAGGCAGCAATGTCTTCCTTGGTGCAGCAGGGCGTGTTGAGGCCGATAGCCACACACGTGAACTCCCCATTATGGCCGGTTAGGAAGCCGGATAATTCGTGGAGAGCCACGGTGGACTACAGAGTCCTTAACAGTAACATCCCCGCCTGCGCGCCCACAGTAGCAGCAGTTGCTGACCTAATAGGGAGCATCCCAGCGTCCGCGACCACGTTCACGGTGCTGGATATCTCGAACGGTTTTTGGTCCATCCCGCTGCGGCGAGAGGACCAGTACAAGTTTGCCTTTACGTTTAAAGGGCAACAGTACACGTGGAACTGCTTGCCACAAGGTTTCCACAATAGCCCCAGTATTTTTCACCAGTGTATGGCAGGGAGTTTAAAGGAGTTTAGTCAGCCCAATCAGATAGTACAGTATGTGGATGATTTGCTCCTATTTACGGACTCAAGGGAGGAGCACGGACCACTGCTGGACGAGTTATTGGAGCTGTTAGCGAGAAAGGGTTTTAAAGTAAACCCAAAGAAAGCACGTATCGGTCAGCAGGAAGTAAAATTCCTGGGGCTGACCCTACGCGCTGGGGAAAGAGCCATAGACAAAGCAAGGAGGGAGTCGGTGCAAGAATTACCGATTCCCAACAACGTAAGGGGTGTGAGGTCCTTCTTGGGACTGACCGGTTACTGCAGGGATTTTATCGAGGATTATGCGGCCACAGCGGCGCCGCTCCTCCGACTCCTCCATAAGGGAGTAGAGTGGCTTTGGGACGAGGGCTGCCAAGCAGCCTTCGAGAAGTTAAAAAGGGATCTGCAGACCGCGCCAGCCTTAGGGGCCATAGATGGGGGGAAGGAGTTTTTCCTGGAGGTAGCTGCCAGCGGAGACAGCTTAAGCGCCGTGCTGCTCCAAGAGCGTCACGGCAAGCTGAGGCCGGTTGTCTATTCATCCAGGGTATTAACGGATGTGGAGAGAAGTTTTTCCAATTGCGAAAGGCACCTTTTAGCCACGCATTGGGCTGTGAAAAGATCAGCGATCTTCACAGGGCTCTCTCCCATCACTCTCCTCACACATCACACACCAACTAAGATGCTTCTGGATGGGAGGATTAAAGACGGGACCGTAAGCAGCGCACGCATTGCGCGTTGGACCCTTCTTCTCTCCCAGTTGGACATCAGAGTAAAAGGTCTTTGCGAGCCCAGGCTTGCGGCCAATTTGGTATACCCCGGTACAGCCCACCGGTGTTCGGTGGAGGGGGTGTGGGAAGTCAACATAGGTTTACGGGCCGGGATACATCCCACTGGGCGCGAGATTTATGTTGATGGGTCTAGCACAGTATCTGCTGGCGAGCGACTCACAGGGTGTGGAGTTTATGACCCTGCGGCAGACCTTGCCCTGGCGATCAAGCTCCCTAGCACCATGAGCGCGCAGCAGGCTGAGCTGTCTGCCGTGGTGTACGTGGTAACCCACCCAGACATTTTCCCAACCCCATACACGATTTGCTCGGACAGTATGTTCACCTGCAATTCGTGTACGGAATACCTGGCCATTTGGTCCCGCCGTGGATACACCTCCGCGGACGGGCGACCTTTAACGGTAAAGCCCTTGCTGGAAAAGATCTTAGCAGCAGCAGTAGGGGAGGAAGGGGAGATTTTCATCCATAAGGTGAAAGCTCACTCCTCCACAGAGCCCCGTGGGGAGGGCAACCGGCAGGCGGATGCGCTAGCCAGGGAGGGTGCCCGCGACGGTACTTTCTGGAACCCCTATAGAACCGGACCCATAGCAGCGGTCCGAGGTGGGGACGGGAATACCGGGAACACCAGGGTAGCATTGCCCCTAGACCTTAAGACCGTCCAAGCCCAGGATCCCGCCCTAAAAGCAGTCCTAAAAACGATTGCTGAGGGGAGGCAGGTAGAAGGTCCGTACAGTACGGCAACCCTCTCAGTTAAGGAAGGCATGCTGTTCCGCGAGGAGCAGTGGGTTGTGCCGCAGCAGCACAGGAGGGAATTCCTCCAGTTGGCTCACGAGGGACCAGGGGCAGGGCACCCCGGGCCCGAGGTTACCTGGCAACGGGTAGAGCAAGCGGGATGGTGGCCAGGGCTCAGGGAACAAGTCCGCGAGTTCTGTGCAAACTGTCTTGTGTGCGCTGCAAATAACCCAGACCCCCAGAAAAGGAAGGTGCCCATGGGACACGTAAGAAGGGTAGAGGGACCATGGCAGTCGATACAGATCGACTATATAGGACCCCTGCCCACCACCCAGGGAGGTTATAAGTACTGCCTCGTCCTGGTGGATGTGTTTTCCAAGTGGGTGGAAGCCTTCCCTTGTCGAACAGCTACGGCACTGGGTACAGCAAAAATCTTGGTCCGGGAAGTGTTCTCGCGGTGGGGACTCCCCCGTTTCGTGGAGTCAGACCAAGGGAGTCATTTCACCGGCCAGGTGATGCAGAACACCCTCATGCTTTTGGGCATTGAAGGGAAGTGGCACGTAGCACACAATCCCCAGTCATCCGGGATTGTTGAACGTATGAACCGGACCCTGAAGGAGAAATTGAGGAAAGAGACTAGGAACTCGCCCCAAAAATGGGCGGAAGTTCTGCCTTTAGTCCTCATGGGGGTCCGGGCCAGTCAGTCAAAAAGTACGGGGTACTCCCCGCACGAGGTAATGACCGGCAGGCTCATGCGAACCCCCACCCATGTGCTAGCCCCGGTGCTCACTGAGGGTCAGCTTCAAGAGATCAGCAGGGACAAGTTCGCCCAAACTCTCTTGGAGCGCCTGAAGCAAGTTTATGAGCAGGCGGCTGGGAACATGGGAAGGCAGCACCAGGGCAATCGCTTGTTGCTGGAACCCCGCAAAACGCGGGAGTGGGAAGTAGGAGACCAGGTCATGGTCAGAAACTACGCCAGAGTAGGGAGTCTGGAACCACTGTATATGGGACCCTACAACATTGTAGACAAGGCAAGTCCCATGGTTTACGCCGTAAAAGTACCTCGGCGCACTAAGTGGTTCCACATAAACCAATGTAAACTGTACCAGCCGGGTGCGCAAGGGAAAACTACAGGGGTAAATCCCGCCAACGGGAAAACACAGCCCCAGGTAGGACCACAAGGCACACAGGCAGGCGTAGCAGCTTGCATCAGGGGAAGGGACATCCCGGACGATCATGCAGCGTTTTTCTGGAGTTGGGGGTTAGATGACGAGGACCCCAGGGTACCCTGGTCAGATGAGGATAGTGCAGATGAGCATAGTGATGATGACGGGTGGTTTCACAGGAACGGTCTGGAAGGATTGGGGCCGCTAGGTAGAGATCCATACGGGGTGGACACACAAGCTGCAGGTCCCGACAGCAGGAGGAAGGAGCTAGAGGAGGCCGGGCCAGCCGCTATGTGGTTCCCAGAGGTGTGGCCGCCCGCTTTAAACGTCCAGTCCTCAGGGGAGGCAGAGTTCGCGAGTGAAGGGCTGCCTGCTGGGCCGAGCAGGGCGGGGCCCCGAACTGCCAGCCCCGAGGTTAGGGAGGCGGAGTCAGCGGAGGCGGGGCTGGCGCCTGTGATGGAACCCCAGGTCATCCCGTTGAAGGTCTCGGGACCCGGTCCGTCCGTCACGGAGCCCCCGCCCATAGCAGTTCCCCGTAGGTCAAGCAGAGCACCCCAGCCCAGGAAGACGTGGTCAGGTCCACAGGCTGCCCCAGGGCGTAAGTTTCAGGTTAAGATAACCCGGGTAGAGACAGGCCACATCGAAGCAGCAACAGGCTGCGGCAGATCAGAAGGAAGGGTCAGTGCCCTCCCACCGTCGGGAAGAGCTCGCAGCAGCCTTCTCAGGATTTAAAGGGGCCGCCCTGAGAACGGGCGGCATTGTAAAGTTATTAGTTTAAGGTTTTAAGTTTAGTTTAAAGTTTTAAGTAGTTTTAATAAGTTTAAGTTTGTAGTGGTTTTAACAGATAACGACAAATGATGGGAGTTTTAAGGCCAGGTTTAGAGGAAGTCTGTTCAGCAAAAGTTGAAGTTTACGTGAGGCGAGGTCAGGGGACCCGCTCACCCTTCACAAAAGCCAGAGACTTTTTGCGAGGCTGGCTACCTCATTCTATCTGATCACAGGAACCAAGGAAGGATGGAACGACTCATAGTATTGCTCGTGGCAATCGGATGTGGATTGGCCTATCGGGGCCTCACCAAGGATGTCGTGGTGTTTGGATGTTCCGGGGACACGGCCCCCATCGCGGTGGATGGGACCGGGAGACGGAAGGCAGAAGGGACCAGCACCTATTTCCACAAGGGAAGGTGGCCAGGATGGCTGGGAACGAACTCAACGGAGTATTCCAGCACATCGGGGTTCGCCTACAAAGAGACTTCTTTAATGTGCCCCAAAGTACGGATCATCGCACCCAGGATCAGCGTCACCGTCGGCAAACGGATTTGTTTGACTTGCAGTGGGAATGTCCCATTGAGCCGATGGTGGTGGCTGCGAAAGCTGAGCAAAACTATGAGGAACTCTTCGGTTGAGTGGGAGCGACTGGGTAATAATACCCATCGGACAATTACGGGGACTGATGGACAAGTGAAAGTCTGTTGGGACAAATGGTGGGAACCAGATGAGGGGATTTATGTTTGTATGTGGGGGTCAAAGTACGTTTGCCCCAAAGGCATCTCCATATTCTTTATTAACCAGTGGCAGGATAACGGACAGGGGATGAGGTGGGATGCGAGCACCAGGGGGTGCGGAGCCCCATTCTCCCCGATCCCAGTAAATGCCACTGAGCTCATTACGCGCCCACGCAAAGCCCCGCCCACGATTCCGGTAGTTCTAACTGAGGAAGAAGGGTGCCCTAAAACTAGTAAGGGACCCGGGAACGGTTTGGTACTGGTCCCCACAGACCAGATACTATTTCAGGGGGTACATTACGCGGTGGCCTCGGTGATTTTAAATCTCACTGAGGTACGGTTACCAGAGTGGTGCCCCAAAAAGACGGAACAGTTGTACCAGGTCCTGTTGACCAAGATGTTCAGGCAGTTTTACGAGTTCGATTTCGCGGAAATTGATAAGACAAGTTTATACACCGCACCGCAGGAAGTTTTGGATCAAGTTGGGAGGCAAAGAAGGGGTTTGGTGAACGATGCGTTCACTGCTTTTAACACAGGGACATCTGTGGTCAACGCTCTAGACAGTGTGGAGCTGCAGACCCAGATTAATGGTTTAAAAACACAGTTAAAGGATATTCTTACAGATGAGAATAAAGTGGTAGGGTCAGGTCTGCACGAGGACCAAGCCATGACACTACACTTAAAAGAGATTATAGCAGAGCTGGAGAAACATGCGCGTACGGTAAATGCCCTGATTAGGGAAGATCGGAATGCATCCGATCAAGCTGCGCAGAACGAGGTGTGCGTGCTTTACGGGGCGTGGTTACTGGGCGAGGGCCGCAGTAATTTGGAGGATTTAAAACAAGGTTTGGTCCCGTCCTGGATAAGTAACAAACACCTGCGGGCGCTCCACCCTTTTCAGAATGCATTAAGTCCGTGCCAGCTCAGGCTAGCTTCAGAAGCTTACCCAGTCCCCGTGGACTGCGGGCGTTCAAACCATACTATTATGGGAATAGTATTACGCATGCCGGTTTTGGGCAACACAGCAAAGCCCGCCCCGGTGTATCGGGTAGAGAACATTGGTGTCATTCAGGGGGGAGCCCACATTCGTTATGCAGCGGTTCCACCTTACGTCATCCGCTGGGAGCAAACGATGACAGGTACAGATCTCTCTGGTTGTCGTGGCAGGGGAGCACACATAATACTGTGCCCCCAGCACTTGAATGCCTTTTTAACACCACAGTGCGGGTTCAGAACGGCTGGCGCCAAGTCCATGAATTGCACCATGGAGGCAATGGCACAAGATCATGTGCCTCCGCAGGTAGCATACATCGGGGGTGGAACATATTGTGTTACCACTGCAGCGCAACACTACCAGCATGGAAACCGTAGCCGGTGTCCGGTGAGTGACAGCAGTTTCTGTTTTAAACCCAGGGCTGAAGTTCAAGTAGCACAACAGCGAATTATCCCAATCCCTGAACCATCCACTGTTCACCTCACAGTAAAAGAGAATTTTACCGACTTGCAGCGATTTGTCGCACATTTTGGGTACCTCATTCCCCCTCTCCCCGAGCATTTAACCAAACTTCTGAAAGCCGTCGCGGTGTCACAAAAGCATTTCTATACTTTAGAACAGAAAACCGTCGAGATAGGTACAGACATTTTGGACATAGTGGTTCCACCGTGGTGGAATCTGTTCACGAATATTGAAGTGCCCTCATGGGTCAGAATAGCCTCCCACATTTTAGTCGCCTGTCAAGTGTTTATTGTAGTATACCTTTTGTTCATACATTGTAAAAGAGACAAGCGCCTCACCAAGCATGAGAACACGGGAGAGTGGCGAGAACGTTACGTGCGCGTGCACGATGAGAGCGCAGTGTAATGGGAAGATGGCGTCACTCCCGCTCGCCACGTGCGCCGCGGAAGTTTGTACTCAGTGTAAATACGTTGGAAACTCGACATGTTTAAGAGTCGGGATTTGTTTATTTTGGTGATGGTGTTGATTGTTTGGTTTTTTTTTTTGGGTTTTGTTTTTCCTTCCCTTGAATAAAAGATAAATATACAGGTGATGCGTGAGGTATCGGCCTGGTTACGCCGGGAAGGAAGACAAGTGGTGTAAGTTTAAGGGCAAATGATGCCTATGGTGATATAAAATGTGATTTTCTTGGGAAATAAGGACGACACAGAGACCCTAGTGAAGTTAAAATTTTATGGGATTAATTTACTGGATTCGGAGTGAAATCGAGATAAGATTGCTCACCACTGAGTTTTTTTGATACGATAAGCGGAGTTATTCGCATCAACAGGAGGGACTGTAGAATTCGCAATTATCGCGATTTCATTTTATTAAGGAGAAAACACAAGTTTCATTCAAAACAGCTTTTATTTCAGCGGAATGCTGTCAGGTTTAAATTGGACACAAGCAGCCTGTAAAATGGCCGCCGCACCGCGTGACAGAACATTCGAGACTTTTCGGCAGGCAGACAAGATGGCGTTCCAATAAACATTTTTTGCAGGATCGATAACGATTCAGCACAGTGAAGACAATACACAGGACATTATGGGTTTACAGTATAAACATCGATACTGGAATCGGTCTCCCAGGTACAAAGGAAAGCCATCAAGGGCCCATCCAAAGGACATTAATATGTAAACTCCCAACGGCTCTACGATGAGAGAGCCGTTAGCAGGTAGTTATACAGGACACTTGGAAGCCCCAAACCCCTCCAGGGGGAACACCGACCGATTTAACAATGGGAGAAGTATTAGCAGGTACTCAAACATTCAGGAGTAGCCCCGAAACCCATTAAAGACAGAGATCACCCATACAGGACTTTTTGGGCGCCAAACCTTAAACAAAAGAATGGACATTATAGTTGGGCGGGAAACGGAAGAACTGTGCACTATAATTGCAGGCCCAAACCGTCCATTCTGTCTCTTGACTCTTGATTCTTGCTCTTGCCTCGTGTTCGTGACTCTTGCCGCTTGCTGCTGTTATCATCGTGGCTGCTCCTGGGTGAAAGACTGTTGCAAAGACCTATGTTGGTAGCTGGCAGCGGAACCGAAGGCCCGGGATGAGATGAGATGAGATGAGATGAGAGGAGAAGAGAAGAAGACCTTATCCATCGCCACGGTCAGTAAATCCCGACCGCGCCTGTAGGTCGATCAGCCAAGTCTTCTCGACAGGAAGTTTTCTTCTTTAACAAGACATATTGCATCGACGATAACTGGACTGTGTAAACACATCGTATCAGCGATATTGACAACGGTGCTCCACCATACCCTGTATCCAACCAACAGAGGTCTTCACTACAGCGGACGGTCCAGCCGACTGACCGAGCAGCAGAAGCAGTAAACAAGTGGGACCAGGAGATCTCCTGACCAACACGTGGGTGCTGCGGTGAAAAACATCCGATCAGCTATTCGGGATTTTCTCCGAGTTATTACGAGTGGTGAGCATGAGTCTCGGGATCCTACGAAGCTAGTTTTAGGATAGTTATTGATAGGGGAGGGTTGAAAGTTTAAGGATATTTGTAATGTGTGCCCTATTTACGTTGTGCTGGTCGTTCCTCGTTTCCCTAAGAGTGATTATAACTGTTTGTAAGATTGTACTGTCATTAATCTGTGCATATGACATGTATTTCATAATTTTAAGTATCATGCAATAAAGATTTTCCATTTCGTACCGTTCAAACCAAGTCTACATGAGTTTTATCTCCATTACTGCTCTCGCATCTAAGTCCAGTGTCTAGAACCGTAAGGGAGAGTGATTCGAACCACTCACAGGGGTGTCTAGTGTTCCCAGACTGGCTGGAGACCAGGCCTAGACCCGCACTGACATACAGGCTGCACAGAGCCGCGTGAACCTCACAGGCCACGAGACACGCAGGGTCAGGAGAGTATCCCTTACACATGACATTAAGAAGTGGCTAGTGCCCTGACAAAATCCTGGCTGAAATACTGACGTCCTGTGCACCGGAGCTAGCCACTCCCTAGCCAAGCTGCTCCAGTACAGCTGTGACATTAGCATCTACGCGACAATGTGAAAGATTGCCCAAATATGTCCCATTGACAAAAATCAGGATAAATCTAACCCAGTCAATTATTACCCTATTGGCCTCCCCTCAATCATCAGTGAAGTGATGGAAGAAGTCATCAGCAGTGCCTTCATTAGTTGACAGCTACTCACCAATAACCTACTCACTGACGCTCATTCAGGTTCTACCAGAACCACTCTAGACCTCATCACAACCTTGATCCAGACAAGGATGCAAGACCTGAATGCTCGAAGAGAGGTGAGAGTAGCTCCTCTCAACATCAATGCAATGTTTAACTGAACAAGGCACCAGGCAGTCCTAACAACACTGAAGTCAATGAGTGTTAAAGGGAAAACTCTCCAGTGGCTGGAGTTATACCTCCTGGAACGGAAGATGGCTGTGGTTGTAAAAAGACCAATTATGACAAACATGACAGCAGGGGTTCCTCAGGCAAGCTTACTTGACTCAACCATATTCAACTGTCCCATTAAAGATATTTATTTTATCATAAGGTCAGTAGTGCTGCTGTTTGCTGATTATTCCACTGTGCTCAGTTCCATTCACAACTCCTCCAATAATGAAGCAGCCATGCCAGCCTACAGCAGAACCTGGATAACATCTAGGATTAGGCTTACAAGTGGCAGGTAACATTTGTGCCACATAATGACTATCTCGAAAAAGAAAAATCCCAGTCATCTCCATCTGACCTTGAATGGCACCACCATTACTAAGTCCCCCTCCATCAATATCTTGAGGGTCACCATTGATCAGAAGCTTAACCAGACCAGTCATATCAACAACGTGGCTACAAGAGCAGGGCAGGGGCTGGATATTCTGCAATGAGTGGATCATCTCTGACCGCTTTAAGCTTCTCCACCATCTACAAGGCTCAGGTCAGGAGTGTGATAGAATTCTCAACACTCGCCTGGAGGGGTGCAGCTGCTACAACACACAAGAAGCTCAGCACCATCCAAGAGAGAGCAGTTTACTTGATCGGCACCCCTGCCACTGGACTCAATAGCCACCTCATCCATCACCAGTGTGCTGTGGCTGCAGTATGGACTATCTACAGAATTCACCAAGTTTACTTTAATAGCACCTCCCTCCCCAGCGACTCCTACCACTGAGAAGGATGAGAGCAGCAATGGCATGGGAGCAATGCCACCTCCAAACTCTCCTCCAAACCACACAGCATCCTGACTTGCACATATATCGCCATTCCTTATTTGTCGCTGAGTCAATATACTGGAACTCCCTAATACGATAGCAAAATACTGCAGATGCTGGAAATCCGAAATAACAACAGAAAACGCTGGAAAAACTCAGCAGGCGAGGCAGCATCCGTGGAGAGAGAAACAGAGTTAACGTTTCAGGTCGATGACCTTTCGTCAGAACTGGAAAGAGCCGGAAATCAAATAGATTTAAGGCCAGGATAAAGCTGGGAAAAGGGGGAGGGGATGAAAGAACAAAAGGGGAGATTAAGAGACATTAAGAGACATTAAGAGATATGCAAGGCAAGAGGTGGTGTTAATGTGACAGGGATGCTGCCTCGCCTGCTGAGTTTTTCCAGCGTTTTCTGTTGTTATTACTGGAACTCCCTACCTCATGTCAGTATGGGAGCATCATCACCACAAGGACAACAGCAGTTCAAGAGTTAGATTGACCACCACCAATGTTCCCCCTAAGGTCGCGAGGTCCCGCATAGGCCGCTCGCCAGCGCTGCCGCTGGAAGAGATACCGCGCAGTAAATTTAAAAGACCCGTGCAGGGAAAAAATAATTAGAGGAAACATTGGTCACCACCGCCTTGTCAGGGCAACTCGGGATGGTCAATAAATGCAACCTCGTCAGTGTCGCCCACATCATGAGAAAAATTTAAAAAAGAATGACTGACTTTAAAATATATTAAAGGGTTATTTTCTGAATTTCTGCTCCCAGCGGACTTATCTGCTGGCAGCGCAACCCAAACATTTGGGTGGATGTTGCAGATTTTCCAACAATTTCAACTAATGGTCAGAAAATCATGAACATTCTTTGATTATTGGCCTGTATAAATTCAAACAGTGGGGATGGGGGACATTTCCATACATTGCAACTGTTTGGCTGAGATTTTGCCGGCGCTCAGAGAGCGGGTTTGGAGGCGGGTCAGAGGTTAAAATCTTTTTGATTGATGGCGGGTTGCGATCCCGCCATCAACCCGCCTCCACGCTACTTTACCAAGTGCCGGCTCTGGGAGTTCCGATCGGTCCCGCCACCAAGTGGCGGGAGAGGCCCTTAAGGCAGTTAACAGCTTGTTAACGGCCTGGATAAGCCGATTTTAACAGTGTTTCAATTTTATTACATTTTCAGCGTGTTCCACGCCTTTCGCAAACCACGGCAGCTGATTGTGTCGGGTTCAGCAAGTGCCTGACTTCTTGACAGCTGCAGCTCCAGCATAAAAACAGAGCTCTAACATGGCTGACTTACAGATGACAGAACTTTGTTTTTTGAGGTGTTGGAACACTTTTTGCAGGTCTACTGAGCTTGCAAGTGCTGAAGCTGAGATCCATATGCACTGTGACCTCCTTGGAAAACCCTCTGGCCACATTGACTGAGCGCTTATAACTTCTCGTCCTCAACTGAGATATATACCAGCAGCATGGGAACCATTTATACCCTCTCATCCTGGTCCTCAGATTCGGAGGAAGAGCAGCCGCGGCAGCAGCAGAACCGGGCACAACAGCAGCAGCAACAACAGGAGCGCCAACCTCCTCCTCAGCCACCTGATGATGCACAGGGCAGAGGGCGTCAGCGCAGGGCTGCGCGTCGCCGGAGGTGATACCCCCAACACAGGGTTTACAGGCCGAGGATGAGCTTCCTCAACATGACTGAGCAGCAGTGCCAAAGGAGGCTGAGACTTTCGTGAGAGGTAGTCGCTGACATCTGCGCAATGCTGCAGCAACACCTGGAGCCCAGAGGAGCGGGTGGACACTCCTTACCAGTGGCTGTCAAAGTCACCACCGCCCTCAATTTTTTTGCTTCAGGGTCCTTCCAGGGATTTTCAGCAGACATCAGCAGAATCTCCCAGTTGGCCGCACACACTTGCATCATGCAGGTTACCGATGGCCTCTTTGCAAAGGTGCACAATTACATCCACTTCTCCACGGATGAAGCAAGTGTAACCGCGCGTGCGGTTGGACTTTGTAAATATGGCAGGCTTGCCAAGGGTGCAGGGCGTCGTTGACTGCACACATGTGGCCATTAGGGCACCCCATCACAACCCAGCTGTATTTGTGAACTGCAAGGGCTTCCACTCCCTTAATTTCCAGCTGGTGTGTAACCACAGGAAGAACATTATGCATGTTTGCGCCAAGTTCCCTGGCAGTTGCCATGACTCGTTCATTCTGCGGCAGTCTACTGTGCCTCAGCTCTTCAACCCGCCAACCCAACTTTCCGGATGGCTACTTGGAGACAAGGGCTAACCCCTGAAGACGTGGCTAATGACGCCATTGAGGAGGACATCAAACGAAGCTGAGGAGCGCTACAATGCCAGCCACATTTCCACCAAAGCCATCATCGAGCAAACTATCGGCTTGCTCAAAATGCGATTCAGATGCCTCGACAGATCAGGTGGAGCCCTACAGTACTCAGCAGCCAGGGTTTCCAGAATCATCGTGGTCTGTTGTGCTCTGCCCAACATCGCACTGCAGCGTGGCTTACTGCTGCCTGAGGAACAAGTGGCTCAGTGCACAGCCTCCTAGAGAAGTAGGAGGAGGAGGAGGATGAGGAGGAGGATGAGGAGGAGGATGAGGAGGAAGAGGAGGAGGAGGAAGACCTTGCGGAGGCGGATGCACCAGTTCCACCAGCACGCGAGCACATTGCTGCCCGTGATGCAAGGGATGCACTAATCTATGCCAGATTCGCTTAAGTTTACGAAGCAAACATGTGGCTGCCACCTTCTTAACACACCATACACAATGTACAATAAAGTGTGGGTTCCTATCACTCTCTCTACCATCATTACAGATGAAAGGCGCCCTGGCACCTCACTGTGACACTTCCATTTCTGGGCACACATAGACCAACTCTTTGAATATTTGCCATCGCATTTCTTTATTGCAATTGAAATGGCGATGATTATATTAAAGATGTATTACATCAAAACACTCAAGTGACTACCCTTGTGACTATATGTGCTTAATCTTTCTCTTACGCGTGCTTCTACGTGGTGCTTCCCCTGTGGCTTCAGCAGATGTAGAGGCATCTTACTCATTTTCATGCTGCTCCTGCTTCGCCACCTTTGGCGGGCATCCTCTGGGTTTGCGAGCCTGGGAGGGCTCGGCAACAGTCTGCTCCTCCTGCGGTTGTGCAGGGGCTGAGACAGCCATCTCAGTTGGGTGAGGACTCTGGTGGGGCTCTGACCAAGGGCTACTCAGTGGCATGTGAGTGTGAGCGCTTGGAGAGGAGCCCCCACTTCCTTGTTGCCTGCCACCAACATCTCTCTCATGGATAAGCCGCACTTCAGTGCTAGCAAGTGGCTGGAGAGCACCTTGCTGCACATCAGTGGGGCCATGAGGACCCGTATCTGCACTGGCAGTCCTCCTCAAAAGGACATCCATGAAGCTCTGGTCTCTCATCTCAATAGCTGCCCATCGCTCAGAGATGTCATTCTATTCTGAACATTCACCATGTTTTCCTGACTCTGGCAACTTATTTCCTCCATGACCATAGCCATCCTTTCCACGGAGGTTGCCATCCTATCCGTGTTGGTGCGTTCATGTGCCATTGCCTCCATAAAGGCAGCGCTCATGTTAGAGATGGACTCCTCCATCCTCTCCACACTCGCACTTACCCTGGATGCAAAACCTGCAGGAGACTCCTGCACTTGTTCCTGGAGTTCCAGCACTGCTCTCTTTCTGGATGGCCCCAGAGGCACACGGGGACTCTACACTGCTGTCCCTGTCTCCACCATCTGCTGATGCTCACTTGTGAGCTGTGATACACCAAGTGACAACACGACTGTATCTCGCGAAGGTGTGAGTGTTTGCGCTGGTGCTGGGTGTGCTTAATTCTGCTGACGCTGCACCCTCAGAGGTTGCATCTTCCTCTGAGGAGTCTTCCGGCTCTTCCTCCTGGACAGTGGGGAGGGGGGCTCTCGATGGTCCTGTGGGGAAGTAAAGACATGAGTTAGACATGTGATATTAATGTATCATGCACATCGAATTGTGCAGATGATCATAACTCAATCTGTTTGAGCATCAGATGCCATATCAGTCACTCATGCAATGTAACTGAGAGGGCTGCAAATCTATTCTGTTACCAGCTTGCTCTACTACGCCCGTCTGACCGTCCCCCACTTCCGGATCCTCAGCACCTCCTATGATCTCCAGAGCAGCCTCCTCAGCGGTGGTCAGCTGGGCAATGGAAGGTGGCCCTCCTTCTGTCCTGGCCCTCTCCCTCTTATTGTGGGATCTCTTTTCCTGCAATGAGGGACACAAGTGGAGTTGGAGTGAGAATGTTGGAGTGAGTGTAGAGAATCCATAGCATAGATGCATAGAGGGAGACAAAGATGGAGTGAGATGCCAATACCAAGGGCCCTCCCTGTGCGTTGTTAGTTGTCATTGCATAACAGTGATAGCGAGTGTGAGGGGTGCATAGTAGAATAGTGAAGTGATTCTGTACATAGAGAGGGAGGGATGGTTAAGGGTGCAAGGGATGTAAGGGTAAAGTGGGATGTGCAGGATTAGGTTAACAATGCAGAGTTCTGGTGATGAGAGGAGATGGGGAGCAGATTGAAGGTAAGTGTGGTGTTATACTCACTTTTGCTGAGTGTAGCAGGCCATTAAACCTTTTTCTGCACTGAACCCAGGAGAGAGCACACAAAGATCTGGAGCTCACCTCCTCAGCAATTTGCAGCCAGGCTGCTTTGCTTTGCTGAGGAGGCTTCCTCCATCCGGATGAGGGGAACAGTACCTCCTGGCGCCCTCTCACTCCCTCCACAAGAGCATGGAGGGAGTCATCATCAAAGCGGGGAGAAGCTTTAGCTCTTGCAGCAGTCATGGGTACAATTTCAAAAGGAGAAGCAGCAGGAAAGAATGGATTTGTAACAATGCTGCATGGGCCCCTTAAATACAGCTGGCTGACAGACGTCAGCAGAGGCGAGCAGCAGACCCGAACCCACTAATTGGGCCGGGTAGCGCGCACGGACACATTAAGTAGGCCACTTAAGGCAAAATCGCAGTTTCTGGATGGCTGAAAGCGGAGGCGGGACCGGACCCCGCCGAACATCAAACCTGCACCCAACCCGCCTCCATTGATAAAATCACGGCCTTTGTGTTTGACGTGGACAGTCAACGTTTTGGAGGCCTTGTGTAAGGATAAAAAAACGGAGGATGAAGAAGCCAGGAGTGATGCTTTGGGGCTGGGAAAGAAGAGCGAAGCCAAGAGTGGTGCTTTTGGGAGGGATCAATCCTCGGGAGGGAAGAAGTTGGGAGCAGGACTTTGGGAAGGCCTGGGGCCATATGCTGGGAAAGAGCTTTCGGTGAGGAAAGCGCCAATGTTATTTGAGGCATGGAAAGGAAGGAAAGTGCAGCATGAACTGGGAAAGAAAGACTTGCATTTATATAGCGCCTTTCACGACCACCGGACATCTCAAAGCGCTTTACAGCTTTAATGAAGTACAGTGACTGTTGTAATGTGGGAAACGCGGCAGCCAATTTGCACACAGCAAGCTCCCACAAACAGCAATGTGATAATGACCAGATAATCTATTTTTGTTATGTTGGTTGAGGGATAAATATTGGCCAGGACACCAGGGATAATTCCCCTGCTCTTCTTCGAAATAGTGCCATAGGATCTTTTACATCCACTTGAGAGAGCAGACGGGGCCTCAGTTAAACATCTCATCTGAAAGACGGCACCTCCAACAGTGCAATACTCCCTCAGCACTGCACTGGAGTGTCAGCTTCGATTTATGTGCTCAAGTCCCTGGAGTTAAACTTGAACCCGCGACCTTCTGACTCAGAGGCAAGTGTGCTACCCACTGAGCCACAGCTGACATTGATTTCAATGGACTGAAAGTCAGGCGGGTTCTATAACAGGCAGGTAATCCACTCCACACGATTACCATCCATGCTGTGAAAACAAAATTTACCCCATAGCGTCAAACTTCAAATTTTCTGTGAGTTGGAGGTGGCCACCCATGTGGAAGATAAATCTTGTACTCTTAACAATTGTATCCCTTTGAGGCTTCCCTGTAATGTATTTTTCCCTCCAAAGTGAGTGAAGGAACATTGGACATACTTACAGCCTAAGTTACAAGCTGATGCCATACTGTACTTTCAGTGTAATCACTTGTTTACACATGTCAAAGGCTTTTTTTTATGGTTCTTTCAGCCGTTTTTGAAGCTATTATGGGCTGGACTTTTACTCAGAGGCGGGGAGGGAGTGGGGGGTGGGGGGTGGTGATGGGTTGGTTTGAGTTAAGAAGAATGGGTTTCCCTCAGGCCCTGCTGAATTTAACGGCAGGACCTGATTAACTTTTTTCTCTGTTTTTCAGCCGCAGCCAGCCAGATTGAGAGGTTGGCTGGCTGTCGGGCAGGTAGGCCTTCAGCACAAGGCTGCAGCCAAGGAGTGGAGAGGGGGTTGGGAGGGATCGGAGGCCGGGGGGGTGGTGTCGAAGATCGGAGGCCTGAGGAAATGGAGGCCGGTGGTGGCGGGGGTGGGGGGGGAGGGAGGGATTGGAGGCCGGGGGGGTGGTGTCGGAGATCGGAGGCCTGAGGAAATGGAGGCCGGTGGTGTGGGAGGGTGGGGGTCGGAGGCCAGGGTTGTCGGAAATCGAAGGCTTGAGGGATCAGAGGCCGGGAGGGAGGGAGGAGGCTGGGGGGCTATTGAAGGTCAGAGGTCTTGTGGGCGAGGTCGGAGGCCCCATGGGGGAGGTCTGGGGGTGATCAGAAGGGGAGAGGGGGTGTTCGATCGCCGGTGGTTGGCGAGGCAGGAACGCTGGATCCAGCAGGTAAGTGGAAAGGCACTTAGCTCCTGGATCCAGCAGTCCTCGCCTCCCTTTAGCTGATGGGTTTCACGAGGCCTGGGAAACTCGGCCAGCCAGAGTTAAATTTGAAATTGTGGATTATGAGGCACGCAGCCTCATTATAATATTTAAGTTGCCAACCCTCTTCCTGCGAGCGGATTGGTTGCCTGCGCCCCGTCCCAACTCCGTTAAAACCGGAAGTGGGCAGTTTGGAGGCAGGTTTGGGTCAGGATTCAGATTTTTAACATTTTAACCACCCAACCGACCCAAATCTGCCCGCTTTTTGGGGTTAAAATCCCCCCCTATTAGTCAGGTTTTGCTTGTTTTCCAGTTTGCATATATGGATTTCCTATGTTCACAATTTGTAGCAAAATCTTAGTCACAAGTATAAAGAACAAGTCTACAGTTTCAATACAAATAGCTAACAGAGGAAACCTTACTAGGTTGAATTGTTTAGTGGAAAACCCTCAGTAGATAACCTGCTGTCACAAAAAACAGAAAACATACATAGAAAGTGGCTTTTAAAAATATTTTACTGTATGCTTTGGAAGGTTCATAAATTATTGAGCTCTCCTTTATCCCAAGATAATTTCATGCTTAATGTGGGATGTGAAGCTGTGATTTGGAACCAGTAAAAGAAAAGCAATATATTAACCAGGTCAGATTTTGAGTCAGGCAATCTGTTCACTTTGCTTGCTCACATGAAGGATTCTTGGGGTCAAGAGTTTAAATGTAGCCCTCAACAAAATGCTGTGCAGATGGTTGGGAAAACATGCCCTTCTAGATTTTAATGTTGCATAGAATGCAGTGAAACTGGAGATCCCTATGTGTCACAGTACATGCAATTCTTTATGGATCAGCTGGAACGCACCTCCTGTGTTTGATTCACTGACCTAGGAATAGGAATAGCTGATGACATGTAAGTAAAGCTGTATCTAGACTAATTGGGAATTTGAGAATTAGGCGATTCATGTTAAAATCGTAAAAACTATCTATGACTAAGACCTAGACATATAGAGATCCTGAATAGTTCTGGTAAGAAGGTGCACTGCCTCACCAATTATGGGACTGTCAAAAACTAGGGGCCATAAATATAAGATAATCACCAATATATCTAATAGGAAAATCAGGAGAAACTTCTTTACCCAGAGAGGGGTTAAAATGTGGAACTCGCTAACACAGGGAGTGGTTGAGGCGAATAGCATAGATGCATTTAAGGGG
Organism: Squalus acanthias; assembly: GCA_030390025.1. NCBI lineage: Eukaryota > Metazoa > Chordata > Chondrichthyes > Squaliformes > Squalidae > Squalus > Squalus acanthias. The sequence continues at coordinate 197,560,750 of CM059425.1, read as the reverse complement.
AAGCTAAATAAGCACATGAGGAAGAAGGGAATAGGAGGATATGCTGATAGGGTTCGATGAAGAGGGGTGGGAGGAGACTTGGGTAGAGCATAAATACTGGCATAGATCAGTTGGGCCGAATAGCTTGTTTCTGTGCTGTAAATTCCATATCTATTTCAGAGTTTCTGGAAACAAGTAATCTGGTTTATGGGAAGTGTCCTAAGACTGCAGATTGCACTCGACTACCCCCCACCACGTGTGTGTGCAGCTGAGTTACTTGGCCCTGATCGGTAAATCAGATGTGTAGTTTGGACCTCCACATGTTGTAGCAAAGGTTAAAAGTGCTCTGTGCAGCTGAGAATATGAGAGTGGGTGAGTGAATAGAGGTAGTGCTGTGAGAAGCTGAACTTCAAAGCCTGATTTGTAGATTTCATAGCCTGTTGGGATCACATACAAGTTGTAGATACTGTACTCCAGTTTTAAAAGTGGAGTACAATATCTAAGTAATCCTTCTGGGAGAAGAAGAAGAACCAGATTCATCTTGGGGGACAAGACTGACAAGTGGATTGGTCCACCAGATATGTTTTCTTAGGGAATCTTATGCGGTTGAAAGAACCAGTTAGATAACCTCAAACTCAACTCTGACGTATCTCTATAAATGTGTATTATGCTTTATTATTCTTACAATGGTGATATTTGCCAAACAAAAGCCATTGTGTGGTATAACTCACTGCTAGAGTTCAGTTACATTACTGACTGCAGTACACTTGTACTCTCGATCTTAACCTTCATCCTCAATAAAAAAAAACATCAAATCAAATCCTGTTTACATATATTTTTAGAAATGAATTTCTCAGAGGCTAAGTTTATTCTACCCAGCAGATATTGGCGCCTCTATGAAAATTCCATCAAGATCCTAATGAACTATTTACACTTCAGGCCAAAGAGCTGCAGAGGTGGGGGCAGGGACACATCCTGCTCAGGATAATACACCTGACAGTCCAGGTAAACTAATAATGAATCAAGCACTGGGACTCACTAAAGTTAACGTAAGCAAGAAAAAATAATGGCACTAAAATCTGACAAATCCCCAGGACCCAATGGTTTCCACCCCAGGATTTTAAAGGAGGTAAGTGAGGAAATTGCAGATGCTTTAGCCATAATTTTCCAAAGCTCTGTTGATTCATGATTTGTCCCTTTGGTTTGGAAAATTGCAAATATAACTCCATTGTTTAAGAAACACGGTGGCATAGTGGTTAGCACTGGTGCCTCACAGCGCCAGGGACCCGGGTTCGAATCTGACCTCGGGTGAGTGTCTGTGTGGAGTTTGCACATTCTCCCTGTGTCTGCGTGGGTTTCCTCCGGGTGCTCCGGTTTCCTCCCACAGTCCAAAGATGTGCGGGTTAGGTTGATTTGGCTATGATAAATTGACCCTTAGTGTTAGGGGGGGATTAAATATGTGTGGATAGGATGGGATATGTTAGGGGGAATTAAATACGTGGGGTTACGGGGGTAGGGTGGGATATGTGTACTGTGGGGATTAAAGTAGGGACAGGGTACTGGATTTGGATGATCAGCCATGATCGTATTGAATGGTGGAGCAGGCTCGACGGGCCGAATGGCCTACTCCTGCTCCTAGATTCTATGTTTCTATGTTTCTATGAAAGGTTCGAGAGAAACCAGGAAATTATAGACCTGTTAGTCTGTTGTGGGGAAGTTATTGGAATCTATAATTAAGGACAGAGTGACTGAGCACTTAGAGCAATTTGAGCTGATTAGAGAGAGCCAACATGGATTTATAAAGGGTAGGTCATGTCTAATGAACCTAATTGATTTTTTTGAGGAAGTAACTAAAGTAGTAGACAGGGTAATCTAGTTTATATGGACTTCCAGCGGGCATTTGATAAAGTTAAACATAAGAGACTTAGCTAAAATTAAAGCTCATGGAATTGAAGGCAAATTATTGACCTGGTTAGGAGATTGGTTAGGCAGTAGAAGACAGAGAGTAGGGATAATGAGTATGTACTCGAATTGGAAGGAAGTGACTAGCGGTGTCCCATAAGGATCTGATGTGGAGATGCCGGTGTTGGACTGGGGTGGACAAAAATGAGAAGTCGCACAACACCAGGTTATAGTCCAACAGTTTTATTTGAAATTACGAGCTTTCAGAGCTCTGCTCCTTCTTCAGGTACAGTGAGGGAATACAACCGGGATCTCGGTTTCATGTCACGTTACAGAATGTGACTCGACATCGTTGTCTGGTTTTCCAGTTTAAAAAAAAAAGTTAAAAGCTTAACTGCAGACTGCAGCATTTGACACGTTGGACCCCCTGTGACCCACCTCATTGTCTTAGCTGTACTCTGCTGTGTCTTTGATGTAATGCCTCCCTGACGGATTGTATCTCTGCAGACACATTATTCTCTGTCTATATATACTGTGTAATCGATTTGTATTCCCTCACTGTACCTGAAGAAGGAGCAGAGCTCCGAAAGCTCGTAATTTCAAATAAAACTGTTGGACTATAACCTGGTGTTGTGCGACTTCTCATTTTTGTCCATAAGGATCTGTGCTGGGACATCAACTATTCACTATATTTATTAATAACTTAGATAACACAATAGAGAGCCATATATCCAAGTTTGCCGAACACCCACCACTCTCTAGCCTGAGCACCTATGCTGCAATTTGTGGCCTTCTGCACAAGCCATGTACCCTAGATACACCCCTAGTGGCACCGCCACCTACCCGAGAAATTCAGATTAGTTGATCTCTCCTGGCCTTGCCTGCTCTACCAGGGTCAGTAGCTGATGTCACTCATGGGCATGATCCCGGCATAAGGTCCAGGAATGCTTGTCAGTTTATTTTAAATAAGCTATGAGGCTCTTTCCCAATGCCCATAGATAAACCTTATATACAGTGATGTGCTAAACAAGAACATCTCACTTATAAAAGTTAAATATTAGGAAAAGAGTAGCTTTGTGATATGTTTATGCCATTAGTAAAATATATAAAATACTTTGTGTGTTTTATTTACTTTTGATATGCTAACCACATAAATAATGAATGGGCACAATGCATTATATTTGGTCTTGCCAATGATTTATAACTTTAAAAGTGGAAGGACAAGAAAAATAAGGAGGTCACATATTACTTGGAAAATAAGAATCTAAATGGGGTATAAGAGCAAAGGGATCTCAGAGTACAAATACCCAAATCACTAAAAGTAGTGACGCAGGTTAATAAGGCCATATAAAAAGCAAACCAAGGGTTTCTTCGAGAGGGATAGAATTGAATAGTAGAGAAGTTATGCTAAACTTGTATCGAACCTTGGTTAGACCACCCTTGGAGTACAGTGTATAATTCTGGTAGCCATTTTATACCTAAGGAAAGACATACTTGCCTTAGAGGGAGTGCAGCGAAGGTTCACTAGACTGGTTCCTGGGATGAGGGGATTGCCCTATGAGGAGAGATTGAGTAGACTAGGCCTATATTCCTTAGAGTTTAGAATAATGAGAGGTGATCTAATTGAAACATATAAAATTCTTAAGGGGCTTGACAGGGTTAATGCTGGGAAAATGTTTCCCCTGGCTGGGGAATCTAGAACACAGGGTCACAGTCACAGAATAAGGGGTAGGCCATTTAGGACTGAGATGAGGAGAAATTTCTTCACTCAAAGGGTTGTGAATCTTCGGAATTCTCTACCCCAGAGAGCTGTGGATGCTCAATCATTGAGTATATTCAAGACAGAGGTCGATAAATTTTTGGGAATGAAGGGAGTTAAGGGATATGGGGATAGTGCGGGAAGGTGGAGTTGAGGTAAAAGATCAGACATGATCGTGTTGAATGGTAGAGCAGGCTTGAAGGGCCAAATGGCCTACTCCAGCTCCTATTTCTTATGTTTTTATGTTCTAGGTACTGAAGAGGGTGCAAAAAAGATTTACAAGGATGACACCAGAAATGCAAGGTTATACCTATCAGGAAAGGATGAACAGGCTGGGTCTCTAGAGAAGGCTGAGGGGTGACCTAATAGAGGTCTTTAAAATTATGAAAGGTTTTGATAGAGTAGACACAGAGAGAGTATTTCCACTTGTGGGGAAGAGCAAAACTAGAGGCTATCAATATAAGATAGACACCAAGAAATCAAATAGGGAATTCAGAAGAAACTTCTTTACACAGAGAGTGGTGAGAATGTGGAACTCGCTACCACAGGGAGTAGTTGAGGCGAATAGTATAGATGTATTTAAGGGGAGGCTAGATAAGCATATAGGGGAGAAGGGAATAGAGGGTTTTGCTGATAGAGTTAGATGAGGAAAGACGGGAGGAGGCTTGAGTGGAGCATAAACACTAGCATGGACTGGTTGGGCTGAATGGCCTGTTTCTGTGCCGTATATCCTATGTGAACCGATGTAAGTTGATAAAGCTGTTAAAGAAGGGAGTCTAAATTTTATAAATATGGGCATAGAGTACAGGTGCAAAAAAATAAGGCTGAATTTGGTTAGGCCACAGTCAGAATATTGTAACCTAATTTAGGGATGGCAAGGGCATGGAGAGGGTACAGAGAGATTCAACAAGATGATACCAGACATGAGAAGCTTTAGTTATGAAGAGGCTATAGAAACTGGGGAGATAGATTTTCAACTTGCCACCCAGGGGTAAAACTGGCGTTGTAAATCGGCTGCCCATTATAGAAACTGGCCGATTTTCATTTTGAGTGATATCAATGGAAATGAAATCCGGGCAGTTCCTAGAATGGGCGGCCAATCCCCAACATTAGTTCTACACCCAGGCAGCAAGCTGGAAATCCACTCCGAGTCTCTTTTCATCAGAACAAAGATTTGTTCAGAGGAGATCTGATAGAGGTGTTCAAACTAGTGAGGAATTTTGATAAGGTAAATATTGAAAAATTATCAGTACCTAGAAGGCATAAACTGAAGATCATGACTGAAAGGATAAAGGGAGATGTTTAGGGTATTTTTTAATACATGTGAAACATAGAAACATAGAAACATAGAAGATAGGAGCAGGAGTAGGCCATTCGGCCCCTCGAGCCTGCTCCGCCATTTAATGAGATCATGGCTGATCATCCAAATTCAGTACCCTGTCCCTGCTTTCTCCCCATATCCCTTGATCCCTTTAGCCTTAAGAAATATATCTATCTCCTTCTTGAATATATTTAATGAATTGGCCTCTACTGCCTTCTGTGGTAGAGAATTCCACAGGTTCACCACTCTCTGGGTGAAGAAATTCCTCCTCATCTCAGTCCTAAATGGCTTACCCCTTATCCTTAGACTGTGACCCCTGGTTCTGGACTCCCCCGCCATCGGGAACATCCTTCCTACATCTAGTCTGTCTAGTCCTGTTTGAATTTTATAAGTTTCAATGAGATCCCCTCTCATTCTTCTAAACTCTAGCGAATACAAGCCTAATCGTCCCAATCTCTCTTCATACGTCATTCCTGCCATCCCAGGTATCAGTCTGGTGAATCTTCGCTGCACTCCCTCCATGGCAAGAACATCCTTCCTCAGATAAGGCGACCAAAACTGCACACAATACTCAAGGTGTGGTCTCACCAAGGCCCTGTACAACTGCAGCAAGACATCCTTGCTCCTGTACTCCAATCCTCTCACTATGAAGGCCAACATACCATTTGCCTTCTTAACCGCCTGCTGCACCTGCATGCTTACCTTCAAGCACAAGGACTCCCAGGTCTCGTTGCACTTCCCCTTTTCCCAATCTATTGCCGTTCAGATAATAATCTGCCTTCCTGTTTTTGCCACCAAAGTGGATAACCTCGCATTTATCCACATTATACTGCATCTGCCATGCATCTGCCCAATCACCCAACTTGTCCAAATCATACTGGAGTTTCTCTGCATCCTCCTCACAACACCCAGCTTTGTGTCGTCTGCAAACTTGGAGATATTACATCTAGTTCCCTCGTCTAGATCATTAATATATATTGTGAATAACTGGGGTCCTAGCACCGATCCCTGTGGTACCCCACTAGTCACTGCCTGCCACTCGGAAAAAGACCCGTTTATTCCAACTCTTTGCTTCCTGTCTGCCAACCAGTTCTCTATCCAAGTCAATTCCTTGCCCCCAATCCCATGTGCTTTAACTTTGCATGCCAATCTCTTATGCGGGACCTTATCGAAAGCCTTCTGAAAGTCCAAATACACCACATCCACTGGTTCACCCTTATCTATTCTACCAGTGACATCCTCAAAAAATTCCAGTAGATTAGTCAAGTGTGATTTACCTTTTGTAAATCCATGTTGACTTTGTCCGATCCTGTCACTGTTTTCCAAGTGCTCTGCTATTACATCTTTTATAATGGACTCTAGCATTTTCCCCACTACCAATGTCAGGCTTACCGGTCTATAATTCCCCATTTTCTCTCTACCACCTTTTTTAAATAGTGGGGTTACATTAGCTACCCTCCAATCCATGGGAACTGTTCCAGAGTCTATAGAATTTTGGAAGATGACCAGAAATGCATCTACTATTTCTAGGGCCACTTTCTTAAGTACCCTAGGATGTAGATTATCAGGCCCATGGGATTTATCGGACTTCAATCCCGTCAATTTCCCTAACACCATTTCCCTACAAATACTGATTTTATTCAATTCCTCCCTCTCATTAGACCCTATGTTCCCCGACATCTCTGCGAGGTTATTTGTGTCCTCCTTTGTGAAGACGGAACCAAAGTATGTATTTAATTGGCCTGCCATTTCTTTGTTCCCCATTATAAATTCCCCTGATTCTGACTGCAAGGGACCTACGCTTGACTTCACCAATCTTTTTCTCTTCACATATCTATAGAAGCTTTTACAGTCAGTTTTTATGTTCCCTGCAAGCTTACTCTCATACTCTATTTTCCCCCTCTTAATTAATCCCTTTGTCCTCCCTTGCTGAATCCTAAACTGCTCCCAATCCTTAGGTTTGCTGCTTTTTCTGGCCAATTTATATGTCTTCTCCTTGGATCTTATGCTATCCCTATTTTCCCTTGTTAGCCACGGTTGAGTCACTTTTTTTTTGTTGTTAGGACGTGGAACAATGTTCCCTCTAATTTTTTTGGCGCCGCACGGCCCCTTCAAGGGACTGTGAGGGCCATTCAAAATACCACGCATGTGCGGTTTTTACATTGAAAAGCTGGCAAGCCGGCTACGCGGGGTCCCTGGAGCGCTGTGCAGCCGAGCAGCTGACAGGGAACATTGACATGGAATACCACACCAGATACACCGGTGGGAGAAAAATCTATGAGATCTTTTAAAATCAAATCGATAAATATTTGAAATATAAATATTTAAAAAGTCTTTGGGGAAAGTAGAAAATGGAACTGAGTAAAAAGGTTTTTTAGAGATCCGAGATAGGCACGATCGGCCAAATTGCCTCCTTCTGAGTTGTAAACTTCTATGATCCTGTAAAGCATCAACGTGACCTCCTGAGACTTGGGGCTTGATTTTGCCATTGGGGGTGGGCTGGGGCTTGTCAGGTGGTTTTCGTGTCAGGACCCCAACTGTGAAGTGGGAATAAAGTGCGATTTTGCCCTAATTGGGCACTTGATTTCCAGCGTGTGGAAACCCCTGGCCCAGTGAGTCTTATCATACAGAAATTCACATCTGATTATGTCATCAATGCTGCTGGATTTAAGGCGAGTAAGCAGCCTTGCTTCTTCTGGAGACTTTAAACTTTATGCCCATTGTTGTGATCGCTTCATTCAGCAACTATGTCCAGCAGTAGGCCAAAGTGTGCTCCAAGGTTCGATGAGGCCTCCCTCCAAGCTCTGGTGGAGGGAGCAAGATCAAATAAGGAGGTGCTCTTCCCTTCCTCAGGGAGGAAAAAGCCTCCCCAGCAGACTAAAGCTGTGTGGATGCAAGTGGCCCAGGAGGTCAACTCAATCTCTATGTGCCGCAGAACCTGGCTGCAGTGCAGGAAGAGGTTTCATGACCTTCTCCGCACAGGAAAAGTAAGTATGACTTTCCCATCACCCTCAATCTGATCCCCATCGCCTCTCCTCACCAGCACTCTGCTTTTCCAACCTTTCTCCACATCCCACTTGACACTTACATCCCTGCACCCTTACCCATTTCCTCTCTCTCTATGGTCACATTCACTTAACTATTCGAGCATGCAGCCCTCACACTCCCTATCACTGTGATGCAATGACAACAACTTACAACACACAGGGAGGGCCCTTTGTCTCCTTCTAAGCATCTATGCTATGTATTCTCTACACTCACTCCTTCATTCTCACTCAAACTCCACTTGTGTCCCTCATTGCAGGAAAAGAGAGCCCACAATAAGAGGGAAAGAGCGAGGACAGGAGGAGGGCCACCCTCAGTAGCCCAGCTCACAACCTCGGAGGAGGCGGCCCTGGAAATCGCCGGTGTCGAGGAAGATTCGCAAGTGGGGGACGGACAGACAGGCGCATCACAGCAAGCTGGTGACAGAATAGTTTGGCATCTCTCTCATCGACATTGCATGAGTGACTGATAATGATTCTGATGCTCTAACAGATTGACTTATGATCATCTGCACAATTCAATGTGCATGCAACCTTTACCTCACATCTCTAACTCTTTCCTTCACTCCCCCACAGGACCATCGACAGCCCCCGTCCCAACTGTCCAGGAGGAACAGCCTGAGCCTCAAGACTCCTCAGAGGAAGCTGCAACCTCTGAGGGCGCAGCGTCAGCAGAATTCAGCGCACCCAGCACCAGCGCAGACACTCACACCTTGGTGGGACCTTCGCGAGATAGAGTAGTGTTGTCACCTGGTCTATCACAGCTCACAAGTGAGCATCAGCAGATGGTGGAGACAGGGACAGCAGTGGAGAGTCCTCGTCAGAGGGCGCAGGACTCTCCCAGCTCGGCTCAGCTGCATGTCGACCCTGTGCCTATGGATCCATCCAGAAGGAGAGTGGTGCTGGAACTCCAGGAACAGGTGCAGGAGTCTCTGGCAGCTTTTGTCTCCAGGGTCGCTGTGAGTGTGGAGCGAATGGAGGAGTCCATTGCGAACATGAGCAGAGCCTTTGTGGAGGCATTGGTGCATGAACGCATCACCACGGAAAGGATGGCAACCTCCGTGGAAAGGATGGCTATGGTAGAGGAAAGGATGGCTGCGGCCATGGAGGAGCTATGTCGCCAGAGTGCTGAAAACATGGTCATTGTTCAGAATAGACTGACATCTCTTGAGGAGCGATGGTCAGCTATTGAGCATAGAAACCAGACCTTCATGGAAGTCCTCTGGAGTAGGACTTCCAGTGCAGAAACGGGTCCTCATGGCTCCCCTGAGTGCAGCAAGGTGCTGTCAAGCCACTTGCTAGCTCTGAAGTGGGGCTGACCCATGAGAGGATGTTGGTGGCAGACAACAAGGAAGCGGGGGCTCCTCTCCAAGCGCTCACACGACCATGCCACTGCAAAGCCCTCGATGAAAGCCCCAACAGAGTCCTCACCCAACTGAGATGGGCGTCTCAGCCCTGCACAGCTGCAGGAGCAGCAGACTGTTACCGAGCCCTCACAGGCTCGCAACCCCAGAGGATGCCCGCCAAAGGTGTCGAGACAGGAGCAGCAAGAAAGTGAGCAAGGGGCCTCCACATCTGCTGAAGCCACAGGGGAAGCACCATGTAGGAGCACACGTAAGAGGAAGATAAAACACAAGTAGTCACAAGGGTAGTCACTTGGGTGTTCTGTTGTATTGTTTTTTGACAAGCCATCCTTGTAATGTGATGATAAACAGATTTGATGGCAAACTGTTGAAGTTGTGGCCTGTGTCATCTTGCAAATGGGACTTCCACATTGAGGGCTTAGGGCGACTTGCAATTGTCAGTATGGTGGTCAGAGTGATAGGAATCCGCAGGTTCTTGTCTATTGTCGATGCGCTGGTAAGAAGGTGTGAGGCAAACGTATTTGATTGTGCAGGCTAAGCAAATCTGGCCAACATGAGTGTGTCCCTTGCATCCCGGGCAGCAATGTGGTTGCGCACTGGCGCCTTCTGGCCTGTGCAGCTTTAGGTGGGTGAGCAGCAGCTTGGCGCTCCTGTTGTTGCTGCTGCTGTTGGTGCTGCAGTTGTTCATGGTTCTGCTGCTGCCACGGCTGGTCTTCGTCCGAATCTGATGTCCAGGAGGAAAGGAAATAAATGGTTCCCATGCTTCTGGTATATGCCTCAGTTGAGGAAGCGCTCAGTCAAAGTGGGGAGAGGGGTTTCCCAGGAGGTCACACTGGAGATGGGTGTCAGGCTCCAAACTTCCACAACAATGAGTATGTCTGCTAAAAGTTCCCCCAGACCTGAGACAACAAAGTTCTGCCACCTGCAAATGATGATTGGTGAAAACTCCTTTTTAATGGTGGAACTGCAGCTGTTAGTAAGCAATCCACTTGTGAGGCCACCAGGATTAACTGACGTGTTCCAGAGGAGACGTGCAGGACTGGGGAAATGTGTTAAAATCAGAAAGGCCTCTCAAAATGGGATTATAGAGGCAATTAACTGGTTGTTAAGGGCCTTAAGGGCCCATCCCGCCTCTTGGCGGGATGGAAACGGGGTCTGAAATCACGATTCTGGGAAAATTGCTCGGAGGTGGGCTGGAGGCGGGATTGGAGCCGCCCGCCATTTTTTGCGATTTTAACACCTCACACGCCTCCAATCCCACCTCCTTGGGCCTGGCAAAATCGAGCCCTTGCACTCTATACATAGAGCACCCCAATGTTCTATTTACCATGGTAAATTGCTGCCATACAGTATGCCAACACTTTCAACATTTGATCAACTAACAGACACCTTGAATAATCTTTCCTGTGCATCTTATTCATATGACTCCTAATGATGTAGCAAATTTATCACTTTTACAACAACCACAACATGCATTTATATAGTGACTTCAACATAGCAAAATGTCCCAAGGCGCTTCACAGAAGCATGATCAAACAAAATTTGACACCGAGCCACATAAAGAGTTATTAGGGCAGCTTGGTCAGTGAGATAGGTTTTAAGGAGCGTCTTAAAGAAGAAAGAGAGGTAGAGAGGCAAAGAGATTTAGGGAGAGAATTCCAGAGCTTAGCGCCCAGGCAGCTGAAGGCACGGCCACCAATGGTGGAGCGATTAAAATCAGGGATATGCAAAAGGCCCGAATTGGAGGAGCGCAGAGATCTCAGAGGGTTGTAGGGCTGAAGAAGGTTACAGAGATAGGGAGTGGAGAGGCCATGTTTATATGTTAATTTGTATATTTGTGTTAAATGTTGCATTCCATTTATCTTTCATCATTTATTGTTTAGTTATCTGTGGCGATCTAGTTAAACTGAAGTCAATGGGAATCAGGAGGTCACTGGTGGGTGTGATCCTGGTATAAGTACCAGGGTTGCTTGCCCACGACTTTCCAGGGCCAGTTTCTTTTAAACAAACTATGAGATCTGGCCTAATACCCATAGATAAACCTTACATATGTACTGTACAAGGACATCACTCTATGGGGAGTCCTTTGGACATAATAGGACCCCGATTTGCATAAATTTGTGTAGGCACCTCATCTGCCTGCAGTACCCTGCAGGCTAAAATCAGGAAAGGGTCGAATTGTGAGTGGGTAAATAACCCCTTAGTTTTAACTGCCTACCTTCTTGTCTGTGTCTGTGGGGTGGATAGAGTTAAAGTCGACCCCATTGTCTTTTTTTCTAAAATGCAGTCTTTTGCAGGAGATGACAGTATCATTTGCAGAGAGATGAGTCATTGCACAATGAGAACTAAAACTTTTTTTGATACAGGCCAGGTTCCCTTGAAGTCATAGCCAACAACAGCAAACAGGCAGCAGGAACAGACACTCTAATGTCAAAGTTTTCTGCTGGTTTAGCGTCCAGGGAAGATCTAATAACATTCTTAGATGTGTTCCAGTTGGATCCATGTACTAACTTTACATCCAAAATTACAGCATACTTTATAGCCCCTAGCTTGGAGATATGCGAGGAGCAAGACTGGCCTAAGAATTTTCACCTTCAGCTTCAAAATTTAGGCGACTTTTGAATTAGTTCTGCAACTTGAACAAATTGATTAAATTAGGAGCATAATTTAATTCATGGAAACTAATGTAGAATGTTATGATGGAATCATGAGTTTTTCCAAATGTGTATAGTTTGATAGAGCAGAATTGAAGCCAAGCTTTGCTTTCTCCTGGTTTGGATAAGAATTAACTTATTTTATTTGAAATGGTAAAAGAGAAGGATGGAGCTTAGCCAATGTTTCATCATGTCATTGAGCTGGAGCAGAGCATCATCATTTTATAATAAAGCTGGGTTTGGCTCAGATTCGAGGGAAGGCTCTTCACTCATTTCTATTAGAAGTAAATTCATTACAGTAGCTATTTCTGCTGCTATGAAGTAATGTGGCTTCAAAACATGTGCTTGTGATTAATGTCATGTTATTGGCTGAAAAAAAGTTATTTTACTACAATGTCTGTAAATATTTTAGTTCAGATAGACCACCAGCTGAAACAGCTGGGGGACAGAACTGGCTACGGTTCTGTTCTTAATCATTGCCCTTAAACTCTGGCTGCATAGTTTCAAATTTACCTCAGAAGAATGGGATGAAAGCCCATTGACTGTTTAAGAGACCCTGAAGTCCACAGTAAAAAGTGTGGTGAAGACTTAGAACTGAAAGGGTGAGGATTGCACACAACATAATTTTTTTAACTAACTGCTACAATTATATTTTAAAATCAAATGCAGGAGCTGATTTTGTAGGGTTTGTTTGCGTGCCAACACTAAACATATTCATGTGGCTGTAGCTGGCACAAGAGCTGTTGTCAGTCCAAAAAAACATTTAGCATAGCATATTTGTGTTCAGAGACTGTTGAGAGGTCACGTCAACATCTTAAAAGTGTCAAGGAAACACGTTGTACCCAAATTCTTTTATTTAAGAAAAATATTACAGAGAGAAATCTTTGGTTCCTAATGAAGGGAGATGCCCTAAAGAACAATCGCATTTTAGAAAATAAAGTAAAATTTATGTATGTGGAAATGTCCCCTCAACTTACCATCAGTGTGTGCAACCATTACTCCCTGGAGCTGCATCTCAAAATAGTGGTTTCAGTGTTTAAGTGCACCAGAAGCTATATGATATGCTGACTTCAATATTTCAATTATGTTGTTTTACTATTGGAGAATAATATAATATGTAACAGAACATTAATTCTCTAAGGTCTTAATTGTAAAATTGTGAATTTTCCATGATATTAATAACCAAAGTATAATAAGATAGTGCTGAGTGGACTCCATTTCTGGATGTGAGAATCGGTATTCACAGGCGCCTGGCAATTCTCTGATGGGAGGTCGGGGATCCCTCAGAGAAACAATGTAAATGGATAAAAATGTCCGTTTACACCATTTCTCTGAGATTCAGCTGATCTCCTGCTGCAGTTACAGCAGGAAATTTGGAGAACCCAATAGAAATTCAGTACCAGGATATTTTCCACATCACAAGATCAAAAGATAATTATGGATGAGGAGGGCCACTCAGCCTAAGTTAGCTGATCTATGAAAGATCCTAAAATTCCCCTAATGCAGCATCGAATTGGTTTTAAATTATTCCAAATTTTTGTCTGATCATTGGGTGATCATTCCATACATTGATCACTCTTTGTGCGAAAATAAACTTCCTAATATCAAACTTGAATTTACCTTTTATTAATTTAGTTCCTTGTACTACTCTCAGAATGTTGGATTCTCCAGTCTTTACTTATAACTCAGACTTCTAAGACTGGGGATCAGATTTGTAGCTTTTTTTTATGAACATACAAACTTCCAAAAAACAGAATGGTCCATAGAGCATGTCCCAAACAGTCACAACACAACTAAGCCTCATGATCACCAGTGTTCCCTCCCAGCAGCAGCCATGTAATCTCCTGGGAGAGGAAAAAAACCTCCTGAAATCTAACCTAATTCTATGGTTACATAGTTTATATACATAATCCCTCATTTTCCCTAACCTATCTAGTTCAAATAGTCTGTCTACAAAGACACGGTCTAGTCCCTTTATCATTTTAAATACACCACCAAAATCACCCCGATGTCTACGTTTCTCTACTGTAAAAAGACTCAGCTCTCTAAGTCTACTGTGATAACTAAGGGCTTTTGAACTACAGATCACTCGATTAATCTTCTGTTGAACCTTTTCCAGAGCCTCTATGTCACCCACCATCTGATAGGACCAAAACTGGATACAGTATTCCAGATGAGGCCAAACCATTATCTTGTACAAGGACTATGGAATAGATTGTCCCTCCATGCAGTTTTCGGGTAGTCGGCTGGCGGAGTGGAAAAATAAGCACCCTGGCAAGGCCTGCTTGCTCCATACTGTCATAATATTGAGCACCCCTGTCTACCTCAAGGCTCAAAAAGGTAGGGCGGTGGGGGTGGGGTGGGGGGGGGGGGGGGTCGGCGGGGGGTGTGGGGTGGCGGTTGGGCTACATTCTAAGGAGGGCAGTGGGGCCTAGTATGGCTGCGTCCCATATTGTTTTTGTGGAGTAACAACAGAAAACGCTGGAAAAACTCAGCAGGCGAGGCAGCATCCGTGGAGAGAGAAACAGAATTAACGTTTCAGGTCGATGACCTTTCGTCAGAACTGGAAAGAGCTGGAAATCAAATAGATTTAAGGCAAGGATGAGGCTGGGAAAAGGGGGAGGGGATGAAAGAACAAAAGGGGAGATTAAGAGACATTAAGAGACATTAAGAGATATTCAAGGCAAGAGGTGGTGTTAATGTGACAGGTTAAGGCTGAAAGAAGTGTGAAATCCACTGGCAGAATGAAGGACAGCTGCCAGCTTCTAGGAAGGAGGAAAAAAAAGGGGGGGGGCAAATAAAAGGGTGGATGAAAAAATAAAATATAAATGTGATAGGGGCTGAGATTATGATCTAAAATTGTTGAACTCGATATTGAGTCCAGAGGGCTGTAGCGTGCCTAAACGAAAGATGAGGTGCTGTTCCTCGAGCTTACGCTGCACTTCCGTGGAACAGTGTAATAGGCCGAGGACGGTGAGGTCAGAGTGGGAGTGAAGCAGTGAATTAAAGTGATAGGCAACCGGGAGCTCGGGGTCCCCCTTACGGACTGAACGGAGGTGTTTTTGTGGAGCCTGGATGAACACTCCTGCTCCTACTGACCCCAAAAATAATGAAAAATTAACCTCTGCACTCCACTTTGGCAGGATATATCAGCGCACGCTCCACCATCGGAGTCCTATGTACGTCATAGGACCCCAATTTGCATTTTAAAAGGTCCTACTGCCTGACTCAGGCAGGCTGTCCAGGTGACCAGCTGCTGGTCCTTGGGAATATAGTATTGGCCACACTATCGATGGGAACAGGACGGTAGGTCGCACTCCACCATTTTTGGGACACTACCGTTCTGTTTCTGCCAGACAGGAGGCCTCAAAATCTCCTCCTATTGTTCTTTTTGCTTTATATTGGATCATCCTTGCTCTACCTCCTAATACTCTATTTACCTTCACAAAAGCCTCTTGTCATTGTTTGTACATCTTTAGAGGCTCATAAATTATAACTCCTAAGTCCCTTTCCTGCTCAACAGACTTTAATTCTGTACCAAGCATGGTATATACATGCTTGGCATTTGTCCTATCCATGAATCAAGGATCTGCCCTCCTATCCCACAGGATTCTATCTTATGAAGTAACTTTTGTGCAGCACCTTGTCAAAAGGGTATTTGAAAAGTATATTTTTCATGCTTTCCCATATTTTTTGGAGCAGTTCCAATGTTACTATTTATTTTCATGTGAAAATGAGCAATGTGCTGGAATGTCTGTCTCAGATACCGCTCCCAGTTCTGAGACTTGATTTAAATTCCAAAAGATGGATAGATCGCTTCTCGTAGAAGGCTGTTAATGATCACAGGTGAAGCGATTTCTGGCCTTCTCACTCTGATCCTCAGCAGACACAAGTGCATGAAACAAATTCATCCATAATTTATCAACCTTGAGCTCTGAGTCTTGAAAATGTACAAATGCCAATGCTACCTGAGTGAGCGATTGAGATTACAGCAGTGCTAGCATAATGCAAGTTAGTATTAGGAACATAGGCTATTCAGTCCCTCAAACCTGTTCTGCCATTCAATTAGATCATGGCTGATCTGTATCTTAACTCCATCTACTCGTCTTGGTTCCGTAACCCTTAATACCCTTGGCTAACAAATATCTATCAATCTCAGTTTTGAAATTTTCAATTGACCTAGTCTCAACAGCTTTTTGAGGAAGAAAGTTCCAAATTTCCAGTACCCTTTGATGAAGAAGCGTTTCCTGACACCACCCCTGAATGGCCAAACTCTAATTTTAAGGTTATGCCCCCTTGCTCTAGACACCCCAACAGAGGAAATAGTTTCTCTCTATTTACCCTATCAACTACTTTAATCATCGTAAATACCACAATTAGATCCCTTAGAGGGAAAAATTGGGTATCGTCCATTTTGGGGCGCTAATATCGGCCGTCCAGATCTTAAAGGGGAGGGGCCATCTTGCTGACCAGCCACACCCTGCTCATTGCAGCCTTGAATCTCGGCCTGGAGAGACCTCTAAAGCAATTGTGTTGGAAGCACTAATGGATAGGCCCAGGGCAAGAGCTCGGCGCTTAGGAACCTCAAAAGTGGTGCTGAGGGCCAAAACTCCTTAGGACAACGTTAAGGGGAAAAAATTGGGTATCGCCCATTTTGGGGCGCTAATATCGGCCGGGCGCAAAGTTTAGTGCCCGGCGCTAATTATCACCTCCGACTGCAAAATTCGCCTCTATCACCCCTGGAGGTGATTTGAGCGCTAAATCAAGCGCTACACACCTCTCTTAAGGCGCAAACGTCGAGGAGCAAGGCGCTACCTCAAACGCTACCGAAGCTCAGGTGATGTCAGTTACCAATGGAACCCAGACAGACTGGTGCCGGCCAGTTCTTAAAGGGGAGGGGCCATCTTGCTAGTCAGCCACATCCTTCTCATTGTAGTGTTGACTCTGGTGCTGGAAAGACCTACCACCATTGTGCTGAGTGGAGTGATGGATAGGCCCAGGGAGAGAGCTCGTTGCTTTAGCGACCAGGCCTTGGTGGCTCTGGTTGGCGCTGTCGAGCAGCGACGGGCAGTGCTGTACCCAGAGAGTGGCAGGAGGCCATTGCCCCGGGAGTACCGAAGAGTGTGGAGGGAGGTGGCTCAGCACATCTCCTCAAGGAGCATGGTGCCGAGGAGTCATACTCAGTGTAGGAAGAAGTTCAACGACCTCACTCGGGTCGACAGGGTGAGTGGATGCTTTTCAATACCTCTACGGGGGAAAAATTCGTTATCGCTCATTTTGGGGCGCTAATATCGGCCGGGTGCAAAGTTTAGTGCCCGGCGCTAATTATCGCCTCCGACTGCAAAATTCGCCTCTATCGCCCCTGGAGGTGATTTGAACACTAAATCAAGCGCTACACACCTCTCTTAAGGCGCAAACATCAGGGAGCGAGGCGCTACCTCAGAACGCTACCGAAGCTCAGGCGATGCCAATTACCATGGAAGCCAGACAGACTGGTGCCGTCCAGTTCTTAAAGGGGAGGGGCCATCTTGCTGACCAGCCACACCCTGCTCATTGCAGCCTTGAATCTCGGCCTGGAGAGACCTCAAAAGCAATTGTGTTGGAAGCACTAATGGATAGGCCCAGGGAAAGAGCTCGGCGCTTAGGAACCTCAAAAGTGGTGCTGAGGGCCAAAACTCCTTAGGACAGCTTTAAAACCAAAAATTTTGCCGACAAGAAAAGGCAGGAAGCGCCCGCCTTTAAATAGCGCTCCCCCAGCCCCTTCCCAACTTGAAACGTTCCCCTCTACTTGTCGTTCCTAACGGCAGGCGCTAAGGCAGGGGGTGCGACTCAATGTCTGGTCCGAGGCGGTACCGGGGCATTGCACGCATGACTGACGTCACGATCTGCGGGCGCAGGAGATCATGGCAGTAGTGTTTAGTGTCACAGCAAAACGACTGGTCAATTTTGCGAGCGGCGCTAAAATCACCGCGCTCGGGCGCTAAGTTCCTAACGCCCCGTTAGCGCCTCCGCAGGCGCTAACCTACCAAACTCTACATTTCAACTTCACTCTGTGGCCAGAGGGTTTAAAAACCAAAATGCAGAGCACTCATCCAAGACAACACGGTGGCATAGTGGTTAGCACTGGTGCCCCACAGCGCCAGGGACCCGGGTTCGAATCTGGCCTCGGGTGACTGTCTGTGTGGAGTTTGCACATTCTCCCCGTGTCTGCGTGGGTTTTCTCCGGGTGCTCCGGTTTCCTCCCACAGTCCAAAAATGTGCGGGTTAGGTTGATTTGGCTATGATAAATTGACCCTTAGTGTTAGGGGGGGGATTAAATATGTGGGGTTATGGGGATAGGATGGGATATGTTAGGGGGAATTAAATACGTGGGATTATGGGGATAGGGTGGGATATGTGTCGGTGCAGGCTCGATGGGGATTCTGTGTGGGAAAGCAGGGACAGGGTACTGGATTTGGATGATCAGCCATGATCATATTGAATGGTGGAGCAGGGCCGAATGGCCTACTCCTGCTCCTAGTTTCTATGTTTCTACCTCTGGTCATCTCATAAAAGACACATGCACATTCCACACCTTGCACACATTAAGGGCTATTCATCTATGGGAGGCACATCAGGCAAACACATGGCTGCATACATTAAGGGCTATTCAACTCTGGGAGGCACATCAGGCAAACACATGGCTGCATATATTAAGGGCTATTCAACTATGGGAAGCACATGGCTGCATACATTAAGGGCTATTCAACTATGGGAGGCACATCAGGCAAACACATGGCTGCATATATTAAGGGCTATTCAACTATGGGAGGCACATCAGGCAAGCACATGGCTGCACAGTCACTCAGACGCCATCCTTTTTCTTGCAGGCCAAGCTCTCTCATAACAGGCGGGAGCAGCACGGGAGGAGGACCGGCTGACCTACACCCCCTGACCGATTTGGAGGCACGAGTGCACAGGATCGTTGCCAGCCAGGTCATAGGTGCCGTGGCTGCTGGAGAGATCGACACCTTGGGGACAGCAATGGTATGTTCATCAGCTTTCTCTCCTCTCTCATACCACTTCCCCCTCACAACACCAGCCTTTTACACTTTCAATCCAACTAACTGTCTCCAGTCCTTGCTCCCTTCCTACCCCCCTGACCTCACGCTAAAGCCACTCTTGTACCTCCCTGCTTTCAGATAGTGAACCACCAGCTGACCAGCCTGTCCCTCAACCTGCCAGTGGCAGCGACACCCCAGACGAGGAGGAAGAGGAAGCTGGCGTCTCACCGCCTGCGTCTCCCGAGGGTGACAATTCAGACACTGGGGCCACGCCTTCCCTGGAGGGGAGCAGGGTGGTAGGGTCTGATGAGGGCAAAGCTCCTGGACCCAGCGGGCTGCAGCAACGCCATTGGGGTAGGGAAGCTCGGGGGCCATCTCCCCAGAGGGTGAGTAGACGCGTGAGTTCTGCTGCACAGGACTCGGATGAGGACCTCGCCATCGCGGCCATGAATAGCCAGGCCTTGAGCATGCACACTGAGCTCATGGGTGCAATGGCAAGGGTGCCCGAAAGCATGGATGGACTAGCTAGGAGTGTGGAGGAGTCCACCACTAGCACAGCTGTCATCAAACACTCTATGGAGCTTATCCTTTAGCCTCATCAGTTGCGACATTCCTGACGTTCCAGTGCAGCCTCTTTGAATTGGAATAGCACTTGGTTGCCCTCCTCCTGTCCTTGTTTGCTCCCTGGTATTGTGTGCCACCGTGACCTGAAAGAAGAAAAGGAGTGTGTTAGTGTGTGGCCTGCTGAAATGTTCTGAAGATGTATATGTCAGGTTAGAATAGAATGGATGGTGTGTGAGAAATGCCACAGGTGTGGGGAAGTGAGGAGAGAGCCTTCAGTGTAAAGCATGAGTTTCAAGGACCACTGATTTTAAATGACTGTGATCAGTTTTAAAGTACAGGCAGTATTTACAGTGAAAGTAATCTTTCCCTGCTTATTTATTTATACTTTATTTATTTCCCACTTTTCCCCTCCTGAAGTCATTGATTTCCTCACTCGAATATGGTTCCACACCATGGCTGAGAATGACTCTCTGGTACCATACCCTGGTGCTCATTATTAAGTGTAACAGTGAGTATTGGCAGACTATTCACTGTGGAGGACATCATAGCTAAGGCCAATCGTGCCTTCTCCTCGTGTCCACACATTGTGTACACTTGCAGCAGGTAATACTGTATAGCTTGATTTTCTCCCTCCATAATCCAGGGGTTCTGTTACCAATGACAATAGCCCAACTGATGTTCTGCTGAAATAAGCAAACTCACCACCAATAAGGGATTGAGTCTAGGACCTTCCTGGTTAGAGATGGAGATCTTACCTAGCAGCCATTGGGATGGATAGATGTTTTTCCCATTGTGTGGTCCCATCAACTAAAAGTAATTCTTAAAAATGTCTATGAATCATGATAGAAAATTTCTGATAGTGCTGGGTTGGAATGAGTTACTGTTTAGATTTGCAAAGTACTGTACTTTAGAGAAATGCTTTTACTATAAATGAATTTTGATTAACTAAGCCATTGTTGGTTGACACTGAGGTAATTTTAGTGTCAATTACATTACACCTGATGACAACTAAAATTACCGATCAGTCATGTAATGCAGTAGATAGCTACTGTACTCTTCATAATGCCTCTCAGATCGCAATCATAATTATGCAGTTTTTATATTTGTTTTAAAATATATAGGATGTGTTAATAATGGGACAACTGGAGTGAATATTTTGTTGTGCAAATGATATTCTGTTAAAATCCAGCATTTAATGTTCAGGGTTTCACAGACTGGTGGGATGTTTTCTTTAAATATATTTTCCAACTTTTTTCTCCTCCCTCTGTCTTACAGCGACCCATCTCTTTGCATCTTCCAATGTCAGAAATGATATTCAGGATAACAGTTTCACTACCACATTATATGGTTCAGTCTACAGAAGGTATAATTACTGGAGTTACCAGAACATTGGAAGCAGCTGTCCTGAGGGGGGGTGTTGCTTATTGGAAAAGACTGTGAGTAATTAAGTGATTCAAAGGTGAAACTACCTTAATGTAAAACAAATTTCTTAACTGCTACAGTGCCTGACTGCCTAATATCTTGATTATAATGAAAACTGGTCAAAAATCCTGAAATGCAACAGCCTATATCAAAACTCAATGATGGTGGAGCCCAGCACATGAGTGCAAACGACAAGGCTAAAGCGTTTGCAACCATCTTCAGCCAGAAGTGCCAAGTGGATGATTCATATCAGCCTCCTCCTGAGGTCCACTGGCTGGAGTCATACCTAGCACAAAGGAAGATGGTTGTGGTGGTTGGAGATCAATCATCTCAGCCTCAGGACATCGCTGCAGGATTCCCTCAGGGCAGTGTCCTAGGCCCAACCATCTTCAGCTGCTTCATCAATGACCTTCCCTCCAACATAAAGTCAGAAATGCGGATGTTCGCTGATGACTGCACAGTGCTCAGTGCCATTTGCAACTCCTCAGATAATGAAGTAGTCTATGCCTGCATGCAACAAGACCTGGACGACGTTCAGGCTTGGGCTGATAAGTGGCAGGTAACATTCGTGCCACACAAGGGCCAGGCAATAACTATCTCCAACAAGCGAGAGTCTAACCACTGCCCCTTGACATTCAACGGCATTACCATTGCCAAATCCACCACCATCAACATCGTGGGGGTCACCATTGACCAGAACGTAACTGGACCAGCCACATAAATACTGTGGCAACAAGAGCAGGTCAGAGGCTAGGTATTCTGCAGTGAGTGTCTCACCTCCTGACTCCCCAAAGCCTTTCTACCATCTACAAGACACAAGTCAGGAGTGTGATGGAATACTCTCCACTTGCCTGGATGAGTGCAGCTCCAACAACACTCAAGAAGCTCGACACCATCCAGGACAAAGCAGCCCACTTGATTGGCACCCCATCGACCACCTTCAACATTCACTCCCTATAGACTGAGAGTCTGGTTGGCTGTCGGGTGGGTAGGCCATCGGCACTAGGCCGCAGCCGGGGAGCAGAGAGGAGGGAGGGAGGGATCCGAGGCCAGGATTGAGGGGTGGTCGGAAGGCCGGAATCGGGGCGGGGGAGTGATCGGAAGGCCAGGATCGACAGGGCAGTCGGAAGGCTGGGATCGGAGGGGGGACGGGTCGGAGATCGGGTGGGGGTTGGAAGGCCACGATTGGAGGGGCAGTCGGAAAGAAAGAAAGATGAAAGAAAGACTTGCATTTATATAGTGCCTTTTACAACCACCGGACGTCTCAAAGCACTTTACAGCCAATTAAGTACTTTTTTGACGTGTAGTCACTGTTGTAATGTAGGAAACGTGGCAGCCAATTTGCGCACAGCAAGCTCCCACAAATAGCAATGTGATAATGACCAGATAATCTGTTTTAATGATGTTGATTGAGGGATAAATATTGGCCAGGATTCTGGAGATAACTCCTCTGCTCTTCGAAATAGTGCCGTGGGCTCTTTTACGTCCACCTGAGAGGGTAGATGGGAGCTCGGTTTACCATTTCATCTGAAAATCGGGATCGGTGGGTGGTGGGGGGGGAGTCGGAATGCTGGGATCGGAGGGAGGGTCAGAAGGTCAGGGTTGGAGGGGGGGGTCGGAGATCGGGTGAGGGTCGGAATGCTGGGATCGGAGGAGGCGTCGGAAGGCCAGGATCGGAGGCGGGGGGTGGGGGTGTCGGAGATAGGGGAGGGCTCGGAAGGCCGGGATCGGGGAGTGGGTTAGGAAGGCCGGGATCGGGGAGTGGGTTGGGAAGGCCGTGATCGGGGAGTGGGTTTGGAAGGCCAGGATTGGGGAGTGGGTTGGGAAGGCTGGGATCGGGGAGTGGGTTGGGAAGGCCGGGATCGGGGAGTGGGTTAGGAAGGCCGGGATCGGGGAGTGGGTTGGGAAGGCCGGGATCGGGGAGTGGGTTGGGAATGCTGTGATTGGAGGAGGCGTCGGAAGGCCAGGATCGGAGGGGGGGTGTCGGAGATAGGGGAGGGCTCGGAAGGTTGGGATCAGAGGGGGGTGTGTCGGAGTTAGGGGAGGGCTCGGAAGGCTGGGATCGGGGAGTGGGTTAGGAAGGCCGGGTTTGGGGAGTGGGTTGGGAAGGCCGGGATCCTAGGGGGTTCGGAGATTGGTGGGGGGTCGGAGCCCTCATGGGGGTGTTTGGAGGCCTCGTGGGAGGGAGTTGGAGGCCTCTTGAGGGAGCTTGGAGGGGTGATCGGAAGGGTCAGGAGGTGTCCGATTGCAGGGGTTTCGTGAGGCAGGGACACTGGATCCAGCAGGAAAGTGGAAAGGCACATACCTCCTGGATCCAGCAGTTCTTGCGTCCTTTTAGCTGCTGGGGCCTGGGAAACCCGGCCACCCAGAGTTAAATTTAAAATGGAGATTCAAAATGAGGCATGCAGCCTCATTATAATATTTAAAGTGCCGACCCACCTCCTGGGAGCAAGTTGGCCGCCCACCCCCCGTCACGCCTCCGTTAAAACCGGAAGTGGACGGGTTGGGGGCAGGTTGGGGTCGGGATTCAGATTTCTACCACTTTAACCTCCCACCCAACCCAAACCCGCCCGTATTTTGGGGTTAAAATTCCCCCCATGTGCAGGAATCCACATAACTCAGCAACTGGCGGTGAATTATTTGATCTTGCTCATTTATCCTCTGCATTGCGTTGAATAAATTGACCTTACCAGATATGCTGGTAACAGTATAAAAATATTTACTTCTGACATTTCCTGTCTTGTGATGCTGCAAAATTTTGAGTATGTTTGTGCAAATAGTGAGTTTTTTCCTGCCATGTGACAGTGTATTGGGTGCTTCAAAGTCCACCACGTGTTTAAAAAATCTCAAGCCAAATCTTTCCTTTGATCTTTGCACAGTGGATAACAGACTTTGAAGTTATCAGGTCACCAGAAATTCATAACCTAGCGCAGAGACCCCTACGGACTGAGAAAAATGGTTGTTTTAAGTAACTTCTTAGAATTTATTTTAAAAATGAATACATTTTTGTTATAACACTAAACACAGGTATTTGATATTAACTCATTTATAGTCTCCGCTAAGGCAGATATTGATTCTTTTTAGAGATGAACATTTGGATTAATTCAGGCTTTGGATCCGTATTTGGTTCCCCCTACAAACATCGGATTGTCCGAGATGAAAAGCAATAAAACCAATCACTGTTAGAGAAGAATCGGTGGGGAGAGCCTGTGTAGATCCCTGGGCCCCTTCATCAATATCTGGCGTGTACGGCTCCTTCAAAGCACAGAGAATTGGACACCTCAAACTTTATTGCTGTGGTACCATCACAACATTTCGATGCCTCAGACTGTTCAAATGTAAACAGAAGAAACTAATTTTAAGTTCATACACATATGAACAATGATGGACAGAAAAAGACCCTCTGGTCCATCCAGCCTGTCCCACACAATTGTGATACCTTATGCATCACAATGCATACACCACCCCACCCGAAACCATGTGATCTCCTGGGAGAGGCAAAAAAACAGATAAAAAACCCAGACCAATTTGGGGGGAAAAAAGCTTTGAAATTCCTCTCCGACCCCCTTAGGTGATCGAAACTAGTCCAGGAGATCACTCTGGTCCTGACTTTTATGCTGTGCATACATGTGAAATGCTGGTCTCTTTCTAGCTGCTGATAAAGAAGTAATTGAATATGAAGCTGCACTCACTTTGGCCAGTATGCCATTGTACCTTGGTAAATGGACTGAAACTGGCTCGTCATTTCATGCACAGATCTGTCCAGAATCATCTAAATTATGCTGGAGCTTGAATTCTTAAAAATAAATCCTAAACAACTCCATTCAGAATAGAAAAACAAAACACTGTGGATGCTGGAAATCTGAAACTAAAACAGAAAATGCAGGAAATACTCAGCAGGTCAGGCAGCATCTGTGGAGAGAGAAACACAGTTAACGTTTCAGGTCGATGCGTTTTCTGTTTTTATTCCATTCAGAATAGTTCGGATTGACAAATTTATTCAGAGTCCGTTCTTGGTTTTAAAAACCTGAAACCCACTTGAAACCCTCAGTCAGGGAGCTGTGCAGCATCTAAAGTGGGAGCTAACTATATGTGTTTGAGATACAGGGAAGCTCCTGATGGAAAGCAGAGAGTCAGCTGTTCATCTCACTAAATATTTACTTATTCAACATAATTGCATTTGTGCTTTGGTGTCTGCCAGTACTTTGATTTGTAAATGTAGCAAGTAAATGTAACAAAAACACACCAGAAACTGACAGCCATTACAGGTAAAAATTAATAAAACTTGATGGATATTCTCAGCTACATATTGACAGCAGAACAAATGAGTGCATTTGATGGGTAAGAGACAAGACTTGTATAGAGACTGGCACCAACCTAATTACCTATGTGAAAATGCTGTTTTCTGTTAGGAGCCTAATGTACATTATTTATTCTTCAGGCTGCATTTACGTTCAATATTCATGCAGATTCCCTTTGACATAACATCCATTGACACTGTTAATCCAATAAAGATAAAATACAGCCGAGGAACAACACCAGTTTGTTTCAGCTTTATGATAATTACGCATGTCTATTTCACCCAGGCTCTTTCAGTAAATGTATTTCCCGTCAGATATGATTGCACACTTCTTTGAAGCGCTCCATCCTCCCAAGTAGATTTAATATGACATTCAGGCACTTTTTTAGTCTCTTGGCCTCAGAGGCAGTTGAGAGAGGCACAACAAGCCATCACAGATTTATCCTCAAAGGCCGACACTGTCTGGTTTGATGTATTGCGACTTAAAAAGTCATTGCTAGCAAAGCACGTGTTTTCTACCCATCTCTCGCATCAGCCTTTTATCAGCTCATCTGTATGCATCCAGCACACCTGCTAACAGCTCAGAGGACAGAATGCTGTGTCTCCTCATGGAAAACACATTACCAGCTATTGATTTATTTCCCTCTGTAATTTCATATTGTTTAGATGTGCAGATGTTGAGGCAGCCTTTGTGCCAGATAAATGAACACTGACGCACTGTGCCACTGAATTCAAGTGCCTTTTCAAGTACGAATCTTAAAGTACATGGCAAGAGCACAAATGCTAAAAGCTTTATCTGAGTAAAAGAAGTTTCTACTCTAAAATTTTTTGTGAGATAACTAAAAGTACAAAACCTGCAGAGAACAACCAGAGAAAATGGCAAGTATTGTGTACCAGTAGGGACTAATTTAACTCTTTGCCAGCTGAACGTTCCTGGCATTTGCCAGTGTGCGGACCTGTTTTGCCTCACCAAACACATGGCAGGAATTGCAGCCAATTGGAACGTTCAGACTGGATATTGCTGGAGGATTATAAGATGCAGTGAGATATGTCCTTTCTCTCTGGCATCTGGGTTTGAATCAAACTTGGATTGTTAGGGTGAAAATCTCCTCTCTCTGATAACTGTGCACGAGGACGTAAACCCAAACAGTCACTTTGCTCATTATACTACTCACTTAGCTCTCCATTTAATTACTGCAAGTGTTTCTTGGCTGTTTTTCCTGCAATGGACAGTATGTTGTGTGTTCAATTACATTGGTTGCCTGAATTGCAATTATGGGTAAATGGTATAATTCAGGATTCATAAGGGAAACCTTTCTGACATTACGCTGATGATAGGGAACCTTGCCCACTATAAGCGCATATTGGAAATTTGAACACGCTATGAATAATTTACTGACAATTGTTTTAAATGATTAGAAAATTGTGAGCAGTGTGGACTTTTTGATATGCACTTACGGTGGGTAAGTTGGAATATTACTCCTATAGTTCCTCTGCAAAGCCCATTGCCATTGATGTCGTAATAATTTACATAAGAACATAAGAAATAGGAGCAGGAATAGGCCATTCGGCCCCTCGAGCCTGCTCCGCCATTCAATAAGATCATGGCTGATCTAATCTTGGCCTCAACTCCACTTTCCTGCCCGTTCCCCATAACCCTTGACTCCCCAGTAGCTCAAATACCTGTCTATCTCCGCCTTGAATATATTCACTGACTCAGCCTCCAAAGCTCTCTGGGGTAGAGAATTTCAAAGATTCATGACCCTCTGAGAGAAGAAATTCCACCTCATCTCCGTCTTAAATGGGTGACCGCTATCCTGAGACTATGCCCCCTCGTTCTAGATTCCCCCATGAGGGGAAACATCCTCTCAGCATCTACCCTGTCAATCCCCCTCAGAATCTTATATGTTTCAATAAGATCCCCTCTCATTCTTCTAAACTCCAATGAGTATAGGCCCAACCTGCTCAACCTTTCCTCATAAGACAACCCTTTCATCAATTTACTTTAATGAGAATGATATCCATTGTTAAAGAATAATTAATTGTTAAACTGACCTCTTTGGTTGAATACATACTAAATTTGTATTTGTAGAGGATTAGAAGTAGATCTGTTTTTATCACACCAATACAGCTAACCCCAATTCTCCCGTCCATTAATTTTTAACCCTGGTAATACATTCTCTTTGCCTCCACATCAATTCCTTCAGTACCTCCAATGGCAAAAACATACCTAATGAATTTTTAATATGTCTGTGGAATCTATATTTATTACACTAGGCTAGGCTGACACTCCAGTGCAGTACTGAAGGAGTGCTGCAATTTTTGGAGGTGTCATCTTTCGGATGAGACATTAAACCGAGGCCCTGTTTGCCTCTCTCAGGTGGATGTAAAAAGATTCCATGGCGCTATTTCGAAGAAGAGCAGGGGAGTTATCCACAGTGTCCTGGCCAATATTTATCCCTGAACCAACATCACAAAAGCAGATTATCCAGTCATTAGCTCATTGCTGTTTGTGGGAGCTTGCTGTGTGCAAAATGGCTGCCCGTTTCCTACATTACAATAGCAAAATACTGCAGATGCTGGAAATCTGAAATAAAAACAGAAAATGCTGGAAATACTCAGCAGGTCAGGCAGCATCTGCAGAGAGAG